>CM059020.1:28696455-31196455 GCA_030272315.1 Paspalum vaginatum | reverse complement strand
TGATATTTTATAATGATATACCACTGTTTAAAAACAATGGCTAAGGATCCAAAGGTTAGTAAGCAAGCTTTGCGTCAGCCGTAAGCCAATCCATTAAGTCCTACTGAGTAATTAGTACTCAGGGTTTGCCCCCACCTTTTGAGAACAGGTACCGGCGACATCTGGACAACTGCTTGGAGGAGGGTAGTACCGGTGGGCTCGGTGCTGCTCGCCTCGATCAACGATGCGTGAAGACTAGTAAAGTATTTCGTTCCGCTGCGAGATGTTTTCAAATTCGTTTCCGCTACCTGATTCAAACTTGCCTTTCATATGGTAATATGTTGAAAATTATAATATTATTTTGAATCGGTTTGTAAAACAAGTTTATATATGCTATATTCAATTGCCTGAGATGATGTATCTGTTGTGACTCCATTGTGGGCTGGATGTGTATGATGTCAGTTTCTCTGGGAAAAGGTAATATCGGGGGTCGAATGACTCTCGACGGACGACCGGGTTTAGTTCGGTCTAATCGCACTGCAAGCCAGAGGTGGCAGGTGTGCTTAGCCCGGATTAAATCGGCGGTTCCGCCACAGCTGGTATCAGAGCCGATCATACACAGACAACAGACATATCATCCAGTCTTGATTTGCAAACCTATTTTCGAAAACCCTTTTCGAAGTATTTGAAAAATGAGAGTATCGATATGCCCATATTAAGGATGTTAGTGAAATACCAGGTGACATCGCTAACATTCTGACCTAGATAGAACTCATATGCATATTCGGCGCTTTGGGAAGCAACATTTCGGCCATAGCTATCCCCAGTACTGGCGGAGCGCTATTGGGCTTTGCGGACTGTTGCGAACCCTGCATTCATGCTGATAGGGCAGAACTCTTTAAGGGGGGTGGTCACGCCATTGGAGTGTTTCGTGACCACTTTTCCTTCAACCAAAATTATAGCTAGATCTGGTTGGCCACCGTTTCTCTCCCCAGCAATTCCCCAGTACTGGAGGAAGACTAGGTGTGTTGGGAGAAATGGCGCCACTACGTCGTCCACCAGACGTAGCTTAAAGAAATTCGTGGATGTCACTTTTAGGGTTAGAGTGGTAATGTTTGGTAATGGTGATGATGTTGATCTGAGCATGCATTTTTCTGCAGGTACACTAACCACGTGCGAAATTAAGAACGAATAGAGAACGACTAGTTGCATTAGGGAGTGCCGTGCATATATGTCACCGAATACTCGCTAGATATATAATTATACATAGGGTGTGTGATGTGAGACCGGATAGGGCGAATCATGCATCATGACATCATGTCTTATTTCATGCATTGTTTTTGTTACTTAAGAGTGACTAGGAGCATATTGCGTTGAGTGTGTGTTACTATTGTGTTGATACGTAGCTCAAAGTACCAGTAGAACTAGCAAAAACTAAGCAAGCGACTCGACTAGTACGCTTGAGTTGTCGCAAATTTTCTATACCTAATTCATTCTAAATATGAAACGTCTAATAAATGCAGGTCAAATACAATAAATATGTCGATCGGTCCAAAAATCAAACCCGTCTCGAAGTTACCGATGCTACACACATTAGAAACATACCATAGCCTTGTGCCATCGTTTTGCGAAAAATCACTTATCGGCATATTTTCTAAACACGTAAACGCGGAAAACACTATGCCCACACCAAGTTTTCAAAACCCTTGAACTTACGGAAGCCTTGTTTTTCCTGCCACAGATGTCGCAGCCTTTTGACTTATGTCCTGATCACCCCGAGCCCACGAAGGCTAAAACAACAGCCCCTGCAAGTCTCAAGAAGAAGAGAAAAGTGGGAGAATCTTCTACTAATACGGCTTCAGTTCAACATCTGCGACCTGGCCTAGTTTTATTGAAGGGATTCGTCAAGCCTGAAGATCAAGTCAAGATAGTTCGTACATGTCGACAACTAGGTATTGGTCCAGGAGGATTCTATAAGCCTAGTTTCAAAAACGGAACTAAGATGAAGTTATGGATGATGTGTCTAGGGAAGAATTGGGATCCGACTACATGTTTCTATGGGCCAACACGTCCACGCGATGGTGCCCAAGTCCCTGCGATACCAGAAGCTTTCAAGACAATTGCTCAAACTGCAAATTCAACTGTAAGCGAATTTCCTCAAATCAATCCTGACATATGCATCATTAACTACTACAACAACATCGGGAAGCTCGGACTCCATCAGGATAAGGATGAATCAGGAAGAAGCATCAACCAAGGTCTACCTATCATCTCAATCTCCCTAGGCGACACTGCAGAATTCCTGTTCAGCGATACTCGAGACAAGGATAGAGCGACTAAGATCAACCTCGAATCCGGCGATGTCCTTATACTCGGTGGAAGATCCAGACTACTGTTCCATGGCATCTCCCATGTGAAGCCTAACACCGCACCGACATGGCTAAAAGAAGAAACCGGTCTTCGTCCAGGACGCATCAATCTCACGTTTAGGCAGTATTAGCTGGGTACCAATTAGTATGATAAAGTTTGGGACAAACTTTTGTATTAGAATGTTTCAACATTCGTGGATCAGAAAGACCTCGGGTGTCCGACTCTATAGAGTCAACTTGTATCTCATTCCTATGGTTAATGTACTCCTAGTCTTATAGTGATAGCACATGGAGCTTTGGTAACTTTTTCTTTAAAACCCTTGTCGTCATGCACTTCGAACCTTTGTGATCGAAGGAATCCCAGCCCATTTGCACTATATTTCACTATTCGTTAATTACTTGCTCCAAAACTTTGCAAATCAAGGAACTTCACTTACAATGGGAATCAAGCGCCCTAAGCTCTTATATCACATCGGACTTCCTCTTTATTTATCAAAACCTTATAGTGATTATGACTCTGTAAGTGGAATGATTGAGCCACTCTTGTTGTGATGTCTCCCTAGGCAGTCTTGGATGCCTCGACGGGACCTGGAGTCCTATGTGTATGGCCGTCACATGGTTGTGCTACTAGGTTCGCGCTGGCATTAGGACATGCGAAGGCATGACATCGCTTCAATCGTGGAACATTCATAAGCGGAGTTTATCATTTGATTGACCTCGAATCTTGCTACTCTTGATTTGTGGGGATGCTTGATTTCATTTCCACTGTCCTGTATATATCATTCCATTGCCTTGTTTCACCCTGCTTTCTTGACCAATGGGGATGATCCGTCTCAACCCTATGACTTGCTCGTATTAATTCATATCCATGTTTGACCTTGCCTCCGAAGATTGGTGGGAACAGTCAACTTCGTTCTCACTAACTCCGTCGATATTTCTATCCATTCGTTAAACCTTATTCCCCGAGGGTGTACTTTACGAACATCCTCCACACTAGCTTTTGTCCTCGGCTAGTGCTCTTGTCTTATCGTCATTTAATTATGAGTGATTTTCTTCCTCTTAGGAGAGAGCTTACTAGCATTTTGTTTCGCAAGTAAGACCACATCATCTACTGCCATTTTCATGATCGATCATGACCAACGCTAAGAAATCGTACAGATCATTAGCTTGTTTAAGCGAATATGGCCTATCTTCTCCTTCTTGTGCCTTTCTTGCCCTAATGAGTAGAATGTGCTACGTTTCACCACATCTTACTCTTTGAAAACATGTTAACTTGGAATTTTATATGCGGACACAGTCCCCATCAAATAGAATGAGGGTGTCTCTCAAAAACACATCCAGATGACAATCCTTTGAATCATAATGTTCTGCTTTGCTCGATCTCTGGCTTGGTACACTTTGCTTTCATCGTCTGAATAAATCAGATACTTACATGTGTTTCAAATATTAGTATCACAATCAGGAAATGACTCCATTCCTTTGCTTCAATCACAGTCACTTGCTCGCTGACCACATTCTCTTCATGGTTTGTTCATTCACTCTCTTATATGGCACGACTCGTCCAGTATCTTAGAGAGACCACCCGAGCCTAACTTAGAGGATGCTCTGTGACTACTTGTGTTAAAGAGGCACTAACCATTCACAAGCTAGTTGACAAAGCCAACAAGTGAAAAATTGGGATATTACCATGTGCATTCGAAAAGGCACGAACCGTGATGCCATACTCCTTACCATACGCGATAGGTAACACACCCGTACCTCACACAAATCTCAGGACGAGATTTCTTTAAGGGTGGTGGGTTGTGATGCCCCCGGCATCTCGAAAGTCTTAAAACGCGATTAGATTAGTGGTGGTCAAGGATTTGGCTTAATAATGTTTAGAGAAGAGCAACAACTAGGTTAGTAAATCACGAAGTCAAAAATTTTCAGTGAAATATGCAAAACCCCTGAGTGCACTTGTGACCTTAGTTCAAAATAAAATGTGATTTAGACCAAACTCTCTATAACAAACTTGTAGACAATTTTATGTAGATCAACTTTGTTATTGAGTGTGATAACATGCACAAAGGTTTAGGTGGAGTTTTGAGTCGATTAATGAAAAAGACAGAAATCTGCCTAAATTTGATCGGTAAGGAAAATTCAAATTTCAAAGGAACAAAAGTCCCTATCATGCAAAACATCATATAATAAAGTTGTAGGTAATTAAAAACCACACAACATTGGTATAATACTCTTTCTCTGAAAATGAGCATAAAATAGACTTTAGGAATTTCTAAGTTTGTATTAAACTTTGGTCAAACTAGAGTCAGCAGATTCAATTCAAATTTAATCATATTTAAACTTAGAATCTGATGTTTCTCCTTTTGACAAAGTTAAAGATCTGGAAGAGTAGAACAACTTTTGTATTTTGGGTTTTGTCAAATTCGGCCCCTAGGATGTTCAAAAACACCAATTTCTAAAACACGTCTCAGCAGTCAAACAGAGTTGTTCTTTTTTCGCTTTTTCTTTTTATCCCCTGAGTCTATGACATGTGGGGCCTAACTGTCGGGCTGGCCGCGCCAGCACATTCCGCCGATTCACTTGCTCCGTGCACCCGGTCCGTAGACCTCTCACCCTCCTCCTCACCCCGACCCCACCTGTCAGTCTCGCCCGGCCCATGGACCAAGTCTACTGCGCGCCTTCCCTCTCCTTCTCTTCTCTCGCGCGCCCACGCGGCACCGGCGCCCGGCGCTGCCGGCCACGCGCCGCTGCGCCTCCGCGGGCACGCGCCGCCCGGCCGCCCCGCCGTGGCCACGTGCCGCCTGCCCGCGCCCGGTCTGCGCTTCCCTCTGCCGCGTGCCCCGCGCCCTCGCCCACTATCTCTGCTCCCTGCCTCCCTGCTTGCCACGCGCGGAGCGCGTCCGCCATGGGCGGCCCGGGGCCGAGCTCGGGTTGAGCTCACACCCCACCGCCGTAGTCTCCTCCGCCCCTCCTAGCGCAAGCACCGCACTCGCCGCACTATCCTCTACCGAACCCGCTCATCCTCGAAGCCCGCGGCCGCCCCAGGCGCCCTCCTCACGAGCGCCACCACCGCAGCCGCCATAGCCGCCGAGCCTCACCGTGGGGAACCCCTCTCCGGTGTCCTTCTCGCCTCCAGAGCTCCACCGCCGGACTCCCCACGCCACCGCACAGCCCGCGCGGTAGAGGGTGGCCACCACCTCCGCCGGTGCCGCGAGATCGTGCCCCGACCACCGAGCTCTGCGCGTCGCCGCCGCCCACCGGTTCACGGCCGTTCCCCGCTCACTCACTCGACCCCGCACGACGCGACCTTGGGGGAAAGCAAGCCCTACGCCTGGGACACCTTCCGCAAGTGGCTCGGCTCCAAGTCCGTGCCCCTACGCGTCGGCGCGGCCCGCCCAACCTCGACCTCGCACGCCCCTGCCCCTGTCTGGAGGTAGAAGATGGCGTTTTTTTCGATTTAGCCCCTGGACTTTGCTGCTTTCACGTTTCCATCTCATGCACTATTCACTGAGTCTTACGGATCTAACGACTCAGCCCCTGATGTTAATAGATAATCACGTTTAGGTCCCTGACTGTTGTGATTTTCGATTTAATGTGTTTTATTAGGCTGAAAACTTTGGAAATTCGTAATAAATCAAATAAAAATCAGAAAAATATAAACTTTGTTGCATTGTATTCCTATTAAATAAATCTATAGAATGGATATGATGGCTGAGTAGGAAAAGACCTTTTTGCCCCTGTTAATGTGCATGCATGAAAAACCTTAATAAATAGGAAATGTGGGTAAAATGAGCTTCAAAAATTATGAAATTTGGGCAGAGATCTTATTAACATGTGTAGGCTCTGTCTAAATTTTGGTAGCCCTAGCATTGACTGTTTAATTACTATTTTGCCCTTGTATTGTATTTAAACATATATTAATTTAGGAAAAGGTTGTTACGGTGAAAAATGCTCCGAGTAACTTTAGGGCCTTGATATGGGCTCTAGGTTATGAACATGACTCATTGCTAGAGTAGGAGGTGGTGCATGTAAGGGTGTGACTCTGATTTGAAAATAGTAGAAATAATACAATTTTACATAAATAATCGAAAATGTGAGACCAGTATATTCAATAAAAACCCCCACACTTACCATGTTAGCTTTATGATTGACAACTTGACTTTTGGTATATGTGTTCTCGTGAAATTGCACATACACGATTGCTTCGGGTCCATCAAAGTAGTATTAATGCTAATGTCAGTCGGGAGGTTTTGGTTGAGCTAGTAATCCATTACATGCGTAACTAGAGGTTTGCCTTATATTTTGCTTAACCAGTTGTATGCTTGATGATCGTGCATCTCATTCACTGTGTCATGCATAGCATTCATATAGCAACGCTTATTGCAGATACGGGATTGAGAAACCAGTACGGGAGCTACTTTAAACAATGGTGTTCCAGAAGGTCAAGTAAGCCCCAGACACGACCTGGAGAGCCCATCAGTCGTGTTTGGAAGGAGGAGTTGTCCAAGTGATCAAGGGGTTGCCTAGGGCAAAGCCTCACAACCCGGCAAACTAACCTAGTTTAGTTTGTTGGTCTGATAAGAATAAGCAAAGGTAGGCAGGACCATGAATTCTCCCAGCTAATATGGTGAATGATTGTTTCATTACGCATCCGCATTAGGAGTTGTATGAAAACAATTGCATTAGATCTCCTGGCCGCCCTGGCCCTAGCACCTATATATAGAGTTCGTAGGACGAGATGCCTAGGCTCTGCTAGGTGTGAGTAGACACGAGTGAAAGGAGTCACTCGTCACGTAAGTGATTTCAAAGGTTACAAAACTTTTACTATTGAGAAAGTAATACTATTCTCATGATTTAAATGGAGACCGGGCGGAGAATAATTTTATTATGTGGTGTGCGTTTGGCTCCGCCTGAGTCGTTTAAGGCCCGTCTGCTGTTCGTCTGCTGATCGGCATAACATTGCTAGAGTGCTTAACCGGGAAATGGGACCGGTGAAGTCTTACCTGGGTTTGTCCGAAGTTTTCGAGGCTCCGCTCATCCACTTGCTGGAGGCCGATGGGCCCGGGGGTGCTTGTACTCGAGGGAGGGCTGACCCGGTGCGACCGTGGTATCGCTCCTAAGGGAGGGCTGACCCGGTGCGGCCGTGGTATCTCTCCTGAGGGGGCACAACCCGGGGGTTAGGTGAGGGCGCTTTGAATCTTGGGACAAGACAGGTGGAGATAGGGGCTATATGTGGGAACGCGATGGCTAGTAAGCATATACCCCTGGCATGATAGTTATTCCCGGGAATTAAAAATCGATTCGAATCGCTGATGCCCACCAGGTGTGGGAATGCCAATATCACTGTCGGGCAACGTAGTAACTACTTGAATATATTATGTCCGTTACTCATGTTTTCAAATACAACATGTTTGTATTGTATTGCTTACATTTCTACAAGTTGCTATGGAGTTATATGCAAAAGATGAATCTTGATATTTTATAATGATATACCACTATTTAAAAACAATGGCTAAGGATCCAAAGGTTAGTAAGCAAGCTTTGCGTCAGCCGTAAGCCAATCCATTAAGTCCTACTGAGTAATTAGTACTCAGGGTTTGCCCCCACCTTTTGAGAACAGGTACCGGCGACATCTGGACAACTGCTTGGAGGAGGGTAGTACCGGTGGGCTCGGTGCTGCTCGCCTCGATCAACGATGCGTGAAGACTAGTAAAGTATTTCGTTCCGCTGCGAGATGTTTTCAAATTCGTTTCCGCTACCTGATTCAAACTTGCCTTTCATATGGTAATATGTTGAAAATTATAATATTATTTTGAATCGGTTTGTAAAACAAGTTTATATATGCTATATTCAATTGCCTGAGATGATGTATCTGTTGTGACTCCATTGTGGGTTGGATGTGTATGATGTCGGTTTCTCTGGGAAAAGGTAATATCGGGGGTCGAATGACTCTCGACGGACGACCGGGTTTAGTTCGGTCTAATCGCACTGCAAGCCAGAGGTGGCAGGTGTGCTTAGCCCGGATTAAATCGGCGGTTCCGCCACACGTCTCTGCCTTTGTCTATACTTTACTTGCACCAAGTTACGTCACTACTTGCTCAATGCCGAGACTCAGGTAATCTACAAAGCCGATGTAATGAAGCATATGTTGTCGGCTCCCATTCTCAAAGGTCAGCTCGGCAAATGGATGTATGCACTCTCAAAATTTGACATTCGCTATGAACCAGCTAAAGCCATGGAGGCACAAGCTTTGGCCGATCTTATCGCGGAAAGGATCGCGCCATCTGTCTAATTTGTGAGTGTCAGGCCGTGGGTTCTTTTCTTCGATGGGTTGGCATGTGACCCAGGCTATGGCATTGGACTGTACATTATCTCCCCTCGAGGGGCAATATATGAGTTTGCCATTAGATTAAAAGGACAATTTACTAACAACCAAACCGAATATGAAGCTATTTGCTGGGGTCTGGAATTGCTCCTTGATGCAGGTGCCGAAGTAGTAGAAGTTTTTGGCAATTCTAGAGTGGTGATCAATCAGCTGACAGAGGATTTCATTTGTGCTAGTGATTCTCTATACAATTTCTTTGTTAGATGACAGGATTTGATGGCATGATTCCGGATGATCACGCTTAGTTGGATACCCAGGGAGCAGAACAACGAAGGTAACAAGTTGGCACATATGGCTTTTGGGTATGTACCACAGAGTGATGATACTTGCATAGATATCTTGCAATTGTCTACTGCAGATTGGAGAGCCGATCTCCTCAAATACTTGAAGAATCCGGCCCGGGGGGTAGATAAGAAGGTACGACACAAGGCTTTGAGGCATGTATTTATTGGTGATGAGCTATGCTTTTAGACTATTGAAGGCTTACTCTTGAAGTGCCTCGAACCAACTGAGGCATTGAAGATCATGCATGATGCCCATGAAGGTACTTGCGACACTCAAAAATAGGCTCATAAGATGAAGTGGCTGATCAGGAGATCTGGCTTTTATTGGCTGTCCATGCTAGAAGATTGCTTCAAATATTACAGAGGATGCCAAGATTCTCAAAGGTTCGAAGCCGTTCAACTGGCACCAGCTCATATGGTGAACCCTATCATCAAGCCATGGCCATTCAGAGGATGGGGTATGGATTTGATTAGCCAAATTAACCCACCAACTAGCAAAGGGCACAAGTGGATAATAGTAGCCACTGATTATTTAACCAAATGGGTAGAAGTAGTGTCGATGAAGAAGGTCATGGCAAAGGATGTGATTAATTTTGTCAAGGAACATATAATCTATAGATTCAGCATACCCCAGACAATCACGATGGATCAATGTTCTGTTTTCATAGCAGAGGAATTCAAAAAGTTTTCTAAAGAGATGGGAATTATTTTGATCCAGTTGTCACCATACTATGCTCAGGCCAATGGATAGGCTGAGGCATCCAACAAGAGCTTGATCAAGCTTATTAAATGCAAGATGGATGAGTACCTAAGCAGTGGCATGATCGGCTAGCAGAAGCATTGTGGGCTTACCATATCTCATGTCACGGGGCTACCAAATGCACTCCGTATCAACTTGTCAACATCCAAGAAGACGTAATGCCATGGGAAATCAACATTGGCTCACGATGTGTTACTTTTCAAGATAAACTGTCAGCCGATGATTACGCTTCCATCAATGCGGAAGATCTGATAGAAGTTTAGCTGTGGGATCTAGAGAAAATAAAATAAAACAAGGCAAAAGTTGAGCGGGCGTACAACGAGAAAGTCAAGCCGAAGGAATTCCAAGTGATCTAGTCTGGGAGCTTGTTCTGCTAGTTGGTACCAAAGATCCAGCATATGGGAAATGGTCACCTAATTGGCATGGTCCTTATCGCACAGTGGAAACAGCACCAGGCAACTCATACTGTGTGGAAACGCTCAAAGGAGTGAGGTTCAGCAGGAATGTGAATGGAAAGTACTTGAAAAAAGTACTACCCATGCTTGTGGATTGGCTCCTAAGATCCCACATGCTGTGGGGCACCTGTATGCCATTCCCAAAGGACCAACGTATTGCCATCGGCCCAAAAGTATGCAAAGCCAATGCGTTGTCATCGACTTTAGACACCCCATATCAATTGTTTTTATACAGTTGGGACACCTTTCCACTCTAGAGGATCGGCTGTTAACATCGATGTTCTACCTGATAGCTTTCATGGATGAACCAATCCTTTGCACTAGGAGGCGTGAAGCTATGGTAGTCGAACATCTTGTTCCCTAGGGAGAAGAGCTTGGAATCAATCGTGGTAGAGCGGCGGACTACAGAAGACGTTGGTCATCTATTTTGAAGTAATAATATCGATTTTTTTCAGCTTATGCCTCGACCTGAAGCTGTTCACACATGCTTTGAAGAATCAAGTTAGTACAATAGTTTAGGGAAAGCTATGGATAATCTTTAAGGAGGTGACTATAAGAAGCTACACATCAGCATTCGATAGTCGATCGGTGTCGACCAATGTCTGGCACCAGACCCCGGACGGGTCAAGTACCCAAACAAGACAAGACCGATGCAAAGTCCTCAAAAATCAAGAGAATTCAAGACCAAAGCCGTTGTGTTGCCATCGCCTTAGGAAGACTATCTTATATCTACACATGAAGTAGCAAAAATCAACAAGGAGTGCAATTAGATACAATACACAGTCATGAACAAATGATAAGGTATTTATTCGCATGTCATTTGGATCAAAGCAAGTAGGGAAAGAGGAAGTTGCTTCTGTGACGTTGGGATTGCTATCTGGCGAGAGGGTATTTCACAAAGGTGTTATGAGCAAAGTATGCTTTGTACTTCTGCTATGATGAGGGTTGGTTCGAGTTTTGGCTTTAAAGATGATTTCTCCAAAATGAGCCAATGGAGTATCGGCTGGAGTTCCAGATAGATGGAGTAAGGTTCAATGTTGCCAGCCAATGAATAGATTATAATCGACTTAATTTAGGGGCTGGGCCCAATACAATGCTATTGGATCAACCAATATATTACAACATTGGGCAGTTCAGAAGTTTGAAAGGAAAGAGAATAATAGAGCAAAAGACAACAGTTAATTAAGTGGATACTTCATTCATTACTGATATATGGAATAGCAAAAGCTTGGGCAAAAGGTAAAATAGGGGGCTAACTCCCCTTTTAGAGCCGATGCTACGACAGCTAGCTAAGGCCACCAATCCTACGGAGCCAATGTTGTGCATCAGCAAACGATGATCACTCATCACCATTGGCATCACTCTTCCCCTCATAGCCGGTGTTGTCGCCCTCGCAACCGCCATTAGCCGAGGTGGAGGAGGCCTCCGTCGAGGACTCCATTGGAATGAGGTCGGTGTCTTTGTCATTGCTGAGGGGGTCACCTGACTCGGAGGGTTCCTCTTCTTCACCATCATCATCGTCGTCGTCCTCATCTTCATCTTCATCGTTGGAGATAGGCAAGGCCCCCACCTTCCTTTTCTTCGATGGATGCTCCGGCGATGGCAATGGAGACGGTGGGGGCAGATTCCATGGTGGGGAAGTGATTGCATCTTCTGGGTCCTCCGCTGAACCTAGGTTCGCCCAAACCCTAGGTGGAGGGTCTGGGATGTCTAGATCCCAGACGGCCAGCCAGGCCCAGTCCTCGACGGTGAGTGACACATCTTTCTTCATGTCAGCTGCCACATTTGATGGCGCCTGCTTTGCTCCTAGTACCACGAGGGGTGCAAACCCCAGCAGCGCATCGGTAAATGGTGGCAGCGGAGGGGAAGGCTGCGGGGATGGTGGTGGCATGGTGTTGCTGCTGGATGATGACTCCATCGGGAGATTTGGTGGCTAAAGCAGAGGAAGATTTTCTCAGCAATGGGGAATAGAAAGACTGTAGCCCCAATGTTGGCTAAATAATACATGTGGAGAAGCTGAAGGGACGCTGGGTATAGTTTTTGAGGAAGGATGTGATGGGAACCGCGTAACCGTGTGGCTCTTGGAGGCATATTAATTCTTTGTGTCTAGAATAATTATTATTGCCAAAACCAGGGAGGTATGTGTTATCGCCACAATATGACCGATCTGCTAATGGGCTAGATCGGCTAATGGGCCAAGAGAGGCTGCTCAAGGGAGAAGCCGCCAATGTGATAATTATGGGCTGATGGTCCATATATCTTATTTTTGAGTCGAATTAGGACTAGCCCAGTTGAATTAGGTTTTCATTTTAAGATGAGTCAGACTTCTTGTCCAAGTCTCCGAACTATAAATATGTAGCCTTGTTCTACGTAATAAGATGACGACATACATTCCCAATGGCGGTTGTCTCCATATTCTCTCGCTGTATTGAGCAATTAGGGTTTCTCAAGGTAGTCACCATGCTACTCTAATGTTTCTTCATGGATTCATTAGGGCATTAGGGCATGAGCCATATGGTGAACCTTGTATAGAAGCATTTTTGATGGCAAGGTTTGCTAGTTATCTTGATGGATCTCCCGTTAAGCTTCGCTTGATGCGAGAGCCATTAGTTATCCGGATGAACCTCATGGCAAGCCTCGCTCGGCATGATGTCCGTCGTTTATCTTGCATGTTTACCGATCTATTTCCGTATCTGAGCTTCACCTAATAGATCAGTTCTCATGGAGCTTGTTACATGTTGTCTACTTATTTGTTACACTCCACGACGTGTGCTGCAACACGTGCACACGACATGCCGATTAGATCTATGCGTATCGAGTGCCCTATCTTTCCATGTCTTAACGTGTTTCTGTCTATTTGGATGGACTTCCTTGGAGGTCCTAGTTAGAAGTCGATCTGGCTAGACAGATCTCTTATATCATGGCTTAAATAGGGTTTATTTTGTTTACTTGGATGTGGTTCCTTCATTATGTTTATATGCTTTCATCCTCTGCCGATTGCATTTCATCAGCACGCCTGCCGACAGGAGTTCACGAGCTATCGTGTTGCTGATCCGAGCGATCTAGTAGGAATTTAATGTTTACATCTGTTGTGTACGCTTTTTAGGGAGAATCAAAGCCAACCATCATAGCCACGTTCACAACCTTCCTGGCTGCAAGGTCAATCTAGGTGGCACACCCACACCACCAACTGGTCGGCTCTCCAGCAAGAAGCCGACCGGAGCCACCATCCAGGAGACGAGCAGTAGCAGCAGCGCGATCCCCGTCTCCTTGTGTGTATCCTTGCCTCAGGATGACACCCCCTTCCGGTTTTCTGAGGCAACATAGCTTTAGCCAAAGCCATCTTTAGTGTAATATTGGTCGATTTCCCAAAAATCATTGGCCCCTTATAGTGTTCATTGAACTCCACATTATTTGTCCCAATCTTGACCACATCACCGGCTGTAGTTGAGGTCCTTGCGATGTAGTTGAACTAGTATTGGACTTTGTTGGACCGGCTTTGGTGGATGTGTCTGGAAATTTTGATTTTGAGTTGGGGGTACTACAAATCTAGGAAGTTGTCCGCCATGCCCCCTACCAGATTTGTCAGCATTGGAAGCTGATAATTTTGGCATTGATGTTAACTTTGCATCCACGGACTGGCTTGAGGTGTACTCAATCAGTCATGTGCTAAGGGTGCAAATCTTTCAAATATAGAAGATTGTGGTGCCCCCGAGCCTTGGTAATAGTGAGGATTGTAAGGATACAGTGGATACATGGCCATTGTATTCCATGCCGGATTTGGTTGAAACTCCTATGAAGGTCCCTATAGCATGGGTGGACAAACATGTACTAGTAGTTGTTGATAGTCGTTATTGCACTATCTACGACCACCAGCTATCCATGAATATGAAGGAAAATGAATCAAAGTGTAAACTAACCCTTGCTACTGACACATTTCCACGAGTTGCATTGAAATATTTGAATGCAGGTATCAAAAGCACTTAAACACTTAAAATGGAGCCAAACCAGGGAGAAGGGTAGCCACCTATCTAACCCCTGGCCGGCTGGCCCCACCAAGGCTGCTCAGCCCCACCTCCAGGCCCCCCGGCCTATGGATGTGGCCAAATGGCACCATCTTCGACCTGATGTGCACAAATGTGTCAACACAACTCCAAGGTGTAAATCATGAAAGCAACATGCAAAGCACCAGAAGACCCACCACTTCATTGATCTAGCACTTGGATTAGTGAAGTCAACGATCTAAAGGACTTCAATCGTGTGGCTAAGGAAGAAACACAAGTGAAGATCCAATGATTCGGAAGCAAGCACACGTTTTAACCGCCAACCGACTTCTAACCGACTTTGGGAGGCAATATGGATCATTGGATGGAGAGAGGTGGTGGATCCAAGGGACCACCAGGCTGTTCAGCCAAGGTGGGGCCACCCGGCCTCCCTATCTAGCCACCTGGCTTGCCACTTGTCCCTTGTAACCGCCATAGCGACCTCCCTCACCTATAAGTAACCCCTCCACTCGAGTGGGTATAAATTGGCCCCTAGACCTCACTTGCAGAGTGTGGAAGTTGAGTGAAACATACCATTGTCTTAATCTATTACCAAAAGGTTAGTCCTAGGTGTTAAAGTCGAGTCTAAACTTTTGTCTCAAGGATTCTAGAGTTAGCTTTGTGTCTTGGTAAAGCTCTTGTATCTTTTCTCTCTTTTGTACCTTTGCTACTCCAGTGTAATATAATTCATTGACTATACTTCAGTTATACTTTACTTTATTTCTTACACTTGCCTAGTGTGGTGTACCTTATTCCAGACTAGACCAAGGCTTAGGTGTGTATTGTTATTAAGTTCGTTGAATCTTGCTAGACTTGCCGGTGCTATAAACTTTCCTTAGGCTCTGATCTAAGGTTAAGTTAGTTCTCACTCTCTGATCAAGGAAGAACTTTAGTGATTACTTGTTTAGCGTGCCATCTTACCCATATAGCTATGGTCGATAGCCCCTCTTGGTGACAGCATTAGGGAGTCTCAGTATTCTGATCCAGTCATTCAGTAGGCCCGTAGGCGTTAGCCAGTTGTCGTTCGATTGGCCAACTATCTACCCCCGTGCTTCCTCGGTGTAGTTTAGAATTTTGCTTGACTGCAAGACCCTAGTTTGTGTTCAATTAACTTAGCTCAACCACTGAATACTCCTATGCAGTAAGTAAGATCTATAGTTTGGATATCTTAATCTCGCTTGTTGTACTCCTAGATAGCTTTCCTATGTTGTGTTGACAGCTTTGGTCTCTGTTCTCTCGTCCACCATACACTATCCTGTATACCTTACCCCCATTATAAGATTAGTTGGTAGTTATTATTTTCTAGTACTGTTTGAAGTTTGAACATATCATTCCACCTATTTTCCCTTGCTTCCCTATGGATTTTTACGATACTCAGAACACTCTTAGTGAAAAACCTATAGCGAATCTCCATGTGCTTGCGGAGTAAAATCTGTTACGCTAAGAGACGTCAAGAAGCTTTTTCTAGCGCCACTGTCAGGGAAGCAATTGGCAATAGCAGTTTGATTTTGTTCGAACCTAGGTATTGTAACTTGATAACTTACCGCTATCTCTTAGTGGGCTCATTTGCCTTTGTCTACTTTATTGTTGGGTGACAGAGAGGTGTATGACCAGTTTAGACCTACTGGCAAATTTCACAACAATTTGGAGTTGCTGCTCAGGAGAGTCTATCAAAAGACAATCCACGGGTAGAGGCCTGTGCCATCATTTGAGTTTGGAACCTCAAGTACAACTTCACCGACACCAACTATGCCTGAGAAGACCATTCACGAGTTTTCTATCCCATCCAACAACAGCGTCCCTACTGGGCCTGAAGTGCAGATTGGTGACAACTTTGAGCTCAAGCCAGGTGTTATCCACATGGTCCAAGCTATCCCATTTTTTGGATTGGCGTCGGAGGATGCCAAAAATCATCTCCAACAATTCCTGAGGATTGGATCACTTTCACGATCAAAGGTGCAACCCCTGATGTTGTTCGACTGCACCTTTTCCCATTTTCACTAGTGGGGAAGGCAAAATAGTGGTTCTACCTGAACCGCACAAATTTGGTGACATGGGAGGCATGTTCAAATGCCTTCCTTGCAAAGTACTTCCCTCTAGGGAAGATGAGCTCACTGAGGAACCGAATCTTGAGCTTCCAACAACTCACAGATGAGGCGGTGGCGGAGGCATAGGAAAGACTTCAAGAATATATTGATGTCTGCCCCCACCATGGTATGGAATAGCGGCTGATCATCTAGAACTTCTTTCATAGACTGCGCTGGTCCACGCAAGAACACCTTGATGTAGCTGCTGGGGGATCCTTCCTAACCCTCAGCCTCACTGCTGCTCGATCTCTCATCGAGAAGATGGCCATCAACCAAGGATGGAAAGAGGAGATGGCAAACAATAAGCCCCATGGAATCCACCATATTGACAGCATCGACATGCTCGCTGCCAAGATGAACCTTTTGCTAAAGAAGCTGGAGGATGCTCCATGAAGCTATGCCGGTCCAGACACTGGATTCTCACATGACCTGTGAGCATTGTGGGAATACGGGCCACACGGGGAATAGCTACCCCAGAAATGGATCAGAGGATGTCAACTTCATCAACAACAAAACTTCAATAACGGGCTTTGTCCTCAACCAGGATGGAATTCATGCCCACATCTACCTTTCTCCAGCCAAGGTACATCTTCTGGTACTTCACAGCAGTTTAATAAAAGTCCTTTCTTTGTGAATGATAGCATAAGTAAGAAATTCCATGCTAATGATAGAGTTATTGAAACCTTGTCTCTGCAAATGGAAACTCTTAATAGTGCCATGAAGAACCAGCTAAAGTTTTAATAAAATGTTAGAAACTCAAATAGCTCAGCTTGCTGCCGCTCTACCTAGTCCTACTTCGGGGAAGCTTTCAGGACAGCCCGAGCCACCCCTGAAGGAACATATCAATGCTGTAACCACTAGGGGTGGAAGGTCTACATAAGACCCCCCACATCCTAGAAATGCAGGGAAAGAGCAGTCAAGACCCACCAACCCTGAGGAAGAAGAAGTGGCTAGTGAGCCACAATCGGTGAAGAAAGCACCCAAGATGGCTCCACATGAGTTCTATGACACAACCGTGCTCCATTTTCCTCAGCAACAGAAAAAAGACTCCTGTCGACAAGCAGTTCGGCAAATTTGTTGAGGTAATCAAGAAATTATATGTCAACATTCCATTGCTAGATGCGATGCACGTACCTACGTATGCTAAGTACCTAAAGGACATCCTCAACAACAAGAGGCCATTGCCATCCACAGAAGTCATGCACCTCACAAAAGAGTGTAAAGCTGCTATACTCAACCAGTTGCCACAAAAGAAAATGGATACAGGGAACCAAACCATCTCATCCTCAATTAGGACTCAGCACTTCGATTAAGCTCTCTATGACCTGGGAGCAAGTGTGAGCTTCATGCCAAAAGTAGTCTTTGATAACCTAACAAATGCAACACTTGCCCCTACTGCAATGTGCCTACAGCTGGCGGATCAGTCAATTTGCTACCCCATCGGGATCGCCGAGGATATCCCGATCAAAATCCAGAACTTCCTCATCCCGGTGGACTTCGTGGTGCTAGACATGGAGATTGATAGCAAAATGGTGCTCATCCTTGGGCGACCATTCCTAAGCACCACTGAGGGCAACATGGAGCTAGAGAAGTCCATCTCAACATCAATGGCAGAAAGGAGACGTTCGCTTTCAGACTGAGTCGAACAATGCCGACAGGTGAAGACATTTAGATTCAAGTGTCAAGCACCTAGGGACACACCGAGACCCAAGATCAAGCTTTCGCCAAGTCAGTCAAAAGTGGACTCTCTTGTCCTAGCAATGGAGAGAAACATGCTAGATGGAGAGGCCCACAAGCTCAAAGCCGATCGCAAAGCTGAGTCACTAAGACGTGCCTCAATAGCCAAGCCGTCGACAAAGGAAGCAGGAGGCAAAGCTCCTATCACAAAGGTCACCGCCAAGACAATGAACACACCCAAAGAATGGCGAAAGAAAGAAGAAACCAAAAGCCAAGCTTTAAGAGAAGAAGGCAGGTAAAACTCCAAACCAGAAGGCTATAGTAACAAAGAAGATCTAGCATGCAAAAGTTGGAGCATAGATGGCCACTAAGTCTCCATCTCATACCGACTCCAAATAAAAGGTATGACTTGCCCTTGCTAGGAGGTAAACTGGCATTATCCTCCACTGCATATTTAAGTTCCCGCACATCAAGTTCCCATCCTCGTCGAACAAGTGCTCAAGGTCCTGTTCATAGAGCGGAAGCTCTAGGACCCGGCGATGTCCGATAGGATGTCCATTAGCACCAGCAAGAACCAGGACGAGGAAGCAACCTTGCAACCCCAACCGCAGTGCACGCTCCTAAACATCCATGAAATCGTGTCGCGTTATGAAGAGGAGGCAGAAGTGTTGGAACTCCTCGACCCAAAGCAATTTGGGAGAGCGAGGTATTTCTATGCGTTCTTCCTTGTCAACATTGGCATGATGTACCAGTTTGAGAAAACGTTCGACTACGAGGGATGGAGTGACTTCTCAAGCATCGAGGAGGAAGGCTCCATCCTTCTGACCAAGGAGTTCTTGATGACTCTCCGCATGGAGCGACTCGCCACAGGTACGACTATTCATTTCCTCCTCTTCAATTCTGAGTTTTCTATATCCCCAAGAAGGCTAAGCAACATTCTAGGCTTCTCTTCGCGCTGCTCCATAGCAGATGCACCCACGAGGTATGATCAAGGAACTTTTTGGAAAGAAATTTGTGGCGGCAATGTTTTGGGAAAGCATAGCATCACGAAAGTCCACAACCCTACTCTGAGACTCCTAGCTCATTGGGTCTCTCTCGTCATGTTTTCGCATAGTGAGGCACGTTGCACCGCTACTGAGGATCTTAAATGCCTCTATTCGATGTGCAAGAAGAAGCCTTATGCCTCGGTCATAGACATGATCCATCACTGGATGGAACTATGGAAGGACAACACCCCTATCACTTGTCTCAAGGATTGCATCCAAGTTGGGCACTTTAGAAAATGCCCAGCTTGCTTACATTCCCGATGACCTGTCACACATAGTAGGTAAGCAACACTTTATCAAAGGGCATTTTATGCGGAAAGAAGAGGATAGATTGATCATGACCTACTTTGGCCACAACTTCGAACCGCCGCTTCCAGTGCCACAGTTTGATTTGTACAAAGTAGCAAGCCTGACCATGCAGCTCAACATGGAGGAACCACACCTAAGCTTTGCAAGTGTCATGACAAGAGCCCAACGACGACAGGCCAAGCAGCAGCAACAAGAAGCTGATGAGGAAGTAGCATCAGATCCATCCTAGGCACCCCACATGGTGACACCATCGAGTATAGATCTAGAACTATTAGATTTCCAACAGTACAGCAACCTAGAGCCATGGTACAGCAGTAGCGTCGGTGGTGGAGGTTCATACTACCAACCGCCATATGCTCCTGAGTACTATGCGGCAGGTGCATCTCATGGATTTGATAGGAGTGTAGAACCTTTTGCATCAGCCCGGTTCAACACTGACAACATGGTGGTACTCCACTCTGCCATGGAGGGAATAAACCTGGAGGGTCACTACGACCCACAGTTGTATGCCTGTACCAGCAAGTCGATACTATCAATCAGTGCACCTCTGAGATGGACACCCAGCTATGTTCCAACACGAACGTTCTCTCAGAAATCAGAGAATAAATGGAAGCTGGCATCAATGACGCTCACGAGTTCTACAACCACTACTACTACCAAAACCCCTAGCTTCATTGAAGCTTGGGGAGATGGCAAACCGACGTGATGTGAGCATGCTTCCTCGATGCTCCCTTGGCCTCTGTCTCAGAGTAAGACCCCCGATCCTCGACCTCTCCCATGCAGCAGTCCCAGCAGTTCCAGTAGTCCCAGCAGTACCAGCAGCAGTCCAACAGCAACACGATCCCACCAACGAGATAAGTAAGCAATAATAATATTTAGTTATCTTTTCTTATCTAGTTAAAAAAGTGTCAATAAAATAAACTCCCACCTTTGATATATTGGCTCCATATGGAAATGATGAATAGTTGCGATATCATGTTCTTGACTAGTTGTCTACACACATACCATACTTAGCTTATTTTTGAGCTTGCGTGTATAAAAATGAGAACCTGACCTTTTAGTTTGTGGACGCCATTTGCATAAACTTTGTCTAAGTTGTTGTGAGAAATGATATGACTAAGTACTAGGCTAGCTCTACATTTTTCTAGTAAGATGAACCTCTCAGGATACTCTTTTCACTACAAGAAATACGAGTATCAGTGACGAAAACCATTATGATGAAAAATGGAAATGTCACAGAATACTAGTCATTCTATGACGATTCCGGCGATTTCGTCATTACGTGAATGTAGGGAGTGTTGACGGTCGTTATTGCACTACCTACAACCATCAACTATCCATGAACATGAAGGAAAATACATTAAAGTGTAGACTAGCCCTTGCTACTAACATAGTTCCACGAGTTGTGTTGAATATTTGATTGCAGGTGCAAGATCAGCCGAAAACATGTCAAATATGGCTAAGTCAGGAAGGTCACTGACCAAGGGGCTAGGCCGCCCGGCCTGTGAATGTGCCCAAATGAGCCCAACTTCGACCTGCATGAACACTAAATACGTGTCAACACAATTCCAAGGCCCAAGCCGAGGGCCCAACATGCTAAGTACCGGAAGGCCTACCACCTCATCGATCCGGCACTTTGATTGGTGAAGTCAGCAATCCATGGGACTTCAATCCTGTGGCTAAGGAAGAAGCACAAGTGAGATCCAACCATCAAGGGAAAAGCACACATTTTAACCGCCAACCACCATGCAACTGACTTGGGGAGTGAAGATGGACCGCAAGATGGAGCAAGGCGGTGGATCCAAGGGCAAGCGAAGCCTCTCAGCCTTAGGTGGGGCTGCTCGGCCTCCTACCTGGGCGCCCAGCCTGCCACCTACCCCCTTAACCGCCTTACCGACCATATAAATACCCCTTCTCACTTGGTGACTATAAATACCCCCTGGTAGCTCATTTGTAAAGTGTGGAAGTTGAGTGGAACACACCATTGTCTAGTTAGTAGCACTAGGATAGTCCTAAGAGTTAGAGTTGAGTCTAAGTCTTTGCCTTAGGGATTTCGAAGTTAGCTTTGATTCTGGTAAAGCTCTTGTATCTTTCTATGTTTGCACTCTTGCAACTTCGGTATAATATACTTCATTGATCTATCTTTTAGCTATACTTTACTTTATTTCTTACACTTGACAAGTGTGGTGTACCTTATTGCATACTAGACCAAGGCTTACGTTTGTGTTGTTCTTGAGTTATTTGAATCTTGCTAGACTTGCCGGTGCTATAGGCTTTCCTTAGGCTCTGATCTAAGGCTAAGTCAGTCCTAACCCTCTAATCAAGGACGGACTTTAGTGATCAAGTTCTCACCTGATCACTAGTTTAGCGTGCCATCTTACCCGTGCAGATCAGGTTGGTAGCCCCTCTTGGTGACAACATTAGGGAGCCTCTGTAATCCGACCCTGACGTTTGGTAAGCCCGTAGGCGTTAGCTAGTTGTCGTTCGGTTGGCAAACTATCTACCCCCGTGCCTCCTCGGTGTAGTCTAGAATTTTGCTCGATGCTAGACCCTAGTTCGGATTTGTTTGACTCAGTTCAACCGCGAATACTCCTTTGCAGTAGTTAAGAAATAGAGTTTGGATATCTTAATCTCACTCGTTGTCCTCCCAGGCTACTACAAAGTTGTGTACTACTTTGGTCCCTGTTTACTCTTCTCACCATACATTATCTTGTTATATCTTACCCCCATTGTAAGAATAGCTGGTGTTTATCTAAGTTATAGTACTGTCTGAAGTTCGAACATGTCATTCCACCTTTTATCCCTTGCTTCCTTGTGGATTTTTACGATACTCGGAATACTCTGAGTGAAAAAAGCTACAGCAAATCTCCATGCGCTTGCGGAGTAAAATCTGTTACGCTAAGAGACGTCAACAAGCTTTTTCTGGCGCCGTTGCCAGGGAAGCAATTGGCAACAGAAGTTTGATTTGTTCGAACCTAGATACTTATAACTTGATAACATACTGCTATTTCTTAGCGGGCTCATTTGCCTCTGTCTACTTTATTGTTGAGTTGACAGAGAGGTGTATGACCGGTTTTGACCTACTGGCAAACTTTCACAACAATCCGAAGTCGCTGCTCAGAAGGACAGTCCGTCAAAAGATAATCCATGGGCAGAGGCCTGTGCCATTATTATTGGAGTTTGGATCCACAAGCACAAAGCAGCCGACACCAACAATGGCTATGCTTGAGAGGTCCATCCATGACTTTTCTGTCCCATCCAGCAACAACATCCCCACTGGGCCTGATGTGCAAGTTGGAGATGGATTCGAGCTCAAGCCAGGTGTCATTCATATGGTCCATGCTAGTCCATTCTACGGATTGGCATCGGAGGATGTAAACAGCCATCTCCAGCAATTCCTGGAGATATGCAGTCATTCACCATCAAGGGTGCAACCGCCGATGTTGTTCGACTTTGCCTTTTCCCGTTCTCGTTGATCGGGAAGGCAAAATAGTGGTTCTATCTGAACCGCACAAACTTGGCAACTTGGGAGGCATGCTCAAATGCTTTCCTTGCAAATTGCTTCCCCTTGGGGAAGACAAGCTCACTGAGGAACTGAATCTCGAGCTTCCAACAACTCACTGATGAGACGGTGGCAGAGGCATGGGAAAGACTTCAAGAGTACATCGCCGCCTACCCCCACCACGGTGTGGAAGAGTGGCTGATCATCCAAAACTTCTTCCACGGTCTACATTGGACCACGCAAGAACACCTCGATGCAGCCGCTGGAGGATCCTTTCTGTCCTTGAGTGTTGCTGTCGCACGCACTCTCATAGAGAAGGTGGCAAGCAACCAAGGATGGAGACAGGAGAAGGCGAACAATAAGCCCCATGGAGTCCACCATATTGATAGCACCGACATGTTGGCTGCCAAGATAGACCTCTTGCTAATGAAGCTGGAGGATGCTCCTAAAGCTATGTCGGTCCAGGCACTGGATTCTCAAATGACTTGCAAGCATTGCGGGAATACCGGTCATACGGGGAGCAGTTGCCTCGGAAATGGATCGGAAGACGTTATCCTCCCAGGCAACTACCTAGTTGTGTACTACTTTGGTCCCTGTTTACTCTTCCCACCATACACTATCTTGTTATATCTTACCCCCATTGTAAGAATATCTGGTGTTTATCTATGTTATAGTATTGTTTGAAGTTCGAACATATTATTCCACATATTAGTCCTTGCTTCTTTGTGGATTTTTACGATACTCGGAATACTCTGAGTGAAAAGGCTACAGCGAATCTCTGTGCGCTTGCGGAGTAAAATCTGTTACGCTAAGAGACGTCAACAGGGAGTACCTTTATGACGAACACAAAATTTTTCTCATAAAAGGTTCAACAATCTGTGACGTTTTGAAAAAAACGGTTACCGAAAACAACTCATTAGTGACGTTTGTGTTCTATGACAAATGTAGATTCATCACATAATATAAGCATTATATACATGATTTTTCAAGCATTGGAGCATACCTTTACCGTTTGAAATCTTATTGAGTGTAGTTAGGCAAGATGCACGTTTAAGCCACGATTTCTTTGTATTAGTAGGATATGTATGTGATAAGTGTAGGATAATAGAAATAACCAAGTAATAGTACTTGTGAGATGATAGCTCATCTTGTATGTGCAAGATAAGTTAGGCTTACATATTTGCGAGCTAATGCACATACTATTACTACTCCCTCTATCTTGGAATATAAGGTCTAATCCCTCCATCTTGGAATATAAGGTCAAATCCCTCCATCTTGGAATATAAAGTCTACTTCCTTGGTTCCTCGAGGTACTTATATTTCATTTTAAGTAAAACTATTTTTTAGCTTGACAAAAATTATAAACAAGAGTATTGACATTTATCACTTCGAGGAAGAAAAATATGGAAATTATTTGTCTTATTGAGTTATTTGTCTTATGAAGCAAATTAATAATTCACAAATAAGGTCAGAAAGTAATTTCATATGGCAATTGAACTAGGCATTTTAATTGTATTTTGAGGCACTACTTAGATTTTCTCATGTATTTTATTAAATATTGTGATATATAATGAATAATATGGTTTTGGCGTTAAATAAAATAGGAAGCTCAAATTTGGCCCATGGCGGCCCATCAAGTCACCAGCCCATCTCCGGCCACGCGTTGCCTATTGTTAGATTGGGACGGACGGTTTGGATTCGATGTTGCTCCGCATAAAACGCGAAGGGGCCTAGCGGCCAAAACCCTAGGCCTAGACGATGGCAGATCCAGGCGTCCTCCTCACCTCCCCATCTCCTCATCCTGGATGGCATCATGGGCGGCGGTGGGCGGCCGACGGCGGCAGGCCCCAGGCGCGCCGCGTGAGCTGGGCGGTCTGGGCGCAGCGGTGCCCAGCGTGGGGCCCCAGCGACCAGCTCCAGGCGCCCCGCGTGGCCGTGGGCGGCCGGCGTGCAGCGGCACCCAGCGAGGTCCGGCAGCGACGGGATCCGAGAGCCTTGATCGCGCGGGGCGGCGGCCGACGGCCGGCGGCAGGATCTGGGCGCCATGGGCGGCGCAGGGCGGCGGACAGCAGCGGGATTCGGGCGCCATGCACGGCGCTGGGCGGCAGCAGAGGGGCGGCGGGCAGCGGCGCGCCTCGAGGACCGGCGGCGCCGGGCTCCGGACGCTCTGCGCAACTCACAGTCAGTGGTGTCCATTTTTGTGAATTCATTAATAAATGCTCAACCCATTTTTTGTGAATAATGTGACATGTTCTTTCTAACCAAACGTTATGTCCAGTTTTTAGTAAATGCAAAGTTCTGCGTTCCGAGACTTTACTTTGAAACAGATACAAACTAGGAGATTGTACATCCTTGACTGTTGTTACAGTTACAGCATACAGCAAGCATTCAGCAAGACCGAGCAAGGGACTCGGCAAGAACAAGCAAGGTATCTTCTTTTACTAATCTGCAACGTTGCCTTGTAGGAGCATTTGGTTTCGCACTAATCTCAGCATTATGAGTCCTGATCGACCATCAGTGCTGCAGTCTGTAGAAAATTATTCACCTCCCTTTGTCTAGGTGCTTTTCTAGGTTACAACTGATGGCATGAACTATCTATTTGTCAAGCAGAGCCTGCATCAGCTACCTTGACCGTGCAAGGAGGATAGCTTAGCCAACAGTACTGCTTGTAGTCATGAAGTTCTTAGTCTTTTAAAACTTAAAGAGTTATGGATTAATGAGAATAAATACACTTGTTAGTGTTATGTTCATCTGCAAAGTCTACCTTATCAATTACTCGCATTTAGTTTAGTGCAAGAAGAATAATGCATTGCCTATTGAGTAAATAGGAGTACATTGTAACATAATGTGGCTTAAACATGTCATGCTTTTTTCTCCTCCTGTCTTTTATCACTAAAATGTTTTCTTCCGCGGCAACGGGCATCGACCTAGTGATGATTAATCTCTTGGATCATAAGTAATTATGAATACTTTTTAGTGTGCGTTTGCGTTACATGTTAACGTTTGCACATGCAGGCTGATGATGAGCGCACGGATCAATTTCATCAAAAAGCTCCATTCCCCAATGTTAGAACTTTGCATGGTGGATTACATTTTTTATCAAGTGTAAGTGCAACAACTGGTGGGCAGTGTTAGAACTTAGAAACAAACATGATCGTGAAGTATAATATATATGGTGCCTTCTATAGGGATGGTACATGAAAGAGTATGTGGATGTATGTGTATATGCACCAATAAATTATATAAATGCTCATATGATTGAAATTTGCTGTATAGATTGTAATTGTTGTTTGTTTATATACTCTTTATTTTGTATGTGTGTGTGTGTGTGTGTGTCTATATATATATATATATATATATATATATATATATATGATGACAGGATGGGCATCATCACAGATTAGTCCGTCCATGGGTTTGTGACGTTTGGTAAACATTGAATGACACAAGAAAATAGTGTGACAGAATGCATAAATTTAATGATGCTAATGGAATCATCATAATATACACCCCGATAAAGAAATGGTCATAAAATACTTTTGATGACGCTAAATAAATCGTCATAGAACATGTACCATTTTGTGACGATTTTACTAAGAACTGTCACCATTACCATTCTATTGTGGGGATTCTGTGACGATTTTTGTGACGCAGCGAAAATTTCATCATTTGTCTTTAGTGACGAAAGATATGCTTTTAATGACGATAAGCGATCGTCACATATACTCAAATCTTTTGTAGTGTTTGAAAAATAAAAATGAAGTTCCCCCTTTGATTTTAGACATCTACCAGAGTCAAATACAATGAAATATCTGAGCCTAGCTTATAAGCTGCTTAGCGTTGTTTTGAGCTTTGTCAAATTTTGAGTCTCATTGAATGGAACCATCGCTATCTTGTGAATCATTAGAGCAAAAATACACCAGTCCATATGCATCTACCTACTCTGGGTATGCATCAATACATCTCCACAAATACTTTCAACCTCACTGCTTCCAAATCAAAATGAGGGAGAATATGGAGCCATCAAAAGAAAAATAAAAGCATGCTAGTCAAAGCATGGCAAAAGTATGAAAAAGAAAAGCATGTTAGTCAAAGCATGGCAAAAAGAGAGAAAGTACAAAAAGGCTCCATATTCATACCCATCACAAAAGAAGGAGAAGGAAGGGAAAGAAGGAGAAGGAAGGGAAATAAGAAGATCCACCCATCCAACTACCAAATAAGCTCCAATGATGAACATGACTCGCTGATGTAGTACATTTTTTTTGTTCTAATCTTTGGCTTTGCAAAATAAACAACCTAAGTAAGCTGAGTTTTTCCATCACCCTGAGCTCCACAAAAACTTTAGTGTAGGAAAAATCTTGGCCGTGCTCTTGGCCCTTTATGGTAAGGATACGCTTTTGAGCGACCGAGAGTACCTTTGGAGAAACTTACTTTTATTTTGTAAACTTTCAAAAACACCTAAGATAGGAATCTAAAAGGAAATGGCTTAAGCTAGAGCCTGCAACAAAGTCATTCTTTATCTCAACCACCCAAGACATAGTAAGTCAAAAAGATACATAACATGTATGAGAAAAGGTGATCTTTGCATACACTATGGCTCGAGATGAAAGCATGTGTGTCGGTGATGTATAGCCTCTATTCTAGAACAATGATATTGCAGCAACTCTTGATCGATAACACATCTTGGCTTTACTCCAGGACGAGCAAAGGTCTAAGCTTGGGGGGTGTTGACGGTCATTATTGCACTATCTTCGACCACCAACTATCCATACATATGAAGGAAAATACATCAAAGTGTAAACTAACCCTTGCTACTGACGCATTTCCATGAGTTGTATTGAAATATTTGAATGCAAGCGTCAAAAGCACTTAAACACTTAAAATGAAACCAAACCAAGGAGGAGGGTAGCCACCGGGCTCACCCTTGTCCGGCCGGCCCCACCAAGGTTGCCCGGCCTATGAATGTGCCCAAATGGCATCATGTTTGACCTGCATGTGCACA
Organism: Paspalum vaginatum; assembly: GCA_030272315.1. Taxonomy (NCBI): domain Eukaryota; kingdom Viridiplantae; phylum Streptophyta; class Magnoliopsida; order Poales; family Poaceae; genus Paspalum; species Paspalum vaginatum. Next base: position 31,168,557 of record CM059020.1, on the reverse strand, counting down.
AGTGACGTGTCAACACAACTCCAAGGTGTAGACCCACCACTTCATCGGTCCAGCACTTGGATTGGTGAAGTCAGCGATCCAAGGCACTTACTACTACAAAACATAGCTATTGTAACACACTTTTGTAACACATATATCAATGTATTACAAAAATTTTTACAGTAACATAAACTATGTGTTACAGTGAAAGACAGTAACACATAGCGCTGGTTCTGTAAAAATGTGTTACAAATAGTGAATATAGTACCACAAAAAGGTTATGTTACTCCTAAAATGCTACAAAGATTGTAGATATTGTAACACGTAGATGGAACATGTAGAACATGCTACAAAACAATACTATATAGTAACACAAAGTAATGTTACCTACAGAGTATTACAAAGAAATATATATGATACCATTCAGTACCACAAAATGGCTTTTACATGTACCTTTTCTTTTTATTTTTTAGTGACGGCTAAAAAATGGAGCTGCGTATGCTCTTTGCCAGCAAAGACTGCACCTAAAATACCACCCTCGAAATTCAGTTTTAGAGGTCATCCATATTACGTGCCGCCTCTAGAGATAGCCCTTATTTACATACACTGTCACTCGAAATACTCATTTCCAGATGCGGTACATGCTACAAATCACCACTGAAAACAATCTAGATGCGATCTATAGCATGTAGCTCCTATGAAAATGATTTTTAGAGGCATACCATATTACTGTTTGCCTCTAGAAATAGTTCTTTTAGTAAAAAATTATAATTGTTTTATATAAAATTACAAGGAAATACCATACAAAAATTATTGTACTTGATGAGATCTGCAAATTTATAATTTATAATTTTTCCATTTGAGATCATTTATTGCCTCTATAAATTCCAATATATTTTTCATAATGGTGAAATCATGATTTGGAGTTTATCAATTAATCTCACATGGATACATAGCATATACCAATATACCAGAGATGTAGTATTTGACAAGATTTAAAACTTTGTAGTTGAGAGATTTTTCATTTAAGATTTTGAAGGGTTCAAATGATCAAATCTACAATATAAAATTCATCATATTGTGTAGAAAAAGAAAACATTCCTTCTTTATATGTAAGTGCTTGTATAGTGTGGTGGAGTGGAGGTCTTACAATAGATATGAGGTTGTGTGTGATGCCCCCGGCATCTCGAAAGTTTTAACACGTGATTAGATTAGCGGTAGTCAAGGATTTGGCTTAATAATGTTTAGAGAAGAGCAACAACTAGGCTAGTAAATCACGAAGTCAAAAATTTTCAGTGAAATATGCAAAACCCCTGAATGCATTTGTGACTATAGTTTAAAATATAATGTGATTGGAACCAAACTCTCTATAACAAACTTGTAGACAATTTTATGTAGATCAACTTGGTTATTGGGTGTGGTAACATGCACAAAGGTTTAGGTGGAGTTTTGAGTCGATTAATGAAAAAGCATAAATCTACCTAAACTTGGATCGGTAAGGAAAATTCAAATTTCAAAGGAACAAAAGTCCCTATCATGCAAAACATCATATAAGAAAGTTGTAGATAATTAAAAACTACACAACATTGGTATAATACTCTTTCTCTGAAAATGAGCATAAAATAGACTTTAGGAATTTCTAAGTTTGCATTAAACCTTGGTCAAACTGGAGTCAGCGGGTTAAATTCAAATTTAATCATATTTCAACTTGGAATCTGATATTACTCCTTTTGACAAAGTTGTAAATCTGGAAGAGTAGAACAACTTTTGTATTTTGGGTTTTGTCAAATTCGGCCCCTAGGATGTTCAAAAACAACAATTTCTAAAACATGTCTCAGCAGTCAAACAGCATTTTTCATTTTCCCGAATTTATTTTTCCTTCGAGTCACTGACGAGTGGGTCCCACTCGGCCGACCCACCCGCCACGCGGTGCCGGCGTCCGGCGCTGCCGGCCACGCGCCGCTTGCCACCGCGGGCACGCGCCGCCTGCCCCGCCCGGCCTGCTCTTCCCCTGCCGCGTGCCCCGCACCCCAGCGCCTTGAGCTGGAAGCCGCCGCTCCCTCAAGCCCCAATACCTCTGCCTCCCTCGCCCTCCTGCTACCCGCCCCGAGCTGCGAGCTCGTCGCCCGCCATGGCTGCCAGTCGAGCTCCGGCGGCGAGCTCACGGAACTGCCGCCCCGAGCCTTCCCCGGTCGCGATAGCTCGAGCACCGGCCCCGCCGCTCCCTTCCCTTCAGTTTCCCCAAGGGGCCAAGAACCGTTGCCGCTCCGAGCGCCACCCCAGACGCAGCGCTGCCCGCCACACCATGGCTACCGACGGCCACCGCGAAGAACCACCTTCCGGCGTTCCCCCTGCCTCCAGAACCCATTCTCCCTCTGCGTCACCTTCCGGCGCAGCTCGAGTGCCTTTTCACGGCTCCTCCCGCCACCGGGGACATCGGATCGAGTCACCACCGCCCCCAAGCTCTACACCCAGTTCACCGCCGGTTCACATGCGTTCCCCATCGATCCCTACCACCCCGCACGACGAGATCAGGGGGAAATGGAAGCCCGCGGCCGGGGACACCTTCCCGGACCCGCTCGGCTCCAAGTACGGCTCCACAGCCGCCAGCACAAGCCGCCATCCCCTCCCCTGCGCGTTCGGCCGGAGGAAGAAGAAAGGCAGGGAGAAGAAGGTTGATTTTCAAAAGCACCCCTGCGCTTCTGTTTATTTTCTTTCAAGTACGGTGCGCTATTCACTGAGTCATCAGATCCTTACGCGCTAGCCCCTGATGTTAATAGATAATCACGTTTAGGTCCCAGACTGTTATGATTTTCGATTTATTGAATTTCTATAAACAGAGAACTTTGAAAATTCGTAATAAATCAAATAAAAATAGGAAAAATGCAAACTTTGTTGCATTGTACTCCTATTAGGTAGATCTGCAGAATGGATATGATGGTTGAATAGAAAAAGACCTTTTTGCCCCTGTTATTGTGCATGCATGAAAAACCTTGATAAATAGGAAATGTGGGAAAAATGAACTTCAAAAATTATGAAATTTGGGCAGAGGCCTTATTATTCTGTGTAGGCTCTGTATGAATTTTGGTAGCTCAAATGTTCACTGTTAATTACCATTTTGCCCCTACATGTGATTTTAGCATAGAAATAAATGAAGAAATGATATTTATATAGAAATTAGGCTCTAAAAAGTTTTACATATTTTATTTGTGCTCCCTATAGCATAAAGAGTTCACTGTTGAAATGGAATACCATGCATGTCAAAAACAGTAGTGTTTTGAAACTGATAAGTTCATGCATGTTTAATTTAATAAGTAGGAAATATAGGTTAAATGGAAGTCAAAGCTTCTGAGTTAGGGCAACAACATTGCTAGTATGCCGAGGCTTAGTATGAGAATTTGATAGCTTAAATGCTTGCTGTATATCTACCTTTGCCTAGTAATTAAGCACATTGGTAACAATGGAAAAGAGTTCTAGACAATAGTAAGCACCGGTCTTTTCGCATAACTCGGTGCTATTCAGTCACACACCCCACGTAGTCATATGTGACAAACTAAGCTATCATAGGTGATGGCTTGTACGATTTCTTAAAGTTAAACAAGCTTTATCACGAAAATACATAATATTATTCCATAACCCTTGATTTCTTGCATTGCACTAATACATGCTCCAATTGCATCATGTCATGCATATAGATTCCGCGAACGAAGAACCACCGCCGAACCAACCCGTCGCGGAGGAGCCCGAGGAGGAGCTGCACCAAGAGCCAGAGGACCAACAGCAAGAGCCCGACTCCGCTCAGGAGGCAGCTACTGACTCTAACGAGGAAGGTAGGCAGGACCATACTCAACCCAGCAAATAATTTATACCTGATGATTACGCATATGCATTAGGAGTTACTTGGAACCAATTGCATTAGACTTCCTGGCCGCCCTGGCCCTAGCACCTATACATAGAGTTCGTAGAACGAGTATGCCTAGAAATTGCTAGGTACGAGTAGACACGAGTGTGTGGACTCGTCACGTAGGTGTTTTTCAAAGTTACAAAAGCTTACAGTTATATCATTTATTACTGTTGCTCATGAATTAAATGGAGATCGGGCGGAGATTTATTTCGGTATATGCATTTCATAAGGTTGCACTTTGGACTCCGCCCGAGTCGCATAAGGCCCGTTCGCTGTTCGCCTATTGGTCGGCATAACATTGCTAGAGTGCTTAACCGGGAAATGGGACCGGTGAAGTCTTACCTGGGTTTGTCCGAAGTTTTCGAGGCTCCGCCCATCCACTTGCTGGAGGCCGATGGGCCCGGGGGCGCTTGTACTCGAGGGAGGGCTGACCCGGTGCGGCCGTGGTATCGCTCCTAAGGGAGGGCTGACCCGGTACGGCCGTGGTATCGCTCCTGAGGGGGCACAACCCGGGGGTTAGGTGGGGGCGCTTTGAATCTTGGGACAAGACAGGTGGAGATGGGGGCTATATGTGGGAACGCGAAGGCTAGTAAGCATATACCCCTGGCATGATAGTTATTCCCGGGAATTAAAATCGATTCGAATCGCTGATGCCCACCAGGTGTGGGAATGCCAATGCCTTTGACGTTCAACGTAGTAATTACTTAAACTCTCGGTGTTTAATACTCATGGTTTTTGGAATACCACATGATTGAATTGAATTGTTTACATTACTGCAAGTTACAGTTGTGTTGAAGGTTATACAAATGATGAAATCTTACTATTTATGTTACACATGTTACTGTTTAAAACTAAAGGCTAAGGATCCACTTGCTAGTAAGCCGCTTCGCGTCAGCCGTAAGCCAAATCCATTAAGATCTACTGAGTAATTAGTACTCAGGGTTTGCCCCCACATTTTGAGCGCAGGTATGGAGTTCATGGTGTGCACTTGTGTTGGCGGCGGGGCATGCCCTCATTTAGGATGAGGTGACTGAGTGGCACGAGGGCAACATCGGTGGGCTCGATGTTGTACCTCTAATGCAAATCTTTTGGTGATAACATGGTGACCTTTAAACTTATATTTCCGCTGCGAGAAACTTTCGAAGTTGCTACCTTATAACTTTATGTTGGACTTGTATTTTATGTAAAAACTGGTTTGTAACTAAGTCTAACTTTATGCTAATCAACTGCCTGTGATGATGTATCTGGTGTGGCTCTATCGTGGGTCAGATGTGTATGATGTCGGTTCCCTGGGAAAAGGTAATATCGGGGGTCAAATGACTCTCGACGGACGACCGGGTTTAGTTTGGCCTAATCACATTACAAGCCAGAGGAGGCTAATGTGCTTAGTCCGGATTAAATCGGCGGTTCCGCCACAGCTGGTATCAGAGCCGATCATACACAGACAACAGACATATCAACCAGTTTTGATTTGCAAACCCATTTTCGAAAACCCTTTTCGAAGTATTTGAAAAATGAGAGTATCGATATGCCCATATTAAGGATGTTAGTGAAATACCAGGTGACATCGCTAACATTCTGACCTAGATAGAACTCATATGCATATTCGGCACTTTGGGAAGCAACATTTCGGCCATAGCCATCCCCAGTACTGGCGGAGCGCTATTGGGATTTGCGGACTGTTGCGAACCCTGCATTCATGCTGATAGGGCAGAACTCTTTAAGGGGGGTGGTCATGCCATTGGTGTGTTTCGTGACCGCTTTTCCTTCAACCAAAAATTTTAGCTAGATCTTGTTGGCCACCGTTTCTCTTCCCAGCAATTCCCCAGTACTGGAGGAACGTTGGGTGTGTTGGGAGAAATGGCGCCACTACGTCGTCCACCAGACGTAGCTTAAAGAAATTCGTGGATACCACTTCTAGGGTTAGAGTGGTAATGTGTGGTCATGGTGATGATGTTGGTATGAGCATGCATTTTTCTGCAGGTACACTAACCACGTGCGAAATTAAGAACGAGTAGAGAACGACTAGTTGCATTAGGGAGTGCCGTGCATATATGTCACCGGATACTCGCTAGATATGTAAATTATACATAAGGTGTGTGATGTGAGACCGATTAGGGCGAATCATGCATCATGGCATCATGTCTTATCTCACATGCATTGTTTTTGTTACTTAAGAGTGACTAGGAGCATATTGCGTTGAGTGTGTGTTGTGTGTGTTACTATTGCATTGATACATAGCTCAAAGTACAAATAGAGCTAGTAGAGACTAAGCAAGCGACTCGACTAGTACGCTTAGGTTGTCGCAATTTTTCTACACATCATTCATTCTAAATATGAAACATCAAATAAATGCAGGTCAAATACAATAAATATGTCGATCGGTCCAAAAATCAAACCCGTCTCGAAGTTACCGATGCTACAACGTATTCCAACCTTATTATATGAAAACCCCGTATGTAATGGTCATTGTTAACAACTATGCAAACGCTTTTTAGTATTCTTCATATACCAAGGAGATGATTAGGTAGTGGGGTATGGCTTGGTAAAGTAAAGGGAAGAATCCGAGCATACAGAAACTGTTTGGACAGATTTTCCGTAGCTCGCAGGTTCGAAAAACTTGAACTAATTCAAAATAGAACTAACCAAAACTTTCTACACAACCAAGGTAGAGTATAAACTAATGTACGACTACCGTTTCCTAAAATCTTTAGAATCCATTGGTCGACCCTCAGAGGTGCCATCATCTTGCGATGAAATCACTTTTCGGCATATTTTCCGAGATTGTAAACACGGAATATACTATGCCCACACCAAGTTTTCAAAACCCTTGAACTTACGGAAGCCTTGTTTTTCCTGCCACAGATGTCGCAGCCTTTTGACTTATGCCCTGATCACCCCGAGCCCACGAAGGCTAAAACAACAGCCCCTGCAAGTCTCAAGAAGAAGAGAAAAGTGGGAGAATCTTCTACTAACACAGCTTCAGTTCAACATCTGCGACCTGGCCTAGTTTTATTGAAGGGATTCGTCAAGCCTGAAGATCAAGTCAAGATAGTTCGTATATGTCGACAACTAGGTATTGGTCCAGGAGGATTCTATAGGCCTAGTTTTAAGAACGGAGCCAAAATGAAGCTATGGATGATGTGTCTAGGGAAGAATTGGGATCCAACTACAGGTCTCTATGGGCCAACGCATCCATGCGATGGTGCCCAAGTCCCTGCGATACCAGAAGTTTTCAAGACAATTGCTCAAACTGCAAATTCAACTGCAAGCGAATTTCCTCAAATCAATCCTGACATATGCATCATTAACTACTACAACAACGTCGGGAAGCTCGGACTCCATCAGGATAAGGATGAATCAGGAAGAAGCATCAACCAAGGTCTACCTATCATCTCAATCTCCCTAGGCGACACGGCAGAATTCCTGTTCAGCGATACTCGAGACAAGGATAGAGCGACTAAGATCAACCTCGAATCTGGCGATGTTCTTATACTCGGTGGAAGATCCAGACTACTGTTCCATGGCATCTCCCATGTGAAGCCTAACACTGCACCGACATGGCTAAAAGAAGGAACCGGTCTTCGTCCAGGATGCATCAATCTCACGTTTAGGCAGTACTAGCTGGGTACCAATTAGTACGATAAAGTTTGGGGACAAGCTTATGTATCAGAAGGTTTTAACCTGCGTAAATCAGAAAGACCTCGGGTGTCCGGCTCTATAGAGTCAACTTGTATCTCGTTCCTATAGTTAAATGTACTCCTAGTCTTATAGTGATAGCACATGGAGCTTTGGTAACTTTTTCTTTAAAACCCTTGTCGTTCATGCACTTCGAACCCTTGTGATCGAAGAAATCCTAGCCTAATTGCACTATATTCCACTATTCGTTAATTACTTGCTCCAAACTTTGTAAATCAAGGAACTTCTTTTACAATGGGATTCAAGCGCCCTAAGCTCTTATATCACTTCGGACTTCCTCTTTATTTACCAAAACCTTATAGTGATTATGACTCTGTAAGTGGAATGATTGAGCCACTCTTGTTGTGATGTCTCCCTAGGCAGTCTTGGATGCCTCGACGGGACCTGGAGTCCTATGTGTACGGCCGTCACATGGTTGTGCTACTAGGTTCGCGCTGGCATTAAGACATGCGAAGGCATGACATCGCTTCAATCGTGGAACATTCATAATCGGAGTTTATCATTTGATTGACCTCGAATCTTGCTACTCTTGATTTGTGGGGATGCTTGATTTCATTTCCACTGTCCTGTATATATCATTTCATTGCCTTGTTGCACCCTGCTTTTCCTGAGATGTGGGAGTAGCCAACCTCCACCCACTGCTTATCCACACCCTTTTCATTGCTTCTGTGGAAGAGATCAGTCTCATTTCCACCATCTCATCACATTTTTCCATTGCCTTGTTTCACCTTGCCTTCTTGACCAATGGGGATGATCCGCCTCAACCCCACGACTTGTTCATATTAATTCATATCCATGTTGACCTTGCCTCTGAAGATTGGTGGGAGCAGTCAACTTCGTTCTCACTAACTCCGTTGATATTTTCTATCCATTCGTTGAGCCTTATTCCCCGAGGGTGTACTTTACGAACATCCTCCACACTAGCTTTTGTCCTCGGCTAGTGCTCTTGTCTTATCGTCATTTAATTATGAGTGATTTTCTTCCTCTTAGAAGGAAGCTTACTAGCATTTTGTTTCGCTAATAAGAACACATCACCTTGTTTAGGCGAATGCGGCCTATCTTCCCTCTTGTGTCTTTCTTGTCCCGATGAGTAGAATGTGCTACGTTTCACCACATCTTACTCTTTGAAAACATGTTAACTTGGAATTTTATATGTGGACACAGTCCCTGTCAAATAAAATGAATGTGTCTCTCAAAAACGCATCCGATGATACTTCTTTCAATCAAAAGACCCTGCCTTATTCAATTTCCGACTGTGTACATTTTGCTTTCATTATTTGGATAAATCAGGTACTTACCATGTTTCAAATATTGGTATCAAAGTCAGGAAATGACTTCATTCCTTTGCTTCAATCACAGTCACTTGCTCACTGACCACACTCTCTTCATAGTTTGTTCATTCGCTCTCTTATATAGTACGACTCGCCGAGTATCTTAGAGAGACCACCCTAGCCTAACAAATGACGCTCTGTGACTACTTGTGTTAAAAAGGCACTAACCATTCACAAGCTAGTTGACAAAGCCAACAAGTGAACAATTGGGATATTACCATGTGCATTTGAAAAGGCAAGAACCACGATGCCATACTCCTTACAATACGCGTTAGGTAACACACCCGTGCCTCACACAAATCTCGGGACGAGATTTCTTTAAGGGGGGTGGGTTGTGATGCCCCCGGCATCTCGAAAGTTTTAACACGTGATTAGATTAGCGGTAGTCAAGGATTTGGCTTAATAATGTTTAGAGAAGAGCAACAACTAGGCTAGTAAATCACGAAGTCAAAAATTTTCAGTGAAATATGCAAAACCCCTGAATGCATTTGTGACTATAGTTTAAAATATAATGTGCTTGGAACCAAACTCTCTATAACAAACTTGTAGACAATTTTATGTAGATCAACTTTGTTATTGGGTGTGGTAACATGCACAAAGGTTTAGGTGGAGTTTTGAGTCGATTAATGAAAAAGCAGAAATCTGCCTAAACTTGGATCGGTAAGGAAAATTCAAATTTCAAAGGAACAAAAGTCCCTATCATGCAAAACATCATATAAGAAAGTTGTAGATAATTAAAAACTACACAACATTGGTATAATACTCTTTCTCTTAAAATGAGCATAAAATAGACTTTAGGAATTTCTAAGTTTGCATTAAACCTTGGTCAAACTGGAGTCAGCGGGTTAAATTCAAATTTAATCATATTTAAACTTGGAATCTGATATTACTCCTTTTGACAAAGTTGTAAATCTGGACGAGTAGAACAACTTTTGTATTTTGGGTTTTGTCAAATTCGGCCCCTAGGATGTTCAAAAACAACAATTTCTAAAACTTGTCTCAGCAGTCAAACAGCATTTTTCATTTTCCCGAATTTATTTTTCCTTCGAGTCACTGACGAGTGGGTCCCACTCGGCCGACCCACCCGCCACGCGGCGCCGGCGTCCGGCGCTGCCGGCCATGCGCCGCTTGCCACCGCGGGCACGCGCCGCCTGCCCCGCCCGGCCTGCTCTTCCCCTCCCGCGTGCCCCGCACCCCAGCGCCATGAGCTGGAAGCCGCCGCTCCCTCAAGCCCCAATACCTCTGCCTTCCTCGCCCTCCTGCTACCCGCCCCGAGCTGTGAGCTCGTCGCCCGCCATGGATGCCAGTCGAGCTCCGGCGGCGAGCTCACGGAACTGCCGCCCCGAGCCTTCCCCGGTCGCGATAGCTCGAGCACCGGCCCCGCCGCTCCCTTCCCTTCAGTTTCCCCAAGGGGCCAAGAACCGTTGCCGTTCCGAGCGCCACCCCACACGCAGCGCTGCCCGCCACCCCAAGGCTACCGACGGCCACCGCGAAGAACCACCTTCCGGCGTTCCCCCTGCCTCGAGAACCCATTCTCCCTCTGCGTCACCTTCCGGCACAGCTCGAGTGCCTTTTCACGGCTCCTCCCGCCACCGAGGACGTCGGATCGAGTCACCACCGCCCCCAAGCTCTACACCCAGTTCACCGCCGGTTCACATGCGTTCCCCATAGATCCCTACCACCCCGCACGACGAGATCAGGGGGAAATGGAAGCCCGCGGCCGGGGACACCTTCCCGGACCCGCTCGGCTCCAAGTACGGCTCCACAGCCGCCAGCGCAAGCCGCCATCCGCTCCCCTGCGCGTTCGGCCGGAGGAAGAAGAAAGGCAGGGAGAAGAAGGTTGATTTTCAAATGCACCCCTGCGCTTCTGTTTATTTTCTTTCAAGTACGGAGCGCTATTCACTGAGTCATCAGATCCTTACGCGCTAGCCCCTGATGTTAATAGATAATCACGTTTAGGTCCCAGACTGTTATGATTTTCGATTTATTGAATTTCTATAAACAGAGAACTTTGAAAATTCATAATAAATCAAATAAAAATCGGAAAAATGCAAACTTTGTTGCATTGTACTCCTATTAGGTAGATCTGCAGAATGGATATGATGGTTGAATAGAAAAAGACCTTTTTGCCCCTGTTATTGTGCATGCATGAAAAACTTTGATAAATAGGAAATGTGGGAAAAATGAACTTCAAAAATTATGAAATTTGGGCAGAGGCCTTATTATTCTGTGTAGGCTCTGTATGAATTTTGGTAGCTCAAATGTTCACTGTTAATTACCATTTTGCCCCTACATGTGATTTTAGCATAGAAATAAATGAAGAAATGATATTTATATAGAAATTAGGCTCTAAAAAGTTTTACATATTTTATTTGTGCTCCCTATAGCATAAAGAGTTCACTGTTGAAATGGAATACCATGCATGTCAAAAACAGTAGTGTTTTGAAACTGATAAGTTCATGCATGTTTAATTTAATAAGTAGGAAATATAGGTTAAATGGAAGTCAAAGCTTCTGAGTTAGGGCAACAACATTGCTAGTATGCCGAGGCTTAGTATGAGAATTTGATAGCTTAAATGCTTGCTGTATATCTACCTTTGCCTAGTAATTAAGCACATTGGTAACAATGGAAAAGAGTTCTAGACAATAGTAAGCACCGGTCTTTTCGCATAACTCGGTGCTATTCAGTCACACACCCCACGTAGTCATATGTGACAAACTAAGCTATCATAGGTGATGGCTTGTACGATTTCTTAAAGTTAAACAAGCTTTATCACGAAAATACATAATATTATTCCATAACCCTTGATTTCTTGCATTGCACTAATACATGCTCCAATTGCATCATGTCATGCATATAGATTCCGCGAACGAAGAACCACCGCCGAACCAACCCGTCGCGGAGGAGCCCGAGGAGGAGCTGCACCAAGAGCCAGAGGACCAACAGCAAGAGCCCGACTCCGCTCAGGAGGCAGCTACTGACTCTAACGAGGAAGGTAGGCAGGACCATACTCAACCCAGCAAATAATTTATACCTGATGATTACGCATATGCATTAGGAGTTACTTGGAACCAATTGCATTAGACTTCCTGGCCGCCCTGGCCCTAGCACCTATACATAGAGTTCGTAGAACGAGTATGCCTAGAAATTGCTAGGTACGAGTAGACACGAGTGTGTGGACTCGTCACGTAGGTGTTTTTCAAAGTTACAAAAGCTTACAGTTATATCATTTATTACTGTTGCTCATGAATTAAATGGAGATCGGGCGGAGATTTATTTCGGTATATGCATTTCATAAGGTTGCACTTTGGACTCCGCCCGAGTCGCATAAGGCCCGTTCGCTGTTCGCCTATTGGTCGGCATAACATTGCTAGAGTGCTTAACCGGGAAATGGGACCGGTGAAGTCTTACCTGGGTTTGTCCGAAGTTTTCGAGGCTCCGCCCATCCACTTACTGGAGGCCGATGGGCCCGGGGGCGCTTGTACTCGAGGGAGGGCTGACCCGGTGCGGCCGTGGTATCGCTCCTAAGGGAGGGCTGACCCGGTACGGCCGTGGTATCGCTCCTGAGGGGGCACAACCCGGGGGTTAGGTGGGGGCGCTTTGAATCTTGGGACAAGACAGGTGGAGATGGGGGCTATATGTGGGAACGCGAAGGCTAGTAAGCATATACCCCTGGCATGATAGTTATTCCCAGGAATTAAAATCGATTCGAATCGCTGATGCCCACCAGGTGTGGGAATGCCAATGCCTTTGACGTTCAACGTAGTAATTACTTAAACTCTCGGTGTTTAATACTCATGGTTTTTGGAATACCACATGATTGAATTGAATTATTTACATTACTGCAAGTTACAGTTGTGTTGAAGGTTATACAAATGATGAAATCTTACTATTTATGTTACACATGTTACTGTTTAAAACTAAAGGCTAAGGATCCACTTGCTAGTAAGCCGCTTCGCGTCAGCCGTAAGCCAAATCCATTAAGACCTACTGAGTAATTAGTACTCAGGGTTTGCCCCCACATTTTGAGCGCAGGTATGGAGTTCATGGTGTGCACTTGTGTTGGAGGCGGGGCATGCCCTCATTTAGGATGAGGTGACTGAGTGGCACGAGGGCAACATCGGTGGGCTCGATGTTGTACCTCTAATGCAAATCTTTTGGTGATAACATGGTGACCTTTAAACTTATATTTCCTCTGCGAGAAACTTCCGAAGTTGCTACCTTATAACTTTATGTTGGACTTGTATTTTATGTAAAAACTGGTTTGTAACTAAGTCTAACTTTATGCTAATCAACTGCCTGTGATGATGTATCTGTTGTGGCTCTATCGTGGGTCAGATGTGTATGATGTCGGTTCCCTGGGAAAAGGTAATATCGGGGGTCGAATGACTCTCGACGGACGACCGGGTTTAGTTTGGCCTAATCACATTACAAGCCAGAGGAGGCTAATGTGCTTAGTTCGGATTAAATCGGCGGTTCCGCCACATTGTGAGTTCAATTCCTAGTGAATGAATGTACTTTTCTCATTTTTATAAAAAATGTGCTACAAAGTAGTTACACTTTTTTGGATATAAAGGAACACATGTCTTGTGTTCTAGAATATTAGTTCTATAGTAACATAGGCAATAGTAACACAAACAATATGTGCTACTAGAAGATCCAGTAACACTTTAATTGAGGTATAGTAACACAAGTTGGTGTTACTGAAACCTAGTCCCGCAATCCTGTAGCTAAGGAAGAAACACAAGTGATGAGCTAATGATCTGGAAGAAAGCAAACCTTTTAACCACTAACCGACTTCTAACCGACTTTGGAAGGCAATATGGATCATTGGATAGAGAGAGGCAGTGGATCCAAGGGACCAGCAGGCCGCCCGGCCAAGGTGGGGCTGCCCGGCCTCCCTATCTAGCCCCCTAGCCTGCCACTTGTCCCTTGTAACCGCCATACCGACCTCCCTCACCAATAAGTACCCCCTCCACTTGAGTAGGTGTAAATAGGCCCCTAGACCTCACTTGTAGTGTGGAAGGTTGAGTAAAACATACCATTATCTTAGTCTTGTAGCAGTAAGTTAGTCCTGGGAGTTAGAGTCTGAGCTTTTGCCTCAGGGATTCTAGAGTTAACTTCGAGTCTTGGTAAAGCTCGTGTATCTTTTCTATCTTTTTTACCATTGCTACTCCAGTATAACATAATTCATTGATTATACTTCAGTTATACTTTACTTTATTTCTTACACTTGCCTAGTGTGGTGTACCTTATTGCATACTAGACCAAGGCTTAGGTATGTGTTGTTCTTAAGTTTGTTGAATCTTGCTAGACTTGCTGGTGCTATAAACTTTCCTTAGGCTCTGATCTAAGGTTAAGTTAGTTCTCACCCTCTGATCAAGGAAGAACTTTAGTGATCAAGTTTCCACTTGATCACTAGTTTAGTGTGGCATCTTATCCACACAGCTATGGTCGATATTCCCTCTTGGTGACAGCATTAGGGAGTCTCAGTATTCCGATCCCGTTATTCGGTAGGCCCATAGGTGTTAGCCAGTTGCCATTAGATTGGCTAACTATCTACCCAGTGCCTCCTCAGTGTAGTCTAGAATTTTGCTTGACGCAAGACCCTAGTTCGTGTTCAGTTAACTTAGCTCAACCATGAATACTCCTATGCAGTAAGTAAGATCTAGAGTTTGGATATCTTAATCTCGCTGTTTGTACTCCTAGATATCTTTCCTATGTTTTGCTGACAGCTTTGGTCCCTGTTCTCTCGTCCACCATACACTATCCTGTATACCTTACCCTCATTATAAGATTAGTTGGTAGTTATTATTTTCTACTACTGTTTGAAGTTCGAACATATCATTCCACCTATTTGCCCTTGCTTCCTTATGGATTTTTACGATACTCAGAACACTCTTAGTGAAAAAGCTATAGCGAATATCCGAGCTCTTGCGGAGTAAAATCTATTATGCTAACAGAGATGAACAAGCTTACTAGTTGTGCCACCTGTGGAGCCGTTTCTGTCGGCTTCTTGTTTTGGATTGGCCTTGCATCTCATGGTGGTGATCTTGGTCCCTTGAATGGAAGATTGCTAGGAGTGACCTTCTTCACATACTTTGAAAGCAACTAATCAAATGGTAGTTCAGATTTGAAAATCTTACCAAGGGCCTTTGTTCGATGTTTCTTCCATGTGCCCACCTCCGGCTACCTTGGCTTGAAGGTCTTCGGGTTCTACTGGCGAGTGCCAAACTATCCGGCAGAGCACACCGGACCATCCGGTGCTAGACGCCAGACTGTCTGGTGGTCCTGTCTTGTAGGGCTTTGGCTGGTTCTATTACCCATAGGCGCTAACCAACCTACTGATGATCTTCAATGTCTCCTTGCCGTCTGCAGCCTTCTGCGAGATCACCTCCCTGGATAGAATTTTAGTATTTTCATCGATCACCCGAGAGCTACCGATTATTATAGTCTTGCTATTGCTTGCATCGACCACCTCTGGCTGAACTAAGACCTTCTTACCACTCAAATCCAGAGTATTCATGGGGAACAACTAGTTATCTAGTTGCATCCCAGGAAAACTCAAACGGCCTTCATTGACAGCCGATTGTACCTGCCGACGGAAAACATTACAATCATTAGTTGCATGAGAGAAAGAAATATGCCGTTTGCAATACACTCGCTTCTTTAGCTCATCTATAGAAGGAATAGTATGAGATAATGTAATGTTCCCACTTCTAAGCAATTTGTCAAAGATTTTATTGCATTTAACAATATCAAAAATGAACTTAACTTCCTCTTGATTATTGTTAACCGGTCGCAAGCATGTGCAAGTAAGGTGTTAGACTTAGCTGGCCAAATGAACTAAGCTGCATAAACCTCCTTAGTGACATCATCAGAACTACCTAAATCATATTCTATAAGATATACATTGTGACGGGCAGCCCTTTGATTTTCTTTGCTTCGGCATTCACAAGATAAAGAATGTTGATGCAATTGAGCCAAATAAAAGAACCTATTGCCTTCTAGCTTTTCTCTAAGGTAAGGTTGTAAGCCACTGAAAGCTAAACCAGCAAGCTCTTTATTGGGTGCAGTTAATTGGAAGCATCGGTTTCTAGTATCCCTAAACCTCCTAAGGAAGTCATGAACCGATTCTTCACGCCCTTGCCGAAGTTTGGCCAAATCGGCTAGCTCTAGCGCATAATCCTCTAAAAAGAAGTGTTCTTGAAACTTCGCCTCCATCTCATCCTAGGTACTAATCGAGTTGGGAGCCAAAGCAGAATAACATGCAAAAGCACTACCAGTATGAGATAAAGAAAATAGCTGAATCCTAAATGCTTCTCTATGGGTTAAGTCTCCTAGTTGAGCTAGAAATTGACTAATGTGTTCTCTAGTACCCTTACCATCGCTGTCGAAGAATTTCACAAAATCTGTCACCCTAAAACTAGGAGGAAAAGCATGAGCATCAAATCGACAATCATAGGGCTTTTGGTACGAAGTACCAGGCCCTAATATGCTAACTCCCAGCTTGCTTAAAAGATTCAACCATCTCCCGCCAACTCACCTCTCTAGTTTTTGGTGGCAGATCACCAGCCCTTTGATGTGACACTGGTGGTGGCCTAAGTGTGGTGTATTGACTATCCTGCCACAGGCGACTATACGTTGCATCTGCGATGGGACCTTTGGGTACACTAGAACTGATCGAAGGGGTCGGTGCTATGCCATACACCACTGTGGTGAAAGGTGGGATAAAACCCTTTAATTCATGCGGTGGTGTGAAGTATTCTACTCTAGCCATCTTTGAATTCTTCAGTTAAGATCTACCAAAGTTAAGGAAATTGATGTGCGTGGTTTGGCCATGATAGACCCTACATGGGGCACACCGGATAGTCCGGTGGAGCACTGGATAGTCCAACGTGTTGCCGGACTGTATGATGAGCACATCGGACTGTCTGGCAAAACCAACCGGCTGAACTGGTTTGCCCAATAGTGAGGGTGGTGGCTGTGGTTGCCCTGGTTAAAAATTTAGAGGCATGCCATACATCGGCTGGATCTCCTGAGATCCACTCGGCGCCGATGGGTTAGGTGCAACCGATTCTACGTTATGCTCGTGTGAAGGAAAAGTACGTGCGATGGATTTTTCATGGCTATGAGCAAATTTCTGGTATAACACATCCCCCATGTCCCCAAGAGTGCTCATGAACTGATCTTCGCATTGATCGATGTAATTCTTAAGAGATTGGAAAAATTGCGCATATTCTGAGTTACTTACAGTGGGGATTAAGGAAGACAATGATGACAAAGGTACTAGGGTGTCGATGTCAATCTCCTTCTCCTTTGTGACCTTGTTGAAGCGACACATGTCCAAGTGAGATAGGAACTTCTACTCCAACTCCTCACAGACCTTGGCTTGGCATTGTCGCACTTCATCGTCTAGCTTCTTCATATGATCTTCAAAGAGTTTCTGGTCTGTAGCCGATAACTTATCAAATGTCGGCCCCACGATGTTGGTGGTGGAGATATTAGATGGATCCATGGGACCGGTCATTGATGCCGATCTTGGGTCAACAATCTTCGATCCCCAACGGAGTCGCCAAAAAGTGTGTTGACACATTTTCGCGCCAAACACTAGAAGAACCCTAGGGCTCACACAGCAGGTTGCAAGACACCTCGAGGTTGCCCTGACCACACTAGACAGTCCAACGAGCCTCACCGGACAGTCCGACGAGCCTCCCAAGAGGGACCTCATCAGGGAGGATCGATGCTAGGGGTTGCTCTAGCGTCGGCAGGCCACCTAGAGCTCCTCAAGTCAGCGTAGAGCTGAAGAGAGGTGAAATTAGGGTTGGAAGAGAGAATTAGGGTTTGGGGAAATAGATATGCATAAAAGTGGATAAAAGTAATAGATTGGTTCGATTCTGGATACTTCAATTGGCTTGGCCCCCTTTATCTTTATAGGGGAGGGTGGTGTGGGGCATACCTCAAGGACTTGGTTTGCCAACACCTTGGCATGTAGGCCGAGTGGTTCCCCTTGCGGAGCACACTGCGGGGTGACTTGAAGGCCAAGGTGGCTTGGTTGTTCAGATAGATATGGATCTCCTAGCGATGCCCATCCCAGTAATCTCGGGATTGTAATCGGTTAAAGTCCTATGTAGCCGGGTTGTAACCCTAGCTCTCTTGCCTATATAAGGGGGGCTAGGGACATTAGGAAGGCTCTCCCGCATTCTTGATGCTCTAGCACTCAACGTAATCCACAAAACACCTCATATAGGACATAGGGCATTATGTGATTAGCGGCATGAACCTGTCTACATCGCTGTGCCCTTTCATGCTGTACACCATCGCACTCCACTCGCATACTCTCTTTGATCTCTAAAACCATTGCGTGGTCTACCCCATGGTGGGCTGAGGGTACTAAGCACCGTCAGCTAGCGCGCCAGGTATGGGCTGGTACACAAGATCCAGAGTTTGCGATGGCACCACCAACTTTCTGAGCCATCAGCAAGTTCCAGCCAGGTGAGATATTCACTTTCGGCGTGTTCACTTCCGTCGTCGACAAGTTCAGCAACTGCGCATGGTAAATAACTATGTGCAGATCCGAGAGCCGCGGTGCACGTCCACTACATACACGCCAGCGACCCCGACGACCCCAACCTTAGTAGGGGCCAAGCAAATCCGATCTACAAAACCACCAACTTCATTTGACCCTGTGACACCCAGATCTGATCTGCGGTCAGAAGGTTCCACGGCAACTCCGCCAGTAAAGCACCCGGTGTCCGGATCCAATCCGCATCCGGGTGCATGCCGGGCTCCCTCCATGGTGAGGCGTCTGGCCCCTAGGCCTGACCTAGACCAGGGAGGCCCCTGGCAGACAGTCGCCTCCAAGCGATCAGCAAGAAGATCTCAAGCTTATCTGAGTCGTCAAACGGTGGCTCCACCAGCAGGCCACTCGGTGCTAAAAGGACCTTGATGTCACCCATAGGGTGGGGTGAATAGGCAAAACTGAAATTTACACACTTAAAAACAAACTATCAGCCCTCAACACTGGATAGTCCGGTGCAGCCTATCGGATAGTCTGATACCACCGGATGGTCTGGTGCTGCTCACCGGATAGTCTGATGACACACAGAAAGCTAGCTCAAGAATGTAGATATGCACAAGAATACTTATTGAGCTTTGTATTCTGGTTACAGGTGTTTCTCTGGTGGTGTAGAGCTTTTCTGCACTGCACACTTGCACTCAATCACAAGGCCTTGCACATGAGTAATAATAGCGGAAGCAAGAATGTAATGCAAGTAAAGTACAAACCACATGCACAAAGCTTGGGTCTCTTAGCAGGGGCACAGCACACAGGACATACAATTTAATTCTTGAGGTTCAGACGCACCCGCAAGTGTCCCTATGGAGCTAGAGCCTTTTTCAACTCTCGGCCTCTCCTCACCAACCACCAAGGTACAATGAGGTGCTCACTACAATGCTCTGAAGAGCGGGGGTTATCACTTACAAGAAATGTGGCACTCGACAAGTTGAGTACCCCTTGTGAAGCTCTAGCCATATAGGAGGAAACCTCCAAGAGTAACAAAAGTGTTTGCCGGAAATGCTTTGCCAACTTGTGCTCAGAAGCTAGGATGCTTTAACAAGCTCACACAATCTCACAAAATCTCTCCCAACTCAAGAATCTCACTTGGTTAGCTCAATCTCACAAAGAGAGTGGTTGAGGAGTGTTTCTCTAGCCTCTGAATGAATATGGACGTCGAAGGGAAGCAGCAGCCCCACAAAGAGGTGGTGAGAGGGTATAAATACCCAAGCCCACAAAACTAGCCGTTGCACTGTGTCAGGCCATCATCGGATAGTCTGGTAGGCCTCACTGTTGACATCTCTTAGCGTAACAGATTTTACTCCACAAGTGCACAAAGATTCGATGTAGTTTTTTCACTTAGAGTATTCCGAGTATCGTAAAAATCCACAGGGAAGCAAAGGCGAATAGGTGGAATGATTTGTTCGAACTTTAGGCAGTACTATATAACTTAGATAAACACCAGCTATTCTTACACCGGGAGTAAGGTAAACAATGTAGTGTATGGTGGGAAGAGTAAACAGGAACCAAAGCAGTCAGCAAACTAGGTATATCTATCTGGGAGGACAACGAGTGAGATCAAGATATCCAAACTCTATTCCTTAACTGTTGCAGAGGAGTATTCACGGTTGAACTAAGTTAATCGAACACAAACTAGGGTCTTGTGTCGAGCAAAATTCTAGACTACACCGAGGAGGCACGGGGGTAGATAGTTGGCCAACCGAACGGCAATTGGCTAACGCCTACAGGCTTACTGAACTACGGGGTCGGATTACAGAGGATCTCTAATGTTGTCACTAAAAGGGGCTACCAACCAGATATGTGTAGGTAAGATGGCACGCTAAACTAGTGATCAAGTGAGAACTTGATCACTAAAGCTCGTCCTTGATCAGAGGGCGAGAGCTAACTTAACCTTAGATCAGAGCCTAAGGCAAGTTTATAGCACCAGCAAGTCTAGCAAGATTCAAGTAACTTAGGGACAACACAAACCTAAGCCTTGATCTAGTATGCAAAAAGGTACACCACACTAAGCAAGTGTAAGAAATAAAGTAAAGTATATCTGAAAGATAGAGCAATGATTTATATTATACTAGAGTAGCAAGAGTACAAAAGATAGAAAGGATACAAGAGCTTTACCCAAGACTCAAAGCTAACCCCGGAATCCCTGAGGCAAAGATTCGGACTCAACTCTAACTCCCAGGACTATCCTATTGCTACAAGACTAAGACAATGGTATGTTCTACTCACTTCCACACTTCACAAATGAGCTACCATGGGGTATTTATAGTCATTAAGTGAGTAGGGGTACTTATAGGGTCGGTACGGCGGTTATGGGGGCATGTGGTAGGTCGGGCGGCCCCGCCTGAGGTCGGGCAGCCTAGCTAGCCCTTGGATCCACCGCTTTACTCCACCTTACAGTCCATGTTCACTCCCCAAGTCAGTTGCATGGTGGTTGGCGGTTAAAACGTGTGCTTTTCCCCAAGCCATTGGATCTCACTTGTGTTTCTTCCTTAGCCGCAGGATTGAAGTCCCTCGGATTGCTAACTTCACCAATCCAAATGTTGGATCAATGAGGTGGCAAGCCTTTCGGTGTTTAGCATGCGGCTTTCACGGTTTCCACCTTGGACTTGTGTTGACACGTCGTTTATGCGCATGCAGGTCGAAGATGAGCTCATTTGGCCACCTTGCTAGGCTGTGTGGCCAAGGGGAGGCCAGGCAGCCTAGTCTGTTGGCTGGGCGGCTTGAGCTTTCCCTGACTTAGCCAATTTTACCTGTTTTCAGCTTGTTTTGCACTTGCACTCAAATATTCAACACAACTCGTGGAGATATGTCAGTAGCAAGGGTTAGTCTATACTTTGATGTAGTTTCCTTCATGTTTGTGAATAGTTGATGGTCGTAAGTAGTGCAATAATGACCATCCACACTCACCGGATAGTCCAGTGGAGGCCAACTAGCCGTTGCAGTTAAAACACCTCCACCGAACAGTCCGATGGAACCCACTAGATAGTCTGGTGGACACTGCTGCACCAGAAGGCTGAGGCAAAAATGCCTTGGTCAATAGATGAGAAAATGTAGGTGTTTGTCTCCATCAGAGATACACCTACCTAAGAGTTAAAGCACAAGAAAAGAATTAGAGAGATCACTCTTTAAGCTGTGGGCTCAGCCTCCACTAGATAGTCCGGTGAGGTCCACCGGATTATCCGGTGAGCCCACTCTCAGCACAAAAACAACTCACAAGGAGTGTTTTTGGCTAGACATTCTCTGAACTAGCTAGAGCACATGTTGACTAGTGACATTTCAAGCTTAGCTTCCCTCTTGATAATACGACATACCTATACTCAAGATAAAATATAAAACTAGATGAAATCCACTTGAGTCTCGGTCTTGATGAACAATGTCGTCTTGATTAATTTTACCAACGAGAGAAACCAAGCTGAGCTTCTTTGAGCAATCCTCTTTGAGCTGAATAAGTTGGACTTCAATTGTGAAAACCTCTTCTGTAGGTAGATGGAGCACATTTGCTCATTAACCATTCAATGTACTTGATCTTCATTCTTTGTAGCTGTGATATGCAACGAGGATGCTTCATAATCAGCCACTTGTCATTTGTGAAGAATTCAGTTAATGACGTCCAAATGAAAGAAATAGTAACCATGTCACTTTCCACAATGTGATAACCAAGAGTCTCAAAGTGCACCCAAGATAGGATTCCATGATAACCAACAAGTAGACAAAGCATTTAGTAGATAGCATCACTTTCACCATGACATACAATAGATAATCAATTATGAGAGTGTCCAAGTCATCGTGACCATATGTGCCAAATAATGAAGCCAATATATAGATCCATGAGTGTAACCAATATTGAGTTGATCCTTGGCCAAATATTCTTCTTCTAGATAGATGTACAATAGAGTTCATTCAATCCTCAACATATGGTCAATATACAGTGAAAACCCTTGATTCTCAACACATGAGAATATTTATGCTTCATCATTAGATATATACTTGAAAATCCATTCTTTCACATTAGAACACAATTGATTAATATGTGAACACCTATCAAGTTACTTCACAAAGAAGTTAGACCTTTACTCGCGTTGTCACTCAATACACCAAAACCACTAAGGAGCCTTGTTGCACTTACAGGCACCAAGCCCACATCCTCACCCGAGTGGTCGTCGCACTGCGCTGACCGCCCGCGCGACTCCTGGGATCGGTCCTCGCGCGAAAGGACCCTAGGGTCGTCCCCACAGCCACATGATGGCCCCACCAACAAACCACCCAACATTGAGTCCCTTTCCCTAGTGATCCCCCACCTACCACCACTACTCCCCCGGCGTTGAGACCCAGTCTCCGCTCAGGCGAGTCTCAGTGGCGTCGCGGCAGGAAATGGGAGTCGACCCCCGTCCGGCCGCCCATCCAACGGCGGAGAACCGTCACCGCGGAAGTAGACCTCCCACCTCTGGGAAGCACTAGAATGTCGGCACCGGCCTGGCCCTCTCTTCCTTTTGGCCAGCACAATGCAGGGGCTAAGCTCTAAGCCCTAGCGTGAAAGAGAATGTGCCTACAACAACCCACGCCACTCGCGCATGATGATGTCTACCATGCAGCGGATGACCCGCTGACTGGGCCTCCGCCTGGGGCTCACCATCCACTCCACGACGGCAGGTCGAATGGCCAGGTGCTGCAGCTCTAGCCCAGTGGAGCCTCCAGCGGCACCTTCACCGACTGGCACCACCGGAACATGACCTTTCCAGGGAAGTGTTCATGGCAATGATTCAAGAATCACCGATCCTGGAGGACTCAAAGTCCTTTGACGGAGAGACTCCTAGAGCGTGGGCCTCATGTCAGGCACGCAATGCTGACAGGCAGCAACAAAGGGACACAGCTCCCAACGAGACACCAGCAGACAAGCAGGGATGACTCTCCCACAACTACGATAGGTAGAAGAGGTATAGGGCAAAGGCTCGAGAAGAATCCGAGTTTCCCAAAGTGGTGCAGTATGACTGAGAGCGCTGCTTGGCTCGTAACCTCGAGGGCGAATTCAACGGCACCTGAAGTAGCTACTCTTTTGGCGATCCCAAACACTAACTCACCGTGATCGAGCTTGCCATGGCCAAACTCCCCGCATCAGCCCACAAGACTCAGCTGAGCAACTGGCCCAGCGTGGGCTGGCAATTGCGGGGAAGGGTGGTTCGGCGTATGCTGACGATGAAGCTGAGTCCTCAGTAACCTTGAGCTGATCCCCTCTAGACCTCTACCTCACCATCGCCAAAAATCGCGATTTTTGGCGACACCTCAAGGACCGGAGGCACAAAGCATGGGAGACAGATATCAACCATCGAGAGAAGTGGGAGAAAGAGAACAGCCCCATCTACGACAAAGCAGCCAACAGGACAGATGCGCCCCAACCCCGACTGAGGAGAGTCCTCAAGGCAGCAAGATGACTCGCCACCATGGCGATTGCCCATGCACTACGCTTCAAGCGTAATCATCGATCCTCCGCACACCACATACGATGGAATCCGTGCCTTCTCTTTGCATATCAGGTCCATCCAGTGGCCTGCGATCTTCAAGCTGATGAATATCGAAAAGTACGACCTAAGGGAAAACCCCAAAGAGTGGGTGCGGATCTATGCACTTGGCATCAAGGCAGCTGGGGGCAACGTCAACATCATGCTAGCATACATTCCCATCATGCTTGGGACTCAAGCGCTATGATGGCTTCAGAACCTCCCTCCTCACTCCATCTATGACTAGGATCAGTTCTGCGAGAAGTTCATCGCCAACTTCCGCAGCACTTATCAGTTCCCGGCCACCGAGCGCAGCCTGGCCCGGATACGCCAAGGAAGAAGCGAGTCCCTCAAGGACTTCATGCGCCACTTCACCGAGCCGAGGAACCAGGTGGCTCACGTCCCCGACCCTACCGTCATCAGCCACTTCAAAGGGGGGTTACACAATGAAAAGCTCAACAAGCTAGCAAGGAAACCACTCGCCGACATGGAATCCTTGTTCGACATCACCAACAAGTACACCAATGCTCAAGAGGAGACGGCGGGCATCCTCCATTGCAACAAGTAGGGATGAAACCCATAACCGAAAATTCTGTTTACCGGGGCTTGTTTTTGAGGTTTTACCATGATTTTAGATAAAATGGAAACGATAACGGAAATCAAAAAAATAGAAACGATAACGGAAATCAAAAAAATAGAAACGATAACGGTAAAAAAATACAGAAACGAAAACGATTTTTCCTGTTTCTGATCATTTCTAGGTTTTACCGTATTTTGGTGCTAATTACCGATGATAATATATCGCTTTGAGCAATATAGTCTAAAAATCTATATACAACACAATGCCTCAATCATCATCCATCATTCGCACTTCTACCACCAACCTTCAGGTCAGATTTTGTTTACTTGGCCATTTATATATGCGTATAAGCTGTACTATTAGATTTGGTATGTAATATGCGGTAATTTTTGTTAGTTTGTGTAATATTGACTAGTCATTTTTCAAATTATAAATTACCGACTCCCGACCGATACCGAGCTATTCCCGATTGTATAGTTTCCTTCCCGAAGTTCTCATAATACCGACACCGTACTCGTTTCTGACAATATCGTTTTCGATTCCGTTTCCGAAGAAAAATATGAAACTGAAAATAATTTAGTCTTTTTCTGATCGTTTCTGACCGTTTTCATCCCTACCAACAAGGACCACGAGGACAAACCCACGCCAGGCCATGAGTCGAGGTGCGATGATGATGAGCGACGCGATTGGCGTCGGGGCGGTGACAACTTCTGGCGGCCCTTGGAGTGCAAGCGCCACCACGGCAACATCGTCAATGCCATATACTACGACAACAAACGACCTCGGATCACGATTGGGAGATGCTGGATAAGCAGTGCTCGCTGCACCCCAACCATCGCCAACTGTACTGCGACTGCACCCAACTCAAGGACCTACTGAGGAGGAGGCAACATGCTGCCACCGAGGAAGCGAGGCGACAAGGGCGACCGCGATGACAGAAGGAAGCCCGATCTCCATGACAACGATGATGGGATGGCTTCCCCCACATCAACAATGAGGTGGCCGTACTGTTCGGCGACCACAACTCTAGGGAGAGCAAGAGGAGGTAGAAGCTAACTAACTGCCAGGTCATGATGGGAAGCTCACTGACTCCCACGTACTACAAATGGTCTGAGTGCCCAATCAGCTTCAGCCGGGCGGATGACTAGTGCGACTTCGACGCTCTAGGGTGCTACCCGCTCATTGTCAGCCCCATCATCAAAACATCCATACTGCACAAGGCACTGATCGACGGTGGCAGCAAGCTCAACATCTTGTTTGAGAAGACTCTCGCCAGGCTAGGACTCAGCGTGGAGGATCTCGCGAATTCCGATACTCCCTTCTACGACATCATCCCAGGGAGGGGTTCTCGACCACTCAGACACATCACTCTGCCTGTCACCTTCGGTGACAGGACAACTACTGCTCTAAGTACATCCGGTTCGAGGTGGCAAGCATCAACTATGCGTACAACGCCATCTTGGGCCGCCCAACACTCGCCAAATTCATGGCGGTCCCGCACCACTCTTACCTAGGTGCTCAAGATGCCAGTGCCCAACAGTGTCCTCTACATCAGGGGGGGGCTTCAAGATCACCCACAAGTGTGATCAGGCCATGCTCGCCGTGGTCGAAGACCTCAAGGCAAGGTCAACCACGAAGAAGTCACAGTCCTAGCAGCTAATCTGCAGCCCAGCGTGCCTTCGACAGGGTCTAGCTACAACAGCATGCAGGCGGCAGAGAAGACCAAGCGCATCGACTTGGGGCTAGTGGACCCATCCAAGCAAGTCATCATCGGCTCAGGGCTGGAGCCAAAATAGGAAGGCGTGCTCGTCCAGCTCCTGCGCACCAATTGGGACATGTTCGCTTGGTAGCCTTTTGACATGCCTAGCGTCCCAAGGGAGTTGGCAGAGCACAAGTTGAAGATATTCCCAGACGCAAAGCCCATCAAGCAGAAGCGCCGGTTCTCCAATGAAAACAAGGAGCCCATTAGGTTAGAAGTGGTATGGCTAACAGCAGCTAGCTTTATCAGAGAGGTGTCATACCCCGAGTGGCTAGCTAATCTTATACTCGTCTTAAAATAGAACAATAAACAGTGGAGAATGTGCGTTGATTACACAGAGCTCAACAAACACTGCCCGAAGGATCCCTTCGGCCTGCTACGCATTGACTAGGTGGTGGACTCTACAGTAGGGTGCACCCTATTGTCCTTCCTCGATTGCTACTCGGGCTACCACCATATAGCCCTAGCACTGGAAGATGAGGAGAAAACCTCCTTCATCACACCATACAGTGCATACTGCTACAGGACGATGTCATTCGGTCTAAAGAACGTCTGGGCTACCTACCAAAGGTGCATACAAGCCTGCCTGTCCAAACAATAGGGCAGGAATGTGGAAGCTTATGTCGACGATGTGGTAATCAAGACAAAAGACCTAGAAGATTTTATCAAAGACATAAAATAAACATTCAGCAGCCTGTGCAAGTACCGGTGGAAGCTGAACCCGGAGAAGTGTGTTTTTGGCATCGCATCGGGCAAGCTCTTGGGTTTCATTGTCAGCAACAGAGGCATTGAAGCAAACCTAGAGAAGATAGTGGCAATCACAAGCATGAAGCCACTCACCGGGTGCATGAAGGCACTCAGCCGTTTCACATCACGACTCGGCAAAAAGGGGCTAGCTTCCTTCAAGCTCCTCAAGAAGCTGGACTCTTTCAAGTGGACAGAGGACGCACAGCGGGCCTTGGACGAATTGAAACAATTCCTCACCAAGGCACAAGTACTCATGGCTCCAATCTGAGCAAAGGAAGACCAACCCATAGAAGAGTTGTCCCTATACTTGGCGTGCACTACGCACGTCGTTAGCTCAGCACTCATCGCAGAGCAGCAAGACCTGGGACACATCCACAAGATCCAGCACCCAGTGTACCTCATCAGCGAGGTACTGAGCGAATCAAAAGTAAGGTACCCCCAGGTCCAAAAGCTACTTTACACGGTGCTAATCATGGCCCGCAAGCTGTGACATTACTTTGAAGAGCATTGAGTCGTGGTCATCACCTCGTTCCCCATTGGCGACATTCTGCCCAACAAGGAGGCCGTGGGGTGGATAACGTAATGGGCCTATGAGCTGGGTGCCTTCGACATTGACTTCAAGCCTAGAACAGTAATCAAGTCACAGGCCCTGGCAAATTTTGTCACAGAGTGGATAGAGCAACAAGTCCCAGTGAACCTAGAGCGCCCCGAGCACTAGATCATGTACATCGATGGATCGTTGATGCTAGAGGGGGCAGGAGCAGGAGTTCTACTGATTTCTCCAAAGGGCAAACAGCTCAAGTATGTCCTGCAGTTGAACTTCAGGCTATCCAATAATGCAGCCGAATACGAAGCCTTGGTGCACGGTCTGCGCATCACCGAGTCCTTCAGTATCAACCGACTACTCGTATACGACAACTCCCGCATGGTAATCAACTAGGTAAAAAAGGACTTGAGCTGCACGACCGAGAAGATGAGTGCCTACTGCTCAGAGGTCAGAAACATGGAAAGCAAATTTGCAGGGCTCAAGTTCGATCACATCTTCAGGGACAAGAACATCACTATGGATGTACTGGCCAAGCTGGGGTCCACAAGAGCAGAACTACCATCTGGCATCTTCGTGCCGGTGCTGGAAGCTCCAACATTCAAAGAGGGTGCACAAGAAGTGACACTGCTGAGTGCCCTAACAGACCAGACAGTACTCATCGTGACAAAAGATTGGCGCTCCAAAATCATTGAGTACATCAAGACTAGGCAACCTCCCAGAACCAAAGGCAACAGGAACAGAGTGCATAGAAGAAGCAAGTGCTACACGTTCATAGGAGACCAGCTCTACAAGTGCGCTATCTCATCAAGGGTGCTCATGAAGTGCATCCCACAAGAAGAGGGTTTGGAGCTACTCGGTGAAATCCACTCAGGATTCTGCGAAAATGATGCATGATGGAGGACTCTGGTCGGCAAGGCATTCCGAACCAATTTCTACTAGCCGATGACCAAGCAAGATGCTCATGCCATAGTCAGGATGTGCAAAGGTTGCCAATTCTTCGCTCGTCAACAGAATCAGTCGGCCTCTGTACTTAACAACATACCAGTGTCATGGCCATTCGCATGCTAGGGGCTGGACATGATCAGCCCATTCAAAAAGGCTCTCGATGGCTACGATCACGTCCTGGTGGCAATCGATAAATTCACAAAGTGGATCGAGTACAAACCCATCAAGGAACTTACAACGAAGAAAGCAGCAGACTTCATCGAAGAAGTCATCCACAGGTTCGACATTCCAACAGAAATAATCACAGACCTGGGAACTAACTTCACGGGGGGAGAATTCAAAGAATATTGCGACAACTGTGCCATCAACAGGTTTGGCATTCCAACAGAAATAATCACAGACCTAGGGAACTAACTTCACGAGGGGAGAATTCAAAGAGTATTGCAACAGCTGTGCCATCAACGTCCGCTATGCCTCAATAAGCCATCCAAAGGAAAATGGAAAATGGCTAGGTCGAAAGGGCAAATGGACCCATCTTGCAAGGACTCAAACCACGCATCTTCGACAGACTCAAGAAGTATAAGGGCAAATGGCTGTAGCAACTTCCTTATGTAGTCTACCTAGCCGAGCAAAGCAATTGGTGGGCACACTCCATTCTTCATGGTCTACGGGTCCGAGGAAATCATCCCAGCAGACTTAATTCATGGGGCTCCAAGAGTGGCCTTCGGCAACATTGCAGAAGCAGAATAGTCGAGGCTACAAGACATCGACACGCTGGAGGAAGATCGCCTTGACATAGTCCTTCAAGCAGCCAAGTACCTACAGTCACTGAAGCGGTACTACGACAAGAATGTGGAAATAAAAAAATTCAACATTGCGACCTTGTACTGAAGAAAAAGAACACAACCATGAGTCAGAGCAAACTAAGCTCCCCATGGAAAGGGCCATACATCATATCTGAGGTATTAGGCCCAGCCACATTCTAGATTGAAGACAAAGACGGCGTTAAGCTCAAGAACACATGGAACTCAGATAGCTTGCGACATTTCTACGCATAGTCCAAAGCGGTCTGTAGACCAAGGACCCCAAGATGTACATCTATGACAACCGAGTCCTAAGCACTCAGCCTCGCTATTCTCTGAGTCATACTCGATGTAACTCTACTGAGTCCTAAGACTCGATGATGAGAACAAGCGCCTCTACTATAAGAGCCCGTGGAGCTCATGTATCAAGAAAGCTACAACATAAGTTGTAATGAATAAAAGCGGATCCGAAGAATTAGACTACCTGATTTCCTTACACGCCTAAGAGTCTAAAATACTCAATGTCTAAAGACATTCCGCTACAACATAAGTTGTAATTAATAAAAGTGAATCTAAAGCATTAGACAGTTTAACTTTATTCTATGCCTAAGAGTCCTAAGTACTCAATGTCTGAAGACATTCCGCTACAACATAAGTTGTAAAGGTTGGGCCAAGTGCTACCCAATTCGTTGTGCGGCCTACCATAAAAGTCCTAAGTACTCGAGTCCTAAGACTCCCACTGCAGCTCCAAAGCTGCAACAAATTAAGCGACAGCACAACTCACGATAATGCGCTATCTATGTTCCAAAAGAGTCTTAAGAACTCAAAGTTGCAAGACTTTCTGCTATAACTAAAGTTGTAATGAACCTATGGCTGCGTCTAGTGCACCTAGCTGTTTCAAGATTACGCGCTGCCTGATATAAGAGTCTAAAGCACTCAAGTCATAAGACTTCCACTACAACCGAAGTTGTAAAGAACTAATTCCCCTCGAATCCTAAGTATTCACGGGTTAGCCCAAAAAAGCGCTCTACGTACACCAAGAGTCTGAAGCACTCCACCTCTTAAGACGTTCGCTGCAGCCAAAGTTGCAAAGATCGGGGCCAAGTCCTAAAAAATACTCAAATGCCTCCCGCACAAGGATAGCTACAATGTCAGAGGCATTAAGTACTCGGCAAGACATGAAAAGTTAGCGGCTTCAATTTACAAAAGCGATCTGACTCACTCTATCAATAAAAATAGTCAGGCAGGTAGAGAAACACTATGTCACATCAACAGCATCACTCATCTATCGAGCCAAACACGAATTGTTCGGCAGCATAGTACATGAGCGGCTGGGCATCAGCAAGATAACCAGCAAACTAATCTCTAGTGGTCCCCGACTTATGAGCGCCAGCTGCCACCGAGAAATCTACATTCAAGAAGTGCGACTTGATTGTAGCAGCCATCATGACATTATCCTTGATAGCTGATGTAAAGAACTTCTCAGTATCTCCTAAGGGCATCACCGACACGCTCTACAACCAGGCTAGGAGCGTCCATAGGTGCAAGAATATCCAGAAGACCGATGATCCCACTAGCCAACCAGTCCCTCTCAACCTCAGGCCTCAACCTTGGTAGTTTGAAGCTTTGATGACTCCGCAAGCTTAGCCTCAAGCTCTTCGTTCTTGGTGGCCTGAGTCTTGATAAC
This sequence comes from Paspalum vaginatum, assembly GCA_030272315.1. NCBI lineage: Eukaryota > Viridiplantae > Streptophyta > Magnoliopsida > Poales > Poaceae > Paspalum > Paspalum vaginatum. Next base: position 31,137,504 of record CM059020.1, on the reverse strand, counting down.
CTCAACATCTTCATCGCACTCCTTGGCGAGCCTGTCAGCCAGCTTGTTGGCATCCTTCAGAAGGGCCTGGCTCAAGGATAATTCCTCCAAGTCCTTCTAATGTGCCTCGGATAGATCTGCAATCTTCTTCTCGTACTTCGATTTCTCCTCAAGAGCGTTCTCCAGGACGTTCCTCAAGTAAAAGACCGTGCAACAGCAAGCATCTTATAAGATATTTAAAGATCCTTGGAGGTTACCTCGAATGACCTCTTAAGATTGGCAAGCTCGCCCTTCAACTGAGAGGACTCAGCTTCTGTTGCATCCTTCTCCTTGGTCAGGCTGCCTATAATCTTATCTTGATCACAGCACGTACAGGAGACCTGACTCATTAGCTCCGTTTTTTCTGCCAAGAGACTGAGAATAATCAAATTTGAAACCAAGAACCATAGTGGATCGACTAGGCAGCAGCACAGATGTACCTTTAGCTACATCCAGGGCAGCTGCAAGCTCCTTCTTCAACCTAGAGTTCTGTTCACGGAGCTCAGTCAAACGAGCAGCAGCAAGCTCCTCCTTTAGTTGAGCATTCTCCTGATACACCATTGAGGATTTCCTGCATAGGACCCTGAGGAACACAGATGTCAGCAAAAGCATAGTCATAGAAAGAACTAAACACGGCAGAACCTACCGAAAGCTCCAAAGCAAGCTTGGGGGCTGAGTCAATGACAAGTTTTTCCCGATACGGCTCAACTTGGGACTCAACACCTCCAACGCCCAAGGATTCACTAGCCTGTGCAGCGCATTTAGTAGACAGCGGCGCGGCTCCTTCCTCCGGTGGTAGGTGTCTGGCCTAACATCGCCTACCCAGTTGAAATCATGATGAAAACAACAATTTCAAGAGCAACTACTTCAACGGATCAACATCTTACTAGCACCAGAAGAACCGCCTGCATGGGCCGACTCGAGGCGTAGCCCAGAATTAGGAACGGTTGTCATTCACTCCATCCGTGGCCGCATCAGCTCCCTTATCCTTGGGGGCTTCGCTAGTTGCCTCGCGGGCACTGCCTGACCACTCCTCTGCACTCTCACGGTCACAATCCATGGGGCATTGCTCCCGAACACTCATCCCCACATCATGGGACACATCTGGGCTCTCGTCTGACTCCTTAGGCAAATGCTCAACAACTCTATAAACAAAACCGACATCACCACCTGAAGTCGGACGGTAAAACCAAACACATTGCGAAGGATAGGTACTCACTCATCAAAGGTCTTTTGTTTCTTCGTATACCCCTTCTTTCATGGCTGCTCACTGCAAGACGGCGGCTTAGGGGAGGAAGGAATAAGCTTGTACGTGCATTCAGTGTTTCATTGTCCGAGGGTATGTCGTCCTCCATTGGATTCGTAACCTTGGGAGGTGCTTTGGTAGTAGAAACCTTCCTCACGGTATGCCGAGTCCGGCGCGTGGACCCTCCTGCAGCCTCGGCCGCAGACATTCCTACTTCATCGGTGGCACTTGGCTCATCTTCAATATTTACGTTAGAAGGAGCATCATCACCAATACGGATGAAGAAGTCATTAGGGCACTCCCTGGTGTGTAGTTTCTCGACAACACTCTCCGCGACTACATCATTGGCCATCCTCTTGGCCTTTATGTGAGCATTCTCTGGAAGAGGGGACTAGGAGAGATACATCAAGCACTATTTCTGCATGGAAACTGAGCAAGATCACAACATTGAAGATAGGCGGCAAGAACATAAAGTAGCAGCAGAGTGCAACAAACCTTAGCTGGAGGAAGATAAATACAAAGAGACTTAGGGGCCCCAACATTAGTAACCTCTCCAGTAAAGAATTCAGAGACCCTGAAAATAACATCCTCCTCAAAGTTTGGCCGATTCACCTCCCGAGTGGGGTCATCAAGTCCAGAGTAAAGAAAGGCCGGATGGACTCTGTCCTTAAGCGACTGGATGCTGTGATGGACAAAATCAATGGCAATAACCATAGCAGTCAGTCTTACACTCTTCAACTTCTCAATATTTGCTAGCAAGACTCGGACTTGATCCATTTCAGACTCTGGTACGGCTTCATTCCACTAATCATTGGGCTTCAGAATATAGCTAGGGCATTCTGGAACAGTCCTGGAGCAATTCTCCATCACGAACTACTTCTTGTTCCAATTCTTGATTAACGACTGCAAAGGGAGCGTTAAATATGACCTCAGCCACGACGTTCGGATTCCAAGCGACGCGCCAGCTTTTAATGGTTTTTCATTTCAAGCGACAACGTCACTAAGAAGATACCGCACTTCATTCAAGCAAGGGCCTAACAACAAATTTCATTCGTCAGCGCATGGAGGACTCGAGGTCATAAGTGGTATGCACTCGGCGTGATCAACCATGCATAACCACTTGCATAATAAGTCGATCCACACAATACCCAGTGGTGCAAGTACAATAAACCACTACGCAAGTGATGTATACGCACGCAAGAATTCAAAGGAAAATTTATTATGCATACAATGGATTGAAGGAAGCTCAAAATCAAATAACAAGCCCAAGGACTCCGTACGTGACCTCATTCTCCATAGGTAACCTATGCAGAAGAAAGGGGGTCACCCGGCAGAGGCAAGGAATGCGATCGTGAGGACGAGACTCGCAAGTGCCTTGGGAAGGAGTCGTTGAAGGCGTGGGAGAGGATGCTGCATGTCCAGTGGTGGTGAACACCCTTGCAGCACCAAAACTCTAGGTGGAGCAGATTGGACACCAGACACCAGGGGGAGATCTGCTGGAGGAGGCACATGGCATGGTTGGACGTTGGAGCCGCATCGCGATGAGCTCCGCCGTCGGGATTCCTGGAGAGGCGGAGACAATGAGAACGGAGGACGAGAGACGCGGCCTCTAGAAATTGATCCCCTTTAAGTTCCTTCAAGCAGGGCTAGACTTGTGCAATTCCTATATTACCCTTGATACATTTTATTTGATAATATAAATTCCAAATCATAATATCCCAAAAGTACTAGCAGTACTTACCAATTTTCTGAAAAGTACCGATGGTACTTTCCAACCATCCTAATAAGCCTCTAGTTATAGTTGATTCTGGAACATCATCAATTGCTCCAAAATTAACATCATTGTAAAAGTAATGCAAATACTAATCTACTGATGCAGCTTTTGTACATGCATACAGTTTGACAAATTGTTGGTTAAAGTTGAATTTACAAAGTTTAGAACACACAACAAAGCCTTTGAATCCAAAGAAAGTTGGGATAGGCCAGAGTTGACACCCACAGAGGCACCAACAAAAGGAGAAAGAGAGAGACTAGAGGAAGAAGAGTAGGGCTTAAAAAGGTACTAGTAAGTGGCACGAAGACTAATCAAGGTTCAGGTAAAGTTTGACAATTCCAAATCAAAATAGGCCATACGTTTATGGGCATAGGGAGTACTAATTATCACCATAAGGGTGCTACAGAGTGAATGAGTGATGAGAAATGATAGAATCACTTGTTCTTATACCGAATAAAGAAGATTTGCCAAAATTTTCAATAGGAGGTGCAAATTAAAGTTGTTATTTGGCTATCTCAAACAATTAATCATAGTGCATTACCACTTGTTGCAGAAACCATACCATCAGTGAGAGCTTAAACTTCAGAAAATGTGACCAAGGTCCTATTTGGATACGCTTTTCTGAGTCTCGATTATCTGCTACACATGATTTTCTGAGAATTCGCTTTCTGTAGAAACTGCTGTGAGCAAAATCGAAGCGTTTGGCAATCTCGATTTTGGTCATGTCTAATTGTACCTCATTTTGTAGCAAAAGAAGAGCAGAATGCAACGGTATACATATTAAATTGCATAGGCATAAAATGTTGTGTGGATTAGTTACATCAACATCATTAGCCAAAAGCACATTCCGTTGGTAATGTTTAAACCTAACATTCATGAAACCGTAGCGGCGGCAGCCTGCAGGCAGAGCAGCGACGGCCCCAGGCGGAGCAGCGCGTCGTCCCGAGGTTGAGCGGTGGCTGGGATGAGGCGGAGCGGCGGCGGCGACCTGGCGGAGCAGCGATGACTCGAAGCGGAGGCGCCCCGGCAGGCTGTAGATCCAAGGTGACGGGTCCCAGAGCCGGTGGAGGCGGATCCCGGGCGGTGGCGGAAGAGGATCTTGATGGCGGTGGGGCTGGAACCCTAGCGCTCGGAGGCATGAGCTGGCTCAGGAGGGAAGGGGTGCGACGAAAAATCGGCCGCGTTCTGAGAAATGGGGGTCGTGGGCTGCGTGCGTGAGAATCGGGCTTTCTGTACTGGCGGAGATTCCGGTGGAAGTAGGCTTACCACATAAGCAGGTCGTTTGGCTACGATTCTCGCGGTGGGAGTGTGAGAATCCGCTTTTAATCGTATCCAAACAGGGCCCAAGTCTCTCTGTCCCAAATTATAGGCTGTTTGACTTTTTTGACACTAAGTTTAACTTGTTCATCCTATTCAAAAAAATCATGATTATCATTTATTTTCATTGTGATTTATTTTAGCATATAATATACTTTAGCTATGAATTGAGTTTTGTACAATATACCATAGATAAAACGAGTCAGTCAAACAACCTATAAATTAGGATGGAGCGAGTATTTCCTAAAATCCCAAGCCATGTCCTATCATACCTTCTTCGTGTAGACGAAATAGTAGACTTGACTAACTCAATTCTTAGGAAATCACAAATCAGATAATGTGTTTTACCTCAAGAAGAGAAGCATGAGCCCGCTCCGCCTTAGAGGGAAGCAAACGTGAAAGCGGGGGTCGACGAAGCGGAAGCGAGAATGTCGGCTTGAGCAACAAAAACATTGGTGAGAATCCAATGCCCCAAAAACCCAAGGTTTCCTCCGCAAGGTTCATCCATGGAGGGTGAGTCAAGGCCAAAGATCAAGCCGAAAGGCGTAGACGATGGACAATAGGTCAATATTCTTGTACTACCCCTTGTTGGTATGGAGGGATGGAGAAGGCTACGTTAGCCGAAAGATGGTTATAAGTTTAATGACACAAGGTTGTTGAGCACTAAAAGTGGCAAGACTAGCTTGGCTGCTCTCACCGGACAGTCCAGCGCATAGGACCAGACATTCCGATAGCGCCAGACTATCCGGTAGGTGATACCAGACTATCCGGTAGTCACGAGTCCGAACAGAGTTCGCGGATTGTGCTTGATTTGGTTGGATTTAAAAGGGGTAAGACCATCCCTCCCTATAAATATAAAAGGCCACGGCCGATTGAGGCACCACAATCAAACTAAGTCAATCTACTTTATCGTTTTTACCTTTCATCTCTTTGTCCTACTTTTCCAACCTATCTTGACTAATTCAATCTACTTTATTGTTTTTACCTTTCATCTCTTTGTCCTACTTTTCCAACCTATCTTGCTGTTCTCCATGCATCTCCACGGTGACTTGGAGACGTTCTTGGTGGCTTGCCACTCCTAGAGCAACCCTATAATCTTCTCTCCCCGACGGGGTCCCTCCTGAGAGATTAGATCTAGGTCTACCCAAGCTCTCAGGTGCTCACAAGACAGTCCGGCGCACGCCGCCAGACAATACGGCGCTACCGGACAGTCTGACGTCTACCAGAGTCAACTCCAAGGTGCAAGATCGCAGCATAGAGGACTTTCGTTTGTGATATTTGGCCAGGGCAGGGACCAACATATTTTTGGCGACTCCGCTAGAGAACGAGAAGGTAGAAACATCGGCTACCATGGCCGGTGGTAAGAAGACTGACAGAAGCGATATAACCGCCGACAACATCATCAAGCTCAAGTTGGAGCAGATTCCAAAAGATTTTCGGCGACAGTACAAGGAGAGGATCAGAATACAAGCTGAGGAGGATGAAAAGCAGCAGGAAGCAACACGAAGAAGAAGAACTGGCTCGACTTCTCTCTTGCTATGAAAAGCGACGAGGAGAGGTAACTCAACTTCAAGTATACAATCCTCCTCCTATTGATGATACAGTCCCTGATGCATCATCTAGCATGGTTGTTTCTCCCAGATTTAGATGCTAGAATTGCTAATGTTGTTGATGGTGCTGTTGCTGCTAGTCTAAATAATATGTTTGGTGCCATAACTAATAATATTTTCAATGTCGTTGATCAAAAGATAGATGCCAAACTTAAATAATCCTTTGGTAATAAATTACATGCTTCTGCTTCTAATGCTGCTGCCAAACAAAGTCCAACTATTAGCATGCTTGACTTGTCTAATATGCTTATACCTAGAGTACCTCTTTCTGTTACGCCTATGCAGCATATACAAAGCCGAACTATCATTGGGAACTCGGCTAGTGGAGAGACTCCAATTATTCATGCTAATACTTCAACGACACATCCTATTGTTGCACCTAGTATACATAGTAGTACTTTCGGTTTTAGTTCGGCACCACAAATCTCACATACCTTGCCGAACCATATACCATATTCATCTAACATCATTGTGGCCCCAACTAATAATAGAGTCTCTGAACTAGTACATCAGCCAACGGCTGATGAATTAGAAACAGCTCAATTTAAAACCGAAATAGAAAATATTGTTAAAGAGGCTTTCGGCATAGACACTAAAGTTAAGGCTAGGACATATCATAAGCCATGCCCTGATAACTATGAGTATATTCCATATCCTCCAAGGTATAAAATTCTTGATTTTGTTAAATTCACTAGAGCAGACAATAGGACTACATTAGAAAATGTTGGCCAATTGCTCGTACAATATGGTGAGGCCAGCAGTAGTTCAGTTTTAAGAATAAGAATATTTTCTATGTCTCTATTTGGTGTTGCATTTACTTGGTTTACTTCATCACCTCCCAATTCAGTTTATACTTGGCAAGATTTAAAAAATAAATTTCATGGTTATTTATACACTAGTGAAACCGATTTGTGTTTATCACACCTCACATCGGTTAACCAAAAACCCATGAACCTGTCTCTGAATATATTAGGAGATTTAGAAACAGATACTTTGGTTTGGTAATTTCTAATAAAGATTTAGCTGATCTAGCTTGTTATGGTTTACTTGATGTTCATAAAGATAAGCTAGAGGGGCATGATTTTAGTGATGTTAACCAAATATTGTAGAAGGCTCTGGATAATGAAAGCGGGATTAAGGATAAAAGGTCTCATCATCCTGTTTATATGCTTGGTTCTGATTCTAATAATTCGGACAATCAAGACAAGGATGTTTATGCTGATGAATTTGTGTGGTCATCTATGAACAAACCTAGCACTTGTGATTCCCTCAAGCCGATTTCTAAGAATAAGCAGGAAGAGCATAGATTGGCTTTTCATCCGGCTAAGTGTGATAAAATATTTGATGAATTGTTGAACACCGGAAAGATTAAGTTGTCACATGCTATGCCACCGTATTGTAAATAGCATAACTCATTTTCTCGTGCGACGAATGATTGCAATGTTTTTCGTCGACAAATACAAGCGGCTATTGATGAGGGACATTTGGCTTTCAAAAGTATACAAATTGATCAACAACCGTTTCCAATTAATATTATTGACTTGCAGGGTGCAAAGGTTCTAGTTTGGCCACATCAAGCCGAATCTACTAAAGGGAAGAACGTAATCATCAGAAAAGAGAAGTCAGAAATTACAAAAGAAATCCGCACACAACCGATGCAGAAGGCATCGATGCTCGGGGGGCAAGGCCAGACCAAAGCAGAGGGTTCTGCGAGGGTTGGACTATCCGGTGGCCAGCACCGGACTGTCCGGTGTCCCTCGTTGGACTGTCCGGTGATTCCAGAGAGCATGGAGGTGGCTCCAAGATCGAAGAAAAAAGCAAGCCGAGTTTTGTAGAGCTCTTGCCTAAGTACAAGGAAGGAGCTACCAGAAAGAAAGGAAATCAACTGAGCAACGATGCAGCTTCAAGAACTTCACATACGGGTAATGTGCAATCAAGTTCGATGAATAATTCTCGTGTTGCAGGATATTATCCCTTAGGGCCGACGTCATCATGGTCTTGGCCTTATGTTTATTGTTGCCCACCTTCTCTTTATGCTAATACGTGGTTGCATCCATATTTTCAATATCCTACTTCATATCCATGTTATGGAACATTGCAACGACTGGTTCATAATAATCTGGTCAAGGATGCACCCACTATTCCAAGTATGCAGGTAAAGGAAAGCACACAAGAGTCTGATGGCCGAGGTGGTGCCCCTTAAGCTTATCTCATACCTAGAAGAGAAGGCTTCAGCGTTTGCTTCAACAAAAATGTAAGGAACAACAAGCAGAGGTGATGGTGCATGTGAAGGAAGCGCGCGTGCTACTAAGCAGGTATGGAGGCCCAAGAAGATTGTTTCAGCGTCACCTTGAGCCAGTCAAGATTTATGACCGATAATAGCTTTTATTGCCCTTAGCATGAGAAATGACCGATGCATTATGTTAATCACCGCTCTCAGTCATTTTTTATGCAGAAGATTGCTTTTGGCTCAGGACCTTCGCCAAAAGGCATGGGGCATGTGTTGAGCACCAAAAGTGGCAGCACCAGCCTGGCTACTCTCGCCGGACAGTCCGACGCATAGGACCGGACAGTCCGGTAGCGTGCGGACTATCCGGTAGGTGATACCGGACTATCCGGTAGTCATAAGTCCGAATGGAATCCGCGGATTATGTGTGATCTGGTTGGATTCTGACTTGTAAAAGGGGTAAGACCATCATTCCCTATAAATATAAAAGGCCACGGCCGATTGAGGCACCACAATCGAACCAAATCAATCTAATTTATCGTTTTTACCTTTTATCTATTTGCTGCCCTACTTTTCCAACGTATCTTGTTGTTCTCCCTGCGTCTCAACGGTGACTTGGAGGCGTTCTAGGTGGCCTGCCGATCTTAGAGCAACCCTACAATCTTCTCTCCCCGATGGGTCCCTTCCAGGAGATTGGATATAGGTCTACCCGAGCTCTCAAGAGCCCACCGAACAGTCCAGCGCATGCCGCGGGACAGTCCAGCGTCTACTAGAGTCAGCCCCAAGGTGCAAGATCGCGGCATAGAGGACTTCAATGTTTGTGATATTTGGCCTAGGACAGGTGCCAACAAAGGTGACCCTGCTTTTTCAGGGTAAAAAGGGGTAGAGAAAATGCCTCGAGCCAAGGTCCTGAGTACCAAGCACTGCAGCGCTGAAGCATGAGCCCTGTGGACTAGCAATTACTTTCATTTCTTATTTAGAATAACAATTGTCTATTGCTTTTCTCAGAAGATTTGAGCACTGCCTGATTTAATCGTTTCTTCTCAGTTTGCTGCTGCTTGTGCATATGTGCAATTAAAAATTCCTGATGCATTTAGGGGGATTAATGAAGAGATAGCTTCTTACAAAAGGTTCAAAGATCATTTCTATTGTATCGATGCTATTGACTTCAAGGCAGCTGACGAGAAAGAACTCTTATATTGTCTCTATATGTTGCTCTTGGGATTTTAATAGAATGCAGGGGGGAGGGGGAGGGACTCTTGTATTCTTCGTCTTTACCCTATATTATGTTTGCTCATTGCCACTCATGTTTTGTCACTGCAAATGGTTTCTAGGTAAATCTTGGTGTCTACTCTCAATTCGGTGTTTATCTTGCCATGTGTTCATTGTAGAGATGTCAACGGGGACCCGATCCCCAATTCCCCGCGGGGAATTCCCCTATCAGGGGCCGGGTATGGGGCTGATTCTTCCCCACGGGGAATGAAATGGGGGAAAACCCTCCCCGTCGGGTCTAGCTGGGGGCGGGTATGAACCTGCTGTCCCCGTCCCCACGAACCCGCGAACCCGCCACACTAAGCAGCAGCTCCAATTTGGCCCATTAGAAGCCCATAAAAAACCCTAGTATAAATAGCTGAAACACCCTCTCGCCCAGCCCTAACCCTACTCGGCTACTCCCTTTCCCCACTCCCCAGCCGCCCCTGCGGACGGCGGACCGCGGTCTGCCAGACACGGCGACGCCCGCGTCGCGCGGCCGCGCCCCGACCCCCGACCGGCCCCGAGCCACCGACCGCTGCTCGCTTGCTCCTGCTCTGCACGCCGTCCGCCATGCCGCCTCCTGCCGTCGGCCCGTCTCCAGCGAGCAGTGACGCCCGTCGCAGCGCGCCGCCCCTCCCGCAGTCGACTCAAGCGAGGAAGCCGTTCGTCCGACCCTGATTCCCGCGATGGCTTCGTCTTCCCCTGTCGCAGTCTGCGCCATCAAGCCCGGACGGCAGCGACGAAGGAAGGTGAGAAAACAACCAGTTCCTGTTCCTTAATTCGTAGTCCGTAGCCGCGTCGACAGTCATTTGTCGAGGTTCGTCGTCTTCCATGCCTACGTGATTTACTAACCCACGTCCGGCGGTCCTCACGAAGGGACGCCGCAACGGACGACCGGCCACTGCATGCTACGAGCGCCGCCGTCGACGCAGCTGTGCTGCCGACTTCCGCGTGCACCAACCCCGGTGCTTCAAATGTCGCCGCTGCACATGCTACGGCTACTCTGATTGGATCTAGCGCGAAGCAGAACACTGGTCGGCCACCGCTAGCTGTGAAAAGGACCACCGCGAAGCAAAAAAGTCGACTTGCAACTGCTGGAGTTCCGACTCCTCCAACTACGCCAGAAGCTTCTTCCCCCGGCAATGGCCTGCATCTGTTAAAATCCTTGGGGTTCGATTTCAGCATGCACCCCCCCCCTTTATATGTTGTCTCATTCTTCTTAATATTATGCATGTGTAATCTCAGTATCGTTTATTATGAATCAGTGTAGCTCATGAAATTTATTTAGCTATTGTAACCGTTATGTGATTTTTTATCCTTTGTCAGATTCTCCATGAATTTGCCTCAGGGGCAGGGCAGTGGGAGTAGTTCTCAGCAAGAACTATCCCAATCTCTTCCACAAGGTGGTCAACCTGAGTCCGTTAATGATTCTGAACCAATACAAATTGATGATGATGATGATGAACCTGAAGAAGTCGACTTTGGCACAAAGAGGAAGCTTACTTCTGCAGTTTGGAAGGAGTTCAAAAGGGTGAAAGTCTTAGGTGAGGTGAAGGCTAAATGCAATTATTGCCACAAGCACCTTGGAGGGAAAAGTAAGAATGGAACAAAACACCTCCATGACCATTTGGCTATATGCACCTTGAAAAAGATCAAGTTGGCAGGTCAAAATAAGACACTTGCACAGTCCTCTTTGAGGTTCAATTCACAGGAGGGAGGGAAAGTTTCTGTGGAAAATTACACATTTGATCCTGAAGTAGCAAGGAAAGAGCTTGGTGCCATGATTGTACTACATGAGTACCCTCTTTGTATGGTTGAGCACACTGGATTTCGAAGATTTGTGAGTGCATTGCAACCATTATTCAAGATGGTGACTCGAAACACTATTAGGTAATAACTTACGTCTACTTGTTTACTTGCAATTCTGTTTATGTTTGTGTTAGGCTGATTGCTTAATATTTCTGATTCTGAATTTTAGGAAGGATATTATGGATACATATATGGAAGAAAGGAAAAAGGCCAAAGATTACATGGGTGCAACTAAGTCAAGAGTGGCAATTACTACAGATTTATGGACATCTGATAACCAAAAAAGAGGATACATGGCTGTTACAGCCCATTTCATTGATGATTCATGGACACTTAGAAACATTATCATGAGGTACTTGATGAACAAACAATTCTTTTCTTGCTGCCATCATCCTAATTTAAATCCATTTCTAAATTTGTTTATCCATACATACATATATGTAGGTTTATATATGTACCTGCACCACACACTGCTGAAATCATTTGTGAGGAGCTTTATGAGGCATTGGTGGACTGGAATCTTGATGAGAAGATATCAACTTTGACCCTGGACAATTGTTCAACAAATGATAAGGTAATTCATGAGCTTATCAAGAAGATTGGTAAAGCAAAGTTGATGTTAGAGGGTAAACCGTTGCACATGCGTTGTGCTGCCCATATTCTCAACTTGATTGTTAAGGATGGTTTGGAGGTGATAAAAGATTCCATTGCAAAAAATCGTGAGAGTGTTGCCTTTTGGACAGCCACACCTAAAAGGATAGAAAAATTTGAAGAAATTGCTAAGCATTGCAAAGTGAAACTTGAACACAAGTTAGGCCTTGATTGCAAAACTAGATGGAATTCTACCTACAAGATGCTTAGTATTGCTCTACCTTACAAGGCTGTTTTTAACCGTGCAAAACGTGTTGACAAGCTATATGATTGTGCTCCAAGTGAAGAAGAGTGGGATTTTGCTAGAGAGGTTGTTGATAGGCTCAAGCTATTCAACGAGATAACTGTGATTTTTTCTGGAACAAATTATGTGACATCAAATGTTCAACTTCTTAAAATTTGTGAGGCTAAAGAGCAAATTAGGAAGTGGGGTACATGTGGCAATCCTATCATAGATAAAATGTCAAGTGAGATGATTGAGAAGTTTGATAAGTACTGGAAGGAGATTCAAGGAGTAATGGGATTGGCCACCATTCTTGACCCTAGGTTTAAGATAGATTACCTACTTGGATTCATTGAAACTCTTACTGGCCAACCAAATGAAGAGTGTGTAGAGAAACTTAGAGAAATTACAAACTCTCTTTGTGAGTTGATGAAGGAGTACGAATTGGAAGATGATGAAGATAACACCGAGTCATCGGCTGCTCCACTTGCTAGCTCTGGTGTGTTGTCTTCAATCAGTGCACGTGTTGCTAGTAGAAGGCCAACAACAATGAGATTCAAATCTGAGCTAGATAGGTACTTGGAAGATGAGTTGATCCCAATTGGTACAGAAAACTTTCAAATTCTTGATTGGTGGAAGGTGGTAGGGACACGCTATCCAACATTGAGGAAGGTAGCACGAGACATATTTGCTATTCCAGTTAGCAAGGTTGCATCTGAATCTGCATTTAGCACTAGTGGGAGGGTTCTTAGTGAGCACCATAGCCGTCTCACTCCGGATATCTTGGAGGCCTTAATGTGTTCACAAGATTGGTTGCGAAACAAGTATCGAGGTACATTTTACTGCTGTTCATAGATCATACTAATTGTCTTCCTACAATGCCTGTAAAATAATTGCTGCTATTGTTCCTTTGTAGGTGATGACAATGAAGAAGCTGCAAGCTTTTGGAGTTGTCTTCAGGAAATACAAGATGGGGTTGAGGTGATGTTTTCTGAAAAAATACATGAATGAAAGATTTGTATATTTACTTTGCTCAGTTAATAAAATTTTTTTGGTTGATACATTGTAGGGAATTGCACTGGTTTGATACAAGACTCCCAAGAGGCCAAGACACTCAAGAAGACCTCTACAATCTAAATGATGGCTGAACTGGATTACTACTACTTTATTATGTGTTAATGTACTAGAACCTGTAGTGTCTTTGTTGAACACTTTGAATGTCATTCATGCAACTATGCTTGCCTAGACAATTTGAGCAGCGCATGAATGATCTTTTGAACTGGGGATGTACTAATCACTAATGCTATTTGTGTTGCTACTACCTACAACCTGTGTGCATTCATGAGTCCATTACCATATGCCTATTAAATGCTTAATCGGGGATGGGGACCCGGCAGGGAAAAAATCCCCGAGCGGGGGCGGGTATGGAGGGATTTCTTCCCCGTCACAGTTCGCGGGGATGGAAACGGGGATTTTTTTCCCCCACGGGGATGGGTCTGGGGAGTAAAAACCCGACGGGGAATTCCCCATTGATATCTCTAGTTCATTGCTTGCCCATGTGCATAGATGTGTTCTATGATATGTCAGTGATGAGATCTTGAAGACTATTTTGTCAGTGACACAACACTCAAGTATATTGTTACCGTGAAGTTTGAACAATACCTTGTTTGAAGTGCGGTAGTTTTGCTGTATGCATATAAGCTGTTTGATGAAATCCTTGTGGGTAATTATCTCGCTTATTTAGACACTTTGACTGCGCCACTACGCTCAGGAGCAAAATCATGTTAGCGGATGGCGTCGAGGCTGGAGGGCCACACGGTCCATAACAGTACTAGGGATGCAAACAAGGTATCACGCTCGGGTTGGACTTGGGAAGGTGGATGACTCGACGTGGCATCAGGCACAGAGAGTGACACTGGCAGACTATAGAAGCGTTATTTTCGCGTTTTATGATAGTATATGAGTAAATAGATTTAGCCTCGAAACATGAAAACGTTAAACATTTCTTAGAAAGCAGTGCCATTAAAATTCTGACACAATAGCCCTGGGTATAAATTAACTCGACTAAGGATAAACAAAAAAAAAATCTACAAATATACCCTTCGCTAACCCCAAAAAAAAATCTACAAATATACCCTTCGCTAACGCAAAAAAATTAAGGACAGCTAACAGTCATAGTAACCCCATCGCCCGTTTTCATCACAAGTGCACTCGCAATGCTTGCTACGGTACATAGTGGCCCATGGGATTTGAACTCAACAGCGTGCGTGCACAAAGCCCAGCGTTGATTGCACTTGCAAAGCTGGTCCTTCAGCATTCTATGGCAATCTGAAGCTTCTCGATCTCCATCAGTCCCACAAGGTGCGTGGTTGGCAGCAGGACCCGAAGCAGTGGGATCATGGATACACCGGCAGGAACCCTTGGCCTAACCTTCTCAACTGCAGAAGCCACAACATGGGGAGGTGGGATGCTGTACCACTGGAGATAACATGAGAGGATCACTGCGTCGTTTTGGGCGTCAGGCCATGTGCCGGTTGTCAAGTAACGGTGGAGGTTCTTCTTGAGATTCGGCAATTCCGCAAATATGTCTCTCACACGCTTCATGAGTGACTCCAAGAATGTGGACTGAATAATTCCTCCACTTGTGATTCTACCATCAACTAATGCTTCGTTATAGGCCAAAGCAACCTGCACATTGGAAAGAAGAATCATAGGAACATCACCAAAAGATAAGGAATTTTCTGGCTATAAAACTTCATGAGGATGAATCCTAAAAAAGAGAATCTCTCTATTATTTCTTCGGTGCCCAGCACCTACTTCTTTTTGGGCCGGTTCCCGCCTAGATCACCCCTGCCCTGCACGCCTTCCCCTTCTCTGGCGGCTCCCACCTCCAGATCCACCACCACCAGGCTATCACCGTAATTGTGACGCCCCCACTCCAACCCCACCAACTAGCCATCCTCCACAGCCTGGCGCCCTGGCCGGCAGTGTCAACACAGCCTCGCCTCGTCACCCTGCACCAGCCACAACTGACGGTGGCCTTCCCTCTAAGGATAACAATGGAGGAGCTCCCTGCAGCCTCAACCCGCAAACCTTAATCCTAACATTGTCGGAGCTTCACTAGGATGGAGATGATGAAGGTGAAGAGGGAGAAGTTTCGGAGCTGAGGGGCAGAAATGCTTGTGTTAGAATTTTCCCAGAAAAACACTAGGAAAGTATAAACGTGATACAGACGGCCAAAATATGATTAACAGAAAGTAGTCAGTTTCTGGCGATGGGCCTCGTATCTATGCCAGAAACAATTTTTAGGACAGAGACTAAAATGGACCCAAGCTGGCAATAAAGAGCAATTGTCATGCATAGAAAGCTCCACACGAACCTTCAAGTTCGGAAGGAAAAGGGAATCATAAAAAGGGAAAAGTCCAATCTTCAAATGCTCCCACATTGACTCTATTGTTGTATAAAGACTGATATAGAGCTGAAACAGGAACATAGCAGTCAATAAAAACAAGCTAGCTGATAAGAATTGAGCAGCAAAAAACTGATATGCAAGTTTACAGTAAGAAACCTGTAACAGTGACGGTCTATCTTTGCTCATACATTCATACAGCACTTGAGAGCAGAACCCTAGAAAATTGCCATTGCATCTGCAGTTGGAACAGAATACAAAAAGAAGCCACCCCAAAGACGTGTCGTGTTTATTATCCAGGTAACACTCTTCTTTGCAAATACAATAACATAAAAAAAAGACTTGCCTGTTCTTCCATGACACAGAACACAGTTTTGCGAAAGCAATCAAACTTGGATTGGCCGAAAAAGTGTTTACAAGCTGATAAACTCTGAAGGAGCTATGAATACTGCCGTTCGCTTGATTGCTGCAGCTAGTGGATGGTGTTTCACAAACCTGAAGTTTGATATAAGAGAACAGTAAATTAAAGTTAGTATCACCTATAGTCATTAACTGAGACACTAAGGTACACATTTGCAGAAGTGTAACAAAACATTAACCTCATGCATTGCCCGCGAAATCAAAGACTGGCATCCAATTGGATCATCGGAGTAGGAGCATGATCCAACTTTTCGCTTTATATAGAGTACACCCCCATTGAATGGCTCTGTCTTGTCTCCAGATCTCCACCAGGGCTTGTCTATTTGAGAGTCATGATAAGAATATAATGCATTTTATTCTGAAGAAATCTGAAGTGTTCAGGGTAAGTAATATACCTTCAGGTGTAAGTTTTATCACCTGGGACCAATATCTAGGCCCACAAACTCGAATGCTCTTAAGCTGCAACAGAAATAAAGCCTTTTAGGTTGTGCAATTTATTGGCTCGAACTCCTATCTGAGTTCAAACCTGTGGACTTTCCATATAGTTTTAAAATTCTAAAAAATACAGTGCAAAGGGGGAAGTCTGCATACGATCCCATAAAACTATGAAAAAACATGAAAAGTCAGGGAGCTGAAAAAATTATTGAACACTAGGAGCTCTTACTAAATTTTGCAGGATCATGAATGCCCTTCCTCTAGACATATCTTAAGAAAATTGTGATCTAGTGCACAAAGTACATTGTGTTGCACCATAATTGTTTTTTGAATCTGAATTTCTTCTCAATTTCTTACAGCATCTGTTCCTAATGTTCAATGCCTTTCATTTGTAGCTCTACTGGACGTACTGATAGAAAAAACAGCTTGCAAGGAGTGAATTTAATTATGCCTATACGTGGCAGCAGAACCATTTTTGGGGTCGATTTGAAATTCAACTTGAGAACTTTTGGCAAAGTAACACAGGCCGTTCAAAAATATAGCATAACTATAAAAGTACCACTAGTGAATCCTTATCAAAGTACAAAAGTATAGGGAACATAACTACAAAGACAATACTAGTGAAACATTCACTAAGGCTATCTCCAGCAGGTTGTCTATCCACCTTGCCCATCACTATTCCCACTCTATCTACGGTAGCGCTACAATGTCGTTTTGTACTATAGGCGATCCTTTTAGGCAGCATGGTGGAGATAGCCTAAAGATGTAGAGTCTGCTCTTATTGTGATTTTCTTGACTCCACAGTGCTGCATCTAAGATTCTTACTGCAGCCTGCAGCAGCCGCTACAGTTTTTGGTGCCTTGTGCTACAGGTGCAACAGCTACAGCACTGTGCAGCCAAGCAGACCCGTAGTTACCATCCTAGGAAACGTGACCATAAAGGCATGAAGGATGAAATGCAACCTTGGTTTAGTATGCAGTTGCAAAAACTAGTAGTACAGATCAGTTGAAATTACAAATAATAATTACGACACCTAATAATTAGTTGGTTGGCATAGTTTTGGGATGGCACATGCGCACCATGCATCAGTTGCACACATAGGCATAGTATAGTGTACACACACAATGTACTCATCAAGAAAGAGTTCATAACTGCATATCATGCTAAAATACACAAGCAGTCAGTACTGCTTTAGAAGTTTAATTAAGCAGTGGTAGATCATTCACCTCTCCCTTTCACCTCCTAAAAAACCATGAAAAATAAAAAATAATACCATCAAACTAGTATCTAGAAATTTTATCAAGAAAAACTTCCTAATGAATCCTGACTATCCTTTGTTCCTCAACATCTCATTTCTAGTCATCACGATTGAACAAGGCAGCACATATGGCCCTCTTCATCTCTGTTGAGGTTGCCTTCCAGGCCAAGGAGCCAATTTGTATCCAAGTGGTTGGCAGTCGAATGCCTAAGGTCAACCCTAGCATATAAGGTCAGGATAGACCTTGAGGACTCATGGCGCAGGTAAGGCCAATGAGACTATTATGTGCGAGACCTTTGATGGGCTTTAAGATGGGTTCCACATCAAATCAAGATAGAAAAACCCACCTTTCCTCTTCCCCACTCCTAACATTCTTTCCTGAACCCGTTGCCCGCCATGTTCTTTGTCCCGAGCGACAGCTGCCCTCTGCATCCAGTGAGCATACATCCACCCCTCTGCTTCTCCCCTGTGCCCATCCCCTGCCTCCTAAACAAACATGCAAATCCGGAGCATCAGGGCCTAGATCTGGAGACCAGTTCCCCATCAGACCACTTTGCCAGCGCGGCAAGAGAAGAGGGGCACAATATCAACTTCGCAGGAGACAAAAAGTACTCCACCCTACCATCTGCCAGAACTGCCGTCCATCTGTGTGCAACCCCCCCCCCCCGCCCCCCAACTTGTTTATTTGTTGAGGCCAGCCTCAAGCTTGAGGTCGGGTTTTTTTTTTTTTTTTGGCTCAGGTCAAGGTCTGCTATGTACAAGGTTGCCTCTAAGAATGCTAGCTGGGCCTTAAGGCTGTTGTTTTCCCTGCACTATGGGTGCCCTAAGGGTGTGGTGCAGTGCAATGGGTAGTTGGCCACACCCTTTGGGCTGGGCCGTCGGTAGAGGAAACAACTACAGTAACGTCGTATACTGTAACAAGGATCCCTCGTGTCAGTTAGAGATAAGGATAGGGTTAGTTAGAGATAAGATTAGATTAGATCTATTTCTTAGGAGTCAAGTAGACACTCTCTATATAAAGAGGGGAATTGTATCAATTAAGGGAAGCAAGCAATAGATAAAACAAGTTAATCTTCCCCGTTTAAGCAGTTGACGCCACCCGGCTATCCTCCTGGTTCATGACATTCAGGCCGTGAGCAACTCCCAAGGAATAACCTGCCCTACAAAAGCTTTAGTTTGCGCAGTGGATCCAAGACATGGTGCAGGTGACCAAAGGCGAACGCATTGTGCAAACCAGGACAGCCAAATGTGTGGTACAAGCTGAGCGCTAATGGTGATTTAGTGCACTATTTTTGTCTATGTAGCCAAAGCACCAGCATTTATCTAGTACTGAAGAAAAAGTTTCTGCTAAACTAATACATTGAAATAGTCTTGACAACAGTGAAACAGAAGAAATATAACAAAAAATCTACTGCCAGCTATACAGTTTACGGAGTACTCCACACACCAATACTTCAGACAATAAATTGGTGAACACGTCAGTAACTTCACACCTTGCTACAGCAGTGTGTCAATTGATAATCATATGTTGCACATGTTTAAATTTTAAGGTTTATTTAGAATATCGTTTCACCGTCAAACGTAAAATGAATCAACCTTACGTACCGCTGAGCGTTCTGGCAGAAGACATGGTGTCACCTCGCAATATTTGGTCTCATCATAATACTCTGTCTCAGCAACTGTCACTTCCAATGGGCAATATACTGGAAGTTCTGTGTCAACATCCACTGTCTGAACCCATCGAGGTTCTGTAGCTATTACATATAGGTGTCTGAATGCCTACTGACAGTACACAAATAACTTAATTTTGTTTCCACCAAAAGAAGCTTTGATATACAATGATGGTCAGAGCTCAGGGAAGCAGAAGAGAATGAGAATGACCTGGAGATGACAGCGGTTGTCATTTGGTCCAGTGGGCAAACGTGGGTAAAGTGAGATCAACAATGCAGCAATCGCACTATTTTGAGTTGAAAATGTGTGTGTCCCACCTCCGAGGAATAAGAATCCTATTGCCAAGCTTACCTACATTGATAAACGAGATTAACCTATTTTATCACATAATAAGCTATTATCATATCAACATGGACAAGAAATTACTTGGAATTTGGAAAAAAGTCAGTTTCATACAAGGACATTTCTGTTATCAAATAAGCAGGAGAGCTGCGTATCTTTCGTATTAAGAAAAATGTTGTAAAGAAACTCGTACAACTCACACATATACCTACAATTTAATAAGAGTGAAGTCTTGTGATAAGCCAGCCGTTTTTGGGCCCATTGGCACGCACACAATATCCGTTCATATGTGATCCAACACAAGGGACGACCTAGCAACTCCTTTTACATGGATAGCCAGGCAATTCATGGTCTTATACTTTCACGCAGACTCCAGGGGAAGTAGTCTTCTACCTGTTGACACTCCTTGGCTCCTCGCCTCTCTCTCTCCCCACTCCTCTGGCTATGGACGCTCCAAGGCTTCTAGCGCCCAGACCATAGAAGGCCTCTCCTTCCTGTATTTAGTATTAGAGGTTTGGGTTGGGGATTCAGGGTTTTGGTTGGGAGGCTGGTGGGATTAAAGGGGATGGCCGCCAGCGGCGGCTAAGACCAGTGGTGGAGGCGGTGGTGAGGAGACACGGCGGGGCGCTGCCGGCTGGGTGGTAAAGGCCAGCAGGGAGGGTTAGCGGCGGGGGCAAGCAGGCCCCTTGGTTAACAGAGGGTGGGATGGAGGGGACAGCATGGTTGGCAGGCGTCGTTAGCACCACTGGCCAAGGGCAGCGGTGGAGGTGGGCGGCAGCATGGGCAGCCTAGGAGAGCTGCATGTCATTTCATTAAGGAAGAAAGAAACTTACAAAGGTTTAGAAACCACCAAGGTTCTGAACCTGAAAACACCCCCTCACTCCAAACTTGAAACAGTAAAAAAAAGGGCGACCTAGGGAGGAAGAGCTGAAGCTTTGAAGCACCAGCCTTGCACCACAAACTACACTCATCCCTCACAGCCTGAAGAAGAACCTGAGTGTTAGGTCGAGCTCCCTCAAAAACACAGGCGTTCCTATGTTTCCATACCTCCCAGGCCACGAGGATGATAAGAGAGTCGAGACCCTGTCGCAGCTCAAGACTCTGCGCGCTATGCCCTCAAACCTCAAGTTTTGTTCGTGCAGGCATTAATGAAGTCATTTAATAAAAAAGGAGCAGAAAGCATCTTTTGGCATGCGAGTGATAGTCACTGGAAGTACTAATTTAGTGTACTTTTCATATAGCAGTAACCCATACTAGGAACACACCCACAGTTATATAGGATCCCTTGACTACAGTATTACTGGCCAAATGTGGCTCAAGAAAAGTAGGTGAAAAACTAGCATATTCCAAGGATTTTCCAACATATGTAGCTTTTTTTATCTTTCTTTTTAGTTTGCACATATACAAATATTAAAAATGAGCTCAATGCAGCATAACATAAAGCACCTGGTCAAAAGGTAATAAGACATGAAAGCTAAAAGACATGATTTAGAGAGTGACTTGGACAAAAAGGTCTCATAGTCTTTAGCTGGGAATAACACTGACGACTAAAAGTTGCCATTTCAAAGTTCTGATAGCATGCAATAAAAGAATATACTGGTTATTAGTCCTATGGTGTTTGAATTTAAAGAAAAACACATTTGTTAATCAGAGCTATTAACTATACTCACAGCCATCTGCAATCCATAATTCACTTGTCCTTCTGCAGAAATTCTTCCTCTAAGATACCGCAGTAAGCGGAAAGTCTGCAAATTTCCAGATCCTGCCATTACCTTAACAAACAAACAAAAAAAAAAGCAATCAGAACACATAGGTGCGAAAAATGGTTCATCAGGACAATGACAATATTTCAAATATGTAAATCCATAAGATTTCACATGATGTATACAGACGGCAGCTGCAATGAGTGCGCTATGTAACAATTGTATTTGTATGTAAACAAAATTGTGAAACACTTTATCACTAACCAGAGATAGAGATAGAACAATAAGATGCAGGCAGAGTTCAAGAGTTCCACGGTCAACATATTGCTGTAGTCCCTTTGGTAGTATACTTGACGTCCGAATAGGGATGTGCTTAATCTGCCAAAAAACGGCAATTGTATTACCAATATACTCCACCATTTAACAGCTATAATTGAACAGGTATGTACATACCTCATTTAGAAAATGGACAGTGTAGGCGTAGAGTAGTTCTTGGGCATCACCATTTCTGCTGCCAGCATACTTGAGTCCTGCAAACATTGGTTATGCTGGTAAAGGGCAGCAAATTTGTGATGGGCCTTCCAATAAAGGAGTTTGGAAGTTCCATGCGAATAACCACTTTGGCCTCTAAAGGTTAACTATATCTTGGGTCCAGCAATACGTTAGGGAAAAAAGCTAGATAACCCCCGATGTTTAGATAGGTGGAACACATAACCCCCCCCCCCCAACCTCAAAAACCATATGTTTTGCACATTAAACTTGTTCAAACAGGATAAAACACCCCCTAGGGTGGTATTGGAGCCCAGTTTTGGCCACGGTGGCAGGTCAGCCACTGATGCATGTCACTGGGTGAAATCGATGCGGACGAGGGCGAGCAGGTTTCTTTCTCGCGGGAAAGGGGAAGACGGAGGGAAAGGGGGCGGCAGCGGGAATCCAACACGCGGCAGCGCTGGTAGCAGGCGGCGGAGGTTGAGCGGTCGGCGCAGGGATCTGACTCCACGCCGCACGCCATCCGCCGCGCCGCTGCGCGCCCAGGCGGTTGGTGCTGCTCGTTCGCCGGCATCCCAGAGAGCCCTAACCGCCGAGCGCTCCCTGCACCCCCCGCGTCCACATCCGCCAGCCTCGGTGCCCAGAAGCTGACGCCGCTGCTGCCCAAGTCATGCTGGCGTCCCACTCCCACACCTCATCGTCGTCTAGGCTGGCGGGCGCCATCGGCCCGCGCAGGATCCTCTCGCCGGGCCGTGTGTCCCCCATCGACTCCGAGGGGTCGCCAGCGGCCCCGGACACAGAGGAGGTGGATGGAGACGGGGAGGGGCAGCAGGCGGCGCCATTCGTCGCGGTGCGGGAGAACACCGAGGAGGAGGTGGAGGGCCGGGGTTGGATCTGAGGCTGTATCTGCGGGGCATGGACAGCCGCCGCAGTGATCATGGACCTCGGCTCCACTGTGCTGTGCTGCCAGCGCCCCCTTTCCCTCCGTCTTTCCCTTCCCGCAAGAAAGAAACCCGCCTGCCCTTGTCTGCATCGATTTCACCCAGTGACATCCACCGGTGCGCTGACATGTGGGCCCAAAGTCCAACATGGCAAACATGCCACCATGGCAGCCAACGTGGCCAAAACCGGGCTCTAATACCGCCCTAGGGGGTGTATTATCCGGTTTGAGCAAGTTTAATGTGCAAAACATATGGTTTTTGAGGTTGGGGGTTATGTGTTCCACCTATCTAACTATAGAGAAAATTCCCTATTTGACACTGAGAAACTCACTGCTTCCTTCTTGGCCCTCAAAACTCAAAACTTCCCTATTTAACACAACTTATTTTTGGTTCCTTATATGGCCTTCTCTCCACTTCTACCGTTAAATTCCATCCTATTCCGTCATCTTTTGACTGGGTGGATGAAAATACCCTTGTTCATTGCCTCTTGTCAACAGCCTGTCCGCCCCATCCCTCCCATGGCCTTCCCTCCCCTCTGCAAGGTGCGACAGCGCCCTCCCCCTGCGCGCGCTTGCACGGCCGAGGCGGCCTCGCGCACCCATGGGCGGCCTCACGCGTCCATGGGTGGCGGCATAGCCGGGGCGACGCTGCGCGCACCCATGGAGCAGCGCGGCCCGCGGGGACGCGCGGCCGGCACGATGCTGCGTGCACCCCTGCGACGTCGTGCCTCTCGCTCCCCCAGGCGCTCCACAAGCTGTCGGGCACCTCGTCGTCGGCCCTCACCCGCCGCAGCGACGGTCGCGGGTGTAGATGCCTCCACGGCGGACAACGATGGCCTGCTGCTGTCCGCCGCAACGAGCAGCCGGAGACGACGGAGCATGAGCTGAGCACCACAGATGAGCGGCAGCCGCTGGCGCAGGTGGAGGTGGCCGAGCTGGTGTTCCAGCCCCTTCTCTGGGAGTACTATCGCAATTCCTCTTCCTGCTCAAGATCGAGGTTACAGGGCGGCCTTCTCTCTCCAGCTGCAAGTCTAGACTGGGAGGGCACAGAAGCTGCATGCATGGCTATCTCGCCGGGACACCGGGGTCATGATCAGACATGGTGCCGGCTGACGAACGCCGAGTCCAATAAAATCCAACATGATAGGATATTACACAAATGGATATCCACGTCCAAACAAGTCCAAATCCAGTAGAATACAAGTGCTAAAATCCAATTGGATGCTGGAATAAGCTACAACCAAGCCCAGGTCTACTAATGTGTCATCAAAGTCTATTATTGTTTAACTATCTGAGTAATATGATGCTGAAAATTAATCATGAAAAATAAAAAGTCATGTCGATTTTTTTAATCAAGCCAAAAAAAATAGATCTTACAAAATTACTTTGTCGATTGTGAAATAGTGAAACATCATTTACAAACTTTGTACACCACCCCACTGCTCCGACCAATTACTGGAGTGCACTAGCCCCACTGCGACCCTAAGATGCTCACGCCACCGCCTCCTTTGATGGGAGGTAGAGGGGCGTGTCGCCAAGCTCCAAACCAAGCCGCTCATCGCCGTGCGCGACCGTTGCCGCCACCTAGCAGTGCACTACCCTTCACATCGCCATCCGACAACACACCACGTCATGCCACACGTTTGTCGCTCACTGTGTGATGCCGCCAGGGTAGGCAGAGTGGAGCGATATGGGATGAGTGGTAGCGTGGCTAGGGAGAGGGGGGAGACAGGCGGGCGGCAAATTGAGGAAGGGGGGAGGGACAACGGCATGATGCAGAGGGGTGGGGTGGCAGCGGTGCGAGTGGAACGGCTGCCTGTCTTTCCATCCAGAGGAGCAGCGATGAGATGGGAGGGGATAAGGGACCCGGGTTGTAGAGAGAATATTCTAGGGGGCTAAATGCAACAAAAGATACAAAACGAATGGGTATGGATCTAGAGTACATCACTTGAACATTTTGTGTACCCAAATATGCAATTTGGAAATTGATGGACCTAGATGACACACAAGTTAAGGGGGCCTCCAGTGCATTTACTCCTATGAAAATTATATGAAGAACAGCTAGTAACACATGTTACAGGTGCTGAAACAAACAATGCTACTCACCAAGTGCAATGCATGCTCCAGTCACTATATTAACATAAGCTTGAAAGAGAGCTTCAGCATCAAATTCATCACTGTCGATAGCCCCTTCACTCATGTTGGAAACACCAGACCTGACAGTTTCAGGAATTTGAGAATCAATCCATCCTTTGGTAGGTTGTATTCTGCAAAATGAGATGATTCTTTAGTTTTATTATTCTACTGTCAACAAGCAGCACAAAGACTTCAGGTTGAAATCGTTGCATTACCTGCTCCACAATATTAAATTCCTGGCTATAATGCGAAGCATAACAAAATCAGGTCTCACATACTGCAAATCGAAGTAAGTATTGGGAATACTGAGTCTAGCCGCAATCTCTTCAGACTCCGCCTGTAATATGAACCATAATAATAAAGTCAGAGGGTGTTGCTTGCACAATGAAATAAAATTTTGAAGGTATATAACAGATACCAAGTGACTATGGAAACATACCTTCAGAAATATAAGTGCTATAGCAATTATTGCTCCAGGAGCAGTAACATCAACATTTATTTGTGCTCCATCCATCATCTGTACAAAATACAAGATAGCAATACATGTGTTGCTTGCATCAGCTGCTTATAGAACTTTGTAAATCACCGCATAAAGTGAAAAATGACCTGCCCAGTGTTGGCACTTTGATCATCTGCAGTTGTGGAATTCAGGTGCTTTTCCTGAGAATATTATCAACTTGTAAAATAGAAGTAGAAATAAAGAATCATGACCCTGAATGCTCTTCAAATAGCATATTAACTATTGGCTTCCCGAATAAAAACCAGTGGTACATCAGTCTGCTGTCTGGTTCCAGAATATCATGGAGGATGTAGAAGATGTTTTAACTATTGCACATGCGTATGCAGGGGCAGTAAATGCATTGGGAAAAGACAAAAAAACATTACATGCTGAAATCTAATCAGGGTGTGTTTGGTTGCCTTTTAGATCTTTATCGTATACCGTGGATGGATGAAGCAAGCTGAGTGGATGCAATTATTTCGAAGTGTTTGGTTGACTGCATGGGAGGATGCAATGACCATGTACCTACGGCTGCAATGACCTTATGGCCTATGACGGTGTTCAGTTGCCAACATTGCCCCATTGGTTAATGCAGTGACCCTCAACCTAGACTTACTAGCAGGCCCATAGCAGATGCAATGCTTCCACAGAGCCTGAATGAGCAGAGAAGCTCCATTTGGCGTATGCACTGGACCAGGATGGGGGTGTAAAGGCGATCTTTACTTTTTAGTGCTGCCCAGACCTCTCTGGGTGGGTGTGTTGAGGTGTGTCCTGTGTGGGGGTGTGCTGTAAGGGGTCTTCTTTAATTCAATGATACGCAGCTCTCCTGCATGTTCAATAAAAAAAAGATAGGGCGTACTTTTGCACCCACCCATACAGGCTTGATTCGCCCATTCGGATAACCAAACAGTCTTCCCTGTAAGATTATACACCACCCCCCCCCCCCAATCAGCGCAAGTTGGCCCTCATGTGGCCAATGAATCAGGCCCTCAGTGGCTGTTGCGAGCAGGATTTAGTCATTTAAAGGACAGCTCAGTAAAGACCTTACAGAAGCTCTATATCCTGTTAGTGTATATACCTGTGTTACATAGTTTGTGTATTTACCCTAGAGTATAGGGGTCTCCTTGTAAGGTTACCAAATGTACATTTGCCCTTTGGGCCCTATGGAATAGTGTGCGGCCATTCTCATCCTAACATGGTATAGAGCTAGGGTTTGCTCCTTTCCCTTAGCCGCCGGCCTGCGCCCGCGCTCGCGCCGTGCCTCCACCCGCGCGCTCGCGTGCTCCCGCGCCTCCACGCCAGCGCTGCGCCCGCCAGCGCCTCCGCGCCCCACGCCCGCGCCTCCGTGCGCCGCTGCTCCAGCGCGCCTCCACTTCTGCGCGCTGCAGCTTCCGCGCCCGCGCCTCCGCTCCCGCGCGCCTCCACGCCACCTGTGCCCGCGCACCACTGTTTCCGCGCCGCCTGCGCCTCGTGTCCCTCCCCCATCTCCAGCATCCCTTCCTCTCCAAGAAGCACAGCAGGCCACACCTACCTCCAGCGCCACCATGGCAGCTCTTCCACGATGCTTCGCGTGTGTCTTGATAGTTCACTGGCTGTGGGGCCACCTTACTGGTCGGTCTCCCTCTCCTCCCGTCCCAGTTCGTCCAGAGGAGCCTACTGCCTGGGACAATGGTGCTCCTCCCTCTGCTCAGGTCATGGAGACCTATACCCTGTACATGGCCGACTTGGCCGACTACGAGGACTGGCTTGCTGCTAAGGCTCGTGCGACTCAGATCCTTCTTGGCAGCATGCAGGTTGAGTTCTCTATGGATCTCTCCGCTCTGACTTGCACTCAGGCGATGTGGGAGCGGGCGCAGGCTCTCTACCAGCCGAGCAGCCCCGCTCTCTACAACTCCACCTTGGAGCTTGTTAGCTCCCTTCGGCAGCAGGACTCCTCCGTCGACGCCTTCTACCGTGAGTAGACTGATGTGTGGCGTCAGCTTGACTCGTTGGAGCCACCGTACTGCCGGAAGTGCGACTGTTGTGCACTCATGCGGGAGCACACTGGTGTCCTTTGTCTCCACGAGTTCCTGCAGTGTCTTCGTTCGGAGTTCAAACAGCTTCGGGCTCAGCTCCTCGCCCGTTCCCCTCTGCCATCCATGGTAGAGGCAGTCACCTTGACTCGGGCTGAGGAGATCCGTCTTCGTGCTGTGTTGCCGTCTTCCTCAACAGTCCTAGCTGCTCCGGCAGCCCCGACCGCACCAGCAGCTGCTTCGACTCCGGCACCGGCAGCAGGGCTTGCTACCCTAGGGGGCACTGTTGCTGCTCTCTTCTGTCGTTACTGCAAAGCGACGACCCACACCATCGAGCGGTGCAAGAAGCAACCTCCCCGCCGTGGGGGCGGCACCACGAGTGGTGCTCCTCTTCCTTCGCACCAGTCGCCTCCTGACTGGGCACTTGACATAAGTCGGCGGATGGAGCGCATGGAGCGTCTTTGCGCCGCTCCGTCAGCTCCCTCCGTGGTCTCCTCAGTCGCCACTCGTCTGCCGCAGTCAGGTGCCCAGCCGTCTCAGTCAGGTACTCGAGTGCCTTGGATTCTTGACTCTGGAGCTTCTTTCCATATGACACATGATTCTACTGATCTGTGCTCTCTGAGTCCATCATCAGCCTCTTTATTTGTCAACAATGCTGATGATACTTCACATCCTATTCTTAGTCATGGCACACTTCACACTTCCCAGTTTCACGTTCCTTCGATCTCCGATATTCCTAATCTTAATTTGCAGCTATCATCAGCTGGTCAGATTACTGATCATGACTACCGTATCATTCTTGAGTCTGACTGTTGCTCCGTTCAGGATCATCGTACGGGGACCCTAGGTTGGTACTGGCCACCGGCTCCGTGAGTCTCCTCGCCTTTGGGAGCTCGACTGGCTTCTCCTTCCTCCAGCTTCCACTCGATGCCGGTCTTCTACCACCGTCGATGCTACAGCTTTTGCCGCCACCACCTCAGTTAACTTCACTCAGTGGCACCATCGCCTAGGTCACATGTGTGGGTCCCGTCTTTCATCTCTAGTCAGTAGTGGTGCTCTTGGGAAGGTTTCCAAGTGTTACCTCCCTCCCCTGTATGGGCTATAAGCTTGGCAAGCAGCTACAGCTTCCGTATCCTAGTAGTCAAACTGTGTCTACTCAACCTTTTGATCTTGTTCACTCTGATGTATGGGGCCCTACTCCTTTTGTCTCCAAAGGGGGACATCGTTATTATGTGATTTTTATTGATGATTTCTCTCGCTTCACATGGGTATACTTTCTGGATTCCAGAGCTCAGGTGCTCACTGCTTATCAGGCTTTTGCTACTATGGTTCGCACCCAATTTGATTCTACGAGAGAGTATTTGTCTCGCTCTCTTCGCCAGTTTCTCTCTGAGCAGGGTACTCTTCCTTAGTATTCTTGCACTGGTGCTCATGCTCAAAACGGTGTTGCTGAGCGCAAGCACCGTCATCTTCTTGAGACTGCTCATGCGTTATTGCTGGTCTCTTTAGTTCCTCCTCAGTTTTGGGCTGAAGCTGTCTCTACACCTGTTTACCTTGTGAACATTCAGCCTTCCACTGCTCTTCATGGTGTCACTCCTCTTGAGCGTCTTTTCGGTCAGCCACCGCAGTACAGTCATCTTCGTTGTTTTGGTTGTGTTGCCTTTGTTCTTCTTCAGCCTCGGGAGAGAACAAAGCTCACTGCTCAGTCAGTCCAGTGTGTTTTCCTAGGCTACAACTCTGAGCGTAAGGGATATCGTTGTTGGGACCCTATTGCTCGCCGCATTCGGGTCTCTTGAGATGTCACCTTTGATGAGTCTCGTCCTTTCTTTGCTGGTGATTTATCCTCTTCTTCCCCTCGCTCCTTTGAGTTCCTCAGCTTGGCTGGGTCTCCGTCCAGCGATTGTTTTCCACCGTCCTCACCTACTTTACCACCACATCCCCTCCACCACCCCTACCCCCACAGTCCTCACCTACTTTCCCACCACCATCTCCACCACCTCCACCACTATCTCCACCACCACCTCCATCACCACCTCCATCACCACCACCTCCACCACCTTCGTCACATCCTCCAATTCTTTTCCACTACACTCGACGTCCTCATCCTCCACCCTCAGCTAGCCCTTCTACCTCTGAACTTAGTGTGCCACCTCCACGATATGATCTTCGTGATCGTAGTACGCTCTATCGTCCTGATCGGCTTGGTTTTGCAGCTTCTGCTTCTGTTCTTTCTGAGCCGGCCTCCTATTGTGAAACACTTTCTCATCTTGAGTGGCAATTTGCTATGGCTGAGGAGATTGCTGCTCTTGAGCACACTGGCACTTGGGATCTTGTTCCCCTTCCTTCTTCTGCTACTCCTATTACATGCAAGTGGGTCTACAAGATTAATACTCGCTCTGATGGCTTCATTGAGCGCTATAAAGCGCGACTTGTTGCACGTGGGTTTCAGCAGGAGTATGGGCGTGACTATGAGGAGACCTTTGCTCCTGCTGCCCATCGGACCACCGTTCACACTCTTGTTGCTGTTGCCTCTGTTCGCCGATGGGCCACCTCAGCTTGATGTGAAGAATGCTTTTCTTCATGGCGAGTTGCATGAGGAGGTCTACATGCATCCTCCCCCGGTTACTCGGTTCCTGATGGTCATGTTTGTCGGCTTCGCCGCTCCCTCTATGGCCTCAAGCAGGCTCCTCGTGCCTGGTTTGAGAGATTCACCTCTGTTGTCACCACTGCTGAGTTTGTTGCCAGCCAACATGATCCTGCTCTCTTTGTCCACACTTCACCTCGAGGTCGCACCCTCATTCTTCTCTATGTTGATGATATGCTCATCACAGGTGATGATCTTTATTACATTGCCTTTGTGAAGGCGCGTCTTAGTGAGCAGTTCCACATGTCTGACTTGGGCTCAATTACCTACTTTCTTGGGATTGAGGTCACCTCTACACCTGACGGTTATTACCTCTCCCAGCGAAAGTACATTCAGGGTATCCTTGACCGTGCTTGTTTTACATATTACCACTATGTGGACACTCCCATGGAGCTTCACCTTCGTCTTCGTGCTACAGATGGTGTTCCTCTTGAGGATCCCACTCGCTATCGCCATCTTGTCGGTAGCCTTGTCTACCTTGGCATCACTCGTCCGGATATCTCTTATGATGTTCACATCCGGAGTCAGTTCATGTCTGCCCCCACGAGCATCCACTATAGTCACCTTCTTCGTGTCCTTCGGTATCTTCGAGGTACCATTGACCGGCGCCTGTTCTTTTCCAGCTCCAGCTCTCTTTAGCTCTATGCTTACTCTGATGCGACTTGGGGTACCGATCCTTCAGATTTCAAGTCCATCTCTGCCCATTGTGTCTTCCTTGGGTCCTCCTTGATTTCTTGGAAAACCAAGAAGCAGACTGCTATTTCTCGTTCCAGTGCTGAGGCTGAGCTGCGTGCTTTGGCTGGTGTGACTGCTGAGGTGACTTGGCTCCGATGGTTGTTGGCTGATTTTGGGGTTGCCCTATCTTCTTCTACGCCTGTACACTGCGACAGTACTGGTGCCATCAGTATTGCTCAGGATCCGGTGAAGCATCAACTCACCAAACACATTGGCATCGACTGCTACATTCGGTCTGCAGTTCAAGATAAGGTGGTTTCTCTCCGGTATGTGACTTCGGAGCTCCAGCTTGCAAATTTGCTTACCAAGGCTCATCCTTGTGCGCAGCATGGTTTTCTTCTCTCCAAACTCTGTTCTAGATCCACCGGAGTTTGAGGTGGGGGGTGTGTTAGTGTATATACCTGTGTTACATAGTTTGTGTATTTACACTAGAGTGTAGGGGTCTCCTTGTAAGGTTACCAAATGTACATTTGCCCTTTGGGCCCTATGGAATAGTGTGCGGCCATTCTCATCCTAACATATCCAACTTTCATTGCTAAACCAAATACAATGTCTCTGAGAGGCATAGCTCGCTGCTAATATCTAGCAAACGGAACACATGTTGCCAATATATACCAGTTTGCTGCTAAATCAATCATGAAAGTTCAATTAAGTACACATCAAAAAAATAGCTTTCAAACAGGCCTCTTGCAACTGTATAACAAAATTGCAAACTGAAATACATACACTTAGAAGCAGGACATGTTCAGTTGTACCTACTTTAGTTCCGATTTAGCATAAGGTGTGATGAGGCTATTGACCTCATGGTAAATAATATCTTCTAATTCATCCTATGTATCAAAGCTTTCAGATTATAAACTCAATTAGTTAAATATTATGGAATAATAACAATGTTCATTATTAATATCTGCACAAGGCCATATATCAACACTGTTTTAGTAACATTGATCACTATGAATAAAATATCTATCATGGGATCGATATCCAAATATCCTAAGGGGGTATACCTAGCATGAAATCTTGACATGAACATCCTAAGGAGGTTTACTGGATTTGCCACTCCCCTAAGTTGAATCTTATAAAGATATAAATTGCATAAGCCATGACAGTGGCATATCCTAAAATTCAACTGGGAGCATAACATATCCTTCAGAATTCTAGTATATCTTAGGAGCACAAGAGAAGCACATATATATATATATATATAAGGATACGAAAAAAAAAACTTACATGGTAGACTTCTTTACTGCCAATATATTCAAAAAGACGGTCTAGGAAGGTATCCATGAATCCAAATGCATCACTGCCATGGCCTACGAAAAAGTTCTTGGTTACTTTTGTACAAGCACGCCACTTCAAAAAATGCAACTTATTTGTCATGAAATGTAACTCACCCAAAGCAACAAAGCCTAATGCAGAACCAGCAGCAACGGCGTACCCTTCCCTTTCTAGCACATTATCACCACCACTTCTTCGGCCAATCTCACCCTAAAGATTCAACAAAAAACATTTAGTACTATAACCCAACTCCCAAGCAAGTTCGGTAGCCTAGAGGTGAAACCCAACAAGAGCCAATCGAACCAAAGAAAATAATACTATGAAAATAATACTATAAAAATATTGATGTAGTACGAATGATAGTGTCAAAAGGTCGATTTGAAGTATTTGAAAATTAATGAATCCATTTAAAAATAAACAAAATATACTTTTCTCAGCTTTTTACAAGATACACCAAGATGCTAATATCAAGGATCAAGCGGAATATAATGTGTACACTGTTAGATATATTTGTATCTCTATATTTCCTATGTATTGTAGGGGGTTATATGTATATATCCCTTCATGTACTGGTGTATATATATCGGCCTTAGGGCCTCATAATGAATACAAGTGCTATTCATAACATGGTATACAGAGCCACAATTAGGGTTAGGTTTTCCATCCTCTCCTAAACAGCGATCCTGGTGCTGCTACTTCCACCACATCGTGTTTTTTAGATCGGATTGCTTGTGCTCTTCGTTTTTTGAGTGTTGCAATTCCTCTTCTCCGGAGTCCCGTCGCTGCGCGCCGCTGGCCCTCCGCCCGTCGCCTCCGCCGGATCTGCTCGCCGGCCCACTTCCTGCCGGCTCACTCCATCCCGCGAGCCTCGTCCGCCGGCTCCCTGGCTGTTGCTTGGGCTTGTGCTGCTGGTTTCGCCGATTCGTTTCGTCGGCAGTAGCCCTACAGCCCTTTAGATAGTAAAAAAAAGCAAAAAAAAAAAAGCACAAAAAAAAACTGCTGCTTGCGCCGCTTTTCCTGTTGCGTTCTCGCCGTCGCCTGTTGCTGATTGTCTGAGATGGCACCGTCGCCGTCGCCTGTGGTGTTCCCGTCCTTCGCTGTCCGCTGCTCTTTGATGGGACTAACTACCGTGCCTGGGTTCCTCGTATGCACTGGCACATGCGTGGCTTGCGTCTCTGGGAGTTTCTTACTGGCGAGCTTCCATGTCCGCCTTGTCCTAAAGCTCCAAAGCGCCCTACGATTCCAGAGAAGGCAACCGATGAAGCTAAGAAGGCGCTCCTTGCAGATTTTGATGATCTTATGGCATCTTATGAGTCTCAGTTCAGTGCTTACAGGGGTTGGTTGGATGAGGATGCTCGTGCTGGGTCTATTCTTACTGCTAGTATGGAGGATCAGTTTGCTGCAGAGATTGTTGACTGTGATCGGTCTCATCAAATGTGGTCTTTCCTTCGTGATCGCTATGAGCCCACTTGTCACTCTGCTTATTTTGGTGCTATTCGTCAGGAGCAGTTGCTACATCATGGTGATCTTAGTGTTGATGAGCTCTACACCCAGTTGTCTGCTATCTGGCGTCAGATTGACTCGCTAGGTCATCCACTGTCACCGAGTACTTGTGAGTTCTGTCATGGTCAGCAGTCAGATATTGAGCTTCAACGCACATATGCCTTTTTGACTCGTCTCCATGATGAGTATGAGCCTCTTCATGCCTAGCTTCTTGCTCGTCATCCTTTTGTCTCCTTGATGGAGGCTCTCGCTGATGTTCGTAATGAGGAGACTCAGCTTCGTACTGCTGGATTGTTACCCTCTGCGTCTGCATTGGCTGCTCGTTCTTCGCCCTCACGGCCGTTTGTTTCTCCACTGTCTTTGCCCTCGTCAGCGCCTACGTCCTCTCCTTCTACACGTGGAAGGGGTGGTGGTAGTGGTGGTGGCCTTCATTGTGATTATTGTGGGAAGGACAGACATGTTGAGGCCTTCTGTTACAGGAAGAAGAAAGCGCAACGCTCTCAGATTCGTCAGGCTTCACAGACTTCTGGTAGTGCTAGTGCTGGAGTGTCTCAGAGGAGTTCTACAGATCCAGTTGCCCAGGAGATGCTGATGCTTCTTCGTCGCCTTGCTGCCTCTTCACCATCTAGGACTGCTAGTGCTGCGACTCTGCCTGCTGGCTCACAGGGTTCTGCTGCTGCTTCTCAGTCTTCCGCTCACAGACCACCAGGTACTAATGCATGGATTCTTGATTCTGGTGCCTCTTTTCATATGACTCCTCATCGCACTTCTCTTTCTTCTATTCATTCTCCATCTCGTTCTCTCACTGTTCACACTGCTGATGGGTCTTCTCTTTGTGTTGCTGGAGAGGGTACTCTTTTGTCTAACTCTTTTCCTATTCCTAATGTCTCCTATGTCCCTGATCTAACCATGCAGCTTATGTCCGCTGGTCAGCTTACTGATCATGGCTGTCGTATTATCCTTGATCCTGATTTTTGTTATGTTCAGGATCGCAGCACGGGTTGCCTGGTTGGTACTGGCCCTCGCCGCCGTGATTCTTAGCGTCTTTGGGAGCTTAGCTTGCTTCATCTTTCTTCCGCTGCTCCTACCGGTTGTGTTGGCTCCGCT
The DNA here is from genome assembly GCA_030272315.1 of Paspalum vaginatum. NCBI lineage: Eukaryota > Viridiplantae > Streptophyta > Magnoliopsida > Poales > Poaceae > Paspalum > Paspalum vaginatum. Next base: position 31,102,794 of record CM059020.1, on the reverse strand, counting down.
TTGGCTGCTTCATGCCACCTCGTCTTTCGCTCAGTGGCATCATCGATTGGGTCATCTGTGTGGCTCTCATCTGTCCACTTTGGTTCGTCGTGGTCTCTTAGGTTCAGTATCAGGTCATGAGTCCTTAGCTCAATGTCAGGGTTGTCGTCTAGGAAAGCAGGTTCAGCTTCCCTATCATTCTAGTGAGTCGGTGTCTGAGCGTCCTTTTGATCTTGTACACTCAAATATATGGGGTCCTGCTCCTTTTGTTTCAAAAGGGGAGCCATCGATATTATATAATTTTTATAGATGATTTTTCTCACCACACATGGATTTACTTTATGAAAAATCGTAGTAAGGCTTTATCCATCTATAAGAATTTCTCTGCTATGGTTCGCACTCATTTCGACACTTCTATTCGTGTTTTTCGTGCCGATTCTGCAAGTGAATACCTTTCTGGTGCTCTTCGTCTGGTTCTTTCTGCGCAAGGTACTCTTACTCAGTTTTCTTGTCCTGGTGCTCATGCTCAAAATGGTGTTGCTGAACGCAAGCATCGTCATCTTCTTGAGACCGCTCGTGCTCTTATGCTTGCTTCTTCAGTTCCACCTCATTTTTGGGCTGAAGCTGTCTCCACTGCCACATATTTGACTAACATTCAGCCTTCGTCAGCCCTTCATGGTGGCATTCCTTTTGAGCGTCTCTGTGGCAAGATATGCCTAATTATGATGACCTTCGTCTTTTTGGTTGTGTTTGCTATGTACTTCTTGCACCTCGTGAGCGCACGAAGTTGACCACGCAGTCTATGGAGTGTGCCATTTTAGGATATAGTGCTGAGCATAAGGGATATCGTTGTTGGGATCCGTTTGGTCGACGGATGAGGGTTTCTCGGGAAGTTGTCTTTGATGAGTTTCGTCCTTTCTATCCTCGTCCTTCCTTTGATGCTTCTTTAGCATCTTTAGTTGATCCTATCTCATTTTTATTTATTCCTGATACTGTTCTTCCACATATATCTTCTTGCTGGGTACCCTCTCCCACTGTGCCTCCTTCAGGAGCCGTGCCTCCGTCTCCTTCTATAGTGCCACCTGTAGTTGTGCCTCCGTCTCCTTCTGGGGTGCCACATGTCGAGCCTCCTTCGGGGTCTTCTTCTTTGCCTTCTGACTATACTACCAAGCCTCCTGTGACCCAGGTGTACACACGTCGTCGTGCTTCGACTCCTGCTCCTCCTTCTGTTGAGCCACTTCTGGCCCTTCTGAGCCTTCTTTTGATGAGCCATCCCCTGAGCAGCTTATACGTCGTGGTCATCGGTCTCGTCAGCCTGTTGATCGGTATGGCTTCGGACCTGTTACTTGGTAAGGTTTTGCCGGTACTGTCCTTTCTGAGCCACTTTTCTATCGTGATGCCATTCTTCATCCAAAATGGCAGCTTGCGATTGCTGAGGAGATAGCTGCACTTGAGCGTACATGCACATGGGATCTTATTCCGACTCCCTCTCATGTTCGTCCTATAACCTGTAAGTGGGTCTATAAGGTTAAGACTCGCTCTGATGGATCTCTTGAGCGCTATAAGGCTCATCTTGTTGTCCGTGGATTTCAGCAGGAACATGGTCGTGATTATGGTGAGACCTTTGCTACTGTTGCTCATATGACCACTGTTCGTGCTCTTCTTATTGTGGCCTCTGTTCGTGAGTGGTCTATTTCTCAGCTTGATGGCAAGAATGCCTTTCTTAATGGTGAGTTGCGTGAGGTTTATATGCAGCCACCGCCTGGGTATTCTGTTCCTGAGGGTATGGTTTGTCATCTTCGTCGCTCTCTCTATGGTTTTAAGCAGGCTCCTCGCGCTTGGTTTCAGCGCTTTGCTTCTATGGTCACGGCTGCTGGTTTTTCTGCCAGTGCTCATGATCCTGCTCTGTTTGTACACGCATCATCTCGTGGCCGTACTCTTCTTCTCCACTATGTTGATGACATGATTATCACTGGAGATGATCCTCAGTTCATTGCCTTTGTCAAGGCACGTTTGAGTGAGCAGTTTCTTATGTCTGATCTTGGCCCTCTTCGTTATTTTCTTGGGATTGAGGTTTCCTCTACACGTGAGGGATTTTATTTGTCTCAAGAAAAACTATATTCAGGGTCTTCTTGATCTTGCATCTATTACTGATCACAAGACTGATGAGACTCCCATGGAGCTCAATGTTCACCATTCTGTCACTGATGGTGAGCCTCTTGATGATCCTACTCGTTATCGTCACATTGTATGTAGTCTTATCTATCTTGGTGTTACTCGTCCTGACATTTCCTATTCTGTGCATATTCTGAGTCAGTTTGTTTCTGCTCCCACTCAGCTCCACTATAGCCACATTCTTCGTGTCTTACTGTAGAGAATTAGGGAAACACCTCACACCCTTGATAGGGGGTGGCTGTCTTATATATATAGCCCGAATAGGCTTGCAGTACAAGAAAGGTACAAGATAAGATTACATGCCTAATCCTATATGGTATCCTATCAGATATACATGGTTAGCCTAATCAGCTTATATACAATTCCTAATACCCGCCCGCAGTCGCAGGGGGAACATCACAGGACACCAAGACTGGACCTAAAATCAGTAAAAGACTGTACAGGCAGACCCTTAGTCATAATGTCAGCAAACTGTTGTGATGAAGGAACATGAAGAACACGAACTTCGCCCAAGGCAACTTTCTCACGGACGAAGTGGATGTCAATCTCAATATGCTTTGTGCGTCGATGGTGAACTGGATTAGCAGCCATATAAACAGCACTAACATTGTCACAAAAGACAACAGTAGCATTCTCGAGAGGAAGATGGAGTTCCTGAAGAAGCTGCCGCAGCCAGCAACACGGCAACAACATGAGCCACTGCACGATACTCTGCTTCAGCACTAGAGCGTGAGACCGCGGTCTATCTCTTGGACGCCCAAGAGATGAGATTGTCACCGAGATAGACACAGTAGCCGGAAGCGGAGCATCGAGAGTCCGGGCATCCAGCCCAGTCCGCATCAGAGTACGCGGTGAGAGACTGAAGCGATCCAACTCCCAGATGAAGACCGGCGGAGAGCGTACCTTTCAGATAGCGAAGAATCCTCGTGAGCAATGCCAGGTGAGGCTTACGAGGACCATGCATGAAGAGGCAGACCTGCTGTACCGCAAACGCCAAGTCTGGTCGAGTGAGCGTGAGGAACTGAAGGGCACCAGCGATGCGCCGGTACTCAGAAGGATCAGCAACAGGAGGACCATCAGTAGCAGACAGCTTTTGTCGAGTGTCAACAGGAGTTGCTGTAGAGTGGCACTCAGACATACCCGCTCGCTGCAGGAGCTCAGAAGCGTACTGCCGCTGGGAGAGGAAGAAGCCATCGGAAGAACGCGTCACGGAGATGTTGAGGAAATGATGAAGATCCCCAAGGTCCGTCATCGCTGAACTCGGAGTGAAGCCGATCGATGAGGCGCTGAAGAAGAGCAGGCGACGAGGCTGTAAGGATGATGTCGTCGACATACAGCAGCAAGTAAGCAAGCCCGTCGCCCTCATTGTACACAAAGAGGGAGACATCAGATGACGTGGAAGCGAAGCCGAGCTGACGGATGAACGTGGCGAACCGTTGGTACCACGCTGCGGAGCTTGCTTCAACCCGTAGAGAGAGCGCTGGAGGAGGCAGACATGGTCAGGAACAGCACGGTCGACGAAGCCAGGCGGTTGCAGACAGTAGACAGTCTCCTCAAGATGGCCATGAAGAAAAGCATTCTTCACATCCAGCTGCTGAACCGGCCATGAGCGTGAGGCGGCGATGCTCAGGACGGTGCGAATGGACGGCGGTTCGACCACCGGGCTGAACGTCTCATCATAATCGATGCCGTGCTGCTGAGAGAAGCCGCGTACCACCCAACGCGCCTTATGCTGAGCAAGAGTACCGTCAGAGTGGTACTTATGCTTGAAGATCCACTTTCCGGAGACGACGTTGGCGCCTGGCAGCTGTGGAACTAGCCGCCAAGTGCCGTTGTCAACGAGGGCCTGGTACTCCTCAGCCATCGCCGCACGCCAGTTTGGATCAGATAAACCGCTACGGTAGTTGGCAGGAATCAGGGGAAGCAGTCAGCGATGGTGTCGACGTTGTAGTGGAGAGGCCCACGTACCGCACAGGGGGAATGGCCCCAGACTGTGTGCGGGTCAATGGACGATGAGGCGCAAACTGCTGCAAGACAGGAGACGGTGATGAACTGTCCGGCACAGGTTGGCTCACTGAGCCGTAGGGGCGAGCCACCAGGCAGCTCGCTGTGCTGCGTAGACGTCGGGCGACGACTGTAGATGGCGCCCTTAAACCGACCAGGATGGTCAGTAGGGCGCGGAGGGAAGCCCGGTGAGACACGGGGAGCCGAAAGAACAGCTGAAGCTGCAGCCGATGAAGACGGGGCGGCTGGCGCAGCAGTCCTTGTGTCGTCGACAGATCCTGACGGGGGCACGAGACCACACCCGTCCGGAGGAGGAGCATCCAAAGAGTCGGATGGGGGTATGGAACCACACTCTCCCGGCGAGGGGACGCCGAAGCTTGGCAGGGACACAGGACCACGCCCACCAAGCGAGGACCGCAAGTGCTCATCACCATGAGTATCCGCAGGAAAGGGGCCACCAGCTGCATGATCAATAGAACAAGGTGCAATATCCAAGTCGCGACGTAGCAGAAAATCAAAGGAGCTGGTGGGAGGTCTAGAATCACAGGCAAACGGAAAACTAAGCTCATCAAAGACAACATGACGAGAGATAATTATCCGACGCGTGGAGAGATCCAAACAACGATATCCCTTGTGATCGGAAGGGTACCCCAAGAAAACACTGGCGGTAGAACGCGGCGCAAGCTTATGCAGAGATGTGGCCTGGAGATTAGGGTAACAGAGACATCCGAAGATGCGTAAGTGCGCATAAGATGGTGGGGATTTGTACAGACGAGTGTATGGGATGTCGTTGTGGATGGAGGAAGAGGGACGGCGGTTGAGCAAGTATGTGGCAGCTGCAAGGGCCTCGGCCCAGTACTTGGGTGGCATGGACGCATGGAGAAGCAAGGTGCGCACAGAGTTGTTGAGGGTGCGAAGAATGCGTTCAGCCTTACCGTTCTGCTGAGAAGTATAGGGATATGAAAGATGAAGAACGATGCCGTGTGCAGCGAGGAGATTGTGCATGGCATGGTTAACAAATTCTCTCCCGTTATCAGCCTGAAAGCATTTAATGGTAAAACCAAACTGTGTACGAACGTATGGAATAAAATCAGCAAAGTGCTGACAAGTCTCAGACTTGTGCTTAAGGGGAAACGTCCAGCAAAAATGAGTGAAATCATCTAAGAAAACCAAGTAGTAAGAGCAGCCAGAGATACTAGGGACCGGGGATGTCCAGACATCACAATGAACTATCTCAAAGGGGGAAACAGTATGGGAACTTGATGAACTAAAAGGTAGACGAGCATGTTTGCCTAGCTGACAGGCATGACAAAGACTGCGGTCTACTTTAGTACAAGAAATCAAATTGTTTTTCTTGAGACTAGCTAAGACGGCTGGAGCAGGATGACCAAGGCGACGGTGCCACACGGAGGATGAGGCTGCAAGGAGGGCGCTGACAGTAGACTGAGCGGCTGGCGAGATAGTGTCGAGGTCGCCCGAACTATTGCAACGAAGAATCACGTGTCCCGTCCTGGGTTCCTTTACAGAGAAACCAAAAGCATCAAATTCAATAGAACCACCATTATCGCGAGTAAACTGACGAACAGACAGCAAATTTCGAACTAAGGAGGGAGCGACAAGGATGTTGTTCAAAAGGAATTTGGCAGAATTGGTGTCAAGGATTGAGGAACCGCGGGCCGTGACAGGGATATGTGCACCATTGCCTACTAGGATCGAAGAATCAGCAGCTGGGAGACGAGAGTGAAGTATACCTTCAGAGGAGTGCATATGCGTAGAGGCACCAGTGTCCATGACCCAAGCGTCGCCTTGCATTGACATCTGCTGTAGCGCCGCTAGGAGGCCGGCAGTGTCGAAGGACTGCTGGCCACTGCCTTGCTGGAACGCGGTGTGGGCCTGGGGGTTGGCCCCGAGGAGACCCGGACCCCCACGCTGCTGGTAGCCGCAGCGCCAGCCCTATCCACCGCCGCCGGAGCCGCCCGCCTGAACCCTGCTGCTGGCCCCACGGATTGATGCAAATCCACGGGCCAGTAGGGTTGGGGGCGCGCGGCTGCTGTTGCTGCTGGTCGCCGCCGCCGCCGCCCTTGCGGTAGTAGGTCTTCTTCTGCTGCTGCTGCTGCGCCAGGAACTGCTGGGTGGAAGCGGAGGTGGAGGAGCGGCAGCAGGATCCACAGGCGGAGGACGTCGAGGAGGAAGTGGAGAAGGCGGAGAGGGCGGTGGAGTTGACCATCTTGGCCTCCTCGGCCAGTCGCAGCTCCTTGAGAGCGAGCTGATCGAGAGCGCCGGAGAAGTCCATGGTGGGATCGCCGGCGATGATGTCGCAGGTGGTGCTGAAGCGAGGATTGGCGCCACGAAGGAGGTTGAGCACCATGGTGGGATCATCGACAGGCCTGCCAACGTCGCGTAGACGATCAGCCGCCTTCTTCATCTCCTGCCCGTAGGCCTCGACGGACAAATCGCCCTGAGTCAAGGTCATAAAGGCTTGGCTCAGGAAGATAGCACGTGGCGCCTTGTTCGCCTCGAAGCGGGTGGTGATGGAAACCCAGTGCTTGCGGGCCGTCGGGTCGACCGTCATGATGAAGTCGTGGACGGCGTCGGAGATGGTGCCGTAAAGCCAGGCACTGAACACAGCAGTCCTCCTGGAGCCATGCCGTGGTAATGGGGTTGGGGGGCGCCGTCCCGTCGATGTGGGACAACAGGCCGAAGGTGCCGCACAGGGCCTCGAAGCAGGTCTTCCACTTGGCGAAGTTGTCGGCGCGGAAGTCGAGCTTCATGGGGACGTAGGACTGCACAGAGATGGTGGCGTAGGGAAGTGCCATGAGAGGATCGATCTACGCAGGGACGTCGTCGCCGAACAGGAGAGAGAAACCGACGGAGAAGTCGGAGTCGCTGTCACCGGCGAAGGAGTCCACGTGGGTAATTGTGGACATCAACAGATGGGATCTGTTGAAGAAAGCCGCGCCCAGAGGAGAGGGCGGCGCTGGTGTGGTGGAGGAGACGCACCACCAGGGAGGCGGCGCGCTAGGCAGCGGAGGAGAGGCTGGAGGGCGCGGCCTAGGGTTAGGGCGTGGTTACTGTTCACGCATGAACAGTAACTCGGGGTGGGAGGGGAGGAAAGGCAGCCCTAGGGTTTAGGCTCTATACCATTTAGAGAATTAGGGAAACACCTCACACCCTTGATGGGGGGTGGCTGTCTTATATATATAGCCCGAATAGGATCGCAGTACAAGATAAGATTACATGCCTAATTATATATGGTATCCTATCAGATATACATGGTTAGCCTAATCAGCTTATATACAATTCCTAATACTTACGTTATCTTCGTGGGACTATGTCACGTCGTTTGTTCTTTCCACGGTCTAGCTCTTTACAGCTTCAGGCTTATTGTGATGCTACTTGGGCTAGTGTCGATCTCTTTCTGCTTATTGTGTTTTTCTTGGTGATTCTCTTATTGCTTGGAAGACTAAGAAGCAGACAGCAGTTTCTCGTTCGAGTACAAAGGCTGAGTTGCGTGCTATGGCTCTTAGTGACGGCAGGGGTGACTTGGTTACGGTGGTTGTTTGCAAATTTTGGTGTTTCTGTTTCTACACCGACTCCTCTTTTGACTTGACAGTACAGGTGCTATTAGTATTGCTCGTGATCCGGTGAAGCATGAGCTTACTAAGCATATTGGTGTTGATGCATATTACACACGTGCACAGGTTCAGGATGATGTAGTTACTCTTCGCTACGTGCCCTCGGAGTTACAGTTGGCTGATTTCTTCACGAAGGGTTCGTGGACAGACCAGAGCTCAGCATAATTTTTATCTCTCCAAACTCAGTGTATTTGATCCACCTTGAGTTTGAGGGGGGGTGTTAGATATATTTGTATCTCTGTATTTCCTATGTATTGTAAGGGGTTATGTGTATATATCCCTTCATGTACTGGTGTATATATATCGGCCTTAGGGCCTCATAATGAATACAAGTGCTATTCATAACATACACAACATAATATCCCATAAAAAAATAGAAGCAATATTTTATTTGCTCATTGATCACAACCCAAGAAAAAAAAAGGAGAATTTGATACAGAATCAAAACAGAAGGTAGGAGCCTTGACATTCTCTTGATTACCAGAAGTATCTTCATGGTGAGTGCATGCGCTGAGCCTTCATATAGAAGTCCAATTCCCATTACAGCTGCTGACTGAACCAGAAGAAAATTTAAGGAAGAATGAATATCTAACAACATCTGCTAATAGTGATTCATCAGCTTAAGTAGGAAATTGCTCAAGATGACACAGAACAGCATCAATTATGGAGTAACTGTTCTTACCACAGTTTATGGATCACTATATAGAAATGAACTAGAGAGCGAATGTGAGAAACTACAACAATGATATAAAGCAGCAATTACAAGCTTTATGAATTCAATTCTGGCACTCCTGATATACATAGCAGGGTACTATAATACAGTACAAAAACAAACAACCATAAATTAAATAGTATAAGCACCATTAGATTCATTTCTAGACTTTTGTCTCATGTAACAGATCGTAGAAGTTAGGACTTATGATCAGTTGGGCCAAAATAAAACAGCACAACTCTACAGTTGAGCAGTTTCTGTCACAAATTCAGAAATGTTATTCATCAAAAATGAATATGAAAAGTAGAAAACCATACAAGAACCCCAACTGTCAGCGTTATTTATTTCCTTTGTTTCTTAACAAGACCTTATAGAAAAAACTCAACCTGCGGGGGTAAGACAGCCCTCATGTATTTTGTTAAGAAGAAGACCTTCTCACGCAGGTCAAGAAAACAAGGCATTACCAGCAAATTGACATTTAATTCTTAGTGGAGACCAATTTTAAGTATACCCCAATAGGCATCCGAACTCTTATCCTCCAATCTTCAATACATATAAAATCCCTGCAAGGCCATTCCTATCAAGTCCTCTCCTTGCTATTATGTCAACTTTGTGGTTTAATTGTATCCACTTTCCGTCCCCAAATGCAGTCCCCAGTATCTATAATCATTGTTTGTACTTTCTCTATTGATCTATCCTAGTTCATTGACTACCTGTAAGAACATGTAGAAATCTACACCTCAATGAAGCATCAGAGTGACAAAAACAAATACAAAGCAAATCATGTATTATCAGTATTCTAAGCAACCAACAAAACTTGTATAGAAAAAAGGCATTAGCATACATCTCATAAATACAAGACCAGGCTTCAAAAACAAAGCAGTAACTGACTGTAGTCTTACCTGTAGAAGAGTTGGTAACTCCAACTCTGGCGTAGAAGATGGATGTCGAGAAGGAACATGAAAGTAGAGCATCTGCCAAAGTTATTTCAAGTTGCCATAGAGCAGAATATCAGGAAATAACAAAGTCAAAGTGGCCAGCAGCAACAATGGCATGACAGAACAAAACAATGTAAGAGTAAATTTCCAACAATACATTTATGGTTTTTAAATCATTTAAAAACTACATGTTTTGGAACAAATTTACAGGTTTTTGGGAAACAACAAGCTTTGGAACAAATTTATAAAACTATACAAATTTTGGCCATATATCTTATATGGTAAATGTTAAAGTACAATTGGCAGTATTAGAAGTCGTGTATATTTGGGAGTCTTAGGAATCTTATCCATCCAGGACAGCCATATGTATCCGGAGAGGTGTCTTGCCCCCAAGTACTCCTATATATACAGCCCAAGGGCTCCATGCAATACAATCCAATCTATTATACGCAATCTCTCCTTCCTAGATGGTATCACGAAACTAAGCTTCTCAATCCCAGACCTAGGCTTCCGCTGCCGTGCCGCCCCCGTGCAGATTGATCTCCGCCGAGGGCAGCGCCCTCGTAATTAGGGTTTCGTTGGTGGTTCATCTGTTGGAACCGTTGTCCATCGCCGCCGTCACGACGTAGCAAGCAAAGCAACAAATCGAGTCGCTCACCTCTGGATCCGTGAGCTTGGGGCTTCTCCGCATGCCGTCGTGGTGGCGGCTGCTGACTTCGGTGCCGATCGGGCTGCTATGCATGCCGCTATGGATGCGGCTGCCGACACAAGTGCCGACCTGCCTGTGCCCCTCCTCCGCGCTAGTTGCCGCTCCAGACATGGCTCCTCGCCCGCGTCCAGCGGCCGTCATCCGCCTCCCGACTGGCACTGCTATTCCCCGCTGGACCCGCACCTCTTCGCCTGCACATCAATCTCTGCCGGTTCATCATCGCCATCATTGATCGGGAGGCTCCACCATCGACTTCGCCTTCATCGTCTTCGCCTCGCGCCCTCGGCCTTATCAACCGAGCATGCGAGACTCCTCCCATGACGTCTGTCATCTACCACACGATGCTTCGCCAAGCAAGAGGGTTGCCACTGCTTCGCCTCCTCGGGCAATAGCGTTGCCGCCTGTCGTCGTCCTCGCCGTTGCGTCTACATGTTGTCGATTCCATCGGTGCACGTCTCTCGCGCGTGGTCTTCTTCAGCCGATCGAGTTCTTCGCCTACTTCAAGCACCACTGTCACACTACACTGGCATCATTAAGGCTCCCCTTCCTGTGCGTCATGGCTCTCTCGCCGCAGCAACTCCAGGAGCGTTTATGTGTCGTCATGACTACCTCTTCGCTTTCATCTAGCACAACCGCATCGCTAGCGTCGCCGTCTCGTCCTCGCCTCCTTCGTCCACTCCAACAACTGCGGGCTACATTGGCATCTTCTTCCTTGTCGTTCTTCTGCGCACCGCGACCGTCGTCGAGGCCTTCTCTGCTGGTCCCTTCAGACGCTGACACATATGGTTGGGGCCCTCTACCTAGTACGTCTGGTACTGGCAACACCGATGCGTGCCTTCGTTCACGATGCGTTTCTAGGCCTAAGGCCCGGCAAACCTGGAGCACGCCTCGTCCATGGCGGCTTGACAGCATCATCCTCGGCGTCGGCTTCTCCCTCATCAATTGCGTCACCGTCTTCGTCTATGGCGCCCCTCTTCTGTGCCACTAGCACCTCGGTGCCTCTTAGCTTGTTGCGCCCGCACCCGCGACTTGTGAGGCTTTTCTTCTTCAGCAACCTCGATAACTTCATCAACCATAGCCACCCCACGCAAGGCACCTCGACAATGGCTCCATGCCCTTGTACTTGGCTCCCTTGACATCGGCACAAAGGGCTATCATCTACATGAGCTCCCTTTGGGTTTCTTCTCCAGTCGCTCTTCTGCTACTTCTCCAGTCTAACCGTCAGCGATGCTCCGGCTACGATGGAGGGGGGATGTTAGAGTACAATTGGCAATATTAAATGTCATGTATATTTTGTAGTCTTAAGAGTCTTATCTATCTAGGACTGTCGTATGTATCCGGGAGGTGCCTTGCCCCCCAAGTCTCGTACTCCTATATATACAGCCCAATGGCTCCATGCAATACATCTAATCTATCATACGCAATCTCTCCTTCCTACATTGAAGATAGGGATAGCAAGATAGATCTGATAACTCGCCCTCCCTTGGAGGCTCTGAGCTGCTTCCTTGATCTATTTTCTTCTTACCTCAACTAAAACTCTTTGGCTGCCTTTATAGACCTGGCACCTAACAAACTCCCTAACAAATCCATCTAAATAATTAATCTTATCAAATCTCCTTACAAGCTGAACAATCTAACTCAACCCTAACCTATAGTTGCTGCTGGCGTCACTTGCCATAACAATATCACAAAGCTACATTTCAGCAAACACCATCAGTATGGACATCACCTGAAAGGCATTCCAAATGTGTAGTTTTGCACTATGTTTATAAGACTGAACTACTGAAGTACTTCATTTCATGATATCGGGCCACATTTGATGGGCGAAAAGTGCAACAGTGGACTCACAATGGTGACATTATTTTGCGCAAATCCATTTTTACTGAATTGGATATCAGCAACATTTCATAAGACACTAATGGGGAGTAACAAAAATTCTAATCTGTTCAAACAGTTCTGGAGCTACATGCACCAAATGGTAGGTAGAAACTGTAGCAAGATGACATTATTTACAGAGAAAATGAATCAAGTTCCAAAAATATCGCATCGGACACGTGGAATTAGACTTTGAATTAGACTTCCTTATACCGATCCACAAGCTCACATCTAACAATGCTTATTAAACCCACCAAATAACTGTATATGTTAACATCAAATATACTGAAGTTACTACCTTAGATATTGCAGGATCCATCGTTCCCCTATGAGATGCAGCCAATCCAAGTAATAAACCAAGTGTTGTTATATCATGCTCCTGCACTCAGGCAATTAGAAAAATTATACAAAATATACAAATAAATGCTCACTTACTGAAAAATACAGTAGATTTCACAAAACTACAGGTTTAAGAAGATACATTTAAAAAATACAGATTTAACATGTCAAAGTTTCTCGATACTACAGGTCTGGTGTGCAATGTATCTCAATACTACACAATGTAATCCATTAATGGATCACAAAACTACAGATTGATGAGTCAAATCTGTAGGGAGCGGAAGAAGGACCTACACATGGGTTTTCATAGACTTGAAGAAGGCTTATGATAAGATACCAAGAAATGTTATGTGGTGGGCATTGGAAAAGCATAAAGTCCCAACAAAGTACGTGACCCTCATTAAGGACATGTACAATAAGGTTGTGACTAGTGTTAGAACAACTAACAGTGATACAAGTGACTTCCCGATTAGCATAGGATTACATCAAGGATCAGCTCTGAGCCATTATCTATTTGCTTAGTGATGGATGAGGTCACAAGGGATATACAAGGAGATATCTCGTGGTGTATGTTGTTTGCTAATGATGTAGTACTAGTGGATGAAAGCCAGGCGGGGGTAAATAGGAACTAGAGTTGTGGCGGCAGACTCTAGAGTCGAAAGGCTTTAGAATTAGCAGGACTAAACTGAATATATGAGATGTGACTTTGGTACTGCTAGATAGGAGACAGGAGATGTGAGTTTGGAATGTCAGATAGTGCCCAAGAAAGATACCTTTCGATACTTGGGATCGATGCTACAAAAAGACGGGGATATCGATGAGCATGTTAGCCAGAGAATTAAAGCGGAATGGATGAAATGGCGTCAAGCATTCGGTGTTCTATGTGACAAAAGGGTACCACAAAAGCTAAAAGGCAAGTTCTACAGGACGGCTATTAAACCTGCGATGTTGAATGGTGCAGAATGTTGGCCCACTAAAAGAAGACATTTAACAATTAAATGTGGCGGAGGTGCGTATGTTGCGTTGAATTTGTGGGCATACAAGGATAGATCGTGTTCGAAACAACGAGATAAGGGATCGTCTTGGGGTAGCTCCAATTGAAGAAAAGCTTGTGCAACACCGACTGAGATGGTTTGGGCATGTGCAACGAAGACCTCCAGAGGACACCAGTGCATAGCAGCATCATAAGGCGGAACAATGATGTGAAGAGAGGTAGGGGCCGGCCAATTTTGACCTGGGAGGAGGCAAGTTAAGAGAGATCTAAAAGATTGGAATATAATGAGAGAGTCAGGCTTGGATAGAGCTGCGTGGAAAGCAGCTATCCACGTGCCTGAGCCTTGATTAGGCTCTTTCTTGTGCTTCTTTCCAAAATCTTATAAAACCCTTTCTCGTTGAAAGCAACTTTTTCAAAAACTAAAAAAAAATCTTTCCCCTTTCTAGCGGTTTGGTTTTGGTTTCAACTCTAGCCTACCCCAACTTGCTTAGGATTGAAAGGCTATGATGTTGTTGTTGTTGATGATGTTGTTGTTGTACAAATTCTTAATTTTGTAGTTTTACAAAACTATGGCATGTTAAATCTTTAGTTTTGTGATACTTCTTAAATCTATAGTTTTGTGATACTTCTTAGGTCTATAGTATTGTGATAAGTGATAAGTTGATACTGGGACAAACAATTAGTTTTGTTAAATTTACTCAATAATGCAGTGGCACTCTCTCCTAACATGTCGCGAACTGAACGCTACACAAAAAGAACTAGAGGTTGAGTAAATTAAGGTCCCCTTTGGAATGCGGGATTGTTTCCCGTTTTCTGTTTTTTCCTATGAAATTCCTACACTATTCCTGTTCCTGCGTTCCAAAGGATTTTGGTTTAGGAAAAACGCATAACCGCAGGAATTAGTGTATTTTCGTGATGAAGGACCAAGCAGACATGTGTGGCCATACCCATAATCACCATGAACTTGGAACCATACCAAGTTCCCCGTCTAGGGAACATGGCAACAATCTCATCTCCGCCTTGTCAAAACCATTCTCAACTAGCATGACACATTCATCAATCACGTTCCTTGACCATTTCGACCCTAGAACTTGGCGACTAGGTCATACCTACTCTGCATTGGACAAGAACAGGAGTTATGTCATCACCCCATGATTCATGAAGTCCTAGAGATGGGCTTTATCTCATATTACTGTATTACTTACTCTGTTAGGTTAAGTTTAATTTTCCATCAATTCAGTACGATACAATTTATTTTAGCTCTTAGGACTTAGTGAGTGTCAGGGTGATGGCATAGCTCTTGTTCTTATCCAATGCAGAGTAGGTATGACCTAGTGGCCAAGTTCTAGGGTCAACAGGGTCGAGTAACGTGATTGATGAATGTAGTATGCTAGTTGAGAAAAGTTTTGACAAGGCAGAGATGACATTGCTCCCACGTTCCCTGGACAAGGAACAATGGCATGGTTCCAAGTTCCTGGTGACTATGGGTATGGCCAGACATGGCCATTTGGTCCTTCATCAGGAAAATAATAGGCTTCACTAATTACTGTGGTCAACCCTTTCATTTACTCTAGTCCTTTTTGTATTTCAGCCCTCCCTCACAAGGTGACAGCGCACCCAGTGCCTTCATTGTCCCATCAACCACAACTATTACCTCCATTATAACCCTAAAACAGAAGGCCATGACACTAACAACCAAAGAAGAACAATAAGGTCACCTGTGAGAGATATCGATATGCATCAGTCATAGTTAAAACTCTTAGATGCTCATGCAAGCCAAATGCTAGAAGCAAGCCAGCATGAGTAAAATTTGGTTCAGACGGTCTATTATACTGTATCCAAGTCCTCAACATTTTCTCCTGCAAAAAAAAAATCATTATACTGAGTTCCACTTATAACTACAGGAAAATAACACAAGCAAAAAAAACATCAACCAGAGTCAGTGGACTCTGAATTTTGCTACAGTTGGATAATAGGCACTTTTTTCCTGTGTGTTACCTTAAAAGGGGCAAGCCTTAGCCCAGCAGCAACACCGTTATGAAACTCAGCCCAAGACTTGAATTCTGAGACACCTCTACTACTTAGGTCAAGATTAACCTGTATAAAATACAGTCCAGAAAAAGATAGAAGTGAGAACTAGCTACCATAAGGTTTTATTCCCAAATCCAGAAATTCTACATAGTTAATAACTTAATAATGTAACAGTAGCAAGGTTTGCTATTCTACTTTCTACAAAAGTCTAGTCATCATTCAGAACGAAATTTGTAATTTTAGTACATTGATTGCAAAAGATGATGTGGTAAAACTAGTAAATTATTGTAACTGCTGCTGAAGCAGCAAAACAAAAACAAAAAAGTACTTGTTTATAGCAAGAAAATATTCTATCAAGTAAAATGAACAGTGATGTTCTGGACACGCCAAAAGCAACGTGGAGTAACGGGATTCAAACTACAGAAGGAAAAAGTATTACTGTTGCGTTTTGCTGTGCAGGCAATCGACCAGCCAACACAAGCTTTGGGAACACCAGAACCTGCAGTGGAAGGAAATAGCTCTCAAATAGGAAGAATGAAGGGTGCCTGCGGTATTGAACATTGACAAAAACAAAAATAAAGCATCCAGGCCATCATCACATTTAGTACGAACTCATACCTCTGTCAACAAAGTGTAAGTTGTAGCTAAAGTAAAAGCCCCACGGCCAAAAGGTAAAGCAGTTGTCCTCTGTGCAAAGTTCCATAATTGTTGCTGAAAGTACAAGGAAAAATATCAGTAAAAAGGACGTTCTATAACCATTGAAATCCAGAAATAGCAACGAAAAAGATAAAGTGATTAAAGTAACTATTCCTCTGTAACTAATAGTAGTGACGTATTCAAGAAAATGAAACAACTTACCAAAGGAGATGTAAAAATCAGTACACAGGAAAGTATCGAGAAGATCAAATGTATTGCAGGCAGCAAAGCCAGCAGGAATTAGGTACTTTAAAGTTTTCAGTTATGGCTTGTTTATGTTTAACTAATAGTAGTGACATATTCAAGAAAATGAAACAACTTACCAAAGGAGATGTAAAAATAAGTACAAAGGAAAGTATCAAGAAGGTTAAATGTATTGCAGGCAGCAAAGGAAGCAGGAATTAAGTACTCTGAAGTTTTTAGTTATGGCCTGTTTATGTTTAACTAATAGTAGCGACATATTCAAGAAAATGAAACAACTTACCAAAGGAGATGTAAAAATAAGTACACGGGAAAGTATCAAGGGGATCAAATGTATTGCAGGCAGCAAAGGAAGCAGGAATTAGGTACTTTGAAGTTCAGTTATGGCTTGTCTATGTTTAGCTAATAGTTTAATTTCTGCAATTATGAGCAAATACAGAAGAAACAATAGTACCTGTTGTAGGTCTTGGTCTGACACGCTAGGATTAGTAGGTGTTTGTATGGCCACGGGTCTTGATGAGCTTAGTAGGCGTCTAACCTAATCAAAAGAATATGACAGAATCAAAAGGTACGAAATAAGAATAGAGCAGACTAATGTGAAGCCACGTAGCGTTCCTGTTGCGAAAATGTATGAATCATAAAACTATACAAATAAAGAAAATGATTCCGCATTATCCCGCTAACATGGAAAGTGCCCTATGGGTCTACTATAGTACTGGCAAACTATAGTAAGGTTATTTCAAAACAGCAACTACATCTATTTTGACAGTCAATTGAATTGTCAGAACAACAAATACAATTTGTAGCTGTTTTGGTCCAGCAAAAACTAATTGAGTTTAAACAAGCAAAGCATTATGACTTCAAACTGTTATTGAGTACAAACTTGGTCTTCAAAGATGAACATAAGTTGTGAGTTTATAGTAGAAATGTAACCATACAATTAGTTTAGGCTGACCAACCTTGAACCTAATCTGAGTGAGAATAGATAAACCAAGAGATAGGAAATGTTAGGTGTATACATAGATATGATATTCTTCCCTCTTACTCCTTGCTCTACTTGGCAGTCTTTCACATAGTATGCCACATTCCACTTTCAGTTTCCACGCCTCCCTGCACCACTGTATTGCTTCTCCACATCCATTGGTTCTTTTAGGGAAAGTGTATAGGATATTAATAAAGGTACAAATCACATCATACTCTTTCCTAATAGCCTATACCCCCACCCCACCCCTCACCCATCCAAGGGTGTGAAGTGTTCCCCTAATAGTTCCCCACCTCCGGAGACCCCTCATGTGATCACTCACCGCTACACTGGTCATTCATGACCTATCCCACCACCCAACTCGTCTCCGTCCTTCCTTTGGACCTACACAAGAGTCCTCTCAGCATGATCTTTGTACTACCGGCCCTCCTGATCACTATGGATTCCCCGCTGCTACTCTTGCTGAGCCCACGACTTATCAGGAGCTTGTTGTTCACCAGGAGTGGCAGCATGACCTGCAAGTGAGTCTACAAGGTCAAGACCCACTCAGGAGGTTGCTGCTTTGGAGCATACTGGCACTTGGGATCTTGTCCCCCTGCCACCTCAAATCACTCCTATGACCTGCAAGTGAGTCTACAAGGTCAAGACCCACTTTGATGGCTATCTTCAGTGCTATAAGGCTTGTCTTGATGTGTATGGCTTCCAGCAAGAGCACAGTCATGACTATGAGACTTTTGCTCTGTTTGCTCATATGAGCACAATGCAGACCCTCCTTGCTATTGTTTCTGTTCATGAGTGGTCCATGTCTCAGCCTGATGTCAAGAATGCCTTTCCATAATGGCGAGCTGAAGGAGGCTTATATGCAGCCGCCTCTAGGATAATCAGTTCCTGATGGCATGGTTTGAGCACTTCTTCTCCGGTGTCACTGATGCTGTCTTTAAGGCTATCGACCACGCCCCTGCTCTCTATTCACATCTTATCTATGTCGATGGCATGCTCATTACTGGTGATGAATATCAATTAATTGACTTGGTGAAGAAGCGCCTCACTGATGAATTCTCAATGTCTGACTTGGGCCCTCTTCGTTATTTTCTTGGTATTGAGATCTGTTCCACACCCAATGCCACCTCTCTCTCTCAAGAGAAGTACATTCGTGATCTTCTTTCTTGCGCTGCTCTCACTGATCACTGCACTATTGAATATTGATACCCATATGGAGCTCAATGTTCAGCTTCAACCCATTGATGGTGTGCCTTTGGCCGATCCCACTAGCTACCATTGCCTCATTGGGAGTCTTCACTATCTTGGGATCACTCGTCGTGACCTCTCTTAGTGGGTTCACATCTCGAGTCAGTTTGTATCTGCTCCCACTCAGGTCCATTATGCTCTCACTCATCCTAACATCTCTCACTCTGCTCACATCTCAAGACAGTTTGTATATGCTCCCACTCAAGTCCTATGCTCACATCCTTTGTATTCTAAGATACCTTCATGGAAGCACCTCCCACAACCTTTTCTTTCCTCGCTCTAGCTCCCACCAGCTTTAGCTGTAGTCCAATTCCAATGCAACTTGGGCTAGTGATCACTCCGATCACTGCTACCTCTCGTCTTATTGTGTTTTCCTAGGATAGGCTCCTCCTTGATTGCAGGAAGACCAAGAAGCAGACAGCAATTTCACATTCAAGTGCTGACTGGGACACGGCACGGAGGGAGGGAGGCAGACTGGCACGCGGCATCGCTCGTTGCGGTCGTGGAGAACTAGAGAGGAGGCAAGAGTTCTAGACTCCAAGCCGCGGTCCTTCCAGACAGGATAGTGATGTGTGGGACTGGCAGCAGGCCAGAAATGTGACAGAGACTGGCAATTCTTGAGCTAGGTTTAATACTGACTGGGCTCTACTGGGCCAAGCTCGCAAGCCGAAGCAAGCCAGCTCAGCTCGGCTCGCCAAAATAGCAAGCCAGACAACTAGGCTCGCCTCGGGCTCGCTTAGGCTCGCGAGCCGAGCCAAGTCGCTCTGAGCCTGAAGCGGCTCACAAGCCACGAGCTATTTTTCCAGCCCTACATGTGCCTTCTGAGATTCAGAACACCGACTTCCTCAAAGGCACAGAGAAAGGTGCACCATAGCCATCTGTTCTCCAAACTCAGTGTTGCAGATCCACCATGAGTTGGAGGGGACGTGTCAGGTGTATATACATAGTTTTGCTATTCTTCCCTTTCATAGTGTCCTTTCTGCATAGTTGTGCTATTCTTCCCTTTCATAGTGTCCTTTATGCATTATGTCCAAGACAGTTGTATATTCTCCCCTTTGGGGTAATGGAAAGAGCTGAGTTGCACATTTCCAACAGGAAATAGGTTCACTATGTTTTAAGCCCAACAAGTGCCTCGTACATAATGTATATTAACCAGTTGGCCTGCATAACTAACTAGCTATGCCTTATAATAGCTAATTGGTGAACGACCAAACATGTTTTTTTTCTCAAATACGCAGGAGAACTGTGTATCATTAAATTAAAGAAGAGGAACCAAGTTGAAACCCAACACCACACCACAACAGATGTAACAGTTACCTATTTGACAACATCCAATCTACTACAACTGGAAGTGAGAATTAAAATATTAAGCAAATAGCAATGCAAGTGCAATCTAGTAATTCAGAAAGACTGGTTGACTCAATAGAAAGGGCAAACCTCATTCAAGCGCAAATCATGACCAAATCGTAGTTGTGTTGTTGAAGTGAAGATATGTTCCATGCCATCCTCAACAGATTTATAGTTAGAATCCAAATCTTCAGAATTCAAAATTTCTGATGTAGGGATGTCAGAGGCAGATGTTGGTATGGTTACAGGTTGTAGATGTAGCATATAAGGGACTGACATTGATGTCAAATTATCATTGTTCCACAATGTATTTTCTTTCCTTACTGATCCCATCTTTGCTGTGGCTAGATCTTCCCTGCCAACAAGAACATAAGCTGTTGCAGGCCAATCATCAGGAGGAGAGTCACGACATTTGTCCAGTGCCTGTAATATGAAACCATGTCTCAAGGGAAATTCAATTGCAACATATGAAAACTCAAAAGGTAGAATAGAGAATTGGCTCACATGGCGAAGCACAAGAGATACACCAACTGGTAACAAGTCCAATTGTTGACGACCAAACTTCTCAGCAACCATAGCTAGAACAGTAAGTTCCTCAGTGTTTCTTGCTGAACCACTGGCAACTTCACAATACACACCAGAAGAGAGATTCTTCCCTTTCCTTTCTGCTCCTAACAACAAACTATAAAATGACACCACCTTCCTCCCCCAACTCACAGCAGACACTTTCTGTTTGCGCATTAGAGTAGGAATGTCTTCCAGCTTAGCTGAGTCCAAACCATGTCGTAGACAGTATTCAAACCAATGAAACAGAGAAGGTGGAGTTCTTAAAGAACTTGAAGAAAGTAGGGAAGGGAATTCAATCAGGTTGAGTGGAAAGTCACGGCAGTAATAATCAACATAACTATGTTCACCCAGAGATGAAGCAACCCTACATAACAATGAAGCAAGACAATCTAGTTCCCTGAAAATAAACCGAAAGATCAAGATTGATTTACAATATCGACCACATATATGATAGTAACATAATACTGATATAAATACAAAAGGTCTCAACCTATTCAAGACTACTGTTAATCTTGCACGGTAAACTTAAGTAGAACAAGCGATACTATATAAGATTTGGTGGTTATAGACACGTAAAAGAATAAGTGAAATCACATTTGGTGCTGTAAATGCATTTCAGCTGATAGACACATTGATTCTTACTATTTGACAGGCTACAAAGGTTCCAATGTCCGCCTCAAGAGAAGTGAGTTGCCCAAATCTAAGGGTTTTCATTACTATTTGATTCTTTATATGTTGAACGCTGTAGCAGCATGCAGTGAGGATAGCATTAGTTGATATTGAAAGAAGGTATGGCTCGGAAAGATGGATTGATTAGGATCAAGGGTACAATACATATATATACAGCCGGGCGCCTAGGGTTGACCTAACCCTAGGCGCTGTCGATCCTAATCTAATCAGGCGCAGGCAGGCGGCTTGGGCAACAAGCCAGCCGCTGCCGCAGCCAGCCCTGTTTGGGCAAAAGGAGCCAGGCCCAATGGGCCGCTAATTACATTATCTAACAGATACACCATTACTGCCACACACATAGCAAATGCAATGGCAGCTGCAGTAATCACGAGTCCTTTTAGCCAAGTAGCCTAGCTTTCTCAGGAAGTATGATCATTTTTGGATTACTTTAGAAAGGTAGTGCTATTTTGTTAAGTTAGGACAATGAACGCTACTTTTTTGAATTTTGAATATTAACCAGATAACTAATAGCATTGTAGCAACCATAAAGAGGAAACCAGCCAGCAAAACTAGAAAGCTACACCCTAACCCTACTACTGGGCAACAAAAGTCTACGTATGATTCCTGAGTCAACAGATGAAGATCTTTCCATTCCAGATAATAGAATTAACTACGACTATCAAGAATGCCAGACATGACGAAAAGACATGAACAGATGTTTAACAAAATATTTTACTTCTCAGTGAATATCTGAAGTAGGACACAAACTAACATGCAAATATTTGTAAAAAAGCAATATCAACAAAATACTTGTTTAAACAAAAGAAAGAAACAGAACTTACTCTTTCCGCAAAATGTTAAGCTTCAGGTTCTCGTATAGAGCATGCAATGTCTCCAATATTTCTCTCATTAACTGAATATAAAATGACACATCTGAACTATGCTCATCCTGGAGAAAGGGATTAAAGACAGTCGTGCATGTACTGTATGACACAGGCAAAAATGAATTGGAAGAGGTTGGTGCTCTTTTGCAGTATTGGGCATGGTATTTGCTGTTGATCAGGAAGTCCCAAGCTTTAATTGGCGATGTGCATGATTTAGATGGCAAAGTTTGCCCATATTTTGTACAAACTCTTTTTATTTCATAACTAAAATGTTCCCACTCTGAATCTGCATGAGAGCTTGAATATAGGTAGGCAGCATCACTGTCACCCCAAAAAAGAGAGACAAAATAGCTGTAATAGCAACTCTGCAGGCCCTCTGCCATTGCAGTTATGCAGTCACTAACCAGAGAAGAGGAAGGATTTTTGCGCAATGAACATCTGAGCATCTGGAAATAAGTAAATGGATAAAATGTAACATAAGATCAACTGAAGGCTAAATACCAAAGCAGTCTAAAATTCACAATTACAGGAGCACAGTCGAAAAGAACAGTAATAAATTAACTTTTTCTGTAGAGAGCAAAATAGCTTTCTTAATTAATATTTCCAGAGCAGATCATACAGGAAACTCATGATTGTTAATAGAATAATAGATTAGTCACAACATACAAATATATAAAACTGAAGCAATAGCATTTGTATTTCAATCTCCACATTGAAGAGTGCAACAAAACCACATACTGTTGCATGTTGCCACACCAAGTCCAAAGACATAATGCAGTAAAGGCCATAGATGAACACAACAGACACAGAACCAATGTATAATACCAACAAAATCAATACACAGCCCCAAGATATCACACCCTTTGTAAACGATATAAACTGTCCAAAAAGAAAGGAACAAAGACAGTTCTAAATCAATCATATGTGGAGTAAACCTGAAGGTATTTAAGGACAAGGCGCATGAACATCATACCAGACCATTACTGCATGTCACATTTATACGGCCTTCAACAGCGTCAGCTATGCTTGTGATCTTCAGATCAGAGTAAGTATCTGAAACCTCAGAATTTAGGTCGTGACTTGAAAAGAAACCATTTCCCAATTCAGTGGGGAGGGTATATCTGCAGAGGCACTGCTTCCCAGACTGCATTTGACATATTAAAAGAAGCCAGTGATTATTAATTTACAGCTTGCGTGAAAGTAGGGCAATCGAATAATGATAGATTGATAGATCAAGGGTACATGTACATATATATACAGGTGAAGGAGGAGAGTCATATCCCTATCGGACTCGAGTCCTTAACCTGATCTACCAAGGGGGGCGGCGCCCATAACGGGCCAGCCAGCCACGCCCAACTCTAGGCCCATAAGGGCAGCTGAGTACAAAGGCCTTAAACCCATAATTTTGCTATTATTGCGAAGAGGACAAGTGGAATGGTAAAATCAGAGAGTATTAGTAATATCCTTTTTATAAATTCATGCCATTCCAATTTTTCATTGTTGGATTTCATGTTGTAAGTCACGCCACTCAATAGCATCTCAAACAACGTGATACCTAATTTTGCGAAGGTGTACCAGCACCGGGATAAGCATCAGCATGGCCCACAACACCGGCGTAAGAGTCAAATAGAGTTTAGATAGTCTCAGGTTTTTAGCTTTTCCTTAGGAGAATTGGTTGGTTTGTTAGGAGTCGGCTATATAGCCAAACATTGTATCAAATTGGATTTCTTGAAGCAAGATCAAAGAACATGTTGCTTCCTTGCCTTCTCCCTCAATTGCCATGCACCAGGCACGGCATCTTGCCACCGGAGGTTTAAGCCCTGGCCACCACCCACCTTGCACCACTACTTCCTACAGAGACATACGACATACAGGCTCAATCAATCTGGTATCAGTAATGCCAGGCTCCACCGACAGCTCCAATGGCACCAAAGCCATCCCCCAATCCCAAGCCATGAGCACAGTAACCATGATGATGGCTGACATGCAGCGGCAAATGAGCAACCTCCCCAAGCAGGTATCCTCGTTTTCGTCACATGTTGCTAACATCCGAGGCCCGGACTCCATCCAATTTGCCAGGGTTCCCAAGTGGCCTCCCAGGCTACAGTGGGATCCCCACCGGCGCGACAGGCAGGCTCAATGCAGCTGGACCATCCCTGACAACAGCACCATCAGTGACCCCCACCCCACCAGCACACTGCCCCATTGCTTCCTTGCCCTCTGACTCTCTTGCTGTGCGCCAGGCACAACACCACCTAGCCTTCAGGGCCTCAGGAGTTTAAGCCCCTGCCACCCACCGCGCATCACTACTTCCTTGGGAGGTTGTATCAAGCATGGATACAATTTTCCCTATTTAATATTAAGAACCAAACAATAAAGTCAGTGAGGATTTCTTTTCTTACAGTTTTCAAAATGATATTATGGCAGTCAGACTAGGCTTGGGTCTAGCAGCATGGAGCAATGGATGGGCGTGTACTGTTCACGCGGTGCTGTAGGTAGCGGCAGAATCACGGATTGGATTAGATCAGGCCACGTTTGCTAGGAAAGGGAAAAGTTAGATTGATTCGGTTAGGATATGTACTTAGGGGCCAAGTTAGTCATCTCTATAAAAGAGAAAACACCCTTGTAACAGTTCAAGGCTAACAAGAGGAAACCTAGAAGCAGTCTGAGCCTCGCGAGGGAGGTAACTAACCAGTTCTTCCTGCTATCTCATCTACCCAATCAATAAACCATAACAAACGCATTGTCTGTACAGCTCTTCAATATGAACAGAGGCTTAAGGTAAGGTAGGTGGCGGCGGCATAATAACCATCTCAACTCAGCTAGCTTGTTCCAGCAAAGACAGGCTCTGATCAACAGATATGGTAGATGGGAAAACTTTAGGTTTGTTCCTTGTTAAAAGAAAGTAACATGCCTGCACACCTATATAATTTCCATGTCTATTCCACCTGGATCGTTGGTGACATGGTCACCTTCTACATGAATAGGTGCAGCCTACAGTGCATCCAAAACTCTTATTACAGGGATGTTTCGGATCATGCTGCTATAGTACTCTCCACACCACAGTTTCAGCGGTGTTTGATTTGCAGCACCACAATCGAGCACCTAAGCTTCGGCACCATGAGCCGTGAAAAATGACTTGCTTGGATGCGCATTGGGTGTGGCATGCCTAACAACAAACCAAATTGTGCGATGCGGATCTGTGGGTGCCACAGCAGCGGCAAGGCGCCTTAGGGTGTGATTGGATGCCCGCATCACGTTTGGGCTAGGCTCCCTGCGTGCAGTGTCTGCTTGTTTGGTTGGGTGTATAATGCTCCCTGGACAGGCCCGCACAGAACACAAAGCGGCCACAGCCAGGCCAGGGAGGAACGCGAGCCACGAGCATCTCTCCCTGTGCAGGCTCGGCATGCAGGCAGGTAGCATGGGCACGGGAAACGAGGACACTTTTTTATTCAGTGTTTTTATTATATCTTTTGATTAATATATCTAATCACCGAACCGATTTAATATTTACGTCCATTACACTTTTATCTACAAGACTAGACCACACTTGAACTATAAATATTTTCAAAAAGAATTTTTTTTTTAATCTCCTCCTATCTGTGCATTGGTATGGGTAACCAAACAATATCACAACCTGACCAGGCTACGAAGCAAACATGGAACCAAACAACTACACCTGCATGTGTACATCCTGGCTCATTTGGGCCTGTATGAGGGGCACACTGGCACAGCCAAGCCAGACCTGGTTCAGGGAACCAATCCCACCCTTAGGCGCAGAACCAAACAATCCCTAATTATTCACAATTCACTTCAGATTAAGACGGTAAGTTATAAAAGTGAAAATTGTAAGATGACTGCCATAATATGAAGCTGCCTGATATTTTAACTTTAACAGTTTAACGGACAACTGCTTGAATTCATAGCGCAGTAAAATTAATTTGATCGATTCCTGGTCTACTAAAGTAATGAGCAACCAGGGCTTTTCTCATGATAAATAACTAAAGTGCTGGGTGTTCACTGTTCAGGCCAAATTATAAAAAAATGGCATGTAACTGGCTTCACGATCATATCCATGTAACAAAATAAACACAAATGGCATATTTGAACAACAGGGAACCTACATAGAGAAGTAGATCATTGTCTGAACTCAGAACGAGGATGTCTGTAAATGGAAGAACTCCAACCCGTACTCTGCAGACAACATAGCAACATCAGCAGTAGTAGGCTAAGGATCCAAAACCATGCGCTTAGGCAATCACCTTGGACGAGTCACAACAACTGGTGCAGCAGCAAATGCAGAAATGTTCCAGCTCATGTGAGGCTTAACATCACCAAAAGCTTCTTCAGTAGTATCATCAACTTGAATCCTTACAGCAAGCAATATTTTTTGTTCATGCAGTAAAAAACAAACTATTGGCATCCCATCAATATCAGTTGCCAAGAATACCTGATATGAATAGTTGAGAGTCATGATCAAGTAACAAGTCGAATTGAATAGTTTGCAACCATGACCAGTTAGAATATGAGAAGATAAAACTGATACAAAATAAAGACTTCATTAATATCCTGTCTTGAATTCATTAATGTGGAAGCTGGATATATTGAAACTGTAAACAAACAATATTCCTATGTTTTGAATTTTGATAAATGCCAAAATATTGTGCAAGTCCCCACACTTATTTTTTTTCATTTCAGTAACCACTACACCATTAAAGCATATCCTAAATTATTGTCCGCCACAACATTTGCAATCATGAAATTGGTGGTCCTAACAGCACCAAAATTAACCCAGGTGAAAACTGCAACTTAGGTAAAAACAAAGCAGGATGGATGCTGCTGACTGATAAGACCAAGTTGTCAAAGAAAGGTCAAAAAGGCACACCGAAAAGAAGACAGGGGAGACAAAGATAAGCATCCAGGTATAACACAACAGGGTTACATAATAGACGATTAGAACGGAGCAACCTTACTAGCAGCAGATATGGAGCATTTCCCTTGCCATATCTTGCGGAAAGCACATTTATGTGAAGAAATATCACATGAGACGGGTACCATTGTATTTCCATTCATCGCTTCCTGGCAACTTACGCCATCGATTTGCCAGACAGAGTGCTGAAACTTCCCTGCATGCCCCAAGTAAATTTCTTGAACACAACAAAAAAGGGAAAATGCAAGAGTAGAGAAATGTGAAACAAAACCTTTATGATATGATGCCATTAGAGGTATCACATCACTTGTCCAGATAGCCTTTTCATCAAAATCCTTCATCATAGTTAGTTTGTCCTTTTCTTCAACATATGTTGCCTGTAAATAGTTAATTGGTCACAAAATCAAAACGGCACAAGGTTGTAGTCCCTGCTAAAATATTAAAAACGTATGACACAACTAGTAAATTATACTCCCTCCATTCTTTTTTATTTGACGCGGCTGACTTTTTTTCAAAACTTTGATCCTTCACCTTATTCAAAAAATTTCATTACATATCATTTATTTTGATGTTGCTTGTTTTATCATTTGGGGTAGTTTGAGTATGACTTGCGTTTTTAAATGTTTGCATATAATTTTTTGAATAATACGAAGGATCGAAGTTTTGAGAAAAAAGTCAACCGCGTCAAAAAAAAAAGAATGGAGTACAATAACAATGTTGCTGCAGAGAAATTAGTCCATGGACCATTGACCAAGTGTACATGTCGGAAAAAATACAAGTCATCAGTACCAGGCAAAACAAAGATCATATTGTACAAAGTATACCTGAGGCTCTTCAAGTGGATGTTTCAAAATGAGGTGTGATGAGATAATGGCTCCATTAGCCTTGCTATCAGTCTCCACGTTGTTCGCTTGGCATGAAACATTGTAGGCCAATCCATATTCTTTGTTAGGACGGGTTAAATCCCTTGCATTTAGCAGTGAACTCGACGATGACACCACACGACCTCCATCAGTTGATTTCTGAAGTAGAAGACCAAAGGGGAGTGGCCATATTGATGAAATAGCATACGGTAGAGGAATACTAACAATTTCACCTGCAACACGATATGTCACAAGCATTGAAATAAATACATGAAATTTCAGCATTATTCAGTTGGCCTTATAATAGACCAGTGGGGTAAACTAACCAGTTACATTGTATAGAGATAAAGTATCAACTTGCAGAACACATAGAAGGGCATCATTGATTCCATTCATCCTACACCAGCAAGCCTACAATTTAGGTTTTGCATCACCAAATGAGAACCTACCGTTAAGTAAATCAGAAATATGATGAGTAAAATGAATAAAACGTATGGTAAGGTTAACAATAAAGGAGGTTAAAAATTTTCTCCAATTGAATTAGTTTATTTTCTGGCACATTATCTACAGCAATTCTTCTATACTGGGAAAGGGTAAATTTGATATGTGTTTAAAGGCTTCCTGCTTTTGCATACAGTTTGAAAAGGTGAAACCAGCTTGAAATGCTCAAAACAGTTAAATATATAGCTATGCAAGAAGCACAAAAGACACAGGTGAAGTGAGCAAAAAGTTCAACTGAAAGTTAAATTGGTTTAGCCAAAACTGATAGAAGCAATGAAATGCCAAAAATAACAGGGAATTCGTTTCTTTTTAAACAAGGAGTGTTTTGAATATGACATAAAAGCAACCATACCATAATGACTGTATTTGGTGATACGTATCTTTTGTGAACTCGAGAACCATTGCTCCATATTATCCTATAAGGAAGAGAAAACAAAAACAGATTATATTTAGAACCCAACATATGCAAAAAAAAGAATCAAATAGTGTATAAAAAAGAAAATATAGCACAAAATTCAGGGATATTTAACTTATTGCCACTTTTATGGATGGCGCCTCTTCGTTTGCCACTTTTAGAATGCATTCAACATATTTTCCACCGTAAAACCAAATATTCCTAACTATTTGCCACTTTGGCTGAGGTGGCGCGGTCTGGCATGACACGCAAGTGCCTCTGTTGCCTCCACGGTGGCCGATTGGCACCCATGCCCATCGTCTCCATCCCCGTCATCTTCTTCCTCGCGCCATGCCTGCTCCTGTCCATCCTGGACGCTGACAAGTCCAATGGCCTCGCCCTCTTCTGCCACGCCATACTCTCCTCCTCGCCGGCGACCCCGAGGCCTGCCTCTGCTAGATCCTCCCTCGCCGCACGTTGGGAGCCGGCCGCCGCCCGAGCCGTCCTCCGCTGACGAGCTCCTCGCCCACTTGTGCGACCCCTGCAGCGCGCACCCGGCGCTGCCATCCTTGTGCCACGGCCTACACCTCAGGCACCGCGGCATAGGTGCGAAGCTGCTGCATTGCAGCCGGGGTCAACGCCTTCACCATGGCCACCCTTCTCCCTTGCCTTCCCAGGCGCTGTCGTCGTCAATGGCAGCCGCGGCCGCGGTCTTGGTCTCCGATGCGCACCGCGGCGGCGTCGAGCGCGCCGATGCGTAGCCACTCGTGCGACGCCGACTCATCTCTCGCCCTCACCGCGGAGGCTGCAGCCATGAACGCGATCAAGGATCTTACTAGTCTGTGCATGAGGAGGCCAACAAGCGAAGGCCAATCTTATACATGTTGCTGCATCTTCCTGTGCACCGGTGCTTCCGAATTGGAGGTGTAAGTTAGCTCTCCGACTCCAGCCCGGTGTCACGGATTCACTATCGGCTGCGCACATCACCGCCGGATCTCATGCGCAACTCCTAGGGAGAGAATGGGGAGGAGCTTCCTAGCCCAGCTGGGCGACGGCATAGCTCCCTGCTACGGCATCAGCCTTGCTGACGTTCAGGTCCAACTCACCGCTATGAACCGGAACTCCACGCCGGCCTGCTGGGCATGCCACCTGAGCCGCTGCCCCATGGCAGCGAGCACCTCCACAGAGGTTGAAGATGAGGCAAGGGCAAGAGTGTCAATTCGCGTGCCATGGCCACCGTGGACTGCTTCCGTGTCACGCCAGACCGTGCCACCTCAGTAAAAGCGGCAAATAGTTAGGAATCTTTATTTTTACGGTGGCAAATATGTTAGGTACTTTTTAAAAGTGGCAAACGGAGAGGCGTCATCCGTAAAAGTGGCAATAAGTTAAATATCCCCAAAATTCAGCATTAACGACTAATACTGAACCAATTTCAGTTTTGTTTTGTTTCTTTTGGGGGTGAGGGGGATACTACCCCCACCCCCAGCAAAAAAAAAGGTGTCGGTCTCTGAATACACAAGGATAGTGCCACGGTTTCTGACATAATGGCAACAAGGACACAGCTAGGTAATTGTGATACATTTTCATATAATTCCAGGATCCAGATTTGAGTCATGACATGTTAATGGCACTAACACCTCTGTGAACTCTTAAAGCTCTAATGTTCACATTTGACTTCCAGTTGGAGATACTAAATACAAACCGCTGCAGGTAATCATGGTTTGGTATTATTCTCACACCGCAGGCTAACTACTGCAAGATTACATTGTAACTAATTCAGTAATTCCATAGATCATGACTCAATTGAACAGTAAAGGACAAAATTGAGCAATAACAAAGATATAGATGTAACCAATCAACCATTGCAACAGAACAAGAACGTGATTGACCACTGTGACCGTATAAGCCACCATATAAGGTATGCGGGGTAAAAGAGTGAAATGCAGGACAAGACATTGACTGAAATTGAACAAGGGAATTCGAAACTCGGTTGCTTAACAATCATTTCTACTGCATCAACCAAATTAGCCTTTGCTGCTTCGAACTTCTCATTTCCGACGCAATGCTTCGTGAACAGCTATCAAGAGAGAAAGGGGGAGGCGCACTGATTGCCGCGGATGAAGAGCTCGTGGTCGCCGTCTGCGCTGGAGACGGAGGCCTCATCGCCGGGGTCGGGGATGGGGGAGGCGGCGAGGGTGGGGTCGAAGAGGAAGTAGTCATAGTCCTGCGGCGGCCGCGCCCCGGGGGCGCCCTCGCCGTCGGCCTCCTCGACCACGAGCCCGTGCGGGCGGAACTCCCGAAGCACCGTGAGCTGCCGCGACCCTATCACCGACGCCATGATCCCTCTGCCGGCCCAGCGGCGGCTAGGAGGGGGGAGGTAACGAGACGGTGAGCAAGGGAAGGGCGGTGTGTGCAGCGTGGAGCCTGGAGCGGAGCGAGGCGAAAGCTCGAGGGCGCTTCGAAACGGTTTACCGCGGTGGCGAAGAAACCCTAGCGACGAGAACGAAATTTTTGCGCGCCGCGGTTTCAGGTTGGGCTAGGCCTAGGCCCTTTGTCCAATGGGCTTTCGTAGGATTTGAAGCCTTCAACGACTAGGCCATATTTGGTCAAGAATGGCAGCTGGGCTGTCTTTTGCATTGGGAAAGAAAAAAAATCCACCACGAGTCCTTCAATCTTCAATTTCAATTTCAGAAAGGTTAGGCAATGAGGGGTCATGCACACGCATGACTGACTCTGCGGCCCATGGAGAGCGAAGATCTGAGCATACCATTTTCTAATGTATCAATAAGTACAGCCCAATGGCCCATTAATCCATAGTAATTCTCCCTCTGTTTCCAATGTTATGAGATCATGCATGTACATATTAATCACAAAAGGACAACAAATATCGCTTTCGAGATGAAGTCAGCAAAGAAAAATGTTGTGTATTTTTCATTGCTTGTTACTTTCTCATTCGATATCCATTTTTAAATCCATTTGTAACATTGTATTCGTTATGATGAGATTTACAAAACAAGATCCATGTTGCATATGTTTAAAAACATTTAACATCAAATAGCAAGTTACATGCAAAATTAGATGAATGTTATATAATAAATTAGCAACAAGTTATTGTTATAAGATTAATGCTAAACTTGTCACTTATATTATAAGATTATGTCACTTGTAGTATAAGATTATGTGATTTGTAAAGTTTAATTCACATAACTTGCTACTTGAAATTTCTATAAATTGATGCATTGTAACTTAGTAAGTATTCAATGAGACATATATAACTTGCTATTAGACATTAGGTATAACTGACTACACCGCCTCGACATAAATTGGTATATTGTTTGTACGTCACTTGTTACATTTAATTTATCTAGAGATAATATACCACATTATGTAAAGGATACAGTATTAAGCCCTACACATGTTGATATATTTTTCCTTACATAAATTGGTATAAGTCACCCCAGTTTATAAAATAAAACTTTATAATTACAAGCGCTGTGAGTTAATATATAATTTTCATCTAGTTTCGTATATAACTTGCTATTGATGTTAAAGTCTTTGAAACATATACAATATATATACATATATACATATACATGATTTCTATTGTGCGCATAAACCATACACGGTGCGCACATGCACATGTTGCAACCTCCATTGTAATTGTTGTTGTGGCTGTCGCAATTGCACTGTAGCAGTTGCGACTCCGCTCGCTGCAGCTGTCGCAATTGAGATGCCACACGTTGTAGCAGTCACAACTGCCTGTAGCAGTTGCGACTCCCCGCGCTGCATTTGTCGCAATTGCGACACCACGCGCTACCGTAGCCGTTGCGACTCCATGCGCTGCCGCTATCGCAATTGCGACGCCGCACGCTACAGCTGTCGGACAGATTTTAGAGAATAAATTATTAGTACAGGAAAAAATTCTGTACGCCATAAGAGCAACGATTCCATAAGAGAGTAAACAAATTTTGAGACGGCACTTCGACGCACAAACTGCCCGATGGACCACAGAGTCGGGGCGTGGAACCGGGAAGCCCAACACGAGCAAGAACATCGAGATGCGCTCGGGGACGAGGCACCATTGCCTGGAAGGGGCGTCGCCAGGCCACCGTTGCCGAGCATCATTGCCCGGTACGCTGGGGAGAGGGGCATCACCGCCGCCTAGTACAATGGATCGAGGGGAAGGACAGCGGCCACCTAGGATTTGGGGAGGGGCGTAGTCATCGGATCCGCCCGGGTGAGGGGCGCCGCCTCCCACCACCGCCAGGGTGTTTGAGGGCGTTGCCGCTTGGCTGCGGCTGCGGGGAAGAGAGGAGGGCTGCCGCCTGGGTGCCGTGAGAAGGCTCGTCGTCGCCGCTCCTTTGGTGACGGGAGAAGGCCCACCGCCGCTGCTGCTTCGGTGCCGAGGAAGGACCACCGTCGCCGCTGCCTCGGTGCTAGGGTGGAGGACCGCTGTCGCCGCGTGCCTGGGTGGGATCTAGGGAGGTGCGGCGCCGATCTAGGGACTAGGTGCCTGGGTGGCCGCCGTCCGGAGGCGCTGCGCCGATCTGGATCTTGTCAACGGAGAGACGAGAGAGAAAAAATGGTGAAAATGAATGTGGACAGACGTTTTGGGCAATATTTATATTGAGTAAATTACGGGTCAGTATTTACTACCAATGATTTTACGGTCTAGGGGATATAGGCTGGTTTCACGCTTGACACTTTAAAAGGGGGGAAATAGATTTTACTATTGCGGAGTCAAATTTACGGTTGCAGGATTTAGGTTGGCTGACCAGCGCATTGATCAGCGCGCTTGGAGTTGTGTATATATATATATATGAGTTGACTTCTTCATTTTCTTTCGTTCAGTCTCGTTCTCCGACAAACTAAAAAACACAACATGTGTCTGGAAAAAGTGGCTATTGGGAACACCGGTTGCGATTCGTCCTTGGACACTTGTAAATGTGTCTGTAAAAGTAGCAAGTAGGAACACCAGTTGCGACTACTACAAGTAGGAACACCAGTTGCGACTACTACAGTTCACGTTTGCGACATTTGTTAAAAAATGAGTCGCAACTGCTTACTGCAATACGCGTTGATAGAGTTAAAAAAACTCGCAATGGCGGTACAAAGTCGCAACTGGCCGTCTCTTTTTTTCCTCCGCGGTAGAAAGTCGCAACCCGCGTTCTCTTCTTCTTCCTCTGGATGTGGTCGCCACCACCCGCCCCCGCCCCGGCTGCCACCACCTGCCGACCTCAACCCACCACCTCCTCGCCCGCCGCGACCTCTTCATCCGCCGACCGCCGCCCCTGCCGCCGCACGGTCCGACCCGGTGTTGACGGTCGATAAAACCATTTTCGACCACCAACATTTCATGTTTTAGAGCATAATTTATCAAGGTTTCATGTATTACTAACCGGTTCCACGAGTTGTGCATAAAAATTGGATGCAGGAGCATGTCACGTACAAAATATCGAAGAAATGCACAAAACAGAGACAAATGGGCAAGGGAAAGGCAAAGGCCCAAAAGTGCATGGCCGGCCGGCCATCTTCCATGGCCGCTCGGCCATACACCATGGCCGATCAGCCATCAGCAAGCCCAGAGAGCCTTTCAGCCCAAGTGCATGGCCGCCCGGCCATGTCACATGGTCGCCCGGCCACGTCACCAATCCAATCTTCGACCTGCATGCAAAGAAACACACATGAACACAAATCCAACCGTGCAACCAAGAATCCAATGTATCCAAGGGTTGAAAGGCCATGATGCAACGGATTGATGACGTCAGCGATCCAGGGAGTGGCCGCCCGACCAAAAGGAGTGGCCGCCCGGCCACCCCCCCCCGGCTCATTTTCCACGTGCATCAACTCCACTAACCGTCAACAGACTCTAGGAGTGCATATCAACCGTTGGATCTTCAAGTCGGTTGATCGGGTGGCCGCCCGGGCACCCCCCCGGCCGCCCTACATGGCCACCCGGCCATGCACAGTGGCCGCCCAGCCACCGAACTTCCTCAACTACCGACCTAGCACCTCTACAAATACCCCCTCGGTTCCTATGCTATAAATACCCCCTAGGAGGTCATTTGCAAGGTGTGGTGGATCAAAAGAAGAATAGTGTGGTTGTGTAGTTGAGTGTAGAGTATAGTAGTAAGACCGCCTTTGGCATTGTAGAGAGAGCCAAGTGTATCAAGAGTGAGTAGTGAGTTGTAGAGTGAAGGAGTCGGATTTCTCTCTGGTATTCTATTCCCGAGCTCTTATTCTCAGAGGAAATATTACTCTATTTCCAGGATACAGTAAAGTTCTTTGCTCCTCTGCTTTATTTATTTCGTACTTACTTTGCTTACATACTTAGTCCCCGCTTAATAGTTTACGGGTGCCAAGTGTGCTCTGTGTAGTTTAACTATACAATTGTGCTTGCTCTCTGGCTTCGAACCAATGTAGTAGCAAACTTGGTTGTGTAGATGTGGTGTCTAGACTAGAGTTGCCTTGGAAGGTGTCTTGTCCCACGCAGTTTTGGTTGGTAGTCCCACCTGGTGACAGTGGGTGTGTGTCCTGTGTAGTCCAACCCCGTCGTTCGGATAAGTTGTCATCGACGAATAGCTGAGTCCTGTAGCGCCCGCCTTTCTCGTCTGGGTTATCAGCACTCTGGTGCTTGGAAGTGGTTCTATAGCCTCAGTGTCCAAGTAAACCTGTTAAGTAGAGTACTAGTTTGTTTAGTAAGGTCTCTACAATTGCTGATGTTACTGTTCGGTCCTATCCGTTTTACGTTGAGTTACTCCTCGTTCCTCGTGGATTTCGATACCCTAGAATACTCTTGGGTGAAAGGCTACAACGTGTTTCCGTGCGCTTGCGGATTTATTTCAGTAGGCTAAGAAACGCCAACACCCACGACCTCCGCCGCGGCAGCATCGTGGATCCGCTTCCCCCCCCCCCCGCCTACCTTCCCCACCGGCAGTCCACCGCCGCCCAACCGGTGGCGCCCCCACCTCCGGTCTCTCCGCCGCCCCACCAACCGCCTCCACCGCCCGCCCGGCCGCCCCTCTAAGTCCGGAGATGCAGGAGGCCATGGCCATGGCGGTGGCCTCCACCCCAACTCCGAAACCCGAACCCTAACCCAGCGAAGGCGGCAGCCATGGCCATCCCTCGTGAAGGTGGCAGCGGCAGCCTCTCTCCCTTCTTCCGCCTACTTCCTCGGCGAGGAGGCGAGGTAGACACACGGCGGCTGCCTCTCCCCCTTCTTCCCCGATGAGGAGGCGAGGCAGACAGGCGGTGGCGGCCTCTCCCGGTCTTCCCCGGCGAGGAGGCGAGGCAGACAGGCGGCGGCGGAGAAGAAGGTGCTATAGTAGACGGGTTGAACTCCTTGCAGTGTGGGTTGCAACCCGCTACAGTGGTTGGTTGCTACAGTATCTCGCAGGTTGCAACAATTACAGGACAACGGTTGCGACAGCTGGTAGCTCCAAAGAAGAAAAGGTTGCAAGTGGGCATGTGCGCACCATGCATTGGCTATGCGCACATGCACACAGTAGAAATCTTGTGTATATAATTTTATGAATCTTACTGCAAGAAACATGATGGTGCGAACGGAAGTGAAAACGTACATCATATGAGAGAGTGATGAGCAATGAAAAAACTAACATATATTATACTTAGCTCATCGCTGGCATCATATTGAAAGTGGCATTTCAATGGTTTTCTTATAGTTAAATGAGATTTCTTTGTGGGTGGTCGGCCAAGCCTCCTAGTATGTACGAATAACACACATTGCACGCGGCTAAGAAGGAAAGGAGATGATCGCGCACATAGGACTAAAAAGGAAAGGAGGGGTCGCGCCGTACCAAGGTCGTGGTGGGGTTGCGCATTAGCGCGGTCCTTCATTTTGTAGCCGAATCTGGATTTCAACCCTAAACTGCAAAACCAAATACTGCGAGTCCCTAAATTTGCTTCATCCTCGAACAAAACCACATTGGTTTTCACTAACGTGGACGCACCCATCGCCATGTCATCATGTGCACGTGTACCTGGGTCCACTCGTCAGTCTCTCTTCCATGTCTTTAGCATTGCCGCCTGCACTCCACCTCGCCGGCGCTGCCCCTCCTCTCCTCCACCGCCACAGGCCACGTCGCATCGCATCTACCCCCACTAGCTATCGCTCTTCTCCTCCATTGCCAATGGGCGAACTCACCTGTGCGTCACTGCGTTCACCCCCTACTGACGTTGTCGCTCCTCTCCTCCACCGCATCGGGCGCCTCACCTGTGTGTAGCCACGTACACCCCACTGACGCTGTCGCTCCTCTCCATTGTCGCAGGCACCTCACTTGCGTGCAACCATGTCCACCCTCCATCAGCGTTGTCGCTCCTGTCCTCTGCAACCGCGGGCGCCACCACAGCATCCACCCCCACCGGCGCTGCCGCTCCTCTCCTTCACCACCGTCGGCGCATCACATGCGCGCTGCTCGCGCCCCACCATGCTCGTCGTGGGCAAGCATGGTGACACACATGGCATGGCTCCTCGGCACCGTGATGGCGCTCCTATGCTCAAGGCTAGGCTCTAGGCCAAGCGGGTGTCGCGGGGCATGTTAGCACTGCCCTCTTCGTCTTCAGACGTGTGCATAGGTCCACCTCGGACACGTCTGTGGGGAGCATGACGGCGATGACGTGCACGCTGCGCTGGCGGTTGAAAGCCTCATGCACCAAGCATGGGATGAGGAGGCGTGGGACGTTGTTGATCATGCCGTCCACACGGACCATTGCAGTGGGGCACACGAAGGAAGGGGCCATGGTACCGGAGAGCGTGTGGTGGTGGTGGGTGGCGGTGCTTGGTAGGCTCCTGTGGTGGCAAGACCTGGCCCATCACAACCACTGTAGATTGCATGTCGTGGCCTACTACGGTGAGGTTGGTGGTGAATGGAGGGGTCCAATGCTGAAGAAAGAGATGGAGGAGAGAAGAGAAAGCTATGGCAGACATGTAGGCCCTATTGCCAGATGGCACTAACATATGGGCCCCCACTATCACGTCACGCAAAACCACCACCAAAACCATGCAAGGGATGTGATTTGGACAGTTTTGATAGTTGAGGTACCCGAAGTATCTGGTTTTGCGATTTAGAGTTGAAACCTAGACTCAGTCACAAGTTGAAGGACCTGGGCGGGGACTTTTCCCATTGGGAAATGGTGTTTCTTTATTTCACAAACTCGATGGGGTACGACGCGACCCCTGGCTTCTCGGCCCGTGCTCTTCGATGAGTTGGGCTTCTCATGGGCCTCTTTCTCGCAGCAACCACTCACACCCCACCCTCCCTACTCCATCCTTCCGACCGTGCACCACTCTCACCTGCATGCCCTCAAACTACGCCTAAATTGAATCCCGTCGTTGTCGAAAAGAGAGAGAGCAGTGGTTTCGGCGGTAGGCGCAGATCGGTGGCGATTTTAGCCGAAAGTTGCGGGCGGGTGCTCCAGCTGACAGCAGCAAACGCTGCCCTCACTGGCAGCCTAACAAGGTCAGTTACTCCAATCCCCTCTCCCCTCCATCACCGGTTGACTACTCCTCCTATTGCGTCATCCATCCTAGGAGTCTCTCTCCACGCTCACACTTTCCTCCCTCGGTTGTACATCACCTCCCCATGACATGTTGGGGAGGGGTGATAGTTTTTCTATACCATATGTTGTTATCCGTTGTGGCACTATCGGATCTTCCAATATGAATAATCCTTGCCATCAAACCCTAGGACTTTGCCAACTAAGTGAACCACGGTTGCCTCGGTGGATCTCAGGAACCTATTAGGGTATAGAGAAACTTAACTTGGCTAGGATATCGATTGAGGACTGTGGAAGGCGACCGAGGTGGTGAATAGATCTCAGCTAAAAAATTTCGAACATGAAAACCATCTCTCCTTAGCTGTGAGAATCACTGTCGTCGCCAAAAGCGGACGGCCTAGGCAGCTGACGCACCAAGGAACCATGAGGTACGCTACCACTATGGTTGATCCCTCCTAGTTGTGGTTCTGAGCATCCCCAAGCGTCCCGGGGGCGGTGAGAGGGGGTTCTTGGCATGCCACTTGGCTTGACCTACTAGCCATGGTGGTTGGGAGTGGTGAAGGTGGTGAGCGTGTGGTTGGAAAAACACCCTGCAGATACACAAACAACAGATCGGCATTAAATTCCAGCCAGATTGCTAGGATCGGCTCATAAGAGCCGATTGCCTCCTTGCATCCTGATGGGTTAGTGCGTCAATAAAGCATAACAAGGAGATAAAAACTTGCCTAAAGCATGGCCTAGATGATGCAATTTCCTAAGTTGATTTGCTATGCATGTAACCACATGGATCTTGCTGAGATGAACCTAACTGAACCATTAATCGCATGCATGAACAAAGATCGGAACTCACTAGGAGGTTCATCTAAGAAAGTAGATAGAAATCTAAAACATGTAAGACATCTCAGCAAACCCTAGCTTTAATTTCCTAATCTAAGATCTAAGCAAACCCTCGCTTTAATTTCCTAATCTAAGATATATAACCGGATGGGCTAAAGATACACGAAAATCCGCCTCTGCGCGGGTGGCCCATGAAGTCCAACGAATCTGACCCGATGGCAATCCTAAACCGGCTATGATTTTGGCGGTAACAATCACATAGCAATTAGAGTGCTGGTGATCCTAGGACACAAAGAGGAAAGCCAACAGCAGAAGAAATCTCTCAAATGCCCACGAGACGGACGAAAGCAAAACAAACCTATAACTCGACAGCCAGAGTCTAGTAGCCACTCTACACACAGGAGTGTGTCTCACTGGGATTGCCAATGAGTTCAAGTATGGGCTTGGAGCAGAGGATCAAAAACCAAGGTAACAGACTCAAAAACCAAGCAAGACACGCAGCCAAAGACATAACTGTAGGATCGAAAGCTGTGACTAGAGGAGTGTGAATAGGAACGCTTCAAAAACTAAATTCAACCCCAACTTGAAGCTAGATATCGTCAACTAGACAAATACGTATCTAGCAAGTACTTGGTATCGTCCACTAAACAGATACGTACCAAGCGAAAAGCGGAAGCACTCAACTCGACAATCACTCAAAGATCGTAAGCCAAGGAACGCAATGACTCTTGCACAAGTCGTCCACTAGCCACTCAAAACACCAAAATGTGCCTCATTAATGAATGACAAGAAAGAGTTATGGGCATGCAATGGAAAAACCAAAAGCAAGGATGAAGCAAAACACTTGATCGCAAAAACACCGAAGAAAAGCAAGAGCACCGGACTGTACAGTCCTAGGCCAGACTATCCAACAGGGATAGACCCCACTGGCCAACACTAGATAATCCGATAGGCAGTGGTGGACTATCCGAGGCAAGTGCCAGACTATCCGGTAGAACATCGAACTATCCGGTGAGCGAAGAAAAACAACCCAGTTCTTGAGCTCCAAACCCAAAACTTGACCAAACCTTATCCAATCTTCACGTAATTTTACACAGGTTATCCTGACTCAATTCCAAATCTATTCCCAAAAGATCTACTAAAAAAGATTAGGGCATTAGCAGAAATTTCAATCTCACGAGTATGGAAACATGTGGGTTTCGTACCTAATGGACATGAATATGGTTATAAAAACCTACCTGTGGGTCTTATCGGGTTGGATACCAGAAATACTACGGATAGGGTGCACGTATGACATTTTACCCACAGATACACCGTAGAGACCCACGTTGGGCATGAGCCCAAGTACATAGGTCATATAGATGAGGCATTGAGGCCTATCCAAGCAGCCTATTTTAACGCAAACTCTAACACATGAGGGGGTCGTGTGTGCCCCCTCGGCTTGCTCTGTGCACCGGCCCATGTGCCCCTGTGGCCTATTCCGTACTGTTTCGGTCCACGTGTGCCCCGCGCCTCCAGCCAATGCACCCGAGGCCTGCTTGGCCCGTGCACCTCGCGCCTCTTGTTTTGCAAGCATGTTTTGACCCATTGCAATATCATTGTTTTACTAGGTGGCTTTAATTTAAACCTGGAAGCACCCCAAGAAGGTGGTTTGGATTTGAACATGGTGCCTCAGCAAGAAGATGGTTTTGACTTTTGATGTTCACCCACAAGTGCCTGTTGCGGCAAATGGCAACGTTGTCCAAGGTAGAATAAACGTACTAATGAATATTTTATCTGTACTGTTTACCGTTGCCACTAATCCAAACAATACTAAAAGCTAATTTTCATATATTTAGGCAACAAAAACATCTCGGATGAATTAAGGAAACAAATTTATCAAGTTTTATTGGCAAGAAGCAAAAATGGGACATTGGGGAAGCATGTTACCAAAGAAATTTCCCAGCTATTTGGAGTCCATTTGCGCACTATCCAATGCTTATGGCAATGAGGTAAAACCTACCTTGCTCAAGGCATTCCAGTTGATGTTGCTAGTAGAAAGCATGGGAGAGTTGGCTGTAAGCATGTTCCTTTGGATTTAGAACCATTACGCAATGTTCCTCTTAAGAAGAGAACAACACTAGAAGATGTACGTGTAGCTCTAGGTATTAGCAAAAAAAGCTCTAGAGATACATCAAGGAAGGCCACATTAAGCGTCATTCAAATAGTATCAAGCCACATTTAACAGATGCAAACAATAAGGCTAGGCTTAAATGGTGTGTGGATATGCTTGAGTTGGAAAGTATGCTTGTTCCTAGGTTTACAGGGCCGTTTGATGTTGTTTTCATTGATGAGAGATGGTTCTACCTTACTAGAAAATCAGAGAGATATTATTTACTTTCAGATGAGGATGAGCACTTGCGTACATGTAGATGTAAGAACAACATCCCTAAGATCATGTTTTTTGGTGTCACTACTCGGCCAAGGTTTAATAGTGAGGGAGTTTGCATCTTTGATGGAAAGATTGGGTGTTTTCCTTTGGTTACCTATGAGCGTGCTAAGAGGAGTAGTGTCAATCG
Source organism: Paspalum vaginatum (assembly GCA_030272315.1). Lineage (NCBI taxonomy): Eukaryota > Viridiplantae > Streptophyta > Magnoliopsida > Poales > Poaceae > Paspalum > Paspalum vaginatum. The sequence goes on along the minus strand of CM059020.1, from coordinate 31,061,210 downwards.
CCCAGCTAGGACAATGGAAGTGAAACCAATCCCTACAATTACTAGAGATGTCATTAGAGTGTTCATGATAGAGAAGGTGTTGCTGCTATCCAAGCTAAGTGGCCACGTGAGGATGTGAGCAAACCCATCTATATCCAGCAAGACAACGCACCAGCCCAACTAGATCATGATGATCCATAGTTCTGTGAAGCCGCCAAGCAAGAAGGTTTTGACATTCGGTTCATTTGTCAACCAGCGAACTCATCGGATTTTAATATATTAGATTTGGGTTTCTTTCATGCTATCCAATCTATTCAATATAAGAAGAATGCAAGAACAGTTCAAGACCTTATTCCAGCTGTCCAAGAGGTGCATTTTCTAGTGTTATAAATTTCTCTATTTTTGTTACTTCTATCAATTCGTGGTTCTAACTTTGCTTTAGAAACAGGCATTCCATGAGTATTGTCCACGGAAGGCGAATAGAATATATTTGACACTGCAGCAAGTATGGAAGGAGGCAATGAAAGCTCATGGTTCAAACAAGTTCAAAATTCCACATATGAAGAAAAATAGCCTAGAGATACAAGGACGACTACCGTTGCAAATCACTTGCGAGGCATCACTACTTGCAGATGATATGGCCAAGCTCGCTGCATGGAATATTTAGATGTGGATTAGTATTTTCATTATCAGAATCAGACTATGTAATCTCTAGCTAGTTTATCTTACCATTAATCTTCGGCCAATGAGTCGGAATCTTCAACTTTGGCAACGTGCTCAGTAGCACGATCACGTTGCCACATGTGCGTCGGAAGCATGATCACTCTACCATCCATCACTAGATCATCTATATTTGGAAAGATTACCTCGCAATCAAATCTATCGTAGCCATAAATCCTAATAATGACAATGTAGTCACTATGCATGAGACCACATCGACGGCATGGTGGCTTCCTACAAGCTCGCCAGAACTCCTCACAGTCCTTCCTGTCGTTAATTTGGCCGCATCGATTACTCTCCTTGTCGTGGAACTTTTGTCCGAGGTGGTCCATGACGTCGTCCTGTGCGGTGCTAAAGTGAGATGTGCCATCCACCGTGACGTTGTTGGACTACACAAGGATGCCGTCCATGGTGCCGGCGCCGGGAGCAAGCAAAGGCCGGAAGAGATGGATGGGAATGAACAAACAAGACGGAGATGCTACGGTCCTTGTTTTTGTATGGACATCCATCGTAGCCGTTGCATCCACACCAGCATGCTTGCATGGCGCCTTGGGACCTCGCGCCATGCACGCATACGGTAGCTCCTCGGGAGCTCACATGCAGCGGCGCACGGTGTGCATCGAGACATGCAGCGTATTAACACAGTCAAGGGGCAACAATGTCTGAAATGTACTACCAAAGCTAGAACGACACTATTTTGGATACTTTGTTTGCTTTTCCAGAATGACACTCTTTTGGGACCTAGAGGGAGTATGACATGTATAGCTAGGGTGCTTGAACTACGCTGATCTATCGGCTGGTCACGTGCACGCGCTGCAGCAGCATGTCGTGGATTGTAACAAGCGATTAGGTAGCGTAGAACGAGCTACATGAAGATCGATCTACTACATGAAGCATAGGTGCCAGAACAGATCCATAGACATGCAAAGGTAAAGATGGATCTCACGTCAAGCAAAGCTCATTGCGAGATTCATCGAGGTAACTAATGGATCTCGTGACAAGCTAGGCTTGACACGAGATTCATTGGGATAACTAGCGAATCGTGCCATCAAAAATGCTTTAGTACACAGTTCACCATGTGGCTCATGTCGTAATGCCCTAACGGATCTAAGAACCATTGGAGCAGCACGACGATTACCTTGAAAACCCTAGTTGTTAGGGGTGGCGATGCGCCGAGAGAAGTTGGAAACACGAGCTATAGGAAATGTAATGTCGTCGATTTTGTTACGTAGGTATGGGTACATATTTATGGTGTAAAGACTTGGACGTCAAGTTTGATTCTAGCTAGTAAAACCATAACTTTAACTAGACTAACTTCTAATTCGACTAAAACAAGAAATAAAAGATACTTGGCCCACAGGCCCCTCAAAATCGCCTCTTTCCTGGGCAACCAAACTCAGTCCATTAGCCGATCTTCTCGCCCCATAGATCGGCTCTGCTCGGCCCATTAGCCAACTCGGCCCAAATATCAATTGGCCAAATTTTGGCAATAACACCCGCCCCACTAGCTTTGGCAATAAAAAATATACCAAAGCAAAGTTTAATGCGAAAAACGAAGAGCCACACGGTTCTGCAATTACTGTGTCATAAGTATTTGGCACACACACACTCCATTTTTTACAAACATATGGTTCCACTTTTACTACTTTTGGTAAATTTATGTGCACACATGTATTGTCTCTGCCTGGACCATGTTGACCTCTGTAGGGATCGGATGCGCAAGAGGGGGGATGAATTGGACTAATTTCAAACTCTAATCGAAAGTCCTTAACGAACTACAATTAGCCCACTTCACCCTCTAAGAGAAGATAGGCCTAACTAGTGAAGAAAGGCCCTACTCATGCTAGTGAGAGAGATAAACCTACTCATGCTAGTGAAAGAAATAAGCCTACACATGCTAGTAAGCACAAATATGATCATTGCAAGCGATATACTATCCAAGAGGAAACTAAACATGGTAACTACAAGATGCAATCCATGAAAATGAGCAAGGGAGCAAATGCATCAAGTAGAAAGAGAAGGGGAAGAGACAACCAGATTTCTTCTCGTGGTGTCAGAGGTTTGGCACCCTTCCCTAGTCTACGTTGCGGCACACCCTAGAGTGTTTTGCCACCTCCCATGCTTGTGGGCGCTCACTAAGAGTCTCCGTTCGCCATCTCAGCAAGGTGAAGCTCAAGCCTTGTACACCTTTGTTCTTCAGGCTTCCACAATCTCCTTGCTAAGCTCTAAGAATGCACCTCGGTCGCCAAGTCTGGCTAGGTGCTGACTGTTACTGATTCCTTCTTTTGTACTGATTCGTGAATGCCGCGCACCGAAATACAGGGGTGTGACTGTGTGCCCATGATCCTAGAAAATTTCCAAGAATTGTTGTTGGCCCTTGACCATCCGGCTCTCTTCAAGCCTATAAAAGCGAGGGTCGTAAACTGAAACACAACATCCATCAACTATCTCTGCCGCCCTCCTTTGAAGCATGCAATAGCCATGGAGAAGTCCGACCTCCGCCTAGCCCTTCTCTTCTTCCTTGTTCTTGCCCAGGATATGAGAATACCCTAATCCGCCTTCACGTGAAATCCACACGTGGTGGATGCTTGGATAGGAGAAGACCCTAAGGTCTCTACCTTATCCTGCCGTCTAGAGCAGGACCGCTTGCCGTGCTGATGTGAAGGGTAGATCGTTCCTTGAGGCAAGGAGCCATCTGTGTTCTCGGTGTCGAGGGGAGATCACATGTTGGCATGCTTGCGTGTGTTGCTCCAAGAACTTCCAGATGAGGCGGCCAAGGGGAAGAAAGGTGAAGCTTTCTTTTCGGGTAATGTGCTGCCTGCTTCATTTGGAATAGCTATTCCTCCCCTGCGCCGATAGCATCCGGGCCCTTGTTGGTATTGCTTGGCCTACCATGGGTGCCTAGATGCTACCTTTTGAGAAGTCTTGGAGGTGCATCCTGTCACTGCCCCTTCGTGCCTGATCTGTATCACATGTGGTTGCTTGGGTGCGGGTCTTGATGGGGGCAGATGGGTGGTTTATCTTTTTCTCGTCTTGAGTCGTGTTCTTGAGTTGGGCGTGCTCTTCTTGTAATGTCAAATGCACCCGACCGAGCTCTTCTTGTTATGTCAGATGTGTGTCCCTTGTAATGAGATATTTGCTTAATAAAGAATGAAAAAACCTACTGAATGCCTGAGTTATTGTGTGTCGAGTGTAGAGAACTTTCTTGATGTCGAAACTCATCCAAATGAGCATTGTGGGCGTGAAGCGCTGATTGCTTAATGTCGTGAACTGACTGCATGATATGAGGAATCTAGATGCCTAGACGTTTGCCCTGAATGCAGGCATGTCACACCGACTTCAAACCACCTCGACAGCTTAACTCGATTGCCCTATAATGAGGGTTTTGATTTTACCCTTTTACTGAATGAGCGAAAGCATGCAACACAGGCAATAGATTGGGCTACGACCTAAGCCGATTGTAACACGAAGAGGGTTTAGAGGTTACCCTTTACTGAATGAGCAGAAGCATGTAACACCAGCGATAAGTCGGAGTACGACCTAAGCCGATTGCTCTGCGAAAAGGGTTTAGAGGTTACCCTGTACTGAATGAGCAAAAGCATATAACACCAACAATAAGTCGAGTACGACCTATGCCAATTGCTCTGTGAAGAGGGTTTAGAGGTTACCCCATACTGAATGTGCAAAAGCATGTAACACCGGCAATAAGTTGGAGTACGACCTAAGCTGATTTCTCTGCGAAGACGATTTAGAGGTTACCCAGTACTGAATGAGCAGAAGCATGTAACACCAGCAATAAGTCAGAGTACGACCTAAGCTGATTGCTCTGCGAAGATATCTGAATGAGTAGAAGCATGTAACACTAGCAATAAGTCGGAGTATGACCTAAGTCGATTGCTCTGCGAAGATATCTGACTCGGAAGTAGAAGATGTTGGGTTTCCTCCCAATGAGGAGCTCATATGGGGTCTTGCCTGGTAGCTGGTGGAAGTAGACTCGATTTGATGCATGACACGCCATGTTGATTCCTTCTGCCCAAAAATCCTCCAGCGTGTCGTAGTCATCCAACATGGCTCTTGCAAGAGTGATCAATGTCTTGTTCTTCCTCTCAACAACTTTGTTTTGTTGAGGTGTGTAGGTGGCGGAGAACTCGTGCTTGGTGCCTTCGTCATCACACCACTCATCCACCTTGTAGTTCTTGAAGTTGGAGCCGTTGTCACTTTGGACCTTCACAATGTTGAGGCCAAACTCACGTCGGGCCCTCTTGGCAAACGTCTTGAACCCTTCCAGAGTCTCCCCTTTATCACCTAGGAACAAGGTCCAAGTATACCATGTAAAATCATCAACAATGACTAGGCAATAGAAGTTACCGCCAATGCACTCATTTGTAGTGGGACCGAAACGAACCATGTGAAGTAGTTGGAGTAGCTTGGAGGTTGAAACACAAGTCTTCATGGGATGGTGACTTGCAACTTGCTTGCCGGCTTGACAAGCACTACACAACTTGTCCTTCTCGAACATCACGTCCTTCACGCCGGTCACCATCCCTTCCTTGACAACCTTCTTGAGTGGGCTCATTCCAATGTGTGCAATGCGACGGTGCCAAATCCAACCCAAGGAAGACTTGGAGAAGAGGCATGTTGTTGATGATGTCTCCATGTTGGTGAAGTCCACAAGGTAGAGGTGGTCACGCTAGAACCCTTTGAAGACCATAAAATTATCTTTGTCACTTCTAACTACAACACCATTCTTGTCAAAGTCACATGTTAGACCAAGATCATAAAATTGTGTGATTGAGAGAAGATTGAAACTCAAAGACTTCACAAAGAGAACATTAGAAATGGACAAATCATTAGAGATAGCAATTTTACCCAATCCAATGACTTTGCCCTTAGAATTATCACCAAAGGTGACTTGCTCTTTGTCTTTGGGGTCTTCTAGTGAGGTGAACATACCGTCATTGCTGGTCATGTGTTGTGTACAACCACTATCAAGTACCCAATGCTTCCCACCGGCTTTGTAGTTCACCTACACATAGAGAAGTCAATGTGGAGTTTTTGGCACCTACACAAGTTTTGGTCCTTGCACGTGAGTGACTAGAATTTTGGGGACCCAAAGTTGCTTGGGGAGCTCTCCCTTCTTGCTCTTTATCCTTGCCAATGAATTTGGCCTTCACCTTGCCATTGAAATTGCTCAACTGGTAGATGTTATTGTCATACATGGATTTAAAGTTAGAAGGCAATTTTGTAGAGGGCGGTTAGGAATGGGGCACTCCCTAGTGTGGTGACTAGTGATCATGCAATGGTTACAATGTGAGCCCACTCCTTTTATGAAGCTATCTTTGACCTCCGGTGAGGGAGTGTCATCCACTTTTGGCGGCTCCGGGTAGGATCCTAGCCCTTTTCTTTGAAAGTCATGGAGATTGTAGAATAATATTTCTTGTTGCTTCATTTCCCCTCTTGTAAGCTTGGCTAGACCACTCTTTAGGCCTTCAATTTGAGCCTCCAATTCTTTCACCTTTGTCCCTTCACACTTAGGCAAGTCATTAGTAGCAAGGGGACCGGGAGCAAGATCCTCACAAGAAGTAGAGACATTGACCTCCACCACATTTGAAGTGGTAGAGTGCTCAAGACTTGAGTCAATGATCTCATAGGCAATTTCAAGCTCTTGATACTTGTGAGTCAACTCTCTATGCTCTTGCACAAGCCTCTTATACTTTTGCTCATTTATCTTGCCAATTTCAAGGTTCTTAAAATGAGTCTTGACAAGCTCATTATGTTTGGCAAGTAAAGAGCTGTGAGAAGCCTTAAGATTAACGTGCAACTTTTTTTATAAATGAGTTGCCCTCCTCAATTTGCTTGACATTTGCTTTGGTTTTAACTTGCTCTTTAAGCAAGGCATTATGTTTCTCAAGCAAATCATGGTGCGTCTCCTCTAGCTAGTTTGGCAAGAGTACTCTCAAGATGCTTTACATTGCCTTTTCCCCTCTTGATCACAGAAACGTACTCATCGATCAAAGAAGCAAGATCATCGGGAGAAAGTTCATCATCACTATCATCTACCTCTATTTGTCATACCTTAGAATTTTTTGCTATTAGGCACATTGGCGGTGGAGGAAGTGTTGGCCCTTTGGTGGAGATGGCGAGCCTGGCGAAGTCATCATCATCATCATCACTTGATTCTTCACTTGTTTCTTCGTCGGTCACCTACTCATTTGTTTCACACATAAAGTTTCTTTGAGGGCCCTTCTTTTTCTTGGGGAAGAGCTTGGCCTTGTGCTCTTTCTTCTTGTTGTTGAAGGGCTTGCGCTTGGGTTTTTCTTCCTCCTCTTCATCATCGGACTCATCTTTCTTGTTCTTGTTTTTGCCCTGGTCCGGCTTGGGGCACTCATATGAGATGTGGCCATTTTCACCAAAATTGTAGCATTTCTTATTGTCATCCCTTCTTGGATGAAATGCCTTCCTCTTAGAGTCAAAGTTGAAACCCTTCTTGTTAATCTTGGCATGAAGGCTGTTGAACTTCTTCATCATGAGAGCAAGCTCGTCATCTTCTTCATCATCACTTGAATCATTGCCTTGCTTTTATTCACTTGATGAGCTTTGAGGTGGAAAAGTCACCTTCCTAGGAGTGGGAGCTCTCTTGGTCTTGGTCTTGGTCTTGGCCTTGAGAGCCACGGTCTTGCTTGGTGAAGATTCTTCTGTGATGCCAAGTACTCCCATCTCATGAGCTCAAATTTGGCTCACCACCTCAGTCACCTCAAGTGTATCAAGGTTCTCCTTTTGAAGCATGGTGTTGATGATGTTGTACTTGGGCTTGATGAGGATGCGAAGGATCTTTCGATTGATGGTGCCCTTGTCAAGTTTACAAACATCAAGAGCATTAATGTCCTCAATGATAACATTCAAGTATGAGTACATAGAATTGCAATTTTCATAGGAATGCGTCTTGAAATCATCATATTTAGCCTTAAGCACATGATACTTTTGCTCTCTAACTTTAGTAGTGCCTTCATGAATCTCAACAAGCTCGGCCCAAATATCACATGCATTAAGTTTGCTTGAGACCCTAGCAAACACCTCTTGGCTAATGCGTTCAAAGATAGCATTTTGGGCCCTAGCATTCCACTTGATTTGATCATTAGTGTGTGGCATGACAAACCCATACTTAGTAGCTTCCTACACCTCGATGGCAATGAACTCAAGGTATGCCCACATGTGAGCTTTCCAATAGCTAAAGTTCTTGCCCTCAAAGTAGGGGACCGAGCCACCCATCTTGGACATCTTGCTCTAAGCGGTGAAGCTTAGTGATCCAATGAGCAACGAAGCTCTGATACCACTTGTAGGGATCGGATGCCCAAGAGAGGGGGGTGAATTGGACTAATTTCAAACTCTAATCGAAAGTCCTTAACTTAACGAACTACAATTAGCCCACTTTACCCTCTAAGCGGAGACATCCCAAACTAGTGAAGAAAGGCCCTACTCAGGCTAGTGAGAGAGATAAACATACTCATGCTAGTGAAAGAAATAAGCCTACACATGCTAGTAAGCACAAATATGATCATAGCAAGGGATATACTAGCCAAGACGAAACTAAACATGGTAACTACAAGATGCAATCCATGAAAATGAGAAAGGGAGAAAATGCATCAAGTAGAAAGACAAAGGGAAGAGACAACCAGATTTCTTCTCGTGGTGTCGGAGGTTTCGGCACCCTCCCTAGTCCACATTGCGGCACACTCTAGAGTGTTTTGCTGCCTCCCATGCTTGTGGGCGCTCACTAAGAGTCTCCGTTCGCTATCCCGGCAAGGTGGAGCTCAAGCCTTGTACCTCTTTGTTCTTTGGGCTTCCAGAATGTCCTTGCCAAGCTCCGAGAATGCACCTCGGTCACCAAGTCTGCCTAGGTGTTGCCAAACACCAAGAGTAACAAGCCTCCGGTCTTCACTTGATCTTTATCCTCACCAAGATGGATGCACACAAGCCTCTTGACCTTGATCTTACTATCAAAGCTGTGAATATGTGAGTGTGTGATGCAAAGAGTGAAGCACAAGAGGCTCTCTGAGTTGCTGTAGCTGTTGGAGTGTCAAAGAGCATGAAATGAATTGAGGGAACCATATATATAGCCCTCAAATCAAGAGAGCCGTTGGAGAGAAACCCTGGCTGACGCAGTGTAGATTGGATGGTACGGTCTATGCTCTCTGTGAGGATGAAACCATACGGTCCATGCACTTTTCCAACGGTCACTGAACACTTGCGTCACTGTACTTTGGTTCGATGTTTAGGATGGTCCTAACAGACCGTACTATACGGTCTATTTTCCACCTGAATTTCCTCGAAGTACACACCCTCGGGTTTATTAGGACGGTCCCTGGACGGTCTATGCAGACTCTACTATGTGGTCCACTGTGTTTCTACCTTCCATCCAATTGCATGGCTTCGGATTACTTGGTATGGTTGCCATACATTTTTCAGGACCATACTATATAGTCTGTGTACCTTCTGATTTCTTCCAAATGCTTAGCTTTGGGATAGTTTGTACAATCCATGGACGGTTCTTCAGACAGTACCATATGGTCCATGTAATCTTCCCTGGTTTCCACATGCATTGCCTTGAGTTAATTAGTCCATAGCTTAGTACGCTTACACACAATCGGACCTTCATGAGTTGAGGATTTGCATGGCCACTTCAACTTCCAATCCAAGCTTAAAGGTACAGTCCATTGTGTGTTTCATGGACCAGACCATACGGTCCATGCAGTTTCCTCTGATTTTTCTTCCTTCGATGAGAAATGATCCATCCTTTGATTTGCTTTGACCATGAGTATCTTTGGACTGCACCTTTGCTAACAATGAGTCATTTTGGCTAGTGTGTGCATAGTTTGTTGGCATATCTCATGATCAAGCTTCAACCATTGACCCCCCTATTAGTGTGAACACTAGAAAACTAGAAAATCCTATCTAAGGATGGATCCTTCAACACCCATGATCCTTGACTCTAGAAGAGTCCTTAGCCTTCAAGATACCGATGAAAACCGAGTCCACCTTCATGAAATGAATCCTTGAAATTAGGGGCCACATTTTAAACCCTATGAGCAACCATAATATTTATGTTATAGAACCTGCACTCATGAGCTCATTAGAACACAATTAAGCTTGTCATTCAATCACTGAAACTCACCTAAGGGCCTAGTTGCTTACAACCTCCCACAAGGAAGAAAAAATACACAAACAGAAATTATGAATAGACAAATAATACTGGTATTACTAGGCAATAATAGTGCTCTCCGTTAGACAAAAATACTAGTGTCACTAGGCAAAAATACTAGTATCATTATGCAACAATGCAATAGTATTTTTGCCCAATGAAAAATAACATTTAGCATAATTAAAACCAGCATTTTGCCTAATGGACGAAGGCGGGGAGCGGTGGAAGGAGGCTTGCCGCCTTCTTCGTTGCGATAAGGTGACCATCCGATCGGATCTACCTAGCGGGAGATGGAGGTATGGTCAGAGAATAAGCAGTTCCGGCAGTTGACACACCCCAGGGAGAAGCAGGACCGATGGTGAATAAGGCGTGACCGTTGGCGTGTAGCGTCGATGAGCACAACCTCCCCGTCGCGGTCAGGCGAGTCCCTGCTTGGACCCTTGGGGAGCTCGAGCCATAGTGGGTGGCGGTGCCCAGGAGGAGCTTGGTGAAGACACCCACAAGGATCACGGCCATGGCAGCCTGCTGCAGCTCAGATCCATGCCGAGCACCTTGGGAAGGAGGTGTGACTGCCACCACTGGCGGTGCTGGCCAGCAGGCTCGACCCTAAGGAGGAGGATGAGCAAAATGAGATGTCACCGACTACAAGGAGCACATCGTGGGGAGAAAAAGTGTGGCATCAACTGCTTGATCTAGCTCTAGATCTTGGTGCATGCATGGCGAAGGAGGGCAGCCGCTGGTGGCAGCGGCAGTGGCCAGCGGGGGAGGGGCAGGGGTGCCCACACAGCGGAAGGAGATGTGACGTCATGTTTGGTAGAGATGGACTGGGAGAAAGGGATGTCGACGTGTAAGGACCGTGTTGGGGTATCCGACCCAAGAGGGGGAGGGGCGAATTGGGTCGCTAATCTGTTTTGTAAAACCTAGGCTATCTAATGCATAATATAAACATATTGCATCCTTTACATGCTAGTTAAGTACTTAAGTCTAAGGTTTATCTATGCACACTCTAACTTACCCAAAAGACTTACAACCTAGAGGCAAACCTAATCAAAGTAACGAGGAAAGCTAAAGGCACACAAGAAATTCAATGCGAAAATGTGAATGTGGTAAGTAAAGAGAGTAAGGAAGGGGGATGCAAACTCCTAAGGAAACACAACAATTTAACGTGGTTCACCACGAAGGACTACATCCACGGGCTCGCCACCAAAGGCAAAATCCAAGTAGGGCACCAAGACTCTTCTGGTCACTGTCTTGTGCTAGCCGTCAAGGCTCTCGGCAACAAAGGCTAAGTGCCACCAAGCTACTGAGGCTTGGCCATCGCCACTGTCTCTCTCGGCCACAAGTGTCACCACTGCTCCACACCAAAAAAAAGGGTCTAGCAACGAGTACAATGTGGGTTGACTGCAATCAAGGCTTCTCGATAGCTCATGCAGTAGTTGCACTCAAGAAGTGCTCGCAAGCTCACTTTCTCTAAGCTCTAATCTAGCTTGGACTAAGCACTAAACACACTTTTGGTGGTTGGGGTTAGTGATATGTTTGGAATACTCCTCTACACTTGTTCTGGTCTTCAGTGACTCCAACTCACCCATAATGGCCGAGTGGAGTGGCTTATATAGCCCCCCAACACAAACTAGTTGTTAGCCAAAAGGCTGCTAGAAAGTGCTATAACATATGTTATGGTCTATGCACTTTGGCATACTTTGGACCATACGGTCCATTGTACTTGCCAACTAGTCGTTGAACTAGCAATTGCCAAAGGTCCGATGTATAGGACAGTCTAGCAAATTGTACCATCCAGTCCTGTTGAACTCATCCACTTATTCAAACTTCACACCTTCAGGAAAATATGTCTGATGTTCAGTACAATATATCAAACCATACCATTCGATCCATTGAAGTCTTTGGTTGCTGCAATTTATAAACCTTTGGAAATATTCATCCGATGTATAGGACAGTCTTACAATCTGTACCGTCCTGATCAGTTGATTTTCTCCGCGGCTTCAATCTTCACGCCTTCGGCCAGAATGATCCAATATTTAGTGCGTAACATCATGTCCATTGTATCCTTGGTTGTTTCAGCTACTTCTCTGCTGGTATGGTCTATTCCGTTCATTTCTTGGAGACCGTACCATCCAGTCCTCACATTTCACCAGCCTTCAACTTCCCAGTCCCTTCGAGAGAAAAGGACCATTGGGGCGGCCCTTTGGACCTTTCCTTTGGCTCTTCTTCTTCACCCCTTGGACCTTAAACACCTGAGAATGTGCACCTAGATAGGTTTATTAGTCCAAGTGTTGGTTGTCAATCAATCACCAAAACATAACTATGGAAATATGGTGTATGAGGCCATTTTCCTTACACAACGCAGCGGGTAATGTGAGAGGGGTGGGAGAGAAATAAATGTGGGAGGGGGAGAGGGGGGGTTGAATATGTGCGTGTAGGGGAGTAAAAACATGTACAACTATACCAAAGTCTATATCTTTTTTTTTTCAATCCATCAACCTAAACTACAATTCCTTACATATGCTATTGCACAAATATATAATAGTCAAACATCATTCAACTCCCCTCAGAAAACTTACTTTTTCACCATGTAAATCTATGAAGAATCAAAATTGCACATAAAACACTATTCGGTAGATCGAGCAAAAATCTGCAATAAAATTTCAATTTGCCCATTGAAATGTCATTCAGAACCTATGAGGAGTGTGGGGGGCACTAAAAGCTCAAATACCCATCCTAGCCAGACCTAAAATGATTCCTGATCCCCACGAGACATCCTTGCTAGACCTAGGTTTCCTAACCTCCCTCCAACCTCCACACTCCATCTGTGCCTCTCCCCTTCCTTCCCTCCCTTTCTACCTCATAGTCAAACTTTCCTCTACTCTCCCTATTCTTCAGATGCTACATTATTGCCTGTAACTTCTCCACACCTCTTTCTCGCACCCTCCACTTACTAATAAAATTGTGCCTCTGCTGATGTGGAGTGGGTGGCCCTTGCAGTGGAGTCATTCTCCAACAAGGACGCAATGAAAGGGTAGAAGGCAAAGCCACCCTCCGTTGAGGATGCATATGTAATTTTTGGACGTGAACGAAACACACCTAAGCCAGTTGCTAGCACCCTCCATCTTCTGCAGTGTCACCTAGGAGTGGGCGTTCGGTTCTAAGTTTGGTTCCTCGGTTCTTTAGAAATTTTGGTTATCTAAAAATGTGAACCAAATTAGCATCCAGAGAAGGATGGAACCGAGCATTTTGGTTCTTGATTCCTTTGGTTCGATTCCAGTTCTGACCGAACTGCAAGCGAGCTAGCCCAGGCACGTTGGGTGGGAAGGTCCAAAGGGGTGTAGTGAGTGCTTGATGGGAGAAGCTATCGCCACGCTGGAGGGAGTGAGGCTAGGCACCGCTGCCGTGCATGAAGGGGGTGAGGCTAGGCACCGCTAGCCGCGCCAGAAGGGGCGAGGCAGGGCGCCACCACCACACAGGAGGAGGAAGGCCGAGCAATCGAGGGATTAAGGGCACCACCACCTGTCAGAGGAGGAAGGTAGCGCTGGAGGTGGAGGATGCACGATTTGGCGAGGGCGGAGATCAGCTAGAGACGACCGAGGGATCGATGGGCCTCAGAAGGGGATATTTACGGTTCAGAGGTGCTATTGGTCTAGGGCCAATTTCTCTTAGTGGGCTTTTTTACTAGTTCGTTTCCTTTAGTTTCGGTTCTTTGGAGCATAGAATCGAAAATCCCTAGGTTATTTCGGTTATCTAGGAGTTGGAACCGAAATTAACAACACTTCTTTTGGTTTCTATCAGTTCAGTTTTGGTTCCAGTTAGTTCGGTTTAGTTCTTCTGTTTTGAGTTTTTTTTGCTCGGCCCTAGTGCCACATAGCGAATGTCCACCTGTAGCCACAATAGAAGAACCTAAGAGAGTAATAACATGCAGTCCACTTAGGTCCTATTTGGATTGGCTTCTTAGCCAGCTTTTTAGTGAAAAAAAGCGACACAGTTCTTAATGAGTAGCTTCTTTCTAACTTTTTTCAACTGCGCATCTTGGAAAACAATCTGGGATGGGGTTTTTCCTTAAGCCGCGTGAGAGGAGCTTTTCCTAGGTTCTCGATGTCACACCTTTACCCCCTCGCGCTATTGCATGACCTTGACACCGTCTCTCTCCCACAAGAGCTTTGTTGCTGGCACCCCTCTCCCTTATGCTCGATCTCACCACCGGTGCCTCTCTTCCTCCCGCCAGTTCTCCCTCCTGCGTCTCTCTTCCTCCAGCCGAATCTCGTCACCCGGTGCCCCTCTACCTCCCACTGAATCTCACCTCTCTCCCTCCCACTGAATTTCACTGCCATGGTCGTATCCCTCACATTGGATCTCACCACCGACACCTTCTACCTCCCGCTCAAGGTCGCCATGACACTCTTCCTCTAGCTTGAGGTCAGTTCGTGCTCTTCCTAATTAGGCGCACCACCACATCTCTCTCCCTCCTGCCCAGCAGCCCAGGTGCACCGATGCGTCCCTCTCCCTCCTACTTTCTCTCAATGACAGTTGGGTCCACTACATAGTATACAAAGGAAAAGCAGAGTTGCCAAACACCCGATTGTGGCTTCTCTAGCAAGCTGCTTCTATGTGCAACCGGAGAGAAGCTAGCATTAGGATTGCATATAATAGATTGGATTGTATTGCATGGAGCCCTTGGGCGAATATATAGGAGTACAAGACTTGGGGGCAAAGCACCTCCCTGGATACATATGACAGTCCTAGACTAGATAAGACTCCTAAACAGACACATCATCTAATACTGCTAATGTACTCTCTAACAACCCCCGTAATCATAGCTGGGGCATCGCAAACGGTCAGACTATAGAAGAAGCCGAAGAGCTAACCCCCCAGCAGTCGTAACTGTGTCACGTGCAGAGGTAATGACTAGAGAAGAAACCCAAAGGAGCTCATGTAGATGATAGCCCTTTGTGCTGATAATGTCGAGGTATCCAAGTACGAGGACGCGATGCCGTTGTCAAGGTGACGTGGGTAGAGTAGTTGTGGTCGATGGAACTGTCAAGGTTGCCAAGGAAGAAAAGCCACACAAGTCGCGGGCACAGGCGTAGCATGCGGAAAGCCCCGCACTACACCAATGGGCGTCGAGGTGATGGTGGCGCAGAGGAGGGCGCCATAGACGAAGACGACAATGCAGTCGTGGCAGTCATAGAGGGAGAAGACGATGCTAAGGACGATGCTGTCGAATCGCCGTGGACGTGTTGTGCTCTAGGTTTGCCACACTTGGAAATGCATTGTGGACAAAGGCACACGCCTATGTTGCTAGTACCGGACGTACTAGGTAGAGGGCCCCAACCATGTATCAACGTCTGAAGGGACTAGCAGAGATGGACTCGACGACGGTTGAGGTGCGCAGAAGAACAACGAGGAAGAAGGTGCCGATGCAGCCGGGGTTGTCGGAGTTGACGACGAAGGTGAGGATGAGATGACGACACTGGCGATGAGGTTGTGTTAGACGAAGGCGAAGAGGTAGTCGTGGCGATGCATCGAGGTTCTTGGAGTTGTGGAGGGGAGAGAGCCATAACATAGGAAGAAGGTCCTCAACAGCACTACTATAGTGCGATGACGGAGCTTGATGTTGGCGAAGAACTCGAACAGCCGGGAAAGACCATGTGTGAGAGATGTGTAATAGAGTCGACAGTGTGTTGATGCAACGGTGAGGACAACGACCAGCGGCGACGCTGTTGCTCGAGGAGGCCATGCAGCGGTAGCCCTCTTGCTTGGCGAAGCATCGCGCGATAGATGACAGTCATCTCGGGAGGATGGTCACGCACGATCGGTTGATTAGGCTGATGGTGTGCATGGTGGAGACAATGAAGGCGATGTAAAAGATGGAGCCTCTCGATCAGTGGTGACGATGACGAACCGACTTAGGTCGACATGCAGACGAAGAGGCGTGGCACAGTCACTAGTTCCGGTTATGCCGTAGGCCACGCCGGCTACACAATCGAAGAAGATGAGGAAGTCAGTGTTGTCAAAGCCGATGTCGATGACATGCGAGTCGACGGGCTGTGGGCGATGGGGACGCAAACCCGATCACAGATCGTGTGTACACCATGGGGTAACCCTAGCCTTGTTCGCAGCTCCCTTTTCACCTCCATCAAAAGCACACAGGTGATAGAGGACAAAGGCACAGGCAAAAGGGGAGGCCGGTCTGATCCCGTTTGATGTCGGAGAAGGGCAGCATGCCTAGCTAGCCACCGAGTCCTCGTGGGCCTCATGTCGGGGCGGCGTGGATCCGGTGGCAGAGGGGAGAGGCGGGCGACTGACGCGGAGAAGGGCAGGTGGCTGACACGGAGGCGGAAGACGGCCGCCGGCGCGGAAGTGGATGACAGAGCTGGCACGGAGGCAGACGATGGCCGCTAGACGGGGGCGAGGAGCCGTGCCAGGGTCGGCGGCCTGCGCGGAGGAGGGTGGCGCCGGCGCGGAGGTGGATGGTACGACTTAGGGGCAGCGCGGACAGTGGCGGGCGAGGCAAAGGCCGATGTTGTGGCAATGGAGACGCCCCTATGGTGCCCAGCCCGGCAACGGCACCAGATCCAGTGTCGAGTGGCACCTCTGACCTGAGCGACTTGTCCGCTGCCATCACCATGACGGCATGCGAGCAGGACAACACAGCAAGGTGGAACTTGGCCGATGATGACGAAGACGGTTGCCACGACACAGTGAGGTCGGATCTGTTGTGGCTGAACAATGCGACGACGACGATGGATGGCGGTTCGAACGGATGAACCTCTGTTGAAACCCTAACTGCAGGGGCGACGAGCGCGGCAGATCAAAGGGGTCCGCGGCGCATTCTTCGAGGGCGCTGCCCCTAGCGGAGATCATCTCTCCGGGGGCAGCGCAGTTGCGGCAGCAGAAGCCTAGGTCTAAGATATGGAACCCTTGTCTCATGATACCATGTAGGAATGAATGATTGCATATAATAGATTGGATTGTATCGCATGGAGACCTTGGGGCGAATATATAGGTGTACAACACATGGGGGCAAAGCACCTCCCCGGATACATACGACAGTCATAGATAGATAAGACTCCTAAGACTCCGAAACACACACATCATCTAATACTGCCAATTGTACTCTCTAACATTTTCTGCTATTGTTGAACGTTAGGCAAGAACGAAAACGAAAAAAACACCGCTTCCGAGCTACTGCAAAAGAAAAGAAAAGAAGACACTATTGCTAATGGGGTCTCATGATGTGTGAGCGATCGGATAGCAGCCTATATAGAGGCATGGTTGTTAAAAATATCGATTTTACCATCCAATTTTACACTTTGCCATTCAAATAGGAGGGTGTGATTCTAGCAAGTAGAATCTATGTTTCTATGATTTTGTTCTTTTTACATTGACAATTCATTGATTGTGATCAGACCTAACATCTTCCGATTCTATCTCGAATCTACGATTTTAACAACATTGTACAACTAATGGCGTGAAAAAAAAACTCTCATAGACAACCCGAAACACCTCCTCTGATTGACAAGGAACTCAACCAAAAGCTGTCCAGCTGTCCTTATCATGTGCAATCCATAGTACCCTCTGTCCTTATCATGTGCAATCCATAGTACCCAAAACACCCAAATAGATTGAGACCCTCAATAACCAGCTCAGTTTCAGTACAAGCCTACAAGGTGATAGATAATATCATTATTCCCATACTATGTCTGATATTAGGACCAAAATTTCAGGTTCTACAACCAGGTCTTGGTCGCCGGTCTCAGCTTTCTTTGCTTTGCTGGGTGTAGGTCTTTAGACATGGTTTTGGTTGCGAATTTGTCTCTGTTCTAGAAACGTTGTTTTGGTTGCGAATTTCATGTGTGAACGTATCATGCTTGGAATGATAATTTTCATGTCCTCAAATTGCAATGCATTGAGCCCTCTGTTGAGTCTGTTCTATAAATGTTGTTTTGGTTGTGAATTTCATGTGTGAAGGTATCATGCTTAGGGTGCCAATTTTCTAGACTTCAGTGTCCATCAGGTTGTCGATTTATTTTAGAAATGGTTCTCTAATTGTCTATTTTAGAATGAAATGGTTCTCTAATTGTCTTTCCAACTTGGTTTATCCATATTCAGCCCTGCATGCTTCAGTATAGTGTTACTTGCAATGATGAGCTTAATAAAATAAAAAGGTGTAAATAAAAGGTGACCTGGGAATAACATTCAATCACTGCATAATTCAGTGTATCAGTTTTCCAAATGTTTATTCATTGAGTGTATTTGGGTGCACAGTTTAGCATTAGCACCATATAGCATTACCATGGTGTGTGTGTATCAGTTTATCACGGCCAATTCTACAAAATGTGTTAGTTTCATATCAGTATTAACAACTGCCAATTGGTTCTGGCGATTTTTTCTATGTTGCATGGACAAAACAAAGTCCTAACCTCCCACCTTTCTGTGCCTTCAGTTTATGGCACCAGTTAGAATCGGACAAAAGAAAATAACTGCAGATAAACAACCTGCAGCGTTTGCTCCTAGGTGAGTTCAGTTCAATTGTAATTACAACTAATCCTAAAAAGCATGCTCCATACAGCTTCATGAGGTTCGATGATCATGAAGGTATCTTCGACCTCAAAGGCTTGTAGTGTTGCGGTGAGGATTCTCGCTGCAATGACAAATGATGGCAATAACTACATCTTTGTCACCAGATGGCACACTTACTATAGCAACAGCTAGAAGCAGCCTCAGAGTTCTCGGGTGCAATGACAAATAATGACATTAACCAATCAGATGGAACACTTACCAATAATATCATGTACAAAGAAGTCCTGATTATTCCTACATCTTGTTTGGAATTATTAGGTACGAACATGCGAGTCCTATTATTCTATAGTTCTCGTTGGATTGGTTGCAACTAAAGTGTATCAACTTATCTTATGCTTAATGTTACCATAATAGTTTCGCGTGAGTTTAAACAAATATCATATTTGATCAAATGCTAGCATAAACATTTGGGCTGCATTTAAACAAATATCGTACTTGAACAAAAGGATGTCGTAGCAACGCACGGGCACTCTACTGGTCAGAGGTCACACTAGACTTGATTATTCAATCATATCCTAGTACTAGTTTGACGGTATTGTTAGAGGTCACACTAAACTTCCACCGAATTGTAGCCCAAAGAGAAGGGCAAAAGGCCCCAAAATAGCACTAAAAATCATAAAAGATAAACCCTATTCGCCTAGAAGTAATGTTTCTTGAGGCAGCTTTTGAGTATATCCACATTTGGAAATAGTCATTATTTAAAAAAACGAATTTCTTCACTGGCTTCATTTGGAGAATGTTATTTTAATTTCAAAGGCGGCTGCCGAGGATAGCTGGCTCATAAAATCGAGATATTTTCAAAGGTATATCTTTTTGTTATATGGTTCTCGTCGCTAGTAACTTATTCCAGATGTTATTGTTTGCCTTCGAAACCACTACCCGCACTATACATGTGTCTTCGACTGCCGGACGATTGTAAAAAAAAAAGGCAGGTTTGAAAAAAATGATAGAAAAAAATGTATATAACCTCTAAAATAATCTATTTCATCCCTTTAACTCAAAACTAGATTTCTTTAGCACATTAAACTTTGCAAAACTAATCAAATAAGCCCCGGACGGTTTCGGTCACACGCCGTTCCATGTGGTACTTTGTCACCCACATGTAAGGTTCTGTTTTCCTGTCTTCTCTCCCATCTCTCCACTCTCTCCCTCGCTTGTTTCTCCTAAGCACCGGCCATCGCTCCATCACAGCAGCATGATGACTTCGTTTGCACACGTACGGCTTCTCGTTCCCTAGGCACAACCTTGGGCCAGCATGGAAGAATGGAACACAGTGTACCGGAGCCGTCGTCCCTCGCCTAGCCTGCTAGCCACCAGTACAGAAGCGGCTAGCAGGAACGTCCCTAAGAGAGGTTAGAGGTGGTTCTAGAAAAAAGCCGTCCCTGCTAGTCCTAAAAGCGGACCCCAATTTGAAAACCGTTTTTTATACTAACTTGACAGAGATGGCTCATGTTATGGACAGGGGCGGTTTATAACAGATAGCAGAGGCGATTTATAAAGCACATTGCCCCTGCTAAGTCAGGGTAGTGTGCTGTATGAACCGTCCCTGCTACCTGATCTATCAGAAGCGGCTCATGTTATGGACCGCCCCTGATAATAGCAGAGGCGGTCCTTAACATGAGCCGCCTCTGGTAGATCAAGTAGCAAGGGCGGTTCATGGTGTGAGCCATCCCTGGTTCTGTACCATAATAAATACCGAGGTTCTATGCTTAGGTCAATTATCTGGAATTTTCAGACAACACTGTAATATTTTATGAATTTAATTGCATTTTCATGATTTTCTGCGGAAAGAAATTAATAATTCACAAATAGACTCACAAATTCATGAAATTTGGCGGTGGAGCAATGTATGTTCACGTAGCATCATCGCAAAAGTTTGGACAAGAAACTCCAAAGAGTGTCGGTGTTTCTTTCGTATGCCTTCCACGCATAGTTTAGGTTACGCGTGAAGTCACTCTAGTTATTCAAATTTCAACTTGACCCATAGTTCAATTTATTATTTTCATGTGGAGGATTCAAGTTATATTTGTATTTCATGTTTATTGGCCTAGGACAATTATCTACAATTTTCAGACAACAATGTAATATTTTATGAATTTAATCGCATTTTCTTGATTTTATGCGGAAAGAAACTAATAATACACAAATAAACTCAGAAATTCATGAAATTTGGCAGATGGGCAATATATGTTCACGTAGCATTCTCAAAAACATTTAGATAAGAAACTCCAAATGGTGTCAATGTTTATTTCACATGGCTTCCACGAGTAGTTTAAGTTACACGTGAACTCACCTAGTTATTCAAGTTTCAACTTGACCCATAGTTCAATTTATTATTTCTATGTGGAGGATTTAAGTTAACTTTGTATTTCATGTTTATTGACCTAGGTCAATTATCTGCAATTTTCAGACAATATTGTAATGTTTTATGAATTTAATTGCATTTTCATGATTTTCTGCGGAAAGAAATTAATAATACACAAATAGAGTCAGAAATTCATAAAATTTGGCGGGGCAATATATGCTCACATAGCATACTCAAAAAAGTTTAGACAAAAAACTTCAAAGGGTGTCGGTGTTTTTTCATATGGCTTTGTCTTTATATATTTATATCTTTGTATTTTTATTTCATGTAATTTATATGTATTAATTAATAATATGTCAAAAAATGTGACAAAAAAATTGTCAAAAATGGGGTTTGAACCCAAGACCACACATACACAGATAACAAACAAACCAACTAAGCTTCCGTACTATAGAAGCTCCTCAAATTTTTAAAAACACACGCGGGGCCTTGTAGCAGGAGCGGTGAGTTAGCAGTACTATAGGAGCTCCTCAAATTTTTAAAAACAGACGCGGGGCCTAGTAGCAGGGCGGTGAGTTAGCAGGAGTGGTGGACACTACCAACTGCTTCTGCTAAGTCTGCCATATATAAATGTGCGCGGGGAAGAGGTGACAGTTTATAAGTCTTGGCGGTTCATTTTCCTTGATGACGCTAGCAGGCTGCCAAAATTTTCGCCTCTCCCGATGCTACTGTCGAGCTCAAGCACCGCCGCCCCCCCCCACCGTCCTCCATCCTCATCGCCGCCGCCCATCCCCGTCCTCGAGCTCACCGACCGCTGTCGCGGTTGGCTGTCCCCGACATCGAGCGCCAAGCACCGCCGTCCCTGACCTCGAGCTCACCGACTGCCGGCACGCCTCACCGTCCCTGACCTCGAGTGCCACCGACCGCCTCTGCGCACCGCGCCGTCCCCGATCGACCTCAGGCGCCACCGTCCGCTGATGCGGCCCACCGCGCCGTCCCCGACATCACGCTCCACCACCGATCGCCGCCGCGGCCTGTGCCGTCCTCAACGTCAAGCTTACCGACCGCCGCCCTGCGCCATCGTCCTAGCTCGGTTGCTCGCACTGCTCTCGTCCCCTCTCCTCCCCCTTGCATTTTTATGTGGATTTTCTTGTTTTTATGTCTTCTGTACTCGATCATGTATTTGTGTATCGTGTATTTTTCGCACAATTCTATGCTATTTTGTTAGATACCAGAAGTGGAATTTTGTTGAATCTAAAAGGCGAAATTTTGTGTGATTTTTGTATGTTTGTATCCTGTACTTGATCATTTATTTGTGTATGTTGTATTTTCGTTAATTCATTCATGTATCTTTTTTCTTTATTGGATTCATGTATCTATTTTCGTTAATGTATCTTTGACACACTAACTTATTTGAATTGTATCTTAAAATAGCGTATACAGAATGGGTGTAGAAAGGTTCAATCTACTGCGTCATCCCAAATGGAAGGATAAGATGGTTCAGAGAACACATTTCAAAGTAAGAGAACACGCGCATACACTTTTCATATAAATATGACTATTGATATAGCCGGATCATAACTTGAAGTTGTTATGTACACGTAGTATCGCAAGCAACCGCTAGGAAGCGCATTACGTGGATACTATGTTTTTTAGTTGCTTCATGTCAATGGGAGGTATAGAACGAATCCTCAAGACGTAAATGATGAGTTTTCAATTCATTGTTTTATATATATTAACATGTATATCTAATAATAATTTACAAATGTGTTTTCAATGCAGCTATACCCAATCCCTAAGACAAATAACAAGCTTAAGGAGTCAGATCTTCTAAATATGGTTGCGGACCTTTGTCGTTTCACGATGCATGAGGTAGTGAACCGGCTAGGCAGTTTCTTCGACCCAGATTCAAAGATGGCAATGGATGCAAAATTCCGAAAACTTATCGAATGGGAACATCATTCCTATTAGCTTCATGTGAAGGGTCCAGAACAATATTTTGTGCAATGTGCAAGGGTCCAAAACAATCTTTTGTGCCATGTTGTATATATTGGTATATATAATTACGTATGTATATATGTGCACGCTACACATTAATCTTATCTGATGATAATATATATGTGTTAATTACTCATGTTGCCTAGCTAGGTAACGGTGACTATTAGCGTTAGATGCTTTGATGTTTAAAATGGCGCAAACCACACATCTAGATATGGCGGGAAGCAGGAGCATATTTTAAATTAACCCTGTGACAGGAAGCAGGAGCAGTTTTCAAAAATAATTCAGAAACGGAGCACAATATGAACTGCCTTTGCTAACTACTTTAGTAGAAACGGCTTGTAATACGGACCGCTTCTGATACGGTACAAGCAGAGACGGTTCATATTACGAGCCCCTTCTACTATATTTTAACAGAAGCGGAAACCGCTACTAGAAAATAGCAGTAACAATTCCGTATCTACACTTTCTTCTAACCGCTTGTTTAACCGTTGCTACTGTGCACTTGTGTACCGTACCAGTGAGCTACCGTTCCGGCCTATACTCCGTGCGAACCTGGCCCCACTGCGCGTATCTGCTCTGCTATATGTGATGGACTGCCATCTGCCCATCAGCCATCCCGCCAGGCGAGCGTGTTGCGGGAGTCCATTGGCACCGGCAGGTACAACCGCACCGACTCGATTAGCGCCGCGCGCGCGAGCCCATTGACGCGCACCCCGCCCAGACATCGTCATGCCACAACGTCCGTCCGCAAGGAGACGAGGCAGAAGAACCACGTACGTCAGCGCCGCCGGCAGACGTCTCGTGCCCCCCGGCCGGCGAGGCGGCGACTAGGAAGCTGAGCATAGCGTTGCGGACGGAGTGCCTCGTCGACGTCGTTGTGCTCATTGCTCGCCACGAACTGCTGCTACGTACAGGGAGACGTCGCAGCCGAGGGATCCCGCCGATCGACGTGCTCCAGTTCTCTGGCGCCGGGGGCGTGAACGATGTCCATGGTGTGTACCCGCGCGGACGTTCGTGAATCGTGATGACTTGTTGACCTTCCACTCCCAGGAGTCCTCGACGGGTCCAGGAACCTGGCAACGTACGATGATGAGGTCATGCGCCTCACCGAGAACGTGAGCATGAACGCAGATGGGTCCGAACGTACGTGAAGTGCTTGAGCAGTGAGCAGAGCACACTGCATGTCGAGGACGGCGGCAGCGACGCCTCCACCGGTCCCACCCACATTGTCCCCGTTTCCGATCCGCTGGCATTGTGCTGGAGGCGAGTGAGCGCAGCAGGGCATGCAGGTGCATACTACGGCGGTACGGTGGCAACTTGGTCAACGGCATGCGGCAAGTGAGCGCGCGTGCGAGCCCATGCATGTAGCCGAGGCGGCATCGACGGATCTGCCATCACTGCAAGATCAGCGCGCGTTGGGCAACCTTCGGCAAGAATGGAGAGATCGAGAAGGAGATGACGATTCGACGAAGATAGACTAAAATGAGAGAGGCTAGAAAGAAAATACATGTGGGCCAAAATTCCGTGTTGAGTGCCATGTCAACATTTTTCTACTAAGTGTGTTCATTCTTGAGTGCGGATTATCCGGTCCTTACATTTTTTTCTACCTAGTTCTGGTTGTTTGGTGCTCTTTCGTTCTTAGCTTGCTTTCATCCGTCGCAATATTTATAGGGGTGTTACTAGTGGTAGAGACTAATCTTGATGTGAGTATGTGACCAAAGTGGGTGTTAGCAGGTTCATTTTCTATCAACTTGTGTATTCGCCTTTCTCTAGTCATCATTCCCGATCCTTCAAGTTTCATAGCAGCAAGGGAGGTACTGCTAGGTCATTTGAAGCGACCTCTTCGATTGTCATTTGGCCAGAAGCACCGACCGCTATTTCATACGGTGAAGTGAACATTTCCAGCCAACTGAAGCAGTAATATTGAGTTTGGAAATTTAATAGTTATCCAAAAATAATTGAGCTGTATTTTGTAAATCAATCTTACTAATTAAAATGACTTGGTTGTTAAAGCAAAGGACATACTGTAGAAAGCATGCAGGATATGTGATAGGCATAGGTCCGTTGAAAGAAATTGTGGCCCAGCCACACAAACCAACAAAGAATCAAATCCTCGAAGCTTCTAAAGAAAAGGAGGCGACTAATGGTGACACCTCTTGAAAAATCCGTAGTTTTACAACTAATCATCCAAATCAAAATCCGATCGCGCCGTCACGTTTGCTTCAACAAAACCTCGAAATAAGATCACACTTGAATATGTTTTGGTGACTCAAATAAATATGGTGAAAAGTTACCTTTTATGAAATAAAAGTTACTTAAAAAATACTTTTTCACGTATCAAATGTTACAATTTAGAAAAAAGAGCTACTTTTTATATAATGAATGTTACTTTTATGCATTGAATGCATTGTTTATGAATAAAAGTTATCTTTTAAAAACTTACTTTCTACATACAAAATGTTTACTTTCAACGTTACTCCTTGGAGTAACGTATTATTATAGAAGAAGTAAGTTATCGATGAACTGATTTAGAGAAGTAATTTGGATTACAAAGAAAAGTAATTTGGATTACAAAGAAAAGTAACTTATTAATAGATTTTGTGATGGTTCAATACGTGAAAAGTAGAAGTTTTAAATAAAAAGTAATTTTTGTTTGAAAACATAGAAATTTAAAATTCATATGTAAAAATATTTTTTAGTAAAAAGTAAAAGAAAAGTAATATTCATTATTTAAATAATATTTTTGTAGTAAAAAGTAACTTTGCTATGAATAAAAAATGTAATTTTATCATGTAACGAAAAAAATAAAATTATGATAGAAAAAGAAAGTTTTTAATACGAATTGGTTTTAAAAGATAACATTATGTTTGTAAAAAGGAACATTTGATGTGTAGAAAGTAAAATTCGACGCTTAGAGAGTAACATTATTTTTGAAGTTCTTAATGAAACAAACAAGATGGCATAATCTATTTTTTATTTAGATGTTCAATTATAAAAGTACAGTTTTTTAAGAGTTGGAAGTGAGCTTTTCTGTCATTAACAAAAATGTTATTTTTCTTCACAGTAAAGTTACTTTTCTATCGTAAAATTACTTTTTCTAATATTAATATCCTATCAAATATAATGTATATAAATTAACTTTCTTGTTGTAATAAAATAATATGATCATACAACCCCTTTCCATTTAGATAGTGTTTGGTTGGTGGGAGGGATGGGGTGGAACCCACCTATTCTATTCTAATGTTTGGTTGAAACGAAAAAAAATAGATGGGTTAAAAAAGAATATTTTATCTTATCTAATTTTTTGGGGAAAAAATAGGGACGCAGCTAACGCACACCCGGCGGCACGGCCATTCCATTTTAGGAAAAAAATTATATTTTGGAAAAAAACTTTCACAATAAGTTTTTGTCACCTATGTGAATTTCTGGTCCATTTCATTCACTAACGGAAGGTAGAAACACACGCAGAAAATTAAAAAAATTGCACGACACAAAAATCCCGAACAGCCAATTATAGTCTTTTCATTATGCAACAATAATACTGTGACTAGGCAAAATAATAGTATCAATTAGGCAAGAACACAATGATGACTTTGTCTAATGGAAAATAACATTTTGCAAAATAAAGACAAGCATTTTGTCTAATAAAAATCTACAAAATTGTCTAATAGGCGAGAGCGGAGAGAGGGCGCGCCTAATTAACGAGCGATAGCTAGGATAGGATCAAGCGAACGATCTCCGACCGGCTCCTGCGCCCACGTGCGCGTGTCAGAAAAAGGGCAGTGCATCTTTTCTTCCCACCGTGTGACCAAGCAGAGGGAGCGATCTATTTTTCCTCTACCGATGTGACCAATCATACAGACTGGTAGGACATCGACGTACCGTGTTTCTCCTTTAGCAAACAAAAATTATAAAACGTATATTATAATTTATGAGCAAATTTTGAGTTTTTTCTACTAAATTTAATAATTTTTTTGAAAAAAAATATAACCCATTGAACCTTATTTATTAGCTGAACTTATGCTAACAAAAAGTTATTGTGATAAATTGTGTTTACATAAAATTATCTTACAAGTTATGTTACTATAAAATTATTATAATAAATTATGTTTCTATAAATGTATCCTAATAAAATTATGTTTTCATAAAATACCGTGATAAGTTATGTTTACATAAATTTATCGTAATAAGCTATGGTTGCGTAAATTTATCTTGATAAGTTATGTTATCATAAAATTATCATAAAAAAAAAAAATAAACTTATGTTAGCATAAATTATGTTATGATAAATTATGCTATCGTAAATTATGTTAGTATATTTTTACCACAAAGTTATGATAAAAATAGTTACGTCCTAAAGTTGTTATAATGAACATAAATTATGTTAGCATAATTTTATGCTGTGCAGTTATCATAAATTATGTTAGCAATAAATAATGTTAGCTTAAATTATATTAGCATAATTTTATGTCATACAGTTATGATAAGTTACGTTAGAATAAATTATATTCTCATAATTTTATTTTATAATATTTACCATAAAAAGTTACGATAAAAAACTTGAAACAATTCTGTGAGCATAAATATGGAAAATAAAAAAAAATAAAAAGATAACGGAAAATAAGAGTAAAGAAAAAAAGAAAAAAGAAAAACAAAAGAACCTCACTTGGACCGAGCCGCCTCACCTGGTCCACCGGCGTGTGGGAGGATCGCTCGCTCCACACCAGACCAATGAACGATAGCCAACCAGGAATTGCGACGGGGAGAGAGGAGGTGGCCTTCTTTTTAGGAGGCGCGGAGGCGGACACCGACGTGTTGTTGGGGACGAGGTGGCCACCAGCGACGCGGATCCATGGACTCCAAGCTCGATGATGGGCGGATCCAGCCACCGGGCGCTGCCTCCCTCTGAATCCATGCGCCATGGAACACGAAGGAAGGAGTGTGGGGCCAAACAGCACGGCGAGGCGCGGAGCCCGCCGGTCGTGGAGGAGGCACGACCTCCCCGGCCGGATCCGCACGCGTCGCCGCGAATGAGGAGGTGGGGGTTCGGCCGCCGAGGCCAGGTAGAGCGCGGTGAGGCGCGGAGCTCCCCTCCTGGGTGGGCGCAGAGGGGCCGCCAGTTCCGGAAGTGCCACAGCCTCCCTGACGGAGCCACGCGCGATTCGGCCGCCGATGCCAGTGCGGAGGCGGAGGCATCTGCTCGGCGAGATACGCTGGTTGGCGGATGTGAAGGAGCAGGTGAATAGAAGATGCGGGAGAAAAAAAAGCTCGAGCAGCTTGGAGTGGTGGAAGCCACAAGACAATTTGGTTCCCCGCCACGATTTATCACAACACAGTATTGGCTCGCCATGAAAATTTATGCAGCTGTTTGGTTTATTTTTTACATGTGGCACGCCACAACTTTTCCCGTTTATTTTCTCGCCAAAACTATGGCGCCGTTTTTCCTCGCCAGAGGCGACGACGCCACAACCTGCCACAGTTGGGGCGTGGTAATGTGTGGCTGGCTACCAAACATCCCAACCAAACCCGTTGTCCTGCAATCGACTGGAAATACGGTCGGTTGGAAAATAGTCCTTACAAAAAAATAGAAGCTTCACGGACCCACTTTGTCCGTCCAGCCGAGGCGCTGACCAACTTCAAAACGTAGCATTCCTCACCCCAAAGTCCCCATCCCAGACCCAGACCATTCCGACGAAAACCCTCGCCGCCGCGGCCACACATTCCGCCTCCGCTCCCAGCGCCGGCGCCGGCTGTGGTGCAGCGGCCTCGTCGCCATGGAGGACATTGCTGCGGTGCTGGCCAGCGGCTGGAGAGGCTCTTCCTTTGGGAAGCTTGGGGGGACGGCCCGTTAACGAACTTGTCCACCAAGATCAAGATTGACCATGCTCCAAAACTGCGCTTTCTCGGATTCCTGGTGCCTGGAATGCACAAACTGGAGATTGGCAACACCGTCATCCAGGTGGGAAGCGCACCATTTTCATTTCCTTCTTGTGAATGTGATTGAATTCTAGTGGTTATATGGCAATGTTTCTCTTATGAACTGTGGTTGTATGTCAATGTGTTGTGATATTATTAGTTTTCTTGTTTGTGTTCTGTGCATCCTCAAATTGCATCATCATTTGCAGGCTCAGACTAAGGCCAGCCCAAACACCACTGTCCCAAGTGTTCAGATGCTGGCAGTTCAGTTGAAACTTGGAGTCCGCACTGATGCCAGGATGTTGCCTAGTTTTCTCAGATGCTTTCCCAACGTCGAGACACTATACATCCAGGTAAAATGTGACCTGACTATGGACTTCAATATGTATTTGTGTCAGATGAGACTGCTAATATATGACCCATCATATCTATGTCCTCTGATCGATTTAATTCGCAGTCTGAGAATGATAACTTCAGCTTCAAGCTTGGGGGAGTTCAATCGACTGGCATTGGCAAACTAAATCACAAGTTTTGGAAGGAGGTAGGTCCCATTGAATGTGTTCAGCAGCGCATCAAGAAGGTGGTTCTCCGTGAGTTCCGAGGGACGAGAAGCGAGCTTGACTTCCTCAAATTCATCACTGAACATGCACGCGTTCTTGAGAAGATGTTGATTGTTATGACCCAGGGACATTCCCCTTCAGATCCGGTGGCTACCAACCTGAAGACAAAAATGGCTTCTGCAAAATGGGTCAATGCAAGCTGTGAGCTGATCATTTCTCAGACTCCATTTCCTCAGCATGAAGGTACAGCTTGGTGCTACCTATCAGCATTTAATCTGTCTAACCCAGACCCTTTTGACGTTTCAAAATGCCCTGATGGGAAGTGTCAAGGTCATTAGCGTGCTGTTCCACTGTCCACATGCAAGGACCTGTTTTAAATTGTTGGCAAAGTTTTTTTGAGTATTGTTCTACGTGCTGATTCCAGTGGCTCTAAGTGTGTAACTTATTTAGTTGCATCAGTCGGCATGCAGATGACTTGTGTTGCTTATGCAATCTGTTTACTGGTTTCAGTGATATGGCATTGGACAGCTTCTACTGAGTGTTAAAATCTATGCTTTGCTTGATATTTACCAATTCACATTGGTGTTTCTTAAAAAGAGAGATTCCATTTGGCATCATATATTACTTTTACTAATTGGTCATCGCTCATGATTGATTAATCGGATCCTTGCATCAAGTTGCCAGTAGAGCTATGTATGGTCTTTCTATTTCGTCTACAGCCAATCCCTTTTATTATGCATTTTTTTGGAAGCTATTTTGATTAGCGTAGTGTTTCTTCATCTAGAATTTAGGGACATCCTTTGACTGCCTACAAAGATCATGCTTGATGCCGTTATTATATTTTGTGTGTTCTTACCTTACATTAAGACACTTTGGTCACCGTGGCTCCTACCTAGAGAACTTAAGATGCTTTGTTAATGGAGGCAGACACAGAGAGAGAGAGAGAGAGAGAGAGAGAGAGAGAGAGAGAGAGGGAGGGAGGGAGGGAGGGAGGGAGGGAGAGGGGGAGGGAGGGGGGGAGGGAGGGAGGGAGAGGCTACAATAAGCATAAAACACACTGCAAATATAGATTAAGCCAGTTGCCTTGCACTTTCATGAGAAGAAACAACCTGTTTTCACAAAGTGTGAGCAGAGTCATTGTCAACCCTTCAAACCAAACAGACACCAGGCTGTGGGCACAAACCATTTTAGATCTTTTCTGTGTACAATTGTCATAAAAAGCTGCGGGCAGACTTTCTGTGTGGCGCGAAGTAGGTTTGGACTTTGGACCCTCTTCTATCTGGTTGTACCAACTAGTACTACCATGCCAATGCGGCTTTGTGGCCGCTCGTCTTAGAATTTGTTTTGCTAGATTTTGGGATGTAGTGTACAGTTGTTCCTGAATCTTGCTACAGCCTGCCAGCCAGTATCTACGTTCTGTTTCTGTTCTAGCGTCGTGGTGGTGGTGAGAAATCGCCTCGCATACCCAAGTGAATCTAGAACTAGAATGTATTTTTGTTATTGCAGTCAATGATGGAGCACTTCATTCCCTGAACAGTCTCCGTGCTCACGTGCTGAACCTGAACCTTGTCTAAAATTAATTACTATTATCCACTGATTGGTTGCCTGAGATGCAAAAGAATACGCAGAGGGAACCTTATGAGGTACCTGCAGGTAGCATACCCCTTGGTCGTTGTGTCATCTGGTCTGACTGACCTAATTTGTTTAGGGCTCTGAGATTGGTAAAACATTAGTACTATGTAACTGTAGAACAGTAGGCGGTAGTTACGTACTTCATGTTCTATTGATATAAATCTCTGATATATCACTTTTCTTTTTAAAAAAGATAGGGGAAAAAAAGAAAAGGCAATAGAGCATGACGTGACAGCGGTGAGTGCCTTTGGTTATTACGAAAAGATTAGTCTATTTACTAATTGGATGTCAACCATATTCATTTTCCTTTTTGGCTTTTCTCCAACTACTTTCCTTTTTTAACTTACCCCTTTCCACCACTTTCATTTTATGTTATTTCATCCCATCACTTTCCTTTTTTTGTTTCCATTTATGGCTTTTGCATTTAACTACTTTTCTTCTTATCCCTCACACACTTTTTCCCTCCTATTTTTTGTAAAAATATATTAACAAGAAAAAAAAAATTTATGGATGCTGGCTCTAGTGAGCATCTTCATTCCTCACAATGCTTGGTGTACTTGGCTTCACCTTGATCATCCACTTGTCCTTGTACGGGCTCGTGTTAAGGCCGCTCGCCCGGGCGTCGCGCTCTTCCTCCGCCAGCTTGCGGCCGTCCTCCGTCGCGGAAAGCGACTGCTCTGAAAACGGCCAAAAGTCAGCGACCTCAAAGCCAGAACCCTGAAGAGCGTGAGGACTCACCGGCGGCGAACGACGTGCTCTGAGCTGCACCGTCCGTCCTCACACGCCTTCTTCAAGGCCTCGCGCCCACGCTCCGCGTCCCCCTCGGCGGCTCTCTTTTCGTCTCGCAGGCGGGCCAAGGCTACCTCGTTGGCTTTCAGCAGCTCGCCACGAAGGGCCAGCCGGGAAGTCCGGTGCTCGAGGCAAGCCCGCAACCTTGTCGACCCCATCAAGCGCCGCCCGGAGGGAAGCTGACACCGATGACAGGGTGACGCCGGCCATGCGGGTAGCGCCCTGGACGTCCCTCCACTCACGGAGCTCCCTCTTCTAGAGGAAGAGCTCGGCCTAAGGGATCTCGGGGACGGGGTGGAGAGCGCCACGACGGCGCCGGAAGCCGCAGCCAGGGACGCCCTCCCCGCCAATTCCCCCGCGGGCGCGGCCTCCGCCACGGTCACCACGGCACGGCCTGCACCACGACTGCCGAGGCCGGACAAGCCACTCCCGCCGCGAGCGCGGGCTCCACCTCGGCCGCCACAGCCGACACCGCAGCGGCCGTCCCAGGCGCGACTGCCGCCGTAGCCGCGCCTCGGCAGACGCCACCTCGCCCGCTACGGTGGAGGACGCCGATGATGCCGACCCCACGGGCGCGATGGCAGGGCAGGCCATAGACGGCGGCTCGGTCGCAGCCGTCCCGTTGACCCCGTCGGAACTGACCCCGACAGCACGGCCCGGGCCATCGCCCCGCCACCGGCGAAGGCACGGCCGTCGCGTCCCCGACGTGCACCACGTCTGCCGCCATCGTCGAACCCACCACGGGCCTCAGAAGCGGAGCGCCCGACGGGAAGAGCCCCGGAGGTCTAAGCCCCGATGGAGCTGCGTCGGCGGACACCAGCGACGGATCACCATGGCCTCATCTTCGAATCAAATTTCCATACGCGGCTGTGTTGAAAATAATCTTGGCACGTTTCTTTTACGTGTGTCTTGCATGTAGGATAGTATAATCATATCATTTGTTGTTGTTGTGGCCAAAAGGTACATTCATGTGTTAGGGGATGTTTGAGTACCCCTAAATAATTATTATTTCTTAAAAATTAGCTGCTTTTTAACGTAAACGAACTTGGCTAATGAAGCAATTAATATATGTGCAATTTATTAGCAACCATTAGCTCATTAGATGCAACTAATTTTTAATGTCTAATTTTTAGCTGAAATTAGCTCCCTTCGTAACATGCATCTGGTTAACTAGTTTCTGATTAGTGCATGGTTTAGTGCTAGCCAACGAATGGAGATGGAGCTGTACATTGCAGCAAGGGGGAAGTGTGGTGCATGCACGGCGTGGCTCTCGTGACGGGCGATTCGTGTGTTTGTGGGCAGCACGACCCGGTCAAGTTGTTGCTACCACTACTCCGTTGGTAGGGTAACGATGTGAATTGCAACATTAATATAAAAAAACAGGCGTATGGTGCCGGGGCATTCGTCGCCGCAAACTGTTTGTGTTCTTCGGGCTTATAATAATAGAGTTTAGAGTAAGACTATATTGCTGTATCACGTATAACCAACTAAAAGTTCAAGTCATATAATAACTCTATCTTGATACAATCTGTACATTATATATTTGGTCCACTTTTTTTTCTCACAAAAAGACTTGAAGCCCATGAGAAGTTCACTTTTTTTTTCTCTACATTTCTCTTTCTTCCATGTCACAACATATCTGATATGGCAGCCATTACAACCCGCCTACCACACCAATATCTGCCCTGACCCTCTTCCATTTGTGCGGTGCAATTGTGCTGGAGTTCGTTGTTCTGAGCTTCGTTCCTGGGCATCTCCAACATTTGGTACCAAAGCCGGTGGTTCAATAACAGCAACCGGCGGCGATCGTTCTCTAACCCATCCTTCCTTGCCGAAGAACGTTCGCATCAACGACAACAACCAGTGGCGATCATTCTCCAACCCATCCTTTCTCGCCGAAGAAGGTTCGCACCAACAACAACAACGGCGGCTGTGGCACACCACATGAGAGGCGATCCATACCGGCAAGGTGGATGTAACACCCTGATTTTTGACACCTGAAAATCCTTTGCTAAATAATTTAATTTACTTAGAGTTTGATTGATTATGCATGACATACGATAATCTATTTGTTTTCTAATTAACCCAGTAAAATAAATCAGAGGATTAACTTGCTTGAACATACATGCTGCTGCATATTTTATTGTGTGATTCGGAATTGTTGGTTTTGAATTTGAATTCATTTGCACAATTCAAATATCATTTCATCTTCTCCAAATCTGCATTCTCTTTTCCTCCCCTTTTCTTCTTCGCTTTTGGCCCAGTCCCTAAAGCAGCCCATTCCCCATCTCCTTTTGCGCAACCCAACCAGCACAGCAGCAGCAGCCCAGAAGTGGCCCAGCCAGCACCGCTCTCTCTTGCCCCCTCCGCAAGCCACGGTGCCGCAGCCATAAATAGCGCCCAACCCCGACGTTCGAGCCCACCAAACCCTCACCTCGCAGCCACCCTTGCACCCAAGCTCAACGCGCCGCCGCCGGGAGTTCACATCGCCAGTTTCGCATCTCCAAGCCACCACCGCCGACGAGATGAAGCCTCCGAGTTTTGCCGCAAGGTAGAACGCCTAACCGCTCGATCTCAGCCCCTGTTTTGCCTTGTGTTGCTACGTATTGCTCACCGCGCTGCCGGTTCACGCAGAGAGCACTGCCGTTCATCGCCGTTCGCCGTCGCGCCACTCCATCAAACCCATCTGCGCTTGGAGTTTTGCCCTGAGGTGAGGAAGCAAACCTGCCCAACCCCTTACCCTCTCGTGCCTCACGTCACCGGCAATTTCTTGCCAGAGTTCATCGTCCGCGCCGTCCCGTTGCCTACGGCCGATGCGCCGCCGCCAAAACCCCACTGCTCGCTTCGCCACTTTGCCCCCTCACTCGCGCACCCATCGCTGCTCTCCCTAGGCCACCGAAATCACGAGTACGCGGAGCTCCGGCGAGCCTCTGTCGCACGCAGCGACCGCCGCTGGCCAAATTCGCCGCCGGATCCTCTCTCTCCGCGATCTATCCCAAATCGTCAGATCGAGATCCAACGGCCCACGGTGCACACGACCTGGGTCAATACCAGTCAGTGCCTGTTGCACCCAAATACCAGCGGAGAGGTTTGGGCGCAGAGCACACGGGAGCCAGGGATTGCGCTGCTGCTGCACTCGTCTCCCTGTCGTGCGGCTCCGATCGGCTTTCAGTGGGGAAGCCAATCCTAGTTGTACGTGGTGATGCGGGTGTGCCACCTGATTTGACCTTGCAGCCAAGAAGGTCGGATGATCGCGGTGGTTGGCTCCTGTTCTCCTCGTAAAGCGTACAGTCCTACCTGATCGCTAGGATCAACAACCATGAGATGTTGAGTACTCTAGTCGGCCGATGCAGAAACATCGGGTAGCCAATCGAACGTGCATGAATAAATAAACAGAGTAAAAGCCAAAACAATGTCAAAAAATGAGTAAATATAAAACTCTAACTAAAAACATAATATAACAGATTTGCATAATTAAATTGGTTTCAAATCAGGACCTCCAAAGAAGTCCATCTAACTAAACAGATACAGATTACGACATCTATAGATAGGGTGCTCGAGATACGCTGATCTATCGATAGGTCGTGTGCACACACTGCAGCGGCATGTCGTGGATTGTAATAAGCGATTAGGTAACGTAACAAGAGCTACATGAAGATTGATTTCCTACATGAAGCATATGTGCATAAACAGATCGATAAACATGCAAGGGTAAAAACGGATCTCGTGCCAGATTCATCGAGGTAAATAATGGATCTCGTGTCGAGCGAGGCTCGATACAAGATTCATTGGGATAACTAGCGAATCTCGATACCTGCGAAGCTTAGTAAGAGATCCACCAGAATAACTAGTAAACTTTGCAATAAAAAACGCTTCAGTACAAGGTTCACCATGGATTCGGTAAACGCTTCGCTGCCCTAGTCGACCCGGACGACTCTGCTAGGGCAGCATGGCGCTTAACTGGAGAAAATAATCCTGAGAAGGGGTGGCGATGTGCCGAGAGTTAATGAACGAGCCATGAGTTTCTTGGAACGTATGACGGTCGTTAGTTTATTCATGAATAGAAGATACATATTTATAGTGTAGAGACTTAGCCCTCAAGGTGAACCCTTCCCTAGATAGACTCAAACTCTTTCCTAACTAATGGATTACAACTCAACTAGGACTATATGACTTGATAGCGTGATCTGGACCTTTTCTCTTATGATTCTCGTGAAGTTTTCAAATATCAGCCGAAACATGGCGTATAATCTTGGCAGATTCTGGTCGACACATCGTTTCAGCTATTCTTGTCGACTCCAAGCTTATCTGGGTGTGATTCTAGCGGCATTGGAAAGCTTATCTCCTTAGCTTTCCATCTATACGTAGAACATACAAAACGGAGTCCGTACGTGGCTGGGGCATCCGTTTTCGTACGGCCTACTCCTGCAGTACGAATCATCCTCGCAAATAAACTGGGCCTTGATGTGGATTAGGCCTATGGCTCCATCTTGATTTGAGCATTGGGTACACAATTATCATCATATTTGGCCAAACTTACAATATAGGCCTGATCAAGTGGATTCTTTCGCCCTGGGCTTCTTCTGACATTTTGGTCTGCTAGTCTTGGTCAAAATCCGGTGTCAACAGCACCACGCTTTTGTAAAAGAGTCCCTGCACTTTTCTCTAATTAACCCACAATCCAGATTTGTTAGTTTTAGGTCTCTGGTTTTTGTGATTTAGCCCCCGTTGATTCAAACCTTCTTTGTTCTGGCCCTTTAATCTTGTTTTATGCATATCTTTTGCGTTTTAACTCCGTTTTGAGCGATTCTTGAACCTACGGAATCGTGAGGAAGCGTAGATTAATTCTAAAACCTTTTAGCTTCTGTTTCTGATGTTTAATGTATTGTTTTAGTTATATTGTGCTCATTGCTTGTATGTGTGTAACGTGTAGCCGACGATCCGGCCGTGTTTGCTGATAATCAAGCTTGGGAAGCCCCTGAGCAGTTTTTTTTTAAGAAAGCTAGTATTCTTTACCTATGTTGTATCTAATTTAATTGCATGATCTAGAGCCTAATTTGGATGCTCGTATTAAGGATGACTAGCTTGATATACCATTACATGTCTATAAACCTAGGAAATGGCTGTGATGTGTAGATTAATGATAGTGCTCAACACATCTTGGTCATGTTGCTAATTTTGATTAACTAATGATGTAATGATAATAAAAGCTTGGTTACTTAGCAACATGGGGACTTGAGCATGTTTTGTTGGTTTGTTCGAGTGCTTCACCCTAAGGATCGGTTCGCCTAATGACCACCCACGAAAATAGTACAACCACAAGACTCACATGGGCTCTATGCTTGACTGATTAATTAGATGAATCAGAGCGGGTGGTTTGCTTACTTGAAACATGGCATATGAGGGGCGCTGGCGGGTATAAGACACGCTCTCCTGGTAGGTTGCGGTTTGGTTTATTTGGTCTTGTTAGTCACCCTTCGGGAGGGGACTTTTATGCTTGGGTAGCGGTAACCTGTAGCGGGCAACTACACTCTAGGAATTCTTTGTAAAGGTGTTGTAATGAAACCTCGCCGATTCATCTAATGCAGTGAATAGATGGGGTCTGACCCACCTCGTGCACATAGAAATCATGTCTTGTGGGTAAAGATGTACAACCTCTCGAGAGTGTTTAAAACGGTTATAATAGTCGTGCTCACGGTTAAGAGTGGTCTGGACCCTCACACATTAGAGTTTTTAAAAAAATGGCTCATGCTATTAATGATGATGACGATGGTTATGAAGATAGTTTATTTACGAGTACTTTATTGTTTATATACTATTTGTATTATGAGATGAGTTATTGCTAATCACTGTTAGTAATAAAACTTGACCAACTAAAAGCAACTGATATGCCTGTCCACTATAAAGCTAGTCCACTTTTATCCTAAACGGAATACTTCTGGGTACGGCATGAACTCACCCTTGCTTTATTTTATATTCTGTTGCATCCATAGCAACCGCTGCTCAGATCTAGAAGAGAGTATTGGTGATCCTAACCAGGAGTTTCAAGACTACGACGAGTTCTAGGCTGGTATGCCACCCGTCAGTCGTCTATGGAGCATGGTCGTCTTTCGTTGTCGTTTAGTTATTTCGTTCGTTGAGATTATTCGGTTTTCATTAAAGACATTTATAGTTTAGAATAATTGGTTATGCTTTCAAGTTAAAGTACTGGTTGTGATATTACTTATGTTTATACTGTGTATGTGGTTGAACCGATCCTGGTACATACATGGTTAGCACTTGTTTTCTTCTTAAAACCGGATGTGACAGTGGAGCGCTGTGAAGATCTCGACGAGTGCTAGCATCGCTTCTTCGCTCCATGCCGGGCGATCTGGGTTCAAGCCTCAAGGTGAAGAAGAAGATAAAGGAGGCGTGGGAGGCGTTGAAGATGATGCGCATGGGTGTGGCCTATGTCTAAGAGGCAA
This sequence comes from Paspalum vaginatum, assembly GCA_030272315.1. Lineage (NCBI taxonomy): Eukaryota > Viridiplantae > Streptophyta > Magnoliopsida > Poales > Poaceae > Paspalum > Paspalum vaginatum. The sequence goes on along the minus strand of CM059020.1, from coordinate 31,023,053 downwards.
ACACGCAAAAGCTTCTCAAGGATTTCGAGAACATCGTGTTCAAATAGGGTGAGACCATGGACGATTTCGCTATCGAATATCCGGTCTCGCCACTAATCTTCGCGCTCTTGGTGAGTCCATGGAGGAGGTGCGTGCTGTGAAGAAAATGGTGCCGGCGCGGTACTCGCAGGTTGCTGTCTTCATTGAAATGCTAATTGATCTCAAGGAGTTGACGGTCGAAGAGTTGGTCGGGAGGTTGTGCACTGTGGAGGATCGATTCAAGGACGACGCTAACCAAGTATTCAATAAGTTTGGGCGTCTTATGCTTGCTGAGGAGGACTGGGAGGCACGCCAGAGTCTGCGGCAACATGGCGGCTCCAGGACATGGTGCACACGGCAGCCATGACGGCCACGACGACGACGCAACAGCGTCATCTCGGACAGCAGCGAGCGCAGATCAAAAGGGAAGAAAGGAAAGTATTATCACTACGGCAAGCACGGACACTTTGCCAAGGAGTGCGACGACAGGGTAAAGAAGGAAGCGGCGCTTCAGACAACAGCCGACGACGAGCCAATTCTCGTGTGATGAAGCGCTTGTGGTTCAATCAAGTCAAGATTAGGAGAGGCAATGTTGGAAATAATCTTGACGCATTTCTTTTATGTGTGTCGTAGGATAATTTAATCACATCTTTTGTCGATGTGTTTTGCATGTGGCCGGAAACGTGCTGTGTACACGTTGTGGCCAAGGTTGTTTAGTTCGTGCACAGTCATGTGTGTTAGTCATATGCATCTGGTCAGTTAGTAGTTGGGTCTGTTTGGGAGAGCTCCACTTCAACAAATATAGCTCCACTCCCATAACTCCACTATGAAACAGATCTACCTCAGAGTTGGAGCTCAGAGTTGGAGTGGGTAGAGGGAATGTTTGGCTTGCAACTCCACTCTGGGTTCTCCTATTCATGGTTTTTTTGTGGGTTGTCCATTTTACCCTTAACTAATAGGCTGAGGTGGCCTGATTGGAGTGGGCAGCATGGTGGTGGGCTGCAGGCGTGCATGGCAATATCTGCTGTTCACGTCAATGTTTGAACGCTAGTGAAGTGTTCAGCCTGTACGAAGACGTCCATTGTATATTGTTCTAAAAAAAAGAAGACGTCCATTCTATACTTGATGCTACTTGTTTATTCCATGTCAATTCCAAAACGGCTACTATCACACAACAATAACACGATTAATCTTCATAACATCAAGTATTTATCGTCAATAAAACATAAATATATGAGTGTACTTCCATCCTCGACGCGGTGGCCATAAACAGACTCGCCATTGTCATCGCCAACAGCTGCATCGTGGCCAACAGAGGAGCCCAGGCCGAGGCTACCAGGCCGAGGCCATGGCCAGGCGGCTACACCTGTGGAGGCGCCGCCCAGGATGCGTCGACTTGGCCGGCGGGTGGCACGCCATGGGGAGGCACCGCCCAGGATGCGTCGACAGGGCCGGCGGGTCGCGAGCCATGGGGACGCAGCGCCCAGGCCGGCTGGAGATGGGCGGCGCAGGCCGCGCCATGGGGAGGCGGCCATACAAGATCGTCTGGCCACAAGCTAAACGGGGCAAATCAATTTCATCATCAACCTTGGCTGCACTTGTCTCTTGCATGTATGGAATGTGATAATCAAGGATAGGATAAAGATTTAATTATTTGTGTATTGTACCATCTCATCCAGAATGGAACCATCCATCTTAGTACTACTTTCCACTAAAATGATTGTACCAACCTATGTACGACGCGGTTGATTTTTTTCAAAAACTCATTTGTTTTATTTAAAAATTTATTCAAGCATTTGAAAAGACTAGTCATGCTCAAATTATTTTTAGTGATAAAACAAATCACAACAAAATAAATGATAATTTATAATTTTTTAATAAAAAGAATCATCAAATTTTACAAAAAAAACTAACCGTGACTTACATAACGAACGGAGTAATACAATGTATATGTGCACCGTTCGTTATACGACCTTGAATACACTAGTCAGTAAAGTAGAACAGATTTTAGGTCTGCGTCACTCTCACACAGTTGTAGTCAAGTAGAGGACGTAGTAGGTCAGTCAATCAACCATAGACCCGACCCAATTTACTTTGAACATCGTTGAACTTTGAATGACAATGATATTCGGTAGCTAGGTAAAATAAATGTTGCATGGCCATGTTATGTTATTAAAAAAACAGAGCCAGTATAAGAATTGACAGCCTTAACGCGCACTTACTCTTTTCTAATAAATCCATGACCGAGCACACCCAGAATCCCAGTACCTAGAGAAAGAGGAACCAGTCAAGACGGTGAAGTTCAGCAGGAGCTAATGGGAGGGAAAGAGGTGAAGCAATCAGTCCAGCGGAAGCGCAAGAATTCGTGGCCATGGGCGAGAGATGGTATTGCCTATGTGCCATGCATGGCCTGTTCTTCCTACCGCGGCTGCTCCCGTTTTTGTTCTTGTTCTCTGTTCTTGATGCATCCCTGGCAGCTGCCGCCACACTAAACAAGATGCAAGATGCCATCCTGAGGGATATTGAGAGGCTTGTGAACTCTGAATCTTCCAACACGTGATGGAATAACAGACTCGAATCCATGTCTGTGGAGGGGAATCAAATGCTCAACTTCTGGTTCTTCGGTGGTCAGCATCACCTCGTCCAACTATGGCATATCAAACTCCATCTTCACTTCCCTTTGCCGTCATGATTCCTTGTAGACTCTTGACCTCTCCAGAAATTCTCTCACAGATTTGACCACCCAATTCTTCTCCTCTTCCTGCTCATTGAAGGAAAGGTTTTGTTTCCTCCGCCTCAGCAGCAACCAGTTAGCTCACCCGTTCACCAATTTATTAGGTTTCCGGCAGCTGGACGTTCTTGATTTGTCCTTCAATTCTTTTAATAGTGGAAATTTGAGCGCAGACTTAGGTTCTTTTCCCAACTTGAAGAGCTTCAATCTTAGTTCCAACAAGTTGAATGGTGATGTTCCTACCAGTATGGTTGGCTCTTTCTCAGAGTTGGTACTGTCTGATAAAGGTTCGATTCCTTCGAATTTGTTTAAATATGAAAACCTTACTCTGCTGGATCTCAGCCAAAATAAACTGTCTGGTGCTATTCCTCACATCTTATCTCAAAGCCTCTATAGCTTGAGGCCTGGCGGAAACAAGCTTGGTGAGAAAATCCCAGAGTCAATTTGTGACACAAATGGAATGGCTAAGATGGCATATCTTGAGTTGGATGATAATCAGTTGATAGGAAATATACCTCCACAACTTGCCAACTGCAATAGTTTGTCTCTGTGGAATCTGGCATCAAATAGCTTGCAGGGTCTACTACCGGATCATATCAGTAAACTTGACAAGCTGGTCGTTCTGAAGCTTCAAAATAACAGACTCAGTGGACCTATTCCAAGTACATTTTCTGATTTAGGTAACCTGAGCACATTGAATCTTAGACAGAATTCATTCAGTGGAGAGATACCCGGAGGGAATTTTCAAGCTGCCAATGCTTTCAAACTTGCATTTGCAGGGCAATGAGATAAGCGGTGCAATTCCAGTCTCAATCAGTTCATCACAGACTCTAATTCAGCTCAATCTGGGGGATAATGCTCTGACTGGTGCCAATCCCAACCATGCCAACCTCTGTGAGCACAGCACTTCTTAATCTTAGTCATAACCTTCTTAGTGGGACCATTCCTTCAAACATCAACTCTTTAAGTGAATTAGAGATTCTTGATTCTTCACAGAACGACCTGTCTGGTGAGGTGACATCTTCACTAGCAGGCCTGCAAAGCTTGACACAGCTGGATCTTTCTTATAATAATGTTTATGGGTCTGTTCCTATATTCCCCACAAACTGTGAAAATTGATATATATGGAAATCCCAATCTTGTAAATGGTATAAGGATCAAGAATGACTCTCCTGCTACTAAATCGAGATGGGCACACGGTTATGGAGTAGTCATCATCTTTGGTACTGCTGGTGCTCTTGTGGGACTATGTGTCCTTGTTATTGCTAAGGTCTCATCTCCGAAGAGAATATATCATGCGGGAAACGAAACATTACCTACTGATTATGAGGGTGCTTCTCAAATCATTAATTGTTTTCTCATACCATTGAATTGCATCTGCATTCGCACCTCCGCAACTATGTTCATGAAAGACATACTGCCCACTTTTCTTTCATGACATACTACAATTCTCCCACTTTTCTTTCATGAACATACTCAAATCCATTGCAGTATGCCTTTATGCTGGCCACACGGACGAGATTCCGGGTCCGGCCCTTGCGGTAGCAGGGTCAGATCCAAGCTACCTGACAAAGGCACGTTGAAGAACAAGCTGTCAAGCCCAACCATAGGGTTGTGCCCCATGGTGGGCCTGGGGCCATTGTCAGCGTAATGGAACCAGGTACCCCAATTCGCTGGGAAAACACGCCCCTAGAGCCAACTCGAAGATAAGGTATGCCACCTTAGTGTGCGCTCCAGAGTGGACACATGGCGGGCCAGTCTTGGTCCCACCCAACACAGGCCGGGGTATGCCCCTAGGGGTGGGCTCCGAAGCCGCCACGTGATGGGTCGAATCCAGCCTCGCTTAGGGTGGGCGATGGCCGTACCGCGACTAGGCCCCACAGGACTCTCTGACCACCCCTCTCTAATCCAAGGGGGTTAGGTCCGGTGGGTCGGTGAGAACACACATGAGCCACGTCGCTGCCCAGTGTGGGCCTACGCGTGCGCAAGATTGGAACTCGGCATTAAATGAAGGGTATGCTACAGTGCAGGGGAATCCTCCTCTCAGGCCTTAGGCGGCCCAATGGAGAGCCTAGGCGCATTAAATGCACTCAGTGTGCAGTGGGACTTGGCACAAGGCACAAGATAGGATGAGGGATGGGCTGCAGACCTAGGAACTAAGAAGCACTCAATTATGCTCAGAAAAGAATATTACATCATATGTAGCAGCATAAGTCAAAACATACTCTAATGTAGCGTCATAGGTATTGTACTAGTAGGACGTCATTGCTCTACACCATACAGGAGTAGATAGGACTTTTGTACAACCCTGTGCCGTGGTGAGGGTACACGTTTGAGAAGTTCCCCTTGGAGTATAAAAGGGAGAACTACCTCCATGTAAGACTCAAGCTCGCACAACTTACATACATACACAAAGAGGACATACGGTGTTACGCTCCGGCAATCGAAACCTTTCTAAATGCTTGTCTCCTTCTTGTCGTGGGAAACTGGCAGTTGGTCGTACGATAGCCAACACATGAGGAGCCATGAGATCTCGCTACTATTGAGGTCGCCTCTCCTATGACGCGGCTCTAATAGGCTCCTAGTGATGGAGACGGTCCAAAAAACCGATGGTTCCAGGTGTGCCACCTAGTTTAACCTTCTAACCAGGGAGAATGTAGTGGTCGATGGATTGCCATCCATATATACAGATAGAGCAATAAACGCATAATTTCAAGCCAGATCGCATGGATAGCTGATGGCGGGTAGATTGATCAGCTAAGTTAAGCTGATTGCCTTCTTGTGGGATAGTATAGATAAACATGAAGTATAATAAGAAGATATTAAGCTTGCTTAAAGCATGATCTAGACAAGACTACCCTAGATTGACATAGGTCCGAACCTCCAAAGAAGTTCATCTAAAACAAAAAACACATCTAGGACATGTTAAGAAGGATGCCTGGAGTATATCGATCTCTCAAGTTGTTGTATGCATGTGTTGCAGCGCACATCATTGAATGTAGCAACCGGGCGAGCAATATACACCTAGTCGCATGATATGGATCTATAACATGAAGTATAAAATAAGATAGTAGATCCATAGCATGTGGTATAACTAGTAAACCTTGCCATAAAAAAACTTCACTACAAGGTTCACCATGGATTCGGCAAATGCCTTGCTGCCCTAGCAGACCTGAACGACTCTGCTACGGTATCATGGCGCTTATTTGGAGAGAATAATCCTAAGAAGGGGTGGTGATGCGCTGAGAGTGGTTGTATTGATCATTGGATGATTGATTACATGATGCACCTGGTTATATATTTATATCCCAGATGACTTGACCCTCAAGGCAAATTCTTTCCAAATAATAGAGATCGACTCAGACTCTTTCCTATACTAATGGATTACAACTCAATGATAAATCTAGGACTCTATGACTAAATAGAATGATCTGGACTCTTCCTTCCATAGGTCTGGATCCTCATGGAGCTTCTAAATATCAACCAAAACCTACCGCATAATCATTGTAGATTCTGGACATCCCACTGTTTTGGAAATTCTCATCGATTCCGATCGTATTTGGATGTCATTCTACTTGGGTTGGAAATCCTATCTCCTCAGCTTTCTATCCATATGTAGAATGCCCCAAAAGGAGTCTGTATGTGGCTGGGTGGCCTATTTATGCAGTCTGAACTAGTCTCGTGAATAAAATGGCTTCAACTTGGATTAGGCTTGTAACTTCACATTGGCTTGGGCCTTGGGCATATGCTTTTCACCATATTTGGCCAAACTTATGAGATAAGCCTCTTCAAGTCAGTTCCTTCATTGTAGACTTCTTCTAGCACTTGGCCCAACTAGACTTGGACAAAATTCGGTGGTGACACATGCCCCCCAAGTTTGGCTAAATATGACAAAATCTTCCAACTTCAGTTGTAAATCACACAAGAAACATCCGCACTTCAACTTGTTTTCTCATGCTTTCTGATCTTGCCCCCGAGCCAATGGATTGGATATTCATTAGCAGACACTGTCGGTGCTTGACTTGAATCCTTAGGCATCATGATTTATTTTCATGGTCAATTGCTCGAACTGGCCTTACACCTTCTCTGAACTATCGATTGGTTGCTTGAAACGGCCCTAGTCCGTTGTTTGAGATGGGTCTTGAGCCTTCTTTTTTGAGGTTGGTGCTAACTTGCTGATCACTCCCGTGATTCATTGGCTTAATTTTTTTAGCCCGATTGATTGGACCGGCCTCAACCCTATCCTTTGTGTCGGGATTGGATGATGACTTACGATGATAGACGACAGTCATGCTGATTGCAGTACTTCCTACTCTTCAGTTATTTAGCCAATGGAAGTTCTTTTGATAGGTAGTAGCCTACCACTGGTCACGACGTGACCATTGCATCGACAAACTCCATGGTGCACCATCACTCTTCTAGAAATGTCTGGCATCATTGAAGCATCGGGAAACAATGACCGATCAGCTAATTGGATGAACAAGAATACTAGCTCCCCTTGATGACTATCAAATGCCAAAGGCAAAACCCTGCACCAGGAAGGATGACACCACTTCCATTGGCCGATTTCAGGAAGAGTTGATGCATTACTATAAAGGAGTTGATCCACCAGCTGACTATATAACAGTAGGTAGATATTCGGCAGGTAGTAGATTCTCCATTAGCTGAATAATAATGTGAACTCTATGGATCACCTACAAAACAATCGGTTTCCTGGACCCGCACTACAGAGAACAATGTGAATAGGCTAAAAGCAGATGGATCATATTTTGGTTCGGCAAAAAGTCGATGCAAGGCGTGTAAGTGAAAGCTTCGCAAGTATGGTTAGAAGCATTTACAAGTTCTAGCATGCATATGCAAAGAGGGTATTGCACCAAGACATTGCACAACCAAGCTCAAGAGAATATATCTATATTAGAATATGAGCAAGCAGTTTATGATTTGCAAAACAAAAGTGTCACCACTTAGCCTAGCCAACTAGCATGACAAAGCATGATAAGCAGAAACTAGCAAGTATCTACACAAGTAAGTTTTCCAAACAAGGATCTATAGCAAACTTGATTGCTCATGCACCCTAGGTTTTGCAAATTAAACGTATTATATTTGAATTTCAAGCAAGCCTTTCATTATGTGTTGTTGACATCTTTTAGCATAAAAGATTTTACTCCATAAATGTATGGAGATTCGTTGTAGCTTTTCACTTAGAGTATTCTGAGTATTGTAAAAATCCATAGGGAAGTAGTGGCGAATAGGTAGAATGATATAATGTTTGAACTAATGAAACTGTAAGCTAGATAAGTACCAGCTATTCTTTTGCAGGGGTAAGATAAAAAGATAATGTATGGTGGAATGAGAGAGCAGTGACCAAAGCAGTCAACAACTAGGTATTGCTATCTGGGAGGACAACGAGTGAGATAAGATATCCAAACTCTAAGCCTTAACTACTTTAGAGGATTATTCATAGTGGAGCTAAGTTATCCGAACATAGACATCACCGAGGAGGCACGCGGATAGATAGTTGGCCTTCAGAGCGACAACTAGCTAACATCTATGGGATTGCTGGATGATGGGATCGAAATATAGAAGGTTCCTAATGTTGTCATTGAGAGGACCTACCGACCAGAGCTGCGTGGACAAGATGTGATAGGTGTATGCTCGGTCTTCCACTAGATAAGTCGGTTTAGGGTTGGAGAACTCGATGTTGGTGAAGAACGCTCCAAGCGAAAACTCGAATCCTTGCAATCACTACACCACAGTTCCGATGGTTATCAACCGCGTGACGCTCGTAAACAACCTTGCCAAGAATGCAATTGTCCCTGCCAATGCAACCGAGAGAACACAAGTTAGAATGAGGAAACGCAATCAAGAACGAAATTGCACAAGTTGGGGTTTTACAAACCGATGACGGCGAAACTGTTCGTAGACAGAATAATATAAGCAAAACCCAAACCCTAACTTGGGCAGTGGCTACTATTTATAAAGGGTTTAGGGTCGACCTAGGACCCCTGGATGTGCCTCTAATGGGCTCTCTTATGATACATGGACCAAAGGCCCAAAAGACGGTGATGCAGCACCTTGCTAGATTCTTGACGCTCACTTGTTTCTACGTTTCCCATTGACTCTAAAGGAATTTTGAGGTGAAACCAGTTCCATATGAAAGATTATGAAATTATCTTTCTATGCATATGTAAAACATCAAAAACAGACTCCATATGCTTCCTGGGCATCACATTTGGTACGGCCTGCTCCTGGAGGTCGAGACAGACTCGAACTCAAATTTGACTTGACCTCCACCTTCGCTTGGTCACCTTCCTTGCCCTCCGCCTGGTACAACCGAGTTTCCAAGGCCTTCATGATCCTCTCCACAGTTCCTAATTACAATATAATCACCAAATTCATTAGGTAGTATACCATCCGCATACGTATATGTACAGGCACTTAGGAACGAGCTCACATGTTGGTTCGATTTTTGTGCACGTGCTCTTGTAATAGGCCTAATAGGCCCTTGCATAAGCATAAGAGTGATGTCCTCATCAAGAAGGCATGGTATAATAGTGATCAACTGAAGTTTTTCCTTGATCAGAGGGTGAGAACTAACTTAACCTTAGATCTAAGACGAAAGAAAGCTTATAGCACCGACAATTCTTGCAAGATTCGAATAACTTGAGAACAACACAATCCTAAGCCTTGGTCTAGTATGCAAAAAGGTACATCACACTAGGCAAGTGTAAGAAATAAAGTAAAGTATAACTGAAATGTATATCAAGGAATATAAGTTATACTGGAGTAGGAAAGGTACAAAAGATACAAGACCTTTTACCAAGACTCGAAGCTAACTCCGGAATCCCTGAGGTGAAAGCTTAGACTCGACTCTAACTCCTAGAACTATCCTACTGCTACAAGACTAAGACAACGGTATGCTTCTCTTCACTTCCAGACTTTGCAAATGAGCTCTGGGGTCCTATTTATATCCTCAAGTGAGTGAGGAGTATTTATATGCAAGTAAGGTCGGTGGTCGGGCGGTCAAGTGGTAGGTTGCCCTAGAGGCCGAGCGGCCAGGGTGTGGGGCTAGGCGGCCTCCCCCTTGGCTCCTGAGCCCTCCGATCCACCGCCTTAATCCATCTTGTGGTTGTGATACCCTCGAACACAAATTGGCGATTAAGTTCAGTGTGTTTCTTCCTTGACCCTTGGATTTGAAGTGTGTTTCTTCCTTAGCCGTAGGATGAAGCTCCCTTGGATTGTAGACTTCACCAATCCAGGGGTTGGATTGATGAGGTGGTGGCGGTCCTTCTGGTGCTTTGCATGTTGCTTTCGTGGCATACACCTTGAAGTTGTGTGATGTGTCATTGTTGAGCATGCAAGTTGAATATGGAGCGTGTCAGCCCAACCTGGGGTTGGTAGCTAGGAGGCCATTGTGGCTGGCTGGACGGCCAACCTTTCTCCTTAGTTTGGCTCTATTTCTTGTGTTTTCAATATATTTCATACCTGCACTCAAATATTCATCAAAACTCTTGGAATTTGATTAGTAGCAAGAGTTGGTCTACACTTTGGGATATTTTCCTTCAAAAGAGTGTATAGTTGACGGTGAAATAGCGACCATCATCAACATATGCTAGGGGTTATTTGCTTGTCAAGTCACTTCTTACCAACAAATGCCTAGGTTCATAGAACTATTAGAATCTTAAACCAAGGTTTTGATCATTCACAGCTCAATCTAAGTTCTTGCCAAAGTGCAAAAGCAAGCAGTCCTGAACTAAATCAGTGAGACAAAGAAAATCCACCTGATATTTTCATTTAAGCACAACATGGACATCTATTTTATTTTAATTCAATTGAGAACAAGATTACCATGTAAGCATTAAGATTCATGCTGCATATTTGATTCCCTAGTAAAGGATGTAGCTACCAGGCATGTACAAGATAGCAAAAGCACTCAGCCTACACGTACTAGTAGCCAAGTAAAGCAGTGACCATGTTTTAGATTTTTAAAGAAATAAAAGCCATGCTCAGCATCGGATATTCAACGTATTCCAAAAAGATTAACTACACATGGTAAAAGGCATCTACACCTGAAAACACACATAAGAAGCACAAGAAAAGCTAATAACCATACAAGGAAGCTAGTGCAAGTGACAAGTGCATATGCTACATGACAATGCAAAGGTTGGTTTGATTACAACTGGCTGAATCAACTATAGATGAGTTGATAGCCAAAATTTCATCTGGTCTGTGCTCGCCATGATACAATCTCATTACAACTATAAGCTATTGGCAAGCCAAACATCCATAGCTCACAGTAAACTGATGAAGCATAGAATGGAAAGAATACATGTTGATCTTAGGACGATCTTAAATCCAATCAGCAGATTATAGTCCCAGGGAGTTCTTTGAATGCTCTAGTGTGGGAGCCGGAGCATCCAATGTCGATGGCGCCATAGGAGCACCAGTAGCTGGATTGACCGAATGAGGTGACATATGCTCCAGTGCATGAGCTGAAGTAGCTGATGGCGATGGCGTCATAGGAGCACTAGTGGCCGGATCGACCAGCGAAGGTGTAAGGAAAATGGCCTCATGTTCTATATTTCCATAGTTGTGTTTTGGTGATTGATTGACAACCAACACTTGGACTAATAAACTTGTCTAGATGTATATTCTCAAGTATTTAGGTCCAAGGGATGAAGAAGATAAAAAGCTGAAGGCAAGGCCTGAAGGGCCGCCCGAAGTTGGTGAAAATGAACTGACCGGACAATGTCAGCAATGAAGTAGTAGAAGCGACCAAGATCAACTGACTAGACAATCCGCTTATGAAGACCAGACAAAGCTTCAGACAAAGAAACTTGAGGTTATGGAATTTCAAGGTGATCAGGCAATGTATGGACCGGTCAGTCCAAAGTGGATAGATCGGACAAAGCTCCAGGCTATTGGTGTCGTCATTCCAAGATTCAAATATTTACATGGACTAGACTGTCCACCCTTGAAGACCGGACAAATGACCGAAAAACGTACGGTAACGGCTAGTTTTGTGACAGTTGGAAAAGTGAATGGACCGGATTGTCCGAAGTTAGCAAAAAGCTATGGACCGAACAATCCGAAGTACACTGTGTCAGCAGCCTGTTGATGCGACATTTGAACAAATATTTTATATCATTTTATATGGTTTTTCACTGATTTTATACGTCAACTTTATCTTTTACTGTCAATTATCACCGATTATTGTGGATTTTGCAATACTTGCCTTGGAAAATTGCTATATGTGATTTTTACATGTTTTTCGACCAATTTTTCGCGAAATTCACCTTAATCTACGTCGAGTAAGAAAAGACCTCTGAGATGTCATTTTATGAAGATGTTGATCAAGGAAGGCTTGGTTGACTTATGCTCCTCCTCTGAGTTAATCAAGGCTTTCTAACCAGAAACTTCCGGAAGACATGAAGTGCTACAAGTTCATGGAAGAATATGCGGGAAAAGTATTTCAATTATATCCGAAACTAGAAGATTTCATCAATTCTCAGAGAATATAGAAGATTCCAAAGCCCCAAGAGTCCTGAGATCCCCGGCAATTATATTTCTTAAGCATCAAGGAACGACCCCGCGAAAGATGGAAGGAAACGGCCGAAGTAAAGGCTTGGTCGGCCGACCGCCCCCCTTCCGGTGTCGTCTCGTGTCCCCCTTTCTACCACACCTCTTCCAGAAGATTCCAAGGAGATAAGAATTACTTAGGTATGAAGGAATTGAAGATAAGGAAGGTTTATCAGGAGATCCATCCAAGCCCAAATTAAATCTCGAGATTTTCTCAGATTCCAAGATAGTAGCACATTGTGGGCCCAATTTGGAGACTTAACGATGTCAAATGAAGGAAGTTTGAATACCTAAGTTGTAGATCTCTTCGAGCTCTACAATTTGGAGTCCGAGTTTGCCTTATTTGGAGTCCGGATGACAGAGATATGTTCGAAATACGAAAGGTGCAGAAAACAAAAAAGTCTGATTTCGGGGCAAACAAGAGTCCTACTCCAACTCCAAGCAATAGGAAGGTGGAGGGCGCCCCAAGCCACCTCCGAAGTATAAATACAAATCCCCATGAGGCCCCCAAGACCATCCAATTCATCCAATTCATTATCAAGGCGACAAGATGTAGAGTAGACAGACATCAACTAGAGGAGATCTGAGGGTCGAGTTTCTATTCTAGGATTAGAGTTATTCTAGTTCCTAGAGGTGATTAGAGCCCTTGCACTGGTACTCTAATTACCTAGCTCCAGAGGTCTAATCGTGTCATCAAGGAAAGATATGGCCATGGTTGTAAGTATGATACAATTTATTAATGAAGCATTGATCTTGTCTAATTATCATCTTCTTGTTCTAATTATGCTTGTTCTAGCTCTAATTAACTTTAGGTCTAGATGCATGTTAATTATAGCATGTTATTTAGGGTTATATTCTTCTAGCATTCTTGATCGTTGATCTAGCTTACTAATGATATAGTTGTATATCTAGTTCTTGTAATCACGGTGATTAGAGGTTCTAGATGTGCTAATGATGTTATTAGACTATGTGAAGTAATTAGATGTGCATTCTCTAATTATGTATGCCTGTTGAGAGTTTTTCGTCGATTACCTGGTTCTAGTGACAGTAGGGCTGGAGAAAGGTTAAACTCGATCTAGGGGGTTAGGTTGATTGATCTTGATTTAATCATGCTATGAAGTTTATGCTTGATCATGCTTGTCTACCTTGAGCTTCTAGTTATCTCGTTGCTCTTATCTATTTGTAGCGCCCATATCATGCATATCTTCGATCCAATTAGAGCTTGATTAGACTCTAATTAATACCCCTTAATTGGTGTTCTAGTCTTGTTCTAGTTGCTTATCTTATAATATTAGTATAGTTTAGACGTAGATTAGATATAGTTTAGGGCTAGTTTTGAGGTAGATTATAGTGTTGTTTTATACCTTTAGTTTACCTTAAACTCTTGTTAATTAGTTCTCAATTAGTTAATTTCCTGGTTGACAAAACACATGATACTCATCCTGGGGAAAAGCTACACACGATACTGTCGCTTGCAGTATAAGGTTTGCCGTGCTTAAGTGCCGTCAACAAGCTTTTCTGGCGCCGTTGCCGGGGAACTAATTAATCGAGTCTTAATTAACTTGATTTTATGTATGTATTTAATTTTGTCTTTTTTTTAATTTAGCCTTTTATCTTTTATTTTGTGCCTTTTGTTTTATTTTAGTTTATTTTAATTTATTTATTTTCTTGCATTTAATTTTATAATTAGATACTTTTGTTTAGAATAAGTTTAGATCTTTTATTAGTTCAATCTTTTATAAACTCTATTAGAACATAGTTTCTCCTATATATATATATATATATATATACACACACACACACACACAAATATATATATTTTTTCTTTGACTAACATTATAGGAAAAGTTGACCTCAATTTAATAAAAATATATATATTTTCCAACCTAGCTCTTTAATTGTAGGTGCTAACGCTGTTAGTGGCCTATGATCTGTTATTGAGTTTTTCTACAGCTATCATGAAAAAGTAAACTATGGTGTTAAAGGTATGTCTACTGTGTCAATTAATTTTTAAGACTAATGTTCTTTGGAGCCTGTTTGTTCTAAGCTATAGATAATGGAGGCAAAGATGATTAGCCGAGAAGGTTCCTGAAGCTAAGGATTGCTTGAGTACAAGGAAGATGAGGATACGGAAGGTTTATCTCAAGACCAATCCAAGCTCCAACCAAATCTCGAGATACTCTCAGAATTCAGGATAGCAACACCTTGTGGGGCCGATTCGATTACCTTAACAACGTCAAATGAAGAAAATCTGAATACCAAAGTTGTAGATCTTTTTCGAGCTCTATGAGTTAGAGTCCGAATTTGCATTATTTGGACTTTAGATGAAGAAGTTATGGTCGAATTACTACAAGATACAGAACAAGGAAAGCTGAATTTCAAGAAAGACAAGAAGTTTTCCTCTCCAACACTTGATGGTGCATGCAGTCATGGTATTCCAAAGAAGAAAATGAAGCCACCATGGAGTCAAAATGAGATTTGAACTTCAGTTCTTTAAGATAAAGATAAAGGTAATTCTCGTTTTACTCATAAGTATAATTAAAGTTTGCCTATGTTTGGTTAAAGCAATGTCTCATAATGATTATTAAGATGTTATTTGGTTGATTGTGATCGTATTCCTACTTATGTTTTGTTTTTCGTTTTTTATGAAACCTTTGTTCCCTTAATCCATACCTTGAGATTTAATTAATAAGGTTTGTCTTTAGACTAGCTGCTTGATCCATAGCTTTGCAATGCTTAATTTCAACATGTTTACTTGGCCAGAGTTTAAACGTTGTCATGTTCTTTTAGTAGATCCTTTTGCTTTAATTAGTTGATTGAATCTACTCATGCATAGAGATGGTTAAGGTTTGCTGGTCGGTCGATTCTCAGGTTTAGGGTTGGATATAAATAAAAAAATTTTGAGAGACAAGGTTTGTGCAAAAGTAGAGTGGACCGACCACTAGAGCCCCCTAGTGGTTCGGTCCAGGTTTAATTTTTGTGCAATTTGCTTTAAAAATTTTAAACATGAACATGCGAATGTTTTTCTTGATTTATTATACGTGCACAATATTATCTTAGAAAATTTGAAATTTCAAAACGTTTGGTCTCTCTAAAAAACATTCCCTTGTTAGAATTTTAGTTATTTCAAAATCATCTCTCTAATTTGGCCAAAATCATTAGGAACCCATCATCTTGTTTATCCCATGTTTGATTTTATGAATCAAGATAATCTATGAATTATATATGCTTTAGTGTTTTGCTAAGTGGTTTCAATTATAGTTGTCTTTATTCATGAATCAAATGTTTGTTTAAACCCCAATCAACCATGTGGCTCTACTTTTATCTCTAATCAATACCATGATGTTATTATATTACATATTGTGTACACTATGAGCTAACCATGCAGAGAAATTCACTCTTCATTTGAAACAATGAGATCAATGTGGTGAAAGAGTACAAGACAAATTCGTGATGATTGATACAATGATTTGACAAGGATTTGAAGACATCATCAGAATTTGAAAGGTTTGGTTGAGTTTCAAATTGAAGAGTGAGTAGACTGAATGGTAGAGGAATTGAAGACAAGAACCGAGCCTATGAAACTTCAAGATCAACGATGGTGGACTCTAGACAATTTCCACAAAGATCCGAGGCAAAAAAGCTGAAGATTGTCAACATCTGAGAGGTGAAAATAGGAAGCTGAAGATGTCACCAACATGGAGCTCGACCTTAGAAGGAAAAGACAGAATATTTTCTTATATTTGGAAAGCCCATGAAGTCCTCTTTCCAAAGCAACAAGAATCACTCAATTTGGAGATTTCTACAAAAAGCAATGTGCAAATCATTGAAGGCTGCGCGAGCTGAATTGAAGTCTGGACAGAACGCTTGTGCTTAAGTAAAACGGGCATAACTCCTTCATACGGAATCGGATTTTGACGTATAATTACTCGTTGGAAAGATAATTTCAGAAGCTATCCATTGGATCTATTATTTAAGGTATGTTCTTTTCGAGACCAATAAGATATACCACGAAGAACAAGGTGGCAGTAACAATGGTGATGTCTACCGGAGTAAGATGATGGCAACAATGATGAAGAAAGCTTGGGCAATGCTTCCATAGAATTTTTATGATTAAGTTCAGTTGCAAGGAGCTTCAAAGATATTGGCACATGAACACACAAGCGGAGGATTGTGCACACAAGTGATGCTATGATCAAGACACGATGAAGCTGCACAATCAAGTTATCAAGATGCATGGACACTTTGGATTCTTACTTTAAGAGCCATGGCTTCACTTCAACGAAGGTAAGCAAGAAGTCTATCTTTATGACTTTAACTTAAACGCTTTTCGGGAGGCAACCCGTTCAATCATTTCTTTTTAGTGTTAAGAGTCTGAGAGTCTTTTAATAGAGAAATGGGAAGCATGACACCACCCTTTGAATCTTTGGCTTGTGACTAGTTAACTTAGTCTAACATTTGTTTTAGGTAATTACCATTATATCACTTCATAATTGTGTTTTCCATTTTCCATTTTGCATATATCACTCTGTTGAATATAGATTAGAGTTGGATGTTTGCATTATAATTGGCTTGGTTGTTTAATTAACTTCATGATATGTGTTTTCATGTTTATATTAAATGTTTGATCAGCGTTTTTCTTTTACAATTTTGTGTAAGCATGTTGCTTAGATTAAATTGTTGATCGTCATGATGAAGTTAATTAACCTTGCTAGTTATCCATAATTTTATGTGATTAGTTTATAAGCTTTGCAATGTGCTTTGGTTTTCTTATGCTGTTATAAGTTAATAACCATGAGAAAACATGGTGTTTTAATCTTGGTTAATTAAAATTTTTATGGCTATGGAGAGACTTAGCAATCATGTCGTAAATATGGTGTTTAGAACTTGATTTAATCATTGTCTTTGTTTATATGTTTATCTCTTGCATAATTACACACGTACACCCATTAGGTTTTTACTTATCTTTTATTAAGTTTAACTAGGCCACAAATTAAAATTCATTGGGGATATTTTTAGATCATGGTAAATTGTTTCTACTCTTGACCGTTACCTCGAGAGTAGTATGTGCACTTGAATTATTTTGCAGGAAAATTATTTAATGACAAGGAAATTGAAGGAATCTACGGTAACATATTTCTAAAACCTTCTCTTTTCATTTTTTCTGAATTCTGCAATATTTACCTATATCTATCAATTTGGTGTTCACTTTGTGTTTCTCTTGTTGTTTTAGTGTGTTAGTCTAGATTTATAATATGATTAATGCTACAATCATGATGTATACTTAATTAATTAATGATAAAAAATGATGAAAGTTGCCGCTTTATCTTTATTGTGCTTTAGTTTTGATTAGTCAAATTTAGCAGGCTCTCATAAAACATGATTAACTGAACTAGTCAACAAATTTGTGATTGATTATGATTGTTCATAAAGACCCATATGATTTAATTTTTGCAAGGTTTAATCTTTATCATGATCATCTCTTTGTGTATTTTTACTGTCTATAAATGCCATGATCAACTTTATGAGATTATCTTGCAATAGCCATTCCTACCAGAGCCTTGTATATATTTTAAACCTTAGATTTATCAGATTTGTTTTCAAATGAGTTGGATCAATAATGTGATCTAGGGTATGAGACTTAGAAGCTGGTCATTCATTTCGCGTTACTTTTTCTTGCTAGCCTTTTCTATCCATGCATTGTGTCTCTCTATATTGGAGAGAGTACAAACTTCGCTGGATATCCATCCTTAAACCAAGATTATCTTTTTTTGTGTATCCTTCTTGACTACAACCCATTATTTTCTGGAGTATTTAAGGGATTAAATATTATTCTTTCCATTAGATATCTCTATCCTCTAAGTTAATTGTTTTAGAGATATATACTCAAGGGCAAGGGTGAGTATTATTCAAGAGTGGGGATGGAGAGCTGTCATTTTATTTTTAATGTAAGGGATTTTTGTATTGAGATTTTTGAGGAAGCTTAAAAAAAGAAAAAAACGGCCACATATATATATATATAATATGCCTCTCGATAATCTTCTAAGTATTTTTAAGAGTTTTATATATAGTTTTTCTTTAGTATTAGTGAGGGATATCCTGTTTATATATACTCCAGAAAATATTCTAACCTTGTGCAATCCGATAGCAAGGACTTCATTTGTACCTTGAGATCATCCATCGACATTTGCATATGTCCACTCTTCTAAATGTGTGTTCCATCCTTTCCATATCAACATTATTTTATTCTACGATCTTTTTGACAAGTCTCAGTAAAACCAGTAGATTTCTTTCTTAATTTGACAATATTTTGAAAACAAATTTTGATTAGGATTCATACCAAGCTCCAGATAAGCTTCCACCTTCATATATATATATATATTGAATACCATTTAGATATTGAGAGATTGGAGAGTTGAGTGTGTTTCTTTGGTTTTGCAAGAATTTATCTTTAAATGTTTGATTATCTTTTTCAAAAACATATTGCTAAAACTAAGGGGATGTGTCATTGATAAATTTAAATTCTTGCTAATTCTTTTATTGCGAGATAAGCTTAGTTGAATATCTTTTCTTTCATAATTTGCTGGTTCACACTAAAATTTTGAGAGAGCTTGTTAGTTTGATTGATTAAGATTAGAGTATGAAAAAGTTAATGTAGGGCAACGCTGATTCTTGACTTACTCGAGGACGAGGAAGGTTTAAGAGTGGGGATGTTGTTGACGCGGCATTTGAACGAATATCTTATATCATTTTATATGGTTTTTCACTGATTTTATACGTCAACTTTATCTTTTACTATCAATTATCACCGATTATTGTGGATTTTGCAATATTGTCTTGGAAAATTGCTATATGTGATCTTTACAGGTTTTTGACCAATTTTTCACGAAATTCACCTTAATCTACGTCGAGTAAGAAAGACCTCTGAGATGTCATTTTATGAAGATGATGATCAAGGAAGGCTTGGTTGACTTATGCTCCTCTTCTGAGTTAATCAAGGCTTTCTAACCAGAAACTTCCGGAAGACATCAAGTGCTACAAGTTCATGGAAGAATATGCGGGAAAAGTATTTCAATTATATCTGAAACTAGAAGATTGCGTCAATTCTCAGAGCATATAGAAGATTCCAGAACCCCAGGAGTCCGAGATCCCCCGCATTTATATTTTTTAAGCATCAAGGAACGACCCCGCGAAAGATGGAAGGAAATGGCCGAAGTAAAGGGCTGGGTCGGCCGGCCGCCCCCCTTCCGGTGCCGTCTCGTGTCCCCCTTTCTACCACGCCTCTTCCAGAAGATTCCAAGGAGATAAGAATTACTTAGGTATGAAGGAATTGAAGATAAGGAAGGTTTATGAGGAGATCCATCCAAGCCCAAATTAAATCTCGAGATATTCTCGGATTCCAGGACAGTAGCACCTTGCGGGCCCAATTTGGAGACCTTAACGACGTCAAATGAAGGAAGTTTGAATAACAAAGTTGTAGACCTCTTCGAGCTCTACAATTTAGAGTCCGAGTTTACCTTATTTGGAGTTCGGATGACAGAGATATGTTCGAAATACGAAAGGTACAGAAAACAGGAAAGTTCGATTTTAGAGCAAACAAGAGTCCTACTCCAACTCTAAGCAATAGGAAGGTGGAGGGCGCCCCAAGCCACCTCCAGAGTATAAATACAAATCCCCATGAGGCCCCCAAGACCATCCAATTCATCCAATTCATTATCAAGGCGACAAGATGCAGAGGAGAGAGACATCAACTAGAGGAGAGCTGAGGGTCGAGTTTCTATTCTAGGATTAGAGTTATTCTAGTTCCTAGAGGTGATTAGAGCCCTTGCACTGTGCTCTAATTACCTAGCTCCAGAGGTCTAATTGTGTCATCAAGGAAAGATATGGCCATGATTGTAAGTATGATACAATTTATTAATGAAGCATTGATCTTGTCTAATTATCATCTTCTTGTTCTAATTATGCTTGTTCTAGCCTCTAATTAACTTTAGGTCTAGATGTATGTTAATTATAACATGTTATTTAGGGTTATATTCTTCTTGCATTCTTGATCGTTGATCTAGCTTACTAATGATATAGTTGTATATCTAGTTCTTGTAATCACGGTGATTAGAGGTTCTAGATGTGCTAATGATGTTATTAGACTATGTGAAGTAATTAGAAGTGCATTCTCTAATTATGTATGCCCGTTGAGAGTTTCTCGTCGATTACCTGGTTCTAGTGACAGTAGGGCTGGAGAAAGGTTAAACTCGATCTAGGGGGTTAGGTTGATTGATCTTGATTTAATCATGCTATGAAGTTTATGCTTGATCATGCTTGTCTACCTTGAGCTACTAGTTATCTCGTTGCTCTTATCTATTTGTAGCACCCATATCATGCATATCTTCGATCCAATTAGAGCTTGATTAGACTCTAATTAATACCCCTTAATTGGTGTTCTAGTCTTGTTCTAGTTGCTTATCTTATAATATTAGTATAGTTTAGACGTAGATTAGATATAGTTTAGGGCTAGTTTAGAGGTAGATTATAGTCTTGTTTTATACCCTTAGTTTACCTTAAACTCTTGTTAATTAGTTTTCAATTAGTTAATTTCTTGGTTGACTAAACCCATGATACTCATCTTCGGGAAAAAGCTACACACGATACTGTCGCTTGCGGTATAAGGTTTGTCGTGCTTAAGTGCCGTCAACACAGCCCTTTGGCCCAATGGCTAGTTTGAGTTTAGAGGCTATATAAGCCACGCCACCCGGCCATTTCAAGTTAGTTGGAGCCACTAAATTTGAGAGCAAGAGTAGAGGTCTATTCCAAGCATATCCATCACTCCAACCTCATATCTAGAGCTTAGTGCATATCCAAGCTAGGTTAGAGCTTAGAGAGAGTGAGCTTGCGAGCTCTTCTTGAGAGTTTCTCCTGCGTGAGCTAGAGGAGAAGCCTTGGCTGCGGCCAAGCCACTTGTACTCATTGCTAGACCCTCTTTATTGGTGTGGAGTGGTGGCGACAACTTGTGTGGGCATGAGGAGACCCTACAAACTCCATAGTGAAGCATCCGATGCCATGTGACCGAGAGGGGCGGTGGCGGTGGCTAAGCCTTGGTGGCTTGGTCGCACTTAGCCTTTGCTTGGCGTGAGCCTTGTGTGGCGAGCGTAAGATGTTATCGGAAGAGTCTTGGTGCCAAGGCTCGGATACTGCCTTTGGTGACGAGCCCGTGGACATAGCCCTTAGTGGTGAACCGCAGTTAAATCTCTGTGTCTCCTCGGGAGTTTGCATCCCCTTACCCTTATCTCTTTACTTATCGCATTTACATTTTCGCATTTACTCTCTTGTGTGCCTTTAGCTTTCTTAGTTAGTTTGATTATGTTTGGCTCTAGGTTGCTAGTCTTTTAGATAAGTTAGAGAGCGCATAGATAAACCTTAGACTTAACTAGCATGTATAGGGTGAAATAGGTTTATCTTATGCACTAGATAGCCCTAGGTTTTAGAAGAGCGATTAGCGACCTAATTCACCCTATCCCCCTCTTGGGTCGGATACCCGACACGTTCCTTTCATAAGGCCGATGACAGATGCTCCATCACGGGAGCCAAAGAAGCTGATGGTGATGGTCCTGTAGGGGTATTGGTGGTCTGATCGATCCAGCTAAGGTGACGGGCACTATGGCGTGGGAGCCAAAGCAGCTGATGGTGATCGCGCTATAGGAACACCGGTGGCCAGATCGGCGGGCTATAGTAATGGCTCTAAAGGCATGACAGCTTCATGGTGTTTTGCTTCACGGTCATGTTTTTGAAGCCTATGGCTAAACATCGATATTGTTGTATGCGCCACGCCCTCTTCATAATGCTAGTGTCCTTCTAATGTTCCATGCATGACCGACAGTACTGTGCCGGTCGTCCCTCCATGTTTTATTTCCTTTGGGCAGCCCTCTCTGGTTATCACGCTTGCTTGGTGAGGTAAGCATCTGGAAGGGTTACTCGGCCATGAGCTCAAATCTGCGACTTGTACTCATCGGTTGAGAGATATGCCCACTCTTCCTATGTATATATGCATCCGTGAGGTCTTTCTTCAACAATTTCTCCATTGCCAGCCGATGCTGTAGTTGTTGCTTGCTCTTTGGGTCCCACCGTTAGTTGCTTTAGATAATAAATTGACTCTTCCTATCCCCCGAAAAAAGATGCGCATCACTCTGACTTCTAATCAGACTGATTGTGGTCCCACCAGGCATGCCAAAATGTGTTGTCGCAGGAAATTGGCAAGAGGCCATACGACAACCAACACACGAGGAGTCAAGAGATCTCACTATTGTTGCGGTCGCCTCTCCTATGCTGTGGCTCCGACCGGCTCCGAGTGACAGAGACGGACTAGACGGTCCAAAAACAGTGGTTCCGGGCATGCCACCTGGCTTGACCTTCTAGTTAGAGAGGATGTGGTGGTTAATGGATTCCCCTGCATATACATAGACAGAGCAATAAACGTAAAATTCCGTGCCAGATTGCATGGATCGTCTCATGGCAGGGAGATTGATCGGCTAACTTAAGCTGATTGCCTTCTGATGGGTTAGTATAGATAAACATGAAGGAGTATAACAAGAAGATTAAACCTGCTTAAAGCATTATCTATATGATCAACTACCGTAGACTGACATAGGTACGAATCTCCAAAAAAGTTCATTTAGAATAGAAAATACATCTAGGATATGTAAAGCAGGATGCTAGGTGTATATCGATCTCTCGAGTTGCCATATGCTTGTGTTGCAGCGCACATCGTGGATTGTCGCAACTGGGCGAGCAATATACACCTAGTCGCATGATATCGATCTATAACATGAAGTACAAACAAGACAGTAGATCGATAGCATGCGGGATAACTAGTAAACATTGCCATAAAAATGCCTTTGTACAAGATTCTCCATGTATCCGGTAAATGCCTTGCTGCCCTATTAGACCCAGATGATTCTGCTAGGGCAGTGTGGCACTTACTTGGAGAGAATAACCTTGAGAAGGGGTGGCTATGCGTCAAGAGTGGTTGCATTGATAATTGGATGATAGATTACTTGATGCACCTAGTTATATATTTATATCTCAGATGACTTGACCTTCAAGGCAAACACTTTCCTAATAATAGAGATAGACTCAAACTCTTTCCTAAATTAATATATTACAACTCAATGATAAATATAGGACTCTATGATTAGAGAACGTGATCTAGACTTTTCCTTCCGTAGGTCCGGATCCTCATGAACTTCTAAATATCAGCTGAAACCTACCGCATAATCGTTGTAGATTCTGGATGTCTCCCTGTTTCGGCAATTCCCATAGACTCCAATCTTATTTGGACTCCATTCTAGTTGGGTTGGAAATCTTATATAATTAGCTTTCCATCCATATGTACGATGCCCCCAAACGGAATAGGTATGTGGCCTCATCATCCATTTTTGTGCGGCCTATTCCTGTAGTCTGAACCAGTCTTGTGAATAAATTGGCCTTCAACTTGGATAGGCTTGTAACATCATTTTGGCTTAGGCCTTGGGCATATGCTTATCTCAGTATTTGGCTAAACTTTTGATATAGGCCTCTTCAAGTCGGTTCCTTCATTATGGATTTCTTCTAGTATTTTGGCCCAACTAGACTTGGACAAAATCTGGCGGCAACACTCCCTTAGTTCACAAGGGAGTAACATGTCAACCCCTCCTATTCACAAGTTGTCCACTTTGAGTGACCTCATCTATCGTTCTGTGACATATACCATATGGACTAAGCATGGGTAAGATGGTGAGAACTTACCAGAATAAGACTAAGCTGCAAGGGTCCAACAGATTTTTATGGAAAACTTTTAGGAAACCTTCCATGAACCTAGGACTGTGGTCACACTATTTATTGGAGAGGTCATGTGCAATATGTTGTATCATCTCAAGCTAGGATTCCTAGATGATAGAAATCTAAAGAAGTTAGAGCTAATGAGACCAGATACAAAGACATCATTATATGAAGGGTTACATTGTAAGCAAATTGAAGTATGACTTTATGCTATTAGTGATGAAAGTAAGGAATAATTTGTCTAATAAAGGCTTTGATGATTTGCTAAAACAAGAAAAGAAACTCCTTGAATCACAAAATGAGTTGTCTAAGAACACATATAAGACCAACCAAATGGTCTGCCCAATAGGACCACAAGTATATAAAATTCATACATATGCCACAATGATTGCATATTGTGTCACAAAGACTACAAAGATTTGGATGCATGTCATGTATGCAAAGCTTTGAGATATAGGTAAGAATCAAATACTACGGAGAAGATCAACGCAATGGTCATATGGTATTTCTCTATAATTTCTTGCTTGGAGCGGCTCTTTGTGAACAAAAACACTACCAAGCTGATGCGACAAGCATATGGAAGGGCATTTGTTTTCTCAAATACGTAGGAGAGTTGTGTATCATTTATATTAAGAGGGATAGGAAGAACTCTGGTACAACTCACTCCCAGACATGGCCCACAAATATGTTACATAGCGCCAATGTCTAACTAGATGACCAAAACATCAACTAAGATATCAAGAACTTTCTCATTGAGACCGAACAGCTAGGTACGAAATACCTTTTGCCTGTGCTAAAGACCAAAGCATCATCCCATCCTTAGCCAATACCTGTAGCCCTAAAAGATTAGATGCCCATCAAAAGCACACCTGAAAGTGGACTGAGATGTCCTAAGAGGGGGAGAGGGTGAATTAGGATCGTAAAACTAAGACTCTAAAAATAACTTGTCAAAACCTATATAAGCTAAACAAGATATATGCACTAAGGTTTTTGCTAAGTGTTGCTAACTCTACCGAGGATAAGTCTTGCAACCTAATTCCACCTAGAAACTAATATATCTAGAAATGTGGAAGCTAAAGTAATAATAAGAGAGATGCAAACTCCCGATGACAATGGCGATGGCGCGCAAGCCTTCCCCTAGTCCTCGTTTGAAGCCTCTCACAAGGCCTTGCTCACGCTTAGTCCATGGAAGGACTAAGGCCTTGATCCACGCAAGGATCAAGGTTGGCAATGTGACCTGTACAAAGGTCAAACTTCTCGGCCAAGTAACTCTAGATATCATCGGTGCACACCTACTCTCAAGAGGTGTCTTCCATGGGCCTCTCTCAGACGCTCACCGCCGTCTCCACTAAGAAGAGCTTTGGCCAAAATGCCGAGGACCTCCTTTCCTCTCACAAGCAAGGTGGCAGCCACTTCATAACCCGGAGGGTGTCGCAAGACTATAGGCCCCACACATGCAAGTCTTCGTGTGTGTAAGCACGGATGCTAAGAGATTCACAGATGTCACTACAACACTTAGTCGCAACCAAGGGTTGTACGCTAAGCAAGGCCTAAGCAAGAGCTCGCAAGCACTAGCTATACCAAAGTATGCACTACATGCTATCTTGATGAATTAGATTTTCAAGAATGTATCTCAACAGTCAACAGTAAAATGAACTTCAAGAATGTATCTCAACACTAAAATGAACTTCAAGAATATATCTCAACACTAAAATGAACTCAGGAGTCGTCAACCATGTAATGGTGGCCGGGTAAGAGGTATAAATAGCTCAAACCTCAAAACTAACCGCTAGAAGAAAGCTGGTTCGGTGTGTACACCCAAACTAGCCATTGAAGTCACTGGACCTTCACTTGATCGTTGCTTATCACCGAACCCGTCCATTGCGTGTAATCTTCTGAGTTCTTAGATTTGCCCAATGTCTTGTATTGTTGCATGTCTCGGCATTGAGTCTGTTGCTTCACTGGACCGACCGATGTGTGCAATCTACACACGATCGCTGCTTCTCTTCTACCACTTCCGTTCGATGGTGGACTACTGTATCGTTTGGTGGTAGACCAGTGTACCATCCGGCTTGTACACTGGATCGTCCGATGCATGGATTTACACCGGGTCTTATCTTCAATGTTGTAGCGATCTTCTCATTGGACCGTCTGTTGCTGTGTAAAATTCCAGCCCATGCGACCACCTTGAACTTAACGAAAAAGGAAATGTTCATAGAATTTTTTTCCCTTCCCCTTTCCCGAGTCAGGACTTCTTGGATTTGATCATTGATGTTTGATCTTTTGTGGTACTCTTTAATCCCTCCTTTTAAAGTGTTTGTACTCAAGTCCATCACTTGCATCTTTGGAAACACATTAGTGCCAAATGGTCCACGTTATCACCCCAACCACTAAAATTATATTAAACACACTAAGCACAAGGGTTAGTACCCATTAAGTTTTATTAGTCTTGGCTAATTATATCAATATGATAAAAACACTAAAATTATTTTTGTCCTCCACACAACGTACGCTTCACCTAGTAACAGGATAACCAGATTACGTCAACAAATGGATCCATCCATTCTCCGCCTCCATTCCTTCTCAGCCCTAGCAAATATAACTAAAAGCAGTGCAAAGGATAGAAATGTGTTCAGTGGTCATGGCACCAACCTTTTCATCTGGGTACTAGTACTAACAAACACCTACTCACCAAGCTTATCTAGTTCGGTTTTGATTTCATCTGGGAAGCAAAACAAGGGGCAGCAGTTTATTTGCACGGCATAGAATCTCACTAGGGTACAACCAGTGTCCATTACGTCCTTTACAAATGAGTAGGGGGTGGGGATACGGAGCACCCTATAATGCAACTATAGCACACACCTCTGTGCCGCTTCACTCTGCCACATTACTCCCTCCAGATTTTTTATTTGACGCTTAGTTCAAACATGAGCTAGTCAGCGATAAATGTCCAAGAACCGAGGTAGTATTTATTGAGGTATTGTATTCTTTTCTGTGCTTGGGGCATTTTGGGTGGTTTTCCGGGGCGGAGACGCTCTTGATCACATTGCTTTTCATGCTGCCTTCCAGCAACTGCAAAAGGTTGAAAAAAAAGCATATGCTAAGGGTTTGTTTTCTGCACTACTGATCAATTGTAGCAAATGAACAGCAAAGATTAAAGTTCAAAGTTGAATCTACCACAGAAAGGGAAAGCATACCTAAACATGAAATATGGTTCCCATAGCAACTAAGGGATTTACACAAAGGGCGGACATCTTACAAGTCCAGCTCTTCTGGTAGTAATATCTCGTTGTCCAGGTAAACCAATTTCATTTCATTTCTCCAGATCTGAAAAGGGGCAAAATTTCGATTAAGATTTCACCTTAGTTACAAAAAGACTAGTGATAATGGCATTCAATTTCACATTGCCAATACAATAACGGGAGAATATTGTTTATACCATCTCTCTAAATTGAACCCTGATGTGCGGCACATTCGTTCTTTGAATATCGTTTCCAGCAGGGCCTCTTTTGAAGTAGTTCTTGCCAATCCAGTGTGCCTGCAGGAGATGAAATGATTATTTACTTTATGCTTCGCACAAATTTGTACAACTAAGCAGGTAAGAATCTTCTCTAACATAATTCAAATGTCTACAGAGAGGGATTCAATGCACATAGAAGGCCACGTTTCATACCATCACTCCATTACTAAAATGAAGGCAACAGGCTTGGAACAAACATTAGAAAGTGTTCAGAGAGGTAGCAAAGCATTGCTCACCTTTAGAGCATGTGAAAATCCAGATTGATAAACAGAGTTCCTCGCAATTTCACATAAATCACAAGAACTGAGCTTCCATAGCTGAATCAACATCAAAATGAATGTGAGTTCCACATGCTTTTTGCAGATGGGTGCAGAAGTTATCCGGTGTATTCAGGATCTATGTTTTTTACGAACGTGCATGCTGAAATTACTTGTATGCACACACGCATGCACACAACTCATGCTGCATGTGTGCATGGATAATTGCAGAAGTGAAAAGAAGAGGGAGATAGGGAAGTACCGAAGCAGCAATGCTGTATTCTTCCACCAATGGTTCTTTTGTCAGATGAATTTGCAAAGGATCATCCGTAGACAATGAGACATTCAAACCCCGTTGGAAGAACATTGGAAAAGGGTTGCGGTGATAATCAAGAAACAAGGAGTTGTTGCTCAAGGGGGACATTGCCAGACCAATCTGATAAAAAAATTAGTAACAGGTTAAAAAAAGAACATCGTCATTGAAAAATCAGAAACTGAAAAGTATACAATATTTCCCAAATCCATTTATCAAGCCATCTACCAGTATTGCCTCCAGCCACTAAACAAGTGAAAATGTAAAGATTAAAGTAGTCCACAAAACACATCTTTGACCATTAATTCTTATTATAATATATTGTAAAACCTATTCTAGTTAGAAATGGTTCAATTAAAGTTCTGCACTCATCCTAATACATCACTTATTTCTAACTGGATGGAATATGTTAGTACTGGAGAAGGAAATGAAATTGAATGTATCTACAGAATATCCCAAAATCATGGGCTATGAATTTGGTAGCATATTACCTGACCAAGATAGTACAAGTACTGAAGAACAGGAGACTTCCTTAAATTGATTCCGTGTGATATGTTGTGACAAAGAAGAAAAGTTGCAGCCAAGTGATCTATATCTCCAGCCTGTATGAGCATACCAATTAGAGCAAACAGGATACTATATTTTCAGAGAGGAACCTGTAACAGATTTTACCTCGCCAGCATGTGGACGGAATTTGATAGTGGTCATCCCCTTGGACTCACGCAGCTGAAAATTGAAAAGTGTTACTTCTCCAAAAAATGAAGAAAATTTGAGGAAGAAGGATGATATGATCACCTTGTTTAGCGTGAATAAGTTAGCATAGCAGTAGTATGCATAATATGAAAATGCAGGGTTGAACACATTGGTCCACTGTTCAGGTGTGGGCATGTGCTTTGTTGGACGCCTTTCAGGTTTACTTTCGTCATCAACAAGGTCCAACCCTACAACCTGTCAGGCCCAAAAAGAGTCAACTAAAGTTGCAATATCATACACCTGAGGTAAATTCATGCAAGCATACTCATCGAGACTGAAAAAACAATGCTGAAACTTAGCACACGCACGCCAGCTGTTAGGAATAGCACTTGCATTCAATGGTTCTAGGTCAGCTGTTAGTAAATACTAGCACTGGCGGCGCGCTTACGCCGCGCCCGTTGCCTAGGCCGCGCCTGGAGGCGAGGGCGGCGTGCCCTGCCGCGGCAGAGGAAGGCCGAGGAGGACATGGCGGCAGGACCCACCGGCATGCACGGGAGGGCGCCTCCGTTCCAGTCCATCCCTCACATGGACGGCATCAACTCACTATCACTGCGATCCCCGTCGGCCGCCGCTCCGCGCATGCCTCCGCATCCGCGATCGGCTCCGGCCAGTCGCCCGCCCGCTGCACGCCTGGCACCCCCGTCTCCGGTCCGCGCATCCAAGGGTAGGCGGCCACCGGTGCCCCCGTCTCCAGGTCCGCGCATCCGGGGTAGGCGGCGACAGTGGTAGAGCTGACGGACGCGGTACCGCTGCGGCTGACGCAGCGTGGCAGCGAGGCTACATGAGGCGTACGGCACAAGGGGACGGCAGGGGCGCGCATCCACATCCTCGTCCAACTACGGCCATCCGCCCACCCGCTCCCCGCCTGGCGCCTCCGCCTCCTGTCTGCGCCTCGGCCATCGGCAGGTAGGCCACGGCACACCCACCTGCGCCCCCGCGCATCCGCTCCAGCGCTCACCCGGACGGTAGCGGCCCGCCGTCCCGTATCACCGCAATCCCCGTCCGCCGCCGCAACGCGCGCGGCTCTGGCCAACCGCCCGGCCGGCTCCCCGCATGGTGTCCCCGTCTCCGGTGCGCACAACCGAGGTAGGCGGTTGCCGGTGGTGGATCCGGCAGAGGCGGCGCGGCGGCGGCGGACGCAGCGTCGCGCGGAGCGACGTGGGGCGTGAGGCACAAGCGACGGCGGAGCGCCGGTGGGCACGGAGCGGCTGGGGTGGGGTGGGAAGCTTCGCCATGGCTCCGACCTGCGGCGCGCGTGGGGGTGGGGCCCGACGGTGAGGCATCCGCGAGGGGAGGGCGGAGCCAGGTGGAGAGGGGCAAAACTCCGTGACGTGGAGGGAGTCGGGAGACAACCGGTGGGGAGGGAGCCGCCGTCGATGGAGCCGGCGGAGGTGGTTCCGTGGCAGCGAACGCGGCGTGGCACGGGGCGACAGTGAGCGCATGGCACAGGCGCGCTGGCAACTACGGGCACACGGCGGGCGTGACGGGTCCGGTGGCGGGGGAAGAAGGAAGGCCCTCCACAGCTCATCGCCGGCGAAACCGCGGGCACACGGGACCCGCGCGCGACGCGTCGGCGCGTGGAGCCGCCGGCCAGGTGGATGCGACCGGGGCGCGGGCATTTCACGCGCGTTGTAGAGAGTATTATGCACAACGTGTGCGCACTAGCATGCGAGACAGCAGTAAGTGAATGGTGGATGTGTGAAATGTGGGTGCAAAACACAATGCAGAACTAAAGTAGATATCTAGATTATAATTTATAGCCAATGATTTCTCAACCTGCTTTAGGAAGACATGAAGCTGCGGGTGTGAAGCTGGATCGATAGTAACCTCAAAAAGAGGAAGGAAAATGTTATCAAGAAGATTCTGAAATGATGTGACAATACCCATTTCCTTGTACACGTTATATAGGCGCGGAATCTGCAAAACAGTATCCAAAAAATATATCAGAAAAGAACCACGTACCAACTTCACATAAAAAATATCATTTATGTTATTCTGAAGATTTAATTCCACTGGGGAAAAAAGTTATATTAACTATTCCATGGATAAGAACTGCATCTGAGGCTAACTCTTCAATTTGCCATTCTGCAAGCTAGACTGTTGTTCAGACTTCAGAGTACTTTTGTCCAGCATTCGAAGTTTTGAACTGATTATTTAGGAAAGAAACAATGATTATAAACTAAACTATGTAAGTAAGGTGGAACAAGTAAGCAGTAGCTCTATAGCTAAAGAACAAAGCAAGATTACTACCTGCAACAGACTAACATTAGACAATTGGACAAGGTAAAGAAAGCGAACAGGAGTCAGAGAGCTATCCAAGCATATCACTCAAAATTAGTTCAACTAAGTTCCAGGAAATTATAAGCGCCAGCAGAAGTAACTAGTACCAACAAAACTAAATACAGGATACCTGAACCAGCCAGACAACATTTTCACTGTACAATTCATTGTTCACTATCCAACTTGCAAGCTGGTCCCACTCACTTTGCTTCCTTCCATAGATTGAAATCCTATATTCTGCCATCTGAAAAAGCACATTACAGCATAAAAAAGTTACAAGATATCAAATAAGTACCTCTGAATTAAAAACGAAAAAAAAGTTATCAAGTTGACAGTTTACCTGATATTTGCTAGCAGAAAGGTCAGAGAAAACTTGCTTTGTCAATTCAGCAAGGAAACGGCCTAGTTTAAATCAAATGTCAATGTGAGGATATCAAAATATTGAATATTGGCAGGAAGCAAATGAAGCAAATCTAATGATTAATCACGATCCATGATCTAAGGCTTTCTTCCCATGCAACGATGTGCAACTCTCCTGCCTACCCGAGGGGAGCATTTCCTCTATTTAGAGAATGTGCAAGAGAGGTGCACATCTTTGTATTAGGTACAAACCAAAAAACTATTTTAAATGATAATCTCTAGGCTGTTCACTAGGAGATCATGCTCATAGCACGATGAAAAAGTCCTCCAGATGAAGAAATCCTAGGTCTCAGATCTCATAAAAAAGGCCCTTGCTGGCTATTATCAGTGAAATACGTGTAACCAGCCAGCAGTTTGCAAAGTTATACGTGGCTGCTGGCTGGCACGTCCTGGGTACCTGGCCGTCAGGGCTTTTTCTAGGTCATGCAGCGTGGAAGTTCTCCTTAATGCAATACCTTGGGGGACGCCTTGCCCTAGGGCCGATTTTTTTCTCCCCACAAAGAGAATATAAAGATATGGGTGATGGATTACAGGTTATAATGTCAGGAGCTTTTTTTTTTCGAACGACGCAGGAGAGCTGCGTGTCATTTCATTACGAAGAAATAGGAAATACAAAGGAGAGACAGGGCTGTCCCTCTAGAACAAGGGGCAAGCAAAAACTTGCACCTGAAAAAAACGACCACCAACAACAAAACCGGACACGCCACACAAAGGCACAACCACTACTACCTCCCAAAAGAAGGAAGGGCTACCACCCCTGGGTGAGCTGGCGCAGGAGCAGCTCCTGAAGGTCGGATACTCTAGCCATACACCACAGGGAACACTCAGCTAATTGGGTAGGTTTACAAGATTTCTTGGAATCGTATTATAAAGCTAGCGTATATACGCAGAAGCATGACAAATCAACCCAATATGGCCCAAGAAGGCCCTTGGTAATTCTTTAACAGGAAGAACATAAACCATATGATCAAATGGACAGTCAGTAACAACAAAAAGTGTTCTCCAAATAAGTTAGAACCTACAAACCTGGAGCATAAAGGGATCTCACAAATGTAGAATATTGTGGTATACCACCACAATGGAAAGCATGTTTTACGGCAGTCGTAAGCAACTGTGAGAACTGCTATGGTTTACAAAGTACATACTTCATATTTGTTAATATGACATTAGGACATAAAAGTTTAGGCAAAAAATGGTTACGAGTCTGTCTTAAACGTCATACATCCAAGAATAGAGAGTACCTCTCCACACAGATATTTAAGCATTCTTTGGTAACTATTCACTGTATGGTTTTCCAAACAACTTTGCTGTTGAGCCTCCTGCCACAGTTAATTAACATACTAAACTTTTATGTGGCTTTCTGATATTCTATTATTCTAATTTGGCCATCTTAATTTTCCAAGATGACGCTGAGAAAAGTTCAAACATTTCCAACTATATATGGACATTTATATGACTCCTAAAGACAGAAGGCTGAGCGAGGCCTATAATAGTAACATAGAGCAATGCTAATGACAATTTGCAATAAAAAATGATATAATAAGTCTTTCGGGGAACATATAACTTTATAACAACCAATACCTTGAATGAGGTTGTCTTGTTTGAGGAAAATTTCTCTAAGCCTACTCTGGCCGCATGGATTATATTTTAGGTTGAATTTGTCAAAACGGTGAAATGTACTTTTGTCTGCATGGACATCTAGCAAATCAACATTCAGATCATACCTGAGAAAATAAGAATAATTATTAGCAAACAGCGGTGTCAGCATCATACGAACATAGGAGAAATCCAAACATACCCAGTTAAGTCCAAGCTCTCAAAAACCTCTTTCAAAGTCATATAAGTACCATCTCGGAAAATGACAACCTAAAGGGCATAGTACGCATAGTAGTGATTGTAAGACAACAACCATATCATGTTTCATACAGCTAGGAAAGGTAGTTTCACCAATTAATTGATATACCTCATCAGGTTCTTTTCTTAGCTTGGACTTTATGAACCTCAGCAGATGTTTTTGATTCATGCACGCTGAGTGGTGAACATGAGTGTCAACCTTCCTAACATTGTAAAAATCACGATGTGGTGCGGTCTTCTGGGCAAGAAATTCCCTATCCGCATTTAACATCAGATGAAATTTGAACTTCTGTAAGGAAAAAAGAAACACATCAGACACAAAGAACTGAAGGAGATCATTCTTTTCATCATGTATTACGGAAGTAAATGATTACATGCTCAAGAAGATTCAACCGATTATGGCAGACAGTTCTTGTGTTCCCCGCAGCCGTTACCCGGAGAATATAATGCAAGTCAGTGAAGAAGGTTGTGGCATCGGCCACAGGATAAATTCTCTCTGTATCTGAGGTAGACAAAAAGAGGGAGGGGGAAATGAGTCATGAAATCATCTGGTTAAGCAGGTGGAGTACACGAGTAGAACTTACAATCTTTATCCGCATAAACATGGACAACACCATCAACCATTTGGAAGACATGCTGAAAGCACAATTAATAGTTGGAACTCCAAGATTGAGAAAAAAAAGGAAGATACTGAAACATCACAGCAAGAACTAATGTACCTCTGACTTTGGTTCAGGAACATATGTGAACGGGTTGGGGTTAGGTTTTGGAGTACAAGGGTCGTTTATGACTTCCTTCTCCCATGGAGCAACCTCTTCTCTAAAAAGATAAGAGTCTCTTAACTCGAGGCACTTCTGAAGGATTTTGAACACCTCAATTTCATCAGCAGTTGGAATCTCTGCCATAAAAAGAAAATACCATTTAATAAACTTCGATACATGTTGTACAGACAAATTTAACTAAGATTTTCTTCGTTCGAAGACAAGAAAGCAATCACCAATTTTATAAATAATAAATTAAATGCACAGGCGGTCCTTTAACTTATGTAGGGGTTTCAGTTAGGTCCATCAACTCAAAATGTGGATTTTGGGTCCATAAACCTTTTAAGTTGTGTCATGTATGTAGGGGGTTTCAGTTAGGTCCATCAACTCAGAATGTGGGTTTTTGGATCCATTAACCTTTTAAGTTGTGTTGTACACCTCAGCTCTAGGTGTACACGTGGAGGGGTATGGACCTAGATGACACAACTTAAGAGGTTTATCATTTATGGACACAAAATTCCATATTAATATATTATGAGTTAATGGACCTAATTGAAAACTCTCGCATAAGTTAATGGACCACTGGTGCATTTAACTAAAAAATAATTACTTGTATATGAGTTATATTCTACAATTTGCACATCAAAAGGATTACAAACTAATCAACAAGAGAAATACGAATCTGACCAAGCGAGAAACCGACAATAGTAGAGGTTGTGATAAATTTTACCATGGTCTTCGATTATGGTTCTTTAGTTGCACCAAATATTCAGAACAAAATGAGAAATTGTATATATCTACATAGGACAACAACATCTAGGTATTCTGTCATCAGAGCATGCTTAAAAAATATAAAGATTGCATTGGCCATGCCAGGTGACCCACCCAAAGCATATGAAACAATTAAAATAAGAACTCCTAGTTCTGTCAAAGTTTCAGACAAAGAGGCTAATGTTTCACCCCTTAAACCAGCATCGAGAACTATTGTGTGTATCCAAATGCCATACCCTTTGGAGTAGTTAACAGCTTGATAAATGACTCTTGTTCAGGTTCTTTTCGAAGAATATCTGCAGCAACTGGGTCAGGTTGAACTGCATGAAGATCATTGGATATACTATGTGATCGTATCAAGTTTGCTGCAGCTAATGGTTTGACAGCCCCATTTTCCACAATTGCATTTCCTTTGTGTTCTCCTTCCTGCTCAAAATGTATTCACAAATTAAGAAAAAGAACTCGACGAATATGTTATTTGAAAAGAATTGATTCGTGCATAAATTCACAACAGCAACCAAACTAGCATAATACCAAACGCAAATGCATTGTTCTGGAACATCTTTGCAGCAAATAAAGTTTTTTTTTTCAATGGATATGTTAGTTCTAAACTTCATCCGATTAGAAGTGATATAGAGGGGCAGCTGAGGGCTGAGGCAGTACAAGAGTTGGAATGAGAGTGCATTCCTTTTCTATGTCAAGTTAGTCTGCGTCATTTGTTAAACTCATAATAGACCATTGTATGCTAAAATCTCCTTTTCACCACATGTAAATGTCATAACAGAGCAAGCCTCATTTCATGTAGACTTCAGCAAAAACCATCATAACCTGTCATAGGCTAAGCCCTTTGGGCCAGGCTCATCTACAGTACTGACGCTACAGTACCGTGGTAGAGGTCCCGCATGAGTGCTTAGAGATAAGGATGGAGATAGTTAGCGATAAGATAGGTATGAGTAGATTAGATCTATTTCTTAGGAGTCAAATAAGCCTCTCTATATAAAGAGAGGGCATGTATCCATTTAGAAGACAAGCAAGAAGAATGTCAATCTAGAGTCAGTCCCCTCCTATCCCTGCCCTTGTGGTGCGGCTGCCACCTATTAGCGAGGTCCTGCTTCAGGGCCACCTAGATCGGTTCATAACATAACCTTTTTAAGTAAACACAGCAATAAACTATTTTTTATCTCTGTAACCATCTCAGGAGCGGGTTGGTGCACTCTCGCATGCTGGGGATACCTATAGCTTCAACCCTAGCACCTAGCAACCACCTCAATTCATTGAGTAAAGGAGTTTATTGCCATTTCATTTCAATTAAAAAACAAGTTGATTCACTGGAAACCTGGAAGGTTCAAGCAATGTAGTGTCATGGGCCTGAGATAATTTCTCTACAGACTTGTAATCTTTAAAAACAGAGAAAAAATAAATTATTCACCTTTTGTCTCCATAGATCTATTCCCATAATCTTTTAAATACCTATAATTCGGAACAAATAATCAAGATAGCACCTTTTGTAATGCATCCCAGAAATAGGCTACTGGTTGAATCCAAGGAATGACTGTAAACATTTTATATCCAGTTATGACCAGTTGGTGACTTGTTAAATACTGTATCTTTGCAAGAAATTTATAATTTTATATGAGCAGAAGATTAAATCCTAGAAACAAAATAAGATGAAACAATGGACCATTTCATGTTCAACCGTCCCTGAAAGATTTTAGCCGTAGAGTCAGATTATACCATTACCATGGACATTATCTCTATCGTTTCAAAACAGATGTGTGCCATCACATGATCCTTGGCAAGCACATAACAAAATATAGCTGAAAAACAATAACAAGAAAATTGCATGACAAGTGGATGATTAAAACTTACAAGGTTTCCATTTGTGTTCATGTAGCCATTGTCAAGTTTACCACTATTTTGTGTAGCATCATCCCCACCCAATCCATCTGGAATCTCAAGTGCACTTGCACTGGTAGCAGGGGACTTGGGTGACTTAGGTCTAATTATTCCAACCCGCCTGTTCGAAGCTGAGCGGGCAATTTGTTTGGTGCCTGCAATAATCATCCATTGTTATACAGGGATATTGCAGAGAAAAAAAAAAAGGAAAAGTGAACTTTACTGCCTTGCATAGCCAAAACAGAAAAGGACAAAAAAGTAACCAAAGTCATAGCTTATAAGGAATATCTCATGCTGATTAAATAGATGCTATGCATGATGACATTTGTGCTCCTGATTCAGAATACAGAGCTCATAGGACTATGTTTGCAGGGAGTTAAAAGTTTTGCTTTGAGCTCCCACAATTGGTTCTAGTACAACCAGCAAATAATCAGCACAAGCGGCTTAATTAATTAACATGTTAGTAGAAACATCAATAAAGAATGGAACAGTCGCTCAAGCTTAATGTTTGCAGGAATAATCTTTTTTTACTAAGCTACATCTTTCTTAATTTCACATTTCCGCTAGTTATACTTTACAAAAATCAGTTCAAAAGCATTGCAAATATTCGCAGATTTACAACAACATATGATGTGAAGTTGACTCTTTGGCTTGGGGCCCTTGCCAATGAAAAAAGAAGTTATTTCCGGCCTTAAAAGTAGTTAAACCATTACCCAAGTGATAAACCCATATAATTTATGGCTTCTACATACTCATACTGCACACTGAAGGCAAATAAATGCATTTAAAAAATGAACTCAGAAGTTAAGAGTATTGTTAGTATCAGCATCTTAAGTTGAATAGCTAGCTGCTCACTGTCAGTCCATACACTAAACTTATCAATGCGTCTCCCCTTGTGTACAGTTGCTTCGTCACTGCATCCGATCATGCCATGGTCATTATCATTCATTCCTCCTTTCCCTTTTTAAGCAATGCAGACTTGCAGTGTTTGCTTGCAGCAACTTTCATGGCGCCAAAAAAATTAAATTCAGCCTGCGTATGATCCACCCGAAAATATTTAGAAGTTCCACTCATGTCTACTGTCTAGTGAACTATATTTGCTTGCTGTAAGGCAAAAAGAAAAGAAAAGAAAAGAAAAAAAGGCATTGTTAGCCAGAATTTTGATTAGTTATTCCGGTTTTCTCTAATTTGTCATACCCAGTGCGCCCAACGAGTCTGTTTCACGGCCTATCTCCGAGCGAGCAGGCTCCCCCAATCCTATCCACCCCACTCCCTCCACTACTCCAGTGCTCGCACCCAGCCCAGCCCAGACGCACACACCCACACGTGTCCATAACTGCGGAACAGACATACCGTCGGGGCCCACGTGCAGCCTGGGCAAGCCCTGGGGGATCTGCAGCAACTCGGCGGGGTCGAGCGCGCCACCGTTCTCGTGCGAACCCACCACACCATCCACATCATCTTCCTCCTCCTCCACGAGGTACCCACCGGCGGCGAGCCCGCCGCCGCGGCCGCCGACATCGTAGAACGCGGAGAGGTCGGGAAGCGAGGCCGAGCCGGTGGCGGCGCGTCGTGGCGGAGGGGGCTTCCCGCCGGCGGGGGCGCGGGGCCGGCGGCGGCGGGCGGAGGCGGAGCGGGCGAGGTCGCCGCCAACCTGCGAGACGGCGCGGCAGTGCAGGTAGTAGGACGCGGCGGCGGCGGAAGAGGCGCCTATGAGCGCCGCGAGGGCGAGCTGCAGCTTGTACGACGAGGAGGTGCCCGAGGAGTCCATGGCTGCCGGCTGGTGGCGGTGGGCTTGGGGGGTTTAAGGAGGGTGATTAGGAGAGGGATGGGAGGGGGATTAGCATTAGTAGCAGTAGCATGAGAAGGTGGATGGGATGGGCAGGCAGTGGTGGGCCGTATTTATAGGGGCCCGTGCGGATGGTGACGGGGACGCTTACGTGGGCCCCGCAGGGTTCGGTCTCATCACTGAGACCTGGTTTACGTGTATAAACAAGTGTTTTTTCGTTCGGTATAAAATGTGCAAACAGTACTTTTCACATATATATCTATTTCACTGATGATCTATGATCCAGTCTAGTCTAGTATCGTCCTAGTGGGGGTTTCGTGCTGGGGTACCTTTGTTTATTGTTTGCGTATAGCATAGCGTGGCCACTGCTGTTTATACTAGCGCTTTTGAGTGAATTAAGCTAGGATTTTTGCCACTTTTGCCTAGCTAGGCCCTTTTTTGAACTCGTACGATCAAGGCAAAGGCATAAAGGCGTGAAAGATTAGTGGACGGGGAGGATTTTTTTTCGAAACAAAAAAGGGAGGATATTTTGGTGCCAAGGGTAGCAAAGGCATCAGCTTCCAATTGTGTGGATTGCTTTAGTGAGTTCGGCGTGCAGGACTGGGGAATAAAAGAGCATGCACAGGGGGACTAAGAAAAGAGTACGTGGTGTTATCCCAACAATCTAGATTATGTCATTGAATACCCTCCGACAGGAGATTCAATATGGAGCTTATCTGTTATCACAATTCGTGGGATAAGGCGACCTTACCTCATGCTGGAGCATAGAACAGAAAAATTGGTGCCAAACTTACAAAAAAGGAGTAATGTAAAGTAGATAGATATCCAAATGTGGCTAGAATATGGACAATACATGACTCACGGATGTTGGACGTAGTAAATTAAAAGCTACACCTAGGGTAGGAGGCTAATGATTTGAATAAGGATAAATTGTTGAGCTCATTAGGGCAAGTTCGATGTATAATTTGGTAGTAGTTGAAAAAACAATTGATATATCATGAAGGTGTGCAATGTATAATCTCATAGTCCATGCAATAGAGGGACCTACATTTGATAAAATAATCCATCACCCCAACCAGTAGCATAGATAGTGGATGGAAAGAGAGTAAAATGATAACAATATTACTTGTTTACTCTTAGCACTAGGTGCAACTTCAAGCAACATAGGTGCTTGAAGAGTCCTAGCACTCCTTAAATGTATAGCATTTTTCTTTCTCCTTTCTTTTTTTATGTTAGCACCTCCTTAAAACATACATTGAAGCTGCTCTTATAAAGTGCTTGTTAACATATTTGACTATTTTTGTAAAAGTACACTGATTTATTTACTATAGTATCATACTTTGAATTGGAGTGTCCATCTTAGATGTATTCCATATTTTCAATATATCAAGCACTCTTGTTCTTATGAAAAAAAAAGGTTACAATGTGGAGGCAACACGAAAGGAAAAATCGTGTAGCTTATTGTTCTGGGTGTTTTGTAAGTAAGTTTCATCTATGGAGCAGAATATTACATTAGTTGAAAAAATAATGTAAGAACGGTATTTTGTTTATAAAAAATAAACCAAGATATATTGCCATGTACGAATCTCAAGTCCTTTGAGTACCACTCAACAACGCAAGTGAGAACCTATGGTAGACAAGGTTTGGTACCCAAAAATTTTGCTCTATAAATTATATCAAGTGAATCTCTTCTTTGATTTGATTTCCTCCTTGATCATTTACCCACTTCGTCATTCGTCTCTCAGAAACACATGGTACTTTTATTTTTTATTTTCTACAAATAAATAAAACAAGTCACATAGAAAGCACAAGTGTGTTGCTAAGCACATGCAAATGCATGATCCAACAAAGAAAGGCACAAAATAACAACAAAGTTCTTTAAGCTACAACAAAAATTGTTACCACTTAAGCAACAATATTCAAGTATGCTAATGGATCTCATCTTCTTTGAGTTTCTGCTGCCCATAAGCTGATTCATTGAAACCCATTGAATTGCTCATTCATGATAGTGTTGACCAGGCTTCAGAAATAGGAGTATTTGGTTTGTACCAAATTTAAGCATCATTCATTATTTCATGCAACTCTACCTCATTCATCGACAAAAGTTTGATACGCTTATAGATTCAAACTCACGACTAAACTTTGGCATTGTCTTTTTTTGTAAGATTGTAAGGGCAATCTTGCCTCCTATCCGAATAAAACAAACGTCATTTTTTTCCTTTTCTAATACATCAAATTCTTATTTTACTTCGTATTTCAATGTTCTAGTTGCTTCTAGACTTCAACTAGAGTGGCGACCTTACATTATTGTTCGGTATGAAATGAACTCCCCTGTAGAGTTTAGTTTCTCGTGAAATGATTACGACTCCTAAAAATGTGTATGCTATTTTCATTCTCAAATTTTTTTTTGCATGTTTCTTTTTTCAACGCAAGACTTGAATGGAATCTTTTTTATTATGTATCATTCCATCATGGTATCATTATACACTTGCATAGTTTAAGAACCATAGGCACGAGATTTGTCAAGATCTGCCATGGTGTTGTTGTTCCTCCATTAACAATAATAAAGTACTTAAAATGCATGAAGCAAAAGAAAGGAGAAGCACGAGTAGGTTATGGATAAAAAAAGTGATTACACATTATAAGGAAAATGACCTCTCATATGCCACATTTCTATAATTGTGTTTTGGTGATTGATTGACAAACAACATTTAGACTAATAAATTTGTCTAGATGCACATTCTCAGGTGTTTAAGTCTAAGGGATGAAGAGAAGAAGAAGACCCAAAGGCAAGGCCCAAAGGACCGCCCTAACGAGGGCCTAGTTAGCAGATGGGGGTCAAGGGGGAGCCACCCCTCGTGGGTCTCAGGCAGCGCTGCCCTGAAACCTCATAGGGTTTGTGAGGACCGGACGGTCCAATCCCTACTGATTGGACCATTGGTCAGACCGTATTTCCTGAAGGGGCTGAAGATTTGAAAGCTTGACAAAATGTGAGGACCGGATGGTATGATCTATAAGATTTGAATGGAGCGGACCATTACAGCATACAGATGAAGCGACCAAGAATACAAGGATCAGAAGGTACGGTCTTGGGTGGACCATTTTGGCCGAAGGTGTGGAATCTGCAAGTGCAAGGGAATACAAGGACCGGGTGGTACGTTTATAAGACCGTACTAAAGGTCGGACCATTTTGGCCAAAGATGTGGATTTGCAGCAGCGGGTGAAGTTTAATGAACCTAAAGGTACGATATCACAGACTGTCCTATATTTCAGACCTTTGGAGCGTAAGAACTAGTTGGCAAGTACAACGAACCGTATGGATTGATGTATGCCAAAATGTATGGACCGCACCATACGGTCTATGCACTTTCTAGCCGCCTTTTGCCTAATGGCTAGTTTGAGTTTGGAGGCTATATAAGCCACCCACTCGGCCATTTGAAAGGGGTTGGAGCTACTGAAGACCACAAAAAGTGTAGAGAGTATTCCAAGCATATCATCCACTCCAACCGCCATAATTCTGCTTAGTGATTAATCCAAGTTATATTAGAGCTTTGACAGAGTAAGCTTGCGAGCTCTTCTTGAGCGTAGCTCCTGCGTAAGCTATTGGGAAGCCTTGGCTGCAGTCAAGCCATATTGTGCTCATTGCTAAACACTCTTTCTTGGTGTGTAGCAGCAATGACCTTGTGCAGGGATGAGAAAACTCTTCAAATTCCGTAGTGATCATCCGGTGCCTTGTGTCCGAGAGACACAGTGGCGGTGGCTGAGCCTTGGTGGTTCGGTGGCACTTAGCCTTTATTTGTGGGGAACCATGATGGTTAGTGCAAGACAGTGATCGGAAGAGCATTGGTGTCCGGCTCAGATTTGTCTTTAGTGATGAGCCCGTGGATGTGCCCCTTAATGGTGAACTACGTTGAATCTCTGTGCCTACTCGGGAGTTTGCATCCCCTTGCCCTTACTCTTTTTACTTACCGCATTTACGTTTCCGCATTTAATTTCTTGTGTGCCTTTAGCTTTCCTAGTTAGTTTGATTAGGTTTGCCACTAGGTTGCTAGTATTTTGGTAAGTTAGAGAGCGCATAGATAAACCTTAGACTTAACTAGCATGCGTAGGATGTGATAGGTTTATCTTATGCATTAAAAAACACTAGGTTTTAGAAGAGCGAATTAGCAACCCCTCACCCCTCCCCTTCTTGAGTTGAATACCCTGACACGGTCCTTACAGACATGCTAGGTCCAACAGGCACACTACATCATTTCAACGTGATGTCTCTATGTAGGTGCATAGTCAATGAACCATACATAAGGAGAAGGTTTGCCGTGTTTCTGCTGCATTCATGACAAAAGTGCTTAAATACATAAAGAAAGAGAGAAAAGGACAATGCAAGTCGCTTATATAGCGAAAAGGAAGTGAATACATGCTAGGTCCAACATGCACCTAACTATGTGCTAGCGATCCTATTTTTGTTGTGAGGTAGGATTGTTAGGCTACCATATAATTTATCTTTTTCCTGTTATTTTTTGTTTCTGAGGACAAAATAAAGGTGATAGCAAATATATCATTGATCCTTTGAAAGCAATGTTTTAGTTATTTTGGTTTTCATT
This sequence comes from Paspalum vaginatum, assembly GCA_030272315.1. Taxonomy (NCBI): domain Eukaryota; kingdom Viridiplantae; phylum Streptophyta; class Magnoliopsida; order Poales; family Poaceae; genus Paspalum; species Paspalum vaginatum. The sequence continues at coordinate 30,979,702 of CM059020.1, read as the reverse complement.
GCAAAAATTAGATGGAATAAATTTCTTAAGACCACTTAAATGCTCAATGACCTTTTTTTTTTGTTACATTCAAGAAATAAAAGATATCATATAATACAAACAATCCATACTAATTTTTTCAATTCATGTTGCAATACACAAATACATGCTAAACATTATGTTGGTGGAGTACTTAAAAAGCATGAACTAAATTTGGGTTTAACGAAAGCATTTATAAGTAGGTTAAAATAATTTATATGCACCTACGAAACATTCCAAGAATCATGGTTAATAATGATCTATTATCCTTCCACTTTAGAAAAAAATATTTTGAAAAAACTTATAGTTTGTGTAAAGTTTTAACTTTTAAGTTGTTTTCTTTGACATTCAACTTAAGGTCACTTCAATTGCCAATGAAAATTTACATGAGTAAAATCAGCTTCAAGCCTAATGAAAATTTTACTTTCAACCCATACACTAGATTAGAACATGGATTTCCAAATTTCATTAAGGTAAATTAAATTATTAAAATAAGTAGAAAGACCATCACAATATATGGTTGATTTTCCAACCAAAATAAGTGAAATCAAGGTTTTAAAAACCCTATCTAAAAAACAATAGGGTTTGTTTCTTTATGGATATCAACACTATTAATGAATGGACAATCTTAAAAGAGGATAGCAACATTGTAGCTTTGCATCTTGATGTCCAACAAGCAAGATCTTATCGACATTCATAGGGGAAGGAAGAGATTAGACTAGTGAACGCTTTATAGTTTATTTTATTGGCCATTCTTTTTATTTAAATTTTAAAATAAATTATGTGGAATGCTTTGAATTATTTACTATGTTTGTGCACCTAGAAAAATGTAAGTCCATAGAGTATCAAACAAAGAACTTCCAAGAAACATTGGTGATGTCACAGATATAATCAAGTAACAGATGCATGTGGCACTTACCTACTTTTTGGGATAGATTTGACCTTCACTTTAGTTGGGATAGAATCATAGAAGATGAGAATTTTGTAACAATCTTAAAGGTACTTGAAAAGTATATGGATTTCATAAGGTGGTTAGGATATAAACAATAAACTCATAAAGGCCATGTTGGTAGAGAAGGATAAGATTCGAATAAGAGGCTGAATCAATGGCTCCTGAATGCTGAGCTCTAAATGATTTGCCACCACACACACACACACACACACACACACACACACAAAATTAGGTGTATTTCATTTGTTCAACATATTAAGTCCCTTGTTAGTTGTAGAATAAAAAAGAAGATTAAAAACAAAATAATATAACAAGATGATGGTAATTGTTTGGCTTATAGCTTTCTAGGTGGTGCATATGGAACTTTTCATCTATGAGGAAATATTTTGTCTACATGAAGCAAATTAAAAATCAATAATAACATTTAATTATGAAATAATACATATATTATACAAATGTTGTGTCCTTAATTATCACTTAATAATTACTTCCCTACATGCATTCCTTCTTTGTGTTTTTCCATCTTGGCTCTTTTCACCACACTTCACTCCCCCTCTTAAATACATGGTACATCTATTTTCTTCATACAAGTAAAGCATGGTTACGTGTAACACATAGGCATACAGGAGTAGAATGATTTCATAGACTAGCAAAGCCATATATGTACAATAAAAAGTGATTTATTGTAAGTCTTCAAAAAAAATTTGTAATGATCATCTATTCGCTTCAACTCTCCTAGACCTTATCCCCATTTTACCTTACAACTACGTCATTTATCATCGATCTTCAAGACCTAAGCACTCTTCCTTGCTCATCTCTCATCAATCTTCAGGTACTATGGAGAATTGAGCGACATGATCACAAAGTGATGACCTGAGTCCATAGTAATTTTCTAGGTCTAGGTTGGCACCGCTATAAACTCAATGACCTATTTAAGATCAAGTGGATGTATTATCTATAAACTCTATGTTCCATTTAGATCAAGTGAATGTATTATCTTATGCAACATTTGTGCATAAGTAGAATCGTGTCATATGTGTGCTTAACAAGATCACACTAGACACATACTTCCTTAGAGCTATGAAAGCTTTCTAGTTTAGTATTATTTATTACACAATATGGTGAATGTGCCGAGTCATACTTAGCGACAATAGGATTCAAGAGTTGCCAAGTCACCACCACTCATGATATCATAGCAACGTAATTATTAATCACAACTAATATGGAGGAATAAGATAGAAGGTGAACAGCCGTGAATGATGGTTTGAGGCTTGCTAAACGGTAAGGGTTTATGGCAAGGTGAAGCTCTGATAACATAGACTATATTGAACTGGCCAAGTAAGATAGCTTTATTGCATCGATATTTAGCACCCTTTTTGTATGAACTACATGGTTAGTATGGGAATGGTAAACCAACCATATGCCACATCCTTTAATTGGCAGATTTGGCACGAGCTATGATGGGTGGTAGTCATCAATTCTCTTATACCTATCCATTTTGACAATTTGCTTGATGCCAATGGTGGGTATGCAACATATCAACATATGAGTCACCCCTTTAGACAGATGGTATGTATTGATGGTTAGCTTGTGATTGTGTGGGTACATTCAAACAACCTTATAAGGTTTTGAATCAATTTAAATTGTTGTGCTCTCGATAGTTGACCTCACTGTACATTTTTTAATCAAGCTTATGGAATATTGAACTTATGTTAGGACTTAGGAGGATCACTTTTACCAATGTAAATGCTAGCATCTTACTTAGAGATTTTAGCTTCTATGTGTTTTGCTTATCATAACTTGATATAAATGCCCTTGTGCCATCTTCACGGAGGATATTCATCTCGTTGAGTTTGTCTTCTGTGCCTTCAAGTTCATGAGAGTTTCATTGAGTAATCTCCCTATTCTTCCTGAATTTGATGTGAATCCTTGAGTATGATCAATAAACTTGCAGTATAATAATTGATTGTCTCAAGTGACATCAACACAAGCCTAGAAACACACAAGTAAAATGCTATGTGATCAAGATAGGCTCAAACCATTTTTATAGTAGTATTGACCATAAAGTTACTTTTGTTCATGATGTATGCTTTTTTATGAAAAAGAACTATCATAGTTCAACAAAAAAAAGGTTGCAGGAAACCAAATCTGCTTGGTACCATGCAAGATCTCATAGTATCTTGCTTTGGAAGATAAGTAACTACAATATTGTTAGATGCTGATGATAGCCAACCTGATCTTAGAAAGATGCTTTTAAAGCCCAAAATAGATAGGTGCATGTGTATTTTTGGTGGTTATCATGCTTCTGCCCTCAAGATTTATACCACATCCTTCCCAACTGAAAAAAATATCATTTTGACATTTAATATTTGTCTCACAAAAATATTATTTTTAGCTTTTGGACCACCTAGGTATGGCCCATCTAAATTAATGATGGGAATTTTTTAACACGTGCATGGTTAACAACATGCATCCATAGTAGCTAGAGGTTGTTTCCTTTGGCATTAGTTAGCAGAACATACAAAATGTCTAAGCATGTATAATAATGAAAGGCACCAAGGTCAGTTTCTTTGAACAATAATGTAGTAGGAGGATTATAGTTGCTAGAATATAGCATTCTTTTTCTAGATAGTAGGACCATTTTATCATCGGGCACACCTTTCACCACTAGGCAAACATGTTGTTTACTTAGCTAGTTAGTGTTTCCATGATCAGCAAAGCTCAACTACCTCCATGATAAGAACGGAGGTAGTATTTTTTTTAACGACGGACTATAAAATAAGAAACAAATTTACCTGTCAGTGCCTTTAGAAATTATAAACCCCATGGCCATGGGTCAGCACTGCTCTATTTGTACGAGGTTACATAAACCCTTTAAGTTACCTTACTAAAGCTAAGGTTGGTCCGCCCCTTGAATTACGTGGATGGCTTTAGTTATGCGATGGGATAGGTCGGCATCAACATCTTGCCGTTTCCTTTCCCGTAGAGACTAGCGGTAGAGTTTCTCTGATCAAAGTGTCTTTTTCCTTGATCGGTTGCTTTGCGTCTTCCAATCAGGCGCCTCTTTCCCACTGCGTTAAACTTGCCTGAATGGCTGAACGTGCATTAATAATTTTGCTGCATGCCTTTGGTTTAATGACCTTCTTACCTGGTCTGCTGCAATCAGCTTAGCTGAAAGGGACACGATGCCGCACAGTTGGATCTGGTTAGGTCCCTCCACTAAAAACATGAGCACGGACAGACACTGGATCCAATCAGGCAATCACCGCACTTTTTTCAGTATTAGTAGTAGTATTCCTCCATTCTTTTTTATTTGACGTGGTTGATTTTTTTTCAAAATTTTAAACCTTCTTTTTATTCAAAAAGTTTAAATAAACGTATGAAAAATCAAGTCATACTCAAAGCACACCTAATGATAAACCAAGTAACAATAAAATAAATAATATGTAATGAAATTTTTTAATAAAATGAAAGATCAAAGTTAAAAAAAAAACCAACCGCGTCAAATTAAAAAGAACGGTGAGAGTACCGTTTAACCCACCCACCTTTTCATCCATGGCCACAGTGCCATGTCCAAAAGATGTCGGCCTTGTAAATTGTACTAGCTGGATTTCCTGGATTCGATCAGTGCATCGATGACTGATGAAGCTACAGAGTGGGAACAAGAAGAATAACCACCGTAGGTTAAATTGGTCGCCCGGCATCCATGATCCATCTATCCCACCCATGCATGCATGTTTGGCATGGCATCCAATGCTCGCTGTCGTCCCTGTTGCAGCAGTTCTCTGAACGGTGAACGCCCGCCCTCAAATATCTTCCTCCTCCTGCTTGGCATGAGCTGGACTGGACTGGATAGGGGAAACAGACGCGGAGGTGGAGAGCCGAGAGGTGCCTGTCTTTGCACGCTGCTGGTGGATCGGAGGGGGAATTCCGCCTGCTCACGAAGCGACGCCCCTAGCTGGAGTTGCTGTGCAAGGAGTGACAGTGAAATTTCAGATAATAACAAATAATAATACTACTCTGCTGCTAGTACAGGAGCCTACTAGTAAGGAATGAAGGAATAAAAAAGAGCGAGAGCTAAAAAAAAAATGCTCTACATAGGAGTACAGGACAAACGGTGAGGTACGGTAGCATGGGATATGATATGCTTCTGATTCGTGATAGTATAATAATATTATTTCGTTTTCAGCTTTTCTTCAGATGCTTTGTGGATCTTTGGAGTTTGGTGGCATGCATGCTGTGCTGTGCATACAGGGAATGTTGGCATGCTGCTTGCTGGTGCCCATTTTCTACTACTGCTAGCGAGCAGGGGTAGGGCTATAGTTGTCATGAATTTTCTGTGCACGCGTTCCTCGTGCGAGGGTGCAAAGTGTACGTAAATTACAGGTGGGAGGTGGGGCAGCGTAAGCCGACGGTGACAACAACGCCACGGTCCATGGACAAGATGATAGCTCGCCGTCGCAGACGCGCACGCTTCACAGGAGACGGAGACTGCGAGAGCGATGCGCCGCAGGCCGCAGCGCACGGCGCAGCGCAACCACCGCGTGTTTTTTATTTCCGTTTTCGCCATGCAACGCTAATCTTTTTAACAATTATAATATTGTTGCTGCGGCGTAGAGCCGCGAAATCGCAATTATTGCGAGCTGCTTCTTTTTAACTTTTTTTAATTTAATTTGACCTGCCCTGCTGCTCAGTGGCGGATCTAGGAAATAAACTTAGAGGAGGCTGAACTTAAGCTAGATTAAGTCATTTGGTGTGAATTCGTAAATCCATGCTAGATAAATATAAGACTTCAAATATTTTTATGAAAAACATTAGAGAACTAAAGTAGAGTACGTACATCACAATATCACAAAGTGAAGAAAAGGAAGACAAATATGCATTTTATGCATACCTAACAAATAGGGGAAATGAGGACACTGGACACCCATTATTCTTCACAAGGAGCCATCTACTGGACTGGCCATCTATATACAAGAAATACTAAATTAGTGATAAAAGAATTAGGCAAACAATAACAGTGGACATTTTAAAAATTAAAAGAGAATTGAACATACCACTTTATTCTTTTGAGAGATTAACATACGTCGTTTTTTCATATCTTCAAACCGTTTAAGGATCTTTTCATTACTAATTTGTCTAAATATCTCCTTCTCAACGTAACATATTATCAAATCATTGAGCCATTCATCCCCCATTTTGTTACGCAAATCTGTCTTTATAAGAGACATAGCAGAAAAGACCCTCTCAACTGAAGTAGTTGCCACTGAAAGTATCAATGTTAGTTCAATGAGTCGATAAACCAATGGATAGGACCTATTCATTCCTTTCTTCACCATGATTTCAGCAACCTTTGGAAGTTCTGAACATCCAAGAAATTCACTACTTCTCTTGACCTTGGCTATGGAACTCTTTAAGTTGACGTGGTAACTGCAAAAGCTCACCAATATTGTAATCTTCAGCATACATTTCAGCAAGCTTTACAAGCTTATTAACGTCAAAATTGGAGAAAGAGTTTCTTGGATTAAGAGAAGCCATGCATACTAACAACTCTGAACTAACTTCACCAAATTGATGATTCATCTCTGATAAAATAGCATCAATGGCAGCAAGAAAAATTTCAACATGGTAGAAATGCTTATTGGTTACCTTTTGCTTTCTACGTGCAGATGTCCCTCTAGCATTCACTTCTTTGTCCATATTTGGCACTTTAATCTCATTTTTATCACAAAATAACTTTGCTCTTTTGAATATTGGCTCCCATCCATTTTCTCTCATATCTTGCAATTGTTCTTTAACATCCATGATCAAATGCATTGCTTCAACTATATCTTGATCATTCCTTTGCAAAGCTTGTGACAAACTATTTGTAATGCTCAACAAATCTATCATCAAATGCAAGATGAACACAAAATCAAAGCTTTCCATTTTTCCAATTAAACCAAAAGCACCACCATTACATGTTGGTTTAATAGAATCTCTCTTCACAATATCAAGCACCTCCAAAATGGCTTCCCACATTACCAAAATACGAAGCAATGTTTTAAGATGTGAGCCCCATCTAGTATCTCCAAGCCTAGCAAGGTTGCTTTCCTGATTTAGACCTCTTCCTGTGATAATTTCACCATTCTCTACCTTTTCTAGCAACACATCATGATGCTTTGTAAGCAAGGCATCATTTCTCACACATGATGCACCCACAGTATTGACAATCAAAGGGACATAGTTAAAAAAATCTGCAATAGCTGGAGTAGAAGTTGAAACAGCAACAACCACTAATTGCAGCTGATGGGCAAAACAATGCACATAGAAAGCATACGGATTCTCATCCTGGATCAATTTTTGCACACCATTAAATTCACCTCTCATATTTGAAGCTCCGTCGTAATCTTGCCCACGAAGCATAGAGATGCTTAACTTGTGGCTAGAAATCATACTGACCAATGCTTCCTTCAACGCAATAGCTGTACATATTTCAATATGTTGAAGTCCAAGAAACCTCTACAAAACCTTTCCTTCATCATTAACAAATCTGCACACCAAATTTAATTCTATGTCAGTAAATAATCTAATATTACAATGTAAAGGTAAAAAAAAGTAGAAAGTACTGACTACTAACCTCAATATCACAGCCATTTGCTCTTTTATAGACACATCTCGAGACTCATCAATAAGAATTGAGAATTTTCTACCACAAATCTCATCCATAATCATAGCCATGACTTCCTCTGCACAAGCTTTTGTAAGATCCTTCTGTATGTGATGAGATAACATCTAACAATTTTTGGCACCGTTATCATATGCCTCCTTCACTGTTTCAACCTTGTCTTTGTACCAATCAACCATTTCTCTAAATGTTCCCTTGTTGCTGGAAGTAGAAGACTCATCATGACCACGGAAAGCATTACCTTGCATTATAAGAAATCTGACAACATCTAAAGAAGATGTCAAGAGAATCTTGTATCGACCTTCTTCCTCCTTACTGTACTTCTCAACTTTTTGAGACACGCTTGTCTTTTGATTCATGAAATCATCACACTTCATTCTTGCATTACGGTGAGAAAGGGAAGCGGCATGCTTTTCAAATATTTCCAAAGCTTTCTTCCATTTCTCATAACCGACCTTTGCAAAGACACTACTCCCAAACTTTTCAGGTTTTCCAGGCTCAAAAAAAAGGTAACAATACAAGCAAAATGATGTATCCTTTGATTCACTATACTCTAACCAATCATAACTCTCAAACCAATGTTGTTGGAAGGATCTCCATTCCCCGCTTTGCCACTTACGAGGAAATGTATATCCAATTGGTTGAGTTGGCCCCCTCAAAGCATATGCTCTTTTCACTTGATCTCTAATCTCAAATGGATACTCATCAATTGGTTTACGTAATCCTAGATCGCTAATAATATCTGAGCAACGAAACTATACCCTAAGTAGTTTTGGTTGCCTTGCATTCTCAGCATTTTTCTGTTCTGGAGTAGAACTGCTGCCACTTGAATAATAATTAAACAATGTTCTTTTCGACATCTTGCAATTCTAAATCTACATACAAAATTACAAATTATATTATGCATTTATCCTTAATCGTTGATTCACTATTGACTTTAGACTAGCACAGCAGCATAAGCACTCAAGGTCAAACTGTCAAGCACATGCACAGACAGAGGAAAAAACGGAGAGGCAGAGGCAGGAAGCACCTGCGCGTTTGCGTCACTGCGTGAGCTCTGCGGCTCTGCTGCACGTCCGGCGCCGGCGCACCGCCGTAGGCCCGTAGCCCGCAGCTGCAGCCCCGCGCTTCCTTGCCTCGGCTCCTGCGTGGCTGTGCGTCCGCGCCGCCGCGCCGCGCTGATCTGCGTCCGGGTGCCGCTGCAGCACCGCGCCCGGCGCCCCCGCCGTCCCGCGCCCTCGCGCGTCCTCGCCCGCCGCCCGGTCGCCCCGGCAGCCCGGCTCTTGCGCGTCCGCGGTCCGCCGTCCGCGCAGCCGTGTGCGTTCGCGCGAGTCGCGACCTTGCGCCGCCGCCGTGCGCTCAGGCTCAGACTAGGGATTTAGGATTGGCAATGGCACCAGTGGGGATTGGGGAATTGGGCATCTTTTGGACTCTATTGTTTTGGCCTTTTGGGCCAAATAAAGCCCATACGTTTCACTCCACAACACCACTCGATGGCTGATGGCCCAAAAAGAAAGCTTAGTCCAATCCCATCGGATGGCACCTTCTTCAACCTCCAGACTCGCCGTTCCCATCGCCAAGCACCCCCTGTTCCTCTTCCAATGGCCACAAAAATTGAGGGGGGCTCGGGGGGGCTCCACTGATCCGGAGGGAGTAGGGGGGCTCCAGCCCACCCTGCCCCCACGCTGAATCCACCACTGCTGCTGCTCAACCTCACCTAGCTGGCCATTGCTTTCCCGGTGGATGAGACGAGATGAAAGGACGTGTGTTGTGTGCGCGTGTTTGATGCGCATGACGAGGCGAATCCTCGTAGCCAGAAATATTGGAAGCAATATAACTTTTTGTTTAGGGGTGTTTGATACTCTAGGTAAAATTTAGCTTCCCTCACATCGGATGTTTGACGCCAGTTAGAAGTATTAAATATAATTTAATTATAAAACTAATTACACACATAGAGACTAAACGGTGAGACGAGTTTATTAAGTCTAATTAATCTATGATTAGCAAATATGGTGCTACAGTAACAATTCATTAATCATGGATTAATTAGGCTTAGTAAATTCGCCTTACCGTTTAGTCCTCGTCTATGTAATTAGTTTTCTAATTAAACCATATTTAATACTTCTAACTAGTATCTAAACATCCGATGTGACGTGAGCTAAAGTTTACCCATCGGATCCAAACACCCCCTTAGTACGATTGCTGAAGAATCCACAACAAACTTTATAACCGTGTTGGGTTCCAATAGGTTCTGAATATCTCTTATCAAAAATCAGCTTGAGGGGGTGTTTGGACCGGGGCTCAAAATTAGTTCATGTCACATCGAATGTTTAGATGCTACTTAGAAGTACTAGTAAAAATGCACGCGCGTCCCGCATGTGACAATAAAAAATATTATATAATTAATTTTTAAAATTATATTGAATTTTAGTGTGGCGACCCACCGAAGAAATCACGTCGAATTATCACATTTGATCTTGTCAAAAGCGTCTAGAAAATGATATACAAAAAAAATTATGCTTAGAAAAAACAACAAAATATTACTCATTTTTGCAGCTTATATTATACACGATGTACTGCTGAGTACACTAATCAGAGTGACACCATAAGAACCTATTGATTGGGGCTCCTTATTTAAATTTCGATAAAAATTGATAACATATGGTTTAAAATTTAACTTAAGTATAAAACTTATTCTAGAGGATTAAAACTTAAATTTAAACTTTATAAACTAAAACTATTCGCTCTAAAGGTGCTACTTGTTCCAGTTACACACGCCTGGGCCAAGCCCACGGCCAACACTATGGCCCATCTTAGAGCTCATCGCTGGCCGTCGGATGACAAGATCAATGGCAGAATTCACCGACACTTTTATATAAATAAAGCAAAAAAAAAAAAAAACTGAAAACCCTAACCCCTCATCCCTTCCACTAACCCAACCGGCATCCACGGCGACGGCAAGTGTGCGCGTGCTCATGCTTCGTCAATCCCTCGCCCCTTCTGCAGCCTCGCCGAGTGATCTCGTCGAGCATCCTCCTCTCGTTATTTTATTCGTTCTTGCGTCTCTTCCCCGTGGAGTTGGATCCGTTCTTGATTTTGGCCATAGCGTGCGTCTGGACGCTATAATTTGTTCTTGCGTTCTAGCTCTCTGGCAAGGCGCGTTATGCCTATTGGATTCTTCTTGATAGGCCTGTCTTTTTCTTTTTTGTTTTTTTCGTGAACAAGACAGGAGAGCTGCGTGTCATTTCATTAAAATAGAAAAAAATAATACAAACACAATTGCAAGCGCACTACACGCAAAGAGGAAACAAACGACCAATCAGGTAGCTCAGGCATCCAGCTTGCGCGCCCTGCCGAGCAGCTCATGGAGAGCCGTATTGCCGGCCAAACACCAGAGCCTGCTCTCCTTCTCCACTTCCCGCCACACTAAGGAAATACTAGGACTAAGACCCTCAAAAACACACGCATTCCTATGCTTCCAAAGGGTCCATGCCACCAGAATGATTAGGGAGTTAAACCCTTTCCTTGATTCTTTCGGCACTTTGTTGACTGCCCAACACCACCAAGCTGAGAAAACCTTCACATCAGGCTGGGAAGCAACCAACTGCAATCCAACACTAAGGAGGACTTTGGCCCAAATCTCCTAAGTGAAGACCCATGCCACCAGAATGTGCTGAATAGATTCATCTTTCTGGTCACACAGGAGGCAAGCACTCGGGTGTGGTAGTCCATGCTTCAACAAACGGTCTGTCGTCCAATATCTGTTCTTAACTGCCAACCACACGAAGAACCTACACCGAAGCGGGGCCAAGATTTCCAAATTCTTTTCCAAGGTGCAAACTTAACCGATCTCAAGAAGAAGGCGTTGTATGCAGATTTGCTAGTATACAGCCCTGAACCGGAAAACTTCCAAATGTGTTGGTCAGAAACAGATGGCTGTAAGGACAGATCATCGACCAATTCCCAATGGTTCAAATAATCGACATGCACTTGGACTGTGAGAGCTCCCTGGATGTCAGCCACCCATCTTCTGTGGGAATAGAGAGACGCTTCTCGGTGTTCTGAGGTCCACGATGACCAATTATAAATTGGCATAAACAGAGTTTAGATAGCGATGTGGTATTCTTTTTCTTTGATGTTATTTATGATACTGTACAAAATTAATGTGTTGTGTTTAATTGAGATCTCGGTCCGTGGATTGTAATAAAAAACGTTGATTTGGGCCAAGACGATCTAAAGCAGTAGGATTGTTTCGTTAGGCTATCAAGATTCATCGTTTGACAAGCATGAGTCATTTGCACGTATGACGAGTAGGCAAGCAATGGGTACGAACACGTTCGGTGAAAAAAAATTTCGACTGCACGCCAGGAACCGCATAACATTTAGTTACTTGGCCCACTTGTCATATGGTTAAAAAACTATAGAATTCGGAGGGAGAGGCACAACACTGGACAGCCTGAACCAAGGTTTGTCGGGCCAATTTTATCACAATTAAACAGAAGAGGATCCAATAAGTGTGTATAGATTTGGGTATATAATAATTGGATAGAAAATATATTTTTAAAAATCCGTTCTTTTATAGGATAGATTAATATGGTTTAATTAAAAAACTAATTACACGGACGAGGAGTAAACGGCGAGACGAATTTATTAAGCTTAATTAATCCATACTTAATGAATGGTACTATAGCATCACATTTTCTAATCATAGATTAATTAGGTTTAATAAATTCATCTCGCCATTTAGTCCACATCTATGCAGTTAGTTTTATAATTAAAGTATATTTAATACTTCTAAACAGCGTCTAAATATCTGATGTGACGGAATTAAATTTTAACTAGGCCTCAGTCACGATCCAGCTTGAGTTGTATTTTTTTTTATAATGGTAGTGCAGTGCAGTACCCCGATCCATAAAATCTGGACAAACCAAACACAGCCACTTCAGTCTCTGACAGCGCAGGCAAAGGTACGGAGATCGTCTGCGTAAAGTGCTATTTCCTCTATTTTTCTTTATTTTTTATTGAGTAAATTGCACTCGTCTTGCAACAACATGTTAGGGGGTGCAAATTAGTCCAATAACTTGTAAAATGGTTGATTTAATACTATAACTTGACAGGTGGGTGCAAATTGGTCCAACAACTTGTAAAATGCATAATTTAGTGCAACGACTTGGAAAATTGGTGCCCCCACAGTCCAAACGTTACAATGGTGACATATTAAGCATAGATGGACATGTAATTTTTTAATAATTTTTAAGATTTGTTAATAATTTTTTGTTGATCGTGACCCGATTGTAAAAATAGGGACCATAGGCCCTGAGGTTTATTCATTCAACATTTATATATGAGCACGTTCATCTCTGTTCTTTTAGCTTAGTTTCCCTTACTAAACAAGTACATGAGGTTTTAAAAATATTCATACTAGACTTCTAAAAGATATTATAAGTATGTATTCATATATTGTTTTTTTAGATAAATAAAGCATAAACTTATCAATATTAAATATGGAATTAAATAATTCTAATTAAAATTAAAATATTTCATAAAAATTATTAGTATGAATTCATAACATTAGTTTCATGAACACTTAAGGTTCTAACTTGACCAAATACATTACCGATGTGACATGAATATAAATGGTCAAATAATGCTTAATGATTTGTTCTGACTTGAAATATGTTGCTCCTTATAATATTTGGACCGTGAATGCACCAATTTATTAACTTATTGTACTAAATTGAGCATTTGACAAATTGTTGGACCAACTTGCATCCACATGTCATGTTATTGTATTAGATTGAGCATTTTACAAGTTTTTGGACTAATCCGCACCTACTTGACAAGTTATTGTACGATATATGCAATTTACTCTTTTTTATTTGACGTGTTTTTAGTTAAAAAATGAACACAAATATCGAGAACAAATCAACCCGACTCTCTTGCAAAGCACGCGGGCGCTCCAGCGAATGAAAGGCTAGTCCTCACCTTCCGCTCGATGGAAGCACCAGCACGTAAATATTTCTTACCGCTACAGGGAGTACCGAGAACCGTCGGCGACGCACGCGCGTCACGTAAGGATCAGGTAACCGACAGTGGCACTTTGATTTACGACTTTGTCTGCAACTTAAAAATTTTGGCCAAAATAACAATGGCACCATAACTTGTGTTTCTTATGAATGTGTCGTCAACGAACGCGGCACAGAGATACCGTATAGATATTTTAAAGGTGTGGAGTTGCATAGGGACGTAAACGCTACTGCCGTGCACGACGGAGCGCCGGGAACGAGAGAGATTATGAGAGGTTCAGGCCATCATTAAGGTGTAATAGCATGCGTCTTTTGTGGTGTTCTTTTACATAAAGTGCAGTATTGTTACAAGCCTGGCGTCAAGGGACTTGGGCGTCAGGAAGAGTCTAAGGCTGAGTCTGCCTGTAAGTGTTGGAGAGTAAGTGGACTCGATCTCGTGTAAGGCTATCCCCAACAATTGCCTAAAAATCTTGTCTATCCATTATTTATTTATTATTTCAACTACCTCCCTCTCTGTCTACCGTATCGCTACAGTATCAAACAGTGCAGTATCGCTACAGTATCAAACAGTGCATATACATTCCTTTGGGCAACCCCCATTGGGGATGGTCTAAGGTGCACTATCCTTCCTTTTTATAGGTAAAGGGGAGGTGAGTACAGAGTTGGCAGAACAGTTGTGCTACAGCGGCAGTTTCAACCTTTGCTTTTCCACGATATGGGCTTAGACCGAACGTTGTGTTGTACTGCACAGTATTCTGTGTTTAGGGCGTCCCGCGAACATGCTGGAGGCACTGTTCCTTCCCACTTGACTCGGGCGGCCGGGCCGCCCGTACAGTTGGTATGGGCTTCCTACTGCGTTGTAGCCCTGCATGCGTGATGTGGCGTGTTATAGAGCTCTACGTCGCACTGCGGCAGTCGCGTAGAGGCGTGCTGCGTCCTGGTCGCCGTGTCAGGCGCTGACACAGCCTATGCGAGACGTGGCCTGTCACGAGCACTATGCAGGCCGCTTTTTGACCCCACTGTCCTCCACATTCAATGCGATGGCAAGTGGGTTCCTTCTAAAGAAGGAAGTCCCCCGAGGCTTTCCCACTTGACCCGGGCGGCCGGGCCACCTATTGACGGTCGATAAAAACCATTTCGACCACCAGCATTTCATGATTGAAAGCCAAATTTATCAAGTTTTTATGTATCACTAACTGGTTCCACGAGTTGTGCATAAAAATTGTATGCAAGATCTTGTCACGTCCAAAATATTGAAAGAATGATCAAAATAGAGGAATTGTGGCAATGGGAGAGCAGCCATGCAAATGAGCATGGCCGGCCGACCATCACCATGGCTAGCCGGCCATCACCATGGCTGCCCGGCCACCCTCCACGGCTGCCCGGCCATCAGGGGAGCCCATGCAGCCTCCAGCCCACTTCAGCCCAACGCCCGGCCATGCCACATGGCCGCCGAGCCATGTCACGTACACGTCCTTCAACCTGCATGCAAAGAAACACATCGTGAGTCAATTCCAACCGTGGGATCAAGCATCCGATGAAATAAAGGACAGGAAGGCTGCCACGCAAAGATCAACACATGGGTCGGTGACAACAGGGATCCATGCCAAATACCATGCAACCAATTCTAGTGTAACACATGGCCGCCCGGCCATGCTTTCAGCTTATTCTCCACGTGCAGCAACTTCCACAACTGTCAACCGACTTGGGGAGTAAATCTCAGCCGAAGGATCAACTAAGTCGGTAAAATGGACGGCTGCCCAGCCATGCATTGGAGCCGTTTTACACGTGCACCGACTTGGGCAACTACTACCGACCTTGGAGAGTGAAGACCAACCGTCGGATGCAATAAGACGGTGGATCCCACGGCCGCTCGGCCATTGACCTACACCACTACCAACCTTAACACACCTATAAGTACCCCCCCCCATTCACTTCCTAGCTATAAATAACTCTCTGGAGGTCACTTGTAAAGTGTGGTGGATTAATAGAAGAATAGTGTGATTGTGTAGTTGTGTGTAGTTTATAGTAGTGAAGCCACCCATAGCATTATAAAGAGAGCCACCTACGTCTCAAGAGAGAGTAGTGAGGTGTAGAGTGAAGGAGCTGGAATTCTCTTTGGCATTCTGTTTCCGAGCTCTTAATCTCAGAGGAATTATTGCTCTATTTCCAGGATTGAGTAAAGTTTTTTGCTCTCTGCTTTATTTATTTCATACTTACTTTATTTACATACTCAGTCTCTGATTAGTAGCTTACGGGTGCCTGGTGCGCTCTGTTTAGTTTAGCTATACAGTTGTGCTTGCTTCTCTGGCCTCGAACTAGTTTAGTAGTAAACTCGGTCGTGTAGACGTGGTGTCTAGACTAGAGTTTACCCTGGAAGGTGTCTTGTCCCATGCAACTTTGGTTGGTAGTCCCACCTGGTGACAGCAGGTGTGTGTCCTGTGTAGTCCAACCCCGACGTTCAGATAAGTTGTCATCGACGCATAGCTAAGTCCTGTAGTGCCCACCTTTCTCGTCTGGGTTATCAGCATTCTGGTGCTCGGAAGTGGTTCTACAACCTCCGTGTCGAAGTAAATCCGTTAAGCAGAGTACTAGTTTGTTTAGTAAAGTTAAGTTGTTATATCTAAAGTAGTGATCCTGCTCTACTATGTTATTCATCTTTACAATTGCTGGTTTACTGTTTGGTTTTGTCTATTCTACGTTGAGTTACTCCTCGTTCCTTGTAGATTTCGATATCCTGGAATACTCTTGGGTGAAGGGCTACAACGTATTTCCATACGCTTGCGGAATTATTTCAGTAGGCTAATAAACGCCAACGAGCTTTTCTGGTGCCGTTGCCGAGGAATGGTAGCTAATTCAACTAGAATCCCAGGACGTCCATACTCACACCATACACAACCACCACATATATCCCCACCAAATACCACATACCACCATATGGATTCCACGCCTATCTATGAACTCACCGCTCCAAAGGGTGATTATTTGGTGCCTCCATCATCATCCATACCAATCACCACAGAGGGCTATCAACTACGCCCCGGCTTGATAGCCATGGTTCGGGATCAATCATTTGCGGGGTTGGAATCAGAGTGCCCCTACTCACACCTCCGGGAGTTTGAGCAGTTATGTAGCTGTTTGGTTATCTGAGGAATGTCTAGTGAAACACTTCGATGGTTGCTTTTCCCATTTTCACTAACAGGGGAGGCGAAAATCTGGTGCAAGCAGACAGTTGGTAAGGTAGAAGGGAGACATTAAAAGCCAGCTTCCGTCTTCGTTTCTTTCTGCTGAACAAGGTTGTCGATCTACATTGGGAAGTCCTCTCTTTTCGACAAAGAGATCGAGAATCTTTAGGGGCAGCTTGGGCTCGCTTCACACGACTGATCTCCTCAGGACCAGATTTGGCTATCCCAGAGTCAATGTTGATGCAGCAATTCATCCGAGGTCTCTCACCTGGTGCTGACCTCTGCCTTGACTTGGCATCTGGAGGATCGTTCTCGCATCTAACAGCTATCGAGGGAAGGAAAATTCTCGACAAAATTCTTGAGAAGGCTTCTGACCATGGTACTTTAGAAGAATAGCCTCCACAACCACAAAAGCCACCTCAGCCTAACACCAACGAAGAACAAGACCAATCCGATCATCCAACTCCACCATCGCTCCCTCGAATCGAGGAAATCCTAGAACCATCGTCACGGCAAACTGAGGGGGTTAGTTTAGCCTTGACGGTTCCTCCGTCGGCACCTCCGTTCTATTTCAAGGATGAAATATTCATGGACTTTGGCGACACCTCTTGGTTGCCTAAAGAAGATTGACGCCTCACCAGGAGCTCCAAACCAGCATACGTCCTACTAGATCAGAAAAGAACATATGAAGGAGGACCTGCTCTGGCT
The DNA here is from genome assembly GCA_030272315.1 of Paspalum vaginatum. Classification (NCBI taxonomy): domain Eukaryota; kingdom Viridiplantae; phylum Streptophyta; class Magnoliopsida; order Poales; family Poaceae; genus Paspalum; species Paspalum vaginatum. The sequence goes on along the minus strand of CM059020.1, from coordinate 30,962,146 downwards.
CTCTGCAGCTATTAATCAGGAATGGCTAGAGGAACAATGTCTGGACACAAAAACAATCAAACTTCATCCATAACCCAGCCTTATCCCTGGCCAAGTATCAAGGCTTCAACCGTAAGATATTATATACGACCCAAGGCTAGGAGTCAATATAATGCCTAAGCACGTCATGGACTACTACTACCCAACACAACCGCTATCAAGATCCAATATGTGTCTGCAATGGGCAAATAATGGATATTTGAGGTGTGAAGGTGTTCTGTGGGTAATTCCAACAACCTTGCAGGATACTCAGGTGTTCTTGGACTTTCACGTCTTCGACATCCCCGAGGGATCTACACCGTTGATTGTGGTTGGGATCCCAATTGCTGCCCTCACCAGCTCAGATGTAGACTGAGGGAGACTGCAGCTTCAGCTTGGCAATGAGGAAATCAATATCAACATTGATCGATCACTTAATGCTAAAACTGAGGCAAAGCCAGAGACTAACCCTTTTGAAGAAGTGATGAGCCTTTCACTTGAGGAAATGGGTCAGGATAGCCTAGAGGAAGAGGCTTTTAGTGGCTTTAGTGTGGTAGATGAGCCATGTGAGTTCGAAGAACTGGGTGAATCACTACGGCCCGAAGCTCCAAAAATAGAACTAAAGCAACTACCGCCTGGCCTGAAGTACGCCTTCCTCCACGAGAATGAAGGACACACCGGTGATCATTAGCAACAAGGTGACTGAGAGTGAAAGCCAGCGTTAATTTTAGTTCTAGAGAAGTACAGAATCGTGCTTGGATATTCGCTCCAAGACTTGAAAGGAATCAGTCCCAACCTGTGCACTCATCACATCTCTATGGAGGTTGATCACAAATCAACAAGGGAACCCCAACGCCGACATAACAATGTGATGAGAGAGGTAGTCAAGAAGGAAGTACTAAAACTACTACACGCGGGAATTATCTACCCTGTGAGTGACAGCGAATGGGTTTGCCTAGTTCAAGTTGTACCAAAGAAGGGAGAGATGACAGTTGTCAAAAATCAAAACAACGAACTAATTCCACAGAGAACTGTCACCAGTTGGAGGGTGTGCATCGATTACCGAAAACTCAACACCGCCACCAGGAAAGATCACTTTCCTCTTCCTTTCATTGATGAGATGTTAGAAAGACCGGCAAAACATTCCTTCTTCTGCTACCTCGATGGCTACTCTGGCTACCACCGGATTCCGATTCACCTGGAGGACCAGAGTAAGACCACTTTCACATACCCATGCGAAACTTTCGTATACAGGCGAATGTTGTTTGGGATCCATCGAGAGCATTATGGAAGTATTTATGGATGATTTCTCTGTTTATGGCAAGAGTTTTGATGGATGTTTGGAGAATCTTGAAAAAGTTCTTCAACGGTGCAAAAAAGTTGATCTTGTCTTAAACTAGGAGAAGTGTCACTTCATGGTTAGAGAAGGAATCGTATTGGGACACAGAATCTCTGAGAGACGCATAGAGGTAGATTGTGCAAAGATTGAGGTCATTGAACAACTACGTCCACCCACCAACATCAAGGCTATCCGAAGCTTCTTAGGCCATGCAAGGTTCTACAGGATATTTATCCGAAATTTCTCCCAGATAGCCCGGCCTCTAACCAATTTGCTAGCAAAGGACGTACCCTTCGTGTTTGATGAGGACTGTCTCGAAGCTTTTCACATGCTTAAGAAAGCACTGGTCTCAGCCCCAATTATTCAACCACCTGACTAGAACTTACCATTCGAAATCATGTGTGATTCTAGCAAGTTGGAGCAGTACTGGGTCAGAGCAAAGATAAAAAGCATCATGCCATATCATATGTAAACAAGACACTCACTGGCTCGCAACTGAATTACTCAACCACTGAGAAAGAATTACTAGCAGTGGTGTTTGCAATTCGACAAATTCAGATCATACTTGGTAGGATCGAAGGTCATAATCTACACAGATCATGCAGCTCTCAAATACCTCCTCACTAAGAAAGATGCAAAGCCATAACTGATCCGGTGGGAGCTGCTACTCCAAGAATTTGACATTGAGATAAGAGATAAAAAGGGAGTGGAGAATTCAGTTGCAGATCATCTCCCACAAATGAAATTTGAAGAAACATCGTCATTGCCGATCGATGGCTACATGAGAGATGATCAGCTGTTAAAGGTGACAACAACCCAACCATGGTATGCTAATATGTGAACTACATAGTTGTCGGCTACATCCCTGAGGGAGCAGACAAGAGGAAATTGGCCCACGACAGCCGATTCTATCTCTAGGATGACCCCTACCTACACAAACTCTGCGCAGATGGACTCCTACATCACTGCATTCCAGCTTGTGAAGCACCGCAAGTCCTTGATAGATGTCATGCATCCTCTTACAGAGGTCACTATGGGGCTTATCGGACTCATGCAAAAATCTAGCAGAGTGGGTTCTATTGGCCCACTATGTATGAGGACACAAAAGAGTAATTTCGTACGACGGTGTCCAAGGTGCCATCGCCAAGGGAACATAAATCCAAGAGATACTATGCAACTCACGAGCAATCTGCAACTTGACATATTTGATGTGTGGGGCATAGATTTCATGGGATCTTTTGCCAAGAATAGAGACAAGGCGTACATTCTCGTCGCAGTAGACTATGTATCAAAATGGGTAGAGACAATGCCATGTCCTGCAGCGGACTCAAGACACTCCATCAAGATGTTCTAGGAGACCATCTTTCCTCGCTTTGGAGTGCCACGGGTCATCATCAGTGATGGAGGCGCACACTTCATTGATAAGCGCTTCAGGAAGTGTCTTGCTGACCTCTGTGTGGACCATCGTGTCTCCACCCCTTACCATCCAGCATACAAGTGGCCAGGATGAGACATCCAACAAACAAATCAAGAATATACTGCAGAAAATTGTCGAGGGTCAAGGCTATGGGAAAAGAATGGGTGTCCAAGCTACCCGATGATCTTTGGGCATACCGTACAGCGTACAAGACTCCCATTGGCATGACACCATACCAGGATGGTGTACGGCAAGACTTGTCATCTTCCAGTAGAACTCGAATTCAAATCTCACTTGGGTGGTGAAGAGGTGGAACATGGATCTCCAGTCGGCAGGCGTGAGAAGGCAAATTCAACTAGCCGAGCTGGAGGAATGGAGGGAGAACGCATACCACAGTGCCAAGCTATACAAGGAGCACACAAAAAGATGGCACGATAAGCGATGCAAGACCAAGACATTCAGACCGGGAGATAAGGTATACTCTTTAATTCCCGCATTCGTTTATTTGGGCATGGGAAGCTTAGAAGTATGTCGGAAGGACCGTTCATGGTCCTTGAAGCTACCGATCATGGCGCCGTCACCCTCCAGGGCGATGACGGAAGAATTTTTAAGGCGAATGGACAACGCCTTAAGGTTTTTCTAGAGCCCGAAATGCCTCAGCTCGAAGAAATGGACGTCTTCGAGCTACATGAGGTAGTATGATCACACGTCCATGGTCGAGCTCAGTCCTTAAAAGAAGCCATGTACACTACCACTCTTTCCCCATTAAATTCCATCCAAATCTCACCTTTTGCTGAAAATCCCAACAAAACCAATGTGCCACATACAAAAAATGCGTCCACAGCTCATCTATAAGGGCAACCCCAACGTGTGGCTCATCCAGTCCACATTGGCATGGCCGGCCGGCCATGGGCCTAGCTGCTTAGCCCTAAGGTGTGGCCGCCCGGCCATCCCTCGAAGCCGCCCGACCGCCAAAACTCAAAATTTGAAGTTTGGAGCATCGATCCAACATCTTCGGGGCTATTGAGTGGATCAGAACGAGTTTTTCCCCATCTACACTTCCACCTTCATCGTCCACCCTAAAATCAGCCATGGCAGCCATCTCTCCTCCTAGCATTGCCAAGGCCATCATCTCCATCACTTCTGACACAACCGCCACCTACACTCCAGCGTCCGAAGGTTCCCCATCGCCCCTGTAGTCCTTACCTAGGGAGGAAATCCCTGAGAGACTCATTCGGAGGTCACCCTGGCCGATGGGGCTTAGTCCCCATGGCTGCCCAGCCACTCCTAATGGCCGCTTGGCCATGGCACCCTCCCCCCGTGGCCGATTGGCCACGCGTGATGGTCGCCTGGCTTCCCCTCGCCATTCCCACAGTGTGGAAAGGTCAGCACATGGTCTCTCTCCAATGAAGGGCAATCGCAAAGAAGGTGAAGTGCCCCAGAGTTCTTGCCCCGGTGAAGTGCGTGAAGAGCCTCTTCCAAGAGGAGGGATTTGGGCCATCCAGTGGACCGGACATTCCGGGTGCATCCACCCACTACCCTCCGCGGCATGAAAACCGTGATGGGTTATGGGAAGGTGCTCATACCTAGGGCCCTTGTACCAGATGCCTCCATAGATGAGTCCATCGACTCCACACCACCAAGGAGGACGGTGAACTGGCTGTCCAAACCACCTCCAATTAGAGGACCACCGAGACGTTTTGAAGATTCCTCCAATGAAGAGAAGGAAATGGTGGCTGCCCTCAAGGAGGAGATCGCAGCACTCAAAGCAAAACTCTAGAACTTAGAAGAGCACTGCGCTGAAGGCAAGCTTTGGCGAATGTAAATAGATGAAAAAGTTGATGTCCTTAGGAAAGGACTATCCGCCAAAGTTTGCCACCTTGTGGACGCATGGGGCATCCTGAGTTCTATAATCCACCTATGCCATAGATGCCCAATGTGTCCAGTTATCTCAGGCACTTTACATTTAGGTTTTAATTCTTAGGATTAATGTTTTGCTTTGTTCCATTTAATTCCATGTACCAAGCGCCTACAGTTTTATTTCATTCAATAAAGGTAGGATAGTTTCCCTTCCAATAATAAGTTTGGATAGAATGTGCAAAGCCATTCATCCTCCTATAACTGACCCTGCAGAATACACGAGCAAAACATGATGTACAGGGCACCACCACGCTTCTCAAAAAATTTCAGGGGATTTGGCAAAAATTCATGGCCACCCGTTACGGCCGCCTAGCCACCACTTTTTACAAAAACAAGCTACGTGATCCTGTCACGTTCCCTGAGGCTCTCTCAACAGAAATGAATTGGTGTGTGGGTCAAATGCACCAAAGGAGTGTCCGCACGGCCAACCTCTGGCCGCCCAGCCATGGGTTTGGGCTGGTTGGCCTATTTTCATCCCAAACACGCACTTGGAGGTCAGGTACACCTCTTTATATTTTGTACACCTCTCAAATTTTTGCGCTTTACACATGAACTTGATTGAATGATGCTCAACGTGATCATAATGTCACATGTAACTTGTGCTTGCACCATTTTATTTCCTATGCTAAAGTAATCTTGCCTTTGGATACTATCATGATTAGGGAACCACTTGAGTTTAGTTTGTTGATTCTTGTGATATGAGATGTTTTGGGAAAACTAAAGGAACCCTCACATGAGTAAGAGTTTTATTTGCAAAATAAAAAGAGGGCGCCATCTTGAATGATCTCAAGTTCCTATCCTTTGTCCCATTAGTGCTACAAACTATAAAAAGAAAACCTGCACTCTCTTGCTTCCTTGAAAGAGTTCAATTCAATTGAGAAGTTTGGCCTCCGCATGCACATTCCATAAAACAAAGCCTCTCACAAAGGTGTGCAAATAAATATCAATCATCCCATTCAAGTTTCGTTTGAAAGAAAGAGAGGCATGGAGATTCAAAAAAAGTATGTATGAGAAAAGAAGAAAAGAAAGAAGAACTCCATGCCCTCTACTCAAACATGGGATTCGAACAAAGCACCTATAGGAGACAAATTCCTACAGTACACTTGCACTTGGCCAAATCTCACTTGATTGTGGATTCTTCCGTGACACTTGATTTGATTCGACAATAGAAACATGATGGGAAAGCCTCATTCTCCCAACCACCTTAGCTCCACCAAAAAGCCATGGTAGTATAGGAGGTGAGGAATGCAAGATTCTGGCTTGGACACCTTGTCCTTTAAGTGACTGAGAGTTGGTCTTGAGATCAATAGAGTTGGCATGCCCAATTTTTGAAAATTCTGAAAACCTGGAACCTAAAGTTGTCTCTGATATTCTTATTCCATGTTTCAACATTCCAAAACCAAAGTGTAGACACTTTTTGAAATCCTAGGCAAGGTGAAATAGTTGGAAGTAACCTTGTGCTTGCTATAGTTGATGTTGATGTTATGCCTCTCCCACTTATGCTTAACTCTACTCTTTGCTTGAGGACGAGCAAAGGTTTAAGTGTGTGTGTGGGGGGGTGTTGGTGGTCGATAAAACCCATTTCGATCACCAACATTTCATATTTGAAAGCAAAATTTATGAAGTTTTCATGTATCACTAACTGGTTCCACGAGTTGTGCATAAAAGTTGTACGCAGGAGCTTGTCACATCCAAAATATTGAAGGAATGATCAAAATAGAGGAATTGTGGCAATGGGAGAGCAGCCATGCAAGTGTGCATGGCCGGCCGACCATCACCATGACCGGTTGGCCATCACCATGGTGGCTCAGCCACCCTCCATGGCCGGCCGGCCATCAGGGGAGCCTAGGCAACCTTCCAGCCCAGTTTAGCCCAAGTGTGATGACCACCCGTCCATGCCACATGGTTGCCCGGCCATGTCACGTACACGTCCTTCAACCTGCTTGCAAAGAAACACATCGTGAGTCAATTCCAACTGTGGGATCAAGCATCCAACTGTGTGTGTCCTATGTAGTCCAACCCCAACGTTCGGATAAGTTGTCATCGACGCATAGCTAAGTCCTGTAGTGCCCGCCTTTCTCATCTGGGTTACAGAGCTCCACGTCGTGCCTCAGCAGTCGCACAGAGGCGTGTAGTGGCTGGTCACTGTGTCAGGCACTGACGCAGCCTGTGCTAGAAGTGGCTTGTCACGAGCACTATGCAGGCCGCTTTTTTGACGTCAGTGACTTTTTTGACCCCACTGACGTCCGCATTCAATGCGATGGCCGGTGGGTTCCTTCTAAAATAAGGAATTCTCCTGGGGCTTACGTGCCACCCCCAGGAGCACCCCAGGGTTTCCAACCCCATGGTACCACTGTCTCCTAACCCTAGGCTTGGAAGCTTGGAACTGAATGCTTGTCCTAGCTATCATTGGCATGGACCCTGTGGGCCATCTGATGAGGTAGACCGAAGGCCCCCTAGGGCGCTCTTAGAGGCTGTGAGGCCCTTGGTAGGTGACTCAGAGGTACGGGTTCCCCGGGGCGCTAACATAGGCCCCCAAGTCCAACATGAAGTTATACTTGGTGGTGGGCCCAAATCTTGCTTAAGCGGCCGAATCTGCCTCCCGGATGCGGATTGGTGAGACAGCTGCCCCGAGACAAGGGGTTCCTCGGATGTAGTGCATGCGTGCAACCACATGCATCCCTTGTTTTGGTCTAGCTCGAGGGTGGCACGTCGCCTCAACTGCTGCACACAGCTCATTAAGAGCATGATTATGAGAATCTCGGCATCAGCCATTAGTGAAGCGTGGCGTCATGGCGGAGTGGAGGGTATGAGCCAAGTATAAATTTGGCCTTCCCCACTCTCATCAGCCTCTTTCACCTCTCTGCCTTCAAGACACCAAGTCATCTTGTGCAGTGCTTCTTCCTTCTGCTCATCTCCTTCCTTCCTTCTTAGCGTCATAAGCCCACAACATGCCGCGGGTGAACCCGGGCCAGCTCAAGTCGTCACTCCTCCCCCCTAGGTCGATGAGGAGGAGAATCAGGGACCTGCTCGGAGCCACCACGGGAGAGAACGGTGTTATGGTGGGGCTAGGGCAGGTGCCGCCGTGGCTGCCTATGGAGGACAATGGGGAGTACATCGTCTTCCCCGCGCATGTGAAGGTGGGGGTCAACTTCCCACTGAGCCGCTTTGCGAAGGACGTGCCGGATTTCTACAAGATCCTGCTAGGGGGACCTCACCCCCAACTCCAGTGCTTATGATGGCGACCTTCACCTACTTGTGCGAGGCCTTTCTTTAGGTGTGGCCATCCATGGAGCATGTGACACCACTTCTTCGTGCTGCGGCCATCTGGTGGCGCGGCGAACATTTTTGGCTCCCTCCGGTTTCAGACAGTGAGGCCATTTCCAAATGGAGTACATCCACTCAGCGAACCACCAGCTGAACCATGACGAACCACGACAAACCGCCGGCTGAGGATCCCCAAGATGGTCCCCCAAGTGCTCGACTGGGAGTGCCTACCGGAGATCGATGTAGACTGTGAGTCGGTGCTGACTCGGATTGCGGCCCTGCACACGTCAGGGCTCCAAACGACAGCCCTGGTGGCGCACTTCATGGTGCACAGGTTCGTTCCCCTGTGAGCATGTGGGAATGGGCTATGGTGGTACACCAAGGAGCTTGACGACCCGCTGCATACCAGCAGGGCTGGCGCTCGACAAGGAGGCAGTCACAGAGGTCATGAGGGCCTTCACGTCTAGAGCGGGCGTAACGCTCATGGAGCTTCCCCCCTGGGGTCGAGCATGTGTAGGGGCTAACCTGCATTGCTGTCCCTAGGGGAGCGGTGCCACGAACAAGCTCGCACAGGCTTATGCATGCTTTGGGTCGCCAGCTTTTCACAGCGGGTAAGACAATGAATGCACCCCGACAGCCGAGGCCTCAGGCGCTTACTATTGACGGTCGTAATCTCACGATATCAACCGTCAATTATCCACCAAAAGAAGCGAAACATTTGAAATAATAGGACTAACCCTTGCTACTAATGAATTCTACAAGATGTACATGAATATTTGGATGCAGGTACCAAAATATATGCAAAATGGTCGAAAAAAACCAAGGATGAGCAAGAATGGCAAAAAGGCCATGGCCGCCAGGGCCATAACCCATGGCCGCCCGGCCATACTCTCAGCCCAACAGTGGCCGCCCGGCCGCTGGTTAGGGGCTGCATGGCCGCCCGGCCACCTCATTTGCCACGTCTTCGATCCTACATGCAAACAAACACAAGGCAATGAAGATCCAACCATACAATATCTTCATCAACTTCAAACTTCAGCCGGAAGAGATCATCTTCAGCACCATCACTTTTGTCGTCCGGAGATTCGATGATCTGCGTGTTCCCCACGACCATGAATCAACACGTGAGAAGCAGCTGACTACAACACCGTGGAGATCAGTTTGCTAGCGACATGATAGAAGCATCGTGGTCAACAACAAGTTCCATAGCAGAAGTCAATTGTCGAGCTATCAATCAGATTAGGAGTTTAAGTTTCGACGCCAATCGGATCTGTTATAATCTCGCCGAGTCCGACTAGGACCAAGCCAAGTCCAGTTCAGCTACCGCTACTATGCCACATGGAATTCCAACTGGACGAAGTTGGAGAGTCGGAATCGGAAGTCAAATATAATTCAATTACCAGCACGTATCCGGTCGTCGAGATCGGGCTGGAATATCAAGATATCACAATCATCTACTCGGGCTAGGACAATGCAAGGCCCAAACATTGTCTAGATACTGTCAGCGCATCGAGGCATATAAATTGATCGGAAGCATGCAACTACCAACAGAGCCAAACGTCATGCACAAGTAGTGTGCGTCACCACCTGAAGGAGTGCTCTAGATTATTCTGCGGTTACTGCTGGATCGAGTTGCTGATCAATCGACACGCGCATTAGCACTGCTAACATCGGTTACTCGGACTTCAGTCAAATCGTCCACGTGCCAGAGTACCTCAACCATGAGCTAAGTGGTTTCAATATTTAAATTATGCATTTCTAATATGCTAATTATTTTTATTCCATCTTATTTGGTCACTCCAATATTATTTGTATTTTCCGTTTCCAATCAAGACTTCTCAGGTTCTTTCCTGAATTATTAGTTTAGGAGAATATTATTCATGTCAAAAAAGAGATCTACAACATGCTAAGGCAGTCGACCAATGCTATCATTGACTATCTCTAATTACCGCCATATGTGGCGAAGGGCGATGAGATGTCAGCTGACTGCATTGTGTCATCCGATCAAAGTGGTTTGCTATAATCTCTCATATTGATTAAATTATCTTTTAATCATCTGGCTATTGGATCATCGATTTATTTCTGGAATATCCGAGTTATTGGGTCAATGGGATTTTTTATGGATCACTCGGATAATTTATTTATCGATTACTCGGATCATCTCTCTGGATCACCTGGGATTTCAGATCACTCGGTGTCACTCGACTGCTCATATAATTTCGGCATCATTATTTCTAAATCAGTCATGTTACTCCGGATCACTCAGATTATTTCCGCATCTCTCTATTGGATCACTCGGATTATCTCTGGATCACCCGGCTATGGATTATTCATATTATTCTTGGATCACCCGGGCTATGGATTACTCTTATTATTTCTAGATCATAAGGGCATTGGATCTCTCAAACTATTTTCTAGTCATTCAAGTCATGCGTTTTCATTCTGTTGCATCTCACGTTTCTCTGAGTCGAATATTTTATATTGCATCTCGTCTTTCTCCAAGTCGAATGTTTTCTGTCGCATCTCGTGTTTCGGACGAGTCAAGACTCTTCGGTCAGCATCGCGTGCTTTGATAAGTTTCAGTATTTTCTGACAAAATCTATGCGTGCAACGACAGGGTAACTCTAGACTCTCCATACGGGGCAATCGGTCTGGCCTACCGGTGTTACATGCCTTCACGTCCTCATAAAAAGGTTGCATTCTGGCCCTCCTTATGGAGTAATCAGCTTAGGTCGTAGACCGACAGCTGGTATTGCATGCCTTCATGTCCTCATTTAAAGGATACCTCTTGCCCTTCGTACGGGGCAGTCGGTCCGGCCCACCGATACTCAATGCCTTCGCTGTACTCGGAATTCAAACAGGGAGTTCACTTTATGATACTATCAACTCGAGAGTTCACTTCATGATGCACTATCGACATGGGGGCGCCCCACTGCTTCGTCGACTCGGGGGGCTGGGCTATCGTCCGCCTCGCCGACTCACTTTTTCGTCGACTCGGGGGGCTTTGCTGCCGCGCGCCTTGCCGACTCACCGCTTCGTTGACTCGGGGGCTGGGCTGTTGTCTGCCTCACCGACTCACTACTTCGTCAGCTCGAGGGCTGGGCTGTCATCCGCCTCGCCGACTCACTACTTCATCGACTTGGGGGGCTATGCTGCCGTGCGCCTTGCCGACTCACCGCTTCGTCAACTCGGGAGCTAGGCTGTTGTCCGCCTCGCCGACTCACTGCTTCATCAGCTCGGGGGCTGGGCTGTTGTCAACTTTGCCGACTTACTGTTTCATCGATTCGGGGGGCTGGGTTTCTGTCCACCTCACTGACTCCTTCGCTGACTCGCTACTTCGTCGACACGGGGGGCTGGGCTTCTGTCCGCCTCGCCGACTCACTGCTTTGTCGACTCGGGGGGCTTGGCTGTCGTCCGCCTCGCCGACTCACTACTTCAGTCGACTTGAGGGCTGGGCTACTGCCCGCCTCGCCGACTTGCTTACTTCATCGACTCAGGGGGGCTAGGCTGCCGTCTACCTCACTGACTCACTACTTCGTCGACTCGGGGGCTGGGCTTCTACCCGCCTCACCGACTTGCAACTTCGTCGACTCGGGGGTTGGGCTGCTGCCCGCCTTGCCGACTCGCTACTTCGTCGACTCGGGAGGCTACGCCACTGTACTCATCGACTCGGGAGGCTATGCCACCGTACTCATTGACTCAGGAGGCTACGTCACCGTCTCCGCTTCACCAAGATCACTCGGAGAAATAAGTTGCTTGATCCTCAACCTGATTATGCTAATCAGCCTTGAGGCTCGGGGGCTGCATGGAGGATACCATCAGAAAATTTTCGAAGACTATAAGACAAGACATTCATTAAGCAGATTTTTTGGATCATTCGAGCTAATTGTTACTCAAGTTAACTCAAAGCTCGGGGGCTACCCCATGGGGTGCACCTAGTCGGTACAACCCATGTACAGTTTAACTCGGAGGGTGTTGCAGATTTTATTGGACCTTCAAGCTGATTGTTTCTCAAGTCAACTTGAAGCTCGGGGGCTTGTGGGGGATAGATATCCCCTGGGTTCTCATGAAGCGTATTCTCTACATGGGCTGTCGGAGGGCCCGATCCAAGAGATGGCCGACTGACTCGGGGTCGAGGTGCAGAGCAACTTGGCGCACAAGACAAGGACTCGATGAGTACAAGGAAGATCTAAGAAGAATCCTAGTAGGAGATGAAACCAATCCTAGTAGGACCAGAACTCCTTGTAACCCTAGTCATGCCGGACTATATAAGGCTGGCTAGGGACCTCTCCCAAACAACTGATAGCACAACTCTCTCGAGATCTCCCTCGACCACATATGTCCTGATTGTAACATCGAGAGCTCAGATCAATACAACTCGCCCCAAACAGGACGTAGAGTATTACGCATCTCGCTGGCCCGAACCTGTATAAATCGTGTGTTCTTGTCTCCCGTCGCGTTACACACGAATCATCGAGCTACGGTCCATGTCGCCACCCACAAAAGCATCCCGTGGTCTATCCTGTGATGCATTTCCGGTCCAAAGTGGCCCATGGCTTTCCAACTGTTGACGGTCGTTATTCCACTGTTGTATCTTTCTATCTTTGTACTCTTGCTACTTCAGTATAATATACTTTGTTGCTCTATCATGTAAGTTATACTTTACTTTATTTCTTACATTTGCCTAGTGTGGTGTACCTTATTGCATACTAGACCAAGGCTTAGGTTTGTGTTGTTCTTGAGTTATCTAAATCTTGCTAGACTTGCCGGTGCTATAGGCTTTCCTTAGGCTCTGATCTAAGTTAAGTCAATCCTAACCCTCTAATCAAGGACAGACTTTAGTGATCAAGTTGTCACTTGATCACTAGTTTAGTGTGCCATCTTACCCATGCAGATCTGGTTGGTAGCCTATCTTGGTGACAGCATTAGGGAGCCTTTGTAATCCGACCTCGTCGTTTGGTAAGCCCGTAGGCGTTAGCCAGTTGCCATTTGGTTGGGCAACTATCTATCCCCACGCCTCCTCGGTGTAGTCTGGAATTTCGCTCGACGCATGATCCTAGTTCGTGTTTGTTTAACTCAGTTCAACCGCGAATACTCCTATGCAGTAGTTAAGGAATATAGTTTGGATATCTTAATCTCACTCGTTGTCCCCCTAGGCAACTACCTAGTTGTTTACAGCTTTGGTCCCTATTTACTCTTCACACCATACACTATCTTGTTTATCTTACTCCCGTTGTAAGAATAGCTAGGTGTTTATCTAAGTTATAATACTTTTTGAAGTTCGAACATATCATTCCACCTATTACCCCTTGCTTCCCTGTGGATTATTACGATACCTGGAATACTCTAGGTGAAAAAGCTACAGCGAATCTCCGTGCGCTTGTGCAGTAAAATCTGTTACGCTAAGAGATGTCAACACCTAGCCAACACATTTTCCATACATCCAGCATCCTCTGCTGAACCAAAAACCATTTTTATCCTAATCCCAAACCAATTCCATTTTATTTTATGAAAACTACTAACTGAAGAACCAAGCCGTAACTTATCCATACTAGTGGACACGGACTATTCGAATAGGTTTTACTCTGATTAGAGGTTGTACTAATTCTCACAAGTTGGACTCAGCGGCACGTTACCGTCGTAACTGCCCGAATTCCAAACCAAGATGTTGCCTTTATTTCATCACCTAGCAAAACTTTAGGGGTTCAGGCATCCGAGCCACTCCAGTACCCCGCCGTACTCCCGTTGGCACACCACCCATTCCCTAGTCTCTTGTACGCCAAGCACAGAAGCTACTAGGCTATCCACTTCGATTCGGGCTCGGGCCTGGCCAATGCCTCATACACAGCGAGTGGTTGTACTAAAAGTGTTAGGAAAGATGAAAATCATAACAGTCCTTCCGGAGAGCTCAGAGAGAACCATTCCAACTTTTCAAAGCTTGACAACGCGAGCAATCCACCTACCCGGTATTCTCCACGAATCCCGGGACAAGGAGTAACCGCAGGTAGCTAAGTTACTAGTATTCCGACAAAGTCGGTTGCCGGGGTTCTTCCCCATTTTATTTCAAAACCACACACACATCTACTTTCCTATACCCTTCATATTTCACATTATTAGCATTAAGATTTTGATAGATAATTAAATGGGCGATCCCACCTATGCGCGCTATACCTAAAATAAACTTAGGTGGCTGTATGTTTTGCTGGGTTACCTTAGCAGGCAAAACATGCAAGTTTTTATGTGATTATCAGACCAAGGGTTGTATTTGTGAAACATAGAAATTTTATGCATCAAGTGGGGATTCCAGTAGGCTTGCCTGCTGCTTTGTCGAAGATACGTTGATAGCTAAGGTCGAGGATACATCATCTCCCGGATGACTTGGAAGCACCAAGTACTGTGAGCGATGGAACCTTTCCCACTGCTCGCGTTGCTCTCTCAACTGCTGAGCGCGATGGTGTGCCAACCACTGAGCGTGTTGGTACAGCATCCAGCTGCAAATGCATGCTGCTTTCTTCAAGTGCAGCGAAGGTTCCCGCGAAAGGTGTACCGATCAGAATCGCTTGGTATAATCTACGTGCACAAACAAAAAAACACATACAACTGAGGGATAATATGAGCTCAACATGTTTGGTGGTGTAGAGCTTGGATTGCGGAGATGAGAGTCTGATGGGTTCTTACTGGTGGTATTACTGCAAGTGGTTAGGCTGTAGCGAGTTTTCGGGTGAGTTGGCGGGCTCGGTAACGACAGTTACGGAGACGCCAAGGTAGGGGCGGTGGACAGCGAGATGCGGGATCGACAACGCCGAAGGGTGGCAGTCACATGTTGGTGTTTTGGAGAAGTTCTTTTTTGGAGCGGTGGAGAGAGCAATGATGTTTAGATGATTTTCAGTATCGTCATCATCTGAATTCAGAGTTCGGACATCCTAAGATAGTTACCTTTAAGATTTATGTGGAATAGGAGATTAACGAGATCGATCACAAGGCTCACAATGTTTGTGCGACCAGTGCGAAGCACTGACTGGGCGTAGCACGGTATCATGGTGGCATGACGGCGGCTCCCGGCCAGGAAAAAAGATTTTGTGGAGAAGACGTAAATTTTCTATATTCAGAAAAAGAAAGAAAAAAGAAATATTCTTATAATATTCTAAGATCCGAATATTTGGAAACTGGAGAATAAAATCGTGTTTTTGGATTCTGGAGGAACAGAAAATATTTCTAGACCACCTGTGAGCATTGTTTCAGGCTGGTGTCAACGGTCCACGCCTACAGTGTCGAATGTGGCACCTGCTTGTAAGCGGCTCTGGAAACTCCTAAAATCATGAAATTAATGTGGATGGTAGATGTTGATTTTTTATGAATATATAAAGAAGAAACAACGGAATTGGAGCTCATATGGTCGAGAGATTAATTCGAAAATAAATGAATAAGTGTCGAATGTGGCACCTGCTTGTAAGCGGCTCTGGAAACTCCTAAAATCATGAAATTAATGTGGATGGTAGATGTTGATTTTTGATGAATATATAAAGAAGAAACAACGGAATTGGAGCTCATATGGTCGAGAGATTAATTCGAAAATAAATGAATAAGTGTCGAATGTGGCACCTGTTTGTAAGCGGCTCTGGAAACTCCTAAAATCATGAAATTAATGTGGATGGTAGATATTGATTTTTGATGAATATATAAAGAAGAAACAACGGAATTGGAGCTCATATGGTCGAAAGATTAATTCGAAAATAAATGAATAGAAGAAGAGAATGGTACAAGATTGGAGCTGCTAGCTCGAATGACACGTGATTAGTGATGGCCTAATTACCGGTGGCTGGTGGTTGACGTGAAAAAAAATAGTGGATGGATTCACCTATCATTCACAGGAGAGGGGGGCTGTTGTAACAGGCAGAGGGACACGAGCAGGCCTGAGCAGTGCCTCTGCTCGGCTGCTTGGCTCGCGCTGCCATGAGCAACGGGCAGGAGTTCACCGGCGTTCAACTCTGGTGGTTGTCAGCGCGGTGGAGGTGGTGCACGCGGAGGTACTCGCTGCGGACAGCCATTGGTGGCGGCCTAATAGCTCGTGGGGAGCTCGATACAGGCAGGGAGATGGGGGAGTGCGGCTGGGGATGGTGGAGGGATGTGGCGAGGTGCTCACAGTCGGAGTAATCGACCTATGGTGGCGTTTCGACGAATAACGCAGAGGCACTCTGCTCCCGTGCATGAACACGGCAAGGGAGGAGGAGGAGGATGGCGTTCGCGGCGCACAACGGGCGGGTTGAACTGGGGGCTGATATTGCGGCGGTAGGTGAGCTTGGTGTAGATGGAGGCATAGGGGTACTGGGCTATTTATAGCCGACGGAGGAGGAGGCCGATAATGTGTCGTGGAGATGGGAGGTCCACATGGCGCGGAGATGGGAGGTCCAAGTGCCGCAGAGATGGGAGGTCCACATGGCACGGAGATAGGGGGTCCAAGTGTCGCGGAGATGCGAGGTCCACATGGCGCGGAGATAGAAGGTCCACGTGGTGCGGAGATGGGGTCCAAGTGTTGCAGAGATGGGGGGTCCAAGTTGCGTGTGGATATTTTTTTTTTTGAAATTGAATTTTTTGAAAGGAATTTTGGAAAGAATCTTGGTGGAGAATATTTGCGATATTTGGAATTTTGTTGAGCTCGTATTAACACAGTCAAAACAAATAAGCAACATCAAAAGTTTTAGAAAATTTGATTTTGAATTAAGGAAGGATTAGAAGAAAATTCTGGGTGCTAAATTTTGGGGCGTTAAAGTGACCAATGTCGTTGTCCACCTATTCCACATAAATCCTTAAGGTTCCTGCCTTGGTCTGTCCGAACCTTGAATTCAGATGATTACGATACCAAAAATCATTTGAACATCATTGCTCTTTCCGACACTCCACCAAAATAGATCATTTCCTCCAGACATCATCATACGATCGCCACCCGTTCGGCGTTGTCGACCCCGCATCTCACGACCATCTTGTCTACCATGGCGTCTCCATAATTGTCGTTACCGAGCCTGCCAACTAGCCCAAAAACTGGCTACACCCCCAACCACTTGCAGCAGTATCACGGGTAAGAAACCGGATGATCCTCGTATTCTCCATCCAAACTCCACACCAATAATTTCCCACTAAAAACCCGTTGAGCTTATATTGTGCCTCGATTTGTGTGTTTTTCTTGTTTGTGTACGTATGAGGCCCAGAGAGGCTGAGCAGTCCAACCACTAGGACATTCAACCAAGAAACCAGAGAAAGCATGCTAATCATGAGTCAGCCCCTTACCCTTCGAGTTGTAAGGCAAGCCAACTGAAATCCCCATTTGATGCATAAATTTTTTATGTTTTACGGACACAACCCTTAGCCTGATAATCACATAAAAACTTGCATGTGTTGCTTGTTAAGGTAACCCAGCAAAATATACAGCCACCTAAGTCTATTTTAGATGTAGCGCGCATATGTGGGATCGTTCATTTAAATTATTTATCATAATAATGATGTCATGTTGGATTATGGATATGGAATATGATGGATATGGAAAAGTGGATGTGCGGTGTGATTTTGAAATAAAATGAGAAAGAACCCTAATAACTGAAGATGTCGAAATACGGCTACACGCCGAAATAGCCATAAGAGCAGGGTAAAAACGGGTAACTTAGTGACTCGCGGTTACCCTCCTGGGATTCAGTGGAGAATACCAGGCAGGTGGATTGCTCGCATTGTCGAGCATTGGAAAGTGGGAATGGTTCTACCTGTGCTCTCCGTACTGGACCGTTATGATTTTCATCTTTTCTAATTCTTTTAGTATAACCACTCGTTCTGTATGAGGCATTAGCCAGGTCCGAGCCGGAGTGGATAGGCCTAGTAGTTTGCTATGCTGACGCACAAGGGACTAGAGAATGGGTGGGTGTCAACGGGAGTACCGCGGGGGGTACTGTAGTGACTCGGTGGTCCGAACTCCTAAAGTTCTGCTAGGTGATAAAACAAAGGCAACGGCTTGGTTTGGAATTTCGGTACAGTTACGACGGTAACTTGCCGCTGAGTCCAACCTGTGGGAACTAGTACAACCTCTGATCAGAATAAAATCTTTTTTATAGTCCGTGTCTACTGGTATGGATGAGTTACGGCTTGGTTCTTCGGTTAGCGTTTTCATAAAATAAAGTGGAATTGGTTTTGGATGGGATAAGATGGTTTTTTTTTCAGCAGGTGGATGTTGGATGTGTGGAAAATGTGTTGGCTGAAATGCTATAAGCCGCGTGGATCAGTAAGTTCAGTGGCAAACTTCTTTGGAAAATTTCAGTTTTTAGAAAGATTAAAACTTGTCAACTATCTCAAACCCTGCATACAAACTGCTTTATGCAAAACCTCCCTTGAACTCCAGATAGATCCTTGCATATAATGTTAGTCTCCCCAAATTTTTTGAAGGAAGGTGGACTGTTGAGTACGTATGTACTCATCGTTGCTTTGTTGTTGGTTTTTTTCAGTGCTATGGATATATATTGGAGTGAGAACGAGTAAGGACTACGACCTGCTTCCCAACTGCAAGATTAGGCCCACATTTTATATTCCGCTGCTTAGATTTTTCAAAGCTGCGCCCCTCGCTGTTCGACTCGTTTAAGGCGGATCTGTATCATTTTGATGTAAGAAGGTAATTAACAAACCCTGAGATAGTAATAAAACACATTTTAGTCCCATTATGGAAAACTGGGACGCTTCAACCTGGCGGCTCCTGCAAACCTCCTGCCTGACCTTGCAGGTTCACCTGCTTATGCCAGCAGGGACTGTAAGTTGACTGGTTTAGTCCCGCTCAAAAGTAGCAGGTGCTCTGCAAGAACTGCTAAGGCGATTTTTGCTGGTGGATTTAGCAGGGTAGCCGGTCAGCCTGCACCTGCTTGCATCCCTAAGCATCCCAATCCAAGAGAGCAGGGGGTACTCTTACCACCTAGGGGGAAGTAGAACAGTCCCAGAGCCCGGTGCATCCCCGCTCCACGCCGGTCGGGGCGTGGCGACACGACCATGAGAGGAGGCGGTGCTTGTTGCGGCGGTAGGCGAAGAGGGAGGGTGAAACCCAGACAAGAGGGAAACAAAGGGAGATATTTAATTAATTGTCATCGTTACGAACAGGCACCTCTCCAATTGTCATCCTTATAATAGCAATTACATATTTGCCATCCCTACATAAAAGTTCCTAACTATTTACCAATTTCGCCTATGTGGCAGACCACGCAGGCAGTCCACGGTGGCAAAGGTGGAGGAAAATACCCTGATACCCCTCTCCCTTTAGCCACTGCCAAGTGGGGCTCAGTTCTGTTCATCTTCAACCTCCCTGCCGTGGCCTCTCCCTCCTCCCTTGCTGCTCCTCTCTCGACATGCCCGACCACCCCATCGCCGCTCGTCTACCCCGTGCACTCGGCCCACCCGCTAGCAGTCGCAGCCGCTCCCACCCACCCGCTCGCCGCCGCATCTCGTCCTGCCGCCGCGCTCGGATCGCATGCGCCATCTCTGCGTGCACGAGCAGCAAGGGGAGGGGAACTAACGGATTAGCTCGATCAGATCCGACTCTGAGGAATCCAAATTGAACCACGAAACAGAGCAAACTGCGCGGCGATGGGGAGCAGAGAGCGTTCGTGCAGTGGGAGCCGTCGACGCCGATGCCTGAGGCAGGAGGTGCCCTGATGGTCACCTGGCACCGCTGGAGGTGCCAGGGAGAAAGACACCGGAGGCCCCGCTGGTGCCCACCCACCGTCCCACCACGCTGATGCGAGGACACGGCCATGAGCAGATCCACCGAAACACTTTCCAAATACATAGGAGCAGCACAGTAGCCATCCATTCGCCGATCCTTCTACTGAGCCTGTTGTTGCCTTGTTGCTGCTATGCACTGCGACATGTATTGCTGCAGGATCAATGGGGAGAGCGGCAGCCTAGCCTGATGGACGTTGGCCTGCCACGGGGAGCTGATGTGTTGGGCTAATGCTTGGTTCTGTGGGAGGGAGAGGGGAGTGGAGGTGGCTAGAGGAGGTCGGAAGATGGCTGCCTGGAAGTCGAACAGAGTAGCGCTGGCGCCCGGTACACGGCCACCGGCAGGATTGGTGCGGCAGCACGCGGCGAGCCCGACGGTGAGCCGCAGCGCGAGCGCACGTGTGGGCTGAACGTGATGGCGAGCCGCGGTGCGGGTGCCACGGCGAGCAGCATGGCAAAGGGAGAGAAGGGGCTAGCCACGCCATGCCCCAATGGCCGCGCGCGGCCTCGCTAGTGGCGTCACCTGGCGGGAGGAAGAAGACGACTGCACACCCAAACCCACACGTCAGTGGGAGAAAGGGACAGGAGGAATAGATAAGCAGGGGCACATTGGTCTTTTCCTGTGCCTTCGCCATGCTGGACTGCCTGCGAGGTCTGCCATATAGGCGAAAATGGCAAATAGTTAGAAATTTTTATACAAGGATGGCAAATATGTAATTGCTATTATAAAGATGGCAATTGGAGAAGTGTCATTTGTAACGATGGTAATTAATTAAATATCTCAGAGAAAGGGAAGGCCAGAGGGGATACGGCGAACGGAGGACATGCGGGACAAGCAGCGAGCTATCAACTGGGGATGGGTTGCGAGCCGGAACAGGGCTGAATGGTAACGGGCCTGTTGATGGGCTTCGTTTGCTCCCATCTTGTTGCCAACTTCAAATATCTAATTATTTTAAAAATAATACACCGTATAAAAAACGGGAATTTTCAGGTCCACCTAGGTAGACCCAAGCCACGATCCACCCACCCTGGTTGTCTTCTAGGTTATTGGGCCAAATTTGTTCAATGAGGCCCAGTTTATTTCTTTTTGTTTATTCGCTATTTTCTGTATACATGCTATTTCTTTGTTGACTTTCGATAGATTTTTTATTTGTCATTGTTCCGTGTCTGTTGTTTCTAGTTTGTTGGCTTCCTCTCGATCTTCCTGTATGTATGACGTGCTTTCCTATGCTTTCTTTTCTTTTTTACTTTTTTCTTAATTACATATTTATCTTTCAATTTATTTCATCAATCTTTTCAGTCTCGTTCAATGTACTTGTTATATTTTGTTTCTTTTTTTCTTATATCTATTTTTACTTCATATTTATTTATCCGTTATTTTTTTGTCTATTCTTTTTTTTCATTTATTTTATTCTATGGCTGTTACGTGGTAGTGTGTGTGGTTGTGTCTTGGCTTTTCTCTTTATTTCTTTTTATAATCCATCCATCCCAACGAATAAGACCTGGGCATTATTTTAAAGAAGTCAAAATTTTAAAGTTTTCACTAGCAATTAAATCTGATATATATATAATGCATTCATGTTGTATAGGTTATATTCGTTTTTAAAAGTATTTCAATATGGTGATAATTTTGTATTTATTTTCCACAAATTTAAAAGTATTTTAGTGCTCTCTATTTTTTCACATTTGTTTTGATAGTGTCATTTGATAATGACATTCTTTGTTTTTCTATCCTCATGACGGTGTGCCGCAATTCATTATCGTACAATCTGTCCGTACGCACTTGCATGTTTTTTTCTTCTTCTGTAGGAAACTCGTGTTTCTTTTCTAGGAGTACTTTGTTTTTCCTATTGCCGTGGCCGGTGTGGTGTGTGCGCGGGGATGCTTTTTTCTTTGCGTTTTCTCCATCGTGTGTGCGTGCAATAGTTTGTTTTTCTTTTCATTTTTGTTTGTTTTCTTTTGCACTATATGAATTAATTTTCAGCTAAAATAGCATTTGTCATTTTTCTTTGCATGTAGCTTTTTGTCTACCTGCATGTTATATGGCATCAATAGTTGTTTTCTCTCATTGCATAAGCTGTGCATCTTCTATTTACGTATATTTCATTAAATTCATTTTTCTGTAAATATGGATACATATTTTAATATATGTAAATATCATTCATGCTGAGTTGGTGTATTATTTTTCTTCGCGTTGCGCATGTTCGGAATGCATATTTGGTGTTTGGCATGAGTTGTTCCTTTTTCGTTCATTCCTTCTACATGCATTTCTTTTGGCATGAGTTGTATTCTCTTTTTTTTTTGTTTCTTCTCTTTTTTCTTCTTTTTTCTTTAGTTCAGATCTTTTTTATTTTTTATCTTTTTAATGACATGAACATTTTATTTTGAGTGTACCACTTATTTATGATGGAATAATATTTTTGTACAGGTAGAATATTTCGTTCATGAAGTAGAATATTTTTTTGTTAAGATAGAATATTTCATTCATGAAAATCGAATATTTTTCTTTTGAAACTAGAATGTTTCTTATGAAGGTAGATATTATTTCTTAGATGTAAAATATTGTTTTGAGATGAAATATTTTCATGTAAACTTTACATTTAATTAGTGAATCTAGAATATTTTTTGTATAGGAAATTCTAGGTAAAGAATATATGTATAATTTATAATATTGTTTTTCCATCTTCGTTAATTTGTTCATTACGAATACTCTGTGCAATTTGTTTTCGTGATCGCCAGACTCAAACAAGTACTTGCAGGATATCTAGGTATTAATATTTTTTATGGCGACTTTTATTTGAGCTGTTCTAAACAAATTACGGTATCCGCTGTGAGGACGCAAAATAGAAAATCACCGTGGCGAGCCTCCGCTTCAGAACAGAAAAGTAACCGGCTGCTGCGAGCGATGCAACCGTAGCTAGCGAAAAGGAATAGGAATAGGGTGCAACGTGGTGCTCTGGTGGAACAGATTATGGGCTTCCGTCAACAAATTCGGCCTATGAAAAAAAACGCGCTGAAAACTCACAAGGGTGGGTGGTCGGTGTTTCTCTGTACACCTAGGTGGAATCGAAGACACCCCCCCTAGGTGGAATCGAAGACACCCCCGCCCCCCTATAAAAAAACACCAATATCCTAACGCCTAGTTTAGCAACTCATGCAACGAGAGAGATATTGGAGTGGATTGAGAGATATTGAGAAAGAGTTTAAACTGCATAGATTTAAACCACTCCAATCCTATAAAGCACTTCAATTTAAGAGTACCCAAACTAGCCCTAAAATGGTAAGAGATTTCGTCAAATAAAACAATGATTTATATATTTTCTATATGATATATTTTGAAAAATTCATAATCTTTCTATATATACTCGTAACGGGACGAAATTTACATGAAAGTTTTAAATATCGGTGACCTTAGAATTTGGTAGTTCACCACCTTTTTTATTTGAAGCTGATTTGGCACCTAATTTTTGAATATTATGTATATGTAGATCTAAACATTGCATCAATCATATCGCTTACCAAAATGAGTTCAAATGAAAATATGGTGAATTATAAACTTATAATTTCTATCTCGATTTTAGGTTTCACTAATTTTATTGTTCTCGATCTATCTAGTCTTAACACAACACTTCTTTAAAATAATAATATTCGTCCATAAGGATTTATGTGTAAATAAAATTTATATCAAGCTACATATGTCGACGAGATCTACAAGTGTATACAATTCACCACCTTTTCATTTGGAACCATTTTGGTATCGAAATGATTGATACATTGCTCATATTTATATTTAGAGTAAAATGCAACCATAGTTCGTTAACTTTTCGCATTGTGTCACTTAGGTCCATCAGCTCTCTAAGTGCATTTCTGAGTCCATTAACTTTTTAAGTGATTTATCGTAGGTCCATATCATTTCGTTTTATGTTGTGTTTTTCATTTAGCCCACTGATATTTTCTCTCTTCTCCTACCTAGCTTCCTCGTCGTCATTTTCCCTTACCTCCGCTGCCTCCTCAGCCCATGGACGCCACCGGTAATCCGCCACCTACACCTACCTCGCTAGTGCAGCGTCGCCGTCGCCGCCCACTCATGCTGTTCCACCTCGGCTGCCTTCTCGTGGTGGTGGCCTCGTTCCCTGGCCATGGGTCAGCGTGCGGACGCGGGGGCCGTGTCGCATCCTGAAGCGCCTCCAGTTTCCATAATAGGACTAAAATGTGATTTATTACCATTTCAAACTTTGGTAATCACAGTTCTTACATTAGAGTGATACAGATCCGTCCTAAACAGATCGAACCACAAAGGGGGCGTAGCCCTAAAAATCTAAGCAGTGGAATATGAAATGTATGCCCATCTTTCTCACGCCACAGTTGGGAACTAGGTCGTAACCCTTACTCGTTCTCGGACCAATATATATCCATAGCACTAAAAACAACAAAGGAAGGGTGAGAATATAAGTACTCAACAACCCACCTTCCTCCATAGAAATTTTGAGAAAGTCTAACACTGTATGCAAAGAGATATCTAGAGTTCAGGGGAGGTTTTGCATAAAAGTAGTTTGTACGCAGGGTTCGAGATAGTCGTAAAATTTTAATCTTTCAAAAACTGACTTTTTCTCAAAAGAGGTCGCCACTAGCCTTACCGGTCCAACATGACTCATGGCATTCTAGCCAACACACTTTTTCATACATCCAGCATCCACTGCTGAACCAAAAACCAACAAACCAATGCCATTTTATTTTATAAAATCTGGTAACTGAAAAACCAAACCGTAATTCATCCATACCAGTGGACACGGACTATTCAATAGGTTTTACTCTGATCAGAAGTTGTATTAATTCCCATAAGTTAGACTCAGCGGCACGTTACCGTCATAACTGCCCGAATTCCAAACCAAGTCGTTGCATTTGTTTCATTACCTAGCATAACTTTAAGGTTCGGGCATCCGAGGCACTCCAGTATCTCGTGGTTCATCCCGTGGTACTTCCGTTGGCACCCACCCATTGCCCAGTCCCTTGTGCACCAGCACAGAATCTACTAGGCTATGCACTCCGGTTCGGGCCTTCCAATGCCTCGTACAGAGCGGGTGGTTGTACTAAAAGAGTTCGGCAAGATGAAAATCACAACGATCCTTACGGAAAATTTAGGTAGAATCATTCACACTTTTCAACGCTCGACACCGCGAGCAACCATCTACCCGGGCTTCTCCGCGAATACCGGGACATGGGGTGACCGCAAGTCGCTAAGTTACCCGTTCATACCCTGCCCTTATGGTTGTTTCGGCGCGTAGCCGTATTCCAACAAAGTCGGTTGCCGGGGTTTTTCCCTATTTTATTTTAAAAACCACACACACCCACTCTTCCATATCCATCATATTCCACATCCATAATATCAAGATTATGATATATAATTAAATGAGTGATCCCACCTATGCACGCTATATCTAAAACATGCAAGTTTTTATGTGATTATCTGGCCAAGGGTTGTGTTTGCAAAATATAGAAAATTTATGCATCAAGTGGGGATTCCAGTGGGTTTGCCTTACAACTCGAAGAGTAAGGGGCTAACGCATGATCAGTATACTTTCTCCAATTTCTAGTTGAATGTCTCAGTGATTGGACTGCTTGGCCACTCTAGGGCCTCCTACGTGCACAAACAAGAATACACAAATCAAGGCATAATATGAGGTCAACAAGTTTGGTGGTGTAGAGCTTAGATTGCGGAGATGAGAGTCTGTTGTTTTCTTATTGGTGGTATTACTGCAAGTGGTAGGGGTGTAGCGAATTTTCGCGCGAGTTGGTGGGCTCGGTAACGACAGTTGCGGAGACACCAAGGTAGGGGTGGTGGACGCGAGATGCAGGGTCAAAAACACCGAAGGGGTGGCGGTCGCATGTTGGTGTTTTGTAAAAGATCTTTTTGCGGAGTGGTGGAGAGAGCAATGATGTTTATATGATTTTTGGTATCGTTATCATCTAAATTCAGGGCTCGGATAGACTAAGACACAATAACCCTTAGGATTTATGTGGAATAGGAGATTAACGGCATCGATCATTAGGCTCACAATGTTTGTGCGACCGGTGCGAAGCACTGACTGGGCGTAGGACAGCGTCATGGTGACGGCTTTCGGCTAGGACAAAAAATTATGTGGAGTGTATAGGTAGGTAGAGTTTGATTTTAGATGAATTTAGGCGAAAAAATCAATCAAATCGGAGTTGATAACGGAGAAGATATGAATTCGGTATATTCGGAAAAAAAAAGAAAAAGGAATATTCTTAGAATATTCCAAAATCTGAATATTTGGAAACTGGAGAATAAAATCGTATTTTCGGATTCTGGAGGAACAGAAAATATTTCTATACCACTTGCGGGCAGAGTTTCAGGCTGGTGTCAACGGTCCACGCTTACGGTGTCGAATATGGCACCGGCTTGTAGGTAAGGCCTTGGAGGCTTCTAAAATCATGACATTAATTCGAGTGGTAGATATAGATTTTAGATAAATTTAGAAAGAAGAATTAGCAGAATCAGAGCTTATATGATCGAGAGATTAATTCAGAAATAAAATGGATATGAGGAAAAGAATGGTGCATAGCTTGCTTGTGTCGCTAAACGGTGATTCTTGGGTAGGAGCTTCACGTGTTTAAGCTAATCATGTTTTGGACTGGCTGGTGCTTTTGCGTGTGCAGTAAATGGGTGCGCGTGGTGTAAGGCTGAGCAGGAAGTGGAAAATAATAGAGATAGAAGTAAAGCGGAGCTAGGCCAGAGACAAACCAGCGGTACTGATGCTCGGTTTCTCACCTCTCGCCGCCTCAAGAACAGAGGCGGCTTGCTGGTGCTTGCTGGAATCGGGTTCCCAGCCACTGTTCTTCGATTTGAGCGTACTGGGAGAAATAGGAGGACGAGGGGATTCAGCTTTGGTGGTTGTCAGCGTGGTGGACGTGGAGGTGCTCGCTGCGGGCGGTCATTGGTGGCGCCCTAGGAGCTCGTGGGGAGCTCGATATAGGCAGGGATAAGGGAGGTGCGGATTGGGGGAGGTGGAGGGAGGTGGCGAGGTGCTCACAGTCGGAGCAATCCAGCTATGGCGGCCGGTTGGCGGGGAATTTGGTAGCTGTGGTGGTGAACATAAAAGAGGAGCAGAGAGCTGCGCTTGTGCAGGAGAGGGAAGGTAGGGAGGAGGCATCCATGGCGGGCAACTGCCCAGGTGAGCCAGGGGCTAGTCGAGGCGGTGGTGAGCTTGGTGTGGATGGAGGGAAGGGGTGTGGAAGGCTTGTCATGATGTGTCGCGGAGATGGAGGGTCCAAGTGGCGCGGAGATGGAGGGTCCAAATGGGGCGGAGATTTTGGAGTTGAATTTTGGAAAGAATTTTGGTGGAGAGTATTTGCAATATTTAGAATTTTGTTGAGCTCATATTAACACACTCAAAACAAATAAGCAACATCTAAAGTTTTCGAAAATTTGATTTTGAATTAGGGAGAGATTAGGAGAAAATTCCGGTGCTAAATTTTGGAGCGTTACACCTCCGCTTAGCCGTCCGCAGGCAGGCGCGTGGGCACGGAGGCAAATGGCGTATGCGGGCGCTAGGGTCGTGCGGCTGTCGCCGAGCCGGCTGTGGGCGGGCAGCCGGGCGCATGGGTGCAAATGAAGTTGTGGTGCATGGGTGCGCATGGCGCTCAGATGGTGCGCATGATCTAGGTCAGCGGGCCTCCGGCCCCAGCACCGTGGCCACCACGCGGTTTGTCGCGCTGTGGTGGAGGCGGGGAGCTCAAACACGGCGCAGAGGCCCACGGCCTGCCGGCACGTGAGGGTGAGCACCCAATGGTGGTCCGGCGGGAACGCGAAGCCGAAATCGACCTCTGCATGCACGAACTCCTAGGCCATCGCTGGCATGCTGCTGGCCTCACGCCGCCGCTGCTTAGGTCGGCTGAGATGCGTGCCACACTGCGATGGGGCACTCTGCCAGGCTGGCGTCCGCGTCATGTGTACAGCGCCGCGCACGCGACCTCGCGCACCTCGCCACCACCGTGCACTGCCGTCGCGGCCAGGGCCTGCGCCGTTTCTCGAGAGCCTCCCTACCAACACCTTGGTGCTCACGGTCGTCGTCATCATGGCCTCCGGCTTGGCAACGAAGGCGGGGAGCGCGACCCCGCAGAGTTGTTGGCCCAGCGGAGGCGAGCGCTGCACCGATGTGTGTCGAGGGCGGCAAAGGTGACGGGGAGGATGCGTGGGGCAGGCAGCGAGGGCGGTCGCGTTTGTCCAGTAGGGAGGGGCGCGCGACCGGCAGTGAGGGCACCTGCATCCAGCAGGCGTGGAGGTATAAGGAAAATGGCCTTAGTGCCATATTTTCATGGCTCTGTTTCGGTAATTGATTGACAACCTAACACTTAAACTAATAAACGTGTCTAGATGTATATTCTCAGATATTCAAGCCCAAGGGATGAAGAAGAAGAAAAGGCGAAGGCAAAGCCCGAAGGGCCGCCCCAATGGGGATTCCTGCTAGACCAGACTGTCCGATCTGCATGACCGAACATACCTCAGGACCAAGTTTCCCGAGGGGGCAGAAGAAACCGGAAGCCTGGCTAAATGTGAAGACTGGACAGTTCGAAGTTAGGAAGAATGAACTGACTGGACAATTCCAGCAGAGGGTGGTTGAAGCGACCAAGAAAACAACGAAACCGAACGATCCGCTCTAGAAGACCGGACAAAGGTCCAGACAAAGAAACCCGAGAGTGTGCAGTTCGAGCAGCCGAGGAATTACAATGGATCGGGACAGTCCGATAGTGTGAAGATTGGACAAACCTTCATGACATTACAATGGCTAGTTCAATGGCCAGTGCAACGGCTAGTTGGCAGTTACATGGATCAGACAGTGCACTCTTGAAGACCGAACAAATGACCGGACAAAAGTACAATAACGCCATGTTTTAGTGACCATTGGAAAAGTGAATGGACCGGATTGTCCGAAGTTGAAA
Organism: Paspalum vaginatum; assembly: GCA_030272315.1. Lineage (NCBI taxonomy): Eukaryota > Viridiplantae > Streptophyta > Magnoliopsida > Poales > Poaceae > Paspalum > Paspalum vaginatum. The sequence goes on along the minus strand of CM059020.1, from coordinate 30,933,482 downwards.
AAATGTATAGACCGGACAATCCGAAGTAAACTGTGTCAGCAGTCCGTTGGAGTAACGGCTAGTTCGTGTTTGGGGGCTATATAAGCCATCCCACCCGACCATTTCGAGTGAGTTGGAGCCACTAAAGTTGTGAGCCAGTGTAGAGGTGTATTCCAAGCATATCCTTCACTCCAACTACCATACGAGAGCTCAGTGCACATCCAAGCTCGGTTAGAGCTTAGATAGAGTAAGGTTACGAGCTCTTCTTCAGTGTAGCTCCTGCGTGAGCTAGAGAGAAACCTTAGCTGCAGTCAAACTATATTGTATTCATTGCTAGACCCTCCTTCTTGTGTGGAGCGGTGGCGACACTTTTTGCCGGGACGAGGAGACCCTACAAACTCCGTAGTGAAGCACATGATGCCTTGTGACCGAGAAAGGTGATGGTGATGGCTAAGCCTTGGTGACTTGGTGGCACTTAGCATATGTTTGCCGTGAGCCTTGGTGGTGAGCACAAGATGTGATCGAAAGAGACTTGGTGCTTGGCTCAGATATTGCTTTTGGTGGTGAGCCCGTGGACGTAGTCTTTAGTGGCGAACCACGTTAAATCTTCATGTCTCCCCGGGAGTTTGCATCCCATTACTCTCTTTACTTACCGCATTTACGTTTTCGCATTTATATTCTTTATGTGACTTTAGTTTTCCTAGTTAATTGATTAGGTTTGGCTCTAGACTTGTAAGTTTTTTGGATAAGTTAAAGAGCGCATAGATAAACCTTAGACTTAACTAGCATGTGTAGGATATGATAGGTTTATTCTATGCATTAGATAGTCCTAGGTTTTAGAAGTGCGATTAGCGATCCAATTCACCTACTTCCACTCTTAAGTCGGATACCCCGTCACGTTCCTTTCAGGCTGGTGCACGCACGTCCGATAGGGGGAAGGTGCACGTGGCTGCAGTGCTGCCCGTGGGGAGGGTGCGCGCAACCGACGGAGAGAAGGTGCACATGGATGCGGTGCTGCCTATGGGGAGGGTGCGTGTGACCGACGTCGTACATTTTTCAAAACGAATTTAAAAACATATGCTCTCTCTCCGTCCTCAATTTATATCTAGTTTGATTTTTATGTCAAGTTTCACCAAATATAAAATTACAAAAATTACAAAAATATGAAAAAAAAATTCACTTCCTTCAGTACCATAATATAAGTCATATAATTTTTTTAGTACGGTCGTTGAAGCAAACTTTGGCTATTAATATCTTTTAAAATATGTCATTAATAAATACAAAATTAATATAATCTTAAAGTACTTTTGAATAAAAATCTAATTATAGGACATGCGTATACTAAATGGTAAAGACTCCCGACCGGCTGGCCGTGCGTTAACGCACGCGCATGGCTTGCCTCTCCACCATCCGATATGAATCCAACGCTCAAGGCTCTTCCTCCTTCCACCGCACAGCTGCCTTATCTTCTCCGCTCTTCTCCGCCTGACGCACTATTTTCCTCCCGAGCTGCTCGATCTTTTTCTTCTTCTTGAGCTCGCCGGCGCTCTCTCTACATCCTCCTCCACCATGGCGCTCGAGGTAGGCCCTCTCCTCCTCCTCCTCCTACTCTTCTCTGTTGTATTTAGGGTTCGGGGTTGGGGATTCGGGGTTAGGGTTCGGGTTGGGATTTGGGGGTGGAAGGATTTGTATGGCTCCGGGCTTAAAGGGGATGCCGGTGGCGGTGAGCGGACCAACGGTGGTCATGGTTGGTGGGCGGCGAGGCCGGGCGGGGGGGCGCCGCCGACCGGGTGGTGGAGGATGGTGGTCGGGCTAGGTAGGCGGTGGGGGCGAGGCACCACCAAGGTTAGTTAGAGCGGGTGGAGGGGTGGGCGGCCGGCGGGGCGTGAGCCGGCAAGGTCTCTGGCGCCCTCGAGCGGTGGTGGAGGTGGCGGGGGCGGGGCAGCTAGGATCAGGGTTCACAATTTCGTTTAGAGTTTTCGAAATTTCGTTTTGTTGACCAAAATTTAACTTTTCTATTTTTGAATAAGGAACTGAAATATGTGAAATTGCGGTCCGAAATTTTTGTTTCGTATAGGAGTGAAAACGAAAAATTTCGCCGGAATTCTGTAGTTTCCGAACGAAATTGCGTTCCCTGGCTGGGATTAGCTTCAGTGGGACGGCCAGCCGTGCGTGGGCCGTGCAATCGGCTTAACGCACGGACGGTTACTTTTGACTGAATTATTAGTAAAAAAATTAAAAAGGTGATTTTTTTTTAAACATCGAGGCCTTATTTTTTATTTTTATAGGATGGAGGGAGTAGAATCATAGTTAAAATTATATGCTAAACTATAATAAAAATAAATGATACTTATGATTTATTTTAAATAAGACAAGTAAAAAAAATCAAATGAAACGAAATATAAAAAATCCACCAACTTTTTTTTTTTTGCTCAAAAATCCGCCAACTTGGCACATCATTTGTTTGCTTCGTTGAATGTTGAGCCTGCGAGTTGCGACTTGCGACATCCAAACGGCAGCTTATCGGTTCGGTTCCCGTCACGGCCTCACTCCCCCCTTCGGCTCTTCACCATGGCCGCCGCCGCTTCTGCCTCCTCCTCCGCCGTCGCGTTCCGCTCTCCTCTCAGCCTCCTCTCTCCACCGCGCCCTCCTCATAATATCCGCCTCAACCGTACTGGTACTTGCTTTCCAGCCTGCGCAACAGTACACGCCCGAGAGAAGTTTGACTGTTTCCCTGATGCATGTCGGCTCCATTCGCAGGGAGGCGACCGTTCCCGCTGGTCCGCGCGGCCGAGACCGACGCCAAAGACGGTGCGTGCTCGGCGCAGCGCCGCCGTGTGCTGTTCAGTCGTTTCCTGTCGCTCTTTAGCTCCCTGACGCGTGCTTAGTTTCTTTTAAGTCTGACTCTTTGTTGGTTTCGCAGCGAAGGCGAACGCCAAGGCCCCGGAGAAAGCGCCTGCAGCGGACGGTTCCAGCTTCAACCAGCTGCTCGGCATCAAGGGCGCCAAGCAGGAGAGCGTGAGTCCTCCCTCCATGGTTACTTCCCGTGCATTGTGTGTATCCGTATATATTGCAATGGGTGGCTTTGGTTGGGTTGCGTGGATAATTGTAAATTAGGCACAAAACGTAGAACGGCATGTTCGCTGCCGTTTCCAGTTTTCCACGCACTGACCTTCACAGTGACAAAGCTCAAAAATGATGTGTCAGACTCTGAATTGCTATTGACACTAGACTGAATTATCAGAATGTGAGCTCTGTCTTTCTCTTACACATGGTAGCTATTGACACTAGACTGCAAACAAAGAACTGATTTGGATCTTTGAAACTATGGCTTCACTTTCTGTGCGTGCCATGTTACTTCTCTCTAACAGCTAAGCAATTGACCATGTTGCCTATGTTACATTTTTTTGGTTGAATTGCTTGATATGCTTTTCCTTACATTTGGTAAATGGTATCGTCCTGTACTTAGAGGCCTTTCATGCCATGGAAAAGTTGAGTAATGTCAGTTCTTGTAACACAATGTTCAAATGACTTGGTGACACCATTTTCATTCACCTTTTTCAAGCATGTATTTTTTTCCAGGCATGTGCAACTCTATTTGTTTACTGTCCCTAGCAGTTTATAACATGAACACCTCTTTAAACTTGGGCAGTCTAGCCATTTTGTGTCTAGAAACCTGAAATTATATAATATTCACCAGTGCCTTCTTTCACATGGTGCACGCAGGACATATGGAAGATCCGTCTTCAACTTACTAAGCCAGTGACATGGCCTCCGCTTGTATGGGGAGTTCTCTGTGGAGCAGCTGCCTCTGGTATGCTTTGCTGCCTATATTTGTTTATATCTGTTCCTTGAACGCTTCTGTGCATCTACTTCATAAAACCAATCCAACTAGTAAATTTTGGGAGCTGCATGTTGCCTGTGTAATTACATCAAGTAGTGCATTGCTGTTATTTTGTCGGTTGTCCACCTTCCTAAGGGCTTGCTACATGGCTAATCTACAGTAGTGTTCTTCAATCTTCATCCTTACAATGAAATATTTACCGATGGCATTTATTGCTTCAGACAAGTAGCCTAGAAGATCTGTAGGGCCATCCTTCTTTTTGTTGAATTTAATTACTGAGCCACAGCAACTTTTTGAACACATATAATTCCTTTTATCCCAAACAGCTTCGATTTTAGGATAAAAGCACCAGAGTGTGTCTGGCTGTTGTGTCTATGAACACTGCTCCTTTTGGTTTATGACTAGTGTGCTTATCTTCCTTTTCCCCTGAATCTGTCATATTCAGGAAATTTCCACTGGACGGTTGAAGATGTCACGAAATCTATTGTATGCATGATAATGTCTGGTCCATGCCTTACAGGATACACACAGGTTTACTTTTTGATTCTCTGTGTTGGCCTTTACTTGTAACCTCACAGATGCTGCGCGAGACACTATTTCTACTAATAAGTATGACAGCCAAATATTCATGCATGTAGACACTTAATGACTGGTATGATCGAGACATTGATGCAATCAATGAACCTTATCGCCCTATTCCATCAGGTGCTATATCAGAAAATGAGGTATGTCTGTATTTAATTACATGTATGCTTAGTTTCATCAACTATTAACTACTCTGTAGGTATATGTGTTCTAACTTGTCATTTTACGGATGCTAGCTAATTAGTTCACGACACAAAATCCATTCGTATACCACTTACCTTTTCCATCAATGTAACATTCCTTATTCTTTCTTTCCACAATGTTATTTTGTTTAAAGTTGAACCATCATGCTTTTAGACCCTATTTGTACAACAAAAAAGAGATCGAGTTTGGACTGGCATGCTTGTCTTACAAGCACACTAATGAGTTGCACCAAAAGCATCCACCTGGACATGTGTGTATAGGGGTGGATAACAAACTACAAAATCTGCAATTGTTACCATCTTTGAGTGACGCCATATATTTCCAAGACATGAAATCTTCTTAGCTTATCGTTTCAAATTGCCTGTTCTGTTTTTCTTTGCATTTTATTGTTGTGGTAGTCTTTTGTATATGTTTGGTTGGTAGATATGATATCTTGCTTGGTGTCATAGCCCTGGTGCTCTCTCTCTCAAATTGACCTTAGTTCCTGAGTGAATTTGTTTTTTCCCTTGTGGCACATTCAATGACATTTTCTGCCATATAATATTTGAAATAAAGGCAACTCATGATGATAATGATATTTTGCTGTCATTTATAAGGGTTTTATGAGATCCAACTGGCTAAGTAATCATGTCATGGCCGTCTTACTGATGACAATGTTTCTCTTTAGGTAATAACTCAGATCTGGGTGCTATTGCTGGGAGGTCTTGGATTGGGTGCTTTGTTAGACGTGTGGGTAAGACCTTAAGAAAATTCTTTTTGTGCACCAACAGGAACACAACGATGAAATTAATTTTTCCTGTATTTTCTAATGGTTTACTTCATTTTAGGCAGGGCATGATTTTCCTATTGTTTTTTATCTCGCTGTGGGTGGCTCCTTACTTTCTTACATATATTCAGCACCACCTCTCAAGGTATTTGAGTGTTTCTTTCTTCCTTATTACTGATTCTCTTTTCTCAAAAAATAGTTCCTTGGGACTCAACATGTTTTTTTTTTTGGATGAAAAATACTCACAAAACTTCATCATACATTTCAGCTCAAGCAGAATGGATGGATTGGAAACTTTGCTCTAGGGGCGAGTTACATCAGCTTGCCCTGGTATGATCACCATTGTTAATATTGTGTTAATGTTGAGCAACCAGTGTTGGTTTTGAGGTTACCATTATATCCACAATAGGCTAAAAGTACAGAAATATTTTGCAGGTGGGCTGGACAGGCGTTATTCGGAACTCTTACTCCAGATATCATTGTCTTAACTACTTTGTACAGCATAGCTGGGGTATTTCTTCTCCGTTTCCTGTTTGGCTTTCTTTTGATCATTCACTCTTGTCATGGTGATTGACTTTTTCTTGGTTATTCAGCTAGGGATTGCTATTGTAAATGACTTTAAGAGCATTGAAGGGGATAGAACCCTGGGGCTTCAGGTTATTCTCCATTTTTTGCATAAACAGTTTATCATCAAAGTACTTCTTAGTACCAGTTTCACTTTTTTTTTCAATTTTTTGTAGTCACTTCCTGTTGCTTTTGGGATGGAAACTGCAAAATGGATATGTGTTGGTGCAATTGACATCACTCAATTATCTGTTGCAGGCAAGACATCTGTTGCTTTCTTCTTTCTTTTCAGATCATTTGTCTTCACTTCAATGCTTGCTGTATTAATTTCATTTGCACACCATATTCGGGTTGTCATGCTGTTGATGGCTTCTTACTCCTGTTTAGTGTACTGCGCTGCATATCATTATCCCCTGCATTTGCCATGATAATGCATCAGATTTAATTTCCACTGTTAATGGGACCTTCAAGGAATTTTAGAGGACAGTTGCTTTGAACACAAGATGTGCTTAGCGAAAAAATTTCCAGCTTAGCTTCTATTTGAAATGTCTGCTATGCATGAGGTTTAACAGAGTTGTAGCTATATTCTCTTTAAGCTTTTAATGTAACCTTCTCTCTTACCCCCCCCAAAAAGCTAACATTCTGTGTCTTGCATGTTGCCATATTCTAGTAGTAGAAAATAGGGGGGACAGCCATATGCTTGATACCATAATGTTCCATTCTCACCTTTTCAGGCTACCTATTGAGCACTGGTAAGCTGTATTATGCCCTGGCTCTGCTTGGACTAACAATTCCTCAGGTGGTCTTTCAGGTAGCTTACTATTCTAGATACACCGTCTTTTTTTTCTTTTTCTTGTTCCAGATGTTTTCATGTTCCAAGTCCGCAGTTTTACCAGCATGTGTTAAATTCAAACTTTTTAATCTATGAGGAGTAGCTTTAATGTGTTAAACTGTATTATCCAAAGTGCATAAAGGAAGAGAAACAATACCGCAGAGCGGAGCAGAGAACAGTCTGCTTTGCTTTCGCATTTTGTGCACTTGTAATTCTCGAAATAGTAGTTTCAACATTGGTTTCTACTTTCCTGGAGCAGTTCCAGTACTTCCTGAAGGACCCTGTGAAGTATGATGTCAAATACCAGGTGCGCTTCTGATGGTTCTCCCACTCTTGTTTCTACTTCCAACGTACCCTCCCACTCTTTACTACTTCCAACGTACCCTTCCTTCGGAGTACTAAGTAAGCAACCTTAATGTGCTGACAGGCAAGCGCGCAGCCGTTCTTCGTCTTGGGCCTGCTGGTGACGGCCCTGGCAACCAGCCATTGATCGATGAAAGCATCCAACCCGGAAGAGTCAAGATTGTTCAAGCGTGGTGACTGCTGAAATAAGGTTTCTGTTGCTATGTAAGCGCATGGTGTGTGAGCTGCTGGTGACCTGGTGTGGAGGGTAGAAACGCGACTAGAACACGCATCCGTTCCGTTCCATTTTATGAGGGTTACGTGGTGGGAGGAAGGTTTAGCGATATCGCAGGATGTTTACAGTAGGGTCAGCAGGGGCAAAGTACGGTAGGTACTATTACTATTGTGCCATTGCTTTGAACGAGCAGTTTTGCCTTTTGCGAATGAGAACCAGCATAGCTAAGCGTTCGGAGCTAGCATCAGTGGTCGTATTGTTCGGTGTGATCAGTTCTGGGAGATTATATTGTAGCTGGTTGACCATTTGCCTGTCCACAAATAAAAGAGTATCTTTTTGAATTCAGTTTCAGTCAGTTTATTACGAGCATAAATCAGAGCACCAGTGTCATAGTAGTGTATACCATATCAATGCGCATTCCATTATCCACGTTATTTGCTGTTCATTCATTCATGACCCTAAAATTTGCAGTTCTCTGCCAAAAGAACATTGGGTGAGGTGCTGGTTGCACGGTTGACTACAGTTATACATCCTCTTTTCAGAGGGACTTGAAAAGAGATGCATACCATAAAACCTGTGATCCGTCTGTGCGTGGTTTCTCTTGTGCCATAGTACCGGAGTACTATTCTAGCCATACATCCTCTGTGTCAACGGGAGCGGAGCGGAATGGATCTGTCCAAACAAAATGCAGAGCAGAACACCAGACACAAGGATTCAGAGGGACAACCAAACTACATTAACGAAACAAAGACGAGCATGGATACAACCTTTTGTTTGAGGCATCAGGTGCTGGAGCTAACCCACATGCGCTCCCTCCTATCCGACTTGATCCCCAAGAACGCGCGCATGGACACTACGACGACAAAGCCCTGCCTCAACTAACACAGGCCACACACGGCGCCAACTACTACTACTACTACTAGCTCCTCAACTGAAGCAGAGCACGCATGATCATACGCACATATGAGCGCGCCTACATGCGTGCTGACCCTACATTATTCAGTACATACTCACGCGCGCCATGCCAACCTGCAGGAGCGGCACAGGCATGTGTGCTACGACGACTACCCTACACTACACACTACTAGTGCTGTACTACAGCACGTGCACATCAGCAGCACAACAGGGATGCATTCCAACAAGCACGCATCGATCTCTAGGACGACTTGGTCCTGAACTTGGACTCGTCGATCTCGATGCCCTCCCGGGCGGCGCGCTCGCCGCCGGACTCCTCCATGGTGCTCAGCCCGCCCTTCCTCCCCATCTCGCTGTAACCCTCGTGGCCCAGCTGCTCCTTGCGCGTCTGCCCGCCCTTGCTGCCCATCTCCTTGTACCCTTCCTCGCCCAGCTGCTCCTTGCGCGTGTTGCCGCCCTTGCTGCCCATCTCCTTGTACCCCTCCTCGCCCAGCTGCTCCTTCCGGGTGTTGCCGCCCTTGCTGCCCATCTCGCTGTAGCCCTCGTGGCCCAGCTGCTCCCTCCGGGTCTGCCCGCCATGGCTGCGCCCTGCACCCATACATTAACATGGGTACCAATTCAGTGTTCCATAGCTGTGTGGAGGAAATGGACCGGCCATACATTACGTTCTGGAGTACGTACCTTCGGCGAGGCGCTCCTGCGCCCCAAGGCTCTTGCCGCCGGGGACGACGGTCTGGCCCTCCTGGACCATCTGCTCCAGCTCCTCCCTGCTCTCCTGGCCGGACGCCATCGCCGTCGAACGAACGAAGCTGGTGCGGATCGTTGCTAGAACTGCTAGAGGAGAGCTAGAAGCAATGCAAGACTGCTGATCTTTGGGTGTCAATGCTGGTGGTGTGGCGTGATGGATCGGTCGTGTGGCGCCGCCCTTTTATAGCCGCCGAGGGGAGCGCCGGCGCGTCGCGAGCCCAGGAGCTAGCTAGCCGAGGGGTACGTGTGCGCCGAGCGCGGGCGCAGCGCAGGGTTCCCTCGGCGCCCGTGCGGCGCGACGCGTGTGCTCCAAGCACTCGCGGGAGCGACACGTACGTGCGTGTGCCTGCCAAGGTGAGGGCATGCGCGCAAGCGTGTGGCTGTGTGAGACCTAGACCTGTATATATATTTTGAAGTTGTTTTGTACTGCTGTCAATTTATGTTGTATATATAATAGCAACTTATATATTAGATGTGTAGCAAGTTATGCTGTATAAGAATGTATCAACGTATTTGTATGTTTTATACAAATTTATGCGTGCACATACTTATGTCGAACAATGTAGTAATTGTATATCTATTAATTTGAACTAGTTTTTATAACTTATAGTATCTTATATGTTGTTATTACTTTAAGAAACACTGACAGCTGGCTACACAGTTTCTATATAATTGGATACATTATCTCTATATAAATTGAATGTAACAAGTTATGTATATACAATGTACCAACTTATATATATGTGTTGCAGTAAGTTATATATCTAATATCTAATTATAAGTTATGTATGAATACTTTAAGGTTTTTATTGTTACAATACATCAATTTGTGTAAGAACTATTAGTAGCAAGTTATGTTAATTTAAACTTTAGAATTATGTAAAAGTGCAGTAATTTATATGAAAAATAATTCATATAAAAACCACGCAAAACTTCTGCTTGTGCTGACAAACTTTTAATAATATAATATGGCATATATGGATATTTCAACACATACAAGTTGCTACATAATTAATACATAAGTTACTACTACATCTACAACATAACTTGCTAGTATATAAAATTGCTCCGAACTATATGCATCATGGATCTAGTTTTGTAGACTTCATTGTATGGAATACAACGGTGCAAACGGAATTGAAAATAAACTCCATACACGAAAGGTATTGCATTTTTAAAACAAAACAAAGCATGGTTAGCACTTTGTCAAAGTATCAGATCCACATTAATTAAATAAAATATCTCTACCTTGTAAGCCTTAACAGGCTATGGTAATGTGCGTTAATGTTTCATATTGTATACGTACAATTGATAAAAGCCTGCTCGTTGATCTAGCCCATACGTCCGATTTCTTCTGTGGGCCGTGGAGCCGCAGGGTCGCGCTGTTGTGCTTCGCGCGACCCGTCCGCATTATAGCTTTTCTGCGATGGTGGTCGTGTTTCCTCGAAAAATACACTCGAGATTCTAGCTCTTTTTGTGCCTTGTGTATATGCTTGTCTATCGTGATGGCTGCTTCTAACGAGGTAGCTAAATGAGTAAATAGATTGTGAGTGGATACTCAAAACATTTGCAACAAATCATCCACACAGAACGTGTAATTTAAAGTTGTAGAAAGAAAAGGTATTGAAAGAAGAGTAAAATCCTTCTTCGGTCCCTAAACTTTGTCTCGGGAGGACCCGTGATTGCGCGCAAGCCTCTCACACCACGGCATAGTCCGAGGGGATCACCGTACAGACATAGTACTCGACGAGCGCCATCGCTGCCCTTGCTGCATGACGAAGCACGGGGGAGCCATGACGCCTGCTGCTGGATGCTGGGCTGCTGGCGGGATTGTGGTGTGGAAGAAAAAAACGGCGCCAAGCGGTTTTGTAGATTGGGAGGCCGAGTAGCGGCGGAAATCGGAGGACCTCGGACCTCTTTTTTGGGCTGGTGAAAATATTGGGAATAGGACTAGGGAGCTATTGGAGTATTGAAATTCATGTGAATGTCCCGAAAATCAAGTTTTGGGTGTTGATTTAGGGTGTTTGTTGGAGATGCTCTTAAATGCCGATTAAGAATGCCGTTTAAGTACACTCCGCTTTGAAAACTCGTCGGATAAGAATCACAATGATGGTTTCCATGTCAAACCTCTATTTGGTGTGGCTTTTCTGCACTAAGACTAAGTTGGTGAGCCTTTTCTGCACTAACGCCAACTCCAGTACCTTATCCATCCTATTTTCCTATTTCTATTACAGACAACATGATGCCTCGTTTTTGTTCTATTTCTATTATACACAACCTGACGTCTCATTTTCAATCCAGCTGAATGATGGTTTCCATGTCAAACCTCTATTTGGTGTGCCTTTTCTGCACTAAGAGGGTGTTTGGATCTCGAGGCTAAAACTTAGCCCACATTAGTATCATCACATCGGATGTTTGGATGCTAGTTAGAAATACTAAATATGGTTTAATTAGAAAACTAATTATATGAGGAGTAAATAGCGAGACGAATTTATTAAGCCTAATTAATCATTAATTAATAAATTATTACTGTAGCACCACATTTGCTAATCATAGATTAATTAGGCTTAATAAATCCGTCTCGCCGTTTAGTCATCATTTGTATAATTAGTTTTATAATTAATATTATATTTAATACTTCTAACTAGCGTCAAAATATCTGATGTGACGGGAGCTAAATTTTAGACATATGATATGACTGGAGGCTAAATTTTTTTAGACTAGGGATCCAAACACCCCTTAAGATCAACTTGGTGAGCCTTTTCTGCACTAAGGACCAAGTCTAGCTTATTCATCCTATTTTCCTATTTCTATTACAGACAACATGATGCTTCATTTTTTTTCCATATTCCATATTCTATTATACACCCATCTCATTTTCAATCAACGGTTTGCCCATTCTATTTCTATTTTAAACAAAACAATCGTCTGATGCCTTGTTTTCTGCACGCTCTCCACACAATGATCGACCGAACTGTTCAATCTCCACACACGATCTACCGAAGTTTTCCGCACGCTCTCCACACACGATCGACCGAACTGTTCAATCGAAGTTTTCCGCACGTTCTCCACACACGATCGACCGAACTGTTCAATCGATCGTATCGTAGTCAAATCAATTGTCTAAAATACGCATACGTTAGTCAAATCAACTTGGCCTGAATCCAAGACAGCCTGAATCCATAGGCCCATATCGCCTAAAATACACATACACAGTCTCTTCTGGACTTGACTGAATCCATGCGCCTCTCCTCTTTTGAGTTCACGACATGGCAAATGTCATCTCCCTATTATCTCCAATTATCAAGAGTTCATGGATTATGGGATTATTGCATTGGATAATGTATCATATGAGATTCTCAAAATCCACATCCACGTGAACCAAACGGCACCCATCAATATGCTCTGCAAGCCAGCAGGCAGCAGGTAAGAAAAAGCGTATCCTCTTAGGCCTCTCTTCACCATGAAGAGGAACCGTCTCCAACGACACAATTACCGTTATCATTACATTACTGATTACGTATTTACTCCGTATTTAGGAACCGTGGATACAAAAATCACTGGATGCATGCCTGGAAGCAAACAAACAGGCCTATATATATTAAGCGGCAAAGCCTGAAGCAAACCTGCCAGCTGCCACCCACACACTGATCAGCTAGGAACCAAAGTCACTAAAAACTAACCCTGCCGTACACGATCATACACGTACACATGTGCATGACGACCTACATGTATGCCGAGACGCACTACATTATTCAGCATACTCACCCAGCTAGAGCTACACGGTGCTCGCTACGACTAGGGTGAACTATAGTAATACTACAGCTACATACGGCGAACACGCTACGCCTAGGACTTGGTGGTGAACTTGGAGTCGTCGATGCCAACACCCTCCCTGGCGGCGCGCTCGCCGCCGGACTCGTCGCCGGTGCTGAGCCCGCCCTTCTTTCCCATCTCGCTGTACCCCTCCTGCCCCAGCTGCTCCCTGCGAGTCTGCCCCCCGCGGCTGCGACCTGTAGTTCGTTGTAGGACAACCAACATTTCATCAGTTGCATGCATCGTTGATTACTGCGGCAATCGTCGATCGGTTGCGCTTGCACATGTAGACGTACGTACCTTCGGCGAGGTGCTCCTGGGCCTCGAGGCTCTTGCCGCCGGTGCCGCCGGGGACGACGGTCTCCCCCTCGCGGGCCTTAAGGTCCATCTCCTTCCTGCTCTCCTGAGCGGACGCCATCGCCGCCGCTCCCACACGTACTGCTGATTGCTCTGCTTGGCACGAATGTCCTATACGCTACAAGGTGATTGGCTGCACGGGTGTGGCGACACAGCCAGGCGCCGGCGCGTGTGCGCCGACGCGGACGCGACGCAGGGGACAGCGCCGGGTCGACCCCTGAGCCGCGCGACGCGTGTGCGCACGCGGCCTCCGACGGGCGACACGCAGCCACGAAGCCGGAGGCCAGAAGCGATAGAGCGCATCCGTGTCGTAGCGGGCGTGCGTCAGTGCGTGTGGTTGGCAACTGTCAGTAGCGGCTACCTGGGCTTGACCCGTCCTGCATTGTCGACGCGTGTGCGTTCGTGGCCAGACGTCGCTCGAGCGGCATGGAGAGGTTTCGGCGTCACCCAATCAAATAACCGCTCTCCGGACTCCGAAGACATGGGGTGTGGGCTGCGGCTGACGATTCTTCGTTCGTCTTTAGCTGGTTTTTTTTTTTCCTAGTGTGCCTACGATTTTTCAAAAACATGCAGTGCGCGTTTTTTTATTAAAGAGAAAATAGAAGTAAATCAATTATAGCCTGTAGAAAAATGACATACAAGAGAAACGACTAAGTAAAAGAAGAAAAAGAAAGGCATCGGAATAAAATTTCCTTCGTTTAAATAAAAGCACTTCCACCATGAAAAAAACTCAATATCCCACCTTCCACCACCACCGGCTGCGCCAATGCAACAGCCTGGAGGGCCTCCGTTGTAGACACCATATTGTTCACGTTGAGCACCAAATTGAGCAGGCGTGCAGTTGGCTACTCACCGGATAGGGCCAAATAGTCCGGCGCCACCGAACAGGTCGATAGAGGGCACCGGATGGTCCGGTATAGTCGAGTCTGAGTAGAATCCCATATTTTGTGCGTGATCTTGTGGATTTCAATTGAGGGACAACCAATCGAACCAAATCATTTATCTTTACTTTTCTGCATATCTATTTCCCAAAACCTAATTCTCCTCTCAAGCCCTAATTGCCTCATCTATTCGGCTCTACGTCGACTTGAGGGGTTCTAGGTGGCCTGCTGATCATAGAACAACCCTAGAGCTCATCCTCCCCGACGGCGTCCCTCTCGGGGGGTTGAATCTAGGTTTACCCAAGCTTCGGGCTGTCACTAGATTATCTGGCGAGGCTCGTCGGACTATCCGGTGCGTCTAGCGCAACCCCAAGATCTTTGTGCGCTGCGTACCGAGATTTAGGGTTCTTTAGTATTTGGCACTGAAACCTGTGTCAACATACTTTTTGGCGACTCCGCTGGGATGAAAGCAATAGATCCAAAGAAGTTGGTCTTGATGGCCAGTCCCGTGGATCCATCTAATGTTTCCTCAAGCAACATCGTAAGGCCGACTGTTGACAAGTTGCCGGCCGCTGACCGGCAATTATTCGATGATCGCATCAAGAAGCTGGATGATGAAGCTCGGTTACGCCTTGACAATATGAGTTTGAGTGTCAAGTTGAGAAGTGCCTTGACCTCAATTGTGTCATGAGAGAGCATTGTCGGGTTGGCATGGAGCTTTGATGTGTTAACTTCTTTAGTGTGTGTGGTTAAGAGTTTTGGATAACCTAGAGTGTTGGGTTGGTGTGTGTTGTGTTGTCTTGAGTTGGCGTGCGTATCACGGTTTGTGTTTTTGTTTTTATGTGTGTGACGCGCAGGTGAAGTCCTCCTAAGTGTGACCTTGGAGGTGACGCCTAAGTGGTATCGGGTGTGACAAAGTCCTTCGAGTGTGACGGGAGGCAAAGCCTGTGGCGGAACCGCCGATTTAATCCGGACTAAGTACACCTGCCACCTCTGGCTTGCAGTGCAATTAGACCGAACTAAACCCGGTCGTCCATCGAGAGTCATTCGGCTCCCGATATTACCTTTTCCCAGAGGAACCGACATCATACACATCTAGCCCATGATGGAGCCACAACAGTTACATCATCTCAAGCAGTTGAATATAGCATATTTAAACTTATTTTACAAACCGGTTCAAAATAACGATATAGGTTTCAACATAATGCCATACAATAGGCAAGTTTGAATCAGATAGCGGAAGCGAATTCGAAAACATCTCACCGCGGAAACAAAACACTTTAGTAGTCTTCATGCAACGATGATCGAGGCGAGCAGCACCGAGCCCACCGGTACTACCCTCCTCCAAGCACTTGTCCAGATGTCGCCGGTACCTGTTCTCAAAAGGTGGGGGCAAACCCTGAGTACTAATTACTCAGTATGACTTAATAGAATGGCTTACGTCTGACGCGAAGCTTGCTTACTATCACGTGGATCCTTAGCCATAGATTTTAAACAGAGACATAATATCATAAAGTAACGAGTCTTATCATTTGCATATAACTCCATAATAATAACTTTCAGAAATGTAAACAATACAATACAAACATGTAGTATTTAAAACATGAGTAATAGATATAATATGTTTAAGTAGTTACTACGTTGCCCGTGTGCATTATCAGCATTCCCACACCTGGAGGGCATCAGCGATTCGAATCGATTTTTTAATTCCCGGGAATAACTATCATGCCAGGGGGGTATATGCTTACTAGCCATCGCGTTCCCACATATAGCCCCAATCTTAACCTGCCTCGTCCCAAGTTCGATTCACTCCCGCCTAGCCCCCGGGTTGTGCCCCCATGACGAGCCTGCCGACATCTCGGTCTCCCCGCCATGAGTACCAAGCTCCCTCGGGCCACCTTCCTCTCAACCAGCGGGTAGGAACGTGTCTCTGTGCTTCGGACGAGCCCAGGAAAGACTTTACCGGTCCTATTCCCCGGTTAAGCACTCTAGCAGTGTTATGCCGAACAGCAGGCGAACAGCGGACGGGCCTTAAACGACTCGGGCGGAGCCAAATGATACAACAACGCACACCACAAAATAAGATTATTCTCCGCCCGGTCTCCATTTAAATCATGAGCATAATATTACTTTCCCAATAGTAAGAGTTTTGTAATCTTTGAAATCACCTACGCGACGAGTGACTCCTTTCACTCGTGTCTACTCGCACCTAGCAATTCTAGGCAACTCGTCCTACGAACTCTAGATATAGGTGCTAGGGCCAGGGCGGCCAGGGAATCTAATGCAAGGGTTTTCAACCAACTCCTAATGCGGATGCGTAATCAAACAATCAATTATTATATTAGCTGAGAAATTCATGGTCCAGCCTACCTTCCTCACTAGTGTTAGTAGCTGCCTCCTGAGCGAAGTCGGGCCCCTACTGCTGGTCTTCCGGTTCCTGGTGCAGCTCCTCCTCGGGCTCCTCTACGATCGGTTGGTCCGGCGGGTGTCCTTCGCTCGCAGGGATCTATATGCATGACATGGTGCAATTGGAGCATGTATTAGTGCAATGCTTGCTTCATGATGCGAGTGCGATGCAAGGAATCATGATTTAGGGACTAAAATTATGCATTTTCGTGATGAAACTTATTTAGCATTAAGAAATCGTACAAGCCATCGCCTACGGTAACTTAGCTTATCACATTTAACAACATGGGGGTGTGTGGCGAGGTAGCATCGCTTCATGTGAGGCGACCGAAGCTTACTTAAACATCCATTTTTCACATAGCTAACTTAGCATTCCTAGCGTGCATTTCTCAACAGTAGTGAAGACCTATATTGCATTTCAGAAATAGTGGCTAAGACTTACATATTCTTATGTTTCAAATATGGTCCATTGTGGCATTTATTGGATATACTAGTCTCACATTTTCTATTATTTACGCAAATATGCACTATTTCTACCATTTTCAAATCAGAGCCAAAACCTTACATTTACCACCTCCTACTCTAGCAGTGAGTCATGTTCATAACCTAGAGCTCATATCAAGCCCCTAAAGTCACCTAGAGCATTTTTCACCATAGCAACCTTTTCTTAAATTAAATATATGCTTAAATACAAGACAAGGGCAAAATAGTAATTAAATAGTCAACGTTAGGGCTACCGAAATTTATACAGAGCCTACACATGCTATCAATGCCTCTGCCCAAATTTCATAATTTTTGAAGCTCATTTAACCCACATTTCCTATTTATTAAGGATTTTTCATGCATGCACAATAACAGGGGCAAAAAGGTAATTTTCATACCCAACCATCATATCTATTCTGTAGATCTACTCAATAAGAGGCAAATGCTAACTGAGTTTACATTTTTAGGATTTTTATTTGATTTGTTATGATTTTTTGAAGTTCACAGCTCATAAAAATGCACTTAAATGAAAATCCCTTAGATCCACAGACTCAAATGCGATTAAATCTAGACTTCAGGGACCTGCAGGGAAGAAAACCGAGACTCAGTGATTAGCGCAGCTCAACGGAAGCATAAAATGGCGAAATCTCAGGGGCTAAATAGAAAAAATGGAGGCTTTCTTCAACCTCTCGACAGGGGCAGGGGCGCTCGTGGCCGCTGAGGTTCTCGCGCGCGGCGCGCCGCATGGGGGTCCGCGCTTGGAGCCGAGCTGGTCCGGGGACGTGTTCCCATCATAGGGTTCCCTTTCCCCCAAGACGGCGTCGCGCGAGGTTGAGCGAATGGGCGAGGAACGGCCGTGAACCGATGGGCGGCGGAGCACGGTCCGGCGGCACACTCCGGCCCGATTCGGCGCTGTTGGCGGGGAAGGGAGGCCACGGATGGGCGTGCGAGCTGCACGGGGAAGTGGCGCATCCGGAGGAGGCACTACGGAGGTGCAGGGGGAGCCGGTGGTGGCCCTCCACGGCGACGCCGACGGTGCGGGGGCGGCGCACAGTGACGCTCATGGGAATAGAGGTTGGAGGCAGCGATGGGCTTCGAGGCCTTGGGGAATAGATGGAGCGGAGTGAGGAGGTCGTGGTGCTCACGCTAGATGGACGAAAAGGAGGCTGGAGAGGGCGCAGCAGGGAGCTCGCTAAGCTCACGGCAATGGCGGCCGTTGCTCTAGAGAGAGGAAACAGAGGGCGGCGGGTGAGGGGGAGGGAGTGAGACTGAGGGGAGAGCTCTCCGCTTCTTCGATCCGAAGGAACCAGGCAGGGCGCGGGGCACGCGGCAGAGGAGGACAGGGAAGGCCAAGCACGTGGCCATGGCGGCCAGGAAGGCCATGCCGCGTGGGCGCGGGAGAGCGGAGGAGGAAGAAGGGCGACGCGGTGTGGATACGGTCCGTAGACCCGATGACAATGACAAGTGGGTCCGGGACGAAGGAACAAAAGGGTCGGTCCATAAACCGGGTGTACAAATCGACCGACGCAGGGACCAAGTGGGGCCCACAACGCCTGCTGCCCGCGGGATGGGATCCGAGGCTCTGCCATGTGGGGCCCGCCCATCATAGAGACAACGAAAAAATGAAATTTCGGAAAAAAGAAAAGGATGGTTTGACCGGCTGGAGACATGATTTAAACTCATCATTTTGAATGATTTAGGGGCCGAATCTGGGAAAACTCCAAATACAAGAAACGTTCTAAATTTAATTCTCTACTAACTTTGCTATAGACATCTATACCAAGTTCTGTGAAAAATATAGGTTAAATTTGAATTGAATCAACTAACTCTAGTTTGACCATTTGAAACCTTCAGCTTAGAAATTATAAAAGTCTGTTTTAGGTGCATTTTCATGAAAACTTTTCTATACCAATGTTGTTCACAATTTCATTTTTCTACAACCTTCATATTCAAAGTTTTGCATGATCATGTCTTTTGTTTGCTTCAAAATTTGAATTTTCCATTCAGGTCTATTTGGACAGAATTCACTAGAAGACAGAAAATGAGCTAAAACACCTTGCAAACCTTTATACATGTCAACACACAAAATACCAAAGTTATTAATCATGAAGTTGCCTACAAGTTTGGTATATAAAGTTCTGTCTAATTCACCATAGATTTTGAAATACCATTTAAAACATGCTCAGAGTTTTGGTAAAACAGCACTTTTCCCTTTTGTAGAGTCTTCCTTATTTTCAACCTTTGGAGTATCAAATGGAGTCCAATCATATCAAGGTCTAGTGCATCTGAAAGGTTATGAGTTCAATTTCGTTTCATAGAAAGGAATATTTTGAAGTTGTATGGTCAAATCGAAAGTAATTTCAGAATGAAATTTGGGAAAGAGTGTCGACCCTAAACTTAGCAAAATTTCCTGAGTGTAGGTTAACTGGGCTGGGTTCGAACTTTTGAGTCCCTTAACATCTGATTTTTAAAATGGTCAAAATAGCATATTTGAAGGCAACATCTTGAACTAAAACTTTCGTATTAGATGTCTTGCACGAAAATGGGTAAGTGTTCAACTACTCAACCAAACTACGAGGAGTTTGGCATATCCAACTTGAAAATTTTTGACTTAGTGGTTTACTAGCCTAGTTGTTGCTCTTCTCTAAGCATGATTAAGCCCAAATCCTTAATTAACATTAATGTAATTGCGTGTCAAGGCTTTTGAGATGCCTGGGGCATCACAAAGCCCACCTAAGTGTGATCTGGTGGTGGCATCCAAATGGTACCGGACGTGATGAAGTCCTTCGAGTGTGATTGAAGGCAAAATCTCACCTAAGTGTGACCTAGTGGTGGCACCCAAGTGTTACCGTGGCATGACAAAATTCCTGCCGAGTGGACTGGCAGGTGGCTCAGGTTGCGGTCTAAGTTAGGCCTGGCCTATAAGTGTGACCTTGGGCTGGGACAGTCTCGTGAGCCATAAAATCACCCAAGTGGAGAAGCACAGAGTGTTTGCTAGTTCGAGCGTCAAAACCAGAGCCCAGATATCGTTTACCGGCTCCACTATCAAAACCGGAGCTACCATGGGTGGTGGGCCTCCATAAGCCCACAAACTGGCAGACCTCAAGTTGGCGGACAAGTGACACCATCACAAAGCTTGTGTCGATCTGAAGCAAGGTCGTGAAGGTGCTGGTACCGTTTGATGAGAGAAGGAGAAGATGGACGGTTGCGCCCCTATGGTGCTTTGGGTGTGTGATTCAAGTAAGGGCACTTAGGTCAAAAGCCAAAGGCCTATATAATTAGATGTGGGCATTAGATGTCAGTTGTTCTAGGTAGCCATCTCTGTTGCCCCCCTTTTGTGAGGTCTTCTCATTTGTGTTTGCGATAGTTAGGCTAGTGTTTGGGGAGGAAGAGAGGGAGTGGCTCTTTGACTAGAGCTTTTTGCCATCCATAGCTTGTTTGCTACTAGGAGTGGCATGTAATCATACATCTTGAGCTAATCCAAAGATCAATTTCATCCTCAATTATGTGCCCCCTTCTTTGTGCTGAAATTTGTCTATTTTTTTATTTTCGGAGCTCTTTTCTTTTGATTCGTGCTCCTTATTTGGTTGGGTGTTGAGGCTTATTTGTGGTGGATTCAGGGTGCTAGATCTTGTGCAAAATCACCCGGGCAAGGCCTACATATCAGCTGTCCAAGATCTCCTAGAAATTCCCCACTTTTCCGTTGTTCTTGGGCTCTTAGTGATTCCTTGATATTCTAAGTTTGAGCCCTTGTGTGATGGTTTTTTGTGATGCTATGTTGTGGTAGAACATATCTTGATTATGGATTGATCCTTAGTTGCCACGAGCTGACCAGAGACAAATCGATTTCAAAACTTGTCAAATATTGTCCGCTTCTCTTGTGCGGTTTCAATTCGAGGTCAATCTGAGACCTTTCTGAGTGGATCTTTTTGGGTTGCCTCCTCCTTGTTCTAGAGATTTTTCCCCAAAGTTTCACAATATTTGGACAAGGCTTGATCAAGTTTTTGATCGTTATTGTGCGAGGTCACTGGCTGTCCAGATTTCTACAGATTTTGTTTAGCCTTAAAGCACTGGACAGTCCAGTGGACAAACCTTTGAATTTTGAGCTGAACTTTGGTGGAGCAGTTGTCGTGTTCATCATAATGCTACCGTAAAAATGATTTTTTGGAGGTGTATTGCCCTAGTTTTGATAATTGTTTCTTGGGCAAGGTCGGCCCGTTTGTGAGCACTAGACGGTCCAGTGTGCACATCACCGGACGGTACGGTGTGTGTTGGAAATTCAATTCTTCTCCAAATGAGCTAAAAATTTGTGGAGTTGTTTCAAGGCCTCTTGTGTACATCCATAAAAAACTTCATAATTTTTGGAGTTGATTTAGTAGGATTTTGGATCAAACCTTTTTGGGGTGACAGATAGTGAACACCAGACAGTCTGGTGCTCTATCACCGGACGGTGCGGTGGTCACAACTTGCTCCAATTGAGCTGAAAGTTTCTGAAGCTTGTTTCCAACTATGTTGTGAGGCTGTAGTAAATTTTGGTGATCTTTGTGGGTCTATTTTGAAGGATTTGGCAGCAATCTGTTGTCGCGGGAAATCGACAGACGATCGTCTAGCGGCCGAACACACGAGGAGTCGGGAGATCGCGCTGCCGCTGCGGTCGTCTCTCCTAGGGCGGCTTCAATCGGCTCTAAGTGGAGTCGATCAGCAGTGGTGCGGGCGGAGGTTGTGGTGGTCGGAGGATCACCCTACAGATACATAGACAAGCAAACGGACGTAAAATCTTAGCCAATCATGTGGCTCAGCCTCAGGCCTCCGATACGAGTTGATCGCCTTCTTGTTGTCGATTGGGTTAGTATATCAATAAAGCAAAAGCAAAAAGATAAACCATACTTAGAGTACAATCTAGATGATGCAACTCCCCTAGGTTGACATCCGCTACGTGCATAGCTAGATAGATCTAACCACACGCATAACATAGACCATAACCCTCAAGGGGGTTCACCTAAGAAAGAAGATACAATCTAAAACATGTAAAGCAGGGTGCCAAGCGCACATCGATCTCTCTGGGTTGCCATGTGCACACGTTGCGGCACATATCGTGGAATGTAGCAACCGAACAAGTTATGTACGCTTGGCCGCACGTTACCGATCTAGTGACAAGAAGCATAAAATAAGATAAGAGATCGATTAGCATGCAAGATAAGTGATGGATCCCGCGCCAAGCAGAGCTTGGGGTGAGATTCATCGGGATAACTAGCGAATCTCACAATCTGTGAAGCTTAGTACGAGACTCACAGAGGTAACTAGTAGACCTTGCCATAAAAATGCTTCAGTACATGGTCCGCCATGGTTTCGGTAAGCGCTTCACTGCCCTAGCCGACCCAGGTGACTCTGCTAGGGCAGCAGTGGTGCTTAACTGGAGAGAATAACCTTGGGAGCCAGGGGTGGCTGATGCGTTGAGAGTTGATGTAACGAAACACTATTGCTAGGGAACAATGTCTGTGTGTTTATTCATGAGAAACGGATACATATTTATAGTCCGGAGACTTGACCCTCAAGGCCAACTCTTTCTTAGATAAACTCAAACTCTTTCCTAACTAATAGATTACAACTTAATAAATCTAGGACTCTATTACTAGGTAAAGTGATCTGGACTCTCCCTTGCATCTGTCCGGATCCTCATGAAGCTTCCAGATATCAGCCAAAACATGCCGTATAATCATTGCAGATTCTGGACGTCATATTGTTTCGGCTATTCCCGTTGACTCTGGGAGCATCTTGACGCCATTCTTGCGGCATTGGAAAGCTTATCTTTTTAGCTTTCCATCCATATGTAGAACACCCAAAAGGCCAAAACGAAGTCCGTATGTGGCCTGGGCACCTATTTTTGTGCGGCTTACTCCTACAGTCCGAACCATTCTCGTGAATTAACTGGGCTTCAACATGGATTAGGCCTGTGACTTCATCTTAGATTGGGCTTTGGGAAGATAATTATCATCGTATTTGGCCAAACTTATATCATAAGTTTGGCCAAGGGGATTCCTTTACCATGGGCTTCTCCTGGTATTTTGGCCTACCAGTACTGGTCAAAATCCAGTGACAACACAATCTTTCTAGTGCTTTTAGGCTGAAACTACATTGCTAGAAGAAGGGTTTTGAGTTGAATTGGGATTTAGGCTAAGTTCTTCCAAGTTGAAGAATTTTTAATCGGCTCCCATTCCGCCTTCCCTTTGGTCGCCTTTCGATTACAACATGGGATGAGATGGAGGCAAAATTCCATGAGCACTTCTTTTCAAAGGAATATGAGTTGGAGTTACCCGATTTGGCGAAACTTCAGCAGGGATGTGATGAATCAGTTCATGACTTCCTTAGGAGGTTTAGAGACACTAGAAACCGATGCTTCCAATTAACCGCATCTGATAAGAAATTAGCTACTCTAGCTTTTAGTGGTTTAAGACCGTATCTTAGGAAAAAGCTAGAAAGGACTCGTTTCTTTTTCTTAGACCAAGTGCATCAGCATGCTTTGGCTTGTGAAAGACAAAGCAAAGAAAATAAGAGAGCTACCAGCCATAATGTAAACATTGTAGAGTGTGATTTGGGTAGCTCAAATGACAAGGCCAAAGAAGTTTACGTTGCTCAGTTTGTTTGGCTAGCTAAAGCCAAACCTTTTACTTGCACTTCCTTGCAGCCAATTAACAAGAAACGGCCAGAGGAAGTAAAATTTACTTTTGATGTTTCCAAGTTTGATAACATCTTTGTTGAATTACTCAAAAGCGTCAACATTACTTTATCTCACACTATTCCATCTGTAGATGAGTTGAAGAAACATACATATTGTAAGTGGCATAATTCTTTCTCTCATGCAACTAATGATTGTAATGTCTTCTGTCAACAAGTGCAATCGGCTGTCAATGAAGGCCGATTGAGTTTCCTAGAGATGTAGATAGACAAGCAGCCATTCCCTCTAAATACATTGGGCCTGTGCAGCAAGAAGATGTTGATTCGACTAGAGGTGGCTGATAGTAACAAGAACAAGAGCATTATCATCGGAGACCCTCGGGTGTTCGAGGAAAATACCAAGGTAATTGCCAGGAAGGTGACCACACAGAAGACCATGGATGGCAAGGAGACCCTGAGGATCACACGCGAGTTGGTCAGTGTTGGGGGCCAAGGAAGCCAGCTAGGGCCCTCTAGGCCAGCTACACCGAATAGTCCGACAACGCGGGCAAGACAATCCAGTGCACCGGACAGTCCAACATGCCCTACCGAATAGTCCAGCGCCCACTAGCAGAACCTTAAGACTTTCAAGCCGAGGCAACCGGAGGTGGGTACTTGGAAGCAACATCAAGCTAAGGACTTTGGTAAGATTTCCAAATCTGGTCCAATATTTAATCAGTTGCTTTCTAAATATGTGAAACAAAAGGCCGCTCCTAGCAATCGACAATTCAAGCGACAAAGGTCAACACCCAAGGAAGCGAGACACGTGTAGAACAAAAGGCCGACATACATGGCTCTAGAGGTGGCGCAATTGAGACCCCCAGTACCTACAGTTCCATCAATGCCATGGTGATCTCCACCTATGTATCCAGAAGACAAGTTTTATCCTAATCCTACATGGGGTAGCATGGCATGTATCCATAATATGCATGTAATCCATATTATTACCAGGGTTGGGGGCACCACAACCATCTGTATTTGGTAGGTTAGCACCCTATGTACATGATTGATTCATATGCCTCAATCCGGTCCATGGATGCCACACCAGCAGCAATGTCGGACTTATCGGCCCCAAGTATCGACAAATCTGGCACGGGGGCATGGAGGCAACTGCCCAAATTTGTAGTACCTCCACCTCTTGAAAAAATCCAATTGGCAGTGATACCGGTTCAACGAGCAACAACAAAGGTTCAACCAGTAGTGCCACAAGCTCCTAGATAGCAGAACTACAGTTGGTGATGTCATCAAGATTGATACAACCAATGTCATGTTCAATGACAAGTGCTAGGGGCCGATGCTTTTCGGAAAATTGGCTAATTCTACATGAAGTGAAGCTTCATCCAAAGTCGCTACAACCAATCACCACAAAGCTAATACCAGCAAGTCAACCAATAAGCCACCTCTAGATCCTAAGTATTCTATGCCTCGATGGTGTCCATCAAGCAAATGCAACCGTGAAACCGAGCATCCAATGTATCCAAAGGGCGAAATACTATCAACACAAGGATCATTGACATCAGCAATCCAAGGGAAGTGCCATGCAACTAGTCAGGGAGGGACATGTGGCCGCCCGACCACATTCCTTGGTCGCCCAGCCACCTCTCGGTCCTGTTTTGAATGTGCACCAACTGTTTCAACTGCCAACTGACGTGGGAAGAATTATCAACCGAAGGATGGCCAAGGTCAGCAAATCCTATGGTTGCCCAGCCATAGGGGGTGGCCGCCTGGCCACCGACATTCCCCCAAAACCGACCTAGTGTGTCTATATATACCCCCTTACTCGAGTGGGCTATAAATAGGCACCGAGAGCTCATTTGGAAAGGTGTGAAGTAGAGTTACAAGTCCAACCTTAGAGTGCTTCACTCTTTCTTAGTAGTTAGGATAGTCCCGGGAGATACAGTTCAGTCGAGCTTTGCCTCGGAGTCTCCAGAGTTATCTTCAAGTCTGCGGTAAAGCGTTGTATCTTTGTACTCAAGTTATCTTCAATATAATTTCAGTTGTATTTTACTCTTGTTCTATCTCTTGCGAGTGTAGTGTACCTTTCTTTGCATACTTGTTAGGCTTATGTTGTGTCTTCTTTGGTTATTCAACTCTTGTTAGACTTTCTAGTGCTATAACTCAACCCTAGACTTAGACACTAGGCTCTGGCTAGATACTCTCCTCTGATCAAGGAATGTCTATTGTTGTTCAAGCTTCGCTTGAACATGTTTATAGGATACCATCCTCTCCACGCAGCTATGCTTGGTAGCTCCACTTGCTGACAGCATGTGGTGTGTCTGTGTATCCTAGGCCAGTCGTATGGGAGCCCCATAGGTGTTAGCTAGACTCTCTTTCGGTGGCTAAATATCTACCCCATGGCTCCTCGAGACTCTAGAATTTTGCTCGAGGCAAGATCCTAACTTGTTTATTTGAATCTCCTTAGTTAGTTACAAATAATCTTTGCAGCCGAATAGGATAGAGTTTAGAAACTTTATCTCACTTGTTGTCCTCCCATGCAACTATACCTTTCAATGGATAGCTTTGGTAGTTGGCTTATCTCTCCACCATACACCTACATTCTACGCTTACCTCTGTGTAACTACTGGTCGGTATAATTATTTATCTAAGCATACAGTTCATTTGATTTGAGTTTGTTCAATTACACTCTCTGGCCTACCGCTTCCCTGTGGAAATTTACGATACCTTGGAATACTCTAGGTGAAAGGCTACAACGGTCGCCATGCATTTGCAGAGTAAAAATCTGTTTAGACTGAGAGACACCAACAACTGCTAGCACACGCATGCAACGCGATCAATGTGGGATTTCATGTCCATACATGATGGCTTTAGAAGATATATAAATCAATGAGTTGCTCTGCTCAAAGCCTGTGCCGGCGAGCCTGGGCAACTGCCCTGGTCTGCTGGGCGATGGCTCCACCATGCCCCTCAACCCACAACATCTCATGCCCAAAGTCATTGAAAGAAACAAGGGAAAGAAACAAAATAAGGATAAAAGAAATAGAAAAGTATGATGACTAAAAGGAAGTGTCGGTGGTGCAAGGACAAGGGACACAACGTAGAGGCTTGTACAACCCTTCATGCAAGGTTAGGGTCCATGCCAATAGCATTGGCTTGTTCGGCACCTGCTACCATCTTGTCTGCAATTCCAGGTTATCTTGTAATAGGGGTCGGCTTATCCGGTGAAGCCATGAGTAGATCACCAACCATCCACAAGAGCAAAGAGCTTTAGCAAGCCTCAAACCATGGTTCAACAAAAGAAATCACACTCAAGTAAAGTAATTGATCAAGAAACTAAAACAAACATAGAGTGTGCTACAATTGTCAAGTAAAGGGACATCTTGGTTAGGATTTTCCATTGCTAACTTCACCTATCCACATCTTGCCATTAAAAATTCTATTTTGTCTTGTGTACTCAAAAGTAGCACTTATGGAGCTAATGTGACGAGTTTGTCAAATGCTCACACAAAGGCCATTTGGATGCCCAAAAATTTTGTAACTAACCCTAATGGACCAAACATGGTTTTGGTACCAAACATACTTAACGCGACTCCACAAGTATAAAAGGATGCATTAAGGATCTTGGTGATCTTGAGAAGCCAACTTGAAGTATATTCTTGTCTCAAGATCACTCTTCGTATTGATCCTACCCTATTCCAAGAAGTATATCATCCATTTCCATTTCTCAACCTCAATGACATATTGGGTAACATGTGCTTAACTAGATCCTTAGTCGACCAAACAAGATCAAATCCTTGTGACTTGAGCTTCGCTGGATCAACTAAGTTCAAATTCATTTAATATTTGAAATCTGTGCACATATGATTATTTTCACTATTCTCTTAAATGACCGTTTAGCCTATTTAAACATCGTTTAAACGCTAAACGGTGGCAGACCGTTTCTATTTAATTGGCCATTTACACTATTTAAACCCGTTTAAATGACAGTTTAGCATCGAATAATGGCTAAGCAGTAGGTGACCGATTGTTTACCGTTTAGCATATAGGCTAACACTGATTATTAATGTTCAGGAACTTAGGATCAACATGGAAATCTTAAATGAAAAATTACCAAAAAGATGATGAAGATTTAGTAGTTGTGTTCATCGACTTATCCGACGCAACACGTCGGCTTGCACGATATTATCGACATGTCGAACATCCAACAGGTGTTATAGACAGGAGAAGAAAATGCATCTGCATGTATTTGCACCTGGTCTCCGGTCTCCATTTTTGTGGTCTTCTACTCCTCGCTGGACCGTCAGTGTGTGAAAAATTCCTGCCAGTGTGACCACCAAGTCAGAGGGTTCATGGCTTCGATCGTTGATATCTTGAGCCTTCTCTTGTGATCTCTAATCACTCATTTGTGGTGTTTGTTCCTCAAGGCCCATGCATCCCTTAAACTTAAACAAATAAACATGCATACATATTAGTCTCAAATGGTACATGTTGTCACTTCAACTACCAAAATCATATTAGATAGACTAAGCATGTGGCTTAGAGCACATTTCTCTTATAGACACACCCGAGAAACTACATTCAAGAGTCGAGATGTAGATGTTTGCGTTCTATGGGCCTTAATGCATATTGTATATAGACCGTATACTAGAATTATATAGAATTATAGATGTGAATATAAATTTTGGAATCTACTCCTACCGTCCCAATTCGTAGGTCGTTTGATTTTTTTGACACTAAGTTTGACCGATTCGTTTTATTCAAAAAATTTCATAATTATCATTTATTTTCATTGTGATTTAGTTTAGCATATATTATACTTTAACTATGAACTGAATTTTTCTACATATTTGCACATATTTTAAATAAAACAAGCCGGTTAAACTTAGTGCCAAAAAAATCCAATGACCTATAAATTAGGATGGATGGAGTAATAGACATTTATGGACAAAAAGTTTTACTCATACCCTATCTCTATGGGTATCGGTCCTGATAAGACCGACGGATGAGTATTTTTATCCACCTGTATACCCATTGGTATGAAACCCGCATGCATCTATGGGTCTATGCGTGGTCGGCCGGTCCTCTCCATGCTAAGACTGATGGCATCGGCTTGTGTATCATTATCGTAAATTTCAAACTCTTCTCTGTGTACATTGTATCTACGGTGCTCAAATAGCGTTATGCACGACCATACGCACGATCTACACTCTACGCTCACTTAGTCTAAGGATGTATTGATCCGTGGCTAAAATTAACCGGCAAAATTAAACCATTGCTAAAATAGTTGTTCTCAACCCCTAATTTTAACCATGACCAAATTTAGACCACCAACCAAAGCCCAATCCCACTCTTCTGTCACGTTGGCGCAAAAACGGGACGCGGTCCAACTCCAAGTGTCCCGCACACGCGGCTTCTCTGTTCTGCTCGGGCCGCACCGGTCCCTGGCCCACCTGTAAGCCTTATCCACAGCTCCACACGCGGCGGCCCAGGGCCCATCCTCTCTACCTGAACCCACCCGTCAGTGACCCGTCCACACGTTTGGTCGTCCCTTTGCCCCACCAGCCAGCGACACGCGCTCCGCCCCTCTGAGCCCTAGCCAGACGCCGCCGCCTCACTCGCCTCCATTTCTAATCCCCACCTCCCCGAGCCCAAACCCTAAACCTAAACCTCTCACGGTCTCACCCTCCGCCGCCACCACCCCTTCTGCCGCCGCCGCGAGCCCCCTCCCAGACTTCACCGTTCTCCGCCTCGGATCTAAGCAGTGAGTCTCTTCCGTCCTCTTCCACGTTTAGCCGGCTCGATTCGGCACGTTTCGTTTGGTTTCTGTCATTCTCTCGCCATTTCTGATTGCCTTGGGTGTGCGCGTTCGTGGTGGTGTGTGCTGCAGATGTCGTCGGACGATGAAGTCAGGGAGGAGAAGGAGCTTGACCTCTCATCCAACGACGTCGTCACCAAGTACAAGGCTGCCGCCGAAATCCTCAACAGTAAGTAACCTCGCCTTTTGCCCCCTCCGATATTTGTATGGTGGTTCGCGGATAGAATGGCAACGTTTGGGGTTTCTAGGGCTGATTGCCGCTGGTCTTGTTGTCAATTCTTAGCCAGAGCTGGATTCAGCTGTTTGGTGAGCTATCTAAGTATTCATATGTGGAATTAATATTGATCGTGATGTTCAGATTAATAGAACGAAATTGATATGTGAAATCTGTTCATATTGATAGTGATGTCAGTTTCTGAGAAACAAGAATTGATTTAGCTTGGTTTCTGGTAGCAGTTGCGTGACCTTGGGCAGTTCTGTCCCGTGCGTTGCAGGGTGTAGGCACAATTTATTTGCTCCATTTTCCTTTGAAGCTTTAGCAGTTATAATCTAGTGTTTTTTTTTTGTGCGTGAAGTATATGGAGTACGTTTATTGACAAAGCTCACTGATAGTAATGTTAGGCCCTAGAAGTGGCATATGCACAATATATTTGCTCTTTTTTTTTTTTCTTTTGAAGCTTCTGCTGTTATCTATTTATCAAGTGTGTGAAGTTTATGGAGTGCGTTTGTTGATAAAGCTCACTGAAATTAATGATAGGTCCTATAAGTGGCATTGACCATTGAGATTGCGTGCGGGGGATTGTGGTTGCTTTTAGCCTGATGCATACTAATCCCAGAAACGTAATGTTAACGTGTTTTGTATCTTCTGCACTAGATGCTCTGAAGCTGGTCGTATCTGAGTGCAAACCGAAGGCCAAGATTGTCGACCTTTGTGAGAAGGGTGACTCTTTCATAAGAGAGTAATAAATCTTTTGTCTCTTGTTTCTCTTGATGTGCTACTTTCTTGCTAATTTGCATCCTTACATGGGCTTCTTTGTCGGGAATAGCCAAACTGCAAATGTCTACAAGAATGCAAAGAGGAAGATTGAAAAGGGCATTGCTTTCCCGACCTGTGTATCTGTGAACAACACAGTCTGTCACTTCTCACCGCTTGCCACTGATGAGACAGTTCTGGAAGAAAATGATATGGTTAAAATGTAATTATCTTGTTGCAAATATTTCCATAATTCTTTTTGGAGAATTGTACTGTGAACCTCAATACAATTTTTTCCTTCTCACAGTGATATGGGCTGTCATATTGATGGCTTTATTGCTGTGGTGGCTCATACACATGTGGTTACTGAAGGGCCTGTCACTGGAAGAGCAGCTGATGTTCTTGCTGCTGCCAACACTGCAGCAGAAGTTGCATTGAGGCTTGTGAGACCAGGGAAGAAGGTACATGTCTTTTACCTTCGTTTTGTCTTTCACAAGCTGTATCTTTTCTATCACATACAAAATGATTTAATAATTGCCCTCTTATCTGAAAGTGTTAAAAAATGTTTGCCCAAAGTAGTTTCTTTCTTGTTTTTGGTGTTTGTTTTTTTGGTTTATACCCCCCTGCATATGCCTTCTCCAGAACAAGGATGTCACTGAGGCAATTCAGAAAGTTGCTGCTGCTTATGACTGCAAAATTGTGGAGGGTGTTCTTAGCCATCAGCTGAAGCAATTCGTTATTGATGGTAACAAAGTTGTGCTCAGTGTCTCCAATGCTGATACCAAGGTTGATGATGCTGAATTTGAGGAAAATGAAGTATATGCAATTGATATTGTCACCAGCACTGGGGAGGGAAAGGTGAGAATTTATGTTTAAATATCGTATTTGATGCTCTTTCACCCCCCTGCTTGGTTACATTCTTGTTGAATATTCATGGCAGCCCAAGTTGTTGGATGAGAAGCAGACCACCATCTACAAAAGGGCTGTGGACAAGAATTATCACTTGAAGATGAAAGCATCAAGGTTTATATTCAGTGAGATCAGCCAGAAGTTCCCGATCATGCCTTTCACGGCTAGGTTTGTGACTGCACACTGACTTTTTGAGTTCTGACGTGCTTTTATTATGGTTCTGCGTCTATTGAAGCATGCGTTTATGAATTGTTATAGGGCATTGGAAGAGAAGCGTGCACGCTTAGGTTTGGTGGAATGCATGAACCATGAGCTATTGCAGCCATACCCGGTACTTCATGAGAAGCCAGGTAGAGAAATACAAGTCCCTTCAGACTTGAACCACTGGAAATTCTTGAAATATTTAACCATGAGCTATTGCTTATGACACAGATTGATTTTTTGTGGTTATTTGTAATTTCTTCCAAGCTTCAACAGAAGTAACATTAAGTAATTGCATCATGCAGGCGATCTTGTTGCACACATAAAATTCACTGTGCTGCTGATGCCAAACGGATCAGATAAGATTACGTCACATCAGCTACAGGAGTTACAGCCCACAAAATCCATCGAAGATGATGCTGAGATAAAGGCATGGCTTGCTTTGGGGACGAAATCAAAGAAGAAGGGTGGTGGAAAGAAGAAGAAAGGTCTGTCCCATGTTACCTGTGGGCTACATGCATAGTTTACCCTTTGCGAAACTAGCTACACACACTAACTCGATTTGAACATCTTATATGTTCTGCAACTTTTGTGCCTGTTGTCTATCTTCAGTATGTACTATTATCCGTTCAGCTGACTAGGATGTGTTTGTTTTCTGATGAATATAGGCAAGAAAGGTGATGCAGCAGAGGCAGAACCTATGGAGGAGTCGACAAATGGTGCTCCAAGCCAAGAATAATTATGATTTTTTTTGGAATTGCTGCCTCTAGCTTTTGTTCTTGTTTCTTGGCTGCATCTGATTGTGTTATATTACATTCAGTTGTGGTAAAAAATTGAGTACTTTTCCAAGTGTCTAAGAGATGATGCATCTGCTGCACATTATTGCATCTAATGACACAGATAATTACATATGGGGCATGTCCGGTGCTACTCCATTCTGCGCAATTCCTCACTTGGATTTTTCAGAGCTACACGCCGCCTGGAATTTTTGGTGCTTGATGGTGTTGGAGCAACGTTTTCTGGTGCATATTATGCTGGCGATTGCTGAGATGTAGCGTCCGGAAGACATGCTTTACCTGTGTACTCTGGGTGCTTTCTTTGGCAACATCTTGATATGCATACTAGCACGAAAGGCGCGCGTTGCGCTGTTGCTGCACCCGTGTATGGATGGGCACATCGAAATTGTTGGTAGTGCTGTGTGTGAGGATGAAATTGTCTCGCAATTTGAATGTTGCACACCGCAAGGACTATTATGATTCACAATATTGATTGAAAACGCATAGAGAATTTACATCTAAATTACAGTGTCGCTCACATCTCCAGGGGGCTGCACCATTAGGTTTGGCATAGGAAACACGTAGGTTATACAACTTTGTTCACACTAACGTTTAATAGGGGTGTCTCTCTCTATATATATATAAATTATTTTTTAGCTACACTTACCTGTGTTTCTTAATATTTTCAGAGTATTTGGTCGAACGAAAAGTATATACACGAAGTATGTGATCATACTGGATCATTTATGGTGGTATATACGTGAGGTATGCAAGTATGTTTAAGGTATGTGGACATACCTCAAAATATGTACTAATATAAATATATTATCATAACAAATTAAAATTATGGGCTGTTTTGTAATTTTTTCGCGAGATGACATTTGAGATATCTTAAAATAAGTATGTGAATATATTTAAACTGATAAATGAGTATGCGAACATACCCTTATTAGTTTACTGAAGGTGATGGTAATTACATGCGCGGTGTAGATAAAACTCTTTATATATATATATATATATAAACATCTCAGTTTGATTAGGATCTGGTGTGGAACAAAAAGTTGACGCCATAAAAATGGATGTCGTCTGCATTGTCTCTGCGGATAAAACATATTTTAGATGTTTGATATGTAAATAAGAAGCCCGATGAATAGCTTTTTGATAAGATAACAACTTACGTTGGTAAGCGAAGAATAAGTAAACGCACCTTCTCTTTTTATCACCTGTTGGTGTCAAGACATCTTCGAGCAGAACGTTTGGCCTTCGGTTGTGCAGACGCACTAGTATGAAACAGAAAATGATATGCGGTTGATCGATCGACGAATAGAACATTTTGTTTGTCAGTGATTGAGTTTATGCACAGTATGTGATACGAACACCGACGATACCGCATATCTTACAATTTGTAAGAGCTGTTGCAAGAGAACCCAACCACCAAACATTAGTAAATATGAGACATTAAGTATAGCGCCTTTACCCTACTAGAACGGTGGAATAAATATCGGCACTAAAGGAATTAACAGTTTAGTAGAGGCAGAACGTTACTGTTCTGGCCAATGAAGCACACTCTACTGGAACTCTTGATGCTATCCAACAATAGCATCAATTCAGACTAACCTTGCTCTTAGCCGAAGATCACCTGAGAGTATAAGGAAGCATATCCAGCCTATGATTAATTGTAAAAGATAGTGGAGAGCAAGATAGTGGGCTGCCTCTTAACCTTTTGGGAACAGCTCATCTGGTGACTTTGAAAGAACATATTCTAACCCACCTGCAAGTGCTACACCGGTGAGGCGGTGACTCCAAAGCTGCTGAAGTTCCATTCCTGATCCAGCAGCCATGTGAAAATCAATTCATATAAGGAGAAAAAAGGTAAAAGGGAAATGCAGATTTATCTTAGGATAGCACATATACATAGTCAAAACAATGACGGTACCTTTGAATATAACATAATAACTAATAATAGAGAGAAAATGGTAATGGGTATGATAAAAAAAGCTCCCTGAACAATTTTCTAGGCATTAGGACACCTTTGTAAATAAATTCATCAATAACACAAAGGTACAGACATGACATTTGAAATGCCAAATAATCTGGTAGAAACTAAGTTAGCGATCTGAATTCTATATTTATATATTACAAAGGAGCATGCCAATCATAAAGAAAAAACATAGCTGCCGAGTGGTATTACAAATCTAGCGATATATGTTTGCATAGATAATATATAAACATATATAGATAGTGTAATGGCCTAGTTTGTTCTCGTTGATTATATGCATACATGTGCACCATTTATCCATCATAGGCATCAATTATCCTTGTTGTAATGTTTGGGAAAGAAACTAGATTGGAAAATGTTGAGTGAGGTTAGTTAACTCGTTTTCTGGGATTTCTAACACCGGACTGTCTGGCCCTTGAGGGCGGACTGTCCGCAGTTCTAACTGGGAAAAGCTCCAGAACCGACTGGAGGTTCCGTTAATTTTGGCCGGCAACGGCGGACTGTCCGAGCCTTGGGGGCGGATTGTCCCCAAGGGATGCCTGGGGTTCGACCAGAACCAAGTTAGAAACTGTCGATTTTTAGCCTTTAACGGCGGACTCTCCGCAGTAGTACCTGGGAATTCGACATGAGACGAATTAGGAACTGTTGGTTTCTAGCTCTTAACTTTGGACTGTCCGCGGAGTTAGCCCGGGCTGTCCGCAGCTTTGTTCTTTCCCCTTCTTCAAAATTTACTAAGTCCCTGTAGGAGCCGAACCCACCTACGTCAGACAGTCTGCGGCCTAAGACCGGACTGTCCGCAATGCTTTCTGGAAACCAGCAGTTTGCCGACCGTCCCTGTTGGAGTTGGAAACCCCCAACTAGCGGACTGTTCGCACCTTAAGTGCGGACTATCCGCGAGGGTCGCGCTGGCACTGTAACGATGCGCTGGCGCGCATGCCCGAGGGCACATGTCTCCCCTTCGCCCAAAACACCGAGGGACGGGGTGTTTCTCATGCAGTCCACCCCCATTCAGCCTTCCCTCCCCTCTCTCTCTAGCCCAAGGAAGAAGAAAGGCTCTCCCTCAAGTTCCTCCCTCAAGATCCACCATTGGAGACCTTGAAGCTTCTCTCCCCTCTCCTCCAAGGTGATCCTCCCTCAATCCCCCTACTCATCCCTTCTTTTCCATGGTGGAAACCCTAAATCCCCTCTTTCCCATGGTTTTCTCTCTTTAGGTCCAGAGGGAGCTCGTGGCTCAACCTTCTTCCCCTTCTATTTCCATCACTTGGGGGTTGTTCTTGGCACTTCTTCCACCCTAGGTAAGCCCGATTTCGTGGGTGGGATGAGTGGCATTGGTGTGAGCATGGTGTTCATGGTGACCATGGAACTCTCATGCTCATGGGGAAGTAGGGATTTCTAACCCTAGCATGGTAATGTAGATGTGGTTTTAGGATGATTTAGTATGATGTTAACTTGTGGGATGATGTAACCTAGGTAGCTTCACCATTGGATTAAGTGTAAAATAATTCTAGCATAGGTGAACTAGTAATGTTCATGCTTCTTGTGAGACAATAAAATGGAGCTACTTAATCTTGTCTTTGCTAAAATTCATTGCTCATACCTCTTGCACAACACATTATTCACGCATCATGAGCATGACATTGTTCTTATTATTGCATCATATGCACCCGTGTAGAGAACGCACCGGTGAATCAAGTTGAGCTTGAAACCCCACTGGAGCCCCTGAGTGACGTCCCTCCCGTCGAACAACAAGGCAGGCACCCTTATATACTTAATCTATTTTGGATCAAATTGTGATTACTTGGTTGTGCATTTACATATGTATTGAGGAGAGCCTATTCGACATATCCCTTAGGCCTATCACAAATTATAGATGAGTATGCTTGCTAGGTGTCTCGAAATTAAATGCTTAGTGTTGCTTAGAATCGGTAGAAGTTCGAGTTGTGGCAAGGTCACCACTTCTCGCGACCTTTAGGAGTTGTTTTTAAATGAACTTCGTCTTGGAAGGTTAAAATTGGAGCTATATGAATGATTAATATGAATCGGACTTGGTGCAAGGCGATGCTTGCTTAAGTCAAATAAGCTTGCTAGTTGTTGCTACGGTTTTGAGCACCTTTTCCGTACTCACCACATACTTATTTATGGGATAGGAAGCTCAGTACCATAAGTCGCCCGAGGCATCCAATGGATTCGGTCGAGTGGGTTGAGGTGTGGCCGGAGTTGCCTGACGTACTAGGGGCTCGGTGCACTTAGCCTTTTCCTTCCGTTCAGAGGATGCTTGGGGCGGGTATGTGAAAGGTTGAGGGCATGAATCAACCCTTACTCTTGGCCTAGGGTATGGAGGTTCAGTCTTGTGCCTCATGTGGGAAAAGGAGTACACCCCGGCCGGTGGTAAAATCTATTCGAATAGCCGCGCTCTCGGTCATTGAGCACGCTCATTTCTGTCGACTTCAACATAGAGTTTCGTATGGGAGCTATGGAAGATTGGCTCTTGAACATTGTATTTACTTTCATATATTTGTTTGGTGAATGGTTAGAATGAGGCTAGATGGTTGGTCTTTTGCTTATTATAACTTGCTCAAATGCGTTTATTATGTCAAGTTAAAATGAATGAGCTTTGCATTCCACCATATATTTGTGGCTATGGGATAAGACCTGCTAGTACGAAATGTACTAACGTTGATGCCGTTAAGTTGATTTCAGGTGAGCCGGAGGCCGTGTATGGCTACTTCTATCCTGCCGAGGGCGGTGAGGGCCATGAGCGATAAGCTTGAGCTATATTTGGGGTCGTGTTGTGGCATGAGACACGTTCCTTATTTTGTCGCATGTCGTATGTGAGAGCAATGTTGAGACTATTCCGCTGCAAGACTCTGAACCTTTTATGTAATATTTGAACCTTGGTGTGTAAAACTAAATGTTATGTTGTGATGATGTATGACATGTAACTTGATCTTGGATGGTCTTGTGTTGGGATTGTGGAATACCGGGATTGCTCGGGTTAAATTGGGGTTCGATGGACGAAACCCGGTTTAACTCGGGAAATCTGGGCGGCTCCCTCACAGGCTGGCATCAGAGCCAAGGTTACATTTAATGCGTTATCACATTTTTTTTACGGTTAGGATGAAATAAATTAATTGAAATTTAAACATGAGTGCTAAGGACATGTTCTTGTATTTCTTAAGTAATCTTTATCTCTTGTAGAGCTAACCTTATCTTACGCTTCACTTATTTTGATCCTTAACCCTCAATTCTTGATTTGTTTTGTTTCCTTTGAATAGATGAACGTGGGAAGGTTGGTGATGGCAACTCATGCCTGAGGGTGTGGAGGGTTTCCCTTCCATCCTTGACGAGATGCCTTGGAGGGGCAATTTCTCGTATCGGCCCGAGTATGCGGTCGATGCGAGAGGGCGTGGGCCGGGCTTGGTGGATTATGTTGCCACCTTGTTCGTTCCAAAGCGCCTAGTTGATGGAGAAACCGAGCCTCACCGTTTTGTAGTGGTGGGAACTTCAGTGGAGATGGCCATCCAAGCGGTGGCTTATAAGGCGATCGGTGTTCTTCGGTCGAAAGTGATGGAGTTAGATAGTTACCCTTTTTCACATTTTCCAATCCAAAGCCCGGAGCAAGGTGTGAATTCCTTTGAGGTGGTTTTAGGAGATGCAACTTTGTATGAGAGACGGATGTCTGAGTTGGTTCAAGCTCAGGACCGTATGATCCATTGTCTCACTTATGAGCTAGAAGAAACTAGATACCGCTTCAACCTCCTTCAGTGCTCGGTGGAACCTATGGCTAGGATGGGGTTAGGAAATTTTAATGTGCTCTATGGTGCGGGAGATGGAACTCCCTATGAGCTTGCTCCACCTTCTTTTCGTTATCCACCGGTCCAGGGCATTTGGGTTGATCAATCTTCCTTAGGTCGACCCCATGCTTCCGTGGGTTTGCGTGTTCGTCTGTTTGTAAACACTCCTTTGAATTTAGCTACCCTTCTTGGGGCCGAACATGTGAACCTTCACCATCCTGAAAATCCTAAAGACACTGGTAGCCCAGGATATCACCTTCTTGACGAGTTTCCACTCAATTTTGTGAGGGCTTCTTATGAGTGAACCCTTTGTAACTTCATTGGCAGTATGTAGTAGTATGTGAGCTTGGAAGCTCACGTGAATGTATTATCTATGTTATGTAATTTAGCTAGTTAATTTGTGAGACAATGTGAGACACGAATTAGCTATGCATTCATGCCATATATGATGTGAACCTATGTTCTATTTATGAACTTATGTGAGATTTATGCGTGTAGTTGCGACATGTCATCATGAATTGCATGCATATTTCATCTCATTCATATATATGTTAAGGGATATGCGACCATAAATATTATCACTGGAGGGTATATTATGATTATACAATGTTTTTCTTTAGACCTATGCATATATATGTACGATATGGAATATGTGATTCCTCATGCATTCATGTTGAATATTTTTCTTTCATTAGTGCAATTTTTCTAGTAAAATTGTACTATTCATTCATCCTTCCTCTTTGTTGCTAATTTTATTTTTGCGGTGGGTGGTAGGATGACTAACCTAGCGAGTAACGGTAGCGGCAGTGGAGAGCACAACGGGGGAGAGAGACTTCCTGATCCTCCTAATGTTAATCTTGTGGATGTTCTCATGAAAGCTGAAGAAAATCGGCGAGAGCAAAACCGATTGTTCCAAGCCCTCATTGAGAATATGGGTCAACATGGTGGTGGAAATGGCAACCAACGCCGCGGTTATGAAGCATTTAGCCATCTCGACCCACCCATCTTCAAGGTCACCAAGGACCCTTTGGACACGGATCATTGGATTCGTGTCATTGAGCAAAAGTTCGATTTGATGGAGTGCGATGACTATGAGAAGGTCACTGCTCGCTGCTCATCAACTCCATGATGCCGCGGGAGCTTGGTGGCAAGGCTTTCTCACTCAACAAGATGAAGGTCACCGAGTCACTTGGACCGAGTTCAAGACCGCTTTCCGGGCACATCACATCCCGGATGGTTTGATGGAGCTTAAGGCGAATGAGTTCCTGCAATTTGAAGCAAGGTAACAAGTCGGTGTTGGAGTATACCAATGCTTTCAACTACTTGTCACAATATGCACTTGATGAGGTGTCTTCTGATCCAAAGAAGCAAGGTCGATACCTTCGTGGGTTGTCCTTAAAAATGCAAGGCAAGCTATCCGTGGCCATTTGTGCTAATTACAATGCCTTGGTGAGCATGGCCATAAAAGATGAGAGCAAGATGAATGCATTAGAAGTGGAAACACACAAGAGGGCAGCCTCTTCTACTCAAGGTGGTAGCTCTTCTTAGCGTCCGCGCATGAGGGTGACTCCTCCACCTCGTGTGCCAGGTATGGTGCGCCACAACCAATGTGGATGACCCGTCGTCCACCTACTCCACAAGGGCAGCCACCTCGTCCGATGGGGCAATAATGGGGTGGTGGTGACAATGCTCAGAAGGGCCCATGTTACAATTGTGGAGGGCGAGGGTACCTTCCTCGGGAGTGTCCTACTCCGAGGACGGGCAGAGCCGGCAATGCTCCTAGGCCACCAATGCCTCCTCCTCCTCCTTCCACAAAATCAAGGCAACAAGAATGCGCAAGCCTTTAAGAAGGGAAAGGTAAATCATGTCACGGTAGAAGAAGCAAGTGGGGATGTGCAAGTGCTGGCTGGTATGGTCCCAATTAATTCCTATCTTGCAAGAACCTTATTCGATTCCGGTGCATCACATTCTTTTATTAGCAAGAAGTTTGCATGGCGACATAAATTCCCAATTCATGAGGTGCAAGTACCTTTTCACATAGATGCCCTGGGTTCAACCTTAATCACTAAGCAAGTAGTCAACCAAGCTGAGCTTGAGATGTCGGGACTTTCTTTCTCAGCAAATCTCATACTCATTAATTTGGAAAGTTTGGATGTTATCTTGGTTATGAATTGGCTTACCAAACATGATAGTGCCATTCGTTGCAACCCACGTCAAGTTGAGCTCAAACATCCCTCTAGACAGCGGGTGATTCTCCAACTTAGTGAGAAAACTAGCACTCAGTTCTATTCCTTAAATGCCACTGTGTTACCAGAATTAGAGGCAATTCCGGTAGTATGTGAGTTTCCGGATGTCTTTCCTGAGGAATTACCGGGGATGCGTCCCGACCAAGAAGTGGAGTTTGTCATTGAATTACTCCCCAGGATGGCCCCAATATCCAAACGTCCATACCGAATGCCTCCGAATGAGTTAGCTGAAATGAAGAAACAATTGCAAGAGTTGCTTGATAAAGGATTTATTCGCCCGAACTCCTCACCTTGGGGATGCCCGGCCATCTTTGTGGAGAAGAAGAGAGATCATAGTTTGAGAATGTGTGTGGATTATAGGCCATTGAATGAAGTGACAATAAAGAACAAATATCCTCTCCCTAGGATCGATATCTTATTTGATCAGCTTACCGGTGCCAAATTCTTTTCTAAAATTGATCTTCGGTTGGGGTACTATCAAATCAAGATCCAAGCTGAGGATATTCCGAAAACAGCTTTTTCCACAAGATATGGGCTTTATGAGTACACCGTCATGTCATTTGGTTTGACTAATGCCCCCGCATACTTCATGTATCTCATGAATTCCATATTCTTCGAAGCAGCTTGATGTCTTTGTGATCGTCTTCATCGATGATATCCTCATCTTTTCTAAAACCGAAGATGAGCATGCTGAACATCTCTGTGTTGTTCTCCAAAAGCTCCAGTGATCACCGCCTTTATGCCAAGTTTGGTAAATGTGAATTTTGGCTTAGAGAGATATCATTCCTTGGTCATGTCCTCTCAGAGAAGGGTGTAGCTGTGGACCCAAGCAAGGTACAAGAGGTACTCAATTGGGGACAGTCGACAAATGTTATGGAAGTCCGGAGTTTCCTTGGACTTGTGGGCTATTACCGCAGGTTCATAAAAGATTTCTCCAAGATTGCCAAACCTATGGCTGAGTTACAAAAGAAGACTGTGAAGTTTGAGTGGAATCCCGAATGTGAAAAAGCATTCCAAACTCTTAAGACTCGTCTTACCACTGCACCGGTCCTTGCCCAACCCGATATCACTAAAGGGTTTGATGTTTATTGTGATGCTTCTGGAACCTGGTCTCGGTTGTGTCCTTATGCAAGAGGGACGAGTCATTGCTTATGCTTCTCGTTAGTTTAAGCATCATGAAGAACATTCTCCTACCCATGATCTAGAACTTGCCGTGGTGGTGCATGCTTTGAAAAATTTGGCGGCATTATCTCATGGGTAATCCTTGCAATCTTTACACTGAACCACAAGAGTTTGAAATATATTTTCACCCAATCTGAACTCAATATGAGGCAAAGAAGATGGCTTGAGTTGATAAAGGATTATCAACTAGAAGTTCACTATCATCCCGGCAAGGCGAATGTAGTTGCCGATGCTCTAAGCCGGAAGCTGAAGTGTCATGGCTTGCAAGTTTCTTCCGGAACTTGTACTCTTTGTCATGATCTTAGAAAACTAAATATCTCCATGATTGAGCAAGGCTCACTTGCTTCTCTTCAAATCACTTATGATCTTGTTGATCAAATCAAGAAGGCTCAAAAGAAAGATAAAGGTATGGCCAAAATCCGATCAAAATTGAAGCAAGGCAAAGATAAATGTTTCCGGTTAGATGATCATGGTGTGTTATGGTTTGGTAAATGTTTGGTGGTCCCTAAGAACTTTGAGCTTAGGAAGCTAATTCTTGATGAATCCCATAACTCACAATTTGCTATCCATCCCGGATGCAACAAAAATGTATCATGATTTGAAGCAAAGGTTTTGGTGGACTCGTATGAAGAGAGAAATTGCTTGATATGTGTCGGAATGTGATGTTTGTCAAAGGGTGAAGGCTGAACATCTCAAACCGGCGGGAACTCTTCAACCTCTCCCTATTCCTTCTTGGAAGTGGGAAGATATCTCTATGGATTTCATTACCGGGTTACCCAAGACTCGTGATGGTTATGACTCTATTTGGGTAATTGTTGATCGCCTCACTAAATCCGCACATTTTATTCCGGTTAAAGCTAGATATACCGTGGAGAAATATGCGGAACTCTATCTCACTAGAATTGTGTGTCTTCATGGTGTCCCTACAACCATTGTCTCCGATCGTGGTTCTCAATTCACTTCTCAATTTTGGAGAGCTCTTCATGATGCCATGGGAACTAATCTTCATCATAGTACCGCTTATCATCCTCAAACGGGTGGACAAACTGAGAGAGTCAACCAAATTCTAGAAGATATGCTTAGAGCTTGTACCATCCTTTATAGTGAGAGTTGGGATAAATGTCTTCCTTTCGCGAAATTTTCCTACAACAATAGCTACCAATCAAGTATTGGCATGTCTCCATTTGAGATGTTATATGGAAGAAATTGTAGAACTCCAATAAATTGGTCAGAGTCGGGAGAACGACAATACTTTGGTCTCGATCTTGTCCGAGAAGCCGAAGAGAAAGTGAAATTAATCCAAGAGAGGCTACGTGCAGCCCAAGGGCGTCAAAAGCATTATGCCGATAGAAGAAGGCGAGAGTTGTCATTTGAGCAAGGTGACTATGTTTATCTCAAAGTGACACCATTCAAAGGCACCAAAAGATTTCAAGAGAAATGCAAGTTAGCTCCCCGTTATGTTGGTCCTTTCAAAATATAGCGAGAATTGGAGCGGTGGCATATCGGTTGGATCTTCCTTCATCTTTATCTAGCATCCACAATGTGTTTCATGTCTCACAACTAAGAAAGTGTATTCGAGTTCCAACCGAGGTCACTAACTTGGAATAAATTAATCTCCAACCAAATCTTGCCTACCAAGAGCATCCATTCGCATTCTTGATCAAGCTGAGCGCAAGACCCGCAACAAAGTCACCAAATTTGTGAAAGTCCAATGGAGTCGACACTCCGAGCGGGAAGCCACATGGGAGCAAGAAGATTGCCTTCGACAAGCTTATCCCGATCTATTCTTGGACTTGTGAGTTTCCTTTGTGCTCTAGATGTCATGACAATGTTAGTTTCAGCCAAGTATATTCCTCCTAGTAGTGACTTGTTTCCTTCCCCAAACTTAGGTTATATCTTGGGACGAGATTCTTTTTAGGAGGGGGGTAGATTTGTAACGGCCTACTTTGTTCTCATTGATTATATGCATACATGTGCACCATTTATCCATCATAGGCAACAATTATCCTTGTTGTAATGTTTGGGAAAGAAACTAGATTGGAAAATGTTGAGTGAGGTTAGTTAACTCATTTTTTGGGATTTCTAACGGCAGACCATCCGGCCCTTGAGGGCGGACTGTTCGCAGTTCTAACTCGGAAAAGCTCCAGAACCGGCTGGAGGTTCTGTTAATTTTGGCCGACAACGGCGGACTATTCAAGCCCTGGGGGCGGACTGTCTGCAAGGGATGCCTGGGGTTCGACCAGAACCAAGTTAGAAACTGTCGATTTTTAGCCTTTAACGGCGGACTGTCCGACGATGTAGAGCGGACTGTCCGCAGTAGTACCTGGGAATTCGACCTGAGACGAATTAGGAACTGTTGGTTTCTAGATCTTAAGTTCGGACTGTTTGTGGAGTTAGCCTGGACTGTCCGCAGATTTGTTCTTTCCCCCTCTTCAAAATTTACGAAGTCCCTGTAGGAGTCGACCCACCTATGGCGGACAGTCTGCGGCCTAAGATCGGACTTGTCCGCAATGCTTTCTAGAAAACTAGCAGTTTGCTGACC
Organism: Paspalum vaginatum; assembly: GCA_030272315.1. NCBI lineage: Eukaryota > Viridiplantae > Streptophyta > Magnoliopsida > Poales > Poaceae > Paspalum > Paspalum vaginatum. Next base: position 30,889,417 of record CM059020.1, on the reverse strand, counting down.
GTCCCTGTTGGAGTTGGAAACCCCCAACGGCGGACTGTCCGCACCTTAAGTGCGGACTGTACGCGAGGGTCGCACTGGCACTGTAACGATGCGCTGGCGCGCATGCCTGAGGGCACCTGTCTCCCCTTCGCCCAAAACCCTGAGGGATGGGGTGTTTCTCATGCAGTCCACCCCCATTCAGCCTCCCTCCCCTTTCTCTCTAGCCCAAGGAAGAACAAAGCCTCTCCCTCAAGTTCCTCCCTCAAGATCCACCATTGGAAACCTCGAAGCTTCTCTCCCCTCTCCTCCAAGGTGATCCTTCCTCAATCCCCCAGCTCATCCCTTCTTTTCCATGGTGGAAACCCTAAATCCCCTCTCTCCCATGGTTTTCTCTCTTTAGGTCCAGAGGGAGCTCGTGGCTCAACCTTCTTCCCCTTCTATTTGCATCACTTGGGGGTTGTTCTTGGCACTTCCTCCACCCTAGGTAAGCCCGATTTTGTGGGTGGGATGAGTGGCATTGGTGTGAGCATGGTGTTCATGGTGACCATGGAACTCTCATGCTCATGGGGAAGTAGGGATTTCTAACCCTAGCATGGTAATGTAGATGTGGTTTTAGGATGATTTAGTATGATGTTAACTTGTGGGATGATGTAACCTAGGTAGCTTCACCATTGGATTAAGTATAAAATAATTCTAGCATAGGTGAACTAGTAATGTTTTTGCTTCTTGTGAGACAATAAAATGGAGCTACTTAATCTTGTCTTTGCTAAAATTCATTGCTCATACCTCTTGCACAACACATTATTCACGCATCATGAGCATGACATTGTTCTTATTATTGCATCATATGCACCCATGTAGAGAACACACCGGTGAATCAAGTTGAGCTTGAAACCCCACCGGAGCCCCTGAGTGACGTCCCTCCCGTCGAACAACAAGGCAGGCACCCTTATATACTTAATCTATTTTGGATCAAATTGTGATTACTTGGTTGTGCATTTACATATGTATTGAGCAGAGTCTATTCGACATATCCCTTAGGCCTATCACAAATTATAGATGAGTATGCTTGCTAGGTGTCTCGAAATTAAATGATTAGTGTTGCTTAGAATCGGTAGAAGTCGAGTTGTGGCAAGGTCACTACTTCTCGCGAGCTTTAGGAGTTGTTTTTAAATGAACTTCGTCTTGGAAAGTTAAAATTGGAGCTATATGAATGATTAATATGAATTGGATTTGGTGCAAGGCGATGCTTGCTTAAGTCAAATAAGCATGCTAGTTGTTGCTACGGTTTTGAGCACCTTTTCCCTACTCACCACATACTTATTTATGGGATAGGAAGCTCAGTACCATAAGTCGCCCGAGGCATCCAATGGATTCGGTCGAGTGGGTTGAGGTGTGGCCGGAGTTGCCTGACGTACTAGGGGCTCGGTGCACTTAGCCTTTTCCGTCTGTTCAGAGGATGTTTGGGGCGAGTATGCGAAAGGTTGAAGGCATGAATCAACCCTTACTCTTGGCCCAGGGTATGGAGGTTCGGTCTTGTGCCTCGTGTGGGAAAAGGAGTACACTCTGGCCGGTGGTAAAATCTATTCGAATAGCCGCGCTCTCGGTCATTGAGCACGCTCATTTCAGTCGACTTCAATATAGAGTTTCGTATGGGAGCTATGGAAGATTGGCTCTTGAACATTGTATTTATTTTTATATATTTGTTTGGTAAATGCTTAGAATGAGGCTAGATGCTTGGTCTTTTGCTTATTATAACTTGCTCAAATGCGTTTATTATGTCAAGTTAAAATGAATGAGCTTTTCATTCCACCATATATTTGTGGCTATGGGATAAGACCTGCTACTACGAAATGTACTAACGGTGATGCCGTTAAGTTGATTTCAGGTGAGCCAGAGGCCGTGTATGGCTACTTCTATCCTGCTGAGGCCGGTGAGGGCCATGAGTGATAAGCTTGAGCTATATTTGGGGTCGTGTTGTGGTTTGAGACATGTTCCTTATTTTGTCGCATGTCGTATGTGAGAGCAACGTCGAGACTATTCCGCTGCGAGACTCTGAACCTTTTATGTAATATTTGAACCTTGGTGTGTAAAACTAAATGTTATGTTGTGATGATGTATGACATGTAACTTGATCTTGGATGGTCTTGTGTTGGGATTGTGGAATACCGGGATTGCTCAGGTTAAATTGGGGGTTCGATGGACGAAACCTGGTTTAACTCGGGAAATGTAGGTGGTTCCCTCACAGATAGACCTTGGCAACCAGAGATCTACCTCAAGGTTGTTTTGTAGACCAAACTAATCAGACCAACTATCAACATTAGCAATGAGCAGTTGGTCCACATTGTTCCTCATACACTGTTGAAATCACTGCACACAAATTGAATCAACCAAGATGAAATATGTAAAACAAAGGGTGTAGTCGGATTTTCTACCTCTAATACTGTATCGTTGGCCAGGTAATAGGATCTGCCAGTTGCAAATGGAGGTGTCATTAACCGGAGCACCCAACCACCAGGTAGAATTCTTTCTTTGACAGTTACATATGTGCCGCTTTCATTCTTCTTCCTGCACAAACAGGGGGCCAACTGTTATTTGACAGTAATGGAATCAGCTATAGAGGCAAACTACCGAGCGCATGTTGTGCATCGTCCATGATAGAGGCACCGAGGCACCGCTGGCCAGGTGTTGCCACCGGATCCTAGCCGATCTAGGATTGCCGACTGATCGGTCGGTGAGCTTCATGGGCCACAGCAGATATAACGTTTTTTTTATAAAAAAGCCATTGAGATCTAGGACTTTTTGGTCGTAGCATTTTCTTTTGCAGCTATCCTAGTGTCAATATAATCAATATAGTGTTTTGATCTATATTCATAAATCATCTTAACTATAGATCTAAATATTGTATCGAACTATTCCCACACCAAGATTTCTTCAAACGCAAAACTTATAAACTAAAAAATTTGTAGGTCACGTTGTGCTCTATAGTTTGTATGCAAATTTTATTTTCGTTTAGGTCCGTATCTAGAATATAGGATCGTGTAGGTCATGTTGTATCGTTCTGTGCAGAGCGCAACAAAAATATTAAGGGCAAGTGTGCTTAACTCTAGCTTTAGATCAAAGAAAAAACAGAAAAAATGGACATACCAATTGATTCTGTAGCTGGGCTGAGAGCTAACGCCGGCAACTGAGAAATAGGGGGTAATTTGGACACTAGGTCTTCTCGGGACAAGGAAAGGGGCTTGGAAATAGTGATTTTGGGGCTAAATTGGCTGGAAAGTAGACTGTTTTGTGTCATTTATATTTGTCAAAATGTATACATAGCATATACTGATATACAACCTTTTTGTAAAAATTATTATGGGTATTCAGTTCAATACCCTTAAATTGAGGTGGGGCCGCCATTGTGCTTAGGAACGGCCATGGCTACAGCAGGTCTTTAGGGTCGACGGTGCAAAAGAGCTCACAAGGAAGAGAGCGCATGCGGCAAGAACACGACGGTGGCTTGCACGAGGCGGAGGTGGACCATGCGTGGTGACCTTCGATGGCAGAGACGAGTCGACATTGATTTCGACGATGCTAAGGAGCACTGGCGCCTCACATGGATAGAAGTATTTATTTTCTATCCTTTTGAACAAACCAACCATCTAACGACATGGATGCAATATGATTATTAAGCTTCTCTAAAGGCATGACTTATATGTACATCGTGGTTCTGAGGTCTAACTTCTAGGCTAATCATTTGGTTGTCATCATATTGTTATTGTGCATGTGCCACGTAAGGGTACATACCAAATTTACTAATAATATATATATATATATATATATATATATATATATATATATATATATATATATATATATATATATGTATGTATATATATATGTATATATATAAGTAATAAATAGCGAGTTAATTAAAAATCTTTTTTACCTAACAGATTCATACCCATATAGATTTAGATATATACATTGTCCCCATAATTTGGGAACTGGACCCACCAAAATCGGGCGGAACAACGGCAGAACGCAGTTCCTGCTATGATAATCACCGCCTCCAGGGTATCTTCCCGAAACTTTTTTCACCAACCGCACTTTTTAGCCGCCTCACCCATCGTCTCCTCCTCTGCCTGCCGATCCGAGCGCTTCTATCCTGCTCATCACTGGCCATCCACTGCCGGCCCGAATAAAAGCTACGGGCCTCATCGGTAGAATTATACCGGCCCAACGATGAATAAATACATCTCAAACGTGATAAAGGTACAATATCAACTGTAGTATAGTACCAAATCGTCCGTCAAACTCTAGATTATCCTGTTCATAAATCATAACTTGACAACTAAACTAAGCAAATAACATGGAAAGAGAAAACATGGAAAGAGAAGGGGATCTAGAGAGAAGAAATCGATGAGACGAGACCAGGGAGGATGCGGCCGGCGCCAAGAGGATGACGCAGAAAAAAAGAAGCACCGGGACTTCTAGCCCAACAGCAATCGCATATATATAATCAAAACAAGTTTGATGAGAGAGAGCAACAGCAAGAACAGGAGAGAGGAGTCCAACGGCCAGGAGCACGCCGAGAACTGCAACTGGGCTGGGCCTATTTCTCTGGGCAATAACACACTTGGGCTGGATGTAAGTTGCGAGATAATTTTTACATTTCTCTTTTATTTGCACATTAAGTTAAGAAATATTAATTCTAACAAGTTTTATTCTCAATTTTATTACATGAATTTAAAGTGATCTTAAGCATATTTTGAAGTATGTTTTAAGATTGAGGTTATTAGTTTTATAAGGTAAACTTTTATGTAATAAATGATTTATGCATTGTTTAAGCTCTAAATTTAAGTGCAATTAAAATAATAATTGTTTATTTAGGCATACTAAATCTCATCATTAACTGGATTTGGAATGAAAAAAAATCAAAATAATTAAATTTTATAGAATTCAAATAAAATAAAACTAAGTGGGTAATAGCCTTATTTATAGGTTTCAAATTGGCAAAGTAAACCCCGAGAACAAAATTAGTCTTTACTAATATATGACCAACTGATTGGATATATTTTATAAGTTCACTCTTGTTAAAAGTTACTTATTTGTCCATTGCGTAGATTAGGGGTGCAAATGGTGTGGATAATTATCCGAATCGATCCGATCCGAATCCTAATTATAAGGATATGGACGAGTTGTTTTTATATCCATGCGGATATGGATAATCCAAATCCGACTTACGTGCGGATGCGGAGTAGGATATGGTATCACTAAAATCCGACGGATATGGAGTATCCGATATTTGAACACGGATTATCCGATGTTTATAATAGGATAATATCCGATTAGTTTGGCAAGTACATAAGGATCAAAGATGATTGGTTTATGCCAAAAATACAGTCACTATTATTTTTATTATCGATATGTAAATTATGATGTGAACAATTATACTTAAGTTTATGAATTATTGATCATCGTAAAAAAAGTTACATGTAAGCATGTATTATCCGATGTTTTTCAAATCCGTTTCCGCTCCGACACCGATCTGACTCCGCACCATTTCTGATATCCAAAAAAATCCGTATCCATAACCGAATAATATCCGTTCCGCTCCGAATCCGACAAAATAAATAGGATTAGGATATGAAAAAGTCATTATCTACTCCGATCCGATCCGTTTGCATCCCTAGCGTAGATTTTTAAATAGACACGAGTGTGCCGCATGTGCATGATGACTCCAACCTATACACTTGCTTTACTAAGTTGCCGCTCACATGAAACCATTAGAAAAAAATAAGGCATCAAAAAGATTTTTATGATTGCTACATCTCAAGCAGTTCAATGACTTTTTATGATATGTCACGACTACTAATTTGCAATCTTATTTAAATGTTATAATATGTATTATCTTTTCCACAATATCTCATTGTTTACCGTTAAGTGAATATTTTAATTAAAAAAAGTTAGTCACGTGCAGGACGCATACATTCAATCCGTTGCTCCAAAGACTTATGAAAGGGAAATTTTCTATAAAGGAATTGAATTTTCCAAAGTTCTTTTGTTTTTCCTAGATTCCAAAGGAAGCATGGTTGCCGTATTTTGTGTAAATGTTTGTAGCGTGTGTATTTTAAACAATCGACGAGTCTAGACTCTCTTATTTTTTATAAAACAATTGTATAAAAATAGGAGTCTCAAACTTACTCCGTCTCTGCATGGTTGATCCACACATCAAAATTAATATTTATATAGTTTTAAAATATGTCAATAATCAAAATTGAACCAGTACTTATTTATTCACGTGCGTACGCACGTGCATTTTTACTAGTATAAGTAATTTACTTATATTAATGAAGTAACGGTAATAACTTATGATGCAAGGAAAAAAATGGCCGAAAACTGTCGGACCACGAATTGAAGTCGTAAAGGAGTTCAATAAGGGAAGATGATTCTGGGCGACACTACTGTTTGCTCATCGTCGCATCTCATGTATAGAAATTACATTACAAGTTTACATTTTACAACCAACCATTAGAACATATGATTATTCCTCTGTTTTTCCACGAGCTTTCTAAGTGGAGCTCGGTCTCGGCTAGCCACCGCAATTCTGCCAACCATTTTTAGACCCAAACACAATTAAACAACAACGCAGCCCAGCTAGCCCAACCCAGAAACGGGCTTATTCCTTCCGGCACGAGGCCCACAAATTGGGTCCAGAAACGAGAAAAAGGAAGTGCTGTGATCATCGAAAGGGTTCGATCACCAGAAAAAAGTGGCGCACGGATCGACCCGCCCCTCACGCCAAAAGAATCCTGCTAGCCCTAGGTGCTGGTTGGTGGTTCACACACACGGGTCAAGTTGCCGGTATTCGCACAGTAATCGATTCATAGAATAAAGATTACAGAAGACTCTAAATAAAAATAAACAAGCACAATTAAAACGAGCCTCCAACAAATAAGTCTAGCTGAGAAAAAAACATTAATTTACAGCCAAGCCTTTTTCGGTCAAGTTGGGAAAAAAAATTCTGGCTCTAAATATCATTAGAACTCTTGGAAACATGTCCCTGCAGGCTACACTAGCGGCAGTCTCTTCATGCAACAGATGGAAATTCCGGTCCTCACCACATGAAAATCGCTGCTGCAATGCATTCCTAAGTAGATAGTTCAAACCTGCCTGAAGCAAAGTAAACAAACAAAATGGTGAGAAATGAACATGGCTCACAAAACAAGTAATGAATTCTAGCCTTCTAGGATCATATAGAATCTCATGTATAGAGTGATCTCAGTGAGTTGCCTTTCAAACAAATCATTTGGGTACATGCTACTTGAGCGAGAAAAAAAATCTGTATTATCTAATTTCATAATACAACAACTATTAGATAATAAATTTTTGATATACACAAAGAAGGAAGCCATGGAACAAGTTACTGATTTATCCTAAGGTGACTAAGGTTTCAACCATGGTTAAACACAAATACCAGCATACCTGGTTCAAGGATTTTTCCTTGTTTCCATCATCTAAATAGGAGCATAATTTTCTAGGAAAAGAAGAGAATACAACTTTAACAAATTTTGAGCTAACAATTTGGCAAGAAATAGGCATATTACACTGCAGCGAGCTTAAAACAGTAAGGCCCTCTTTGGTAGAGCTTCCTAAAAATGGCTTCGAGCTAGAAGCAGGAGAAGCCATGTTTTAGTGGCTTCTATTTTCTAGCGTAAAAACGGTTTCTCCCCTCTATGTCTTCTCGTTGGATCCGTTTCTTAAAAAAAAAATGTTTGGTAGAGCTTCACCTGGAGCATGAGAAGCCAGAGCCGAAAACCACACAGGAAGCCATACCAAAGAGGCTCTAAATCTGATTGATCGGCTCGCATTACATGCCTCTCGTAGTGACCACTCTCTTGTCTCTGCCCCTCTCGCCAGCACCACCCCAACCAAATCCTTCTGCCTAAAGCTTTGCCATTGTGGAAAAAAAGAATTGCTGCTGCCTGCTGGACAGAATCGACGCCTAACAAAAAAATTCGGGATAAAGAACCCACATGTATCCATGGTCGGCGTACCAGGGGAGGTCGGGGAGCATCGTCTCATCGACGTCGTAGACCAAGGCATCGCGGCTGTCGCTACCCAGCGTTACGGCTGCACACGTAGGCAGCGGAGAGGAGCGAGGGTGGTGAGGGGAGGGAGGAGCTAGCGTGCGAGGCGGCGGGTTGGATGCGAGCGAGAGGAGCGACAACAGCGGGGAAGGAGCTGAGCATGTACGGTTCAACCCCTAGGGTCACCGCGGTTCTGACCCCTTTGCCCATGCTCGCTTTAGGATCGTCCCGATCCAAACCGTGGGCTCATTTTAGGAGCGGATCGACATCACGAACGGGCCGACCCGGACCATTTGCAGGCCTACATGGAGCCACCGCCACGTCTCCTGTGCCTGCCGCCACCTCACCGCCGGCCATGCCGCTTGACAACGACGAGCTCCTTATCGAGATCCTCCTCCGCCTCCCGCTCGACCGCTCCATCCTCCCATGCACCGCTCTCGTCTGCAGTCGCTGGCAGCGCCTTGTCTCCACCCCGGCCTTCCTCCGCCGCTTCCCCGCCCGGTGACCGCCCCTGATCGGCGTCTTCAACAGATGCCACGGGGAGACGATCTTCACTCCCCATGCCCGAAGAGCAGTGCATCACCTCCGCACACACACACTCACGCTCCTCCCTGCTGCCGCAGCGCCCCGGCGAGTGCTTGAGTCTCCTCGGCTGCCGCCCGAGGCCGTCATCTGGCACCCCATCACCAGCCGTCTCCTGCGCCGCTTTTCGTACCCCCCGGAGTTCGAACATGAGGAACCGTTGGGCCTTCCAACGGCGCGGTGGCATGCGCGGCCAGGCGACGACAGCGGCGGTTTGCACGGCAGGGGACTGCCACTTGCGCCTCTTCAGGCTGGTCCTGGTATGTGCCAACCCAGACTTCACACGGGCGTTCGCGTGTCTCTACGAGTCAAAGAATTGGGGATGGGGACACGTAGCCTCGGCTGCTACCACGTTTCCATTCCGTTGTGCAAGCCCTAGCCCTAGCTTTCTCCAGATCGAAAAACCCTCCTTGAGTTCGATCTGGGGACACAACGTCTCTCAGCGGCCGACATGCATGCCTAAAAGTCGTCTTGTTGACAGCGAGGGACTATCAAATCTCACAGACACATGAAATTAGGCCTGTACATGGTCCGGGTTAAGCAATTTTTAGTTAAAACCCAATGTACCCAACCCGCAAAGAGTCTAACTAGATGGTTTGGAACCCGGTGGGTTGGACGACGGGCTTGACGGTTTAGCATGGCATGCACCTGTCGCTGGCCTGGTTGATCCCCTACGATGAAGACCAAAAGGCTCCTCGGGTCAGCAGCGAGCAGGCAACGCTAACGGAGACCATGCGGGGGTTTGCAGAGTAGACCTTCTCTAATCGCCATGTCGAACTGCGCAAGGTGGGAACCCAGCCAGTGCAGCCTTCTCTCACCACTCATCTCGTCACCTCATTCGACACCGCCGTAGGCAGCTCCGGCGAATTGTTCGTAGCAAATCGGTGGCCCAAAGCATCGGCACTGTGGGGGTATGGTCAAGACGATGGGTCTTATATATCGACGATGTTCACTCACACCACAGCCCCGGCAATGACGTAAGGACAATCCGACGATGGGCTACCACCGCACCATGCGGGCAGGGGCAGCCGTGCCTACCAGGCTACCAGCCACACGTACGCCATAGATGGGTTCCAGGAGAGCATGAGCGCAGCCAGCTGATAGCAGAGAGGGAAGGATGACTGGACGAACTCGCGAATGATGATCTGGTACGCTAATGGTGCTGGTGTCAGTAGCTATCCAGACGGCAGGGCTCCGTCCTTTCAATCAGCGAAGATTGTATTTGAACGGGTTTAGGGGTTTGGAACCGTAGGAAACCAACCCGAACGTTGTTGCTAGAGCGGCTTCGATATGGTCCGGTTCTCGGTTTTCTCCGGGTATGAACCAGACCATCTACAGGCCTACATGACACTAGTGAACTTGGCTTCGTGGTCTTGAAGAACAATTTCAGCATCCAGTTGCTGGCAAGGAAGGTTAATTTTGATGGCTGTGGCGCTGTCGAATGGGTACTGCAGAAAACAATTGAGCTAGCTGCTAGCTAGACAAGATCCTTCCGCTAACGCCAGTTGAGAAATGGCGCCAACGGATACTTGCACTGCTACAATACTCCACTGCAGGAACGTCTCTCAATTCACTGTGGCATCGGCTCCAATAAAAAGCCGCTCCTATTGCTTTCAAGACGGGCCCCATTAGAAAGACCGCTCCTACTGCATACTGATCAGGAGCGTTGAAACGCACGAACCTGCTCCTGTTATCTGTACTGAGTGGTCGGTGCGGTGAACCGCTCCTGTTTAATGCTGTTAGCAGGAGCGGTTGGTTAGGTCCACCGCTCCTGCTGGGGGACACTTAGCAGGAGCGGTGCAAGACACCAACCGCTCCTACTATTTTTATCACAGAAGTGGTTGTAGCCGTCCACCGCTTCTGATAGAATAGCATGAACGATTTGTACCATGCACCGCTCCTGCTATTCTGCCCCGTATAATATCACCTTCTCTTTCCTCGGGTTAGTGTACACCCGAGGAAGAGCTGCTGTTTTAGTTTTTGGAAGCTAGCTAATAGCTAATAGCTAATGGTGGCCAAACATTGAAAAATAGGAAGAGGGGGCTTTTCTTTTTATATTTTTTAGGAGTTGCAAGCTAGAGGGTAAGCCTCCACTCTCTATGCATCTAATTTGAGTATCTTTAAAGCATTAGTGGTAAAAGTAGATATGATTTAAATGTCATTCTCTCTCTCCTCTCATGTGTACTGGAGGATTTATTATCTTATACCACTAGATGCTTTAGGGTAATGGACTAGATTATGGTTGTCTCAGCTTTGTACTAGCATGCAATTGGTTGTTACTTTTAGAGTTGTATTTACTCTCTATTAGTGGATTTCTTCTTCTAGATCTAGTTTGAAACCTAGGTAGAAGGATGGTGTATTAATTAACTTTATAATGTATCATTTGTTGTATTCATTATTATACCTTATTAATTTCCATCATAAATATCTTTCATGATTGTAGTCCTCATGATTGTACTCCTAATGATTAGACTCTCATAACTACATTTAATAAATACACTTCATTAATAGCCTTATTAATGAAGTACACTCATAAATAGACCCTCATAAATACACTTCATTAATAGTCTCATTAATAATAACCTATTCATCAATGATACGATATTATATATTTGTGAACTTTTAATATCTATAGATGACACGTGGTTGGATGTATAACTGGCCAAGGATGGGGCGGCCTTACCGTGAGGAAGAGGATAAATTTATTGAAGCTGTGAAGAAGGATGCGATAAAGAAAAAGATTCTCGGCATATGTTGTCCTTATAAAAGCTGTATAAATCAGAAGGTTTGGACGGATCCAGTCAGCATTAGATCGCATTTGATCGTTGTTGGGTTTGTGAAAGAGTACTTTGTTTGGATCTATAGCGGCGAGCAACAAGCACCTCCCAAACCAACAGATACCAACCAGGCCTCAGATGAACTCATTGGCGGCGATGTGGATGATAACAACGACACATTCTTCAATGCAGATTTTGATACGTTGGATTATGGTGGTGATGATGAAGAAGAAGACAATGGTGGTGGAACATATTACTCCGTACCTTCAAAGAGTATCAAAGACTTGGGACTTGATGCCGATTCAGATGTAGATGACCTTGAAGAAATGTTGAAACACTTCAAGGCGAATATCCTTCTTGCGGGTGCAAAAGGAGCAGAGAATTTCAAGGCGGTAAAGGATGCTGTAAAGAAGAGTGTGTATGAGAAGACAAAGGGTTGTCCTACTCATTGGTCTTTGCTAAGTTTTGTACTCGAGCTGTTGATTCTAAAGGTCAAGTACGGTCAGTGGTCTGACTCTAGCTTCAACGATCTGTTAAAACTCTTATCGTGGTTGCTTCCAAAGCCTAACTTTGTGCCTGCCAACACATATCAAGCGAAGAAAGTTATTAGCCCCTTGACAATGGGAGTTGAAAGAATACATGCATGTCCGAACCACTGCATCTTATACTGAGGGAAATTTGAGAATCTGGAGAAATGCCCAACTTGTGGCGCCAGTCGTCACAAGCGGAATGACATATACTGTGGTGATGGTGAAGGTTCCTCTAATGGAAAGAAGAGGAAGAAGAAGGTTGCACCCAATCCTTTTGAAGAACATACATGCTTAGGCATCGACAAGAACAAGAGAAGAACCCCTGCCCTAGTCATGTGGTACCTCAATCCAATCGATCGCTTAAGGCATATATTTGCAAACCCTACCTTTGCGAAGCTGATGCGTTGGTGGTATTGTGAGCGAACAAAGGATGAGGAAATGCTTTCACACCCAGCTAATGGCACGCAGTGGCAAAGGTTTGATGAATTGTATCCCGAGTTTGCAAAGGATCCAAGAAACGTGAGGTTTGCACTTAGTACAGATGGAATGAATCCTTTTGGAGAAAGGAACAGCACACATAGCACATGGCCGCTGATACTGACCATATACAATCTACCTACATGGCTTTGTCAAAAGAGGAAGTACACAATGTTATTTGGTTTGATACAAGGGTCTAAACAACCGGGCATTGATATAGATGTCTTCCTTGAGTCCTTGATGGAAGATATGGCGAAGCATTGGAACGATGGGGTCAAAATGACCGATTTAGTAATAAAGGAGTTTACACTCAGAGGAATGTTACTCACTACGATCAACGATTACCCTACAAACTTCTCGCTATCTGGATAGATCAAAGGAAAGAAAGGATGTCTAGTATGCTTGGATGCAACGACCTCTGAGTTCCTCGATGGATCTAAAAAGGTTGTGTACATGAAGTACCGCCGTTACCTAGTTTAAGGGCATAGGTACCTCAGAAAATAGTTCAACAACCAATTCGATGGCAAGGACAAAAAAGCTTCAGCACCAAAAAGAAGACACACTAGGAAACATGTTTTCGATATGGTTAGGAAGATCAACATTTGCTACGGGAAGAAGATCAAGAGAACTAAACCCCCTATTGAAGGCGTGCCTTTCAAAAAGCAATCAATCTTCTTTAAGTACTTGCCATATTGGAAGGACTTGGAGGTTCCACACGCCATCGATTGTACGTGCCTAAAGAAGAATGGTTTGATAGCACTATTTGTACATTGATGGATGTGAAAGGGAAGACAAAGGACGGCCTGAAGTCACGTCGGGATCTGGTAAATATGAAGATCAGAAGTGAGCTCCACCTTGTGGAACAAGGCAATGGGAAATTTAAGCTCCCCGCCATGAGCTTCAACCTGACATCAGATGAGAAAAGAGAATTGTACCTGTGTCTACGTGGTCTAAAAGTGCCCACTGGTTTATCATCTAATATCAGGTGTCTAGTATCCATGAAAGATTTGTCCATAAGTGGGTACAACGCTCATGATTGTCATATGATGCTGACCGTGTTCCTTGCTGTTGCTATCAGGGCTATCAATCTAGTATTCGTGCAGATAGTGGTCTCTCGGATGGTCTATTTCTTTAGCAAGATTTCACAAAAGGAGATTCGTCTTGAGCGCCAGTACAATATCCAAGTCAGATCGAAATTTCCGGTATGAAAGAAAAGACGTGTACATATGCATATGTTCAAACAATGTACTATAAATTGAACTTGTTTGTAAAACATAGTGCTACAAGCAACCAAGGGGAACTGGATACTGTGGATACTATGTTTGTGAGTACCTCAGGGTCGATGGGAGGTACAGAACTAATTCTGAAAATGTAAGTACTCAAAAACATTATCTCGTTTTATTGCATGTAGTGCATGTGTGCACATAATTAAGACCACCTTGGCACTGTTAACACTCACATCATCTTTTTTTGGTCCAGCTCCCCGAAATCCCTAAAACAAGTCGACCTCTCACTGAGACTAATCTCATGAACATCGTTGCCGACCTATGCTATTTCACAATGCACGAGGTAATCAACCTGCGAGGGAAATTCTTCGATCACGATTCATTTTTAGCAACAGAAGAAATATACCGTCGATTGTTCCGGTGGGAGTATCACCTGTTCTAGTTAAGTTGTTGTGTTCGATGTATAAACATATACTAATCTATGTGCGATGTGTTTTGTAACTAGGTAGCACGCACGGCAAGGTTACACTTAATATTTATGTTAATGTGGCTCAAAAATGTATATAGCAGAAAAGCATGTATTAGGATTTGAAAAATAGCCGAAGCAATACATTTCAATCCATACAATTTCGAAAACAAATCACTTTTGAATTTGGCGGGAAACAGAAAATACAGGGCTTTTTCAAATTATGGCGAAAATGAAACAGGAGCAGTGAAAAACTAAAACCGCTCCTGCTGAAGGCCACAACAGGACCGATTCATGTTTTGAGCCGTTCCTGCTAGGGAACTCATTAGGAGCGGTGGTTGTTTTGCACCGCTCCTGTAAGGACCTCAGCAGGAGCGGCTCTGAGGTCCTTACATGAGCGGTCGTGGAACCGTTCCTAAAGTGGTTCCACTGTAGGAACTCACGAGTAGGAGCGCTTCCAAAAATCGCTTCTACATGTGCCTCTTTCACCACTCCTACAGTGAACTTTTGTAGTAGCGTTGGGTACGATCCGGACAGCAACATTGTTTTTCTGACATCTATCCGTATTTTCATGATCCAACTTGAGTCGTTGCAGTTCACGAATATTTTTAAAGGCAGTTTTGGGATCACATGTTTTCCCTATTTTCGGTATACAAGTTTCTGCACTGCTGCAGGTAACTACGCTCTCACTTTTCACATATATATGCTGTTACTACTTTAGTTTGGTATACAATCTGTTCGTTGAGAACAATTTAATATGGATGGCTAACTGGATAACTATGTTACTAATTTTAAAAAGGATAAAAAAGTTGGAAACTAGTACAAAAGTACGACTACAGATTTACAGTTACTATTGCTTGCATGATATAAAACATGTGCTAAACTTACTTTTCAGCATTTGATTATTACTAACATTGTATTAGAAAACAAACAAGCAGGACACATTGAAGACAAAGTTGAAATATTCTATAGTTTTATTTTCTCACTGGGAAACTTAGAGTTTGTTCTCTCCGTACATTCATTTTCTTTTTGATCTATTGCACTTTCTGTTAAATGACAATCTATATACAAATGGCATTCATATTTACTTGATTCAAACAATTATATGGTGCTACGTTTATCTGATACGTGGCCAAGTTCTACTATTTCCATCCAAGCCTGCCTATATAGGTTTGTTGGTGAAATATCCTGAGGAACAGTTATAGATAATTCATTTTGTTTCTTTGATCAGTTTAGTGGTACAAACATGTCATTCAACCTACATTGCACAATATACGATTGCTATGGGGCCAAAGTAATTTTCGCTGTACTAAACAATTGATTTGACATTCTCTTCCCCTGCTTCTAATCTTGTAATAAAATAGACTACCTACATTCTTTTGTGTATGATGCTCCTCATTAGCTGTCAGACAAGAAAGATGGGAGGGAACATGTATATTAAAGATGTCCTCAGTTTGCATACATAAAAAAAAAATGATATCCCCTTTTCCTTGTTAAAAATGAACAGTCTGATCATTTTCAGTTCCAAGTGTAATTCCTCAAAACGCTGATGGAAATATATTTAAATCAAAACATGCACATTCCTTTTTCCAGTAAAAAACTCAAATATATTTCTAGTTCCTAGTGGACTTTTTAACAATCAAAACAACACTAACCAAAGATTAAGCGTACACACTACACCTTAAACACAATATTAGCAGTCATGGTAATAGGTTCATATCTAATCAGAGAGAATGCAGGTACATAGGGTCCATAACAAACCATGCAAGATATCTTAAACATCGATTAATTAAAGGTAAAACTCCCCAGCATGGGTCAGCAGAGTCAGCTTGATGGATTTGTACATTATCCTGGTACTACCATCCTTTGTGTACAGTAGTGATTAATTCATCTCCACTGACAATGGCAATTTTTCTCCTATCACAATCTAAAAGACACCAAGCATACAAGCCAGAAATTGTTCCATAGCTCAGTATAGTTGTTTGAGATGAACAACAGATATGGCCTACTATTTAGCAAAAGAATATACAAACCAAAAAAGTATCATGATCAAGAACTAGCTATCAATCAAAAAATCGAACCACCTCCTAGGCATATTTTGCCAATGTTACAAATGGTGCTTGACAAGTCGAAGTTGAGCACGAGGTGTGACAGCATTGTTAGATATTCAGTTTCCAAAAGTAAAAGTACTATCTAGCTACTTCCACAACTAATATTTACTATATTAGAGCCACTACATTTCCGTTCAGTAGAATATCTCAAA
The DNA here is from genome assembly GCA_030272315.1 of Paspalum vaginatum. Classification (NCBI taxonomy): domain Eukaryota; kingdom Viridiplantae; phylum Streptophyta; class Magnoliopsida; order Poales; family Poaceae; genus Paspalum; species Paspalum vaginatum. The sequence goes on along the minus strand of CM059020.1, from coordinate 30,873,039 downwards.
AAGTCAGTATCAGAAGTCAGAACAACATATATATAAAGGCTGTATAATACATGAATACAAACAGCAAAGGGCCAGAGCCAACCAGCAGCGAGAAGAAGCTAATGAAAGGGAAGGCGGTACCTTAACCAGAGAAAGGTAGATGTGGTCGTGAATTCCAAATCTAGTTCAGGACAAGACCCGGTGTTGAAGTTGTTGTTGTTGATGAAGTTCACGTCCTCTGATTCATTTCCGGGGCAGCTGTTCCTTGTGTGGCCGGTATTCCCGCAATGCTCGCACGTCATACGAGAATCCAAGGCCTGAACTGGAGAATCTTAGGAGCATTCTCCAGCCATTTCACAAGGAGATCCATCTTGGCAGCGAGTATGTCGGTGCTGTCAATATGGTGGACTCCATGGGTCTTATTGTTTGTCCTATCCTCTTTCCATCCCTGGTTGCTCGCCATCTTCTCGATGATAGCGCGGGCAGCAGTGACGCTCAGGGATAGGAAGGATCCTCCACAGCTACGTCGAGATGCTCTTGTGCGGACTGGTGTAGTCTGTGGAAGAAGCTCTAGATTATCGGCCACTATTCTATACCATGGTGGGGGCAGGCAGCGATGTACTCTTGAAGTCATTCCCACGCCTCCGCCACTGACTCATCTGCGAGCTGTTGGAAGCTCGAGATTCGGTTCCTCAGGGAGCTCGTCTTCCCCAACGGGAAGTACTTTGCAAGGAAGGCATTTGTGCATGCCTCCCAGGTCATCAAGTTGGTGCGGTTCATATAGAACCACTGTTTTGCCTTCCCCACTAGTGAAAATAGGAAAAAGCGAAGCCGAACAGCATCATGTGTTACACCTTTGATCGTGAAAGTGCTGCAGATCTCCAGAAACTCCTGGAAATGGTTGTTGGCATCCTCTGACACCTAGACCATGTGGATGACACCTGGCTTGAGCTCAAAGTTGTCGCCCACCTGCACCTCAGGCCCGATAGGGATGTTGTTGGTGGAGGGAGCAGAGAACTTGCGAACAGTCTTCTCAGCCATCGGTGGTGTCTCGGTAAATCAGCTTGACTGTCCAAACTCTAGTGTTAATGGCATAGGCATCTGCCCGTGGATGGTCTTTTGATGGACTCTCCTTCTGAGCAACGACTCTGGATTGTTGTGAAAATTTGCCAGTAGGTCTAAACCGGTCATACACCCCTCTGTCACCCAACAATAAAGTAGAACCCAACAATAAAGTAGACAGAGGCAAATGAGCCCACTAAGAAATAGTGGTATGCTATCAATTTTACAATACCTAGGTTCGAACAAAATCAAACTTCTATTGCCAATTGCTTCCTCGGCAACGGCGCCAGAAAAAGCTTGTTGACGTCTCTTAGTGTAACAGATTTTACTCCGCAAGCGCATGGAGATTCGATGTAGCTTTTTCACCCAGAGTATTCCGAGCATCGTAAAATCCATAGGGAAGCAATGGCTAATAGGTGGAATGATATGTTCGAACTTCAATCAGCATTGTAAAGCTAATAACTACCAACTATTCTTACACCGGGGGTAAGGTAAATATAGATAGTGTATGGTGGGAAGAGTAAACAGAGACCAAAGCAGTCAGCAAACTAGGTATTGCTATTTGGGAGGACAACGAGTGAGATTAAGATATCCAAACTCTATTTATTAACTACTGTAAAGGAGTATTCGCGGTTGAACTAAGTTAAATGAACACAGATTAGGATCTTGCGTCGAGTGAAATTCTAGACTACACCGAGGAGGCACAGGGGTAGATAGTTGGCCAACCGAACGGCAACTAGCTAACGCCTACGAGCTTACCGAACGACGGGGTGGAATACAAAGGCTCCCTAATGTTGTCACCAAGAGGGTCTACCAACCAGATCTGCGTGGGTAAGATGGCACGCTACACTAGTGATCAAGTGAGAACTTGATCACTAAAGTTCTTCCTTGATCAGAGGCTGAGAACTAACTTAATCTTAGATCAAAGTCTAAGACAAGCTTATAGCACCAGCAAGTCTAGCAAGATTCAAGTAACTTAAGAACAACTCAAACTTAAGCCTTGGTCTAGTATGCAAGAAGGTACACCACACTAGGCAAGTGTAAGAAAATAAAGTAAAGTATGACTAAAAGATAGAGCAATGATGTATATTGTACTGAAGTAACAAGAGTACAAAGATAGAAAGATACAAGAGTTTTACCAAGACTCCATGCTACTCTGGAATCCCTAAGGCAAAGACTTAGACTCAACTGTAATTCCCAAGACTATCCTATTGCTACAAGACTAAGACAATGGTGTGTTCACTCAACTTCCACACTTCACAAGTTAGGCCTAAGCACCTATTTATAGCTACCAAGTGAGTGTGGGTACTTGTAGGCTCGGTATGGCGTTACAAGGGGTAGGTAGGCTAGGCAGCCTGGTGGGAGGCCGAGCAGCTCCACCCTAGGCCGGGCTACTTGGATGTCCCTTGGATCCACTGCCATACTTCATCCTACCGTCCATCCTCACTCACCAAGGTGGTTACAAGTCGGTTGGCGGTTATAACTTGTGCTTTTCCCTTGATGGTTGGATCTTCTTTGTGTTTCTTCCTTAGCCATTGGATGAAGTTGCCTAGGATTGCTGACTTCACTAATCCAAGGGGTGGATCAATGAAGTGGCAAGCCTTCTGATTGCATGTATGCGGCTTGTGTGGCATCCACCTTGGATTTGTGTTGACATGGCGTGTATGTGCATGCAGGTCGAACATGGTGCCATTTGGGCCCATTCACAGGCGCGACGGCCTGGTGGTGGGGCTGGGCGGCCCTGATGGAGCCAGGCAGCTAGGGGGGTTAGCCAGGTGGCTAGTCCCTCCCCTGGTTGGCTCCAATTTGACATGTTTGAGCTCAATTTGTCACCTTCATTCAAATGTTTATACTTTGATATATTTTCCTCCTTGTTTGTGGAGTGTTGGAGGTCGTAGGTAGTGCAATAACGACCGTCAACAATGATTAGCTTGGTTGATTAATTAAAGATGTGTGCTTTCATGTTTATGTTAAACACATGATCAGTGTTTTCCTTGAGCAATTTTGTATAAGCATGGTGGTTAGACTAGATTGTTGATCATCATGATGAAGTTCATTAAACCTTGCTAGTTATCCCTAATTTCATTGATTAGTTTATAAACTTTGCAATGTGCTTTGTTTTTCTTGTGCTATTATGAGTTGATGACCTTCAGAAAACATGGTGTTTTTAATCTTGGTTAGTTAAATCTTTATGGCAATGGAAAGACTTAGCAATCATGTTGTAAATGTGGTGTTTAGAACTTGATATAACCATTGTCTTTATGCTTATCTCATGCATGCATATAAACTAGTGTTGACATTTCTTAGCCTACTGATATAAATCTACAAGTGCATGGAAACACGTTGTAGCTTTTCACCCAAGAGTATTCCAGGGTATCAAAATCCACGAGGAACGAGAAGTAACTCAACATAGAACAGATAGAACTGAACGATAGAACATGCAGTTGTAAAGATAAATGACAGAGCAGAGCAGGTTCGCTACTTTAAATATAACAACTTAACTTTACTAAACAAACTAGTATTCTACTCAACGGGTTTACTTGGACACTGAGGCTATAGAACCACTTCCAGGCACCAGAGTGGTGATAACCTAGACGAGAAAGGCGGGCACTACATAACTCAGCTATGAGTCGATGACTACTTATCCGAACGATAGGTTGGACTACACAGGACACACACCCGCTGTCACCAGGTGGGACTACCAATCAAAGCTGCGTGGGCAAGACACCTTCCAAGGTAAACTCTAGTCTAGACACCACGTCTACATGAACGAGTTTACTACTACACTGGTTTGAAGCCAGAGATCAAGCAAAACTATATAGCTAAACTACATAGAGCACACTTGGCACCCATAAACTATTAAGCAGAGCACTGAGTATTTAAATAAAGTAAGTATGAAATATATAAAGAAGAGAACAAGGAACTTTACTCAATCCTGGAAAAGCATATCCTTTCTCTAAAATAAAGAATTCTGGAAATAGAATACCAAAGATAATTCTACCCTTCACTCTTCACTCACTACCCTCTCTTGGACGTAGGTGGCTCTCTTTACAATGCCAAGGGTGGCACTACTACTATACTCTACACTCTACTACACAACCACACTATTGTTCTATTAATCCACCACACCCTGCAAGTGACCTCCCAAGGGGTATTTATAGCTTGGAGGTCGAGGAGGGTACTTGTAGGTGTGTCAAGGTCAGTAGTGGTGTAGGTCGGTGGCTGGACGGCCACAGCACATGGCCAGGCGGCCACACCCATGGCCAGGAGGCCATGGGATGTACCGACTTAGTGCATCCAATGGTTGATCTTTACTCCATAATGTCGGTAGTAGTTGTGTCAGTTGTTGCACATGAAGAATGGGTTACAGGCATAGTCGGGGGGCCATCCATTTCACCGCCTTTGTTGATCCATCGACTAAGATTGCCTCCCCAAGTTGGTTGATAGTTGTGGAAGTTGATGCATGTGGAGAATGGGCTGAAAGGGTGGCCGGGTGACCACTCTCCTTGGTCGGGCGGCCGTGTGTTATTCGGGGATTGGTTGCATGGCATTTAGCATGGATCCTTGACTTCACCAATCCATGTGCTGATCTTGTGTTGCTGCCTTTCAGTCCTTTATTTCATCAGATACTCGATCCCACGGTTGGAGTTGGTTCACAATATGTTTCTTTGCATGCAGGTCGAAGATTGTGTTTTGTGACATGGCCGGGCGGTCACTTCACCTAGGCTGAAACCCTAGCTGGGCTTGCTGATGGCTGGGCGGCCATGAAGGGTAGCCAGGCGGCCATGGAAGATGGCCGGCCGGCCATGCACTTTTGCCTGGCAGTCCTCTCCTTGCCACGTTGTCTCTATTTTAGTCATTCCTTTGATGTTTTGGATGTGAAAGCTTCTACATCCAACTTTTGTACACAACTCGTGGAACTGGTTAGTGAAACATGGAACCTTGGTAAAATATACTCTCAAAACATGTAATGTTGGTTGTCGAAATGGGTTTTATCGACCGCCAACAACTAGCACACACATACACTCATTTAGGTTTTGGTAATCCTTGTTTTGACTAGAGTTATTAAGCCACAAGTTAGAAATCGTTGGATGTGTTGGACAAAGGTAAATTCCTTCTACTTCCCAATCATCACCCCAAGAGTTGATTTGTGCACTGAAATTGTATTGTAGGTACTGAGATTTTGCGTTCGTTTCATAATTATAGGAGGAACATTTTGGATGAAGGAGAACATTGAATACATAGTGTTTCAAGAATCAATGCATATGCCACCATGGTGCCCAAGGATTGAAAGGTTGAAAATTGTCAACATCTTTGAAGCTCAAAACAAAACCAAAAGAAGAAATCACGATTTTGATCGACTCAAGAAGATAAAAGAAGAATATTTTCTTATATTTGGAAGCCCTATCAAGTTAGCTTTGCAACAGAACAAATGGAGCTCAATTGGAATGTTCTACAAGGATTTATGGTCAAAACATTAGACGTGACTCGAGATGGAAACACTTCTGATAGCATGAAGTACTATGGAGTAAAGATAGCATAATTCCTTCATTCGGAATCGGATTTTGGTCTGTGAGTACTCTTTGGAAAGGTAATTTCAATGGATATCCAATAGATCTATTATTGGAGGCATGTACTCTTTGAGACCATGGAGATTTTCCATGAAGAAGAGAGGGTCTGCTACAATGGTGATGACTAGAGGAGGAAGATGATGGCAATGACAAGGAAGAAAGGTTGGGCATGAGGATCAATGGATTGATCCCAGAGCTCCTAGGATGATGAGTGATTGTTAACTAGGTCAAGACCTGGAGGGACATGGGTACAAGCCCTCCAAAGGACTGGAGGGCCTCCGATGGACTGGGGGTAGATGGAGAAGAAGACCTTGATGGACTAAAGCAAAAGTCCTCCAATGGACCGGAGGCAAGCTCGACGTCGGTCAGTAATAGGAGTTCGGTACACAGAGGGGCGGCAAGGCAATGGCAAGTGTAAGACCTCTGAAGGATTGTGAGGTGGCCCTGATGGACAGGGGACATTGGATGCCACCGTGGTGCTCCAACTCGAGTGCGTGGCATGAAGACGTGGGAGGGCATTGGCGGGTTCTCTGAAATCTGCCACCTTACACCAAGTTGCCCAAGACTCGGTGAGTGGGCCTAAACTTTGTCGAGATAGAGTGGAGTGGGCCGTTCCAGGCCTAGGAAGGAAGTCCTAAAGTTTCCTAGTTTCTGACTTCAAAACTGGTGGTTGATTGGCGGATTTGGACTACGGGCCACGTGGACGCCATCTGGAGATTGTGTACGACTTAAGAAGATCAAGACTCCATCGCGGTTCTCGGTCCTCGATATTTCAGGTCATTTTTTGTTTTGGCCCCTTTGGGTGTTTCTGTAATATATGGGTCTTAGTGTAAACTGAGTTTGTTAGGCCTAAGGGTACAAATACATGAGTAGGTTGTCTTAGATGGTACTCTTGGCTATTAGAAAACCCTAGGCTTAGATTTCCATGCAGCCAAGTGCTTAAGTTCAAAAGAGAGGCTTAGAGGTGTAGGTTTGAGCCCCTAGCTCTAGTTTCTTGACTTAGAGGGTGGTAGGCCGTAGGGAACCTTGTAAAGACTTGAATCCATGCATTAATCCAGCAATATTCATATGATATTCGAGTGCATGTGTGCTTCCCCTCTCCCTCTCCCTCTCTAGTTTGGTTTTTGGGTTCAACTCAAGGGCTTCCTGTGACTTCTGTTTGCCTACGAGTTTGCCCACTTCTTTTGTTGTTATGAACTTGCTAGGATGTGGAGAATATTCTTAGAACATCTGAATCCTGTTGGATTGCCATGAGCAAGTGAATCTTGAGTTTCTCCTTCTTGCCCAAATATTTTTCTCTTCACGAGATTTGAAATTCCCGCTATCTCCTTTGTAACATCCTAGGTTTTTGAAAACACAAAAATCTAAATTTTTTAAAACTTTTTATTAAACAAGGCAAATCTGTTTACAACCAATTAAAATATGTTGCTTTCAAACCTAAATAACTTATTTGAGTTAATAAATTTTTGACAAATAAAATTAATTGCTTGTTTGTTTGATTGGTTGATTGCGTGTTAGTTTAATTTCGAACACTAATTCGAGAATTAAACCGTTATACCTATAATCTTCTCAACCTAATCTTCGTACCATCCTTTGCTCTGTATCTACTCTCTAACTTCTATCGTCCATGACTTCCTCGTAACCGTGAACCTTATCGTGACTATCTTGGAAATCCTAACTCTACGCTTATCGATCTCTATCCAATACCAAGATTTGGATTTGGTCGTAATCCTAAATCATCGGTTTAATCTCTAACTGGATTGATTAGAATTAGAAATGTGCTAATGATGATTGTTATCCTAATCCTATCTTAAGAGCACTTTGAAAATAGATGGAGAAATCACTAAGTCAAAAATCTTCTATTCAAATTAAAAAAATCTATTTGTTGGATCGAGTAGTTTAAAATCTATACACATTCACGTGAAGCATAAAATACAAAAGTTTTAGTCTAAGACGTGAACTTCTATTTTCTGCTGTGACCATCTTCAAATGCAAATGTTAAGTGTCTCAAAAGTTCAAATAAAGATATGTGCAACATTCCTTTTAAAAAGGTGGCAAATGTGCTCTGACTAAATTTTTTCATAAATCACTTTGGATTCCACTATACCACTTGAAAATACCCCTTTCTATGAAATGGAATTAAACTTATCATCTTGCAAATGCATTAGACCTGAAACTAATTGGACTTCAGTTGGTATTACAAAAGTTGGAAATAAGAAAGACCCAACAAAAGCCGAATATGCTGTTTTGACTGACCCTTAGTACTGTTCGAGCATGTAGAAAAAATATGACATGATCTAGGTTAAACTTTCTATACCAAACTTGCAGAGGGTTTAAGGGTGAACAACTTTGATATTTAGGACTAGTGACTTGCAGAAAAGTTTGAATAAGGTTTTATGTTGATTTCTGTTGAACTTGTGATTCTGCCTAAACTTGACTAAGTTAGTAAATTCAAATTTCATTGAAACAAAAGCAGTTATCATGAGAAACTTTATATAACAAAGATGTAGATCACAAAATTTTAGAAAAGATTGGTAATGTTCACTTTTCATAAAAAGTTACCCAAATAGGACTTATGGGATTTTTAAACTTGTGAGTTCAACTCGGTCAAACCTAGATTAGCTACTAAAATTCAAATTTAAACCAAACTTTAGTACATAACATGTATTAAAGTCTATAGCAAAGTTGTAGAGAACGAAATTTTGAACAACTTTCATATTTTAGGTCTTTGTTTGGCTAAATACATGCTCGAAATCGCCAACTCCATAAAACCATTGCCCTAGTCAAAGGTCAAATTTTCCTTTTCCTATTTTATTTCGCGTTTTTGGCGTGTGCCCCGCGCATCGGGTTCCTAGGTCCCACCTCGGCACGTCCCCACGGACGTGGCTCACACGCGCTGGACTTGTTGTCCTCCACCGGTCCCAGCTGTCGTAAACTCCATCTGCTCGCTGGTCTACGGACCCATTCTACTGCTCCCCCACCCTTCTTCCCCTCTCCTTCGCGCCCACGCAGCGAGCACCGCCTGCGCGCGCCTGCCGTGGGCGCTGGCCGGCCATAAGGCAAGGCTGAGCTAGAGCCTTCTCGTGGAAGGCAGCGCCCACCATTGATGGCTTGTGGCCGCCATTGACGGCTCATGGCAAGCTCTTGCCGCCCGTCACCCTAGCCCTCTCCAGCCAAGGTAGCGCGTGCACAGGGCTGCCTCCACCTCCTCTGCATTTTCCCTGAGGCCTCATCGTCGGTTTCCCTTCCCCAGCCACGTCACCTTGCCGCCCGCCATTGGATCCATTCTGCCCGAGCTCCGCCACCACGGAGGACCACCCTTTGGGTCTCCCCAGCCTTGAGACCGCCACCATCGGGTTCTACTCCACCACACGCCAACCGTGCACGCGTGCTCATCTTCGATCCGCCCTAGAACTGCTGGATCCAAGCCACGGTAACACCACCATAACGCCATCGCGACCGCCTGTTCACGCCGCGTTCCCCATCTATTCCGGCCTCCTCGCGTCCAAATCTTGGGAAACACGATCCCTAGGCTTGGGAACACCTTCGCAGAGTCTGCGTTGTCACCGCACGGCCCACGCCGCCGACCGAGGTGCTCCATTGCCCCTGCAATATTTAAGTTTTACGTGCCATGTATTGATTACTATGTTTTGAGTCTTGGTTAACTTACTGATACACCCATGTAGGCTATAGTTAATCACAAATAGGTCCATACAGTAATGAAAGATTAAACTTCTTCCAGATTTGGAATATGAGTTTGCAGCACTCTAGAAATTAGTAAAAAAATGCAAAAATTATGAAACTTCTTTTGTTAGGTTCATTATGTGTAGATCTATACAACGGAGTAGGCCTTGTGGTGAAAAATGTCCATATTGCTCCTAGTGTTGTGCATGCATGTTGAACTAAGATAATATAAAAAGTAGTGTAACTGACCTCCAAAAATTATGAAACTTGAAGTAGGTGTTGTTTGTACCACATATGTTCACATGTATTTTTGTTAATCCTATCCATCACTGTTTTATTACAGATCTAAATGTATTCTATGAATATGGAAATGCATGCCATAGAAAATATGCTCAAGTAAATTAGCAGAAATTATATTGTGTTTTTCTAGCTCAGGTGGTTATTGTGTAAAAATATCATGCATTGTTTTTGCTGTTTTGCTAGTGATTGGAAATAGTCAAATGTATGCATGTTTAAGTTGATAATAGGAAAAAGGACCTATTAAATTGCTTTAATAGTTTCACCAAAAATCATGTAACATTATTACTTGTGCATGACACAAAAAAGTACTTTTGTAGAATTTGTGGGCACTGCTAACATGATTAAGTGAAATAGACGCATTACAGGGTAATTAAAATGGTGCTTTAGCTTGTCCTATTAAATCAAGTCCAATTGGCTTGAGTATTGTTCTAAGACTTTGTCATAACTCTAGAATGATACTGTAAAAGTATCAAATTCGGAAACTGAATATATGAATTATGATAAATCAACTAAGTTTAATACTAAATAAATTTGATGGAATTTTGCTAATTAATCTGTAGCTCCTTTTAATCTGAAATTTTTAATTGTAGCATGATATGATGTACAGCTTCATGGTAGAAAAATTTGAAGTCATTTTGCTCTAGGTACTTACCAAAAATAAAGTGACCTTTTTAATGTTAAATGACCCGTTTAAATTTAAAGATTAATGTTGTTGCCTTTGTTTTTGTATCAACCTTATGCTTCATATGAAAACATGTTTCCTTTATGATCAGTAACTTGATAGGATTATATATGATTGTGTGAGTAGATGCTTGTTCTTGTTTGCACAAAAGAATTCTTGCTTAGGGAGATTAGCAATTACATTTCCCTCCGTCTTTGGGATGGGTGTTTGCGTGCATGCTTGTTTTTAACCGTCATGCATTTGATGTATTGCACCATGCATATCATTCATGTAGTGGCGCTTATTATTGTAGATGTGTGATCGGAGAAGGCAAAGCATGGAGGTACGTACATCAAGCAATGGTGGTCTAGAAGACCAACTAAGACCCACTCATGACCCGGAGGGCCCATTAGCCATGTTTGGAAGGAGGGAGCATTCCAAGTGATCAAGGAGTTGGCTGGGGCAAAGCATCACAACCCTAGAAACTAACATTAGATTAGTTTGTTTAAGTTTTCAACAACAAAGGTAGGCCCCTTAGGTATCTACACCTATTTAGAGAGTCCCACCACCCTATATTTATATGTGCATTTACGTTCAAAAGTTGTATGAAACCCCACATGCATAAATCCTTGATATCCCAAGTAGTATGAATAGATCGAAGTCTATACTTAACGGTAGAAGTTGACTGAAGATATTCACTCATGGGATGATAAGGCTTAACTGAAAATGGTTTACAAAACTTCCAATTTGAAAGCAATACTATATGATGTGATGGAAAAATGAGATTGGGCGGAGCATCAGTTTACTTTTTGGGTGTGCGTTGCTGTATCATTTGGCTCTTACCCGAGTCACTTAAGGCTCATCCATTGTTCACCTATTGGTCGATATAACATTGCTTGAATGCTTGTCTGGGACATGAGACTGGTAAAGTCTTTCCTGGGTTTGTCCGAAGCACAAAGACACATTCCTACCCACGGGAAGGTGGAAGTTGGATGAGGGAGCTTTGATCTCACGGCAGGGAGACCGAGATGTCAGTAGGCTCACCGTGGGGGGCACAACCCGAGAGTTAGGTGGGAGTGAATCGAACTTAGGATGAGATAGGTTAAGATCGGTGCTATATGTGGGAACACGATGGCTAGTAAGCATACAACCCCTGGCATTGTAGTTATTTCCGGAAATTAAAATATGAAAGGATCAAGATGTCCAAGAGGAGGGTGAATTGGACTGGCATTGTAGTTATTCCCGGGAATTAAAATATAAAAGGATCAAGATGTCCAAGATGGGGGTGAATTGGACTTCTAATTTTGAAACTCAAAATTAAATCATATCGATCAAGTATCAAATCACTCTAGTGCCTAAAAGTATGTCTAAAGATGCTACACGATATCAAAAGACTTGCAACCTAGAGCCAAGCATGCAATACTAGGAATGTAAATGCAGAAAGTAAATTGCATGAAAGTAATGTAGAAAGTAAAAGGGAGAAGTGACACGGCGATCATTTTCCCGAGGTATCGAGGAGTCACGTGATGAGGGTTAGGCCCGATCTTCCGTGAGGTAGGTCGGTTTAGGGGTGGAGAACTCGACGTTGGTGAAGAAGGCTCCGAGCCAAAGGTTCGAATCCTTGCAATCACTATACCACTCTGATGGTTATCGACCGCATGGCATGTGCGATCGACCTCGCCAAGAAGGCTATCATTCCTGTAATGCAACCGAGAAAACACTAGCAAGAATGAGGAGAAACGCAATCACAAATTATCTTGTGCTCACAAAGTTGGGGTTTTACAAACCGATGATGGCGAAACTATTCATGACAGAATAATCTAAGCAAAACCCAAACCCTAGCTTGGGTGAAAGATACTATTCATATAGAGTTTAGGTTGGCCCACAATTCCTAGACGCGTCCATGATGGACTCCAAGACGATACATGGGCCAACAGCCCTAAAAGAGTGAAACAGCCCCTGGACAGATTCTGTCCTCTGACTTGCGACGTGAATTTCTAAGGATTTTGAACTTCAAATGACATGAAACTGGTGGCATTCGAAAGATTATCTTCTTAGCTTTCCAGGCATGTGTGGATTGTCAAAATCGGAGTCCGTTTGTGGTCTGGACTGACAATTTTAATGACGACTGTTCTGGAGGCCGAGGTAGTCAGTCCGAGTAGAATTGGGCTTCCATCTTGACTTGGACGTCCTTATTGCCCTCCTCTTGATCCAAGCTAATCTCCAAAACCTTCATGTTCCTCTCCTAAGTTCCTAAGTATAATATAATTAACAATAACATTAGGTAGCATACCATCTCCACAAGTATATGTACTGCCACTTAGGAACGAGCTCACCTGTTGTTCAATTGTCTTGCACGTGCTCTTGTGATAGATCCTTGCATAATCATATGATTGTGTCCTTATCATCCTCCCCCTCTTGAAGTGAAGTCATCCTCAACACGAGCTCATCTTCTTCTCCTAAGTAGGGTTTCAAATCTGCAATATTAAATGTGGCACTAATACCAAAATCGGCATGCAACTCAAGCTTGTATGCATTATCATTAATCTTTTCAAGCACTTTAAAAGGACCAGCAGCACGAGGCATAAGTTTAGATTTTTTCAAGTACGAAAAATGGTCTTTGCGCAAGTGTAACCACACCAAATCACCTGGTTCAAACAACACTTGTTTCCTACCTTTACTACTAGCAAGTCTATATCGCTCATTCATTTTTTCAATGTTATGGTTAGTCGTTTCATGCAAGTTTCGAATAAAATCAGCACATTAAGAAGCATCCAAATGCAAAGGTTTCTCAAAAGATAAAGGTATTAAATCAATAGGAGCACGAGGATTAAAACTATAGACCACCTGAAAAGGGGTAACTATGGTGGTGGGGTGAACATATCTTTTGTAAGCAAACTCAATATGAGGCGAACACTCTTCCCACATTTTCAAATTGGTTTTCAAAACATCCCGTAGCATTAGTAGACAAAGTCTGATTAATGACCTCAGTTTGTCCATCAGTTTGGGGATGATATATAGTAGAAAATAAAAGCTTTGTCTCCAATTTATTCCACAAGCTCCTCCAAAAACGACTCAAAAATTTCGCACCACGATCAGAAACAATAGTATTTGGCAACCCATGTAAATGAACGATCTTAGTGAAAAACAAATTAGCAATGTAAGAAGCATCATTCGTCTTATGACAAGGTATAAAATGTGCCATTTCTAAAAACAATCCACAACAACAAAAATGCTATCTCTCCCCTTCTTAGTCTGAGGCAAACCCAACACAAAGTCCATAACCCAAGGAACACTAGCAACCGGGAGAGTCAAATAAAGACCATGTGGATTAATGCGAGACTTAGCTTTATTGCAGGTAGTGCATTGTTCCATGTACCGTTCGACATCCCGCTTCAATTTCGGCCAAAAGAAATGAGCGGCCAGCACATCCATCATTTTCTTCATACCAAAGTGTCCCATCAACCCCCCTCCATGTGCCTCCTGCAAAAACAAAAGATGAACCGAGCTATCTGGCATGTTAGCTCTAAAAAGAAGCTCATCATTCAGCACATATTTATTCTAAGTTCTTCCCTCTCTATAATTTTTAAAAGCCTCTTTGAAGTCAAAATCAACAGCATACAATCCTTTTATGGTCTCTAATCCAAAGATGCAATGATCAAGTTGTGATAGCATAGTATATCGGCGAGATAAAGCATCCGCAATGACATTTTTCTTTCCCTTTCTTGTGCTTAATGACATATGGAAACAACTCTATAAATTCAACCCTTTTAGCATGTCATTTATTTAGCTTAGCTTGTGATCAGAACATGACTAATAAGCATATGACCAAGGCCCAAGAGAAGATGAAGTTTGAAGCCCAATCCAAGTTAAGGTTCAATTTATTCGCGAGGCCGGTTCGGACTGCAGGAGTAGGCCTCAGTAAAATGGATGTCCAGGCCACATACGGGATCCATTTTGGACGTTCTATATATCATTGGAAAGCTAAGGAGATAAGCTTTCCAACCCATGTGGTCCCACCTCTGAATTCGATCGGAGTCGACAGGAATCATCGAAACAATATGACGGACAGAATCTGCCAGGGTGCTGCTGGACCAGTTTTTGGGCCCGCTGGCCTTGTACGCCCTAGGGTTGCTCGGCCACCCCCTTGGCCGCTCCCTGTACCTCTCTCTTGTATATATTCTGTGGCCATCATTAGATTAGATGTGTTTTGCTTAAGAGTATTCTGTTGTGAACAGCTCGCCGTTCGTGTATCGGTTTGTGAAACCCCAACTTGTGCACAAGATTAATCTTGATTGCGTTTATTCCTCGTTCTTGCTTGTGTTCTCTCGGTTGCATTGCAGGAATGATAGCCTTCTTGGCGAGGTCAATTGCACGTGTCACGCGGTCGATAACCATCGGAGCAGTGGTGTAGTGATTGCAAGGATTCGATCGATTGCTCGGAGCCTTCTTCACCAACGTCGAGTTCTCCACCCCTAAACCGACTTATCCATACCTCTCGGAAGATTGGGAACCCTAATTCCTATCAGCTTGACTATGAATATGTTTCAAAGATTCATGATCAGAATGAATGACAAATTCTTTAGGCCAAAGACAATGTTGCCAAGTCTCCAAAACACGAACCAAAACATATAACTCCTTATCATAAGTCGAATAATTCAAAGATGGTCCATTTAGTTTCTCACTATGCAATAGGTTTACCGTCCTATAAAAGCATGTCTCCAATACCAATGCCGCTCGCATCACATTTAAGCTCAAAAGTCTTACCAAAATATGAAAGTTGTAGAAGAGGTGCGTGTGTCAACTTATCTTTCAGCATGTTGAAAGCTTTTTCTTGTGCTGGACCCCAATGGATTGTCGCACCTTTCTTCATCAACTCATTATGTGGGGCAGCGATGGTGCTGAAATCTATAACAAAACTACGCACATTCTTGCGCTCAACTCGGCATCCGGCAAAGTCCCAATCCGAGTAGCCTAAGAGATCAAGACTAGTGCCCTTGGGGTACCACAAGCCTATGCTAGGGCTGTGCTTGAGATACGAAGAATCCTCTTCACCACGGTGAGATGGGATTCTTTGGGATCGGCTAGGAAACGAGCACACAAGCAAACATGATATCCGGCCTAGAAGCACACAAATATAACAATGAACCTATCATGGACCAGTAGAGCTTTTGGTCCACCTTGGTGCTGCTTTCGTCGGAGTTGAGATTCACATTTGTAGGCATGGGGGTGCTAATTGGCTTGCAATCATCCATCTTGATTCTCTTGAGTAGATCTTTGGTGTACTTTTCTTTATAGTTGAATGTCGCTTCCTTCGATTGCTTGATTTGAAACCCAAGGAAGAAGGCGAGCTCACCGATCATGGACATCTCAAAGTCCTTTACCATCATTTTGCTGAATTCCTTGCAACATTCTTTATTTGTTGAGCCAAAAATAATATCATCACATATACTTGACAAATGAAGAGATCATTGTCCATCTTCTTGGTGAAGAGAGTGGTGTCAACTCGGCCAATCTTGAACCCTTTTTCAATGAGGAAGTCCCTAAGCCTCTCATACCAATCTCTAGGTGCTTGCCCATAGAGAGCTTTGGACAACCTATACACATGGTTGGGGTGGTTTGAATCTTCAAATCCAGGTGGTTGCTCAACGTACACTGGCTCATTGATGTAACCTTTGAGAAATGCACTCTTCGCATCCATTTGATAGAGTTTCATGTCATGGTGAGTGACATAAGCTAGTACGAACCGAATAGCCTCTAATCTTGTAACCGGTGTAAAGGTTTCTCCAAAATCAATTCCTTCAACTTGAGAATAACCCTTTGCCACTAATCTTGCCTTGCTTCTCACAACATTGCCTTCATCATCTTGCTTGTTGCGAAACACCCATTTTGTACCAATGACTCTAGCACCTTTTGGCTTAGCTTCAAGTGTCCAAACTTGGTTACTTGTGAAATTGTTGAGCTCTTCATACATGGCATTCACCCAATCCGGATCACTCAAAGTTCAATCAACATTCATAGGCTCAATGCTAGAGACAAAAGAATATGCTTCACAAAATACGGCTCTATTGCAAGATATTGTTGTCACTCCTCTTGATGGACTACCAATTATTTGATGTTGTGGATGAGAGCTTGTAAGTTGACTTCTCTTTTGAGGTGCCACTTGAGGTGCTTGAACTGGTGCATCAACATCTTGAGCTTGTGCATTGAATTGATTAAGAGGAATATGAACATCTTCATTTTGAAGAACTTGGTCTTCACTTGATTTTTGTGGTTCTTGTTCACTTCCCACTTGAGGTGCCATTGATGAGGAGGGTTGATCAATAATTTGAACTTCATTTTCATCCTCATTTGGCTTGATGTCACCGATTGGCATATTTTTCATTATATCTACAAGTGGTTCTTCATCTACATCCACAACATCAACTTGTGCTCCTTCGGAGCCATTAGATTCATCAAATTCCACACCATACGCCTCAACCATGCCGGTGGCAATGTTGAATACGCGGTATGCTTTGGACTTTGCATGAGTAACCAAGTAAGAAACCAATATCACAATGCCTTTGAAACTTACCCAAGTGTTGGTGCTTCTTGTAGATATAACATTTGCAACCAAACACCCGAAAATATGAGATATTGGGTTTTCTTCCATTGAGCAATTCATATGGAGTCTTCTCAAGTAGGCGATGTGGGAATAACCGGTTGGATGCATAACAAGCAGTGTTGATGGCTTTGGTCCAAAACTTCTCATCGGTGCCATATTGAAGCGCCCCAGTTTCTATAATGGGACTAAAATGTGCTTTTTTACCATCCTAGGGTTTGGTAATCATATTCTTACATCAGAGTGATACAGATCCACCCTAAATGGGTTGGACAACAAGGGGCACAACCCTAAAAATCTAAGCAGCGGAATATAAAAGGTGGTCCTAATGTCGCAGTTGGGAAGCAAGTCGTAGCCCTTACTCATTCTCGCTCCAACATATGTCCCTAGCACTGAGAAAACCAACAACAAAGCAAGGGTGAGTACATATATACTCAGTAGCCCACCTTTCTCCAAAGAAATTTGGGGAAGGCTAACACTATATGCAAGGATATATCTAGAGTTCGGGGGAGGTTTTGCATAAAATTAGTTTGTATGTAGGGTTTGAGATAGTTGTCAAGTTTTATCCTTTTTGAAAACAAGGCTTTTCCCAAAAAGGTTTGTCACTGGGCTTGCCGGTCCAAATTGGCTCATGACATTCTAGCCAACATATTTTCCACACATCCAGCATCCACTACTGAACCAAAAACCATTTTATCCCATCCTAAACCAATTGCATTTTATTTATGAAAACGTAACTCATCCATACTAGTGGACACGGACTATTCGAATAGGTTTTACTCTGATTAGAGGTTGTACTAATTCACACAAGTTGGACTCAGCGGCATGTTACTGTCATAACTGCCCAAATTCCAAACCAAGTCATTGCCCTCACTTCATGGTCTAGCAGTGCTTTAGGGATTTGGGCCTCCGAGGCGCACCCTAGTGTCCCTCGACACCCCCTCAGTGCACAACCCCTTCCCTAGCCCCTTGTGTGCCAACACAGCCACTACTAAACTATCCATTCCGACTCGGGCCTGGCCAATGCCTCATACAGAGCGAGTGGTTGTACTAGGCAAGATGAAAATCAACACGGTCCTTACAGAGCTCAGGTAGAACTATTCCCACTTTCAAATGCTCGACACCACGAGCAACCATCTACCCAGTCCCCTCCATGAGTACCGGGACATGGGGTAACCACAGATAACTAAGTTACCCATTCATACCTTACCCTTATGGCTGTTTCGGCGTGTAGCCGTATTCCGACAAAGTCGGTTGCCGGAGTTCGTCCCCATTTTATTTCAAAACCACACCACACATCCACTTTTCCATACCCATCATATTCCATATCCGTAATCCAACATAACGTCAAGATTATGTTAGATAATTAAATGAGCGATGCCACATATGCACGCTACATCTAAAATAGGCTTAGGTGGTTGTATATTTTGCTTGGTTACCTTAGCAAGCAAAACATGCAAGTTTTTATGTGATTATCAGGACGAGGGTTGTGTTTGTAAAAACATAGGAAATTTATGCATCAAGTGGGGATTCTAGTGGGCTTGCCTTACAACTTGAAGGGTAAGGGGCTAACGTATGATTAGCATGCTTTTTTCGGTTTCCTGGTTGAATGTCCCGGTGACTGGACTGCTTGGCCTTTCTAGGGCCTCCTACGTGCATAAACAAGAAACATACAAATCAAGGTATAATATGAGCTCAACGGATTTGGTGGTGTGAAGCTTGGATTAAGGAGATGAGGATCAGCTTGGTTCTTACTGGTGGTATTATTGCAAGTGGCTTGGGTGTAGTGAGTTTTCGGGCAAGTTGGCGGGCTCGGTAATAACAGTTACGGAGATGCCATGGTAGGAGTGGTGGACGTGAGTTGCGGGGCCGACGACACCGAAGGGTTGGCAGGTCGCATGATGATGTTTGGAAGGGAGGAGATCTTTTTGTGGGGTGACGGAAAAAGCGATGATTCTGAAATGATTTTTGGTATCGTCATCACCTGAAATCAAAGCTCAAAAAGACCAAGGTAGGAGCCTTTTGGGTTTATGTGGAGAAGGTGGGTAACGGCATCAATCACTAGGGGACACGAGACTCGTGGGACCAGTGTGAAGTACTGACTAGGCGTAGGCCGGCGTCATGGTGACATGGCGGCAGCTTCCGGGCAGGGAAAAGGCTTTGTGGTGTGTGTGGATGGATCGCGCTAGATTTTAGATGAATTTAGGCACATAAATCACCTAAATCGAAGTTAAAATGGAGGAGATATGAAGCTTTTAGTGTCGAAGGAGTAGTGCAATACTTTTCTAGAAATTGGAGGGGTGAAATTGGATTTTATCCGGCGAACTTTTGGATCTGGCCCAAGGGGGGAAGGAAACCTGGGCCGAGGGGTCGATCTTGGCCTGCAGCGGCCTGCTTGGACCAGCGTACGCAGCGAGCGCTTGGCCCCTTTGGCCCACGTGCGTGCGTGCGGCGCGGGAGGCCGAAGTGGGCCGGCCCAATGGCGGGAAGGAGAAGGCGACGTCGGCGTGACGGCGTCAGCATGGGGCCCCACATGGCAGCAGGAGGGGAAGGGTGAGACGGCATCACGGGGAAACGGTGGCCCGGATCGGCTCGGGTGAACTGGTTTACTCCGCCCCGGCGGAGCTCGCTGCCGGTTCTCACCGTCGGCGGCGGTTCCGGTGATGAGGTCTCCGACGAGAGCACCGACGTGAGGTGGCGAATCGGGTGGCAGTTGTCAGAGTGTGGGTAGGTTGTTGGGAGGTGCAGTCTCCACGGCGTGGGGGCGCGTGTGTGCACGGCGGCGAGGAAGGCGTATGCCGCGGTGGCTCTGGTGGTAGTCGGGAGGTGGCGGAGAGGTGTTGGAGATGCAGTTGGTGCTAGGGTAGAGCTTGCACGAGCTCTAATAGGAAGATAGTGTGGTGTGATGGCGGAATTTGGTGGTGGTGAGCTCGTGGTGGGCGGGGAGCTTCTTGGTAGCACACTAGAGCAGGGGAAGAAGAGGGTGGATGGAGGGGCTTGCCGGCGTGGCTATTCATAGACGGTGAGGAGCAGAGGCAGGGGCTCGGTGTTGCGAAGCGGTGCGCGGTGCATGTGGCGGCACGGCGCAACGGGGGCCCGGGAGGCCAGGGTCCAGGATGTGGTGTCATGGTGCCGCAATGCGGCAAGGTCAGGCACGGCGGGTACCGAAGGTGAAGCGAGGTCAGGGGCGCGGTACGGCAGGGTCCATAGCGCTACGGCGCGCGGTGCGCTGGTGGCACGGTGCGTGTCCGCTGTGGGAGGAAGAAGGTAGGGGAAGGCGGGCTATTGGCGAGCAGGCCCAGATGGCAGCGAGAGAGGGGGGGTGCTGACAGGTGGGTCCCACGGGAAGGGAGAGGCAGCGGGGACGGGGAAAGGGGAGCTGTGCCGAGGAGAGGGAGACAAAGTGGGGTGGGCCGAATGGGATTTTCCCCTTTTTGGTTTCTGGATTTTGGATTTTGGGAATTTGAATTGTGGTAGGGAACGTTTGAGAGATATTTGGAGGTGGAGTGGTTTGGAATATTTGGGAAATTTTGTTGAGCTCACATTAGCACACTCGATCAAGCAAAGCATTCAAAATTGATTTTGAATTAGGGGAGGATTAGGAAGAAATCTTTGGTCATAAATTTTAGGGCGTTACAAATCTACCCCACTTAAAAGGAATCTTGTCCTCGAGATTCGGCTTAGAGTGTTACAAGAATTGCTTTACTTCAGCTAGCTACGTTTTGATTTACACAGACGCTCGATTCTTCACATAGAACGGCAGGTGGAACTTTAACAATCTAACCAAAACGCTTGATCCCCTTTCTCTTCTCATTTCTCTTTTCTTCTCTGGGGGTGTTGCGCAAACCTTCTACATACAAAAGAGATATTTCAATCTCTTTAACTTCATGAACTTGGAAGGTTGATCTATTGCCAGGCAGCTTCAAGCGGGGTTTTCTAGAGAGCGGCAAAAATTCAGCAATGCACTTTTTGCTTTCTATATGGTGGTATAATCCAAGCAATCCGTCCAAAGGTATGGATCCGTCAACCTATGGGGTCCGGATTATCCTGCACTAGCGCTAACAGAAGGGAGGCTACCCCACTTAAATAGGGTGGATACCCCTACTTGAGTAGGTTAGGTACTCCTCTGGAAAGTGGGGAGCTACTGCGTTTTCCCAACTGTTGTTGTTGTATCAGCGGACGGAGGGCAGGCTGGAGAAGAAACAGCTATCTAGGATAGCCTTCTTCCCCTTACACATCTTGTTGCCCCAAGCACTTCTTCTTCTATCCTCTTGCCTGTCTTCTACCCTGCTTTGGGCTTCTTGACCTTGGCATAGCTTTGCTAGCAGGAAGCTTCTTCTTGCTTCTACTTGGCCCGTGGGAAGGTCATTAACCGGAGGTGGATTAGGAGGCATAGGAGTAGGATTTTAGCAAAAAGTAGGTAGCGAAGTGAGATGCAGACTTTAGGTTTTGGGTTCATGGGCTGGTGGGGTGGTGTGCTGGCTTTTTAGTTTGGCTTGTGGATCTCACAAATGATTATTCGTTTTGCAAGATGGATGAGGACTTTGAGGATTTTGGCTAGGAATACGCACTCGACAAGGGAGGAGAAGGATTGCTAGGTTTATCATCTGGTGGTGGGATTGGCAGGCGGTTTGGGTGGGTTTCTGAGTCTTTCTTCCTAGGGGAGAGGGCGGTGGATTTCCCAAAGGAAAAGGAAACAAAGTGGGAGGGTGACGACGGCGATAGTGTAGTAACTTAGGAGGAACTGTCCTACCCAAGAATCACAGAACATGGGGGAGTTGTGGCTAGTTTAGCTGGTGGGTGAGGAGCGGTGGTGGGTTTGCTTTGCGGAGTGAGTAGGGAACTGAGCTCAAGGGAGGGGGTTTTATGGGCGCACGCAGGGGAGGTGGTTGTGGTGCGGCGTGCTGTGCATCGAGGTGACATGAGCGGTGGAGGTGGAGCGGGTGCATGTGGCAGGCATGCGAGCGAGGGTGGAGTGGGGGACCAGGCATCCCTGGACACTAGAGTAGGGACACGTGGAGGCCGGTGGTGTAGGGGCCATCTTTGGCCAACAGCGGGTGCGTGGGTGCGCTGCCAAAGGCAGCAAGTGGTGGCAGTCGGCGTGCGCACGCGGCGGCAGTGATGAGTAGGTGGGGAGCCTAGGGTATCGGATGCGGTGAGTGTGGTGAAAGGTGGGGGGGTGGTGGTGGAGAGACATGAGAGGAGAGGGACTGTGGTGGGTATGGTTTGTAGGGCCACTGTGGTATAGGATGTCTTTCCTCTGATCTTATCCATTTTTTCAGGCCACTGTTTTCCTTTAACTGTGCTTTCTTAACTCCAGTGGGCCTTTTTCTGGTAGCTTCTTCAACCTTGGGCTTTAAGGTGAGAAAAAGACAGCAGGGATGAGGGCTAGTTTTAATGGTGATTTTATTAGCACACAAATAAGGCAACGCTTGTTTCTGCTGACATAGCTAGAGGCAAACCACAACAACAAAACACAAGAACGAAAACAAACACACTAACGCAGCTACTCGAGCATAACTGACTTCAACTTCTGACTGCCGGAGGCTCCATTCAGTGATGGTTGCTGGACACTGGATCCTTCTCTTAGAAGTGAGAGTGCCAGGAGGGTGCTCAAGCTTTCTCTATCTTCCTCATTCAGGAAGTTTATTGGGCTCTCTTCCTGATTTTGTCATTGCTTAAGCAGAGAATACTGAAACTGGCTTGATGACTTGGCTCTGGTTGTCTACGAGGGTCTGATAGGCCTCCTACGTGGGGAGTACTACATTCCCATTGGTGATGGGTAACGAAGGTCAAACAAGCTCTGTGTTGTTGCACCGCTTGTATCACGAGCCGCAGCGGGGAGCACAACTTTCTTATTGCATCACGAGCTGTAACGTGACACGCATCCACAAACCGATGACTGGTAGCTGTGGAATGCCATCCTTCAAGGGCGCGGTTGTCCATGATGTACAGCGAAACCATCCATTTCTGTTCTCCACTCTTGATGATTTCTGTACCTAGTAATGAATTAATATGTGTTCCCGATCTTCCGAGGGGTATAGATAAGTCGGTTTAGGGGTGGAGAACTCGACGTTGGCGAAGAAGGCTCCGAGCAATCGATCGATTCCTTGTAATCACTACACCACTACTCCGATGGTTATCGACCGCGTGATGCGCGCAATCAACCTCACCAAGAAGGCTATCGTTCCTGCAATGCAACCGAGAGAACACAAGCAAGAACGAGGAATAAACGCAATCAAGATTAATCTTGTGCACAAGTTGGGGTTTCACAAATCGATACACAAACGGCGAAATGTTCACGACAGAATACTCTTAAGCAAAAACCCATCTAATCTAATGATGGCCTATAGAATATATATAAGAGAGAGGTATAGGGGGTGGCTGAGCAACCCTGGGGCGTACAAGGCTAGCGGGCCCAAAAACCGGTCCAGCAGCATCCTGGTAGATTCTGTCTGTCATCTTGTTTTCGACGATTCCTGTCGACTCGGATCAAATTCAGAGGTGGTAACACCAGAGTTGGAAAGCTTATCTCCTTAGCTTTCCAACGATATATAAAACGTCCAAAACGGAGCCCGTATGTGGCCTGGACGTCCGTTTTACTGAGGCCTACTCCTGTAGTCCGAATCAGCCTCGCGAATAAATTGGACCTCAACTTGGATTGGGCTTCAAACTTCATCTTCTCTTAGGCCTTGGTCATATGCTTATTGATCATGTTCTCATCATTCTTCCCTTCTTGTTTTTGAGTCGTCCTTGACTCAAAGTCGTCGATGTACGCGGAAGTAGTTGTAACAGTTCGTGGAATCATCCATGCATGCTTCCCTTTCATGAAATTGATCCTGTTGTGACAACTCAAACAGAGAAGAACAAGTGGATCTCAACATAATATGGTTAGATTTATGGTAGCCGTTTACTTGATTTTTATGTTCATCAATAAAAAGAGAGTCAAAATTGGAACATATACAAACACGATGCACCATATATTATTCTTTACAATTATATCTTCCAATAACATTATATGTATGCTTAGATGACCATGGCAAATCAGCACCAAAATAAAGTTTCCTCTCTAAATAATTTAGATTGCAAAGAATATCAAATTTAATGTAATCCAAAGTATTTAAAAAATTCAGTAATTTTAGCTCATTTGACGCATTAGTAATAGGGAGAAAAGATCTATTTTCAGCACAAGTGATCGGTTCTAAAGCATAAATATCATGTTCATTAGTTTGATGTGTTATAGGAACAAGCAACGCATTATGTCATATCTCTTCTTTATGATAATAAACATCAAAATAATCATTTTGTGAGGAAAACAAATCAGAAACGGACTTCACGATTAAAAGCTCTACATTAGCTTGACTTGTAACTAAACTTGGCATATTGAATATTTGCTCACCTCTAGGCATCATAGCACTCATATCATTATTGTTGTTTACATGATCGGTGACCTGTGGAACGCATGGAAAAAAACCAACTCATGTTCATTCTCTTTATCAATGTCACAACGCAACACAGCAAAATACAAATCATTAGAATATTCATTAACAGAACTATTGTCTTAATCAAAACGTTGCAATTTCTTCTTCAAATCAGGCTTATAAATAGAAGGAATAAAATTATTACGCATAGAACAGTTTCAGTTTGGACCATGTAAAAGGATCTTTACCAGGTTTAACTAAACAATTCAACCAAAACATTGCGTAGCCAGTAAATTCACTACTAGCATATCAAACATGCTGATTGACAGGAATCATATGAGAATTAAATTGTTGTTCAACAATCATCTCCCAATCTAAATAAGTATCAGCATCATATGAACCATCAAAGAGAGGAATTTTAAATTTGACACTACCAAAATGATTATTCTTATTACTTTTTTTACCTTTGTTAGCACGATGTGGAGGTAATCAGCTTACTCTTTTTAGCTAATCGCAAATCTTGAGAAGTGTCCTTGGATGCAGCAACGTTGTTCTCCACACTTTCAAACTGAGTCGCCAAATTATTTACCGAAGTACGTAGATTACTCACGACTGGAGCAAGTTCTTTTCTAAAATCACAAATAAGCTTGTTTTGTGCATCAATGAGTTCGCTCAGCTCGTCCTTTGAGGCACAGTCATTGAATCTTTGAAGGGAATCATCTCCTACCATGGTTAGAGAAAACAAGGCAGAGAAAACGAAACAAGATTATCCCTATCTAGTAGGTAGGTGGAATCTCCCACACTCGAAGCGTATACCAAGCGCATTATAAATGTTCTTACCATACACAGAAAAAGACGATGGCGATCTAGAAGAGGTGATGGCGGCCAAAAGCCGATAAGACACCTGGAGCGTGGGATGATTGCAGGACCGACCTGTATTGCTCTAGAGTATATATGTGGATCTTTCGGAAGGCCAATATGTAGAAAGGTATAGCAAAATTCGAAATCAGATAGCAAAGTTGAATAAATGTCCAAAGTACTTGTCAAAGTTGACGGCCTAAATGTGCTTCTAGAACTAGTTTAAGCAAGCAAAAGATACACCGAAATACAAAAGACACAAAGGATGCAAACACTTCAGATTATTTTTTCCTTTCTTTTTCTCTTTTTCTTGTGTAGCTCTTTTTTATGCACTTGTCTTTTTTTTTGTTTTTTTATCTCAAAAGTGCTGCAAAACAAGATACAACTCCACACAAACACAAAACTCTTATCTGAAAATCACAGATTTATTACTCAAAGTTGCACAGCCGATTAGATAATCTTAATGGCCTCAAATGCAAAAACTTTGAATACCAAAGTTGTAGATCTCTTTTTTATCTTTCTCTACAGTATATGGAACACCTTTTTTGTATAATGGATGATGAAGATATTAATCTCGAAATACAGATTGCTCAGAAAATTCTAGGTCATAAACAGATTTACTCTCAACAGATATTACACCCTGATAATGACGTTTTCTGGAAACTTCCCAATGGACAAAGTTGTAGATAATTTCACAAGCTTTCCAGCAAGTACTAGAACACAAAAATCTGAGTTCGTATGCGGGAGATATCATGCAAATACCGAACTGGACAAAGAGGATTCCGAACCGGACGTGACGACGTGATGAAAACGGACACGGTGACAAGATGCAAAACTCAAACTAAACTAAGAACGCGATCTACACCAACAACAAGACTATGACCATGGACACAAACTCAAAGATGTGGACTCTGAAATCAAATTATGCAAAGGCTAAACGTGGTGATAGGATAAGATGAACTACAAACCCTAATTTTTATGGCTTTTTGTGGACTTTAGGAATATAAAGCACTCATACTAAGGGACACGATAATATACCTCAAGGGAAACCTGATGCCCTGATACCAAATAATGAATTAATAGGTGTTCCGGATCTTTCGAGAGGTATAGATAAGTCGGTTTAGGGGTGGAGAACTCGACGTTGGTGAAGAAGGCTCCGAGCAATCGATCGATTCCTTGTAATCACTACACCACTGCTCCGATGGTTATCGACCGCGTGATGCGCGCAATTGACCTCACCAAGAAGCCTATCGTTCCTGCAATGCAACCGAGAGAACACAAGCAAGAACGAGGAATAAACGCAATCAAGATTAATCTTGTGCACAAGTTGGGATTTCACAAACCGATACACGAACGGCGAACTGTTCACGACAGAATACTCTTAAGCAAAACTCATCTAATCTAATGACTGGCTACAGAATATATACAAGAGAGAGGTATAGGGGGCGGCCAAGGGCTGTGGCCAAGCAACCCTAGGGCGTACAAGGCTAGCGGGCCCAAAAACCGGTCCAGCAGCACCCTGGCAGATTCTGTCAGTCATCTTGTTTCAACGATTCCTGTCGACTCGGATCTAATTCAGAGGTGGGACCACCAGGGTTGGAAATCTTATCTCCTTAGCTTTCTAACGATATATAGAACAGTCCAAAACGAAGCCCGTATGTGGCCTGGATGTCCATTTTACTGAGGCCTACTCCTGCAGTCCGAACAGGCCTCGCGAATAAATTGTACCTCAACTCGGATTGAGGTTCAAACTTCATCTTCTCTTGGGCCTTGGTCATATGCTTATTGATCATGTTCTCATCACCTAGGTACTCAGGGTATCTTAAAATATGGAGGTATCTTATGGTATCCCTTAGGAGATTCATCAATCTTGTGTGTTGAGTTGATTGCTTGCAAATTTTTCTCTAGCTCTTTTCTTGCCGCATCAAGCTCAATATTGTGGAGTTGCAATAATTAATGCCTTGTACTAAGTTCACCATGTTCTGGTTCAACTCATTGTAGCACTTGTTGAGCTATTCAATTGCTTCATTTAGCTCCTTGATCTCATCACATTGCTTAATGTGAGATCTCTTGATGAAGTTGTAGCCTCTATTGATGGCCTCATATTATTTCTTTAATTGCTTGTAAGATTCATCAAATTGTTGCCTTTCTTGCTCTCTGCTTGATGTGAGCTTTTCATTGGACTCAATGAGATTCTTGTTGGTTTCTTCTAGACAATCAATTTTTGCTTGCATCTTCTCAAAATTTTCTTGGTCATTATTGACCGCAAGCTCATTGCAAATGCTCATGAGTGCCTTCTTCTCATCTTTTGCCTTATCAAGCTTTACAATTAACTTTCTAATTGCTTTGTTTTGTTATTGCATTAAGCTAGCAAGTTCATCATAAGAAGGCAAATCATCATCATCATCGGAAGAATCATCAAAGGTTTTTACCTTAGCACTCTTAGCCATGAGGCATAAGTATGAAGTGGATGATGATGTTGATGAAGCTGGTGCTAGTGTAGAGGTAGAGGCAATAGCAACCAGCCGCAATAGCTTCATTTTCATCATCACTTCAATCGGATGACACATTGCTTGAGGTGTCGTCATTCGTCATCCACTCACCATTATAAGCTTTAGATCTTCTTGAAGAACTTCTTGTTGAATGGCTTCTTTCCTTTCTTCTTGTTCTTCTTGTCAGTCATCACTTGAATCATCACTTAAGTCATGCTTGGAGTGCTTCTTCTCCTTCTTGTTTTTCTTGCCACAGCATTGGAAGGAGAGGTGGCCAAGCTTGCCACAATTGTAGCACTCGGTCTCTTCAAGTTTCTTCTTGGATGGAAAGAATTTATTCTTGCTTGAAGAATATTTGATGTCTTTCTTGTCAAGACGGCCCAAGGCTTTGGTGACCTTGTGCACAAAGAAGGCCACCTCATGATCACTCTCCTCATCTTTCTCTTCATCATTGTTGTCCACCATGATAGCTTTCTTGGGGGTGGTCTTCTTCTCTTTTGATGAGCTTGCTTTGAGAGCAATGTCTTTTTTTTTCTTCAAGGTGGCTCCGCATCTAGTGTGGTGTTCATGTACATCTCATGTGCATTGATCTTGCCAAACACACCAGACAGAGTCACCTTAGAGAGGTCGGTTTGGTGAAGATAGGTGACGATGTGGGCATACTTGTCATGTGGAAGGAGATGTAATATCTTTCTAGCCACATCGGCCTCAATGATT
The DNA here is from genome assembly GCA_030272315.1 of Paspalum vaginatum. Taxonomy (NCBI): domain Eukaryota; kingdom Viridiplantae; phylum Streptophyta; class Magnoliopsida; order Poales; family Poaceae; genus Paspalum; species Paspalum vaginatum. The sequence goes on along the minus strand of CM059020.1, from coordinate 30,844,693 downwards.
TGCGTCAAACCAAGACCATTGATTTCCTCTACAAGAATATTCAAACGTGAGTACATCTGATTAGCATTTTCATGAGGAAGCATATGAAACTCGTTAAGCTTCTTGCTAAGCATACTATGGCGTTCCTCTCTTTCGCTGTTAGTTCCCTCATGAAGAGCACAAATCTCTTCCCATAGCTTATGAGCATTCTTGATGTTCCTCATGCGGTTGAAGACCTCCTTGCTCAAGCAACGGAAAAGGATGTTATGAGCCTTAGCATTCCACTGCTCGTAACTAAGCTCTGTAAGTGTGGGCTTGTTCTTATCAACTATGGCCTAGGAAGCCGGTTGTGGCCGCCATATGGAGAGTGTGTCGATGGCTTCCAAGTAGGACTGCATACGGATTTTTTCAATATGGAAAGTCCTCGCCATCGAACACAGGCGAGGGTCCTACCCCACTAGCCATCTTGCTCAAGGCAGTGAAGCCTCAACCATTGAGCACTCGGCTCTGATACTGTTGGCGATTGTTATAACCTATTTTGATGACCAACATTTCATGTCTTGAAGGTGATTTTTTATGCAAAGTTCATACATATTAACTAGTTCCACGAGTAGTGTACAAAGATCATGCATGAATACATGTCATGGTGGCAAAACATGGTGAATAAGATGCAACAATAGAGGATGAGCTAAGGGGTGACCAAACCCCAGGCTGCTCGACCCATTGGTCAGGCCACCTGGTCCCCTCTATGCCTCACTAGTAGATGGGACCGAGAGCAGGCCATCGGCCCACTGAGCCAGGCCACCTAGCCTTCCATCTCCTCCAACCGCCACGCCACTTCACCTGCATGCAACATACAACATGTCAAGCCCAATGCCAACGTGGAAACCAAGTGGAGAGACACAGACACCCTGGAAGGCCTCCACCGCTTCAATCCAGCCCACGGATTGGTTAAGTCAGCGATCTAGACACAAGCACATAGGAATAGCTGTCAACCTCCTTAACCAAAGGATAGGAAGAGTTGGATGGACAAGGTTGGCGCATTAGAGGGCCGCCCGGCATCTGACCTAGGCCGCCCAACCACTTGGGAGCCGCCTAGCCTGCCACGTGCCCCTCCTTAACCGACTTAACCACAACAACTGACCTTTGGACACTATAAATACCCCCAAGGTGCTCATGTAAAAGCTGTGTAGTGGTAGAGTAGCACTTTTGAGTGTGAACTGTGTAGTTGGAGAAGTGAAGTTTTCCCTTAGCTTGCAGAGAGAGTGTCTCTTATATCAAGGAGAGTGGTGAGGTGAAGAGTGAGGGAGTGGGAGTTCCCTTCATCCCCCAGCTTGTAATCTCAGAGGAAGGATATTCAATTCTAGAATTGAGTAAAGTTCCTTGTCTCCACCTTTGTTATTTCATTCTTGTTTTACTTTCATACTTAGTCCTATGCTTGTCTATTTACGGGAACCTTGTGCTTGCTTATAGTGTTGGCTATATAGTTTTGCTTGCTCATCTGGCTTATTACCAGATTTGTAGTGAACTCTTAAAGTAGGCATGACGGTGTTTATACTTAGAGTTTGCCTTGGTTAGTCAGCTATCCCGCGCAGCTCTGGTTGGTAGGCACACTAGGTGACAGCTTTTGTGTTCTCAGTATTCCAACCCCGTTCGTTCGAATTGACTTGCTGACGATATAGCCCAATCATGTAGCACCCGCCTTTCTCGACTTGGTAAGCAGCACTCTGGTGCTTGGCAGTGGCTCTACTAGCTTTGGTGTCTGTGTTTACATGACAAGTATATCTCTTTGCAAGATTAGTGTAGTGAGGTGACTTAACTTCCATCAAGAACCTGCTTTCCCGTCTTTTACTGTCTACATTGCTAGCTTTACTAGTTCGGTAGATTGCATTGTGTGTTATCATACTCCTCATTCCTCGTGGATTTGATACCCTGAAATACTCTTGGGGTCAAAGCTACATCGTGTTTTCCATACACTTGTGGAGTTATATCTAATAGGCTTAGGAACGCCAATTGATACCAATTGAAAGGATGAAGATGTCCAAGAGGGGGGTGAATTGGACTTCTAATTTCAAAACTTAAAATTAAATCCTATCGATCAAGTACCAATTCACCCTAGTGACTAAGATAGTGTTCCTAGTGTGGTAACGACTACCAAAAGGTTTGCAACCTAGAGCCAAGAAAGCAACAATAGGAAAGTAAATTGCGGAAAGTAAATGCGGAATTTAAATGCGGAACATAAAGAGAAAGAAGTGACACGACGATCTTTTTCCTAAGGTATCGAGGAGTCAGCGACTCCCCCCTAATCCTCGTTTGGTGCCCCTCGCAAGGCCAAGCTCTCGTGGAGTCTTCGCAAAGACCCCTGGCCTCAAACCTCACAAGAAGAGGGGTTGGCAAGGTGATTCCCGTGGGAATCAAGCTACCTCTTGACCTTCGCAAAGATCAAGCGCTCTCTTCTTGATGCTCTTCTCCACTTCGAAATAGTGAGCTCAAATCACGAACAATGCTCTCGTAAGGACCTTCCTCCACTTCTCCCACAATCTCCCAGGGAGCTCGCAAAGGGCATGACTCGCAAGCCATCTAGGTGATCGCGATCACCAAGAGTAACAAGCTTTGGCTTTACTTGATTCAACCACACTCAAGAGGTTCTCTCTTTATTCAACTTTCTTTCCCACAACTCAATGGATTTGTAAATTTTGTAGTGCTAGTGACCTTTGAGTGTATAGAAGTGATCTTAGGTCGCAAAGGTGGTAAATGAGAGGAGGGGGATCCCTTAAATAGGAGGGAGCCCAAAAACTAGCCATTGGGGGCTCCCAGCCTATTTCAAGCGAAACCACTGGACGGTCCAGTCCAGTATAAAATTCAAAGCCCCAAATTCCCGCTCAATTTACCTCTTGGGCCAGAACGTCCGGTGCGAGGTTACCGGATGGTCCGATGGCGAGCCACCGAATGGTCTGATGCATTAAAGATGCACATGAGGACGCTGGTCAACCCACGGTCTGGACCACGATCCAGAACATCTAGGTGCTATGGTCCGGTGCACACTGAGTGCATTGCCAGATGCCTTGCACTGAAGCGCCATATAGTATGCACCGGATGGTCCGGTGCACATACAAACCTTGTTTTTCAGCGCTTGTTTATTCAAAAACTTAACAGAAATTTCTGAGGGTTTTTCTTCTGTTTCAAAACAAAAGGACAAGTGTGTTTTAGCACTTTTTAGTATGTTTGAGCTTTAGGCTAAGATGCACTTGAAATGGAGATGAACTTTGAGATCGGCGTATCAAGATACTCACCTTAGCCCCCCCTTGATAGTACGGCTTATCTAGGAACTAGCAAATAATCCCTAAGTGCCCTTCTTTCTACTTTGCGGCACTTAGAGTTATTGATCCTTGATCAACTCGCTAGATAGTCCATGCATCAAGCCGTCCTTCAATAAATTTAAATTGAGGGGTCTCACTTGGTTAACCAATAAGCACTATCTTATCTATAATCCCTTCATGTCATGAGCTTGTTAGTAATATAATTAAGTCATCATTAATCACCGAAACCATTACTACTAGGGGCCATGTTTCTTACATCCACATCCCTTAGAAACTTGCCTGCACAATCTACAAACTATTCAAATCTTTGAACATCGCCGATGTTCAAGCAGGTAGAAGATGAGAAGAAAATTTCCTTAGCACGAACAACCCATGACCGTTTCCGCTTCACTCCATGGGTGGTCACTTCCTGGCCCTGCATCAATCGTTGCTTGTACTTGTTGAGTAATTCCATGGCCTCAACATAGGCACATTTAATCATCTTCCTACATTGAAGTAGGGAGACATATGTGATGGCAACTTTGTGGACCTCTCAAGCGCAAGCTCCAAATCGCTAGTTGCCATCTTAAGTCTCTCCATGATGTAGCCCTGGGATGCCTTCTCTTCGTGCTTGCCCAAGACAAATGAGACTCCTTGCTCACAACTTCCTAAACAATCACTAAACGACCCACCACATTTGCCATCACAATAGGCAGATATGTGCAATGTTATCCTCCTAGAACAAAAAAAGAGCTAATTTAATTTGACTAATCTAGATCAATATATGTCAATTCATATTTGTTGTACATTTAAATTTCGTTGAACCAAATAGAAGACAAAGTCATGCCACAAGGGGCACAAAGTCACCATCGAATTTTCCTACTCATTCCTCTTCCTCACCGCCTCTACAAATCTAGAGGCTACAAGGATGGTGGCACGTGGTGGCAAGGTTAGTGAGGTCTTCTCCTCATTTTCTCCTCAATCTTATCTTTCCCTAACTTCTGGACCTAGCATGGGATTGCTAGTAGGGAGGCTATGAAGCGTGACTACTAGGTGACTGGAGCATGTGTGACATGGACACACTATGAAGTAGAGCCCTTCCACCCAACGATGATATAGGATGAATCTGTAGGAGTGTTGACTACATTTTCTTCTCTTCTCTTTGTCTTCTCTCTTCTTCTACCTCCATTTCCCCTATTTCTCTTCATGGACGGTACTCTCATGCCTAGATAGATTATTGGCTGTGGGGACAGGGCTTCATCATCACCCTTCTTTCTATCCTTGATTGATTGCTATCTTCTCAATGAGCTCTTTAGCAGCTCTATTGCTTAAGGACAGGAAGAATCCTCCAGCGGCTGCATCTAGGTGTTCTTGTACTGAGCGATGAAGCACGTGGAAGAAGCTCTAAATGATCAGCCATTCTTGCATTCCATGGTGGGGGCAGGCTGCGATATACTCCTATAATCGTTCCAAGGCCTCCGCCACTATCTCATTGGCAAACTGTTGGAAGCTCTAGATTCTATTCCTCAATGTGTTGGTATTTCCTAGGGGAAGGTACTTTTGCGAGGAATGTGTTGGAGCACACACCCTAAGTTTGCATTGTGGCTCGGTTGAGGTAGAACCACTGTTTCGCCTTCCCAACAAGTGCAAAATGGGAAGAGGCAAAGTTTGACGGCATCAACGGACGCACTATTCATTGTAAACATGCTGCAGATCTCTGGAAACTATTGTAGGTGACTGTTGGCATCCTCCGTAGCTAGTTTGCAAAACGGGATTGCTTGAACCATGTGAATGACTCCTAGCTTGAGTTCGAAGTTCTCTCCCACCTGAACCTTAGGTCCTATAGGGATGTTGTTGATCAATGGGACTGGAGAACTCATGAATTGTCTTTTCGGCCATGACGGTTGTGTTTGGATTACGGTTCCTTGAAGTACTTGGTTCAAGATCCCTTGGTATAGGTCTCTACCCGTGGATAGTCTTTGGACCGACTCGCTTGAGTAGTGACTCTAGGTTACTGTGGTAGTTTTCCGATAGGTCAAAACCAGTCATACACCTCTATGTTGCATCCACAACAAAACAACAAAGCAAAGTGATCCTGCTAAAGACTAGTGGTAAATTTATCAAGTATACAGGGTTATAAATGAGATATCAATTATCTCTCGGCCAATTGCTTCCTGGCAACGGCACTATGAAAGCTTGTTAACATCTCTTAGCCTAAATAGATTTTACTCCGCAAGCACAGGGAGACCGCTATAGCCTTTCACCCAGATTATTTCAAGGTATCATAAATTTCCACAGGGAAGTGGTAGGCTAGAAAGTGTAATTGAATAAACTCAAATCAAATGAACTATAAACTCAGAAAAACATACCAACTAGTAATTAAAAAGGGTAAGTGTAGAATGATAGGTGGTGGAGAGGTAAGTCAGCTACCAAAGATGTCAGTAGAAAGGTATAGTTGCCTAGGAGGACAACGAGTGAGATAAAGTTTCCAAACTCTATTTCAATTCGGCTTCAAAGATTATCCATGACTAAACTAAAAGATTCAAATAAACAAGTTAGGATCTTGCGTCGAGCGAAATTTTAGGGTCTCGAGGGGCCAGGGGTAGATAGTTGGCCACCGGAATGGTGGGCCTAGGATACACAGATACACTACACGCTACCACCGAGTGGGACTACCAAGCAAATCTGCGTGGAAAGAATAGCACACTATAAACGTGTTCAAGCGAAGCTTGAACAACAATAGATCGTCCTTGATGAGAGAAGAGGGTCTAGCCAGAGCCTAGCGTCTAAGTGTAGGTTTGAGCCATAGCATCGGTAAGTCTAATAAGATTTGAATAACCAAAGTAGACACAATCTAAGCCTAGGAAGTATTCAAAGAGGTACACCACACTCGCAGGAGACAGAATTAGAGTAAAATATAATTGGAATTATATTGAAGATAATAAGACTACAAAGATACAAAGCCTTTGCCACTGACTCAAAGCAAACTCTGGAGACTCCGTGGCAAAGCTTGACTCACTCTAACTGCCAGAACTATCCTAACCACTAAAGAAAGAGTGAAGCACTCTAAGGTAGGACTTGTAGCTCTTCTCTCACTCTCCATACTCTTTCCAAGTGAGCTATCAGGGTCTATTTATACTCCACTTGAGTGAGTGGTATTTATAGACACCCTAGGTTGGTTAGGGGCATAGGTCAGTGGCCGGCTAGCCATTATATTTGCCCACATTTATGACCCTTTGGTTGAGATTGATTCCCCATGTCAGTTGGTGGTTAAGTCGGTTGATGCACATGCAAAACGGATCTGAGAGTTGCCAGGTAGCCAAGCAACATGGCCAGGCAGCCACGTGTTTCCCTCTGACTGGTTGCATGTTACTTCTCTTCGATTGCTGGCTTCACCAATCCTTGCGTATGGTCTTCCGGCCCTTTGATACATTGGATGCTCGGTTTCGTAGTTGGATTTACTTTGGCCTGTGTTTCTTTGCATACAAATCAAAGGACGTGGCATTTGGACTCAGGTGCATGGTCGGGCGGCCATTGAGCCTACCTGGTGGCCAGTAGTGGATGCTTGGCCGGTCATTAGTATGGCCAAGTGACCATGCCACTTTGGCCATTTTTTCCCATCTTTGATATTCTTAGCCCATTTTCATCTATTTCATATGTATTTTCATACTTGCAACCAAATATTCGCACACAATTTGTGAAACTTATTAGTAGCAAAGGTTAGTCCAATTTATTAACATGGTTTGCTTCATTTGGTGGACAATTGATAGGTACAATTGTGAGATTATGACCATCAACATCAACCCAAATCCTTGGTCTAGTGTGCAAGAAGGCGCACCACACTAGGCTTATAAGAAATAAAGTAAACTATAGCTGAATGTAGAGCAATGAATAATATTACACTGGAGTAGCAAAGGCACAAAAGATAAAAGAGCTATTACCAAGACTCGAAGCTAACTCCGAAATCCTTGAGCCAAAGCTCAGACTCGACTCTAACTCCTAGGACTATCCTACTACAACATGACTAAGACAATGGTATGCTTCTCTTCCACTTCCCACACTTTGCAAATGAGCCTTTTGGGGATATTTCTACCCCCAAGTGAGTGAGGGGTATATATACTCAAGGTAGGTCGGTATGCGGGTTAAGTCTTTTGCCAGGGGGACACATGGCAGGCCGGGCGGCCACTGGATCCACCGACTTAACCATCAACTTTTGATTGCCTCATAAAGTCGGTTTGAGGTCAGTTGACAATTAAACATGTATGCCTTTACTTGGAACGTTGGATCTCACTTGTGTTTCTTCCTTATCCATAGGATGAGCTCCCCTCTAATCACTGACTTCACCAATCCTAGGGTTGGATCGATGAGGTGGCAGGTCTTCCAATGCTTTGCATCCATATTATGTGGCATACACCTTGAAGTTGTGTTGACGTGTCATTCTTATGCTTGTAGGTCAAAACTTGGACATGTTGGGCATAGCTAGGGGCCAGGCGGCTAGAGGCAGGCCGGCCAGCTAGGGGGGTTAGCCGTGTGGTCAGCCTTCCTTCCTGGTTTGGCTCCATTTCTTGTATTTTCATCATATTTTGTACATGCATTCAAATATTCATCAAAACTCATGGAATTTGATTAGTAGTAAAGGTTAGGCTTCACTTTGACATATTTTTCTTCAAAAGTCATGGATAGTTGATGGTTGAAATGATGAAATAATGACCGTCAACAGTGCCTACAAAGTGACACTAAGTTCGCTGAAAAAACTCCTTTTCTTGTCCAACTTTGAAGATTTCAAATAAACACAAGTGAGGACATTCCAAGGTGAAACCCTTGCCCCTCAAACACTCAAAGATAGGTGCATTTTCATATGCTATATTTTTTTGATTTTGCAACCATAAAACAAACAAATCCAAGAAAATTTGCAATTAAGATCCAAGAAATGTACGAGACCATGGCTAGGCGGTTTGAAGATGGTAATCTTTGATCGCAGAGCTATTAAGACTCAATAGGCATGAAGAATAATGCCAAACCTTCACTTGCTTCGGTTCCATGATTTGAGATGCTTGCACATGAAACATGTCTCTTTATCATCAAGAGTGCCCCTTTGTGACATTACCGGATGCAATACAAGTGCAAGCTAGCAACAAGCATGGAAGGAATTTAAACATATGTGCACATCTATATGACAAGGAATGCAATGCACACAAGAATTTAAATCTACACTTGCAATATTACTTTGCCCCCACAAGCTTCTTCATGATATGCCTTTCAACATGCCATGAGCGAAACTTTGAACCACCTAGCTCATGCAAGACCCATGCTCATCACTATCTTGCAGCGGTTTGGCAAGTGCCTAAACAAATACATGTCAATGCAAATTATATGGCATGGAAACTTACATGACTTACTAGCATCTAGCACATTGATCTAACTTCGCAACCTACAAAAGTTACTCTCATCTAATGGTTTAGTGAAGATGTCCACCAACTGCTCCTTATAGGACACACTCCACAAAGTTGTCTCACTTTGCGACAAGGTCCCTCCAAAAGTGACGATGAATATCTATGTGCTTTGTGCGAGAGTGTTGAACCAAGCTATTAGCAAGTTTTACGACACTTTCATTGTCACAAAAGAGAGAAACCCTATCTAGTACCACACCAAAGTTCAAGAGGGTTTGCTTCATATATAGAATTTGGGCACAACAAGACCCAGCCGCTATATACTCCACCTCCACGATAGGTGTTGACGGTCATTGTTGCACTACCTACGACCATCAACTATCCATGAACATGAAGGAACATACATCAAAGTGCAGATTAACCCTTGCTACTAACATAGTTCCACGAGTTGTGTTGAATATTTTATTGCAGGTGCAAGATCAGCCGAAAACATATCAAATATGGCTAAGTCTGGAAGGTCACTAACCAAAGGGCCAGGCCGCCCGCCCTGCGCCGGCCGCTCGGCCTGTGAATGTGCCCAAATGAGCCCATCTTCGACCTGCGTGCACACTAGGGACGTGTCAACACAATTCCAAGGCCCAAGCCGAGAACCCAACATGCTAAGTACCGGAAGGCTTGCCACCTCATCGATCCAGCACTTGGATTGGTGAAGTCAGCAATCCGTGGGACTTCAATCCTACGGCTAAGGAAGAAGCACAAATGAGATCCAACCATCAAGGGAAAAGCACACGTTTTAACCGTCAACCACCATGCAACCGACTTGGGGAGTGAAGATGGACCGCAAGATGGAGTAAGGCGGTGAATCCAAGGGCAAGCCAGGCTGCCCGGCCTCCTACCTGGCCACCCGACCTGCCACCTACCCCCTTAACCGCCTTATCGACCATATAAATACCCCTTCCCACTTGATGACTATAAATACCCTCTGGTACCTTATTTGTAAAGTGTGGAAGTTGAGTGGAACACACCATTATCTAGTTAGTAGCACTAGGATAGTCCTGGGAGTTAGAGTTGAGTCTCAGTCTTTGCCTCAGGGATTCCAGAGTTAGCTTCGAGTCTGGTAAAGCTCTTGTATCTTTCTATCTTTGTACTCTTGCTACTTCAGTATAATATACTTTCTTGATCTATCTTTCAGCTATACTTTACTTTATTTCTTACACTTGCCTAGTGTGGTGTACCTTATTGCATACTAGACCAATGCTTAGGTTTGTGTTGTTCTTGAGTTATCTGAATCTTGCTAGACTGGCCGGTGCTATAGGCTTTCCTTAGGCTCTGATCTAAGGCTAAGTCAGTCCTAACCTTCTGATCAAGGACGGACTTTAGTGATCAAGTTCTCACTTAATCACTAGTTTAGCGTGCCATCTTACCCATGCAGATCTGGTTGGTTGCCCCTCTTGGTGACAGCATTAGGGAGCCTCTGTAATCCGACCCCGTCGTTTGGTAAGCCCGTAGGCGTTAGCCAGTTGTCGTTCAGTTGGCCAACTATCTACACCTGTGCCTCCTCAGTGTAGTCTGGAATTTCGCTCGGCGCAAGAAACCAGTTCGTGTTTGTTTAACTCAGTTCAACCATGAATACTCCTTTGTAGTAGTTAAGAAATAGAGTTTGGATATCTTAATCTCACTCGTTGTCCTCCTAGGCAACTACCTAGTTGTTTACTGCTTTGGTCCCTGTTTACTCTTCCCACCATACACTATCTTGTTATTATCTTACCCCCGTTGTAAGAATAGCTGGTGTTTATCTAATTTATAGTACTATTTGAAGTTCGGACATATCATTCCACGTATTAGCCCTTGCTTCCCTATGGATTTTTACGATACTTGAAATACTCTGAGTGAAAAAGCTATAGCAAATCTCCGTGCGCTTGCGGAGTAAAATCTATTATGCTAAGAGACGTCAACAAGCTTTTTCTAGCGCCGTTGCCGGGGAAGTAATTGGCAATAGAAGTTTGATTTGTTGGAACCTAGGTACTTATAATTTGATAACATACCGCTATTTCTTAATGAGCTAATTTGCCTCTGTCTACTTTATTGTTGGGTTGACAGAGAGGTGTATGACCAGTTTCGACCTACCGGCAAACTTTCACAACAATCTAGAGTAGCTGCTCAGAAGGAGAGTCCGTCAAAAGACAATCCACGTGCAGAGGCTTGTGCCATTATTATTTCAGTTTGGATCCACAAGCACAAAGCAACCGACACCAACAATGGCTGTGCCTGAGAAGACCATCCGTGCATTTTCCATCCCATCCAGCAACAACTTCCCCACTGGGCCTGATGTGCAAGTTGGAGAAGGATTCGAGCTCAAGCCAGGTGTCATTCATATGGTCCAAGCTAGTCCATTCTGTGGATTGGCGTCGGGGGATGCAAACAGCCATCTCCAGCAATTCCTAGAGATATGCAGTACATTCACCATCAAGGGTGCAACCGCCGATGCTGTTCAACTTCGCCTTTTTCCATTCTCACTGATCGGGAAGGCAAAACAGTGGTTCTATCTGAACCGTGCAAACTTGGCAACTTGGGAGGCATGCATGTTAAGCCCTAGAAGGAGCTACAACAATTACAACAACCCGTCATTTCATACAAACATAATTTGGTTTATTACAAGGCAATTGCTTAAAATGATGTACAATCGTATTAAAATAGGGTTTCGAAATAAACTCGCAGCGGAATACATAACAATATATATAGATGCAAATGTGCAGCGGAAGTAAAATGCGAGACATGACATCGAGCCCACCGTTGTCATTCTCGATCACAAAGTTCTTGAAAAGGAAAATATCAACAACAAACGATGAGTACGTGGGGTACTTGTAGGACTTACCCGAGGGCGGAATCAGCCTGACACATTTGAGAGTATGCAAGGCTTGCTTTTTGTGGACTTGACTTCTAACTCGCATAAGCTTACTAAAAGTGAGTCTTTATTTTCAAGTATCATTCATTTAAAGCATAAGCCTCATTTGATTCATTATAGTTATCATCATGATCCATAACTCATATATCTTATCATCTTCAACATATATGTCAACATAAAGTAACTTGTAGAAATGTAAACATATAAGTACAAACATGTAATATAAAAAGCATGATTACATAAATAAAGTATTAAAGTTATTACTACGTTGCTCGTGTGCGATACTGGCATTCTCACACCTGGTGAGCATTAGCGATTCGAATTGATTTTTAATTCCTAGGAATAACTATCATGCCAGGGGTATATGCTTACTAGCCATCGCGTTCCCACATATATCCCCCATCTCCACTTGTTCCATCCCAAGTTCGATTCCAACCCGCCATTCCGTAGGTTTAGCCCCCATGGAATGATACCACGGTGCACCAGGTCAGCCCTCCCATGAGTCAAGTGCCCCTAGGCCCCATGGTTGGACCAAGTCTTTGTTCTTCCGATGGTTCAATTAAGACTTTCACCGGTCCCACGACCCGGTTAAGCACTCTAGCAATATTATGCCGACCAGCAGGCGAACAACGAATGGGCCTTAAACGACTCGGGCGGAGTCCCCCTAAACCATCCACATCATTTTTCATCGTAATATACCCATATCTCCGCCTGGTCTCATCTTTTCATCACATCATATCATATTGCTTTCGCTTTCAAATTTTTGTAAAACATTTTGAGTCCTATCATCTCGCGAGTGAATATCTTCGCTTGTCTTCTGCCGTCTAAGCATGGCTAAGCATAGACTTCGATCTATCCATTCTACATAGGATATCAGGTATTTATGTAGGTGGGGTTTCAAACAACTCCTGAACGTAAATGCGGAATCAAATGAAGGGTGGTGAGACTCCCTAAGTAGGTGTAGATGCCTAAGGGGCCTACCTTTGTTGTTGAAAACTTGAACAAACTAATCTAAAGTTAGTTTGCCAGGTTGTGAGGCTTTGCCCCAGGCAACCCCTTGATCCCTTGGACAACTCCTCTTTCCAAACACAACTGATGGGCCCTCCAAGTCATGCTTGGGGCTTAGTTGGTCTTTTGGACCACCATTGCTTGATGTACATCCACGTGTTTGTGTCTTGACCACGTATCTGCAATAAGCGTCACTATATGAATGATATGCATGATGCAGGCAATGAAATGCGTGAATGTCAAGCACACATAGGAACAATCATTTTAGGGGTAGACAGAAAGGTGATCGATAAACTACCTAAATAAGGATTACTTTTTTGCCTAGGACAAGCTTACGTTAAGCAATTAGGTATTCACAATGCAACATATGGACCTAATACATGAGCAAGTATCAATTTAGATTGTCCCTCATCATACCGTATGTAAGCAAGGAATCAGACAAGCATATATCTACACATTAAAAGGGCTACTAGTTTGAAGCGTCACTCCTAGCATTAATGACTAGTGCTTTCGTGCACCCAGAACAAATATGCATTTAAACAATTCCCATATGCATAGTCGAGTCGTTGATCATAAAAAAAGTGTTTTAAGGTCATTTTTAGTTTGGCCTGTGCAAGCATAGAACATAAAATATTTTACTTAGTTCCAACTCCTACAGCGACTAGACATGGCATGTAGAGCCATTGTGAAGAGCTTAATTGTGACAAGAGGGCATTTTCATTATTTTAGCTAGCACTTAATTGTTTGACTATCTAACTACGTTTAAAGATTTAAGCAAAAGTGTATGTTTTGTTGTGCTATAACATTTCCACTACGTCGAGTAAAGTGTAGAAGATAAATCTCGAGCCTAACTAAGCACATTAACCTTCCCCTTTTATTCTTTTTACTTCTGGGACTTATCTAATTTGCAACGTTAGACTTCTCATGTAACACAAACCAAAAACTCATGAAAGAGTCACATAAGCATATATACACACTAATATGGCTGCACGAAACTTGGTGGAACTTTTGAAGCCTAATAAATCCTACTTTTCTATTTTATTATGTAAAATATCATAGCATTTATCATTTTCAAACCACTTTGCAACCAGCAATAATAAATTTCCCAAAAATACTTTCTGCAACCTACACATAACCAACAAGCTAGCAGATTTTTCATGGAATTTATTTTGCATAGTAAGGTCATGTTTTCCTATTATTGAATTTAACATGCAATACTTTTTCCTATTTCAAAACACCTACCAAACAGCAAGCAAAATGCATGAAACTTTATTTCTACGTTGCACTGAACCAAATGAGTGTAATATAATTTCTAGGGATTTTTCTGGACAACATGTAGCATGAATTTTTATATTCATAAAATCTACTAATTATTAGAATTAGGGTAGATCTGTCATTTGCAGCAAGTGCTAGGGGCAACAAAAATATAAGAGCATAATACACCAAGTAAGTAGTACACAATCCAAGTTTCACAATTTTTGGAGTCCATGTAGTCTACTTTTGTTATTTAATTAGAAAAGCAATGCATGCATAAAACCAAGGACAAAACAGTCATTTCACTGGACCAGATCTAGTTCACCGCTTAGATCTACTCATAAAAAATCCAACAAAATAAGTTTCACATTTTTATGATTTTTCTACTAATTTCTATAGCATTTCAAAGTTAAAATGAAAAGTTACACAAATTATTGATAAATCTAAAACTGGCAGGGGTCTAAACACAAATAAACCTAGACTCCAGGGGCCTGCAAGAAAATGGACATAGACTCAGCGAATAGTACTAGAAAAGAGATCGCCGAAAACGATAAACAGCGGGGGGTTTTCTGGAAAAACACCATCTTCTACCTCCAGGCAGGGAAGAACGCCGCGTCGTAGCCCATCTTCTCGTGCGTGCGCCGGCGCGTGGAGGCAGTGAGGTCGCTGGAGGCGACTCTGGGAAGATGTTCCCGGACAAGGGGAACGTTTCCCCCAAGACCGCGTCGCGTGAGGAGGCAGGGGTTGACGGGGAACGCGCCTGAACCGGGCACCGGCCATGGCGTGTCAATGGTGGCAGTGCTGGCTCGATCCCGCGGCACCGGAGGAGGAGGAGGAAGGCCGTGGTCGGGCTCACTGGCTTCGTGGGGACATGGCCAGCCCGAAGGATGTGGACGGGTGGCGTGGGGACGGTCCTAACAGGGCGCTCCACGGCGAGGTCGAGGTTCCCGGCGATGGAGCTCCTCGGTTGTCATCAATGTCAGGCTTGGAGGCGAGAATCGACTCCGAAAAGTTAGGGGAAATGATGCTGGAGTAGTGGCAGTGCCTGTACTTGTGCTAGGTGGGGTGGAGGAGGCCGAAGATGGCCGTGGCGGGAGCTTGAGCTTGGGGCAGCCATGGCAGACGTGCTCCGCATGAGCGAGAACAGAGAGCAGAGGGAGGGGAGTACGGGTGAGCAGGAGAGTGGAGAGAGTGCTCTCCGCTCTTGCTTAACGTCGAAGGGAGCGGGCAGGGGACACGGCAGCCGGGCAGGGTCACCGGAGACCGCCGGCCGCGTGGCGGCCATGGCCTAGCCATGGCCGAGATCGATGGGCCACCCGTCAGTGACCAAAAGAAAAAAGGAAAATGGAAAAATGAAGAAACACATATGGTTTAGTTTTCTAGCCCTCTGAAAATCACGTATTTGATCAATTTAAAAGCCAAATTTGGAAAAAGTCCAATCGGAAGAATTTTTGTACTCGTCGAGATATACAGCTTTGTCAAAAGCTATGATACCAAATTCTATGTGAAAATATGATTTAAATTTGAATTTAACTTACTAGCTCCAGCTTGGCCAACAGATCCTTTCCATTTAAAAATTACAAAAGTCCATTTTGTGACCACTTCCATACAAAGAGTTTTATACCAACTTTGTCCAGAATTTCATTAGCTACAACTTTCTCAAATAAAGTTTTATATAAAAATGGATGTAGATCAAGTAAAAGTCGAATTTAATGAGCAGGTCAGGTTTTGACATATTTCATACGTTGAAAGAAAAAGACCTAAATTACTATGCAAACCTCAATGTATGACCAAGCACCAATTATCAAAGTTGTTCATCATAAAATTTTCTACAGGTTTGGTATGAAAATTTTCATCCAATTCATCACATATTTTGAAATACAAGTCCAAACATGTTCAAAGGTTTGGTAAAACAGCAGATTTACTTTGGGAAGAGTCTTTCTTGTTTCATAATTTTGGAGTATCAAATGAAGTCCAATCACTACAATATCAGATGCATTTAAAAGGTGATAAGTTTAATTTCATTTCATAGAAAGGAATATTTTGAAGTTGTATAGTGAAATTAAAAGTAATTTCAGAATGATGAAGATCCAGACTTAGGAATTATTCTAAGTATGGATGGTTTTGACTTGAACTTTTGAACCTTCTATCGATTGATTTTGAGGATGGTCATACTAGCAATGTTGAAGGACACACTTTAAACTAAAACTTCTGTATTTGACATTTCACATGGTAGTGTAAAGATTTTCAACTACTCGACCAAGCAACGCAAGGTTTTGTATGATCAAATAGAAAATTTTGACTTATTGATTTCTTTACATAGTTTTGGTTCCTCTCTAAACATGATTAAGTCCTAATTCAGCTTTATCACTAGTCAAATCATGTGTTAGGGCTGTTGAGATGCCAAGGGCATGACAAGCTGCCCCGGAAATGGATCAGAAGATGTAAACTTCATCAACAACCATAGCTTCAACAATGAGCCTCGTCCTCAACCAGGTTGGAACTCGCAACCACACTCACCATTCTCTGGTCAAGGTACGTCTTCTGGCAGTTCCCAGCAGTTTAATAAAAATCCTTTCGATCAAAAATATGTGAATGATAGCATAAGTAAGAATTTCCTTGTGAATGATAGAATTCAAGAAAACCTGTCGCTTCAAATGGAAACTCTTAATAGCGCCATGAAGAACCAGCTGAGTTTTAATAAAATGTTAGAAACTCAGATAGCTTAGCTTGCTGCCGCTTTGCCTAGTCCAACTTTGGGTAAGCTCCCGGGTCAGCCCGAGCCACCCCCGAAGGAACATATCAATGCTATAACAACTAGGGGTGGAAGGTCTACGCAAGACCCCCTACATCCTAGGAATGCAGGGAAGGAACAGGAGAAGCCAGTCGAACCAGAGAATGAAGATCAAGTGGCTGAACCACAACCGGTTAAGGAAGCACCAAAGTCGGCTCCACACGAGTCCTACGACACCACCGTGCTCCCTTTTCCTCAAAGGCAGAAAAAGACCTCTGTCAACGACTAGTTTGGCAAGTTTGTGGAGGTAATAAAGAAATTATATGTCAACATCCCATTGTTAGATGCGATGCAGGTACCTACGTACGCGAAGTACCTGAAGGACATCCTCAACAACAAAAAGCCACTGCCGTCCACTGAAGTCGTGCACCTCACAGAAGAGTGTAGCGCTGCTATACTCAACCAGCTGCCCCAGAAGAAGAAGGATCCAAGGAACCCTACCATCTCATGGTCGATCAGGACCCAGCACTTTGATCAAGCTCTCTAAAATATAGGAGCAAGTGTGAGCGTCATGCCAAAGGTAGTCTTTGATAAACTCACGATGCTACACTTGTCCCTACTGCTATGTGCCTACAACTAGCGGATCAGTCGATTCGCTACCCCGATGGGATCGCTGAGGACATTCTAGTCAAAATCCGGAACTTTATTGTCCCGGTGGATTTCGTGGTGCTCGACATGGAGATTGATAGCAAAACGTCGCTCATCCTTGGGCGACCGTTCTAAAGTACCGCTGAGGCCACTATTGACGTTGGAGCTAGACAGGTCCACCTCAACATCAATGGCAGATGGGAGACGTTCACCTTCAAGCCGAAGGTAGAACAGTGTCGACAGGTAAAAACGTTTAAACTCAAATGTCAAGCACCCTAGGAGATGCCCAGAGAGAAGATGAGCTCTTGCCAAGTCAGTTGAAAGTGGACTCTCATCCTAGCAATGGAGAAGATCCTACTAGATGGAGAAGCTCGAAAGCTCAAAGCCGAGCCACAAAGACGTTCCTCAATGGCCAAGCCGACGACAAAGGAAGCATGAGGCAAGACTCCTATCATGAAGGTCGCCGCCACAACAATGAACACACCCAAAGTGTGGCGGAAGAAAGAAGAAGCGCCAAAAGCCAAGCTAAAAAGGACCCAGAATAAAACTCAGAAACAAAAGGCTTTGGCAACTAAGAAAGTATGGCGAGCAAAAGTTGTAGCGCAGATGGCCGATAAGTCTCCGTCAAGCACTGACTCCACGTAAAAGTTATGACTTGCCCTCACCAGGAGGTAAGCTAGTATTATCTCCACTGCATATTTTATTCCCACGCGTTTAAATTTCCTTTATGCATTTGAAGTTTCTAAGTTTCTTATACACCACTGCATGTTTGATTTATGCATAAGTTTGTTTATTCTCAGTTCCTACATTTCAAATATATTTTTTTTAGGCCGCCCGGCCCCACCTGGGGCTGGCCGACCCCCAGCGCGCTGCACTAGGCTGCCCGGCCCACCTTGCTCCCCACTAATGCATGCATGTACAAGTGCCAAATGCACTAATCACAAAATGCCAAGGCATTGGCTGTCCGGCCTCCCACCGACGCCGTCCGGCCTCGTATTTGCACTGTCCGCGTCCCATCTCCACCTGCATGCACCAACCAACCTAAGGGGCATAGGCTCAGGCCACTCGGCTCCTAGCTCAGGCCTACCGGCCTCTAGCCAGGCTGCCCGACCCCATGCTCAAGCCGCCCGGCCCCCTTGCTGCTCATGCATGCATGATCTGGCGCCTATAAATACGCATGAAAGCTCCCTTCAGCTCCTCGCACTGCTCAGCAACGTGAGCTCTTTCTCCTCCCCCTAATCACTCTTAGTCTAAGCACTTAGTCTAATTTTTAGCACTTAGAAAAAATTATGCCCAATAAAATAAGTGCTACACTCTCGTTTGTTGAACAGTTTGTGGATGTTCTGCCCCACAAGGACAACTAACTTTTGGACTGCTAATGCCTAACGCTAACATCTATAACTGCTCTATCCTTCGGGTATTCTCTTGTCTTGCATATTTGTTTTGCAGATGTCATCATTTTTCAGGAAGGCAAAGAGAGCCCTGAGCAACACAGGGAAGGGCCTGCACCTCAAATTTCCATCCTCATCGGATGAGCATTCGCGCTCTCATTCGTAGAGTGGAAGTTCAAGGACACCTGCTATGTTTGACAGGATGTCCATCAGTGAAGCCCGAGGCCAGGAACAAGATGACAGAACATCATCACAAGCTCTACCGCAGCGTCGACTGTTGACGCTCCAAGACATCACCATAAAGGATGATATTGAGGCACAGAAGTTGCAATGTCTCACCACCAAGACCTTTGGATGGACAAGGTACTTCGATGCTTTTTTTCTCATCACTATAGGTATGCTAGACTCGTTTACGTAGGCATTCGACTATGTGGGATGGTTGGACTTCTCGAACATCACAGAAGAAGGATCCATCCTTCTCACTATGGAGTTCCTGATGACTCTTCGCATGGAGAAGTGCTTAGGTACAACCACCATTCATTTTCGTCTATTCAATACTGATTATTCTGTTACCCCGAGGACGTTTAGCACCCTCCTAGGCTTCCATCCAAACTGCTCTTTAGCAGAGGAGCCTGTGGGGTATAGCATGAAAACTTTTTGGACAGAAATCTGTGGAGAGTACGTGAGGGGGAAGCATAGTGACACAAAAATCCACAACCCTACTCTGAGACTTCTAGCTCCCTGGGTCTCGCTCGTCGTTTTTCCACGTAGTGAAGTACATTGTGCACTAAACGAAGATCTTAAGTGCCTCTATCCCATGTGTAGAAAGAAGCGCTACGCCCTGGTCATCGACATAGTCCGTCATTGGATGGAAATGTTGAGGACCAACACCCCCATTAACATCACATCACTAGTCACCAGGATTGCATCCAACCTAGGCCTCCTAGAGAACGCCCAGCTTGAGTACATTCCTGATGACACATCACACATAATTGGGGAGCAGCACTTCATCCAGGCACACTTCATGAAATGGGATGAGAGCGGGAATCTAGTCATGACTTGGTTTGGGCATAATTTTGAACTGCCGCTTCCAGTGCCGCAGTACGACCTATACAAAGTTAGGAGCCTAACCATGCAGCTAAACACGGAAGCACCACGCCAAAGCATTGGAGGCATCATGACTAGAGGCCAACGAAGCCGAGAGGAAGAACGCATAAGAGAGGAACAAGAGGAAGGAAGAATACGCTCATCCTGAGCACACCATAATGCCACACCATCTGCACGTGTTGACTCAGAGCTATTACGGCTCCGTCGGTACACCTAGCCCAAGCCATGGTACCCTACCAGCAGTGGTGGCGATAGTTCATACCAGCCATCGCATGGTACCTAGTACCATGGGGATGAGAGTGCATCGCACCACCTCAGCAGAAACCCAGGTCCCTCTGCATCAGCTCGATTCCACACCGACAGCATGGCCAGCATCAACTCCGCAATGGAGAGGATGAACCTAGGCCAGTATAACCAGAGGCTGTACCAGCAAGTGGACGACATCCACCGACGCACCGAAGCAATGGACCAACGGCTCCAGGAGAACAGCACCATGCTCTAGAACCTGAATGAAATGGTGGAAGCCGGCTTCATCAATGCTCAGGACTTCCACAACTATTACTACCAGAACTCCTAGCTTCATTAAAGCTTGGAGGGATGGTAGACCGACACGAGCATGCTTCCTCACGACCCATCACAGAGTAAGGCCCCCCGATTCCCGTTCTTGTTTTGCAGCATCAGCCAACCGCAGCAGCAGCAGTACCAGTCCGACAGTACCAGTCCTTCCAGCAGCAGTCCGTCAGCAACACCCGTCCTACCTAAGAGTAAGTCAGCAATAATAATGTTTAATTATTTGATCCTTTATGCTTTGCTTATCTAAAAAGAAGAAGAAAAAAGTGTCAATAAAATCAACTCCAACTTTGATATATTACATTCATATGGAAATGATGAATAATTGCTCTATCATGTCTTGATTAGTTGTCTATGCAAACTATGCTTAGCTTAATTTTGAGCTTTTGTGTATAACATGAGAACCTGATTTTTACCTTGTGGATGCCATTTTGTACAAACTTCTCTAAGTTGTTATGAGAAATGATATGACTAAGTAATAAGGCCAGCTCTACATTTTCTTAGTAAGATGACCATCTCAGGTTATTCTTTTTGAAAACTGAAAATAAAGTTCCTCCGTTGGTTTTAAACACCCACCAGAGCCAAATACACTGAATATATCTGAGCCGCTTGTTTAAGCTACTTAATGTTGTTTTGAGCTTTGTCAAATTTTGAGTCTCATTGAATGGAATCATCTCTATCCTGTGAGTCATTGGAGCAAAATCCACAATCACATATGCATTCATCCACTCTGGGTGTGCATCCATTTTATCTCTAAGCAAATATCCTCACCCTTACTCCTTCGAAATCAAAATGAGGTAGGACGTGGAGCCATCAAAAAAGAGAAAAATAAAAGCATGCTAATCAAAGCATGGCAAAAATATGAAAAATAAAAGCATGCTAGTCAAGCATGGCAAAAAGAGAGAAAATACAAAAAGGCTCCACATTCATACCTAACATACAAAAGGAGGAAAAGGAAAGGAAATAAGGAGATCCATCCATCCAGCTACCAAATAAGCTCCAATGATGAACAAGATTTGTTGATACAGTACATTTCTTTGGTCCAATCTTTGGCTTTGCAAAATAAACAACATAAGTAAGCTAAGTTCTTCCATACCCTAAGCTCCACATAAGCCTTAGTACAGGAAGTTCTTGGCCGTGCTCTTGGCCTTAATGGTGAGGATACACTTGTGAGCGATCGAGAGTACCTCTGGGGAAACTTATTTTATTTTGAGAATCTTCAAAAACACCTGAGATAGAAATCCAAAAAGAGATGTTTTGAGCTGAAGCCTACAACAAAGTAAATCTTTCTCTCAACCGCTCAAGACATGGTAAGTCAAAAAGATGCACCACAGGTATGAGAAAAAGTGATCATTGCATACACTATGGTTTGAGACCAAAGCATGAGTATTAGTTATGTATAGCTTCTATTCTTGGACATTGATATTTGCAGCAACTCCTGATCCATAACCCATCTTGGCTTTACTCGAGGAAGAGCAAAGGTCTAAGCTTGGGGGGTGTTGACGGTTGTTATTGCACTACCTACGACCATCAACTATCCATGAACATGAAGGAAAATACATCAAAGTGAAGACTAACCCTTGCTACTAACATAGTTCCACGAGTTGTGTTGAATATTTTATTGCAGGTGCAAGATCAGCCGAAAACATGTCAAATATGGCTAAGTCAGGAAGGTCACTGACCAAAGGGCCAGGCCGCCCGCCATGCCCTGACCACCCGGCCTGTGAATGTGCCCAAATGAGCCCATCTTCGACCTGCGTGCACACAAGAGACGTGTCAACACAATTCCAAGGCCCAAGCCGAGAACCCAACATGCTAAGTACCAAAAGGCTTGCCACCTCATCGATCCAGCACTTGGATTGGTGAAGTCAGCAATCCGTGGGACTTCAATCCTACGGCTAAGGAAGCAGCACAAATGAGATCCAACCATCAAGGGAAAAGCACACGTTTTAACCGCCAACCACCATGCAACCGACTTGGGGAGTGAAGATGGACCACAAGATGGAGTAAGGCGGTGAATCCAAGGGCAAGCCGGGTGGGGGCCTGCCACCTACCCCCTTAACCACCTTACCGACTATATAAATACCCATTCTCACTTGGTGACTATAAATACCCCCTGGTAGCTCATTTGTAAAGTGTGGAAGTTGAGTGGAACACACCATTGTCTAGTTAGTAGCACTAGGATAGTCTTGGGAGTTACAGTTGAGTCTGAGTCTTTGCCTCAGGGATTCCAGAGTTAGCTTCGAGTCTGGTAAAGCTTTTGCATCTTTCTATCTTTGTACTCTTGCTACTTTAGTATAATATACTTTATTGATCTATCTTTCAGCTATACTTTACTTTATTTCTTACACTTGCCTAGTGTGGTGTACCTTATTGCATACTAGACCAAGGCTTAGGTTTGTGTTGTTCTTGAGTTATCTGAATCTTGCTAGACTTGCCGGTTCTATAGGCTTTCCTTAGGCTCTGATCTAAGGCTAAGTCAGTCCTAACCCTCTGATCAAGGACGGACTTTAGTGATCAAGTTCTCACTTGATCACTAGTTTAGCTTGCCATTTTACCCATGCAGATCTGGTTGGTAGCCCCCTTTGGTGACAGCATTAGGGAGCCTCTATAATCTGACCCCGTCGTTCGGTAAGCTCGTAGGCGTTATCCAGTTGTCGTTCGGTTGGCCAACTATCTACCCCCATGCCTCGTCAGTGTAGTCTGGAATTTCGCTGGACGCAAGATCCTAGTTTGTGTTTGTTTAACTCAGTTCAACCGTGAATACTCCTTTGCAGTAGTTAAGAAATAGAGTTTGGATATCTTAATCTCACTCATTATCCTCCCAGGCAACTACCCAGTTGTTTACTACTTTGGTCCCTCTTTACTCTTCCCACCATACACTATCCTGTTATATCTTACCCCCGTTGTAAGAATAGCTGGTGTTTATCTAAGGGTGCGTTTGGTTGCTGGGACGAGAGAGGACGGGATGGAACCATCCTACTTTTTCTACTGGTTGGTTGAGAGTCTAGATGGGATGGGGATGACCCTATCCCTCAAAAACGTGGACAGCGTCGTCCCTCCAAATCGAGGGGACAACACCGTCACGCGTCATGCCGGCGCCTCTCCCTCCCCTCACGCTCGTTCGCCCCCCCTCCCGCCTGGCCCCGCTCTTTCGTCGCGTCCCGGCCGGCCCCGGACTGGAGCGGCGCACGCTAGGGGCAGGCGAAGCACCGGGGAGGCGGAGAGGGGCGCCGCGCCGTGGGGAGCCGGAGCCGCTGCGGGGAGAGGGAGTCGAAGGCGGAGGCGCCTCGATGCGACGGCGGTGCACCACGGGGAGCCGAAGCCAAACTCCTTTGTGGAGGATCTTGAAGGAGACGACCTCCTTGCAAGGGGGCAGTGGGGAGAGAGGGAGAGGAGGCATCGGCTGGGCCAGCGGAGAGGTGTAGACGCCGATGTGGCTGGCAGGCAAGCGGAGGAGGAGGAGGCGTGTGGAGCAGATCCGGTATCCTCCATGGCGCCAGGGAGGAGAGGAGGCGGGGCCAAGGCTCGTCCCCACGCGGCCGTCGGGGCTAGCAGAGATGGTGGCGAGCCCCGCGCTGACCGTCCGCCGGTGTCGAGGGCGGCTGAATCTGGATGGGAGGGCGTGCATGGCCGGCGGCGAGGGCAGGCGCGTCTGACGAGGAGTGCGCGTGCGGCTAGCCCTCCGTGAGGTCGCTCAGCTCGCCCAGCCCACATCTTCTAGATTGGAGCTCGCGCAGCTCGCAGAGGAGGGCAAGCGCGGGGCCGGCAGCAGATGAGGAGAGGAGAGAAGACTCGGTGTCGCAGCACCCTGGCAGATAGTATGTCATCTTGTTTTGATGAGTCCCATCGACTTAGAGCATATTTGGTTGTGGGAATAGATGGGTTTCAAAGCTTATCTCCTTATCTTTTCATCAATTTGTAGAACACCCAAAATAGAATCCATATGTGGCCTAGGCTACCAATTTCGTGAGGCCTACTCTAGAAGCCTGAACCGGCTTCGCGAGTAAATTGGACTTTATCATGGGTTGGGCTTCAAACTCCATCTTCTCTTGAGCCATGTCATATGCATGTTTGACATGTTCTCAACATTCTGCCCTTCTAGGTTTTGAGTTGTCCTCGACTCAAAATTGTTGATACTCGCGGAAGTGGTTGTCATTCTTGACAATGTCCAACCGTGCTCCCATTCTTGAAACTGAACCTGTTGTGAGGATACAAACCTAGGAGACAAAGAACAACTCATTTTGATAGGGTTAGTCTTAAAACCACCCTCTAAATTATTAGATTGTTGCACATAAAAAGAATATTTCAAATGTGAACAAATATAAACCCAATGTACCATATAATCTTCTTTACAATTATATTTTCCAATAAAATGGTATATGTTTATGTACATCCGTGGCAAATCAGAACTGAAAGAAAGTTTTTTTTTTCAGATTATTTAGATTACAAAACATCAAATTCCATATGATCCAACGTGTTTAAAGAATATGACAATTTCAGTTCATTTGACGCACTAGTAATAAGGAGAAAAGGTATATTTTCTGCACAATTGATTGGTTCGGGATCAACAATATCAGCTTATCAATAAGTTGTGGCATAGAAATAATATAACCAACATCACACAACTATCTTTGTTCACAAGAAACAGCAGTACAATCAGCTAAAGGTAACTCGGATTTATCTAAAGGCATGTCATTAGAATTACTCAAATCATTTTTAATAGCATCCATCTTTTTAGTTCGTTCCATCGCAAGTTCAATTTCTAAAATTTTAGCAGGATTCATACCAAGTAACTTGATCTTTATATCATTAGGTTTGAACGAATATATATTAGTAGCATCATTGAACAAAGCATTGTTTTCGTGTACCCAGGGTTTACCAAATAACAAAGCGGTTATTTATAGAAGCACAACATCAAAATAAGCACTATCATGATATGGACCAATTGAAAATTGAATCTCGCTAATTTTATTTACCTGATGTAAGGACCGTGCTGGGGTGTTCGACCCAAGAGGCGGAGGGGGTGAATTGGGTCACTAATCGCTCTTCTAAAACTTAGGCCTTTCTAGTGCATAGAATTAACCTATCACGTCCTACACATGCTAATTAATGCTAAGGTTTATCTTTGCGCTCTCTAACTTACCCAAAAGACTTGCAACCTAGAGCCAAAACTAATCAAACTAACTAGAAAAGCTAAAGGCACTCAAGCAAGTAAATGTGAAAATGTAAATGCAGTAAGTAAAGAGATAAGGGCAAGGGGGTGCAAACTCCCGGGGAGACATGAGGATTTAACGTGGTTCACCACAAAGGGCTACGTCCATAGGCTCACCACCAAAGGCATAATCCGAGCCAGGCACCAAGACTCTTCCGATCACCGTCTTGCACTTGCCAACGAATGGCTCCCAGCAAGCAAAGGCTAAGTGCCACCGAGCAACAAATGCTCAGCCACCGCCACTGTCTTTCTCAGTCACATGGCACCGGATTCTTCACTATGGAGTTTAAAGGGTCCCCTCATCCCCGCACAAGTTGTCACTGCCGCTCCACACAAATGAAGGAGGGTCTAGCAACGAGTACAAGTGGCTTGACCACAGCCAAGGCTTCTTCAATAGCTCACGCAGGAGCTACACTCAAGAAGAGCTCGCAAGCTCACTCTCTCTAGCTCTAATCTAGCTTGGATGATGCACTAAGATCTCATATGGTGGTTGGAGTGGTAGATATGCTTGGAATCCTCCTCTACACTTGCTTTGAACTTCAGTGGCTCCAACACCTCTGAAATGGCCGGGTGGGGTGGCTTATATAGCCCCCAAACACAAACTAGCCATTAGAAACAACGAGCTGCTGATGCAATGTACTTTGGATTGTCCGGTCCATGCTTTTTGCCAACTTCAGACAGTCCGGTGCATTCACTTTCCCAACGGTCACTTAAACAAGACATCACGGTCCTTTTGTCCAGTCTTCAAGGGCGGACAGTCTGGTCCGTTTAAACTCTCGAATCCTGGAAACTAGTTGTTAGTGTACGTCCACAGTTTGTCCGGCACTTTTTCTAGTCTCCAGGTTTGGACTGTCCGGTCCAGGTAAACTCCAACCTTGATCAAAGTCCATAGCTTCAGGTTTCTTTGTCCAAACTTTTGTCCGGTCTTCTAGAATGGATCATCCGGTCCATTGTTTTCTTGTTGCTTCAATTGCTCTCTGCTTGAATTATCCTGTTAGTTCATTCTGCCTAACTTTGGACTATCCGGTCTTCACACTTAGCCAGGCTTCCCGTTTCTTCACCCCTTCAGGAAAACTTGTCTAGAGGATTGTCCGGTCATGCAGTCCGGATTGTCCGATCCACACAAACCCCTGTTAGGGTGGCCCTTCGGGCTTTGCCTTTGGCTTTTCTTCTTCTACATCCCTTGGACCTAAACAGCTGAGAATATGCATGTAGACAAGCTCATTAGTCCAAGTGTTGGTTATCAATCAATCACCAAAACACAACTATGGAAATATGGCACATGAGGCCATTTTCCTTACACCTGAAATGTTCCACAAGAGTGATGTAGTATGGACATGAATGTGGCAGTCAAGCAAACTTTCTCAACTAACTCGGAACTAACAAGGTTGCAGCA
Organism: Paspalum vaginatum; assembly: GCA_030272315.1. Lineage (NCBI taxonomy): Eukaryota > Viridiplantae > Streptophyta > Magnoliopsida > Poales > Poaceae > Paspalum > Paspalum vaginatum. The sequence continues at coordinate 30,817,797 of CM059020.1, read as the reverse complement.
AGTCTCACCATCAATAATGATCCGACAATGGCTTTTCTTCACAATAAATGCAAGCCAAAACAAATTGTCGAATTGATTGTTCTCCACTTTCACCATTTGAGAACTTAAAATGTATTGTGACAGAGAACTCACACTATCTTGCAAAAGGTTAGTCGCATAAAAATAGCATAAAGAATCAAATTGTTTTCTCATCAAAATTTTCATATCAGACCATATACGAGATTTATCATTAGCAAGCAAATTGTTAAGCATGAATCTTTAAGACACTAGCTGCATTTTTTATCTTTCGTCTTTCACACATATGATATTGGGCAAAAATATTATCTAGCATATGTTTTTAATTAATATACTCCTTAGAATTAAAACCATGATATGTAGGTGATTTTAAGAATATAATCACCTATGGGAGAATAGGAAGCAGTGATGGTGTGTCTCTCAAGCATCTTTATGGTTCTAACATGTACAGAGGTGTAACCTGTCATTGTTTGTAGAACAAAAAACACACAAATATATATTTCTCTGTTATGTACTATTATGTGATCAAGGAAAAAAAGCACACGCACACTCCCAAGCATCTTATCAATCTCTTACAAGTATTCTTACCAATACAGCAGGTGGTACAACAGGTGGCTTGTTTGTGATACCACAACAGGTTTGAGCGTAGCGATTGCAAAGGTAGAACCTGTACTGACAAGAAGTGTATATATTCATGGAGCTATAGGAGGCTATATTAGTAGCAAGGAGTAGCACAATTCAAATTCAGATAGCAAAGTTAAATAAGTGCCAAAGTACTTGTAAAAGGTATTGGCCTAAACATGTTCGCAGAACTAGTTCAAGGAGCAAAAAAAAAAATATACCGAAACACAAAGGACAGAAAGAATGCAAGCACTTCTGATATATTTTTCTTCTTTTTTTTTTGTGTTGCTCTTTTACATGCACTTGCATTTTTAATCTCTTTTTTCTCACAAGTGCTGCAAAATAAGATACATCTCAAAACAATCATAAAATTCTCGTCTGTCTATGACAGATTTTTCACTCAGAGTTGCACATCCGATTAGACACTCTTAACTGCGTCAAATGCAAAAACTTAGAGTATGAAAGTTGTAGATGTACCTTTTCTCTTTATTTACATACGGAACACCATTTTTTTAGAAGGGATGAGGAAGATATTGACCCCGAAGTACAGCTCAGAAATTTCAGGGTCAAAAACAAATTTTCTCCCAACACAGATTAGGCCCTGATAACGATTTCTTCTGGAAACGTCATGGTGGACAAAGTTGCAGATAATATCTCAGGGTTTCCAAAAAAGTACTCAAACATGAACATTCGAGTTCCTATGTGACAGATATCATTAGAATACCGAATTGGACAAAGAGGATTCTGAACCGGATGTGATGACGAGATGGAAAGGGACCCAGCGTAATGTTGCAAAACTCAAACCAAACTAATAACACGATCTAAACCAAGCAATACAAACTCTAAAAACGAAAGTGCAAAGGCTAAATGTGGTGATAGGACAAGATGAACTATAAACCCTAATTTTTATGACTTTTTTTGGACTTTAGAAATATAAATCACACAAACTAAGGAACACACGATAATATACCTCACCGGAAACCTAAAGCTTTGATTGCCACTTAATGGAGACTAGGGATTCTAATCTTCTGAGAGGTATGGATAATTCAATTTGGTTGGAGACCTGACATTAACGATCCGACTCATAATCACAAAGATTCAAATCCTGCGATCGCTACACCACCGCTCCATTGGTTATCAAGCATGTGACGCAAGTGAGATTGAGAACACAAGCTAGAACATGAATAATACAATCTTAATATTACATAAGGTGGGTTTCCGCAAACCGATACACGGTGAAACTGTTCTTGACAGATTAATCTAAGCAAAACCCAAAACCTAACCTAATCGAAAACCCAAGCAATAACATGAAGAACACAATCTTAATGTTGCACGAGGTGGGGTTGCACAAACCGATACATGATGAAATTATTCTTGACAGATTAATATAAGCAAAACCCAAAACCTAACCTAATGATGGCTACTAAATATATAATAAAGAGACTTCTAGTGGGCGGCCAAGGGTGTGGCTGAGCAACCTAGGGCGTACAAGGCGTTCGGGCCCAAAAACAAGTGTCGTAGCACCCTGGCAGATTCTAGACATCATCTTGTTTCGACGATTCCCGTTGATGCGGAGTTTATTTGGACGTGGGACAGATATGTTAGAAATCTTATCTCCTTAGCTTTCCATCGATATGTAGAACAACCAAAATAAAGTCCGTATGTGGCATGGGCGTCTGTTTTCGTGAGGCCTACTCTAGTAGCCCGACCAGGTTCACGAATAAATTGGACTTTATCACAGATTGGGCTTCAAACTCCATCTTCTCTTGGGCACTTGTCAGATGCATATTGGACATGTTCTCATCATTATATGTTGAGCCAAAAATAATATCATCAACATAGACTTGACAAATGAAGATGTCTTGATCCATCTTCTTGGTGAATGGAGTGGTGTCAACTCAGCCAATTTTGAACCTTTTTTCTATTAGGAAGTCTCTGATCCTCTCATGCCAAACTCTTGATCAACATTTTGAACTTCATCTTCATCCTCTTTAGGCTTGATGTCACCAATTAGCATTTTTTTTGCTTCTACAAGTGGTGACTAATCTATATCCACAGCATCAATATGTGCTCTTTGGAAGCCATTAGATTCATCAAATTCCACGTGATACGTCTCTTCAACCATGCTAATAGCATTGTTGAATACGCGGTATGCTTTGGACTAGCACAACACCTTTGAAACTTACCCGAGTGGTAGCACTTCTGGTAGATGTAGCATTTGCAACCAACACATGGAAATATAAGATATTGGGTTTTCTGCCATTGAGCAATTCATATGGAGTCTTGTCAAGGAGCCAATGAAAAAAACAACTGGTTAGAAGAATAGCATGCAGTGTTCACAGGCTTCGGTCCAAAACTTCTCACTTATACCATACTCATCGAACATTGATCTTGCATGAGTGATAAAAGTGTTGAGGAGTATAGATTGAACAGAACTCAGGCTTGACGCCCACAATATTTATCAATGTTGGTATTGCTAAACTTTTTCCCATTGTCATTTCTAATCTTCACAATTGAAATGTTGAATTTATTTAACCTCTTTTAGCAAACTTGCTAAAGATATAGTGACACTTCGGTTTTATCCTCGAGAAAGTATACACATGTATATTTTAAAAAGTCATCCACAATCACAAAACTATAGTTGTTGCCAATGACGGAGCCATGATTCCAAAGTAGTGTATTCCCAAGGAAAAGAACAAATTACTCATTCAAAGATATGAATAGTTTATGATATCATAAATAAAATGTCCAAACAAAAATACTCACGGCTTGCTGGTCAAAGGAATGGGTGCAAACCAACCGGCACTATGCCGCCAGGGTCGAGCGGTGACAGCTTGTGCACGCAAAACAGCGCGCATTGCAGCTGTGCAGGAGGGCAAGCACAGACTGTGAACGACGGTTGTAGGATTGTAGCGTGCTTGCACGCGAACCATAGGAGCTGCAGACGGTGGACGCTGGACTCACGGAGGCAAGCTGGAAGGAGTGCGTGGGCGGACGCCGGTGGCGGTGGCGGTGGCACAGTCTTGCGGGCTGGAATGGAGGACAAGGTTGGTGTCACCAACTCATTTATCCCGTCCGTATATTTCAAACTCCACCGTATTTACAATGTACAAACTGTGTTTTGCACACTCGTATGCACATACCAGTGACATCAAGTTAAGAGTTGGGCAATGCGCTGCGGCCTGCTAGCTATGAAATATATGGTCCAAGTGTTCAACCTTAACTAAACAAAATACTCCCTCCGTCCTATTAAATTATAAGGATTATAACTCTATTTTTATTTGTCCACGTTCATATGGATGCTAACCAATCTAAACATATACCGGAACATACAAACATCGAGAAATGAATGAATCTAATGAGGCATTGACCCTTTATATTTTGGGACAGAAGAAATAGCAATATAAATTTATTATATACATATACTTAGTGTGTGTATATATATATATTTAATGGAATTGTGCAGCCGTAGAGTATTCCTAGGAATACGGATGCATCACATCTGCCTCTGATTGTTGCCACCAATACTTGTGCATAATATTGGACAAAACGATCCATATAAAGTAACGGGTGGCGTTAAAATGGATATTAATCTCTCGCTTTACGTGTGTTTGCAACTTCGGATCGGATCGGATCGGATCGGTTCGGTTCGGTTTTCGGTCGCAAAATGCTCAGCCCTAGTGGCACCTCCCCCGTCCCCTTTGCGCACAAAAACCTAGCACGCGGCCGGCGGGCGCAGCCAGAGCCAGCTCTCCCCAAAAAGCTTCCATCACGTCCTCCTCTTCTCCGCATCGAATCGCGCCGCGATCACCCATCCATGGCGGATAAGGAGCCGGTTGTGGATCGCCCCGAGGCTTCTCATGAGGAATATGACGCCTCTGTCGCCGCCGCCGCAGGGGAGGAAGAGGACACGGGCGCTCAGGTGGCCCCCATCGTGCGGCTCGAGGAGGTCGTCGTCACCACCGGCGAGGAGGACGAGGACGTCCTGCTCGACATGTGAGACCCCGCCCCCTCACCCCCTCCCTCCTTGGTCCCTGGCGCTCGCGATTGCCCGTCCCGGTTCGATTTGGTGATTATTTGGGTTTTGCAGGAAGGCCAAACTGTACAGATTTGACAAGGATGGTAACCAGTGGAAGGAACGCGGCACGGGCACCGTCAAGCTTCTCAAGCACAAGGAGACCGGCAAGGTCCGCCTCGTCATGCGTCAGGCTAAGACGCTTAAGATCTGCGCCAACCACCTCGGTATTCCCTTCTCTCTATTTGGAATTCGCAGTCGGAAATTGGTAGCGAAGAGTGAGATTCTAATGCCGCGCTGTGTGTGTAGTGGCCTCGACCACCAAGATGCAGGAACATGCCGGAAGTGACAAGTCGTGCGTCTGGCACGCCGCGGACTTTGCCGATGGTGAACTCAAAGAGGAGATGTTTGCGATCAGGTTTGGCTCCGTAGAAAGTGAGTTCTCTTATCTTTTACCCGGTTTGTTTCTTGTCCCTACTGTATGTTTGAGACCATATATGTATTATGGTTGAACTTCATAATCTAAGTGTTCTGAAACGAAATCCATTGTTGTCAGACTAGAGTGAAAGGACCATTTTTTTTGTTTTGTTAAACGATTTTTGATTCAAAGCAGGTATATCAATTGATGCTAAAGGAGCCATTTATGATCAAAATTGCCATATATATGACTTCTTTTTTGATCCACGGCTTTGAGGCATTATTGTTGTTGAGCTGCTTGATTTCCTGGCCTTCTATGCATGAATAAGATGGTGAATTGTTTGTGTTTTAGCATACCACGCACAGTAAAAACCTCATAAACAAGGTGACTGAAGGGGCACTGGGTAATTGGTTTTGAGAACATTGGACTAATAATCTGATGACTTGTTAGTGTGTCTTTACAAAATGTTATTATTAGGGATGCATCAGTGGATGGGTTGAAAGGGGCCTCTGATTATGTTTGCATAATTTATTTATCATAGAGGCATGTTTGCATAGCACTTTTTTACAAGCTTTTTGTCTGAAATGTTTTTGGCCATCTAGTTCTACACTGCAATATGTATTTTTTAACAAGCCTTGGTTTTAGGTTTCTATTAGTGTATTCCCTCCTAAACACTGGACACTCCATGTATCTTTTTTCCTTCTCCTGAGCAGTTTTCACATGAAAAATGACAAAATTGAGTGTCATGGAAAACCTTGTAGAGTGCATTAGCCATATTATTGTGTATGAGCCAAGGCTCACTATTCTAACGGGATCCAATTTCCCGGTGAGGACCAGAACAAGAAACTGCCCGGTTTTCTTCTGGTGTTTCCGTTTGGTTTTCCATATTCGTTGGCTTTCAGAAAACGAATTTTATTTGGAATTCCACAAAATCCTGTCGGTTGTCAACCCTGGTATGAGCATACCAGCCTATTTCTATTTACTATTTAGTGGTAATCGCTTACCCCCCGCCACCCATCCCAAATTGTAAGAGGTTTTGGGTTTCAAATAGATTCATTGTTATTCCACTTATGTTTTCTGTATTTGTTTAGATAGATTCATCAACATCCATATGAACATGGATGGGGGAGAGGGCCAAAACCCCTTGTAATTGGGACAGAGCCATGGAAGGAGTACTTGATATGAATCATTCCTGAGATACATAATATAGAGCTAAGCAAGTTCTGGTAGTTGCCTTTTGCCAACCTGTAGTGTGGTTGGTAGGTTCTTGCCAGTTCTAGTTTTTGTGCATGTTCATTAACTTATTTTTTGTTGCCCTTACGTAATACATTATTCGATTTCACTGCTGCTGCTATAGATTAAAATGGATTGGTTTTTACAAACTGCTCAATACCTTCTTTTTGTAGCATCTTTTGCTTAAATTAGTTCCTTATGTATGGGCAGTAATAGGCATTAAAGTTTCTTTATCGACAATCACCTTCTGAATAAGCATTCTGTGAAGTGCAAATTAGCCAATATTTCTTTTCAACTTCCTAACTAGGTCAGTGTTTATTAGCTACAGCATGCTATAAGTTAGTGATGTTTCTTTTATAGTTTTAGGGCATTCTTGGTCCTATGACCTTGCCTGTGCTTTGTTAGTGTTATGGATTGGGATGGGAACTAGTGGATTGACTGGAGATTGGTGTAGCGGGGAGCTGGGGGCCTCTGCCCACGGCCGGGCAAGAAGAAGGGTTTTCCTCTTAATTCTTGTTTGCCCTCAATTGATACAATTCCTCTCCTTATAGAGAGGGTTTACTTGACTCCTATGAAATAGATCTAATCTACTAATTCTAACCTTATCTCTAACTAGCCTTATCCCTGTCTAACCAACTCTAAGGGCCCAGCTTGGGGCTGAGCTGCTGCTTGCCGCAGTCCCTCCTTGGGCCCTGACAGTTTAGACTTCTATTGTGTGTTTTCCCTCTGGTTGCAGCTGTTGTCTTCATAGTTTAAATTCCACTGTTATGGGTGCTGGCGAATTCTTGTTTCAGGTCAATGCAGCAGGGTGGCATAGTACCTGGATTGTGATACCATGTTTAGACCATGTAGTGTTTCCCCCTCGGATAAGTCTGTTAGAAAGAGATGCAGTTCTGTGTTCTATATTCTGCCCCTACTCTTCGGGAGATGCCTATGCTGTCCATTTTCTTTTCCTTCAATATCTTTGCCAATTTTCTAGTTATTGGGTCTTCTAAAATCTTGCTGGGTTTCATTAAATTATGCTGACATGGATTCTCTTTTGATCTCATATAGACTGTAAGAAGTTCAAGGACTTGATTGAAGAAATTGCTGAAGCCCTTACAAAGGATGAGGGCAAGGAAAGTGATGATACCACCACTGGATTGCTGGAGAAGCTCACTGTGAGTGAGAACAAATCTGAGGTGGAATCTGCTGAATCTGGCAAGGAGAAGGCAAACCAAAGCGGAGGCAACCCCATCTGAGTAGCTAGCGTAGCTGCATGCGCTGCAGATCCGCCCAGTGGTAGTCAGTTTGTCATTCTATCCCCCGAGTGGAAGTTTGGTGCCCATCAGCCATGAAATATGCTGCTAAAATCTGTGGCGAGTCGGGGCAGAGTCGTTGAGTCTTCTTCCGTTGGGCTTCGTGTCTGGGCAGATAGTTTGCTTTATAAGATCACTGTTCTAAGTCCGAGGTGGACGTTTGGTTTTTGTTCGGTCTGGGCATGATTTTATTACAAACTTGAAGTGCATTGGTCTGAGTTGGGACGTTTGGTATGTAAGTTGCGAATATTTCACTTCACAGATCGATATGCATCCTATATTTTTTTTGGCTCTATATAATGTATATAGATACAGTAATTGTGTTCTGCCAACGCTCGGTCACGGGGAAGTACTGCGGTCATTAATATAACGTTTTTTATGTAATTTGAACTAAAGAACGTTATATATCACTGATCGTTCATTATATATTAATTAATGACCGTCTTTGTATATTAATGACCGGCGGAGGGAGTATAAGTTAGACTTCAGTGCCTGACTGCCTGAGAATGGTAGAATGAGATCTGTACTCGTGCGATTTTATCTCGTACACGTTTCGTACGCCGGAAATGCTTCTCTGTCGGCATAAGGAACGCCTCCGATTTACTGGAGCAGTGCGCGTGCTCTGTCAAGAGCATACACGTGCAATATTCTGCCGTCTAAGAGTTGCAGAGCGATTCGTAGAATGAACTTTATTCTGAAAGAACTGCTCCAAAAATTTCATGTTATGAGTTTAGGTTCCGAGTACAAAGGGTGAAGAACAGGCTTCGGATTTGGCCATGCCGTAGTTGATGTTCCTTAGATGAGTTGCACTTTGTTGTACCTGGTTAATGCACAACGGGACGCGTGATCTATAGTGCGCAACCCCTTCCTGACTGCGCCTCCCCCGGCCACACCGCTCCCTCCGCCGACCAACTCCCCCCAAGCTCCTTGGGCTGCTTCCCAGCCCCGGCTGCCTCCCCCGACCTCTCTCGACCACCTCCATCACCTGTCCGCGCGCGCCCCCATCCCGAGCAGCGCGCGCCTATGTCCCCAGCCCGTGCGACCTGCACCTCTGTCCTTGGCCGCCTTACCGTCGCCACCGATGCGAGGCTGCCCCCAGCTGCTAGTCCCAGTCTTCCCCGGCGTGAGGCCGCGCCACCCGGACGTGTAGCGATGTAGCAAGTCATATGATTACGTAAGTTTATGGAATCTTACAGTAAGTTCATGTTGCAACAAGTTTATATGATTATGTAGCAAGTTAATGAAATCTTGTAGCAAAAAAATCCTGCTGTGGCAAGTTTATGTGATTATGTACTAAGTTATATAATGTCTAATAAGTTCATATGGTTATGCAATTGTGTAATGTCTAGTAAATTTATATGTTTATGTAGCAAGTTCATGAAATCTTGTAGCAAATTCTTGTTGTAGCAAGTTCCTCCAATTTGTTACATAAAACACATTTTGGCTGTTGTAGCAAAAAAAGTTTTTGAGTTTTTAGCGAAGTTATGAGATATTTGTAGAAAAACATGTGAAAAAAGCTATGATGTTCTTGAAACTAAGAATAAGTTATGTATGAAGTATCAGCAAGTTATGTACGTTAGATAATTTAAAAATCAACGAGTTGTTGTAAAGCGGCATGCAAATCGGAGGTGCGTGGAGATGGTGAAAGGCCTATGAAGGCCCAACTCTCACGTAGCCATGCGGACGAAAGGCGCACGGCGCATGGGCTGGAGAACGTGGGGTCATGCGCTCGCATTTTCGTGCAACCAGAACGTGCGGAAACGTTTATGTACTTTGTTGAGTGTGAAGCTGTTTCCTTTTGAAGTATTTTTTTTTAAATTTCATAGTACTTTATTTATCGGAAATGCTATGGGACGAGCCTCGAGAGATACATCTCGCATCGGACAAAAACGTGGCACAACGTGGTCCACGCAACTCGGCTATACAGACCCGAAATAATTTTTCTACCAAGCTACGGGCATACTGACCACGTCCAGTCACCGCTATCCTTTTTACTTTTCTCCATGGTAAAGACTTCATTCAGGGTGGCCGTTTTTTGGCCTCCTTGCATGCACACCGCGATCTGCCGTCCGTTCTTTATCCAACGGCGAACATTTTTTTCCACCGCCTGCCGAAGCCTCTCGAGTCTGGCCCACCAGGAAAAGAGAATACGGAGTACTATTTCAAAACCTCGGGGCGCGCGTCTCTTCATTTTACCTCTCGTCGTCCTCCCAACCAGGTTCTGTCTCCCCGCTCCTCTCTCTGTTCCTCTCGTCGCGCCCCTTTTCTCTCTCCTGTTCTTCACAATCCACGGCGGAATTGGACTGATTTTTTTCGTTTACTGCTCCATGGATCTAGGTGAGGAGACGGACATCAGGTGATCCCGGTTGGCCTTGACAACAGGTTCGCCCCCATTCTCTTCTGTTTTTTAACTCTTCAACGCACTTCTCTCTCCTGCTCTCATTCACAATCAATGGCGAAATCGAAACTGACCCTCAGTTTCTGTTGCACGGATCTATGTGGGGAGACGAAGAGCAGGTGATTATCGGTGATGGCAACAACAGGTTTGCGTCTATTCTAGTCTTCCACCCGCTTCTCTCTCCTGTTCTTATTCACAATCCTTGGAGAAATCGAACATATTCTCCTTTTTGTTGCATGGATCTAGGTGGGGAGACGAAGAGCACGTGTTTTCTCGGTGGCCGCAACCAAAGGTTCGCGCGCGCATCCTCTTCTGTTTTTCAACTCTCCAAACCCACTTATACACGCACACATGCCTTTTTCAGATACTCAAGTGATTCTCGATTATTTGCTATTTGCGTGCATAGATCCGGTGGAGGTTCGCCCTATCGATATATTTTCTCATCCGCTCGATGATGTTATATCTTGCGTCCCGCAACTCAACCACATGTGTAACGAACTGAATCCTCCCATTTTTCGATGTTTTGGGGCAGGGATCTAGCAAAGGTGGGAGAGGAGGCGGTATCACTGATCTCGGTTACTACTGAGTTTCATCCCCCACATACCACAGGTTTTTGTCTAACCGTACTATCTATTTTTTCAATTTTTCATGTTCATCCCCGTGAGCTCTAGCTATGGTTGAGTGGGAGAGGGGATCGCTCTTGTCATGTATTTGCGTTCATGGGCTCTCAGATTCTGTAGCATTTTTTTTTGGTTTTCACGGGCTCTCAGATGATTTTCGCTGCAGCATTTTTTTGTCACAATTCATCTGATGCTACAAGCTACATACAGGGGGTAGAAGCATTGATGAATGCTTCTATCTGAATAGGTATTTTTTTAGATGAGTGCTTCTATCTGAATAGGCAAGTAATTTTTTTATGCATGTGCTTGATTGTCCAGAAGCGATGGGTGCTAGGGGGTACATGGGGACATGTGGGGGTCTATGAATTTTTTCATAGGTGTAGAGCATTTTTCATTCTGCATCCATAAAAAACACAGAGATGGATTAGCATATATTACATGTGCTTTTTTGCAGCATTTGGTGCTACAAGCTACACACAGGGGGTAGAGGTATTGATATATGACATATTCTATTTTGTTTTTTTAAATGAATGCTTCTATCTGAAATATGTATTTTAAGCATTTTTAGGTGTTTTTTGATTGTCCAAAAGTGATGGGGTGCTGGGGGTACATGGGACAGGTGGTTCTATTGAATTTTTTTTTTGCTAGGTGTAGAGTATTTTTCATTATGCATCCATAAATGCACATATAATATATGAGATGGATTAGCATATATTACATGTGATTTTTTCTTTTGATTTCAGGAACTAATCATTAGAAGAAGATATGGCCAGATTACCAAAGGTATGTGTTCCTTTTATTTCTCAGTTTTCCATTATATATATTTCTCACAATACAATATACCCTGCGCATAGGCCTGAATGAAGTCTTCACCTTATTCTTCTTATGTTTATGTAGATGCTGAGATTCAGGGCTTCTCCGTCTAGGTTAACGAAAGTAAACAAGAAATTGACTAAAGCTCAGCGGCAAAGGGTCCAAAACGAGGAGTTTGGTGCATTGCTCAAATTTGCTTGCAGTAGTATTCCAGCAGAACTTGCAAGCTGGCTGATGTCCGACTGTTTCGACCTAAGTCCATGCAGCTAGTATTACCTGGAAGGGGTAGGATAGCGGTCACAGCCAATTCCATATCACGTGTCTTAGGGCTGCCAAACAATGGGGGCCAAGTAAAATATGAATTTGACGTGGATGCGATCAAATTCTTTAATGAAGAATATGGCCTTGAGAAGGGATTAGCACTTAGTATCGACGCAATCATGGAGAGGCTAATGAAGAACAAAGAAGCACATAATGACTTCTTTAGATCGTGGCTTATGATTGCTGTGTTGACATTTCTTTGCCCAACAACATGCCTGTCAATCAGCTCGAAATGTTACCCTCCTCTAGTCGATTTATCTGCTGTGAAGAATCTAAATTGGTGCCAATTCGTGGTTGACCAGCTTAAGTACAGTGCTTTGAAAGGTGGTAGGAAGAATTCTGTGAGGGGCTGTCTATACTTTCTTGTTGTAAGTTTTCTCTCTTTTTCCATCTCCCCTGTACTGTTTTAATCGCAAAACCCTTCTGTACTTTTTATATTGTCTAACACATTTCTTTTTATTCTTATATGTCCTATTTTGTAGATTCTGTACGTAGACTCTCTGGATGTGGGTATGGTCGATATCCCTGTGACATAACCTAGGATTGCTGCTTGGACTTGAAAACTACTGGACAAAGTCATAAAACTAGACACCAATCCTGATAAGACATTTGGCAAATTAAAGGTATGTTAGACACCAAAATGCTCCACTGTACTAACTGAATTTTGTAGCATACCTATATATTTTTATTTTTTCTTAAAACGAGGCATGCTAACTCCTGCCTTTTTTGCATACTCAGCTAAAAGAACCTAATCATCAAGGTAGATCGGTCAAACAAAACTCAATATTCCAGATAGATGATATAAGGAGGTTTGTTTCATCAAAAGTATCAAAGTTCGTACAGATACACTACTATACATAGCTTGCCCTTCTTTTTATTTTTACCTGCACAAGCAACATTGATGGATTAGATAGACAATACAATCATTTATACAGAGGCAATATAATGGATTATAGGTCTCCCTCCATTTTTTGTATCTATTTTTTATCTGCACAAGCAACATTGATGGTGTAGATAGGCAATACAGTCATTATACAAAGGCAATATAATGGATTTTAAAAAAGCAAAAGTTTACGCTCATGTGCTCTGCTCTTTTTCTTTTTTTTCAATCAAATAATGTACAGGTTCTGTATGTTTTCACATTTTAATTAGGGGATACCATTTTTTCTATTCATAGTACATAATCATTTTATTTTTGTTCTTCCATTTCTTCAAATGCAGAACAAAAGGAAGCTATTAGATACTGTTGCACAGTTTTTTGCTACTGTCACAGATTCAATGAGAAATTTCTTAGAACAAACGTCTAATACTGGATCATCTAGTACGCAAAAGCAGACATGGGCAAAGCGTGCCAGAACAAGCACAACAAGGGCAAACCAAAATGAAGATTCAGAACCCAATGAAAATTCGGACTCAAGTGAGGATTCTGATTATGTCGTGGATTCTAGATATGAGTATGATGACAGTGACGGCTGGAAATCTGATGATGGCTGTGAAACTGATGACAAAGAAGATCTAGAAAGTATCTTGGGGGATGATATGGATGGGATTGGAGATGGCAGCGACAAGGATGCATCTGTTTGTGATGGTGCAGATGAGGTTATCCCAGAAGTTGCGGACAAAGATGGAGAACTTAACAAGAAAGAACGCAACGACGTGGCTGTGACAAACACAAGTGCAAGCATTCCCAAGATGGGGACACAGACAAGGACAAGTCTGGACCTACAACAGAAGCTGAGGAAATTGATGAACAAGACAAGGTCACGCTGATCACAAGGCTTCTGATGATGAAAAAAGTACCGGCGCTAACAAAAGGCATATTGATGATAAAGTCTCACAGCCTATTTCTCTAGAGGTTATCCCATCTGACGCGGCAAAGATGCAACTGATGACAAAGTATCACAGCCTACCGCCCTGGAGAGCTGCTGTGAACGAAGGACCAAAGAGGATAGAAGGGAAAAACTGAAGCTTCCAACTAAAAGTGTCCAGGGTGATGAGGTACATGTCCATGCCTCTACTGGAATCAAGAACAATAAATCATATGACCTTACTGCATTGAAAAGCAAAGGGACTGGACAACAAATACAAAGGTCAAATCACTAGATTTCACACCCCCGCGATGCGATATCATGAGGTTCATAGATGATGATGATGCCATCAGCCAACCTGATGCTTCAGTCTATTCAAATCAAAGAAATAATGGAGTTCACATAGAAGTTGATCTTGTTTCTGTAAGTTCAGCTGATTATATAGATTTGGACCTTGTAAGCAAGATTGAAGACGATTATTTACGTGCAAAATTACATGCTAAACAGGAAAGAAAAAACAAGGGGCACCACAATGATATTTCAGAACACCAGGAACCAACATCAAAGAGAACCCCCCATCTGTCCCTCAATAGGATGTAAGTGCAAATATATCTGAGCAATAGGACGTCAGTGCAAACAGATTTGTCACACCTACTTATCAACCCCCACCAAGGAGACACAATAAGAAGCCTGCTGTCTTGAGATCTCCATATATTGACTTCACAAGGAAGCAGATATTCAAGTGCAGCAAGGAGGTTTGCCAGTTGTACGATGCAGTGTGTGCACCTGCAAGAAGATCAACTAGGTCGTCAAGCCAATCCCCCTCCAAAGAGTATGTGTTCTAATGCTGTTTTTTCATTTTTTTTTTGTTTCTTTTTTGCTTTTCATTTTTTCAGTCACAGCATGTATTTATATTTTCCATTCCTAATGCGGGTGTGTTTTTGCTACTACCATATGCACGTAGCATCATCATTTTGAACTATCATGAAGTTTATGCAACCTTGCAAGAGCTTGCTGAATCAGTTAAACTAGGAGAAAAGCTATTAAACACAGTTGCTGAAGTAGGCATATTCACACCAGAACCAATGGGCGTGAAGACTAAGAAACGCGTGTTCCCTCTCCGTATCGCGGTCAGCCTTTTTTCCCTTTTCTTTTCCTTTTAAGTTTTCTCTAAATCTCAGTGACTACATCAACTTTCTAAATCTAATTCCTATAAAGCAATCACGGTTCTGCATCTAAATCCTACCAAGCAATTACATTACAATCAACATGCAATTTTTCCATCACTGATAGACAACTCTTCTATTTTCGCAATGCAAATATTACATATATTACTCAGTACCACACAGTGCTTGATGCCACTCAAACCTACTTTGCCATTTTTTTTCAGACTTACTTGATGGCAGGGCAGACTAAAAAGAAAGAGGTTAATTCTTTATTCACAAGTAAAAGAAACCACCTAGACCACCGGCATCTAGTGATGTTCCCAATCCTTTAAGAAATTAAAAGGAACAAAGATCTTGAAAAGGTCAGGCATTATTTCCTGCTCATTTTGAATTTGCGAAATAGGAGGTTCGAGTTTATTGACTCCATGAGGAGCCTAAATGATGAAACCTTGAGAATATGTTGCAAAACACTTGTGGCTGCAATTAAAGATCTTTGGAAAATTCACTATTCAAATTCAAACAAGGATATAGACAACTACGAGATCGTTGATATTGGGGTCCCAATGCAAAATAATACGTATGTCATATGTCTCCATACAAATTCTCCTTTTTAATAGCTTTTTTCTTAATTTTTTTGAACTCACACATGATGAGCACCCAATGCCTTGTGTGTTTTCTGCATCAACAGTCAGGATTGCGGTTTTCACATGCTGATGCATGCTGAGCATTGGGATGGGTCTTCAATGTGAAACTTCACAGAGAAAGATATGCCCAACATACGAAAGGTGCTCACACACAAATGATTTACACACGCAGAGAACAACAGAGACTGGATGACTTTGCTGAATTTGCAATAGGGACATGCTTTTTTAGAGTGTGCCTCTCTGCGTTTCTGCATTTATTCTACCGTAACCTTAATTTGACATCAGTAGCAAAATACAAATAGTATTAAACTAGTAAAACATTATTTTCCATGAACACTTTTTTTTGCGAACTGCATTATCCAACATGACAAGGGCAGGAGGGTTCATGTGTCTACAAAATATTAATAACCCAATGGGACTAAGATACAATCTACGTTTTTTTGATTTTTTGTCTTCATTGCTTCACTTTTTTTACAACTCATGGAAACAACCACAGCTCCTGACGATCAGCATTCTTCTGAGTTTTACTTGGACACCTTGCAGCATTGTGATTGGTCGATGCACAAACGCTGCAATGGTTCTTTCTTTTTCTTTCGCATTCATACTCTTCATTAGCCTCTTCTCTTTTTTACGCCCTTTGCATTTTGATCTCGGAGGATTCAATATCCCTTCTAATGCAGCACCATCATCAATAGCAGTCATTTGTGCAGTAGCAGCATTAAAGACACCATCATTTGCGATTTTTTAGGCATACAATGCAATTTTTTTAAACAGCACATAATATGCTGTCATTACAAAGTAACCCAACAGACAATTGTATGCAAACGTGCATGCATAAATGCTGCATTGCTTAGGCAAGATAAAGAACTCATGTATAAAAAAACACAGTAACCTCATTCTGCCATTACAAAGTAACCCAATAGACAATTGTATGTAAATGTGTATGCATAAATGCTTAGGCAAGATAAAGAACTCATGTATAGAAAAACACAGTAACCTCATTCTGCCATTACAAAGTAACCTAACAGACAATTATATGCAAATGTGTATGCATAAATGCTGCATTGCTTAGGCAAAAAAACTTTATTTATTAGGCTAAAATGTTCCAGTCTTACATTGCATAAGGGGAATAGGCAACAAATAAAAAATCCCTGACAATGCAGCAATATAGCAATGTTTAGGGAAATGCAGTAAAGTATACCAGTAATAGATGGACCAGCTGTACGATTGTAGGTGCAGAAGTTGGTATTGTATTGCTGCTAGGCCCTGGTGCAACTGGCCTTTTTTTGCTTTTCTTCTTCTGTGTATCCTTCATCATCATCTTCTTTATCTCTTTAATTTCTGACCGCATCATCTCAATATGCTTTTGGACAACTGCGTGAGTTTCATCGGAAGCAGCACCCTCAACAGCCAATTCTGAAAGGGCAGTAAACAAGTTGGTGTACCTTAGTGTTTTTTTGATTAGATAGAGGCATGCCACGAGCCACCAAATCAGCTGGCACATTCATGGCATCACTCTCTCCATTCAAAACTGCTTCTTGTGTCCATCTTTTTAGTATGCATCGATCTGGGATGCTCTTAAAACCTAGCCTGGTCATAATTTTCATAATGTGACAGCAAATGATACCATCTCTGTCAAATTTGCTACATTCGCAATAATAACTCTCTTCTTCTTCAATTGCTATCACAAGATAATGCCTTTTTCCATAGCCATAAACAAAATCACTTTTAGGAACTAGTCAAAACTCATATTGGCCACTGGGCTTTACATCATATTCTACTGTCTTCTCAAACTCTTTTGAGAATCTGTAGAAAAGATTCTTGGTGTAAACAGTGGTAGCATGTTTCTCAATTGGGTATCTAGACCACCTCCTCCTCTCATTCTCTTCTGTTTTAAAGTCCTGCCCATCTTGTGCCACTAGGGATGTCTCTTGAATCTTCTTGTACTAGTTAACAAAGTGCAGGATTGATAGGTTTGGGTTTACATATTTCTTCAAGAGTGCATTGAATCCCTCACTCCGTTGAGTTGATTGCAAGAAGGGGAAGAAACAATGCCTATAATAGGCTGACACAAAACTCTGACGTAGGCTATAGAGGTGCTCAAAATGTGTGTTCCCCTGCAGCCCATGTTTCTGTATCATTTCTGTCCATTTTGTTTCAAACTCTGATGGACTAACATTGTAGTTCATATATCCTTTGAAGTCATCCTCTAGCTCTTTACTTTCATCTAGGACAGGACCTATTGTACTAGAAAACTTGTCCATTATGTGCCAGCGGCAATTGCAATGAGTTGCATCAGGGAATACAGCTGCAATAGCACTTCTCATTGCTGCATCTTGATCCGTGATTATGTTCAGTGGGGCTTTCCCTCTCATTGCCTCTAGGAATGTTTCAAATAACCACTTATAGCTAGGGTTTTTTCATCCCTTAGGAACGCACACCCTAGCTGGAATGTGTTGCCATGCCTATTGATTCCAATGAACGGAGCGAAGGGCATGTCATACATGTTGGTCATGTATGTTGCATCAAAAGAGACACAATCATGATAGGCTTCTATATAAGCATGTCTTGTTGCACTGTCCACCCAAAATATATTCTAAACTCTATTCTCATCATCCAACTTGATCTTGTAAAAGAAATATGGGTCTTCTTGTTTCAACTCTCTAAAGTAGTCCAACGTTTCCTACAAATCCTTAAACTTCTCTGTCTTTTTAATGGTTGAACGAAAGTTCCCCACATCTTTAGCCACATATGGAACAGCTTGCGCGGACCCATAAAATTCAGACATCAGCCGCATTATCCACCCAGTGCTCAGGTTGACCCCATGGAGAAGAGTGAATTGGTTTTCCTCACGAGGTATCCCCTTGTGAGACCTTAGAAATTTTTTCAGGGAAGGTTTCAGAATATGGTCATGATTGTGATCTGCTACGAAGTAAATCACTTGCCACCTAGAACTAATGTCTCTGACAACCATTCTCGCTTTACAGTTTGTATACTTTATCTTTTCCTTTTTCCTTTTCTTCCCACCGTCAACCTTTTTCTTCTTTTCTTGTTCGCCTTCACCATCACCTTCATGTTCAGATTCTTCATCACTGTCAGATTTAGATTCATCATCAAATATGGGCAATCCCTCAAGTGATTTTTCACCTCTCTTCTTCCTCCCTTTTCCCTCCTTGTTACAAACAAATTGTATCTTCTCCACCTCATCTGTGGCAGCAGAACGACGGGATGTATTTGTGTGAATGGAGAATCCAATTCTCTTTGCATAGTCATTGTAAAAGGCTCTAGCTTCCTTTGGTGTTGCAAATGTCTGCCCATTGTATGGCAGCGGAGGTGTAGACCAGACTTCTTCTATGCACTCATTAGAGCCCCCCTGGTTTGTTGGATTATCAGCAACATCTTGGTTTCTAGCACTTGAAACTTGCTCAGCATCATCCAATCTTTCCTCTTCAAGGGACAGCCTCACTTCAGAAACACTAGTCACAACTGGCAGTAGGGTGGGCTGCGGCTGTGTGCAATAAATGGGATTCATTGCATCTTCTCCTGCATTTGCCGCATCTAGGAAATCAAAACCAAATTCTGGAGGGGGTTGATTCAGGTCCATAATCGACCAAACTGCAAGATGAATTAGGGAGAAGGTGCATCAGCCAATGTTATATAACTCAAAATAGGTGCCAAAAACAGATAAGCAACTAAAACCAAAATTGTCTCCAAAACTGCCAATGCAAAAGATCAGATAAGCAATTTTTTTGTAATAACCAGATGATTACACACCAAGCTCCTTTTTACAAACTTGCAAGTTACTTCCGAAATACTCTTGTGCTACAAAAATGATACTGCATTTTCACTGCATCAGCTATAATTTTGCACTGAACAAGCTTAAAAACGAAGATTTGTACTCCAATGAAATGTACAACATACTAGCAGAACTTTTTACTATCCACATATACGATGTTTTGTTGCAGACCCATTTAGAAATCATTATTCGAAGGGAAGCAGAAAAAGGATTAAGCACAAAACAGGTGGGGGTCATGGAATGGAAGGGGAACATTCACAGCATGCAAGGGAAAACTAAAACATGAAACCTGTACAGAGATCTTGTGCGTTTTTTGCTTGGCAGCATGCAGGGACAACCAAAATATGAAACATGTACAGAGATCTTGTGCGTTTTTTGCTTGCCTGGATGTACAAAGGATGATGCATGTACCTTTTTTTGGTTCCACTGTGTTGCTCTCCTGTGTTACTTCTTTTTTTCCTTCTGGGGAGCCTAGCGGCGCAGCCAGGGAGCACAGCCCGAGAAGGGATGAATCTCGTATGCTACAGGGAAGGGAAAACCCTATATGCCTGGAAATATTTTGCTTCATGGGCTTTTTTGTTTGACGGGCTGAGCAACCTAGGGGGATCCCTCTTTGCATGCCGCGCGGGGGCTGCATTTGCGGACCGGGAGGGGGGGGGGCGGGGCAGGAACAACCGGACAGGGGGGCTGCGGGCCGTGTGGCAGTTTTTCCTATTTTTGGACTGCCAACGAGATGTTTGCCTTTTCTAGGTGTGCGTGCGGGGAGGCTTTTTTACAGCCGGCCTTAATTTAGCCGCTTCCTTTCTCCATTGTGTTGTTCGGTCGGTGCATCCTACAAGCCACTCTCTCCCTTCCTCCTCCCTGTAAGCATGGTGACCCTGCTGCTCCAGCCAACTCCTCTCTCTAGCGGGCAGGGAGACAGCTGCCTCGCACATCCTAGAGCACCTCCATGGAGATGGAGCGTCATGGCTAGAGAGCATTTAGTGGAGGAGACATTCCACGACCACATCGCCATGGCCACCTCCACTCTCGTCGCCCTCTCGGCCATCGCGGACGTTGTCGATGAGCTCCTCATCCTCAGGCACCCTGCCGCCTCCTCCCTCTCCTCCGCCTCCCGTCGCCTTGGTGCTGCGGCCCCCTTCCGTGAGTTCCTTGGCCTCCTCGGATCCGCGACTGCATGAAGCATGAGCTGCGACGACACTGTGGGCTCAGATCCGGCCTTGCCGCGTCGTCCTCTGCCTCCGCGTGACACCTATGTCGTGGCCAACGCCGGTGCCCGTGAGGTGAAGCACGAGGACTCGAACGAGGGAGGACTCTGAGATGGACCCTCAAGCAGAAGCGGGTGAGTCATGTTGCAACTTTGAATTGAGATGCTGCGGTTTGTGATTGGAGATGTAACATGAGAGAAATTTAGTGTTGTAAAGTTGATTTTCTAATGTTGCAAAGTTGGTTTATCGCTCTATTGTTCAACGGTCTTTTTAGATCGAGCTCCAAATGCTATGAACCGATGTTGTGGTAGAATTTTTTTCCTTTGAATTGGATGGACATGATGATTTTTTGTCTAAGTATTGATGTTGCAGAAATTAATTTTTAATGTTGTGCATATTATTTTTTGACGTTGAGATTATATATTTCCAATGTTTCGATGACCATCCGACGGCCAGTACTTGGATCCGGCGTCTAGGCACTAGCAGCGCCGTTTATTTATAGGTAGGTAGAGACTCGTGGTTCGACTGTTTTTGAAAGTAGTTCTTCACATAGCGTCCAGGTTCGTGGGTAAAGCCCAGATTTTGGTGTCTCGGCGTGTCAGGTTATTTCGGGAGGCAAATTTCCATAAAGATGTCCTTTTTTGTCTACAAATGTACTCCATAAGATTCAGAGGTCGATTGTTTTTTTGACGTTAATTTTGAGAATTTATCTTATTTAGAAAATTTATAAAAAATAAGAATAAGTATAAGTCATGCTTAAAAGAATACTATTTTTTATAAGAGACGTAAGCTATATTAGATTAGCAAAAAGATACAAGCTGAAGTTTACCCCCCCCCCCCCCCCCCTCATACAGCAAGTTCAGAGGATTGCAAGGAGGCAATAACAGGACATTCCTCGTGAAGGGGATTAGAGCAGTGTAAAGTGCAGGTTCCCGGTAAGGACTGTATGGCTTTTTTGACCAGGTTATGAGCCATCAGATTATGTGATCTTCCAATTTTTTGGAATCTGCAGCTACTATAGTTTATATTGTTGGACATTTCTGCCAAGATTGGCCTTAAGTCCCAACTTGGCGCATTGCGGGCTGGATTGTTGGAGTTTAGAGCTGTTATGAGATCTTGGTTGTCGGAGCAGATGGTGCATCTTTGGAGCTGCAGAACGGACAACACCATGAGAGCCTGTGCTTCTGCCTGAATTGGAGAATTTGCATCGCTTCCTTGAGCTTGAACTTTCAACCTGAAATCAACATTTTGTAGTCTTCCTTTTAGAAAGAGACCTATACCTGGGATGTTTGGACCAGCTTGGATCGGCTGTTGTAAAAAGGAGGCATCAACAGAACAGACACAGTTACGGGATGTGACAGTAAGATTTTGATTTTGGATAGTCTTAGTGAAGTTGTTATCAATGGAAGACAACCTCTGTTGCAGAGAGTAATTCATAGGATGACAGTTCAAATCAGCTCTAACGTGCATGTGAATTTGTTGGGCTGTCCATGTTTTATCGTTGAATATTTTGTCATTTCTATCTTTCCGAAATATGCCAGAGGGTTGACATCGAATGTTGTAGATGCACTGTAGAGTCATTGTATATTATTAAAAATGCACGTGTTATACAAATATTAAAATGTGGTGTATTTTTTATTTATTTAATATTAATTTAAACAAGACATGTGCTGTAAAATTATATTTTATATTTATGGCACGTATATTAAATATTTTTAACTATAATATCAGTTTTTTATATAAAAGATATGTTGTAAATTACATTTTTTATGTTTTTGTAACGTAGAGGGAGTAAGTTTGAGACTCCTAACTCCATACGATTTGTTTTTTAAAAGAAAAGGAAAAAGATCATAAAAGAGCAATAAGAGGAAATGTGTCTAAAAAACATTCTATGCGGCTATGCATAAGCGTGCATTTCATGAACCAACTATGTGGATACAGAGTAAGTTTGGGACCTTATTTCTGTACGAATGGTTTCTAAAAAAGAAAAAATAGAGTCCATACAAATAAAAAAATGTGAGAGTCCAAAAAATGCTGCCTATTTGTAATACTGTAACACCGCAGCCATCACCACAACTAGGCGCTACCAAACAACACATATTGCATACTAAGTCTAGCAAACTGTAGAAAATTTCGGCAGAGTTTTCCCTGAAAACTGGCCTTCCAGAAACAAACACACAGAGACAATAAGATGTAGCTGAAATACTAAGCATCACAGCCCAACCCAAAAATAAGATAAACGGCCAACCCATCCATAGCCGGATACAACGACATAATTAATTCAACTAAAATTAACCACGAACAAGCTAAGATATACTAATATGAGTTGAATAAATGATATCTATGTGTGTGCTAAGTAGAGTGAACTACTCCCAACGCCCATACATGCCTCGATGAACTGGTACCTAAAAACCAAATAAACACAAGGGTGAGTAAAAATACTCAGCAAGTACAATTCAGAACAAGAAAAACTAGACATGACATGAAACCAAAGAGTGGTAACCAAAGTGAACAATGATAAGACTGTAGTTTCCATCTAAAACGGACAATCATGAATTTTCTTTGCATTTACCGGTAAAGCTGAGTAAGTGGGGCCAGCACTTACTCGTAGGAACCTGAATGAAGAATCAAATTGCACAGCCGGATACATCGGGACATGAATGAATGTAGAATCATGAAAACTTGCACAGCCGGATACACCGGGACATGAATGAATGTAAAAGGAGACTTGAAACTCGAATCATGAAAACTTGAACATGAACATTAAAGCTCACAAAACAACCAAAGTTATCACACAAAAGT
The DNA here is from genome assembly GCA_030272315.1 of Paspalum vaginatum. Taxonomy (NCBI): domain Eukaryota; kingdom Viridiplantae; phylum Streptophyta; class Magnoliopsida; order Poales; family Poaceae; genus Paspalum; species Paspalum vaginatum. Next base: position 30,794,621 of record CM059020.1, on the reverse strand, counting down.
TCATCATGCACTTGCCTTTAATGATGCGACGGAGCGGGTTGGGTAGAAAAATGGGTTCCTTTCTCTGATTCACCACCACCACCTAAACAGTAATGGTTCACACTCAGACATAGCACTAGTTATCGAACTGAAATTAAAACAACCTCCCTGTATACAAGGTTGAAGCTACAGATTGAAGTGGTATTCTAGTTTCCTTTTTCTAGACAATCTCTTAATTTATACCGCCACAGCGATGGTAGGAATAACAATCTGAATTTGGATCTGATTTTACTTTGCTCTGCTGAAACTGAAACTGAAACAGAGCACAACGCATTTGCTCAAGTCTAAGTTTTCCTAATATCTTTTTATAATCTGAATAAAATAGGCACGCTAAAGACCCTGGGTACAAGGGGAAATCTTCAGACTTTATCTCAGCTGACCAAAGGTCCTCCAGAATTGTTGAGGCATCTAGTTAAATACTGCTGCTATGGGAATATCCACTGACCAGTGAAACCAAATCATAGATTAATTGATATTCAATGCCTAAGAAGGGCATGCTCTACTGCCAGACCTGAACCAAACCTCACGCAAGGAAAATAACTGGGAAAGGCAATGAATTTGGGGCAGTTACCGGCCAGGACACCAAGATTGGAATGCCGCACCCACTCTAAACTCCTCCCTTTGCCACTTCCCCTCTGATCCCTACGAAGTGCACAGGAGTAGCAGGACCCCTGCCTTCGGCCAGCAGCTGCAGCGGGTGGAGTTTGTGGTCTCAACGAGCTGGACAGCAGCCCAACTCCCGCACGGAGATGACGAGTGCAGCAGAGGAGCAAGGCCTCCGATCTGGATGAGCGCCACGGAGGGGAAGCAGGAGCAAAGACCGAAATAAAGAGGGCGGCGCAAGAACAGATGGACAGGGCATCTCTCTTATGGACCGATAAAGGATGGAGAGAAAAAACTCATAAGTCCACGTTACACGGCTCGCTTTTAAGGTCAGAACACATGAACACACGAGTAGTCGAACAGAATCGTTTTGACTATAAATCTACGGTCTCTCATCATCCATATGACATATGGAATTAAAATTCAACTTTGACTCATACTACATAGCTAGGTCAACATTTTCTAATTGCAAATAAATTTATTTAGTTATTTTTCGGGTATTATAAATACCCCGAAAATTAGGACCGAACTTTTCTTCTAAATCCCTCCCTAATTCAAAATCGATTTTCGAAAAACCTTGGTTGTTTGTTTGAGTGTGCTAATATGAGCTCACCCTCCACCAAATCCTTTCCAAAATTCCTACCCAAAATTCCAAATACCAAAATTAGAAAAAAGGAAAACCTTTCTTGCTCTTGGGCCATCAGCCACCCTGTCGGCCCAACTCCCTTTCCCCTCCCTTTCCTTTTCGGTCCGGCCTGTCCTAGCCCATCTCCCTCCCACCATGGCCAAGCTTCCAACTCCCCACCTCTCTCTCACTGCCACTCCGGGCCCACGCCTTTCTGCCGCTGCCATGCGGGTCCCGTTCGTCAGCCTCCCCACTCCCTCTCCTTCTTCCTCCTTGGAAGGGAGCGCACCGCGCGTGCGGACACAGCCGCGCCGCGTCCCGACGACGCATCGCTACCACGCTGCGCCCCCGCTCTGTCCCCTCCCTGTCCTCACCACTGCACCAAACAGCTCCACGCCACATGGTACCCCATCGCCGCGCCACGTGTGCCGTGCACCTCCTCGCCATGTTGCCGCTGTGCCAAGCCCTGGCCTCCTCCGTCCGGCTATAAATAGCCTCGCCGGTCACCGCCCCTCCCACCCCGAGTTCGCCACCGCCACGACTAAACCTTGGCTCACCCAGGCGCCGCCCCCCCCGCGTATACCAGCTATTTTCCCCCTCCTCCTTCTCTGCTCTATCGAGCCCCTACCTCGGCGAGCCAACCCCGCCGCCCAAAATTAGCCACCTCCATTGCCCCCTTGCTCGATTCGAGCCCCCACAAACCCCGCCCCGCTGCTCACCACCTCCACGGCACCTCATTGCCTCCATCGCCACCCCAACCAGGCCACCGCTGTGCTCCCCTCGTCGCTAGAGAGCGCTCGCGACACCGCCGCCGTAGACGACCCCTCTTCCATCCACCAATCCACGCCCTTCACACCACCATTAGGTTTGCTGCACCGACCTCATCGTCTCCAAGCTACCCTCGTCGCTGGAACCAGCCTCGCCGCCGGACCCCGTCGGTGCCTTCCCGACCGGTTCAACAGGGCCGAATCGGTTCGACCAGTCCAATGCCGTCACCTTCCCTCACGCCGTCACCCCGCCTCCTCTCCTTGACGCGTGGGCCCAGGCCAAACGGCGTCATCCGTGCCATCCGCCCCTTGGCGCCGTGGGCTGACTTGCTAGGCCGCCTGCTCACCGTGTCTCGGGTGGGCCAAGCAGGCCGCGCACACCCCACACACGCACGCGGGCCAAGTGGGCCATGCAGGTTGAATTCCACCCCTAGCCCAAGTTACTTTCCCACGGGCTGAATCCGTGAAGTTCGTCTATGAAAAATCCAAATCCACCCCTTAAACTCTCCCGAACGTCTATATCTACCCCTAGCCACCAAACACTACATATCTTCTCCATTCTAACACCAATTTAGGTGATTCTTGCGCCTACATTCATCTAAAATCAAGATCTATCCATCCATACACTCCACATAATCTTTTCCTCCGGTCACAAGCTGCCGTCATGCCACCAAGACGTCGTCCTATGCCTAGTCAGTGCTTCACACTGGCCCCACAAATTTTGTGTTCCTGGTGATTGATGCTATTGCTCTCCTACTGTTCATAAACTAAAAAGATTTCTGTCTTGGTCTCTCCAAATCCTATTCCAGATGATTCCGATCTCTGAAATCATCCCCACCGATCATATCCCATCGAGTCCTACTCTATCATCGCCTCCTCCTACAGAAACCCCCCACCCTGACGTTATCATGCGACCGCCATCTCGTCGCTTCTGTTTTCGCTCTAATTGTCGCTGCTCCCTACCGTGGCGATTCCACAATGACCGCTATCGTGCCAGTCAAAGTGCCCGGCCAATCGTGACATGATCCCCTACACCCCGCTACTCATCAGGGCCAACCTCTTTGGTAAGCAAAACCCGATCCCTCAAATAATCTATAACCCCCGCTAAAGCTCTCTTCTATCCCGTCACACCCCAAAATATGTTGAGCTTATGTTATACCTCGATATGTGTGTGTTTCCTTGTTCATGCGCATAGGTTATGCCATAGGTTATGCCAGAGATTCTGATCGATACGCCTCTCGCGAGAACCTTCGCGATGCTTGAAGAAAGCAACCGTCGCTTGCAGCAGATGTTGTACCATCATGCGCAGTGGATGGCACACCGTCTGTAACGCCCGGTTTCCAACGAACAAAACCGTGCAAAATATATATGCGCCAGGATCAAGTCTCGCAAATACATGACAAATTACATAGGTACCACAGACACATGTCAAAGATAAAAGCGTATATAACATTTAAACATCTCATTATTACATAGTGACACAAGTCTTTAACTCAGAGTATAGCGTAGCATTGCGGAAGCGTAAAACAAAATATAACTAGGGCGCCACAGGGACGTCGACTGGTGAACGAAGTGCCTAATACTCATCGTAGTCTTGCACATAATCTTCAGTATCTCCATCAACTGAGCAGTGGTTGGATTTTTTCCCCCAACAAGGAATAAATATAAAGAAGCAAGCGTGAGTACAGCAACTCGTACTCAACAAATATAACATAAACCATGAGGCTCTAGGTTTAGCTGACAAACTGCATGAGCTTTTAAATTGAACATCTTTATTTAAAGCATGTTTACTACTATTGATTAAAGAACAATTAACCCAAAGATATTGCATAAAGAAGTAAATAACATTTAGTTGATATAACCATCACCATAACCAAAACCTTTGAACACCGCTAATCACTGGGAAGGGTCTGGGCCACTCATAACCATGAGCATGGCTGACGTGTCAGTTTTATACTCTCGAGAGGTTGTACATCTTTACCCCATAAGTCATGCACTACGCTAGGGGTTCATCACACACCTTAGGTGAGATGACTAGCAAGCACACTACGAAGCCTTTACAAAGATCAGTTTAGTATGATGTAACTGCTAAGGATTCAGGGTGACAACGGTGGTGTCCGCCTCACAAAGGGAGAAGCACATACATCACGTAAAGCACACTCAACCTAAGGCAGAGCAGCGACCACAGAAGCTAACCTCCCCTCTTGCCCCGCAGTTAAGTTACAACAAACTAAAACAATCTAATTAATCAACTAAGTCCGTCCCATTCCGACCTTATGGTAGCACTGTTATCCCAAGTGGTCGCTTTGTGAACCGGTCCTTAAGGAGAGAAGCCGCAAAAGCACACGAGCACATTGCTTCAGGCATCCCTAAACCATGTTGCTAAAAAGCAGATTATTAAAATAGACATGAACCGCTTCATGGTCAAGCCCAACAATTAATTGCATAGACCATTAGTCAAAATTAATTAACCAAAAGGACACGAGTTCACGCTTGCACCTAGCACAACATAACCAAATGCATTCCCGATGGTGAATATCAAGATAAAAGTAGCTAAGGTAATATCCTTATAGTCATACAAAATTAAATGCACATGTAGTGATTAAAAGAGTTATTGGGTGTTGTTTATGTTATACTTGCCTTCTTCAAAATTCCTTTGCTGCTGCTCAGAGGCTTCTGGAGGACGGTTCTTCAAACTCAACAGGCGGATCAACGTCTACGTACGATCATAGCGCCATATAAGCATCCACATAATCACACATGCAAGCAAACAATGCAAAAGATAAGAAACAGTACACCATTACATAAAAATAGAATAAAACAATTATAAAATTATTCTATGTGTCGCTACGAACATGTGAGCGCGAAAATCACCGAAAACGGATTTAAAACGGGGAAGATATAGCCTTTTAAATGTTGCAAGGGCTTGGTTGTAAATACTTTGCGTAAACCGAGGCCTAAAGCATTAAAAACAGGGGCCTGGTCACTATTGGAGACAATGCGGGTTAATTCCACAAAAACATAGGGACGTATCAGCAAAAAGGCAGCGGAGGCGGCCACATGGCACTTCCTGGTTGGCTGGACCTGATGACACGCGGTGGGCATCGGAGTTGTGGCCGCAGGAGATCCGACCGGATCTGGTGCGGCGGCGCGCCGATCTGCTGCGGGGTGCAGAAGAGGGAACGGCGAGGTTGGCCACCCTGGCGGTGCGACACGTGGCCAGGGGAGCAGTGGGGCGCTGGGAGCTCTGTTCCACGGGCGAGTGGGAGAACGCGTAGGAGCAGGGGGCCGGAGTCCCAGGCGGCGCCGTACGGGAGAAGGTGCAGGGCAGGGGCGCGCAGCACTCTGCACTCGAGCAGGGAGGCCGGAGGCGGTAGGGCCCAGGTGGGGTCGGGTCACGTGGAACCGGAGTTATATGATTTTTTCAGCCGGAGTTGGAGAAAAAATGTAGATGTAGAAGAAATCGGAGAGGCCCACGCGAAACGGAGACCACCCCGACAAAGAGATCGATGAGACGAACGTCGTGGTACCCTCGGATTTCGCCGGAGATGAACGGCCACGGAGAAAATCCACTGCCGAACGTTTGCCGGAGTTGGAGCACCTTTCGAACTTCTTCCTTAGATCTAGGAAGCTAGGGTTGCGGGATTGAAAAATGAAAACCGGTTTGGAAAAGAAGTGCGATGAGAGGATTCCGATGAATATATATATGCACCGGTTTGACCCGAGTTAAATTCGACTTCTTTTCGGAATATTCAATTTAGGGGAATAAAATAATTTCAGAAAATCTAGAATTGTTTGGCACCCGATGAACTCAAATAAAATATTTAGATCTCAACAAAAGGATTAGAAGAACTTCGAATAAAAGGGGTTTGCTTAGGGAAAATAGGAAAAGCCTCCAGATAAATCTGAAAAATTCCCATAAACAACTCGACGATATCTAAATGCATTTAGAACATTTTTTCACACACAAATAAATATATGCAAGTCGGCATGAATGCATCAACAAGGTTGTCCTATGATATATTTTAATCACTTGTCCAAATAAATTAAATCAGTGACATGCAAAGCTAGGCATAATCCTTAGAAAATTAAATAAACCATATTAATTTTATTTAAACTGCTGAAAGTAAAATTTAGGGTGTTACACCGTCACGCCCAGCGGTTGGTATACCAACATGCTCATGCATATGATGGTACGCCGATGTATTCGGTAGATGATGTGCCCTTGCCACCTGCGGCCAATGCATCATCTGTATCAGAAAAGCAATAGGCAAGCCCACTAGAATCCCCACTTGATGTATAAAATTCCTATGTTTTGCGAACATACTCCTTGCCTAATAATCTCAATCAAACATGCATGTTCTGCTTGCTAAGGTAACCTAGTGAAATATAATCATCTAGGCCTATTTAGATATAGCGCGCATAGGTGAGATTGCTCATATAATTATATCTATCATAATCTTGATGTTGAGTTGAATTATGGTTGTGGAACTTGATGGGTTGTGGGATATAGATGTGTGGGTGTGTTTTGAAATAAAATGGAGAAAAACCCCAGCAAACGACCCACAGATCAAGATCAGCCATTTTAAAGGATCAGAGTTTGAACAGGTAACTTAGCAGCTTGCAGTTACCCAAGTTTCAGACTTCGTGGAGAAGGTCGGGTATGTGGATGCTCGCGGTGTCGAGCAAAGGAAGGGTGGAATGGTTCTACATACGCCCTATAAGGACCACATTAATTTTCACCTTGTCTAACTCTTTTAGTACAACCACTCGCTCTGTATGAGACATTGGCTAGGCCCGAGCAAAAATGGATAATCTAGTGACAGCTGTGTGTTGGTGCACAAGGGTGAAGGGAATGGGTTGTGTGCCGAGGGACACCAGGGTGCAGCTCGGTGGCCCTGATTCTTAAAGCACTTCTAGACCATGAAGTAATGGCATGGGCTTGGTTTGGAATTCAGACGCTTATTTGGCCGTAAGCAGTCATTGAGTCTAATTTGTGAGAATTGGTACAACCTTCTGATCAGAGTAAAATCTATTTGAATAGTCCGCGTCCACTAGTATGGATGGGTTACAGTTTGGTTCTTCAATATGCATCTTTCCTAAACTAAAATGGTTGGCTTGGAAGAAAATGGTTTTTGGTGGATGTTGGAGCTACGGGGGTAGAACCCAGTAGCAGTGTGGAAAATGTGTTCGCAGGTGCGCCTTGAGCCATGTGGACCAGCAAGTCCAGTGGCAAACCCCTTTTTGAGAAAAAACCCTATTTTCAGAAAGAATAAAACCTGGTATCTAGCTCGAACCCTGCATATAAAATGTTATTATGCAAAACTCTCCCTGAGCTACAGATATATCCTGCATGTAGATGGAGCTATACCCCTACTTCGTATGGAGGAAGGTGGGCTGCTGAGTACGTATGTGCTCACCCTTGCTTTGTTGATATTTTCCAAGTGAAGATGATGCAGTTACCATATATTCGGACAAGTAAGGGTTACGACCTGCTTCCCAACTGTGATGTGTCGAAGTTTGGGACTACGTTCTATATTCCACTGCTTGGTTTCAGGGCTGCGCCCCTTTCATGTCTGACCCGTTAGGGCGGATCTGTAACACTCTGATGTAAGAACGTGATTACCAAACTCTGGAATGGTAATAAAGCACATTTTAGTCCCATTGTGGAAACTGGGGCTTCAGGTGGTATCAGAGGTGTAAGTTGGCCGTAGGATGTAACCCTAGGTTTGAAAGACATTTTCATACCCAAAACAATTTTGAAAAACCTTTCTGCTCCTCACCTTACTCCATTATGGCCCTCCCTTACCCCAATGTCCTTCAACAACCATTCAAGCTTCTAGTAGAAGGAAGCTGGTGAGAGCCAATGGACTGGCTCCATTGCCTTTGGAGTGATGAGTGATTGTCAACAGTAGCAAGACCCAGAAGGACTTGGGCATAAGATCTCCGATGGACAGGAGGCCCTCCGATGGACTGGAGGTAGAGGAAAGTCCTTCGAAGGACTGGAGGCATGCTCGGCGTCTGTCGGCCATGGGAGTTCGGTACACGGAGGAGCGGCACGGCGACGGTAGGAGTAAGTCCTCCTGAAGGACTGCGAGGCAGCCGCGATGGACAGGGGATGCCGGGCGCCACCGCGGTGCTCCAACCTAGAGGGCGTGGCGCGAAGGCGTGCGAGGGAGGCTTTGGCGGCTTTGGCTCAAAATCGCCACCCAAGCTACCCAAGCCTTGGTGAGTTGGGCCGCGACTCACCAAGATAGAGAAGATGGGCTTAATCTGGCCCAGGCAGAGACTTCCTAAAGTTTCCCGGTTTCTGACTTCAAAACCGGGGGCGGATCGCGGATTGGACTACTGGCCACGTGGAGAATATCTGAGGATTGCGTGGAACTTACGAAGATCAAGACTTCATCGTGGTCGTCCATCCCGAAATATCCTCTAATCTTTCGTTTGAGTCCTTAGGGTTTGTCTAGTTGTAGGCACCTAATTGCAAAACTGTCTAAACACCACTCGGGTATAAATAGATCCAAGGCAGGTCATTAGAACCACTCTTGGCTGCTAGGATTAGGTTTTACTTGGTGATTTCATCCTTAAGCCTTGAGCTCCATTATTAGGGGGGTTAGAGTTGGATTTAGCCTCCTAATCATGAGGGAAGGTGAGGGTATTTGCTTGGGACGAATTTCTGCTTGTATGCTGAATCTTTAGACCTATCTTGGGCACTTAATCGAAGCAAATTCGTGCAGCAACCTTGTGTTCTTCTCCTCCCCCTCTCTCTTTGGTTTTTGGGTTCAATCCTTGGCTTTTGAGTGTTTGTGTTGGCCAAGCTTGAATACCTTTTGCTTGCTGATGTTTTGGACTTGCTAGGACTGTGGAGATCATGACTTAGTTCATCTCAATCCTGCTGGATTGCCACGAGCAAGCCTCCTTTATGTTTTCCCCTTTCTTGCCCAAAGATTGCCATTTCACGAGATCTGAAATTCTCGTTGATTCCATGGTCACTTTGTGTTGATCTCTTGGAAAAAGCTTTGGAATAAGGTCCAGATAGCCTATGCAAAATTTCGTGAAGTTTGGATAAGGTTTGGTTAGGTTTGGGTTTGAAAACGCCCTTTCTGCGACTCTACCGGACAATCCGGCAGAGGCCACCGGACAGTCCGGTTCCACCGGATAGTCTGGCAGCGCTCATCGGATAGTCCAGCGTGAGGCACTGTCCGGGCCTGTGCCACCGGACAGTCTAGCAGCATACACCACCGGACAATCCGGTGTTGGCCACCTGGAGAATCCGGTTCCTGCGAGGGAGCTATGTGTTTCTCTCGCTTTGGTTTTTCCGCTGCGTTTCTGCTTTGGATTTTTGCATTCGCCACTATAAGTCTATTCTCTTTGCTTGCTGTGAGTCAGTGAGACACACCTTGGTGCAGTGAGTGTCGTGTGGCAGTTTTTCAAAGGTTCGTTGCCTCGGTTCCTTTTTTATCAGATCTTGAGTTTTCATGCATTGGTGCATATCCTTTCAGTGGATGGCACCCCTGTGCTACTAAGCACGTATCTGTTCAGTGGACTGTGCCTAGTTCTGTTTCTCTTGTGCTTTGCAGAGCACCTGCTTGGGGGTTGTGATTTTGAGATTTCAAGTGCTCCTATTCACCCCCCCTCTAGTCGCACGTCTCGGTCCTACAATTGGTATCAAAGCCGGTTAGGTTTCTTCATACCTTTACTGGTGAGAAACCAGTAGCGACTATGACTCACTCCGGGAAGATTCCAGTCCTTGGCTCCGATGGCTACTTTTACTGGACGGGTAGGATGAGAGCATTCTTGCTTAGCCAGGGCCAGGACATATGGGATGCTACTCAAAGTGCGAACTTTGTGGTGCTTCCAGTTGCTCAGCGCACTACCCCAGCGATTGTGGCTCCGCATGAGGCGAATGCCAAAGCTGTTAACTTTCTCTTCTCAGGACTTAGTTCGGTTGATTATGAGAGAGTGAGCCACCTCGAGACTGCCTGTCAGATCTGGTCCCTGCTGAGTGCACACCATGAGGGCACTGCTACTATCAAGGGGCGTCTCGTTGAGACTTACAGGCGCGAATATGAGAATTTTGTTCAGAAGCCTAGTGAGTCCAACGATGACTTCTTTGGTTGTTTTCAGTCGATCATCAACAAGTTGCACTGTTAACTGTAGCCCTGAGAGGATCCCATAGACCGACCATCAGCAGGCTGTCAAATTGCTATTTGCATTGGACAGGAAGGTATGGGAGATGAAGGTTAACTCAATCATCGAGTGTGATGCCTATGACACAATTGGAGTGGAGACTCTTTACAGCAAGCTCAAGGCCACAGAGGTGGATTACAAGTTGAGAGATTCTCTCGCTTGTACTGGCTCCAAGAGCCTGGCCTTGGCTTCTCCCTCCAGTGAGGCCGCTACTAAAGCCCAGCTTCACAACTTTTCAGTTTTCTGCTCTTATGTCTGTTACAGAGGAGCAGTTAGCGTCACTTGGGGATGATGAGCTTTGCGTGGTGTCTAGTCACTTTCAGCGCACCTATGACAACCGAATGAGCAAGAAGAGGGGCGAGAGGCCCAAGTGCTTCGAGTGCGGAGAGGTCGGCCACTTCATCGCCGAATGCTAGGAACAAGCAGAACGACTACTACAAGAAGAGTAAGAGCCACTCCCGTGACTCCAACAAGTACCACTCCGGCAAACACCACTACAGCAAGTGCGACCACCCCAAGCACCGCTCCTGCAAGATCAAGAACTTCAGGAAGGCTTTCAAGAGCTACCAGAAGAACAACCGGAAGCGGGACAAGGCTTTGTTCGCTGAGCTTGGTGGTCTGTGCGGTGGATCGTCCTCCTCTTCCTCGTCTTCGTCAAGCTCAAGCGATGAGGAGATCGTCACCAAGCGGGACAAGAGGAGGTACCAAGGCGGTCCAGCTGGACTCTGCTTCATCTCCACCAAGTCCAAGCGCAAGCACAAGATGCACCGGAGATCTTTTTGGTCCATGCCGCTTGGACAAGGACGACAAGGGCAATGACAATGACTCCTCCGATGAAGAGGTAACTCCTGAGCAAGTTGAAATTCTTGAGATGTTGGAGGCAAATAGTCGTGAGTTGAAAGCCCAGGATAAGATGTTGGAGAGGGCAGCCAAGAAGCTGCAGAATCAGAAAGACAAGTTGGCTGATGCTCTAGATGAGATAGAGAGACTGAAGAGTGTGCCAGCCCAGCCTAGTGAGTCTGAGTGCCCTACCCATGAGAGTTTGATGAGAGATCTCTGTGAGCAGAAGAGCAAGTATGCTCATCAGGTAGAGGAGATGGATAGGCTGGAGGTAGAGTTAGGCAAGCTCCAGTCTAAACTGGATGAGCCTATCTTGAGTGATGAGCCTGAGTGTGAGATGTGCCCCTACCTAGCTGTTGACATAGCTGAACTGAAAGTGAGGTGTGAGGAACATCTCAAGGAGTTGGAGGAGCTTAGGGCTAGACCCACAGCTTTTGGGTGCGTGCATGGTCTGTCCTACCTTGGAGAGTGAGCTTGAGCAGTTGAGTGCTAGCCTTACTTGTGAGAACTGTCTCACTTTGAGGTTGATGTTGGTGGATAGGGATGCCACCATTAAGAAGTTAGAGAAGTTTGCTCCCTCTGTTCCTTCTCTAGACTACCCCACTTGTGCTGCCCAGACTTTAGTTCTGGAAGATTCGAGAGTGGAGAAACAAGCTTTGGTTGATGAGAACAACCATTTGAGAGAGGTGCTCAGTTGGATGTATGCTAGAGAGCCCCAACTAAGGATGATTTTAGAGAGCACCAAGATAGAGAAGATGGGCCAAATCTGGCCCAGGCGGAGACTTCCTAAAGTTTTCCGGTTTCTGACTTCAAAACCGGGGGCGGATCGCGGATTAGACTTCTGGCCACGTGGATAACATCTGAGGATTGCGTGGAACTTATGAAGATCAAGACTTCATCGTGGTCGTCCATCCCGAAATATCATGTAATCTTTCGTTTGAGTCCTTAGGGTTTGTCTAGTTGTAGGGACCTAAGTGCAAAACTGTCTAAACAGCACTTAGGTATAAATAGGTCCAAGGCAGGTCATTGGAACCTCTCTTGGCAGCTAGGATTACGTTTTACTTGGTGATTTTCGTCCTTAAGCCTTGAGCTCCATTGTTAGGGAGGTTAGAGTAGGATTTAGCCTCCTAATCATGAGGGAAGGTGAGGGTGGTTGCTTGGGATGAATTTCTGCTTTTATGCTGAATCTTTAAACCTATCTTGGGCACTTAATCGAAGCAAATTCGTGCAGCAACCTTGTGTTCTTCTCCTCCCCCTCTCTCTTTGGTTTTTGGGTTCAATCCTTGGCTTTTGAGTGTTTGTGTTGGCCAAGCTTGAATCCCTTTCCTTGCTAATGTTTTGGACTTGCTAGGATGTGGAGATCGTGACTTAGTTCATCTCAATCCTACTGGATTGCCACGAGCAAGCCTCCTTTGCGTTTTCCCCTTTCTTGCCCAAAGATTGCCATTTCACAAAATCTGAAATTCCCAGTGATTCTGTGGTCACTTTGTGTTGATCTCTTGGAAAAAGCTTTGGAATAGGGTCTAGATAGCCTGTGCAAAATTTTGTGAAGTTTGGACAAGGTTTGGGTTTGAAAACGCCCTTTCTGCGACTCTACCAGACAATCCGACAGAGGCCACAGGACAGTCCGATTCCACTGGATAGTATGGCAGCGCCCATCGGATAGTCCGGCATGAGGCGCTGTCCAGGCCGTGCCACCGGACAGTCCGGCAGCAGACATCGGATAGTCCGGTTCCACCGGACAGTCCGGTGTTGGCCACCGAACAATCCCGTCCTGCCAGGGAGGGAGCTTTGTGTTTCTCTTTCTTTGGTTTTTCCGCTGTATTTCTGCTTCGGATTTTTACATTCCCCACTGTAAGTCTATTCTCTTTGCTTGCTGTGATTCAGTGAGACACACCTTGGTGCGTTGAGTGTCGTGTGGCGGTTTTTGCAAAGGTTCGTTGCCTCGGTTCCTTTTTGACCAGATCTTGAGTTTTCAGTGCATTAGTGCGTATCCTTTCAATGGACGGCACCCCTGCACTGCTAGGCATGTATCTGTTCAGTGGACAGTGCCTAGTACTGTTTCTCTTGTGTTTGCAGTGCACTTGCTTGGGGGTTGTGATTTTGAGATTTCAAGTGCTCCAATTCCACCCCCCCTCTAGTCGCACGTTTCGGTCCTACAGCTGGTACCTTGTATAGCACACCATAAGAGCCAGAACAATATGGACTGAACGGACGTGATGGATCGATGTTAAGGGAACCAGTACTCACCATAAGGAAACATCACCGTCACAGAGACACTTGGCACGACGCTAAGATATGGACCGCCCTGGTCAAGCACATGACCCAATGGATAGCTAGGAAGCGTGCAACATAAATTAAGGAAAGAAAGGACATGTCCCTGCTATCTCACTTAAATTAGCCAAGTAGTACAACACAGTTGAAAAGAGGTCCCCTTGGGACAATGCCTCAGCAACACAGCGCCATCTGACACCAAGAATGCCAGGCACTGTAGTAGAAACCCTAAAAAAGCTATAGGATTATGCCAGCTATCTGCATAAAAGCTCACCCAAAGGACCCTTGAATCCCTAGAGTGGAGCAACCATGGCAGAAGAAAACCCAATCCTCTTCGGTCGCCCCGTGCCCCTTAAAAAGAGAAAGTGCACAGATCTCTCAGTGGAAGTCCTAGTGCTGGAAGGCATACCGGTCATCTTCCCCGAGACTGAAAGCCAACCAATCCCTCCAAAGCCCCTCCCAAGTCCTCCACTAGAGCTACCAGAACCCCTCACCCGAAAGAAGATCCCAGCGCCCGAGCTAGAGTGCCTGGAATGATTGGAAAAGGAGGAGCTACCTAGAGCCTTCCCTCTAAGTCCTATCTCTCTGAGCAAACCAGATGCTCCGCAAACAACATCGCCAATAGAAACAAGGATAGAACCCTGGAGCATCGCCTTGCCCTAGGGACTGACCGAAGAAGATGACCTAGTCACCGCAACTCAACCGCTGCCAGAGGACATCATCAACATCAACTTAGATGACTCAGAATGAGGTCTCTGAGCCAGACAGGGAATGAAGTTGCGTGGTCTGAAGTTAGCTATGTCGAGTGTCCCTCTTACAGTTGGGTAGTGAAGTTTTCCCTTAGCCTTGGTTAGCACCCTTGTAGGAGCTAATCGTGTAGATCACATGCATTCTAGATGTTGCCTTACTTGTTGTGAGTTGTGTAGTAGTTTCAGTCTAGGTAGAGTCTTGCGAGTCTCGTTCAATGGCAGATGCCGGACGTATCAGCTTCTATGAGGACGTAAAAGGTTTTCCCGAGCTCCTAAGGGATACCATAAGGTACCTTTGGATTTTCGGAATACCCTGAGTACCTAGATAGAGAAATCATCGAGAGTGGAGAACAGAAATGGATGGTTTCGTTGTATATCAAGGATAACCGCGCCCTTGAAGGATGGCATTCCATAGCTACCACTCACCCGTTACCTGCTCATGATGCAATAAGAAAGTTGTGCTAAACTTATCATAGGACCATCCAGGACACCCCTATGAGATTCTTCCCACCCTTCAACAAGTTGACCACAAGCTAGACTAGAAGGATTGAATTCTTGAAGGAGATGAAGGAAACCGAGGATCCTATCATAGCCTACCTTGCTTTTCATCTACAAGCCTTGGATGATGAATATGACAAGCTAAGCCTCATGCATGATAGGTTGGAAATCGAACAACAGAAGGCCTCCTGTCCCAGCACAGAGTTAGGCTGCTGCACCAGAGGTAAGAAACCAAGCCCAGATCCAAGCAGCGCTGACAACACGGAGCTTGTTTGACCTTCGCTACCAGTCACTAATGGGAATGCAGTACCCCCTGCTAGCAGAATATCAAACCATCCTAGACAACCAGAGCAAAGTCACCAAGCCAGTTTCCAATGCTCCCAGCTTGAGCAATGGCAAAAGTAGGAAGAGAGCCTAGTAAACTTCCTGAGTATGGAAGATAGAGAAAGTTTGAGCACCCTCCTGATGCTCTCACTCCCAAGAGGAGGATCCAGTTCTCAGCCACCATCATGGAATGAAGCCATCAATATCCATAAGATGAAGTTGGTCCTATTCAAGTAGTTGCGCTAGTGTGCTCATTTCTGTGTTGTAGTTTTTGTGTGTTTGTTTTCTTTCTTATATTTATAGTCTGTTGTGCCTTCTGAAAGAAGCGACCAGAGCTAGCTCCAGTCAAAATAAAGGGGCGGTTAGCAGCTGACAAAGTTCTGCCCAAAGAAAGAACAGTACCAGCAACAGAAACTGGAATAAAACAACTAAAGGAAACAGTGGCCCTAGAAAATGGATAAGATCAGAGGAAAGACATTCTGTACCACAGTTGCCCTGCAAATAGTGCCCACCATTGTCCCTCTCCACTCATATCCCTCCACTGCCCCTGTCTTTTTCGCCTGCACCCACTGCATCCGATGCCCTGGCCCTCACTACCCACTCACCACTGCAGCCGCGTGCACAAGCCACCTGCCACAGCATGCCACCTTTGGCATCGCACCCACGCACCTGCTCCACCTTGGCCAAAGTTGGCCCGTACACCGCCATCCACCACCGACTGCCATGTGTCCCCACTCTGACCTCAGTTGACACCTGGTCCCTACCCTCGCCCACGTGCCACCGTGTGCACCCGCTCCACCTCCACTTCTCATGTCACCTCGGTGGACAGCACACTGCACCGCAACCACTGCCCTGCACGCATCAATAAAACTCTTACCCCTAAGCTTAGCTCCTCACTCACCCTACAGAGCAAACCCACCACTGCTCCTCTCCCACCAGCTAAACCAGCCACACCTCCTCCCATGTTCTATAATTCTTGGGTAAGACAATTCCTCCTAGGTTACTACACTATCTCTGCCACCACTCTCCCTTTTTGTTTCCGCTTCCTTTGGAAAATCCACTGCCCACTTCCGTAGGAAGAAAATCACCCTAAACCATCTGCCAACTCCACTGCCAGATGATAAACCTAGCAATCCTCCTCCTTCTTCTTATCAAGTGCGTATTCCTTTCCAAGATCCTAAAAGCCCTCATCCGGCTTCTAAAACAAATAGTCATTTGTGAGATCTGCCGGCCAAACTAAAAAGGGCCAGCATACACCACCAAATTCCACCCAGGTTATGAGCCTAGAACCCAGAGTCTGCATCCCACTCCGCTACATACTCTTCACCGAAACCTACTCCTATGTCTCCTAATCCTTCTCCAGTTAATGACCCTGCCCTAGGCTGAGCAAAAGCAAGATGAAGCTTCCTGCTAGCAAAGCTGTGCCAGGATCAAGAAGCCCAAAGCAGAGCAAGAAGGAGGAAAGAAGATAAAAGAAGAAGTGCTTGGGGCAAAAAGAAGTGTAATGAGAAGATGGCTATCCTAGATAGCTGTTTCTTCTCTAGCCCGCCCTCCGTCTACTGATACAACAGTAGCAGTTGGAAAACGCAGTAGCTCCCCATTTCCAGAAGAGTGCCTAACCTACTCAAGTAGGGGTATCCGCCCTATTTAAGTGGGGTAGCCTCCCTTCTACTAGCACTAGTGTAGGATAATCTGGACCCTAAGGTTGACGGATCCATCCCATTGGAACATGTTACTCGTATTATAACACCATCTAGAAAGCAGAAAGTGTCTTGCTGAATTTTTGCCACTCTTTAGAAAAACACTGCCTGAAGCAGCCAGGCAATGGTTCAACCTTCCAAGTTCATGAAGTGGAAGATCCTCTTTGTACATGGAAGGCTTGAATAGAGAAGGAAAGAGAAACGAAGAGAAAAATGAATCAAGTTGTACACGTAGATTGTTGTTAAAATTTGACCTGCAATTCCGTGTGAGGAATCAAGCTTCTGTTGAAGTAGTTAGCTGAAGTAAAGCTATTCCTATAAGCCTCTAAGACAAATCTTGAGGATGAGATTCATTTTAAGTGGGGTAGGTTTGTAACACCACGAAAATTATGACCGGACCTTTTCTTCTAAATCCCTCCCTAATTCAAAATCGATTTTCGAAAAACCTTGGTTGTTTGTTTGAGTGTGCTAATATGAGCTCAACAAAAGTCTCCAAAATTTCCCAAATACCCTCCACCAAGATTCCCACTAGAATCCTTTCCAAAATTCCTACCCAAATTCCAAATACCAAAATCAGAAAAAAGGAAAAGGAAAACCTTTCTAGCTCTTGGGCCACCAGCCACCCCGCCGGCCCAACTCCCCTTCCCTTCCCTTTCCCTTTTGGTCCGGCCTATCCCTATCCATCTCTCTCCTGCCTGCGGCCCAACTTCCAACTCCCCACTTCTCTCTCGCTGCAACCCCAAGCCCGTGCCCTTCTCCTACTGCCACGCGGGTCCCGTTCGTCAGCCTCCCCACTCCCTCTCCTTCTTCCTCCTTAGACGAGAGCGCACCTGTGAGTGCAGACTCCGCCGCACCACATCCTGATGATGTATCCCTGCCCCGCTGCGCCACCACTCTAGCCACTCCCTATCCCCGCTGCTGCACAATGCAGCTCCATACCACATGGCACCCCCATCGCTACGCCATGTGCGCCATGCACCTCCTCGCCATGCCGCAGCCGTGCCGAGCTCCGGCCTCCTTCGCCCGGCTATAAATAGCCTAGCCAGCCACTGCCCCTCCTATCCTGAGTTCACCACTACCGCGACAGACCCCTGGCTTATCCAGGCATAGCCCGCCATGAATAACGGCTAGTTTCCCCCTCTTGCTTCTCTGCTCTATCGGACCCCTACCTCAGCAAGCCAAGCCCACCACCCAAAATTCGCCACCTCCATTGCCCCCTCACTCGATTCGATCTACCACAAACCCTGCCCCACTACTCGCCACCTCCACGGCATCTCACCGCCTCCATCTCACCCCTACCAGGCCACCGCTGTGCTCTCCCCACTGCTGGAGCGCGCTCACAACACCACTGCTGTAGATGACCCCCTTCCGTCCACCAATCCATGCCCTTCACTCCACCACTGGGTTTGCAGCACCGACCTCATCATCTCCAAGCTACCCTCATCGCCGGAACTGGCCTCGTCGTTGGTAGACCGCCGTTTGGTGCCCTGTTGATCGGTTGAACTGGGCCGAATCGGTTCAACCGGTCCAACACCATCACCTTACCTCACGCCGTCACCTCGCCTCCTCCCCAGACACATGGGCCCAGGCCAAATGGCGTCATCTGCGCTGTTTGCCCCTCGGCGCCGTGGGCCGACCTACTAGGCCTCTTGTGCACCGTGCCTCGGGTGGGCCAAGCCGGCCGCGCACACCCCATGCTCGCACGTGGGCCTAGTGGATCATGTTGGCTGAATTCCACCCCAGCTCAAGTTGCTTCCCCATGGGCCGAATTCGTAAAGTTCATTTGTGAAAAGTCCAAATCCACCCCTTGAACTCTCCCGAATGTCTATATCTACCCGTAGCCACCAACCACTACATATCTTCTCCATTCTAACTCTATTTAGGTGATTCTTGCGCCTAAATTCATCTAAAATCAAGATCTATCCATCCACACACTCCACATAATCTTTTCCTCGGGTCACAAGCTGCCGTCATGCCACCAAGACGTCGTCCTATACCCAGTCAGTGTTTCACATTGGCCCCACAAATTTTGTGTGCTTGGTGATTGATGTCGTTGCTCTCATACTGTTCATAAACTCAAAAGATTTCTTTCTTGGTCTCTCCAAATCCTATTCCAGATGATTCTGATGTCTGAAATCATCACCGCTAATGATATCCCATCGAGTCCTACTCCGTCATCGTCTCCTCGTACAGAAACCTCCCACCCTAATGTTATCATGCGACCGCCATCTCATCGCTTCTTTTTTTGCTCTAACCATCGCTGCTCCCTACCGTGGCGATTCCACAATGACCGCTATCATTCTCAGTCAAAGTGCCCAGCCAATCGCAATACGATCCCCTACACCCCGCTACTCACCAAGGCCAACCCCTTTGGTAAGCAAAACCCGATCCCCTAGATAATCTATAACCCCCGGTAAAGCTCTCTTCTATCTCGTCACACCCCAAAATATTTTAAGCTTATGTTATACCTCAATATGTGTGTGTTTCCTTGTTTGTGTGCGTAGGTTATGACGGAGATTCTGATCGGTACGCCCGTCGTGAGAACATTCGCGATGCTTGAAGAAATCAACCAGCACTTGCAGTAGATGCTGTACCAGCATGCGCAGTGGATGGCACACCATCACGCCCAGCAGTTGGTATACCAATGTGCTCATCAAATGATGGTACACCGATGTATTCGGCAAATGATGCACCCTCGCCACCTGTGGCCAGTGCATCGTCTATATCAACAAAGCAATAGGCATGCCCACTGGAATCCCCACTTGATACATAAAACTCCTATGTTTTGCAAAGACAACCCTTGCCTGATAATCACAATCAAACCTACATGTTTAGCTTGCTAAGGTAACCCAGTGAAATATAACCACCTAGGCCTATCTAGATATAGCGTGCATAGGTGGGATCGCTCATATAATTATAACTATCAGAATCTTGATGTTGAATTCTTTTATGGTTGTGGAATTTCATGGGTTGTGGGATATGGATGTGTGGGTGTATTTTGAAATAAAATAGGGAGGAACCCCAGCAAATGAACCACAGTTCGGGATCAGCCATGTTAAAAGGCATGGTTTGAATGGGTAACTTAGCAGCTCGCGGACCGGGTATGTGGATGCTCACGGTGTCGAGCAATAGAATGGTGGAATGGTTCTACCGGCGCCCTATAAGGACCGCATTGATTTTCATCTTGCCTAACTCTTTTAGTACAAGCACTCGTTCTGTATGAGGCACTGGCCAGGCCTGAGCCAGAATAGATAATCTAGCGGCAGCTGTGTTGGTGCACAATGGTGAACGGAATGGGTTGTGTGCTGAGGGACACCAGGGTGCAGCTCGGTGGCCCTGATCCATGAAGCACTTCTAGACCATGAAGTAATGGCAATGGCTTGGTTTGGAATTTGGAAACTTATTTGGCCATAAGCTGTCATTGAGTCCAACTTGTGGGAATTAGTACAACCTCTGATTAGAGTAAAATATATTCGAATAGTCTGTATCCACTGGTATGGATGGGTTACGGCTTGGTTCTTCAATTAGCATCTTTCCTAAACTAAAACGGTTGGCTTGGAAGAAAATGGTTTTTGGTGGATATTGGAGCTATGGGGTTACAACCAGTAGTAGTGTGGAAAATGTGTTGGCAGTTGCGCCTTGAGCCATGTGGACCGGCAAGTCAAGTGGCAAACCCCTTTTGAGAAAAAACCTTGTTTTCAGAAACAATAAAACCTGGTATCTAGCTCGAACCCTGCATAGAAAATGTTATTATGCAAAACTCTCTTTGAGCTCCAGACATATCATGCATTTAAATGTAGCTATACCCCTACTCTGTACGGAGGAAGTTGGACTGCTGGATACGTATGTGCTCACCCTAGCTTTGTTGATATTTTTCCACTGAAGATGATGCAGTTACCATATATTCGGATGAGTAAGCGTTAAGACCTGCCTTCCAACCGTGACGTGTGAAAGTTTGGGCCTACATTTTATATTCCACTGCCTATTTTCAGGGCTGCGCCCCTTTGATGTCCGATCCTGTAACACTTTGATGTAAGAATGTGATTACCAAACCTTGAGATAGTAATAAAGCACATTTTAGTCCCATTATAGAAACTGGGGCACTTCACTATTTGTAACTACACTTAACTTTTACAAAACTCGTTCTTTTATAGAGTTGACTAGTGAAAGTAAACACAAGGTACCAATAATAACGATGTCGTGTAGTTATATTTTAAATTATATAAATATTGAATTTGATGTGTTCTTTTTTTAATGTTTTGATGGAAACAAAACACGTGTTGTAAATTATGTATTTCTAAATATGTAATGTATCGTAAATGTTTTTAAATATAATACAAGTATCGCTACATAAAAATATTACATTTGCATATGCGTACTCTGATGGAGAACAAAAAAAATTGCATGCTATATGCATACACTGTTTGGTATGCAAATGGCCAAATGCTTCTCCAAAAATGCATCGCCTTGTTAGATATAGCCTTAGGAGCATCGGGGTTAGGTTTGATGTAAGAAGGTGTGATGCATGAAAACTTGCCCCTGGGATACTAGTGAGGTGCCGCCATTGATGTTTAATAGATGTGTTTATGATGTGTATTCCATGTCCTTGTTGCATTTTAACGTATTCGAGATGCTTCATTTTTGGTGATTTTCGGATGGTGTAATAGTTGATTTCACAAGTTGCAACAACACATTTGAATCCCATACACAAGGTTCTTTTTTCGATATTACATCATGTGTTTTGAGATTCTATAACAACAATTTCTAGATGTTCTTGCCTGTGTTCTTTAATTTGTTGCAAGAAATTTGTGCGCAACAGGTCATGATGGTTTTTTGTGTTGCAAGCTCAGATGTGGCAACATTAATTCTTGAATGTTTTGGTTGATATATTCTAATGTTTCAAACGCTAGGTTTCTATGTTGCAAGCTGCGTTTTTGCATATGTTATAACATTATTACTTGAATGTTTTACTTGATATATTCTGATGTTTCAAATGCTAGGTTTGTTTTGTTTTTAAGATGCATAACTTTTGTATAACATAGTCGACCATTGTTTGTGCTCTCTCATGTACAGGCGTCACCTGCAAGGTTAAGTTTGGCATGGCCACGTGCCCGAGCTCCGCTGGTGGCCAAACGAGAAAGAAAAAGTGATAAGTAGGTGTTGCTTGCAACAAGCAATGTTTCAGTGGGTTTCTTTCATGAGTTGAATCCAACAGGTGCAAGTGCCTAGATCTAACGGTGGTGGTAGGGTTTGACGCTTAGGTCCTAGCATGCCCGTATTCATATTGGTAAGCTTGCTTGGCTTATGATTTTTTTGCGAATTACACTGTTGTAAGGACTGTGCCGGGGTATCCAACCCAAGAGGGGGAGGGGTGAATTGGGTTGATAGTTCGCTCTCCTTAAAAACCTAGGGCTATTTAGTGCATAAGATAAACCTATCATGACCTACACATGCTAGTTAAGTCTAAGGTTTATCTATGTGGTCTCTAACGTACGCAAAAGACTTGCAACCTAGAGCCAAACCTAATCAAACTAACTAGGAAATCTAAAAGCCACAAAAAAAGTAAATGTGGAAATGTAAATGTGGTAAGTAAAGAGAGTAAGGGGGATGCAAACTCCCAAGGGGACATAAAGATTTAACGTGGTTCACCACTAAGGGCTACATCCATGGACTTGCCAGCAAAAGCAAATCTGAGTCAGGAACCAAGAACCTTCCGATTGTCGTCTTGTACTAGCCATCAAAGGCTCGTGGCAAGTAAAGGCTAAGTGCTACCAAGCCATCAAGGCTCGGCCACCGCTACTGTCTATCTCCATCACAGGCCACTGGATTCTTCACTATAGAGTTTGTAGGGTCTCCTCGTCCCCACACAAAGTGTCACCACTGCTCCACAAGAAGGAGGGTCTAGCAACGAGTACAGCGTAGCTTGACTGCTGCCAAGGCTTTCTCCAAAAGCTCACGCAGGAGCTACACTCAAGGAGACCTCGCAAGCTCACTCTCTCTAAGATTTAACTAGCTTGGATCATGCACCAAGCTCAATTATGGTGGTTGGAGTGGATGATATGCTTGGAATACTTCTCTACACTAGTTTGATCAGGTTTATTCTTAAATGAGTTGGATTAACATTGTGATCTAGGGTACGAGACTTCAAAGCTGGTCATTCATTTTTGCGTATCTATTCATTTGCTATCCTTTCATCCATGCATTACAATTCTCTGCATTAGAGAAGTTGCAAAATTTTGCTGGATATCCATCCTTAAACCAAAAAAATTTCTTTGTGAATCTCCGTTATCGACAACCATTTATTTCTAGAGTATGAAAGGAGTGAAAGTTATTAGACAACTCTATCCTCTGAGTTAATTATTTTATACTTGAGGTCAAGTATCATTCAAGAGTGGGGATGAAGAGCTATGTATTTTTAAAAGAAATAGAGGGAGGTTTTTTTAGGAGGCAAAAGAAAAAAAAGAGGGAGAAAAAGACCAAGTGGTCGCCATAAAAAATATATGAGAAAAAAGAAAATAGAAAAGAAAAAAGGAAGATAGAAAATCTCCTCAATAATCTCTAGATATTTTAAAAAGTTTGAAGGATTTTGAAGGGTTTTTTTATCATTATACTTCAGAAATATTCCAACCATGTGTAATCCAACAGCAAGGACTTCATTTGTGCCATGAGATCATTGTTTTGACATTTGCACATGTCCACCTTCTAAATGTGCGTGCCTCCTTCTATTTTGAACATCAATGATATTCCATGATCTTTTTGAGAAGTCTCGATAAAACCAGCGGATCTCTTTCTTTGTTTAACAATATTTTGAGATTAAATTCTGATTAGTTTACATACCAAGCTCCAGATAAGCTTGAATATATATGATTAGTTATACTTTGAAAATCTTTTGATATTGGGACCGGAGAGTTGAGTGTGATTCTTTGGCTTTGCAAGATTGATCATTTTGAAATTTTGATCTATTCTGTAAAAATTTATTGAAAAATGAGCAAATTTATCATTGACAAATTTGATTTCTTCATTTTATATATTGTGGGATATGCTTAATTGAATATCCATTTGTTATATGATTGCTGGTCCACACTAAAAAGTTTAGAGAGCTTAATTTGGTTTGATTTATTGATTTTGGAATATAAGGGAGCATTGCTTTGATTTTACTTAATCGAGGACGAGCAAGATTTAAGAGTTGGGATGTTGTTGGCGCTCTATATTGACAAAATAATTGCATGATTTTACCTTGTTTTCCATTGATTATGAGCGTCAACTGTGTCTTTCACTACATTTATCTTCGATAATTGTTTTGGTCTTAAGCTACGCTCTAATTTTGCAGGATTTAAGGCCTATTTTTGAAGATCCATAATCGATCCACCTTAAGAGAGAAGAGGCCCATAGAAAGATGAAGCCCAGAAGCCACCAGAATAGGCAGGGTCGGCTGACCCTACCCCTTGTAGTCGGCCGAGCCCTCCTTTTTCTGAAGCTTCTGGATGATATCTTTGAGTACCATGCAAATTACTACCTTATCAAAAAGAAAAAGTCCATTTTTGACCATCCAACTATCGCCAAAGTCCAGATTTAGTCATCGAACTCTAAAATCGGGTATATCTGACCATCCAACTATTGAAAACCAGACATATTTGGTCCCCAGGGTGGTTTCATAGGCGGTTTTCATTTTTAAAAATAATAAAAATAAAATTTAATCTTTAAAAATTCATAACAAATTCATTTTAAATCGAAAAAATATGAAACTGGTACCAAAATGTTTCTACAAATGTAATCTATCCATCAGTACTCTTCTTATAGTTATATGGATCTCATTTATTAATCCTTCTAGTGTTTTATTGTTCATGTCCATGTCCAATATTTATATGTATTATTGTTTGCACTATATTAAATCAGGAGACAACCCAAAAGATTACATTTTTAGAACCATTTTGGTACTAGTTTCATATGTTTATGAATTGAAATGAATTAGTTATGATTTTTTGAAGATTAAAAAATAGAACAAATCTATTTACACTTCAAAAATTCATAACTAATTCATCTTAAAGCATAAAAATATGAAACTAGAACCAAACATTTTCTAAAAATGTAATCTTTTGGGTTATCTCCTAATTTAATATAGTGCAAAACAATAATACATATCAATATTAGACGTGGATATTAACAATAAAACACTATAGGGGTAATAAATGAGATCCATATAGCTATAAGGAGAGCACTGATCGATAGACTACATTTTTATAAACATTTTGGTACTAGTTTCATATTTTTTTAGATTTAAAATGATTTTCTTATGAATTTTTTAAAATTAAATATATTTTTTATTATTTTTAAAAATGAAAACCGCCCCTGAAACCACCCTAGGGACCAAATATGTCCGGTTTTCAATAGTTGGATGGTCGGATATACCCGGTTTTAGAGTTCAATGACTAAATCCGGACTTTGCCAATATTTTGATGGTTAAAAATGGACTTTTTCCTACCGAAAAAGATGTACAAGAAATATGCCAGAAGATCGAAGGAAGACATCGAGATACTCTCAAATATGGAAGATTTGGTGTAAACCGACTTATACCAACCTCTACCGAAGGATCCAGAGCTCCTATGGCCCACATTCAGTGTTTGAATCATGCAACAACGGACATACGCAAAGATGGAAGGAATTGGCCAAGGGAAAGGGTTGGCTCAGCCGTGCCAGAGGCCCTAGGTCAGCCGAGCCCATGTCGGTTTGCACTTTTATTTTTACACCACCTCTCCTAGGGTATAAATAGCGAGGCTAGATCTCTAGATCGGACATCCAATTCATTATCAAGGAATAGAGGAGAAGAAGGGAGGGACATCAACTAGAGGACAGCTGAGGGTCGAGTTCTAGGCTAGGACTTAGAGCTTCTATAATTCTTGGGTGTAATTAGAGCCCTTGCATGGTGCTCTAATTACTTGGCTTTAGAGGTCTTATTGTATCATCGTGTGAGGTATGATTATGATTGTAAGCTTGATACAATTTATCAATGAAGCATTGATGTTGTCTAATTATCATATCCTTGGTCTAATTGACTTGTTCTTGGTCTAATTATCATATGATATAGATGCATGTTTGATTGATCATATTCTCAAGGGTTAAGTTTTTCTAGCAGTTTTGATCTTCGATCATGCTTACTAGTGATATAGTTGCGTAGCTAGGTTCTTGTGATCATAGTTGTGTAGTTAGTTCTTCTAATCATGGTTAATAGAAGTTCTTGCTATGTTGATTATGTTATTAGACTATGTGAAGTGATTAGAAGCGCGTTCTCTAATCATGTATGCCCGTTGAGAGCTTCTCGTTGATTAACCCATTTTAAGTGACACGTGGACAGGAGAAACGTTAAGCTTGATCTAGGGGGTTTGATCTCTGATCTTGGTTTAATCATGATATGAAGTTCATGCTTGATCATGCTTGTATCTACCTTGATCTGCTAGTTATCTCGTTGCTCTAATCTTTTTGATGAACCTATCATGCTCGTCTTGGATCCAACTCTGGTTAATGCCCTAATGATCACCTTTAATGCCCTTTTGATTAGTGCTCTAGTTACATTCTAATTGCTTATCATCTGACGTAGATTAGACAAAAATTAGAGGTTAGTATTAGAGGTGGATTAGATATCACCCTTAATGCTCTTGTTTACCTTAAGCTCTCGATAGTTTATTCTTTATTAGTTGTTTCCACATATTGATAAACCCATGATACTCATCCTAGAAAAAAGCTATACCAATACTGTCGCTTACTGTATAAGGTTTGACATGCTTAAGTGCCATCAACACTGCTTAAGTTTTCCGGTCCATTCATTTCGTTGGGGTCCATTGGGGCAGCCCTTTGGGCCTTGCCTTCCACTTTTGTTCTTCATTATCCCTTGGACCTAAGCACCTAAGAATGTGCATCTAGACAAGTTTATTAGTCCAAGTGTGGTTGTTAATCAATTACCAAAACACAAATATGGAAATATTACACATGAGGCCATTTTCCTTAGAAATGTACAGATGTAGATGCTCAGAAATACGTATGCACACGAACATCATGCACATGAATAATGAATTGCATTACTTGGCTTATGTGCAATGTTAAGCTTGCTTTTACCCCAACATCACCTCTAATTCTCTGCGTGGAGTATATATGGACCATGATACAATTTAGAAAAAATCTATGGACTTCAAATAAACACATTCAAAATAGACTTAGGTGATACTCTTGCTAAATTTAAAGGATACTCCCATCCGTCGTTAATGTATGATGTTTAGTAAGTGCAATTTGAATTAAAAATGTCATATATTAATGACCAGAGGAAGTTGATCGTTGGTACATTCTATTCTTACCCGAGTGTGGTAGCCAGGCTTGGACTACAAAACTATCAACTTTTAGTAAGGGATCTGCGTTGTACTATTTTGGAAGCATTACATAGGCCAGCTCCTCGATCACCAACAGAAAATAAAGTGCGGGAATATGGAAAAGAAAAGGGTATGCTTAGGTCAGCATTCTCACCGGTTTGTCCTCTGTTTTGTTCCGTTCTGAACAAATGCGAATGCGCTCTCTAGTATACCAAGTTAGATGACAGTCTACGTCGGATCATAGAAGTTACCCGCGATTAATTGGAGCTTCCGCATCCTTTTGTACAGCCAGCTTCGTCCTCTTGGAGAGGGGCAGCAAAGTATTCATGTCGGACAATCGGAGTCTTGTTGGACACGTTTTTATCACTTACTCGGCAGCATGGTTTGCAATTTCGCTCGGAAAGTAGCGAATTTCGGTATTTCTTTTCGTTTTTGCTACTCACCGGAAAGCAAATTTCGGTCCAGAATTTGGTGTTTTCCGATTCAAAATTTAAAATTATAAAAGTTAAATTTTTTTTGTCAAAATGAAATTCGAACCACAGTAAACGAAATTATAAACCATCATACTCGGCAGTCGGCACTCTGTATATTCGTGCCTGCATTTGTAAGCCATACGAGGGAGGCACCACCGCGTAGGAAATGCACGGCCTGCAAAGTCAATCAAAGTGTCTGATGAAAAGGCAATCAAAGTGTCGAATGAAAAGGCTGGTCGTCGTGAGATGGTCGATTATGTAGTCCGATCCTTTCAATAATAATCCTCTTGCTAGAAATTAATCCATTATATACTAGAAGCAGCGCATGACCATTCATGGCCATTGACACATGCAGGGGCTGGCTATCGCACAACGGAGGGAGAATAGCCGTAGGACCGAAACGTGCGACTAGAGAGGATGAATATGAACATTTGAAAAATTTAAAATCATGACCCTCAAACTTGATGCACCGAGAGCTTGCAAAGACCCACACTAAACACTGTCCACTGAACACATACGTGCCTTCCAAGCGCAATGTGCCGTCAACTGAAAGAATACGCACCAAGCAAAAGAAAGCATACAACTCAACAAAGATCGCAAATCACGGCAAACAACAAACTTTGCAAATTCACCACCAGACACTCACCGCATAGAAATGTGACTTACTGGTTCACAACAAGCAAAGAGTATGGTCATGCAATGGGAAAAGCAAAGCCGGTGAAAAAAAAACACAGCGGAAGAACGAGAACGCGAAAACGGAGTAGCAGCCTAGACCACACTGGACTCTCTGATAGAAGGTGCCGGACTGTTCAGTAAAAGCTATATGATAGTCCGGTAGCAAAGTCTGGTGACACAGGACTATCCGGTGGGAAGGTCCGGTGTCACAGGACTATCCGGTAGGTGGTAGAGGCTGGGACAAGGGTCAACGCCGAACTGTCTGGTGCAAGACGTCGGACTGTCTGGTAGGTTGATGGATAGTCCGGTGGCAGTGATGGATACTCTTATGGAACCCTGGAACTTGAGTTTCAAAACCTAAAACTTGACCAAACCTTCTCCAATGTTCACAAGATCTGACGCAGGCTATCCTAGCATCATTCTAAAGCTATTACTAAAAGATCTATCGAGAAAGATTACGGGATAAGCGGGAATTTCAGATCTCGCGGAAAAGGAAAAGTTGCACTCATGCACTTGATTTGAGGATGAATCTCGCTCGAATTGAAGTGGGAAATCAGTTCATGCAAGGATCCTACAGCCTACCTCCCTTTATGCTCCCTCTAATGCAAAATACTAGCTCTAGGGGACTCTAAATCCTAGAGCAGCACTTGGTTTTCTCAATCAGCACTTGGCTGATAGGAAATGCTAAGCCTAGCGTTTCAAGAGGTGGAAGAGTCACCTAAATGATGTAACACCCCAAAAATCGACCCTAAGAATTTTCTCCAAATCCTCCCCTAATTCAAAATTTATTTTCAAAATCTTGTTGCTTGAGTGTGCAACTGTGAGCTCAACAAAATTCCATAAATCCCCCTCCAAATATTCCGAGCCACTATAATTTTTTCTCCACAAAATTCTTCTAAAATGTTTTGCTCCAAACATTCGAATCCAAATCCAAAATTAGAAAAAGAGAAAACCTCCCTTCCCCTTAGGCCGGCCGAACGGTCTAACCGCAGCCTATCCCTCCCCTCCTTCCCGTGGGCGTAGCTCACCTCTCCCCATCTTCGCCGGCCTACCTCCCTCCCCTCTCACCGATGCATGGGGCCCGCTGATCAGCCACTCCACCCTCTCTGGTTTCTTCTTCCTCCGCCTGGCGAGCACGCGCAAGCTCCACGCGCACCACACGCAGATGGCGCTCCACCCCAGCCCCTCTCTGGCCCCCAGCCCGAGGTCCCCTCACCCGCGCTCGACCAGGGATGGAAAGACCGAAATTTCAGTCTTTTTTTCATTTTCGGTCTGGCCCAGGACAGAAATTTCAGTCCAAAACGTTGTATATTTGGATTCCAAATTCAAAAATATAAAAGTCAAACTTTGGTCAAAAAAACAAAATTTTGAACGGTACAAACGAAATTGTGAACCCTGGTCACGGTAAAGTGGCGGCAGCAGCGAAGGAGAGGTGATTACAGCATTCGGTTACACATGACAGGCGGGGACTAAAATACGTGGGGCCTTGACGTCAGTGGCCTGTTGAGGCTCAATGTGAACGTTGCACGCGACATACCCCCTTCCGGCGGGGACTAAAATATGTGAGACCTTGACGTCAGTGACCTGTTGAGGCTCAATGTGAACATGGCAGCACGACTTACCTAGGCCGCCACCCTTCCTTCACAATCCAGTGCGCATGACTTTCTCCCTGACCCCGTCCCTGCTCCCTCCGTGCACAAAGAAACCGAGAAGAACCTCGGCGTCCTTGTACCCTCGGTCCCCTCCTCAACGGCCTACAAAGAGGCAGCCAAAGCGCTCCCCATCCTCGCGCGAAGCCACCAAGCCACTCCACTCCTCCGTCTGCATCCTGCTTCCTCCCAATTTCGCCACTCCCCATTCATGCACATAACGCGTGCTCCTTCGGCATTCTCCATCCTCAACCCACCTGGGTCCAATTAAACCAGCGGTGAGCACCTCCACACCTCCCTCTACCCTCGCCCATACTCGATTTCTATTTCGCTTGCCTGATCGGAGCTCTCCATGGAGCTCCTGAACGGCAACAATGGCCGCCCGCGGGCACCCCTACTCCTACTCACCTCCTCCTGCCCAGAACTACCTAGACAGATTCTCCTCGACCTCCTCTTCATGCCGGTACCCAAGAATTCATGAATGGAGTCGGGAAGGTTCGTTTCGGCAAACTCCGGCGAACTGCGAACTGTTCCGGCGACAAACAGTCGGGCATCGGTTCAACCTGAGCGACCCTGAGTGCCCCTGCCCACCAATGGCCACATGGGCTGGCATAACAGGCCGCCTAGTGCGCGCTTAGGCTGAGTTGGGCCTAGTGGAAAAAGAAAAAAAGAGAAAAGAAAAGAAAGAAAACGCCAAGGTGGGCCAAAAGCCCACCGCGGACCGAGCCAAGCCAAAAGGGAATTGGGCTGCGTGGTCCTTTTCCTTTTTGGAAACTGACTTATGATTTTCTTTTCTAAAGAATTTCATATCTCAGTCATTACAACTCAGAATCCGGCGATTCTTGTGCTAAAATTCTTCACAAATTGAGCACTACATGACCATGCGCTTCTCACGGTCATTCGCCACTGCCACATCGGTCCATTTAACGGGGCTACACTAGGCCTGTTAACTAGATCGCACATGTGACACCGGCACAACCGCCGCCGATCGGTTTTACCGGTCCGCGTCTTCGTGCTGTCCTATCTTCTTTCACGCTAAGTGGATGGCTGCCATGCCTCACTGTCATGATAAGTGGGATGGACCAAGTGAGAGCCAATGGACCGGCTCCATTGCCTCTAGAGTGATGAGTGATTATCAACGGAAGTCAATACCTAGAGAACTTAGGCACAAGCCCTCCAATGGAGTGGAGGCCCTCCGATGGACTAGAGGTACCTGGAGAAGAAAGTCTTCCGAAAGACAGGAGGCATGCTCGGTGTCGCTTGGCCATGGGAGTCCGGCACACGGAGGAGCGGCATGGCGATAGCAAGTGTAAGACCTCCGAAGGACTGCAAGGCGACCCCGATGGATAGGGGATGCCGAGTGCCACCGCGGTGCTCCAACTCGAGTGCATGGCGCGAAGACGTGAGAGGGCTGATGGTGGATTTGCTCAAATCCGCCACCCAACCACCAAGTTACCAAGACTCACCGAATGGGCTCAGTTCTCGCCAAGATAGATTAGAGTGGGTTGTTCCTAGACCAGGAAGGAAACCCTAAAGTTTCTCGATTTCTGACTTCAAAACTGGGGGTCGAATCGGCGGATTTGGACTACTGGCTATGTGGACGTCATCCAGAAGATTGTGTGCAACCGAAGAAGATCAAGACTCCATCGCGGTTGTCCATCCTTAAGAAAGTTGGGTCTTTTCTAGTTTAGCCCCTACAGGCGTTTCTGTAATATAGGGGTTATAGTGTAAACTTGAGTCAGTTAGGCTTGGGCTATAAATACTTAAGTAGCTGGTCATTTAGGTGACTCTTCTGCCTCTAGAAACCCTAGGCTTAGCTTTCCGACCAGCCATGTGCTTAGAGTGAAAACCGGGTGCTAATCTAGGATTTTGAGTCCCCTAGAGCTAGTACTTTGCATTAGTGGGAGGATGATGATGTGGTAGGCTGTGAGGAACCTTGTGTAAACTGTTTGCCCATCTTAATCCTAGGAAGATTCTTCTCCAATTCGAGTTCATGTGTGCATTCGTCTCCTTCCCCCCTTTCTAGTTTGGATTATGGATGAAACTCAGGCTTTTGGTGATTTGCTTTGCCCGTGAGGTAATCCTGTTCTTTTGGCTCTTTTGGACTACATGGAGATTATGTCTTAGAACGTCTTCAATTCTGTAGGATTGGCACGAGCAAGTGTTTCTTGAATTTTCCCCTTTGTTGCCCAAAGATTTCCTTCTCACGAGATCTGAAATTCCCGCTAATCCCGTGATCATTTTGAGTTGATCTTATGGGAATAGATTGGAAATAGGGTCTAGATAGCCTATGCAAAATCTTGTGAACTTTGGACAAAATTTGGACAAGTTTAGGGTTTGAAAACTCATTATCTGCGATTGTACCAGACTATCCGATACAGCCACCAGACTACCCAATCTCACCGAACAGTCCGACAGCTTGTACTGGACAGTTCGGCAGCTTGTACTAGACAGTTTGTTGTCGGGTCTGTCCCGGAGGCTCTACCGAACAGTCCGGCAGCCGCCATCGGACTATCCGGTGACACCGGATAGTCCGGTCCCTGGCATCGGTGAGAGGGAAGGGAGGCAGGGCTGCTGCCTCAGTTTCCGCTTTCTCATTCATCTGCTGTGTTTTTGCATCAAATTTGCCTTTCCCACTATCTGACCATACTCTTTGCTTGCTGTGCTCCAGTAAGTCGCATTCCGGTGCGTTGAGTGTCAAGTGGTGAAATTGCAAGTTTCGTTACTTGCGGTGACTTGCAATCTTTGTGGTCATTGAGTTGCTTGTTCTTTCTCGCTTGGAGCATATCCTATCAGTGGACGGCTCCTTGCGCTTGCTAGACACATATCTGTTCAGTGGACTGGTGTTTAGTGCGGTTTCTTGAGAGTTTTCTATGCACCAAGTTTGGGGGTTGTGATATCGAGTTTTCAAGTGCTCATATTCATCTCCCTCTATTCGCACATCTCGGTCCTACACCAAGCACCCAACCAAATTCACTTCCCGTCCCAATTCTTTTGTGGCACGCCTCACACACTTCATCGTTTTGTCCAAAGAAACCCTCATCGCCGCCATGCGACCCCCATGCTCCCAGCAACTTCAGCCCTCTTTATGACCGCCCAGTATCCAGTGGCCGTGGCACCCCTTCATCAACCATTATTGAGCTCGGCGATGCAATCAGCCCTCGGCTCAATGGCTCGCGGCGCAGCGTTGAACCGTGGAGCAATCTTAGCTCGCGGGAGCCAGAACCACTGGTATGATCCACTGGGCAACCCTAAGATCTCTCTCTCAAAACAAACCAAACTCTTGTTGAGCTCATAATGTGCCTTGCTTGTTGTTTGCTCTGTTTGTTGCGTGTAGGTTATACTGGAGATTTTGATTGGTATGCCCCTTGCGAGAACCTTCACGTTGCTCAAGGAGAACTGGCATTTGCAGTAGACGCTATACCAACATGCTTTGTGGATGGCACACCATCGCGCCCGACGGTAGGTGATAGAACACGCTCGGTAGATGGAGTATCATCGCTCCCAGTAGTTGGTGTGCCAACGTATGTGGGAGATGATGTACCCTCCTCCCCAGCCGCAGATGTCCCGTTAAGCAGCAACTAAATGACCAGCAAGTCTACTGGAATCCCACTTGATGCATAAATTACCCAGTTTTCTATACAGAACCCATTGCCCTGCTAAATGATAAAACCTGCATGTTTTGCTTGTTATGGAAATATGGTAGGATAGTCACGGATGCTAATTTTAGATGTAGCGTGCTTAGGTGGATTGCTCACTTAATTATCTATATCAATCTTGTTGTTGGAAACACGGTGGTGGATACAGTGTGTAGGTGGGTGGGTTGTTTTTGAAAAACATGGGGTAAGACCTCGGCGAACAACTTCGGTCAACTGTGCCATTGTGTAAAGGGTGGAGTGCTTGGGTACTATTATCACGGTTTATTTGGGGTCTGGCCTCGTGGGGGGGTTGGACAGTGTGGCTTGTGTGGGAGCATCGAGGAAGTTTCTGCCCTGAAGGACTGAGTTGGCATCTCATCTTGCCTAACCCTTTTAGTACAACCACTCGACGCTGTATGGAGCAGAAATTGAGCCCTAGACAGAATGGATAGTATTGTAGTTGTCTGTGGTGCCGGTGTGGCAAGAGGCTAAGGATTGGGGTCTTGGGTCGCATGTCTGCTGGCACTGGGCGACAAAGCTATCCGGATCCTCTTGAGGCACTGCTTGGTGATAATAGGAGGACATGAGCTTAGTTTGGAATTCGGACATTTACGACGGTAAATCGTCGCTGAGTCCAACATGTGGGTCATAGTACAACCTCTGATCAGAGTATAAACCTATCCGGATAGTCCGTTGTCAACCGGTATAGACAGGTTATGGCTTGGTTTCGACCACTAGATGTTTTACTAAAAATGTGTGTTGTTGGGAAGCTACGGGGGCGTGGCCCAGTAGCGTGGTGGAAGCTTGTGTTGGCTTGAGCCACAGTGGACCTGCGAGTCCAGTGGCCACCTTCTTAGGAAAAATGTTTTCTAAATTAAAAGTGAGAACTATCGAGCCATGCAAACATAATGTTTTCCTGCAAAAATTATCCTGAGCTCCAGATACACCTTGTAAGGGTGTAATCGGATCGAATACGGACTGATATCGCTGAAACCATTTTTGTTTTCATATTTTTCTTTGGATTCGAATTCGAATATGGATAGCTTCGGATACGAATACAAATACGGATATTCTCGGATACAAATACAAATAGACGCATGTCGAATACGGAGCTAGTCGGACACAGATAGCATCGGCAATGAATATTTTTGTTGGATAGTGAGTAAACCATCATTCCACACATATCATAGTTGTCGTAATCATTTAGCCACTCCATGAGTCCAAAATCAAAATAGATTTTGCCTAAATTAGATGAAAAATACAAAATAGCATTTAGATCATAGTCAGTTAGACACATAGACAGTTAATCACTGCCTCAGTCACACATCATTGACATCAAAGACTCAGAGTCACAAACTCACGGTTATGTTGCCTCTCCGCCAAATTTTTCATGAATTTCTGAGACTATTTGTGTACAATTAATTTCTTTCTGCAGTAAATCATCAAAAATACAATTAAATTTACAAAATATTTTAGTGTTGACCAAAAACTGCAAATAAGTTGTCTGGACCAATAAACATGCTACAAGAAAGCAACCTAAAGTTTCCACATGAAAATAATAAATTGAATTATTAATCGTGTCGAAATTTGGACTGTAGGAGTGACTTCACGTGTAATCAACACAACAAGTGGGAGCTGTATGAAAAAAACGCTTGCACTTTGTGGAGTTTTTTAACAAAATATTTTTTAGGATGCTACAGTAGACATATGTTGCCTCTCCGCCAAATTTCATGAATTTCTGAGGCTATTTGTGTATTATTAATTTATTTCTGTAGTAAATCATAAAAAATGCAATTAAATTCATAAAATATTCCATTGTTGACAAAAACCGCAAATAAGTTGTCTAGACCAATAAACATGCTACAAGAAGGCAACCTCAAGTTCCCACATGAAAAATGATAAAGTGAACTATTGATCATGTTAAAACTTGGATCGTAGGAAGTGACTTCACGTGTAACCTGCACAACGAGTGAGAGCCGTATGAAAGAAACGCCTGCACCTTGTAGAGTTTTTTGACCAAACATTTTTAGGATACTATGTAGACATATGTTGCCTCTCCGCCAAATTTTATGAATTTATGAGGCTATTTGTGTATTATTAATTTCTTTCTGCAATAAATCATAAAAAATACAATTAAATTCACAAAATATTACAATGTTGATCAAAAACCGCAAATAAGTTATCTGAACCAATAAACATGCCACAAGAAGGCAACCTCAAGTCCCCACATCAAAAATGTAAAGTGAGCTATTGATCACGTTGAAACGTGGATTGTAGGAGTGACTTCTCGTGTAAACCACACGAGTGGGAGCCGTATGAAAGAAACGCTTGCACCTTGTGGAGTTTCTTTTTAAAAAAATTTTAGAGGATGCTACGTGGACATATGTTGCCTCTTCGCCAAATTTTATGAATTTCTGAGGGTATTTATGCATTATTTCACTTTTTTTCTCACAAAATATTAGAGAAACAAAAGTATAGAAATGTAAAAATATACAAAGAATTAGAGATAAAATAGATGAAACCAACGTGATTCCAACGTTTTAAGTCTAGTCTTTTGGATTGTTAAATGCATAAGAATTAAGAAACAATTAAAAAAACATCATTATAAATATTACAAACAAAAGTCAAAAAAGAAAATCAAACTTCCATTCTCATCCAATCATGGGCCTATTGGGCCATTGGCTGCACTAGCAAAGCATCACGCGCATCCGAACTAGGAGGCTAGCCTGGTGCATGGACATTTAGTCCCACATCGTGAAACAACGTGCTGTGCACTGCGGCTGCATACAATAAAGCAAACCAAGAACAGGGCAGGTAGCACAGCAGAACGCCAGCACCTAAGCTTTAATGGCTGATGAAGTGCGTGAAGCAAAATTAAATATTTTTCTATTGCTGTCGGATATTATTTCAAATAGCAATCGGATACGTCCAATAATTTGTCCAGATATTTGATATATTCAACTAGACTGGACTAGGAAGGATGTTTTGCTTTCGGATAATTATTCGATATCCGACGGATATCAGCTATCTCATATTAATATCCGCCATCCAAATTGCATTATCCGGATCATATCTGAAATTTAAAAATCCGACGGATATCCGAAAAAAATTATCCAATCATAATTTCTCTCTTCGGACGGTCGGATGTTCGGATAATATCTGTACCGTTTACACCCCTAACACCTTGCATGTAGTACTACCCTTTACCCCAATTCCTTATGAACCAATGTGGGCTTGCGGAGTATGTTTCATACACACCCTTATTTTGTTGTTGGTTCACCCTTGATTTGTTGTGGGTTTACAGAGAAGAAGTCAACGTGAAAGTGTAAGGGTTACGACATTTCCCCAACTGGTGTTGTGGGGAAGCTTGGGTCTAAGTTCAAGTCATGCTGCTGTTGTTTGTTCGGCCTGTGCCCTGTTTAGTCTATTCTATTAGGGCGGTTCTGTACTACTCTGATGTAAGAATGTGATTACCATAACCCTGTGAATGGTAATAAAGTACATTTTAGTCCCATTAAAGATGTG
The DNA here is from genome assembly GCA_030272315.1 of Paspalum vaginatum. NCBI lineage: Eukaryota > Viridiplantae > Streptophyta > Magnoliopsida > Poales > Poaceae > Paspalum > Paspalum vaginatum. The sequence goes on along the minus strand of CM059020.1, from coordinate 30,757,694 downwards.
GGGTGCTTCATGTGGTATCAAAGCCGTAATTGCCCGTAGTACGTAACCCTTAGGTTGGAAAAACGTTTCTAAATCCAAAATCTGTTGAAAAACACCTCTGATCCGTACCTTACTCTGTTTCAAAACGAGTTTTAGTCTGCTCAATCCCCCTTCGAAACCGTGGCCGGCAAAGCCCGCAATAGGAGATGTGCAACACACCGTAAAAGTCAGTGACAACATGAAAAGCTGTGCACGACAAGACGTGTACACCGGAACCTAGGAAACAAGGAAGTGACCCTACCGTGTACCCTGCTGACCTCGCCTTAAATGGCCTAAATGTGCAACACAGTTGATGAATGACCTACCAGGAAGAGCTGTGCGTCAGCAGTGCAACCTAGAAAGGACACAAGCAACCAGCCACAGACACACCGGCAAGGTGCATAAAAGCCCACCTAGAGAGCTAGAGGAACCCCAGAGCCGCTCAAGTATAGGCAGTAATGGTTGAGCAACCTCTAGTGCTCTTCGGTGTTCCCCTCCCCCCTTTAAGAAGAGGAAGGCCGGAGACCTCATAGATGAAGTCTCAGTCCTGGACAACACTCTAATCACTCGTCCAGAGCCTCCAAGAGAACCAGAGCCCACCCTAGTTCCTCTACCATAGCTAGCAGAAGCCCTCATCCTGAAGAAGATGAGCCGTCAGAAGCTCCAACGACCTCCCCGCCGTCGGAGGAAACTCCAAGAGCTCCACCACCGAGCCTTGCTTCACCCAGCGAACCAGCGTTGGAAGAGCTACTGGGAATGCAAGTAGCATTGCCCTTCTCAGGAGCCAGCTCTGAGCCAGCAAGTCTAGTCTCGCCTAGTAACAAGGAAGAAGAAGGCTCGGTTGCCTCAAATCAGCCATCACTAGAGATCATCGTCATCAGCGACTCATAATGAAACACCCAGTTCCCTCCAAAAGTGAAGCCGTCTGGTCAGTAGTTAGTTGTGTCTAGTTTCCCTCTTACACCTAGGTAGTGGAGTTTTTTCTCCGCTTTGTTTAGTACCCTTGTAAGAGTTAACCGCATAGTCGCGTGTGTGGGCAGAGTCTGTAGCTGTTGTGTGGTAGACAATGTGTTAGTGACCATAGTGTTAGGCCAAGTCCCACGTGCTCTATTTAGATGGATGGTGCCAGATATGTCAGCTTCTGTGAAGGAGAAGGTGGTTTCCCTAGGCTTTTGAGAGAGACCCTGCAATGGTTCAATCTCCCTAGACGTTCGGAGTACCACGGGAGACTTTTCCTCAATGAAGGAGAAGAGAAGTGGATAATCAGGTTATGCCTCGTTGTGTCCTATGCCCTTGGCAGATGGTGGAACACCGCAGTTGCATACAGGTTTTTGGATGTGTGTCACATTGCCGCCCGTGACGCCTAAGAACCCTTTATGAACTCTACCGTGCACTCAACAGAAAATCCCCCATGAAGATCTTCCTGCCTACAGACAAGACTGCCCCAAGATGGACTCAAAGGATCCCTGTCTTGCCCCCAAATGAAGCAAGCAGAGGACCCCTCAGTGCCCTACCTTGCCACCTATCTACATGCCCTAGACAATGAGTATGGCAAGCTCAACTCCCTATACTGGAGGCTTGAATCCCGCAACAAAGCATCGGAAGCCCTCCTGGCCAGAACTCAGCAAGAGCTTGAGTAACTGAAGTCTGGGAACAACTTTGACCCTAGCTACCCCGATTGCATAGCCTCAGTGTAACCCGGCTATGGAAGAATGTCAGCCCCTCCTATCTTTAGTGTGCAAGAGTTGCTGCACCCCATGCTTCAACGACGGTTGAACCTCGGTGAAAGCTCAGCATGGCACCCCAGTGAAGGAGAAAGGTCTCGCATGGGGGCATTCCTTATGCTCTCGTGTCCTAATGATGGATCTAGCTCTTAGCCGCCATCTCAGCATGAAGTCACCAGTTGTCAGCATTGGAAGCCGATCCAACTCGAGTAGCCGCATTAGTGCCTCATGTGTTGAGTATTAGTGTTTTCTGTCTTCTGCTTGTAGTGATTGTTGGGTATGGCTTGCCTTGGCCTTGTTAGCCAGAAGCTAGCTTTTGTTTGAGTGTTTGCTTTTGTAATAAAGAGAATATCATTGTTAGACCTAACTCTCGCCCCTGCTATCTCCCTCTTACCTTAAACCCTTGTGCCAAACAAAGGCAGAGTTTTCTGATCGAAGCAACCAGAAAAGACCCTGCCTCAGTTCAACAGAGTGGTACAGACAAGTGGTCAAAAGACCCTATCCGCAAATCAAGAAGCTGACCAAAGTGACAACAAGTATAGCAAACAGACCCCAACAAAAAAGAATAGTAGCCTGGGAATTCGGAAAAGGATGGAGGAAAGGCCAAAATCTCACAGTTTCCCCCTTAAGAGCAGTAACTGCCACAACGATCACTGCCGCTACTTCTCCCATCTTTTAGTTGCATCCGCCGCACTGCGGCACCCGGCCCCACCACCCACTCGGCCTTGTTGCCGCATGCGCACCACTGCCGCAGCCCCTGCGCATGCACTCCACCGATAACGCCCACCATCTCGGGTAGCGCGCCCCCTCCGTGTCGCTAACCGCACCTGGCCCGTACCTGCGGTCCCCTCATGCCGCTGCTTGTCACCCACTTGTGCCCGGCCCTGCTTCGCCAACGCATGCATGCCGCCTTGTGTCGCCTGCCTCAACACCACCGCTCGTGTCACCTCTGTACATAGTGCACCGCATCCCAACCACCACCCCCCGCACGCCTATAAAACCCCTCCCTGGCTCTGCTCTTCATCCATCCCGCAGTGCAAGAACCACCGCCCCTCTCTCTAAATAAGCTCAGCTAGAAATAGTCCCTCCACGCATGCTCCACGATTCTTGGGTAGGACAGTTCCTTCTAGGTTTCTACACCATCGCCTTTTTCACCCTTCCCTTCTGTTTCTTGTTCCTCTGGGTGATCTACCACCCTCTCCCCTAGGAAGGAAATAGCAGAAAGCAACCTAAGCCATCCACCAGCTCCATCACCAAATTATGAAACTAGCAACCTTATTACTCCTCCTCATCATGTGCATACTCATCGCCCATGTTCTAAAAACCCTTGCCCGGCTCATAACCCTGCTCGAGGAAGCTGTTGTTTGTGAACACCACCTGGCAGCAGACTGAAGAGTCCAGTAAAAAAGAGGGAGAAAAGAGAGTAGCCTCCACACCAACCACCAAATCCACTCAGGTTATGAACCCAAAAACTAGAGTCTGCATCCCGCTTCGCTACATACTCATTGCCGAGATCCTTATCCTATGCCTCCTAATTCTCCTCCGGCAGTGGACCCTTCCCTAGCAAAGATGGGCAACGTTGAACAAATAAAGAAAAGACTAGTAGTAGGAAAGAGGATTGAAGAAGGGGTGCTTGGGATAAAAGGACTCATAACTAGAGGAAGGCCAACCTCTGACCAGCCCACCCTCTGTCTGTCGATGCAACATCAACAAATGAAAAAGGACGGCAGCTCCCCACCACCAGAAGGGATCTTTAGCAGCTTAAAAGGAGCTTTTGTCCTTTTAATTGGGGTAGTCCCCCTTCTACTAACCCTGGTGAAGGAACATCTAGATAGTTGAGGTAAGCAAGTGTTTGGATGTGGGTTGCCCATGCTTGTCACCATGAAGCATAGCAAAAGCAGAAGAGAAAGTGTCTTGCTGAATTTTGCTGCTGCTTCCACCAAGAAGACCCCACCTGAAGCTTCGAGTGGGAAAATCCAGAGAAACCTGCGAGGTCAACCTTCCAAGTTCATGAAGTAAAAGAGATCGAAAGATCATTTGTATGTAGAAGGCTTGCACAACGGCCCCTCAAGAAAAGAGAAATGAAAAGTAAATGGGTCAAGCTGTCGAGCAGATTATTCTTGATGTTCCACCAGCCATCTAAATGAAGAATCGAATGTCTGTTGTAATCTAGAGTAGTTTAACTGAAGTAAAGTTGTCCCTGTAAACCCTCCAAGCCAAATCTTGAGGACAAGATTCATTTTAAGTGGGGTAGGTCTATAATGCCCCAAAAATCGACCCTAAGAATTTTCTCTAAATCCTCCTCTGATTCAAAATTTATTTCCAAAATCTTGTTGCTTGAGTGTGCAGCTGTGAGCTCAACAAAATTCCATAAATCCCCCATCCAAATATTCTCGGAGCCACTGTAAATTTTTCTCCACAAAATTCTTCTCAAATCTTTTTCTCCAAACATTCAAATCCAAATCCCAAAATCAAAAATTGGAAAAAGAGAAAATCGCCCTTTCCCTTGGGCCGGCGGAACGGCCTAACCGCAACCCATCCCTCCCCTCCACCTTCTCCTAGGGCGCAGCCTACCTTCCCCCTTCTTCGCTAGCCTGCCCATAGGCCAATGTCGCCTGCCTCCCTCCCCTCTCACCGATACGTGGGGCCCGTCGGTCAGCCACTCCCCCTTTTCGGTTTCTTCTTCCTCCACATGGCGAGCATGCACGAGCTCCACGTGCACCGCACGTGGACGACGCTCCACCCCGTACCCCTCTTTAGCCCCCACCCCGAAATCCCCTCACCTGTGTGTGACTTACCCTGGCCATCCCCCTTCCTCCACAATCCAGTCCTTGTGACTTTCCACCCGACCCCCTCCCTGCTCCCTCCGTGCGCAAAGAAACCGAGCAGAACCCTGGCCTCCTTGTACCCTTGGCCCCCCTCCTCGATGGCCTATAAAGAGGCAGCTAGAGCACTCACTATCATCATGCGAAGCCATCAAGCCACTCCACACCTCTGTCCGCGTCCTGCTTCCTCCCAATTTTACCACTCCCTATTCATGCATAGAACACGTGCTCCTTCGACGTTCTCCATTCTCAAGCCACCTCAGTCCAATTAATAGTGTTGGTGAGCACCTCCACACCTTCCTCTATCCTTACCCAGCCTCGATTTCTATTTCGCTTGCCTAAGCGGAGCTCTCGATCGGCAACAATGGAGCAATTTAGCTCACAGGAGCCAGAATCACTGGTACGATCCACCGGGCAACCCTCAGATCACTCTCTCAACACAAACCAAACTCTTGTTGAGCTCATAAGGTGCCTTGCTTGTTGTTTGCTCTGTTTGTTGCGCGTAGGTTATACCAGAGATTTTGGTTGGTAAGCCCCTTGTGAGGACATTCGCGTTGTTCGAGGAGAACAAACAGCGTTTGCAGCAGAAGCTATACCAACACACTTTTTGGATGGCACACCATTGCACCCAACAGTTGGTGATAGAACACACTCGGCAAACAGAGTACCATCGCTCCCAGCAGTTGGTGCACCAACGTATGCGGGAGATGATGTACCCTCATCCCGAGCCGCGGATGTCCCGTTAAGCCGCAACAAAATGACCGGCAAGTCCACTGGAATCCCACTTGATGCATAAGTTACCTAGTTTTCTATACAGAACCCATTGCCCTCCTAAATAATAAACCTGTATGTTCTGTTTGCTAAGGAAACATGGTAGGATAGCCACCAATGCCAATTTTAGATGCAGCGCGCTTAGCTGGATCACTCACTTAATTATCTATACCAATCTTGTTGTTGGAAACATGGTGGTGGATACAGTGTGTGGGTGGGTGGGTTGTTTTTAAGAAAACATGGGGTAAGACCCCGGCGGATGACTTCGGTCGACTATGCCACCGTGTAAAGGGTGGAATGCCCGAGTACCGTAATCACGGTTTATTCGGGGTCTGGCATTGTGGGAAGGTTTGGACGGTGTGGCTCATGCGGGAGCATTGGGGAAGTTTATGCTGTGAAGGACTGAGTTGGCGTCTCATCTTGCCTAACTCTTTTAGTACAACCACTTGACGTTGTATGCAGCAACAACTGAGCCCTAGCCAGAATGGACAGTCTTGCAGTTGTCAGCGGTGCCAGTGTGACAAGTGGCTAAGGATTGGGGGTTGGGTCGCGTGTTTGCTGGCACTAGGGCAACAAAGCTATCCGGATCCTCTTGAGGCACTACTTGGTGATAACAGGAAAGCATGGGCTTAGTTTGGAATCCGGGCTTTAAGTTTAAGTTCTGCTGCTATTGTTTGTTTGAGCTGTGCCCCGTTTGGTCTGCCCTGTTAGGATGGATCTACACTGCTCTGATGTAAGAATGTGATTACCATAACCTTTGGAATGGTAATAAAGCACATTTTAGTCCCATTAAGGATGTGAGGTGCTTCAAATAACCAGCCACAAGTCTATTTATACCCCAGGTCTAACTGACTCGATTTACACTAAGACCCCTATATTACAAATGACTAGAGGGGGCTAAAATGCAAAAGATACATCGAACGACTATGATGAAGCTTTGATCTTCTTCTCCACGCCTGGCTTGGATGTATGCCGCGTAGCCAGTAGTCCAGAAGCTTCCCCTGGTTTTGAAGTCAGAAACCGGAAAACTTTATTCTGCGGGCTTCCTAGGCCGGGTCTTGGCCCAATCTTCTATCTTGATATGTTTCGACCCACTCGCTAAGTCTTGGTAGCTTGGGTGACGGTTTTGAGCAGAAGTCGCCAAAGCTACCAAGACTTCACGCCATGTACTCGGATTGGAGCACCACGGTGGCACTCAGTTTCTGTAGTCCATCGAAGTCGCCTCGCAGTCTATCGGAGGACTTACATTGTCATAGCCAAACCACCCCTCTGTGTACCGAGCTCCCATGATCGACCGACGCCAAGTATCGTTCCTTCGGTCCATTGGAGGACTTTTGCCTCAGTCCGTCGAGGTCTTCTTCTCCTACCTCCAGTCCATCAGAGACCTTGCACAGTTGACAATCACTCATCACACCAAGAAAGCAATGAGGCCGGTCCATTGGCTCTTAATCTCCCCCTTGATGAGTGCATTGTCAACACCCTTAACCTGTAACCTGAAATTGAACAAAGAGAGAAGCATAAAACCAAAAAGAAAGAAGAAAAGAAGAAGTTGCTCAAGATGCCCAAAAGCCAAAACACAAGCAAAGAAGGGCAAATTGAAGCAACAAAACAAAACCAAAGATCGCCCCCCCCCTAAGATAAGGGAAATCGCTCAACGCAGTCGATCAAACTAAAGCATGACCCCTCAAGAAAGAGGCAGACTGGGTCAACACAGTCATGCTTAGGCAAAGCATTGGCTCCTCTACAAAGAGGCAAATGGCTTAACGCACCGATGCAAGAACATGCTAAAATCTCAAATCCCCATGAAATGCATCCTCACAAATGCAAATTGAATGAAAAGCTCCCCATCAACTAGATCTCTCCAGAATTCTCCCCCTTGTACACTATCTCTCTCAGAAGTCAACATTTCTTCCCCTTGTTGGCAATGGACACATCAAGTGTTCATAGAACTCAACTCCACCTGAAATATACAACCCCCCTCAAAATATGCCATGAAATGCATGAAGTGTACAAGAAGAGCTCGATAGGGATGAAAAGCTTGTAAATACGAGTTCTAGCATACAGAGCAAGTGAGGGCAAGGAAGCATACAACAAGCTCGAGTGAATCTATCTTATACAGATCAGGAGCATGTTTTTCAGGGTTGTGTAAAAGAAAGCATCACCAACATGAATAGCATCTAGCAAGGTAGGCATGAACAACAAGATGCTAGCAGTGCATACAAGGTGTGCTACTCTCAACGAAAGCTTATACAACTGGCCATAAGCAATTTAGAGACTTACAAAATTCAGATTTAACCATTTGTAGCATAGAAGCAAGTACTAGTTATGTGCCAGCGTTTATTCACTTATCTTGCCACTTCTTACCAACCATGCCAAGCCTAGGTTTAGAGAACCATCAGAAGCTTAAGACAAGGTTTTGGTCATACATAGCTTAGTCCAAGTTCTTGTCAAAGTGCAAAGGCAAGCAATCTCGAACTGAGTGAGTGTGATAAGCTCATAAGAGACCACTTGTAAACACTTGTAACTCAGTTTTCAGATTCAGGCAAGGTGTCATAAATGTTTAGACAACAACTTAACAAAGGCAAACGACTAGCATATCCAAGCATAAAAAAATAGCATAGCATTCAACATTCCTACACAAGCTAGGTAGCCAAGTCAAGTAGTGATCATGGTTTTTGATTTTCAGGAAATAAAAGTGACTTAGCTCACAAATGATATTAGACAGATTAAAGGAGCTTAGCCAACCATGATCATGCAAGCACTGTAAATCTAGCACAAGCAAGTACTAACTAGTCATTCCAGATGATCTCTAGTGCTAGTGAAGTGAAAACGCATATGTTACATGAATGCAATGCATGATATGATACAAAATGCATAAAGAAGCAAAGAAGAAGCGAAACAAAACCTAAACTACAGCAAAACTACCCCAAACTAAAAAGGGTAACACACACCAAGCTCCCCACGCAAGCGAGCAAACGCGCTGGGCTCTAAGGGCTTGGTGAAGATATCTGCCAACTGGTTCTGGGTTTCTACATGGATCAAGTCTATATCACACTTCTCATAGTGCTCTCTTAGGAAGTGAAACCTCAGGTCTATATGTTTAGTTCTGGAATGCAAGATGGGGTTCTTAGCTATGCTAATAGCAGAAGTAGAGTCCACTAGAAGAGGGATTTTCCCAAAACTCAGGCCAAAGTCACTGAGGGTAGCTTTCATCCAAAATAGTTAGGAGCAGCAACAAGTAGCAGCAACGTATTCGGCTTCTGTGATGGAAGTTGCTACACTAGATTGCTTGCGTGAGGACCAAGAGACAAGAGAAGAACCAAGGAACTGGCAGTTGCCAGAAGTCGACTTGCGCTCAATCCGACAACCTGCAAAATCAGCATCCAAAAACCCTCGCAAGGAGAGCATTGAAGCTGAAGAGAACCAAAGACCAAGCTCAGGAGTAAAATTCTTGTACCTGAAGATGCGCTTCACCGCTTGACGATGTGATGTCCTTGGTGAGGCCTGAAATTGGGCATAAAGGCAAACCGTATCCGGCCTGTTCGCAGTCAAGTATAGAAGTGAGACAATCATCCCTCGATACTCCTTTTGGTCCACCGCCTTCCCTTCTTCATCCGCATCAAGCGTCTTCGATGTACCCATCGGAGGTGCCATGGGCTTGGAATTCCCCACGACAAACTTCTTCAGGATGTCCATATCTATACTACAAAGAGTGAGTTTAACCAACACAAATTTTAACATAATCGATCCATACCCACCTATACCCGTAAATCTACCATGTTCCCACAACAATGCAATAGCGCCCACACAAACCGGGTTACCACGGCAGAACACGAGTTCCTACCATAGAATTGGCCCTGCGCGGAGCAATTCCCTCTATTTTTTTCTACTCATGACAAAGATCGTACCCACGCCCCAGATCTTACCGTAAAGCCCGATTCGCCTAGCCAATGCCCCTTTTAATCCCACATCGGCCATTGAAGTAAAGATATGCATACTCATTAAGAGTCCCTTACCTCTGGCTAGTCATAACGAGGTGTGAGGCGGCTGCTGCAAAGCTAGATCCAAGCGGGGCCGGTCGGGTGGAGAAGGAAAAGGAGCTGCGGCCACCGTGTGAAGAGGCGATGGGAGGGTACGCCGGGCTAGATTGAGCCGCGCTAAGCGGGACGAGGATGCAAGGAGGGGGGAGGAAGCACGTCAGGCTAGAATGACCGCGCCGGGTGGGACGAGGACACAAGGCAGGGGGAGAAAGCTATGGGGGATAGATATCCCCTGGATCCTCATGGCACAGATTCGAGACATGGGCTGTTGGTAGGCCCAGGCTGGTCGGACAGCAGATTTCTTGGGCCAACTATTCGGCTTGGGCTTGAAGATAGCAATGGCAAGCAGAACTTGGCCATCAAGGCAAGGGAGTTGTAATTCAGGAAAGTGTGAAGGAGTACGTGACTCAGACTCTATCTCCAAATAATGCGAGACTTGAAGAAAGGAAGGATATGGATCGCGGATTCTATGTAATCTTTTATAATCTAAACCATCTGGGAAACATAGAATGAACCTGACTTGTAACCCAAGAACCCATTAGCCTATATAAGGCAGGTGAAGGATCCCTACGTGTGATCATCATCTCGTTATCGAAGACCAAACCTCTAGCTAGATGTGTCCTCATTGTAATCTCGAGAACTTAGAGCAATTCAACTCGCCACAAACAGGACGTAGGGTATTACGCTTTCCGCGGCCCGAACCTGTATAAATCTTGTTTCCATCACGTTTCATGCGAACCATCGAGCTACGGTGCCTCCATGGCAAATAGCTCCAACAAATTTGACAAAATCTCTAAACCGCGTCGAAGGTACAACGGAGGAGGTACAGCTCCGACAACTTCGCTAAAATCTCTCCAGGCGAGATGATCCGCTATGGATCTATCTTGTTCATCGCAGACAAGCACAAGGATCTACACCACGTCGAAGGTACAACGGAGGAGGCATGCGACCGCAAGGCCACTACGCTAACTCGGAAGCTGTCTTCAACCATCCCCCGTGGCAAAATCCGTTCTGCCCGCGGCCAAGATTCAGTCGGCCCCCGTGTCGACATACGCTGCACCGACTCATCGTCGAGTCCAGGCGCCCCGACCCACCGCCAGGTTTGCCCTAGTCCCATCTGTTTCATCAGGAGCAAGGTCACTGAAGAGTGCCTCGGGCCACCATGGCTTGAGCCTGCGACGCGCCACCGTAGTGCCGGCCGGGCGTGGATCTACATCGACTCCACCACAGTCAGCTGCTACATCGTCTCCAACTTGGTGTCATAGTCTGACTTATTATTGGTGTTACATGCTCTCACTCATTCAGTAAAAGGTAACCTCTAAACCCTCTTTACGAAGCCATCGGCTTAGGTCGTAGTCTGACTTATTATTGGTGTTACATGCTTTCACTCATTCAGTAAAGGGTGACCTCTAAACCCTTTTCGCGGGGCAATCGGCATAAGTCGTAGCCCAACCTATTGCCAGTGTTACATGCTTTCGCTCATTTAGTAAAGGGTAACCTCTAATCCCTCTTTGTGAAGCAATCGGCTTAGGTCATAGTCCGACTTATTGCTAGTGTTACATGCTTTCGCTCATTCAGTAAAGGGTAACCTCTAAACCCTCTTCGCAAGGCAATCGGCTTAGGTCGTAGCCCGACCTATTGCCGGTGTTACATGCTTTCACTCACTCAGTAAGGGTAAAATCTAAACCCTCTTTTGCGGGCAATCAGCTTAGGTCGTAGCCCAACCTACAGCCAGTGTTACATGCCTTCGCTCATTCAGAAAAGAGTGAACTCTAAATCCTCTGCACAGGGCAATTGGCTTAGGCCATGGTCTAACCTATAGCCGATGTCACATGCCTACACTTACTCATACAAGGGTAACTCAAAACCCTCTGCTCAGGGCAATCGACTCAAGCCACATAAGCAGTTTGAGGCTTGTGCTACATGCCCACAACTCTGTCGTATGCAATTAACTTGGGAGAATTCAACCGTCAAGAAAGTTCTCTGCACTCGATACGCAATAACTCAGGCATTTAGCAGGTTCATTCATTCGTTATTCAGTAAAGACTCATTACAGGAGGAACACATCTGACATTACAAGAAGAGCTCGGTCGGGTACGTCTGACATTACAAGAATAGCACGGCCGACTCAAGAACATGACTCAAGATGAGAAAAAGATAACCACCCATCCGATCCCACTCAGGCGCGAAGGGGCAGCGGCAGGTGTACCTCCAAGCTTCTCAAAAGATAGCATCTAGGCACCCATAGTTGGCCAAACAATACCAACGGGGGCTCAGACGCTATCAGCGTAGGGGAGGAACAACCATTCCGAGTGATAGGGGTAGAATATTATCCGAAAAGGGAGCTTCACCTTTCTCCTTATTGGGAGCTTTTGCCACCTCATCCGGAAGTTCTTGAAGCGCTACGTGTAGATGTGCCAACATGAGACCTTCCCTAGACACCCAAAGCCTGGATTAGCATGGGTTTCAGGGAATGGAGCACCCTTCACATCAACACGGTGAGCAGTCGTGCTTCAACTTGCAGGATAAGGTCTTCTCCTATCCTGGTACCTATCACGCAAGGATTTTGCATGATGGAAACTTAAGGTATTCACATATCCTGGGGCAAGAATAAGGATGGAAGACAAGGCTAGGTGGCGATCTGACTTCTCCATGCCTGTTGCAAGCTTCATAGAAGGAAGACAGAAATAGTTGCTGGATGTTGTGCTTCAGCTTGTGACCCTCACCTTTTATAGGCTCGAGGAGAGCCGGATGCTCATAGGCCAGCAGCAATTCTTGGTGATTTTCTGGGATCACGGGCACGCAGTCACACCCCTGTATTTCGGAGCATGGCATTCACAGATCAGCACAAAATAAGGAATCAGTAACAGTCAAGGCACAGAAAAGAGGGCCCCTGACAAAAGTGCCCGTTGGTTGGCGGATACGTGCAGTTCACGCGTGAACAGTATTCCCCACTTTCGCTGCGGTCCCTGACGCGTACGGTTGGGTCATGTGCATACAATATCCAAGCAAAACTTAGAGATCGCAACAGAGAGTTCGGGCTACATATGCAACTCTAGCAAGGTGCTTTGTTCAATAGGATCGACAGAGCATGCGTGGATGATAGGGGATTCAGTCGGGCAACACATGAATAAGCAAGCGATAACATAACGACAATATCCAACCTAAGAAATGCTCATTCACAGCTCAAGTTCATGAATAAGTTGTTCAGCTACATCCTAGGCCTCCATAGCATAGTCAGCAAATACGGCATCATTTGGCTCGACAGTTACTTCTTTGGTCAAGTCAGACAATGCCATATTAGGCTTAGTCACCTTGAGAATTATCAACGCTTGTTTCAGGATTGACTTGAGCTTACTCCGAAGATGAGTCTTGATATCCTCAGCTACAAATGACATCCGGTCCTCCAGTGATCGTGTGGTTTTTGTTTGTGGAGCACAGATGTCTAGGACCATCGTCATGGACGCTGCTGCAGACTTAATGGCATCCTTTGCCCTTTCGAGAGCGGACTACATCTTTTCGCAGTTCTTCTTAGCAGTCTCATAATTTCACTTAGCAAGCTCTAGCTCTTTAAGTTGCTTATGTGCTTCTTTGAGGGCTACCCCATGTTGAGTTCAATACTTTCTCGAGCTCCTTGTTCATCTTCTAGATGTTCACCCGGACCTTGTCAGCTTTAGTTAACTCAGCATTCTTCTTTTCAAGATCCTCCTGAGTCAACTTATGGCTCAACTCAAGGGACTTCAAAGTACTGACCGTCTCACGGAATGATTTCTCGAAACCATCGCGAGATTCTTGGAGTCTTCGGATCTCTTCTTTCAATGTGGAGCATTCTTCTTTGTGCTGTTGTGCCTCATCCTACAGACCGGTGCAACTTATAGGCTTCTGTAAGTAAAGAGTATGCAAGCTGGGTTTCTTGCTGGGTTACCTCATGCCCTTTCTTCTCGATGTCAAGTTGTCTATACAAATTGGCAGTGGTATCCCGGGCTTCATCTCGCTCGAATATCGCGTTGTCATAAGCGGTCTTGTGTTGAGCTGCAGCATCTTCCAGCTCAGTAATCTTCTTGGCAGCAGCTGCAGGACAACAATCATTCAACATAAAGTGAGGAAGAAGGGGAAATAACTCAAAGATCTAGCACTAGCAGTCATCGTTTCAGGTTCAAATGGATCGGTTGGCTCCATCAAAAGATGCAGACAATGGCTATGTTGGTGATGGCCTGCACATCAGTTATATAACATAAGCTCAGGAAGTGTTATCATAGTGAGCTCAACACAAAGACAAGTATATGCACCTTGTTGGTCATTGAATTGAACGGCCACTAGAGAGCTACCTTTATGCATTCATCAAGGTCAGTATCAATTGCTAGCAAATCTAGTTCCTCTTCTACCGCAGATAGCTCTTCGGCTGGAGAAGATGAGGTGCCAAGATCATGCTGCCTCTTTGATCTTTTCTCACGGTCCTCGAGTGGGATTTCTTCTTCTTCATCAATCAATTCACCCAATTAATGTCAGAGGTGGATTTCTCGTTCATCGCCCATCGTTTAGTGGTCTTTTTAATTGGTGGTGGCTTGGGTTTCACAGTAGCTATCTTGGTACGTGTATACCTTGGAACTAGATGAGCTAGTGATTTCTCCCCCAGCGACATCTAGATGCTCAGGGGCTTTGTCAGTTGGTTTAGTGCCCTCACACTCGGGAGCTTTGTCTTCCTCGACCTCAGCTATATTTCTAGATATTGGTTTGGGCGCTGTATCACTAATGAAAGTCGAAGCTTCATTATTGTTTTCATTGTGAACGGCTACGGCGACAGCTTCAATTTCTTGAGGAGTCATATTTGAGTTTTGCTTCAGTACTTGTTCTACATCTTGTGGTGGAGGGTTGGCAAGATATTTTGCAATATCACTCTTCAAACATGAGTCGGAGCGAAGATTTAGCTCGGTTTCTCATCAACAAAATTCAGAATTGACTCGGCCAGTATGAAAAATACTCAACGAAGCAGAAGGAATAAGATGCCAAACAAAATAGGGCTGTGGAGCTCCCTCATTATAGAGTTTGCCCTTCAACATTGAGCCAACTCGGGCTTGGATTTCTTGCTCTGTGACTATATGGCTAACCTCTCTGTTGGGGTCACTTTCTCTGACATACAGATATGTTGGGAATGCTTTGTTCTTTAGGGGTTGAATGCTGCAGAAAGTAAAGTCAATCACCACAGCTTGAGCAGTCAAACCTTGCTTCTTCAGATTATCAATCCGCTTCAGTAGAGCATTAGCTTCGCGAGCTTCCTCTTGAGTTAGTGCCTCTTCCCAACTGGGGAGCTTGGTGTTGGGCTGTCGACCTGACCAGGCCGGTAGTGATTTCCCATGGTTCTCTATGGTGAACCACTTGGCGTGCCATCCTCTATTGCTATCCTTCAGGGGGATGTCTAAATACACAGATTTTCGGCCGCAGCGCAATTCTAGGAGCGCGCCACCGACCAGTTGCAAGACCCCATCCCTCATACTGGGTTTGCAGTGGTACAGATGCTTCCATAGGCCAAAATGGGGATCAATTCCAAGAAAGGCTTCGCACAAATGAATAAAGATAGCAATTTGTTGTATTGAATTGGGATTCAAGTGTGTAAGGTCAATGGCATAGAAATCAAGCAGTTCATGAACAAAGGAGCAGACAGGTAGTCCTAGGCCATGAACAAAGAAAGGGGCAAAAACTACCGATTCATGTGTATCTTTAGTACGGGATCCTTCTCCTTTCTAACTTTTCCAGCCACCTAGCTTCGGGGAGTGAAGGACACCCATTTCTACTAGCCGAAGGAGATTGGATTCAGATGCGATTGACTTACAGAATGCACAAAAAGGAGATGGAAATTGGCGATTCTCATCATATGGAAGACCATCGCTGATGTTTTCGTGCTCGCTCAAAGTCCTCTTCTTAGGTGCCATTACCGCTAGAGGAAGTAGTTCGGGTTATAATGGAGGTGATTGGGGTCAGGAGTTTCGAACTCACGAATGGCAGCGGTGGAGTAAATGAAGATGATGGGGAATAGGATTCGTGTGGAAGGAACCGTCAGGGTATTAGTCTTCTTATAACCCTAACGGCGTTCAGCAAAGTGACATTGCTTTTTATTATTACAGTGACGCCATTAATAAAACAACATCAGGTTCACAGGTGACTCGGACAAAACCTTGAGTCAAGCAGTTTAGTCGACCCTTGGGTTTTTAGTCGGTAAGAGGCCTTTTATGCATTTCATCAAGCGCCAGTTCGGGGTAGCATCTTTTTGCAATCTAGAAAAGAGAAGGTTGATGCCTTTGAGTTGGGCTTGGTTCACTCGGTTTGAAATTATTAGTCAAGACTTGCTAAAAAAGAAGTGTGCAGTTCTGTCTACTACAATAACTCTAGGGCTTCAATTGGATTTCGTTATCATGTATGCATAATGAAATTCCAAGCACGAACATTTGTTGGTTGAATGTCGTTCATACAGAGATAATAGCAGTTGTCACAAGCTCAGAAGCGTGGTGATCAACATTCAATGAGCAAATTCAAGAACAGCAATTAAGGATTCATTAATTAAAAGAGTACTGGATACAAGGAGGATCTTCAAAAGTAGCATCATCATTACACTATTGTGCTACTCCTACTTCTAACTATTACTATTTACATGGTGACGCGATGGCGCTTTAGTGCACGGGGGCTGGCGTCCTCGCCGTCATCATCCTCGCGGTCATCACCATCATCGTCATTGTTGTCGTCGTCACTGTCGTCACTGTTGTCCTCGTCCTTCATCATCGTCTAGGCCTGCGAGCCCCGGGTTGTTGAGGCCCCTGAGCATGGCCTCTTCCTCCTCGTTGTACCCCTCAGAGTCGGAGTCGGATGAGGGCAGGTCTTCTGGCAGTGCCTCTTCTTCGCTCTGAGGGAGGTCTACGTCATCGCTGTTGGGGTCCACCGGCATGTCCTTGTCGCCAGTAGACCCCGAACATGGCCTCATTGTCTTCATCGAACTCGTCCAAAAAGGGATCGTCCGCTGGCGGTTTTGATGGGCCAGCAGGGCTTCTTGCCCTTGCCATTGCTGCCAGCCATTGCAGGATGATGCTCTCTCATGGGGAAGAATGTTTGCAGGAGATGGTAATGCGATGAAGCCAGAGCCTCTTCCTTAACTTCAGTTGTATCAATCTCGGGGGCTTTGGTTAAGTCAGATTTTGACATAACCTCTTGGGTTCCTTGCTAAGATGTGGATTCTTTTTCTTGCTCGCCCCGGGGACATGGAGAAACTTGGGGGCTCGAGTGGGCATTGCCTTGGTTCATCATCATTTCAGGTTCAGATGGATCAGTTGGCTCCTCAAAAGATGTAGACAATGGTTGTGTTGGTGATGGCCCGCACATCAGTTATATAACATAAGCTCGGGAAGTGTTATCATAGTGAGCTCAACACAAAGACAAGTATATGCACCTTGGGGGCTCGGGTCCATCACCGGTCATTGAGTTGAACGGCCACTGGAGAGCTACCTTTATGCATTCATCAAGGTTAGTATCAATTGCTGACAAATCCAGTACCTCTTCTATGGCTGATAGCTCTTCGGGTGGAGAAGATGAGGTGCCAAGATCATGCTACCTCGTTGATCTTTTCTCACAGTGCTCGAGTGGGATTTCTTATTCTTCTTCTTCCTCAATCAATTCACCTAATTAATGTTAGAGGTGGATTTCTTGTTCATCGCCCGTCGTTTAGTGGTCTTCTTAATTGGTGGTGGCTTGGGTTTCACAGCAGCTATCTTGGTGCGTGTACACCTTGGAACTAGATGAGCTAGTGATTTCTCCCCAGCGACATCTAGATGCTCGGGGGCTTTATCAGTAGGTTTAGTGCCCTCACACTTTGGAGCTTTGTCTTCCTCAACCTCAGCTGTATTTCCAGAATCTTGGTCTGGGCGCTGTATCACAATGAAAGTCGAAGCTTCATTATTGTTTCACAGTGAATGGCTGTGGCGACAACTTCAATTTCGTGAGGAGTCAGATTTGAGTTTTGCTTCAGTACTTGTTCCACATTTTGTGGTGGAGGGTTGTCAAGATATTTTGCAATGTCACTCTGCAAACACGACTCGGAGCGAAGATTTAGCTCGGTTTCTCATCAACAAAATTCATGATTGACTCGGCCAGTTTGAAATATACTCACCGAAGTAGGAGTTAGATGCCAAACAGAATAGGGCTATGGAGCTCCCTCATTATAGATTTCGCCCTTCAACATTAAGCCAACTCGAGCCTAGATTTCTTGCTCTGTGACTATACGGCTAACCTCTCTGTTGGGGTCACTTGCTCCGACATACAGATATGTTGGGAATGCTCTGTTCTTTAGGCGTTGAATGCTGTAGAATGTAAAGTCAAACACCCCAGCTTGAGCAGTCAAACCTTGCTTCTTCAGATTATCAATCCGCTTCAGTAGAGCATCCGCTTCGCCAGCTTCCTCTTGAGTTGGTGCCTCTTCCCAACTGGGGAGCTTGGTGTTGGGCTGTCGACCCGACCAGGCTGGTAGTGATTTCCCATGGTTCTCTATGGTGAACCACTCAGCGTGCCGTCCACTATTCCTATCCTTCAGGGCGATGTCTAAATACACAGATTTTCGGCAGCAGCGCAATTCTACGCTCGCGCTACCAACCACTTGAAAGACCCCATCCCTCATGCTGGGTTTGTTGTGGTACGGATGCTTCCATAGGCCAAAATGGGGATCAATTCCAAGAAAGGCTTTGCACAAATGAATAAAGATAGCAATTTGTAGTATGGAATTGGGATTCATGTGTGTAAGGTCAATGGCACAGAAATCAAGCAATTCGCGAACAAAGGAGCAGACAGGCAGTCCTTGGCCACGAACAATGAAAGGGGCAAAAACTACAGATTCATGTGCATCTTCAGTAGGGGCTCCATCTCCTTTCCAACTTTTCCCACCACCTAGCTCCTCGGATGGGAGGACACCCATTTCTACTAGTCGAAGGAGGATGTAGATGTGGTTGAGTTACAGAATGCACAAAAAGGAGATGGAAATTGGTGATTCTCATCATATGGAAGACCATCGCTGCTAGAGGAAGTAGTTCGGGTGATAATGGAGGCGATTGGGGTCAGGAGTTTCGAACTCAAGAATGGTAGCGGCGGAGTAAATGAAGAGATGGGGATAGGATTTGTGTGGAAGGAACTGTCAGGGTATTAGTCTTCTTATGACCCTAACGGCGTTCAGCAAAGCAACATTGCTTTTTATTATTACAGTGACGCCGTCAATAAAACAGCATCAGGTTCACAGGTGACTCGGACATAACCTTGAGTCGAGCAATTTAGTCGACCCTTGGGTTTTTAGTCGGTAAGAGGCCTTTTATGCATTTCATCAAGCGCCAGTTCGGGGTAGCATCTTTTTCAATCTTGAAAAGAGAAGGTTGATGCCTTTGAGTTGGGCTTGGTTCACTCGGTTTGAAATTATTAGTCAAGACTTGCTAAAAAAGAAGCATGCAGTTCTGTCAAGTAGCTCGGCATTCTTGAAGCTAAAGGTCATGACTGCCTATTCAAACAGGCCGATGTTCCTTGGACATCTAAATGCTATCTTGTAATCATCTTCCTCGGCCATGAAAATCTAATTTTATCCTGCATTACCATCAAGAAACCTCGACATCTTATGCCCTGCCACAGCATCTACAAGTATGTTGTCTACTGGCATTGGATATTTATCTTTAGGAGTCACCTTGTTGAGATCCCTAAAGTCGATGCAAACCCACAGTTGCCCACTTTTCTTTCGAACAGGCACAATATTTGAGATCCACGTGGCGTATCTGCATGGTCAGATGAAGCTGGCTTCTGTCATCCACTGGATTTCTTCCTTGATTTTTGGCAATATCTTGGGCTTGAACCTCCTAGGAGGTTGAGCATAGGGACAGAAACCAGGCTTGATTGAAAGTTGATGCTCCACAATAAACCGATCCAGACCGGCCATTTCGTGGTATTCCCACACAAAGCAGTCGGAGAATTCCTTCAACAAATTAATTAATTGAATTTTGAATTCAGGATCCAACTTCTTACATGATATAGGTCGGTCGAGGACGATCGCCTAGCCCGATGTCGACCACTTCCAATTCGTCAGCTGCTATGAAACCGCAACCTAGCTTCCCTTCTTCTGCAAATTCGACATTGTATATTGTGCAGAAACTGGTCAAAATGGCAATGGGCCTGATGATGATCACTAGCCAACACATCACTAGTGTCAAAAGTGTATACAAATATTTTTGGGGCCGATCGCCTAGATCGGCCATACAATGTGTATCAGCATGGATATCTTTAAAAATTGCCCTGATCGTCTAGATCGGCCCTGACACAAGCGTACATATCTACACATTGATGTTGGTTGCTGGAACCAGCGTAAGCCCATTTTTTGACCCTTCAATATACTCCCAGTCTTGCTCTTCCCATCCTGTGAGACACTCTTGTGCCCCCCAGAATGAAGCTTCTAAGAATCATCAGCCGAGACTATTTCTACTTCATCACCATCCCACTGGATAAGGCACTGGTGCATGGTCGAAGGCACACAACAGTTGGCATGGATCCAATCTTGGCCAAGCAAGGCCGAGTATGGTCCTTTTGTGTCGACGACAAAGAAAGACGTGTTGATCGTATTGTGCCCAACTGGTTCATTCGACGTTGAAGACGCCCTTAGCGCTGGTCGGCTCCCCCTTGAAATCGTTGAGTACGACGTTTGTCTTGATGAGGTCATTGGTCTTGTCGAACTTCTTGAACTCTGCGTATGGCATGAGGTTAACTGTCACACCTGTGTCGACCATCATCTTGCCAACTGGCTTGCCATTGATGTAACCCTTGAGATAGAGTGGTTTAAGGTGATGATACTTCTTGTCAACTGGATTCTCAAAGATGATGGCCACCGATCCCAAGATGAGTTGAGCTACTGATTCTTAGGATTGACATAGGGTTGCGAAATTCCTCTGGTAGGAAGAAAACCATGTTAACATCAGCCGAACCGTCAGCTTCCTCTTCTCCGAGGAGGTCATCTTCATCATCTTCCATTGGACCTACGTCATCTTCCCCCTGATCATTTGTCGGCTGCTTCCTTCTCCATACTACGGGTCGCTTGGGGGTATTGGTGGGAGCCTGCGTTTGTAGGATGGTATAGTGGCTGGTCCCGAGTTCACTTGTTTTCAGAGCTGAAGGTAGGTTGCTTTGGCTTCTTCTAGACTGCCCAAGTGTTGAACTTGGTGTTTTTGTGAGTGAGAGAGTCCCTCGGGACACCATCTGGACAGGTGACATTCTTCATGCTTCTTGTCTGACTCTTTTGCTCGAGATTGTGCCACATGGATCTTTTCGTGTGTTCTGACGATGCGGCCATTCTGGGGCCAACCTGCCTGTGTCTTCATTCCCTGGATGTTTCGGTGACAGCTGCAGATGATGCCGTGGAGTGGATCGTGGTCGGTCCCAACCACTGGAACACCAAAACATGTTCATCCCGGCACTGAGGAGCTGAGCACTCTGGGCAATCTTCAATGATAGGTAGATACTCCATACCTTGATCCCAATAGTATTCAAAAAATGGGAAGTCCTAGTGCTCCTTGAACTTGTGATCTGTAGGATGGTCTTCCCTTCCCCAATGGTGCTCGATGTAGTGGTGTTCCTCGTTACGACGGCGCTCAAAGCGATAGCGCTCTTCCCGATCGCGGTGGAAACCCTAGAAGTCACGCTGATCGTGGTGATAGTGGCCCCAACATCGATAGTGATCTTGCTGCCAGTCATGTTGACCGTGAGAATGGTCTTTCACCTATTCGCGCAGTCGATGTTTCTTGCGCTGTTCGTGGTGATAAGCGTACATTTCGATCAAGAACCTAGACTCAGGTCGTGATCGGCGGTTCCTAGTGATGTCCTTTTCAAACAAGTGTTCTTCAAGCTGGAACTCTAATGGCCGATCGTTATTCAGATCGGCCTTAGTTTTGCCCTAACTTCTGGAATTGGGTGCGATATCAGTTATGTTACCGGTATCTTTAAATTTTAACGGATGGTTACCGTTTGGATCGGCCTTAGCCTTATTCTTCAAGCTAGACGAGGCGTCCACCATGTTGATTGATAAGAAGAATAGGCTGGCTTGACACTTGGTGACGACCTTGCCTGATTCAACAGCACTCTAGATCCGACGCAGAGATTCGACCGATTCCCCCATTGTGGCTGTCTTGATCTTGCTGCAAACCAAGGTGGCAAGCCTAGTTTGGCCCTGAGCGAAGGACAGCACATTGAGCATGTTGACATGTGGGAACGGAGTTTGATTGACCTTCATCGTGCTCCTGGAATAGGTCAGTCTCCCCTGCCCGATGGCGTTCTGAATTTGCTAGCGCAGCGCCTTGCAATTAGCCATGCTGTGAGAAGTCGAGAGTATTGTGCCACTTGCAATACTTGTGTCATCTCAATTCTTCTACAGGGATGATCTTGCGGCCAGGCATCAGCTCTAGGTGATTCTACTTGAGATGGAGATCAAACATTTGCTTGGTCTTGGATACATCAAAGTCATAGCCAGCTGGTGCCTCGGGGTGTTTGAGCCAATGGCAAGGCAATGACTGATTTGGCTTGGACCATTGTATAACAATTACCTCAGCTTCTTCATCGGCTGACTCTTTTTCATCATTTTGAAGATAGTTGATCATCTTTCTCGGCTTTTCTTGGTACTATTTTGGATGCATACGTTTGTAAGCCGATATCTTGGAGACTAACTAGCCAATGGAGTGAAAAATCAGTCGGCCCCTAGTGCGATCTTGGTGATTCTGTTCAGACCAGCGTATGCCATTTGAGCCAGATTCTTTTCTGAGAGGTGGAGCGAATAGCATTTATTCCTAGCCTCTTGGAAGCATTGGATATATTTGATGGGAATAGGGTCCTGATCTTCCGAGAGGTATGGATAAGTTAGTTTAGGGGTAGAGATCTCGACGTTGGTGAAGAAGGCTCCGAGCGGAACGATCGAATCCTTACAATCACTACACCATTGCTCCGATGGTTATCGACAGCATGACGCACACAATCGACATCGCTAATGTTGGCGGTTTTTAGCCTAATAGATTTTACTCCGCAAGCGTACGGAGACCGCTGTAGCTTTCACCCGGGAGTATTCCAAGGTATCATATTTATCCACAAGGAAGCATTGAGATAGAGATATTAACTTATCAAACATCTTGTTATTTTACTCTTTCATTCTAAACAATAAAAGAAAGGATAACGGCACACTGACACACTCCACAAGGATACATAGCTCAACGTGAAGCTAGGAGGACAACGAGACGGATCTGGTTCCTGATGAGATCTTCCTTTACTAAGGTCAAGCCAAAAGACAAAGCTAGCTCCAACTGTCACTCTACTAAGGTCGTGACACGACTGAGGTTATGGTTTGGTCTAGTCATCTTTACTGCATCGGACATCGTGGCTATAGAACCACTGCCAGGGACCAGAGTGCTAATTACCCAGCTGAGAAAGGTGGATTCTAGGGAGCCCGACTATGCGTCTACATACATGTTGGAACACAACCTGGCGCCAACCCGAACGACGGGGGTGGAATACTGAGACGCCCTAATGCTGTCACCAAAAGGGGCTACCTAAAGCCTGTGCGTGAAATATGTACGGTATACACGAGGCACCCAGAGCTGCGTGGGGCTGGTTACAAACCAAGGTGAACTTCCAGAGTAAACTCTGGTTATTCACTTCCTCCACTTGGCTAGAAACAAGTGGAAGCATCACAACTACTACGACTTAACTAACAGTGTGAACAAGGAACCCGCAAGTAAATAGACTAGATTAACCATAACCTCATAGAGCAATGCTAACTACTGTCTAAAGACGTCCCTACACTACGATCATGCATAATCATAGAGGCAAGAATGTAAATGCTTGACAAAGTAAAGAAATATATTAAATAAACTCAAAGTCTTACAGGAAAGGAAAGATACAAGAGACTCATACCGAACTCCTGAAGATGACTCCGAAACAGGCAGAGCCCGACTCTAACTCCTACTAAACATTGAACTAGAATGGGTAGCGCCACCCAAAAGGGGGCACCTCCCCAAGGGGGAGAGTGGAGAGAGTGTACAAGGGCCAATGGCACCTGGAAGGTACAAGTTTGGAGTGGGGGAGTGACCCTCTATTTATAGGAGGCTACAGGTCGGTGAAATGGCTAAGTCTGTAGGCCAGGGCAGCCAACTAGGAGGCCGGGCGACCTGGTCTTGTGGCCTTCCAGCCCTTTCGATGCACCGACCTTGCTTTGGATGGCTTGATCTTCCATCTTTGAGGCGTTGGCGGTTGTTTCGGTTAGAGCACATGCCAGAAGGCCTAAGTCATAGGCCGGGCGGCCAGGTTACTTGGCCGGGCAGCCCAAGGACTTAGCCTCTGGTTGCCACCTGGATGTTCCTCATTGGTTGGAGAGTGAGTCCCATGGAACCATCCATCATGCATGCCTTTGGTCCTTTGATCGACGGTTGATTTGTGTCCAAGTTGTGCTTCTTTGCATGCATATGCCGTAGGAAGGCCAGGCAGCCTAAATAATAGGCTGGGTGGCCTAAGTACTGGGCTAGGCGGCCTGAGTACTCCAAATGATGTTCTTTTGCATGGAATTTGAGCATCTCCTTGTAAAACATCAAAAACCACCAAAACTTGTGGCATTCGTTAGTTCAAAGTAAATAATCCACAAAACTTTGGTTATACCCCATTTATTCACCGAGGAATTGGCGGTCAAAATTAGGAAACAACGACCACCAACAGCCAAGAAGGCTATCGTTCTTGCAATGCAACCGAGAGAACACAGCAAGAATGATGAGTAAATGCAAACAAGATTAATCTTGTGCACAAGTTGGGGTTTCTCAAACCGATGACTGCGAAACTGTTCACGATAGAATAATCTAAGCAAAACCCATCTACTCTAATGAAGGCTACAGAATATATACAATAGAGAGGTCCACGGGCGGCCAAGGCAGTGGCCGAGCAATCCTAGGGCGTACAAGGCCTTTGGGACCAAAAATAGATGTTGCACCGCTTGGGCAAATTCTGGACGTCATCTTGAGTCGACGATTCCCGTCTACTCCCAACAAATTTGGAGGTGGGACACCTGAGTTGGAAAGCTTATCTCCTTAGCTTTCCAACGATATGTAGAACATCCAAAACGGAGCCCGTATGTGATCTGGGTGTCCATTTTCGTGAGGCCTGCTCCTGCAGTATGAACCAACCTCGAGAATGAATTGGACTCCAACTCCAATTGGGCTTTAGTCTTCATCTTGACTTGGACCTTGGTCATATGCATCCTTGATATGTTCGCATCAATATTGCCCAACTGACTCTTCACAGCGCTGACGGAGAGCCATGAGGTCAATAATGGTGGCTTCCTCCAACCCGTAGAAGAATTGGGCATGGAACTGGTCTTCCAGCTGTTTCCAAGTTGTGATCGACCCTGGTTCCAATTTTCATGTGTTCGACCGACACTACAATCCCCAATTGAGCCGTATATTGGCTGATGTGCTCTACAGTATTGGTGCTGTCGTTGCCACTGAATTGGTGGAGGAGGGTACTGATCATAGACCTCAGGGTACGGCTTGGAGTAAGTAACATTGCCCCTTATTGGAGTTATGCCGTAGTGGGTCTTGAGAGCCTCAGCCAATTCTGGTGAGATGATGGATCCGTTGCCAATAGTAAAACTAGCCTAGTTGCTAAGAACCAGCCTTGACCCAAAGCATGCCTACCAAGCAGCGAGTTCGTGGTCATTGGTCTTGTCTTTGCCACCACCTGTGTGACCTGTATGGTGAGGTTCCTTGATCGACGGAGGTCGCCGATAAGGCTGCTCGCCTTCCTACAGTAGCCTATATCTGAGCTGGCAGACATAACCATCTGGGATGTAAGCTGGTGGTTCATCATAATTGTAGGTTGATCTTTCAAGCTCTGCGGTGCATGCATGATGAACTCGGCCTTGGTGCCCTCTGGTGTGTCGATAGGTGGCATGTTGAGGGGCTGAGTGTAGAACTTGGTTTCTCCAGAGAAAGTGCCGATCAATGGCCTGACCTGCTAGGCATACTCACCGACTAGGATAGAGTGTACCACCCATGCTACATTATGTTCCATTGAATTGAGCAAGGCTTCAGCTTGGCGCAACATAGTGTGAGAGATCATGGTGTTCATCTCCTCCCGAAGGGCTTTGCTGCGTTCCTCTGAGCGTGTGGACAAATATACACCATCGAGGAGCGTATCTGAGTGCCCAACAGATTTGACACTGCCGCTCTGAGTCTAGGTGAAGTGATCGAGGAGTTCTTCAGACATCTCAGCAAGGGTACGGTTGAAAACCTTCCTATGTTCAGGCAAAACTTTGTCAAGCTTAGGTGGAGCATCTTTCCCTTCCGGCCAAGTCGTAGGATCATGGCGAGCCGAACTAGTCATCGCTTTCTTCTCCTTGAAGGATGTTTCTGGTGCTATGTCTTGATGAAGTTGACGAACGAGATTGTCCCACCGGGCGTGCCAAAAGGTCTGTTGCCTCAGAAAACTGGGGGGGGGGAGTTGTCCTGAGGCGGAGGCACACTCGAGGAGCTGGGATCGCGCTGCTGCTATGGTCGTCTCCTAGGTGGCGGCTCCGGTTGGCTTCTAGCTAGAGAGTCGACCAGTTGGTGGTGCGGGAATGCCACTTGGCTTGACCTTACAGACTAGGAAGGTTGTGAACGTGGATGCGGTGAATGGCTCTGGTTCTCTCTGAAAAGTGTACACAACAGATGTAAACGTCAAATTTTTGCTAGATCGCTCGGATTGGCAACACGATGGCTCGTGAATTCCTGTTGGTAGATGTGCCAATGGCATGCGATAGGCAGAGGATTAAAGCATATAAACATCACGAAAGAACCGTATCCAAGTAGACGAGATGAAAAACCTATCTATGACATGATATAACATATCTACACAGCCAAATTAGTTTCTAACCAGGACCTCCAAGGAAGTCCATCTAGCTAGGCAGAAACATATTAAGATATGCAAAGACTAGGTTGCTCGGTACACGTTGATCCATCGGCGTGTCGTGTGCACGTGTCGCAACACACGTCGTGGAGTGTAACAAACGATTAGACAACGCATAACGAGCTACACGAGAACCGATCTACTGCGTGAGGCTCAGATACATAAACAGACCGGTAAACATGCAAGATAAACGATAGACCTCGTGCCAAGCAGAGCTTGCCACGAGGTTCATCGAGATAACCAATGGTTCTCGCGCCAAGAGCTTGACATGAGATCCATCGAGATAATTAGCAAATCTTGCCATAAAAAATGCTTCAGTACAAGGCTCACCATATGGCTCACGCCCTAATGCCCTAACGAATCTGCGAAGAAAACATTAGAGCAACATGATGATTACCTTGAAAAACCCTAATTGCTCTGGGGTGGTGATGCGCCGAGAGAATATAGAGACAACCGCTGCTAGAAACGGGTGTCGTCATCTTATTACGTAGAACGTAGATACATATTTATAGTCTGAAGACTTGGATGACAAGTCCAACTCGAGCTAGAACGAAAACCTGAAATCGACTGGGCTAATCTTAACTTGACTAAAAAATAAGCTACACGACCCATCGACCCTTAATTTTTACTTTGGCTGCTTCTCCTTTTAGCAGCTTCTCTTGGCCCATTAGCTGATCCAGCTCACTAGCATATCGGCTATATTGGCTCCGGTTCTCGCTGAAAAGCATACACAATAGATGTAAACGTCAAAATCTTGCCAGATGACTTGTGAACTCCTATTGGCAGACTGTGCCGATGGTATGCGATTGGCAGAGGATTAAAGCATATAAACATAATGAAAGAACTGCATCCAAGTAGACGAGATGAAAAACCTATCTATGACTTGATATAACATATCTACATTGCCAGATCGGCTTCTAACCAGGACATACAAGGAAGTCCATCTAGCTAGGCAGAAACAGTATTAAGACATGCAAAAACAGGGTGCTCGATACATGTTGATCTATCGGCATGTTGTGTGCACGTATCGTAGCACATGTCGTGAAGTGTAATAAACGATTAGATAACACATAACAAGCTACACGAGAACTGATCTACTACGTGAAACTTAGATACATAAACAGACCAGTAAACATGCAAGAAAAAAGATGGACCTCGTGCCAAGCAGAGCTTGCCATGAGGTTCATCTCGATAACCAATGGTTCTCACGCCAAGCAAAACTTGCCACGAGATCCATCAAGATAGCTAGCAAACATTGCCATAAAAAACGCTTCAGTACAAGGCTCACTATATGGCTCACGTCCTAATGCCCTGACGAATCCGTGAAGAAACATTAGAGCAACGTGACGATTACCTTGAAAAACCCTAATTGTTCTGGGGTGGCAATGCGCCGAGAGAATATGGAGACAACCGCCGCTGAAAACGTGTGTCGTCGTCTTATTACGTAGAACATAGGTATATATTTATAGTCCGAAGACTTGGAAGACAAGTCTGACTTGAGCTAGAACAAAAACCTAAATCGACTGGGCTAATCTTAACTTGACTCAAAAATAAGATACACGGCTCATCGGCTCTTAATTTTTACGTCGGCCGCTTGTCCCTCGAGCAGCTTCTCTTGGCCCATTAGCCGATCCAGCTTACTAGCAGATCGGCTATATTCCGGCGATAACAGTTTCTCGATGAACATGAGCATGACTACAGGTTGATGGCGAAAAGGATTGCTCCTAATTATGCTTCAAAGACTGTACATCTTTATTCATCATGTCCATCTAGTATAATTTGTTTGGATATTTTGTTCAATAACTCGTATAATTCTACTGTTTGTCTACAGGACTGTCTCTACAATAGCTTCATGTACACGGATTCTGAACTTCGAGCGCTCCTACGTCAGGTTCTTAGTTCTATGGCTTTCACATTCACCGAGTCACACCACCAACGGACACAAGGTGGCAAGTCAAACCTCCATTACATTGACTTCAGCTGCATCGGATTTTCCATACAAGGCTAGAGACAATGCAATCCTATATGCATTAGACTATATTGATAAGTTCCTACAAGTTGATATTTTAGATATAAATCATAGTTTCTATCTTTGTCGATTAGCCGGGGATTAATCCAATGTAATGACTCTTTAGCTTACTATTTTCGACTAGTCGGAGACAATAGTTCTTATCAGGTTTCGAGTACGTACAAGGTATGTTTTTGTGTAGGTTTAGATATGAATTAAAATGGATAAGGTTGAAAATTATCGTGACAAATGAATTAAAATGTAAAAATATATGTAAATTATAGTAGCAGCGGTGGATAATGTAGGAGCGGTGGATCTTATCCACCGTTGCTACTACTACTCCTAACTTGGTATGAGCGGTCCACCGCTCTTACTAAGTGCGAGACATATATAACCTCAGCGCGCGAGCGTGAAAATGCTAAGTCCTTTTGGCGGTTCGTTTCCCTCGAGACGCCGGTAGGCTAACAAATTTTTTCGCCCCTCCCGCACACCGCTCACTGCGAGCTCGACCTCGATGACCCCAGCGGCCCATCCCGCCATCCCCCAGCGCCGCCGTCCTCTGCCCTCTCAAGCACGATCGAGCTCCGCATGTTTGAGCGCTGCCATTCCTGACCTCTCGAGCGCACGTAGTCCCCTACCCCGACTAGCGCCGCCGTCCCACCTGCCCTGACCATGTCCCCTGCCCTGAGCAGCTTCGCCATCCCCTGCCCCGACCAGCGCCGCTGTCCGCCTGCCACGACCAGCGTCGTCGTCCCCTGCCCCGAGCGACGTCCTCCGGTTGCTCACACTGCACCTCTCCTCCTTTGTCCCCCCTTGCATTTCTGTGTATTATGTGAAATTTTGTGAAATAGAAGAAGTGAAATTTATGTGTATTCAACATTTTCAACTTTTCTATATTTATTTATTCACGTATTCTATATTTCTTGACTCATGTGTTTGCTTATGTTATATTTTTGTGTATTCAACATTTTCATGCTTTCCATATTTATATATTCAGGTATTCTATATTTCTCTACTCATGTATATGTGTATACTATTTTTTGTGTACTCAACATTTTTCATGTTTTCTATATTTATTTATTCATGTATTCTATATTTTTATATTTTCTATATTTCTTTATTCATGCATTCCATGTATTTTGTCTATTTTTCATGTCACTTGTCATTCATGAAATTGAATTTTTAATATGTTAGATTAACTTCGAAATTGATAACTCACCTAAAGCATTGCAAGGAAAATATGTATGCAGAGAGTAACTCTTTTCTCAAAGATTTTCTTGTTAATGATGAAGAGTTAGCTTTGCAAAATATCGACGCCTACAACAATATGAATGAGTTTGTCGAATGAGAAGATACTTACGCTGAAGAGGCGCTTGCCAATAAATGTGCAAGACGAGAACCACTCGCAGATGATCCGAATTACGTACCATCGGCTAAGGTGCAAAATCGAACTCCTTGAAACTAGCTAGCTAGTGCACCTTGCAATCTAGTTAGCCTTGTTAGACATTTCATCGTTTCTGTTATTCATCGATGATTTCCCAGGACAATCGAGCATAACAAGATGAGACCACACCCACACCTGAAATTGGTGGGAAAAAGAAAAGGAATCATACCAATAACACGATACCAAATGCGGTTTACACCGTGGATGTTGTCGACACAACTGGAGAACCCCTCGAGCCTCATTCAGTAGCGGCGAAATGGCGCAACACTGTGGGGCCTTAGTAAGGAGTTGGATGGAGCCCTCTATCCCCAATTGGAGAAATGTGCCAAACGCAAGAATGGACTTTGTGCGGACAAAGCTGAAGAAAGTATTCCAGTACCCAAGGGGTTGAGGAAAGAGCCAAGGCTTATGCACTTAATCAGTTCGGCAAGTCTACCTTCGATGGAAGTCAGATTTCAATAACAAATATGTGAAAAATAACCTTACTCCATTCTATGAATATGGTAGGATCACACCTGCTCAGTGGAATGAGTTTGTCAGGCAGAAGACAGGCAGAAGACAGTGACGAAGGCGAAGAGCTAAGCATAAATAAGAAGGAAAAGAAAAATATGCACATGGTTCACCTTGGCCAAAGAGGTACAAGGCACAGTCCCAAATAGAATATGGAAACAGAAGAAATAATTGCTAAGGGCAGCCAGATCTGTACTAAGGGTTTAGACGACCACGCGTTCAACCGGATCAAAGCTCAGGAGGTGAAGAACGTCAAGGGTATAGTATTCTCAGCTTAGAAATACAAAAAGTAAAAAAAAATACAAACTTATGGAAAAAATATTTACACCCAAAATTAATAAAAATACATAAAGAATATACAAAATGAAGGAGGAAAGAAGGAAGAAAGCAAAAAAGAATGAAAAAGAAACGAAAATCATGTTGGATTATATATAAAATAAAAAGGAACAAATAAACCAAACGGATGAAGAGAAATGGGGAAAAAAAGAACAAATGAAAGAACATCAACAGACCAAGCTCCCGACCCCCATTCTCCTTCTCCTTTCGCAAGCACGGCGCGGCGCATCTGCTTGCTCCGCGGCTCCCCGCACACGAGGTGGCTTCCTCCCTCCTCCTCCCTCCCTCCTCCGCCCTTCGCTCATCTCCCCCTCGCGCTAGGCCCTAAATCTCCCCTTCCCCCTTCCCTTCTTCTCTTTCGTCTGCCGGGCAAACCAGCGCCGCTAGCCACAGGTGGACGCGCAGGATCTGGGTGGCAGCGGATGCGAGCTGCCGAGCACGGCGGACGAGCGATGTGAGTTCTCCGCACGACGGGCGGGGACAGGGGCACGGCGACGAGCAACGAGGCAAGGGCTTGCCTCACCTGGCTGGGCAGAAGGTCGCGGGGGCGGCGGCAGACAGGCGTGGGTAAAGCAGCGTTCTAGCGTTCCAGATCTAGAGCTCCGGCATATCGTTTTAGCGCTTAAACGGCGATTAAAGGTCGCTTAATCGTCTTTTTTAATTACCATGCAGGTACTTCTGTGATTTGAGATTCCATATTACCTTTAGCATCATGGTTGCAAGAGCAGGTCATTGTCACCTGAGGCTGTGTTCAACATGTTAGTGATATAAAAATTGCCTGAATTGGGGCAATGGCATCTGGTACAAAATCCGATTTGGTGTCTGGTAGCCCTGATGGGCATGGACACTTCAATGCGCAACGTGGGCCCCATTCAGCTGCTTCATTGGAAAGATTAGGAAGCTTCCGCGAAGGTGGCGATGGTTATCCAATGTTTCCAACATCAAGCTCATCAAGGTCAGCAGCGGTGGACTCTGTCAGTCTCATTCAATCACTTGCTGTGGACTTAAGAACTTCAACTGTGGATCAAAAGACATCTCGGTTAGAACTAAAGAAGTCAATAAGTTCCATTTTTGGAACCTCCGCAGAAGATTCAACATCGATTCCATCTCTAGTAAGAAATCTACCTAATTCTATCGAAGAGATCAGGCGCATGAGGAGTAATCTTAATGATATCTCAAATAAGGCCAGGTATTATTTCACTAGTCACCTTGTTGTCTTATGATGAACTTATCAGATGAAGGGGGTAGCAGATACTTGAACATAATCTCCATTTTACAAAGAAACATGATTTTTTTTTATCAATGCAACACTTTGTAATTATGCTATTTTTACCTTCTGGGGGAAGCCATGTGGGGAAATTTTCCCAGTACGTGGGGATTATATGTGGGCAACAATTTATATGCTTCTGTCCAAGAATTGTTCATTTCAGAGTGTTTTTGCAGGGAAAGAGCTAGGGCTTTTGGTGGTGCTGTAATGAAGATTGATAAACTTTGTCCCACTCTTGTGCGAAAACGTTCTCGAGGAGATAGTTCATCTAATGAAAGATCTAGTGTGTTATCGTCTGGAGGAGTTATCCCCAAAAATGTTCCTCAAAGCCATTTAAATGCAGATGATATGGAACTTGGAATTCAGAGAGGAGAAGAGAGGACGAAGAATGCAGGACAAAGTAGGAGAATACGATCATCCATGGTGGAGGTTGTGCCTGCATCTCCAAATATTCATTTAGTTGTTTGTTTTGCTTTGATCCTTATAAAAAGGGTTTGAATAGTTAGTTGCAATTGTGCTGG
The DNA here is from genome assembly GCA_030272315.1 of Paspalum vaginatum. Lineage (NCBI taxonomy): Eukaryota > Viridiplantae > Streptophyta > Magnoliopsida > Poales > Poaceae > Paspalum > Paspalum vaginatum. The sequence continues at coordinate 30,725,259 of CM059020.1, read as the reverse complement.
CAAAATGATAAAATTGGCTTTGGGAATAAACAGAGAACGAGTTGCCTCCTTTGAACTCATTTATATTTGTGAAATTCCTTGTGCATTGACATAGGCCTTTGTGTATTTTTGACACATTTTCATTTTTTCCACGTGGCTTATTGGTTTATAGCATAGTAAATGTATTGTCATTTGCTGCTGATAATTGCATTGCCATTGTTATTTTGCATCTGATGATACTTCTTTACTTCCTGTACGGAGATAATGTTATTTGATGCCTTATTTAGCATGTCGTGCATGTTCTGTACTATATATAAATTTTACCTGATGAACATCTGATTTGTTAGATGGATGCAAGAACAGCTGGTCCATCAAGGGGGCCTGGAACTATTGATAGAATCTCAGATCCTGGCAAAGCCACCAATGGAAGTCCTGCAGTCCCAGAAGAAAAAATCAGAGGTTTGGCAACTAGTATTGATGGTTGGGAGAAGCCAAAGATGAAGAAAAAGCGTTCTGCCATTAAGGCAGACATGTCACTGGCTGGTGTTTCAAGGACCGGAGATGTAGACCGGGAGTCGAAACAAGGCATGCAACACAAGTTTAATAATGATGGTAGGGTGAGAATGACAAGTTCCCCTAGTTTCAGGTCAGAAATTTAACCACCTTAGGCTTGGAGTTTTTCATCTCTAATTCTCTATTGATTCTGAAATGTTATACCTTTGGGATTCTTTTAAAGGCAAGCTTAACTGTTGTTACATAACCATAACTGGGAGCATGTTAATAGGTTTATCTCTCAACAACATGATAAATTAATCACGTTTTTGGGACATGGTTCCTTAATCAGCAATTAGAAAGTCTGATATAGGACTTTGTTCTCTGGCTTCTGTACTATTACTGATATAGGTACTAATTGTGCAGGTCTGGCACTGTTGCATCTGGCACAAGTAAAGCAGATTTGCTTTCTGCACAAAATGGCCTTGTTGCACGAACCTTAAATAGGAGTGACCAAGACAATGGTTTCCATCCTACTAACAAAAGGGAGCGTCAAGTTGCCTTAGATAAAGAAATGCCCAGTCCAAGAATTACTCATAAGTAAGATATGCTTCTTTACCTCCACTCTGTGCTCCTCTACTATATCATTTACCACATTAAATTAATGTAGTTATCTTGTGCTGCTCGTCAAGGCTTTTTTCCATCATGGTTGTGATTAGCATTCCACCACCAACCCAACTCACACACCCAAACACACAGAATCAGGTCCTGACACATTGATATTTCAGGCCTAATGAAGGTGACAATGGAGGTAACATCACATCGTTACCAAAGGCGAATGGATCTGCCAGGGGACCCCGATCAAACTCTGGGTCATTACTGAAGTCATCTCCAAACATTCATCGATTACAAGCAAGTTCTGATGATTGGGAACATCCTTCTGGTACAAACAAGTTAATTTCTGCTGGTGGATCTGGCAATCCTAAACGTACAAAATCTACGCATTCCTTATCTCCTCCCACCCAGTGGGGTGGGCAGAGGCCCCAGAAGATATCACGATCAGCAAGGAAGTCAAATTTAGTTATCACTACTGATGGTGCATTGGCACCTAGCTCACTAGACAGTCCTGTCCATGAAGATTCTACAGGGCTACCAAGGCGTGCGTCTGTAAATGTTCTTCAACAAACAAAACGAGGAGATCCTGGGATCTTGACTGGATCTGAAGGTGCTGAGCCTATAGTTGCTGAGAAAAAGTTAAGGGACAAAAGCAAAAGGGCTGGTGAATTGGATGATGGACATGGCTCTGGTTTTCAGAAGATTGCTATGCTTGGGCATCCTTCCAAAAAGAATAAGTTGTCTGCTGATGAGGACGTTGGAGATGCTGCAAGGAGACAAGGAAGAGTTGGGCGGGGTTTTACTCCGACCAGGCCTGGCACTCCTGTATCAATCGACAAGCTTGAAAATGTTCCGACTACAAAACAAAGAAGTGTGAGGACAGTGTCAGAGAGAAATGAGAGGTGATTTTTTTGGCAGCTAAAATACAGTTGTATCTGGCTTATCAATGTTCTAACTCTGAATTTTCCTTGTAGTAAATCTGGGAGACCAATGCTGAAGAAGTTATCTGAGCGCAAAGGCAATGCACGGCCTAGGCATACAAATAGCAGTGTGCAATCGGACTCTCCTGGTACATGCTCCATAGATTTTCTTGCTTTGTTCTATTACAACAGTTTTCTGTTGGGCCATACCCTTGAACTTTCGTTGTTCCCTTTTCAGTGCAATCTGAAGATGATAACGAAGAACTTCTTTCTGCAGCAAACGCTGCCCTAAGTATTGACTGTACCTTCAATTCTGTTTTTTTTAATAAAAATCTTCCTCAAATTTGGAAACCATTGAATATTTTAATTATTTTTTCCCTGCAGGATCTGCTTGTCCAAGCCCATTCTGGCGTCAGGTTGAACCTTTCTTTGCCTTTTTGACTGCAGAAGACATGGCCTATCTTAGTCAGCAGGTAACTTGGGGGTGATTTTCTGTTGTCAAAAGACATATTTTACTCTTCAGTACTTGATTTATTGTTTTGACCAATACTTTGTTGGTTAGATACATTTACCAGATGATTCCACCTTGAGAAGGTCAATTGAAGGAGATGAAAGCCAAAAATATAAGGTACCTTGTATTTTCTGTAACTCTGTTCACTGCAGTATTATTGTACTAGCAAAATTGCCATGGTGGTGATGCATTTCTGGGTAGTTAATGTTTTTAGAAATGGTAGAAAGTCATGTTATAACTCAATTTAAGTTAAGTCCTATGCTTATTGTTTGTTGTTTCCAAAAAAAGTCTTATGCTTAAGATTGTTCCAATATAGGGTGGTCTTGAATACATTTCACAGCCATCAACTCCAGCCGTGAGCAACAAAGATGATCACACTGCCCTTCCAAATGGTTTTGGCTTGAATCAGTTGGATAATGGCATAGGAGTTGCCTGGGAGGCAAACTGCATTGAACCTATCCTGGATCAACTAGTCCATGGGATTGGGGTACGAGGAGGATCTTCAGTTGGTCAAAGACTTATTCAAGCTTTGATTGATGAAGATAAGGTTGAAAGTATTACCAACAGCACTTATGTAAGTGAGGGGTATCAATTTGATACACACGAAATTCATTTTGATGAAGGAGGATGGAAGTCTAGTTCACATGATTATAAGTTAGAACCTTTAATGAACTTCGAAGCTTCAGTGAGGGGCCCAAATGGTCTGATCATAGATTCTGATTGGAAATATAATGATGAACTGCCACATAAAAGCAGCAATGTTGTGGATAAAGCCAAGGTGTGGTCTAAGTTTCAGTACAATGAGATGTGCTTCAGTGATAGGATTATCATCGAGCTGAGTGAAGTTGGTGTATCTATTGAACCCGTGGTATGTTGTTTTTTCACTATAACCATAGTGTTTATATTATTTGTCTTAGTTATTGCGTCATGTTTTTTTTATGTTTTTTGTTATTATATTTCTCATGTCTATTATTATATTGACTAATTTGCATATTCCGCCTCCAATGATGGTCTTACTTTCCAGCCTTTGCCTGAAACCGATTATTCTTATGGAGGAAATATAAAATATAAAGTGCACAAGAGTATGTTGGTGAACATACAAACTCATTTATGTTTGGATCCAATCTGAGTGGCCCAAGTTGGTGATGAGAGTTCTCTCACCCCCCTTAGGATAACTTATACCCAATTAGATTTAGTCCAATTACAAGGTGGACTAGGGTGATGAGGAAATTCTCACTCTTGGGCCATTCAAATTGGATCTGAGAGATGAGAATGAGATCACTGTTTCTGAACCAATATAGTCGTTTGCACTTGATCCTACCTCATTCTTATGATACATAAAAAATTTTAATCAAATTATTTGACTTTAAGTTTTCTTCAGCGGTTTCTGCTAACATCTAAGTTATATACTAAACTACTAAGAACTCCTTCCAGTTGTTTCCTTTTTTAAATTCAACTGGCTTTGATTTTTAATAGCTTGTTTCCTTTTCTGGAAACAAAGCCTTTATTTCCCCTGCTTCTAGAATGTATGGAATGAAAAGGTCATGTGGGGAGGGAAGGGGTAGAGGGAGAGATGCAGTACATGTGGGAGTCGAATGGATTTTCCCGATGTAACTACATACCTCTGTGTGTGTACGTGATGTTCTTTTCATTTGAAAAATATTTATGTTGAACTATTTGCATAGGTTTATGTACCCCTGTACATGGTACCATGAAACAGCCTGGGACAATCTTCATTCAGTAAAATAACATGGCAATTAGCAAATGTTTGCTAGTGTTTTGACTGCCTGTTTTCATTTCAGCCTGATCTCACACAGAGTGAGGATGAGGACATTAATGCTGAAATCTATAAATTAGAAGGCCGACTTCATAAAGAGGTACTTATATAACATTATAACATACTAAGTGCAAGAATGTGTCTTATTTCTCGATCAACTTGATATATAAATTTTTGATGTCTTCAACCCTTGTCTACAATATAGCGTACCACTGTCATTTGTTGTACTTTTACTGATGTAGTGCATTTCAATTCTTGATCAACTTGTTTACTATCCTGGATGTCTTTGACCCATGTGCATAATATAACATACACAGATTACATACCCATCATTTGTTGTACTTTTACTGATATCATAGGTTGTGGAGAAGAAAAACTTGCTATTGAAACTAGATGGCATTGTTAGAACTGCAAAAGATACTCAGCAGAGGTATTTTCAGATCATTTGCACCTTTTACGGAAAGAAATTCTCACATCGCAAATTCTTATGTTTATTTGGTGCACTTTATAACAGGGAATTCTCGCGGTGTGCCATGGACAGACTTCTTCTGAGAGCATACGAGAGATATATGGTAACCCCCACAAATCTCCAAGATGTAGCTATTTCTTATTTTATTGGCCAGGCTACTGATTAAGATGTGCTACTATGAATTTTCCTTATTTCCAATTTAGTTTGTGTATCAACCTAGTTTTGTTTCTTGTTTAGGTTTCCTGAAACTCCTTGCTCTCTGAATTTGATGCGTTTATTGCCATTTTTTTAACAAAAAATATTGGTTCGTTTTCTGTAAATATATATTTTTTCATTTGCTGAGCTTATTAAATTTGATAAATGCTTTGAAAAAATTATGTGTACTTGTCTTTCTTTTGATACAAGAATCTACTCATAATATTTTTAATGGCAAAAAGGGTAATATGTTTTGCCAAAAGTTTCTCCAACATCATAAGCATGCAGCTGGTTGGTTCTAGACTTCTAGTTCATGTCTGTTAACTTCCCCTTTATGTAGTTTTCAAAAGTATTTCAGTCTGCCTGTCCTGGCCTACACACAGTTACTTGGATGATTTATTTGTCAAGAAAAAATGTCAATTACTATGATGTGAGTGTAGTGGGATCTTAATCTTTCCTTTCCTGACCAGTTTCTGCAAAACGCTTGAGTACTGGTTCTTCCCATGCTCATCTAGGGCTAGGATTTTGATTTAATTTGGTGGTGCTGTTCCCAAACCACTGTAAGTGGGACAAAGCTTCAGTAGTGTGCCATGTGTGTAGCTGTTTTAGTTATTTTGAGGTGGTAATTGTTACTAACCTTGGGGATGACAATCTGATAATTAGTCCATAGGACTTGGTGTATATATATAGGCAGATAATATATGGGCCATATGGGCCTTAACACCTAAGGTGCATGCGGAGGATCTGATGCATTGAGTTTGAGCATGTGAAGCCGATGTTGCTCTCTTGTTTGCTACATTACATGGATACGTGGGGTTGATGCTGTTTGGCATTTCGGCATTGAAATGTTTCGGCGCCGTATCAGGAAAAATAAAAAAAAAGCCTGGCGCGATACGTGGGCCAGAGACGTATTTAGCCTAATTGAGCCGTATCGGCTCAGCCGCACCAGCCACAAGGCATGCCACGGTCTGCCCTAGCACGCAGTCACGCAGACATCGCTCGGACGCCGCTCGACGCCCTTGCCCGCCGGCCGCCAGGAGAGGAACCGCCGACCGCCGAAGAGGAGCCGCTGTCCGCCGGAGACGGAGAGGAGCGGCGGCTGTAGGAGACGCATGCTTCCGCTGGAGGAGAGGACGCAGCCGCTCGCTGGCTGCCAGCGTCCACGAGGAGCTGCCATGTCCGCCAGAGATGAGCTACGGCGCCGCAGATGGGCTCCGCGCCTCCGCTTGCCGGAGACGACAGGTTGACCGCCGTCCGCCATCCAGCGACAGCTGAGCAAGTGAGCACTGAGCAACTCTGCAAGTTAGGGACCTCTGGCCTCCAAGCTCCACGATGCGACAGGGAGTGCATTCCGCTTCCTTTCCTTCCCTATTCTAGTGCTAGTTGCCTAGTTTTTGCTGCTTCCTATGATTAGTGAGTTTACTGGTTTCATGCTTTTATCCTGTCAATATTAGCAAACTAGCTTTGGTTGACAAGACAATTACAAGATAATTTGCTTTAATAGTTTATAAGATGCAATAATTTTTATTTATTAAAAAATAGTTGAAACATATCCACGTATTGGGTTTTTGAGAAAAATGTCGTATCGGCGTATCCGTATCCTTCCGATACCGATACACGTATCCGTATCTGTGCTGCATAGCTTGTTTGTGCTTTTGTGAAGAAGTCTGCCAGCTGCAGCTCTGAGGGAACATATTGAAGATCAATTGTTTTCTGGTGACAATGAGACATGCTTCACAGGATCATTTGCAATCTGTATGGCTCCAGTATTGTCACAGAGAAGAGGTGTAGCACCATCACAAGAGACCCCAAAATCAGCTAACAACCATCGCAGCCATATGATCTCTGAAGTGGTGGTGGCAAGTGCACGAAGCTCTGTACTAGACCGGGAGACAGCTGCCTGTTTCTTGGATTTCCATGCAATAGGAGAGGATCCAAGAAAAATACAGTAGCAGCCTACTAGCCTGTGATGGAACGGCGATCAGTAGGATCACTTGCCCAAGTGGAGTCCGAGTAAGCATGAAGCTGAAGCGGACTCTTGCGAACAAACACTGAGATGCTGTCCCTTGTAAGTATCGCAGCACACGAAGCAAATGACCATAATGAACCGAAGTTAGATCACTCACAAACTGACTCAAAATATGAATGGCATGGGCAATGTTAGGTGTGGTAACACGTAACAGTGAGGTAAATAAGACTACCCACAAGATGCCTATATCAAGAGGGATCCTCTAGAGGTGTACCATCACTTGGATGAAGTTGTAGGTGAAGATCCATAGGTGTCACAGCGGTGCAGCTGTCACTAAGTCCAGAACGAGCAATAAGGTCCTCTGTATACTTGGACTGAGAAAGATAGTAGCCATTTTTAGAATGCAAAACCTTAATGCCTAAGAAATAACTGAGAGGACCCAAGTCAGACATCTGAAATTGCTCACCAAGTTGCTTCTTCACATGAGAAATATGGTCTGGATCATCACCCGTGATTAACATGTCATCAACATATAATAAAAGCAAAGTAGTACCACGTGGAGAGAGGTGAATAAATAAAGTAGGATCATGATCACTAGGGGAGAAACCAGCAGCCTGTATAACTGAGACAAATCGCTCAAACCAAGCACGAGGAGCCTGTTTCAAACCATACAAGGCTCGACGAAGACAACAGACATATCCAGAAGGAGCATCAACACCAGGAGGTGGGTGCATATAAACCTCTTCTTGCGAATTGCTATGAAGAAAAACATTTTTGACATCCATCTGAGAAATAGTCCAAGAAGAAGTAGCAGCCACAACAATCAAAGTACGGATGGTGGTCATATGTGCAACTGGTGCAAAAGTTTCATCATAATCACAACCCTGAGTCTGCTGAAATCCTCTGGCCACAAGACATGCTTTATATCTCAATAGAACCATCAGACATGGTCTTAATTTTGAAGACCCACTTGGATGTAATGGGTACAACCTCTGGTGGTAGGTCCTGTACGATCAAGGGCAGCTAGCTCCTCAGACATAGCAAGTTGCCATAACGGAATGCTAGATGCTTCCTGATAAGTAGATGGTTCGGCAACAACACTAACACGGGGGTACCAAAAAACAGTACAATCTCGTAGATTATATCTCTGACCAACCTGGAACTCAATAGGAACCGTATGTGTCTAATTAATGTTAGTAGAATCATCAACAACGGGACGACTGGCCGAGGTGGGAGTGCTAGAATGACGAATGTAGACTTGTGTGACAGGTGGTTTAGAAAAAGAATGGGGGGGGGGGGTTGCAGGAGTAGGTGTAGGTGGAGTATGGGAAGGTGGTGTGATGGGAATAGGTGGAGGGGATGATGGTGGGGCTGGACTAGAATCATCAATGGATGGAAGTGGAGGAAGACACATAAAGGAGGTGGACTCTTTGGGAGAATATGAAGAGTGTGTAGAAGAGTTATAAAAGAAAGGACGATCTTCAGCAAAAGTAACATCACGGGAAATACATATGCGGTGAGAAGAAGGATCATAGCACCTATAGCCTTTATGCTCAGGACTATAACCCAGAAAAACACACTCAACAGATTGTGCAGTCAATTTGGTCTGCTTACGAGGTGCAAGTAAGATATAGCAGCATGTACATCCAAAGACTCGAAGATGGTCATATCTCGGAGGAGTGCCAAAAAGTACTTCCGCGGGACATTTACCCGAAAACTTGGAGGTCGGCTGTGTACTGTAGTGGAACAGCTTTGCCCCAAAAATGAGAAGGAACAAAGGAAGATATCAAAAGTGTCCGAGCGGTCTCCATAAGATGGCGGTGTTTGCGTTCAGCAACACCGTTCTGAGCATGAGAGCCAGGACAAGAGAGCTGAGCAAGAGTACCCTCAAATGTCAAAAACTGTCGAAAAATATCAGTTAAATACTCACCACCAGAATCTGAACAAAGAACTCTAATAGGAGTAGAGAACTGGGTGAATCATGCGAACGAAGGACTGGTAAATGGAGCTCAACTCAAATCGATGTTTCATAAAATAAATCCAAGTATAGCGAGAATGATCGTCAATAAAAATGACATAATATTTATGACCACCTTTTGAAACAAAGGGAGCAGGGCCCCATACATCAGAATGAAAAGATCAAAAGGTCTAGCTGAATGAGAACTACTAGATGAATATGGAAGCTGTATTTGTTTTCCAAGTTTACAGCCTTTGCAATGAAAACTAGACTCAATAGATGTATGACCTAGACAACTTGACTTTATTAAGGTGGACAAACGAGACCCACAAAGATGACCAAGACGATGATGCCATTGAGCAAACGATGAGGCGGAAGACACAGGATCGAGATACGGTAGCGGAATGAAACCGCAAGGTGTCCAAGGTGTAAAGGCTAGGAACACCTTTACGGCGACGGCCGGTCCCAATCACAGCTCCACTTCGACGTTCCTGTACAAAACATGATGAGTCATCAAATCCAACAAAGAAATTTTGATTTGTAATTTGTCCTACTGAGAGTAGATTCGTAGATAATTCAGGTACAAAAGAAACATTGGGTACAACAAAACAAGAATTGCAGTGTGAACCCTGATGAGTAATGGGACAAGTTGTACCATCGGTAGTCTGAACTGAAGCACCATCAATGGCTGGCTGACAAGAAGCTGAGACTGATCAGATGTCACATGGAAGGAGGCCCCTGAGTCAAGAACCCAAGATGATGATGAAGCAGTGATGGGTGAGGCAGCAACAACAGATACTGAGCCTCTAGAATTGGAACCAGTACCACGACCACGAGCAGCACGCGAGCACGTTAGTCAGTCAACTTCTCTGGATGCTTAGAAAAACAGTTCTCTGAAGTGTGATTATTCTTCCCACAGTGCTTACAAGGCTCTACAGATGAATCCTTGGGCACACCAAACCTTTGAGGAGCAGCCAATACACTGGGAGAACTAGAACCAGAAGCAGCAGACATAGACTTAAGACGAGTCTCTTCTATCAGTAGATCAGACAAAGCTTGTGACATGGTGAGAGTAGAACTATGCAGCAACTGTGTGCGAAGAGAATCATTTTCAGTCCAAACACCCATAACAAATCTGCAAGTAAGAAACTTCTCAAGAAATTGATGTGGTGGACATGGATCAGCAGTACACACAGGCACCATTGGAGTCAATGCATCTATCAGGCGATCAAAAGCTGAATAATACTCATCAATAGACATGTCATGCTGCTCAATGACGTGTTTGCTGCATGAGAGTGTGTAAAAGAGCACCACTATCCTGAACATAGCGTGCCTTCAAGTTGTTCCAGATGCCCTTGGCCGTTTTGAACTTCCGGAGACTCATAATCATGGTTTGTTTGGTACTATTGACCATAGCATCCATTACTTTCCCATCATTGATCTCCCAATCTCTAACAGCAGCAGCATTACTACCATCAGTTTTAAGCTCAGGCTTATCATCAGTTTGGTGGAAAAGTAAGCCATAGGCCCTCAAAGCAGTTTCAACTGAAAAGGACCACTCTGGATAATTCTGACCATCTAAAATGATGTTGATGACTATGGCATTAATTTGAGACATGCTTGACACTAGAATACTGAAGCTCAGCAGCAAATCACAGAGCAGAACAAAACTTCACCAGAAGAACCTGACGGCCAAGATGAAGCAGCTGAGAGGGAACAACCACTGCCCACGGATGACGAGGACGGTGAATCCTTGGACAGGTGTAGACGACCAAGCCGCGACAGGCGGCCACAGCCACAGGGACGGATGGCAGGAGCAGCGACGGGCGGCTTGCCAAGGGCGCACGGATGGGGTGAGGCCGCAACGGAGGCGCGGCCACGGCGGGTGGGCGACCATGATGGCACGACGGGGGGGGGGGGGGTGGACAGGGCCTGAGGTGATGCACGACGAGGCCGCTACGATGGCGGGGCGGCGGCAGGGAGCGATGAAGCCGCGATGGCGGCAGTGGGCGAGGAGGCAGTGACGGACGTGCAGACGGGCCGCTGATGGCGGCCAAAAAAGAAATGGAAGAAGGCCACGGGAGTTCAAAAATCCCAAGGAAAAAAATGGATCGTAGGTGGATTATCAGACTAACCCTAACCCTAATCCTTGCTGTGATACTATGTTACTAACCTTGGGGATCACAATCTGATAACTAGTCCATAGGACTTGGTGTATATATATAGGCAGATAATATATGGGCCATATGGGCCTTAACAGTAATATTCATCAGCATTTTGAGCTTGAGTACTGTCATTACTTGGAATTTTCATTTGTGTTTGAAGTTTGATGTTCAAGTGTTACATACATAAGAAATCGTAAGTGGCATATGCTTGCGCTATGATCTTAAAAAAGGGGAGATTAGCTTTTGAGACATTTGTTGCTTCTGCTTACATTGTAGATTCTGAAGTAAGATTTTAAAATACTTAACCACAGTTTCATGCCAATGTCCTGGCTTTTTGTGGTGCAAATGTTTCAAGCAGCAAAAATGTTAATAGAGCTGGCGGAATGGTGCTCTAAATTTTGTCAAACTTCTAGATTCTGAAGTTTGAGATTTTAAAATACTTAATCAAGTGACTGACAGTTTCATGCCAATCTCCAGGCTTTTTGTGGTCCAAATGTTTCAAGCAGCAAAAATCTTAATAGAGCTGGCAGACATGCTGCTCTAAATTTTGTCAAACAAGCACTTGCGCGATGCCAGACCTATGAGGAGACAGGGACTAGTTGCTTCGATGAGCCCACTTTTAAGGATATGTTTTTATCAGCGACGTCTCACAGAAGCAGCCTAGATGTTGCCTTAGAAGGTATTGCAGGACCATAATAATTACTGGCATTATGTCTTAACAATTTCCTTTTTGCCTTGTTCTGTACTACGTCACCTGGGATCTCATTTATTATCTTGTCTGCAGATAATAACACAACAGTGAAATCAATCCATAGGGCCAGTGCATCAGATGCTGCGCGAGCAAGCAGTCACTTGTCAGATCTGTCGTTCGTGAAGGAGGATCCGTGGACAAACAACGTAAAACAAAGGGAATTATTGCTTGATGAGGTTGTAGGTAGCATAACAGGAGGGACCTTGAAAACATCGGGCCTTGGTACTCCCCTTGTCAGCAATACAAAAGGAAAGAGAAGCGAGAGAGACAGGGAAGGGAAGGGACACAACCGAGACGGTGGTAGGTCTGGCCGTCCATCTTCATCCAATGCAAAAGGTGAAAGGAAGAATAAAACAAAGCCCAAACAGAAGACAGCCAACATATCTGCTCCTTCAAGTAGTACTCTTAGGGATCCACAGCTGCCAGCCAAAGTAGCACCTTCCAACAATGGAAAAGGCAGCACAGCAGCGCCTCCAGCTGCTAGACGTGATGATCCGGCAAATGCCTCAAATGATGCTGAAATGCCAGACTTGTCTAACCTCGAGCTGCCAGGAATGGACGTTGACTTTGGTGGCTGGTTAAATATGGACGATGACGATGGGCTCCAGGATCTCGATTTGATGGGTCTTGAGATCCCCATGGATGACATCAATGAAATAAATCTCATGATATAGCCGTACATTTTCATCTCAATGAGACCCATAGAAAAGCTCCCTATAGTGCACAGGTAACAGGTGAATTTCTCACGGTAACCACCAACCCAGCAGGTTTAACACCAGGCCGGTTAGGCTTCACGTAGTTTTGATAAAGTTTATAGAGACCACTTCACAGTCCCCTCAACCACATTTTCTCCTTTTTGTACCACCATGTAATTTACCTCCATACCTTGTACCCAATGGTCTTCTGTCCTGTAGACGTGTACATATCTGTTTTGGTGCTGTACAAGGTAGGGAGGCTAGTGGCTTCATTTGTCCAGCTGTACGACAAAAGGTTGTATATATCAGTATATCACCATTATCCTAGTGCTGAAATAAAGCGCATGAGTTATAGCTTTTACTCCCATGTTCCCTCTGTTGGCGTTCTTATTTGTTGCTACCGCTCCGTAACAGTTGGTGCACGCCATGTTTGGTACTTGTTATATGTGTGACTGAAACCATGCCTCGTTAGACGTACCATGAAGTTACCATGAGGTTCATTTCATTAGACCTACCATGAAGTATATATTTTTTTGCAGAATTTAGTTAGACCTAGTGTCACACCCGGTTCAAAAGAACGAACCATGTAAACCATATATGCACCAGGAACGAATCTTGCATATATATAGGACAAAGTTACAATAGTATCATAGTCACATGCCACAAATAAAACATTACACATCGTTTAGCCATCTTTATTACATAGAGACATAAGTCTTAACATAATCATAGCGGAACCAAAAAACTAAAGATAACTGGGCGCCACAGGGACGTCAACCGATGGACGAAGCGCCTAGAAGTCATCGAAGTCCTGAGCGTACTCCTCCACATCTCCATCAACTGAACAGCAGTTGGATATATGCCCCAACAAGGAAAATTTAAAGAAGACAAGCGTGAGTACTTCAACTTGTACTCAACAAGCATAACACAAACGATGAGGCTCTAAGGTTGGCTGACTCAATTGCATTTGCTTTTAGGGTTGATCCAATTTTATTAGCAACTATTTACTACAGGTGAATAGATAAAACCATTAACCTTGAGATATTGCATAAGAAATTAATCAAATGTTAAAGATATCATAACCACAACCGAACCATAACCAAAGCCAAGAACCACTAATCAACAGGAGGGTCTGGGCCGTTCATAACCGTGAGCACGGCTGATATATCAGTTTTACACTTTCGAGAGGTTGCACATCTTTACCCACAAGTCGTGAGCTACGCTAGTTGTTCATTACATTGCCTTAGATGAGATGACTAACAAGCACACTACGAGACCGTTACAAAAAATCACGTTGGTACAAGGTAACCACAAGGAATCAAGCGCCGCAACGGTGGAGCCCACCTCCAAAGGGAGAAGCACTCAGCACACTCAACCTAAGGTAGCGCAGGGACCACAGAAGCTTACTCCCCCTTTTGCTCGGTAGGTAAGTTATCCTAGACCAAAATGACATAAGTTAGTAGGTCAAGACTGCCCCATCCCAGTCTTGTGGTAGCGCGGTTGTCCCAGGTGGTCGCTCGATGAACCAGTCCTTCCGGAGAGAGCCGCAAAAGCAAATAGCACATTGCAGAAGCTCCCTAAACCATGTTGCTAAAAAGCAAGTTTTAACGAGACATGAACCGCTGAAGCACATCAGCACAGAGGGCCAAGCTCCAGATTTAAATTGCATAGATCCGTTAACCAATTTAATTAGCAAAAGATCATGAGGTTGCTCTGCACCTAGCACAACCTAACCATATGCAACCCAGAAGGTGAATACAGGATAAAAGTAGCTATGGTATAGTCTTTATGGGCATACAAGATTAACACATGCAAAATGCAATGAATTAAAGGTTATTAGGTTGTTTGTGTTACACTTGCCTTCTTCAAAGGGTTCCTGTTGCTGTTGATCAGGGGCTTCAGGAAATTGGTCACCGGCTTCCTCGACGGATCAACGTCTAATCACTAGTCACGGCAACATACAACATCCACGGGCACACATACATGCAATGCAATGGAAGTAAAAGGATAAGCAACAATACATCATTGCATAAAAACAGAACTGCAAACTATTGAAAAACTAATCTACGTACTGCTATGATCACGTGGGCATGAGAATCACTCAAAACGGAGTTAAAACGTGGTTTTTATGCCCAAAACAATCTCCTAGGGTCAAATCTGTGATAAACAAACTGAACCACGGGCTAGCTTCGCAAGACCAAGGGCCTAAACGTAAATAAATCTAGTCGCCAAGGGTTTCAAGGCAAAACCACCTAGAGCCTGGACCGCGGGTTCAAATCCCGGAAAGCTAAGGGGTCAAACCGATAAAAACAGGGCCTAATCCTAATTATTTTTCAAGGCGATGGAGCGTGGGTTAATTACAGAGTAATGTGGGGGCTTTTCTGCAAAAGTCCCATGGCTGACTCGGTCAGCGCGACGTGGCGGTGACGTGGCTAGTGACATGGCGTGCCACGTTGGCCCGACAGATGGGCCCGTGCTGACTGGGATTAAGTGCGGGCGATGTGTTGCGTTGTGATTGGCCCGCGAAGGGGTATGGCTTGTTTTAATCGCGGCCATTGATGATAGATCGGACGGCCGAGGGTTTCGAGAGGCAGGGTGGTGCCGGCAGTGACCAAACCCCACGGCGGAGTCCGCCTTCTGCAGTGGTGGCTCGCCGGAGCGGTGCGCGCCCAGGCCTAGAGGTGGTCCCGCCGTCGTAGACCTAGCTCGAGAGGGAGTGGGGGTGATGGCGATTCTCACCTGGGAAGTGAGGAGGGCGGAGGGGTGGCGATGAGGCCTGTCGATGGAAGACGGTCGAGGGCAGGGGCGTCGAAGGCGCGCGCTCGTGTCCAAAACCCCTAGGGAGCTCCGCGAACAACCTGCGAATGCGATGATGGGGGTTAGAGGGCCGGAAGGGCTTCACCGACGACGAATGGGGGCGGCGGAGCTACTTACCCACGACGAGCTCCGGTAGCTGATTGCAGGCTTTGAGGTGCGAGGGAGTGCGATTCGAGTGGAGTGGTGGTAAAGGGAGTGGGGACGAGTCTCAGTGTGGGCTTTATAGGAGCCTAGGAGTACATGAGTGATGGGGGCGCAGTGATCCCGTTCGGCTGCTTGGACGTGCGACATGGTGCAGAGAAGGAAGGTGAGGGAAAGGAAACCGGCGCGGGGATAGGGGATTTGATGGCAGGCTGTGAGAGAAGGGGAGGCGCGGCTCTGGATTCGAAATCCCCTTCTTGATCAGGGCGCCGACATGGCCGAGCAAGAGGGGTGGCAGGCGCGGGTTCACCGGCAGGAGGAAGGGGAAGGGAGTGACAGGCGGGGCCCGCCTGTCAGCGAGAAGGGAGGCGCAGCCCACCTGTCGGTGACGCGCTGAGAGAGAGAGAGGGGAGGCGCGGCGGGTTGGGTCGGTTTCTGCCCCAAGCGGGTGACTGTTGGGCGAGTTGGGCCGGCTGGCCTGGCTACCCCCTTTTTGCTCTTTTCCTTTTCTATTTTTTTTGAATTCTTTTGAATAAGGGAGTGATAGTTCTATAATTCAAATAAATTTGAATTTGTATCCTTAATTCATACAAACAAGGAAAATATGCACCAACATGAATGCACGAGAAAGGTAGGCCTATGGTTACTTTTATGCATCTATTTAATTCAAATAAATCATGATAAATGCATAACTAGGCACATGACCCTAAAAAAATTACATGGAGTTTATTATAAAATGTTGGAATTAAAATTAGGGTGTTACAAACCTACCCCCCTTAGCAGGAATCTCGTCCCGAGATTCACATAGCTTGGTTAGCAAAGAGATCGGGATAAGCTGCTCTCAATTCTTGGTCTCTTTCCCAAGTGGCCTCATCCTCAGAATGATGCTTCCAATGTACCCTGCACATTTTGATCCTTTTATTCCGTGTGACTCTCTCTGATGTCTCAAGAATATTCACTGGATGTTCTGTGTATGTTAGGTCCTCTTGTACATCTAAGCCTTCTAGCGGGGTTTGTTCCTTTGGCACCCTCAGGCACTTCTTTAGCTGCGAAACATGAAACACATCATGTATACCTTCCAGGCTAGGTGGCAAATCCAGCTTATAAGCCACTTCACCTTTTCTCTCGAGCACCCTGAACGGACCGATGTATCTAGGTGCCAACTTTCCTTTTATGTTAAATCTCTGAATTCCCCTCATGGGTGACACCTTCAAGTACACAAAGTCATCAACCTGAAAGGTCAAATCCCTGCATCGCACATCTGCATAACTCTTCTGTCTGGACTGAGCAACCCTCAAGTTCTCACGTACCATCTTTACTTGTTGTTCTGCATCCTTGATAATGTCGGGCCCAAAAACTTGCTTCTCACCTATTTGGTTCCAAAATAACGGAGTTCTGCATCTTCTGGCATATAATGCCTCAAACGGTGATTTCTTCAGACTCGCTTGGTAGCTATTGTTATAAGAGAATTTGGCATAGGGTAAACTCTTATCCCAACTAGTACCATACTGGATAGCACATGCCCGCAACATATCTTCTAGAATTTGGTTGGTCCTTTCAGTCTGACCATATGTCTGTGGGTGATAAGCTGTACTGAACCGAAGCTTAGTATCCAATGAAACATGTAATTGCTCTAAAAAACGAGACGTGAACTGTGAACCTCTGTCAGATATAATCCTTTTAGGCACACCATGCAAGCAAACAATTCTGGAAATGTATAACTCTGCTAGCTTGGCACCAGAATAAGTTGTATTCACCGTTATAAAGTGAGCTACCTTGGTTAGACGGTCCACGACTACCCAAATGGAGTTATACCCTTTCTGTGTTCTAGGTATCCCCACAATGAAATCCATGCTTATCTCTTCCCATTTCCATTCTGGAATCTTCAGTGGTTGCAACAAACCTGTAGGCCTCTTATATTCTGCCTTCACACGCTGACAAGTATCACACATTGCAACATATTCAGCCACTGCCCTTTTCATCCCATGCCACCAAAATCTCTCTTTCAAATCATAATACATTTTGGTGCTCCCAGGATGGATATAATAGGCTGTATCATGAGCCTCACTGAATATCAACTTCCTTATACTATCCACATCCGGCACACAGATACGGTTCTTGTACCATACTGTACCTTGCTCATCCTTATGAAAGTGTGGCGCCTTGCACACCTTGATCTGTTTACGGATCTCCTGGATTTTCTCATCAGTCTACTGATGTTTCCTTATCTCTTGCTCTAGTGTAGGCTCTGCTTCAAAAGTTGTGCCTATAGTGTGATGCACAAAACCCAAACTCAAGCTCTCAAATTCCTCACACAACTCAGGTGGCATCTGAAAAGCAACAACCATGTTGACATAACTCTTCCGGCTTGAGCATCTGCAACTACATCAGCCTTTCCTAGATAGTAGTGGATTTCCATGTCATAATCTTTAATCAACTCCAACCATCTTCTCTGCCTCATGTTCATCTCATTCTGGGTGAAAATGTATTTAAGACCCTTATGATCAGTATAAATTTCACATCGAGTCCCAATAATGCCTCCAAATTTTTAAAGCATGTACAACAACTGCCAACTCTAGGTCATGGGTAGGATAATTCACCTCATGCTTCCTCAGCTGTCGTGAAGCATAAGCAATTACTTTACCCTCCTGGATCAGCACACATCCCAAACCCTCTCTCTATGCATCGCAGTACACTGTGAACCTCTTCTGTTGATCAGGCAGAGTTAGTACTAGTGCCATGGTAAGTCTCTTCTTCAACTCATCAAAGGATGCCTGCCTCTCATCTGTCCACTTGAATTCCGCATCCTTCTCAAGCAGGGATGTCATGGGCTTTGCGATCTTGGAGAAGTTCTCAATGAACCTCCGGTAATAACCAGCTAAGCCCAGAAATCCTCGGACCTCCTTTACTGTCTGCGGTGGCATCCAATTCAACATGTCAGTGACCTTGCTTGGATCCACGGCGATTCCTCACTTGGAGATGATATGACCTAGAAAAGGCACCTCGTCTATCTAGAACTCACACTTGCTCAGCTTTGCATACAGTTTGTGTTCCCTCAGTCGTTGTAATACTAATATGAAGTGTTGCTCATGTTCCTCTTTGGTTTTGGAATAGATCAGAATGTCATCTATGAAAACCACCACAAACTTATCTAGATAATCCATAAATACTTTGTTCATGAGTTGCATAAAGAAGGCAGGGGCATTAGTTAGACCAAAATACATTACCGTATACTCAAACAACCCATACTTAGAGATGAAGGCAGTCTTGGGGATATCTGAAGGATGGATCTTCATTTGATGATAACCCGATCTTAGATCAACCTTGGAAAACACACAGGCGCCTTGTAGCTTATCAAACAAGTCATCGATGCGCGGCAAGGGGTACTTGTTCTTGATTGTGACCTCATTCAGTGCCCGATAATCCACACACATCCTCTTAGCACCATCTTTCTTCTCAACAAGTAGGACGGGGAAAGCCCAAGGAGAGGAATTGGGACGAATATATCCCTTGGCTAGCAGTTCATCTATGTTTTTCTTAACCTCTTCTTGTTCTATAGGTGCCATCCTATATTGCCTCTTGGCAATGGGTGTGGTGCCAGGTAAGAGCTCAATGAAAAATTTAACTTCTTGGTCAGGTGGAATACTTGTCAACTCGTCTGGAAAGACATATGGAAATTCACGAACCACTCTAATTCCATCCGTGGGTCTAACCTCCATCTGATGTAGAAATCCAGAAGGACTTGCCGCACTGATCTCTACCCCCTGACCATCTGGAGCTGCCAAGTGAACTGTCCGTTGAGCACAATCAATCTTGACTCCCCATTTAGTTAGAGTCTCCATACCCAAGATAATATCTATGCCCATTGAGTCTATGATCATCAGATTAGCATTGAACACTACTCCCCATATGGCTATGTTAACCCTGGGGACAGATGGTGTTGGTCCCTAACCTCCGTCTCGCTGAGGTTACTAGTAGAAATCTTTTTAAAGTACTTGTAGGCAATTTATGTCGTTCAACATATGGCTTCGTGATAAAAGAATGGGTAGCACCGGTATCAAAAAGTACTGTTGCAAGATGGGAATTAACAAGGAATGTACCAAGCACCACATTAGGAGCTTCAGCTGCAGTCTCGGTGGTGACATGGTTCACCTTCCCTTGCCATGATGCCTTAGCTGGTTGGTTAGGCGCCCCTGTTGCTGCTGTTGTGGAGGGTTCGGCCTCTGACCTTGCTGACTGAGCGGGGCCTTGTGAGGGCAGGCATTGGCATAATGCCCTGGATCACCACACTTGTAGCAACTGCGACCAGTGGAAGCTGGAGTCTAGGTAGTTGCAGGAGGATTGGGATTCCCCTGACTTGGAGCTTGATATGCAGGGCGGGGCTGCTGGTTTGAGTACTGCGGACCTTGAGCTGCCTGCTGCGGGCATTGTTGGTACCCCTGCTGTTGCTGGTAGCGGGGGCATGTGTTGCTACTAGAGGAACCAGGAGTGAACTTCCTCTTCTTCTCCTCTATCTCCTACCGCTTTCGTTCAGTGATGAGCGCCCGATCAACCAAGTGATTGAAGTTATTGAAGTTGAGGTTCATAAGTGAGTACTGGGGTTGGTCATTGTGGCCCTCCAAGAATAGCTCCTGCTTGTCGCTATCTTCAGCGACCTCATCTGCGGCATAGCGGGCAAGTCGCAAGAACTTGTGGTATTCCGTTACCGACATATTCCCCTATTTGAGCGAGAGGAATTCTTTTTTCTTCATTTTTCATAGTGCCAGCAGGCATGTGATGGCTCCTAAAATGCTCTCGAAACTAGGCCCAGGTGAAGGCCTCCCTATCCTGCTGCCGGTAGGACTCCCACCAGTCCAAGGCAGCTCCTCTCAGCTGTCCTGTTCCATACAACACCCGCTCATGATCATCGCATTGGGCGATGTCCAATTGGCGCTCCACTTCTCGAAGCCAGTAATCGGCTTGGAGAGGGTCTACTGCATGGGAGAAGGTTGGCGGATGTCCCCTCAGAAAATCCGCACACCGATCATGTGGCTGCTGTGGTGGTGGGGGTGGGTTGGCATGAGCTTGTTGCAGTGCCTGCACAGTAGTGTTTATAGTTGCCATCATCTGCATCTGGAGTTGATAGAACTGCTCGGGTGTCAGTGGTGGCGGGTTGGGTAGTGGGTGGCCACTATTGCCTTGGTGGTTCTCAGGTCCATTGCCAGCACCTCTCCTGGTGTTCACCGTCTGGTTGCCATAAAAACAGTATAAGAACACATGTGCTGTACAAACTCAAGGTGATAAGGGATGACAAGATAGAGTAGGGAATGAACAATAGAGTACATAGCTTTATTCCCAAACTATCTAACTTTTTATTATTTAATTCAAACTTGTTCATACTGTGGACAATCCCCACAGCTGGATTGCTCACTCAATCAAAAATCCAAATCACCCATAGTTCACAATGACAAGCATCCAAACATTTAACATTTACCAAGGTTCAACACAACCAACTCGACACAACGAATTGACTCAAACGTGCTATCGCGATACGTAAGGATACTAGTCATCCTGGGGGAGTATCCTAGTAGAACTGCCTAGCTCTCCGGGGCGAGTCCTCTTGCGAGGAGGAGACTGAGCTGGGTCCACTGCTGGCACCTGAGGTGGTGGTCCTACCACTCTATCCAACTAAGCCTGAAGGTGAAACACATCACCGTTCCTATGATGGAGCTCCTCTGATACCCTGACATTGGCAGTAGTAAGAGCCGACACGTACTAAACTAGCTTCGTCAGCTGCCGGTTCTCCTCACCCCGAATCGAAGCTATCCCATGTCCCGTTTCCCCGGACTTGCGGTGCGGGAAGTAGCGGTACTGAGTCTGGCATAGTGGTGCGTGGTAGCCATGGCAGAGAGCCCCTAGAGCCTGCTGCGTGACGTCCTCAAGTGCAGTCTCCATAGTCTCATGCTCAGCAAAATTGTTGTGCCTATGCAGCACAGTATGCCCTCCATGGTTGGGGTTGGGCTCCAAGATCTGCAGACTGGCCATCCAGGTGTCGGCGTGGTCGGGGTGCATACGCTGTTGGGCCTGGTAGATGACTTCATAGGTGGTGTAGCCCATGTTGTAGAGGCAGTCGCGGAGAAGCTGAGGGAACTCCAGGTCAGCACCGTCGTGAGGGTGCACCACATCAACCCAAGAAGAAACCTCCTTGTGACCTCCGTTGTTTGAGGGGACAACCACGCAGAATGGCCACGCAGGTACTACAGGTGGTGGCGGTGGAGGACCTAGAGACGCCTGGGCTGCAGGTGGCGGAGGAGCTGTGGATGGAGTTGGCGCTGTCGGGGGTGCTGGTGGTGCAGAAGGCGCAGGTGGTGAAGGAGGCGTTGGTGATGGTAGGGGCGTGGGTGGAGCATCATCTTCGTCTGAGCTAATGTAGATGATCTCCTCATATGGGTCCTCCTCTGAGTCCTCCAGGTCGGTGTACGCCGGAATCACCCCATTCTCCTCAAGGGGATGTGGCGCCTGGTACTCGAACGGCTGCAGTGGCAACGGCTCTGGCAGCTCTGGTAATTGAGGCTCGATCGGTTGTGGCGGCCGAGGTACAGGGGCACGCTGCGAAACTGGTGGTGCAACATGATGGATGTAACCTCCGGTACTCTTGCGGGCGGTCTGCTTGGTACGGGCCATGGCCAGCTGCAACGTAAGAGGAGCTTAAGATCAGTTCTACATGGAAAAAGGAAATAACAAAAGTTTTCGAACGTAATGTGTGAACATAGGCATTGAGATGAAATAGAGGAGGAAATATTTAAAAGTTAGCAAGTAGATCAAGAAGAAGTGATTTCCTTAAAATCGACCATTCCTATCTAGGCTTCCGTCCTACAGTCGACATGGCTTTGATACCACTTTGTCACACCCGGTTCAAAAGAACAAACCATGTAAACCATATATGCACTAGGAACGAGTCTTGCATATATAGGACAAAGTTACAATAGTAGCACAGTCACATGCCACAGATAAAACATTACACTTCATTTAGCCATCTTTATTACATAGAGACATAAGTCTTAATATAATCATAATAGAAGCAAAAAACTAAACATAACTGGGCACCACAGGGACGTCAACTGATGGACGAAGCGCCTAGAAGTCATCGAAGTCCTGAGCGTACTCCTCCACATCTCCATCAACGGAACAACAGTTGGATATATCCCCCAACAAGGAAAATTTAAAGAAGACAAGCGTGAGTACTTCAACTTGTACTCAACAAGCATAACACAAACGATGAGGCTCTAAGGTTGGCTGACTCGACTGCATTTGCTTTTAGGGTTGATCCAATTTTATTAGCAACTATTTACTACAGGTGAATAGATAAAACCATTAACCCTGAGATATTGCATAAGAAATTAATCAAATGTTAAAGATATCATAACCACAACCGAACCATAACCAAAGCCAAGAACCACTAATCAACAGGAGGGTCTAGGCCGTTCATAACCGTGAGCACGGCTGATATATCAGTTTTACACTTTCGAGAGGTTGCACATCTTTACCCACAAGTCGTGAGCTACGCTAGTTGTTCATCACATTGCCTTAGATGAGATGACTAGCAAGCACACCACGAGACCGTTATAAAAAATCACGTTGGTAAAAGGTAGCCACAAGGAATCAAGCGCTGCAACAGTGGGGCCCACCTCCAAAGGGAGAAGCACTCAGCTCACTCAACCAAAGGTAGCGCAGGGACCACAGAAGCTTACTCCCCCTCTTGCCCCGTAGGTAAGTTACCCTAGACCAAAATGACCTAATTAGTAGGTCAAGACTGCCCCATCCCAGTCTTGTGGTAGCGCGGTTGTCCCAGGTGGTCGCTCGATGAACCGGTCCTTCCGGAGAGAGCCGCAAAAGCAAATAGCACATTGCAGAAGCTCCCTAAACCATGTTGCTAAAAAGCAAGTTTTAACGAGACATGAACCGCTGAAGCACATCAGCACAGAGGGCCAAGCTCCAGATTTAAATTGCATAGATCCGTTAACCAATTTAATTAGCAAAAGATCATGAGGTTGCTCTGCACCTAGCACAACCTAACCATATGCAACCCAGAAGGTGAATACAGGATAAAAGTAGCTATGGTATAGTCTTTATGGGCATACAAGATTAACACATGCAAAATGCAATGAATTAAAGGTTATTAGGTTGTTTGTGTTACACTTGCCTTCTTCAAAGGGTTCCTGTTGCTGTTGATCAGGGGCTTCAGGAAATTGGTCACCGGCTTCCTCGGACGGATCAACGTCTAATCACAGTCACGGCAACATACAACATCCACGGGCACACATACATGCATGCAATGGAATAAAAGGATAAGCAACAATACATCATTGCATAAAAACAGAACTGCAAACTATTGAAAAACTAATCTACGTACTGCTATGATCACGTGGGCATGAGAATCACTCAAAACGGAGTTAAAACGTGGTTTTTATGCCCAAAACAATCTCCTAGGGTCAAATCTGTGATAAACAAACTGAACCACGGGCTAGCTTCGCAAGACCAAGGGCCTAAACGTAAATAAATCTAGTCGCCAAGGGTTTCAAGGCAAAACCACCAGAGCCTGGACCGCGGGTTCAAATCCCGGAAAGCTAAGGGGTCAAACCGATAAAAACAGGGCCTAATCCTAATTATTTTTCAAGGCGATGGAGCGTGGGTTAATTACAGAGTAATGTGGGGGCTTTTCTGCAAAAGTCCCATGGCTGACTCGGTCAGCGCGACGTGGCGGTGACGTGGCTAGTGACATGGCGTGCCACGTTGGCCCGACAGATGGGCCCGTGCTGACTGGGATTAAGTGCGGGCGATGTGTTGCGTTGTGATTGGCCCGCGAAGGGGTATGGCTTGTTTTAATCGCGTCCATTGACGATAGATCGGACGGCCGAGGGTTTCGAGAGGCAGGGTGGCGGCGGCGGCGACCAAACCCCATGGCGGAGTCCGCCTTATGCGGTGGCGGCTCGCCGGAGCGGCGTGCGCCCGGGCCTACAGGTGGTCCCGCCACCCTAGACCTAGCTCAGGTGGGAGTGTGGGTGATTTCGATTCTCACTGGGGAAGTGAGGAGGGCGGAGAGGTGGGGGTGAAGCCTGTCGACGGAAGACGGCTGGCGGAGTGGTCAGTGCTCGCGGGCTAGGGCGTCGAAGGCGCGCGCTCGTGTCCAAAACCCCTAGGGAGCTCCGCGGACAACCTGCGAACGCGATGATGGGGGTTAGAGGGCCGGAAGGGCTTCACCGACTACGAATGGGGGCGGCGGAGCGACTTACCCGCGACGAGCTCCGGTGGCTGATTGCGGGCTCTGCGGTGCGAGGGAGTGAGATTGGGGTGGCGCGGTGGTAAATGGAGTGGGGACGAGTCTTGGTGTGGGCTTTATAGGAGCCTAGGAGTACCGGAGTGATGGGGGTGCGGTGATCCTGTTCGGCGGCTTGGACGCGCGAGATGGCGCAAAGAAGGAAGGTGAGGGAAAGGAAGCTGGCGCGGGGATAGGGGATTTGATGGCGGGCTATGAGAGAAGGGGAGGCGCGGCTTTGGATTCGAAATCCCCTTCTTGAACGGGGTGCCGACACGGCCGAGCGAGAGGGGAGGCAGGCGCGGATTCACCAGCGGGAGGAGGGGAAGGGAGTGACAGGCCTGTCAGCGAGAGGGGAGGCGCGGCCCACCTGTCGGTGACGCGCTGAGAGAGAGAGAGGGGAGGCGTGGCGGGTTGGGCCGGTTTTTGGCCCAGGCGGGTGACGGTTGGGCGAGCTAGGCCGTTGGCTGGGCCGGCTGGCCTAGCTGCCCCCCTTTTTGCTCTTTTCCTTTTCTATTTTTTTGAATTCTTTTGAATGAGGGAGTGATAGTTCTACAATTCAAATAAATTTGAATTTGGATCCTTAATTCATACAAACAAGGAAAATATGCACCAGTATGAATGCACGAGAAAGGTAGGCCTATGGTTACTTTTATGCATCTATTTAATTCAAATAAATCATGATAAATGCATAACTAGGCACATGAACCCTAAAAAAAAGTACTTGGAGTTTATTATAAAATGGAGGAATTAAAATTTGGGTGTTACACCTAGAAGTTTGACTTGGATAAAAAAAAGGGGTGAAGTGATGTAGCGAGGCGTCCATGACCGTACGCTTCTTGAGTAAGGTACTGGTAGTTAAACTGGATATATATATACTACTCCCCACTAGAAACTGCTAGAGGAAGCACGGAATGTTAGGGCATGTACAACGGGGTGCTTAAAGTCAGTGCTTAAGGAAATTTTCTAAACCTGATGGGAGGGGTGCTTAGCGCGGGGCGCAGCTGCTTAATTTGGCCTCGACACTTCGTCTGTAGTTGCGGCAGTTTTGTTTCCTCGATGCTTTCCCGCGAGACTTCCGGATGCAGTTGCAACGCTTCCTTTCCATTCAACCGCATGCATGCATGCATGGTCCAACGTTCCTATCCAGATTACGTAACAAATAGTGCTAGTCTACAGGTCCATTCCTACTTCCTTTTTACTAAGAATGGTCATGCCAAAACGCGGATCAGTATGAAGGGACACGCAAGCATTCAGATCCATTACTTGAGCTAGTAAATTGAGGGGCGGGATGAATGAAGAACGCTGGGAAGAAGAGGAGTTGCACATGCGCAGTAGCAAGCTACATGTAGGCGAACCGGAAACTATTGCCATGGCTTTTATCTTAAATACTCTTCAATAAATCCTGAGTTAAGGCTTAGCACAAACTCCTCCCACCGATTTGATCCCTTCACCAATTCGTATGCAAGGGAATGAAGATGCACAACATTATTAATAACTAGTATTTAACATGTGCAGCGCCTGCGCTTGCTGCCGGGTCTCCGGGCTATAGCTAGCACTCATCAGGTGGATTATGCCCCTTTTTGCTGAAATTGATCTTAGGAGAGATGAGCTGCAAGCCTGCAGCAGCAAAGCAGAAGGCGGAGCATGTTTCTAGCTTGTAGATACGGCAAGCACCGACGCACTGTAGGAGAGAAGATGCTTACACAGAAGCTAACCGATATCAACATAGCTAAGCACCGGTAAACACAGATACTCCCATTGTAAGAAAAGTATTTATACAGGTACTTAGCGTTTTTTTTCTCTAAGCATCTCTCTAAATACCATAGCATTGTACATGCCCTTATTAGTGGCAAAGCAGCGAAGCAAAGGTGTAACGGAAGTTGCAGTATTGGAGCCGTTTGCTTGCTCCAAAAACTGCAACTGCTGCTAGAAGCGACGACGTCGACGCGCGGCGAGTAGCCGCTGCCACGTCCACGTAGGAGCGGTTTCGTTCGGTTGGGTAACGCCGCGCGCGGCCGCAGACACCCGACCCAGCCCAGCCCCCCACTCTCCCCATTCCCCAAGGCACGCACGCACGCACAACGCATTCAATGATGGACGAGTGGACGACCCAACCACACCTGAACCGCCCAACTGAACACACACACCTCAACAACGGCAGCCATCACTTCTCCATCGGCCCCGATTCACCACCCATGGGACGATCGAAGCGTCGTCAAACCGAACGAAACCAATTACTACCAACTAACAACGAACAGATTCCCAGGAAAATAGAGCAGTAGAAGCTTTAATCTATCGGATCGGATATATGATTACAGCCTTACTACATAACTAGATTACTGCTGCTAGCTAGAGTAAGCAGATTAATCCACGATCGAGCTACCCCTAATCGACTTAGTAGTTCTTTGATTTGATTTGATTGATCCCTGCCAAAGCATCGATCGCATGATCAAGAAAGAAAAAAAGTTACGAAGTTAGATGACGATGGCGAGACTGCGACGATCGATCGATCAGTCCTGGCCGTTGGCGGCGGCGCGGCCGTCGTCGTCGGCGCCTCTCCTGCACGCCGCAGGCGCCGCGATCCTCCCCTGCATCTGGCGCTGGACCTCCTCGCAGATCATCCGGCGCATCACGGGCATGAACCAGGGGTCCTGCTCCAGCTTCGCCTTCATCTCCATCTTGGCAGCGCCCTCCGTCACGCTCGGCGCGGCGCTCTGCGGTGCCGACGGGGTCTCGGGGACGCCGCCGCCCGGCAGGCTGAGGGTGAGCGACGTGAGCGGCTCGGGCGCGGGCGGCTTGGCGAGCTCCGGCGGCTTGACAGCCAGATGACAGTTTGGATGCTGGGCGGCGATCAGGCAAGGCCGCTTCTTGGGCGGCGGCACCAGCACGGAGTCCCCGCTGCTGCCGTCCTCGTCGTCCTCGTCCTCTTCCTCGTCGTCGTCCAGCATGTCCTCGTCCTCCTCCTCCCTCTCCCTGCAGGGAAGAACGGGGTCATCCCGCAGCAGCAGATTCCGGAGCGGTGCGTTGGCGCACGAGCTCCGGACGGCCGCCGCGAGCGGGAGCGGGAGCGGGAGCGGGACCGGGATCGGGCTCGCGCACCCGACGCCGGCGCCGATGCCGGCGGCTGCCGCCCTGCGCTGGCGTCTCAGCGTGGAGTTCCAGTGGTTCTTGACGGAGTTGTCGGTGCGGCCGTGGAGCAGGCGCGCGATGGTGGCCCACTTGTTGCCGAACTGCGCGTGCGCGGCGACGATGAGCGCGTCCTCCTCGGGCGTGAAGGCGCGGCGCTCCACGCCGGGGCTGAGCTGGTTGCACCACCGCAGCCGGCACGACTTGCCCGACCTCCCGGGCACCTCGCCGCTGATGACGCTCCAGTTGCGCGCGCCGTGCCGCGCCACGGCGCGCCGCAGCAGCTCGTCCTCCTCCGGCGTCCACGACCCCTTCACCCGCGGCCCGCCTGACGACGGTGGTGCCAGCAGCCCCGGCGCCGCCGAACCGCCGTCGCCGCCCTCCGCCCCTCCCGCGCCGCTCGGCACCACCATTTCCCTCTCGCCCAATTCGCTCGATCTCCCTCTGTAGTGTCTCCCTCGATCGCCGGCGGCCCGGCCGGGGATGCGTTGTGTGTATATAAGGACGTGGGGTGGGGTTGGGGGGGTTTCCTCCTGGAGTTGGTTCGTTCGTGTGATGGGGACGAGGGAGAAGGGTTTGGTGGACGGACGGGCGGACGGTTTCGGGCGCGGGCGTTTGCGGTGTGGTGTTTTTGGCGTCGTGGGGTGGCGTGGCCTGGCGCATGAGCATGAGCCGCGAACCGCCGGCTGGGCTCCCGGGACACCCGCAGTCCGCAGCAGAGAGGGTCAGGCCGGGTGTCGCTGCGGCTGCGGTTCCACCGTCGTTTCGTTCGCTGCGCCCTTTTTCCACCGGCTGCCGTTGGAGAGGCCGACCGCTGCCTGCAGTGACTTGACGGGGCTCGTCGTCGGTGAATCACGCGACGACCGACAGACGACGAGCCGTTGCACTTGCATGCATGTCTGATGTGTGTGTTCCAAAGAAGATACTCTGCTAGATGGTTGTGCCATTGGGGGTGATCATTCCGTTGCGCTCCTGCTGCTGTTGCCTGCCCCAAAATACGTGGGGGGTTGGTGCGGCGAACCCATCCGATCGGCTCCGGCTCATCGCAACAGGAAAAAAAAAAAGAAAAGGAAAACTCACGACCATTCATTTGTAACCATGTTTTGTGTTAAGTGCTTCCATCTCAATAACTAATTAATCAAACCGAACAGTAGTAGTAGCGTTTTGGACGTGTCGTACAAGCTAGTAGACAAAATGGACTTATTAGTTGTCTCGAATCGAGAGCTTTTTTCTGTGTGTTTCGTTCTACTCACAATTAATCCAATGCAATACTACTCTTTCGTTTCGCGATGCTAAATTATCAAGAGAAAACATTATACTGCGGTACTGCCACTGCCAAAGTGGTTTTGGCTTCCTACCGGGAGTTGCAGTTCTTTTGGACTATCGTTTACTAGTAAACATATTCTTACTGGCAATGTTGGTAATTTGATGCATTCAATATTTTAATTATTATTGGAGGGAGGAGCCGAGAAAAGTAAAATTTTCCTGTTTGGTGCCACTTCATGCGGAGGAGCCTCATCCCAGTGGATGTTAAAAAGTAGCTGGTCGATGTGCAGATATGAGAGAAAAATAAAAATAATAATTTATTTCACTGTTAGGATTTGGTCTCACATAGTTTCTTGGAATACGTAAGGTCTCGTGTCTATGCGGTTGTTTCTCGCCGTTCCTTTTTTCTTCACATTTTCTGTCCAATTAGTAGAGTGAGCGTATTTAGCTAGTGAAGTAGCCGGCCGTTGTAGGTGCCCCAAGGAGAAGTGTCACAACGGTGTTGCACGTTAAAGAATGTTATATATACGGCATAGCTAGTAGCTACGCATGAAGTCGAGTAAAATAGCTGGACTTTCCATATATATAACTCAATATTCGTGAAAAGCAAGATCTAATAAGAAGCTAGGCCATTTTGCATGCACATCTTTATTTTCCGGTTTACAAGGATGCCATGTTAGTCGATGAAACTCTCTTACTTTCACTAAACTCTCTGTATCGTTCCCTTCATATATTTAACCTACTGTGCCACATAGATACTAAGGGCATGTTTGGTATGAAAGTATTTTTAGAGTATTGAGGCAATACCATGGTTTGTGAAAATACTATGGTATTTTGAGCAAAGAGGTGTTCGGTTTGCTGCATGTGAGCAAATACTATAGGTCCTATTTAGAAGCTTAGTATTTTTGTAGTTTTGAAAGAATACCATGGTATTTGATGATAATGTGGTTTTAGAAGCCAGAAGCTGTTTGGTTGGTACCAGTAAAATAGAGTTTCAAATACCTCGGTTCAGCCAAAACCATTGTATTTTTGAAGTTTTGGAACCTACGGTTCGGACCTCAGTTTTCATCCGTGCGTGTGCGCTCCCGTGTCCCTTTCCCCGCCCACGCGCGTCACTTTCGCACCCACCGCCTGCCCCTCCTCCCGTGGCCATGGCTCCTGCCACCCTTCTCCCGCCGGCCGCCGCCGACCCAGCGCTCTGCCCTCCTCCAAATCCGCCGTGATTGGCCAAGAAGCGGAGGCGGCTGCTGCCCTTCAAGCCCGTACGAGGACCCCGTGCAGCAACCACCTCACCTACCCCCTTGGCATGGCATCACGCTCCGCCGTCCTCACCGACCCCCTTGCCCCCGCGTCGCCAGCCGACCCCCTCTCCCCCGCGCCCGCTGCACCTCCAGCCGGTGGCCTCGCCCCCGCCGCGCCTCTGGTCGGCCCCTGTGCCCGCTGCGCCTCCGGCCAAAGGCCTCGACCGCGCGTCCGTGCCTTCTTTTCCATGGAGACTGGGAGAGGGCCGCGGCGAGGGAGAGGGCCATGGCGAGGGATCGGAGAGGGAGGCGGAGAAAGAGAGGGACTCTGTCTCTGTCAAATACGCTCCCGCGCCGTCGCCCACTCCTCCAGTGGCCGCGCCCCGCGCCGTCATCCCCTTATCCTCCCACAGCTATTGTACTCCCCTCCCTGCGGCCGCACCCCACGCCGATGGGCCTGCCTCCAGCCGACGCTGCCCCATGCCACTGCTGCCTCCTCCTATCGCCGTCCTTGCCTCCCGCGGCAGCACGTCCCTCACCTCCTGCTAATGCGGCGGACAAGAGGGGCCGACAATGGGAGCAGCACCGATGCGGGGAAGAGGGGCCAAAGGTGGTAGCGGGGCCGGTCGTGGGAGTGCGGATGGCGACGGGAGGCATCGGCGTGGGGGAGCGAAACGAGGACCGGCGATGGGAGGGCCACGCAGGGAGCATCGTCTCCGTCGTGGGGGTGTGATCAAGGTGGGGAATGGTGGGGTTGGGGCGGTTCGTTCCGTGATTTTACCATGCAACCAAACAGACCTCAGTTTTAGACAAAGCTAAGATTTTGCTGCGGTATGTGAAAACCATAATATTTTGTGTCATGACAATTGTAAACCACAATATTTGTAAACCATGGTTTTGAAATACTTTTGTTTCAAACAGGCCCGAAACTCTGTTTCTAATACCATGGTTTACTCAATACTATGCTATTTTTGTGGTATTGGATACTCCACTTTGGACTTCAGTTTTCCACAGTTTTCCTCTATCAACGAGAACGCATCAGCCTCCTCCCGTGTTACGTCTCCTCCGCAGCGCTGCCCCTCCTCCCAGGCCCCACCCTACTGTCTCCACCCCAGTGCTGCCTCCCTGCACGGTTCGCCGATGCCCCTCCGTGCTTCGCGCATCCCTCCAAGGCGCCGCCTGCCACGGGTCGCCGGCTTTGACTCGGCGCGTCGCCTGCCGGAGCAGCTCGCCGGCCTGGAGGCTCGGCCCCTCCGTGCGTCGCCCGCACCACCTCCGCTCGGCTCCTCCCCTGCGCCGCCCTTCCGTGCAGCGCCCGGCTCCTCCCCAGCCGCCACCCCTCTGCCTCCCACGGCTGCCTCTTGCGGAGGAGGGGGGAGGGTAGCGGGGAGAGGAAAAGTGAGAGGGTGGCGGGGGAGTGGCTGCGTTGGTGGATGATGGGGGAAGAATGATCTAAAATACCGTGGAACCAAACAACACGTGGTTTTAGAAAATACTATGGTTTTACTGCAGTAAACAAAACCACATTATTTATGTCATGTACATTTGCAAACTATAGTATTCTAAAACTGTAGTATTAAAAAACTGTGGTTTCAAACGGGCCCTAATATGTTTTGTATTATTTAATAAGGATGAAACTCTTGCTAGAAAAGTTTTATGCTTCCTTTGGTCCAGAGCATTTCTTGTCTGCAACATAACAATCAGTACGGTGATTTAATTAGCTGATGAAACAATAATAAAACACTATTTTTATGCCAATAATAAAGACATAAAAGTAAGAAAAGTAAGGAAGTGGCATATATAGGAAGTACTTATTAATAAACCGTAGTTACTGATATGATGATGCATGTGCTCCCCATTTCACCCCATGCACACAGCGTTCACCGAAAACAGACAAAACTAACATACCAAAAGAGGGAAACAAAACAAAAGGAGGAACAAAAAGGCGCACTAGCAGAAGCTGGCCGCGCCGCTAGCTCTCGGCGGGGAAAAGGCGCGGTGGATATGCAGCGGAGTCATGGATCAGTCATGTCGCCTGTGCTGGTGCGCCGGCGATGGATGTATCGACTATCGAGCGTGCGGTGAGTAGTCTGTCAGTGACCCGTCTGGTGGTGGTTATGCGTGGGTTATATGTCAACAAACGCAAGCCATCTGCTAGTGGAGAGGGCGACAGAGGAGAGTAGTGGCTGGCTGCAGGGTCTCTCGCTAGCTTCCGCCTGAAACTGCCACTTGCAATTGCACGCAAGCATGCATATACACACACGCACTGCCTGTCAGTGCAGGGTACGGGTCATGTGTTTCCATGCATGCCATAATGCCATGAACGATGAGACGGTCGTCGACATCGGTATGTTACATGGAGAAAATGGGCCGGGCGTGCATATCGTACCTGTGACTGTGACTACTGTGCAAAGGTAGCCGGAAGAGAGAGAAAATGTGCATGCGCTGGCGGTTGAAACATCAGGGGCCGCGCGGAGACGGCGCAGCGAACAGCGCGACCAATGGAACGACGACCGAACGACCGACGGACAGGGGAGGAGGGCGGAACCGAACGAAGGCGGCAGCAGTTGGCGTAACGAACGGCCGATGTGGCGATGCACGTCACACGTCAGCCTCCTCCGCCGATACATCCGGCGACCGGGCACCAAACCGGCCGGTGGGCATGGAGAAAAGCGGAGCCCAACGCGCCAACGACCGCAGCACAAAGCCGCATGCCCCGCCCCGCCCCGCCCGCAGCAGACTGCGGCCGATCGATGCGCTAGCGTGCCTACTGCCTTGTCTAGCTAGCTACATTTCCGGCCGCCCCGGCGGCACAACACGTCTCGGCCCAATCGTCTCTCTACTCTCTCTGCGTAGCGGCAAGTTGTTTTATGTGCTGTGCAGTGCCAGGCCATAGGGCACAATGGTAACCTTGCAAGCGGGTGACTGTACATGTCACAGTAGGCCACGACCATTCACCATTGTGAGGCTTAAGCGAAGACCAGGAAGATGGATCTCTAAGTGGGCCACGCATGATGCATTTGGTTAGCCCTTTTGCTATTTGGGCCCAAGGCGCGCTTACACTCACCGCTATAAATTAACACACACGCACACCCTATTTCTATGAGCACTTCCGTGGAACTGGACCAGACCAGCATCTCAAGATTCATGAAGTCACCACATGCACTTCACTGTCGACGGGGACATCGCCTACCACTGAAAGAACAAAACCATTAAATCATATGAACACGCATGGTTTCCACCACAAGAAACATAACCAGTTGAGCTACGCTCAGATTGCTACTTGCTTTCTCCTTCTATCTGGACTCACCATTGACGGGACGACTTTCTCTACTTGAGCTCACCACCACCATGACGCCGAGGGTCATCACACCATTGGTTTCTATGGAAAATATGTGTCGATCTATGTTACAACTCATTTGATCAAACTCTTGTGGTTCATCAGTTAGCCTCGCTAAAGGGTGACTATTAATCCCAAATGCCCTGTCATGGTTGAAAATCATGATACTACTACCGTTGGCATTTGATACCGGCAACCTACCACAAGGGTTAGACTTGTGGAGGTTTTGAGTTCGAGGCGGATGGCGAGGAGATCACTGATGGTGTACAGCACGCAGGGACACGATGATATAGACAGGTTTGGGCCGCTAAACCGCGTAATACCCTACGTCTTATATGGGGGTTCGTGGATTGTATTGCTAGAAATTTGAGAGTTCGGAGAGAGTTTTCCCGATGCCCTAGCTCCCCTTATGTAGGCCGAGGAGCTAGGGTTACAAAGCATATTTGTAAGAGATTGCCTGTCAATAATCACACAAGATTACATCCCGAGAATATAGGACTATCCTGAGTGGATTTCCTTGGGCGCCACACCATCTCCGGCCCACCTATCAGGATAGCCCAAACAGTCGTCATAGGGTACCTATAGGTATATCACTCCCACAAGTCCCTGAGCTTCATGAAGATTTAGTCGAAATCGTCTTGAAGGTCTTCATAGAGTCTGCCCTTGCTATCGGGGTTTAGTGACGGCAGTGCACCACAGGATGTATAACGTAGTGCTTTTGTGGTTGGCGAGATCGACCGTAGCTCGATGGTTCGCAGTGAAACGCGACAGGAGACAAGAACACACGATTTATACAGGTTCGGGCCGCGAGATGCGTAATGCCCTACGTCCTGTTTGTGGCTAATTGTATTGATCGGAGCACTTGAGATTACAATGAAAACGTGGCTAGCTAGGGTTTTGATGTGCGGTGATGAGGTTTAGGAGGGCAAGTTGAGTTCTGATCTTGAGGTGGAGAGATGCTATGAGTTCTTTGGGAGGGGTCCCTATCCAGCCTTATATAGTTCGGCATGACTTGGGTTACAAGGAGTTCTAGTCCTACTAGGATTGGTTTCATCTCCTTACCAGGATTCTTCTTAGATCTTCCTTGTACTCGTCGAGTCCTTGTCTTATGCGCCAAGTTACTCTGCACCTCGACCTCGAGTCAGTCGGCCAGCTCCTGGATCGGGCCCTCCGACAGCCCATGTAGAGAATAAGCTTCATGAGGACCCAGGGGATATCTATCCCCCACAAGCCCCCGAGCTTCAAGTTGACTTGAGAAACAATCAGCTTGAAGGTCCAATAAAATCTGCAACTCCTTCCAAGTTAAACTGTATATGGGTTGGACTGACTAGGTGCACCCCATGGGGTAGCTCCCAAGCTTCAAGTTAACTTGAGTAACAATTAGCTCGAAGATCCAAAAAATCTGCTTTTTGAATGTCTTGTCTTGTAGTCTTCGAAAATTTTCTAATGGTATCCTCCATGCAACCCCCGAGCCTCAAGCTGATTAGCATAATCAGGTTGAGGATCAAGCAACGTATTCCCCCGAGTGATCTTGGTGGAGCGGGGACGGTGACGTAGCCTCCTGAGTCACCGATTAAGGTGGCGTAGCCTCCAAAGTCGACGAAGCAGCGAGTCGGCGAGGCGGACGGCAGCCCAGCCCCCCGAGTCGACGAAGCAGCGAGTCGGCGAGGGGGACGGCAGCCCAGCCCCCTAGTCGACGAAGCAGCGAGTCGGCGAGGCGGACGGCAGCCCAGCCCCCGAGTCGACGAAGCAGCGAGTCGGCGAGGCGGACGGCAGCCCAGCCCCCGAGTCGACGAAGCAGCGAGTCGGCGAGGCGGACGGCAGCCCAGCCCCCGAGTCGACGAAGCAGCGAGTCGGCGAGGCGGACGGCAGCCCAGCCCCCCGAGTCGACGAAGCAGCGAGTCGGCGAGGCGGACGGCAGCCCAGCCCCCGAGTCGACGAAGCAGCGAGTCGGCGAGGCGGACGGCAGCCCAGCCCCCGAGTCGACGAAGCAGCGAGTCGGCGAGGCGGACGGCAGCCCAGCCCCCGTGTCGACGAAGCAGCGAGTCGGCGAGGCGGACGGCAGCCCAGCCCCCGAGTCGACGAAGCAGCGAGTCGGCGAGGCGGACGGCAGCCCAGCCCCCGAGTCGACGAAGGAGGGAGTCGGCGAGGCGGACGGCAGCCCAGCCCCCGAGACGACGAAGCAGCGAGTCGGCGAGGCGGACAACAGCCCCCGAGCTGACGAAGCATTGAGTCGGCGAGGCGTGCGGCGGCACAGCCCCCGAGCTGACGAAGCAGTGAGTCGGCGAGACTGACAACAGCCCCCGAGCGGACGAAGCAGTGAGTCGACGAGGCGTGCGGTGGCACAGCCCCCGAGCTGACGAAGCGGCGAAGTCGGCGAGGCGGACAACAGCCTAGCCGCCAAGTTGACGAAGTAGCATAAAGTGAACTCTCCATTTGAATTCCGAGTATAGCGAAGGCAATGAGTGTCGGTGGGCCAGACCGACTGCCCCGTACGAAGGGCAAGAGGTATCCCTTAAATGAGGACGCGAAGGCATGCAACACCATCTGTCGGTCTACGACTTAGGCTGATTGCCCCGTAAGGAGGGGCAGATTGCACCATTTTTATGAGGACGCGAAGGCACGTAACACCGGTGGGTCAGATCGATTGCCCCGTATGGACGGGTCTAGAGTTACCCTGTCGTTGCCGGAAAACACAGAGACTTGTCAAAGTACGAGTTGCGATAGAAAATATTTGGCTCAGGCGAAACACTGAGATGCGACAGAAAATAGACTCAGCAGAACACAAAATGCAACCGAAAAGAATTAACTCGGCGAAACACGAGATGCGACTAGAAAAGCGAGGTACGTAATGCATGGTTTGAATGAACAGAAATAATCTAAACAATACGAAATCCCGAGTGATTCGGAAATAATCTGAGTAATATGAAATAACGTTCACTGATTAGAAATAATGATGCTGAAATAATATGAGTGAACGGGTGATCTGAAATAATATAGATAATCTAGAAATAATGATGCTGAAATAAATATGAATAATTTGAAATAACTGTGGGTAATACAGAGTTGATCCGAATAATCCCAAGAGATCAGGATGAGTGACTAGAACCAGAATGAATAATCTAGAGATGATCCCAGTGATACAGAAATAATCCGAGTGATCCAAAAACTAGTATAGATAATCCGAGTGATCCATAAAAAAAATCGAATTAATCTAATGACTCGGATATTCCAGAAATAATTTAATGATCCAATAGCTGGATGATTAAGAGACAATTCCGTAAATCCACAGCTTGGATGATTAAGAAATAATATGAACAATAATAGCAGACTAACTTGGGTTGGAAGACTCACTGCAGTCAGTTGATGGCTCATCGCCCTTCGCCACATATGACGGTAATTAGAAATAATCAACTGATAGCACAGGTTGACTGTCTTAGCGCGCCGTAGATTTTTAGTGTCGACATATATGATATATTTTTCTGCAACAATAATCGGGAGAGAGTCCGAGTAATTTTGTTTGCAGTCATAATACTTGAATATCAATGATATCAAAAACATCCGGATGAGATAGTCGGATGGACAGTAAATAATTAGAATAATTGAATGCGTAATTTAAATATATCAATGACTTAGCTGTTTGTTGATTTTGCCGACTGGTACGTCATCCTTGTGCGAACAAAAAGCCCCCGTAATGGCAGTACGTGAAGACATCTTGGCCTTGTGTGCGAGTAGCCAAAATCGCTCGGAATTTCCTTTTCGATATAAAAGCGGCAGTAGTGGAAGAGCTGTACGATGTTGGCAGCATGGCTCTGTGCCCTTCTGATGGTACTGATTGGACTTGCAAATTGAA
This sequence comes from Paspalum vaginatum, assembly GCA_030272315.1. Classification (NCBI taxonomy): domain Eukaryota; kingdom Viridiplantae; phylum Streptophyta; class Magnoliopsida; order Poales; family Poaceae; genus Paspalum; species Paspalum vaginatum. The sequence goes on along the minus strand of CM059020.1, from coordinate 30,687,682 downwards.
TGCTTCCTCCCCTCATCAGAACTCCTTATATTAGAACAAGTTGACTCGGAAAAGAGCAGTAAATCTTGATTGGCTTCTCGCGGCTCTCCGCAAATACAGGACAATATCTGGTCACACCATCAGTCCTCTGTTCTCCGTGTTGATGTTACTGCCCCAACTCCGCCTGGACTCGTGTGCGCTCAGCGGACGGGTTGATCTGATCCGCCGACCGAACTGCGGTGCATCTCATGAACTGATCTCGTGAGACATCACATGAACGGAGGGATTGGTCTGCTAGTTTGATCTGCACACGAAACCGAAGCCGGCCTCAATGCCCTGCTTTGACCTGCCTGCCGTCCCGCAAGCACACGGACAGAACGAGGACTCCGATGCGAGCTGACTGGCGGTTGAAAATAGCTTTGACTTGATTTTCCTTCGGCCACGATCGGTGACAAATATCCGAAACTTGAAGTTGGTGGTGACGATGTCGTTTGGTTTCTGATCTTGGACATGAACTTGTTGACGGGCTCTACGTAGCTTCCGTCGGGATGGAGTCCGAGACAGCCTAGGACCGGACAATAGATCCGATCTGGCTCGGTTTGATCTTTGAACTTGTTGAAGATGACGGCCAAGCAGCTAGCTCGTTGTCGATATCGTCTTTCTTTACCTGGCGCGTCAATTGTCGGGGTTTAGTGCCGGTAGTGCATCACATGATGTATCATGCTAGTGCTTTTGTGGTTGGCAAGATCGACCGTAGTTCGATGGTTCGCGTGAAACGCGACGGGAGACAAGAAAACACGATTCATACAGGTTCGGGACGCGAGACGCGTAATGCACTGCGTCCTGTTTGTGGCTGATTGTATTGAATCGGAGCACTTGAGATTACAATGAAAACGTGGCTAGCTAGGGTTTTGATGTACGGTGATGAGGTCTGGAGGGCGAGTTGAGTTCTGATCTTGAGGTGGAGAGATGCTATGAGTTTTTTGGGAGGGGTCCCTAGCCAGCCTTATATATTTCGGAATGACTTGGGTTACAAAGAGTTCTAGTCCTACTAAGATTGGTTTCATCTCCTACTAGAATTCTTCTTACATCTTACTTGTACTCGTTGAGTCCTTGTCTTATGCACCAAGTTGCTCTGCACCTCGGCTCCGAGTCAGTCGGCCAGCTCCTGGATCGGGCCCTCCGACAGCCTAGGTAGAGAATAAGTTTCATAAGGACCTAGGGGATATCTATCCCCTACACGTGCCATCTAAAATATATGGAGGATATCGCAAGATGGACTCCATAGTGGAGTAGCCCCCAAGCTTTGAGTTTACTTGTGCAACAATCAATTCAAAGGTTTGAACAATGCTTTCGTTGAGATGACCGTTAAAAAAACTTTGAAAAACCGTTCTCCTTTACCCTCTCGCAGCCCCCAAGCTTCATGAGGCATGGTAATGTGTCTTGGACCTTGCCTGAGTGGTAAAGGATTTAGTTTGATACCTACAGTAACACCACCGAGTCGCTCTGTATTCCCCGTATACTGTTGTACAATTGCCGACTGCTATGCAGCATCAGGTGACTGGCGCAACATCTGATTGAATATCATGTAGCAATGAATTGAGACTATGTACTTTCGAAACTGTTCGAATCCTCCAGACTGAGAGCCAAGCCCCGACTGCATTATTGATGCCCATTATTGGCTTGCCTTGTTGTATGTTACTATTGACCTGTGAACTTTCAAGGCATTGGATTCTTTATTGCGCTGTCGTCAATGCCACACCTACCACCCCACTTTTGTAGGCGTGATCATAGCAATCTTTACTGCTCTTTTATACTACACTTTACTGCACTGTTGATAACTCGCTAGCCTGTTGTTCTTGACCTAGAGTTGCTATAAATAGAGACCATTGCTGCTGTTCTCCCTCGCATTCTTCGTGCCTTGTAAAGCCAAAACCATGAGATACACAATGTCCAAAGCTTTCCTTTGCATCGCTTTCCTTAGTTGTAGTCCACCGAATCATTCAGAAGGTGAGATTCTCCTAATCCCTTCCATAATTAGGTTGTTCCTAACTTTGGATCAGACTGTGAGATGCTCCTAAGGGAGTTTTTCATTGTATGAATAAGTGATATTGTCTCCCTACCTGACCATTTGCCTCAATGCATCTTGGAGGCAGGCGGTGATGGTTTTGGTGGTAGTATCACCAAACTACAGTGCCACTGGTGTGTCGAAATGTGGCTCTCTAGCTACTGCACGCGAGTGTTCACATCCGAGCATGTAGAGATCATGCTGAGCTCGCCGGCCGGCCGAAGTAGTCCACTCGCCGCCGAATGACACCCGTTATGTCACTTAGTGGCGACCCAGCCAAAGGATGTTAGTCTCCTCTGGCTGCTGATGTGAAGGGTGACTTACACCATGCTCTTCCGTGCTGCACCTATCCGTGTGTGTGTATATGTGATTCTGCCTACTTGTGATGATTACGCCATTTGTAGCATTAAAGTGTTGTGTACCTTTGTATTTTGAGCTTCCTTCATTCCATAAATAAAGATTTGTACGGCCATTATCCGAGTCGTCTGTTGTCTTTATGAACCAAATTGAAAGATTTGTCCATTGCATGTGATCCGTGAGTATAGAAAACCTATTGGACCTGATTTTGAATGATCAGAGCTGTAAGGCACTTGGTTTGGAGAGTTGAGTGTTGTTGGCCACTTGGTTTGGAGAGCCTGAGGGACTCAAGTGTACCGAGTCCGGTCTTTCAGTCCTTGCTGTGATGAGCGCTTGTCAATACCGAAGACTTGCTGAAGGATGAGCGAGCACCTCCTAAGCATGACCTGGAGGAAAGTCCACCTAAGCGTGACCTGGTGGCAGCGCCTGAGTGCTATCGTGGCGTGACAAAATCCCTGCCGAGTAGACTGGCAGGTGCCTTGGGTTGCGGCCCAAGTTAGGCTCGGCCCATAAGAGTGACCTTGGGTGCGGGACCGTGTTGTGATCCGTAAAATTGCTCAAGACTGGAGGCTCATCAAGCGTTTACCGGTTCGAGCGTCAAAACTGGCCCAACTCTTGTTTCCTGGTTTCAGCGTCAAAACCAGGGGCCAAAACCATTTCCTAGTACTATCGACAAAACCATGGGCAGGTTATCGGTATTCCAAAAACTGGAGATACCGCCCGGCAGATGTGCTACTAGACACGTGGAGGACATCAAGCGAAGGTAGAGAAACCAAAGATGTCGAGGACTCCATCGTGGTCGTTCATCTGAATTATTATGGTCTTTTCTAGCCTCTACATGCGTTTTAGTGTAAGAGTGTGTAATATAGGGGGTCAAGTGCAAGACTACCTTAGGGCAATAGAGATGTAGTATAAATAAGTGGTTGGCTGCCCTAAGCCACCTCTCTTGGCTGGTTTTAGGGTTGCTTAGGCTTAGGTTTAGGCAGCCATTTTCGTTTCCAAGCAAGAGCTTCATGTTTAGAGGGTCTTAGAGTGATTTAGCCAAATCTTATGAGGGTAGGAAGTGGGAGGCAGCTTGGGGAATGAATTCCACCTCTTGTACTCAGATCTTATGACCTATTTGGTGAAGAAATAGATGGATTTCATGGCTGAAGCTTGAGTGTTCCTTTCCTTTCCCTTTGGTTTTTGGGTGAAATCTCCAGTGCTTTTGGTGCTTTAGTTTGCCTATGAGATTTCCCATTCTCTTTTAGTGTTTTGGACTTGCAAGGATGTGGAGATTATGTCTTAGAACATCACAATCCTGCGGGATTGCCACGAGCAAGTTGATCTTGAGTTTTCCCCTATCTTGCTCAAAGATTCGCGTCTTCACAAGATCTAAAATTCTCGCTAATCCTGAGATCTTTTTCAATAGATCTTTTGGGAATAGCTTTGTAATGGAGTTAGGATAGCCTATGTCAAATCTTGTGAAGATTGGAGAAAGTTTGGTCAAGTTTTGGGATTGGATGTTCAAGAACCGGGCTGTTTTATCGTTCAGTCTACAACATCCTGTGGGTATTGGCTAGAATGTCTTCTGCATTCTGGCTAGAACGTCCTATGTGTACTGGTTAGGACGTCATGTGCATTCTATCTAGAATGTCTTGTGCGTACTGGCTAGAATGTCATGTGCGTTCTGTCTAGAACGTCCTGTGCGTACTGGCTAGAACATCCTGTGTGTTCTATCTAGAACGTCCTGTGCGTTCTGTCTAGAACGTCCGAGATATTGCGATTCTAGGCACTTCCTGTTGTACGAAGCAGCAGAGAGGATAACATTGGAAACTGACGCCGTGTACTCGTTTGGGGGCGGTTATGGCTTCACCCCATTAAGCGTTGACGACGCACCTCACATCTCGTTATATCCGGCGGAATAGCCCTTGGAATTCTTTACATGCTCATTTCTTTCCCCCAATTGCTAGGGTTTGCCCCCGCCGTACCCCATTTCTGCCTCTCGATTACGGCAGAGAAGCTTGTGCTGAATGCAGTCAAAAGCTGAAGGTGATTAAGCACAACACCTGAGAGAATGGCACCAAAGAAGGCACATAAGGCTCTCATCCCCTCGGACCAAGCTACTGGAAGTTCATCCATGGTGGGACTAGCCGCTCGATCCCAAGCTCACCTAGACACCCACCAGCATTGAGGATTTCCACTTGCAGGATTTTCAAGATCATGGGTTACTTCTAGCTAGGACCACTGGGCTCTGGGAAACGCAAGCCAGACACGTTTGCCCCTAGGTGAATCCGCATCAGATCCCGGTGTTCATCTAGTATTTTTACCACAACCTTAGTCTTCCAATTTGTTCATTTCTTCACAGTCTTTAGCACTATTATGGGTTGGAGTTTCCTCATTCAATCCCAATTCAATCATTCAACTGTCCTTTTTCATCCACCTCTATGAAGCATACCTTGGAATAGCGCCCCGTTTTGATCTATGTCACTATTTGTATTTCTGCAAGCGCTTCATGAAGAATGGTCAGTTTCTATATATTGGAGGAGCTAGCTTTCAATTGTGTGACAGCATGAAGCAGCACTAATTAGATTTGCCATTGTTAACTTCCAACAAATATTGGACTAACAAATGGTTTGTCATGGAGAATGTTGACAACTTAGTTCCTGCCAATTCTGGTGTTATCCCCCTTGGTGGAGATTCGTGGAGTGAACTTGACCCGAAAAGAGAAAATGGTAGATGTCAAAATCTTGCTGGAGGGCAATGCCGTTTTGAACGAGAATGGTCTGACAGTGATGGCAGTGGCATTGGATTTTGTTCATCACAACATCTAGCCTTTGAAAGATAGAGTCTACCCGGCCGACCTTTACTCTGGGACTAATGATCCTACTTGAGAGGTCAACAGGGAGATAAACTAAGTGGAGATGAAGTCACGAATCAAAACTTTCTTTCACTGGAAAAATCACTAGCCATGGTGCTCCTCAGTCTTTGTCGTTGTATAATTCTCCAAAGCAGGTAAGTGATCGTGACTATACTATATGCTTGTCTAAAAAAGTATACCCACTAGAACAATCTGTTTGCACTTCTTATTATTTTCTGTAGTTTATTTAGTGTAGGGACTATGCTTCATATTTCTGTCCAATCCTCCCCTCCCTGAAGAAGCTACCTTGAGGAGAAAAAGGGCTCTTGATATTGACTATGCTAGGCCTACTCTAGAGGATGTGTCAGCTGGTGGGATGCCGAATGGCTTATATGCCAATCTCCAGGAGTAGGAGCCGTTGGTACAACAAACCCCCCGAACTGATGAAGAGACCACTACTGATGTTGATCGTCGAGTAACCCGGCAAGCTGTCCTAGAAGCAAAGTGCTGCTATGGCAAATTTTATTGATCTGGCCTCTGAAGAAAGCATACCCTGTGATGATGAACCACTGCAGACCCGAAAGCGAAGAATTGTCGACTTGACTAGCGATGATCGGGAGGACTTGGAGTCTCCTCCCCTGCGCCGAGTGCTAGGGCTCGACCCCTTGTCAAGTTGACGAAGAAATAGAGAGTTTTACCTTCATAAGTAATCGACTTGTTTCCGTATGTTGCGGCTTGTGCTCTTTGTCTTGTAACTTATTGCGTATCGCAAGTGCTGCTGAGTTGGCAATCCAGGGACTGGCTGCTGATGCTACCAAAAGACCTACCCCTATTGGAGCCGAGAAGGTTGTGGATGGTGTTACCGAGTCCTCAACTGCTACCATCACGCCTCCCCTCAGCTCTGGGTGTATTTAAGATTCCTGCAGCTGGGTGCGACCTCGGGTGTGTTGACCGGGTGTATTTAAGATTCCTGCAGCTGGGTGCGACCTCGGGTGTGTTGACCGCACACGGGAAGCAATTGAAGATGCTAGAGTCATCTCGGGTGAATGAACCTTCTCTGCAGACCACTGAAGAGGATGAGGCAATGAACTTTCTGAGGGGTGAGCCTGAGCCCACACTGGACCTACCCTAGCCTGACTGTCCCCTTGACTTAGGGCCTCGAGTAGGTAACTTCATGAGTGATGAGCTTTTATGTTTACAGATGTTGCTTAGTGACATGTTTTTTTGTAGAAGATTCCGTCAGTAATGAGGCTAGGTTGCAAGATGCACCAAACATTGCTGCTTTGGACGAGCTGACTACCGGAGCTCTGACTGCCAAATCCCCTATGGCCTCGGTGCTCACGATGCAAGAGCTATTGGACGAAGCCCCTAGGGTTGTTGCGGAGCTTTTGGTAACATTTGCTGAATACGCCAAGCTTGACCTTATTCTGTGACTGTGATATAGCTGAGCCCTTCCTTTTGGATCAGAATTGTGCATAAGAAATTCTATGGGTGTTTAATGAAAATGCCGACCTGCGGAAGCAAGCCTAAGAAGCTGCTGCACTCCGGTTTCAGTTAGCTGCAGTGGAGCTCAAAGCTAAGGGTAAGGAATCCTGATGTCCTTTATTTATGATCGTGTCACAGGCTGCTTTGTTTGCTCTAACTCTTGGAGATTATCTTACAGAAAAAAATTGAATTGGCCGAGTGCATCTCCCGGACCGTGATGTAGCAGGATCAGGAGGATTACTACCCTAAAAAGGAGAAAAGTGTCGCTGAAGCTGAAGCTCTGAAGCTAAAGAATGAGTTGACTACTCAAAAGATTGCTTACGGAGTAATTTCCAAGGATCTTAACTTATCATATAAACTACTTGCCGGAGCCTAATCTTTATTTTAGAAACGTTCAGACTCAAGTTCAAGAGAATAAGGCTTGTTTCATCAAGAAAGTGGAGGAACTCACTACTGCGTGTGATGAGGCGTGTCGAGAAATGAAGAAGCAGGACTCCTAGGTGACCTAGTTGTCCAAGCAGCACTCGAAAGATCTTGAGGAGGTTAGCATGCAAATTGTGAGGATCAACAGGCTTCAACACCAATATGAGACCTTGGAAGTAGGTGCAAGAATGCTTATGGACATGCTGGCTCCTGAAGATCCTCCGCTGCCCATTGTCAAACAGTTGTTAGGTGCAATGAACTATGCTGGGGAGTTGTTTCAGAGCGCTGTCAGGGATTCCATTGTGGAGGTGGCCACCATCTTCAAGATGCACTATCCTCAGGTGGACTTCGACGCCATCATTGCTAGACCTAGACCAGGAACAACTCAAGAAGTCTTCCAGTGCTTGTCTGCGACCGTAGGCCAATGGGCATTCTTTGCTAGGGAGTTTGCTTTTGTTCACCACTCTGTCGATGAAGAACCCGCCAGTGACAAGGGGAAGCCCCCTGTTTAGTTGAAGGCTTTACCTCGGAGAGATAACTTTGCCTGATATTATGTGGTGTCGTTGTGACTTGCTGTAAGACTTGTATTTGATCCGTTAGATGTTGGAACTCAACCTTTGACAAACGGCTTGGTTGTTGCCGCTTGTGACTTGGCTCTTGCCCATCTGTTTCAAGTTGTGGTTGTAAAAATGGCTTTGAGCCTTCTGTTTATGGAATTTCGATGAGAGTAGCCGGAAGCTGATTGACCCTTTGTGCAGCTTGGTTATCACTGGTAGTGGTAGGGTTTGGCATGTTGCCTTAATTAAGTGCTCTTTGCACACCTTGGCTATTGCTGGCTTATGAGAGAGTGATTTGTAGACGAATATGCCCTTTTCATAGCTTGGTTGTCCTCGGATTCGTACTAAGGGGCTGCAGAGTCCCCCTTCCATAGCATGGCTTTCGCTGGGTATGAGTTTTAGGGCTGAATGATTTAATAGCTCTTTTCGCAGCTTGGTTATCACCTGATTTTGGTGACAGCTTAGTGGTTGACCCTTTCTGCAGCTTGGTTATCGTTGGGTGTCAATTTTAGGGTATTATGGAGTTAGGTGCGCTTTTCGCAGCTTGGTTATCGCCAGGTTTTAATGAGAGCTTAGTAGTTGACCATTTCTAGAGCTTGGTTATCGCTAGGTTTACGTCGCCGGGTTGCCCTTTCTGCGGCTTGGTTATCGCTAGGTTGAAGGAGGGTGTCGTACTCAGCTAGTGCAGCTTAGCTATCGCCTATTTAGCGAGCAAATGATAGAGACTCAGCTTGGTTGTCGCTGGAATTATTCTCATATAAGGTGGAGCATATGGATTACATTCAGCTTGGTTATCACTGATGTGTACATGGGTGGTGATACTTGGGCCTTCACGGCTTGGCTATCCCGGACTGCTGGCCTGGGTGTAGTACCCGTTATTCGATGGGCCGAGTGGAGTACTTTGCTAAGGAGCTGGAGCTTTGTTGCTATTTCGGAGGACTCAGATGTAGGGCTGAATGCTTGGAACCACTCTCCCTAGGGGTAGAACCGCTACAGGTGCCCTGAGTTTTAGGTGTTTGGAAGCTTCCTTCTGGTTCGCAGAGCTTGAATTTTGCTCGCCCCAAAACTTCCTTGACGATGTGTGGCCCTTCCCACAGGGAGCTCATCTTGCTTCGACCCATTGAGGAGGTTTTGCGCTCGAGGACCAGATCGCCGATGTTGTAGGAGCCTAGCTTGAAGTTCTTGTCATAGTATCGCTTGAGGGCTTGCTAATATCTAACTGACTTTACGGCGACATGTAGTCGTTCTGCCTCGATCATGTCGACATCTGGTCGTCTTGACTGCTCGGCTATGTGTATGTTGTTAAATGCAATTCTAGAGGAGCCATGTACCAGGTCAATGGGAAGGATTGCCTTTGAACTGTAGACCATGAAAAGGGAGTGTTGTAGTCGATGGCCTTGCAAGGTTGAGTTCGCATCCCCCCAGATTATGTACGGCAGCTCCTGCAGCCATTTACCCTAGTATGGCTTCAATTTGTCGAAGATTGATGGCTTGAGACCTTGCAGTATCATTCCATTCGCACATTCCACCTGCTCGTTGGCTCTGTGGTGTGACATAGATGCATATCAAACTAGGATCCCTCTATCCTTACAAAAGTTGAAGAATGCATCTGCTGAGAAGTTTGTCCCTAGATCTACAATTATTTGTGAGGGTACCCTAAATCTGTGCATGATTTCCTTGATAAATTATGTGGCTTTCCTTGCTGTCAACTTGCTGACTGGCTTGTACTCAATCCATTGGGTGAATTTGTCGACTGCTACAAGGACGTGGTTGTATCCCCCTGGAGCCTTCTTGAAAGGCTCGATCATGTCCAACCCCTAGCATGCGAAAGGCCAAGAGACTAGTATCTTTTAGAGCTCAGACACTGGGAGGTGTTGTCGCTTTGCGAAGAACTAGTAGCCTTCACAAGTTCTAACTATCACTTCTGCATCTTGCTTGGTGGTTGGCCAATAGAATCCGGCTCTGAAAGCTTTGCCCACCATGGTCCTAGAGGCCACGTGATTGCCATAGATCCCGAAATGAATCTCATGCAACAATTCGATTCCCTCCACCTGTGGAATGCACTTCATGGGGATGCCTAAGGATGTTGCATGCTTATAAAGCTAATCACCAATCAGTGTATAGCATTTGCTCCTTTGGTGTACTTTGTCGCCGGCTACTTTGGGTTCTAGTAGTTTCCCAGACTTGATGCATTCGATGATTTCTGCACACTAGTCAGGTATGATCATGAGGACCTCTACCAGTTGTGGAACACTTTGGTTGATCTTTTGCAGTTGCGCCTCTGTTGACGTCTCTTAGCATAACAGATTTTACTCCACAAGCGCATGGAGATTTCGCTGTAGCTTTTTCACCCAGAGTATTCCAGCTATCATAAAAATCCACAAGGAAGCAAGGGCTAATAGGTGGAATGATATGTTCGAACTTCAAACAGTACTATAACTTAGATAAACACCAGCTATTCTTACAACGGGGGTAAGATAAACAAGATAGTATATGGTGGGAAGAGTAAACAGGGACCAAAGCTGTAAACAACTAGGTAGTTGCCTGGGAGGACAACGAGTGAGATTAAGATATCCAAACTCTATTCCTTAACTACTGCATAGGAAGTATTCGCGGTTGAACTGAGTTAAACAAACACGAACTAGGATCTTGCGTCGAGCAAAATTCCAGACTACACCGAGGAGGCGCGGGGGTAGATAGTTGGCCAACGACGGGCTTACCGAACGACGGGGTCAGGATTACAGAGGCTCCCTAATGCTGTCACCAAGAGGGGCTACCAACCAGATCTGCATGGGTAAGATGGTACCCTAAACTAGTGATCAAGTGAGAACTTGATCACTAAAGTCCGTCCTTGATCAGAGAGTTAGGACTGACTTAGCCTTAGATCAGAGTCTAAGGAAAGCCTATAGCACCGGCAAGTCTTGCAAGATTTAGATAACTGAAGAACAACACAAACCTAAGCCTTGGTCTAGTATGCAATAAGGTACACCACACTAGGCAAGTGTAAGGAATAAAGTAAAGTATAACTGAAAGATAGATCAATAAAGTATATTATACTGAAGTAGCAAGAGTACAAAGATAGAAAGATACAAGAGCTTGACCAGACTCGAAGCTAACTTCGGAATCCCTGAGGCAAAGACTCAGACTCAACTCTAACTCCCAGGACTATCCTAGTGCTACTAACTAGACAATGGTGTGTTTCACTCAACTTACCACACTTTACAAATGAGAGATCGGGGGTATTTATAGTCACCAAGTGAGTGGGGGCTATATATAGGGTAGGTAAGGCGGTTATGGGATAGGTGGCAGGCCGGGCGGCCTGGAGCCATTGGATCTCACTTGTGTTTCTTCCTTAGCCATAGGATTGAAGTGCTGAGGATTGCTGACTTCACCAATCCAGGGGCTGGATTGATGATGTGGCAAGGCCTTCCAGTTGATTGCATGCGACTTTCGTGGATTCCACATTGGAGATGTGTTGACATGGCATGTGTGTGCATGCAGGTCGAAGTGGGTGCCAATTGGGCCCAGGCATAGGCCGGGCGGCCTGGAGCCTGGTCAGGGAGGCCTTTGGTGAGGCCGGGCGGCCTGGGGACTTAGCCGTGTGGCCAGTCACCTCCTGGTTTGGCTCCATTTTACCATGTTTGAGTATGTTTTGTCACCTGCATTCAAATATTCCAACACAACTCATGGAGATATGTTAGCAGCAAAGGTTTGCCTATACTTTGGTGCATTTCCCTTCATATTCATGGATAGTTGATGGTCGTAGATAGTGCAATAACGACCGTCAACAGCCTCCAACACTGTTGGTTTGTCAAGTACTTGGACGAAAACTGCTAGATGGTACTTTTGCTCTTTTAGACCCCAATTTGGAGAGTACATCTGTCGCGATGTTGTCATATCTGACGACATGATGAAACTCAGCCCCTAGAATTTTCCTTCTAGTTTCCTCACTTTCACACAGGAGGTTGACATCTTTTGGAGATGCAACTCCAGTCCTAGTTTCCTTGATTGATGACCATCAGGGAGTCGCCGTAATGAGTAGTTAGTTGATGGCCAGTGACTCGGCTATGCATAGCCCAGTTGATCAAAGCCTCGTAATCAGCTGCGTTGTTGGAGGCTCTAAAAGTGATATGAAGGACATACTTTAGTTGCTTGCCCTTGGGTGATATGAAGAGAACTCCAACCACAGCACCCTCTCGGATTAGGGAGCCATCGAAATACATGACCGAGTGATCGGGTCATTCTGGATTGATCAGTTCTTGCTCCTCCGTCCATTCTACTATGAAGTCCGCCAGTGCTTGAGACTTGATTGTTTTTCTGTGTTTGATAAGTGCCCAGCTCGCACGCCCACTTTGCTATTCTACCTGTAGCCTCTTTGTTTCACAATATGTTGCCTATTGATAATGTAGTGATGGGCACTACTCGATGTTCTTCAAAATAATGGTGTAGCTTCCGAGAAGTAATGAGGATAGCATAAAGTAGCTTTTACACTTGAGGATACCTGATCTTGGATTGACACAGGACCTCACTGATGAAGTATACTGGATGCTAGGACCTTGTACACATGGGTGTCATCGGATCTGCTCGGCGATGAGTGTTGTACTCACCACATGAGTGGTACATGCTAGGTACAAGTACATTTCTTCTGATGGCTTGCCCTCCTGTGCTCGGATTGGGGCGGTCAACATAGGGGTGAGGAGAGGAAAGATTTCAACTCATCCAATGCCCTCTATGCATCTTCCGTCCATTTGAATGTGTCGAGCTTCTTCCATACCTTGAAGAAAAGGAGTCTCCTCTCATCGTATCGTGATATGAAATGGCTGAGTGCTGTCATGCACTCGGTGATCTCCTGTACCTGCTTCTGCGAGGTCGGGGCTCACATGGTGATGATGACTGATATCTTTTCTGGGTTCGCTTTGATTCTGCGGCTGTTGACGTTGAATCCAAGAAGTTTGCCTGATGGTATGCCGAATACACATTTCTCTGGGTTTAGCTTCCATCTGTAGACACGTAGGCTGCTAAAGGTTTCTTCTAGGTCCTTGATGAAGTCGTCCGGATGCCTGGTCTTGATCACCACATCATCTACGTAGGCTTCAACATTCTTGCCCCATTGCTTGGCTAGGCAAGCTTGAATGCTCCACTGGTAGGTAGCCCCAGCATTCTTCAACTCGAAGGACATGGTCTTGTAGCAGTAGGATCCATAGGGCATGATGTAGGATGTCTTCTCTTGGTCTTCAAGAGCTAATGCTATCTAGTGGTAGCCTGAATAGCAATCTAGTAATGATAGCAGGGCATAGCCTGCTGTATAATCTATAACCTGATCCAATCAAGGTAGTCCGAAGGGATCCTTCGAGCAGTGTTTGTTGAGCTCAGTTCTCGGTTTAATCAACACACATCCTTCATTATTTGTTATTCTTATTAAGCACTCGGGGCAGAATACTTCTCTAATCAATCCGGCTACTAACAGTCGTGCTACCTTTGCTCTAATGACCTCCTTCTTTTCATTGGAGAACCGGCTCACCTTCTGCTTGATGGGTTTTGCGCCTAGGTGGATCTTCAGCTTGTGCTCGATGTGGGGGATAGTTATCCCCTGGCTCCTCATGGCATGGATCCGGGACATGGGCCAGTAGTGGGCCTGAGTCGGACAGTTTCCATGGGCCGAACGCCTGACCCAAGCCCGATCGTGGTCGCAATGGCTTGGAGTTCAAGGCAACGATAGCGCAAGCTGGAGAACAAACAGGGAAGTTTGGCTCAGACTCTGCTTACGAGATTTGAGGAGATTGATGAAGATATGATGGGAACTTAGATTCTGTTTGATTTTATGTAATCTGAACCGATTAGGAGATATAGAAGGAAATCGAATTGAATCACAAGATTCCGTAAGCTTATATAAGGCAGATGAGGGACCCCTACAGAGGATAGTTACTCCCATCGCAATCCAGCCCTAACCCTCATTGTAACCTCGAGAACTCGCAACAATACAACCAACCACGAACAGGATGTAGGGTTTTACGCATCTCGCGGCCCGAACCTGTATAATTCTCTGTGTCATCATCCCTTTTCCGGTGAACCATCAAGCTACGTCAATCCCGCCGAGCCACAAAAGCTCCACGTGACCCGTCCCATGGTGCACTGCCGGTACTAAACCCCGACTGTTGGCGTGCTAGGTAGGGGTTTGGCGGCATCGGCATCAAGCTAGCTCCATGGCCAACCACATCAACAACGTCAGTAAGTTCGCCCCGGGTGAGATGATCTATTTCGGATCCATCTCGTTCATCGCCGATCAATTCGGCAATCTGCACCGCCTCATCGGTGCCACAGGGGAGGCGTGTGGCTGCAAAGCACCGTCACCGACTTTGTAGCTCCCTTCAACTTCATCGACATCTGGGCCCGCTCAGCACGCGGCAGGCCAGCGACCAGCCACCTCCAGTGCCGAGCCAGCTCGTCCTCGGGCGTCGACACACTAGCCCACCAGGGCCACTCAGCCTCAGTTTGTCCCACCCCGGTGTAAGGCGCCAAGTCACTCCCCTGATCCAATCTGGGTCGGGACCTCGACGGGCGGTTGAGGTGACGGTCGGGCGCATGTCTGCCCCCACTCCTCCACTACGGTCGGCGACTCCGTCCTCACCAACTCAATGCACCGCGCTCTCCACTTCCCCAACTCGGGCCTAGACTCAGATCAGTCGGGAGAAGAAATCGTGGCAACCGGTGACTCGCCGCACGTCCTTGACTTCTACACCAGTAACCCCTACCTCACCGGAAGACCCCGATCTTGATCCCGACTGATGGCCGAAGCAGCAAAGCCACAGATCGCGTGTAAGATCGGGCCTCCACCAATTTTCCCCGCGGTACCTGCAACGCTGCGGCGGCTCGTCAGCTGACCTCGTCGCATCTACGGTTTCGTTCCTCGCACCACGGTTCTCCTCAAACACAATGAGGATGTGCGACGGGAGACCACAAGCCCATCGCCGCCAACTGCAGCCTCAGCCACCTCGAGTCAAGGAGGGGGGCGGCGAGAAGACGACAAGACCTCCCTTAGGTTCAACGTCCACACCTCTCGTGGACGACGACATCTATCATGAGGTCGAGGAACCGGTGACTGGGTTTCTTTTGGGCCTCATCATCAACTCTACCCCGAGTGGCAGAACCGCTACATGGCGTAGCGCGCGCACGGTGGCGAAGTCAGAAGATCGCGCTTCCACAGCAGTTGACTCGGCCACCTCTTCCCCGAGAGGGCGGCGATCCTACCTGCATCGAGACAGTATGCAACCTGGAGTCTTCCCCCAAGCCCAGAAGCGAGCAACCTCAGGACGACTATGGCATCGGGATCCACACTTCCCGACTCTGAGGCTTCACTCGGAGGGGTCATTGACACTCCTCGACAATCAGGCCAGCTCAGAGGTGCCAACGCACTTCTCTGAGGTACTCATCATCGGCATGCCGGTGGAGGACGACAATGTCTCTCGTGATGAGCCTTCCATCAACGAAGAAACACCTAAACAGTGCGATCGGCGGTGACGTCGCAACTGGTAGCGCAACATCCGCCGTCACCACAACGCGGGAAATCAAGACCCGACCCTGTCCATCTCAAAAGATGAGGCGACTGATCCAAATGAGATGCCGGAGCAAGCTGAATTCCATCGGCAACGAAATAGTCGGCGGCGTAATCATCGGCACATGCAGGACCAACAGTACCAGTGGGATCATGGGGGAGCGTCGCACGACACAGAGAACTACATTGAACCCCGACCACCTCTATCGGCAGGGTGTAACCTGCTACCCGACTTCACCGCGGCCATGGGCACCCCGAGTCAAGCAGGGGGAGTCCTGGCGCGGCTAGTGGACACACTCCCTTAGATTCCAGAGGGGGAAGCGTATCGGGGGATCTTCACGCAGGCAGCTCATCACCTCCATCCAACCGTTCCTCCAGTAGCCCCCGACGCCCGTCAAGCCATCAATGAGAGGTGTGATGTGCGTAACAACATCAAAAGATCGTGCACGGAATGACATGCAGATGAGCTCCGATGTCGTAACAACTACGACCGTGACTTCGGGGCGCCAAACCAAGAAAACCGGGTTAGAGCTAACTCGGCCGGGGCATCTATCAACAGCCCAACGGCACGGCGTTCAGTCCGCAACCAGTTAGGGAGGAATCGCCCTCGGTCTCCTCAACGCCACGACCGAGCAGCTCAAGATGGAGGTCGGTACGAACCAGCCCATCATGGCGTGGATGGAATCCCGGCTTTCACCACTTGGCTCTGCGAAGTAGCGTGGCTGCAGAACTTCTAAGGTATCCAACGTCGACAAGTACCAGGCAAAGCTCGACCCCACTGGCTGGCTGGCTGTGTACTCGACAGCAGCTAGCGCGGCCGGCGCAAGTGAAGACGTGATGATGGCCTACGTCCCAATCGTCCTGGGATAGGATGCGCTGCAATGATTACGACACCTCAGGTACGACTCCAGCGACAACTAGGACGACTTCTGTCGGTGTTTCATCGGCAATTTCCAGTCGCTGTCAGACAAGTCGGCACAGCCTTGTGACCTCAAGTCTATCAAGCGCAAGGATGGCGAAGGTCTTCGATCATACCTCAAGCGGTTTTAGTCGATGCGGAACAGAATTCCCCACATCGTTGATGCGGCAGTAATCGACGACTTCTTCTGAGGCTCCAGGGACGAGGCTTCCGTAAAGGCCCTCTTGCAAAAGTCCCCGGTCACGTCTGAGTAGCTCTTTCGCGACGCCGACCGATACATCACCGCGGACGAGCAAGCTCGGGATTTGGTCGACGCACAACGAGAAGAATGTGGGAAGCGTGAAGAGTCCTCGCGGCAAGATCACCGTTGGGAGAAGAGACAGCGGGAGGAAGTCCAGACTGTGGGGCCATTGCCCATGCAGCCGCGCGTTCTGCCACAGTAAGGGGGGCAGAGGTCACTCGACCAGCTCCTCGACTCACCGTGTCCCTACCACAAGGAGATGCATCACACCCTGCGCGACTGTAGGGACTTCAAGCCTTCGATCGCTAACGGCAGGCCTTTCGTGGCTCTACCTCCTCCACCGCTACTCCCGCGTGATCAAGGGCCCCCACCTCAGCAGAATAGGGGCAGCGGTGCCAGCTTCCCCAACATCAACCGGCACGTCAATGTCATCTTCGGGGGGGACGGCCGCCAAGTCTTGGCGGCCACCAAGGAACCTCCAGAGCCATACAGCTGGTCGGACCTGACGAGATCCTTCAGCCGAGCTGACGAGTGGCTCAAGTACAATCACCCGGGCAAATACCCCCTGCTGGTTAGCCTGGTGGTCCACGAGAGCCGACTCATGAGGACCCTGATCGATGGCAGCAGCAGCATCAATGTCATGTTCCCCAAGACCTTGCTGTCTCTTGGCCTCTCCATTGACGATCTAGAGGAGTCGGATAGTCCATTCTTTGGGATCATGCCTGGCGAGGGGGAGTACCTGCTAGGACACATCAGTCTGTCCGTACTGACTCGAGGTGGCTACCTTCGACTCCACCTACAACGCCATCATTGGGTGGCTCAGGTTAGCCAAGTCCATGGCTATCCCCCACTACTCGTACCTAGTCCTGAAGATGCCGGCTCCACGTGGAGTTCTCTCCATGCAGGCGGACTTCAAGGCCTCTACTCTCTGTGCACGAGAAGCTTTCTAGATGGCCTACACCACGACCACTGCGGCGGCTCAGCGCCAACTCGTCAACGATGCGAACAAGCTCCCAAAGGAAAACTAGGTGATCCCGACTGATGAGCAGATCCCCACCACAACAATCCAAGCGACCGTGGCGACCAAGGAAGTGAGCCTCGACCTCCTCGACGCCTCGAAGACGGTGACCATCAGCGCAATCCTACCTCCCAAGTAGGAAAGCGTGCTCATCCGATTCTTGAGGGACAACAGGGACATGTTCGCTTGGAAGCCTGCTGATATGCCCAGAGTCCCAAGAGAATTGGCCGAGCACAGACTCAAAGTGTTCCCCAACGCCAAGCCGATCAAGCAAAGGCTACGTCGCTTTACTCCGGATAAGAGGGAGGTGATTCGTGCGGAGTTAACATGGCTCCAAGCTGCCGGGTTTATTAGAGAAGTCATGCATCCCGAGTGGCTTGCAAACCCTGTACTCGTTTTGAAAAAGAATAAAGTAGACTGGCGGATGTGTGTTGATTATACTGATCTCAACAAACATTGCCTAAAAGACCCTTTCGGGCTACCTAGGATAGATCAAGTAGTCGACTCGATGGCCGGATGCTCTCTCCTGTGCTTCCTCGACTGCTACTCGGGCTATCATCAGATCAGCCTGGCTTTAGAGGATCAAGAGAAGACAGCCATCGTCACACCTATTCGGGGCATTCTGCTACACTTCTATGCCTTTCGGGTTGAAGAACGCCGGGGCCACTACCAGCGTGCGATCCAGACCTGCTTGGCTAAGCATTGGGGCAAGCGCGTCGAAGCCTACATCGACGACATAGTGATCAAGATGAAGAACACAGAGGACTTCATCAACGACATCCAGCGGGTCTTCAACAGCCTGAGAAGGTTCCACTGGAAGCTTAACCCGACTAAATGCGTATTCGGGGTTCCAGCCGGACTAGTTACTCGGTTTCATCATCAGCAATCAGGGGATCGAGGCTAATCCCGAGAAGATCGATGCGATTCTCAGGATGCAGCCTCCCAAGTCGGAGAAAAAGGTGCAGAAGCTCACTGGGTGTATGGCCGTGCTGAGCCGATTCATCTCACGACTGGGCGAGCGCGACATGCCTTTCTACAAGCTCCTAAAGAAGGTGGATAGGTTTCAGTGGACGCCAGAAGCTCAGGAAGCGCTTGAGGCCCTCAAGCGGTTCTTGACGAATCCTCCAGTGTTGAAGTCACCAAACCGAACCACAGTGGATTCCCCTGCTGAGGATCTGCTGTTGTATCTCTCTTGTATGACTCATGTGGTCAGCTCAGCATTGGTGGTCGAGAGGGTGGAAGAAGGGCATATTCAGCTGGCTCAACACCCGGTCTACTTCATCAGTGAGGTGCTTAGCCCATCCAAGATCAGGTATCCTCAGGTTCAGAAGTTACTGTATGCGGTCCTTCATCACAACTCGAAAACTCCGTCATTATTTTGAGGAGCACAAGGTGGTGGTGGTCACTTCATTCCCCATCTGTGAGATCCTATGGAACAGAGAAGCTATGGGGAGAATCGCTAAGTGGGCGTGTGAGTTGGGAGCACATGACATCGAATTCTGCCCACGCACCGCTATCAAGACCAAGCTCTAACTGATTTCATCGCCGAGTGGATGGAGAATCAGGTACCTGATAACCCAGAGCCTCTGAAATTCTGGAAGATGTATTTTTGATGGGTCACTGAAGATAGATGGCGCCGGGGCAGGCATTGTCTTGACCTCCCCGAAAGGTGAGAAGCTTAAGTACGTACTTCAGATTCTCTTCTCAGTTTCCAACAATGCGGCAGAATATGAAGCTATGTTACACGGCCTGCGCATCGCGATTTCACTCGGCATCAGGTGCCTCATGGTCTACGAGGATTCCCTAGTGGCGAACAGTCAAGTCAACAAGGACTGGGATTGCACCACGGAAGTCACGGACAAATATTGCGCTGAAGTTCAGAAACTAGAAGACAAATTTGACGGCCTTGAATTTCATCATGTGGAGCACAACGGCAACACCGATGTGGAGTTACTATTCATGCTCGGATCGTCCCGGGCTAAAATTCCCCCAGGAGTATTCGTCTAGGAGTTGTCTCGTCCGTCCAATGATCATGACCTAGAACACCCAGAGCAGCACGTTTTGAGCCTAGAGGATGCTCCGGCTGACTGGCGGGTCCCAATCATCAGGTACATCAGCAATGGGGAGGAGCTTGGCAACAAAGCAGAAGCCAAGTGACTCGTTCGGCTTGCGGCCAGCTACACATTGATCGGCAACGACTTGTTTAAGCGCGGCACAGCCGGAGTTCTGTTAAAGTGCATCGATGAGTCTCGAGGTAGAAGTCTACTAATGGAGATCCATGCTGGGCAGTGCAGTAATCACGCAGCGTCCAGGACATTGGTCGGGAAGGCATTCAGGGCTGGGTTTTACTGGCCGACAGCTAAGCAAGATGCTGCAGAGATCGTCAAGCGGTGTAAGGCATGTCAGTTCTTCGCGAATCAACATCACCTGCCGGCTCAACAACTGCAGAATATTCCTGTCTCATGGCCCTTTGCATGCTGGGGGCTCAACATGATCGGCCCACTCAAGAAGGCTCAAGGTGGTTACACTCACATCTTGGTAGCTATCGACAAGTTCACCAAGTTGATCGAGGTCAATCCTATCGCGTCTCTGACTTCAGCACAACCAGTGGACTTCATCCAGGAGATTATATTCCGCTTTGGAATTCCGAACAGCATTATTACAGATCTGGGTTCCAACTTCACAGGTTTGGAATTCTTCGACTTCTACAACAAGAAGTCTATACTCATCAAGTACGTCTCGGTGTCGTACCCTCGTGCTAATGGCCAGGTTGAGTGAGCTGATGGGATGATTCTGGACGCTTTGAAGAAGAGAGTCTTTGATAAGGATGAGAAATTAGCAGGCAAGTGGATCAGGGAACTCCCATACATTGTCTGGAGCCTCAGAACGCAGCCAAGTAAAGCCCTCAATGGGAACACACCCTTTTTCATGGTATATGGCTCGAAGGTAGTGTTGCCTGTTGACCAGGAACATGGGGCACCGCGGTTGGCATTCAAAGATATCGCAGAAGCAGAAAGTACGTGGCTTGAGGCGGTCGATCTACTGGAAGAAGAGCGGCTTAACTCAGTGATTCAGTCGGCACGCTAACAGCAGACTCTACGCCGTTATCATGAGCGTAACATGCGTCCTCAGCGCTTTTCTCGTGGGAGATCTGGTCCTCCGAAGGGTCCTCAAGGGGGTCAGGTGCCACAAGCTGTCCCCCCTTGGGAAGGGCCTTACATCATTACAGAAGTCACTCGGCCAGGATCCTATCGCTTATCTGAGATGAATGGCACCCCGGTCGGGATTCGGGGAATATCGAGCATCTGCGCAAGTTCTACTCTTAGGCATCATGCGACCTCGGAAGTCATGTACTTTAGTCTGTACTCATGCTTAGTCCTGATTTCAAGTTGACTCGTCCTCTGTCATGTTCAGTTAGATGTACTTAGATAATAAATGAATGCATGATCTCTGTGCATATTTCTTCTCCTCATAACATGAATGCATATGACCTCTGGTGAATCATGTCTTCATACTCAGATAATCAGGCAATCGGTCATGAGTCCTGACCTAACTCATGGTTGGTGTTACATGCCTACTCCTACTCAAGCTAGGGTGCAGGTCCAACCCTAATCACGGGGCAATCAACCTAGGTCATTGACCGACAGCTGGTGTTACATGCCTTCGCGTTTTCACAAAAAGGGTGCAATCCGACCCTCCTTACGGGGCAATCAGCCTAGGTCATTGATCGACAGCTTGGTGTTACATGCTTTCGCGTTTTCATAAAAGGGTGCAATCCGACCCTCCTTATGGGGCAATCAGACTAGGTCGGTGACAAACAGCTGGTGTTCACATGCCTTCGCGTTTTCATAAATAGGGTGCAATCCGACCCTAGCCACCTGGGCAATTGGCTTAGGTCATAGACCTACAGTCAGTGCTACATGCTCTCAAGTACTCATAACAGATAGGCACGATCAGGCCTTGTGTTTTGCATTTCTTGACAAAGTTTTCAGTTCGATTGATTAAATTCTGTACTCGTTTGCGCGTTTTTTCGATTTCGAGCAAGTCCGCATGCTAATGCTAATTCAAGGGCCCGGTTTCTCCTTTCACAGAATCGTATATAAGGGAGAGTAGTCATTAACAATTTCATGTCATCTAAGAATTCTGACATTGTTGTCCTACAGACTAACACTCATGACAGGTACAATTAAATCCTAACAAGGAAGAGTTCAAATTTACAGTTCAAATTCTGAGATCAGTTTCTCTGCTATGGATTGAATCTCTGAGGCGTATTGGTCAATGGTGACATCACTCAGATTCAGCTCCAACTTTCGCTATCAACTTGGCTAAGTTCAGCTCTTGCCGAGTTATCTTCAGCATCAACAGCACGTGTTGGAGGATTGAGTTTCTGTCGCCCTCGAAGATGTCTCTTGGTATCATCAGCTAGGCTTGCCACCCGATCTGATAGTGGTCTTGATGAGCCAACCTCTGGGGCGCATATGTTCAGCATGGTGGTCAGCACAGTTGTTGCAGACTTCAGCAGTTCCTTGTTCTTTTCGTAGACCGCCTTCAGTTTGTCGCTAGTTCTTCTTGATGATTTCATAGTTTCATACGGAAAGCTCCAAGTCATGCTATTGTCTCTCCGACAGAAGCTGGGATTCCTTGAGAGCCTGCGTCGTTGATTTCAGCACCTTGTCCAGATCTCTATTTTTGCTTTGGATTTCGACCCAGATCTTGTCAGCTTCCATTAGTTCAGTTGTCTTCTGTTCAAGCTCTGTCCGAGTCAACTGGTGGCTTGTCTGAAGTACCAGTCAAAGCACTAGGACATGTTCTGGAATGACCTTTCAAATCCATCTCGTGATTCTCGAAGCTCCTGGATCTCTCTTTTAAGCCGCAGTGCCTCATCGTGTGGACTGATTCAACTTATAGGCCTCTATAAGTAAAGAATATGCTAACTAGGTTTCCTGACTGAGTTACCTCATGCCTGCTTTAGCTCCAGTTCAAGTTTGCGCTGCAGATTCCTAGCGTTGTCTCGAGCTTCGTCACGATCAAGCATAACATTATGGCATGAAGCATCGCGCTGGGCTAAGGCATTTTCCAGATCAGCAATCCTCTTAGCTGCAGCTGCATGTCAGGGTAGGAGTACGTCAGGATATATCGGATGCTAGGTTACATGGGCGAACAAAACAGTAGGCACTTACTAGTGCTCTCAGCAGCACGGTTGGCTTCTGACTCAGCCAGTTGTTGGCGTAGCATGATCACATCGCCCCTAATCAATGGAGCGAGCTTGTTCACGCCATCTTGCAGCTTGGTCAACCCAGTCCCGCAGTAACAGATCTAGCACATTAGTGATATTAATATTGACTTCAAATATCATTGCAATCAGAATAGCGAGTTACCTCAAAAGCTGCGAATGGTCTGGTTTCAGATGGGCCTTCGGCAAGTTGTAGATTTGGGGTCACCAGGTCAAGTGAAGGGGCTTCCTTAATCATGACAGTGCCATCCGCTGACTTAGGAGCTTCATCCTAGGGGCTTGGCGCTGGCAGAGTTATTTCTGGAATATCTCTGGTGTTGGTCGTCTCGTCACCAGTAAGTGCTTCTTCCTTCAGGATTGCTGAGCGCGTCGTGCCAGTTGAACAGGGGTTCCATGCCAGTGTCATCTTGGTGATCTTCTGCACTCTTCAGCTGTCCTTCAGTCGGACACTCCGGGGCCTCACGCTCAGGCACTTCAATCATATGTTCTGAAACCTCAAGCTCGAGGGCTTCAGTTGCACTAGACCTAATCTTGGGAGCTTTAGTAGCTTCAGTCCCGAGCTCGGGGGCTCTGTGTGATGCCCCCGGCATCTCGAAAGCCCTGACACACGATTACATGAACACTAATGGTGAATTAGGATTTAATTATGCTTAGAGAGTGATGAGGATTGGTGGAGAAATCACTAAGTCAAAATTTTTCTATTCAAAATAGAAAGTCGCACGTTACTTGGTTGAGTAGTTAGACATTTATACATTTTCATGCAAGACATCAAATACAAAAGTTTTGGTTCAAGATGTTGCCCTCAAATATGCTATTTTGGCCGTTTTCAAAATCAGATGTTAAGGGGCTCAAAAGTTCTAACCAAGCCCAGTTAACCTATACTCAGGAAATTTTGCTAAGTTTAGGGTTGACACTCTTTCCCAAATTTCATTCTGAAATTACTTTCGATTTGACTATACAACTTCAAAACCTTCCTTTGTATGAAATGAAATTAAACTTATTACCTTTCAAATGCCACTAGACCTTGATCTAATTGGACTTCATTTGGTAATTCAAAGGTTGGAAAAAAGAAATACTCCACATAAATTGAAACTGCGGTTTCATCAAACCCTTGAATACAATTGTGCTCATAGTTCAAAATATAATGTGATTTAGCCAAAATTTTCTGTACCAAACTTGTATATAATTTGATGAGGAGCAACTTTGGTATTTTGTGTGTTGACATGCATAAAAGGTTGCATGGTGGTTTAGCTCATTTTCTGTCTTCTAGTGAAATCTGTCAAACTATGCTTGAGTGGAAAATTCAAATTTTGAGCAACCAAACGACATGATCATGCAAAACTTTGTGTATGAAAGTTGTAGGGAATGAAATTATGACCAACATTGGTATATAAATCTTTATGTGAAAGTGCACCTAAAATGGACTTATGGAATTTTCAAATTGGAAGGTGTTGATGGTCAAACTGGGGTCACAGATTTTGAATTCACATTTCTCCAAAAATTTGAATATAACATAGGTCTCAAAGTTTATAACAAAATTGTAGACCATCAAATTTAGAGCACTTCTTGTATTTTGAGTTTTCAATAATTCGGTATATAAATCCCTCAAACATTCGAAATTCATACATTTCCATTTTCGGATTTTCCTTTTCTTTTTTCCTTTTTTAGCCTGAGTCACTGACAATGGGACCCACCCGTCGGGTTCCCGCGCGGGTCGGATGTCGACATCCGCTCGATGGGGCCCACTTGTCCCGCGCATCCATGAAACCGGTCCACTGAAACGTAGTACCTACGTTCCTACCCGACCCCACCTGTCATTGGAACCGAGCCTACTGAACCTAGTTCACCTGCGTGCCCTCTCTCTTCCTCCTCCCCTCCCGCTCGCCCACGCGGCAACCGAGTTCCGCCACGTGCCATCCATGGCTGCCAGCGCACCACCCGGATGCCGACGGCCCCTCCCCCAGCTCGGCTTCAAGTGCACGCCACCAGCTCCCTCGCTCACGGGCTTCCTCCACTCTCACCCACGCCCCTCTCCCTGCCTCGCCTTGCCTAGAACCTGCACAGCACCGGCCGCCATGGCCATGGAGCTCGAGCTCCACCGTGCACGCCTCTCCAGTGCTCCTCCTGCACCGATAGCACGAGCACCGTGGCCGCCACTGCCTCCTCCATCTTTACCCTAAGATCTCAACGTCAGAAATCACTCCACCAACCCTCCCCACGCGAACGCCATCGCTCATCGTCGCCGCGGCCGCACCTCCTCGCAGACACCCACCATCAAGCACCTCCCCGCTGCCTCCAATCGCCTGCGCCGGACTCGTCACACCACCGCGCTGCTCGCGCGCTGCCCCGGGGCGCCGTTCCCCCACTCCTCCACCAGATCGAGCCGCCGCCCCGTCCTCCGCGTCGCCCGGCTCCACGTCCGGTTCACCGGCGTTCCCCGCCCGCTCCGGACTCCTCGCGCGACGCCGTCTTAGGGGAAGGGAAGCCCTTCACCGAGAACACGTCCCTGGGGTGGCTCGGCTTGAAATCCGGCCACCCACGCACCGCTGCGCGCGCGAGAACGCGGCCCGACGCGCGCCTCCTACCCCTATCGCGAGGTAGAAGAAGGTGGTCGTTTTGCAGAAATCCCCCTATCGTATTTCATATTTTACGTGCTGTAATCAAGCCCTGTTCACTGAGTCATGAACCTCTTCTGTGCAGGTCCCCGAGAGATAGATTTATTTATGATTAGATCCCTGATCCAAATGATTTTTTCGAGTTAAAAGCATTTTATTAAGCTGAGAAGTTTGAAAATTCATAGTAAATCAAATAAAAATCAGAAAAATACAAATTTTATTGCAGTGTACTCCTATTAAGTAGATCTACAGAATGGAAAAGAGAGTGGTCCAGTGAAATGACTATTTTGCCCCTGATTGCTTGCATATTAAGATTTCTTAAATAATTAGCAAAACTAAAGTTAAACATCTTCAAAAAAATTATGAAACTTGGACATTAGTTTTTATATGATCTTTAAGATCTATGGTGATTTTTGGAAACCCTAGCATGCAAGGCTGAATTACTGTTTTGCCCCTATGTGTGTATTTAGTGTATTTTTAGGAGTATGGAAATATATACCACACCAAACTTGTCCAGAAAAATCCATAGAAAAGATATCATACTCATTTGATCCAATGTAGCCTAGAAATAATGTTTCGTGTGATTTACTTGCTGTTTGCTATGTGTTTTGAAAATGACAAGTGATAGGGTGATTTAATCAATAAAATAGATAAATGCTATCCAATGTGTTGCAAAAATTCCACCAAACTATTTAGGCTATGTTACTGTGTAAGTGTGGTTGTATATTTCTTTCATGAATTTTTGGTTGTTGTTACTTGAGGGATCCATTAATAGTTATTTTATTAGGTCTAAAAACAAAGAAAATAAAAGGGGATGTTAGTGGGCGTTCATCTTGCTAGTTTACGATTTCTCCTATCTAATATACTTGTTATGTATGAACTTATGTGTAAATGAAGCTCACACTGTGTGCGTGATTCCATTTCTCATATGCCTAATTACTATTGAATATAGATAACAAGAACTCCGCATACTGACAAGTTATGTATGATTTGCTTAATGGAAATAAACACACCTACCTTAGTAATCTAAACAACTATCGCTTGTTTTTATCGGATTACATCGTTAACATGTTACCCAGTGAACATCTGATCGTATGAGTGAATGCTTGCTCCTCGTCCACAAAAGTACTCTTGCTTAAGTAGCTTTATCAATCACCTTTCTGCCTAACCAAGAATTGGTTATCCAAATGTGAGCCTAATACTCATGCATCTCAACCACTGCATCTTGCATGGCATTCATATAGTGACGCTCATTCGCAGATATGTGATCAAGAAGCAAGTGCGTGGAGCTACTTCAACCAACGGTGGTCCAAAAGACCAACTAAGACCCAAGCACGATCTGGAGGTCCCGTCAGTCGTGTTTGGAAAGAGGAGTTGTCCAAGTGATCAAGGGGTTGCCTGGAGCAAAGCCCCACAACCCGGCAACTAACGTAATTTAGTTTGTTGAGTTGGTGAGACCTAAGCAAAGGTAGGCAGGACCATGAATTTCCCAGCTAATATAATAATTGATTATTTGATTACGCATCCCTGGCCGCCCTGGCCCTAGCACCTATATCTAGAGTTCGTAGGACGAGTTGCCTAGAATTGCTAGGTGCGAGTAGACATGAGTGAAAGGAGTCACTCGTCGCATAGGTGATTTCAAAGATTACAAAACTCTTACTATTGGGAAAGTAATATTATGCTCATGATTTAAATAGAGACCGGGCGGAGAATAATCTTATTTTATGGTGCGTGTTGTTGTATCATTTGGCTCCGCCCGAGTCGTTTAAGGCCCGTCCGCTGTTCGCCTGCTGTTTCGGCATAACATTGCTAGAGTGCTTAACCGGGAAATGGGACCGGTGAAGTCTTACCTGGGTTTGTCCGGAGTTTTCGAGGCTCCGCCCATCCACTTGCTGGAGGCCGATGGGCCCAGGGGCGCTTGTACTCGAGGAAGGGCTGACCCAGGGCACTGTGGTATCGCTCCTGAGGGGGCACAACCCGGGGGTTAGGTGGGGGCGCTTTGAATCTTGGGACAAGACAGGTGGAGATGGGGACTATATGTGGGAACGCGATGGCTAGTAAGCATATACCCCTGGCATGATAGTTATTCCCGGGAATTAAAATCGATTCGAATCGCTGATGCCCACCAGGTGTGGGAATGCCAATAACACTGTCGGGCAATGTAGTAACCACTTGAATATATTATATCTGTTACTCATGTATTCAAATACTACATGTTTGTATTGTAATGCTTACAT
The DNA here is from genome assembly GCA_030272315.1 of Paspalum vaginatum. Lineage (NCBI taxonomy): Eukaryota > Viridiplantae > Streptophyta > Magnoliopsida > Poales > Poaceae > Paspalum > Paspalum vaginatum. The sequence goes on along the minus strand of CM059020.1, from coordinate 30,660,159 downwards.
TTCTGCAAGTTATTATTATGGAGTTATATGCAAAAGATGAATCTTGATACTCTATGTTGATATACCACTGTTTAAAATCAATGGCTAAGGATCCACATGCTAGTAAGCAAGCTTTGCGTCAGCCGTAAGCCAATCCATTAAGTCCTACTGAGTAATTAGTACTCAGGGTTTGCCCCCACCTTTTGAGAATAGGTACCGGCGACATCTGGACAAGTGCTTGGAGGAGGGTAGTACCGATGGGCTCGGTGCTGCTCGCCTCGATCGTCGTTGCATGAAGACTACTAAAGTATTTTGTTTCCATGGTGAGATGTTTTCGAATTCGCTTCCGCTATCTGATTCAAACCTGCCTATTGTATGGCATTATGTTGAAACCTATATCTTTATTTCGAACTGGTTTGTAAAATAAGTTTATATATGCTATATTCAACTACCTGAGATGATGTAATTGTTGTGGCTCCATCGTGGGCTGGATGTGTATGATGTCGGTTCCTCTGGGAAAGGGTAATATCGGGAGCCGAATGACTCTCAACGGATGACCGAGTTTAGTTTGGTCTAATTACACTGCAAGCTAGAGGTGGCAGGTGTGCTTAGCCCGGATTAAATTGGCGGTTCTGCCACACTCTGGCTTCATTCGTCTCAAGCTCGGGGCTTTCTTTGGGTCAGCATCGGACCCAAGAGGTACTATACTTTGTTCCGCTGATGGTCTGCATAGCAGTTTGATGCAATCAGCATGTTGCAAATTAGATATGAAGAGACAATGGTCAAAATGTTCAGTCATACCGTGATGGCGTGGAGATACTGTCACTTGGGAGAGGGAAGGACTTCACGAATTGTGCTAATTCTGGGTCAATGTCTGATAATTCCAGTTCCTCTTCTACTGGCATATCTGGGTGAGTCGGAGGGGAGGTTGTGACCTCAGTTTCTTGTGCTCTTTTGGATCTCCTTTCACGATGCTGCAGTGGGACTTCTTCCTCCTCCTCCTCCTCGTCAATTAAAGAACTCTAGTCAATACCGCTGAGGGATGAACCCGTACTATGGTTAGTCGTCTCCTGCGCTCTGAATTTCTTGCTCGGTCTCTTGGACGGGGACATTGGATCAGGTCTGGTAGGAGAAGTCTTCTGGTTGTTGATTTGTTCCTAGATGGTTCTCTTTCTCTGGGGAACATCGGATTGTTCTGTTGACGTCCTGGCTCGGGTACGCCTTGACATCCTGGAGGCGACATCACCTTCCTTTGAGCATGTTGCATGCTCGGGGGCTTTTTCTTCTTGGGCTGCGTCTTCTTCTTCAGTATCTGCATTATCATTAGGACGTGGAATGATGATGAATGTCGCAACTTCATTATTATCTCTTCCTTGTGTCGCTGCAACCACGGCCTCCATCTCTTTAGCAGATAACTGAGATTGCCGCTTCAACATCTTGTCTGCATTATGTTGAGGAGGGTCGGACAAAAACTTCGTAATATTGCTCTGCAAAGATAAATTCAAAAATCTATTCAGTACTGAATACATTATCAGAACACACCAGTGAATTGGTCGGCGAGCTACCATACTTATAGTGAGCGTTGGATGCCATGCAGAATAAGGCTGTGGTGACCCTTCGTTGTACACGTCACCTCTTAGCATCAGGCCAACTCGGGCCTTGATTTCTTCTGCAGATATGGGTCGGCTGATCTCTCGAGGGGGATCGCTGGCCCCAATATATAGATAGGCTGGATACACTCGATCCTTCATCGGTTGAATGCTTCGGAAGATAAAATCTATAACTATGGCGTGAGCAGTCAAACCGCTATCTTTCAAACCTGAGATGTCATTAAGCAGAATTTCTACCTCTGCCATTTCCTCTGTGGTTGGTGCCTCTTCCCAACTGTTAAGCTTGGAGTTCGGCTAACGTCCTGATTGGGCTAGCAGGGATTTGCGTGGTTGGTCATGTAGAACAACTCGGAGTGCCACCCCCTGTTGCTGTCCTTGAGAGGGATATCTATGTACACTGATTTGCGTCCTCTACGCAGTTCTAGGCTAGCTCCTCCAACTACTTGTAGCACTTCATCTTGGGTGCCAGGTTTGCAATGGTACAAATACTTCCAAAGACCAAAATGGGGAGCAATCCCGAGGAAAGCTTTGCACAAGTGAATAAAGATTGAAATTTGGAGAATTGAATTGGGATTCAAGTGAGATAGATCAATGCAATAGAAGTTCAGTAAACCACGGGCAAAAGAACAGAGGGGCAATCCTAAGCCGCGGACAAAGAAAGGGGCAAAAACTAAGGACTCATGGGTATCTTCGGTGGGGACTTTTTCACCTTCGCAATCTCTCCACCCGCCCAACTCCTTGGGAGGAAGAACTCCCATTATTACAAGGTGATTCAGATGAGATTCAGAAATGGATGACATACGGAATGCCAGAAACGGCGACGGGATTGGCCGGTTTTCGTCGTGTGGAAGCCCTTCGCTTGTGTTTCCATGTTCGCCGATCGTCTTCTTCTTCGGAGCCATGGGCGCAAAGGATTCTGGCGCTGGGTTGGAAGTTTTGGGACAAGGATTTCAAATCTGGTGACCATGGCGGCGGAGTAAATGCAGTTGTTGAGAATGCAGATTCGAGTGGGAGGAACCATTAGGGTATTGGTCTTCTTTAATACTCTACGGCGTTAAATTGAGGAGTTCTGTTTTCTCTAAGGAAGTTCACAGCGTCAACATCCTATCAGTCGGAGTGGATTTTTCATGGACCACATGGAATTCAGTAGGACGTCATTCAGTCGGATAAATTGACTCAGTTATTAGCAATTTGTCGATACTTAGTGGCAGTTATATTCCAGATGATTCATTTGGCTCAGGGGTTCGCAGTTTTCATTCGATGGTACAGATTTCAATGCGTAGACTCTTTCTAAGCAGTATGACAGGGATTGTTCATAGAAGGGGTATATTTCACTTTGCAAGGCCAAATTCATGAGCAATCTAAAACTTAAAAACGTTCATTAAGAAAGGCGAGATTCATTACAAAGATGGACCTACAGATACATGAGATTCTCCTACAGTACTACATTGCTAATTAGACTAAAATCCTAGCCTAATAGCCGACACGGCGGCGCTTCTTGGGTGGCAGAGCAGCATCCTCATCACTGCTACTGCCATCGTCATCATCGTCGTCATCGTCTCCGCCGTTGTCATCGTCGTCGTCATCTCCGTCATCGTCGTCGTCGTCGTCGTCATTTTCTTTCTCCTCGTCGCTGTCCTCGTCGTCAGAACCGCTGAGACCGGGGTGGTTCAGGCCCCGGAGCATTGTCTTCTCCTTCCAGTTATACTGGTCGGAGTTGGCGTCGGAGTCTTCGTCGGCTCCCTCTGGCGGCGCCTTCCCTTTGACGTCGCCGCCGTCGTCGCTATCGCTGAACGGCTCGGCGTCGCTGGGGGGGTCTTCTTCGTCGAGACCACTGGTGAAGATTTCATTCTCCGAGTAGGAGAACTCAGGGCGGTTCTTGCGAGGGCCGGCCATGGTGTTCATGAGAAAAAGGGGTTTGGAGCAGTGGAATCTTATGCGTGTGTAAGGCAATGGAAGTGTGATTGATGGATGGGTTCTGGCTTCAGTTATATAGCAGGCGAGGTGCCGCTTCGGTTTCTGCAAGTCCGCGTATAATGATGGTGTTTGGTATTCGGATGGACACGTGTCGGTGATCCATAGACGAGACAAATCAAGAGGGTTGGATCCATGAACGGTTGGGTTTTTAAGGGAGAAGCGTATGCGGCAAAGAAAGGAATGTCTCTTCATTTTACTGGCAGTTTCCCGGTATACACCCAATGGTTGGGGAATTTTTTCTGTAAGTTTTTTCTAATTGAGACAAAGGCCTGAAGACATCAGTCGGGCGGTGTTGAGTCGAGAGAGCTCTTTTGACCTTCAAGCTGATTATTACTCAAGTCAACTTGAAGCTTGGGGGCTACACCCAATGGGTGCACCTAGTCGGTGCAACCATTGAAACGACGCAGTGATTGATTTGGGAAGAAATGCGTACTTTCAAAATTTCAGATTGTTGGGACCTTCAAGTTGATTGTTACTCAAGTCAAGTTGAAGCTCGAGGGCAATACCCATTGGGTGCACCTAGTCGGTGCAACGAATGATTTGAGAAGACAAATGATCTAGAGATGGAGTTGTCAAGGGCAGTTGGTTCTTTTTGGATCTTTAAGTTGATTGATGCTCAAGTCAGCTTAAAGCTCGGGGGCTACACCCAATGGGTGCACCTAGTTGGTGCAACCATTGGAGAGATATGAAAGTTGACTCGGCGAGACGCTTCACTCGGAGCTCTAGTTGGTTGTGGTAGTCTCGAGTCAATTGACCTCTGAATTGACTTGAGCCTTGGGGGCTTGTGGGGGATAGATATCCCCTGGCTCCTCACGGCGTGGATCCAGGACATGGGCCAACAGTGGGCCTGAGTCGGGCGAGTGGCTGTTTCCGTGGGCCGAACGCCTGGCCTAGGCCCGATCGTGGTTGCAATGGCTTGGAGATCAAGGCAATGATGGCGCAAGCTGGACAACAAACAGGGAAGTTTGGCTCAGACTCTGGTTCCGAGATTTGAGGAGATTGACGAAGATACGATGGAAACTTAGATTATGTTTGATTTTATGTAATCTGAACCGATTAGGAAATATAGAAGGAAATCAACTTGTAACCCAAGATTCCGTCAGCTTATATAAGGCGGATGAGGGACCCCTACAAAGGATAGTTACTCCCATCATAATCTAGCCCTAACCCTCATTGTATCCTCGAGAACTCGCAGCAATACAACCAACCACGAATAGGACGTAGGGTTTTACACATCTCGCGGCCCGAACCTGTATAAATCTCTGTGTCTTCATCGCTTTTCTGGTGAACCATCGAGCTACGTTGATCCCGCCGAGCCACAAAAGCTTCACGTGACCCGTCCCATGGTGAACTGCTGGTACTAAACCCCGACACTCAGCCAGCTCCCTTGGGACATGAGGCATGTCAGATGGTTGCTAGGCAAACATGTCCCAATTTCGGCACAAGAGCTGGACGAGTGCGTCTTCGTATTTGGGGTCAAGGTCAGCCCCGATGATCACCCTCTTGGTTGGGTTGTTGAGACCGAGGTTGACTCACTTCGTCTGGACAGCCGACTGCATAGCGTTCCAGCTGGGATCAGCGGCTGGGATCGTCGGCTGGAGACTCACCGCCATCTTTTGTATGTCCTCCCGAGCTACTTCGCATTCGATACCTTCTGTTGTGGCTAGCGCTGCTTGGTCACACTCGTGGGAGATCTTGAAGTCTCCCCTGACGTATTCATTCCTCTAGTTGGTTTCATCACAGAATACAATGGGAAAAGTTTTGTGCCCGAGTGGTTTCGTGCCCCGGTCGGGCACTATGCCATAGAAGGGCGTGTATAACTCCTCCAAGTCTTCCATGCTGAGCCCTAGAGCGAGTAGGGTCATCTCAAAGAGGATGTTTAGGCCTTTCCATTTGCCTATCAGTACTTTGTGCGTTAGGGATGAGCACACAATAGGGCTGACGACCAGAGGGTAGCGACCTGGCTCATCGAAGTTGCACCAGTGGTCGTCTCTGCCGAAGCTGATAGGTTGTTCGGACCACTAGTAGAAGGTTGGAGTAGATGACTGCACCAGCATGACCTGGAGATCAGTGAGCTTCTACTTGTGCTTGCCTTCCCTCGAACCGTGACCTCCATAGATGATGGCTACCTCATTGCTGACGATGGGGAAACTGCACCTATTTCCACCGCCATTGTTGTCTTATGGCTTCTTGTCGTCGCCTTGCTTGTCCTTGTCATCGGGGTCGTCTCCTTTTCCTCAGGGGAATAAATCCCTACCCGAGCAGGAATTGCAAGCTCCGGCAATTGCGGTACATACGCTGCATTCCCGGGTGGACCAGGCATGGCTTGTCGAGCATCTCTTCGATTGTTTGCTTCGGTCGCTGAGTAGCCCACAACGTTGACGTTGTTGTCGTGGCCTTGTTACTAGGACCGTTTGTTGCCTTCGCATCACCAACCGCGTTGTCACGGCGCCAATCGTTGTTGTCGCTGTGTTGGTCATGTTGGCCGTCGATGTCATGTCTCGACTCATGGTCAAACTTGTTGCACATCAGGATGTCATAGATATCCTCCCGAGCATCGGTGTACTTGTTGGTGATATTGAAGAAGGTCTCGATGTTGGCGGGGAGTTTGCTAGCAAGCTTCTCAAGGAGCCTCTTGTCTTGGAGGCCTTCCTTGAAAGCGTTGATGACGATCTGGTCGGGTACGTCTGCCACCTAGTTTCGGAGCTCAGAGAAGCGCCGGATGTACTCCTTGACCGTCTCGCACCGTCCCGCATCGTCACCGAGTGGTGGTATGTGCTGTGGAAGTTGATGACGAATTTCTCGTAGAACTAGGACAAGTTGCTGATGGAGCTCAGAGGCAAGTGTTGAAGCCATTGGAGTGCTTGAGTCCCCAACATGATGGGAACGTAGGCCAGCGTGATGTCAAAGTCTTCGTGCGTGGCCTTGACGCTGAGCGCATAGAGTCGCGCCCACTCTTCTGGATTCTTCTTCGGGTCATACCTCTCTATGTTTACTAGCTTGAACATGGTGGGCCAAGATATTGACCTAATCCCAGGGGTGAAGGCCTAGATCCCGTCGTAATCGTCAAATGGCGGGTCATCGCGGGATGGGTCATAGCAGTGGTACTCGGCGGTGGCCCCATTAGGCCGGGGGCTGTTGTCGCGTCGCCTATCGTCGCCCCCACCCGAGTTTCTCCGTGCGAACAGAGGAGTCACCCCTCGAAGCAGGGACTGATGCTTGTTGTCCCATTCTTTGCGTCGCTTGAGTTCAGCTTCCTAGGCTTGGAGTTATTTGTCATTGATACAATGGCAGAGACCTTTCCGCCCTTCTATGAACTTCCAGAGGTCATCAGTGCCGTCTTGGAGTGATTCTAAAGCATGGGAGTTTGCGCCGTTGTCATGCCCAACCTTGGGGCCCCTAAGAGCCAGCTTCTACAGCTTCTCTTTGTGAGCGGACAAAGGGAGCTCTGCCATGAGGGTGCCAATCAGCGCGATGCAGCATTCCTTGCTGGAGAAGTCGTAGGAAGACACGACGTCCTCAATGTCATCGAAAATGTAGTGAGTTGCACAGGCAGCCAAGCCTGTGCACCTCCTTTGCTCTGCAACTTCTTGTGAGGCTTGTTCTTCCTCCTCAGCAGCAGCCTTCTATTTGCACCGTCGGTCGCGATCAAGGTTGTGTTGGAGATGAGCATTGCCCAACTGGGCGTCTCTCCCGCCCTGGAGACTTCGTCAGCAGAGACGAGTCAATGTAGTTCCACTTCATAAGCTCTCAGGTCCCCGCATCTTTTTTCTCGAGGTTGCAAGCACGGCGGTCCTACGCGATGTGGCGGAACCGCCGATTTAATCCGGGCTAAGCACACCTGCCTCCTCTGGCTTGCAGTGCAATTAGACCGAACTAAACCCGGTCGTCCGTCAAGAGTCATTCGGCTCTCGATATTACCAAATCCTAGAGGAACCGACATCATACACATCCAGCCCTCGATGGAGCCACAATAGTTACATCATCACAGGTAGTTGAAATAGAGTATAAGTAGATTTACTTTACAAACTGGTTCGAAATAAAATACAAGTTTCAACATAATGCCATACGAAAGGCAAGTTCGAATTAGATAGCGGAAGCGATTTCAAAAACATCTCGCAGCGGAAACGAAATACTTTAGTAGTCTTCATGCAATGATGATCGAGACGAGCAGCACCGAGCCCAACGGTACTACCCTCCTCCAAGAACTTGTCCAGATGTCGTCGGTACATGTACTCAAAAAATGGGGCCAAACCCTGAGTACTAATTACTCAGTAGGACTTAATAGAATGGCTTACGGCTGACGCGAAGCTTGCTTACTAGCAACTGGGTCCTTAACCATTGATTTTTAAACAGTGGTATATCAACATAGAGTAACAAGTTTCATCCTTTGCATATAACACCATAATAATAACTTACGGAAATGTTAGCAATACAACACAAGCAAGTAGTATTTGAAAACATGAGTAATATATGTTTTATATTCAAGTAATTACTACGATGAACGACAAAGGTATTGGCATTCCCACACCTGGTGGGCATTAGCGATTCGAATCGATTTTAATTCCCGGGAATAACTATCATGCTAGGGTATATGCTTACTAGCCATCGTGTTCCCACATATAGTCCCCATCTCCACCTGTCATGTCCCAAGATTCGAAGTGCCCCCACCTAACCCCCGGGTTGTGCCCCCTCAGGAGCGTTACCATAGCGCACTGGGTCAGCCCTCCCTCGAGTACAAGCGCCCTCGGGCACAACGGCCTCCAGCAAGTGGATGGGCGGCACCTCAAAAACTTCGGACGAGCCCGGGTAAGACTTTCACCGGTCCCATTTCCCGGTTAAGCATTCTAGCAATGTTATGCCGACCAATAGGCGAACAACGAATGGACCTTAAACGACTCGAGCAGAGACAAAAGTTACAACAACGCACACCACAAAATAAAATTATTCTACGCCCGGTCTCCTTTTAAATCATGAGCATATTACTAATTCCTCAATAGTAAAAGCTTTCTGATTTTTGAAACCACCTACGCGACGAGTGACTCCTTTCACTCGTGTCTACTCACACCTAGCAATTCTAGGCAACTCGTCCTACGAACTCTAAGTATAGGTGCTAGGGCCAGGGCGGCGAGTCTAATGCAAGGGTTTTCAATCAACTCCTAATGCGGATGCGTACTCATCAATCAAGATAATATTAGCTGGAGAAATTCATGGTCCTGCCTACCTCTGCTTATGTTTCACAAAACCAACAAACTAAACTACATTAGTTTGCCGGGTTGTGGGGCTTTGCCCCAGGCAACCCATTGATCACTTGGACAACTCCTCCTTCCAAACACGACTGATTGGCCCTCTAGGTCGTGAGTGGGTCTTAGTTGGTCTTTTGGACACCGTTGTTTGAAGTAGTTCCACACACTTGCTTCTCAATCATGTATCTTCAATAAATGTCACTACATGAATAACATAATGCAAAATGAATGCACATTATGCGTGAGCAATATGGAAGACATCATGGAACAAGTAAATGGATTTAATTTATGCAGCTTCATGTAATCTTTGCATATGCCCAATTAACTTTACTATGCAACGCATGTATTTAGCCATATAACATCCCTTGTGATTTCAAAAGTTGGACGATGCCAAATGATTTCAAACATTTATGTCATGCATATGAATACTACATGATGCTACCACCAAAACTTTTAACAGTAAAGGAGATATAAATTAATTACAATAAACCCACCAATTTATTTGGTATTTAAGTTCCCAGATTTATTATAAAATACAAGAAAGGTTTCAGACCCTAAAACTTTTACATCCAGCATATTATGTTATGAGAGTCCTGTATAAAATCTAGTAAGCCAAATAACCAAAGTTTGATAGTACAACTAATTTCCACTTAATTATTTTAGCTTAATTCACATGCAGGTCAAAACAGCAACAATAAAATTCACAAACATACTTTTTGGGACCTAAACTTAACTAGTAAGCACACTGATTTTTTCTAGAATTTATTTCATAGAATAAGATGACTTTTTCCTATTATTTACTTTAACAGGCAATATTTTGTCATTTTCAAATCAGCTTCAAAACTTAACATGCACATCTCCATATTTAGACAGTGAGCTAAATATACTAAGGAGAGCACATACAAATTCCAGGGAGACATTTAGAGCACATACTATGTAGCAACCATTTTCATGTTACTAAAATACATTCATGATGGTGAAATAGTAATCATCCAGCCAATGCTAGAGCTACCAAAAATTACACAGAGCCTAGATATCATGGTAAAGCTAATTCCAAGTTTCAAGGTTTTTAGAGCTCATATGACCCGCATTTCTCATTTCTCTAGTTTTAACATGCATGCACAAATCCTGGGGCAAAATGGTCAATGCACAAATCCACATCATACCCAACCTATAGATCTAAGAACAAGGAGTACAATGCAACAAAGTTTGTATTTTTAAGATTTTTATTTGATTTTTAATCGAATTTCAAAGTTCTCAGCTCAACATATTCAAAATCCATAGATCCAAGAGCTGCTATTGAATTAAACCTAACTTCTAGGGGCTAGCGCGTAAGAATCTGTAGACTCATGCTACAGCAGTTCGGCTGGAAACCAGAAAACGTAAGAACACGAGGGCTAAATCGAAAAACCATCGTCTTCTTCCTTGGGCCATCGTCCTCCTCTCGACAGAGAGAGAAGGTGGACAGGGCGCTGGCCAAATCCGGCCGTTCCGGCCACAAACGGACACCGGAGGTGGCCTAGGAGAGAGAGGAGAGCGCGGGAAACTCACCCCTCACCTCGGATTCAGCGGGGAATGGCAGAGGAAGGCCGCCGACGGTGAGCTGTACGCGTGGAACTTCGGCGAGGCGGTGTGCAGCAGTGGAGCAAATGAGGCCAACGGGATTGAGGGGAGATGGTGGCGCGGTCGATGGGGATGGCCGGCGTGGTGCTCTGGTGGTGCGGGAGGGATGGAGCTGCACCGGAGCTTGAGCTCCAAGCTTGCTCCAATGGAGGCCGTCAATGGAAACAGAGGGAAAAGCTGCTCGGGTGAAATGGCGAGTGCGAGGAAGGAGAAAATGGAGGAAGGCATGCTCTCCGCTTAACGCCGCGCCCGGTCGGCCGGTTGGGCGACGTGTCGTCCGGCGCCGTACACCGGCGTCCGTGTGTCGTCCGCGGCCTGGGCGTGGTCGGACGTCCAGACTGACGGGCCCACCCATCAGTGTCACACGAAGAAAAATAAAATTCGAAATTGTAAAAATCACAGTTTGACCGCAGAAATCTCCGTCCGTATTTCGTGTTTTTGAGCATCATAGAGGCCGAATTAGATCAAGATCCAAATACAAGAAATGTTTTAAACTTTAAGGTCTACAACTTTGTTATAAACTTTGACACCATGTTCTATTGAAATTTGAAGAGAAAATTTGAATTCAATAGTGTGACCTCAGTTTGACCAACTAGACCCTAGTGTTTAAAAATTCAGTTAAGCCTAGATGGGGTCATTTTCATGGAAAATAAATTATACCAATGTTGTTCAATACTTCATGATCTACAACTTTCATATATAAAATTTTGCATGATAAATATGTTTGTTTCAAAAAAATTTGAATTTTTTTGACCGGCCAAGTGTCGGTAGATTTGATATATTGAAAGAATTTGACCTAAAACACTATGCAAACCTTTATGCATGTCACTACTCACAATACCAAAGTTGTTCATCACGGAATTGTCTACAAGTTTGCTATAAAAAGTTTGGGCTAGATCACATTATATTTTGAATTACAAACACAATTGTATTCAAAGGTTTGGTAAAACTGCAGTTTCAATTATGTGGAGTATTTCTTGTTTCTAACTTTTGAACTACCAAATGGAGTCCAATTAATTCAGGGTCTGATGCATTTGAAAAGTAATGAATCCAATTTCATTTCATAGAAAGGAATATTTTAAAGTTGTATAGTGAATTTGAAAGTAATTTCAGGATGAAGTTTGGGAAAAAGTGTCAACCTTAGACTTAGCAAAATTTTCTGAGTGTAGGCTAACTTGGTTTGGTTTGAACTTTTGGGCCCCTTAACATCTGATTTTGAAAACGGTCATAATAGTATATGAAGGTAACATCTCGAACAAAAACTTTTGTACTTGCTGTCTTGCATGAAATCGTATAAATTTTTAACTACTCAACAAATCAACGCAAGGTTTTGCATATTCAACTTGAAAATTTTGACATAGTGATTTATTGACCTAGTTATTGTTTCTCTCTAAGCATGATTAAGTCCAAATCCTTGATTAAAATTAATCTAATCGCGTGTCAAGGCTTTTGAGATGCCGAGGGCATCACACGCGGCTCCCGGTGTTTCCCCTTGAAAGGAGGGCAAATCAGGAGGGATTGGGACCTCATGTTCATGGACCTCAGTTGGGGTCGGCATACTTGCCATTGTGGGAGGAGGTGTTAGGGTCCGCCTTGGTTGAGTATTGCACCAGTGAGTGGTACTGCCGGCTAGGGTGGAGTCGACGGTGAGCCCAGCTAGAGCCCGGTGAAAGGCATCAACATGTCTTCAGCGTGGATGATGTCGTCATCCTCTGGCGGGGAGGGTCATCGATGGAGTGCGAACGCGGCAATGTGATGACACACGAGGGCTGCATTGTGTGGCCTGTAAGGGCCAGCAGTGCTGAGTGGTTTGGTGCTCGTCGATGGGACTCTGGCAAGGTAGACAACAGGTGGAGTAGCTGCTGAGTCGGATGGTGGGTGCCCGTGATGTGTTAGGCAATGGGTGCCGAGTCGGCCCTTATGGCAGGTCGGGCCTGCTCTGGTCTTGAGGTTCCACTCGGGGGGATCGTGACCTTGGTGCCAAGTGGTTCTTCAGGGGAATTGTCGTAGGGGCGGCATAGATGAGTCCGAGACCTGCTTGGGTGGAGGTCAGGTCTTGATGTTGGGCGAGTTGTTGGAGTAGCACCGGGATAGCTCGGACGATAGCGTGGACTTGGCGCCAAGTGGTTTGTTGATGTAGTCACCGCAGAACGGCTCTACTGGGCTCAGATCTTGTCGCCGAGCACCTCGCTCGGACAATTTGCTAGCCTCCCCAGATCCAAATCGGATTTGGGAACTGAGAGGTCCATTGGAGAAGTAACCTGGGTGCCACCCGGGCGCAGATTAGATCTGAGCGCCGAGTTGTTAACGGAGGACGGAAGCCCTATAGATTGGTTCTGCCTCAGTGCAGGTCAGGGATGTACGAGGGCAGTGAGGGCTGAGCCGGCCTGCACTACTGGAGGCGTCCGCTTTGGTTCACGTTGTGGACGTGCCAGGGCCGCTAGGGCTGAGTTGACCCTTGTAACAGATTGGATCTGCAGCAACCTTGGAGAAGGCGGCACCGCGGGAACCGAGGCAAGTGATATAGTCATAGCCAACGAATCGCCGATGCAGTGCATGTTGCCGAACTTGTCAACAACGGAGGTGAAAGGGCCGAAGGAGAAGATCTCCCCCAGTTGGAACTTGATCTTTGCGTGGAAAACAATTCCCATCACTATCTCTAGATCTCGCACACTAGCCCCTACCTAGCGTGCCAGTTGTCAACGTTTGATACCGGCAGCCCACCACAGGGTTAGACCTGCAGAGGTTTTGAGTTCGAGGGGGCGGTGAGGAGATCGCTGATGGTGTATAGCATGCAGGGACACGGCGATGTAGACAGGTTCGGGCCGCTAAATCGCGTAATACCCTACATCCAATATGGGGATTCGTGGATTGTATTGTTGGAATTTGAGAGTTCGGAGAGAGTTTTCCCAATGCCTTAGCTCCCCTTATATAGGCCATGGAGCTAGGGTTACAAAGCATATCTCTAAGAGATTGCATGCCGATAATCACACAAGATTACGTCTCGCAAATATAGGACTAGATCTTAACAGATACGATTCTAGCCGATCCAAGTGGATTTCCTTGGGCGCCACGCCATTTGCTACCTAGTACCACAGGTCGAACCACTCTCCCCACCTGTCAGGATGGCCCAAACAGTCGTCATAAGGTGCCCATGGGTATATGACTCCCACAACTACTATCAATTCTAGCCAGTCCTTTGGTGGACATCAGTACATCATGTTGATTTATAGTTAAAGTTTGATGGGGAGATCCCCTAAGATTCAAAAATAAAATTGTGAATATATTTTTCCATCCACATCCAAGAAAGAAACACACGTGGTCGGCCGGCCAAGTCAGCGGCTACCCAACCATACTTCAAGGACGATCCACACATGGGAGCAATAGAAGAACTGTCACCACCTCCAAGGAACATCCACATGAGTCGGATGGTTGAGTTAATGGACCAGAGGTGGCCGACCTCCCACATCATCGCTCGGCCACCAACCTCACTCCTATCTGCTTCACTCTGGCTATAAGTATGCCCTCTCACACAACCTACCTTTTGGGAAGCTATAAATAGACCATGGGAGCTCATTTGCAACTTGGACAATGTTAGTGGAAAGCCACCTTAGCATTTATGTAGAGGTGAAGTCCTGCTCTTGTATCTTAGTATGGAGAGTAGTGAGGTGTGAGTAAAGGAGTGAAGGACCTTCTGTTTTTGTATTCTTCTTGTACTCTTAGAGGAAAGAATTACTCAAGTCAAGGTTTGAGTAAAGTTCCTTGCTCTCTTGCTTTATTTTACTTTCATTCTTGTACTTGCTTGTTCAGCTACAGGTATCTATTCTGATTTTGTATTGTTGTGCTTTCTTCTTCTGCTTGAGCTTTAGAAGTAGTGAATGCTTAGAGTAGACTTGGTGCCTAATCTAGCATTTGCCTTGGTTTGTGTGCAATCCCATGCATGTGAAGACTAAAGTTGGTAGGCCCACCTGGTTATAGCGAGTGACTACCCTTCATAATCCGACCGTCGTTCGAATTGTTCATAGATGTTATAGCCAATCCTTGTAAAACATGCCTTCCTCATCTGAGTTAACTAGGTCTAGGTGATTGGAAGTTGTTTTATAGCCTCGATGTCTGATAACCCTGTCTAGCAAGGATAAGTCTATTAAGTGAACTGATTGGTGTAATTAAAGTAGTGATCCCGCTCTACTCATTTATTCCTCACATTTGTCGATTCTCTTTTTAGTTAAGTTCTACATTAATTTCTCATTGTTCCTTGTGGACTCAATACCCTAGAATACTCTTGGATAAGAAAGATACACGCAACATCCGTGTGCTTGTGGATTAAAATAAGTTAGGCTAAGGAATGCCAACACTCACCCAAAATCACACATTTGCCAATAAGGGTAGGGTTCTTCCCCTCGAGTGCTATGATTTGATGTTGGGCATATTTGGTTGGAGTAGAATAGTCCTATGTGGGTGAACCAACAAAGGAAGAAAATTGGTTTTAGTACTTCTTTGATATCCAATATATTCTCATGCTCAAATAAATATGTTAAATCTTTTAAGTGCTCATCAACAATCACTGAAACAGTTAGAGATATGATTCCACTTTCAATCTCCTCCCTTTTGTGACTATTGACAACACAACTAAGAATGATTGAAGAATCTACAGATTAAATAAGCCTTCTGAATACATGTACATGTAAACCCACTAAATTTGTGCTTATTTATAATTTCCAAGATTTGGCTTTAGGTGGAAATAATGCACAAACATAGGGTAATGAAAGTGCCACACAACATACATATATTCAAGGGGTGCAAAAGGAAAGTGTCACGAACGAATGTGATGCATATGACATGATATACACTCCAAGAAGGAAAGAGATAACAATACATCACTAACAAGAACTAAGAATCATCACAAGCTTAGGGGAGCAACATAGAGAAAGGTTCAGCATGAAACAAATCAAGTTTCATTCCTACTTAGTGGTAAAGTAGATGATCACATAGATAAACTTTAGTGGTAACTAACATTTGTATGACGTTATAGGTTCATAGATCTTGGTGTTTCTTGCAAACCATAAAAATAGTCGAAGATAGAGGAGCAACCGCATCTGAATCCACATACTAGGTAGTCTAGTGATACACCGGCCAGAAGTCATTAGAGCATGAAGATTGAAGACTCTGACATGTTTTACACACATTGGACATTGTGGTGAATCTTCAAATAGAGCAATAGTCAACTCGAATGGCTAGTTGGGGGAAACACTCACTGGACAGTCAAGTGTTCACTGCAAAAGTATCAACTTTTCCTAACAGGTAGGCTGATGGTTTGGGCTATAAATACCTCCTTGCCCGACCACCTTAACATTCTTAAGTACATATCTTGGCACAACCTAGTCCTTATGAGCACTTGCTTAGACCGCTTAGTGTATTACTCTTGGTTGCAACCACGGTTTGCAGTTAGGTTTCTGTGCTTCTTGTTGATGGTGCTTACACGCTCATCACCTTTCGTGTGGAGCTTGTAAATCTCATGAGACTATGCACTAGATTGTGGAGTGGCTATCACCTTACTTGTAAGAGGGAGAGATGCCTCTGTGTTTTGGCCAAAATACACCACAGTGGAGGAGGCAGAGAGCATCATCTCCATAGGAGTTCCCACTCGCACGTGGGGAGAACTAGGACTATTTGTGGAGTTACCTAACTAAGAGTTTGGCTCTTGCGCGAACAACCTTGCTCTTGATTCTTGCGTGAATTAAGGAAGAGTAAAACCCTTGTGATGGGCTCCAATGCGAACTAGGGGAAAGCTTGTATGTCGTCTTGATATCTCAATAAAAAAAATCATCAAATCACTGTCAATGAGAGTATATATTTCTACCACCCTTTTTTTACATTCTTCACTTACATTGTTATGATTGTGTGCTTATCCTCCTAATTTTGCTCAATTCTTGGATTATATCTAGCAAAGTTCTGCAAAATCTTAGTGCACATTTATATTATATATTGCATAAATTTTAATAAAAATATTTTTGTGAACATAATTTTTTAGAACTCATAATTAAAAGGACGACGTTATGGTCTACTTTCATCAACCACAAAATCCATGTAGGTATTGTGGCAGAACCGCCTAGATTAACCCGGATTTAGTGCTTAATCACTAGATCCGGACTAACCTCGGTAGTCCTTCAGGACGTAGGTATCCTGACTTGGCCTTCCCATCCGGATCGAGCTTGATTTTTGGGGCGACTCTCTAAGGAGTCCACAGGTTACAACATACACATCACATTTATTACATAAGTTAAAATATTACACATAGGGTTTGGTACTTATTACATTCCGCCTGATAAGTTCTTCAGCCATTTAAACAAAAGTAGCATAGTTCCCATGTTTCTCCAACCCACGCACACACCTTAACTGCTTCAGTTGTAGCCAAGCTTAATTCAGAAGAAAGGAGGATTCAGATAAGGGTCCCATTCAAACCACGTGTATTCCGCACCTGTAAAAGAATAGGCAAGAAGCCTGAGTACTATTTACTCAGTAAGACTTACCCGACCACTGGGTCGAAACCCGACTTCCTAACTCAAGGCTGGGGTGGTTAGGTCAACTCACACTGCGCAGGCCTAATAGTAAATCCTTAGCTTTTAGAATTTAGTTCACCCTTTTAGTTATTACCTGATCATGCTAAGTTATTCCTACTCTACTAACCCACCAGGACCCACCAAGACAAACATGTTGTCAAACATTCATCATTAACAAGATCAATTCTCTTACTACGATGTTGGTCGCGATCAGACAGCTTACAACCGGCAAGCCACAGACGATTCGAATCGGTTTTCCACCTCTCGAGATGGATACTCAGACACCCGTCGTATGTGTGTACACCGACCCCACATACGACAACCCAACATCCAGTGCCACCTAGCCGGAACCATCCTCACCGAACCCGGGTGTCAGTCCTTCGACACCCGCCCAACCTCCTCCTTCCAGTTGGTCTCGTCTAGTTCCGTGCTTAGGTACAACGCGGGGTCACGGCGGTGACGGCGGTGGAGGCGACAGCGACGGCGCGGGGCGCGGGACACGGCGCGGCGCGGGAGCGTGGGAGTGCTGCTCCCCGCGCGCCGCGGCAGGGAAGAAGACCCCGCCCCCCCCCCCCCCCCCCCCGCGGTCCCACCTGTCAGCACCGCCTGACAGGGGGCGCGGGTGGCGGGTGGGCTGGCCGCCACGCGGGCCGCCGTCCCCGGCTGGGCTTCGTCCAGCGGGCGCGTGGCCGCGGGCTGGCCAGCTGGCCCGCGAGGCTCCCCCCTGCTTTTTTTTTTACTTTTACCCTTTTCATTTTTCACCCTAGATTTTGACATTTTTCGACAGGGGTCCAAATACAAAAGTGAAAGGGCTTAATTTAAACTACCATTTCACATTTTTGCCCCTGTAGAACTCCAAATTTTTAAGAAGGCCTCAAATTTAAATTTGAATCAAATTTTTGAAAGGATAATTAGGGTAAATTGCAATGCACTTCAGTGTTTTAAAAATACGTAGTATTACAGGTATGTAATCGGATAATTATTCGGATAGCCTTTTTTCATCCATGGTGAGCAAATAGGACTTATAATTTTCCTTCCGAATTTTTATTCTTATTTTTGGTGTTAAAATTGTTCATATCCATAAAAAAATGAATCTCAAATCTATTCTATGTTTGCTAAAATGACTTTGGACATAATCAGATTCAGATACGATCGGATATGGATACTTTTTAACCTTTTTCTATATTGCAAGAAAATGAGGCTTCATTTTTTTCATCCAATTTTATATTCTTATTTTTTTTCTAATGAAATTGTTATAATGCATGAAAAATGAGCACAAAACTCATTCTATATCTATTCGAAAAAAATAAAACTTATTCAGACGATTCAGATGTCTATTTTACACCCCTAAATCCATGCATAAACAAGTAAATGCGCATTAGACCAATGGCCTTTGAATTTTCTTAAGTCCAGTTACTTTGTACACTTACAAAGAGCAGCAAATGCATGTCTTTGTCATCGTGGCCACAAAATCCAGCCTAGAACTCACGTGTTTTTAGGGCCCATTTGGAACCCATTAATTTTGCAGGATTTTCAAAGGAAACCATCTCACATTCCAAACATGATTCTTGTGCCTACACACAGACCCTCTCCTTTGGTTGGTCTTTGGATAGCTATGCTCATTTTCCCCCCAAGCCCCAAAGACCAAAAGGCGGCATTGGCCATCATTAATACATAAGCACACTTTCGCTATTGTATCAAAACTATAGCAAATCATCTAACAATTTTTGAGTAAAATGTGGCTCACATGAGTTGCAGCATGCGCTTCAAGCGAAACATGTTGTCAAGTAGTACTCAAGTATACAAATATGCCGTACATTATGAACCGCGGATTATACGCCCTTTTTCCTAGTCATGATATAAGTAATTTCATCCACTGTATTTATCAGCCCTAGAACCGAGTTGAATGAAAACTTTCAAATGCGTTACGTTTTTTTCATGAATTTGGATTGATAATTCTAATTCATGCCAACTTCCTTTAATTAATTTGCATTGGACTTGAAGCTTTGATTGGTAAAGAACATAAAAGTGAAAACCTTACTAGTTGGCTTGGTGACCAAAGCATTAGATAAGGGGGGAAAGGGGTAAAAAACCATAAAAAGTGAAATCGTACTACTTGGCTTGGCTGAAGATATAATATGCGACAAACTAGATTCAATAAAGAAACATCGTAACGGCAATAAATTAGATACTTGCTGTGGTGCTAGCTTCTATCATATCGAGATTTGGATTGTGATACTGGAGGATATATGTTTAGGGCACGTTTGGTAGCAAAGTTTTCAAATACTATAATTTTAAAATACTATGGTTTGTAGTTGTATATGACATAAATACTATAGTTTTGCTATACTCCAGTAAAACTATAGTATTTTTCAAAACTGTGTCGTGTTTAGTTACACAGTATCACATCCGCAAGCATAGGCAATCTGTTGGCATCTCCCCCACCGCCATCTCTCTCCGCGCAGCGAGTGGGCCGCACGGCCCCCTCCGGCGAGGGGCCACGGGAGCATCCTCCCCCACTGCAGCGGTGGCGGTAGCGTGGAGCGGAGGAGCGAGGCCGCGGCACGGTCCAGGTCAGCGCGAGAGGACTTGACGACGTCGATGGGCACCGTGGCCCGTGGCAATGGGCATCGGCACAGAAGGATGCCGACCAGCCAGAGCAGCCCGACGCGAGAGGGAGCAGCATTGCTAGAGCGCCCCGCTGGGAAGGAGGTGGGCTGCGCTGGCGGCCACGCCCTACCGGGAAGGAGAGGGCCGGCACGGGCGGCCACGCCTGCCGGGGAGGAAGCGGGCCGCGTGGTCGGGAGCCCCTCACCGGGGAGGAGGCAGGCAACGGAGCCTCACCGAGAGGAGGCGAGTGGTGCACTGCGGGGAGGAGGCGGGCGACGGAGCCTAGCCAAGAGGAGGCGGGCAGCAGCACCTCACCGGGGAGGTGAGGGACGACACGGGTGGTGGCGCCTTGCCGGGCTGGTGATGGCCAGCACGAGCGGCAGGAAGGGCGGACAGTGGAGGAAGACGGCGGGAGGAAGGGTGCGGCGGGGAAGAAGGCTGACGGGATAAACTTCCACCGGAGAGAACTTTGGAAAACTTTGGTTGGTAATGCAGTATCTAATACCACAAAAATACTACAGTGTTGCATAAACCGTGGTATTGAAAACTCTATTTTGTGGTGGCCAACCAAACAGATTTTGATCTAAAATACCACAATATTGCCAAGTACTACAGGTATCACTTAGAAACCATGAAAATGCTACACTACCAAACAGGCTACACTACAGTATTACGAGCAGAAGAGTATTCATCACTTGGAACATGCTACATTCGTAGAACGGGGCAATTGTGCTACCCAAACAAAGGATCAAACAAAGAATATTGTTTCCATGCATATATAGAATTGAGACTTTTGTCGTGAAGCAAAAATGTCACGACTACACTAAAACAAATTTCTGGAACATAATGTTTTTTCAGCATAAAAAGGAAAATTCATCAGGGTATATGCATGCAACACACAAGGTCCAACATTCATATCTCGTTTAAAATGAAATCCACAAAGATCATTATTCGGGGATGGATTCCCCGGACCTATGTTGACCATCAAATCGAACAGAACTATGGTAGGGACGCAAGCTATATATTTATCCATATATATGCAACAGCTTTGGAGCCAAATGGGACGGGGAATAAGAAACCAAAGTTCATGATAAAATACACCATAATTAAAAAGGGAAATAAGGATTCAGATACCTAATGCATGCGTCGAAATATGGATTGAAATATAATTGACATTCCTCTCTTGTCAAACAAAATGTTGTTAAATACCATCAGTACAAAAACCAAATTATACTAACAGACTCATCCTCGGACCTTGGGTAAAGTAGTGCCGACGCATAGAGATGAGACCATGACTTGCATAATTGCATTCATAGCTATGCATCAAAAGTTCACAACCGTCGAAAACAGAACAGCAACAAAACCATAAGTACAAGGTACCTGGATTTATTTGTAATTAAAATTCACCAGTTGAAAGGAGAAAACAAGGATGAAAAGAGAGAAAATGGTGCTTCCTGAGACATTATATATTTATAGTTGCCATCATTGAATAGTTTGCATCCATTGCATGATCGATGGACCATGCATGCAAGGAAGAAAATTTGGCTCAAATCGAATCTGATATCTGCAGTGAACCCTAAATCCCTCCCTCATTTTAATTACTATACCGCAATCAAAACCCGGCAAAGAAAAAGAGGAATGGGAGAAAAAAATCAGATAATTTAGTACAAAGGAATGATAAACCCTAGCTAGTAAGCCTATCTACCTTGCTCCCAAACACTTGCATGCACGACAGTTGACAGTATGAGCTTCCATGGCTACCCTCTCCGAAGCTTCAATCCGGCGAAGCAAAAGCTGGTGGTATGAAGTGCCGTGCTGGACCTGCTGGTCATCACTTGAGAAAGACATCAAACCAGAAGAAGGGCTCCGGCTCGTCCCACAGCAGTGCCGCCGCGTAGTCCTCCTCCTCCTCGCCGCCGTGGTAGTCCCAACCCGCGTCCCCGGGCGCCTCCTCCGGCGGCGTACCCGCCTGTGGCGGCGGCTCCAATAGCGACGTCGAGGAGGCCACTGCGGGCGCGACGGCTGGTAGATCCTGCGAAGCCACCCGTGGCGGCGGCATCGTTGTGGTCACCGTGGACGCCGTGGCCGTGCTGGCGTAGTACATCGGCGGGGCCGGCTGCTGCTGCTGCTGCGGCGGCAGGTGGTACTGGAACTGGTGGTGGTGGAAGGCCGGCGTTGGGGCACCGGCGCCTGGCGGCGGGCGCGGCAGGAGCGGGCGGAGCGCTGGCGGCGCGGACGAGGACGATGATGCGTGCGGGTGGGACGAAGTTGCGGCGAGGGAAGAAGGCAGCGGCGGCGGGGAGGTGAGGTTGAGGTGCGCGCGGGGGCCGTAGAGGAGGAGCGCGGCGCGGTCGTAGGCGCGCGCGGCGTCCTCGGCGGTGGCGAAGGTGCCCGAGCCACTTGCGGGAGCGCTTGCGGGGCTCGCGGATCTCCGCCACCCACTTGCCCCAGCTCCGCTGCCGCACGCCGCGGTACCGGAACTTGCCGTTCTCCGGCCCGCCCTTGGGAGCCTTGCCCTTCCGGCCTTCGCCGCCGCCGGCGGCTGCTGCTGCCTCGTGATTGTTGGGTTCCATGGGCAGGGAGTGGCGCCGGTATAAGAGGAGAGAGAGAGAGAGAGAGAGAGAGAGAGAGAGAGAGAGAGAGAGAGAGAGAGGGATGGCCGGCCGGCCGGGGGAAGCTGTGGACTGTGGCGTGCTTTGGGGCGAGGGTGCTAGGGATGAATGCCGAGGTGGATGTGCTTGGCGGAGAGGGGCGGTGGTCAAATATAAAGGGAGGTGAGAGAAGACAGAACACAGTGCAGTACAGCGAGCATCCAGTGTGAAATGGAGGGGGGTAGAAACGGCCTTTTTGGGCTTTCGCTGTGGCCAGCAAAAGGCCACGCGCCACCCCGGTGCGGGAAATCTCTGGCTGGAGTAATTACGGGAGCCTGCATGTAAAGGCTACAGAGCAGAGCACAGGTGATGGAGCAATTGCCTTGCTGCTGTTGTTGCTTGCTACTCCTGTGTGCAGTGCTGTGTTGCATCAGTGCATGCATGCGG
Organism: Paspalum vaginatum; assembly: GCA_030272315.1. Classification (NCBI taxonomy): domain Eukaryota; kingdom Viridiplantae; phylum Streptophyta; class Magnoliopsida; order Poales; family Poaceae; genus Paspalum; species Paspalum vaginatum. The sequence continues at coordinate 30,637,516 of CM059020.1, read as the reverse complement.
GCGCAGGATCGATGTGTGGTCTGTGTTATGTCACGTGTGTGCTGATGACTATTGATGTGCCTACGTCTCGGTTCAGTATACTATCAGCCATCACTTCACTTGGATCAGATCAGATCAGATCATACAATGAGATTACATACGGCTTGCTTCGTGTCTCCAACCCCTCTCTACCTATTATATCTGCCACCAGTTTTTTTCTTGGAAATGACTTCTCCTAGCCGTCAACTCCATTTCCCAGTGCTATCAACGGACAGGAGTAAAGACCCCTGCTTGACATGTCGGCATTCAATGTCCTTAGTCTCGCGCAATAAGTGAAACCATGAATTACGGCTCGTGCAAAACGCTATTTTATTCTAATAAACCGAGTTTAAAATATGAACAGGAGAAATAGAATGTGTTAGAATGTGTTGTCTGGGATGGAAATGGCGTTAATTAGATAATGTTTGGTTCCAACTGGTTAACATACTACATTTTTGGGTAAATATCTTAGGTGTTTCGTTCATGTGATTTTATAGAATTCTTAATGTATCTAGACATACATGTATCCAGATACATCCGAGAATTCCAGTAGAATCCATGGAACCAAACGCTCAAAAATACCATCAGATCACGAATGTTGTGTGCACAAGCCAACACGTTTATTAGCTAATAAGGTCGGGTGATACAATTCATATGGTGTGCAATTAGCTAGTTTTAGCTGGATTGAGTGGAACTAGCTAATAAGATAAATGTTAGCTAAGATCCAGCTAATTGCTAGCTGGTCTACTAGCTAGCTATAATTGGATCTTTAGACACTATTTCCTAGCATAGTGCCTCTATTTCAAAAAGAATATATACACTATGCTAGGATTTTCTAGATAGATTATTAGTCATGAAAAATGACTATATGTGTTATTAATAGTTATGTTAATTGGACTAAAAGCTTAGGAATGTGCCTTAGAAAGGTAAAAACGAATTTCGGAACAGTAAAAGCGAAGTATCTATCTTTTGCATCCAGAGCCATTTAATGCATAAAGCCCAACCCATTTTTCCGAGGTTGAGCAGACCGAGCCCATCATATTGCAAAGATTGCTAAACTTGCTTCCATGCAACAAGACAAATACCAGGATTCGCCTTCTCTTGCCCCTTCCAAAGGAATCCTTTTTGCGACTTATTTGTTGCTTTAATGGCCTACTTGGGGAGGTCCATAGCTATCATTAGGTAGATCGCTATAGCAGAGAAAACCACGTTGATTGCTAAGTAGGCGACCAACCTTGCTCATGAGCGAAGCCTTCCAGCATGGGAGAGTGTCTGCTACTTTATCAATAAGTGGTAGGCACACTGCTTTAGCAGTCTTACCAATAGAGAGGGGAGTCCAAGATAAGCACAAGGAAAACCCTTAATCTCACAAGGTAAGCATTCAATAATAATGCTCAAATCATCCTCTGTACATTGAATTGGAATAACCGAACGCTTCATCGTATTGGTGTTGAGACCTAGTGGTGTGCCTACGATAATTAAAACCAGAAGCTAATTACAAACTTGAAGATCACTCATTAAAGGCTAGAGAAACATCACAACATCATTAGCATGTAAGGATAAGCGAAACTTTAATAGCTACTGGCTGAAGAAGGTTGTTGGCAGTAGCAAAATTCACTAGAGTTCAGGACCTCCGTTACAGATATGAATAGCATGGGAGAGAGGGTATCTCCCTACCACAATCTCTGGTGGTGCACGGTGTTTTCTCTAGGGTCCCCATTAACTAGGATTCTTGTGGAAGAAGTACAGAGCAATAGGCAGATCAAATTGCACCATCTAGGGCCAAAACCAATATGAGTCACGGCCTCAATAAGGAAGAGCCACGACACTAGTCAAAAGCCTTTGAGATGTCTGGTTTAAGAAGCACATGAGGTTCTTTGGAATTATGCAGGGCTCTAGCCATTTGTTGAACTACAGAAAGTTATCATAAATACTTCTCCCTTTCACAAAGGCACTCTAGTTTATAGAAACCAATCTTGGCAATAGGGGGGCTAGCCTATTAGCTAAAATTTTTGTCATAAGCTTAGCAAAGCTGTGAATAAGACTGATTGGCCTAAAATCTTTGACTTGCACAACATTATCCTTCTTGGGTAACAGAGTTATAAAAGTTGTATTAAGAAGTTTAAACTTGGACACATGACCCCTCTATATAGCATTTAAGTCCAATAACAGATCCTCTTTGATAACCATACAACAATCCCTATAGAAATGCCCCATAAAACCTTCCAGTCTGGGCGATTTGTCAAGAGTCATGTTCTTAATGGTCTTCTAAACTTCATCTTCTCAGAAGGCGTCTTCCAAAGAGGATAAATCGTGTTTTGGGATATCCAGGGCTGAGAGGTTTAAGGTGAAATATCTGTCCACTGTTGTACCAATTAGATTTTGTTATATCTATGATGATGCATGGACTCAAAGCATGTATTTGTTTTTCTAGCCATCCATATTAAGCCTATGTTAGTTTCTACGTATATGTTGGTGCAGAGAAATGCAACACAAGAAGCGATATATATGTTGCATCAATAGTAGCCTAACCCTAGGTTTCTTTTTATACATTATATATATATTAGGTTCCAAAAATGTCTATGGAAACTTTGAGAACTCCCACATATATACCTTTTCTAGGATTTGTCAATTAAGCATTTCTAACTTACCCATCAATATGCAAAGGATTACATATTTACATATATGGATAATATGTTTATATATATGGACAATATGTGTCGAAATCATAAGCGTTCAATATGGCAGTAAAGAATTTCCATGACAACCGACATTTACTTCTTGAGTATACCATGAAAAATGCACTTAGATAGGCTTAAGCAGTTCATTAGCACTCATTAAGCAACAGTACTTACTTAAGCACCTTTGGTATCTTTTAAGCACAGGGTGCTAAAAGCAGCATGTGAAAATAAACCATTTTTTTAGCTCAGCACCTCCTTTAAGCACCTCCATTGTACATGCTCTTAGAGTTGTCTTTGAAATAATCCTATTTACAAAGGCAATCCATTAAAAGTGTTTGCCTCTAGAAGTGGCCTACTTTCACATGTAGATGCTTATACATGTTTATGTCTCGAAATTGGTTCATTGCCAAAGGCACGCTATACAAGCAAGTGAGCAACCACCGTTATTTCTAAGAGAGAATTACTTATTTGGCCCAAAAAATTTTGGCGATTCCTTCCTTGGCCCAGAAAATTGTTTCCCCTACTCGATCCTAGAAATTTTGTTTCATTCCTTTCTTGGCACTTCCGTCCATGTAGAGCCATAATGGTGTCAAATGGAGTAACAAGAAAATCCCCAAAAACACTTTCTGGTCCCTATACATAACCAACCTGCTTCCATATTTTTAATGGAACTTACTACACACATTAAATAAACATTTCTATATTATTTAACTTTACTTCAACATCATTATCATTTTCAAAACACCCATTAAGATTTATATGCTAAGGTTCAAACTTTTACAATGAGCTACATATACAACCAACGGAACATACAATTTTTGTGTAATATTTCAAGCACTCTTCCTAGAGCAAGTATTTTCCAATTCAATTTTATATCTAAAAACAAAGACAATGGTAGATCTGTATTTGTAATTTAACTATAAATTCTCGGGCTGCAAAAATCACCACAAAGCCAAATTATCATATGAAAGCTATTGTCCAAGTTTCATGATTTTTGGAGTTCATTTAGCCCATTTTTGGTATTTCTTTTGTTTTATATAACTTGCAATAAACTGAGGGCATAAAAATATTTTTCATGGATCTCCATCTTTACCATGGAATACAACTCAACAAAGTTTGAATTTTTAGCATTTTACTCAATTTTTAATAGATTTTTAAATGGACGGAAAAGAACGAAATAAAATTTCTGGATCGAGTAGGAAGAAAAAAGTTCTAGGCCAAGGAAGGAAGCATCATAATTTTTTTGGCCAAATAGGTAATTCTCTCTATTTTTAAAGGCGGGCACTTATGTTACTTGTCCCTATATCCACAATACCTGTATTGTATGATAGTCAATCTTTATGAACTTTTTTTTGCTAAGAGCTACTCTCACAATATAAATGAAAATTTATTGGCACTTTTGTACAATCATATCAGATCAAGGGAAGCTATCGGTGCTTTAGTACAATGAATTAAGTTTGTAATATAGAAAATACATTTCTATTGACACTTTCCATATGATACCGTGTACGTGTTGGTAGGGGTGTCATCGGATCGAATACGAACAAATATTATTCATACAATATTTGTTTTCATATTTTTGCTTCGGATTGGGATCGGATATAGATATTGATCAAATGTGTCGGATAAGACTTGAATGATTATCGATATCATATTTATCCAACTTTAAAGTACTCGAATACGGATACGGATCGAATATTAAAAGTCTAGATTCGAATACAGATCGAATTTTAACCTTTCTAAACGGATCGGAACTCAAATACGGACGGATAGTATGTGTACCATTTTACACCCTACGTGTAGGCGTGTAAAACACACGTCGATCATGATTTAGATCCTGTCTTCCCAGCAAGGGAAGTTATGGAACTAGCATATGCATGCTGCAGCTGGAAGACTCCAAAAGCAGGTGCACATACGGACAGACCAAATTGGCATCCTGCTGAGTAGCACTGACTACTGACCTCCTGGCGTCCATCCCGCAAAGTACTTATTCCCTACGCCCACGCTAAATGCACCCGGTATTCTAAAATCATAACTAATACTCCCTATCTCTCCGTACACGAAAGAACATCGTAGTGTTTAAAACAAAAATATAACATTTAAATTTGTCCAGGAAGTGTCTATGGCTACTTTGTCAATTTAATATGTAGGTCTAATATAGTCTTGCAGAGGTACTCATGGTTTCATAGGGGTCGTTGGGTGTGCGTGCGTGCACTCATGGAGTAAATATTCGTACCTGTATAAGCGATACTGTGTCTGTGTTTTGAGAAAAACTATTATAAGACAACCTTGGTGCTGGATTTGTTTTGGACATGGTACGGCACAGAAGCTTCTGTCGTGGACATAGTAAAAAGAGTTTTTTTTTTAAATAAAAGCTTACAAGGCAATTGGACAGATGCTGCATCGGGAACAAGCAAAAAACTTATTTTTTAGTATGCGAGAATAGGCCCACGGAGTCGGAAAAAAGATACTAGTAAGTTTAATTATTACGCCTTAAAAAATACTCCCACTATAATCCAAATATATTTTAGATGAATTGCTAATAGTTATGAAAAATGATCTAGGTCAGTCATGTTAATTATCCTGACTAAAATACTTGTGTATACGTCTTGAAAAGTAAAAATAATTAAATATATACACACCTTGAAAGAAAAAAAAAAGCTGCAAGAACATATATGCCATTGCTTTAGAAACTTTTGCCAAGAGCAAATGAAGACATAATAGTAGAATTAGCGTCTGATTATCTTTTCCTTGTTTTCAAGTTTTTCTTTACTTTTCGTTCAGCTTTTCTAGCTAAACAAATTGTAATAGTTTGCCTTCGTGCAGCCCAGCCACAGACAAGAAACTTTCCCTACTATCTAAAAAATGTTGCTTACATCCTTCCAGCAGTGGGATGTATGGGGCTAACTGCAAACCAGAATCAAACGGTTGGAATCCCCATGGAGGAAATTATTACTCCTCCAAGAAAACGAACAAAAGCTCATCTATGCCTCCTTGTGGTGCCGACGTCGCATGCAACTGCACTGCAAACAGTCCATGGGAGCACATACGCTGATACGGATGGAGCATTGTCCGCTAGCTCGATAGGCACTGCACACTGGGGGTACTAAGAATCAAAACCGATCAGCTTGTCACTTTACGGCAGTGTACTCCGGCGTAAAGGAGGTACATCATGCTGCTCCCTCCATCCCAATTCATATTTCATATGTTGTTTGGTTTTTTTTATACACAAAGTTCTACCAACTTATTTTATTCAAAAAATTTGTGAAATATAGTAAATTCAAATTATAATTAAAATATATTATATGGTAAATTAAATCACAATGAAAATAAAAAATAATTATAAAATATTTTGAATAAGACAAGTAAATCAATTTTGATGTCAAAAAGTCAAAATGCCTATGAATTAGGACGGATGGAGTAATATATGCAGCTAGCGCCATAGGTAACATTTCTTAGGGAGCAAGGAATCAAAGGGGTTCCTTAGGGAGCAAGGAATCAAAGGGGGGACAAACGGCCTGTTCGCTTGATCTACTTTCAGCTTTTTTTTCAGCCATAGAACAGTGTCTTTTTTTCACAATCAAACAGCCATGGAACAGTGTTTGCAGCTGAAAGTAGCTGCAACGAACAGACCGAAAGTAAATTTGTACCATGCAACTCAATTCATTAAAATTAGATTTGTTTGAAATGCTATTGACTGACATAATTCACAACATGAAATCGGATTTGGAGTGCCATGGATCCAAATTGTTCACTCCAAGTTGAATCATTTATTGAGGTTCTCACATGGAGTGAATAAATGGCTGAGGACCTATTATGGCTTGCTATGGCAACCACTATGCCTCCGTTTTTTAAAACCTTTATTTAGGGTCTGTTTGGTATGGCTCCACTCCACCTTTTGCAGCTCTATTTCAATTTGTTTCAGCCAAACGGACGCAACTTAAACAACTCCAGCTCTAAAAAAACTTAGAGTTAGAAGCTAACTCTAAGAAATTTTCGGAGCTCTTGGAAAGGAGCTCCCAAAATGCATTTTGGAGCATAGACATGGAGTTCTGTAGTATTTACCCACGTTGCCGCTGGATACAATCCCATACCGGTTCGGTCAACTCGCGATTCGTTTCTTCCGGACGCGAAGAACGGGCGGCAGCTGCGGAATCGTCAAGACATGGTTGATGAGGTTCTGGTTGTAGGTCTGCGCGTTGCCGGTGCTTGCGTCGTCTCCCCCGGCCGACAGCCACCCGCTCGGACACGACGATGTCGACGCTGCCGGCGCCGGCGTTCTCGACCGCGGAGTACATGGTGTCGACGAGCGCGTCGAAGAGGTTCTGGTACGCGTTGCCGCCGTCCTGCACGACGGTGCCGGGTGCGGTGAAGAGCGCGTAGTCGAGGCTGATCTGCGCCTCGTTCTTGGTGTAGGCGAAGTATGAGTAGATATTGGCGAGGAGAGGCGCGCCGGTGCTCCGCAGGTACTGCGCGATGGGTACCATGTATTCCTGCGAGAAGGTGCCCTGTGAGGGCGGGAAGCCCTGCGTGACGCCGCTCTGCAAGGTCGTGGACACCTGTCGTAGCCTGGCTGGGAGCTTGGGCGGGCTGCCAAACACACCCCTTGATGCTGCTGCCGCCGAGGCCGGCGTTGGAGAGCGCGGCGTTGAGGTCCTTCATGGCGGGGAGGATGCTGCTGGTGTCCCCGCCGGACACCTCTTTGCCGACGGCGATGTAGCGGAAGGAGACGCCAGGGAAGGCCTGCACGTTGCTCTGCACCCAGGAGGCCGCGAAGCTGGGGTCGGAGGCCATGGAGCCGAGGTCGGAGTTGGCCACGTCCATGATGAGCCCGATGCCCGTGCCGCTCAGCTCGTTCAGCGCGTTGGTGGCCGGGAAGTAGATGTGCATCAGGTTGATGCCGTTCGACTGGTACAGCTGCCAAATGACTGAAATACTCTCATATCTTTAAATTTTATTATCGATGAATAGTTGTTCTTATCAAGATTGGCCGCGTATTGTTGTGTAATAATAATTTGTCGATGAATATTTGATCCAAATCATGAACGTCTACAGCCTACACGTACATGAACAGGATCCTGCATCAGGACCACCTGCATGGCCAGTGACATTGATGCATGCATTCAGCGTACGGAACAACCCGTCAATTTGGCCATGCAAATCTAAGGATAAAGTGGGTAACTGAAAAAACCATATATTAAAGAACCCAGAGTGGAGTTACAGGCCAAACATTTCTTCTACCCACTCTAACTTTATGGTAGAGCTGCTCTATGGTGCAGTTGAGGGAGTGGAGTAAAAAACGTAGAGCAGAGCCATGCCAAACAGTCGCTTAGACCTTCCTATATAATGATATAAGACATGTGGTGTATTGTTTTTTATTCAGCCTTCCAATGTTCCAATCTGCAATCCCTATACCTTGTGTAGCTTTTTTCTCCATTGTCTTTTGTTTCTTTTTTTTTGGTGTTTTTTTGCTTGTCCGCAACTGGAGTGAATCATCCAGATGATATATAGTACACTAGATGATATATATTTTACAGTGGTTGAAAAGGTACCCACCGGTACCGAGCGTACCACTCGACTTTAGTCTTTCTAGCTGAATTATTGAATAATTAAAATAATAGAAAAATGATATTGGTACCGGTCCCAACATTTCTGTTACCGGACCTATCTATTTGGTACCACTTGGTACCGGTACTGTGGTACCGCCTTCTTTTTTTTTCCAACCACCGTATAAGTTATAATATAGTATATAGCAGAGGGTGTTTGATTCACTTAGAATTCTATTACATATGGATGTATCTGGACACATATATGCCATTCCTGGATAATGGGATATATATTGATCTAATCACTTTTGTGATTCCAGAATGCCTTTATAGATCCACTTGCCCGCTCTGTGGACCATTCTTGTATTGTATCGCAAAGAGGGGAAAAAACAACGCTCTTAAAAAAGAGAGTACTCCATGACAACGGCGCGGCAAGGCAAGCAAGCATGGCCCTGACTTGCTCCCCGCAACCGTCACGTGAACGAACCGGTTAGTTCGGATACCAGGAGTACGTCGCTACCTTTACGGCCAATTCCACTTTGGATGCGTACGCCGGATCATCATATATTTTTTTTAGATAATAGAAACAAAGTGTTTCCGGCTTCGTCCCCCGTAGGAGAATTAGACGATCCTTATTACAACCACAAGTCTCAGAACCGAAACCAGTACACACTCATAAAGACTTGACATAAACAACCATTCAAACATAGTACTCAACGACTATCCGAAAGCAATTCTAGTTGGAGCTTGCCAACCAAACGAAATAAAAATACGCAGAGCCACCACTTCAAGATTATGTGCTCCCTGCGTCAGCCATCTTCCATGGGCTTCACTTCGCTGCAACTTGGCCCAGTGTCGGAGCCAGAATGTTCCCCTGAAGATTACCTACAAGAAATTTTTTAGTTGTTTTCTGTCAAAAACAGCATCGTTTCTCTGCAGCCAAATTGCCCATATAAAAGCTGCAGCGCCTGTCAAGAGAAAGGATTTGTATTGCCTACCCCCTGACTCGACCACTGAAAAAATAAATGTCTAGTATTACGAGGCGGAGGAATGCCTATGGTCATAAAGGCAATCCGCCATACAAATCTAGCTAAACGACAATAAAAAAAAGGTGTCGTATACTTTCATACTCATTACAAAAACAGCACCTAAGACTCCCATTCCAATTTCGTCTAGCCAGATTGTCTTTGATCAGAAGAATACCCCTCTTAACATACCACATAAAAATCTTAGTTTTTAGTGGTAATTTGGTTTTCCAGATTTCTTGAGAAACTTTTATGCCATTGTTAATCATATGTTTATACATTGAACTCCTGATTTATTTAGACCCCATTTAAAAATATCTCGTCCCTCTCTCAGTTCTATATTTATAACCCGACCTACCAACTCATTCCAGGCTTGTAACCTCTCGCCGTCTTGCCGTACAAGCCTCTTCTAAAAGAAATATTGAGAGGAATGGAACTCATTACCTCTGCCACAGTCGCCCCCTTTTTCCTGACTATGTTAAACAAAGAGGGATACAAACATTTTAGTGGTCGATCACTACACCAGATATCTTCCCAAAAACGAACCTGTGTGCCGTCGTTAACAGAAAATGAGCCTAGGCCCAGGAAGTAATTTTTCACTTCCATGAGACCCGCCCAAAAATGGGACACCCCGGGTTTTTTAGTTGCCTCCCCAAGAGGCTTTGTCCTGAGGTATTTGTTCCTAATCAATTGTTGCCAAGTGCCTTCCTCATTAACTAATTTGACCAACCATTTACTAAGGAGACATCTATTTTGTACTTCCAGATCTATGACACCCAGTCCCCCTTGATCTTTAGGTTGCCTAATCTGGTCCCATTTTATTAGATGATACTTCTTTCTATGCTCATCATTCTGCCAAAAGAAACGAGATCTGAAAAATTCAAGTTTTCTTAGGACTCCCTTTGGAATCAAGAAGAAGGATAGCATAAACATTGGTAAGCTCGAAAGGACCGAGTTTATGAGAACTAGTCTACCTCCGACGGATAACAGTTTGCCTTTCCAACTCATGAGGCGCTTCTCAAATCTCTCCTCTATCTGCGACCAATCACTATTCCTCAACTTCCTGAAATGCGTCGGTATTCCTAAATATCTGAACGGAAAGGAACCCGATTTACAGCCAAAAAGCTGGGAATACATGTTCTCACATTCCTCAGCTTGGCCAAAATAGAAGATTTCACTTTTATGAAAGTTTATCTTAAGCCCTGAAACTTGCTCAAACATACAGAGTATCGCCTTCATATTCCTAGCTTTTTCCAGGTCATGATCTAGGAAAATGACCGTATCATCTGCATATTGGAGAATGGACAAGCCATCATCCACTAAATGGGGAATGACTCCGCTTACCAGGCCACTTTCCTTAGCCCTATTAATCATAATCGCCAACATATCTACCACGATATTAAAAAGAATTGGCGATAATGGATCACCTTGTCTCAGGCCTTTCCTTGTTTGAAAGTAAGATCCACTCTGACCATTGGCATTAATAGCCACATTTCCCCCCTGAACAAAAGACTTGATCCAGTTGCACCAGGTAGTTGAAAATCCTTTCATATGCATTGTTTGCTGAAGGAAATCCCAACGTACCTTATCATAGGCCTTTTCAAAATCTATCTTAAAAATAACCCCATTTAGTTTTTTCCTATAGAGCTCATGTAAAGTTTCATGTAAAACCACTGCCCCCTCCATTATATTTCTTCCAGGTAGGAAAGCTGTCTGCGATGGTCTAATTACCTTGTGTGCAACTTTGGTTATTCTGTGGGTTGCTACTTTCGTAAAGATTTTGAAGCTAACGTTTAACAAACAGATTGGTCTGTATTGTTGTATTTTGCTAGCATCACCAACCTTCGGAATAAGAATTAAATTACCAAAATTCAATCTATTTAGTGCAAGATCGCCTTTATGGAATTCATCAAAAAGCGCCATAAGATCGCCTTTGATGACGTTCCAAAAAACCTGATAGAACTCCGGTGAGAAGCCATCCGGTCCTGGGGCCTTATTATGTTCCATCTGGAAGACCGCAAATTTCACCTCATCCATAGTGAACGGTACAGTCAACAAATCATTCTCCAGTTGTGAAACCTGAGGGATGTCGTCAATACTGTCCTCATTCAACACAACATCCGATGTTTCTGGATGCCCGAAGAGGTTTTTATAGAACGTAGTGATGTATTTTTTTAATTCGACATCACCTGAAATAATTCCCTCATCTTGTTCTAATTTGAAAATCCTCGTCCTCCTGTGTTTACCATTAGCCACTAGGTGGAAATATTTTGTATTTGCATCCCCTTCTAGTAAATTCTTAACCTTTGCCCGTTGGTACCATTTAACCTCTTCTTCTCTAAGGAGCTGAGACACCCTCTCATGCAAGGCATGTTTAAGATTTAACTCATTTGGATCTAGTTGAGTATGTTCTGACTTCTTATCCAACTCATCTAGCTTATCCAATAGGAGCTTTTTTTCTTTCTTGTATTGCCCACTGACATTTTTGGCCCATCCCCTAAGGTGTTGACGTAGCCGCCTGATTTTGGCTTGCCACCTATCCATCGGGTTACTACTCACAGTAGATTCCCAGACATTCTTTACCATCTGGAAAAAACCATCCCGTAGTAGCCATCCCAGCTCAAACTTAAAGTTAGCATTCGGGGAGATGCTATTACCATCCCCTGAATTAAGTAAAAGCGGTGTATGATCTGAGATTTCTCTAGAGAGTGCTTGCACCGTAGCTCTGGGGTAATTCAATTCCCATTCTGTCGTGGTCAAGACCCTATCCAGTTTTTCAAAAGTTTGCTGCTCTAGATTATTAGCCCAAGTAAATTGTCTACCTGCTAAATCCAGCTCTCTAAGATTATGTGCATCAATGACCGCATTGAAAAGGAAAGGCCACCTATTATTAAAAGAGCCTTTGCTTTTCTCCTCCGGACCTCTCATGATGTTAAAGTCGCCACCTATGATCATAGGTATGTCCTCTTTCGAAGAGAGATGTGCTAGCTCAGTGAGGAAACTATGTTTACGGTCCTCTTGAGCTGGTCCATAGATAAGTACTAGATTAGATATAAAGTCTTCTTTTTTACATCTAATCTTGAACTTAACATAGAAGTCTGCCTCTTCAATACTTCCTATATCAAAAGTTGTTAAATTAACTCCAACTAGCATCCCCCCAGACCTCCCTTCCGGTGGTTTACAATGCCACAAAAAATCCTTACCCGCACAAAGGTTTTTTAAGAAAGCCTGTGTACAATCCCTCCTGCCCGTTTCTGATAAAGAAATAAAATCTAGATTTTTCTCCAGAGTCAGGTCAGAGATAAATCTAAATTTTTTAGGATCCGCTAGCCCATTAGAATTCCAAAAGATACCCTTCATGGTTAACTTTTATGAAAAAGTACAGGTCCCTTTCCGGACGATGACTGTAAGGAATCTGTACAACAGTCATCATCCGATGCTACTAGGAGGTTAACAGACAATAAGTTTTCTTCCCAATCATTGTCTGATTCACTCAAAATTAGATCCGGCTCCACCCCACTTGATTCCAACCCCGCAACTGAACCCGACATATTAACAAGATCTAGTACTGAATTAAAATCAGAGCCCAAACTAATATATATTCAAAGCAGAAAGATACTCTAGCTTTCTCAAACTGGGAAGCTGAGAAGCACATGCTCCTCTTCTTGCCTCATGCTAAGCAACCGTACCGTACGTGTGTAGGTATTTTTTAAGGAGTCAAGATACAAATACATAGTATATAATATATATACCTCTGACTGGTGTTGGTGAATCCCCAGCAAGAAAGATTTTGTTGGGAACCAGCAGAACAGACAAAATGTGCTGCGTTTTGTACTGTCCTCAGACAGGGCAGGCACCTAACCTAGACTGGTAACACCGATACTGTAATTGATCAATGTGATCTAATTTTTCGATTATCACGTTGTGGCATCGGTCATCAATTTATCTCAAGGTGTAGTGTACTGGTTTCTCCATCCATACACTTGGCCGTCTAATGCCCCTCATGTACTTGTATCAAGAGATGCATGTTGGAAACTAGATTAGATCTACTTTGCCCTTGGAAGCCGAGTAAATTAGTAGTTTTTGGGTAATACCATGGTATTGAGAAAGATTGTAGTATTTATTAGCCCAAAAAGTGTTTAGTATATCATTGGAAAACTCAGTTTTCAAAACCATGATATTATGTGGTATATGATACTACACTTAGGACCAAAGTTTTGTTTGCTGCAGGAGCCTTCCCCATCCCTCCTTCTGTGTATATCGTCTTCTCTTTCCTTTCCTATCCTCTTTCCTTCCTGGTATGTGATTCTTATCTTTTCTTTCCTCTACAATCCATCTCAACATAATTCCCCCCTCTGGATCGTGGCCTCGCATCCTTCGCTAGCCCGGCCCCTATGGCAGCTGCGCTGCTCGCCGGCAACCCAACCTTTGCCGGCCCACCTCATATGGTGGCCCTGCCCGCCGTCCCCACCGGCCTCATCGGCCCCGCTACTGCCCCATCCTAGGAAGCCTTCTTCAGTGATGGACCTGTCTCATGCGTCGTCCCTCTCTCCCACTTCCAGCACAGATGTTCGCGCAGGCCATGTCTTGGCACTGACCCCGCACACCCGCGCGCAGTGTAAGGAAAATGGCTTCATGTGCCATATTTCCATAGTTGTGTTTTGGTGATTGATAGACAACTAACACTTGGACTAATGAACTTTTCTCTCAGGTATTTATGTCCAAGGGATGAAGAAGAAGAAAAGCCGAAGGCAAGGCCCAAAGGGCTGCCCCAAAGGGGTTCAGCTCTGAAACCTCACAGACTTGTGAGGACTGGACAGTCCGATCAGCATGACCGGACATACCTCCGAACCAAGTTCCTGAGGGGGAAGATGAACTAGAATGTGGCGGAACCGCCGATTTAATCCGGGCTAAGCACACCTGCCACCTCTGGCTTGCAGTGTGATTAGGCCGAACTAAACCCGGTCGTCCGTCGAGAGTCATTCGGCTCCCGATATTACCTTTTCCCAGCGGAACCGACATCATACACATCCAGCCCACAGTGGAGCCACAACAGATACATCATCTCAGGCGGTTGAATATAGCATATATAAACTTGTTTTACAAACCGATTCGAGATAATAATATAAGTTTCAACATATTACCATATGAAAGGCAAGTTTGAATCAGATAGCGGAAGCGAATTTGAAAACATCTCACAGTGGAACGAAATACTTTTCTAGTCTTCACGCATCGTTGATCGAGGCGAGCAGCACCGAGCCCACCGGTACTACCCTCCTCCAAGCAGTTGTCCAGATGTCGCCGGTATCTGTTCTCAAAAGGTGGGGGCAAACCCTGAGTACTAATTACTCAGTATGACTTAATGGATTGGCTTACGGCTGACGCAAAGCTTGCTTACTAACCTTTGGATCCTTAGCCATTGATTTTAAACAGTGGTATATCATTATAAAATATCAAAATTCATCTTTTGCATATAACTCCATAACAACTTGTAGAAATGTAAGCAATACAATTCAAACATGTTGTATTTGAAAACATGAGTAACGGACATAATATATTCAAGTAGTTACTACGCTGCCCGACAGTGATATTGGCATTCCCACACCTGGTAGGCATCAGCGATTCGAATCGATTTTTAATTCCCGGGAATAACTATCATGCCAGGGGTATATGCTTACTAGCCATCGCGTTCCCACATATAGCCCCAATCTTAACCTGCCTCATCCCAAGTTCGATTCACTCCCGCCTAGCCCCCGGGTTGTGCCCCCATGACGAGCCTGCCGACATCTCGGTCTCCCCGTCATGAGTACCAAGCTCCCCCGGGCCACCTTCCTCTCAACCAGCGGGTAGGAACGTGTCTCTGTGCTTCGGACAAGCCCAGGAAAGACTTTTCCGGTCCCATATCCCGGATAAGCACTCTAGCAATGTTATGCCGATCAGCAGACGAACAGCGGACGGGCCTTAAACGACTCGGGCGGAGCCAAACGCACACCACATAATAAAATTATTCTCCGCCCGGTCTCCATTTAAATCATGAGCATGTGCATAGTATTACTTTCTCAATAGTAAAAGTTTTGTAACCTTTGAAATCACCTACGCGACGAGTGACTCCTTTCACTCATGTCTACTTGCACCTAGCAGAGCCTAGGCAACTCGTCCTACGAACTCTATATATAGGTGCTAGGGCCAGGGCGGCCAGGAGATCTAATGCAATTGTTTTCATACAACTCTTAATGCGGATGCGTAATGAAACAATCATTCATCATATTAGCTGGGAGAATTCATGGTCCTGCCTACCTTTGCTTATTCTTATCAAAACCAACAAACTAAACTATGTTAGTTTGCCGGGTTGTGGGGCTTTGCCCCAGGCAACCCCTTGAATCACGGACGGATTTAATCAGCGACACACCGTCTTCATCTTGATGGAGAAACCAAACTCCTGCTCAAGAGGTTACCGTAGTTACAAATCCTATATGCATGATCGAGTGCACAATGGATGCCACGAATGCTCATGATGCTGGGGAATTATGAAAAACAATGCACCTACCGTAGTTAGAAATCCTATATGCATGATCGAGTGCACAATGGATGCCACGAATGCTCATGATGCTGGGGAATTATGAAAAACAATGCACCACATGTTAATAAGTCGAAACATGCGACATCCAATTTCCAAAATATTCATTTTAACATAGTCCTCATGTAACTTGATATGGGAGCAATTAATCCTATACTAATACTTTCCGGAACCTAAGCTTAACCATTAATTACCATGATTTTTCTCGGGATTTATTTCGCACAATAAAGTCACTTTCTCATATTATTCATTTTAACATGCAATTATTTGTCTTTTTCAAATCAGCAACCAAAACTTACATGCAGAACTTAAGACTTTGAAAATGGAATAAATATGCAACATAGAGCACCTACAAATTTCAGGAGAATATTTGGAGTACTTTTTATGTAGCAAGTATTTCTACTTTTGTAAAATGCACAAAATACATCCATGAGGGTAAAATGGTAAACTGACAGCATCTTCTAGGGTTACCAAAAATCACATAAACCGTAATTAACAGTATAAAGCTACCGACCAAGTTTCATGATTTTTGGAGTCCATTTATATCACTTTTGGCATTTGTTTTGTTTTAACATGCATGCAACAAAGCAAGGGCGATATGGTCATTTCACCCATACCAATCAAATCCATTCTGCGGATCTGCTCAAGAGGAGTCCAAAGAAACAAGATTTGTATTTTTAGCATTTTTGGGCGATTTACTATGGATTTTTAAAGTTCATAGATATAGGAAATGAATTAAATTCGAAATTTTACAGATCAGGCAGTGATATGCAATTATTCATTAACTTCAGGGTCTAGAACGTAAAAATCCCTAGACTCATTGTATAGCATTCGGATTAAAACGCGAAGAGGTAAAATAACAGGGGCCAAAACGGAAAAAGGGCTTCTTCCTCCCTGCTCATCTTCAACCTCGAGCAGGGAGGGGGCACGGCGATGGCGCGGCCATTCCGGCCGGTCCGAGACGCGGGGACTCGCTGCGGGTGCACAGGGAGAGAGAGGAAGGCCAGAGGAACACCCACCCCCTACCTGCAGCGATAGGGGATGGCCGGAACGGCGCAGCGACGGTGAGGAGAAAGCGACGACGTTCGGCGGAGAAATACGACGTCGTGGAGATGGTGCGGCAGCCTAGACTAGGGGGATTCGGTGGAGGAGATGACGAGGAAGGCCGGCACGGTGGTTGGAGGGCGCGGGGATGACTGTAGGGGCGTTGGCCAAGCTCGCTCCGAGCTTGTTAATGGCAGGCGGCAATGGAGCTTCTTCGCGCGAACGAGAAAGAACAGGACGGGAGCGAGTGGATGGGCAGGGAGCGGAGTGAGAGCTGGGAGTGAGGGGGACGCTGTGGCCTCGCCCTTTAGCCGGGCGCGGGCAGCGGCGCGTGGCCGGCGGTGGCAGGGCTGGCGGCGCGCGCCCGCGGTGGCGCGTGGCCGGCAGCGCCGGACGCCGGCGCCGCGTGGCGGGTGGGTCGGCCGAGTGGGACCCACTCGTCAGTGACACGAAGGAAAAATAAATTCGGGAAAAATGAAAAAATGCTGTTTGACTGCTGAGACATGTTTTAGAAATTGTTGTTTTTGAACATCCTAGGGGCCGAATTTGACAAAACCCAAAATACAAAAGTTGTTCTACTCTTCCAGATCTACAACTTTTTCAAAAGGAGAAATATCAGATTCTACGTTTAAACATGATTAATTTTGAATTTAACCTGCTGACTCCAGTTTGACCAAGGTTTAATGCAAACTTAGAAATTCCTAAAGTCTATTTTATGCTCATTTTCAGAGAAAGAGTATTATACCAATGTTGTGTAGTTTTTAATTATCTACAACTTTCTTATATGATGTTTTGCATGATAGGGACTTTTGTTCCTTTGAAATTTGAATTTTCCCTACCGATCAAGTTTAAGCAAATTTCTGTCTTTTTCATTAATCGACTCAAAACTCCACCTAAACCTTTGTGCATGTTACCACACTCAATAACAAAGTTCATCTACATAAGATTGTCTACAAGTTTGTTATAGAGAGTTTGGTCCAAATCACATTTTATTTTGAACTAAGGTCACAAGTGCACTCAGGGGTTTTGCATATTTCCCTGAAAATTTTTGACTTCGTGATTTACTAGCCTAGTTGTGGCTCTTCTCTCAACATTATTAAGCCAAATCCTTGACTACTGCTAATCTAATCACGTGTTAAAACTTTCGAGATGCCGGGGGCATCACATAGAAGCCAGGGAAGAAGAATCAATAGACTGGACAATATCAGCAATGAGGTAGTAGAAGCGACCAAGAACAATGGACCGGACAATACTGTCCTGAAGATCGGACAATCAACCGGACAAAGAAACCCAAGGCTATGTGTTGTAAAGGAAACTCAGGGGACAATGGACCAGATAGTCCAAACCTATAGACCGGACAAACCTTCAGACAAAATGTAGACATCATTGCAACAACTAGTTTCCAGGACTTGATTAGTTACACGGACGGGACAATCCGCTCTTGAAGAGCGGACAAATGACCGGACAACGGTATAGTGGCGTATGAGTTCAGTGACTGTTGAAAAAGTGAATGGACCGGATTGTCCGAAGTTGGAAAAAAATATGGACCGGACAATCTGAAGTACACTGTGTCAGCAGCCCTTTGGCCTAATGGCTAGTTTGTCTTTGGGGGCTATATAAGCCACCCCACCTGGCCATTTCGAGTGAGTTGAAGACACTAAAGTTGAGAGCAAGTACAGAGGTGTATTCTAAGCATACCCATTACTCCAACCACCATATGAGAGCTTAGTGCACATCCAAGCTAGGTTAGCGTTTAGAAAGAGTGAGCTTGCGAGCTCTTTTGAGAGTAGCTCCTACGTGAGCTAGAGAGAAACCTTGACGGTGGCTAAGCCACATTGTATTCGTTGCTAGACCCTCCTTCATTGTGTGGAGCTGTGGTGACACTTTGTGCGGGTACAAGGAGACCCTCCAAACTCCGTAGTGAAGCATTCGGTGCCTTGTGATCGAGATAGACAGTGGCAGTGGCCAAGCCTTGGTGGGTTGGTGGCACTAAGACTTTACTTGCCAGGAGCCTTTTGTGGCGAGCACAAGATGGTGATCGGGTGAGTCTTGGTGCCTAGCTCAGATATTGCCTTTGGCGGTGAGTCCATGAACGTAGCCCTTAATGGTGAACCACGTTAAATCCTCGTTTTTTTTCGGAAGTTTGCATCCCCTTCCTTCCTCTCTTTACTTAACGGATTTATATTTCTGCATTTACTTGCATGTATGCCTTTACCTTTCCTAGTTAGTTAGATTAGATTTGGTTCTAGGTTGCAAGTCTTTTGGGTAAATTAGAGAACGCATAGATAAACCTTAGCATGAACTAGTATGTGCAGGACGCAGCCCAATTTACCCTCTCTCCCTTTTGAGTCAGATGGCACAGCACGTTCCTTTCAGCCGGCCACATCTCTCGGGGCTGACCCCGATACCCGCACCAGCCATGTCTCTCAGTGTTGACGCTGCCATCCACGTTGCCCTCATCCGGCCTATGCCACCCAGGCCCTAGTCCCCACGTTTGGACGGCAACGGCTGCCATTGGCACTGTTTGCTCTTTGTTTGGCCACCCTGTCCTCCCTCACCATCGGCTGACCGGCGCTGATGCCGCTAGAGCTGCCCCCAGCTCCCCTCATCGTCGGTGCCTCCCTCTCCAATGGCAGTTATGGTGGGAACCACCCTCTCCTCCATCCACTTGCGTCCAGCATTGTTGTTGCCTCCCCATGAACCAAAGAACATCCAGCTTTGAGAAATGCCGTGGTTTTCAGTAGGTAAGTCAAAACCATAGTATTTTTGTCTAGCCTACCATAGTTTTTATAAACATTGTTTCCAAACAGGATCTAGAGGGCCAGATAGGAAAAACCAGAATCTAGTCAACCCAAGTGACATAGAGGTAAAAGGAAACGAATTGTCCTAGCCATTGTTACCCAATTAAGACAACGACTTCCCAGAATTAATCCAAACAAAAATAAATCAATTGATGGGTATCGGCAGCAAAGGATTAAAAGTTACCGTCTATTGTTGGGAACTAATTATAAGTTAACATTGATCCATGATCTAGCCCCTCTCAAAATCTAGACAAGGAATCATTCCTTACACCTATTATTGAGGTATAGGAGAGGATTCTTTCGAGATGCCGATAATCTCCAGTTTTCTATGGGAGATCTTGTGGATTTTAAATGTCACTAGGACCGTGAGCTGACGTCTAAGAGGTGGGCTGAATTAGGATTCAAAAAACTAAAACTCTCTAAAAACAACTTATCAAAACATATGCAAAATAAAGCAAGTATGTGCTCTAAGGTTTTGCTAACTCTACCGAGGTTAAGTTTTGCATCCTAGTTCTACGTAGAAATTAACCTATTAAGCTAGTCTTGTAACATAAGCATACAATTGCAAGAAAGTAATTAAATGTAGAAGCTAAAGAGATAAGTAGAGTGATTACAAACTCTCTGTGACGATGGCGATGATGGCACACATTGGAGACATGGGTTTTTTCCTGAGGTTTCATGAAGGCGTGCAAGCATTCCCTCTGTAACGCCCCCAAAAATCAACTCTAATAATGTTTCTCTAAATCTCCCTCTAAATTCAAATTTTGATTTTCAAAATCTTGTTTGCTTGAATATGCAACTATGAGCTCAACAAAATCTCCATAAAACCCCTATATTTCAAATTCCCCTTTCCAAATATTCTCCTCCAATATTTCCTCAGCCACTGTAAATTTTCTCCACAAATTTCTTCTCAAATCCCTTGCTCCAAATATTCAAATTTATATTCCACAATACAAATCAGAAAAAGGAATTTTCTTTTTCTTTCTCCTAGATCGCAGCCCACCTCCCTTCTCTCTTTCCTTCCTCGCTCGGCCCAGCCCCACACTGAGCCGGCGTCCACCCCGGCCCATCTTCCTCTCCTCCTCGGCCTAGGACGCTAGCCACCAAGCCCCCTTATCCTCTCTCTCCCGCGGACCCCGCTCATCAGCTCATTCCCCTCGGTCAGCTGGTTCTTACCCGCGCGCACGTGTGACCAGCAGGCAGCGCAGGCACCACCTCAGCCCTCCCTCCGGACCCACCTCGAGGTCCACTCACTGCCCGACGTCACCTTCCCCGGCCTCATCTTACCCTCAACCCCCCTCCCTCCACAGTCCGGGCACACGCGAATTTTCCCCAAGCTCCTTCTCCCTCAACGCGGTGGAATACCGAGCAGAGTTTCGTCAACCCATCCTCCTACCACTGCCTCCTTCATTGGTCTATAAATGGGGCAGCTAGGGCGCTCCCCATCCTCACGCGAAGCCACCGAGCCACCAGGGGCGGAGGCACGTAAAGCTGAGTGGGGGCCATGGCCCCCAGTCAATTTTCAAATAATCCTCTTATGTCTAGTATATTTAGAAGTAGGCCCCCACTCAGTTAAACGTTAGGCCCTCACTCCTCTGTTTCTCAATCTTTAAAGGCTGAAACTAAAAGCTCAAAATATTACTTCCTCTGTCCGAAATTGTAAAGGTTAGACTCCACTTTTTTATCTCTCCACATTTATATAGATGTTGATGAATCTAAACACATATGGAACATATACAGTGCAATGAATGAATTTAGTAGCAGCCTAGAACCTTGTACAATTTGGGATGGATAGTAGTACTCTTTTAAGAATAAAGATGTTTTATCCCCTAGTATTACTACAGTACAAACCTGCTTGTTATTTCCTTGACATATATATAATAAATATAAATATTTACTTTTTTTTCAAACGTGTAGTCTCTTGGCAAGATAAGAAAATAGAGACATGTTTTTTTAACTATAAAGATTATGAAAAACAAACAGTGCAACAAAATTGATGATAATTTTTTTAGCTTAGCCTTATTTGCTTTGTTGAGAAATAAATACCGTTTAACACCATTGAGATCATTGTTGATTGTTTCCATAAAATGAAAGGCCCACGTGGGGAGGAGTCGAAGGAAAAGTACTTCCTTCTGTACCATTAAAAATTCACCAATTCCCTATGTGCCATCGTTGTATCAATGTCATGTGGGTCAAGAACTCACGTGTCATTGACACAGCCGATGGCACGCAGAGAGTTACATGTTTTTACCATGGCTTCGAGCGAATTAACTCGTAATAATATATTTGCATTCTTTAATTTAATATTTATACGATAGATGATTTCAACATATGCTTTCTTTATGCAGGTTATATTAGAATATTTATTATTTACGTACTTTTGAGACATAGAACTATCTTTTATGAAAAATCAACTAAATTTGTATCTATGTATGTGTATAGTTATATTTGACCGGAATAAATAATATTCGTTAGCTTAAGAGTATGGTTTTTTTATGGCCACCACTCATTTTTTGTTCTAGCTCTGCCACTGCGAGCCACTCCACTCCTCCGTCCTCGTCCTGCTTCCTCCCAATTTTGCCCCTTCCGTTCATGTACAGAACGTGTGCTCCTTCGGCGTTCTCCATCCTCAAGCCACCTCAGTCCAATTAAACCGGCGGTGAGCACCTCCACACCTTCCTCTACCCTCTCCCGCCCTCCGAATCTATTTCGCTTGCTCGTGCGGAGCTCTCCGCGAGCACCAGAGGCCGGCGCCCATGGCATCCATGGACGACCCACCTCTGCTCACCTCCTCCTGCAAAGGACCGCCTGGACCCATCTTCTCCGTCTCCTCTTCGCACCAGTACCCTCGGATTCGAGAACGAAGGTCAGGAACATCCGTTCCGGTGAACTCCAGCAAACTCAGCACTGTTCCGCACGAGGAACAGTCAAGCACCGGTTCAACCAGCTGACCCCGAGCTCCTCCCTGTGTCCTTGGCTCCCCTTGGCCACATGGGTCGGCCCAACCAATCTCCACGTGTGTATGGGTCAAGAGGCCAAGAGAAAAAGAAAAAGAAAAAAAAAGAGAAAGGCCAGGGTGGGCCCACCGCAAGCCAAGCCAGGCCGAGCGGACCAGAAAAAGTAATTGGGCTGCGTGGGTGAATTAGGTCCATGCAGTACTTTTCCTTTTTCTTTCCATTTATGAATTTTTTCTAAAGAAATTCATATCTCAGTCGTTTGAGCTCAGAATCCTGTGATTCTTTGCGCCAAAATTGTTCACAAATCGAGCACTACATGACCATGCAATTCTCATGGTCATTCGCCACTTCCATGTAGGTGCATTTAACGAGGCTACACTAGGCCGTTAACTAGACTGCACGTGTGATGCCGGCACGATTGCCGCCGATCGATTTCACCGGTCTGTGTTATCGCGTTGTCCTCTCTTCTTTCGCCAAAGTGGATGGCTGCCCAACCACACTGTCGTGATAAGTGAGATGGACCCAACACCCGACAAAGTTCACTTCCCGTTCTGATTCTTTTGTGGCACGCATCTCACATTCCATCCCTGTGTGCCACAGAAACCCTCCGCGTCGCCAAGTGGCCTCTGCTCTTCTAGCACCTTCGCCCTCACTATGACTGCCCGTACCCGCGGCCATGGCACCCCTTCATGGACCGTTATCGAGCCCAGCAGTGCGATCGGCCCTCGGCTCAGCGCCTCACGGCGTAAAGCCAAACCGTGGAGCAACTTAGCTCGCGGGAGCCAGAACCACTGGTACGATCCATCGAGCAACCCTCAGATCTCTCTCTCTCAACACAAACCAAACTCTTGTTGAGCTCATGATGTGCCTTGCTTGTTGTTTGCTCTGTTTACGCGCGTAGGTTATACCGAAGATTTTGATTGGTATGCCCCTTGCGAGGACCTTTGCATTGCTCGAGGAGAGCAACCGGCGGTTGCAGCAAACCCTATACCAACACTCTCTGTGGATGGCACACTATCGTGCCCGACAGTTGGTGATAGAACGCGCTCAGCAGATGGAGTACCATCGCTCCCAGCAGTTGGTGAGCCAATGTATGTGAGAGATGATGTACCCTC
Source organism: Paspalum vaginatum (assembly GCA_030272315.1). Classification (NCBI taxonomy): domain Eukaryota; kingdom Viridiplantae; phylum Streptophyta; class Magnoliopsida; order Poales; family Poaceae; genus Paspalum; species Paspalum vaginatum. The sequence goes on along the minus strand of CM059020.1, from coordinate 30,613,752 downwards.
GTCCCTAGCCGCGGATGTCTCGTTAAGCCGCAATAAAATGAGCGGCAAGTCCACTGGAATCCTCACTTGATGCATGAATTACCTAGTTTTTACACACACACAACCCATTGCCCTGTTAAATGATAAAATCTGCATATTTTGCTTGCTAAGGAAACATGGTAGGATAGCCACCGATGCCAATTTAGATGTAGCGCGCTTAGCTGGATCGCTCACTTAATTATCTATATCAACCTGGTTGTTGGAAACACGGTGGTGTGTATGGTGTGTGTGGGTGGGTTGTTTTTGAAAAACATGGGGTAAGACCTCGGCGGACGACCTCGATCGACTATGTCATTATGTAAAGGGTGGAATGCTCGGGTACCATTATCACGGTTTATTCAGGGTCCAGCCTCGTGGAGAGGTTTGGACGGTGTGGCTCGTGTGGGAGAATTGGGGGAGTTTCTTCCCTAAAGGACTGGGTTGGCGTCTCATCTTGCCTAACTCTTTTAGTACAACCACTCGGCGCTGTATGGAGCAGCAACTAAGCCCTAGCCAGAATGGATAGTCTTGCAGTTGTCTGCGGTGCCAGTGTGGCAAGAGGCTAAGGATTGAGGGCTTGGATCATGTGTCTACTGGCACTAGGCGACAAAGCTATCCAATTCCTCTTGAGGCACTGCTTGGTGATGATAGGAAGGCATGGACTTAGTTTGGAATTCGGACATTTGCGATGGTAAATCGTCGCTGAGTCTAACTTGTGGGTCATAGTACAACCTCTGATCAGAGTATAAATCTATACAAATAGTCCGGTGTCCATCACATGGACGGGTTGTGGCTTGGTTTCCAACTAGATGTTTTATAAAATTGGATGTGATTGGGAAGGTGTGTGTTGGGAAGCCATGAGGGCAGGGCCTAGTAGCATGGTGGAAGCTTGTGTCGGCTTGAGCCACGGTGGACCTACGAGTCCAGTGACAATCTTCTTGGAAAAAATGTTTTCTAAATTAAAAGTGAGAACTATTGAACCCTGCATACAAAATGTTTTCCTGAAAAATTATCCTGAGCTCTAGATACATCTTGCATGTAGTACTAGCCTTTATGCCAATTCTTATAGAGGAAAGTGGGCTTGCGGAGTACGTTTCGTACTCACCATTGCTTTGTTGTTGGTTTACAGAGAAGACAAAGTTATCATGATCGTGGATTAGTAAGGGTTACGGCCTATCCCGAACTGGTGTTGTGGGGAAACTTGGGTTTACGTTTAAGTTCCGCTTTTGTTGTTTGTTCAGGCTATGCCTCGTTTGATCTGTCCCGTTAGGGTGGATCCGTACTACTCTGATGTAAGAATGTGGTTATCATACCCCTAGAAATGATAATAAAACACATTTTAGTCCCATTATGGACGTGGGGCATTTCACCCTCAGGTCCTGGTTTGGAGCCTCTCACAAGGCCTTCCTCTCACTTAGCCTATGCAAGGATTAATGCCTTGATCTGTGCAAGGAACAATGTTGGCAAGGTGATCCATGCAAGGCTCAACCTTCCTCGTCGGTAACTCCGGATATCCCTTGTTCATACCCATGTGCAAGTGGGGTCTTCTGCGGGCCTTTTACAGATGCTGACAGCTGTCTCCACTAAGATGAGCTTTGGCCAAAATGTCGAGGGCCTCACTCCCTCTCACAAATAAGGTGGCAGCCACTCCACAACTTATAGTGTCATGCAAGACTACAAGCCCCACATTTACACGCCTTCATGCGCACAAGCACGGATGGCTAGAATTTCACAAAAATCACAACTGCACTTGGTCACAACTAAAGGCAATGCACTAAGCAAAGCCTAAGAAAGTTACTTGCAAGCACTAGCTATGCTGAAGTATGCACTATTAGCTCTATTGATGAATTGTGCTCTTAAATATCTGTCTCAACACTGAATGAACTTAAGATTCACCAAACATACCATTGAGGCCAGGCAAGGGGTATAAATAGCCCAAACCTTGAAACTAGCCGTTGGGAGATAGCCAACAACATTGTTGGGAATATTGGAACAAAATAGGGTAAAACTAAGCCAAACTTGCTATAGCATAGTTTGACTAAAACCATAGTATTGTCATGGAAATTGCAAACTATAGTATTTGTCTACTATGGTTTCAAAATACAACACTTACAAATATGGCCTAATATTGAGGGATGGTGGGAGTATTGTTTTAGGGTTCAAATTTTTTCCATATAATAAATGATGTTTTAGCTATTTATCAACTAAAAAGAGAATTTAATCCATGCATATATGCATATACCAGATAAGGAAAGATAGATCTATTAACCAAGGGTACATGCATATTTGTCCACCCCCACTAAATTGTCTTAAATTTTGTTAAAACATCAGTTACCAGAGTATATACTTGATTGCTTTAGACATTGTCATAGCAAGCAGGTTTCTCTTTGTGCTTTGGTTAACCTGAGATCAGTCATCACTATCCAGTTAAGGAACAGATTGCTTTGGCATTCAGTAATGACAATTAATAGCTCCATATAGGTTATATCTGGTTTAATAATTTACTAGCCTCTATGTATTTTTGTTTACTGAGTACTGACATGAACTAAGATCCATAGCTACCATCAGTTCAGTAAACCTACGTTCACTTTATATTAGTATAAATCTTGCTCACACAGAGAGCGCTTCTGACTTCATGTCTTTTAGTTGCAGGTTTGAGCAATGAATATTCAATTGCAAGGATATTACTTGCGTAGCATTACTGTATAAATTACAGCTCATCTGAAAGCAATTTTGCTAGATTTAAATGATTTAAATGGGCGTGTGATTTTAGGTTCTAGATTTATCAACACATCTGAAATCATCATATCAATACACCTAATCCCTCTTGTGAGTGAGTTTCAGAAACTAAACTTATTATTTTTCAGATAACCACTACATGCCCACTCGGACTAGAAATTAAGTGCTTGCTTGATTAAATTAGACTAGACAAAGCACTTAAGCAGTGAACTCCAGCTTATAGAAATATGTGGGCATTTTTATTTCTTCCAAATGTATCTCTGCAAGTTTCAATTCGTACAATCTTACGGGAGAATGCCATTCTAGATAGAAATATTCCATGCTCACTAGCCTGAACATTGTATGTAATATCAATCTAGAACCCATTTCTCACGCAAATGTGTTTTTTTTTTCTGGCTATCTGATGAGCCATGCACAATGATTATAGAGTACCCTGTTTTTGATCTTGTGGAAGACTATGGATGAACAGCTTACTATGCCCTGTCCTCTTACTTCCTATTGCAGATCTGCTCTCTGAATATATTGCCTATTTTATTTTTTAGAACTAAAAAGCTCTGCAAGCTACTTTTTGCAAGGCTGTCGGAAACTAGAAATTGATGCTGCCCAGTTATACCAAAAAAAAAAAATACTGAGTCCTTGACATCATCACTCGAACATACGTTCGTTGAGCACTCAGTGAAAAAGTGACATATTATAATTTGGAAATAGTGGGGTATGGTAACATTCAGTTATGATTTGGGCGGGATGCTCAAAACAATAATTTGCTTTTTATAAATCTTGTTCTCATCAGATGGCAGAAGATTAACAAGGAGTTTTCGCTGCTTAGTTGCATCACCAACGCTTGAGAATGACAAATAGTTCCTCGGCATCATCATGATTCATGAGGTATGCCCCGGATCGCCTCCTCCATTCTTTGCTTGGATTTTTTGATGCACCAATTCTACATTGGTAGGTAAACAAATCAACCAGTACATCTCTCTTCGCTCTGCATTCTTATTTGTTTGTGATAAAGCACTACCACTGCAGGGTACAAAGCAAACTTTTCACCCTTTGTTTCTGAGCAGCACAGGCTTGCACAACCTGCAGTTAGCACGATGAATGCAATTGCTCCTACTCCTATACTAAACATTTCTACACAAATCTTTGATCTGCTACTGAATATCTTGGTGACATGCACAACAATTTATCCCTTCTATATTTGAGCCTACCCATGTTCAAAACTCTTGTTTGACATGGAATATATCGATATGCTTTCATGAGCAATTTTGACATAATGCAAAAAAAGATCAGACTTGAGGAAGCTACCATACTTGACTAAATTGCGACGGTGTATGGACAAATGTGGTTTATCTTGTTTTGTTAAGTTACTAAATCGTGTGATAATCTTACGAATTTGTAAGATTAGGTGTTGTTCCCTACTAACACAGGAATAAACATATTAGGCTGAAGTTTTTGTCGTTACCTATGGCAATGCAAGGGAATAGACCTAGTAAGATTCAATATGGATATGCTCTAATTTTTATTTTAAAATAAACATCCCAAATGTACAACCTCAACATTCGGCGAATATTTGTGTAACTGAAAACTAGTAAAAATTTGGGGGCAGTTTATCAATTAATCTTTGCACTAATCTGTCTATAAAAAGCTAGATTGGTACTCTTCATAGGACAGAGGTAGTAGTATAAGTGGAAACTGCAAACAAAATCATTCAAGATATGTTTTTGGAAGCAGGGATCAAGCATCTACAATTATAAATGATATAAGTATTCAAAAATCTGATTGCCCAAGTATTGTTTCAGAGATTTGACACTAAGAAAAAAATTGAGATCCATATTCAAGTCAGGCCATTTCTAACTAGATAATACCCCGCGCGTTGCCGCAGGAAAATTGCAGTGTTGACACAACTAAAATATATGAGTGACACATTATTATAAGCGAAGTCAGACAACTGGTAGCGGTATCCACTGATGCAATATTGAGATTAGTGAAGATGCAATATTGAGATTAGTGAAGGGAATCGGAACCGTGGGTACTTTGTACCGGTACGTAGGATGGCAATTCAAAGTGTGACAAAGTGAAAAGATGAAAAGAATTGCATGCATGGAATGAAAAATGTTGAGAGACATTTGAAGATCATCGATATATAGATCACTAATTGTTGATTGAAAGAAAATGTAATGTCCATTACATTTGAAGTTGATCGATATGTTGGTCACTAATTAGTGATGGAACAATTATAAGTAATATTGCGTAGAGGGTAGCGTAGTCTGTGAGAGAAGCCTACATGTTTGGTAGATGATGCTCTTGGAACTGGAAGATAGCTCGTACAGATTTAACTATGAAAACAAAGGGAGACTTATGTGTATATCACACCGTTTTAGTACCATAAGGGCTTACAGCAATGGGTAAAGATCAAAGTTGATGTTTGCATAACTGATGAAGTGGATTCTCCATTTAATTGTTGACATACTCAACATTCTTTAGCAGATGGTGCTATTTGGTTGATATGAAGCACAGAAAAACTAAGTCAGTATATAATAGCAGTCTTACAAAGAAGATTTTAATGAACAAATTGACCCTAAATAACCTCTATCACTAAGCCGGTGCAAGTCTACGACGATGGTTAGAAGAACCAGCTTGGTTAGCTTCAGGGATACTAATAGGTTGTGAATTACGGCGGGGCGTCCACGGCCACATCCACATGACCTGAACACCTCAGAATTTTCAGCGCTATCCATCTCTACTTTTCGTACAATTTGCAATAAAGTGAAAAACATTGCCCCCAAAACAACGTAGCAAATACTATAGGCTATCTAATAGTTACTCAGGCAACTATGAAGATTTTTGGGATAGCTATAATCCTCACGCAAATAAATTGATGTATGCTCTTCCAATATTAAAAGATGAGAGGCTGGTACAAATGTGAATGGCAACTGACCCAAAACGTCGATCACCTAATAGCAGCCCTTGCTAGCAAAGTGTCGAGCAGCATTCGACCTCTGTAATCTGACAAATTGAAAACAATAAGATCGAAGATAGGAGAAAGCAGGGAAGCTGAAAATTCAGAAGCAGGCACATACTAGGGTGGAGGCCGGTACGACGCAAGCAAGCAGCAGTGTTTGATGGCGATCGCTGCTCCTTAAACATGAAGGTGGTGGCCACCTGAATTCGACAGTTTTTTCCTCATTTGCATGATAACGGAGGTCATTTGTGGTTGGCTAGGATTGTGGGCAGTGGACATGGAAGAGAGAAGGACCACGGACCTATGGACTTCCAACAACTGGTGGAATTAATGGAGGGCCGAGCTAGGATCTAAGGCAGTGTTTGGTTGGGGGACAGCAGGGGATGGGACCGTCACATTCCCGATTTTAGGAATGGTTCCATCCCATGCCCACCCCTAGCAGTGTGTGTTTGGTTGGGAGACATGGACTAAAAAGATCAGACACCTATGATAAATGGACCCGCGTGTCATCCTCTCCTGTGTCTTTTTCCTCACGCGTCCGCTGTAGCTCTCATCCTCACCCCTCTGCCCGCGCCGGTTGCGCCTTCCCCGCCGCCCACCTCTTCCGCACCGGCGTCGGCGTCCTTGGCCGACCGAGTCTCCTCTCCTCTCCTCATCCACGCCGCCATGTCTGCTACCGGCCCCGCGCTTGCCCTCCTCTACGAGCTGCGCGAGCTCCAATCCAGAAGACGCGGGCTGGGCGAGCTGAGCTGAGCTCACAGGAGGGTTGGCCGCGCGCTGCACTCCCCGTCGGACGAGCCCACCCTCGCCGCCGGCTACGCATGCCCTCCCGTCCGGATTCGGCCGCCCTCCACACCGGCCGACGGTCGGCGCGGGGCTCGCCTCCGACTCCGCTAGGCCCGACGGCCGCGTGGGGCCGAGCCTTGCCCCCGCCTTCTCTCTTCCCTGGTGCCATGGAGGATGCCAGATCTGCTCCACACGCCTCTTCCTCTACCTGCCCGCCGGCCACATCGGTGTCTACACCTCTCCGCTGGCCCAGCCGACGCCTCCTCTCCCTCTCTCCCCACTGCCTCCTCGCAAGGAGGTCGTCTCCTTCAAGATCCTTCAAGATCCTCCGCAAAGGAGTTTGGCTTCGGCTCCCCACGGCGTGCCGCCGTCGCGTCGAGGCGCCTCCACCTCCGGCTCCCTCTCCCCGCTGCGCGGCGCCCCTCTCCGCCTCCCTAGCGCTCCGCCTCCGCCTAGCACGCCGCTCCAATCCGGGGCCGGCCGGGACGCGACGAAAGAGGGGGGTGGGCGGTGGTCTTGCTGTCGGCGGGCAGGGCACGGCGGGCGAGCATGAGGGGAGGGAGAGGCGCCGGCATGATGCGGGACGGTCTCGTCCCCTCAATTTGGAGGGATGACACCATCCCCGTTTTTGTGGGATAGGGTCATCCCCATCCCACCTGGACTCTCAACCAAACAGTAGAAAAAGTGGGATGGTCCCATCCCATCCTCTCTCGTCCCAGCAACCAAATGCACCCTAAGACAGCGCAGGAGAGTCGATGGGGATCCAATGCGGGTCCCTTGTGGCACCATCGTGAGGAAGGGGGAAGGGTGCCCGCTGCCTTGGGGTCCCACACGCAGAGACAAATAGCAGGACCCTGGGCCGAGATGGACATGGGCTGTCACCTGTAGATGGCCTCACATGATAATGCTGGGCATGTGACGTGGACTGGCTGGGCCTTGGACGGCCTGACCTACTACTGCCTGCTGTTCGGCATATGATGTGAACTTACTGCTAATGAGTCATTAATTAATGAACAGTAGTGGGGCTGATGACGTGGCTTCCTGTAATAGCAGAGAAATCAGTAGTGGGGTGTACCTATTTAGATATATAAGATAAGATAACGTGGTTTATTTGAAACATGGCTAGTAGTAAGCATAGTTATTAAAACCGGGCCGGTCATTGAACAGGATAGCAGGTTAACAGGATAGCAGGTTGGTTCACTGGTTTACTAGGTCAACCATTAAGAACAGACTAAACTGTTGGTCCAATAGTTTCAGACTGGATACACTGAACAGGTCATGAAAATACTAGAACCGGCACAATATAGTTCAAATTTACAATATATAGTATAGCACATATAATAAAAACAAACTCATGAATTTCTCTAGATTTGTAAAAAAACGATCCAATGAATAAACTTATTTTTCTCCTATCAATAAACTTGTTTCTCTCTGTGACATGACAACTGAGAGGAACATACCATGCCTGCGTGTGTGCATTCATAGAGGTGACCATATGCATCCGTGAGAGCATCTGTATTGAACCGTATATCTAAGAAAAGTTAACTGAAGGAGCAAAAAGTGTGCATACATTATTCTATGAGAGAGACAAGGCAGACCCTTAACATGCGGACTTGTAGAGTAATCAGGCTCATCATGATAAAATAACTTAATAAGGGCAGCAATGTATGTTGAAAAAAGGTGCTAGGGTTGGATAAATATGCTCCAATGTATAGTTCCATAGTCCATACTATAATGGGACCCACGTCTACTATAGTACTCAACGTTTGCAACCAGTCACATGGCACATGAATAGTGGATGGAGATAGTGTGCGAGAGGAGAAAATATTTTTTATTTTCTCTTAGCACTAGATCAAAACCAAGCAACCTATTGAAGCCAATCCTGTTTCAACCTATTGAAGCCTTTAGGCATGCTTCGCGGATTGGGGAGAAAAGCTAGCATAAGAGTAGAGAAATCGAAAAAGGAAGGGCTTTCATAATGCGGTTATTTTGAGTGTGTGGAGTTTGTGGATTCAAAAGAACACTTGTGTTTTTCAGTTCAGGGATCTTCCCCCTCTCTCTCTTACCTGCTGGACATTTCTTCTCGGAGTAGCTGAAGGCCAAGGAGTTGGCTGGATCCAGAATGCTCCATAGCCTAGTCATCAGAGAGTATAATAGTCGGGTAGCTGGACAGTCGTGTTTTGGATTTTGTAGTCGTGTGCTCCTTGGCTGAGGAATTAGTTGTGTACAATTTTATCTCTTCTCTTTAATCTATCTACATCTACGCTATAGAAGAGTGAGTTTTCGCAATACTATTTTTTATCTAAAAAAACATCTATACCTTTTTACATTGGTCCCACTTGTTAAGTTGGAAAAGATTGAAAAATGGTTGAAAATGGCATAAAACTGATAGAAGAAAAATGTTTCTGCCCTTTGGTTTTTTATTTTCTCACCTCATTTTGTACCTATACCCATAAGATAGTTTCCGTGTCTTGAAATTAATGAAAAAAATGACATCATGGTCTCTTTATTTAATTCCTTATTTCTGATCCTTTTTCTTCCTTCCTTGATGGCTGCTCGGTCAGTTTTTTCCTGTCTCCTTATTTAATTCTTTATTTCTCTTCCATTTTTTTTCCTTCTTTGATTGCTGCCCGGCCAGTTTTTTTTCTTTTCTTCGATGTTTTGGATTCACCACGTGCATGTTGCACGTACTTCTACGCTAGTATAAAAAATGACGGTCTTGGATTGCGATTGTGGCGTTGACTAATTTCAGCCCAAGCCCAGTAGGTAACAGATACATGAACCTGACGAGCACATCACAGACGAGCCCAAGTACATGAGGTTGAACACAAGCGTTTGGATGCGATCGCATGGTGTACAGAGGTGAGTAGCTGACTGACAGACAAACGAGTCTTCAGTGACCTGACAAGGAATAAATATATTTTGTACAAAACATTGAATATTATAGTAGTGAAACCAAGTTACATGACTACATGAGTATTGCATCATGATCCTAATATTTTTCGCAATTCAAATGAGAACTTTGATGATTTTCATTTCAAAGATAAATAGAAACATGATCTAGCCCTATTTTAGGCCTGATTTCTATTTTCTAGGCAAAATTTGAGAGCACTTTGCCACCTCTATACATGACTTCATTCATCACCAAGGTGAGGCAATGACAAAAATAAAGAACATCCATCATGTCAACCTTATATTCTTGCTTTTGGGCAGCTGCTAGCGTCATTGGATGGAGAAGTTGCTTCAACTCGTCCTGCCGGCATTTTACTGCTGCAATAGGAGCTCGCTAAAGGAGAAAAGGATGGCACTCTTCTACCAAACATTGGATCATGGATAACAGGGTTCTTTGGGCGTACTGGAGGCGAGCCACATAAAAAACCCACTTGGCTGCTAGAATCTCTATCCGGGTCATTCTGAAAAAAGGAAGTTGGATATCAAAATTGAATCATGCAGGGGACTTTACACGTTATTTCGTTCAATCAGAGAATGAACTTTCCAATAGTTACCTCACTGAGGATAACATCAAGTATATCAGGAGTGGAATCTGATCTGTACGGCGGGGATGCACTGCAGTCGTCGAGAGTAAAGTTAATTTAAGCAAAGGACGTCATGATCAGTATCACCCTAACCATTATATCACTTGAACACATCCATCAGGACAGATTGCTACAGTTAGACAAGCATAACGGATTTTGTTTCGTGTAAATCAGGGCAGGCAAAGCAAACCAGGAATAATAATGTCGTATTCCTACCAGGCTACCAGTGACGTTTTATTTCTACGGCAAGCTGGCTAATTCATGGTGATAGCATGTGCAGTGAATCATTTTCTAATTTCTGCTTTACCACATTAAGCTTTATATTGTGGCCAGAATAAGAAAATGTCTGCCTCTTTATGCCAATTCTGCAATCCCAAGCACTGCCCAATGTACTGGCGCATATATATATATATATATATATATATATATATATATATATATAACAAACCCAAATAACATTCAGATTCATATACTTTTCATGGTGGCACCGAAAATTGCTGCTACAATTAATCGAATGCACGCATGACAGCTAATCGGATCCATAGACACCAGGATATCTAGAGCAAGTATTTGCGTTCTGGCCACTGTACTGCTAATTGGACCTCTTACTCTTATACGGAGTACGAAACAAGAGAGCACTGAAGATATTCAAAGAACTAACCCGTTCGTCCAGGGGCAGCCTCTGTTCACGGTTTCCACGGCGAAGGGAAGCCTGATCACCGGGCGAGGCTGGGCGCGGATGACCCCTGCGCGGGGCGGCGGCAGCGGCGCATCCATCTGCAACAACCAGGACCTTCTGTCGAGCATTGCTTTGTTTCAGCACCCGAGATCAGCTGCCTCAAATAGCAGCCGGAGTCCACTAAATTGGAAGGTGACTGATTGCAGCAATTAGGCAAGACACAGAGAGACCCAATGCGCGTACGGAAAAATCAAACCCCGCGAAGGAAATCCAAACAGGGCTGGTACAATCGGCAAAAACCCCCCAAAAAGGGGATCCTTCGTCACGGTCACGGCATTGTATTCCAACTGGAAACAAAAATAAAAGGAAAGAAATGCTCGGCATCAAAATGTGTTGACTGGGCTTTCCAAAATTTCGGTGTGCCAGAAACACAATCCGATCGACGGGTTTGGATAAGGTTTTCTCGTCTCTGAACCCTGAAGCAGCAGTTCCGGTATCCTGGGTACAGAAGTATAGAAACGGCAAGGCCTTACTCAAACGGAAACACAGTGGCACGAGCGTCCGACGGGAAGAAAAAAAAATCGGATGTTTTTTTTCCAAATATTGCTATAGTTTTTCGGGATTGTTGCATTAGTTATATTACGATGTTTTAACGGTACTTTCTAAATGTTTCGTCCGTTTTTTTAATTTTTTTCACCAGATTCGCGGACTCAAATTTTTCATTCAATTAAGTTAAATCACACACGGTAACGTTGCAACAGTGTATTTTCAATGTTTCATCAGTTGTTTGTTGATATTTTGGTAGTTATTTTCTCATGTTCCACGCACTGCCCGATGCGTCACGTCCATATTTTTTTCCCCAATCGCGGAATCGAACTTTTCATTCAATTCAGTTAATTGACGCGTGCTGATATTGCAATAGTGTATTGTCAATATTTGATTAGTTTTTCGTCGATATTTCGGTAGTTATTTTCTCACGTTTCACGCACCGCTTGACGCGTCGCGTCTAGATTTCTCTCCAAATATCGATATTGCAATAGTACAATTTCAATGTTTCATTAGTATTTTTTTGATGTTTCGGCGGTTCATTTTTTTATGTGTCATTCGGCATCCGATGGAAACTACTCCTATCGGACGCCCGGCACCGGCAGTTCCGTTACTCAAATCAAGCAAACTAAATAAATCGAAGAGCATAAAGGAGATGCTTGCAAGTACTCTCTACAACGCGCGTGAAATGCCCGCTCCCCGGTCGCATCCACCTGGCCGGACCGTCACGCATCCGCCGTGTGCCCGTACTTGCCAGCGCGCCTGTGCCGTGAGCTCGCCGTCGCCCCGCGCCACGCCACGTTCGCCACCACGGAGCCGCCTCCGCCGGACCCATCGACGGCGGCTCCCTCCCCACCGGTTGTCTCCCGACTCCCTCCATGTCCCGGAGTTTTGCCCCTCTCCACCTGGCTCCGCCCTCCCCACGCGGATGCCTCGCTGTCAGGCCCCACCCCCATGTGCGCCGTAGGTCAGAGCCATGGTGAAGCTTCCCACCCCACCCCAGCCGCTGCTTGCCCACCCGCGCTCTGCCGTCGCCTGTGCCTCACACCCCACGTCGCTCAGCGCGACGCTGCGTCCGCCGCCGCCGCGCCGCCTCTGCCGGATCCACCACCGGCGACCGCCTACCTCGGTTGTGTGCATCGGAGACGGGGACACCATGAGGGGAGCCGGCGGGCGGTTAGCCAGAGCTGCACGCGTTGCTGCGGCGGACGGGGGTCGCTGTGATACGGGACGGCGGGCCGCTACCGTCCGGGTGAGCGCTGGAGTGGATGCGCGGGGCGCAGGTGGGTGTGCCGCGGCCTACTTACCGATGGCCGAGGCGCAGACAGGAGGCGGAGGCACCAGGCGGGGAGCGGGTGGGCGGATGGCCGCAGTTGGACGAGGACGTGGATGCACGCCCCGCCGTCCCCTATGCCGTTTGCCTCATGTAGCCTTGCGCCAGGCTGCGTCGGCCGCAGCAGTACCGCGTCCGTCAGCTCTACCACTGTCGCCGCCTACCCTGGATGCGCGGACCGGAGACGGGGGCACCGGTGGCTGCCTACCCCTGGTGCACGGACTGGAGACGGGGGCGCCAGGCGTGCAGTGGGCGGGCTACTGGCCGGAGCCGATCGCGGATGCGGAGGCATGCGTGGAGCGACGGCCGACGGGGATCGCAGTGATAGTGAGTCGATGCCATCCATGTGAGGGATGGACTGGAGCGGAGGCGCCCTCCCCGTGCATGCCGGTGGGTCCGCCGCCGTGTCCTCCTCGGCCTTCCTCTGCCGCGGCAGGGCTCGCCGCCCTCGCCTCTAGGAGCGGCCTAGTCAACGGGCGTGGCGTAAGCGCGCCGCCAGTGCTAGTACATACCACACCGGAGGCAACCCGTGGCTTCCTGGCTGACATCGACGCGGCGCCGGCCGTGGAGACTTCCAGGTCTGATGCGGTGATGCCGCCACTACCACGCATGCTATGCTGGTGAGCGGCTGACGCAGCCCGCAGTCGGAGAGCGTCGAGCTCTTGTTAGCACGGAACGGGTTGTCTCTATCCTCGAGGCAGTACGCACAGAGGCTGCGCACCAGCAGACCCCAAGGGCGTGATTGGATGCCTGGGCGTTCTCCAGCCAGGCTGAGGCCTTGATGCAGGCCCAAAGGAGCCGGACCCTTGGCATGCAAGCACAGTTGTTTGAATGAATGGATTGGTGTGAGCTTGTATCTTCTGGATGCCGTTTGGTTGTCTGTATGAGTATAGAAATGTGATAAGAATAAAAAATAAAAAAATATTTTTAATAAAATTTTATATGGTAAGTACGATCTAGTTTTATAGATAAAAAAGTGAAGAACACAGATCTGACATTTGTTCTGCGAGACAATCCAATTAAAAGATATAAGAAAATAACACAATAGAAAAGTACCTCGATTTGCGTGAATGAACAGCGTCTCGCATCTGCCCAGCCTGGCTCGCGAGGAACGCCGGATTCCTGCGTGCCCAGCACGCCTGGCCGCAGCTGTACGGCTGCACGCAAGCAGCCTGGCCCAATCGCTTGCGTAGAAAACAAAGGGTCTGTTTGGTCGCTTTCTACTACGTAGCAAGGCTGTAAAAGCCAGCTAGGCTTCCCTTGTCAGTCCTCAGTAAGACAGGCAAAATTGTTTGGTTGTAATTTGCATTTCTTCCTCCTTGCGTCACCAGTTCATCGCGTCATTCCTCTTGCGCCATTGCCGCCGCCTCCGTTGCTACTCCACGGCCATGCCCACCGCTGCAAGGAGCGAGCGGGACCTCCACAGCTCCTGCCGTGCCGCCAAGAGGCACAGGGCGAGAACTCTGCGGGAGCTTCGCAGGCCCCCGTTCGCCTTCTCCTCTCGTGGGAGCGCTGCCGCCGCCACCACCTCCTCGCTCAGGGGGCACTGCCGCTACCACCTCCTCGCGCGGGAGCCCTGCGGCCCCTGCCGTCGCCTCCTAGCGTGGGGAGCTCTGCAGTCGTCGCGCCGCCGCCGCCTATTGCACGGGAGCTCCGCGGTCGCCGCCGCCGCCTGCTCCTCCTCACGCGTGAGTGCCGCCGCCGCCTCCTCGCGCGGGGGAACCGCCGCTGCCACCTCCTCGCGCGGGAGCTCCGTGGCCCGGCCGTCGCCTCCTCCTCGCGCGGGGAGCTCCGCAGCCGTCGGGCCGCGGCCGCCGCCTGTCGCGCGGGAGCTCCGCCGCCGCCTGCTACTCCTCGTGCGTGAGCGCCGCCGCAGCCTCCTCCTCGCGCGGGGAGCTTCGCGGCCATCGCGCCGCCGCCGGAGAGGTGCAGGGGGGACGAGGGGTGAGGGAGGGAGACGGACGGAGAGGGAGGAAAGGGTGGCTACGATAGAACGACCGATTTGGGCGTTCTCTGGAAGCCAGGCTGAGGAGGACTTTTGGCCAAGTTGGGCCTAGCTTCAGAGTTGGGCCAGACAACCAAACACGCTAGAGTGGTCTATTCTAGCCTGGCTAGGGGATTGGCTAGATTTATGCTGTCTACCAAACAGACCCCAAATGTCAAGGTGGTGCATGCAGCGGGCTTGGCCCGGGACAGAGACAGGGAACCAATCACGCCCCAAGTTGTCTCTGAGCTGGTCATCGTGCGCTCGCCCGGCCGGCTGGAGTCCTCGGTCCCCGCCTGCCATGTGTCACCGCCGCTAACCAGGGACTTGGGCCGTGGTGGGCCGAGATCGAGGAGGCCCAAGACTGTTGCTGCCGCACCGCCGCTACGAATTCGCCGTTTCGGGGGTTCGGCGCACATACGTCATACGTGGGAGTTGGTTTGCTTGCAAGTATGAGCAACTAGGGCGTTTGGTTCTGGTAGCTAACAGTTAGCAGCTAAAATAAATAAAGAACAAACAGAATTAGTTAATAAATCAGCTAACTATTAGCTAAACAATAGCTAACAATTATCTCATGAGCTGGTTCAATATAGCTAATAACAATAATAACAAGTAATAGTACATAAAAAACATCTTATATCCATGAGCAGTTGAAACCAAACACTTCTAGCTAATTGGTTGCCGACTAATAATTATCTAGCTAATTTAAAATAAGAGCTATTAGCTATTAGCTAGCTAATTATTAGCCGCTAATGGAACCAAACAGGACCTAAACCGCTACGAATCTATGGATTAGAGCTTCTCGTCCATTTCGGTTTAGTTCGGCGATGCAGATGTATGTACGGCACACATGTTGAGAACCACATTTCAACCTGTATATAGATCGCGTGAAGAGAACAGGATTTCGAGAGAAAAAAGTAATAAAGATGACTGGCCACACAATAAAGGAACGAAAAAGAATCATAAATAATAATTAGAAAGGAGAGACACGCTTAATTGATGTTCTTCATTTTTATTAATTCTAATAAAATGAAACTATTTGGTGGATATGGGTACAAAACGAGGTGAAAAAATAAAAGACTTAACGATGAGAATATTTTCTTTCTATTAGTTTAGACGCTTTCCACACACTTTCACACCCTTTCAAACCTTGGGCCCAATGTGAGAGTTACAAATGTTTTCGATGGGTGAAATATGGTATTACGAAAACTCGCTCTTTTCTAGTGCACATAAAATAGATATATGTGTAGCAACCTTTTTTCTTCGTATCTCCTTAAAAAAGAGGATAATCTCCAACTTTGAGTTCTAAATTTCATTTTTCATGGAAATATGTCTAGCTCTATTTACATGGAAACCAAAGACATTCTCAAAAATTTTGCAATTTTTTATTTACCATGAAATATTACTTCATAAGCTGTATACCAAATAGTAGATCTCGAAACAACTGTGCAAGAGGCGATGAGATTGTTGGAACTACAGTAAGAGAGTGATGAAATTGTTTTGGTGAGGAATGCTTATTCTACAGAAGAAAGAAAGTCAGAAACGTATGAAATTATCATGCGTTCGTAAAATTTGAGCATAAAATAACTTTTTGTCTAGATAATAAATCTTTTATGCGATCTTTAAATTAAAAAAAAGCTTCATAAAAAACTGCACTAGGAGAGTGTTGATGAGCCTATTCCTGGTGGATTTTTCTCCATTTCCACTATTTCATTCTTGAACCTCTGCTGCAAAGAGGCGAGAGGGGGCAACGGGCACCTTCCTGGTCAAAGTAGTGGCAACACTAACATTGTTGAAGAGAGGTAGAGGCTCTCCTAGATTAGGAGTGGTCGCTCTCATGCATATTTAAATGTTCCAGTGTCAACAAATGGGAAGGTTGCATTCATATACTTTTTTATTTAAATGTTGGTTTCTATAGCGTAAGTGGCCTCTCGTGCCATATTTGGATATATTTTATTTGGTGATGGATTTACAAACAATACTTAAAGTGAAAAAACTTGTCTCGCACATTCTCAGGTGTTGAGATCTAAGAGATCTAAAGAAAAGGGCAGAAGGTAGGGCATAAAGGGCCAACTCAAATGGGAGTTCGCTTTTCAGGAGGCCATGATGCTTTAAAAAATCATATGGAAAAAACCAACAAAAAGGCACTCAAAAGCAATTTTCTATGTACAGTTGGAATTTGGTTTATCGGTTCAAACTATGATGCAAAGGTATATGTCGGTGCTGGGAAGCTAAAGAACTGGAACTAAGAAGATTACACTCATAGTATCAATTGATGATGGAGAAATTGTACAAATAGGTTCATTCAAATTGGCAAACTAAAGAATGGGGAAGCTGAACACTGGTTGAACCAATGCTTTCATCAGTTGGATGCATTGGTGCAATGCAGCAGAGAGCCAATAGCTCAATCCACGGGAGAATTACACTCATCAAATGAATCGATGTGGTCATCAGATCAACTGATGATAGGCCAAATACTAGGCATCGATTCATATAATATAAGTGTGTTCAAGCAACTTTTCTCAATGGCTCTATTGGGTTGTGGAGGCTATCTATACCTGGAGGGTCTTGGCTGAGGAAGTTGGAGATTTATAAGAGTGTGGAGGTGCTACTGAAGTGGTCTATCTACTCCACTCATAATATGAGTATAAGGAAAAATGGGCCCTAAGCCTCGTGCTTAGTTTTCTAATGTGAATTTGGTGGTTGAAGTGACAACATGTACCATTTGGAATGACTAACATGTATGCAAGTATATTTGTTTAAGTTCTAGGAATGCAAGTGATGGACTTATGGTACAAGCACCTCAAAGTAGGGCTTAAAAGGCACAAGAGAAGACCAAGACATCAACAATCAAAGCCATGAAGCATGACACGGCAGTCCCGCTGCCTGATCAGCGGGGCGGATTTTTGCATGCACCAGATGATGTAGGTGAGTAGAAGACACCGCTAACTGATGATTCAAGCCCCGACACAAAATATAGGCACCAGATGGTCTCGTGTACGCACCAAACGATCCAGTGGTCACAGCCATCGAATGAAATCGATAGAAGAAAAGAAGGAGCGCCCACATCCCAATTTGCACACACTGGATGTTCTAGGTCGAAGCTTCAACAAATCAAGATAACTGAGTGGTTAACATGCATCGGACGGTCCGGTGTTCATACTAGACGGTCCTAGTGCTCACAAAAGGTCAAACCAAAGATCCAATGGTTGACTCCAACGACTAGTTGGGTGTACGCACTGGACGGTCCAACACATACACCAAACTGTCGGGTGAGAACAGTATGCTTTGTACAGCTTTCTCTCAATGACTAGTTTGGATGTTTGGACTATTTATACCCCCTGCCTAGCCTCCACCATATGAATGGTGACTCCTAAGTTCATTCTAGTGTTGAGACACATATTCGAGAGCCCAATTCATCGAGAGAGCTAATAGTGCATACTTAGGCATAGCTATTGCTTGTGAGCATCTTGCTTAGGCCTTGCTTAGTGCATAGCCCTTAGTTGTGACCAAGTGTTGTTGTGACTTGTGAGTTTTTGTGAAACTCAAGCCATCCATGCTTGCGTGCATGAAGTCTTGTAAGTGTGCAGCTTGTAGTCTTGCATGACCGTGTCCGAGTTATGGAGTGGCCGCCACCTTACTTGTGAGAGGGAAAGGAGTCCCTCAGCGTTTTGGCCAAAGCTCACCTCAGTGGAGATGATGGTTAGTGTCTATGAAAGGCCTATAGAAGACCCCACTTGCGTGAGTATGAATCGAGGATATCCGAAGTTACCCAACCGGGAAGCTTTACCCTTGTGCGGGTCACCTTTCCAACCTTGATCCTTGTGCGGTTTGAGGCCTTATTCCTTGCATGAACTAAGCGATACCAAGGCCTTGCGGGGGATCCAAATGAGGACTTGGGGGAAGGCTTGCATGCCTTCTCAAAACATCAGGGAAAATATCTGCGTCTCCAACTTGTACCATCGTCACCATCGTTATCCAGAATTTGCAATCACTCTACTCATCTCTTTAGCTCCCGCATTTACATTCATGCAATTGTGTGCTTACATTCCTAAGACTAGCTTGATATGTTAGTTACTAGGTGACACTAGGTTACAAGACTTAACCTCGATAGAGTAAGCAACACTTAGCAAAACATTAGTGCACATACTTGCTTTATCTTGCATAGGTTTTGGTAAGTTGTTTTTAGGGAGCCTTAGTTTTTTGGAATCCTAAATGACCCCCACCCTCTTAGGACATCAGTTCAAGGTCCTAGAGACTTTCAACAGTGAGCTTATTGTTGCATCCAAGCTTTAGAGGGTTTTAGTACAGGTGTGAGAGACCTGTAATAGTTTTAGTTCTTGAGAGACCAAGACCAAAAAAAAGTCTTTCCTTATGGGGTTAGACCATACGGTCCATTTAAGAGCCTTCGAACATATATTGAGTTCCAAACTTAGGCTAAGAAAGTATCATCAAGATGTCGGACCTTATGGGCCTTAGAGTGATTTTCATAATTTATTTGTGTCTTCAAGATTCTTCCTTAAGGGTTTATCTTCTTGTGATATTCCATGATATCCGGACCTCCAGAGAGTGGATTTTCTTCATGAACCCCCAATTAGGGCTAGCCCTTTAGGCCTTGCCTTTGCCTCTTCTTCTTCTTTCATCCACTAGACCAAAAAACCCTAAGAACACACATCTAGACAAGTTCATTAGGCCTGGTGTTTACCTAAATCAACAAATAAATATATGAAAATATGGCATGAGAGGTACACTTAGCTTCATCAATTTGCGACTATATAGCAACCTCTCCTAGTTGTTACTTAGCTTTTTATCAATCTAATCTATTAGGTCTCGTTTTGTTAGTATTATTGTTCATAACCATAATGTCTTTACAACGTGTGCTAGTATTTTGTTGATGTGTCATGAATTTGGTGAATATGAACCTACGAGGTTCTCAATAGTCCATTTCAGTGAATGTCTATCCAAGAATTATGGGGTCCTAGGGATGGGAGTAAAGGGGTAAGGGTTTTACCCGTAAACTAGCTGGGACCTTCAATTCTTAGGTCAAGATGTTCAATCTAGAGTCATATACAATATTACGTGAACATAGACTGCTATGAAGCGCCCCAGTTTCCATAATGGGACTAAAATGTGCTTTATTACCATCCCAGGGTTTGGTAATCACATTCTTACATCAGAGTGATACAGATTCGCCCTAAATGGGTCGGATAGTAAGGGGCACAGCCCTAAAAATCTAAGCAGCGGAATATAAAATGTAGGCCCATCTTCCTTATGCCACAGTTGGGAAGCCATGTCGTAACCCTTACTCGTTCTCAGGACTAATATATGTCCATAGCACTGAGAAAAACAGCAACAAAGCAACGGTGAGTACATACGTACTCAGCAGCCCACCTTCCTCCAAAGGAATTTTGGGAAGGCTAACACTATACGCAACGATATATCTAGTAGCTTAACATAGTTTTGCAGAAAAGTATTTGTATGCAGGGTTTGAGATAGTTGTCAAGTTTGCCACTGGACTTTCCGGTCCAAGATGGCCCATAGCATTCCTAGCCAATACATTTTCCATGCATCCAGCATCCACTGCTAAACTAAAAATCCATTTTATCCAGCCCCAAACCAATTCTATTTTATTTTATGAAAAACTGCTAACTGAAGAACCAAGCCGTAACTCATCCATACCAGTGGACACGAACTATTTGAATAGGTTTTACTCTGATCAGAGGTTGTACTAATTCCCATAAGTTGGACTCAGCGACACGTTACCGTCGTAACTGCCCGAATTCCAAACCAAGACGTTGCCTTTGTTTCATCACCTAGCAGAACTTTAGTGATTCGGGCCTCCGAGCCACTACAGTACCCCGCGGTACTCCTGTTGGCACACCACTCATCCTCTAGCCCCTTGTGCGCCAGCATAGGAGCTACTAGGCTATCCAATCCGGCTCGGGTCTGGCCGATGCCTCATACAGAGCGAGTGGTTGTACTAAAAGAGTTAGGCAAGATGAAAATTCATAACGGTCCTTATGGAGAGCTCAGGTAGAACCATTCCCACTTTTCAATGCTCGACAGCACGAGCAATCCACCTACCTGGTATTCTCCATGAATTCCGGGACATGGGGTAACCGCGAGTCGCTATGTTACCCGTTCATACCCTGTCCTTATGACTGTTTCAGTGCGTAGCTGTATTCCGACAAAGTCGGTTGCCATTGTTCTTCCCCATTTTATTTCAAAACCACACACACATCCACTCTCCCATACCCATCATATTCCACATCCATAATCCAACAGTAACATCAAGATTATGATAGATATTTAAATGAGCGATCCCACCTATGCGCGCTACATCTAAAATAGGCTTAGGTGGCTATATATTTTGCTGGGTTACCTTTGCAAACAAAACATGCAAGTTTTATGTGATTAACAGGCCAAGGGTTGTGTTTGAAAAATATAGGAAATTTATGCATCAAGTGGGGATTCCAGTTGGCTTGCCTATCATTTTGTTGATATAGACGATGCATCGGTCTCTAGGTGACAAGGGTGTATCGTCTGCTGAATGCGTTGGTGTACCATCATCCGCCGGCCACGTTGGTATACCAATCGCTGGGTGCGATGGTGTGCCATCCACTGCGCATGTTGGTACAGCATCTGCTGCAGGCGCTGGTTGCTTTCTTCAAGCGCGGTGAAGGCCCTTGTGAGAGGTGTACTGACTAAGATTGCTGGTACCACCTATGTGTATAAGTAGGAAAAGCATACACACAACGAATATAACATGAGCTCAACACGGATTTTAGGTGTGGCGAGCAGGAGATCTTGGGTTTATTTGGAGGGTTGGAAACTTACCAAAGGTAGTGGTTCGGGTAGGTAAGCACGGGGGAGTGGGGTGATGTTGGCCATGCTGGTGGGCATGGTAACAGTTATGGCGGTAGTGCCAGGGTAGCGAATTCGAGCGGCGGAAACGAGAATAGCGAGAAGGTGGCCTCATGGTGAACGTCCAGAGTTTTAGTGGGACAAGGGAGAGAGCGATGATTTTTAGATGATTTTTGGTGTCGTCATCATCTGAACTCAAAGCCCGGAAAGACCAAGGCAAGAGCCTTCTGAATTTATGTGGAGGGCTTGATTATAGATGAGTTTTGGCAAAAGAATCTCCTAAATCGGAGTTAGAACGGATAAGATATGGGATTTTCAGTGGCTTAGGGAGTAGATATGAACTTTTTGGGAAGTTGGAGGGGTAGATTGGGACCTTATTTGACTGAACTTCCGGTTTTAGCCCGCAGGAGTTAGAACCTGGGCCGGGGTGGAATATCGGCCTGGCTTAGCCTACTTGAGCCCGTGCGCTGGGGCGCAGCCTGGCAGGCCCGGGGCTTAACCAGTTGGGCTAGCGCACCAGGCAAGGGTGTGGCCTGACGGCGCGTCGATGCCGTCTAGTGTGGGTTGACGTGACAGTGGCTTAGGGGGGGTCACGGCGTCATGTTCGGTGGCGTAGCTGATTCGGGTCAGCCGAGCCAGGACAGTCGGTTCGGGGGGGTCGCTTGCTTTGGTCCAACGGAGCTGGCCACCGGTTCCCTCCATCGGTGACGGTTTTGCCGGTGAGGATACCGGGGCGAGCACCACGGCAGGGTGGTGGAGCTGGTGGTGGAGTGAAGGTGTGGGTTTGGTGGCCGGAGGTGGGGTCTCCACGCGATGGCGGCGGAGTTGCTCACCGGTGACCGGGAGCGCGTGCACGGCGGCTCTGGTGGGGAGCGGAGGGGCTGTGGTGAGGTGCCGGCACAGTGGGGGCAAGCAGGGCGAAGCTCGTGATAGGAGCAATCGAGCTTTGGTGGGCTATGGATTAAGAATCCGGTGGTGGTGCGCTCGTGTCTTTGGTTGGTGGCGGAGCTTCGAGTGTGGGGAGGATGGGAGCGCCCGCAGCTTTCGACGTCCGATAGTCTCGGGGGCCGGTCGCGGCGGTGTGCGTAGCGGAGCCGGGAGACGGGAGGCATTTTATAGGGGGGGATGGCCGTGGCGCTTCGGTGCGATGGGGGATCCAAGTGGCAAAGTGGTGCACGGGGCGTGTGGTGCAGCGTTGCGGTAGGGCCAGGTGCGGCGCGATAGCGATGGGGATAGGGGGGCTAGGCAGGGCCAGTGGCTGGGGTCGAGGCGCGGTGCGTGGGGGCCGAAGCGCATCATAGCAGGGACCCAGCGCGGCGCGTCCGGGCCGGGATGGCGTGGTCACGGCGCGCACGTCGCGGGGCGCTGGAGGAGGAAGAAAGGGGAAAGCGGCTGGCACGCGGGGCCCGTGTGGCAGTGGGAGAAAGGCACGGGCCCACAAGACAGAGAAGGTCGGAGGCAGATGGGGGCGGCTTGGGCTGGGATGGCGTTGGGCCGAAGAGGAGCTGGACCGCTCGGCCTGGGCCGAGGGAAAGGGGGCAAGTTGGGCCGATTTCGGCCTGAGGAAGGAGGGAAAAATATTTCCTTTTTATTTTCTATTTTTGGGTTTGGAATTTTGGGATTTGGACTTTTGTTTGGGAATTTTGGGTATGTTTTGGTAGGAGTGTTTGATGGGTATTTGGGAGGGGATATATTTTGAAATATTGAGCTCATGTTAGCGCACTCAAAACAAGCAACAACCAAGGTTTTAGAAAATATGATTTTGAATTAGGGTGGGATTTAGAAGAAAATTTCTGGGGCTAATTTTCACGGCATTACAAATCTACCCCACTTAAAATGAATCTCGTCCTCGAGTTTCGGCTTAGAGGGTTACAGGGATAGCTTTACTTCAGCTAGCTACTTCTGATTTCAACAGTAGTTTGATTCTTCACACAGAATGGTAGGTGGAATCTTAATAACAACTACATGCCCAACCTGATTCCTCCTTTTTTTCATTTCTCTTTTCTTCTTTGTTGGGGCTGTTCGTACAAGCCTTCCACATACGAGCTGGATCATCCACTTTATGAACTTGGAAGGTTGATCCATTGCCTAGCAGCTTCAGGCAGGGGCTTTTCCTAGATAGTGACAGAAATTCAGCAAGGCACTTTCTGCTCTCTAGGTGGTGGCATAATCCGGGCGACTCGTCCAAAGGGATGGATCCGTCAACTTATGGGGTTCGGATTATCCTGCACCAGCGCTAACAGAAGGGAGGCTACCCCACTTAAATAGGGCAGACACCCATACTTGAGTAGGCTAGGCACTCCTCTAGAAGCGAGGAGCTGCTGCGTTTTCCAACTACTGCTGTTGTATCAGTAGACGGAGGGCAGGCTGGAGAAGAACCAGCTATCTAGGATAGCCTTCTTCCCGTTACACTTCTTGTTGCCCCAAGCACTTCTCCTTCTATCCTCTTGCATGTCTTCTGCCCTACTTTGGGCTTCTTGACCTTGGCACAGCTTTGCTAGCAGGAAGCTTCTTCTTGCTCCTGCCCGGCCCGTGGGAGTGTTATCAACTGGGGGAGGATTAGGAGGCATAGGAGTAAGATTTTAGCGAAGAGTATATAGCGAAGTGTGATGCAGACTTTGGGCTCTGGGTTCATGGCCTGGTGGGGGTGTGTAGACTTTTTAGTCTTGCTTGCGGAGCTCACAAATGATCCCTCATTTTGCAAGATAGATGAGGACTTTGAGGATTTTGGCTAAGAATACACACTCGACAAGGATGAGGAGGAAAATGGCTAGGTTTATCATTCTGTGGTGGGATTAGCGGGTGGTTTGGGTGGGTTTCTGAGTTGCTCTTCCTAGGGGTGAGGGCGGTGGATTTCCCAGAGGAAAAGGAGACAAAGTGGGAGGGTGACGGCGGCGATGATGTAGTAAATCAGGAGGAGCTGTCCTACCCAAGAATCACAGAACATGGGAGGAGTTGTGGCTATTTTAGCAGGTGGGAGAGGAGCGGTGGTGGGTTTGCTCTACGGGTTGCGTGAGGAACTGAGCTCAGGGGAGGGGGGTTTTATTGGCGTGCGAGGGCGGTGGTTGGAGCGCGGCGTGCTGTGCACCGATGTGACACAAGCGGTGGAGGTGGAGTGGGAGCACACGACGGCATGCGAGTGAGGGTGGAGTGGGGGGACGGTGCATCCCTGAACGGTGGTGTGGGGACACGTGGTGGCCGGTGGTGGATGGTGGTGTAGGGGCCATCTTTGGCCGGTAGGGGCACGTGGGTGCGCTGCCAATGGCGGCATGTGGTGGCTGGCGGCGTGCGCATGCGGCGGTAGGGGTTAGTGGGTGGGGGGGGCCGGGGCATCGGATGCGGCTGAAAAGGCGGGGGTGGCGGAGAGATGTGAGAGGTAGGGGTTGTGGTACGGGATGTTTCCTCTGATTTTACCCATTTTCTTAGGGCCACTATTTCCTTTAGCTGTGCCTTCCTTGGGCAGATCTTTGTTAGCTGCTGACAGTCCTTTATTTTGACTAGGGTTTGTTCTGGTTGCTTCTTTTAACGGGCACATACTGTTCAAACTGACGGGTTTTAAGGTGAGAAGAGATAGCAGAGGTGAGGGCTAGTTCTAATGGTGATTTTCTAAGCACATAAACAAGGCAATGCTTGTTTATACTGACATAGCAAGAGACAAGCCACAACAACAAAACACAAGAACAAAAACAAACACACTAACGTGACTACTCACGCATAACTGACTTCAACTTTTGACTGTTGGAGGCTCCGTTTGGTGATGGTTGCTGGACACTGGATACCTTTCCTGGAAGCGAGAGTGTTAGGAGGGTGCCCAAGCTTTCTCTATCTTCCTCTTGGTGGATGGTTACTGGGACTTCTCCCTGATTCCACTGCTGCTCAAGCAGAGAGTATTCGAAACTAGCTTGGTGACTTGGTTTTGATTTCCTAGGAGGGTTTGATATTCATCTGTACTGCATTCCCAATGGGTAATGGAGGTCAAACAAACTCCGTGTTGTCGTGCTGTTTGGATCTGGGTTGGTTTCTTGCCTTTGGCGCTGCAGCCTGGCTCTGTACTGGGACAGAAGGTCTTCTGTTATTCGATTGCGAGCTTCCAACCTGTCGTGCATGAGACTCAACTTGTCGTACTCATCATCCAAGGCTTGTAGATGCAGAGCAAGGTAGGCTATGATGGGATCCTCGGTTTCCTTCATTAGCTTCAAGGCTTCAACCCTTCTATCCCAGCTTGTGGTCAACTTGTTGAAGGGTGGGAAGAATCTCATAGGGGTGTCCTGTGTTGCCCTATGATAGGTAGAGCACAACTTTCTAATTGCGTCACGAGCTGTAATGTGAGACACATCCACAAACCGATGACTGGTAGCTGTGGAATGCCATCCTGCGAGGGCACAGTTGTCCTTGATGTACAGCGAGACCATCCATTTCTGTTCTCCGCTCTCGATGATTTATCTATCTAGGTACTCAGGATATCTGGAAATCCGGAGGTGCCTTATGGTGTCCCTTAGGAGCTCTGGAAAACCTTTTACATCCTCCCATAGACTGACACATCCAACTAGTTGCCATCTGAACGAGACTCGCAGTACTTGGTCCTAAACCAAAACTACTACACAGCACCCAAACAAGCAAGACAACGTATACAACACACAGCGATCTACGCGGTTAACTCTTACAAGGGTGCTAACCAAAGTGAAGGAAAACTTCACTACCCAAGTGGAAGAGTGACACTGGATACAACTAGCTTCAGACCATGCGACTTCATTCCATGCCAGGCTTGGAGACCTCATTCTGAGTCATCTGAGCTGATGTCGATGATGTCCTTTGGCGGTGGCTGAGTTGCGTTGACTGGGTCGTCTTCGTCGGTCAGTCACCTGGGTAGGGGCAATGCCCGAGGGTTCTAGCCTTGCTTCTATTGGTGAGATTGTTGGTGGAGCCTTTGGTTCGCTCGAGGAGATAGGACTTGGAGGTAGGGGCTCTGGTAGCTCTTCTTCCAGGCACCTGAGATCTGGTATGGGGATCCTTCTTAGGGTGGAGTGTTCTGCCAGCTCTGGTGGAGGATTTGGGAGGGGCTCTGGGTGGTTTGGTTGGTTCTCAAGCTCGGGGAATGTAACTGGTATGCCTTCCAACACTAGAACTTCCACCAAGAGGTCTATGCGCTTTCTCTTTTTAAGGGGAATGGGGCGACCGTCTAGGATGGGTTTTTCTTCTACCATTGCTGCTTTGCAATGGAGTGGTCCCGGGTTCTTTGAGCCCTATGGCGGTCCCTTTAAATAGCTTGGTTGGCTCATTCTTTAGTGGTAGTGCCTAGCACCATTGATAGGTTCGCTTGTCATCTGTGCCATACTGAGCGCCTTTTTATGGCGAAGGGGACAGAATTAACTGTGGATGTCATTTCCTTTACCTAATTCTCCTATGCCCTGGTTGTCCATAGGGGTCAAGTGTCTTGACCAGGGTGGTCCATATCTTAGGGTTGTGCCAGGTGCCTCTATGATGGTGATGTTTCCTCACGGTGAGCACTGTTTCCTTTAACATTGACCCATCACGTTCAGTCGTATCCTGGCTTTATTGGTGTGTTGCACTAAGCCACCAACTTTCTTCTGCGAAAGCTTGACTCCTTGACTGACAGCCGTTGGGGTAAGAAAGGGCTAAAACTTTTTGAAATAGAGTAAGATGAGGAGCAGAGGCATTTTTCAAACAGTTTTGGACTCAAAAGTCAGTTTTCCCAGCCTAAGGGTTACGTCCTACGGCCAACTACGGCTCTGATACCACCTGAAGCGCCCTAGTTTCCATAATGGGACTAAAATGTGCTTTATTACCATCCCAGGGTTTGGTAATCACATTCTTACATCAGAGTGATACAGATCCACCCGAAACGGGTCGGATAGCAAGGGGCGCAGCACTGAAAATCTAAGCAGTGGAATATAAAATATAGGGCCATCTTCCTTATTGCCACAGTTGGGAAGTAGGTCGTAACCCTTACTCGTTCTTCGACCAATATATGTCCATAGCACTGAGAAAAACAGCAACAAAGCAAGGGTGAATACATACGTACTTAGCAGCCCACCTTCCTCCAAAGGAATTTTGGGAAGGCTAACACTATACGCAACGATATATCTGGAGCTTAAGATAGTTTTGCAGAAAAGTATTTGTATGCAGGGTTTGAGATAGTTGTAAAGTTTGCCACTGGACTTTCCGATCCAAGACGGGCCATGGTATTCCAGCCAACATATTTTCCATGCATCCAGCATCCACTACTAAACCAAAAATCCTATTTTATCCAGCCCCAAACCAATTCCATTTTATTTTATGAAAAACTGCTAACTGAAGAACCAAGCCGTAACTCATCCATACCAGTGGACACGGACTATTTGAATAGGTTTTACTCTGATCAGAGGTTGTACTAATTCCCACAAGTTGGACTCAGTGGCATGTTGCCGTCGTAACTGCCCGAATTCCAAACCAAGCCGTTGCCTTTGTTTCATCACCTAGCAGAACTTCAAGGATTTGGGCCTCCAAGCCACTCCAGTACCCTGCGGAACTCCCGTTGGCACACCACCCATCCTCAAGCCCCTTGTGTGCCAGCACAGAAGCTACTAGGCTATCCAATCCGGGTCGGGTCTGGCCGATGCCTCATACAGAGCGAGTCGTTGTACTTAAAGAGTTAGGCAAGATGAACATCATAACGGTCCTTACGGAGAGCTCAGGTAGAACCATTCCCACTTTTCAATGGTCGACAGCACGAGCAATCCACCAACCCGGTATTCTCCACGAATCCCGGGACATGGGGTAACCGCGAGTCGCTAAGTTACCCGTTGATACCCTGTCCTTATGACTGTTTCGGCCCGTAGCCGTATTCCGACAAAGTCGGTTGCCGGGGTTCTTCCACATTTTATTTCAAAAACCACACACATCCACTCTCCCATACCCATCATATTCCACATCCATAATCCAACATAACATCAAGATTATGATAAATAATTAAATGAGCGATCTCACCTATGCGCACTACATCTAAAATAGGCTTAGGTGGCTATATAGTTTGCTGGGTTACCTTAGCAAGCAAAACAATGCAAGTTTTATAGTCATTAACAGGCCAAGTATTGTGTTTGCAAAATATAGGAACTTTATGCATCGAGTGGGGATTCCAGTGGGCTTGCCTATCGTTTTGTTGATATAGACGATGCATCAGTCGCTGGTGACGAGGGTGTATCATCTGCCGAATAATGTTAGGTGTACCATTATCCGGCGGGCACGTTGGTATACCAATCGCTGGGTGCTGATGGTGTGCCATCCACTGCGCATGTTGGTACAAGCATCTGCTGCAGGGATTTTTAGTGGCTTAGGGAGTAGATATGAACTTTTTGGGAAGTTGGAGGGGTAGGTTGGGACCTTATTTGACTGAACTTCATGTTTTAGCCCGCAGGAGTTAGAACCTGGGTCGGGGTGGAATTTCGGCCTTGGCTTGGCCTACTTGAGCCCGTGCGCTGGGGCGCGGCCTGGCAGGCCCGGGGCTTAGCCAGTTGGGCCGGCCCACCAGGCAAGGGTGCGGCCTGACGGTGCGTCGACGCCATCCGGAGTGGGCCTAGATGACAGCGGCTCTAGGGGGTGACGGCGTCACGTGCGGTGGCGCAGCCGGTTCGGGTCAGCCGAGCTGGGACGGTCGGTTCGGGGGGAGGGTGGCTTGCTCTGGTCCGATGGAGCTTGCCACCAGTTCCCTCTGTCGGTGACGGTTCCGTTGGTGAGGATACCGGGGCGAGCACCACGGCAGGGTGGCGGAGCTGGTGGTGCAGTGAGGGTGTGGGTTTGGTGGCCAGAGGTGGGGTCTCCATATGATGGCGGCAGAGTTGCGCACCGGTGACCGGGAGCGCGTGCACGGCGGATCCGATGGGGAGCGGAGGGGTTGTGGTGAGGTGCCGGCGC
Organism: Paspalum vaginatum; assembly: GCA_030272315.1. Taxonomy (NCBI): domain Eukaryota; kingdom Viridiplantae; phylum Streptophyta; class Magnoliopsida; order Poales; family Poaceae; genus Paspalum; species Paspalum vaginatum. The sequence goes on along the minus strand of CM059020.1, from coordinate 30,584,394 downwards.
AGTGGGGGCAAGTGGGGCGAAGCTCATGATAGGAGCAATTGAGCTTTGGTGGGCTGTGGAGTGAGAATCCGATGGTGGTGCGCTCGTGTCTTTGGTGGGTGGTGGAGCTTCGAGTGGGGGGGTGATGGGAGCGCCCACGGCTCGCGACGCCCGATAGTCTCGAGTGCCGGTCGCGGCAGTGTGCGTGGCAGAGCTGGGAGATGGGGGGCATTTTATAGGAGGGATGGCCATGGCTCTTCGGCGCGACGGGGGATCCAAGTGGTAGAGCGGTGCGTGGGGCGTGTGGCACGGTGTTGCGGTAGGGCCGGGTGCGGCGTGATAATGACGGGGATAGGAGGGCTAGGCGGGGCCCACGGCTGGGGTTGAGGCGCGGTGCGTGGGGGCCGAAGCGCGTCGCTGCAGGTTCCGGGCTCGGTGCGCTCAGGCCGGGACGGCGTAGTCACGGCGCGCGCGTCGCGGGGCGCTGGAGGAGGAAGAAGGGGGAGAGCGGCTGGCACGCGGGGCCCGTGTGGTAGTGGGAGAAAGGCGCGGGCCCGCAAGATAGAGAGGGTAGGAGGTGGATGAGGGTGGCTTGGGCTGGGATGGCGTTAGGCCGAAGAGGAGCTGGGTCGCTCGGCCTGGGCCGAGGGAAAGGGGGCAAGTTGGGCCGATTTCAGCCTTAGGAAGGAGGGAAAAATATTTCCTTTTTATTTTCTATTTTTGGGTTTGGAATTTTGGGATTTGGACTTTTGGTTGGGACTTTTGGGTAGGTTTTGGTAGGAGTGTTTGATGGGTATTTGGGAGGGGATATATTTTGAAATATTGAGCTCATGTTAGCGCACTCAAAACAAGCAACAACCTAGCTTTTTGAAAATATGATCTTTGAATTAGGGTAGGATTTAGAAGAAAATTTCTGGGGCTAATTTTCAGGGCGTTACACGCTAACATGTAAGATGAAATAAATAAGCTGTTGGCACCATAAAAGTTTTCTAGAGGTGGGTGAATATAACACAAACTTGAAGATGAAACAAATATGGTGTTGGCACAATGAAAGTTTTCTAGAGGTGGTGAATGTAACACAAACTTCGAAACAGGAAGTCAGACTAGATTGATTCAACCGCTATGCATGAACATGTTCAATCTAGAATCAAACTTCAATCAATGAGTTTTCTTGGCCGCCCTATGAGCTAAAGTTTGCATATCTGACAAGGCTAATAAGCTCCAAATCTTCACAACAAAGAGATCAATACAAATCTTTCCTACTTCCTTGTTGAAGCCCTCATAAGAGCTAGGTCTCTTTCAATACCTCGCAATCCCTCACCGACCACAAAGGTAAGATAAGGTCACTTCTAATATTGCTCAATGAAGATTTAGATTAAGTTTCTTTCAACCCTAATCATATGCGCAATCATATCCCTCACTGATCACAAATATCAAGATAAGGTCACTTCTAATGTTGCTCCATGATAAAAAGTTCTCGGAGCACCCATAAGTCAACTTCGTGAGTGAGCAAATGCTATGAAACAACATATTCTCCTTTGTTATTCTGCTTTTCTATATTGCCTTGCAAGTTGGCTTCTGCTTAATTTAATGCTAAATTTTTAGCATGGCAATATTTTGGTAGGCCAAAACTTAGGTAACAAAAGTTGTAAAAAATTGTATATGAAATATTGGTAGCTTTTAGCATCAAATCAAGCAATAGCTAAAAAATTATCTTGCTAAAACTTGAGCATGCCAAAACTTTAGGTATGAACCGAGCATAACCTTAATCCTAATTTTATTATCTGGATCCCTATGCCAGCTTTTCCTAAGGAGTGCAGCGGGGCAGTAGATCACACATGATTTTTGTTTTGGCATGTGACATGCTCGTGTTGCATGGTTAGGGATCCATTTGAAACACATGAATTTCACGGGAATCATGAATGAATTTTACAGGAAAACAGTTCAATTTATGAAAAATATAGAAACATTGAAAATTTTGTTTGTTTCAAATAGGTTGTTGGTATTGGAAATCTTGTTGATTTATGGGATGATTTCTTTCACACGTTCACTGTTTTCTCATTTCTTTTACTGTGACGTGTAATGCCTTTTTTGACGTGTCATGATTTGATCGGCCTAAAAAAAAGGTGAATCTACCCGAATGATAAAATCCCTGGTTCTCTCAAGTACTCGTGGGCCGAATGCTTTCGTAGCATACCACGGAAGGACCGAAAGGCGAAGGCCCATAACAACTACACGACCCGCCGCCGCCGGCACCAGCAGGCAGCAGCAATACAGCACCTGAAAATCCCTCCGCATTTTCGTTGCTACCGGCCACCGCGCCATTTCGAAACCCCTCCTCGTCTCCGCCTCCCCACCACCACCGCCTTTCACCTCCGGCCCTCCGTCTCCGTTTCCACCTCGCCGGTGAAACCTCGGGCCTCGGAGACCAACGCGGCTCTCGTCCCACTCCACGGTGCTTCGCTGAGAGGTATGCTCCTCCTCCGCGCCGCCTGCATTCGCGCTGATGCCTGATGGTTGCCTCCTCCGCTTTCCCTTCGCTGCGAACCCTAGCGCTGGACACCAATCACGCTCCTGCTACTCTTACAGCTTCCTCGCCAAAATCGAAAAGGAATCCTCTACTCCACCACTGCGACCCCCCCCCCCCCCCCCCCCCGCCGCGGATGTACGAGGTGCGTGCGCGTTGGTGTATCCCCTTCTTCCCAGTCTAACAGTCCTAGCGCCTACGGTTCCTCCCTCCTGACTGCAGGACGCGAGAAATTTGAATTGGTTCGTTTTGGTCGGGTGTGGGGGTCTAGAAACAGGACGCGATCGAACCCTGTTGCGCCAATTGCGATCAGTTGTCGCAACCAAGGCAGAATTTATTTTCGGAGGCACATGCTCGCAGAACGATAGTTTGATAGTTTCCTACTTGTTTTGGTGGGAATTTAGGCTGCTGGATTTCGAATTTTCTGCTATGCTCATGCCCCCCAACGATTTTACCTTCAATTCCCGGCGCTTGTTAGATTATTGTTATGTTTCCTATGATATCCATGCATTTACTCAGTCTTGCGGAATTAGATGAACATATTGGCCTAATTAAGCTCTGCTGTTGCACTTCTGCAGTTATGCTTCCAGGTCCCATTCTCTCACCACCTCCCCCGCCATTGGTGCTTATAGGATCACCCTTTGTGCCAAGTCCGTCGCCATCAGACCGAGACTCTTCGTCCATCAGTTCCAGCCTCGCCATTATTGCCGTAATCATCATCACCACTGTCACCATAACTGCTTGCGTCGTTTTCCTCCGCCGAAGTTGTCACCTTCGTCGCCGATTGTCCTCATCATTCTCGTCTCACCGCAGCTTCTCCCCAATGACATCCGTCTCCTCTTCGTTTGCTGAGTCTGAAACACGGTCTGGTGCAACAGCAGCTGGTGGTGCTCCGCCTAGGGACAGGGCTGCCATGTCCTTGCTTGAAATAGCCGTGGTGTCTGATGCTCCGAGGGATTCTGGTGCAGCCTCATCGGCATCGTCTGTGGCACATTCTGCAGAAGGGCCAGTGAACGGGGCGAGATTGGTAGCTTCCTCACCTGTCTCGCCTGTGATGGCAATGTGTGGGGTGAACATGCGGGTGCCATCGGCACCGTCTCTTCCAGAGGTGGAGCGTTTGATACTGGAGTTGCTCTCGCTACCTTCTGTGCCGATGAAGCCTGGCAGCCGGGTCTGCAACATGTGCAGGGAATTTATACCCACTGATGTGCTCGTCGTACTCCCAGTGTGCTCGCACTTGTTCCATCAATCGTGCATTGTCAATTGGCTCCGCTCCACCACACCATCGTGCTGTCCGTCCTGCCATGCCTCTATCACCATTCCCGGCCCTGACAAGACTGAAGTTGCTCCAACCTTCTCCCCAGATGAGTATGACATTGAATCACAAATGCTAGTGCCGAACCAGCCTGGTGAGGGGGTGGCCAAGGCTTTGGGAGAATCTCATGGGTGGCTGCGCTCTTCGCTGGATAGACTTTCTGGGAGCTGGGGAGGATGCTCCAGCAACCGTGCCACAGCTGCAGTGGCGCCTGTATCCTCACGGTGCACCACCGGAAGCTGGAGCCACGGCTCGAGTGGCCACCTTGACAATGACTCAGATTGCGATGAGTCACAGAATCCACTGCGAGTTCCGGGCCGTGAGGGGGTGATACAGGCTGTCAGGGGCTCTGTCGAGTGGCTGAGATCTTTGCGTGCGCTCTCTGGCAGGTGGAGTTGGCGCTCCATCAGCTGTTCTGCTGAAATGGTGCTGCCAGTGACTTCAAGGCATGTAGCCGAGACCCAGGCGTCAAATGGCCACAATAGAAGTGACTCACGGGATCTTGAGGCTGCTGTGCCGCCACCTGAGAGGCCACCATTGTATGGGTATACCGGATGGTTTTCCAAAAGCTCAGGCAAGTAAATAATAGCACACCAGTGTGGATGTCAACAAATATGCTGATCTGCATTCTTCATTTACAACCGATGTGTGCAATTAGTTTGGTAGTATTATCATCTTGCTTTAATATCATGTTTTATGAGTTTCTGATTAGAATTCCTTGTTTCCTTTGCAGGTTGAGCTATCATCCAACTGTCGGAAGTACATACAATGCACAGAACAAATAGAATGGATCTTTCTCTGGAGATGCAGATAGATGCAACAACTTTCTGTAGAGTTTATCTCGGTTTTGTTTTCTCGTGGTCCTTGGTTATACTTCAGTAAGTGAAGCTGTTTAGTAAGATAGAATAATAAATGATAGAAAAGAAACAAAATTCCACGGCAGGCAATAGAGCATATTGGGTGATGGTTGCTTTGGAAATGCTTGGTTTGAGATTTTTTTCCTAGGGCAAATATATCACGCTATATGATTTTGGGCTGTATAACCTGTGTTTCTATAATGGAGATGTATGACAATGCTGTTCTGTAGATGTTCATTTCTAGAACATTTTGTTTGTATAAAGCATAATGTTGCAAGTGACGTACATACCTATTATATACTATGCACTTCTGGATTTCGCAATCTTGGAGCAATCGGAGAGTCTGTTTGCTTGGGTACCCGAGGTTGCCACGCCGGCAATTCGGCCGGGCCGCAAGTGTGGCAGCAAAACCAGCGCCAAACTTTTGAACTGTGAACACAGGAAGATGGCTAATTTCTGGTGGCGTGCCAAAGTCTGGAAGCAAAGCAATGCCTAATATTCAGTGGCGTGCCAAGTTTATGACGTGACGAAAAAAACAGCAAAATGCTTCTGCATTATTCCTTGTGTCTCACGGGTAATGTTGTATGAGCAGAACGACATGATGGTCAATTGCCCAGCTACTTCTAGCTTACATCAAGATCAGCAATTTGTGCCTGTTCCCTTTTTTGTTCTGAATATATCGTTCAGCTCTCAAAGCACAGACGGGCTTCGTTTTCGACAAGACAGCGCAGGACTCATCATGGCATCCTGCTAGTAGAATAACTCCGGCGGCCATTCCCTAAAAACTCCAACTCCTCCAGAAATACAGAACGTTACGACCGGAGGAGCCTAGTCATGTCCTTAAAGTAGTTTCTTGTCCAAAGGATAAGTAATCCCGTGCGGAGGGAGTGAGTATAAAACAGAAATATTCCATCGTAAAAAAAAAAATTCTCTCTCACTCCAATTTCGTCAATGGCATCATCTACATCTCCTTTATACACCACCCTCTATGTTTTATTATTTTATATTGGATGAAGTTAACTCGTGACATGGTCGCGGAGCTGCTAAGCGCGTGATCCGTCTCCCTCCCTCGGCCATTTCCGTTGTCCTTTTCTATTGCGGAGTCTGTATCTAGTTTGGTATTTTAATAATATATCTAATGTAAAAATTCAGATTTTGGTGTCTTGCACAAAAGGATGAGAAATTATCTACAACTTTGTCAGTTGTAAGGTTTTTTAAAAAATACATTTTTTCTAATTAGTGTTGGTTGTAAATCTATTTTATGTACAACTTTGTTAGTTGTAAGATTTTTTTTAAAATACATTATTTTGTTCTAATTCGTGTTGGCTGTAAATCTATCTGTGATCTAAAAATTTCTAAGCAGTCTGTATATATATCCAAAAAAGCATTCCATATATTGAAAGAAAAGAGAAAAAAATAGATATACACCTTTTATGATATAAGTTTTCACATTTGTGGCCGTTAAGTTTGCGAAATCGTATATGCAAGTTTGAGTAGAAAATCTATTTTGCGTAGATGATATTTGTTATAGTTTTGAGTTGTATCTTGTTTCTATGGCAGTTCTAAGAAAAACCAAAGGCAAGTGCATAAAAAGACACACATTTTAAAATAAAAAAAACAAAAGTACTTGCGTCCTTTGCGTACGTGACTCGCTAACTTAAACAAGTTTTAAGAACATATTTATCATAGTAACTGTAGGACCGAGAAGACGACTAGAGGAGAGATAAAAATGAGCAAGTTTAATCTCCAAAACACTCTTGTAGCACTGTGCAAGATTGCTACAACAAGCTACGAACCATAGTCACGCGCGAGCACATGGAAACATTCGCTTCAAACACCTAGAGGAAACTAAAGGACAAGGATTGTTAATGACATTTTATTCTAGGAACAATGACGATTGTCAAATGTCACAAAACCTATGACAAAGTAGTATCATCAGAAATTTAATGACGAGAAACCTCAATTTATCATTCACCATGCTTAGCCACGTCATATAGATGACAAACAAAAATCATCACGCAAACGTCTTTGATTTCAATCTGTAACAAATATTCATTTATCTGTGACAAAAGCTGAATGCCATAGAAGGTGAGGTGTGTTGTAGCGACTTCTGGTTTTGTTAAGATTTGTGTCATTGCACTTGTAAGGAAAATGGGCCCCAAGCCTCGTGCATAGTTCCCTAATACGATTTTGGTAGTTGAGGTGACAACATGTTATTGGCACTAATTCGTGACAAATACTAATGAACCATAGAGCCTCAGCTTAGGGTCCACTTGCTGGTGCTGGAATATCCAGTGCCTGGTGCTGGATTGTCCAGTGCGCCAGATTATCTGTGGTTAGCGCCGAGCTGTCCGGTGAAGGACAGAGATAGATAACTATCACGCTTACGTGGTAAAGAATAGCAAGGTTTATGAGCAAACCAACAAAGGATAACTATCGCACTTATGTGACGACGAATGACTAGTTTACGAGCAAACTAGCAAAGGAACCGTCAATGGCCTCGCCTGGGACAGACCCCGTCAAGGTGCGAATGTCGGCGGCGTGCTCTAGGGTGCTAGGGTGCCATCCCTGGTTGTGGAGATCAAAGGACGAACATCATGGAGGAGGGAGAAGAAGAACTAAGGTTTGCGAATAGAGATAACATGAAAAATAAAGTAAATAATAGATTGGTTTGATTGGTGATGATCTCAATCGGTTGTTTCCTTTATATTTATAGGGAGGGAGGTACCCTTGTACAAGTCAAATCCTACCGGAATCACACATAACCCGCGAGTTCCCCTCGGACACGATGATACCGGACTGTCCGGTCCTATCTATCGGACTATCCGGCACCACCAAACTGTCCGGCCTAGCCAACCGGACAGTCCAGTTGAGGAAGCCAACCCAGCCTGCCCAATTTGTTGCTCAACACATGCCTCCTGCCTTTTAGTCAAGGTCATGAACTAAAAGCATTAGCAATTTCTACACCTTCAAGATATAACAGGTTTTGTAGAACATACCAATCCCAAAATAATAACTAAAACCTGACGTAAGACATCGGCTTTCTTAAGCATCCCTCCACATGCTTGGATAATATATTCTCAAGCGTCCAATGCTTTGGATAGTTCATTACCCTGCAGATCATCCAACATGTGAGCATTACTAGGAACCACCCTGTGCTACCTTGTAAGGATCTTCCCAATCTTGGAAACCACTTGCCGAATCTTCTATCCTCAGCCTTTAGTGGCAACACCGTTATCCCTACTAGATCTCCAACCTGAGAAGACTTGACCTTTTGGCAAAGGCCATGAGCTAAAAGCATGCTGTGCATCAGGTGTACTTAAGAACGATGATTAAATACTTATCATCGGCTATATGTCAATGATGAAGCCTCATTATCTATGACATTTGATCTTCAATCAAGATTACAACTTCACTGTTTCAACTCAAGCAAGATATGTGTGAGAAAAAACAGAGCATATATAATCTCGGTTGTTAACATGAAGAATGAATCATAGTATTATTCCCACACCATCCTTGCTCAAGCTAGAGTAGATGCATAAAGCAACCAATTGCAAACAATGTCAACTGGTCTTATCTCATAGAACATGAAAGCATGAAGACATATGCATGGGTGAAACATGCATCTACATATTGCTATAAGATAAACTCATCATCAAGCCAATAACTAAAAGAAGATCTCCAAGATAACAATATAATCTGTCTCGAATCACGGAAAATAAGAGATGCACTATTACTTCACCAACTGCACTGACCTACTTATTAGCATCTTGACATTTACCTTGAACTCTCAGTTATTGCCTTGCCTTCAAATTGACAACCATAAGTATCGATTTTCTAGAAATAATTAGATTTGCTTCATTGTCACAATAACCAGATGCTTATAGTATCAAGCTACTCATCCTAGAACCCGCATGTCCATAATGATGTGATAAACAACAATATCATCCCACAAGCATGCATAAATGCAATCCTGATGATTCAGCCGTTTCTAAAAGCCATTATGATCTCAACATAAAACCAGAAATAAATCACCACACCTAGGACAAGCTTTACATCTACGTAATAAATCTTTGAGCCGAATACAACTTTTATTATATTTTGGCTTGAATGCAAACACTTCAATGGATTGAACTGCTAGCATTATAATTAACTTGCCCCCCGAGCATTAAAGTCACCACCATGACCTTCAACAGGCTAATTAAACTAAAAATCCAGCCTTGACAGAAAATACTGAGGGGCAGATAGTCCGGTAGCCACTGCTGGATAGTCCGATGTGATGCCGGACTGTCCGGTAGCCAGGATCGGACTGTCTGGCGCTGGTAGAACCGGCCAATGCTATTTAGTCTTGCCCCCTAATATCAAGCCTACCCTTTGGTTGGGGACATAAACTTAGCACGATGATAAGAAAGGATTCATCAGGCCACATCAACCACTAAGAGCAATGATATTTTGTCAACTATAGAACATTCTCATATGGAAGAAAACAGGTTAGCCAAATCAATGATGCATAATTCTGAATTTTGGCTATAATAATAAATGAACAACCTACTTGAAACTATTCGGCAACACTGACTATACATGTAATTTTCAATTCAAACAATAACCGAATAGTAACAAGCAAACATTACAAGTACACTCATCCCAAGAATAAGTAAACTGAAGTGAACCATAGCAATCATCATGAAACAATGACATAACCATCGACAACCAAAATACTTTGGCCTCAAAAAAATGACAAATATATTGCAACTATCCACATGCAAAGTAATTCGGTTGCACCCCTCCATAATATAGAGACATATACCGATTAGGATAAGGCCATGAGGGGTAACCGAACGCACCTTGGGATGAGCTGTAGGGCATACTCATTTGTGGCATAGCTGCAAAATACGGATGATGCAATGACCAATAGCTTTGATGATTTGGAGCAAACCTCATACTTGAGAATCCCGTACTTGCTTCCTTCTTATTGCTTGCGTCCACTTCATCTCCCATTGCAGCACAAGCCAAGCACCGTTGGCAAAAAAACAGGTAAAGCTAGGAGGACAACAAGGTGAGAGCTCAGCTTCCTAACAGGGACTTCCTATACTGCGGTGAGCTAGGCAGACTAAAGCTAGACCAAACATGTTGCTCTAACTGAGGTAATGAATTATCTAGTTGTCTAGAATACTTACTTTGCCACCAAGGCTGCTAACCACTTTCGGGCACCATAGTACTGATAACCCAGACAAGAAAGGCAGGCTTCGCAGGGATCATCTATGTGGCTACAAGCAACCCAAATGACGGGGGTAGACTACACAAGGTATACTCCCGCTATCACTAAGAGGACCTACCAAAACCAAGTGGGCCTAGTCTACATGCACACCCGGCTACCCAAATCTGCGTGGGGTTGTCTGTGAAACCAAGGTGACTGCAAACATAGGCACCACGCCTACGTTTAGCAAGCAATACTTCTACTGGATTCACAAATAGAAGCATACACAACCGTATAAAAAGTGCTATAAAGAGCATACGTGGAATCTGTAAGTAGGACAAATTAAATATACATTACCTCTCAAAGCAACTCTAACTATAGTCTAAAATACATTACTATGTGTTATCGCCAGAATCTAGCCGATTGGTATCTGGGCCAGATTGGCTGAACGGGCTGAATCAACTGACCTTTAGGTATATCGGATCGGTTCATGGGCTATAATTAATCGCCCAATGAAGAGGCGATTCTGAGGGCCGGTGGGCCATGAATCTTGTTTATTTCGAGTCGAGTTAGGTCTAGCCTAGTTAAAATAGGGGTTTTAGCTATAGAAACAGTCAGACTTGACGTCCAAGCCTCCGGACTATAAATATGTACCAATAACCTACGTAATAAAGTTGACGGCATACCTTCCCTAGCAGCTGTTCTCTCTAATCTTTCTCGGCGCATCGCCACCGCTGATCAATTATGGTTTTCAAAGTAATCGTCATGCTGCTCTAATGTTTCTCAAATTCATTAGGGCATTAGGGCGTGAGCCACATGGTGAACCGTGTACTAAAGCATTTCTTATGGCACATATTGCTAGTTATCCCGGTGAATCTCGCATTAAGCTCTTCTTAACTCGAGAATCACTAGTTGTCCAGATGAATCTCGCATCGAGCTTCGCATCAAGTCTTGTGCCAAGCTGAAAGAAACATGCTAGGGTATCCGACCCAAGAGGGGGAGGGGTGAATTGGGTCGCTAATCACTCATCTTAAACCTAGGGCTATCTAGTGCATAAGATAAACCTATTTCGCCCTACACATGCTAGTTAAGCGTAAGGTTTATCTATGCCCTCTCTAACTTACCCAAAAGACTTGCAACCTAGAGCCAAACCTAATCAAACTAACTAGGAAAGCTAAAGGCACACAAGAGAGTAAATGTAGAAACATAAATACGGTAAGTAAAGAGGTAAGGGCAAGGGGATGCAAACTCCCGAGAAGACACGAGGAGTTAACGTGGTTCACCACTAAGGGCTATCTCCACGGGCTCGCCATCGAAGGCAAAATCTGAGCCGGGCACCAAGACTCTACCGATCACTGTCTTGCGCTCGCCACAAAGGCTCCTGGTAAGTAAAGGCTAAGTGCCACCAAACCACGAAGGCTTGGCCACCACCACCATCTATCTCAGTCATAAGGCACCGGATGCTTCACTACGGAGTTTGAAGGGTCTCCTCATCCCCGCACAAGTTGTCACCACCTCTCCACATCGAGAAGGAGGGTCTAGCAATGAGTACAAGTAGCTTGGCTGCAGCCAAGGCTTCTCCTCTAGCTCACGCAGGAGCTACTCTCAAGAAGTGCTCACAAGCTCACTCTCTCTAAGCTCTAACCTAGCTTGGATGTGCACTAAGCTCTCATTTGATGGTTGGAGTGATGGATATGCTTGGAATATACCTCTACACTTGCTCTCAACTTCAGTGGTTCGAACACCCTTGAAATGGCCGGGTGGGGTGGCTTATATAGACCCTAAACATGAACTAGCCATTGCTCTAATGGGCTGCTGACGCAGAGTAGACCGTACTATACAGGCTGTACAATTTCCATAGACCGGACCACACAGTCCGTTCACTTTTCCAACAGTCACTGAATTCTTGTGTCACTGTACTTTGGTCTAATGTTTAGGACGGTCTATTGGACTGTACCATATGGTCTGTTGATCACTGGAATTCTCCCCAAAGTACTTAGCCTTGGGTTAAATAGGACAATCCATGGACGGTCTTCACAACCGTACCATACAGTCCATTGTAATCTTCCACGGCTTCAATCTTCACATCCTCGGCCAACTTAGTACGGTTTATCGTTCGGTCTACTAGACTTGTATTATATGATCCGTATAACTTGGTCTTCTTAGCCCTGCTTCCTTGGTTAAATGGTCCGGTCCATTCAATCCCTTGAAACTGTACCATCCGGTCTTCATAAATGGCCAGGCTTCAACTTCTCAGCCCCTTCGGGAAATTTGGTCCGTCCGATAGGATGGTCTCACAGACCATACCTTCCGGTCCTCACAATCCTATGAGGTTTTAGGGCGCTGCCCTAAGACCCGCAAGGGGCAGCTCCCCTCTTGACCCCCGTCCGCTAACCGGGCCTTTGGGACCCCCGTTGGGGCGGTCCTTCGAGCCTTGCCTTCGGCTTTTCTTCTTCTTCATCCCTTGGACCTAAACACCTGAGAATATATATCTAGACACATTCATTAGTCCAAATGTTGGTTGTCAATCAATCACCAAAACACAACTATGGAAATATGGCCCATGAGGCCATTTTCCTTACACAAGCCTCACTTGACACGAGATGCATCGTTTACCTCGCATGCTTATCAATCTGTTTATGTTTTCTATGCTTCATGTCATGGATTGATCTTCATGCAGCTCATTTTATGTTACCTAGTCACTTGTCACAATCCACGACGTGTCGCTGCAGCACGTGCATGCGACATGCCGATAGATCAGCGTATCTCAAGCACCCTATCTATACACGTCTTAATATGTATCTGTTTATCTAGATGGACTTCTTTGGAGGTCCTGGTTGGAAGCCGCTCTAGCTATGCAGATCTTTTATATCGCGCTTTTAGATAGGGTTTATACTTATTATCTTTCTAGATGTCATTTTGGTTATTATGATACATCATTCCTCATTGACCATCGAGCATCTACATGTATGCCGACCGAAGTTCATGATCTCTCGTGCTGCTGATTCGAGTAATCAGGCAAGAATTTAACGTTTAAAATCTATTGTGTACGCTTTACAAAGAGAACTAGAGCCAACTACCACATTCACCCAACCTTTTTGGCTGCAAGGTCAAGCCAGGTGGCACGGCCGCATCACAACCGTCAACCACATGGGCTTCGCTCGAAGCCGATCGGAGCCGCACGACAGGGAGATGAGTGCAGCAACAGTGTGATCCCCGGCTCCTAGTGTGTCCTCGCGGCAAGTCTCTTGCCTGTAGGTTTTCTGCAGCAACACTATGCTAAGGCATGATTAATACAGAAAGCAAGAATGTAAATACTCACACAAGTAAAAGAAGATAATATATTAAATAGCTCAAGTCTTACATGAAAGTAAAGATACAAAGAAACTCATAACGAACTACTGAATGCCTCTGTTGTTAGTCTAGTATCCCTTGCATGCTTGCTTGTGATTCTTGTGAATCTCGTGCCATGCTTTCTTAGCTTTGACATGTTATTCACTTGTAATCAGGTTGAGTGTACCTAGTTGTTTTCCTTTCGTTTTCTTTAGTAGATTTTGCCTGCTAGGTTAATTTCTGTTTTGGTGGGCTAGACACATGACATGCTAGTTTGTGTGTTTCTTGCATATACCATATCTTGCTAGCGTTGTTTGTGTTGGTGGACTAGTCACCTTTGCATGCTAGTGTGTGATCCTCTTAACATCTTTCCATGATTGTGTTGTTTTTGGCAAGTTAAGTCATTTGGATCATTTTGTGTTGATTAGCATGTCTTTGTTTGTTTAGACTTTTCCTACTAGGCTGTGATAGCTCATGAATTTCATGCCATGAGAATCCCTGGTGGCTGCCTTACTAGGACAACTTGGAGGCTTCCATCGGACTATCCGGTGCTGTCGGATAGTCCAGTACCTGGCACCGGACAATCCGACGCGGCCAGGGCAGTTTGATCTTTCTTGGGATTGTGATTGGCATGTTATTCATATGATATTATTTTTGTTTTTGCTTGCTCTAGCATAATCTTGTATAGTCTTGCTACCTTATCTCAGCTTTTGCCCTTGGTAGTGTATACTTGTGCCTAATTCATGTGCTTGTGCTTGTATTTCCTTTGTTTATGTCAGTATCTGTATATATGTGCTCATTTTGTCTTGCAGGTTTCATGCCTTGTGCTTAATTCCACAAGTGCCATATATTATTTCTTTATATGTTTTCGTGCTCTAACCCCTAACTTGAGCCATGGACTCTTTTAGTTCTTTTGGCTCTTTTTGTTCTCTTGTTTCTAGCTTTTGTACAGCTAGATGGCACAATTTGAGGGGGAGTTCCACTTTGCTACATCAACCTTGGAGGAGGACACTTGTACCACTACTTCCACTTCCACACGTGTTCCACCTCTACAAGGACCGCTTCCTATACATGCTGAGATGGACCCACTGAGGACGCAGGGGAGGTGACCTTAGGGCGTGCATGTACCCCAAAAGGTCCGGTGGGATCACCCTCGAGTTTTGAGCATGCTAGGTATGTGAAGTGGTTCTTTTCTTCCTTCAGGAAGATTTTGGCTTTGGTTCTTGGATGGCTTTTCTGCATGTCTGTATGATATCAAGCTTTGCATTGTATTGTATCATATGCATTTTCATTTCACTAGCAGTAGAGCTTGTTGGTATGACCTGTTAGTATTTGCTTGTGCTAGATTGTACAGTTGCTTGCATGATCATGGTTGGCTAAGCTCCTTGAATCTGTTGAATATCTTTGTGAGCAAAGTCTTTTGAATTTCTTAAAAATAAAAAACTATGATCACCACTTGACTTGGCTACCTAGCATGTGTAGGAGTGTTGAATGCTATGCTATCTTTTCATGCTTGGACATGCTAGTCGTATGCCTTTGTTAAGTTGTTGCCTAAGCATTTATGACACCTTGCCTAAAACTGAGTTCTGAACTAAAACTATATACAAATTGTGTCTTATGAGCTGATTTGAAAAGATCCAGGTGGGTTCGCTTGTCACACTGATCTAGTTTGTGATAGCTTGCCGTTGCACTTTGGCATGAACTTGGACTAGATTGCGTATGACCAAAACATTGTCTTAAGCTTCTGACGGTTTTCTGAACCTAGGCTTGGCATTGGTTGGTAAGAAGTGGCTAAGACAAGTGAATAACCCCTGGCACATGATCTAACTTGCATGAAGCTATAAGTTGCTAGATCTAAAATTTGCAAGTCTCTAAATTGCTTATGGCCTGTTGTATATGCTTTGGTTGAGAGTAGCACACCTTGTATGTTTTGCTAGCATCTTGCTATTCATGCCTACTTTGCTAGATGCTATTCATGTTGGTGATGCCTTCTTTTAAACAACCCTAAAAAACATGCTCCTGTTCTGTATAAGATAGATTGAATCGAGCTTGTTTGCATGCTTCCTTACCCTCACTTGCCATATATGCTAGAACTTTTATTTACTAGATTTTCATCCCTTCTGAGCTCTTCATGGTACACTTGCTACATTTCATGGCATATTTTGATGGGGAGTTGAGTTCTATGAACCCTTGATGTGTCTATTGTCAACAAGGGGGAGAGATTGTTGCTCCTAGGGGGAGTTCATGGACCAAGGGGGAGAATTCTAGAGAGAACTAGTTAAGGGGGAGCTGTGCATTCATCTTGCATTTGTGAGGATGCATTTCAGGGGGAGTTTCAGCTTTGCATGCTCTTGCATCGGTGTGTTAAGCCTTTTGCCTCTTTCTAGAGGAGCCGATGCTTTGCCTAAGCATGACTGTGTTGAGCCGGTTTGCCTCTTTTGATCGACTGCGTTGAGCGGTTTCCCTTGTCTTATGGGGGTCGATCTTTGACTTTGTTTTTGTTGTCTCAATTTGCCCTTCTCTTCTTGTGTTTGGCTTTTGGGCATTTTGAGCAACTTTCTTCTTTTCTTCTTTCTTTTCGGTTTTATGCTTGTTTTTCTTGTCTTTGTTCTATTTCATGTTATGGGTTGAAGGTGTTGACAATGCACCCATCAAGGGGCAGATTGAGAGCCAATGGACTGGCTCCATTGCCTCTGGAGTGATGAATGATTGTCAACGGAAGTCAAGACCCAGAAGGACTTGGGCACAAGCCCTCCAATGGACAGGAGGCCCTCCAATGGACAGGAGGCCCTCCAATGGACTGGAGGTGGATGGAGAAGAAAGTCCTCTGAATGACAGGAGGCATGCTCGGCGTCAGTCGGCCATGGGAGTTTGGTACACGGAGGAGTGGCATGGCGACGGCAAGTGTAAGACCTTCGAAGGACTGCAAGGCGACCCCAATGGACAGGGGATGCCGGATGCCACCATGGTGCTCTAACCCGAGTGCATGGCGCGAAGACGTGCGAGGGCGAGGGCGATGGCGGATTCGCTCAAATCCACCATCCTACCACCAAGTTACCAAGACTCGGTGAATGGCTCAATTCTCGCCGAGATAGGTTGGAGTGGGTTGTTCCAGGCCCAGAAAGGAAACCCTAAACTTTCTCGGTTCTTACTTCAAAACCGGGGGTCGATCGGTGGATTTGGACTACTGGCCATGTGGATGTCACCCTGAAGATAGTGTACAATCGAAGAAGATCAAGACTCCATCGCGGTCGTCTGTCCCCGAGAAAGTTGGGGTTTTTCTAGTTTAGCCCCTATGGGCATTTCTGTAATATAGGGGTCTCAGTGCAAACTGAGTCAGTTAGGCCTCAGCTATAAATACCTAAGTGGCTGGTCATTTAGGTGACTCTTCCACCTCTAGAAACCCTAGGCTTAGCTTTCCAACCAGCCATGTGCTTATAGTGAAAACCGAGTGCTAATCTAGGATTTGGGGTCCCCTAGAGCTAGTACTTTGCATTAGTGGGAGGATGATGGGTGGTAGGCTGTGAGGAACCTTGTAAGAACTGATTTCCTCTCTAATCCAAGCAAGATTAATCCCCAAATCGAGTGCATGTGTGCTGCCATGTCTTCCCCCTTTCTAGTTTGGATTTTGGATGAAACTCAAAGGTTTTTGGTGATTTGTGTTGCCCATGAGTTAATCCTATTCTTTTGGCTCTTTTGGACTTGCTAGGACGTGGAGATTATGTCATAGAACATCTCAATCCCGTAGGATTGCCATGTTTAGGTTGTTCTTGAGTTTTCCCCTTGCCCAAATATTCCCCTCTTTACGAGATCTGAAATTCCTGCTAATCCCTTAATATTTTTTAGTAGATCTTTTGGGAATAGCTTTGGAATAGTCCTAGGATAGCCTGTGCAAAATTTTGTGAAGATCGGAGAAGGTTTGGTCAAGTTTAAGGTTTGCAAACTCAAGAACCGAGGCAGTTTTCTGGGTACACCGGAGAGTCCAGTGCAACTTGACAGGATAGTCCGGTGGCCCTAACTGTCTCCAAATGTGCTGAATTTTTAGGTATGTTTTTTGCCATGTATTTGTGAGATTTTGGTTAAAACATTATGATTTTTGGAGTCCGTTTGTCTAGGTTTTGGCATTTTTCTCTATGACCTGGTCTAGTCTTAAAATTCCCTTGTCGGACTATCCGGTAAGGCATGTCGGACAGTCCAGTGGTGACAGGGTTTTTGCTCCCGGATTTGGTTTAAGTTGTTCCTAAGGTTTGTGGCTTGTTGTAAGTGGTTTTGGGGGTGCATAGGATCGTTCCTATGGTCTTTAGCACCTCATTTGCGAAGAGGTCTTGGCGATCGCTAGGTGGTTCCTTTTGTGTTGTTTGGTGGTTCTTGCTTTGGGTGTCTTTGCTTCGACCTCACATTTTGTGTTCCTCATCACTGGCCCATACTCTTTTAGGTGTGGAGTGGATAAGTGTGACACACTTTGTGCGAGTTGTTGCCTCCTTGCCTTGCAATCATTGTGATCATCGAGTCAGTTGCTTCCGCTCACTTGGTGTATATCCTTTCAGTGGACGACA
Organism: Paspalum vaginatum; assembly: GCA_030272315.1. NCBI lineage: Eukaryota > Viridiplantae > Streptophyta > Magnoliopsida > Poales > Poaceae > Paspalum > Paspalum vaginatum. The sequence goes on along the minus strand of CM059020.1, from coordinate 30,566,630 downwards.
CCAAGTGCTTGCTAGTAATGTATCTATTCAGTGGACGGTGTCTAGTATGGGTTCTTGTGAGCTTTTGGTGCATCAAGTTTGGGGGTTGTGATTTGGAGTTTTTCAAGTGCTCCTATTCACCCTCTCTAGTCGCACACCTCGGTCCTACACACTACTGCTGGAGTCAAGGTATGGAGAATTTGCTGACCATCGAGGATTGCCCACAATGCTTGATTCCTCGACGATCAGCAGGAGGCTTGTCTGTGTTCCAATTATTGGGACGCCCATGATCAGCACCATGACGTCGTTTGCAGCTCTCGCCGGAACGATCCACGCGTTCCCATGCAGGGAAGCCTAGCCTGGAGAAGCCACAACATGAAGATACGCACCCGTTTCCTCAGCCACGTTTCAAGCCTGAGTTGAGCAAGAAGCATGAGGAATGTCACCAACCCAGGTGGTGCCCAAAAGGTCCCTCTCATTCATAGAAGAGTAGAGTGCAGCGCAATCGTAGTTTAGAAAGAGCCGAAGCAGAATATCTTCAGATCTTCAAGCAAGTGAACTCAGGACCTATCGCAATACCGTCATATAAGCACAAGCTCCCACCAGTACAACCAAGACGCCCAGTAGTCTGGAGGAGAAAGCAAGAAAAGCAGGAGCGACTAGAGGACCCGATGCAGGAAGACCTAGAGGATGACTAGCTGGATGAGGAAATAGCCGATGGATTGGCTAACATCAACATTGCATTCCTTTTACCCGATGAATTCCGCAATCCTTCTATAGTCTAGGAATCAGTAGCCCAACTCAGTCTTGGGCCGGCTGCCATTATTTTTGAGAAGCCGGCCGACAAAAAATATCGGCATTTGAAGCCATTGTACCTCAAGGGGTATATCAATGGTGAACAAGATGTGGTTGATACAGCGCAACAGTCAATCTAATGTCGTATGCAGTGTTCAAAAAGTTCGCCAGAGGCGATGATGAGCTCATTAAAATGAATGTTGTCCTCAACGATTTCAAGGGGGATCCAACAGGAGCCAAAGGCGTCTTCAACATTGAATTAACTATTAGGCACAAGACAAACAGCACGTCGTTCTTTGTCGTGGATACTAAAGGACCTTACTCAGCCGAGATTGGATCCACGCCAATTATTGTGTACCGTCGACTATGCACCAATGCCTCGTACAATGAGACAGTGATGAAATTGAAATTGCTCTAGCGGATGATTCCAATGATGTTACAGTTGCAGAATCCTTGGGGGCAGAAGGAGCAGAATGCCTCACTGGAAAAGATCAGCTAGACTGGGACTACATCGAGGGTTCAAAAGGCGGATTCATACCGGTTCCAGCAGTTGGCATTGATGTTTAGAGATAAACTTCATTAGGCCCGATTAAGGCGATCGGTCGATGTTTAAATGTAACGACGATATGAATTGTGTGGCCAATCCAAGCGATCGGCCCCAAAATATACTTTGTGCTATCTTTGTTTAGCAATAAAAGCAGTGTTGGCCGATAATATTCGTTAGGCCGTTGTTTGAAAGATAAATTTTTTCAAGTCGGTTTGGGGGCAGAAGATCCATATGGTATACTGGGGGGCATCAGTACGCTACTCCCAAGAGCCAATGCAGTGCCATCAGTCTCAAAATATACAGAAAAGCTGATGCGTTGCCATCGACTTTATGTACCCCATACAAAATTTTTTTTAGGAAGTTTAAAGCCAAGGCAGCGATATTGACTGTGGATACATATTACTACAATCATGCAGGAGCGTCATGTTCAATATATTGACCAAACATGATTAGTTTTTGAAGTGTTCCCAACTAAATACTAAAAATATTGCTGGATGACTGTAATGGCTTTCAGATAGATTGAGTTAATAGAAGAAATGATTGCTCTATCAGACTCATTTGTGCTGGGTATTACACAAGCAGTTAACTGTCGGACCTCGGCAAGACCTGATGACAAATCTTCTTTCGGCTTCTATTTGTTGGCCTAATCTTTTTCAAGTTCAGACGAGATGGTTTTAATGTTATCATCAATGGTTGAAATCCTTTGCTGAAGTCGTTGAATTTCTTCAGCAACTTCTTTTCTGGATTTCTGTAGATCTTTAAGCTTCAAAGATAGATCTGAAGAAGCTGTGTCATCATCCAGTGCATCCTTCTGCTAATTTAAGGGGAGCTTGAGCTTCACGAGACGCAAAACAAGTCGCGGCTGTTTCTACTTCCTCCCTAAAGAAACCAATATAGGCCATTGGGCGAAGCACGCGCCTCAGATCAGCGGGCAATTGATCCGCTATTGGTTCCAATGTTGCACAAAGAACATCGCTGCCTTTGACCAATTGCACAACCGGGCCACCTTGTAGCTTCACCATCTCTTGAAGCTGAGCGGTTACATCGGCTGATACAGACTTTGGTGGTGATGAAGATCTCTCTTGCTCTTGTTCCAAATCAAGATTCAGCGTGGAAAGATCAAAATTCAGCAGCACCAACAAGTTGATATACTACAAAAGAATGGCAAGTTATTGTTGAAATGATCCAATCGATGTGGAAAGAGCGAGGGGCTTACTTCAATATTCAGGGGAGACTCTTCATCGGTGTGACGGTGAACATCGGGTGCAGAATCGACTCTTTGGTGAGAAGCATCACTACCATTAGAAGAAAGGTTGACCATAGATGGTTCCGATGTCTACTTTCCTCGAAGGGATGAAGCATTGCTCCTATTGGTCGACTCCCCTTACTATAGCAAAAAAGGCATATGTGCTCAGATATATCTACTAGCCAAAAGAAAAACAAATTATTGCTAAAACACTTACAGATAATTCGGTACGGTCAGAGACCGGAGGCGTGGGAGAACGAACTTTGGAACTTCTAGTTTTTTGGTAGCGAGGTTTTTTGGCCGGTGATGGTTTCACGTCATCACGCCTATGCTTTGAATGACTGCTACAAAGCAACACCTTGTCAAGGGGTGGTGCTAACTTTCAGTACAAAGGAGTGGGAGCCATAGGCGAATAGCGAAACGCTTTTCCTGAATCATCGATTGTCACAGGTCTTTTTTCACACTGTGTCAAGAAAAGATGCTAAGATGATGAAGGATGCGTTGAGAATCAAGGCAACTACAGCAAAGACAAATTATGTCTTCTGGCAAAGGCTTGTGGGAGGAGTCAATACAGCGAAGCTTGGTGCTGAGTGGTCCACGGAACATATGTATCTTCTAGCTATCCCACTAGGTATTAAAACCTTCTGTTGTATATGTGAACTCCATATCGCACGAGATTGGCAGGAAGAACTCAAGAGGGCATATCCACGGAAAGTCAGGAGCCGTTCGGTAAGATCAGCTCGAACCGAGAACTTCTCATGTATGACAAAATGAGGAGAAGTTTGGTTTAGTCCAAACACTGTTACTAGTACTCATGCTCACTGGAAGCAGCCAAGGACAAATAATGGTAGCATATTTCCGCAGAGTTTCCTCATCATTGGCAAAGTTGTCTAATCTGAAAGAGGAAGGGTTTTCAAAGTTCTCAGATTCAGAATAGGCATTGAAGGTGGCTGTGGTATTCTCATGGTAAAATAATTTGAACCATCTAGCCATCTCTGCTTCATTGGGTTTACTACCTGGAAGACGATATAAGGCTTGGCCAAAAGAAGTACATCGAATGAGTCTGCTTGAGAGGTCTGGGAAAGATGCTTCCCATAGGTTAGAAAAATCCAGGACATGTTGCTGAAAGTACAACTAGCACCAGAGCTGTAGAAACCACCAAGGACCACCTGATTTTATACATTGATTGTTCAGCAACCTGGTGGTGTTCTGATAAAGATGTCGATACAGAATGCCAAGGAACAATTTGCCTAAAGCGAACTATTGGCCGTTGGCAAGAGCATCGGCTAAATTCAAATAATTTTTAGTTGGAGCAAGGGAGGGGCCACAGAAGAGGAAGTGGTCTAACCAAAGATTTAGAAAAGTTGTGTGCTCTCTATGGCCAACCACCCCCGAGCGTTTATTGTGGTAATCGATGTACTGACTCCAGTTTTTTATTGTAGCCTTGTCGATTATTTTGTGCCTACATTCTTCCAGAGAGAAAGGAGAAGGACAAGGCGAGCTGATATCTAAGCCCAAGATCATAGTTACATCCAGCAGGGTGGGTGTCATGGGACTAGACCAGAAGTAACTAACTACTCTCAGAAGGTTCTCGTGCTTCTCTATGGGAGACAGAGTGAACAAAAGTGCATCATCTATCCCTATATTCTACCAGACAGAGGACTTGTGATACTTGGCTACCCGTCTGTACCAATTCACCCATTCTTCCATAGGGAACGACCAAGCCCTAAGTTGGTCAGTCATGCATTCTAGATTTAGATTTTGAGTTACGAAAGGGATCCATTTGGTTTTAGCAGAGATCAAATCTATTGGAGGTTCAAAAGATTGAGGACCTAAGCTGAAAGATTTTGAGGCTGAGGACTTAGGAATCAGAAAATCATTCGGCTGCGCATTCACAAGAAGAAAAATAAGAGCATGAATAATGCGAGAAATATCTTTTCCCACAAAAAGGATAAGGGTTACAGTGAATACCTTCAGACCAAAAAATCTTTTGGGGCAATGATTCTACCATTGCTGAGCTCATCATATCCACTGTGCTTAGAATCTAAAGGAGAAGCTATGTGAAAGGAGTAACTAGCAGGGTGAGCTAAGGCGAGACATGCGTTAACGATGACAAGTTCGAAGTTCGGCTTCGATGTCGATTTCCCAAAGATGAGCTGATGGAACATCGGCCAAAATTTCAGACAAGTGGGCCTAGACTTAGGGTTGTCGGCCAATCTACAAATAGGGTCGCAACAATGGAAAAATAGAGGCTAGATCAGATGCCATGCTATCAGATCGGCTCATGATCAGCATAAGAAGGAGAGAGAAATATGATTAGTATTTCATTCATTGCTGGATATTTTTACAAGATAAAGCATTAAACCAAAAGATAAACGAGGGGCTAATCCCCCTTGGAAGCGGCACCATGGCTATTGGAGCCCTAATGACTGCTAAAGGCATCCCACTAGGGATGATTACCCTACTAATACTCCTTCACTGATGGCAAGGACGCAGCACCTTTGGAGATGACGGGGAAGGAGGCTCCTTCCGCTTCTTTGCTAGCGCGTCGAACCAAGGCATGTCGATGCTTGAAGAGGAGGAGTAGTCGGGGATGGCGTCAAAGCAGCCACTGGTAGCATCACTCAAGGTGTCGGAGTCCGAGACTTCCAAATCCCAGTCACCATTGTCCTCATAGTCAGAAGGAAGCTCTAGTGGTGGCAGCGTTGGCGATGGTGGAGGTGCATTCCACAGCGGAGATGCCACTGCATCTTCAGGGTCCTCAGCCACCCCAATGTTTACCCCCGGTAGAGGGTCTGGGATGTCTGGGCCCCGAATGGATAGCCAGGCCTTGTTAGGGTCAGTGAGGGGCTCCTCCTCCTCCGCATCAGCTACCCCAGTTGGCAGCACCGCCTCCAACTTTGGAGCTGCAAGAGGGGAAAAGCCTGGCAGCACCTCTGAAAAAGGAGGTGGCACTAGCGGAGAGGGTGATTTCGGTGAAGGGGTGCACTATTTCCTATAGAGGATTCCATCAATAGTGGTTTCTTGAAGAAATTGGGGGGTTTTTCTTGCCAATGGAGGGAAGGAGGAAGGTGGAGAGAATAAAGCTACAGCAGAGGTGACGATTAAATACTGCTTGATGGACAGATGAAGAGGCGCCAGAAACAGTTTTCGAGGAAAGCGTGTGGAAGGATGTGACTGAAATTGTAGAACCGTGTGGCCCCTCGTCTTCGCATTTTCTTGAGTTTTGAAATAATTATTATTGCCAAAACTCGAGGGGCATGTGTTATCGCCAAAATCTAGCCGATTCCTATTTGGGCTAGATCGGCTAAATGGGCTGATCCACAAGCTAAGCTATCGACTGATGAGCCCCAGACGATCGTCTAGAGAAGAGGCAATTCCAAGGCCTGTGGGCAAGTATCTTTTATGTTTGGTAAATTTAAGGTTAGTCCGAGTAAAGTAGGGTTTTTCTAGCTAGAGTCGGACTTGGCGTCCAAGTCTCCGGACTATAAATATGTACCCATATGCTACGTAATAAAATTGGCGACATACGTTCCCAACAACTTGTGTCTCTAATCTCTCTCAGTGCATCGCCACCCCTGAGCAATTAGGGTTTTTCAAAGTAATCGTCTTGCTGCTCTAATGGTTCTTAGATCCGTTAGGGCATTAGGGTGTGAACCATATAGCGAACCGTGTACTGAAGCATTTTTGATGGCACGGTTTACTAGTTATCCCAATGAACCTCGTGTCCAGCTTAGCTCGACACGAGATCCATTGTTCATGTCGATGGATCTTGCTTGACGCGAGACTCATCTTTATCTGTGCATGCTTATCGATCTATCCATGTACCTATGCCTCACGCTATAGATCAATCTTCATGTAGCTCGTCTTGTGCTATGTAATCGCTTGTTACAATCCACGACATGCCGCTGTAGCGTGTGCATGCGACATGCCGATAGATCAGCACACTACGAGCACCCTATCTATATATGTCATAATTTGTATCTGTTTATCTGGATGGACTTCCTTGGAGGTCGAGGTTAGAAGTCAATTTGGCTACGCAGATCTTTTATATCATGCTTTTAGATAGGTTTTATGTTTACTTTACTTATGGATGTGGCTTTTGCTATCACGAATGCTTCATTAACATCTCATCGACTGACGAGCATCTAAACGCATGCTGACTGGAGTACACGATCTCTCGTGGTTGTCGATCCGAGTGATCTGGTAGGAATTTAACGTTTAAATCTGTTGTGTACACTTTACAGGGAGAACCGAAGCCAACCGTTGCATCCACCCAACCTTTTTGGCTACAAGGTCAAGCCAGGTGGCACGCCCGCACCACCACAGCCAACCACATCTGCTCTACTCGGAGCCAATCAGAGCCGCACGATAGGGAGACGAGTGCAATAGCAGCGTGATCCTCGGCTCCTTGTGTGTCTTCGCCATGGAGGCCCCGCACCACCGGTTTTTTTGCGGCAACAGTCCTAGCATGGAGGCCACAACGTATCTTGCCCCGCTCAGTTCGCCTCGACGACCAAGAAGATGGCATGCGGGGTGCTTTGATCGTCACTATCATGGGCGATTGTGAAGGAGTCACTTTGGAATCCATCTCGTCAGTGATTGCCCAAAGGTTTGGACTCACCGAGGACACCTTGGTTTTCCGGCGCCTATCTATGGCAGAGTTGCTCCTCACCCTACCCAATGAAGCTACTGTGGATTGCGTCTACAACGGTGGGCAGCCGATAGTCACACCGGCTATCCGGCTGCACCTGGTGCGCTGGTCTCGATAGTTCTGGGCAGCTGGCACTGAGCTTCCCCCGGGCATCGACGTCGAGCTCAAAGGAGTTCCTGCCCATGCATGGGGTGTTGCAATGGTGGAGCTTCTCCTCAATGATGTATGTTTGATCAAGGAGGTCCACCTCGAGGGCAATGCCCATTACGACGTGCTTCGGCTCCAAGCTTGGTGCGCGCGGCCCAAGCAGATTCCCAACGCCATGGACTTCATCATTGAAGAACCATGCGTTGCTAGAATTGAGGTGGTGAAGGCTCTGTCATACCCAGTGGTTATCTCTTCTTCCCCCATGGTGCAGCCGTCGAGCGCGGATACTCCTCCCTCTCTGCCTTCGGCTACTGATGGTCACCGCCGGAGGAGGTGGCGGCGCCGGCGTGATCCCCCGTGTGGTGGCCTAAACCCTAGGGATGATGTTGATTCAGTTATAGGTGTTCCGCGTGCTCCGGTCCACTCTCGCCTGGGGCCCAGGTACCACGTAGCAAGCGACTACAGGGTCCTCGACGCTCCGGTTCTCCCGGCTACCTAGGCAGTGTTGTCGCCTTTGGTTCACCGGGATGGATCGGCCTCATTTGATGGAGTCCTGGGCGCCCAATGCGATGCCAAGCCATGTGGCGTCCAGAGTTATGGCTACCCTAAGTCCCGACGTATCGGTGGCAGCTGCTCTCGTGCACAAGGTGACGCCTCCTCCTGGTCTGACTAAATGCGAGACGTCCTGTTCCGAGGTTGATTTGCATGGGCATATCCCTGATCTCCCAGAACGTTCACCGGCTCGGGGGGTCGCAAATGAAGATGAAAACGTTGCACTAGGCTTGAACTAGAAGGGCCCGCTGGACTAGCGTCCCCCACCTCTCTTGGTTGGGCCTGACCTAGGTGGGCTTAACTTGGATGGGCTGTCCTCTCCACCTCACCTGGACGATGAGCGCAGAGCGTCTCTCCCCGCGCCACCTCTCCTCTATCCGTTGTCTCCTCCTGCCCAACCCTTTGCGCTGCCCCATGTTCATAGCCAGGATGTGTTGAAGCTGCTCTCCCTCCTACACAGGACCTGACTACCTCGGTTGGGACCCTGCCTCAGGGTGAGCCGCTTCGTGTGTACTCCAGGTGATGTCGCCGGGCATCAGATGCCCTCGGCCGCAACACACGCCGGAGGCCTCCTCTCTTGCTGCTCGGCGACGCCGCCTCATGGCCAAGGTGACCAAGCCAACGAATCAACTGCTCCCTCGCCCCACCGTCCAAAAGCACCGCTTCAAGGCTGCCCCTCCTAGATCTGTGCCTCGTCACAGCAGGAGGGTGGCTAGAGCTGGCCCCTGCTCCCCTAGACCTGTGGTGACTGTTGCGTAGAAAAAAGTCATCAGAAGTCTGGGCTTCCCTGTGGAGATGGAGATAATTGATCAAGATACTCAAGATAGCTACTGCAAGTTGTTCAGCAACACCCTCTCTGATGCGCACCTAGCTGCGCTCGCAGCACTCTTTGGCTGGGAGGTGTGTGAAGGGGGGATGTGCGCTCTGCAACCTCTTTGGCTTGTTTCTGAGAGTTTTGATGCCGGTGGCTATCCTATTCAGTTTTATCCTGAATCCATCATCCATCCTAATCTAGAACGCCCGAGGGCTCAACCAGAAGGCAAGACGCAATTCTATGAGAGATGTCATCTTGTCCTTCAAGGCGGACATTGTGTGTCTCCTGGAGACTAAAATTTCAGTCATGAATCAGTTCTTATTTTGCGCGGCTGATGGAACTCGTGGGGGTATTCTTATTGCTTGGAAAAGCTCAGTGGTCCACGCATCGACATTTATGTTGAATTGTGATCCAAATTGACGGAAACATATGGCATTTTGTAAACACTTCACGAAAATAGTAAAGTCGTGGCTGGTGCCTGTGGTTTTTCCCTTCGCCTTTGAGGGTTTTCCACGTTAAATTCTTGTGTCTCTGTGATTGGTTTTGATCTTTCTCGCTGCGTTTATCTCGTGCCGATCTCTAACAATTTATTCTGTGTCCGTTCAGTCTATAGAAGAAGAAGGCCGTAATTGGTGGTTTACAGGAGTTTACGGTCCTCAAGATGATGAGGATAAGTTGTTGTTCCTTCAAGAGCTTAGACAAGTGAGAGCCTTGTTTCATGGTCCGTTGATTATTTCTGATAAGCTGTTGTTCCTTCAAGAGCTTAGACAAGACGCAGAAGATAAAAACAACTCCAATCTGAATCGGGCAATGATGGGTCATTTTCACCGGTTCCTGGATGACTCTAATCTTAAAGAAATCCCACTACTGGGACGTAAGTTCACCTGGTCTAACGAAAGAGACAACCCCACTCTTCTTCGCCTCAACCGAGCTTTCGGTTGTGTTGAATGGGAAGGTAGTTTCCCTGATGCTGTTTTACAGAGCGCAGCCTCTTCTGTTTCTGATCACCACCCTCTCATCCTGGGACTCAAAGTCTGCACCAGAGGGAAGCGTCGTTTTCATTTTGAAAGCTTCTGGCCCAAGCTTCCGGGTTTTGCAGATGTGGTGAAACAGAATTGGGAGGCTCCCGTCACGTCCTCTTGCCTGGTTGAAAGGATTTTCTTGAAACTGAAAGGCCTTAGCATTGGGCTGCAAAAATGGAGCCATCGGAAAGTTGGTAATGTTAAAATGCAGCTTGAGTCGCTAAAGAAGTCCTGCACAAATTGGAAATCACGAGGGATTCTCGCTCTCTCTCTCTCTCTCTCTCTCTCAGGGTGAGGAATGGCTGAGGAAAAACTTAAGCTGCACTGCCTTGGCTAGCCTCCTTAGAATGCACCATTGCAAGGCTGCACCCCAGAATTCTCTATCTTCGTGAGGGGGATGCGAATACCACTTTCTTTCACCAACAGGCTAGATACAGAAAGAAAAAGAATTTTATCGCCAAGTTTCAAGTTGATGATCGGGTCATTGTTTCTCAAGAGGAAAAGCAAGAGGCTGCGTTTGATTTCTTTGGCATTCTTTTGGGTTCAGCTGAAGAACTAGACTTCACCCTTGATCTCTCTACATTTCACCATCAGCAACGCGACCTTTTCTTCCTTGATGATGCCTTCACCCTATAAGAGGTATGGTCAACAATCAAGGATATGCCTTTAGATAAGGCCCCGGGGCCGGATGGCTTTACTGGGAGGTTCTACAGATGTTGTTGGGACATAATCAGTAGTGATGTGCTCTTGGCCCTTGCTGCTATCCACAGACATCACGTGTTCAAATTTAGATTGTTAAATTCAGCTTATATCATGCTTCTGCCAAAAAAAGCCGACGCCCTTGCAGTCAAGGACTTTCGGCCAATTAGCCTCATTCACAGTTTCGCCAAGCTGGTTGCTAAGATTCTAGCTAATCAATTGGCGCCTGTGCTGCCAGACCTGGTTCCTAATTCTTGGAGCGCTTTTGTCAGGGGGCGGAGCATACAAGACAACTTTCTTCTTGTCCAACAATTGGCCAGATCTTTGGACAGAAGTAAAGAACCTCATATACAACTCAAGCTAGACATTTCTAAGGCCTTTGATTCCGTTAATTGGTCCTTCTTGCTTGAAGTGCTGCAGCATTTGGGTTTCAGACATAAGTGTTGTGTCCTTGTCAGCCTACTACTCTCTACTGCCACTACACAGATCATGGTCAATGGATCGCCTGGACCACCAATTTCTCATAACTGGGGGCTTAGACAAGGGGACCCACTCTCACCCATGCTTTTTATCTTGGTGATGGATGTACTCAATTCTCTAGTAAGGTCAGCAAGCCTTTGAGGAGCCCTGTCTCCTATTGCTGGCCACCAGAACCTACAACGCATGTCTCTTTATGCAGATGACACGGTCCTTTTTGTGAGGCCTTCTCGAGATGACCTTCTCATGATCAGAGACATTCTAGACTGTTTCGGGCATGCTTCTGGCTTGCGGGCTAATCTGAATAAAAGCTCAGCAGTGTCCATTTAGTGTACTGAGGATGATGACAATCTCATTTTGGGAACTCTATCTTGCAAAGTCAGCAAGTTCCCAACCACATACTTGGGTCTGCCTCTGACTCTTCATAAGCCTTCTAAATCTGATTTGCTTCCCCTGGTTGACAAGGTGGCAGATAAGCTCCCTGGATGGAAGGCCCAGCTTTTGAACAGGGTTGGCCGGCTAGTGATTGTCAAATCTGTATTAAGCGTTGTGCCCATTTACTTAATGATCGCCATGGATTTACCCAAATGGGTGATTAAGTCAATTGACAAGAAGCGGAGAAGTTTTCTTTGGAAGGGACACGAACAAGCTCATGGTGGTAATTGCCTAGTTTCTTGGACTCGGGTTCAGAGGCCTTTGATGTATGGTGGCCTTGGCATTCATGATTTAGAGCGGCTGGATTGGGCTCTGCGTATCTGGTGGCTATGGTTACTCAAGACTGATGACTCTAGGCCTTGGGCTGGACTGCCTATCCAGGTGCCAAAAAATACGCGTGCCTTGTTTGATAAGGCTGTAGTAACCACCGTCAGTAATGGAGAATCTACAAAATTCTGGACTGATCATTGGTTGCAGGGGAAGACTGTGGCTGAGCTAGCTCCTAACCTCCTCAATGCAATTCCTAAAAAAAATTGTAAAAAGGCGTACAGTGAGTCAGGCTCTTGTTAACCGTAGCTAGGTGACAAATATTAAAGGAGCCCTAACAATCCAGGTGCTAAGAGAATATCTTCTTATCTAGGACTTGGTCGATGAGGAGACCCTCCAAGATGGTGTCCAAGACTAACATCGGTGGAAGCTTTCCACCTCGGGCACCTACAGCAGCAGATCAGCTTATCTCACTATGTTCATGGGGACAGTCAAATTCTCCCCTTGGAAAAGAATTTGGAAGAGCTGGGCACCCCCCTAATTGCAAGTTCTTTGTCTGGTTGGCCATTTTGAACCGCTGCTGGACGTCTGATCAGTTGGCCAAGCGAGGATTGCCTCACCAGTCAGTCTGCATCTTTTGCGATCAAGAAGAGGAAATGATTAATCACATCCTCACCTCCTGTGTGCTGTCTAGGGAGGTCTGGACTCAGGTGTTGGGCAGACTCAATTTTGCTTGGGTAGCACCTCCAACCTCTGCTAGTCACTTTAATTCCTGGTGGATTGAAGCCACAAGATCTATTCCTAAACAGCTCAAGAAGGGTTTTAATTCCCTAGTCTTTCTTGTTTCCTAGGAGCTTTGGAAGCATAAAAATGCCTGCATCTTTGAGGGATGTCGCCCAGATTTACAAGCAGTGCTCTGTTCGGTGGCCGCGGAGGGTAGTCTGTGGTGTCAAGCGGGAGCTTCTGACCTGCAAGACAACGTCCTCAATGCTGCAGGCCCCGCCACTTAGTCGTGGTCGTATCTTGTTTGGTAGTTTTTTTCAGTGTCTGTTTCGTTTAGAGGGTTCCACCCTCTCTTGTACTCTATGTACTCTCTTTCTTACTTAATGAAATGACACGCAGCTCTCCTACGTTGTTCGATAAAAAAAACTTATTTACGCCTGCAATCTTGCAATGCAGGTTTGTTTCTCTGCATAGTTTAATTTTGTGTTATTAGTATACTATATCTTTGAATGTGGTGTTGCTTGTGTAGGGATTTGCTAATGTGTTCTTGATGACTGCTGTAATTCTACAATGGCATACATTGAAACTCTGAAAGCATTATTAACTGAGCAGTAAGGAGAAAATGGCCATGACATTAGTGTATCATACTATTATCACTGGACAACCACATGTATTTTGTTGCCTTTTTCTCCTGCTTTGCATCTCTGAACTCAACACTACTCACTCTTTTCCTTTGGTGACATTTTTCAGTTTCTGTTTGCTTTTGTTGTCGTACCTGCAGTCATAAATATGTGTACTTTTTATGCAAGGATAGGTTTGTGCACAATTCTAGAGCATGTGTTTTTGATGCCTCAAACCCACACTTTGACTTCAGTTCCCCTAAACAACTAGCAAAATATCTACTCCTGTCATTCTATATGGTATTTTGGAGAGATGTTCCTAGCTTCCAGCATTATCGTTGACGCAACAAAGTGACCCTCTAATGGAACCAAATTGAAATTTAGGTTAAATAATAGGAAAAAGTTTATATCACCCCCTGAGGTTTGGAGGTACGAACACATAGCACCCTCAACTTCAAAACCGTGTAACGAACACCCTAAACTTTGACGTTTGGTGCAAATGACCCCTCAAGGCGGTTTTCTAGGACGGTTTTGCCCACGTGGCAGGCCACGTTGGCTCTCCCCGCCACGCTGGCATGTGGCCCACCTGTCAGTGCACCCCCACTGGGGTAAGGCCTTGACACCGCGTGTCCTCGTCCATCCTCTCCGCCTACGACGTCTAGTGCCTCGCCTATCCTCTGAGCCACCGCCGTCTCCCTCGCCTCGCCTCGCCGCTCACCTTGTCCGGTGTCTCCGCCCCTGGCTACCAGCGGACGAGGAGGATCCCAAATCCAGCGCGCTCGAGAGGAGGTGGCTGCGGGTCCGCGTGAGCTGGGGCACCGAGCAGGAAGGTGCCCGTCGACTGGGGCGCGACCTGCCTCGTGGAGCGGTCACCGGCCGAGGCACGGCCTGCCGCATGGAGGGGCCGCCTGGTTGAGATCCTCGGCATGGGGAAGAGGGCACCGGTCGGAGCGCCACGCACTTGGCGGCGCTGTGGAGCATGCCGGCTCCTCATCTGCCATGGGAGGCGGTGTGCCAAGGTAGGGAGAGGTCGGCCTTGCGACGACCTCCTCCGGCAACGTCCTCGACCTGTGCAGGTGTGCAGCCCCGTGGCGAACTCCTCCGGTGCCGAGGCCTGCACAGGCGGCCTGACCTTGCGCCTCCTAGGCTGCGGCGCCCCGACGTGTGTGTGGTCCTGACCCCGCCGCGCTCCTCCTCCTCCCCGCCGCGGCACCCGCAGCTCATAGCGGAGGCCCTGACCCCAACAACGTTAGGCATCCGACAGCGCGCAGCGGCGAGGCGCTGCCGGCGGCACCGGCCACAGGAGACGGCAGGCGCAACCCGCACATGGGGCGTCGGCGGTGCCAGGCAGCGTGCACACCATGCTTGTGTGGTCCAGGACGGAGGCCACGAGGGGCCGGAGCAGCGTGGCCGATGCGCTGCAACAGATGGTGGCGGCGCCGGGAAGCGAGCGGAAGAGGCAGGCAAAGGAAGAAGACGGGTGGGAGGCTGACATGCGGGCCATAGGCCACAGTGACTAGGGGGAGACAGCGTGGCCTGTCACGTGGGCAAAACCGCCTTTGAAAACCGCTTGAGGGGTCATTTGCACCAAATGTCAAAGTTTAGGGTGTTTGTTACACGGTTTTGAAGTTAGGGGTGCTATGTGCTTCGCACCTCCAAACCTCAGGGGGTCATATAAACTTTTTCCTTAAATAATACGCTGACTATGAAAAACATTGAATTTGGTCATTCCCGTTTGTTTTATTACCTAAACTTGCTCATGTGATAGGTATATTTGAACCTACATTGTATTGGTTTCTATACTTTGCTCAATTTCAGCGGAAATGCAACTCCGCTTGTGGTATTTTCATTTGGACATGCCGCTACACGGTACCATTGCAGGTTGCCTGCTGTTTATTTGGAAGGACACAAGCTAGCTGCCTGCTAGCTGCTCGTACGTGTCTCTTCATTTTCCTCTTATTTTTAACGCTTGCCTTTTCCTTCTCTCAAACGTTGACCAGAAAGTATTCGGTCTAAACAAATAATGGACGTGCACCAAAAATCTAAGCAACATGCCACCTGCAAAAACTTAGCTACAAAGTCTGACATTTGAACTGCAGCAGAAAATGGTATTTCCTAGACCTACAAAGTTAATGCATCTTGATTCAAGTTAATGCATCTTGATTCTAGCATTCTTCCGTGTGCATTTCTTTAGTATCTGGTCAACTTATTCTTTTTTTATCTATGCTCTTTTATGCGCAGTCTTAATATACTGCATCAGTGCCTTGGACCTTTTTCTGCTATGCTCAACAATGGAGTGTGTTATTTATTCTCAATCTACTACCTGCTGATTTGATTGGAAATCTAACAATATCATTTTCAGGTGCTCTGTGAGCAGATGAACTCCTGTGGACAGCTCCGAGTCAACGTCCTCATCGATCTGTGCCGACGACGGGTCATAGAAAAGCATCAATCTGCATGTGGTAGAGCCTTGTCTGAATTAAGAATTAAGTATTTCCCTAATCTCTGGAGTTAATACACCATAGCTCTAGCATTTCACCATGTCGGTTTCAGTAGTCTTTGCTCAACCTATATTTTGATTATTGATCTATACCTTTTGTGCACAGTCTTAGTGCAGTGTGTTAGAGGCCTGGACTTTCTGTTATTCTCAAGTATGCAGCATGTTTTTTCTCAGGTGTCGTCTGCGACCATTGTTGTCAGTTGTTTTTTCAAGACTCCCCTTCTGTCCATTATTTTCATGTGCCTCACCGGTTTGGGGATATGCATGTTTGCTGCATTGGAAATTACAGGCCCCTGAAATATCTAATTATCATCTTGTTTAACCACGTGAGTTTAGGTTCTTCTAAGTACATTAGTTCCACATGTGTTTGAAACTCCCGATGTTCATCTAGGTGTGAGCTTAGCCAAATTAAAATGTTCAGTTCTTCAGCCCCTGACATGCTTCCTTGTTAAACAACACTTGCATTGTACATCATACATGATGCAGGGAACCATTTGTTTCCCCTACTATTTTTTGTTCTAATTATCATTGCGGTTTGGTGTCTGATCTGTCCCTACAATGGGATCTAGCTATATGCAATCCTTGCAATGGTGAGGACTTGACTGAATAGCCTGCACTGAACTAATGTTTTTCCCATTTTTTGAGAATTGCTATGTTGTCGCTGATTTCATGTGGAAAAGGTTCACCTGCAGCTAGCCTTATGGCATCTGTGTAGCTCAGGATAGTAGTTGAGTTGGTTTATTTCACTGAATGGTCTGTCATGGGCATTGTCCAGTCCTAAATTCTTTGTTACTCCAGTGGTGGTTTGATACTTTGATTTTGCATCCATCACTGCTTCTACAAGATTAGTTCTATTTACTCTATTTATTCAATTCTCAGTGGTGTGCTCTGATGCTAAGTTTAACTAGCAGCTATTGGTTTTGTCCGGTTGTAACTGCTGAATTGTTTAACTACTAAGTTACTCCTAGTCCCATGAGTTATATATAACTAGCATAGATGTACCGGCAACACACATGGCAAACTAGTAAGGAGAGAAAAAAAAGAACATAGGAATTAAAAAGGAAGTATACACACTTTTGACATCCTTCCTTTGAAATTAATTCCATGATAAAGAAACTGTCTGCTAGGTATGGGTAGAAAACAAGGTGAGAAAATCAAGGACTAAAGGGTAGAAACATTTTCCTTCTATCAATTTTAGTCCCTTTCCAATACTATCCAACATGTACAGTGGGGCCCATGAGAGGCGTACATAGGTTTTCATTGGGTGAAAAATGATATTGCGAAAACTCGCTCTTTTATAGTGTAGATAGATAGATGAATATTGCACTGGCCTCTTCAACTAATATTAGTATGGATTGAGCATGGTAAAATCACAGGTTATTTTGTCAATAATTACATTCCAGCTAAAACTTTCAATGACGGCAGAAATATTTTAACACGATCTGCATTAGGTGATTCAGCATGGCCTTTCATGCTCCAATGAAAAATTTTGGTTGTTTAAAATATTTTTGTGTTTTCCCATTATATTGATTTCTCTTGTGTTTTAAAAGATTATGCGTGTTGTAAACTGAAATGGTAGGCGCTAACATAACACATGTGTCAACACACACTTTGCCATGTGAAAAG
This sequence comes from Paspalum vaginatum, assembly GCA_030272315.1. Taxonomy (NCBI): domain Eukaryota; kingdom Viridiplantae; phylum Streptophyta; class Magnoliopsida; order Poales; family Poaceae; genus Paspalum; species Paspalum vaginatum. Next base: position 30,549,527 of record CM059020.1, on the reverse strand, counting down.
GGTCAAATATCTTAGTTGGCATGAAGGTGACTATGTGAGGATGAATAGGGCCTTTAGTTCTTGTACTAGAAGACATGACAAGGCTGAGCAGCTTGCTGTTGATGCCTAAGACCAATTTATTCATACAGTAGATCCAAAGTAAAATCTCCAAAATCTAAGTTTAACTGTATCCGAACTTTGAAATTTTTTTGCAGTGTTTTCAGGCATTCTTCGGTATAGGCAAGGTTCTGCCCTCAAGCGGGCAAGGTGTTGGGAAAAGGCAAAGCTAAGTGAATCCAGATTCAATCACTTTGTACATATGTTTCAATCCTATATATCTACCGCCAGCGATCATTTTGATTTATGCACACGAAAATCCTAGAATGCCAAACATGATTATTTAGGCACATGCCATCAAATATATTTTTTTATTTTTTGCTTTTAATATTATTTTAGAATGGCCGGACGGGAGTCATAAAAAAGCCTAGGCCTAGGTGATAGAAACACATGTTACCCCTTTGGATGATAACATCGACTAATTGCTTCAAGCAAAGACAAGCCAGAGAAAAATATCAGTTCCCATATTGTTTTTTTGTATAAACTCCATAAACATTGACGATTATTAGGCCTAGAAAATCACCATATCACTCTAGTTTCATTATTATTCTTTTGTTATGAATATTTTTTGCAATCGATATGTATGGCATGCTTGTGCATATTTATTGTTATACATTGCAAGTACGTTGTAAAAATATGATACGTTAGTATCAAACAACCATTGATCTTGATTTATCGAATTCTGAATGTTCTTTATTTGTTAAGTCAGCAGCAAAGTTACTACATTACAAATGAGTATTTTTCAGAAAAATTATACGGCCATGTCTCACGTGCATGAGTACTAGTATATATAAAATGGCTGTATAATACATGAATACAAACAGCAAAGGGTCAGAGCTAACCAGAAGAAGCTAATGAAAGGGAAGGAAGCCCAGTAATTCATAAGCCTGCCTATCTTCTTCACCGGCCCTGACTTTAGCTCAAATGTGAAGGCACAACATCTGTGCTATTCTCAAGCTCGATTACCCTCGTTCCCATCCTGCTATTCCCTCTCTATTTCCTGCTGAAGGAAATTGTCACGGCTGTGACATAGCTGAGCGAGGAGACGTATTCACAGGAGGCGCCAAAGCTACAGGAAGATGTTTAAACGTGTTTTACGCGTGTGTGGGCCATAGAGCCAATGTGTAAGCGAGGAAGAGAGATATATGCTGGGAGAGAGACTTGTAAAAGATTATTCAGATTATCTTTCTAAACAAGAAAACACACGAGTTCGTAGGAACCATTCGTCTGCTCTTCTATCGATAATCACCGTATCTCACGTCGCCGGCGACTCGCCGATGGCCAAGGGATATAGTGGTATCAGATTCATCGATCCTTGGCGTGGTGACGGGGCATCCATCGCGTGACCGGCGCTCGGTGGACTTTGGCGGCATCGGCGGCGGTAGACTCTTCTTCAGTACCCCGACGCACCATCAACGGTTCCTGCCTGCCGTACTCGACCCCACAGCAGCAACCGCGCGTTGGGGGCAACAGGTTCCTCTGTACAGAGATCTGGGTGAGCTTCTAATCATCCTGGTCTCTGTGTCCTCTCATTTTGTTCCTAAATCGGGTGAGGTTAGGGTTGCGTGGCGGCTGTCCGCGCGTAAAATTCTGAGTACCAACATCCCGATTTGGTGAGCGGTGGCATTGGTGGTGAGGAAGATCCGATGATTTGGCCTTCTTCCTCAGGCGGCGGTAGACCACTTGGTACAACTAAACTAATTGTGCCAAGATCTGTGGGGAATTGGTTGATTTGGCTGTCTCGGATTATCGCAATCAGTCAACACGGCACCTACTAAACCCTCGAAGCAGACCCAGATCTTGTTGGAAAATATGACTGAGCACAGTGCACAAGATCAAGCTCACTGGGATCAGATGTTGGAGAATTTCGTAATAGCAAAAGTATAGCTTAAGGCCTTTGTATTCTGACTTCCCTCTTGGGCTTAGGGTATGGCATGGCTGGCAGGCCCATTATGGGCGCCGCCCCCCTAGTAGATTAGGTTAAGACCTCTAGTCCTATAGGGATAGGACTCTCCTCCTTCGATGTATATATATGTACATGTACCCCTGATCTACCAATTAATCTATTTAGATTAACCTACTTTTATGGTATCACGAGACTGGGTTAACCCTAGTTTTCGCTTCCGCTCCCCTCGGCTGCCCTAGCGCCCCACCTTAGCTGCACCGGCGCCAATCCTTGCCGCTGGTTGACACGCGCCACCCCTGGCCACGCCTCCCAGCTGCGACCACAGGTCCTCCTCGAGCGCGTGCACTCCCTGCATCGCTGCCCTGGTGGACTCCCCTAAGCCCTCCTATGACTCTGCCACTGCCACCGCCGATGCTGCGCGTCAGCGCCTAGGAGTGTGAGACTGCGATCGCCGCCGCCGAGCAAGCAGACAAGGAGGCCGCTGTTGCAGTTCAAGAACGCGACGCCACCATACAGCACACCCGCGACACCCTCGCGCAGGCTGCTGCTTCCCACAAGGCTCTTGCCGGTGGCTCTGCTGATGGCGACGGTGCCCCTAAGAAAGACGACGGCACCCCCACGGATGACGATGTCTAGGAGAACGATGCCTCGTCCTCTATGGAGACACAGGATCTGGATCCTCTCAAGTTCCATGAAGCCGCCGCCCTTCTCAGCCTCCATACTTAAGCGGTGGCTATCTAGAACATTCGGTCCCTCGTCACCGTCGTCCTCGCCATCGGCTCCGATGAGTACAGCCATTGGCGCGAGTAGATGCTGCTCACCCTCGGCAAGTACTCCCTCGACGACCATGTCCTCTCCGACAAGAAGGCAACTTCCTCCCCTGATTGGACTCGCATGGATTACATTGTCAAGTCTTGGATCTATGGCACCCTCTCCACCAACCTCGCCTCCACCGTGATGGAACATGCCTCCACGGCATGCTCTGCCTGGCTCGCCGTGGAGACTCAATTCCTCGGCAATCGGGAGCACCGCACCCTCCTTCTTGACGCCCAGTTCCACACCTTCGTCCAAGGAGATCTCTCCATCACCGACTACTGCCGGCGTCTCAAGGGTATGGCGGATTCCCTTGGCGATCTCGGGGAGAAGGTCGAGGATAGCACCCTCGTCCTCAACCTCATCCGTGGTCTCAATGAGTGCTTCACCGACATTGGTCGTCATCTTCGTCGTGGGCGCCCCTTCTCCACCTTCCTTGAGGCCCGCTCCGAGCTTCTCCTCGAGGAGCTCAACACCACCAGTGCACCCACACCACCATCTACTGCACTGGCCGCATCTACTACTTCGACCACACCTCCGCCATCGACCTAGCTGCCTCCTCCAGCTCCTGCCACTCCACCTGCCAGCGGGACTAGTAAGAGCAAGAAGCGCGGCAAACGCGGTGGCAAGGGTGGCGGTGCACAAGGTCAGGGGCCACCCCAGCGGTAAGGTCCCTGGCCTTTCTTCTACAACCCGTGGACTGGCACCATCCAGATGTGGCCAGGGACGCGACCACCACTCGCTCCCATCCCAACGGCGCCACGTCCAACCTCACCTCCTCCTCAGCATCAAGCGTACATGCTCCAGCAGCAGCCCATGGCTGCCCTTGGCGCACACCACAGTTGGCTTGTTGGCTCCTACAGCGCCCCCAGGCGCCTCTTTCCTAGGATCAGCAGTCACTCTCATTGGCGTTCAACACCGTCTCCCTACAGCAACAACAATAGCACAAGTGGTTCTTTGATTCAAGTGCTACCTCCCATATGTCTTCCCATCCCGGTACCCTCTCTCACACTACTACCACTAGTCATAATTTTGACTCTTCCATTATTGTCGGTAACGGTTCGTTGCTTCCTGTCACGACCCGAGGCTCTGCCCTCTTACCTGGCGACCTCCGTCTTTCTAATGTGCTTGTCTCTCCACAACTCATTAAGAATCTTATTTCCTTTCGCCAGTTTACCATTGACAATAATTGTTCCGTCGAATTTGACCCCCTTGGTTATTCTATGAAGGATCTTCGGTCTCGGAGGGAAATCATCAGGTGCAATAGCACTGGACCTTTGTACCCATTCCATCTTCCCACTGTCACGCCCAGCTGCTTCGTCGCCATGGCTGATGTTTCCACTGCTTCCCTATGGCACCGTCATCTTGGTCACCCTGGACGCGAAGCACTTGGCCAGCTTGCTCGGTCGTCGTCCATACCGGTCGCTGCTGCTACTGCTCCTCCACATCTGTGTCATGCTTGTCAGTTAGGGTGCCATTGTTGGCTGCCGTTCCCTAGTTCTAGTTCTCATGCAAGTCGTCCATTCGATCACATACATTGTGACCTTTGGACATCTCCTATTCTTAGTATTTCGGGTTATAAATATTATTTGGTCGTTCTCGATGATTGCACTCATTTCCTTTGGACTTTCCCTCTGTGCCTCAAGTCTGACACTTTTACCTCTCCTTTTGCCTTCTTCCAATACGTCCTCACCCAATTCAACACCTCGATTAAAGCTATTCAATGCGATAACGGGCGTGAGTTCGATAACTCCACATCCCGCGCATTCTTTGCCTCTCGTGGTGTTCACCTTCGCATGTCATGTCCTTACATGTCGGTCCAGAATGGTCGACCCGAATGCGTGATTCATTCTGTTAACAATATCATGCATTCTCTCTTCTTCTAGGCCACCATGCCTCCCTCCTACTGGGTTGAAGCGCTGCACATGTCCACACATCTCCTTAATGTTCTTCCTACTAAGACTCTTCAACAATCCACCCCTCACGAAGCTCTCTTTCGTGCCCCTCCCTCCTATGAGCACCTCCGTGTTTTTGGTTGCCTTTGCTACCCCAACACAGCCTCGACTGCCCCCCATAAGCTTGAACCTCGCTCCGTACGCTATGTCTTCCACAGCTTTTCCTCCCACCACAAAGGGTATCGCTGTCTTGACCTTGTCTCCAACAGGGTCATTCTTTCTCGTCATGTGGTATTTGATGAGGACAGCTTTCCCTTTGTTGATTGTCATGACGCTTGCACCACCAGTGACCTCAAGTTTTTGGATCACTCTGACCCGCAGCCAGGCCACATTGGCTCGCTGCCATTTTTCTCCTCTGCAGGTTCACCCCCTGGTTGGCTCCCCCCTCGCTTGCGCCATGCGTGGCACCATCTGCAGCAGGCACGGCATCGCTAGTGCCATGCGTTGCATTGGCTACAGCAGGCATAGCTTCGCCCGCACCGATGGGTGTGGTATCCCCAGCACCTACCTCAGTGACCAGTACGGCAACCTCGACATCCTGTGCGACCGCGCCGGTCCTCGCTGCACCACGTACCGTCTCCAATGCCTTTACTTCGCGGGGCCCCGGCCGCTCCCAGTTCTGCGCCGGCCATGCCGGCCACGCCTAGTGCTGTGCCCCGTGCGGACCCTGCCCTTGCTAGGTCACCTTCGCCCCCTGGACACTTCGGCATTGTGTACGCCCGGCGACCTCGACCCGCCACCTTACACACGCCGGTGTCTCCTCGACGTCCAGCGCCGACACCGCTCTGGCCGCTGGCTCCAATGCCTCGTCCCATGCAGGGCATTCCTCTAGGTGTATCTCTGCGGCATCTGCTACTTCCAGGAGCCCCTCCCGTTTCCCTGCCTGTCTCTCCGGTTGTCAATCAACACCGGATGACGACTCGCAGGAAATTGGGGTTTCGACAGCCGGCTGTTTTTCACGCAGCACAGCTGCCCCCGGTGCCGTCGTCCTACAGGACCGCCCTCACTGATCCGAACTGGCGGGCTGCTATGGAGGATGAGCATGCTACTCTCCTACAGAACTCCATCTGGGATCTTGTGCCACGACCACCACGTGCTAATGTCGTGTCCGGCAATTGGATCTTCAAGCACAAGTTCTGGGCCGACGGGTCACTCGAGCGCTATAAAGCCAAATGGATTCTACGGGGTTTCACTCAACGTCCTGGCATCGACTACACCGACACCTTCAGTCCTGTCGTCAAGCCAGCTACTGTCCGCACAGTGTTATCCTTGGCACTCTCTCGGCGTTGGCCAATTCATCAGTTGGACGTCAAGAATGCATTCCTTCACGGGACATTCTCCGAGACCATCTACTGTGTTCAGCCTTATGGGTTTGAGGATCCTGCACATCCTGACTATGTCTACCGGCTGAACAAGTCCTTGTACGGCTTGAAGCAGGCACCCCGAGCTTGGTATAGTCGTTTTGCTACCTATCTCATCTCCTTGGGTTTTGTGGAGACCAAGTCTGATACTTCCTTGTTCGTCTGCCAACGCGGATCAGACATCGCCTACTTGTTGGTATACGTGGATGATATTGTGCTCACAGCATCACCTACATCTCTTCTTCAAGGGACGATCCGTGCTCTGCAACGAGAGTTCTCCATGTCAGATCTTGGTTCGCTTCATCACTTGCTGGGGATGCATGTACAGCAGTTTGACGACGGCCTGTTTTTGTCTCAGCATCAGTACATGCTTGATATCTTGGCCCGCGCCGGGATGTCGGACTGCAAGCCATGCGTTACGCTAGTGGACACAAACGCCAAGCTTTCCGGGACAGAAGGCACTCGTGTTGAGGATGCCACAGATTTTCGCAGTCTTGCTGGAGCCTTGTAGTATCTTACCTTCACTAGGCTAGATATTGCATATGTTGTACAGCAGGTGTGCCTGCATATGCACGATCCACGCTAGCCCCACCTTGCAGCTTTGAAGTGCATTTTTCGGTATATCCGTGGCACTCTTGACTTGAGATTATTGCTACGACCGTCGACTGCTGCTGATCTGGTGGTCTACTCTGATGCTGACGGGGCCGGTTGTCCAGATACGCGCAAATCTACGTCCGGATATGCTGTGTTTCTTGGTGATAACCTCATCTCCTGGTCCTCCAAGCGTCAGATGACTGTCTCTAGACCTAGTGCTGAGGCAGAATACCACACAGTTGCTAATGCAGTAGCAGCATCTTGGCTGCAGCAATTGCTTGTGGAACTCCATGCACCTCTTCGGCGGACCACTCTTGTCTACTGCGACAACATCAGCACCGTATACATGGCCTCCAACCCCATTCAGCATCAGCGCATGAAGCACATTGAGATTGATCTTCACTTCGTTCGTGAGAAGGTGGCTTTGGGTGAAGTCTGGGTTTTGCACGTTCCCACGTCGCTTCAGTTTGCAGACGTCTTCACCAAAGGATTGCCGTCTCCAGTTTTCAAGGAGTTTAGGTCCAGTCTGAACAGTTCGACGTGTTGCCATTCCGACTGCACGCGGGGGGAGGGGGGGTAATAGCAAAATGTATAGCTTAAGGCCTTTGTATTCTGACTGCCCTCTTGGGCTTAGGGTATGGCATGGCTGGCTGGCCCGTTATGGGTGTCGCCCTCCTGGTAGATTAGGTTAAGGACTTTTGTCCTATAGGGATAGGACTCTCCTCCTTCAGTGTATATATATATATACATGTACCCCTGATCTACCAATTAATCTATTTAGATTACCTTACTTTCATTTCGATCTGTTATTCTCTAGAGTGAATGATATTGCAGTCAACCAACAGCAGATAAGGGCTCAGATGGAATTGAATGCAAGAACAGTGGACAAAAACTATCAAGAGCAACTCATGATTGCACAATAGGTCAAAGCTACAAGGCAAGCAGTAGCTAAGCTATCAATAGCCCAACATGATGGGGATAATGTGTCCACTGACAGTTCTCACCCTTCTCTCCTTCAGGATGGGGCAAAAAACCCATTTCATAGTACTGATCAAGCAGGTACTTCTAAGCATCCTCACACAAGAGAGTTTAAGCACATTCCCCATAATACCAGAACTCATAACTCTCATCATTCTGGAACTAAGCAATTTCCTCGGCATGCTTTATCCAAGATGCAGTTTCCTCATTTTGATGGTTCTCATCCCAAGATATGGAAGGATCAATGTGAAGACTATTTCGCATATTCAGTGTACCTGAAATTATGTGGGTACCTGTAGCTGCTATGCATTTTCAGGATAATGCAGCCAAATAGCTTCAAGCTTACAAACAAACCCACAAGTCATACAACTGGGCTAACTTCTGCAAAGATGTGGAACTTAAATTTGGAGCTCATGATTATAGAATTGCATTAACTGATTTGTTAGCTCTGCAACAAATTGAATCAGTGGAGGCCTATACTACAGCTTTTCAAGCTCTACAATTTGAGATTTGCATGCATAACAGCACATATGATGATTTGTTCTTTACATCTAAATACATCAGTGGGTTGAAGGATGACATCAGGGGAATTGTGGAAGCTCAAGTTCCTCTTACTGTGGAACAAGCAAGTAGAATTGCCAAAATCCAGCAGAGAATATTAGAAAGGCAAAAAGAGAAAGCTCACAAGCCACACTGGCAGTAAAAGCCTCAACAATCTGCTGGGAAACATGAGCATCGACCTACCCACACCAATCCTACTTTTTGGAAAGATCGACAGCTGAGGGATTATAGGAAGGCTAATGGCCTTTGCTATCATTGTGGAGAAAATTTTCATCCAGGCCACAATGAAACTTGTGCTCAAAAACCCAAAGCTCAAGTGAATGCCTTGGTACTCAATGATCTAGATAAAGCCATTCCAGAAGAGGTTCTCAATCAGTTAGCCGTGGAAGATGCTATAGCAAAAGAATTCTACTATCTCTCTTTGAATGCAATGGCTGGCACTGAAGGTCATGGTTGTCTTAAGTTAAGAGCTATTGTCAACAACAAAGTCATGCTTATTTTGATTGACAGTGGTAGTTCTCATAGTTTCATTAATTCAACTTTTGTTACCACAACTGGACTTCTCACTGCCTCATCCCCAGTTCAAAAAGTTAAGGTAGCAAATGGTGATAATCTGCTTTCTGACAAAATTGTTTCCAACCTGTCATGGTGGTGTCAAGGCTACACTTTACAAACTGATATGAGAGTATTGGATATTGGAGCATACGATGCTCTTTTGGGGTATGATTGGCTTCAGCAACACAGTCCCATGAACTTGACTAGGCCGCTAGAACAATAGAGTTTCAACAAGATAATACACATGTGAAATTGATAGGTATTTCACCTCCTCCTGAGAATGTTCAATCTACTACTGGTGTCCAAGTATCCAAATGGATCAGTGGGAATGATGTGTGGGCATTAGCATGGATTGACATGTCTACTGGCAAACAAGAACTCCAAAGCCTAGAATCCATACCTACACCTATGTTGAAACTCTTAGATCAATATAAAGACATTTTTCAAGATCCTCATACTCTACCACCTCCTAGAGTATACGACCACATATTCCTCTCATTCCATAGGCTGTGCCTGTCAACTACAAACCCTACAGATATTCACCATTGTACAAGACTAAAATTGAAAAACATGTCACATAAGTGTTAGCTGCTGGTCTGATCACCCACACTTCCAGCCCTTTTGCCTCTCCAGTTCTTTTGGTGCAGAAGAAGGATGGCAGTTGGCGCATGTGTGTGGATTACAGGAAGTTAAATGCTCTCACTATCAAAAATCGATTTCCAATGCCAGTCATTGAAGAAATTCTAGAGGAATTAGGCCTAGCCAAATATTTCACCAAACTGGATATGAGATCTGGTTATCACTAGGTCAGAATGGCTCAACAAGATGAATACAAGACTGCTTTCAAAACATACCATGGTCACTACCAATTCAAAGTCACACTTTTGGTTTGACCAATGCACCTGCCACTTTTCAGTGTATCATGAATCAAGTATTGAGCCCCTTTCTAAGGAAATCTGTTCTAGTTTTCTTGGATGATATTCTCATTTTTAGTCAGTCCCTAGAGGATCATATTGTTCACTTATCCTTGGTACTTGACAAGCTTAAAGAACATCAATTGTACTTGAAGTATAGTAAGTGTTATTTTGCACAATAGTCTGTGGATCACTTGGGCCATGTTATTTCTCAAGGAGTGGCCACAGATCCTAACAAGACTGTAGTTATGTTTAGCTAGCCTCAACCAACATCACTGACAGACTTAAGAGCCTTCTTGGGTCTTACAAATTACTAGAGAAGATTTGTGCAACATTATGGACACTTGGCCAAACCTCTTACTCAGATCCTCAGACTCAAACAATTTACTTGGACTAATGCAGCTGAGCAAGCCTTCCTCAATCTGAAGAAAGCAATGGTTCAGACCCCAGTGTTGGCTATTCCCAACTTTGATCTTCCTTTCACCATTGAAACTGATGCTTGTGACACATGCATTGGAGCAGTATTGATGCAAAATGGGCGCCTAGTGGCATACTTAAGTAAGGCTTTTGGACCTTCTTACAATAAATACTCTATTTATGAGAAAGAATTTCTGGCATTAATTATGGCAGTAGATAAATGGAAACAATATTTACATTACCAGGAATTTGTTATCAGAACTGACCATAAGAGTTTGGCATATTTGATGGAGTAGAATTTGCATTCTGATTTGCAAAGAAAGGCCATTTCCAGACTAATGGGTTTAAAATTTAAGATTGTTTACACTAGGGGTAAAGATAATGTGGCCGCAGATGCACTATCAAGAGTCAATCACCTTATGATGTTACAAGCTGTCTCGGTAGTCCAGCCTACTTGGATTCAAGAAGTTCTTAATTCTTACACTACTGATCCAACAGCACAACATCTGCTAACTCAACTTGCATTGACCAATCCTACTACAGAAGGCTATTCTTTAGATCAAGGCCTCATTAAGTACAATGGCAAGATTTGGTTGGGCAACAACTCTAGCCATTCAGACCAAGGTTATCTCTGCTTTCCACTCTTCTCCCATTGGGGGCCACTCAGTACATATTACAAGGTGAAGAACTTATTTGCTTGGAAAGGAATGAAACACCAGGTGGAGGAGTTTGTTAAACAATGCTCAGTCTGTCAGCAAGCTAAACACTCTTTGCAACATCCTATTGGTCTCTTGCAACCATTACCTATACCATCAGCTGCCTGGTAGGATATTTCCATGGACTTCATAGAAGGTCTCCCAAAATCTGAGGGCTACAATGCCATATTGGTTGTGGTGGACAGATTGACCAAATTTGCCCATTTCGATCGCCATCAAACACCCATATACGGCTCAAGGCATTGCTCGCCTCATCCTGGATAATGTAGTGCGACTGCATGGTTTTCCCAAGAGTATTGTATCTGATAGAGACCTTGTGTTCCTTAGTCACTTTAGCAAGAATTGTTCAGACTCTATGAGGTGAAACTTCACATATCAACCGCTTATCATCCTCAAATAGATGGCCAAACCGAAGGAGTTAATCAGTCCCTAGAGATGTACTTAAGGTGTGCCATACATGATTCACCACTACAGTGGAAGAAGTGGCTATCACTTGCTGAACTCTGGTATAATTTCTCTTATCACTCTGCTATTCATTCCTCTCCTTTCAGAGCTCTGTATGGTCAGGAATCGAATCTAGTGGCAGAAACAGCTATATCTTCATCCACAGTTGAATCTGTCAATGCCATTTTAACTGATAGGGCAGCTCATTTACAGCAGCTCAAACTACACCTAGCAACAGCTCAAAACCGTATGAAGCAATACTCCGATAAAGCTCGTACTGATTTACAGTTTCAAGTAGGTGAGCAGGTCTTACTCAAACTACAACCCTACGCTCAGTCTTCATTGGTGAATTGGCCTTTTCCGAAGCTTGCTTTCAAATACTTTGGTCCGTACAAAGTACTGGAAAAAGTTGGTGCAGTAGCTTATAAATTTGACTTGCCTGCTATATCTCATATCCATCCAATCTTTCACATTTCACAATTGAAGCCCTGTACACCAGGATTACTCTCCAATTTTCTCGGAATTACCTTCCATTCCAGTGCGGGATGCTCCTTCTGTTGAACCACAGGCGTTTCTGGAACGACGACTAGTTAAGCGAGGTAACATAGCTGTCCCTCAGGTTCGTATTCAGTGGTCTTCTCTGCCGTCTACAGCGACCACCTGGAGAATTACAACGTGGTTCGAGCACGGTTCCCTACTGCAGCTGCTTGGAAGCACCAACTTCGGCGCGGGTGGAATTGTCACGGCTGTGACAGAGCTGAGCGAGGAGACGTATTCACAGGAGACGCCAAAGCTACAGGAAGATGTTTAAACGTGTTTTACGCGTGTGTGGGCCATAGAGCCAATGTGTAAGCGAGGAAGAGAGATATATGCTGGGAGAGAGACTTGTAAAAGATTATTCAGATTATCTTTCTAAACAAGAAAATGCACGAGCTCGTAGGAACCATTCCTCAGCTCTTCTACCGATAGTTCACCGTATCTCACGTCGCCAGCGACTTGCCGACGGCCAGGGTTTACAGAAAAGAGCAGAAACTCCCTGCCCCGATGAGTATACGCACGCTCGGGTTGCGTAGTCCGTGTCATTGCCCAGACTTCCTGCAATCGTGGAGATCGCAGCTGGCCACGGCGCAGGGCACCGCAACAGGAGTAGAACTCGTACTGGATGTCGGGCGGCTGCAGTGAGTCAGTCACCACCAATGTTGGAAGTTCCTGGTGCCGCACGACCATGCGGCCATGGCAGCAATGAAGCACCCACGAGGTGGCCGGAATCGCCGCTGCCTGCAAGGCACCTGCCGGCGGCGGGGAGAAGAGCCTGCGAGGCGGGCGGGTGGAGAGGAGCGATGCGGCAGCGGCGGCGCCCGACGGTAGAGGGAGGATAACCCTTTCTTAAGGTGGGCCCACATCAAACCGTGGGCCGATTTGATGAGCACAGACTTCACAAACGGGCCGACCCAAACCATCTGCAGGCCCATACGGTCATGCCCAACCAACCTACAAAAGTTCATCTCCCCTCCATTTCCCTTCTCTCGAAAAACCAAAAGCTCCTCTGCTTCTTCCCCGGCTAGCCTCTCGTCTCGTCTCCTCAACGTCACGGAAAGGAAACTCGACTCGCCGCCGTCCACCAGCCCGTCCTCCCACCTCACCGCCCTCCCTCTTCTTTCCCTCCGTGATCCTCCATTGCCGACCAGAAGAAAGTCGACGCCAAGAAAAGAAAGTCGACGCCGGTCCTCCATTGATGAACCAGGCGTGCTTCTCTAGTTCCACAACTCCGACAAGGCTTCCTCATCCAACCTTGCAACATCCATCCGAAGATCGCATTCCTCTTCAAAGAACGGGAGCAAGAAAAGTTCGGGAGAGCCAAGAACTCTGCGAGAACCGGTCTGCCCCGTGCAAGAGAATCCGAGGGTACGCGTTCCTCCGCCAAGAACTCTTCAATGAATTATCAAGGGAGTGCCTTCTTCGGCCAAGAACGCGCATTCCTCTTCAAAGAACGTCCCAAGAGAAGTTCGGGGGAGCCAAGAACTCTGCAAGAACCGGGCTGCCCGTGCAGGAGAAATCGGGGGGTCGTGTCGCGTTCCTTCTCCAAGAACTCTTCAAGAATTGTCAGGGGGACTGCCTTCGTCTCGGGGGGTCGCGTTCCTCCTCCAAAAACTCTTCAAGAATTGTCAGGGGAGTGCCTTCGTCGGCCAAGAACGTGCGCTAGGCCAACCCCCAGCGGTGGAGATGAAGCGCGGAAAGAAGCGGGCCGGGTCCGCTCTGCTGCTGCCGCATGGAGCCGCGCTGGCGGCGCCCGCGCTGGGTGAGGTGCCGGCGCCTGCGTAGCGCACTCGGTTGTTGGCCGCTGTGATTGAGTGCCTGCACGGTACCGGACAGCTGCTCTGGTCGTTCCTCACACGGCGACGCATGGCGGGAGATACGAGCCGGACACGCCGGCAGCGGCGAAGAGGTGTGGGGTTCGTCGTCAGCCCCGGCGTGGCAATCAGGCTTGGCAACACGTAGCACGACGGCAGACTTCTCCGCCGCCACCACCACCACTTCCTTCAAGCCCATTACGGGTATCAACTTTGTCTCATCTGTCTGCTTGTTAAGATTGCAATGTGCTTTATGACTTATGCTAATTTTAGTGCTGAATCTTGTAAATTTGTGATGTTGAATGCCTAAATTGGATCCATTTTCCAATGTTTAGAGTATTATAAACTTCAACATTGTATTATAGGTCGTGAGCGGCCAGATAGTCTCCAGAGAACTGAAATTACTGTACAAGCAGTATTGCAGAGAAGCATCAAGATACACTGCCAACCTCAGATACTGTCACATCTGCTTCTTTTGCTCTCTGCGATTGGATAATGGCACTTTTACATCCTGCGCCGTGAGTCAATGTGACATAAACATACATAAGTTTGCAGTTTTATATTTTTCTAATACTTTGACTAAGATTGTTGATGTGCAAATGCAGAGGTTTCGTCACTTGAGAAGACATGGAGACGAAGGCGAGCTGAAGTTCTGTCCAGTGGAAGATTGCTGGATTGCTGTTAGCTCGCCGAGAGAATTGCAATTGCACAATTATTATGCCATACCCTCCCCGCAGGTGATTCATCAGTACAAATAGTGCAGCTGAAATTATACAATCTCCTGTGTCTAATGTCTCCATTTCAGGTTGGTGGGCTTGACAGGAGGTCTGCCCACGAATTGATGGACAACAATCAAATATTCTACAGGAGGAGCACGAATTGCACTCGTCGCAGCCTGATAAAGATGTTGCTATGTTGTGTTCAGTCTACGTGTTCTTATGTAACAAACTAATGTCTTAGTCTCCTAGAGCCAGAATTGATCGGATGTGTTTTGCCAACACAATAGTAATTATGTCTATAGAATGGTGAGTGCTCTGCTTATGTCTTGCCCTGTGTTGCTCCTCTTCGAGGTTTGGTTGTGGTGTGGATCGCAGGTCTAAATGGTGGATGGTTTCTAGGCGTATTTGTGCTTCAGTTTTGTTTTGTCTGCATTTGGCTTCGATTGACTCATAGACGTTTCTAATGCCGCTTGTGTTTGTACGTGTATCTCGGGGTGTCAGTCACTCAGTCCTGGGAAGTTTTGTATGCATACTGCGTAGCATGCTGCCTTGTAAGCTGGGTGATTCTTCTATATGATAAGTTTTATTGTTTCCCTCAAGGACGCAGCTAATGCACGCACGGGCGTGCTATTAGCTAACTGCATGCACGGTCCAATTCGAGAGGTTACTATATTCACTGGTTTCCATTAGTGGGTGTTTGCCTTTTCATCTCCCGCCGTCCCCACCCACGTGCGTGCGCAGAGCGTGTTTCTTTATGCAACAAAGGCGGTAAAGCCACCGCCGACGGCAACCATGGACAGACTTGCATCAAAAATAGCATTAGAAAACAGAATCAGAAGGAATTACACATAAAAAGTAAAAACACAGGTTTCATATCCTCCTCTTCCCACCTATTCATCACATAACTTTTTTGTTTCAAACAAGTAGTCATCCAGATCTCTGGATGGGCAAAAACACAATTTTTTGATGCTGATTTAGACTTGTATAGAGATAAAAAAACATAAAGAAACGCACAAAATCTTGCTTAAAAGGTGTCTTATAAGCACGTCCACAGTGCTTCTGGAATGCTGAATTTGTCCTCAATGCATCGTGATTACTTCATCTAGCTGCCACTTCTCATCGCATTTTGCTTTGGGCCCCCTTTGAAAATATCCCACGGAGTCTTAAGCTGGTCTGCAAAGTTAGAAAAAGGGAGAAAAAACATATTTGTTGAGGCTCATCATATTTGCATCTGTATCACATAACTTGTGTGATGAGGATTGTGGTCTACAATTAATGGCTGATGCATAAATAAAATTTTGCCTTTGCATAATAGAATTTCTGCATTTGCATAATTCTATTTTTGCCTAAAGTGAAATTGTACAATTGTCTCATTTATTAGGCAGTATTATACTTAAGTCTACAAATTGATAGGTGCATAATAGCTTTTTTTCCTTTGCATAATACTGTTTTTGTCTAATGTGGAACTATATTATTGCCTAATTAATTAGGTAATAATACAGTTCCTTGTTCTTTCATGATCAATATACTGCTGTGTTTGTTCCGAAAAAACTCTTTGCACAAATATGAATAAAGCTAAGCTTACTAACCAAAGCATGTAAGGGGATACTTGTCACCTCAGCCAGCCAAATGCAACGGAATTAAGCTACCGAACTACACATTAGTTTAAGATACCCAATTAATTTAAGCATAATAACAATATTTGTATTAACATTATAACAATACTTTTCCTAACAAACAACACCAATTTTCCTTCATAATTGCTGCAGCTAAAAGACAAAGCATGCCAAGCTACTAGCCATTGAAGAAGAAATATTGTTACCAAAATAGAAATGTAAGGCACTTGCTACAGTCAAGTTGAGCTGAAACTTTGAAAAGCAATGCAACCAAGCTACTATCCATTAAAAACGAATTATGATATGCTCAGTAAAATACTTCATAATGAAGTACACTGGTTTTTCCAGTTTTTAGAACCATATTATTGCCTAATTAATCCAGTGCTATTGCCTAATTATTAACGTATTATTGCTCGATAAATGGAATGGATCAGTAAATGTTATGCATTGGTGTTTCGGTTAGGCAATAATGATATTTTCAGCGAGGCAAACCTATTTGTTTTAAGTTAGCCGGCATAGAATTATTCTCTAAAAGTAGACAGAATCTAAATAATAAGCGAGTTAATACATAAGCAAAAGAGTAATGTTCAGATTATGAAAAAAATGATATTTCCGCTAGGCAATCCCTGTTATTTTAAGTTGTCTAGGATGGTATTTTTCTCTATGTAAGTATTGTGTAAGTTTCCCAAAAAAAACAAAATGATAGTGTAACACAAAAAATATAGGAAAAATTGCATATCTGCCCTCGTTTTTAACTCTAATTGTACGTTTGCCCCTCTTTTTTAGGGTTTGCATGTTTGCCCCTGTTATTTGAACGTGAATCGTCCGTCGTGCATCCTGATTTGTGACGTCGTTAAAGCGAACGGCTTTTACGAATTAAAAAAAAGAAAATGAGAAGTCCATAGGGGAAAAGTCGTTGTTGCCCCTACCTTATCTACTCAGTGTATCCACTATCCTATTGGGGCAGATGGACGCAGCCGGGGAGCGCAGTGCTGCCCGCTCGCCAGCGCGGAGCCGCCCGCCCGGCGCTAGGTCGTGTGCCCACCGGCGCAGAGCAGCCCGCCCGCTCGCGGGGTCCAGGAGTAGCGCGGGGAGAGCAGCGGCGGCGGCAACAGTAGGAGGACCGGCGTTGCTTCCCCGGGAGTGGCAGCAGAAGGAGGAAGGCTGCCAAGGGCATATACATCTTTTCCACATTGGTTTAACACGTTACATGCTGTTAACAGAACAAGGGCAATGGCCACCTTCAGATTCAAAAAATAGGGGCAAACGTCCATTTAGAGAATGAAATGAGGGCACTTTTGCAATTGCCCCAAAAATATAAGTATTTTACAAATTAATAAAGCAATTTGTCTAACTTAACTAATTACAGTATTTTGCCTAATTGGAAACAGAACTTTGCTTAACTGATAATTGTACTTTGCCAAACCAATAACTATAGTATGCCTAACTAATATCAATGCTTTGCTTATCTAAAAATACTACTTTAATTTGCCAAATTGGAAACATCATTTTGCTTATCCACGAATAATTCTTTGCCTAACCAGTGAAACACAAAAAATATAAGTATTTTATAAATTAATAAAGTAATTTGTCTAACTTAACAAATTACAGTATTTTGCCTAATTGGAAATAGAACTTTGCTTAACTGGTAATTATCCTTTGCCTAACCAATAACTATAGTATGCCTAACTAATAGCAATGCTTTGCTTATCTAAAAATACTACTTTGCCAAATTGGAAACATCATTTTGATTATCCACGAATAAATCTTTGCCTAACCAATAACAATAATTTGCTTAACCAATAGCAATGCTTAATCTAAAAATATACTACGTTTCTTATCCAAGAATAATATTTTCCAAAAATATGAGGGCTACCCAATCCATGCATGCATGACAACTAATTGTTGCCTTTGCCAGCTACCACATACCTTCATCCATATATTATTTGTATAATTTTTATCCAGGTCCATACTTCAGCTGTACATGGCGTCCAGTCCATCTGCAAGCAACCTATAAATATAAGATATGGGTTTGCGCATAAAACCTTATTTGAATGAAAAAAAGATGACGGAATTAAACCACAGGTGTTCTATATCACATCTTTGCTTGTAATGGATCAGGCATATATCCTGGATGATGGATGATGCAGGAGGCTCATATCTAGAACCGATCAGGTTAGATTGTCCCACACAAGCCAGCTAAAACAATCATACCCCTTCACTTAAGAAATAATTTACTTTAACTTAGCATGCACATCTACATGAATTTGTTTGAACAATATTACACATGCTCAACACTATAGTCAGGTTTGCAAATTTGCAAGGTTGCTGCAATAAAATGATATTTTATATAAGCAATGCAATAACCATTATCAATTGTACAGAAATAGATAAATGAACACTTATAGATTTACTTCCATAGTATTATTTCCTGAACTGTTATTTGATTCAAGTGCTAGTAACTTACATTATGATTGCTCTTGCAAGTGGATCCTCATTGCTCATGAACCAGTCAATGAGTTCTTCTTGGCAAGCAGGATTGCCTCTCCATCTTGGAGATGGAATCAGAAATCCTCTGGGAAACACCTCCATGGCAATGATTGTAGCAAGGAGACGATTTATGTGCCGATCTGTTCTCATGAACAACAAAATAGTGAATAAACTTGTCCCAAAACACCTCTGTCGTCATGCTCACCATCTCTATCTAAAATGGATCGTGCATACATCACTTGAAAAGGTGTTGTAGTTCCAAAGGCTGAAACTAGAGTCCAACGATTTGTTCTAAGCTAACATAGTCCTTCAATCAATTGTTATCAGCATGGTTTTAAGAAAAAAACATGTCAGTTCAAGCAAATGTTTGGATCCAAGGCTCTAAGCTGTAGTAATACTTCATGAAACAAGTAAACAACTCATTAAAAAACAAAATAGCATCAGGAATTTAGATTGCTGCAGTAGCATCCATTTAGCAAACGTTGTAGTAACAATGCCTGTTAATTTTTTATATCCTCACAAGAACAATATAGTGAACACTAAATCCAGATTCGAGAGCAGGGTTCCTCACCCTTCCCTGCTATCGATCGTAAATTCTTCTATCTCAAGTCGGTGATTGATCTCCATCGGCAAGGGGAGGCATTACAAAAACTGAATCAATAAAATTAAAAAAAAAATACTTAGGCAACCACAACTTCATGTGCCTCCGTCTCCACTGCTCTCAGATCTCTACCTCTCATTGTACTTAGAAACAACCAAATATGATGCAGTGAAATTAAACTCTAGGGCTAGGGAGATCTGGGCCTGTGGGGAAGGGAGAGGGGAGATTTCCTGAAGTTCTATAAGCTTGAAATCGATTCACGTTTCTCTCCAAAACTACTCACCTTTGGCCGCTCTGCATATCCTCCACCAAATGATGGAGATAGGAGATCTACAAGGTGGTGCGTGGTGAGGCAACGGGGTTTGGGGGGGGGGGGGGGCGGGGGGGGGGGGAGAGACGTCAAGGACGGCGGAGTTGGGGTATCCGCCATGATGCCGGGAATGGAGTCGCCTAGAGGAATCCGAAGAGGACAGAGAAACCCAATTTTGAAGACGCAGTGCTAATCAGCGAACGTTCAGTATACGAAGATATTTATAATTTTTTCACATCTGAAAATATGAAATTCAAACAGATACGATAAGCCCTAAAGAAATACCACATCTAGAAGAACATTTACTACGCAATTTGGACAGAGAAGTGGAGGTGAGGAAAGGAATAGGAGCAGATAAGAGAACGAGTTGGCAATGGCACACAGAGTGGCTGAAAAAGTCCCAACCCTTGGAGCCCCACGAAGAAAATTGACGGCATCGCAAGGCGTGCATGCAGAGCTGCAATTGCACGCACGGCCTACAACTAGTCTTTACCTTCCCTCAATGCTCATGATAAGCTGACGGCCTAACTGTTTTTTGTGTTCTCCTTTTTCTTTTTTCAACTTGGCCTTTCTTTAAAGAGGTATTGCCTCCTGTACTTTTCTTTGCTGAGGCCTCTGGTTACAAAATCCTTTCATATCTTTCTTCTTCTTTTCTCTTCGTTTCCAATGCATTCACAGAAGAGCACCTTCCATGTTCGTGGTCGGTTCTTGGTGCAAAAAGGCACTTCCATTGTGCCATGCAAGAAGATTCTGACATTTGGACTCAGATTATCTATTATGTGTTTGAACGTGTGTATTTTTATTTTTATTTTTATTTTTGATGATTTTTACGTATGGTCCAGATGTTGTCTGAAAACGATATGTAAATTATGCTAGGGGTTGCAAGGAACATATGGTCCAGTTTTGCTAATTTTTGGAGATACTATAGGTTGATATAAATTGATTGCTTCGAAGCGCCCATTCATCCTTTAGAGCTCGATTTAATCCTTGAAATATGTGACGAGGACTGATATTCTACTGGTCTCTTGAAGATTTTATGTTGTGTTAAACATTCTTACCCTTTTTTTCTTGCATGAGCTGTTGAGACTTTAAATCTTTTATTTATGTGCTCTGATAACAAAAGCTGGCACACGTGATTGGCAAGTGTGTTCAGCAAGGAGATTGTATTCAGAAATGATAATTATGCTCAACATTTGTTTAATAAATGTATGGTTACCGCATTATTTTTGCAATGGCCGCTATTAAGTACATTGTCTTATATGGTTATTGCTTATTTAGTTTTTTACATGGATTCATACAACGAAGAATTAAAACTGATCATGGAAGAATCTCAATTAAATGCATGTTAGCATGTTAGCAGGATGTTGCAAAGGAAAACGGGCAACAGAGAAAGATGTCAGTTTTGAGTTCGATTACAGTATGGGCATTGATTGGATCCGAGCAGGTAAGCATTTTTCTGCTTTCCCTCTTCTACACGGTTTTGGACAAAGTGTTCATAGGCCACTGGAGGATTACTGCCGATCTATCCTGTTGACACGGTTTCACGCCTAATCATCATAAGAAACACTAAGCCGCCTCAAGGGTTGCTGGCAGACGCCGAACAGTCGCCAGAGAATCCGGTGAGCTCGGAGAGCTCTGGTAGACCTAGCATCGCCCTCCCGGGAGGGTCCCCGTCATACAGGAATGGTGGATAGGGTTGCTCTAGGATAGGCAGAATGCCTCCATGTCGCCTGTTGAGACACTAGGAGAACATCATAATAGATTGGAAAAGCTAGAGCAAATAAAGAGATAAAAGGTAAAAACAATAAAATAAATGTATTTGGTTCGATTGTGGTGCCTCAATCGGCCGTGGCCCTTTATGCTTACAGGGAGGGAGGGATGGCCTTACCCTTTTTACAAGTCAAAATCCAACCAGATCACGCACAATCCTGAGAATTCCGTTTGGACTTTTGATTACCAGGACTATCCGACATAGCCCATTGGACTTGTCCGACCTCGTGCACTCGACAGTCCGGTGCACGGCAACCAAGCGTGCCTTGCCTAATTTTGGATGCTCAACACATGCCACCTTGTCTTTTAGCGAAGGTCATAGTCCAAAGCATTCTATGCACCAAATGTACTTAAGGACAATGGTCAAATACAATTCATCGGCCATATTTAATGCTAAGGGCGATAAAAGCTATTATCGGCTATAAAACTTGACTAGATCAAGGTGACTGTTGAGACAATCTTTTTTGGCCTCCATACTTAGTAGCATGTACCTTCTCCACTGGCATTACCTTCTTCTTGTTTTTCCATTGACTCTCGTTGACGCAAACGCTGAAGCCTCCTCTTTTGAATATGAGATAAACCTGAGAGACACCACCTCAGCCGCGCTTGTGAGCATTCAAATTCTTGCGTGTTCCTCTTTACCTACACATTTGGAATAGCAGGTGCATCCTTGACCAGATTACTATTAATCAGTTCGTTGTAATGTCCATAGTAGGGGTATGAAGCAGGATATTGAGAATACGGATATTGAGAATACGGATGAATCCACATATTAGCACAAGTAGAAGCTAGATAATAATAGTGATACGGCCAAGACCATGGTGAAGTCGGCCCTGAAGGATAATATGCCGCAACAAGAGAATTATTCATTGAACTTGATCGCACATTACCTGCCGTATGAAAACTTTGAAGTCAGTGTTATTGCCTGGTCGAATATTCTTCTTGGCAACCCCTTCAGTTCCCATATTTGGCCAAGAGCTCTGAAAAACTTAGCCTCTTCTTGTCCTTTGACTTGAAGTCACCTCCAGGTGTTATGAAACCATCGGACAGTCCGATGACAGGACTCCGGACAGTTTGGCATCGAGCACTGGATAGTCCTATTGTTGGTCACCGGAACAGTCCGGTTCAGTGCAGAACCTTCTGCCCTGGCATCATATTGCCCCCTAGCCAAACTCGATGCTTGTTCAACTTTAATATTTGAAATATGTTCTTCATCGGAGATATCCATATCACTTGAACCGGCCAATACTTCACTAATGGTTGGCTTTTAATTAAGTGGTGTCAAATCTGAATTTTTGTTCAAGTTACAACTCTTTTTGACACGATAAACTTGTTTGACCACCTTAGGCTTATTTTTCCTAACAAACCGATTTCTTTGATCACAACGGTCATAGCATGAAGGTGATGATCCACTAGATGCCAACTCTCTATAATTTGGACAATGAGTATCTAGGAGGAGAGGACACATATGAATAATAAGGAAACCATGGTGGATAAAAATAATGTGTATTAAAACAAGATCCACATGGCATAGGCATAAATGAATTATATAGAGAAAATGGCTTAGGCATGTTAGAATTATTCCATTGTCGATTTCTACCATTAAACCTTTTCTTTGGAGATGCGGTTGGTTGCTTGGACTTATTAGGCCGACTAACATATTTGGCATCACTTTGTTTTTGGCATCTGGCCGGCTGGAAGCTCTCCACTCTTCTGCTTTTGCTTTTAATGCGATTTACGGCCTTTGGCTTCATTGATCTTCCAAACACTAACATCAGGATTCTTTGGTCTAATCATCTTTTGTTTAGATTTAACTTCAGAACTATTGGAAGAATTCGGCTTTTCTAGTTTCTAGAGTCAAACTACCTAATTTAGATTGATCACAAATATGATTTGAAACTTCTAACTTTTGCCCCCGAGCGTACTACTGTTCTTTTCGGAGGACATCAGATCTTTACTTAATTCAGGTTTGTGGTTGCCGAATTAGAATTTGGTCAATCACATTACCAACTGGTCTATTCCGGCAATATTCAATAAAGGATTTAACATTGCACATTGCATGTGTAACAGGTACTAAATTATCATTGTCTTTTTGTCTCAATTGGCCTATTTATAAAAGTACGAAAATCATCTACGTGGCCGAAGTTGTGTATAGAATAAAGTGCTTTTAGACCGTACCTTCTCATCCATCAAGTATGTGAGAAATTCCTTCAAGGTTTTGGATAAAATAGCAGATAACAAACTTGAACATTGCGTCTCCTTCAACACATCAACAGCCGGTGGTAGTTGCCATTCAATTATCTTTGTGATGCCGTGCTTCGATTGCAGATAATATAGTACGAACAACCTCTCATTTGCTAGCTTGAATTCATGCTTGTACTCATCGAGTGTTCCTCTAACTATTTCTCTAGGATATACCATAAATTCGATTTCTGCTATCAAAAACCTGAAACTAATCTAGCATAGATCAGTCTTCAGCAAAGATGATTGCAATCGGTCGTAATGACCAGATAGCAAAGGTAAAGGCAAACTAAGGGTAATAGATCGGTTATAAATATTAGATGTGAATAATCAAACATGATCGTTCCCTAGCGGAGTCGTCAAAAAAGTGTGTTGAGACGGTTCCAGTGCCAAACACCACAAGAAACCCTGAAGCCACCTTCGGTATTGCTAGCAGACGCCGGACAGTCCGGTGATAGGTCGCCAGACAGTTCGGTAACACCGGATAGTCCGGCGATGTGCGCCGAAAAATCTGGTGAGCTCGGAGAGCTCGGGTAGACCTAGTACCGCCCTCCGAGGAGGGACCCCATCAGGGAGAATGGTGGCTAAGGTTGCTCTAGGATCGGTTGGCCACCTAGAACGCCTTTATGTCACCGTCGCTAGGAGAACAGCATAATATATTGAAAAAAGTAGGGCAAAGAGATAAAAGGTAGAAATGATGAAATAGATGTATTTGGTTCGGTTGTGGTGCCTCAATCGGCTGTGACCCTTTACATTTATAGAGAGAATGGCCTTACCCCTTTTACAAGTCAGAATCCAACAAAACCACGCACGATCTGTGGATTTTGTTCGGATTCGTGACTATCGGACTATCCGACATAGCCCACTGGACTATCTGGTAACGCTGGACTGTCCGGCCTCGTGCGCCGGATAGTCTGGTGCACGGCAACCAAGCGGGCCTTGCCAATTTTGGTGCTCAACACTATCAACTTCTACTTGATTTATTTTTGTTCCATTTCGGTCAGCAGTTGACTACTGAGACAAATAGTTCATCATTTGAGTTTGATTTCTGTGTTTTACCCCTCTTTCATGCAACACTCCCATAGTGATGTTCAGGTGATTTGCCACCCTATTTGCTTCTTGTCCAAACAGGTGAGATCATATTTGAGCTTTTTTATTTGGGGCATACTCATGTCGATGAATTAAGCTCTTCATATAAATTTGCCATCTGTATGTGCCACTACTCTTGCATGTGGTGTTGTATCTATGGTTATGTCATCTTTAGAAATCCAAGCCCGTCTATCAGGCATTGTGTAGTTAAATGCTTATAGTTTACATGGTGAATAGCTTTAGAAATAGTAGGCATCCTCTGTTGTGACTCTTCAAGTCAGTGGTCCCTGTTTTATCGTCACCAATTTATGTTATTGTTTAGGCTATCATCTTATACGAGGAGATTATTTATCCCAGGCTGAATATACGAAAATTAGTTGTGATGCATTTCCATGTTGCATAAAAATTGATGTCTCCTATTAGTGTCCAGGGGCATTGAGGTGCTTTCATGCGGTGGTTAGAAACCAAGATATTTTAATGTCAACTTGGGTTCATTTGCTTAAAAAAACTCTTGAGAAAGCATTCGTTGGTCTGCCTGATGCTATGTTTTGTGCAGTTGCTCCATGTGTGACAAAATCTAGCTACGTGACTCAAATAAACATTTATATAAAAAGGTTTCATTTTCATTATATGTCTGCACTTACATTGCTAGATCTGTAACCGAAATACTTCTTATTCATGTACTCATTGCTAGATTGGCAATAGCACTTGACAGGTTAGCATGCTCCTCCTTAATATATAAATAGAATTAAGCGTGCTAACTTAGTTTCGACTATCGAGGTTGGACCGACGTCATAAGAGGGGGTGAATTAGGATTTCTACAAACTAAGGTTGCTAAAAAAACTACAACTACTAAGCAAAACCTATACAATATAAATCTAGCTATGTGCACTACGGTTTTGCTAAGTATTGCTAATTCTACCGTGGCCAAGTCTTGCAACCTAGTTCCACTAGAGACTAACCTATCAAGCTAGTCTAGGAAAGTAAGCACACAATTGTAATAATATAAATGCGGAAGCTAAAAGATAGGAAGGGAATGCAAACTCCTGATGACGATGTCGGCAATGGCACACGACTGGTGACATGGAGATTTTTTCTCGAGGTTCGAGAAGACCCACAGGTCCTCTTACCCCTACTCCTCATTACTCCTCATTTGGCGCCTCCGCACGGCTTTGCTCTCACGTAGTTCTCACAGGAATATGGCCTTGCCCACTCAAAGGTAGAGGATGGCAAAGTGACCGTTCGCAAAGGTCAAGCAACCCCGGTCAGGTCTCCGGATATCCTCGGTACAGACCCACACGAGCCCTTGTCTCACGTAGTCTTGGACTACGGCCTCACCCATGCAAGGGCAAGGGGTTGTCAGGGCCTTTGGGGTCTTCCGCGGGCCTTCTCGCGGAGCTACCCCGCCGCCTCCACTAAGGAAGCTTTGGCCAACGTGCTGAGGCCCTTCCTCCCTCTCACAAGTAATGTGGTGGCCGCTCCCTACTCTGGAGGGTCTCGCAAGACTTACAAGCCCCGCACTTACAAAGGGTAGATATGCACGCAGCCATGAGTATAGACAACAAGGCCTAAGCAAAGATGCACTAAGCACGAGCTATGTCGGGATGTGTCCAGTTATGCTCTAGTGATGGTTGGGCTCACAAAATGTGTCCCTACACTTCAAATGGGCATGGAGAATGTGTCTCAACACTACAATGAGATCAGGAGTTACCAACCATAATTTGGAGGTCGTCCAAGGGGGTATATATAGGCCACAACTCCAAACTAACCGTTGGGAGCAATCTTCCCATTTCTACGCGACCACTGGACCATCGGGTGGTGACACCACCGGACTGTCTGGTGTGTGTAGTTGGCTAGTCGTTGAGTCGACCGTTGGATTGATAATTTGACCGTTGGAACCACCGGACTGTCCGGTACTGCACCATCGGACTGTCCGATGCGTGTTCGCGCATGGATCTTGTGTTTGCAAAGTCTTCTATCCAGAACGTCCGATAGATCAGCAGACCATCCGGTGCTTGACCACCAGACTGTCTGGTGCATGTAAACGCTAGGACGTGGTCGCTTCTTCTCCACTGCCTATAATGTGCGGTGGTATGACCACCGGACTATCCGACTGATAACATCAGGACCGTCCAGTGTGTGTAATTCGCACCGGGTCTTGAATCTTCAACTTCGGGCTTCTTCTTCTCGCCAGATTGTCCGGATGGGCTCCACCAAACTGTCCTGGTGTGTGCAAGATTCATGCGGGACCACCGTGTCAGGACTTCACGCTTCTGATGTTTGATGGCTTGGGTCCTCTCTTGCCTTTTATGTCCTCCTTTGAGGTGTTTGCACCCCAAGTCCATCTCTTGCATCTTGGGAGTTAAATAAAAACACTTGCACACACATTAGTCCCAAATGGTATGTGTTGTCAACTCAACTACCAAAATCTCATAAGGGAACTAAGCACAAGGCTTACGATCCATTTTTCTTACAAACTCCCTCTTTTTGGTGATTGATGACAACACGACCAAGCAAGCAATAAATAATACCAATTGAAAGAATTTTGAACATACTACTTGCTACGATGCAATGCAAAAGCAAGATCATAGGATGCTAATTGAAATATGCAATGATACCAATTGAGGCAAATGAAGTTTACTTCCAAAATGATTGGAAGAATTTGCTCATGTCTTGCCCTTGGCATGATCTTGTCCCCTTCTTGTGGTCAATGGATATAAGGCTCCCCCATACTCCAATACCACTTCCCTTTCTTTCTCGGACCACTTCTCGCCTTGATGATCTTGATCTTTATTTCTCCCCCATTGTTCTTGATCATACGACAACCCTCTTTTGGTCTTCTTTGATCTTCTTTTCTAGTTCATGTTCAACTCCTTGATAGCTTGGTTGGGTCCCCAATTTCTCCCCCTTAGAAATCAAAAACCAAAAAGGAAGGCGTTAAAAGCACAAGGGAGACTCCCACATACTATGATCCTTAAGATATGGAAGTCGAATGGACCATAATACATGAGACTCGCGTAACATAGGCTAAACTCCCCCTAAAAGTGTGCATATATAAGATGGTAGACAAATCATATGCACAACTAGCCAATTAAGACACAAAGTGGCTTAAACTATATTACGCATGGAGGTAGCTATAAATGTTTGAAAAGTACACCAATGGAATGTGTTACCAAGTTGAAGCCCATTTTTCTTAACTTCATACAAACCTCTCGGGACATGGGTGAGACTACACACATGATAAACTTGAAAACATTGTTAGTATCAAAGTAACACAAATCGTAGGATAGGGTCCCCCTAAAAGTGTGCATACAAGCTTAGAATTGCTTGTGAAATACATGCACTAGACATTCAAGTCCAATGGAGGAGCTCACCCTTATGATTTGGACCTAAACTAAGAAACCATGTAGGATGTTCATGGGTTAGAGGGAGACACAAGTAACCTACCATAAGATAGCCGAGGCATGCATTACTTGAATTTAAATATGCTCATGCAACACCTGGGCAAAATAGGGCAACTAGATGCTAAAGGAAATACCAAATGAAAACAAACCTAGTTACCACACATATGGAAGACTTCGGGTATGAGATGAGCATCATCACTTGGCTTTCTAACTAGTGACTTTTTATCCAAATGTAGCCAAGTCTCCAAGTCCTCTTTAACCCTTGTGGCTCTACGTTGCTTTGGGAGTGACTGTCTTCTTTTGTTTTCCCTCTCTTTTCTTGGCCCCCCTTTGTTGTTTGACCTACACATGTAGGACTTGTGTCCTTCTTTAAGGAAGCACACCACGATTTGACTCTCCTCAAGCTTCTTCACAACCTTGGGGCAGTTATCTTGAGGAGGTTGGTTTTGCTCCCTTTGACCTTGTAGCCTTGCCACATCCTTCATGAGCCGAATCCACCTCTTGCTTAAGTACCTCATTTTTAATGGCAACCTCCTCTCTACAAGTTTCTTTAGTACCAACTAACAAACGACTTGCAAAGGGGTGAGTGAGGTTTATCAATTAAGTCAAGGCAAGAGGTAGAAGCATCCTTTTTAGATTTTTCAAAAGAGAGTGTGGATGCACCATTAGAAGGAGCTTTTAGTTCAAGAACCTCAGTAGTCTTTGTTAGCTCATCATTATGGTTAACAACCATCAAACTTAAGCACCAATTCTTCATAATTGGTTGATGAGCAAGCCAATTGATTTTTAACGCTCTTGTTTGTGCATTTTAAATGAACTATAGCTACTTGTTGTTCACGAACAAGGGAAACAAGCTCATCATATGATGGGGCATTGTTGGCGGTCATTATTCACCTATTCCGGCCACCAATTACTCGGTGAATAAATGGGGTATAAGCCAAATTATATGCATTATTTACCTAACACTGAACGAATTACACAAGTTTTGGTGGTTTTCGATGTTTCACAGAGAGATGCTCAAATTCCATAGCAAAATAATATCATCTGAAGCAAGAGGGGATTTGCAGACAAAAGAGCTTGAGATGGAATTATAAATATCATCACTAAAAAGTATCTCAAATGCCCTCAAGGACTACACCATTACGAAGAGCTCATCGAGACGATCAAAATGGATATATTACTTGTCTCTTTTGGGGTACATGCGGAAAAGTTATTCAAGTTTCAAATTAAAAAGGCAGTGCTAATGTCATCACTGACTTCAGCATGACCCCCCTCCATACCACGGCTCGAGCGAGAATCGCCCCACGACCACCACATGGTGATAGCAGCACCAGCCGGTGGCTGCACGTGCTCGCGCAAGAAGCAGCCCGACCAGGGAGGTCCACCAGGAGGCGCGGCCAACACTGAGGCGATAGGTGGCAACCAGGGGGGCAGCGTCGCGCGCTCGCTCACCTGCTCAGGCCCGCCCGGCCTCGGGACATGTGGCGCACAGGGGAAGCAGGGCGCGGTTCGCCCCCGCCTAGCAGGACACGCGGTGCCCCCAGAGAGGCTGCGGCGCAGTTCGGCAGGACCGCCCGCTCGGTTCAGCCATGTGGCAACTGTGGAGTCGGCAGGGGCACAGGTTCAGTGGCGGTTTGGCACCGGTTCAGTCCTGGTTCAGCTGCCCAGAAGCACCAGTTTGACCCAAAACACCGGCTAACGTCCTGGTTCACTGCTTCCAACGGCCGGTTTGAACCCCTTAGGATTCGGTTCTTGGTCGGTTTTCAGCGCCAACACGTGGAGAATGCTTCCACCGACCTTTGGAGGTTAGTTCCTTAGCCAGGTGGCGTCGAAAGAGCAGTTGGAGGAAGAATCTTGCATAGGTTACTTGGTAATATTCCCCTACTCCTCGACCTATAAATAGAGGGGCACACCCCCCTCTCACACTTGCTCCTCACCATGTAACTCACTCTGTCCCTCTCTAGGAGGCAGCCCCTTATGTCGTGCCTCCACTATTAGAATTCATTGTTTAGCTGGGAGTTAGAGTAGGCTCTGCTATTTCGGAGTCAGTCAAAACCTTCGGTAATGTACTTTATTTTTTCTATCTTATGCTATTACTTTCCGATATATGACAAGTGCGAGTACTTTACTTTCCCACTTTATGCACTTATCTTTTGCTCTAGTTAGTTACTCGTATTTAGTATGTATGCTACTGCATTCATTTGCTAGCACCTTTTCCTTTTGGGCATGCCGAGTTTGAGACCCTGAGTTGTGCTAAGTTAGAGTTGATTGAGCTTTAGTTATACTTGCTGGTGCTATAAGCCTTTCCTAGACTTAGATCTAGGAGTCTGGTTAGCTCTAACCCTTGGAATCAAGGATGAGTTTTAGTGCTCAATCATTATAGTAGGTGATAGCACTTGAGCACTAGTATAGCGTGTACATCTTACCCATGCAGCTCTGGTTGGTAGCCTCTCTTGGTGACAGCATTAGAGGTCTCAGTTGTGGCGGAAACCGCCGATATAATCCAGGGCTAAGCACACCTACCACATCTCGCTTGCAGTGTAATTAGACCTGAACTAAACCCAGGCCATCCGTCGAGAGTCATTCGACTCTCGATATTACCCTTTCCTAGAGAAACCGACATCATACACATCCAGCTCTCGATGGAGCCACAACAGTTATATCATCATAGGCACTTGAATATAGCTTAAGTAAACTTATTTTACAAACCAGTTCGAATTAAAAATATAAGTACCAACATAGTGCTATACAAAAGGCAAGTTCAAAACAGATAGCGGAAGCTGATTTCAAATACATCTCGCAGCGGAATCAAAATACAGTAGTAGTCTTCATGCAACGATGAATGAGACTGAGTAGCACCGAGCCCATCGGTACTACCCTTATCCAAGAAATTGTCCAGATGTCATCGGTACCTGCACTCAAAAGGTGGGGACAAACCCTGAGTACTAATTACTCAGTAGGACTTAATGGATTGGCTTACGGCTGACGCAAAGCTTGCTTACTAACATGTGGATCCTTAGCCATTGATTTTAAACAGAGGTATAATATCATAAAGTAGCAAGTTTCATCATTTGCATATGATTACACAATAAGAATAACTTGCAGAAATGTAAGCAACACATGTAGTACAAGCATGTAGTATTTGAAAAACATGAGTAATAGATATAATATATTCAAATAGTTACTACGATGAACGACAAAGGTATTGGCATTCCCACACCTGGTGGGCATCAGTGATTCAAATCGATTTTAATTTCCGAGAATAACTATCATGCCAGGGGTATATGCTTACTAGCCTTCGCATTCTCACATATAGCCCCCATCTCCACATGAAGCGCCCCCACCTAACCCCTGGGTTGTACCCTCTCAGGAGCGATACCACAGTGCACTAGGTCAGCCCTCCCTCATATACAAGCGCCCCCGGGCCCATCGGCCTCCTGCAAGTAGATGGGCGGCACCTTGAAAACTTTGGACGAGCCTAGGTAAGACTTTCACCTGTCCCATTTCCCGATTAAGCATTCTAGCAATGTTATGCTGACCAATAGGCGAATAACGAACGGACCTTAAATGACTCAGGCGGAGCTAAATGATACAACAATGCACTCCACAACATAAAATTATTCTCCGTTCCTCATTAGTAAAAGTTCTGTGATTTTTGAAACCACCTATTCGCAACGAGTGACTCCACTCACTCGTGTCTACTTCGCACCTAGCAATTCTAGGCAACTCAGTCCTATGAACTCTAGGTATAGGTGCTAGCGCCAGGGCAGCTAGGGAGTCTAATGCAATGGTTTTCAACCAACTCCTAATGCAGGATGCGTGATCATGAATCAATCAAGTTTATATTAGCTGGGAGTGTCATGGTCATGCCTACCTTTGCTTATTTTCAACCAAACCAACAACCTAAGCTAATGTTAGTTTGCCGAGTTGTGGGGCTTTGCCCCAGGCAGCCCCTTGATCACTTGGACAACTCCTCCTTACAAATACCACTTCAGGGGTCTCCAAGGTGGTATTTGGGTCTTAGTTGGTCTTTTGGATACCTGTTGCTTGAAGTAGCTCCACGCATTTGCTTCTGGATTACGTATCTGCAATATGCACCACTATATGAATGCTATGCATGATGCAGGGAATGAGATGCAAGCAATATGAAGCACACAGGTGAACAATCATTTTAGAGATTGTCAACGGTGATATACAAACTACTTAAACAAAGAGTACTTCCACGTAGACAGAGCAAGCGTACAATCATACAATTAGCTATGCACAAGACAACGCAGGAAATGAGCTCATGAGCGAGTATCAATTCTTATAGTTTTCTTTTATCATGTCACATGCAAGCATGGCATAACTCAAGCACACGTTTAGGTATGTCATGAACTACTAGTTTCAATCATTACCCTTAGCACTAATGGTAGTAGTGTCCTCCTTGGGATTTAGGTTTAGTGACTTAAAAACGGAATGAAGACACATTTTTATTACTCATTTGGTATTATTTATTTGTTTCCACTATCACACACCCAACTCAAAGTGTGGAGTCAGTCATTATGCAATAAGTGAAACATATCATGTAGGGTATACAGGGGAAGTCATGAGTTCATTCGATCACAGTAGTATCCCATTTTTATTCCTTTTACTTTTGTCCTCGTTTAAATAACTATTAGTGAACCCCTCATACAACAGTCCCAAAAATGGATATAAAATTCACATATGCACACTTTTATAGTAATATGGCTATATGAATTTTGACGTGATTTTTGGAACAATTTTAGTGGCAGTTTTCTATTTCATTGTTTAAATCACCATAGCATTTGTCATTTTCAAATCACATAGAAAATGAAAAAGCAAATCACATGGAACTTTATTTCTAGACTACACAAGAGTAGATGAGCTCAATATAATTTCTATGGATTTTTCTAGGACAAGTTTTATGTAGCATGCATTTTCATATACAGAAAATTTACTAATTATTAGTATTAGGGGTAGATCAGTCATTTGCAGCAGGTACTAGGGGAAACAAAAATACAAGTGCATAATAAACCAAACATATAGCACACAGAACAAGTTTCACAATTTTTGGAGCCCATTTAACCCACTTCTGTCATTTACTTTGTTTTAATATGCATGCACTAAACCAAGGGTAAAAAGGTCTTTTCAATGTATCCACATCTATACCCTTCTGTAGATTTACCAAAAAAGAACAAAATGCAACAAGATTTGTATTTTTAGCATTTTTCTACAAATTTACTATGGGTTTTTAAATTTTCAGAGCTAGAAAATGCAACTAATCTTAAAATCACACAGTCCTAGGGACCTTTACGTAGTTATTCCTAGCTTCCAGGGGCCAGCATGCAAGAATGCGTAGACTCAGTGCATAGCTACTCAGACCATTACAGAAATAAAAAAACCAGGGGGTTATTCGCCAAATAGACCTTCTTCTTCCTCTGGCCCGGAACAGAGCCATGCGCGGCAGCGGCTTGTCGCGCGTGCGCCGGCGCGGGGGTGGCCGGACTTGGAGCCGAGCCACCCCAGGGAGATGTTACTGGGCACTGGGGCTTCTTTTCCCCTAGGCGGCGTCGCGCGAGGTTGAGGAGGCGCGTGGGGAACGCGTGTGAACTCAGCGTGAACTTGAAGCCGTGGACCGCGGCGTGCGTGTGCTCGATCCGGCGATGGAAGGGGCCACGTGGCTAGGCACCTCGGCTGCGCGAATCGATGGGAAACGCAGTAGAGGCAGTCTGGTGGTGCACAAAGATAGCCCGGCGGTGGCCCTCCACAGCGAGCAGTAATGGCACGGTGGCGTCCGCCGTCGGCGCTCGTGAGGTGGGGCTAGGGGCTGATGGCGACAGTCACCGAGGTAGGGAAAAGGTGGACGAGCTCGATGTGCAAGCGGCGCAGCACTCTAAGTGAAGGGGGAGCGGCTTAGGGTGGTCGTGACATGAGCTCGCCTCGAGTTCGCCAATGGCGCCTATGGCAGCCGTAACTCGGGAGCAGGGGAAAGGCAGGGGAGAGGTAGGTGAGTGAGCGAGGTGAGCGTGAATGAGGCCGAGACGGCGTCCAGGTGAAGCCAAGGCGTGGGTAGCATGGGCAGGGAGCGGGGGCAGCGGCATGGCATGCTCCGGCTCGCCATGGGCTGAGCTGCCCGGATCACAGGGCCCACTGTCAGCGAGTGGGAGAGAAAGGAAAAAGGGGAAAATGAAGAAACACATTCGAGTTGGTTTTTCTCCTTCTGAAAATGGCAGTAAATGACCAATTTGGAGGCTGAATTTGACAAAGCTCTAATTGAAAGAATTGTTTTTACCCTTTGATATCTACTGACTTTGTCAAAATCCATGATACCTAAATTCTTTGTGGAAATATGATTTAAACTTGAATTTCATCTTACTAACTCTAGTTTGGCCAACAGACCCTCTCAGATTTAAAAAATCCCAAAAGTCCATTTTGTGTCTACTTCCATACAAAGAGTTTTATACCAACTTTGTCTAGAATTTCATTATCTACAACTTTCTCAAATAAATTTTTGTATGAAAATGGTTGTAGATCAAATAAAAGTTTGATTTAATAGGCAGGTCAGGTTTTGACAGATTTCATACGCTGATAGAGAAAGACCCAAATCACTAAGCAACCCTCAATGTATGACCAAACACCAATTATGAAAGTTGTTCATCATAAAATTTTCTACAGGTTTGGTATGAAAAGTTTTATCTAATTCATCACATATTTTGAGATACAAGTCCAAACATGTTCAAAGGTTTGGTAAAACAGCAGGTTTACTTTATGTAGAGTCTTTCTTGTTTCTAACTTTTGAAGTATCAAATGAAGTCCACTTAATTCAAGGTCTGATGCATTTGAAAGGTAATGAATCCAATTTCATTTCATAGAAAGTAAGATTTTGAAGTTCTATAGTGAAATTAAAAGTAATTTCTGAATGAAATTTGGAGAATGGCTGAAAATCTAGACTTAGGAATTTTTTTTCGAAGTATAGGCTGACTTGGTTTGGTTGAACTTTTGAACCTCTTAACATCTGATTTTGAAAATGGTCAAAGTAGTAAATTTGAATGGCAACATCTTAAACCAAAACTTTTGTATTTGATGTCTCGCATGAAAACGTATAAATTTTTAACTACTCAACCAAACAACGCAAGGTTTTGCATATTCAACTTGAAAATTTTGACTTAGTGATTTATTGGCCTAGTAATTGTTCTTCTCTAAGCATGATTAAGTCCAAATCCATGATTAACATTAATCTAATTATGTGTCAAGGACTTTTGAGATGTCGGGGGGCATCACATCAGTATTCCAATCCCGTCGTTCGGTAAGCCCGTAGGCGTTAGCCAGTTGCCGTTCGGTTAGCCAACTATCTACCCCTGTGCCTCCTCGGTGTAGTCTGGAATTTCACTCAACGCAAGACCATAGCTCTTCTCGATCCGTTTTGACCTTAGTACTGGATAGCTCTTGTATGCTAGTATAGATGGAAGACCGAACCTTAGCCCTCGACTCGCTGTCCTCCTAGCTTAAACTTGAGTTCGTGCCAACGGTGTTTGGTTTGTATCACATGGTGTTTGGTCTTTACCCTTTTCTAGTTACCTTTTGGAATGAATGAGTTGGTAGTAGCTAGGTGATTGATGAATTTGTATTCTTTCTCGATGCTTCCCTGTGGAAATAAATACGATACCTGGAATACTCCCGGGTGAAAGCTACAAGCGGTCTCCATACACTTGCGGAGTAAAATATGTTACGCTAAGAACCGCCAACATGGCATCGTCATCACTTACATCGCTTTCACTTTTACCCTTGGGCATGAGGTACTTGTGTGATGTAGAGGATGATTTGCACAAAGTAGGCTGTTGAGGGTGCTTGATGGGGAGGCAATAAAGGCGCCTCCAGGGAAGACGGCCTGTGGCCCGCTGTTGGCGGTCGTTATTTCCTAATTTCGACCGCCAATTCCTCGGTGAATAAATGGGGTATAAGCAAAGTTCTATGCATTATTTACCTTGAACTAACGAATTCCACGAGTTTTGGTGGTTTTCGGTGTTTCACAGAGGGATGCTCAAACTCCATGCAAAAGAAGATCATCTGGAGCAAGAGAGAAGGGCTTGAGATAAGAATCACAAATTTCCATTACTAAAAATTATCTCCAATGCCCTCAAGGACCACTCCATTGCATAGAGCTTGTCAAGATAATCGAAATGGAGTTTTTGTTCACTCAATTTAGAGTCCAGAAGACAAAGTTATGGCCATTACAAGAAAGCAGTAATGCAAATTTGGCTAAGTCTGGGAGGGCCAGGTCGCCCGGCCTCCTCACCAGGCCGCCCGGCCTCCAACCAAGCCGCCCAGCCACCTCAACAGGCCACCTGGCCTCCTACTAAAGCTCCAAGTTGAAGGAAGGCCAGCTGGGCTCTTACCTAGGCCGCCCGGCCTCCTCATTGGGTCGTCCGACCTATCTAAGGTGGTTAATCCCACCTTGGAAGTCAAGGAAGCTCACCCCCACCTCAAGGCTATAAATAGAGGGCACCCCTCACCTTGTAACTTGCACTTGTACACTCTCTCCCTTGGGGAGGTGCCCCCTTTTGGGTAGCAGCTACCCCTTTAGTTCAATGTTTTGGTAGGAGTTAGAGTTGGGCTCTGCCTATTCCAGAGCTGTCTTCAGGAGTTCGGTATGAGTCTCTTAGTATCTTTCTTTTCCTATAAGACTTTGAGTTTATTTAATATATTTCTTTATCTAAGTTACAAGCATTTACATTCCTACCTATGGTATTGATCGTAGTGTAAGGATGTCGTTAGACTATAGTTAGCGTTGCTCTATGAGGTTATGGTTAATCTAGTTTATTTACTTGCGGGTTGCCAACTGAAGCGTTTGAGTAGCTTGCACTCCTTGAGCTTGTGGCGCACCAGGAACCCATGGTTTGGGCACGGCCCATCCATGAGCTTTTGAAAATGCTCGTTGGATTTTGATTGCGTCTTAGGGCGGAAACAAAGGACGGCGCCGCCGACGCTTTCCCCGAGCCTTCGGGATGCCTCATGATTTTCGGAGGCCCGGAGGCAGTACGGCGACAAGCGCCGGCTCTAAGCTAGCGAGCCGCAAGGTGCATGCAGTAGACCCCGCCGTCCCATCATACCTCCGATGGTCGGAGACACCCATCACCTTCCACTGGAAGGACCACCTCGACAAAGTCCCGCTACCCAGGGACATACCCGCTCGTCTTGGACCCGATCGTTGGTTCCAAGTGCACCTCAACAGGGTCCTCATGGACTGGAGGCAGCGGCCTCAATATCATGTACGTCGAAACTCTCAACGCGCTAGGAGTCCCAAGGACAGATTTACGTCCCAGCAGCGCGCCCTTTCACGGGATCATTCAGGGACAACAGGCGTACCCGCTCTGGCAAATCACACTACCCGTTACCTTCGGCGATCCCTCGAACTTCCGCACTAGAGCTGGTTGCAATTTGAGGTGGTCAACTTCACGGGTTCTTACCACGTGATTTTGGGGCGACCATTCTACAGCCAAGTTCATGGCCATCCCTAATTACACATATCTCAAGCTCAAGATGCCTGGTCCGCACTGGGGTCATTACGGTGGGCACCACCTTTAAGGCGGCTTACCAATGCGAGCGCGCCAATTGCGAGCTCGCGGCGTCCCTTGTGGCGTCTATGGAGTTTGCCGACCTCAAGAAGGGTGCATCCCAAGGTGTCCCCAGGGCATTAGAAGCCACCGACCGCGGGGCCCCAGAGAACTCTAGGCCAGAAGGCAATGCCTTCAAGGCCACGGAAGGACACTGAAGGAGATATCTCTAGGACCCCTCTGGCCAGACCAAGAAGGTCCGGATCGGGACAGCGCTCCCTAAAAAATAGGAAAGAGCGCTCGTCGACTTCTTCCAAGCCAACCGGGACGTCTTTACATGGAAGCCATCCGACATGCCAGGCATCCCCCGGGAGGTCGCCGAGCACTCCTTGAACATCCGGCCGTCTACAAGACCGGTCGCCCAATGCCTCCGCCGCTTCGACTGAGGAGAAGCGTAGAGCCATAGGGGAGGAGGTCGCGAAGCTTTTAGCCGCAGGATTTATAAAACAAGTGTACCACCTAGAGTGGATCGTCGATCCTGTACTAGTTAAGAAGAAGAATGGAAAATGGAGGATGTGTGTCGACTACACGAGCCTGAACAAGGCATGTCCAAAGGACCCTTTTCCTCTTCCCCGCATCGATCAGGTGGTCAACTCCATCGCAGGATGTGAATTACTCTCCTCCCTAGATGCGTACTCTGGCTATCACCAAATCACGATGAAGGGAAGCGACCAGCTCACCACATCCTTTATCACTCCTTTTGGTTCTTTTTGCTTGGTGTCCATGCCCTTCGGGTTGAAAAACACCGGGGCGACGTACCAGCGGTGTATGCTCATGTGATTCGTAGACCAAATAGGATGCAACATCGAAGTATACGTCGACGATATAGTCGTAAAGACTAGAAAGTCCGGCGATCTCATAGCCAACCTCGAGGAGACCTTCGCAAACCTACGAAGATTCAACATCAAACTCAACCCCGAGAAATGTGTTTTTGGGGTACCCAAGGGCAAGCTCCTGGGGTTCATGGTCTCAGAACGAGGCATCGAAGCCAACCAAGAGAAAATCGATGCCATCCGAAAGATGGGCCCCATCTAGAACATAAAAGGGGTCCAGCGTCTGGTTGGGTGCCTAGCCGTGCTTAGTCGATTTGTATCCTAGGTTAGGAGAGCGAAGCATGCCGTTCTACAAGCTCCTCAAAAAAGGGGATCGCTTCTCCTGGACCCTAGAGGCCCAGGAAGCACTGGATCGAATCAAGACCTTTCTGACGACACCTCCAGTACTGGCAGCGCCCCAACTGGGCGAGACACTACTTTTGTACATTGCCGCCACCGCGCAAGTGGTCGGTGCGGCGCTCATTGTGAAGCGGCAAGAGGAGGGTCATGCCCTCAAAGTATAAAGGCCGGTGTACTTTGTCAGCAAAGTATTATCCGAATCTAAGGCTCTGTACCCACAGATTCAAAAGCTCCTTTACGCCGTGCTCATCGCAAAAAGGAAGCTCATACACTACTTCGACCGCCACCCTCTGGTAGTCGTCTCCACCGTGCCTCTCGGAGAAATCATCCACAATCGCGACGCAACGGGTCGCATAGCAAAATGGGCACTTGAGCTCAATGGGCTCGACATCACCTATGTGCCGAGAACCGCGATCAAGTCACAAGCTTTGGTTGATTTCGTCACCGAATGGATAGAGGCACAAGCGCTGCCACCAATCGAGGATCCTGAGTACTGGATCATGTACTTCGATGGGTCATACCTCAAGACAGGCAGTGGGGCTAGAGTCGTTCTCATCTCCCCGCAAGGACACACCTTACGCTACGCCATACATCTCCACTTCCCATCCACAAAAAATGTGGCAGAATACGAGGCGCTCGTCAACAGGCTCCGTATAGCGGCGGAAGTTGGGGCAAGACGCCTCCTCATACGAGGCGATTCGAAGCTCGTCGTCGACCAAGTCATGAAAGCTGCCGAGCCTCGCGACCTAAGGATGTGCACCTACTACAGAGAAGTGCGCAAACTTGAGGAGAAGTTCAAAGGCTTTTTGCTGGAACACAACTACAGACGCTTCAATGAAGAGGAAAATCGACTCTCGACCATTGCTTCCAGGCGAGAACCCATCCCAGAGGGAGTCTTCTCTTCTGACCTATATGAGCCATCGGTCAAAATCGAACAGCTGGAAGAAAAGGCACCGCCACTTCCGCCAGCACCAACCGAACCAAAGTCATGCACTCGGGAGATGGTCACTACGACCGACAGCCTCGACTACCGCCCCCCCCATTGTGAAAAGGGTCACTACCGGTGACCTCCCCGCTGACGTGACCGAAGCCAGGTGCTTGGCTCGCAAAGCGAAATCCTTCGTTCTCATGAACGGTGAGCTCTACAGAAAAAGTGCCTCCGGGATAAAACAAAAATGCATCCTATCTAGCGAAGGAAGACAACTCATCGCCGACATCCATGGTGGCACATGCGGTTATCACGCCGCACCCAAGGCCTTGGTGGGGAAGGCATTTAGACAAGGTTTCTATTGGCCCACCGCCATGTCAGATGCCGAGCAGGTGGCACGAACCTGCGAGGGCTGCCAATTCTTCGCTAGGCAGATACACATGCCTGCACAAGCGCTACAGACCATCCCCATAACATGGCCGTTCACAGTTTGGGGTCTGGACATGGTCGGTCCTCTCAAAAAGGCACCTGGGGGCTTCACCCACTTGCTCATCGCCGTCGATAAGTTTACCAAATGGATCGAGGCCAAGCCCATTGCAACACTTAAGGCTGTAGATGCGGCCTCCTTTTTTCGCGACATCGTCTATCGGTTTGGGGTACCAAACTCCATCATAACCGACAATGGCGTCTAGTTTACCGGTCGCGGTTTCCTTGAATTCTGTGACAAATTCAACATCAAGGTCGACTGGGCCGCCATCGCACATCCACGAACTAGCGGTCAGGTTGCACGTGCCAACGGCATGATCCTGCAAGGCCTTAAGCCTCGGATCGTCGACAGACTAAAAAAGTTTGGCTCTCGATGGGCCGCCGAGCTACCAGTGGTTCTATGGAGCTTGCGCACGACGACATCCAGAGCTACCAGATGTACACCCTTCTTCTTGGCATACGGCGCCGATGCAATGCTCCCCACCGAGCTAACATACGAATCCCCGAGGGTCCAAGCCTACAACGGCGAGATGAACACAACGGACGCTCAGCTCACGACCAACCTTCTCGACGAAGCTCAAGACGCGATCGTCATCACCTCTGCCAAATACCAGCAAGACTTAAGGCGATACCATGATCGTCAGATCCGCAGTAGGTCCTTCAATGTAGGCGACCTAGTTTTGAGAAGGTCGTAATCACCAAAGACAGACACAAACTTTCTCTACCTTGGGAAGGACCATATATCGTCGCCCAAGTCTTGCACCCTGGGTCATATAAACTAAAAGACTCCGATGGCAACATCCTTGCCAACGCATGGAATATCTAGAATCTGAGGAAGTTCTACCCCTGAACGCAACTATCGCGCTTTCAGATAAGTTAGACGAACTGACCCTACGGTCGCTACGTCTAACTCGGGGGCTAGATGGAATGGCACACATACCAATGCGCACATCTCGTGAACAAGGGAAATTTCACATAAAAGGATAATGAAGCCCGAGTCATCAAGGGAGATACGGTGTCCAACAAGCCATACAATAAGACATAAAAAAAATAAAAAATACAAAGTCATTCCGCTTCCGCCCTTCGCAGAAGAGAGGCAGGCTCGATGCGGCTGGAGATCATCATGGCATGAGGCTGAACCTCTTCCTCAAGCCTTTCCACCTCCTCGTTACCCAAGCCGCCGGCGAAGCCCTCGGCTATCGGCCCAAGCACCTGGGCGAAGCTCGTCGAAATGAGAAACAACCTGAGCGAGCGCCATGCTGCTCCCAAAGAAGGCGGCCTGCCACATGACACGGTCGACATGGCCGGGGAGCAGCGGCCAGATGCTCTGAAAGTGGAAGAAGCGAGGGCAGGCATCAAGCGCACGCCGTGCCAACTGCAACCCGAAGAGCTTGAAGCTCCGCCCAGAGTTCTGAGAAACCACGAGTAAAAGATTACGACCGAACCTCGGTCAGAAACAAGGGTTATGGTAGGAGGAGAAACACCCACCATTGACCATAACACCCTGAGCGGCAAGCTCGGCGTTCACCCTGCTCAAGCGATTCCGTATCGACAGACACAGGGTCGATTCCGCGTCGGCGGCGCACCGCGACGAGGCGGCAAGCTCCTAGCGCAGACCCCGTGCACTCTCATTGGCGGCGTCACGCTCCCCGGGGAGCCACTCCACATCCCAACGGAGGTCCCCCACCACCGAGCGGAGCAACACCGATTCAGCAGATGCACTATCCAAATGCAAAGACAACGCGCTCGACTGCCGCACCGCCACGACCCTTAGGCCCTCTAGGCGAGTGGCCTCCAGCACAGAA
Source organism: Paspalum vaginatum (assembly GCA_030272315.1). Classification (NCBI taxonomy): domain Eukaryota; kingdom Viridiplantae; phylum Streptophyta; class Magnoliopsida; order Poales; family Poaceae; genus Paspalum; species Paspalum vaginatum. The sequence goes on along the minus strand of CM059020.1, from coordinate 30,507,618 downwards.
TTATGCTGGGCCGCGTGTGACATGAGAGCCTTCAATAAGAACACACACTCAGGGAAGGGGACCGACCGAAGCATGTACAGCAGGGAGAAAATGTACCGCTCTGTGCAGAAGAATACGACACGTGATCGCCTCCTGGACATGACCAGCCACCCCAGGGCCTCCCAGATGGAAATCAGGAGCGAACCGACCTCGGTGGCAGCCCTTGTAGAGGCCTCCTCCACGATTCCCCACTCTGTCACCTCCTGCCGAACAGAAGGGTCAGATGATCCTCCCCGCTTGAACGAAAGTGGCTGGGAGGGCACAAATAGATGCACGGCGTTTGGCGGAGGAGCTTCAGGAGGAGGGAGCAGCAGCCTGACCGGAGCGACGTCCCCCGATAGCTGCGCCACAACGATGTCCCCACGAGAACCTCCATGAACACTCGAGGGGACCGGCGCCGGATCGATGGCACGGTGCGCCCCCACGTCACCTCGAGGTGTCACTTGAGCTCCTGCGGAGGAAGACGGCGCCTCTGACAGTGCCTACTGGTGCACAATCCTCACGGCCTCTGACAACAACTTGTGGGGCATATGTATCCTAGAGAACAGAGAGTCAAAACTCATGATCACGAAACCCAATCGCGGCAGAGCAATATCAAAACCACATACCGAGAAGACCGTGGTGCGGAAAAGGGCCACCTTAGTGTAGGGGGAACTATGGTACGAGCAGCGCTCGTCGACAAGATCGGCCCACCGGTAAGCACGGCCTTCTGCCTGCTTCCGCCGCTTGGAGAGGACGCTTGCGCCGACGGAGGGACGCCCGAAGCCGCGGACGCCACAGATCCGCTCCTTGAGGATGGTTGCGACGCGTTTCCTCCCAGTGATGTCGCAGGCACGACTGTGCCCAGGAGCGGTGATGCCACAAGCCCCACCACGTCTGGCGACCCTGCCGCATCTCCTTCCATCGCCGATGCCGTTTCGCCTGACGTCGACGCCATCGCCAGCGACGACGTCGCGCCCCGAACGTCGTTCGACGACGTCCCGGGAACATCAGCCCTGGACAGCGGTGGCCATGCCTGTGCTCCTGGAGGATCCATCACCAGAAGAGCTTCGGGGAGGGTGTCCGGATGAGAGCTGTCCACAAGCGGGACCGCCTCGGACGTTGCGTCCGAAGACCACTCCTCGTCGGATGGATCGGTGGGAGGCGTAGGTGAATCACCACGTTCCTTCGCCCTCTGCGCACGCTGCACCAGCTTTTGTTGGTGAACGCGCTGGTGGCATTTCTCGCGCTCCTCTTTCGCACACGCATCTGCATCCCTTTTCCGCTTCCGGTCGGCCTTGACGGCGGCATCCTCTAGGAGAGGGGAAACGAAAGGCTTGAGATTACCAAGCCCCTGAGCGACAAAGAGGCAAAAATTTAGCATGAACAGAATCGACGGAAAAGCGGCCGCGAAGAAAGAATCTCACCAGGTCGCTCTTAATCGAATGATTAAGGGCCAGAGGGCCACCGGCAAAGGGTACGGATGATGTCGCTTCGGTGATGGCGACCAGTCGAGACTGAACCTCCTCCGCGGAGAGTTCATCGGTCGAGCTCCGGTCTGGGTCGCCTATGTCGATGTACCCCCACATGCCGTGCTGGTGAAGCCACAGAGGCTGCACCCTCCTATGCAGGAAGGTGTGAGCTAGCTTGGTGCCAGTCAGCCCGCGGGAGCGAAGGGTGTCGATCTTCCCCAGAAGAAGCTCCACTTGGTTCACATACCTCTCGTCCCGGCCCCATTCCCATTCGGCTCTTTTCGAGGGGGCACCGCCAATAAAAACCGGAGCACTCCTGACGTAACCCGGTGGCGGCATGACTCCGTTCGCCAAGGGAGGGTCGTCGAGGTTCTGCACATAGAACCACTCCCCTTGCGTACCCATGGGAGGATGAGGGAAGCAGGATTTGGAGGTAGTCCTGCTTGCGGCTGTTGTGCAGTTGAACCGCCACGCCGTCGACGAAAGACTGTCCGCCCTGCCTCGGCAACTAGTTGTGGCCAGGAATAGGTAGCACCACAGCTTGAAGTGCGGTGCGATTCCGAGGAAGGCCTTGCATAGCATGATGAAGCACGCCATGTGAAGGATGGCGTTGGGATTCAGATGCTGAATCTCCAACCCGTAGAAGAAGAGCAACCCCCGCATGAACGGATGCAGGGGAAGCCCAAACCCGCTGCTCATAAAACGGCACGTGAGCACCACTACCTCATCACCATGAGGATCTGGCTGCTCGACCGAATGTCCTCTAGCCTCCTACCCCGATTCCGCCTGAGGGGGGAGGAAGCCCTTCCTCTCCAAGGGAAAGCACAGCGGCCCTGCTGAAGTAGTGCATATGGGGAAGGACGCCATGAACGCGAGATGGGGGAGACCGGCACAAGCAAGGCGAGGGGGGACTCAGAACACGCAAGGATGTCGAACCCTGGCGGCGAGAAGGCGAGATGGAGGGAACACGCTAGGTAAGCATGAAAACATGAATCCCCCCATCCATCGGCTTTTATACAGGGAAAGGAGGGCGAGGCGGAGAAGACCGGGCGAAACAGGCGCGGTCAGAGGACGGGCCCACCACGACGCACGACTCCCCAGTGACTGCCAATCCTCGGGAGACGTGGGCACTGCAACTGATCTGCTCGATTCTCCCTCGGACAACAAACCCAGAGTAGGGCGTGGCAGTTCGCTGCTCCACGAAAAGCGCAATCGTCATGCCACCTGACACGCGTAAGAAGACCAAGGGATTCCCTCTCCCGTGACTAGACAGCTCCTCACCTTGGATAAAGCACCATGGGCTAAGGGCCCATTTATGGCCATGGACAAACCAGCACGCAAGAGTGAGGAAGAGTCGGTTGGCAAGCTCTTAGTGAGTTGCAAGCCAAGTAGACGGCATATGGCCCATTTGCCTCGACCGTGTCCAAGGCCATACGTCAAATTCCCACAGACACCCGACCAAAGGGCCGAGACAAGGTCAAATAAGGAAAGGCTTTTTAATGAGATGCCCCCAAGAGGGTCGAGCCCCCCAGTGGGACCACTCGCGACGACCGTCCTGACCGAAGGGACCGTCGGATCTCACTTGGACAACCTGCGATTAGCTCAACGGCCTCCAACTGCCGCACCCCTGTGGTCGGCTATGGGTGGCCCAACCCTCAAAAGGTGAAAGGACCTTCCGAGGAGGGACAGCACACGAGGCCCCACTCTTCCCTGAGCATGATGCTCGGGGGCTCCGCCAAAGGTCAGCAGAAGGGCAAAGAAGCTAGTCAATCCCAACACCAAGAAGCGCATACCAAAGCAACATAGCCCCAGAGCGTTTTTTCCAAAAACGCTCGTGGGCTACATCCTACGGATGCGCTTGTGCGCCCTTCCACAACACGGCAGCCTACGACTAATTCCAAAAATTGGCCGAAGGCTCGGGGGCTACTAACGGGGAGGCAATAAAGGCGCCTCCAGGAAAGACGGCCTGCAGCCCACCGGCGGCTCGGTAAGGGCTACCATGCTGAGGGAGGCCATCCGGCCCAACTCATGCAGAAGCAGCCGAGCCTCGCCCTGCACGGGCACACAAGGCGAGACGACCGAGCCTCACCCCAAACGGTCGGGCGAGGCGGAACGGCCGAGCTTCACCCTGAACGAGTGCGCGAGGCAAGACAGACGGTCAGGCGAGAGGGAATGGCCGAGCCTCGTCCCGTACGATCATGTGAGGCGGACCGACCGAGCTTCGCCCCGTACGGTCGCTCGGGGCAGAGTGCATAGAGCCTCATCAAGAGCCGAACCGACTGTGGGCCCAGCCGAAAGGACCACACATCGCCCCCTACGTCTGCTAACGCGCACGCTTGTACCTGCGGCGCAGGAAAACGAGGGAAGACATCATGGCCTACGCCAGTCATGATGCGACACCTCCTCACCTAGCCCTCACGTTCACCTGCCACCATGGAACGCGGGGAGGTGGTGTCAGCCCGTCAGGACGGACGGAACGGGACATCCCTATACTACAGTTGACCCCAAGAGGAGGAGGGGGCTTCGTGCATGGTACCCTCATGACTAGCACGATGTGGCTAGAGGACCAAGAAGGACGACTGATCTGTGCCCTCAATGCTTGGCGTGGCATAGCTACAGGACTTTGAAGGACGACCATACCGCGCGTGCGAGGGATGTGCCAAGGATGATCCGGTGAACTGAAGGACTCCTGCCAAGAGGATCCCGCATGTCATTCTACCTTCTTTTTGCTTCTCTTCCTTCCTTCTCCTACCATATCCCGAAGCACTGTAAGCTCCCCCTTACACCTATAAAAGGAGGGAAGCACCTGCTGTAGAGGATAAGAGACAGAACCTCACAGTCTTCACTTGCACCCTGTGTAACACTACCACGGGTCGAAAGACCTCCAGCAATATAACCATTCGCACTCACTAGACGTAGGGATTTCACTCCCGAACCAGTATAAATCTTTTGAGTCTCTCGGCTCTCCATTCGGAGCCAGTCCGCGCTGTTTCCCTGCCAAATAACAAATCTACTGCTTGTGTCCCCCCAGTTCTTGGAACCACGACAGTGCTTCTTTTGATGATCTTGATTTCTTGAAGCATCTACCGACTCACTAATGCTTATGAGCGCGTTGTGCCACTTTCTTCTTTTTTTTCCTTTTTCTTGAGCTTGTGCCTCTTCCTCTTTTCCTCCTTGGCAATTTGTGGAAAATAGTCCATGAAATGACCCTTCTCACCACATCCAAAACAACCACCTTTCCTTTTCTTTTTCCTTTGCCAGTTGTACTCAATGTCCTCAATGGTGATTTGGATGCCCTTGGAGTTGAGCTTCTTCAATGCTTTGTCCATCCTCTTGATCAATCTTGCAATTTCATCATCATCATCATCATTGGAGGAGCATTGGGATTCATCACCTTCATCACTATCTTCTTCTTCTTCACTTGAGCTTGAGCTTGCTTCTTTCTTGCTCTTACCCTTCTTGATCTTCTTCTTTTCACCATGAATGGTGAGAGAAAGTGACTTGGATGAAGTGGTGTCTTGGCCAATCCCTTGGTAGTGCTCAAAAGCTATGACCTTGCCAAGAACCTTGGTGGGCGTCATGGTGCTCATGTCTTGGTTGAGAAGATAGGTGACGATGCTTGCATATTTTTCTTGTGCAAGCACTTCGATGATCTTCCTTGAGACATTGGCATCCCTTTTCTTGGTGTCACCTATTGAATTGAACTCATTGATAATAATATTTAGGCGTGAGTACATGTCATTAGCCAATTCATTAGGAAGCATTCTTGCAGAATTTAAAGCACTTCTAACCAAGCCAAGCTTTTGCTCCTTGACGCCACTAGTGCCGTCATGGAGTGCTTGAAACATTTGCCAAATCTCATGAGCGCTCAAGAGGCTATATACTCTATTAAATACATCAATGCTTAAAGACCCAAACAAAGCGTTGCAAGCAATGGCATTGAATTGTATTCCTTTCTCATCGGCTTTTGTCGGTTTTTCTGGCCGAGAGAGTGGTTTTGTTCCTTCCTTCGTCACTCTCCAAACATCCAACCCTATGGCCTCTAGATAACTAGCCATTCTAACATGCCAATAGGGGTAGTTCGTGCTGTCAAAGGGAGGAGCGCTACGGGTACTCATTCTCCTACTCTAGGACATCTCAAGTACTCAATTCGGCTGTGAAGCCAAAAGTCCAAATATGAGTTGTGAACAATAATGACAATAAAATGGACTTGATTGAGTGGCACGGCTCTGATACCAATTGAAGGTTGGACTAACGCCAAAGAAGGGGTGAATTAGGATTTCTAAAACTAAGGCTCCTAAAAACTACAACAACTAAGCAAAACCCATGCAATATAAATCTAGCTATGTGTACTACGGTTTTGCTGAGTGTTGCTAACTCTATCATGGCCAAGTCTTGCAACCTAGTTCCACCTAGAAACTAACCTATCAAGCTAGTCTAGGAAAGTAAGCACACAATTGCAAGAATATAACTGCGGAAGCTAAAAGATAGGTAGAGAATGTAAACTCCCGATGACAATGTCGGCGATGGCACACGATGGAGACATGGAAATTTTTTCCCGAGGTTCGGGGAGACCCACATGTCTTCTTACCCCCTACTCCTCATTTGGCACCCCCCAAAAGGCTTTGCTCTCGCGTAGTCCTCAAAGGAATACGACCTCGCCCACGCAAGGTTAGAGGATGGCAAAATGACCTTCGCAAAGGTCAAGCAACCCCAGTCAGGTCTCTAGATATCCTTGGTACACACCCACAAGAGCCCTTCTCTTGGGGCCTCACCCACACAAGGGTAGGGGATTGTCGGGGCCATTGGGGTCTTCCGCGGACCTTCTCATGGAGTTACCCCACCGTCTTCACTAAGGAAGCTTTAGCCAATGTGCCGAGGGCCGTCCTCCCTCTCACAAGTAAGGTGGCAGCCACTCCACACTCGGAGGGTCTCGCAAGACATACAAGCCCCACACTTACAATGTGTAGACATGCACACAGGCACGAGGATGGACAACAAGGCCTACACAAAGATGCACTAAGCACTAGCTATGTTGGGATGTGTCGAGTTATGCTCTAGTGATGGTTGGGCTCACAAAATGTGTTCCTACTCAAATGGGCATGGAGAATGTGTCTCAACACTACAATGAGCTCAGGAGTCACCGACCATAACGTGGAGGTCGTCCAAGGGGGTTATATCTAGGCCACACCTCCAAACTAGCCGTTGGAAGCAATCTTCCCTTTTCTGCGTGACCACCGGACCGTCCGATGGTGACACTATCGGACCGTCCGGTGTGTGTAGTTGGCTAGCCATTGAGTCGACCGTTGGATTGAAAATTCGACCGTTGGAACCACCAGACCGTCTGGTGCTGCACCATTGGACTGTCCGGTGTGTGTTGGTGCTTGGGTCTTGTGTTTGCAAAGTCTTCTGTCTAGAACATCCGGTAGATCACCGGACCGTCCGGTGCTTGAGCACCAGACTATCCAGTGCGTGTAAACGCCAGGACGCAGGTTGCTTCTTTTCCACTGCCTATAACGTCTGGTGGTATGTCCGCCGGACTACCCGGTGGTACCACCGGACCGTGCGGTGTGTGTAATTCGCATCGGGTCTTGAATCTTCAACTTCGGGCTTCTTCTTCTCGCCGGACTGTCCGGTGGGCTCCACCGGACTGTCCGATGCATGCAAGATTCACGTGGGGCCACCATGTCAGGACTTCAGGCTTCCGATGTTTGATGGCTTGGGTCTTCTCTTGTGCCTTTTAAGTCCTTCTTTGAGGTGTTTGCACCCTAAGTCCATCTCTTGCATCTTGGGACTTAACAAAAACACTTGCACACACATTAGTGCCAAATGGTATGTGTTGTCAACTCAACCATCAAAATCTCATAAGGGAACTAAGCACAAGGCTTAGGGTCCATTTTCCTTACAGACTAGATTATTTGGCATCTCATGTGTCATGTACTTAAACGTAATGGCAAGAGCTCTGCCTTTCAACTAAAAAGAAAGGAATTGACCTAGTTTTAAGGAATCAAGGGCTGGAAACCTACACTGAGCGTGTGGTTGAAAAACTAGCAAAAGGCCACCCTAATGACACCCCCGACAACAGCAGCCCCCTCCAACAATGCCCACTATGTGTCATCATTGCCGAGCTCATCACAAGAGATGAGTAGCTCTAACCTCCCACAATGGGAAATAGTGAGAGACAAAGCCACTCGGCGCTGCCAACACACAAGCACCAGCCCACAAGGAGAAAGATTGAGATGCACCATCATTGCCGACCCTCGACGCACCCCACACGAAGCAGCTCCGGCTCTTCACCACTAGCTTGGTCCAACAACGCCGAGCACCTAGAGCAAGCAGACATCAGGAGCAGCCCCGACTCTCCACCACCGAAGCCAAGACGAGTGACGAAAAAGCCTGTGTTGGCCAGCGACCACGCAAGCAGGAACCGGAGGTCTCCTAGACATCGCCGTGAAGAAGGAAAAAAGGTCTTTCTTTCCATTTTAGGTTTTTTCTCTTTAAACGGATTGATTCTCATGTGTCTACTGGATCAGGAATTGTCATCTGTCTACTGGATCAGGAATTGCACTTGCTGTGGCTTTGGTGTCACCTCTGTACTGCCTTCAAATGGGTAAGTATATTCTTTCAAGTCACTAAACGAGTGGCTCCAGAAGGATAGGAGGTAATACACACTATTTTGCTCTCTAGGATAACTAGATGAAATCCTGTGCGTTGGCTGCGGAATGCCCCATGCTGTTGCTGTAGTTTTTTAAGTGGCACCCATACATATGTCACAGGAAGGCATTGTATGCATGAAGCCATAGAGAATCGATGAGAGATATAAATAGAGTTCTTAGTGGATGGTGGCATAGCATGTAATCCTGGTGGGTCCCTTAAGATTGATGTGGCTTCACGCATGGTCAAGAGAAAACATGTTGTGGGGTTTACTTATTTAGACCATCCCCAATGGGGATTGCCCAAAGGACTGCCTATACACTGTTTGATACTGACAGCGCTAGTGTACACAGAGAGGGAGGTAGTTGGAATAGTAAAAAAATAGTGGATAGGCAAGATTTTTAGACAATGGTTGAGGATAGCCTTAGATACAGAAGATGAGCAAGGTGTGGTTTGCTCAAACATTTATATATTTTTTTGGAAAACTGAATTAGTGAAGTGATATATTGAACTAATCATAGGTTGGATATGCTTGCTTAAATTATTATATTATGTTCTGCTCTACGAAATGTTACTTCGCGTGCTATCATATTCTGACAGTAGAGTTAGTGGGTTGATGCTATTGTCGGCTAGAGTCAAGAGCTGGAATAGAAATTGTGTTTCATTGACCAGAACAATAATGTTCTGCCAAAATAGTTAATTCCTTACTGTACACATATATATCCATTCCAGAATGGTAGTTGGTGGTTCATGGTTCAACAAGAACAATAATGTTCTGCCAAAATGTTAATTCCTTACTGTACACATATATATCCATTCCAGAATGGTAGGGGTAGAGCTATTGTACTTACAGTTCTTCTATTTATTAATATTTAGTGGTTCAGTTGTTTCCCTAGAGTCATATTACAACAAGGGCCATGTTGAGAACATGGACATACTTGGCACCTTTTCAACCCCGGTGGAGAACACCTATATATGTCGTTGTAGTTCTAGCTAGATGCTGCAAGCTTAGTGTGTAGTATAAATTCATGTATCTCTGTGTTGTGTAAGGACCGCTACTCTACTGCGTGTATTGTTGTGCTAAGTACTTACATATGTACTGTTAGTAACTACAACGATATCTGTGAATCAATAAAATTAGTGGTTGAGGAAAGGTCCAAATCATATGCAGAAGGTATACCGAAAAATCTAACTGCAGACAACAGTGAGCAATGTTTGGCATGGTCGGTTATGGTATTTGTTAACTCCTAATTAGTTTTATCCTTTTTATAATATGCTACTGATATGTTAATATAATTTTTATAATTAGTATACAGCTGCAAAGTTTTATCGTTCTTATTTCCATGTTTGTACATCGTCAATGCCAATGCATTTCTATATCTTTTCAAGATTATTTTTTTTCTTCATACGTCCGTGCCGCACGTGCTATCTCTACTTGTACAAGAAACCTACGTGTGCCATGGTAGACTTTTGCAGCTTTTGCTTTCTGCATCCGTCTGATTACTCATCTTTGATTTTGGAGAATCGGAGACCGACGATGATTTTTGGAAATTGATTCTATCTCTCCCTTACGTATGTGCATGGAGCGCCAGCTCCCAGGTACGTACGTCATCTTTCTATTTGGCATCTGATCGGACCGTGTTGCACAGAGCATCCATGGTGTGCGGCGACGCGACCTTGCGTTTTTTTGTCATCAGTAATCATCTTGGTGGCTTCACAAGTGCCGTAATGACGATGCCACAAATTCCAATGAAACGAATCTGCTCCATCACCAAGGATCGTATCTAGTTCTTTCTGTCTTGCTGGGCAACTGAAGATATGATTATCTCAAATCCAATCGGAGTCGCTGACGAAGAATTCCATCGAGCCTGATAAATTTAGTACGGCCTATTGCACGACTAGCAGAAGATGTGTTTTTAGACCCGTTGAGAAATCAGATAAGATCCAAAATAAATTCTAAAAGTAAATCACGTAAAACATGACACAAACTAGCACGTACTCATCTCACGTACTATAGAATGAATGCAGTAAAGATCACATACATCATACTTAACAGATAGATTAGATCGATATGATTGTACCTGTAGGCAACTAGAGCCGATTCTGTATTAACAGCGTTGACGATGATCGTACTGCGGACGCCGCGGGTACCGTAGCCGACACGGCGAAGGAGACCGTGGAGAAGTCGCCGACAATGGCCACTGGCAACGGAAGCCAATGAGCAGTCGCGCATCGCGCTTCCCATAAAACTTATTCGCCCTCTCCCGGTGCAGGAGCTCAAAGACGAAGTATTCCAGAGATCTGCTCTCCCGATTGCAGATGCATGTCAGCGCTCGGGGTGGAGAAGACAGTGAGTGGTGGCAAAACCCTCAGCGTGTTTTTTGGCGACGCCGATAGGCTGTTTATATAGGAACCTCACAAACCGATCTCATGAACCGAATCTCGGCGAACCATTCACGCATGTGCCGTGCGCCCACGCCATCGCTCCGCGCTGAGCCCGGCGGGGCGAGTGAGCGCGTGCACGTGGGCTCTTCCTTCTTCTTCCACACTATGACTTAGTAGGAGAGGAGATTCTCCATATTTAAGTACGTGAACTTCCTTCTCAACTAGTAAACTGGGACTAAAAATTCTACACACCTCATACTCACACATAGCCGTTTGAGATTTTTTAGGATTTAATAGATGGACCAAGACGCTGCATTGATTTGATGTGGACGGAAGATGATCAGCCTGACTTGGTCGCTTGTAAAATCCTTGTCGATGATGGAGGTGACGACGATGCTGTTCAAATCAATTCCGGTGTAGCAGATCCCAGCCCTGCATGAATTCGAGGGCCACACGCAAGTTGCCGAACTTGTGGGCAACAGAGGTGATGGCACCGAACGTGAAGATCTACCCCGGCCAAAGCTTTGAATTTGATGTGGAAGATTACTCCCATCGCAACCTCGTGATCTCTAAAATACAACGTAAATCACTATATATTTTATATATTTTTTATTTAAGATATATAGCTAAGTAAATTTCTCTTGAGATTCGTGCACGAGCATAATTGTTGAACTAGTTCATATAGAATGTTGAACGAGATTTGAAGAAATATCACATCTATTATTTTGAAATGGTGACTACATTTCATTGGCTGACCATGTCTTGGCCTCCGCTATGAGATTCGTGCACAAGCATAAAATGTTGAACTGATTTATCTAAGAGGTTGAATAAGATTTGATAAAATATTGAATTTATTATTTTGAAATGTTGACTCCAATAGATTAATTGACCATGTCTTGGCCTCCCGGTGATGTGGCACAATGGCACCGAATTGTTGAAATAATTTATTTAAATTGTTGAATGAAAAAATATTTAATCTCGTAATTTAAAATATTGACAATATCTGCATGTGAGTGCCCACTTGTGGGTTACTATAATATGTATTTTTTGATCGAGCTGTCTCATAGATGGATCTTGCCAAAAGTGATGCATTATTCTTGAATTGTCCGCATTCTTTGGATTTTTGCTTGGTTGGTGGTTTCGGATACAATGGGTTTACGTGGCTTTCTGTTGGTTTCTTTTGATTCAGCAATGAGGCTGAGGTGGCAGAGGTGTGATTTCATATTGACAAGTTCAAAGGGCAAAGGCGATAGCATGCAAGGCAGCTACGAATCTATTCAATGTCTCCTTTTAGGAGTGAGCTATCTGAGATATGGTCCTACATATGTCATCAATTCTTGTGAAGCTAAACCATATCTCTTTCCGAGAAAAACGGAATTTTGCCATTGTCAAACGTGGACTTCGTCCGAATGCCATCTTGCACTTTGGCTTCACTATAACGCCATTATGAAACCGCGTCTACATGCTAAATGCCATTTGGACGCCAAAATGACTCTCTTGCCCTTGCCTTCCTCCTCCCGCCGCCTCTCTTCTCGAGGCCACCCGCCTCCTCTCCTCACCGCTCCCGCGCTTATGCTAGCGGCCGCTCCCTTTCTTGCCTCGCCGCGGCCTCCACCTCCTCAGCACCCCGCGCCTCCCGGCCCTCCGCGTCTGCGTCCGCCTCCACCACCCCACTCCTCTCAACGCGCGGGAGCCGGCGATGCCCGGCGCGCTGCTCGTCCTCGACGCGCTCAGGAGGTCCGTGCTCAACTCCCTCGAGGCGCTCAAGCGGCCCGCTCTCACGCTTCTGCTGGCCAACGCGCTTGGGCTCCTCCTCGCCTCTGTCCTACAGGTATAGCGCGCCGGCACCTAGGGGCAGGTGCACGGCTGCGCCCTTCGTATCCGTGGGCCTAGCCGTCAACATTGGCTTATCACAGACCGCAGGCAAGCTCGGCGCCTGCGGGCGGCGGGCGAGCGACTTACAGGCGGCGGCACGCCGCGACGAGGCCTCCCGTGCGTAGCGGTGGCAGCGGAGGGGGCACAGCGAGGGGCATTTTTGGCAGAAAATGGTGGTAAAGTGGACAAATGACATTTTAACGTGTGGGCGTGGTTTCATAATGGCATTTTAGCGAATCTCAATTGCGCGATGGCATTCGGGCGAATCCCACATTTGACGATGGAAAAATTCTGTATTTCTCGTCTCTTTTCAGTCCGTGAGTTACATGGAAGTCAATTATATCACGACTAATAATATGTTGTACAATATTGTATTATGGAATTTTAGTTTAACCAAATTTATTGTTCCACGTCGTTGTTTCGTGCTAATTTTAAGCTTCCGCAGTAACGCACGGGCACATACCTAGTACTCTCTCCATTATTTTTATTTGATGGGGTTGACTTTTTCTCAAAACTTTAGTTATTCGTCTTATTGAAAAAGTTTACGCAAACATATGAAAACTCAAGTTATACTCAAGGTACACTAATAATGAATCAAGTAACAACAAGATAAATGATAATTGATGGAATTTTTTGAATAAAACGAAAGATCAAAATTTTGATAAAAAAAATCAACCATGTCAAATAAAAAAGAACGGAAGGAGTATATAACGTTATGAGCTATATTGTGTTGTTATTTTGGGTCCTATGTATGGCTTTAAAGATGTCGCAATATTAAGAGATCGATGATACTGGCCTCGCAGTACCGAATCGGCCCAACTTGGCCCAATAAAAAGAGTACGCATCTTCTGCCCACTGGCCACCGTACACCAGACCAGGTCCTGTAGGATTGGCAACGGGTAAAAATTCATCGGGTATTACAATTCCATATCTATATCCGCGAACAAAAACGAACCCGCTACAATACCCATACCCGATCACCGGTATGAACTTTTACCCATACCCGTATCCGCGTAGGTAAAAACCCTTTCGGATAACCCATACCCGATTAAATACCCACTAAAGACATCTTTAAATAGCACAAATATAATAAATAATGTCACAATTAAAATAATAAATTACTAAATCTGAGTAAATAAATTGAAGACAATAATAAATAATATTGAAACATGCAAGTTGATTATATTTTTGTCTAACATATACTTATATTTGTTTAATCATGTAGAATAAATGTATAGATAAGTCGGTTATAAATTATCCATGGATACGTTGGTATGGATAGTCTGCATCCGTATCCGTACCTGCATACCCGACAGGTAAAAATTGTATCTATTAACGTATCCACGGGTAAAAAAATCATCCCATACCCGTTTTTATACCTGATAAAAGCAGTCGAGTAACCGGTTTCGCATACCATTGCCATCGTAGTCATGCAGCGGTTCATTCAGTTCCACACGTAACCGACTGAGGATGGGATTTGCAAGGGAAGGGAGGGCGCGACGGCGCGATGCCAATTCCGGGAGAGCACGAGCTGCGCGAGGGCGAGGCCAAGGGCGCGAGCTTCGGCGACTGCAACCAGCACCCAGTGTGCCGCCGCCGCCCGCTGACGGGACACCGCGCATCCATGCGTCCAGCGTCGACTAGCACGCACGCCCAGGATGTGCCGTTTGGTTAGCTTCTACCCTGTTGTGCGATTGCCTTTGTTGGTCACGAACTCTCAATCTATTCTGTTCCCCAGATTCCATCGATTCAACAGCCGGACGTGGCGCACATCCCCAACCAAATCCCCTCGTGTGGTGGGAGTGGGACTCTGCTGCTACCGCTGGCTGGTTAGTTAGCACCCCTGCTTGGTCTTTGCCGGATTGGGTTCGGGATCCGATTGGACTCTGAGAATTATTTGCCGAATGAATCCGATTGTGAGTCAGGCCGGGGAGCAGCATCGGATTTGCTTTCAAAGTCGTTTGTTTTCTGACAGCTTGTTTGAATTCTGATCCAACGTGCTTCAAGTCGCAGGAGTTGTTTTCGGATTCTGCGGATTCCCTTCACCTAGTCGATCAGGAATTTAGGAAGGTGTCATCCTCGGCTTGTGATCTCTCTCTATATATGTATGATATATGGGTGATCTGCGTGCTCCGTCCAAGATTGGAAGGTTGAAGTTTTGGTTTTGGTATTAGTGTGGCCTTCCAAGTTCCAAGATTCACTTCTGTTCATCTGCTCCAATGGCGACCTGTAGCAGAGCTGCGACAATGAGGGGCCTATTTGGACCAAAAGATTTGTGGAGTCTAATTTTCAGAGTCTTGCCTAAGCTGCTTGGTCTCCCTGTCAGTTTAATGACGAAGAGATTCAGGAAAGGCAAGCCACTCGTGGAACTGGAGACTGCAGTGGTTGCCACATTGCCGCAGGATGTGCTCATGGATATCTTTGCCACCCTTGAGATCCCTGACCTTATATGAGCAGGCTCTGTCTGCTCATGCTGGCGTTCCGCCTACACATGCCTGCGCAACCTAGGCCTGTACAAACAGATGCCATGCCTGCTGTACACCTACAAATCTGCTGGTGAGAATGTTGCCTGTCTATACAGCCTCGTGGAAAATAGGGCCTAAAAGCTAACTCTACCAGAGCCACCTATCCGCCGTAGGTTTGTGATTGTGTCCTCCAATGGCTGGCTAATCGCCGCAGATAAGAGGTCTGAGCTGCACCTCGTCAATCCCATCACTGCCAAACAGGTTACTCTTCAGTCAGTTACCACCATTGAGCAAGTGAAGCCCATCATTGATGGCTCAGGTATCATCCGTAAGTACAAGGTATCACACTACACTGGACAGAATGATGACAAGCGATACACAATATTTACTCCCAGCATGCTCAGTGAAGACCTCTATTTCAAGGCATTTGTGTTTCCCGATCTTTGTACGCGAAGCTACCTTGTGGTGCTCATTCACAAGCCATATCAACAGCTTTCTTTTGCAAGAGCAGGAGACGACAAGTGGACCTGGCTGCCACTGAATTCATTCTATAGTGATTGCATGTACATGGATGGTCTATTGTACGCATTGACGGTATTTGGAGAAATTGATGCCGTTGATCTCACTGCCTCCACTGTCACAATGAAGGTAATTATGAACAAGACTCGGACTTCCATCATTGGCTTTAATAGCTGCTACATTATTTCGGCTCTATGGGGCGATCTGCTGCAAGTTTGGAGAAGTTTTCGTGTTCCTGAGAACAAGGATACCACAGAAGTCACAGTACAAAAAGTGGACTTGGAAGCAAAAGAGCTTGTGAAAACAAAGAGCTTGTCTAACCACATTCTATTTCTTGGGCACAACAATTCGCTTTGTATTCGTGCTGATGACCATCCTCAATTGAAGGCAAATCATGCTTACTTCACAGATGATCGTAGACCAACTATTCCATTGAAGTACATTCCTCGTGATATCGTAGCTGTGGACCTAGAAAATAGCAGGAGAAAGGAAATCACGTCACAGAATTGGTCCTATGTTTGGCCTCCGCCCACATGGATAACACCCAATCTTACAAAGATGAATTTAGCATTCTCCAACTAGACCCTTCGTTTTCATTCTATAGATGTATTAATAATATTATGGAAATTATTTTGTGTATATATTTTCTATGGAGATTATTTTGTCCATTTGGTGACATATAGTTTACAGAGCACAGAAATATGTACGTATCTGCTGAATGCAGTGTCCTTTCATTTATTAATTCGTATAGCATAAAGTTGTTATTGCAGGGCAAGCGCAGCTAAAATAATAACATATCAGGGGTCTTCGCTTGCTGTGTAACATTCCCCGTCGTTTCGACTGCATAACTGTGCTGCAGCGCCTAGTTCATGCACAAAAAAGTGCAATATCTCTGCTGACTAGAAATGCAAGCGGGTTTTCCACTTGACGTATGTGGGTCACATTCTTGGCTTTTCCACGTGAAAAAATGCACTGCCAGGTTTAGAGTACCGAGTGATTCTGTATTCTGTCAGGTATGGCTTTTGCAATAGACAATTGATGGCATCTGACTTTATCGTCTCGGCCACTTTGTATGCCAGCACCTCTACGCTCTTCAGCTTTTCCGATTTTTTCAACTGCATAACTATCCTGCAGTTCCTCAGACTTAGAATGAGGTGTGATGGCAATTGTCACCGCCAAAGATGATGTCCAACCTCCGCTAACATTTCTGCCTGCCTCATGCTGAGAACCGTGAGCTGGGTTCTAGTGCTGAAATATAGCAATTAAAAATCCTAACATGCTCTCGGAATATGTGTGGTAACTCTGATGAGACATTGTTGTTAGCACACAGTCCGTGCCTACTTGCTTTGCAAGTCGACAATATTGAGTGTGTTTAGTGTGCCACTCTTGAATGCCATCCCACTGGCACACAAGAGTGGTCAATGTCTGTAATAAATAAATTAGGTAGTAGGGTGATTTCTCCAATTGCAGATTCAGCTGCAAGCTTAAATTGAGATGTTAAAAATTGCAATCCTTTGGTAGCAACCTGAGCTATGTTTATGCTTTCAGGTAGTCGTAGGACCAAGAACAGATGGAACCATTTCTCTTCCATTACTGTGCTATCCTCGTAAAAGTATCCTAGAGCTGTCTTCAAAATATGTGGCTTGTATCTTTGACATGTCGTAGTCGGTTTCCTTCCTCCAATTCATACAGACTTTTCCCTTCAAGAAGATGCCTAACAATAGGGTTACAAAAGGTGTAGTGCCGAAGTGAACATCCAGACTCCACATCTCTCAGAAACCTGCCTGCACAATCTGCAAACCATTCAAATCTTCGAACGTCATCGATGTTCAAGTAGGTAGAAGATGAGAAGAAAATTTCTTTAGCACGAAATAATCCACAACCGTTTCTGCTTCACTCCATGGGTGGTCACTTCCTGGCCCTCATCAATCGTTGCTTGTGCTTCTCGAGTAATTCCATGGCCTCGACATAGGCACACTTAATCATCTTCCTATGTTGAAGTAGGGAGACATCTGTGATGGGCAACTTTGTGGACCTCTCAAGCGCAAGCTCCAAATCGCTAGTTGCCATCTTAAGTCTCTCCATGATGTGGCCCTAGGATGCCTTCTCTTTGCGCTTGCCCAACACAAATGAGACTCCTTTGCTCACAACCTCCTGAACAACCACTGAACCCACCACATCTGCCATCACAATAGGGCATATATGTGCAATGTTGTCCTCCTAGAACAAAAAGGAGCTAATTTAATTTGACTAATCTAGATTAATATATATGTCAATTAATATTTGTTGTATGCTTAAATTCCGTTGAACCAAATAGAAGACAAAGTCATGCCCCCATGTCATTCAGGGGGCACAAAGTCGCCATCGAAATTTCCTGCTCATTCCTCTTCCTCACCGCCTCTAGAAATCTAGAGGCTACAAGGATGGTGGTGGCAAGGTTAGCGAGGTCTTCTCCTCATTTTCTCCTCAATCCTATCTTTCCCTTGCAAGACCCATGTGCATCACTATCTTGCAGCGGTTTAGCAAGCGCCTAAACAAATACATATGAGTGCAAATTATATGGCATGGAAACTTATAGGACGTTACTAGCATCTAGCACGTTGATCTCACTTCGCAACCTACAAAAGTTACTCTCATCTAATTGTTTAGTGAATATGTCTGCCAATTGCTCCTTAGAGGACACACTCCGCAAAGTTATGTCTCCCTTTGCGACATTGTCCCTCAAGAAGTGATGATGAATATCTATGTGCTTTGTACGAGAGTGTTGAATCGGGTTATTAGCAAGTTTTACGGAACTTTCGTTGTCATAAAGGATAGGAACCCTATCTAGTACCACACCAAAGTTCAAGAGGGTTTGCTTCATATATAGAATTTGGGCACAACAAGATCTAGCCGCTATATACTCCAATACTCCACCTCCATGATGGACAAGGCCATAGAGTTCTACTTCTTGGAAGACCAAGAAACAAGCGATCGCCCTAGCAAGTGGCAACCCCCAGAGGTACTCTTGCGATCAACCCAACATCCGGTTGTAAGGAAAATGGTCTCATGTGCCATATTTCCATAGTTTTGCTTTGGTGATTGATTTACAACCAACACTTGGACTAATAAGTTTGTCTAGATGCACATTATCAGGTGTTTAGGTCCAAGGGATGAAGAGGAAGAAAAGTCGAAGGCAAAGGCTGAACAATACAGTCCTCATGATCGGACAAACCTTCTGACCTATTTTCCCGAGGGGGTGAAGAATTGGAAAGCCTGGCAAGTTGTGAAAACCGAACAATACAAAGTCCCAAGAGATCAATAGACCGGACAATGTCAGCAATGAAGCAGTGGAAGCAACCAAGATCAATAGACCAGACAGTACAGTCTAGAAGACCGGACAAAAATGTCAGACAAAGATGGCTGAGGGTATGAAGATTGAAGCTGTGGAGGATTTCAATTGGACAGTACGGTCTAGTAGACCGAACAAAGGGCTGGACAAAGTTTCGCGAGGCTATGAAGATTGGAGCCGAGGAGAATCTCAATGGACCGGATGGTACGGTTGTGAAGACCAGACAAACCTTCAGATATTACAACGGCTAGTGCAATGGCTAGTTGGCATGTACAATGGACCGGACAATCGAAAGTACGCCAAAGTGAATGGACCGGACTGTTCGATCTATGCACTTTTTGGCAGCCTTTTGGCCAACGGCTAGTTCGTGTTTGGGGGCTATATAAGCCACCCCACCTGGCCATTTTGAGTGTGTTGGAGCTACTGAAGACCACAACAAGTGTAAAGGTGTATACCAAGCAAACCATCCACTCTAACCACCATATGAGAGTTTAGTTCAAATCCAAGCTAGTTTAGAGCTTAGAGAGAATGAGCTTCATGAGCTCTTCTTGAGTATAGCTCCTTGCGTGAGTTAGGGAGAAGATTTGGCTGCGGTCAAGTCACATTGTACCTATTAGTAGATCTTCCTTCATTGGTGTGGAGCAGCGGAGACATCTTGTGCGGGGACGAGGAGACCCTATAAACTCCGTAGTACAATTCAACGCCTTGTGACCGAGACAGATGGTGGTAGTGGACAATGACTTGGTAGCTTGGTGGCACTTAGACTTTGCTTGCCAGGAGCCACTTGGTGGTGAGCGCAAGACGGTGATCGGAATAGACTTGGTGCCTAGCTCGGATATTTCCTTTGGTGGTGAGCCCGTGGACGTAACCCTTAGTGGTGAACCACATTAAATCCTCATGTCTTCTAAGGAGTTTGCATCCCCTCGCCCTTACCTCTTTACTTACCGTATTTATAAGGTGTGGTTCCACAAACCGACACACGGTGAAACCAGTTTTTAACAAATTAATCTAAGCAAAACCCAAAACCTAACATAACGACGGCTACTGAATATATACTAAAGACAAGGCTAGGGGGTAGCCAAGGGAGTGGCCTAGCAACCTTAGGGCGTACAAGGCCTTCGGGACCCAAAAAGCAGTGTCATAGCAACCCTACAGTTTGTGTACGTCATCTTGTTTCGACGATTCCCGTCGACGGAGAACATATTTGGACATGGGACCAGATGGGTTGGAAAGCTTATCTCCTAAGGTTTCCGTCAATTTGTCATGAACCGGCTTCGCGAATAAAATGGACTTTGTCACGGATTGGGTTTCAAACTCCATCTTCTCTTAGGCCCTTTTCATATGCATGTTGGATATGTTCTCATCATTCTCCCCTTTTTGGTTTTGAGTCAGTCCTCAAAGACGTTGATACTCGCGGAAATAGTTGCCATTCTTGACATTGTCCAATCATGCTCCCTTTCTTTAAATTGAACCTGTTATGAGAATACAAACATAGGAGGCAAAGAATAATTCATTTTGATATGGTTAGTCTTAAAACCACTCGCTAAATTATTAGATTGTTGCACATCAAAAGAAGATATTGGATGCGAACAAATATGAGCCAATGTACCATATAATCTCTTTTACTGGTTATATTTGCCAATAAAATGATATGTGTTTCTGGACATCCATAGCAAATTAGAACTGAAAGAAAGTTTTTCCTTCAAATTATTTAGGTTACAAAGAACATCAAATTCCATATAACCCTCAGTGTTTAAAGAATATGACAATTTCATCTCATTTGACGCACTAGTAATATGGAGAAAAGGTCTATTTTTAGCACAATTAATTGGTTCGGGATCAACAATATCAAGTTTATCAATAAGTTATGGCATATAAATAATAGAAGCAACATCACACAACTCTTTTTTTCACGAGAATCAGCAGTACAGTTAGCTAAAGGTAACCCTGGTTTATCTAAAGGCATGCCATCAGAAGTACTCAAAGCATTTTTAATAGCATCTATATTTTTAGTTTGTTCCCTCGCAAGTTTAATTTCTAAGATTTTAGAAGGATTCATACAAAGTAACTCGATCTTTCTACCATTATGTTTGAATGAATATATATTAGCAGCATCATTGAACAAAGCATTGATTTCATGTACCCAGGGTTTACCAAATAACTAAGCAGTTGTTTTTAGAGGCACAACATCAAAATAAGCACTAGTCATGGTATGTACTAATTGAAAATTGAATGTTGCTAACTTTATTTATCTGAAACTTACCACAAGAATGATGTAGTACGGACATGAATGTGGCTCTGTAGTCAAGCAAAGTTTCTCAACTAAGTCGGAACTAACAAGGTTGAGGCAAGTCTCACCATCAATAATGATCCGACAATAGCTTTTCTTCATAATAAATGCAAGACGAAACAAATTATTGAACTGATTGTTCTTCGCTTTCACAGTTTGAAAACATAAAATGTGTTGTGGCAGACAACTAAAACTATCCTGCAAAAGGTTAGTCGCACAAGAAGGGACAATATGGCACTGAAGAATCAAATTATTGTCTCATTAAAATTTTCATAGCAGACCATGTGCGAGGTTTATCATTAGCATGTAAATTGTTCCACCAAGTTAAAGCATGATTCTTTAAATCACTAGCTGCATTTTCATCTTTCGTCTTTCACGCATTGTTGCCCTCTCCATCCTGATGATGGAATGGCGGTCGGAATCGCCATTCCGATGAAGCTCCGGCGAATTACGCTCGCTGACTTGCGGTGGCAGCAAGGTGAGCAGCTGAGCGTCTGCTCCGCTCAGGCCTGCCTCTGTTCTGTTCCCTCCCGTGCGAACTCTCTCACATGCCTATGACGGTTGGGCTTGGCCCTTATATATACATGCTAACCACCAGCCACCAGTGATTAGACCGTCCACTAATCACAGTGTAACTCCAAGCTAGCAGGTCCAACCTCGTACGATTCTTTTTTTCTATCCACTTATGTCCAAATAAATTTCTCGATCACGCTAGGCTCCAATTCCATTCATTATTCTTCCTAAATTCATCAAAAATCAATATCTATCATTCAAATTAATACCATGATTTTATAAGCTTCCAAGGACCGCCTGCAAATTGGTGCCACGTTTGACACCGTAGGTGTGGACGTTAACACCAACAGTGAAGCACTGCTCAAAAGCAATTCAGAAATATTTTTTGTTTCTCCATAATCCAAAAATACAATTTTATTCTTCAGATTCTGGATAATCGGATTTTGGAATATTCTAGGAATATTTCTTTTCCTTTTCTTTTTCCAAATATATATCTCCATACGTTCAAAATTCCATATCTACTTCACTCGAACTCGGGTTCTAGCCATTCTGGAGTCTCCAACCTTGTGGGTCACCAACCTTTGGACAAGAGAAGAAGTGGCACCATGGGACTCAGGGGGAGAGTGAGCATCTTCCCAGGGGAGTGTTGAATTGTGACTAGGGCTGAAATGCAAGGGAGTTGGAATTTTATCATGCTCTTTTGGTCGGTTGTGTCGAGCCTCACCTTTTTCTAAGGAGCTGGTCCTTTGCTTCTAGCATGACTGTGTTGAGCCATGCCTCTTTCTTGAGGAGTCATGCTTTGTTGATCGGCTGCGTTGAGTAGTTTCCCTTGTCTTAGGGGGGGCCGATCTTTTGGCTTTGCTCTTGTTCACTTCTAGTGCTCCTGTTTTTACCTTTCTTTGGCTTTTGAGCACTTGAGTGGATTTTTCTTTGTTTTTCATTCTTTAGTTGTTCTTTGTTACGCTTTTCTTTTCTTTGTCTATGCTTTTAGATGGTTGGTGAGAGTGTTGACAAGGCACTCATCAAGGGGGAGATTGAGCGACTCAAGTGTACCAGGTCTAGTCTTTCGTCCGAGCTGTGATGAGCGCTTATCAACACTGAATACTTGCTTGAAGGATGAGCTAGTAGAAGCCCACCTATGTGTGACCTGGTGGTGGCGCCAGAGTGGACTTGGCTTGAAAAAATTCTTGCCGAGTGGACTGGCAGGTGGCTTAGGTTGCGGTCCAAGTTAGGCTTGGATCATAAGTATGATCTTGGGTGTGGGATGGTATCATGAGCCATAAAATCACTCTATGAATGAAGCCCACTATCGTTTCCCAGTTCGAGCGTCAAAATCGGGGCCCAATAGTGTTTCATGGTTCTATTGTCAATACCAAGCCAGGTTACCGGTATTCTAAAAACTGGAGTTACCCCCGATGGATGAGCTACTGGACGCGTGGAGGACATCAAGCGAAGGCGGCAGAAACCAAAGATGTTGAGGACCCCATCATGGCCATTCATCTGAGTTATTGCGGTCTTTTATAGCCCCTACGGACCTTTGTAGTGTCAATTAGTCTGTAATATAGGGGTCAAGTGCAAAACTGCCTTAGGGCTTAGTCTGTAGTACAAATAAGGAGGTGACTACCATTAGCCACTCTCTTGGCTGGTTTAGGGTTTGCTTAGACTTAGGTTTAGGTAGCCTATTTTTGTTTCCAAGCAAGAAGAACAAGATTGGAGGGTTTTAGAGTGATCTAGCCCCATAGAAAGAGGGTAGGAAGTGGTAGGCTACTTGAAGAATGAGATTCCACCTTGTATTCAGACCTTGTTACTGATTTGGGTTTACAATAGATGGAATTTCAGGCAGCAACTTGAGTGTGCATCTCTTTCCCCTTTCCCTTTAGTTTTTGGGTGAATTCAAAAAGGCTTTTGGTGCTTTGATTTGCCCATGAGATTTCCCCTTTGACTTGCAAGGACTGTGGATATTATATCTTAGAACATCTTCAATCCCATAGGATTGCCATCGAGCAAGTCATTCTTGAGTTCCCCTTTCTTGCCCGAGCATTGACCTCTTCATGAGATCCGAAATTCCCGCTAATCCCATGATCTTCTTCAGTAGATCTTTTGGGAATAGCTTTGGAATGGAGCTTGGATAGGCTGTGCCAAATCTCATAAAGATTGGAGAAGGTTTGGTCAAGTTTTGGGTTTGGGAGCTCAAGAATCTGGGTTGAGTCTCGTGCTACCGGAACATCAAGCGGGAACTATCCGGAACATCCTGTAATCACTACCGAAACATTTGGTAGCTCTGCCTTGGTGTTGCATCTAACGGAATATCCAGTGATAGCTACTAGAACATCCGACAGCGTCTATCGGAATATCAGATAGCTCCTACTGAACATCCGTTGTGCCCTGGAGGCCCTGCCTTCTTTAGTATTTTTGTTTTCCGGTCTATTGTTTCAGCTTTGCTTTGGTGTTTCCACTGCATGCCCATACTCTTTACTTGCTGATCCTCAGTTGAGACTCATTTCGGTGAGTTGAGTGGCTAGTGGATCACTTTTGTGGAATCCGTTGCTTGGCTTGACTTGCGATCAACGTGGTCATTGAGTCACTTGCTTTCGCTCGCTTAGTGTGTATCCTTTCAGTGGATGATACCCAGTGCTAGTTAGACACGTATCTATTTAGTGGACGATGTCTAGCTAGTTTTCTTCTAGCTGCGTAGTGCCTCATCATGTCCTAGGGTTAGTAGCACTCTAGTTGCTACATGATCCTGCATGGTTGAGAAGAGAGGGTTTTTGGGGTTTAAGTTTTAGGTGTCGACCTATTCACACCCCTCTAGGTCGCCCTTTTGGTCCTCACATTCCTCCACCAAAATTCTTCAAAAATCAAGCTCTACCCATTCATGTCAGTTTCATAATTTTTGCCACTTCCATGCCCATCTATAAAGTTGTGTGCTAGTTTAACCAAGTTGGCGGGAGTCGTCGGTTTTGGCCAGAAACTACAATCACTAGCAAATACCGAAAGATTTCACTTTCCCACCACATACAGAATCCATAAATATTCCTTCTTTTCTAGAAAAACAAAACCTAGAAATATCTCTCCTCTTATCCAATTTTCGACCTCCAATAATCTTAGAATTATATCTTCTCCATACAACCTCCGCTTTAGGTGATTTCTCTTCCCAAACTCTTCTAAATTTTAGCCCTATCTACTAAAACAGTACCAAACTAAGTTGAGGTTATTGTGTTGTGTAGGTGTAGGTTTTCCGAAGCGTCCGATCGACATGGTGCATAAAGCAAGTTTTTGACATGTCTTCTGCAGGACGTGTCTGCCAACAACACAAAGCAATGGCAAGTCCACTAGAATCCTCACTTGATGCATAAGATTCCTAGTGTTGCAAATATAAGCTTGGCCTATTGAACCAAATAAAAGCCTGCATGTTTCGCTTGCTAAGGCAAAACCTGGTAGGATAGCCACCCTAGCCAATCCAAGAAGTAGTGCACTTAGGAGGGACCACACATTTAACTACTTGTACTAAAAACTATGGATATGTCTATGGGCTAGGATGGTTGGTAATGTTGGGGTGTGATTTTGAAAAATGGGGAATAACCTTGGCATTGACCTTATCGGAAACCGGCTTCGGCTGAAACAACCATTTTAAGGATAGGGTATGAATGGGTAATTGCAACTCGTGGTTACCCCAAGTCCCGGACTTTGTGGAAAAAGGGTGGGTGTGTGGATGCTCATGGCATCGAGCAATGGAAAGGATCCACCCATGCTATGTAAGGACCGATTTGATGTTTCATCTTGTTTAACTCTTTTAGTACAACCACCTGCTCTGTATGAGGTAGTGGCTAGGCTCAAGTCAAAATGGATAGTCTAGTAGCTGCCGCATTGGCGCACAAGGGCCAAGGAATTGGTTGTGTGCCTGTTATCACCAAAATTTAGCGGATAGATATTTGGGCCGGATCGGCTGATGGGTTAAATATGGTCGTCCAAGGAAGAGGTGATCCCAAGGGCCAATGGGCCATGTATCTTTATTTTAAGTCTATGTATCTTGCCTAGTTTGAGTCCAGTTGGGGCTAGCACATCAGAAATAGAATTTTTAGCTATAGAAAGAGTTATGGAAAGAGTTGGACTTGTTGTCCAAGTCTATGGACTATAAATATGTACCTATGTTCTGCTTGGCGCGAGATCCATCTCTACCTTCGCATGTTTATCAATCTGTTTATGTATCTATGTTTCATTGCTAGTAGATCAATCTTCATGTAACTCGTGTTATGCTACCTAATTGCTTGTTACAATCCACGACATGTCGCTACAGCATGTGCACGCGGCCTGCCGGTAGATCCACATAGCTCGAGCACCCTAGCTATGCATGTCGTAATTTGTATCTGTCTAGTTGGATGGACTTCATTAGAGGTCCTGGTTTGAAGCCTGATTTGATTATACAGATCTGTTACATCATGTTTTTAGTTATGGCTTTATATTTGCACATCTTTGAACGTGGTTTGGCTTTTACTATATCTATTCATGCTCACTCAATGGACCATCCGATGCTTCTGTATCGGCCGACTAGAGTACATTGACAATCTCGTGGTTGCCGATCCTAGCGATCAGGCAGGAACTTGATGTTTGCATATGTTGTGTACGCTTTACAGGGAGAACAGCAGCCAACAACCGCGACCACACAACCTTCCTGGCTACAAGATCAAGCTAGGTGGCTTGCCCACATCACCATACGCAACCAAGATCAGCTTCCCCACTGAGAGTCGATCGGAGCTGCACGAAAGGGAGACGAGTGCAGCAGCTGCGCGATCCCCAGCTCCTGTGTGCTCTAGGCCGAGGCTCTCCACTGGTATTTGGGTGCAACACACTTTTGGCACGCCCAGTGGGACTTCACCTTCATCAACATTATTGTCAAGCAATGGCGCTAGAACCTTCTGGGAAGGGTCCGCTAAAGATTTCAGGCCAGACATGATCCGAGATGTGATCAAAAGAAAAAGATGCACCACCCATACTTGACCAACTTCTAGCTGAACACAAAGAAGCTTATGATCGCATACTTGCTAGATTAGCTGATGAAGTTCTTGACTACTTCACCTAGACTCGAAGCAGTAATGTCAAGCGCAAAGGGCATCCAGAGAATCTGTTAGATGGCGTCGACATCTCAATGCCATCTGAAGAGCGCACTAGAGCACTGTGAGTGGAGATGAACGAGATGATAAGCAAAGCCATGCTCCATCAGTTTGAAGCCGTACTAAATTCTATGGAAGGCTTGGTTGTGTGAGTCATCAAAGAAGTCTTGGTAGGAGAATACCAAGAAACTGGATCGAAGATCAGCATTTTCTTCGGAGGAACTAGATTCTACGCTCGGTCGATTTATATACCTCTTATCCAGACATCAGAAAATAACAAGGCCGAGTTCATTATGCATGCGCCAGGATCAACCTACATGTTATGATGAACCACCAGCATTCATACCAGAAGGTTTCTTTTGCCAGCTCGTGTATAGGCCACTACATAAAGGAGAGGAACCTCCACGTAAGCCACAGTCAAGCAAGAAACATCACCATGCAAGCCACATGGATGGTGGCAAAGGCAAAGTCAATGATAATGAGGTTGCTGATTGGTAGGCTCAGTTCGGATCGGGGCGGGTTTTTAACAACTAGGCGAGTTTTTCTATCCCTAATGGATTAGCTTCTCAAGCCGATCTAGATGAATACTTCAAGAACCGATTTGGGTTGACACCAGTGAAGGGTACTATCACCTATGCCAAGCCGTATTCTGAAGTGTACGATCAATTGCCACCACCACCGAAGTTTAAAGTTCCAGAATTTTCAAAGTTCAGTGGCAATGATAATACTAGTACTGTGGAGCACATCAGCCGATATTTGACACAACTGGGAATCGTAGCATCGTCTGAACATATGAAAATTTAGCTCTTCTCTTTATCTCTTACAGGCCCAGCATTTGGATGGTACATGTCATTGGCACCAGGATCCATCACAACATGGAAGAAGCTGGAAGAACTATTTCATGCAGAATTCTTCTCAGGTTCGGAGGAAGCTACTTTTTTAGATCTGATGGCAATTCACCAGCATCGAGGGTAACCTATTAATGAGTACATCCAACGGTTCAGAGAAGCCAGGAATAGGTGCTATTCTCTCCATCTGTCAGAAAAATACTTGGCTGAAATGGCGTACAATGGATTACTTTGACACATAAGAGCTGCTTATGGGCCGACTTATTTCAATTCTGTGGGTTATTTGTTATCCAAGGTTGCAGTCTATGAGCGCACTCACACGAAGCCGTATTAAGAAAAGCCGCGTAGAGCCGTCAACTTCTTGCAAGATGAAGAATCGGCTGATGAGGAAGCCATTCTAGCGTTTGTGCAGTGGGGCAGATAAAAGCAGCCATTGCCTTGTTAATGGCTCAAGCGCCCAGAAGTGCCAATCGGTTATGATTTGATGTAACCAAGACTAAGTAGATCTTTGACCTCTTACTCAAGGAGAAGTGTTTGGAGTTGAGACCGGGTCATAGAATTGCACCGGCGATAGAACTGAAGGAGCGCAAATACTGTAAGTGGCATAACACTTTTGATTCTCACAGTACAAATGACTGCAAAGTGTTGCACTAGTAGATTCAGGCCGCAATTGAGTAACGGAGGTTGGTCTACCCCAAGAGCCAAATGAAGATAGACAACACCCCGTTACCTAACATTAATATGGTCAGTACAACATTTGTCTTTCATCAATAGGAAGAGCCGATGGACCATCCTTTTGAGGAGAGACATCATTATCATTGGAAGAGAGAGAGTGATTGTAGATGGTTCTGGTGCTTGTTGACCTCGAAGCAATGAAGCGGCAGGTGAAGCAATACTATTACTAGTTGAACCCTTGGACTAAAGTAAAGGCAATGGCATATAAGCATGTATACCATCAAGGAAGAAGAATATTGTGATCAGATACTAACAGTTGACTCGGATCAGAAAGAAGTGGGGTAGGTGACCGGGTCCTCGAGCTTCTGGTCTTCTTATAGCTAGAACCTTTGGCCGGTGTTCTGTTTGTCTCATTGTGCTAGCATTTTGAACATTCACCAGAAAATATTATCTTGTCAAAAGGAGGCACTGATTTCCCGTAGAATGGTATAAAGGTCATGGGAGAATAGCTGAAAGATTCTCCTGATTCCTTGGTTGGCACTGGTCTTTCCTCACACTGTAGAGAAGAGAGTCAACAGTGGTATAGGGACTACGGTAAGAACCGTTGTAATAAAATCAAGTTACCTCTGTGGATGATGGGTTGTAAGAGGAGTCAACGCAACGAAGCATGGTGCCAAGAGGACCTCTAAATAGATGCGGCTTCCAAGATCCCCACCAATTGTCAAAACCATCCGCGGTGTACACAAATTCCATGTCACATGGGATGGGAAGGGGAAATTGAGAGAAAATGCTATATGCACGAAGAGTTAGGAGCCATTCAGTGAGATCGGCTCAGCTTTGAAACTTTTGATGAAAAATGAAGCAAGGAGAGATCTGGTTCAGACCAAATTATCGAGTAGCTATAACCGGCTAATATGATTCATAGCCGGGCTTGGTGATTCTGTTGCTTGTACTCATGTTCACAGGAAGCAGGCAAGGACAAATCATTGTGGCATATAGGCCAAGTGTCATCATCGTCAGCAAAGCTATCCAATCTAAAGGAGGGATTTTCAAAGTTTTCTGACTCTGAGTAGGCGTTGAAGGTGGCTCCGGTACGTTCATGATAAAATAATTTGAACCATTTGGCCATCTCTATTTCATCATATTTGATGCCTGGAAGCCGATATAGTGCCTAACCAAAGAGAGTACAACGTATGCTCTTGCCTGAAGAAGTGGGGAAAGATGGGTCTTGCAAACACGGGAATCTCGGGATGTACCATTGAAAGTATAATTGACACCAAATCTACGAAAACCACCAAGGGTCTCCCGATTTAATGCGTTCATTATTCAGAAGTCTACTGGTGTTCAAGGAAATATGTCGATACAATATGCCCAGAAATAGTTTTCCTAATTCAAATCTTTGACCATTAGCCAGAGCATTAGCCAAATCCAAATAATTTTTGGTTGGAGTGAGGGAAGGACCACAGAAAAGGAAGTGGTCTAACTAGAGATTTAGAAAAGCTATATGTTCTTGATGATCAACTGACCCTAAACGTTTGTTATGATGATCGATATATTGGCCCCAGTTCTTGGCTGTGGCCTTGTCCACATTCTTGTGCCTACAAACTTCCAAGGAAAAAGGACAAGGATAGGCCGAATGGACATCCAAACCTGAGATCATTATCACATCCATCGGAGTGGGGGTCATGGGGCCGAGGCCAAACAAGAAACAGTTCAGGGCATCGGACCAAAAATAGCCTATTGCTCTTAGAAGATTCTCATGCTTTTCTATTAGAGACAGAGTAAGGGAAAGAGCATCAGCTATTCCTATTTTGTGCTAGATTGATGATTCGTAATGCTTGGCTACCCGCTTATACCAGCTCACCCATTCTTCCATGGGGAATGGACAAGACCTAAGTTGGTTTGTCCAACGGTCTGGATCTGGATTTTGAGCTACAAAAGGGATTCGTTTGGTTTCAGCAGAAATTAAATCCAATGGTGTCTCGAAAGATTACGGTCCTAAACTAAAATATTTTGAAGTTAGAGATTGAGGAATCAAGATATCATTTGGCTGCATAATAACAAGAAGGGAAAGGGGAAAATGTGAATAACGCAAATATCTTTTCCTGTGCAAAAGGAAAGGCCGAAGTAAATACCTTCAGGCCAATGATTCTTTGGGGAAGCATTTTCGCCATTGACAAGCTCGTTGTGTCTGCCATGTTTGAAGAGATGAATTGTCTAGAAGGGAACGATTGGCCTAGATGGCATGAGAAAGGTGTGTGTCTCGTTTTATTAAACACAGGTGAGTTCAAAGTTTGACTCCGAAGTCGATTTTCCAAAATGAGCCGATGGAAGATCGGCCGATGCCAGAATGGAATATCGTCAGTTAAAAGTGAAAAGCCAGAATTTGATGTTGTGATATCAGATTAGCTCGTGAGGATACAGTAAAAATAAAGCCACAGTAATAGGAGACAAGATCTATTTAATATAAAGCTTCATTACTAAGGATTTTTACAAAGTGTGATACTAAGCAAAAGCTAATTAAGGGGCCAATCCCCTTTGAGCCAATGCAACGGCCTTTTTGAACCCTAATAGCTAACTGGTACTATCGAGCGATGGAGCACATCGACCGACGCCGACATTGACATCTTTACTTCTGACGGCAATGTGGACGTGACACCATTGGCGAGGACTGGGGCGATGGCTCCTTCCGCTTCTTCCCTGAGTTGTCAAACCATAGCATGTCAACTCTGCAGGTTGGGGAGTCGAAGACTACCCCTATGTCGGTGTAGCCACTGGTGATGGATGATTTAGAGTCAGTGCTGACTCTGAACTCCCACCCACCGTCATCACGGTCGGATGGCAGCTCCAGGAATGGCGGCGACTTTGGCGAGTGCTCCGGGGAAGGCCACGGCGATGGCAATGATGGTGGAGGGGGGGTCTGGGCCCCAACGAGCCAGCTAGGCCTTGTTCGCATCGGTAAGCGGCTCCTCCTCCTCCTCCTCCAAATCGGCTGCCTTGATTGGTGGCGCAGGGTCTACTCCCACTGCCGCCAAGGGAGCAAAACTCAGCAGCACGGCTGTGAAGTGTGGCAGCGATGGCGAGGAGTTCGGTGATGGCAGAGGGGCAGTAAGACTCTCTGCAGTTGACTCCATCGGCTGAAAGCTTTTTTTTTTTTGCTAAAGAAGTTGGGGCTTTTCCTACCGATGCAAGGGAAGATGGGGAAAAGATTGTAGCCAAGGTGATGGCTAAATACTACTTTGGGAAGAAGACGAAGGATCGAGTTTTGAGGAAAGAGTATGGGCCGATGTGATGGGAGTAGCGGAACCGTGTGGCTCTCCATCTTCGCTTTAACATAGCTTTGGAATAATTATTATTGCCAAAGCTAGGGGGCATGTGTTATCACCAAAATTTAGCCGATAGATATTTGGGCCAGATCGGCTGATGGGTTAAATATGTTCATCCAAGGAATAGGTGATCACAAGGGCCAATGGGCCATGTATCTTTATTTTAAGTCTTTGTACCTAGCCTAGTTTGAGTCGAGTTGGGGATAGCCCGTCATAAATAGAATTTTTAGCTATAGAAAGAGTTATGGAAAGAGTCAGACTTGTTGTCCAAGTATATGGACCTATGTTCTACGTAATGAATTGACGAGATACTTTCCCAGCAACTCATGTCTCCAATCTCTCTCGGCTCATCGCCACCCTTAACAACTAGGGTTTTCAAGGTAATCGTCATGCTGCTCTAATGGTTCTTAGATCCGTTAGGCCATTAGGGCGTGAGCCATATGGTGAACTATGTACTGAAGCATTTTTTATGGCACGGTTCACTAGTTATCTGAAAGGACATCATGTTGAGCCTAGCTTGGCCACGAGACTCATTAGTTACCTTGACAAATCTTGCTACAAGTTCTGCTTGGCACGAGATTTGTTTATGTGTCTATGCTTCATGTAGTAGACTGATCTTCATGTAGCTCATGTTATGCTACCTAATAGCTTGTTACAATCCACGACATGCCGCTGCAAGTGTGTGCACGTGACCTACCGATAGATTAGCGTAGCTTGAGAACCCTAGCTATACATGTCATAATTTATATCTGTCTAGTTGGATGGACTTCTTTGGAGGTCCAGGTTTGAAGCGGATTTGATTATACAGATCTGTTACATCATGTTTTTAGTTAGGGCTTTATATTTGCTCATCTTTAGACATGGTTTTGGCTTTTACTATATCTATTCATGCTCACTCGATGGACCATCCAATGCTTCTGCATCAGCCAATTGGAGTACATGAGAATCTCGTGGTTGCCGATCCTAGCGATCAGGCAGGAACTTGACATTTGCATCTGTTGTGTATGCTTTACAAGGAGAACAGGAGCCAACAACCGTGACCACACAACCTTCCTAGCTGCAAGGTCAAGCCAGGTGGCATGCTCGCATCACCACGCACGACCAAGATCAGCTTCCCCGCTGAGAGTCGACCGGAGCCGCACGAAAGCGAGACGAGTGCAGCAGCTTTGCGATCCCTGGCTCCCGTGTGCTTTGGGCCGAGCCTCTCCAGCAGTATTTAAGTACAACAGTGCTGAGGGGGTGTCGTGGGACACTAGGGTGTGGCTAGGTGGCTTGGATCCCTAAAGCACTGCTACAATGAAACAATGGCAAAGGCTTAGTTTAGAATTCGGATGTTTAGGACGGTAAACTGTCGCTAAGTCCAACTCATGGGTCATAGTACAACTCTAGCCAGTAGTAAAATCTATCCGAATAGTCTATGTGCACTAGTGTTGATAGGTTACTGCTTGGTATCCAAGCTAGATTTTTCATAAAAAAGATGCTTTTATATGGGAACAAATTGGTTTTGGCATATAAATGGATGTGGTTGGCTACTGGGGTAAAACCCGGTGGTAAGTGGACATGTTTTTGAGCCATAATGGACCTGCAAGTCCAGTGGCAACCTCTTTTGAAATAAAACTCTGTTTTCGTAAAGGATAGAACTTGAGAACTAAAACGAATCCTGCATACAAAATATTCTTACACAAGACTCCCTGAGCTCTAGATATGTATCTTCGATGTAGTGATAGTCTTACCCCAACTCCTTATGGAGGAAGGTGAGCTAGTGGAGTATGTATGTACTCATCCTTGCTTTGTTGATGTTTGTCAAAGAAAATGAAGTCACCATACATGTGCTTCAAGTAATGGCTATGACCTGCTTGCCAACCGTGATGTGTGCAAGTTGGGCCTACATTTTATTTTTCCACTGCTAGGTTGGGCCCGTTAGGGTGGAACTGTACCCCTCTAATGTAAGAATGTGATTACCAAACTCATAGGAATGGTAATAAAACACATTTTAGTCCAATTATGGAAGTGGGCTGCTTCACAGCGGTCAGATGCTTACCAACAGAGATACAGAAAGCCGATTTCTTTTCTGCAATTGTGTGAAGAAAATGATGAATCAGCTGATGAAGCTGATGTAGCAGTAGTCCAATATGCTCAGGGGGCAGACCCAATCCTATGTATATGGCTTAAGACACCTAAAGCTCCTGTAGGTTTTGATTTCGACACGTAGCAAGATAGAACTAATATTTGACCTATTGTTGGAGAAGAAACAGCTCAAGCTCTCAGTCGATCACAAAATCCCATCGTTTGAAGAGATCATAGGGCACAAGTAGTTGACGGTCATAATTTTACGATTTCAGCCATTAATTATCCACCGAATGAAGTAAAACATGTGAATAAATTGTACTAACACTTTCTACTAATGAGTTCCAGAAGTTGTGTACAAATGTTTGGTTGCAGGTATGAAAATACATGTAAAAAAGGTGAAAATAGGCCAAAGATCAAAGATGGGCAGCATTGGTGAAAATGCCATAGCTGTCCGGCCATATCAATGGTCGCCTAGCCACACTAGCCTCCTAGCCACACTCAAGGCCTAACACTGGTCGCCCGGCCATGAGTCTTGGCTACCCAGTCATGCATTGAGCCCGATCTGCAACGTCTTCGATCCTACATGCAAAGAAACACAACATCAAGCACATCCAACCATGAAACCAAGCATCCAATGTATCTAAAGGCTAAAAGACCATCCAACACAAGGATCAATAATGTCAGCAATCCAAGGGAAGTGCCACGCAACCAGTCGGGGAAGGACATGTGGCCACCCAGCCACCCTTCGGTCTCGTTTTGCATGTGCACCAACTATTTCAACCGCCTAAACGATGTGAGGATGCAAGATCAACCATAGGATCGACAAAGTTCACAAATCCTATGGCCAACCGACCATAGGGGGAGGCCACCTAGCCACCGACATGGCCGCAGCGAGCCACCGACTTACCCCCACAACTAGGCCAAAGATCAAGGATGGGCATCATTGGTGAAAATGTCATGGCTGCTCGGCCATATCAATGGTCGTTTGGCCACACTGGCTACCCTACCACATTGCCATGGCTGCTCGGCCATATCAATGGTCGGTCAGCCACACTGGCCGCCTAGCCACACTCAAGGCCTAACACTAGCCACCCGGCCATGAGTTTTGGCTACCCAGCCATGCATCGAGCCCGATCTGCAATGTCTTCGATCCTACATGCAAAGAAACACAACATCGAGCACATCCAACCATGAAACCAAGCATCCAATGTATCTAAAGGCTAAAAGACCATCAACACAAGGATCAATAATGTCAGCAATCCAAGGGAAGTGCCACGCAACCAGTCGTGGGAGGACATGTGGCCACCCTTCGGTCTTGTTTTGCACATGTAACAACTATTTCAACTGCCAATTGATGTGGGGATGCAAGATCAACCATAGGATCGACAAAGTTTGGCAAATCCTATGGCCACCTGGCCATTGACATGGCCTCCTGACCACCAACTTACCCCCACAACCAACCTTGGACATATATAAATATCCCCTTCACCCAGTGGGCTATAAATAGACCCTAAGAGTTCATTTGGAAAGGTGTGGAGTAGAGTTACAAGTCCTACCTTAGAGTGCTTCACTCTTTCTTAGTAGTTAGGATAGTCCTGAGAGTAAGAGTTGAGTCGAGCTTTGTCCTCAGTGTTTCTATAGTTATCTTCAAGTCTGCGGTAAAGCATTGTATCTTTGTACTCAAGTTATCTTCAATATAATTTAGTATTATATTGTAGTTCTATCTCTTACGAGTGTGGCGTACCTATCTTTGCATACTTGCTAGGCTTGGATTATGTCTACTTTGGTTATTCAATTCTTATTAGACTTTTCGGTGCTATAACTCAACCCTAGACTTAGACGCTTGGCTCTAGCGTGATCCTTTCCTCTGATCAAGCAAGATATATCATTGTTGAACACATTTATAGCATGCCATCCTCTCAAAGCCCACTCAGTGACAGTGTATGGTGTGCCTGTGTATCCCAGGCCGTCATTCGGAAGGCCTGTAGGTGTTAGCTAGACTTTGTTTTGATGGTCAACTATCTACCCCTTAGCCCCTCGAGACTCTAGAATTTCGCTCGATGCAAGACCCTATGTGGCGGAACCGTCGATTTAATCTGAGCTAAGGACGCCTATCACCACATGGCTTGCAGCGCACTTAGAATGAATCAAACCCGGTTGTCCGTAGAGCTACCCAGAGGGCACTCGATGAAACCATCACCCAAGGATACCGACATCACACACATCCAGCCCTCGATGGAGCCACAACAGTTACATAATCATAGGCAGTTGATAGTGAAAATAAGATAAAGTTATTACAAACCAAGTTGAATTCGAATACATGTTCAAATCAAAATAGCAGAAGCATTTGTTCAAAAGAGATCTCGCAGCGGAATACATAGTACTATACAAGTGTAATGCAGCGGAAAGTAAGATACCGAGACATGACATCGATCCCACCGTTGTCATTCTCGATTACACAGTACCTGAAAGAAAAATTTCAACAACAAACGATGAGTACATGGGGTACTCGTAGGACTTATCCATGGGTAGTAGAAATCTGACACATTTGAGATTATGCAAGGCTTTTTGTGGACAAACTTCTAACCCGCATGAGCTTACTAAGAGTGAGTCCTTACTTTCCAGTTTGTTTAAGCTCCATTAATTCAGCATGGTTATCATTAATTTACAAGTAACGTAACATATGATAAGAACATAAAGTAACTTGCAGCAAAGTAAACGTACAAGTACAAACATGTAATATTGAAAACATGATACTAGCATTCTCATACCTAGTGAGCATCCTCCCACCTCTGGCTAAGCACACCTGCCACCTCTGGCTTGCAGTGCGGTTAGACCGAACTAAACCCGGTCGTCCGTCGAGAGTCATTCGACTCCCGATATTACCTTTCCCAGAGGAACCGACATCATACACATCCGACTCACGATGGAGCCACAACAGAAACATCATCACAGGCAGTTAAACAGCCTAAAAGTAGATTTATTTACAAACCAGTTTTTACATAAAATACCAGTCCAACATAATATTATACGGTGGCAAGTTTGAAAGTTTCTCGCAGCGGAAAGTATAAGTTTATGTCTCCATGTTATCACCAAAAGTTTTGCATTGGAGGTACAACATCGAGCCCACCGATGTTGTCCTCGTGCCACTTAGTCACTTCATCCTACATGAGGGCATGCCCCGCCTCCAACACAGGCGCAAACCATGAATTCCATACCTGCGCTCAAAATGTGGGGCAAACCCTGAGTACTAATTACTCAGTAGGTCTTAATGGATTTGGCTTACGGTTGACGCGAAGCAGCTTACTAGCAAGTTGATCCTTAGCCTTTAGTTTTAAACAACTACTTAGTTAGTATAAACAACAAGTTTCATTGTCTGCATGATTACCAACATAAAAGTAAGTCTTTGCAAGATAACAACTCAGCTCAAACATGTAGTATTCCAAAAACCATGAGTATTAAGCACCGAGAGTTTAAGTAATTACTACGTTGCCCGTGTGCATTATCAGCATTCCCACACCTGGTGGGCATCAGCGATTCGAATCGATTTTTAATTCCCGGGAATAACTATCATGCCAGGGGTATATGCTTACTAGCCATCGCGTTCCCACATATAGCCCCAATCTTAACCTGCCTCGTCCCAAGTTCGATTCACTCCCGCCTAGCCCCCGGGTTGTGCCCTCATGATGAGCCTGCCGACATCTCGGTCTCCCCGTCATGAGTACCAAGCTCCCCTGGGCCACCTTCCTCTCAACCAGCGGGTAGGAACGTGTCTCTGTGCTTCGGACGAGCCCAGGAAAGACTTCTCCGGTCCCATATCCCGGATAAGCACTCTAGCAATGTTATGCCGACAGCAGGCGAACAGCGAACGGGCCTTATACGACTCGGGCGGAGTCCAGGTACGACATCATGAATAGTTAATACTGAAATAAAATCTCCGCCCGGTCTCCATTTACTTCATGAGCATCAAATATAAGTGATATGACTGTAAGTTTTTGAAATTTTGAAACACCTACGTGACGAGTACACACACTCGTGTCTACTCGTACCTAGCAAATTCTAGGCATACTCGTCCTACGAACTCTAGGTATAGGTGCTAGGGCCAAGGCGGCCAGGAAGTCTAATGCAATTGGTTCCAAACAATTCCTAATGCATATGCGTAATCATCAAGTATAATTTATTTGCTGGGTAGAGTATGATCCTGCCTACCTTCTTCACTAGGGTCAGTAGCTTCCTCCGGAGCGTAGTCGGGTTCCTGCTGCTGGCCCTCTGGTTCCTGGTGCAACTCCTCTTCGGGTTCCTCCGCGACGGTTTGGTTCGGCGGTGGTTCTTCGTTCGCGGACTCTATATGCATGACATGATGCGAGTAGAACATATATTAGTGCAATGCTTGCTTTATGATGTGAGCGTAATGCAGTAAATCAGTGAATTTATCATTCATGGTATAAAGTTATGCATATTGGGCGAAAGTTGTTTCGTACTAAGAAATCGTACAAGCCATCATTTACGACAGCTTTGCTTGTCACATAAAATAACGTGGTGTGTGACTGAGTTGCATCGATTTATGCGAAAAGATCGATGTCTACTACCATCTAGAACTCTTTTATGCTATAAGGAGCACAATAAACTAGGTATAACCATTTAGAACCTAATTTTTATATAAACAACCTTTTTTTTTCATTTATTTCCATGCTAAAAACACATGTAGGGGCAAAATGGTAATTAGCAGTGGTCATTTGAGCTACCCAAAATTTTCATAGAGTCTACACAGAATAAGAAGGTCTCTGACCAAATTTCACAATTTTTGGAGTTCATTTTAGCCATCTTTTCTATTTATTAAGGTTTTTCATGCTTGCACAAAAGCAGGGGCAAAACTGTCTTTTCCTACTCAACCATCATACCCATTCTGTAGATCTATTTATTAGGAACAAAATGCAACAAAGTTTGCTATTTTTGGATTTTTATACACTTTACTATGATTTTTCAAAGTTTCAGCCCCTTTTAAAAGCATTTTAATCGAAATTAAACAGATCCAGGACCTATCTGTAAATTTCTATAGCTTCTGAGGGTTCCTGTGCAAGATTTACAAGACTCAGTATACAGTGCTCGGTATGGAAACGTAAAACTGTTAAACCCGGAGGACGGTATCGCAAAAAGTCCGTCTTCCTCCTCCCGTCGTCTTCCTCCTCGCGACGGGAGGGGGAGCTCCGGCGGCGCGCGGCCAATCTCGGCCCTGCGGGGCTCGGGAGCTCGCCGCGGAGTGCCGGGGAGAGAGAGGAGAAGACGGGGAGCTTTACCCACTACCTCAGACGGCGGGGGACATCGCGGGGAGGGTCGGCGACGAATGCCCCTGGCCGGCGAGGTCCGGCGGTGCAATACGCCGAAGTGGGAGGGTCTCGGGCGACGCGGTCTAGACGGAAAGGTAGAGTCGAGGGCGGCGAAGCTCGGCGTGGTGACGGTTGAGCTCGGGAGCGGCCGGAGGTGGCTGGGGGCGAGCTCGCGGTGCGTCGGCAATGGCGGACGCGCGGGGAGGAAAGGGGAAAAACAGAAAATCTCGAGTTCGGGAAGGAGAACCCGAGATATAGGGCCGGCCTCGCCCTCGCCCCAGTGGCGCGTCGCGCGCGCGCTGTCCGCGCACGGCAGTGGCGCGTGGCCGCGGCGGCCGGGACGGCCGGCGCGTGGCCACGGCCGCTCGGCGCGCAGCGCCGCGTGGGCGCGCGCGGGCGGGGAGAGAAAGGAGAGGCGCGTGGGTGAACCCGGTCTATGGACCACGGTGGCTGACAGGTGGGGCCATTCCTAGGAACTGTGAGTACGGTGTATGGACTCGGTGCATCGAGTGAGGGAGCGGGGAAGAGTCGTCGGTGCGCTGGCGCGGGCGGGGCTGACAGGTGGGTCCCGCCTGTCATACAGACGAGAAAATAAAAGAAAAACGAAAAAGATAAACCCCCTTTGACCAGCTGATTAGGTTTCTGAATTTTGCAAATTTGACCAATTTAGAAGCCGAATTTGAAAAAGACCCAATTGAATGAAATGTTGTGCATTTTGAAATATACAACTTTGTCAAAAGGACCTATACCAGATTCCAAATTTAAAATGATTTAAATTTGAAAATAACTTGCTGACTCCTGTTTGACCAATTAAAACCCCCAACTTGAAAATTATAAAAGTCCATTTTAGGTGCATTTTCATGAAAGGTGAACTATACCAAAGTTGCATAGAATCTCATGATCTACAACTTTGGTATTCATGACATGGCAAGATTTTGAATTTTGTTTCACAAAATTTTGAATTTACCAAACAGGGCTGACTTTGGCAAAAGTCACATTTTCACATAAAATGACCCAAAACTAGATTTCAACCTTCATGCATGCCAAAGCACCAAATACCAAAGTCATTCCTTATGGGATTACCTACAAGTTTGGTATGTAAGGTTTTATGAGAAACACAATGGCCTTAAAGTTATATCCACAATTCAAACACAGCTTTTTTTGAAAACTAGGTTTAGTTGCTCAATTGACCTAGTTTATGCATGCTTTTCAAGATAAAAGACCTTGGAAAAGATGTCAACATGCTAATGATTTTAGTGTAATGCATTTGAGATGCCTAGGGCATCACAACCCACCCCCCTTAAAGAAATCTCGTCCCGAGATTTTTGAAGTGTCGTGGGTGGTTAAATGGGTTGTAGTTAGTGTTGGGCGTACATATTGAGTTTAGACCCAGAAGTTAAGAAGTTAAACTGTTATAACGTACCGAGTTGAGGTGGATGGCAGAAAACCAGGGTACTTAGTGTGTAGGTATTCTTCTTGCTCCCATGTGGCTTCTTCTTCGGAATGATTACTCCACTGAACTTTGTAAAAATTGATTGTTTTCCGACGGGTCGATCTTTGTTTTTGATCGAGGATTTTTATGGGATGTTCTTCGTATGTGAGATCTGATTCCATCTGAACTTGAGAGGTATCTATCACTTTCTCCGGCACTCTTAAGCACTTCTTTAGTTGGGAGACGTGAAACACATCATGAACTGCAGCCAGATGTGGTGGTAGTTCTAAGCGATAAGCGACGGCTCCGCACTTTTCAATGATCTTGAATGGACCGACGTACCTCGGTGCTAACTTTCCTTTCACCCCAAACCGTTGTACCCCTTTCATCGGAGATACTTTGAGATACACATGATCTCCCTCAACAAAGACTAGTGGCCTCCTCCTTTTATCCGAGTAACTTTTCTGTCTGGACTGTGCTCTTTTGAGATGGTGGTGTATGAGTTTCACTTGTTCTTCGGCTTCTACCACTAAATCAGGGCCAAAG
Organism: Paspalum vaginatum; assembly: GCA_030272315.1. Lineage (NCBI taxonomy): Eukaryota > Viridiplantae > Streptophyta > Magnoliopsida > Poales > Poaceae > Paspalum > Paspalum vaginatum. The sequence continues at coordinate 30,466,761 of CM059020.1, read as the reverse complement.
GTAACACGCTCTCCTGGTTCAGACCAGTTTAGTGGTGTTCTGCATCTCCTACCATAAAGAGCTTCGAAAGGAGCCATTTCCAAGCTCTTTTGATAGCTATTGTTATAAGCGAACTCTGCCAGGGGAAGGCATTCATCCCACTTAGTGGAATATGTCAGTGCACAAGCCCTTAACATATCTTCTAGAATTTGATTCACTCTTTCTACTTGACCACTGGTTTGAGGGTGGTATGCCGAACTTCGAATTACAGCGGTTCCGAGAGCAGATTGCAAATGCTCCCAGAAGCGGGAAACGAACAGAGAACCCCTATCTGAGGTGATAGTTCGCGGGACCCCGTGTAAGGATAGGATCTTGGAAAGGTACAACTCAGCGTACTGCTTTGCTCGATAGGTGGTCTTGACTGGAATGAAATGAGCAGATTTCGTGAACCTATCGATAATTACCCATACGGAATCATATCCTTTTTGGGTACGAGGTAAACCCACAATGAAATCCATGTGTATATCCTCCCATTTCCACGCTGGGACATCTAGTGGTTGAAGCATTCCAGCGGACTTTAAGTGATCAGCTTTTACTTTCTTACATACGTCACACTCGGATACGTACTTGGCGATCTCTCGTTTCATGCGGGTCCACCAAAACTTTTGCTTCAAGTCTTGGTACATCTTATTGCTGCCCGGATGTATCGTGAGTATTGAGGAGTGTGCTTCGTCTAGTATTCTCTTCCTCAACTCCATGTCCTTGGGCACCACTAGACGATTCTTGAACCACAGGACGCCTTGGTCATCAAGTGTGAAACACGCCTTCTTCTCTTCACTAATACCTTCACGGATATATGCCATACCCTTATCTTGCTTTTGTGCTTCTATGATTTGTGACTTGATTGTGGGCTCAATAATGACATTATAGAGTTCCGCATGCTGTCCTGGAGGTGTTTCAATGTCACTCATTTCACAGCAGATTACTCTTGCTGTAGGTCGGACTTCTATCACATTGCAATGGGCTTTTCGGCTTAGTGCATCTGCCACCACATTGGCTTTGCCTGGGTGGTAGTGTATCTCCAGATCATAATCTTTTATCAGCTCTAACCATCGTCTCTGCCTCATATTGATTTCGGGTTGGGTGAAAATATATTTGAGACTCTTGTGGTCAGTGTAGATGTGACATGTGTTGCCTAACAGATAGTGTCTCCATATTTTTAGTGCATGAACCACTGCAGCCAACTCAAGGTCATGTGTTGGGTAGTTGGCTTCATGTTTCCACAGTTGGCGAGAGGCATAAGCAATTACTCTTCCTTCTTGCATCAAGACACAACCAAGCCCATTACCGGAGGCATCACAGTACACCTCAAAAGGCTTGGTAATATCTGGTTGAGCTAGCACTGGTGCTGAGGTTAACAATTTCTTCAAAGTTTGGAAAGCTTCTTCACATTTCGGATTCCAAAGGAACTTGGCATTTTTCTTGGTCAAAGAGGTCATAGGTTTTGCGATTTTGGAGAAATCTTTGATAAAGCGGCGGTAGTAGCCCGCTAAACCAAGAAAACTCCAGATTTCAGTCACGGTCTCTGGTTGTTTCCAATTTAGCACATCTTCTACTTTGTTAGGGTCAACTGCGACTCCCTTTTCAGATAGTACGTGACCCAAGAAACTCACTTCTTTCAGCCAGAATGCACACTTGCTAAACTTGGCATAAAGCTTATGCTCTCTGAGCCGAGTGAGCACGACCCTCAAATGTTCTTCATGTTCTTTTTCATTTTTGGAGTAGATTAGTATGTCATCTATGAATACTACCACGAACTTATCGAGTTCATTCATGAACACCGAGTTCATCATATACATGAAGAAAGCCGGTGCGTTGGTTAACCCAAATGACATGACCAAATACTCATATAAACCATATCTGGTAGAGAATGCTGTCTTGGGTACGTCCTCTTCTCTAATCTTCATCTGATAGTAGCCAGACCTTAGGTCAATTTTAGAAAAGACCTTAGCCCCGGCTAACTGATCAAATAGAATGTCGATGTGTGGCAGTGGGTATTTGTTTTTGACGGTCACTGCATTCAGTGGCCGATAGTCAACGCACAATCTTTTCCCACCATGATCCTTTTTCTCAACAAAGAGAGCTGGACAACCCCACGGTGATGAACTAGGCCTAATGAACCCTTTGTCTAATTGTTCTTGTAGCTGTACTTTCAATTCCTTCAAATCATCAGGTGGCATCCTGTATGGTCTTTTTGACACAGGTGCCGTACCTGGAACGAGCTCAATGACAAATTCTACATCCCGTTTTGGTGGTAGTCCCGGAAGTTCTTCTGGAAATACGTCCAGGAATTCACACACTACTGGTATCTTTTTAACCTCTTGTAGTTCAGTCGCATTGACCGTGGGGGTCATGTGTTTTTGGTTTGGCATGTGTATCTGTATAGCCTTACCACTTACGCCTGACTTTAATTGTATTGTCCTGCTGCTAACATCCAGGACTGCATCGTGTTCTTTCATCCAATTCATACCTAAAATAATATCAATCCCCTGGTGTGGTAGTACCACGGGGTTGATGATAAAATTTTCTGTGCCAATGCTCAGCTTAAGCTGTCTAACCCCCAAACTGGTTTCAATAGGTGATCCCGGTGCTGTAATTTGATAATTTTCTTTCAACTTGTACATTTTTATCCCAAGCCTCAATGCATATGTTTTACTGATAAAAGTATGTGTAGCTCCAGAATCAAATAACACGACGGTCGGTTGACCGTTGATTATGAACATACCAGCAAGCACCGGTTCTCCGGCGGAAATCTGATCCATGTGCACATAGTGCACGCGACCCATCTTGGGCATGGGTCCCTTCGGCTTGCTCTGTTGACTTCCACCAGCTGGGGTAGGACCCTGTATCTTGCGGGGTGCCCTACAGTCACGACTGAAGTGACCTATCTTGCCGCAGTTAAAGCATGGAGCACCCGGTCCCGGAACAATGGGGGTACGGGGAGCTGGCAACTGTGTGGGTGCTCGATAGATGGGGTACTGTTGCTGCGGTGCTGCCCGATGGATCCACCTTGGTTGGTTGGGTCGGACCACATAGCGAGACTGCTGATAATTTTGCTGTTGAGGTCTGTATGCGGTCTTCTGCTTCTGTGAAGGGCCCGTCGCTGATGTGTTGGTTATCCTTTTGCGCTTCTGATCCTCGTTAGCAGCACGGAGACGATTCTCCATGTTAAGAGCAGTGTCTACCAGCTCAGTGAAGCTCTGGTAGCGCCGTGCTAAGTGAGTCCGGAGGGTAGGGTCAAGGCCCTCTAGGAGTCTCTCGGCCCGCTCCGGCTCAGTAGTAACATCTCTCGGAGCATACTGTGAGAGGTGGATAAAGATCTGTACATATTGCATCACGGTTCTATTGCCCTGCCTGAGGTCTTGGAACTCACGACGCTTTTGCTCCATCAAACTTGCCGGGATGTAGTGAGCCCGGAAAGCTTGTCGGAACTCCTCCCATGTGGGCTCATGGCCCTCTTCCTGCATGGCGAGGAAAGTGGCATACCACGCTCCCGCAGGCCCATGAAGAAGCTGAGCAGCAAATCGAGCCTTCTCTCGCTCATTGATCCCTGGCAGAAGGGTAAACTTGGACTGGACAGTGCGAAGCCAGTCGTCTGCCGCCAGTGGCTCTGGGCAGTTGGTGAAGACCGGGGGTCGCAGCCCCTCGAAGTCCTGGTAAGTAATGCCACGTGGCCTGTACTCCCGCGGCTGTTGTTGCCCACGGGCTTGACGGTCTTCTGCTAATAACCGAATCAGCTCAGCTTGTTGGACCACCAAAGTGGCCAGCTCCGGCGGGGGTGGAGCGCCTTGCGCTGACTGCCCTGATGACTGCCCCGTGCGAGTGTTCACCATCTGCAAAATGGAATCATATGGGTTCAGCCCAATAGCCCATGTGCAGAAATACGGTGACAGCAAGATCACAGGACTTTAGGCAATTTGTGAGCACAGGTAAACTTGTAACAAAACAGTTAGACTTTATCTTTCAAGGCCAAGCTTAACGACATCGCATCATTCGCATCTTCCATGCGCACTCAACAGTTACTTCAACCATACTTATAAAGTCTTAAAAACTAAAGGTTTACTTAGTACACACATGGGCCATCTCATCCATCACATCGGAACACTAACTTCAGGTTCTACATCGGGTTACATGACGTACATAAGTGAGTTCTCTCGACCTCACCACTGTTTAGTACAGTCATGATGTACTGCACGGAGCGATATAGTATAAAACATCGCTCACAACGTGCACCATTTACAAAAGGCTTCATCACTCAATGCCATTGCCAAACTCTCTAACGCCCGTTACGCGCGTCAGACACCATGCTGCCCTCATCCTCCACCACAGGGGCAACTGAAGGGTCCGGCTCGTACTGCGCTAGGCGCTGCTGTGCCTCGGCCAACTCTGCCTCCAGCTCCTCAATACGGTCCTGAGCATACATGTGCTGGTCGCGGTAGTGGGAGACACGGTCCTCAGCACGGAGATACATCCCGTGTACGCTGTGAGCAAACTGCATGGTCGCAGCATAGGGCCTGGTGTCAATCCGCTCCTCCAGCATGTTGTGACGACGGAGCCACTCGTCGTCGTAACCGTCGGTGGGGAGGTAGCGAAGCACTGACATCCCTGCTGCTCCCGAGGAGCTGAGTGAAGTGATGGCTGCTAGGGTGACCTTGTCGTAAGCGTCCTCCTCATTGGCCCCGTAGACGGTGAGCGTCTGCCGGACCGCGGTGTGGCTCGAAGGAAGGACAACACTGGCCATGCAGTGTCCCTCCGCGTGCACTGTCTGCACTGAGAAGAAAGGGCACGGCCTGCGCCTCATCTCACGCAGAGCCCGACAAAGGATCTGCGCAAGGCCGTTCTCCTCACGGCAACGGGTGTGAACCATCCCATTCTCAAGCTGAGGAGGGGTGTGGGTCACTGGTGGGAGGGGAGCAGCCCTTCCCTCCTGTATGCGAAGTCCCCTCGCACTGGTGGCTTTGCGGGCGGTTTGCTTGGTCCTGGCCATCTGTTTTTAAGTAAGAGACCTTAATCAGTGATAAGCATAGGTTGCATATAAGTTTAACGGTTAAGTGGGTGATGGGTGCGGAAAACATCATTGGACTTTCATTTTACTTATTTGTCTTTTAGCGATAAACCCCCAAGTATGAACAAATAAGAATAAACATGATGCATGACTCGTCCTATTCGATCTCACATCACACACCTTATGTATAATGTATATATCTAACGAGTATCCGGTGACATATGTGCACGGCACTCTCTAATGCAACTAGTCGTTCTCTATTCGTTCTTAATTTCGCACGTGGTTAGTGTACCTGCAGAAAAATGCATGCTCATACCATCATCATCACCATGACCAATCATTACCACTCTAACCCTAGAAGTGGCATCCACGATTTTCTTTAAGCTACGTCTGGTGGACGACGTAGTAGCGCCATTTCTCTCAACACACCCAGTCTTCCTCCAGTACTGGGGAATTGCTGGGGAGAGAAACGGTGGCCAACAAGATCTAGCTAAAATTTTTGGTTGAAGGAGAAGTGGTCACGAAACACTCCAATAGCGTGACCACCCCCCTTAAAAAGTTCTGCCCTATCAGCATGAATGCAGGGTTCGCAACAGTCCGCAAATCCCAATAGCGCTCCACCAGTACTGGGGATGGCTATGGCCGAAATGTTGTTTCCCAAAGCGCCGAATATGCACATGAGTTCTATCTAGGTCAGAAGGTTAGCGATGTCACCTGGCATTTCACTAACATCCTTAATAGGGGCATATCGATACTCTCACTTTTCAAATACTTTGAAAAAGGGTTTTCGAAAATAGGTTTGCAAATCAAAACTGGATGATATGTCTGTTGTCTGTGTATGATCGGCTCTGATACCAGCTGTGGCGGAACCGCCGATTTAATCCGGGCTAAGCACACCTGCCACCTCTGGCTTGCAGTGCGGTTAGACCGAACTAAACCCGGTCGTCCGTCGAGAGTCATTCGACTCCCGATATTACCTTTCCCAGAGGAACCGACATCATACACATCCGACTCACGATGGAGCCACAACAGAAACATCATCACAGGCAGTTAAACAGCCTAAAAGTAGATTTATTTACAAACCAGTTTTTACATAAAATACCAGTCCAACATAATATTATACGGTGGCAAGTTTGAAAGTTTCTCGCAGCGGAAAGTATAAGTTTATGTCTCCATGTTATCACCAAAAGTTTTGCATTGGAGGTACAACATCGAGCCCACCGATGTTGTCCTCGTGCCACTTAGTCACTTCATCCTACATGAGGGCATGCCCCGCCTCCAACACAGGCGCACACCATGAATTCCATACCTGCGCTCAAAATGTGGGGCAAACCCTGAGTACTAATTACTCAGTAGGTCTTAATGGATTTGGCTTACGGCTGACGCGAAGCAGCTTACTAGCAAGTTGATCCTTAGCCTTTAGTTTTAAACAACTACTTAGTTAGTATAAACAACAAGTTTCATTGTCTGCATGATTACCAACATAAAAGTAAGTCTTTGCAAGATAACAACTCAGCTCAAACATGTAGTATTCCAAAAACCATGAGTATTAAGCACCGAGAGTTTAAGTAATTACTACGTTGCCCGTGTGCATTATCAGCATTCCCACACCTGGTGGGCATCAGCGATTCGAATCGATTTTTAATTCCCGGGAATAACTATCATGCCAGGGGTATATGCTTACTAGCCATCGCGTTCCCACATATAGCCCCAATCTTAACCTGCCTCGTCCCAAGTTCGATTCACTCCCGCCTAGCCCCCGGGTTGTGCCCTCATGATGAGCCTGCCGACATCTCGGTCTCCCCGTCATGAGTACCAAGCTCCCCTGGGCCACCTTCCTCTCAACCAGCGGGTAGGAACGTGTCTCTGTGCTTCGGACGAGCCCAGGAAAGACTTCTCCGGTCCCATATCCCGGATAAGCACTCTAGCAATGTTATGCCGACAGCAGGCGAACAGCGAACGGGCCTTATACGACTCGGGCGGAGTCCGGGTACGACATCATGAATAGTTAATACTGAAATAAAATCTCCGCCCGGTCTCCATTTACTTCATGAGCATCAAATATAAGTGATATGACTGTAAGTTTTTGAAATTTTGAAACACCTACGTGACGAGTACACACACTCGTGTCTACTCGTACCTAGCAAATTCTAGGCATACTCGTCCTACGAACTCTAGGTATAGGTGCTAGGGCCAAGGCGGCCAGGAAGTCTAATGCAATTGGTTCCAAACAATTCCTAATGCATATGCGTAATCATCAAGTATAATTTATTTGCTGGGTAGAGTATGATCCTGCCTACCTTCTTCACTAGGGTCAGTAGCTTCCTCCGGAGCGTAGTCGGGTTCCTGCTGCTGGCCCTCTGGTTCCTGGTGCAACTCCTCTTCGGGTTCCTCCGCGACGGTTTGGTTCGGCGGTGGTTCTTCGTTCGCGGACTCTATATGCATGACATGATGCGAGTAGAACATATATTAGTGCAATGCTTGCTTTATGATGTGAGCGTAATGCAGTAAATCAGTGAATTTATCATTCATGGTATAAAGTTATGCATATTGGGCGAAAGTTGTTTCGTACTAAGAAATCGTACAAGCCATCATTTACGACAGCTTTGCTTGTCACATAAAATAACGTGGTGTGTGACTGAGTTGCATCGATTTATGCGAAAAGATCGATGTCTACTACCATCTAGAACTCTTTTATGCTATAAGGAGCACAATAAACTAGGTATAACCATTTAGAACCTAATTTTTATATAAACAACCTTTTTTTTTCATTTATTTCCATGCTAAAAACACATGTAGGGGCAAAATGGTAATTAGCAGTGGTCATTTGAGCTACCCAAAATTTTCATAGAGTCTACACAGAATAAGAAGGTCTCTGACCAAATTTCACAATTTTTGGAGTTCATTTTAGCCATCTTTTCTATTTATTAAGGTTTTTCATGCTTGCACAAAAGCAGGGGCAAAACTGTCTTTTCCTACTCAACCATCATACCCATTCTGTAGATCTATTTATTAGGAACAAAATGCAACAAAGTTTGCTATTTTTGGATTTTTATACACTTTACTATGATTTTTCAAAGTTTCAGCCCCTTTTAAAAGCATTTTAATCGAAATTAAACAGATCCAGGACCTATCTGTAAATTTCTATAGCTTCTGAGGGTTCCTGTGCAAGATTTACAAGACTCAGTATACAGTGCTCGGTATGGAAACGTAAAACTGTTAAACCCGGAGGACGGTATCGCAAAAAGTCCGTCTTCCTCCTCCCGTCGTCTTCCTCCTCGCGACGGGAGGGGGAGCTCCGGCGGCGCGCGGCCAATCTTGGCCCTGCGGGGCTCGGGAGCTCGCCGCGGAGTGCCGGGGAGAGAGAGGAGAAGACGGGGAGCTTTACCCACTACCTCAGACGGCGGGGGAGATCGCGGGGAGGGTCGGCGACGAATGCCCCTGGCCGGCGAGGTCCGGCGGTGCAATACGCCGAAGTGGGAGGGTCTCGGGCGACGCGGTCTAGACGGAAAGGTAGAGTCGAGGGCGGCGAAGCTCGGCGTGGTGACGGTTGAGCTCGGGAGCGGCCGGAGGTGGCTGGGGGCGAGCTCGCGGTGCGTCGGCAATGGCGGACGCGCGGGGAGGAAAGGGGAAAAACAGAAAATCTCGAGTTCGGGAAGGAGAACCCGAGATATAGGGCCGGCCTCGCCCTCGCCCCGGTGGCGCGTCGCGCGCGCGCTGTCCGCGCACGGCAGTGGCGCGTGGCCGCGGCGGCCAAGACGGCCGGCGCGTGGCCACGGCCGCTCGGCGCACAGCGCCGCGTGGGCGCGCGCGGGCGGGGAGAGAAAGGAGAGGCGCGTGGGTGAACCCGGTCTATGGACCACGGTGGCTGACAGGTGGGGCCATTCCTAGGAACTGTGAGTACGGTGTATGGACTCGGTGCATCGAGTGAGGGAGCGGGGAAGAGTCGTCGGTGCGCTGGCGCGGGCGGGGCTGACAGGTGGGTCCCGCCTGTCATACAGACGAGAAAATAAAAGAAAAACGAAAAAGATAAACCCCCTTTGACCAGCTGATTAGGTTTCTTAATTTTGCAAATTTGACCAATTTAGAAGCCGAATTTGAAAAAGACCCAATTGAATGAAATGTTGTGCATTTTGAAATCTACAACTTTGTCAAAAGGACCTATACCAGATTCCAAATTTAAAATGATTTAAATTTGAAAATAACTTGCTGACTCCTGTTTGACCAATTAAAACCCCCAACTTGAAAATTATAAAAGTCCATTTTAGGTGCATTTTCGTGAAAGGTGAACTATACCAAAGTTGCATAGAATCTCATGATCTACAACTTTGGTATTCATGACATGGCAAGATTTTGAATTTTGTTTCACAAAATTTTGAATTTACCAAACAGGGCTGACTTTGGCAAAAGTCACATTTTCACATAAAATGACCCAAAACTAGATTTCAACCTTCATGCATGCCAAAGCACCAAATACCAAAGTCATTCCTTATGGGATTACCTACAAGTTTGGTATGTAAGGTTTTATGAGAAACACAATGGCCTTAAAGTTATATCCACAATTCAAACACAGCTTTTTCTGAAAACTAGGTTTAGTTGCTCAATTGACCTAGTTTATGCATGCTTTTCAAGATAAAAGACCTTGGAAAAGATGTCAACATGCTAATGATTTTAGTGTAATGCATTTGAGATGCCTAGGGCATCACACCTGGGCCAGGCGTTCGGCCCACGGGAACGGCCACTCACCCGACTCAGGCCCACTGTTGGCCCATCTCCTGAATCCACGCCATGAGGAGCCAGGGGATATCTATCCCCCATAAGTCCCTAAGGCTCGAGTCAATTTAGAGGTCAATTGACTCGAGACTCCCACAACCAACTAGAGATCCGAGTGAAGCATCTCGCTGAGTCAACTTTCATATCTCTCCAATGGTTTCACCGACTAGGTGCACCCATTGGGTGTAGCCCCCGAGCTTTAAGCTGACTTGAGCATCAATCAGCATAAAGATCTAGACTGAACCAATTGCCCTTGATAACTCCATCTCTAGATCATCTGTGTTCTCGAATCATTGGTTGCACCGACTAGGTGCACCTAATGGGTATAGCCCCCGAGCTTCAGCTTGACTTGAGTATCAATCAACTTGAAGGTCCCAACAATCTGAAATTTTGAAAGTACACATTCCTTCCCGAATCAATCACTGCATTGTTTCAATGGTTGCACTGACTAGGTTCACCCATTGGGTGTAGCCCCCGAGCTTCATGTTGACTTGAGTAACAATCATCTTGAAGGTCCAAAGAGCTCTCCCAACTCAACACTGCCCGACTGAAGTCTTCAGGCCTTTGTCTTAATCAGAAAGAACTTACAAAAAAAATTCCCCACCCATTGGGTGTATACCGAGAAACTGCCAGTAAAACGAAGAGCCATTCCTTTCTATGCCGCATATGCTTTTCCCTTGAAAACCCAACCATTCATGGATCCAACCCTCTTGATTCATCTTGTCTACGGATCACCTCCACGTGTCCATCCGAATACCAAACGCCATCATTATACGCGGACTTGCAGAAACCGAAGTGGCACCTCACCTGCTATATAACTGAAGCCAGAACCCATCCATCAATCACACTTCCATTGCCTTACACACGCATAAGATTCCACAAGCCCTGAGTTCTCCGATTCGAAGGACGAGATCTTCGCCGGCGGTTTCGGCGTAGAGGACCCTCCTAGCAACGCCGAGCCCTTGAGCGATAGCGACGACAACGGCGACGTCAAAGGGAAGGCGCCACCGGAGGAAGCAAGCGAAGACTCCGATGCCAACTCCAACTAGTACAATTGGAAGGAGAAGGCAATGCTCTGGGGCCTGAACTACCCCGGTCTCGATGGCCCTAGCGATGAGGACAGCGATGAGGAGGAGGATGATGACGACGACGACGACGACAACGACGACAACAGAGACGATGATGCCGACGACGATGATGGCAGCAGTAGCGACAAGGATGCTGTTCTACCCCCCAAGAAGCGCCGCCGTGTCGGCTATTAGGCTATGATTTTAGTGTAATTACCAATGTAGTACCATAGAAGAATCTCATGTATCTGTAGTTCCATCTTTGTAATGAATCTCGCCTTTCTTAATGAATGCTTTTAAGTTTCAGCTTGCTCATGAATTTGGCCTTGCAAAGTGAAATCTACTCTTTCTATGAACAATCCATGTCATACTGCTTAGAAATAGTCTACGCATTGAAATCCGTACCATCAAATGAAAACTGCGAGCCCCCGAGCCAAACGAATCATCTGGAATATAACTGCCACTAAATATCGACAAGTAACTAATAACCGAGTCAATTTATCCTACTGAATGACGTCCGACTGAATCCATGTGGTCTGTGAAAAATCCACTCTGACTGAATTCGCGCCGGCTGATAGGATGTTGACGCCATGAACTTCCTTAAAGAAAACAGAACCCCTCAATTTAACGCCGTCGAGTATTAAAGAAGACCAATACCCTAACGGTTCCTCCCACTCGAATCCGCATTCTCAACAACTGCATTTACTCCGCCACCATCGTCACCAGATTCGAAATCCTTATCCCAAAACTTCCAACCGAGCACCAGAATCCTTCGCACCCATGGCTCCGAAGCAGAAGATGATCAGTGAACATGGAAACACCAGCGAAGGGCTTCCACACGACGAAAACCAGCCAATCCCGTCGCCATTTTTGGCATTCCATATGTCATCCATTTCTGAATCTCATCTGAATCACCATGTAAGGATGGGAGTTCTTCCTCCCAAGGAGTTGGGTGGATGGAGAGATTGCGAAGGTGAAAAAGTCCCCACAGAAGATACCTATGAGTCCTTAGTTTTTGCCCCTTTCTTTGTCTGCGGCTTAGGATTGCCCCTCTATTCTTTTGCCCACTGTTTACTGAACTTCTATTGCATTGATTTGTCCCACTTGAATTCCAATTCAATTCTCCAAATTTCAATTTTTATTCACTTGTGCGAAGCTTTTCATGGGATTGCTCCCCATTTTGGTCTTTGGAAGTATCTGTACCACTGCAAGCCTGGCACCTGAGACAAAGTGCTGCAAGTAGTTGGAGGAGCTAGCCTAGAACTGCGTAGAGGACGCAAATCAGTGTACATAGATATCCCTCTCAAGGACAGCAATAGAGGATGGCACTCCGAGTGGTTCTACATGACCAACCACACCAAATCCCTGCTAGCCCGATCAGGACGTCAGCCGAACTCCAAGCCTAACAGTTGGGAAGATGCTCCAACCACAGAGGAAATGGCAGAGGTAGAAATTCTGCTTAACGACATCTCAGGTTTGAAAGATAGCGGTTTGACTGCTCATGCCATAGTTATAGATTTCATCTTCCGAAGCATTCAACCGATGAAGGATCGAGTGTATCCAGCCTATCTGTATGTTGGGGCTAGCGATCCCGCTCGAGAGATCAGCCGACCCATATCTGTAGAAGAAATCAAGGCCCGAGTTGACCTGATGCTAAGAGGTGATGTGTACAATGAAGGGTTCCCATAGCCTTATTCTGCATGGCATCCAACGCCCACTGTAAGTATGGTAGTTCGCCGACCAATTCACTGGTGTGTTTTGATAATGTATTCAATACTGAATAGATTTCTGACTTCATCTTTGCAGAATAATATTACAAAGTTTCTGTCCGACCCTCCTCAACATAATGTAGACAAGATGTTGAAGCGGCAATCCCAGTTAACTGCTGAAGAGATGGAGACCGTGGTTGCAGCGACACAAGGAAGAGATAATAATGAAGCTGTGACATTCATCATCCTTCCACGTCCTAATGATAATGCAGATACCGAAGAAGAAGATGTAGCCCAAGAATAAAAAGCCCCCGAGCATGCAACCGGTTCAAAGGAAGGTGATGTCGCCTCCAGGATGTCGAGGCGTACCTGAGCCAGGACATCAACAGAACAGTCCGATGTTCCCCGAAGAAAGAGAACCATCAGGGAACACATCGGCAACCAGAAGACTTCTCCTACCAGACCTGATCCAATGTCCCCATCCAAGAGACTGAGCAAGAAATTCAAAGCGCAGGAGATGGCTGACCATAGTACGGGTTCATCCCTCAGCGGTGTTGACTAGAGTTCTTTAATTGACAAGGAGGAGGAGGAGGAAGAAGAGGTCCCATTGCATCATCGTGAAAGGAGGTCCAAACGAGCGCAAGAAACTAAGGTCACAACCTCCCCTCTAACTCACCTAGATATGCCAGTAGAAGAGGAACTGGAATTATCAGACATTGACCCAGAATTGGCACAATTCGTGAAGTCCTTCCCTTTCCTAAGTGACAGTATCTCCACGCCATCATGGTATGACTGAACATTCTCTTCATATCTAGTTTGTAACATGCTGATTGCATCAAACTGTTGTGCAGACCTTCGGCGGAACAAAGTACATTACTTCTTGGGTCCGATGCTGACTCGAAGAAAGCCCCTGAGCTTGAGACGAATGAAGCCAGAGCCCCTGAGCTCGGGACCGAAGCCATGAAAGCTCCCGAGATTGGGTCTAGTGCAACTGAAGCCCCCGAGCTTGAGGTTTTAGAACGTACGACTGAAATGCCGGAGCGTGAGGCCCCGGAGCGTCCGACTGAAGGATAGCAGAAGAGTGCGGAAGATCACCAAGATGACACTGGCATGGAACCCCTGTTCAACTGGCACGATGCGCTCAGCAATCCTGAAGAAAGAAGCACTTCAAGGAACCAAGAGCCTGCCATGGGTGAACAATGCCCTCAGCATGAGAACGATGCAATTGCTGGTGACGAGACAACCAACACCAGAGATATTCCAGAAATCACTCTGCCAGCACCAAGCCCTCAGGATGAAGCTCCTAAGTCAACGGACGACACTGTCATGATTGAGGAAGCCCCTTCACTCGACCTGGTGACCCCAAATCTACAACTTGCTGAAGGCCCATCTGTAACCAGATCATTCGCAGCTTTTGAGGTAACTCGCTATTCTGATTGCAATTGATTTTTGAAGTCAATATTAATATCACTAATGTGCTGAATCTGTTACTGCAGGACTGGCTTGACCAAGCTGCACGATGGCATGAATGGCTCGCTCCAGTTATTAAGGGCGATGTGATCATGCTACGCCAACGACTGGTCGAGTCAGAAGCCAACTGTGCTGCTGAGAGTGCTGGTAACTGCCTGCTATTTTGTTTGCCCATGTAACCTAGCATCTGACACGGACTCCTACCCTGACGTGTAGCTGGGGCTAAGAGGATTGCTGATCTGGAAAATGCCTTAGCTCAGTGCGCTGCTTCATGCTGTAACGCTATGCTTGAGCGTGACGAAGCTCGAGACAACGCTAGGAATCTGCAGCGCAAACTTGAATTGGAGCGAAAGCAGCATGAGGTAACTCGTCAGGAAACCCAGTTGGCATATTCTTTACTTACAGAGGACTATAAGTTGAATCAGTCCACAGGATGAGGCACTGCGGCTAAAAAGAGAGATCCAGGAGCTTTGAGAGTCACGAGATGGATTTGAAAGGTCATTCCAGAATACGTCCAGTGCTTTGACGGTACTTTAGATGAGCCACCAGTTGACTCAGATAGTGCTTGAATAGAAGACAGCCGAGCTAATGGAGGTTGACAAGATCTGGGTCGAAATCCAATGCAAAAACAGAGATCTGGACAAGGTGCTGAAATCAATGAGGCAGGCTCTCAAGGAATCCCAGCTTCTGTTGGAGAGACAACAACATGACTTGGAGCTTTATGTATGAAACTATGAAGTCATCAAGAAGAACTGTGACAAACCGAAGGCGGTCTACAAAAAGAACAAGGAGCTGCTGAAATCTGCGACAACTGCGCTGACCACCATGCTGAACATATGCACCCCAGAGGTTGGCTCATCAAGACCACTATCAGATCGGGTGGCAACCCTAGCTGATGATACCAAGAGACATCTTCGAGGGCGAGTGAAATCAATCCTCCAACACGTGTTGTTGATGCTGAAGATAACTCGGCCAAAGCTAAACTTAGCCGAGCTGATAGCGAAAGTTGGAGCTGTTCCGAGCGATGCCACCATTGATCAATATGCCTCAGAGATTCAATCCATAGTAGAGAAACTAATCTCAGAATTCGAACTATAAATTTGAACTCTTCCTTGTTAGTATTTAATTGTACCTGTCATGAGTGTTAGCCTGTAGGACAACAATGTCAGAATTCTTAGATGTCATGAAATCGTTAATGACTACTCGTCCTTATATACGATTCTGTGAAAGGAAAAACCGGGCCCTTGAATTAGCTTTATCATGCGGACTTGTTTGAAATCGAAAAACGCGCAAACGAGTACAGAATTTAGTCAATCGAACCAAAAACTTATCGAAGAACGCAAAACGCAAGGCCAGATCGTGCCTACCTGTTACGAGTACTTGAGGGCATGTAACACTGATTGTAGGTCCACGACCTAAGCCAATTGCCCAGTGGCTAGGGTTGGATTGCACCCTATTTATGAAAACGCGAAGGCATGTAACACCAGCTGTTGGTCATTGACCTAAGCTGATTGCCCCGTAAGGAGGGTCGCATTGCACCCTTTTTATGAGAACGCAAAGGCATGTAACACCAGCTGTCGGTCAATGACCTAGGCTGATTGCCCCATAAGGAGGGTCAGATTGCACCCTATTCTAAGTAAGCGTAGGCATGTAACACAAGCTGTGGGTCGTACGATGGAGGCTAATTGCCCCGTGATTAGGGTCTGACTGCACCCTAGCTTGAGTAGGAGTAGGCATGTAACACCAACCATCAGTCGGGTTAGGACTCATGACCGATTGCCTGTAAGTATGAAGACACGATTCACCAGAGGTCATATGCATTCATGTTATGAGGAGAAGAAATATGCACAGAGATCATGCATTCATTTATTATCTGAGTACATCCGACTGAACATGACAGAGGACGAGCCGACTTGAAATTAGGACTAAGCATGAGTACAGACTAAAGTACTTGACTCCCGAGGTCGCATGATGCCTAAGAGTAGAACTTGCGCAGATGCTCGATGTTCCACGAATTCCCAACCAGAGTGCCATCCATCTCAGATAAGTGATAGGATCCTGGCCGAGTGACTTCTGTAATGATGTAAGGCCCCTCCCAAGGGGGGGGGATAGCTTGTGGCACCCGACCCCCTTAAGGACCCTCCGGAGGACCAGATCTCCCATGAGAAAAGTGTGAGGACGCATGTTACGCTCATGATAATGGTGTAGAGTCTGCTAATATCGTGCCGACTGAATCACTGAGTTAAGCCGCTCTTCCTCCAGTAGATCGATCTCCTCAAGCCGCATAGTTTCTGCTTCTGCGATATCTTTGAATGCCAACCGCGGTGCCCCATGTGCCAGGTTAGCAGGTAACACTGCCTCCGAGCCATATACCTTGAAAAAGGGAGTGTTCCCATTGAGGGCTTTACTTGGCTGCGTTCTGAGGCTCCAGACAATGTATGGGAGTTCTCTGATCCACTTGCTTGCTAATTTCTCATCCTTATCGAAGACTCTCTTCTTCAAAGCATCCAGGATCATCCCATTAGCTCGCTCAACCTTGCCATTAGAATGAGGGTGCGACACCGAGACGTACTTGATGAGTATAGACTTCTCGCCGCAGAAGTCAAAGAATTCCGAGCCTGTGAAGTTGGAACCTAGATCTATAATGATGCTGTTCGGAATTCCAAAGCGGAATATAATCTCAGATGAAGTCCACTGCTTTTGCTGAAGTTAAAGATGCGATAGGCTTGACCTCGATCCACTTGGTGAACTTGTCGATAGCTACAAAGATGTGAGTGTAACCACGTTGAGCCTTCTTGAGTGGGCCGATCATGTCGAGCCCCCAGCATGCAAAGGGCCATGAGACAGGAATATTCTGCAGTTGTTGAGCCAGCAAGTGATGTTGATTCGCGAAGAACTGACATGCCTCGCACCACTTGACGATCTCTGCGGCGTCTTGCTTAGCTATTGGCCAGTAAAACCCGGCCCTGAATGCCTTCCCGACCAATGTCCTGGACGCGGCATGATTACTGCACTTCCCAGCATGAATCTCCATTAGTAGACTTCTACCCCGAGACTCGTCGATGCACTTTAACTGAACTCTGGCTGCGCTGCGCTTAAACAAGTCGTTGCCGCACGCCGAACGAGTCGCTCGGCTCCTGCTTTGTTGTCAGGCTCATCCCCATCTCTGATGTACCTGATGATTGGGATCCACCAATCAGCCGGAGCATCCTCTAGGCTCAAAATGTGCTGCTCTGGTGGTCCGAGGTCGTGATCAATGGATGGACGAGACAACTCCTGGACGAATACTCCTAGGGGGAATTTTAGCCCGGGACGATCCGAGCTTGGACAGTAAGTCTGTGTTGGTGTTGTCGCTGCGCTCCACATGATGAAATTCAAGGCCGTCAAATTTGTCTTCCAGTTTCTGAACTTCCGCGCAGTATTTGTCCATGACTTCTGTGGTGCAATCTCAGTCCTTATTGACTTGACTGATCACCACTAGGGAATCCCCGTAGACCATGAGGCGCCTGATGCCGAGTGAAATCGCGATGCGCAGGCCGTGTAACATAGCTTCATATTCTGCCGCATTGTTGGAGACTAAGAAGAGAATCTGAAGTACATACTTAAGCTTCTCGCCTTTCAGGGAGGTCAAGACAATGCCTGCCCCGGTGCCATCTATCTTCAGTGACCCATCAAAATACATCTTCTAGAATTCCAAAGGCTCTAGATTATCAGGTACCTGATTCTCCGTCCACTCGGCAATGAAATCAGTCAGAGCTTAGGTCTTGATAGCGGTGCGTGGGCGGAATTCAATGTCATGTGCTCCCAGCTGGCACGCCCACTTAGCGATTCTCCCCGTAGCTTCTCTGTTCCGCAGGATCTCGCCGATGGGGAACGAAGTTACCACCACCACCTTGTGCTCTTTGAAATAATGATGGAGCTTTCGAGCTGTGATAAGGACCGCATACAGTGATTTCTGAACCTGAGGATACCTGATCTTGGATGGGCTGAGCACCTCACTGATGAAGTAGACCGGGTGTTGAGTCGGCTGAATATGCCCTTCCTCCACCCTCTCGACCACCAATACTGAGCTGACCACATGAGTCATACAAGAGAGATATAACAGCAGATCCTCGGCAGGGGAATCCGCTGTGGCTTGGTTTGGTGACTTCAACACTGGAGGATTTGTCAAGAACCGCTTGAGGTCCTCAAGCACTTCCTGAGCTTCTGGCGTCTACTGAAACCTGTCTACCTTCTTCAAGAGCTTGTAGAAAGACATGTCGCGCTCACCCAGTCGTGAGATGAATCGGCTCAGCGCGGCCATGCACCTGGTGAGCTTCTGCACCTTTTTCTGCGATTTGGGAGGCTGCATCCTAAGAATCGCGTCGATCTTCTTGGGATTAGCCTCGATCCCCCGCTTGCTGACGATGAACTCAAGTAACTGTTCGGCTAGAACTCTGAATACGCATTTGGCCGGGTTAAGCTTCCAGCGGAACCTTCTTAGGCTGTTGAAGACCTGCTGGATGTTGTTGATGAAGTCTTCTGCGTTCTTTGTCTTGATCACTACGTCGTCGATGTAGGCTTCGACGCACTTGCCCCAATGCTCGGCCAAGCATGTCTGGATCGCGCGCTGGTACGTGGCCCCGGCGTTCTTCAACCCGAAAGGCATAGAAGTGTAGCAGAATGCCCCAAATGGTGCGATGAAGGCTGTTTTCTCTTGATCCTCCAAAGGCAGTCTGATCTGATGATAGCCCAAGTAGCAGTTGAGGAAGCACAAGAGAGAGCATTCGACCGTTGAGTCGACTACTTGATCTATCCTAGGTAGCCCAAAAGGATCTTTCGGATAATGTTTGTTGAGATCGGTATAATCAACACACATCCGCCAGTCTACTTTATTGTTTTTCAAAACGAGTACAGGGTTTGCAAGCCACTCGGGATGCATGACTTCTCTAATAAACCTGGCAGTTTGGAGCTGAGTTAACTCCGCATGAATTGCCTCCCTCTTGTCCGGAGTGAAGCGACGCAGTGTCTTCTTCGTTGGCTTGGCGTTGGGGAACACTTTGAGTCTGTGCTCAGCCAATTCTCTTGGGACTCTGGGCATATCAATAGGATTCCAAGTGAGCATGTCCCAGTTGTCCCTCAAGAACCAGACGAGCACGCTTTCCTATTTGGGAGGTAGGATTGCACTGATGGTCACTGTCTTCGAGGTGTCGGGGAGGTCGAGGCTCACTTCCTTGGTCGCCACGGCCGCTTGGATCGCCGTGGTGGGAATCTGCTCATGAGTTGGGATCACCTGGTTTTCCATCGGGAGCTTGTTCGCATCATCGACGAGTCGGCGCTGAGCCACCGCAGTGGTCGTGGCGTAGGCCATCTAGAAGGCCTCTCGTGTGCAGAGAGTAGAGGCCTTGAAGTCTGCCCGCACCGAGAGAACTCCACGTGGGGCCGTCATCTTCAGGACTAGGTATGAGTAGTGGGGGACAGCCATGAACTTGGCTAACCCAGGCCGCCCAATGATGGCTTTGTAGGTGGAATCGAAGGTAGCCACCTCGAAGCGCAGGGTTTCGGTGTGGAAGTTTTCCTCCGTTCCGAAGGTGAGAGACAGACTGATGTGCCCCAGCGGGTACTCCCCCTCACCAAGCATGATTCCAAAGAATGGACTATCCGACTCCTCTAGATCGTCAATGGAGAGGCTGAGAGACAGCAAGGTCTTGGGGAACATGACGTTGATGCTGCTGCCGCCGTCGACCAGGGTCCTCATGAGTCGGCTCTCGTGGACCACCGGGCTAACCAGCAAGGGGTATTTGCCTGGGTGATCATACTTGAGCCACTGGTTAGCCTGACTGAAGGATATCGTCACGTCCGACCAGCTGTATGGCTCCGGAGGTTCCTTGGTGGCTGCCAAGACTTGGTGGTCGTCGAGCTTCTACTGCCGCTTGCTCTGCAGGGAACCATGCCCCCCGAAGATGACGTTGATGTGCCGGTTGTTGTTGGGGAAGCTGGCACCGCTGCCCCTATTCTGCTGAGGCGGGAGCCCCTGATCACGCTGGAGTGGCAGTGGAGGAGGCAGAGCCATGAAAGGCCTGCCATTAGCGATCAAAGCCTTGAAGTCCCTGCAGTCCCATAGGGTGTGATGCACCTCCTTGTGGTAGGGACACGGTGTGTCGAGAAGCTGGTCGAGTGACCTCTGCCCCCATTGCCGCAGCGGAATGCACGGCCGTGTGGGTGACGGCCCCACAGTCTGGACTTCCTCCCATGGTCTCTTCTCCCAACGGCGATCTTGCCGCGAGGACTCTTCACGCTTCCCACGTTCTTCTCGTTGTGCGTTGACTAAATCCCGAGCTCGCTCGTCCACGGTGATGTTTCGGTCGGCGTTGCGGAAGAGCTGCTCGGACGTGACTGGGGACTTTTGCAGGAGGGCTTTTACAAAAGCCTCGTCCCTGGAGCCTTGGAAGAAGTCGTCGATTACTGCCGCATCAGCGATGTTGGGAATTCTGTTCCGCATCAACTGAAACCGCTTGAGGTACGATCGAAGACCTTCACCATCCTTGCACTTGATAGACTTGAGGTCCCAAGGCTGTGCCGGCTTGTCTGATAGCGACTGGAAATTGGCTATGAAGCGCCGACAGAAGTCGTCCTAGTTGTCGATGCAGTCGTGCCTGAGGTGTCGTAACCACTGTAGCGCATCGTGCCCCATGACGATCGGAACGTAGGCCGTCATCACGTCTTCACTCGCGCTAGCCGTGCTGGCTGCTGTTGAGTACACTGCCAGCCAGCCAGTGGGGTCGAGCTTTGCCTCGTACTTGTCGACGTTGGATACCTTGAAGTTCTGCGTCCACGCTACTCCGCGGAGCCGAGTGGTGAAAGCCAGGATTCCGACCACACCACGATGGGCTGGTTCGTACCGACCTCCGTCTTGAGCCGTTGGATCGTGGCATTGGGGGGACCGAGGGTGATTACCCCCCGACCGGTCATGGACTGAATGCCGTGCCATCAGGCTGTTGACAGATGCCCCGGCCGAGTTAGCTCTGACCCGGTCTTCTTGGTTTGGCACCCCGAAGTCATGGTCATAGTTGTTGCGACGTCGGAGCTCCTCTGCGTGTCGTTCTGCGTGCGATCTTTCGATGTTGTTGCGCGCGTCACGCCTCTCGTTGATGGCTTGACGGGCGTCGGGGGCTGCTAGAGGAGCGGCTGGAAGGAGGTGATGAGCTGCCTGCGTGAAGATCCGCCGATACGCTTCCCCCTCCAGAGTCTGAGGGAGTGTGTATGCTAGCCGTGCCAGGACTCCCCCCGCTTGACTCGGGGTGCCCATGGCCGTGGCAAAGTCAGGCAGCAGGTTATGCCCTGCCGATAGAGGTGGTTGGGGTTGAACGTGGTTCTCCACGTCGTGCGCCACTCCTCGTGATCCCGCTGGTACTGTTGGTCCTGCATGTGCCGACGGTTGCGCCACCAACTGTTTTGTTGCCGACGGAATTCAGCTTGCTCCAGTGTCTCGTCTGGATCGGTCGCCTCATCTTTTGAGATAGGTAGGGTCGGGTCTTGATTTCCTGTGTTATGGTGACGGTGGATGTTGCGCTGCCAGTTGCGGCGTCGCCGCTAGTCGCGCTGTTGAGGTGTTTCTCCGTTGACGGAAGGCTCGTCACTAGAGACAGGGTCGTCCTCCACCTGCATGCCGATGATGAGTACTTCAGAGAAGTGTGTCGGTACCTCTAAGCTAGCCTGATCGTTGAGGAGTGTCAACCACCCCTCCGAGTGAAGCTTAGAGTCGGGAAGCATGGATCCCGATGCCATAGACGTCTGAGGTTGCTCGCTTCTAGACTTGGAGGGCGACTCCAGGTTGCAAACCATCTCAATGCAGGTAGGCTCGCCGCCCTCTTGGGGAAGAGGTGGCTGAGTCGACTGCTGTGGAAGTGCTATCTCTGACTTTGCCACCGTGCGCGCGCTACACCATGTGTCGGTTCTGCCGCTCGGGGTAGAGTTGATGACGAGGCCCAAATGGAATTCGGTCATCGGTTCCTTGAACAAGTGATAGATGTCGTCGTCCACGAGTGGTGTGGACATTGAACCTAAGGGAGGTCTTGTCGGCTTCTCGCCGCCCTCCTCCTTGAGTCGAGGTGGCTGAGGCTTCAGCTGATGGCGAGGGCTTGCGGTCTCCCGTTGTGCATCCTCATCGTGTTTGAGGAGAACCGTGGCGCAAGGAACAAACCGTAGATCCGACGAGGTCGACTGATGAGCCGCCGCGGCGTTGCAGGGACCGCGGGGAAGCTTGGTGGGGGCCCGATCTTGCACGTGATCTGTGGCTTTGCTGCTTCGGCCATCAGTCGGGAGCAAGATCGGGGTCTTCCAGCGAGGTGGGGTCACTGGTGTAGAAGTCAAGGACGTGCGGTGAGTCACCGGTTGCCGCGATTTCTTCTCCCGACTGATCTGAGTCCAGACCCGAGTTGGGGAAGTAGAGAGCGTGGTGCGTCGAATCAACGAGGATGAAGCCGCTGATTGCTGTGGAGGGGTGGGAGCAGATCTACGCCCGACTGTCACCTCGGCCTCCCGTCGAGGTCCCGACCCAGATTGGATCGGGGTGTGACCTGGCGCCTTACGCGGAGGTGGGACAAACCGAGGCTGAGTGCCCTGGTGGTCTGGTGTGTCGACGCCCGAGGACGAGCTGGCTCGGCACCGGAGGTTGCTAGTTGCTGGTCGGCTGCGCGCTGAGCGGGCCCAGATGTCGGTGAAGTCAAAGGGACCTTCGGAGTCAGCGACGGTGCTTTGCAGCCACGCGCCTCCCCCGTGCCACCGATGAGGCGGTGCAGATCGCCAGATTGATCGGCGATGAACGAGATGGATCTGAAACAGATCATCTCGCCCGGAGCGAACTAGCTGACGTTGTTGATGAGGTTGGCCACAGAGCTAACTTGATGCCGATGCCGTCAAACCCCTACCTGGCGCGCCAACTGTCACGGTTTAGTACCGACAGTGCACCACGGGATGGGTCACGTGGAGCTTTTGTGGCTCGGCAGGATTGACGTAGCTCAATGGTTCACCGGAAAAGCGATGAAGACATAGAGGTTTATACAGGTTCGGGCCGCAAGATGCGTAAAACCCTACGTCCTGTTTGTGGTTGGTTGTATTGCTGCGAGTTCTCGAGGTTACAATGAGGGTTCGGGCTGGATTACGATGGGAGTAACTAACTTTTTGTAGGGTTCCCTCATCAGCCTTATATAAGCCGACGGAATCTTGGGTTACAAGTCGAGTTCCTTCTATATCTCCTAATCGGTTCAGATTGCATAAAATCAAAAAGAATCTAAGTTTCCATCGTATCTTCGTCAATCTCCTCAAATCTCGGAACTAGAGTCCGAGCCATACTTCCCTGTTTGTTGTCTAGCTTGCGCCATCATTGCCTTGAACTCCAAGACATTGGAACCACGATCGGGCATGGGCCAGGCCACTCACCCGACTCAGGCCCACTGTTGGCCCATCTCCTGAATCCACGCCATGAGGAGCTAGGGGATATCTATCCCCCGCAGTTTCCACCCCAAGGAAGGCCGAAGGCGCGAGGACAGGAGCAGGGTGCCGCAGATTGTGGGCGACGCGTGCCATGGAAGTGGCGTCCAGGTTGTGTGCACGGCCGGCGTCGACTGTGAGTGGGGCCCGCGTGTCATAGAGACAAGGAAAAGAGGAAAATTCCCGAAATTGATAAAAGGTGGTTTGACTGTAGAGATAGTTAGGTGACAAATTACAAGAATTGTTTTAAACTTTATCCTCTACAACTATGTTTTAAACTTTTATACCATGTTCTATATAAAAGTATGGTTCTAATTTTAAGTAGCTGACCAATGTTTGTCCAACTGAGCCCACCGGATTGGAAATTCTAAAAGTCCATATTAAGTTAATTTTCACACCAAACGTTTTATACCAATATTGTTCAGAATTTTATGATCTACAACTTTCATATATAAATTTTTACATGAGCATGTCTTTTGTTTGCTCGAAATTTCAATTTTCCATTTAAGTCTAGTTTGGCAGATTTCACTAGTTGACAGAAAATGCCCCAAAATCTTACTCAAACCTTTATGCATGTCAGAACTGAAAATACAAAAGTTGTTCAATATGAAAGTTTCTACAAGTTTGGTATAGAAAGTGTTGGCTAAATCACAACATTATTAAAGTTATAGCAACAAGTTCAGAGGTATATTCAGGAAAATTGAGTTTAATTGATTCAAATGGCCTAGTCTACTTATGCATTCAACATGAAATGCTTATGAAATGATGTACATGAGTCAATGTTGTTGATATAATGCACATGAGATGCTAGGGGCATCACAGCCCACCCCCCTTGATTAAATCTCATCCCAAGATTTGAGATGTGATGTGGGTGATTTAAGTTAAAAGAGAGAAGAAAGTGCATTGTGTGATAGGGTGTTCTTGATAGGTAAGGTCAGGCTCAAACTGAATATGAGATGCATCAATTACTTCTTCCGGCACCCGCAAACACTTCTTGAGTTGTGAGACATGGAAGACATCATGTACCGCATCAAGGTTTGGTGCCAGTTCAAATAGCCACTGGTCCACACCTCTCTGTGATTTTAAAGGGTCCAATATATCGTGGTGCTAGCTTTCCTTTCACTCTGAACCAATGTACCCCTTTCATTGGGGAAACCCAAAGGTACACATGATTGACTTTCTTGAATGCTAATGGCCTTCTCCTCTTATCCGAGTAACTTTGTTGCCTGGACTGTGCTCTCTTCAAGTTGCTTTGGATGAACGTTACTTGCGCTTCAGCATTCTTCACAAGATCAAGTCCAAAGACCACACGTTCTCCTGGTTCAGACCAATTCAGTGGTGTTATGCATCGTCTACCATACAAGGCCTCGAAAGGAGCCATTTCTAAGCTCTTCTAGTAGCTGTTGTTGTAAGCAAACTCGGCTAAGGGTAAACATTCATCCTATTTGGTGGAGTAAGTCAAAGCACATGCCCTCAACATGTCTTCTAGTATCTGATTTACTCTCTCTACTTGACCACTTATGTGAGGATAATATGCTGAACTCTGGATCAAAGTGGTGCTAAGAGCGATTTGCAAGTGCTCTCAAAAGCGAGACACAAACAACGAGTCTCTATCTGAAGTGATGGTTTGAGGAACGCCGTGTAAGGACACAATCCAAGAAATGTAAATCTATGCATAATTCTGTGCTTGATATCGACTCTTCACTGGAATGAAGTGTGCAGATTTGGTCAAGCGGTCAATGATAACCCAAATGGAGTCGTATCCCTTGCTAGTGCGAGGTAGGACCACAATGAAATCCATGTGTACATCCTCCCATTTCCATGCCGGCACATCTAGTGGTTGAAGCATATCGGCAGGCTTCAAGTGATCAGCCTTTACTCTCAGACACACATCGCACTCAGACACATACTTGGCAATTTCTCGTTTCATACAAGTCCACCAAAACTTTTGCTTCAGATCTTGGTACATTTTATTACTTCCTTGGTGCATAGTGAACATAGAGGTGTGAGCTTCATCTGGGATTTTCTTCCTCAACTCCATGTCTTTTGGTACCACTAAGGGATTTTTGAACCGTAGGACTCCCTCTTCATCAAGCTTGAAACAAGCCTTCTTCTTTTCATTGATCCCATCTTGAATGTGTGCCATGCCCTTATCTTTCTTTTGTGCTTCTATAATCTGATCTTTTATTGTTGGTCCAACAATTATGTTGAAAAGTTCAGCATGCCGCATTGTTGGTGTTTCTATCTCTGTAATCTCACAACATAGCACCCTCACTGTTGGACGAGCCTCGATGTAGTTGCAATGAGCTTTATGGCTCAATGCATCTGCTACCACATTTGCCTTCCCAGGATGATAGTGAACTTCCAAATCATAGTCCTTATCAATTCTAACAAACGACGTTGCCTCATGTTTATTTCTGGCTGCGCGAATATGTATTTTAGGCCCTTATGATCTGTGTGTATGTGGCAAGTGTTGCCCAACAAGTAGTGCCTCCATTTCTTCAGTACATGAACAACTGCAAGTAGCTCAAGATCATGAGTTGGATAATTCACCTCATGTTTTCGTAGTTGATAGGATGCATAGGCAATCACTCTTCCTTCTTGCGTTAGAACCCAATCGAGGCCACTACCGGAGGCATCACAATACACATCAAATGGCTTGGTGATGTCCGGTTGAGCAAGAATATGTGCTAATGTTAAGAGTTTCTTCAATGTTTGAAATGCCTCTTCGTATTTTGGGCTCCACACAAACTTTGCATTTTTCTGGGTCAATGCTGTCATTGGCTTTGCAATTTTAGAGAAGTCCTTGATGAAGCGGCGGTAGTAACCCGCTAAACAAAGAAAACTCCGTATCTCTATCACTGTCTGTGGTTGTTTCCAATTTAGCGCATCTTCCACCTTGCTGGGATCAACAGCCACTGCCTTTGCAGACAAGATGTGGCCTAGGAATGCCACTTACTTTAGCCATAAAGCACACTTGCTGAACTTGGCATAGAGTTTGTGTTCTCTAAGGCGTGATAGCACTATTTGCAATTGTTCTTCGTGCTCTTTCTCATTCTTGCAATAAACCAATATGTCATCAATGAATACTATCACGAACTTGTCAAGCTTATTCATGAACACTGAGTTCAACATGTACATGAAGAAAGACGGTGCATTAGTCAATCCGAAGGACATGACATGATACTCATAAAGCCCATACCGCATTGAGAAAGCGATCTTTGGTATGTCTTCCTCACGGATTTTGATTTGATGGTACCTAGATCTAAGATCAATCTTGGAGAAAACTGAAGCACCACCAAGTTGATGAAACAAGATATCAATGTGTGGCAGTGGGTACTTGTTCTTGACGGTGACAGCATTCAATAGTCGATAGTCCACGCATAACCTCTTACCACCATGATCTTTCTTCTCAACAAAGAGAGCTGGGCAACCCCATGGTGATGAGCTTGGACGAATAAACCCTTTATCAAGTTGTTCTTGCAGCTGCACTTTCAATTCTTCCAACTCATTGGGTGCCATTCTGTATGGTGTTCGAGAGACAGGTGCTGTGCTAGGTACATGCTCAATGGAAAACTCAACATCTCTATCCGATGGAAGTCTGGGAAGCTCTTCTAGAAACACATCAGGATAGTCGCAAGCTACTGGTATCTTTGCAAGTGCTTGAGCGTCAACTTGAGCTTCTGCCACATCGACCATGTGAGACACGTGCTTATGACATGGCACATGAATAGACACATCTATCCCACTGCTTGAGCACAAATGAACTATTCTGCTCACAACATCAATCATTGTGTGGTGTTGTTTTAGCCAATTCATCCCAAGAATAACACCAATCCCTAGTTGTGGGAGTACTAGAGAACTGGTGAACAAACTTTCCTTTTCTACTTGCAAACATAAGTCCATTACTATGTGATTTGTCACTATAGATGACCCTGCAGCTGTGATATGTACTTTTGTTTCAACTCAGTAATTTCATATCCATGCTTCAGGGCATATGCTTTGCTGATGAAGGTGAAAGATGCCGTAGAATCAAACAGAACAACAGTAGGGTGGTCATTGACCAAAAACGTGCCTGCTAGGATAGGTTCACCCTCTGGAACTTGCACAAGCTGACAGTAGTGCAATTGACCCATCTTTGGGGCTGATCTCTTCTCTTCGTCTGTAGGCACTGATCCTTGATTTCGCCAAGGGGCATGACAGTTCTTACTGAAGTGATTTGTCTTCCCGCATTTGTTGCAGGGGTATTTGGCACTTGGTTTGGCTGGTGGTACTAAAGCTGATGAACGAGGCAGTGCATGGCAGGATGAAGGATGATGTTGCATCCCACCGGGTTGCTCTTGGTGTTGCGTTTCAATGATGTAACATGTGTGCGGCGGTGGGTAATGCACAACCCATTGCCGTTGAGATGAGCTAGATGGAGGTGTGCCCGCAAGCCTCTTCCTCTGCTCGTCCTCGTGGGACTCATGGAGGCATTGTTCCATGTCAATGGCGACGTCCACCAACTCGCTGAAGCTATTGTAGAGATGCCCCAGGTGCGTCCGCAGAGTCGGGTTGAACCCCTCCAACAGATGCGTAGCTCTATGTGGGTCGGTGTTGACATCTTCAGGAGAGTACTGGGACAGGCGGACGAAGGCCTGTATGTACTTGAGAATTGACATGTTCCCTTGGCAAAGTGCACAGAACTCTCATTGCTTGAGCTCAATGAGGCTAGGCGGGAGGTAGTGTGCTCAAAAAGCTGCCTTGAACTCATCCCACGTGACCTAGTGCCCAGCGGGTTGCATTGCCAGGAAAGTAGCACACCAGGCCCCTGAGGGACCATGGAGCCACTGCGCCGCGAAGCGAGCTTTCTATTACTCAATGAGGCTGGGCAGCAGACTGAACTTAGACTCAGTGATTCGAAGCCAGTCATCTGCATGTAGTGGATCTGTGACGGTGGTGAAGATTGGCGGTTGTAGCACCACAAAGTCAGTGTAACTGATCTCTTGCGGGTACGTTGTTGCTCTTGAGCGAGCATGTTGATGATTTGACCCTGCTGAGCGACCAGAGCAGCCAACTCAGGAGGAAATGGTGCCCTATGAGCAGCCCCCTATGCAGATGTCTCCTGTGGAGTGACCATCTGCAAGAATGAGCCTAGTGGTGTTTAGCCTAACAACTTTAGTACAATAGATGCAGCGATAAAAAGATCATAGCATCATAGACATCGTATAAATACATGGAAGCATGTGAAACGAAATCATATGAAATTGCAGGTAAAGTGTTAGTTCACTCTCATAGTCATTAACCATGGTATAACATAACATAGTTGCAATTTGCAAATGACTGAGCACACACTTATGGTGTGTCTAGGGACAGAACTGCTGAAATTTGAAGATTTGAGTGCCAAGATGGCTGATATAGGCGAAAGTCAAAATACAAAAGTTGTTCATAATTTAGTTTCCTACAACTTTAGTTTAGATCATTTTGACCAATCAGATAGCGACAAAGGTGAAGGATTCGATTTACTAACTGCACTCAGGTTTTCAGTTTTACCCGAGACATTCAACAGTTTTCGAAAATAGAACTATTCCAAATCTGTGCATTTTAAGACCATAACATCTATAGAAAAGTTATTCCATGTCTTGTGTTCTATAACTTTGTTATATAAAGTTTTGATCAATTCTTTTTGCAATGTGATCAAATTCCACTGTTTGTCAGTTAGGGTCATTTCTGTCCAGAATGTGTTGTGACATATGTTCAGCCATATCCTGGAACTGAAGAACTTTCATAGGAAACTCTCTATAGCAAAGTTGCTCTATACATTACATCCTACAAGTTTAGTATAAGCCTCAGGTCAAATTGCTGCTGCTGCTGGGTGAAATACCCCTTCTCTCTTCAAGTGTTGTGTCGGTTCAGAATTACAAGTTCAAAGAAACCTGACCATGACTCTGAAACAAAGCACATTTGGAAGAAACTTTATATATCAAAGTTGTGCACCCAGAAATGCTGAACAAGTTTGGTATACAAAGTTTGACCCAGATCCTTCCAAATTTCTAGTTACACTAGGATTTAGCTGCTACTGTGCTGAATTTCAGGCTGGAAGTTGAAATCAAACTTGGGGTAAAGTTTCAAATTTGATTGCCCGTATCATTCATTTCCCATTGCACATGGCAAAGGAATATTTTTTGAAATGGACATTAGAGTTCTGATTATACCAAGTCTTTCCATGTCATTCGCTTCCACAGTTTTTAAGTTTTGATCGTGTGGAGACCGTGTTTTATAGTTTCGATTTACATTATCAATTTTTATCAATGAATCACCCCTTCATTGAATAGAATGTCATGATCTGATTCATCCTATACGGTCTCACATCACACACCCTATGTATAATATATAGATCTATTGATATTTTGGTGACATATGCACGTCTCTCCCTACATGTAACTAGTCGTTCTCTATTCGTTTTTAATTTCGCACGTAGTTAGTATACCTGCAGAAAAATGCACGCTCACATCATCATCATCCTTATCATCATACACTACCACTCAAAAAGTGGTATCCACGAATTTCTTTAAGCTAAGCCTGGTGGACGATGTAGTGGCGTCATTTCTCCCAAACACACCCAACGTTCCTCCAGTACTAGGGAATTGCTGGGGAGAGAAATGGTGGCCAACAAGAATCTAATTCTAAACATGTAGGGTTCTTTGCTAGCCCGAGCTGACCCAAGACAGCAAATGGAAGTTGCTACCTCGAAGGAAGAATGGTCATGAAACACTCCAAATGCGTGACCACCCCCTTAAATAGAACTATCCTACCAGCATGAATGCATGGTTCATAATGCATCGCAAACCCCAATAGTGCTCCACCAGTACTGGGGATAGCTATGGCTGATGTATTGTTTCCCAAAGAACCGAATATGCATATGAGTTCTATCTAGGTCAGAATGCAAGTGATGTCACCTGATATACGCTAACATCCATAATATTGGTAGATCGTATACTCTCATTTTTGAATTACTCAAAAGGGGTTTCAAAAATAGGTTTGTAAAACAAAACTCGATGATATGACTGTTGGCTGTGTATGATCCGCTCTGATCCTGCTGTGGCGGAACCGCTGATTTAATTTGAGCTAAGCACGGCTGCCACCACATGGCTCACAGGGCACTTAGAACAAATCAAACCCAGTTGTCTATCGAGCAATCCAGAGGGCACTCGATGAAACCATCGCCCAAGGATACCGACATCACACACATCTAGCCCTCGATGGAGCCACAATAGTTACATCATCACAGGCAGTTGATAGTCAAAATGAGATAAAGTTATTACAAACCAAGTTGAATTCAAATATATGTTCAAATCAAAATAGCGAAATCATTTGTTCAAAAGAGATCTTGCAGCGGAATACATAGTACTATATAAGTGTAATGCAGTGGAAAGTAAGATATCGAGGCATGACAACGAGCCCACCATTGTCATTCTCGATCACACAATACCTGAAAGAAAAATTTTAACAACAAACGATAAGTACATGGGGTACTCGTAGGATTTACCCATGGGTCTTATAAACCTGACACATTTGAGATTATGCAAGGCTTTTTATGGACTGACTTCTAACCCGCATGAGCTTACTAAGAGTGAGTCCTTACTTTCCAGTTTGTTTAAGCTCCATTAATTCAGCATGGTTATCATTAATTTGCAAGCAACGTAACATATGATAAGTATCAACATAAAGAAACTTGCAGCAAAGTAAACGTACAAGTACAAACATGTAATATTGAAAACATGATTAAATAAGTAACATATGTAAATTGTTACTACGTTGCCCGGCAGTGATACTGGCATTCTCACACCTGGTGAGCATCAACGATTCGAATCGATTTTAATTCTCGTAAATAACTATCATGCCTAGGGTATATGCTTACTAGCCCTCGCGTTCCCACATATATCTTCCATCTCCACTTCTTCCATCCCAAGTCCATTCCAACCCGTCAACCCCTGGGTTTTGCCCCCGCAGGAGCGATACCACGGCGTACCGGGTCAGCCCTCCCTTGAGTACAAGCTCCCCTACAACAAGATGGTAGGAACAAGTCTCTATTCCTCGGATGGTTCAAATACGACTTTCACCGATTTCATGTCTCAGATAAGCATTCTAGCAATGTTATGACAATCCCAAGTGAACAGCGGACGGACCTTGAACGACTCGGGCGGAGTCCATAGCGCAATAACATAAACAATAAATAACTCATAAAATATCCGCCCGGTCTCCAATTAAGATCATAATCATAGTCATGTTGTTTTCAAATTAAAAGTTTTGTAAACCATTTTGAGTAAAAGCCCAATCATCTCGCGAGTCAATATCTTCACTCGACTTATACCGTCTAAGCATGGCTAAGCATAGACTTCGATTTACTCATTCTACTTGGGACATCAGGGATTTATGCATGTGGGGTTTCATACCACTCCTAAACGTAAATGTACATACAAATGAAGGGTGGTGGGACTCCCTAAATAGGTGTAGATGTTTGAGGGCCTACCTTTGCTTGATTTCAACAAAACCAACAAACTAATCTATGTTAGTTTGTCGGGTTGTGGGGCTTTGCCCCAGGCAACTCCTTGATCACTTGGACTGCTCCTCCTTCCAAACACGACTGATGGGCCCTTCAGGTCATGAGTGGGTCTTAGTTAGTCTTTTGGACACCGTTGCTCGATGTAGCTCTTTGCAGCATATCCTCGATCACAATACTATAATAAGCGTCACTATATGGATGTGACAGTGCAAAATGAGTGCAAAGAATGTATGTTATGCTTATGCCGAATGAAAATGTCATGCCCATGCCAAAGGTGATGTTAAGTACAATAAGATGTATGATATGTGAATGGTATAAAAATGGTGGTGCAAACAAGGAAACAATATTAAACATTTACTTCAAATTGATGGTTTAATGTCTAAAATAGTCACTTCATTTCTAATAGATACACAAACTCAAATGACGTTGCACTTTTCTGACATGAATCTCTACAGCAAGTTAGACTACCACTAATGTTTCACTTCAAACTAAGCTACACAATAATTATTAAAATTCCAACAAGTTATTCAATATTAAAATTCTTGGATTTATCATAATTAAAATATGTAGTTTCTGTACTTGATCTTTTTTACAGTGAACAAATCTTGACAACAAAATCATACACAAAAATCAGCAAGGCAAATAAACTTAGTTTGATAGTACTTCCATTTTCCCTTATTTATTTGAACTCATTTTTAGATGCAAGAGACAACCTCAATAATAAAATCACTAAAAATACTTTTTGGAACCTACTCATAGCCAACATGCCACAAGATTTTTCATGGAATTTATTATGCACATTAAATCAAGCTTTTCCTATTATTTATTTTAGCAAGCAATTTCTTGTCTATTTCAAATCACAATCAAAACTTAACATGCAGAGGTCCAAACTTTAGCAATGGATTAAGTATACAACATAGGGTACGTACAAATTTCAATAGAATATTTGGAGCATCTTTTATGTAGCAAGTATTTTCATATTAAAAAAAATGCAAAAAACTCATGCATAAGGGCAAAACAGTAATTTTGCAGTATATACTAGTGTAACAAAAAATCACACATAATCGAAAATAACATGATAAGGCTACTGACCAATTTTCATCATTTTTTGATGTCATTTAGACCACTTTTGATATTTTATTTGTTATAGCTAACATGCTACAAAACAGGGGCAAAATGGTCATTTCACGGATCCACATCTAAACCATCCTATAGATATACACAAAAGAAACACAAAGAAACCAATTTTGCATTTTTAGCATGTTTACTCGAATTGTTATGGATTTTTAAAATTCCCAAACCTAGAAAATGCATTTAAATCGAAATATCACAGCTGCGGGATCGACTGGCGATTATTCGTATCCTTTAGGGGCTAGCACCCAAGACATACAAGACACATCGCACAACACTTGAGTTGAAGACGACCGAAACAACTAAGTGAATTTCGTATTTTTGAGCAAGCTATCGGCCGAAACAGGTCAAACACAAATTACAAGAATTGTTGTAAACTTACTTTATCCTCTACAACTTTGTTATACACTTTTATTCCATGTTCTATATAAAAGTATGGTTCAAATTTGAATTTAAGTAGCTGACCAATGTTTGACCAACTGAGCCCACCCGATTAGAAATTCTAATAGTCCATCTTAAGTTAACATTCACACCAGAATTTTTATACCAATTTTGTTCAAAATTTTATGAGCTACAACTTTCATATATAAAGTTTTGCATGATCATGTCTTTTGTTTGCTCGAAATTTGAATTTTTCATTTAGGTCTAGTTTGGCAGATTTCACTAGTTGACATAAAACGCCACAAAACTATACTCAAACCTTTATGCATGTCACAACTCAAAATACAAAAGTTGTTCAA
This sequence comes from Paspalum vaginatum, assembly GCA_030272315.1. Lineage (NCBI taxonomy): Eukaryota > Viridiplantae > Streptophyta > Magnoliopsida > Poales > Poaceae > Paspalum > Paspalum vaginatum. The sequence goes on along the minus strand of CM059020.1, from coordinate 30,432,811 downwards.
TATGAAATTTTTTACAAAGCGACAAGTTCAGAGGCATATTCAGAAAAGCTGAGTTTAATTGATTCAAATGGCCTAGTCTACTTATGCATTCAACATGAAATGCTTATGAAATGATGCACATGAGTCAATGATGTTGATATAATGCACATGAGATGTCAGGGGCATCACACCCTAACTTGTTTATTTGAATCTCCTTAGTTTAGTCACGGATAATATATGCAGCCGAATAGAATAAGGTTAGGAAACTTCATGTCACACGTTGTCCTCCAATGCAACTATACCTTTCTACGGATACCTTTGGTAGCTGACTTACCTCTCCACCACTTTACTCTTGCCCCTCTGCAACTACTAGTTCTTATATTTATCTAAGTCTATAGTTCATTCGGTTTCAGTTTATTCAATTACACTTTCTTACCTGCCGCTTCCCTATGGAAATTTACGATACCTTGGAATACTTTGGATGAAAGGCTGCATTAGTTTCCATGCACTTGCGGTGTAAAACTTGTTTAGGCTAAGCGATGCCAAAAAGCTTTTCTGGCGCCATTGCTACAGAAGCAATTGGCCGAGAGATAATTGATATCTCATTTCAAACCTCGTATACTTAATAAATTTACCACTAGTTGTTAATGGGTTCACTTTGCTTTGTTGTTTTGTTGTGGATGCAATAGAGAGATGTATGACCAGTTTTGACCTGCCAAAAAACTACCACAATAGCCTAGAGTCACTACTCAGGTAAGACCGTCCGAAGACTATCCATGGGCATAGACATGTACCAAAGAATCTTGAACCGAGTACTTCAAGGACAAGGAATCTGAACCCAACCATCATGGCCGAAAAGGCAATTCATGAGTTCTCCATCCCGTCGAGCAACAACATCCCTATGGGACCTAAGGTTCAGGTGGGGGAGAGCTTCTAACCCAAGACCAATGTCATTCACATGGTTTAAGCTATACCATTTTGCGGACTCGCTATGGAGGATGCCAACAGTCACCTACAATAGTTCCTGGAGATCTGCAGCACATTTACCATGAAAGGTGCATCCCACGACACCATCATCCTTTGTCTCTTCCCATTTTCTCTTGTCGTGAAGGCAAAGCAATGGTTCTACCTCAACCGTAGCACTAGATACTGTCACCTCTTCTGCGGCTCATCGTGTTGGAGTAGAGATGCTAGAACCTGTTGGAGAGCAGACAAAGCTTGTCATTATCAAGAGCCTCTAGTTCCTTGTCCATAGCTGAAATCAAGGACAAAGCATAGGCAACAGAAGGGTTAGCATTAGCAGTAATGCCACTACTAGGGCAAGACATAAGAGTTAGGCTCTTTGGATTTGGTCCACTCATTTTGGCATAAGCCTGACAGTCAACCTCTGAAGCCTTCAATTAGCAGAAAAGCTCATATGTGGTAAGGGTCTCATAGCTAGTTGACTCAACTATGGATTCCTTCTTCAATTGCCAAATACACTGATCAAAGGCATAGAGAAGCTTGTAAGCCTGCTCATGGTCTTTGTATGGCAATGCCCCATTTCTCACATTAGCACAAATTTTGTTCACGATCGATTGAAACCGACTGAACATATTGTAAGTGCTCTCACCAGGTTGCTGCGAGAAATTTTCATACTCTCTCTTGTAAGCCTCAAACAACCTAGCCTTGACCTAACTTGTCCCCCATGGAAGTTTATAAGGGTAGTCCAGATATCGTGAGCCGTCTATAAGTGAACAACCCTACCAAATTGAGAACAACTCAAGGCTATAAGCAGAAAGTTCCTAGCTTTGTTGTTTGCTTTGTGTTCCCATTGTTGTTGTTGGGTCACACGGCTCTCTAGCAATTATCCCAGATGGACGAATGTTGGCTCTGGAGGAACACTGACATTCATTGCTTCCAAAATGTGAAATCAGAGCCATCGAACCCTAGAACCTTACCAACTGACTGATCTATGGTCGCTCCTCTATGGATGTAGAACCGGTTAAGGTATAGAATACCCTAACTTGGCTCTAATACCAATTGAAACCGAAAGAGTGACCTAGAGGGGGTGAATAATGTCGACATCTAAAACACAACCCCCCTAAAACCTCTCTTCTCAAATGTGCAAGGTCGCATAGTAGAGACAAGCTACCAACCCTTGGACATGAAGAGGAAAGCCTCATGGAAGCACTTGCTCAAATGCCAATTGAAAACGATGCAAAATGAGACAACCCAACACGGGGCACAGAGCACCAGATGGTCCGATGGTGACCATCGGATATTTTGATGGTTGGACCACCGGACGGTCCGATGCACTATCGGACAAGAAGGACAGGGAGAACTTGGGCTGCCCAGGCGACCGTCAGATAGTCCGATGCTTAGACCGTCAGATGGTCCTATGGTGCCAAAGTGCAATGGGGCCATGCCTCAAAACCTCAGCTGCCTACTGCAAATAGCATCAGACGGTCCGATAGTCACACCATCATATAGTCCTTGAAAACAACCCAGATAGTGAGAAAACAGCCCGCAAATCCACCAAAATCCAAACCAAATGTTGTAGCAGTGATCTCCAATCCACACAAAGTTTTGTGTGGATCTTGACTTGGCCATGAAGAAGCTCTTCCCAAAGCATCACCTTCTCAAACCTTGAGATTCTCCATGGATTTCTCTATCCAAGAGGTGAAGAACAAGGGCAAGAACGAAAGATGTGGGGCTGCTCATGTATCTAAAGATTGGGCAAGGTAAACCACAATCCAACCATGTCCTTGCAATCCAAAAGACCAACAATAGAAAGATATTGAGCTTGGTCAAACACAAACACAAACACACCAAAGGCCAAGAAACAAAGACCAAAATCCAATCAGGAGAGGGGGAAGGAAGGAACACACCAAAGGTGCACGAAATCCATCTATATTAGCCTTAAAAGAGGACCCAAGATCTGATTACAAGATTGAATTTCGCTCACCAAGCAGCCACCCACTTGTACCCTCTATTTGTGGAGGCTAGATCTCTCAAAACCTCCTAAACATAAAGCTCTTGCTTGATGACGAAAATGGCTGCCTATACATAAGCCTAAGCAACCATAGAATTAGCCAAGAGAGGGGGAAATGACAGCCCCTTCGCTTACTTATAGTTCAAATCTATTTCTCTAAGGAACTTTCCATTTGACCCCCAATATTACAGACTCTATTACACAAAAGGCCTGTAGCGGCTAGAAAAGACCGCAATAACTCGGATGAACAGCCACAATGGAGTCCTTGACGTCTTCAGTTTCTCCGTCTTGTCCCGATGTCCTCCGTGTGTCTTCAGCAAGTCTTCAGTGGACTTTCCTCCATGTCATGCCACGCTCACACTCGAACGCCACCACTAGGTCACACTTAGGTGGACTTTCCTCGATGTCACACTTAGGAGGTGCTTGTTCATCCTTCGGCAAGTCTCCAATGTTGGCAAGCGCTCATCACAGTAAGGACAAAAGACCAAACTTGGTACACTTGAGTACCTCAGTTCAAGCCAGAGCCCTATGTGAAGTTTATGTGGGTGGTGATTTGAACTGCCTAGAATGGTTAAGTTACAACCATTGCGGTGGCTAAGCAGAAAAACAGAAGAGTTCTATTGTTTTTCCTACTACACGGTCTGCCTCCATTTATATAGAGGCAGAGGGTAGGAAAAAGTTATGGTGAACCCACATATCAGTGAGGTTAGGTGTTCCTGAGGAGCACCCGCTCTCTTGCTGACTGGTGTTGGTGCTGCCAGCTCGCTCCATGCCATTCGGTACATCGAGTCCTGTCGCTCCGTAGCTGAGGTCACACTAGAGTGGAGCTGTAGCAGCTTGGCTATCCTTTGAGGTTCTGACTATGATGCTATGGTATGGGTGGCCATACCGGAGTTGGTGGGTCGTTGTGGTGCTTTGGCGTTGAGTAATGAGGTCAGCCTCATTGCGCTACCAGCCTCTGGGTCTAGTCAGGGTAGCCATCCTACTTTGTGACCGTTGGCCGATCCCCAAAGCTCAACCCTCAAGTAGGACGAGGACTGCGTGGATTGGGTTGGTTGGAGCTTGGCTTTTCTAGTATTGACCTCTGTGTGGTTGGAGCCTCTTGAGGTTGGGTCGTGCATCGCAGGTGGGCGTCTAGGCCTCCTTCGAGGGCCTTTGGCTATGTCTCGCTCTTGAGCTGTGTTGCTTCTACCCTGAGGTTTAATTGCTAGGTCGAGCCTAATTCTGGGGGAGCGCCTCCCGACAAGTTGCCTCTTTGACTTCACTTGTGGTGGCCTCCTAGGGGCATCATGATGGCGTAGGCCTAGGGATGGCATGTGTGGTTGGATGCTTAGAGATTGGGAGTGACGAAGTGGATACGGTGATAGGTGGAGAGATGTCAAGTTAGTAAGTATAGTTATTCCACTACTTTAGTTTCTAGAACAAGAATAGTTTTGAAACTAGGAGGCATATGTTCGCACCAATATTTGGACGAAAGGCCGATCGACTGATGTTGAGGTTTCAACAGACGGGGTCTTCCAACTTGGAGCCCCAAGTTCTTCTAATTGGGGTAGTAGGGAGATCATGCCATTGTGGTCACGTGAGTCTAGCTAGGGTCACTTGATCCGTAGGAGACAATGGGTTTATTGAGGTTTCGTTCGCCGGAGCGTAACACCCCCACGTTCTCTCGGATAGATTTATTGAATTTTCTCTTGTGATACAATGGATTTTTGTAGTAGGAGATGGCCTCCTCTAGTGGTGTAAGTGCTCTGCCTTCTTTCCTAGGCTGGGAGATGGAGCGTGTATGTGAGCACATGAATGGAATCATCCTCCCATCATGCGCTGAGCATCCCCTCTTATATCCCCAAGGGTTGTTGCTCTTATACAAAAAACACTCAACTCCTCCTTCTGCCTGCAGTCACTACCTTATGGGGTCTTCTCCCCATGCCTAGCGCTGATCCCACATATCATTGGGTGTGTGTATCTCTTCTTTACGTACTCACCTTGTCAATGTACCATGCACAGTTGCTTGCACTATTGTCTCGATCTGAGCAATGGTAGTAGGCATAATAGTGTCCATAATGGTGTTATAGTGCCAAGTTGTTGGACTACGACCTCCTGGGCGGTCATTCCTCGCACATCGTGGTGAGATCGTGCCTGTGTATGGAGCCTGCAAGACCCACATCTGCCATTAGTGGACGTGGAGCAGAACCGTCCTTATCCACCGGGTTCTCCACCTTTGTCTCGGCCCAGTGGACCCAGTCAAACTGAGTCATTCCCGCTCCCTCGTAGGGGCTAAGACTGGAGCCCGACGCCAGGGCCACATACGGAACACCGGTTGCTCTGCCCGGGCTCTATTTGGCCTTATCCCAGGGCTCCCGAGGGCTTGCCATGTGCCTCCTTCATGTGCATCTCTCTCTCTCTCTCCTTGCCTTCTTGGTCTGCCAGTCCATAAATGGGCCACTGCATGCCACTCGGCTTTTACTCGACTGTCCTATTTACTCATCCGCCAGGCTAGGCTTCATTTAGTCAGCCTTTTAGGGGTATGCCACCCCCATGGCACTAACAATGGCCCCTAGGCCTGCCTGCCAGTCGTAGATGGCAGGCGGGGCCATAATTAGTGCCCATGACGGTTCGTTTCTCCACTCTAGCATGGCACACCGTGCAGCGCGCAGTAATGGGGACAGACGAACTGCCAACGTGTGGTTTGGGGTGACACCTCGGTTGCCCCAGTCATCATGGTGTGCAAGGGCGGTCCCATGACCGAAGCTAAATCGCCGCACCCCAGCAACCACTGGTTTTGATGAGGACATCCCAAGCAACATCACCGGTCACTCAAGTGACCAACTAAATAACACATATCAAGGACCAATCACAAGGAATCGAGCTAAGCAAATACATGATCCGGTGAATGCTAACCGAAGTTATTTGTCACATTATGATTTGGATGTGCTTCCCACTTCCTTTTCTCTGATTGAACTTAGGTGCATTGGAGTTGGAGAAGGAGAAGATGGAGTACGTGCTGCTGGAATAGCACATATCGCTAAAGGCAGAAGCACATGCATTCGAGTTCAAGAAGGAGAAGAAGGTACACGTGCTACTAGAATAGCACATATCACTAAAGGTAGAAGCACATGCATTCAAGTTGAAGAAGAAGAAATAGGACGTGCTACTGAAATAGCACGTCTCACCCAAGAAAGAAGCACATGCTAGTCCAGAGTGCCAGATCGAAGTGCCAAAAGATGACATCATAACTCTTTATTCTTGAAGGCTCTGAGGGTCTGTGAGTACTTGTTGGAAAGCTCTTTAAGTCTTATTTCCAACACAACAAACGACACATCTTTTGGACTTCGTAATCAAGAGCTATGACCGTTTTGGTGGAAACAACATAGGAGGTGAAAAGGTCTGCGCAAGTTTCCAATGGACATTAATTTCATGGAGTTTCCTAGGCTAATAACTTCTGAAACTCAAAGGGGTCCATTCACACCTGCAAAGGGTCCATCTACACCTAGCTAGGAGGGTTGTTCCTAGTATAAATACCTATTGTATCTCTGCGTTAAGGAACATTTTCATATTTTGATAAACCAATACACTGTATTGCAGCCGATCTGCTTTAGACTTGAGAGTCTTACACCTTTGTTCTTGCAAGTTCTATGAACTTGTGAGAGATCTCTCTGAGATTCCCTAGTTCATGGTCTAGGCTTTTAGGCCTTTTGTGTGGATTAGTCCTGGATTGTGGTTCTGCGATCGTTCGGAGATCGAGTTGAAGTCCAAAAGGTTTTGGCTTCCTTCTCCCCGTCGTTTGGTCACATCCAACCTTGGTAGGTTAAAGCTACCCCAAATTGTGGTTCTGTGGTCATTTGGAGATTCCATCTCCCCGTCACTTGGTCGCATCCAAACCTTTGCAGGTTAAAGCTAGTTATCATTTCTATTCACAGCTAGTTATGTTTGCAGATGGCTCATAGTTATCTTGGGTGGAAAACCTACTGCCGTGAAGATTGGACACCCCGTAGCTTGGTTCTATCATGTGGTAATCAGTGCTATTGTTGTCATGGTAGGTTTCACCATCCACTTATCTATCTTTTTTACCATCAGTTCTTGTTCTATCCACCATATATTTGTTCATCCCATAGTCCAATGAAAATGCCGACACAAAAAAATTCCATAGCCATTGGTACTACTACTTTGTGTCTTTTCGTTCAGTTAAGTTGCTGCCACCATCAATTTTTTTCTTACATATGTTAGTTTGTGAAATTTATCCCCATCCTTGTTGGTGTCAAAAAAATCAGAAAAAAAATAGAGTACGAAAGAAGGTCAAAAAAGGGGAGGAAAAAAAGAAGAGAGAAAGAAGAAAAGAGAAGTTGAAAGGGGGCTGCGTTTTGTTGCAAGTTTCAGTTTGATGTAACCAAGTTTTGTGGTGTGCTTGATATCAACATTTACTATTTTTTCTGAATGGTTTAAGTCACTTGGTTGCAGTACCAAAAACCTTCAACTACCTATAGCTCCACGAAAACCGTAACCGGACCTCTCTTCATGTAATCCTTTCGATCGCTTAACCACAGTTGGTTACTACCACTTTAGCACACTCGCAGTCCTTGAGAACCAGTAAGAACATTGGTAAGTAAGAGGAGAGGCTGTGAGATTCCACAAATTATACCTATTCCACTTTCTTGCACTATTCCAACATGACAGATTCAGATTCGAGTGTTCATGGTGATCATTATAGAGAAGAAGAGACTCCTATTACATGAGCTGAACTCTGTCAATTTGAGAAATCAGCCTTGAAGGCCATGGAGAAGATGTGCGACAAACACTTTCCTTCAACGAGTACAAGGGTTTCACAATATCAACATATGAAGGAAGATCGTGGCAAACATTTTGGTGCAAGAAATGATTTTCATGAACCATTTCATGATGGTTATGGAAGTCATAGGCGTGCTGGTCATGATGAACAGCGTGGAGGAGCTCACGGGTGTGGCTTTGGCCACCATGTGCAATTCACTGGTGTGGAGACTGTCCATGATACCAAGAGGAGTATTCCATGCTCAAAATCCAACAATAATTTTGTTGTGCGGCCAGAAGATGATAATATCACAAAAGTTGATTATTCCGCTGCTGCTATATATGACACATATCCATTGGAGAACACCATGAATGAAGGCAATCTTGTATTTGCAACTTCACAAGTTTTAGAGGAGATAGCACAAAAGAACCCAAGTGAGGATGAGAGCCACCAAGCCAAATTGAGTGCGAGTGAAAACAAAAGTGAGATGTGTGATCCCACTAAATGTGAGATTGAGAGTACACACATTGAGGGTATAAGAGATACACCACACAAAAAGCGAGATTCAGATAGCAATCATGTGGGGATGTTTTTCAAACTCACACAGTCAACTCTACTTTTAGTGTTGTCTCTCGAAATGTGCAGGTTTGCAAAGAAAGTGAGCAGGAGATGGATGCCCATCGTGCAACAATGGATGATCAAGGCAATACGAGTGGTGCCACTATTGGAAACACATTTGTTGCTGTTCCAACCATTAACCATGATGACAAAGGAGGTAAAAATTCAGATATACAATCCATGAGATCTACACAATCATATGAGCTAAAAGGTAAGAAAGTCAACTCAGATCTAAATTTGCATAATAAAATGATGAGTAATTGCAATACTACATGTGCTGTTGTTGAGCATAAACTGTTTGATTCATATGTTGATATGAGTATTGAAATCTTACACTTTGATAACCATTGTGCTAGCATGAATGATCTTTGTATTCCTTTGACTTATCAATCTGCGAGTTCATTCTACAATGGACTTGACAATGTGCAACTTTTCATTCATGCTGAATTTTTTAGAAGGAACTATATTGATGAATCTGTGTGCTATATCATGTTCGATAAACTTGTTGAGATTGACAGTGTTCTAGTGAATGTCTCCGAGATACCATCTCTAGAATCTTTTAATGGTGCATATAGCTGCAAGTTTCCTTACAATTTGATTGGTCATTATGTTGGAAATAAATCCAATGTTTGTGCCTTGCATAACATGTGACAAGCTTGCTGATTTTAATTTAAATCAAATGAATATCATATCATGTGGCTCACATTTTACTAAACATGACATGGATAAATTTCATAATGCTTGCTGTTTGGAACAAATAATGCTGCCCACTTGTTTATACTTTTCATGACAAGAGACCAACCATGTGCTAAAAGATCGCATTCATGCACTCAAATGTTTTTCATCCACAAAAGGAAGTATTGAGGTTGCAAGGTATATCTCTAATCCTTCGTTTGAATTGAGCAAAATGAACTATTGTCATGTGTTGAAAGCCTCTTTTCCCAACATAAGAATGCTTGATGTTGTAAAAAAATGAAATACATTATTTTGAATCAATTGTGTTGTTTGCAAGAAATTTTTGTCCTCCCGCCAACTAACTTGTTTGCAGGACTAGCAAAGCAAAGAAATTTTGTTCATAGGGAGACACATGAACTGAATATGACATGTCAACATAATCTAAGTAAAATAAATTCATACACACTTCATGTTGCTGCTCTATACACAAGTCTATGGATAAAAGTGGAAGGGTTCAAATGACTAATCCTATTAGGTGCAAGTTATATCCATCATTTGCTTTCTTTAGACTGTTTTCAGGTGAACAAAAGCTAAGGAAGACCTCTATCGAAGGGAGGGAGTATGAAACAAATTGCCTCAAGGGACCAACATTTAAATTTTCTTATGACCAACATCACAAGGTGAAAACTACACATAGATCTAAATATTTTTATTCTCATAAGGCAAAGTTACTACTTGATTTATATGATCATAGATTGAAACACCTTGCTGTGATGGAAGACGATGACTTCACAAAAAGCTTCAATGTCTCTGATCTCTCTGTATTCATGGGTCCAGTACAGTCGAGGATGAATATGATGAGGACATCCCAAGCAACATCACGGGTCACTGAAATGACCAACTAAACAACACATATCAAGCACCAATCACAAGGAATCGAGCTAAGCAAATACATGATCAGGTGAATGCTAACCGAAGTTATTTGTCACATTATGATTTGGATATGCTTCCCACTTCCTTTTCTCTAATTGAACTTAGGTGCATTGGAGTTGGAGAAGGAGAAGACGGAGCGCGTGCTGCTGGAATAGCACATATCACTAAAGGCAGAAGCACATGCATTCGAGTTGAAGAAGGAAAAGAAGGTACATATGCTACTAGAATAGCACATATCACTAAAGGTAGAAGCACATGCATTTGAATTGAAGAAGAAAAAATAGGACGTGCTACTGAAATAGCAAGTCTCGCCCAAGAAAGAAGCACATGCTAGTCCAGAGTTCCAGTTCAGAGTGCCAAAAGATGACATCATAACTCTTTATTCTAGAAGGCTCTGAGGGTCTATGAGTACTTGGTGGAAAGCTCTTTAAGTCTTATTTCCAATGCAACAAATGACACATCTTTTAGACTTCGTAATCAAGAGCTATGACCATTTTGACGGAAACTACACAGGAGGTGAAAGGTCTGCGCAAGTTTCCAATGGACATTAATTTCATGGAGTTCCCTAGGCTAATAACTTCTGCAACTCAAAGGAGTCCATTCACACCTGCAAAGGGTCTATCTACACCTAGCTAGGAGGGTTGTTCCTAGTATAAATACCTATTGTATCTCTGTGTTAAGGAACCTTTTGATATTTTGATAAACCAATACATTGTATTGCAGCCGAGCTGCTTGATTCTTGAGAGTCTTACACCTTTGTTCTTGTGAGTTCTATGGACTTGTGAGAGATCTCACTGAGATTTCCTAGTTCGTGCTCTAGGCTTCTAGGCCTTTTGTGTGGATTAGTCCCAGATTGTGGTTCTGCGATCGTTCAGAGATCGAGTTGAAGTCCAAAAGGTTTCGGCTTCCTTCTCCCCGTCGCTTGGTTGCATCCAACCTTGTTAGGTTAAAGCTACCCTGGATTGTGGTCCTGTGGTTGTTTGGAGATTCTATCTCCCTATCACTTGGTCGCATTCAAACCTTTGCAGGTTAAAGCTAGTTATCATTTTTGTTCACAGCTAGTTATCTTTGCAGATCGCTGCTAGTTATCTTGGGTGGAAAACCTACTACCATGAAGATCGGGCACCCCTGAGCTCGCTTCTATCAAGTTTGCCTGACCCGGCGTATATAAAGGGTTTCTTCCTTCTATCTTCCCTCTTTCCTCCTTTTGCCTTCTTCTTCTTCCTGGCCGAGCTTCTTCACTAGTTTCTTGCTCCTCTCTCTGCACCTTCCTCGCCAACCCTTGAGTCATGGCTGGAGCACCACCGCACAATTGGAGTGTGGAAGGCATGCGAGTGGACTGGTGTAGATATTGACTAGGTGACGCTAGGCCTCCTGCCATTGGGGTGCCTCGAGAACAACATCTACGTTGTGTTCTTAGGGCACCAGATTGCCGGCCTCGGCTTCCCCATTTCCTCCTTCCTGCTCACTGTTCTAGAGTTCTATGATCTCTAGATGGGTCATTTCACCCCTAACTCCTTGCTTCACCTTGCAATCTTTGTCCATTGTTGGTGTTTCTTAGCCTACTAGATATAACTCCATAAGCGCACGGAAAATACATTGTAGCCTTTCACCCAAGAGTATTCCAGGGTATCGAATCCATGAAGAACGAGGAGTATGATAACACATAACACAACTAACCGAACTAGTGAAGCTAGCAATGTAGAGGATAAAAGACAGAGATGCAGGTTCTCAACAGATGTTAGATCACCTTACTATACTAAACATGCAAATTGCTATTCTTGTCATGCAAACATAGACACCAAAGCTACAGCACCACTGGCAGGCACCAGAGTGCTGAATACCCAGCCGAGAAAGGTAGACACTATAGGATTCGGCTATATCATCAGTGAGTCTATCTGAACACACAGGATTGGAATACTGAGAACACAAAAGCTGTCACCTAGTGTGTCTGCCACGTAGAGATGCATGGGATAGCCGACCAACTAAGGTAAACTCTTAAGTACAACACTGTCAGGTCTACTTGATGAGTTTATTACTAAACTGGTAATGAGCCAGAAGAGCAAGCAACACTATATATCCAACGCTATAAGAATGCACAAGGTTCCCGTAAACAGACAAGCATAAAATTAAGTATGAAGGTAAAGTAAGAATGAAATAACAAAGGTAGACGACAAGGAATTTTACTCAATCCTAGAATCGAATACCCTTCCTCTGAGAATACAAGTCTGGGAGAGAAGAGAATTCCCACTCCCTCACTATTCACCTCACTACTCTCCTTGATACAAGAGGCACTTTCTCTACAAGCTAAGGGATAACTTCACTTCTCCAACACTATACACTTCAAACTCTCAAGTGCTACTCTACCACTACACCACCATGCTTACAAGTGAACACCTTGGGGGTATTTATACCTGTCCAGAGGTCGGTTTTTGAGGTTAAGTCGGAGGCTAAGGGATAGGTGGTAGGCCGGGCGGCCTCCACATGGCCGGGCCGCCTGACTTGTAGGCCTAGCGGTCTAGCCCAAGGCCTAGCGGGCCTTGGATCCACTGACTTAGTCCATCCAAAATGCTTCTGGTCACTTGGGTAAGGCGGTTGATAGTTAAAACTGTGTGCTTTTGCATATATCGTTGGATTTGCCTTGTGTTTATTCCTTAGCCATCGGATGACAGTCTCCTGGATCGCGGACTTTGCCAATCCGTGGGCTGGATCAGTGAGGTGGTGGCCTTCCAGGGTGTTTTGCGTTGATCTCTTGGATTCCAATGTGGAGTTGTGTTTGACATGTTGTCCCTTGCATGTAGGTCAAAGGACGTGGCAATTGGAGCAAGTCACAGGCCGAGCGGCCTGGGACTTAGCCCTAGGTGGCCAGAGTGCTGAGAGGTGGAGAAGGCTGGGCGGCCTGACCCTTAGGCTAGGGCGGCCAGGGGACTTGGCCGAGCGGCCAGGGTTTGGCCACCCCTTGTCCACTCCTCCATTGTTGCACCTTGTTTTACCATGTTTTTTGTGTATTTGCATCATTTTCTGTGTTCCTACATGATCTTTGTACACAACTCGTGGAACCGGTTAGAATGTATCTGTTTAGTGGATGGTATCTAGCATTTCTCCTTGCACCAAGTTTGGGGGTTGTGATTTTGAATTTTTATAGTGCTCCTATTCACCCCCCTCTAGTCGCACGTCTCGGTCCTACAAGTGGTATCAGAGACGTTTAGGTTTCTTCATACCTTTACCAGTGAGAAACCAATAGCGACTATGGCGCACTCAGGGAAGGTTCTGGTTCTCGGCTCAGATGGCGATTCCTACAGGAAGGGTACAATGAGAGCTTTCTTGCTTAGCCAGAGCGAGGACATATGGAATGCTACTCAGAATATGACTTTTGTGGTGCTTTCCTTTTGCCGAGCGTACCACACCGGCACTCGTTGCTCAGCACGAGGCGAACTACAAGGCGGTGAACTTTCTCTTCTCTGGACTTGGTTTGGCAGACTATGAGAGGGTGATCCACCTTGATATCGCCCATGAGATCTGGTCCCTCCTCAGTGGACACCATGAAGGAACGGTGACAGTTAAGGGGCAACTTGTGGAGACTTACCGGCGCGAATATGAGAATTTTGCCCAGAAGCCAGGGAGAGTCTGTGGATGCCTTGTTTGGTCATTTTCAGTTGATCAACAACAAGCTCTATGTCAACTCTGCCCCTGCTGCTCTCCCATACACTGACCATCAGTAGGCTATCAAGCTGCTGTATTCCTTGGATAGGAAAGTGTGAGAGATCAAGAAGAACTCCATTCTTGAGTCAGGAGAGTATGACACCTTGGGTGTAGAGGAGCTTTATAGCAAGCATAAGGTCATAGAGGTTGATTGCCAAATGATAGATATTCTCAATGGTACTGGCTCCAAGAGCCTGGCCTTGGCTTCCAGCTACAAGGAAGTTGCTACTAACCCCCCACTTCACGGTTTTTCGTTCTCTGCTTTGATGTCTGTGATAGAGGAGCAGTTGGCGTCACTTGGGGATGATGAGCTTTGTCCGGTGTCTAGTCACTTTTAGCGTGCCTATGACAACCGAATGAGCAAGAAGAGGGGCGAGAGGCCCAAATGCTTCTAGTGCGGAGAGATCGGCCACTTCATCGCCGAGTGCCCAAACAAACAGAACGACTACTACAAGAAGGGCAAGAGCCACTCCCGTGACTCCAACAAGTACCGCTCCAGCAAGCATGACTATGGCAAGCGTGACCATGCCAAGAACTATTCCGGCAAGATGAAGAACATCAAGAAGGCTTTCAAGAGCTACCAGAAGGACAACTGGAAGCGGGACAAGGCCTTCTTCACCGAGCTTGGTGGTCTTTGCAGCGGAACATCCTCTTCCTCCTCGTATTCGTCAAGCTCAAGCGATGAGGAGATCGTCACCAAGCGGGACAAGAGGAGAGATCAAGGAGGTCCAGCTGGCCTCTGCTTCATCTCCAGCAAGTCCAAGTGCAAGCACAAGATGAACCAGAGATCCTTCTGCTCCATGGTACTTGAGGACAAGGACGACAAGGGCAACGACAATGACTCCTCCGATGAAGAGGTAACTCTTGAGGAAGCTGAGATTCTTGAGATGCTGGAGAAGAATAGTCGTGAGTTGAAAGCCCAGGATAAGATGTTGGAGAAGGCAACCAAGAAGCTGTAGAAGCAGAAAGCCAAGCTTGCTAATGCTTTGGCTGAGATTGAGAGGCTGAAGAGTGTGCAAGCCCAACCTTGTGAGTTTGAGTGCCCTACCTGTGAGTCCCTGATGAGTGACCTTTGTGAGCAGAAGAGCAAGTATGCTCATTAGGTAGACGAGATGGATAGGCTGAAGGTTGAGTTAGGAAAGCTCTAGTCTAAACTAGATGAGCCTACTTTGAGTGAGGTGCCTGAGTGTGAGTCTTGCCCCCACCTAGCTGTTGACATAGCTGAGCTAAAGGTGAAGTGTGAGGGGCAGCTCAAGGAGTTGGAGGAGCTTAGAGCTAGACCCATGCTTTTGGGTGCGCGCATGGTCTGTCCTACCTTGAGGAGTAAGCTTGAGCAGGTTAGAGCTGACCTTGAGGTGCTTTCAGCACCTCCTGACACGTGTGAGAGCTATCTCACTTTGAGGTTGCTATTGGTGGAGAACGATGCCACCATTAAGAAGTTAGAGAAGTCTGCTCCCTTCATTCCCTCTCTATACTGTGACACCTGTGCTGCCCAGACTTTACTTCTGGAAGAACTGAGAGATGAGACGTTGATCCTTGAATAGGACAATAGTAGGTTGAGAGAGGTGTTGAGCTGGATGTATGCCAGGGAACCTCAGCTTAGGATGATCATAGAGGCAAGCAAGCATGGTGAGGGTGACACTAGTGGACTTGGTTTGGGTGAGTGTAGTTCAAGGTGAGAACAAGAGTGCCCCAATCAAGCTTAACACTGCCTTTCCCTAGCCTGGTCCTACTGTTGATGGGGTTTACCATGAGCCTCCCAAGGCTGTCCCAAGGAAATCATACTTGACACTCAAGCCACCACAAGCCAAGCTGGACAAGATTATAGAAGAAGAGCTTAAGCCTTCTGGCAAGAAGCAAGTCTAGCAGCCAGCACCACCTAAGGCTTCACCACCCCACCAGAAGCCTAAGGTTCAGCCCCAACCTATGAACAAGAGGACCTGTCTACCACTGTGAGTTTCGCTAGCGAAATGGTCACTGGGAAGAGTTTTGCTTTAGGAGGAAGCGGGTAGAGAGGCAGGAGAGAGCCTGGGGGAACTAGGATCTATTCTACCTTGAGAGCCAATGGACCTGGCTCCATTGCCTCTGGAGTGATGAGTGATTGTCAACAATAGGCAAGACATAGAAGGACTTGGGCACAAGACCTCCGATGGATAGGAGGCCCTCCAATGGACTAGAGGTAGAGGAAAGTCCTCCGAAGGACTGGAGGCATGCTCAGCGTCTGTCGGCCATGGGGGTTCGGTACATAGAGGAGCGGCACGACGACGGCTAGAGTAAGTCCTCCGAAGGACTGCGAGGTTGCCCCGATGGACAGGGGATGCCGGGTGCCACCGTGGTGCTCCAACCCGAATGCGTGGCCCGAAGGTGTGCTAGGGAGGCTTTGGCGGCTTCGGCTCAAAACCGCCACCCAAGCTACCCAAGACTTGGTGAGTTGGGCCACGAACTCACCAAGATAGAGAAGATGGGCCAAATCCGGCCCAAGCGGAGACTTCCTAAAGTTTCCCGGTTTCTGACTTCAAAACCGGGGGCGGATCGCAGATTGGACTACTGGCCACGTGGAGAACATCCGAGGATTGCGTGGAACTTACGAAGATCAAGACTTCATCGTGGTTGTCCGTCCCTGAAATATCCTGTAATCTTTCGTTTGAGTCCTTAGGGTTTGTCTAGTTGTAGGGACCTAAGTGCAAAACTGTCTAAACAGCACTCAGGTATAAATAGGTCCAAGGCAGGTCATTAGAGGGCCTCTTGGCTGCTAGGATTAGTCTTTGCTTTGTGATTTTCGTCCTCAAGCCTTGAGCACCATTATTAGGGAGGTTAGAGTAGGATTTAGCCTCCTAATCATGAGGGAAGGTGAGGGTGGTTGCTTGGGACAAATTTTTGCTTGTATGCTGAATCTTTAGACCTATCTAGGGCACTTAATCGAAGCAAATTTGTACAGCAACCTTGTGTTCTTCTCCTCCCTCTCCCTCTTTGGTTTTTGGGTTCAATCCTTAGCTTTTGGGTGTTTGTGTTGGCCAAGCTTGAATCCCTTCTCTTGCTGATGTTTTGGACTTGCTATGATGTGGGGATTATGTCTTAGATCATCTCAATCCAGATGGATTGCCACGAGCAAGTCAGTTTGGGTTTTCCCCTTTCTTGCCCAAATTTCCCCCTCTTCACGAGATCTGAAATTCCCGCTAATCCCTTGATCTTTTTGATTAGATCTTTTGGGAATAACTTTGCATAGTGCTAGGATAGCCTGTGCAAAATTTCGTGAAGATCCAATGGTCAAGTTTGAGGTTTGCAAACTCAAAGTCCGAGGCTGATTTCTGGGCACAACGGACAGTCCGGTGAAACTTCACCGGATAGTCCGGTTTACTTAACAGTCTCCAAATATGCTGAATTTTTAGTATGTTGTTCCCCATGTTTTCCTTAGCTTGTGGTTAAAATTTCATGATTTTTGGAGTCCGTTTGACTAGGTTTTGGTATTTTTCTTTGCAACCTGGTCTGCCTGAAAAAGTCCTGTCGGACTGTCCGATAGAGGCTATCAGATAGTCCGGTGTGGACAGGGTTTTTGGCCTCGGATTTGGTTTGAGTTGTTCCTAGGGTTTGTGGCTTGTTCCGGGTGGTTTTTTGGGTGCCTAGGGTCATTCCTAAGGTCTTTAGCACCTCATTTGCTAAGAGATCATGGTGATCACTAGGCGTGGTCATTTTGGTTGGTTTGTGTTCATTTGCTTCCATGTTTTTGCCTCAACCTCACTTTGGTGGTTCTCGTTGTATGCCTATACTCTTTTGCTTTTTGTGTATCAATGAGATGCATCTAGGTGCGTTGAGTGGCTGGCGAGACACTTCGGCGTGAGTTGTTGCTCCGCTTGGCTTGCGGTCTTTGTCATCGTTGAGTTGAGTGCTTCCGCTTGCTTGGTGCGTATCGTCTCAGTGGACGGCACCCTTGCGCTGCTAGGCATGTATCTGTTCAGTGGACGTGCCTAGTTCTGTTTCTCTTGAGCTTTGCAGAGCACCTACTTAGGGGTTGTGATTTTGAGTTTTCAAGTGCTCCAATTCCCCCCTCTCTAGTCGCACATCTCGGTCCTACAATTGGTATCAGAGCCGGTTAGGTTTCTTCATACCTTTACCGGTGAGAAACCAGTAGCGACTATGACTCACTTCGGGAAGATTCCGATCCTTGGCTCCAATGGCTACTCCTACTGGAAGGGTAGGATGAGAGCATTCTTGCTTAGCCGGGGCTAGGACATATCGGATGCTACTCAGAGTGCGAACTTTGTGGTGCTTCCAATTTCTCAGCGCACTACCCCAGCGATTATGGCTCAACATGAGGCGAATGCCAAAGCTGTTAACTTTCTCTTCTCAGGACTTGGTCCGGTTGATTATGAGAGAGTGAGCCACCTTGAGACTGCCCGTCAAATCTGGTCCCTACTGAGTGCACACCATGTGGGCACTGCTACTATCAAGGGGTGTCTCGTTGAGACTTACAGGCGCGAATATGAGAATTTCATTCAGAAGCCTAGTGAGTCCATCGATGACTTGTTTGGTCGTTTTTAGTCGATCATCAACAAGTTCCGCATTAATTCCAGCCTTGAGAGGATCCCATACACCGACCATCAGCAGGCTGTCAAATTGCTGTATGCGTTGGACAGGAAGGTATGGGAGATCAAGGTTAACTCGATCATCGAGCCTGAGGCCTATGACACAATTAGAGTGGAGACTCTTTACAGCAAGCTCAAGATCACAGAGGTGGATTACAAGTTGAGAGATTCTCTTGCTTGCACTGGCTACAAGAGCCTGGCCTTGGCTTTTCCCTCCAGCGAGGCCGCAACTAACCTCTAGCTTCACAAATTTTCGTTTTCTGATCTTATGTCTATTACAGAGGAGCAGTTAGCGTCACTTGGGGATGATGAGCTTTGCCTGGTGTCTAGCTGCTTTCAGCGCACCTATGACAACTGGATGAGCAAGAAGAGGGGCGAGAGGCCCAAGTGCTTCGAGTGCGGAGAGGTCGGCCACTTCATCGATGAATGCCCGAACAAGCAGAACGACTACTACAAGAAGGGCAAGAGCCACTCCTGCGACTCCAACAAGTACCACTCCGGCAAGCACGACTACAGCAAGCGTGACCACACCAAGCACCGCTCTGGCAAGATCAAGAACTTTAGGAAGGCTTTCAAGAGCTACCAGAAGGACAACTGGAAGCGGGACAAGGCCTTCTTCGCTGAGCTTGGTGGTCTGTGCGGCGGATCGTCTTCCTCCTCCTCGTCTTCGTCAAGCTCAAGCGATGAGAAGATCGTCACCAAGCGGGACAAGAGGAGGGATCAAGGCGGTCCAGCTGGACTCTGCTTCGTCTCCACCAAGTCTAAGCGCAAGCACAAGATGCACCGGAGATCCTTTTGCTCCATGGCGCTTGAGAACAAGGATGACAAGGGCAACCACAACGACTCCTCCGATGAAGAGGTAACTCCTGAGCAAGCTGAAATTCTTGAGATGTTGGAGGCAAATAGTTGTGAGTTGAAAGCCCAGGATAAGATGTTGGAGAAGGCAGCCAAGAAGCTGCAGAAGTAGAAAGCCAAGTTGGCTGTTGCTTTAGCTGAGATAGAGAGGCTGAAGAGTGTGTCAGCCCAGCCTAGTGAGTCTGAGTGCCCTACCTGTGAGACTTTGATGAGAGATCTCTGTGAGCAGAAGAGCAAGTATGCTCATCAGCTAGAGGAGATGGATAGGCTGAAGGGAGAGTTAGGCAAGCTCCAGTCTAAAACTGGATGAGCCTATTTTGAGTGATGAGCCTGAGTGTGAGATGTGCCCCCACCTAGCTGTTAACATAGCTGAGCTGAAGGTGAGGTGTGAGGGACAGCTCAAGGAGTTGGAGGAGCTTAGGGCTAGACCCACGCTTTTGGGTGCGTGCATGGTCTGTCCTACCTTGCAGAGTGAGCTCGAGTAGTTGAGAGCTGACCTTGAGGTGCTTTCAGCATCCCCTAACACTTGTGAGTATTGTCTCACTTTGAGGTTCATGTTGGTGGATAGGGATGCCACTATTAAGAAGTTAGAGAAGTCTGCTCCCTCTATTCCCTTTCTAGACTGCCCCACTTGTGCTACCCAGACATTAATTCTGGAGGATCTGAGAGAGGAGAAACAGATTTTGGTTGATGAGAACAACCGTTTAAGAGAGGTGCTTAGTTGGATGTAAGCTAGAGAGTCCCAACTAAGGATGATTTTAGAGAGCACCAAGAGAGCTGAGGGTGATGTGAGTGGACTTGGGTTAGGAGAGTGCAGTACTTCGAGTGAGAAGAAGAGTTCCCCAATTAAGCTTAAGACTGCCTCCCCTCAGCCTATTCCTACTGTTGATGGGGTTTACCTACGAGCCTCCCAAGGTTGCCCCAAAGAAGCAGTTCTGGACACCCAAGCCCTCACAGGCTAAGCTGGACAGAGTAGTGACTGAGATTCTCAAGCCTCCAGTGAGCAAGGAGAGAGTCCAACACCCTGTTCCACTCAAGGCTACTCCACCTAAGCCTAAGGACCAGCCTAACCCCACTCCCAAGAGGCCTGTGTACCACTATGACTTTTGCCAGTGGAATGGCCACTTGGAGGAGTTCTAGCAGGAGAGAGCCTAGGGGAACTAGGATCAGTTCTACCAGGGTGGTAGGCAAGATTCTCCCCGTAGCGGTGAGATGAGAGACCGCTTTGCTGGTGTGAGAGGAGGCGACTTTCAGGCCTGTGCTCCTGGTGGAGAGAGACGCTTTGCCGGTCGAGCTCCTAGTCATTTTCAGCGCGGCTATGGACCTCGTGACTGAGGCTTTGGAGGTAGACGGTTTGAGAGCTCACGCTTTGGAGGTCATCGGTACCTAGATAGACGTGATGCTTACTTTGACTGTGTCTACCCTACTCTGGAGCAGATGGCTCGACACTGGTTCAGCAGTTTCACAAACCCCAGTGCCGGACCATTTGCTCACTCTCGCTTTCCTTTATTTTGTAGGATCGAGGCCTAGAGGACATATGGATCATGGACTCTGGCTGCTCTAGGCACATGACAGGGCACCGCAGATGGTTCTCCGGCCTCAACCCCGTGAGCACCAAGGAGTACATCACATTCGGGGATAATGGTCAAGGCAAAGTGTTGGGTGTTGGTTCTGTTGCTCTTTCTGGCAAGCTTTCCCTGGGAGAAGTCGCTTTGGTGAGGAATTTGGGGTTCAATTTGGTTTCTGTCTCACAACTTCTCAAGGAAGGGTTTGAGGTTCGCTTGAAGGAGGGTTCTTCTTGTGTGCTTGATGCTAAGGAAAACCTTGTTTGTTAGATTTTGCCCTATGGGTAGGTTTTGAAGGTTGACCTTGCATCTGTTTCTGGCCCTCCTTGGTGTTTTGTAGTTGGTCCTTTTGCTGATATCTGGAAGTGTCATAGGAGGCTAGGTCATTTGAGTTTTGATCTGCTAGCCAGGTTGAGCTCGATGGGTCTGATCGGAGGATTGCCCAATTTGAAAGCAGAAAAGGACTTAGTGTGCCACCCTTGTCGTCATGGCAAGATGGTAGCTACTTCTCATGTTCCTGTTAATCAGGTTATGACCTCTTACTCGGCCGAGTTGTTACATATGGACACGGTTGGTCCTGCTCGGGTATAGTCGGCCAGTGGGAAGTGGTATGTGTTTGTCGTTGTAGACGACTTTTCTCGCTTTTTGTGGGTGTCCTTCATGGAATTCAAAGATGATGCTTTCGGTTTGTTTGGGATCTGGTCTTGAGGTTAAGAAATGAGAGTCATAAGGCCATGAGGGCTATCCGCAGAGACAATGGTGGAGAATTTCATAACTCTCATTTTGAAACCTTCTGTCGTGACCTGGGTCTTGAACACCAATTCTCGTCTCCTTATACCCCACCTCAGAACAATGTCATGGAACGAAAGAACTGCACACTTGTTCAGATGGCTCGGACAATGCTAGATGAGCATAGGACTCTGTGATGCTTTTGTGCTAAGGCTATTAATACAGCCTGTTACATTGCCAACCACATCTTTCTATGAGCTTTCTTAGGGAAGACTTCATACGAGCTACGGTTTGGTAGGCAGCCCAGCTCAAGCACCGACGTGCGTTTGGCTGCAGATGCTTTGTGCTCAAAAAGAGGGGCATTTGGATAAATTTGAATCTCGCTGCGATGGTATTTTCCTTGGGTACGTCTCTAGCTCTAGAGCATATAGAGTGTGGATCCTTGATACCAAACAAGTGGTAGAGACCTGCGAGGTTTTTCTTTGATGAATCTATGCCTTGCACAACCCTTACATTTGAGCTTTCAGGTGATGATGAAGAAAGGAACTCCGATGTTTGAAGATGAGGAAGGACAAGTAGATGCTGGTGATGCAGGAGCCAATGCACCGGCTGCAGCTCCTGCCCCCTATGCTACAAGCTCTGAAGACAAAGGAGGACCCTTACCGATGGCTTCCTCTCGCTCCCCCGACTGCAAGCTCGAGCAGAGGGTGGCCTCGCTGAGGACTGCAGGGAAGGTGACCTTCGAGATTGTTCCATCTCGTCAGGTCCAGTACGATCACCCTCCATATGGAATCATTGGTGATTTGCATGCGAGGACCTTGAGGTCCTAGACAGGTTCTATCACTTTCTTTGCTGATGCTGTATTTGTTGCCTCCTTTGAGCCGAAGGATGCTAGACACGCTCTTTCTGACAGTAATTGGGTTAATGCCATGCATGAGGAGTTAGAAAATTTTGAGAGGAATGAGGTTTGGGTTTTGGTAGAGCCACCGCCACAATGCAATCCTATTGGTACAAAATGGGTTTTCAAAAATAAGCAAGGGGAGGATGGCATTGTTGTGTGGAAGAAGGCTAGACTTGTGGCTAAGGGTTTCTATGAAAAAGAGGGGATAGACTATGAGGAAACGTTTGCTCCAGTTGCACACCTAGAAGCTATACGTATTCTCTTAGCCTTTGCAGCTTCCATGGGTTTTAAGCTTTTTCAAATGGATGTGAAGTCTGCTTTTCTAAATGGTTTCATTCAAGAAGAAGTTTATGTGAAGCAACCCCCTAGATTTGAAAATGCTAAACACCCTAACCATGTTTACAAATTGCAAAAAGCCTTGTATGGTTTGAAACAAGCCCCTAGAGCCTAGTATGATAGACCGAAGACCTTTTTGCTAAACTAGGGTTTTAAAATAGGGGAGTCTTGATAAGACCTTGTTTCTCCTCAAGCATGGTAGTGATCTTCTTATTGTCTAGATATATGTGGATGATATCATCTTTGGTGGCTCGTCTCACTCTCTTGTTACCAAGTTTTCTGAGAAGATGTCAAAGGAGTTTGAGATGAGCATGGTGGGAGAGTTGCAGTTTTTCCTTGGATTGCAAATCAAGCAAGGCCGTGAAGGAACCTTCATCCATCAAGCTAAGTACACGAAGGACATTCTGAAGAAGTTTGATATGGGAGACTCCAAGCCTATGTTAACTCCCATGTCAACACAAACGGCGCTTGATGCAGATGAAGAAGGGGAGGTGGTGGACCAAAGAGAGTATATAGGGATGATCGGCTCACTTATGTACATGACGGCGACCAAGTCAGACATTCAGTTCATGGATTGCCTACTGTGCGCGATTACAGGCCTCACCGAGGACATCACACCATCAAGCGGTGAAGCGCATCTTCAGGTACTTGAAATACACTCCTGAGCTTGGTCTTTGGTTCTCTTCAGCTGTGTCACTCTCTCTTAGAGGGTTTTCGAATGCTGATTTTGTGGGTTGTCGGCTGGAGCGCAAGTCTACATTCAGCACCTGCCAATTTCTTGGTTCCTCTCTAGTCTCTTGGTCCTCACGCAAGCAATCTTAGCATAGCCACTTCCACCATAGAGGCCGAATATGTTGCTACTGCTAGTTGCTGTTCCCAGCTACTTTGGATGAAAGCTACTCTGAGTGATTTTGGCCTGAGTTTTAGGAAGATCCCTCTCCTAGTAGACTCCACTTTTGCTATATCTGTAGCTAAGAACCCCATCTTGCACTCCAGAACCAAACAAATAGACATGAGGTTTCACTTCCTGAGAGATCACTATGATAAGGGAGATATATACTAGATCCATGTGGAAACTGAGGACCAGTTGGCCGATATCTTTACCAAGCCCTTAGAGCTTAGCGTGTTTGCTCTCTTGTGTGGGGAGCTTGGTGTTTGTTACCCCTTTTAGTTTGGGGTACATTTGCTGTAGTGTAGCTTTTTTATTTGCTTTCTCTTTGTTTTTCTTTGTTTTCTTAGCATTTTGTATCATATCATGCATTGCATTGTATCATATGCATTTTCACTTTCACTAGCACTAGAGCTCTTCTGGAATGACTACTTAGTACTTGCTTGTGCTAGATTGTACAATTGCTTGCATGACATTGGTTGGCTAAGCTCCTTGAATCTGTCTAATATCTTTTGTGAGATAAGTCACTTTTATTTCTTGAAAATCAAAAACCCTGATCACCACTTGACTTGGATCCTAGCATGTGTAGGAATGTTGAATGCTATGCTATCTTTTCATGCTTGGATATGCTAGTCGTATGCCTTTGTCAAGATTATGCCTAAGCATTTATGACAGCTTGCGTAAACCTGAAATCTGAATTAAAACTGTGTACGTTGTGTGTCTTATGAGCTGAATTGAAAAGATCCAGGTGGGTTCGCTTGTCACACTGTTCTAGTTTGAGATAGCTTGCCTTTGTACTTTGGCATGAACTTGGACTAGGTAGTGTATGACCAAAACCTTGTTTTAAGCTTCTGATGGTTTTCTGAACCTGGGCTTGGCATTGGTTGGTAAGAAGTGGCAAAGACAAGTGAATAACTCATGGCACATGATATGATTTGCATGAAGTTAAAAATTGCTAAATCTAAAATTTGCAAGTCTCTAAATTATTTATGGCCTGTTGTATATGCGTTGGTTGAGAGTAGCACCCTTGTATGTTCTGCTAGCATCTTGTTATTCATGCCTCTCTTGTTAGAGCTATTCATGTTGGTGATGCTTTTTTTTCAACTAAGGGAACAACATGCTCTTGATCTGTATAAGATAGATTCATTTGAGCTAGTTTGCATGCTTCCTTGCCCTCACTTGCTCTGTATGCTAGAACTCATATTTACTAGCTTTTCATCCCTGCTGGGCTCTTCATGGTACACTTCCTGCATTTCATGGCGTATTTTGAGGGGGGGTTTTCTAGTTCAGGGGGAGTCGGATTTTTTGAACCCTTGATGTATCCATTGTCAACGTGGGAGAGAGATGTTGACTTATGGGAGAGATTGTTGCTCCTAGGGGGAGTTCATGGACCAATGGGGAGAATTCTAGAGAGAACTAGTTGAGAGGGAGCTGTGCATTCATCTTTCATTTGTAAGATGCATTTCAGGGGGAGTTTGAGCTTTGCATGCTCTTGCATCGGTGCGTTGAGCTTTTTGCCTCTTTTTGGAGGAGCTGATGATTTGCCTAAGTATGATTGTGTTGAGCCGGTTTGCCTCTTTCTTAAGGGCTCATGATTTAGTTTCATCGACTGCGTTGAGCAGTTTCTCTTATCTTAGGGGGTCGATCTTTGGCTTTGTTTTTGTTGTCTCAATTTGCCCTTTTGTTCTTTTGTTTGGCTTTTGGGCATTTTGAGCAACTTTCTTCTTTTCTTCTTTCTTTTCGGTTTACGCTTGTTTTTCTTGTCTTTGCTCTATTTCAGGCTACAGATTGGAGGTGTTGATAATGCACTCATCAAGTGTAAGACCTCCAAAGGACTGCGAGGTGACCCCGATGGACAGGGCACGCCGGGTGCCACCGCGGTGCTCCAACCCGAGTACATGGCACGAAGACATGCGAGGGCAGTTGGCGGATTTGCTCAAATCCGCCACCCTACCACCAAGTTACCAAGACTCTGTGAATGGGCTCAGTTCTTGCCGAGATAGAGTGGAGTGGGCCGTTCATAGCCCGGGAAGGAAACCAAAAAGTTTTCCGGTTTTTGACTTCAAAACCAGGGGTTGATCGGCGGATTTGGACTACTGGTCACTGTGGATGTCATCCAGGAGTTAGCGTGCAACTGAAGAAGATCAAGGACTCCATCGCGGTCGTCCATCCCCGTAGAAAGTTGAGTCTTTTCAGTTTGGCCCCTACGGGCATTTGTAAATAGGGGTCTTAGTGTAAACTGAGTCAATTAGGGCGTAGGGTATAAATAGACTTGAGAAGGCTCCTTGGAGACTTACTTGGCCAGCCATATGCCCTAGGTTTTCCTAACCCTAGCAGCCAAGAGCTAAAGAGAGAAAAGAGAGGAGATTAGCTAGGAGATGAGTGCCTAGTTCTAGTAAAATCTTTATTTCGTGGGAGAATGATGGGAGGTAGGCTCTAGGGGATCTTGTAAGACTTGTTTTCGTGATTCAATCCAAGTTTCCTCCTTGAGAAATCCATGTCTTAAGTAGCTCAATTTCGTCCTCCTTTCCCCCTTCCCATTCTTGTTTGTTTTGGCGCCAATCCTTGGTTTTTGGTGCGTTTAGGTTTAGCCAAGTATGGAACCCTTCTTTTGCTGGTGCTTTGCCATGCTAGGATGTAGAAAATCTCATTAGACAAGTGCTAGAATCATTGAACCACGAGCAAGGGCTGTTCTTGAAGAATTTCGGTTTTTCGGTTTCAACACACCTTCCTCACGAGATCTGTGATTCATGTGCAACCCTTGATCGTTTGGAGTGTATCTTTTGTGGTATGCTTGGGAATGTCCTTAGGATTGTCCATGCAAATTTTCGTGAAGTTTGGTTGAGATTTGAGCTAGTTTCGATCGATTTTCGGAGAGGTCTCGGGCTATTTTATGCATCCAGTTTTTGGGCTGAAATGAGAAGAACCGACAGAACAATATGTTTGTCTAGTCCATACACTTAGGATTGTCCAGTCTATAGACCTCGGACTATCCAGTCTGTAGTGTTTTTGGGCTGTTTCATACCCTTGTTTGGGTTTGTCCCGATCAGTTGATTTGGAAATGGTTAGGATTGTCCGATCTTGTGTTTTGGGGCTATTTTCTTATGTTTTTGCTCCGCCTCTTTCTTGGCACTCCCCTCTTAGTTTCTTTGGTGTTGTGGTTTTTGCTCCATCCCCATGTATGAGTGTTTCTCACCTCTTCCCATACTCTTCGCTTGTTGTTCTTCAGTAAGATGCACTTAGGTGTGGAGTGGCTACGTGGGTTCCTCGTTGCGGGAGGTGTTGCTTGGTTTGTCTTGCATTCTCTTGCCCGGTGTGTCATGTGCTTTTGCTCGCTTGGTGTGTACCCTTTTAGTGGGTGACATCAAGTGCTTGCTAGATATGTATCTGTTCAGTGGATGGTATCTAGCGTTTCTCCTTGCACCAAGTTTGGGGGTTGTGATTTTGAGTTTTTCTAGTGCTCCTATTCACCCACCTCTAGTCGCACTTCTCAGTCCTACAACGAGCAGGCCTCCCTGCACTGCGAGAGCGTGCAGGAGAGGCTAGGTGACCTTGGTCTTGGCCGGACAGCCTTCCCTAGTGGCCGGGCGGCCTAAGGGGATGGCCGGGCGGCCAGTGGCGTGATGTCTAGTACCACCTGTGTCATCCGTGATGGGGATGACTCCTCTTGGGACGAGTTCATCTTCGGATGCTGGTGAGTAGGTCGCCGTGATGCCAGATGTGAGGGCTAGGCTCTTGGAGGGTGTGTTGTTGGAGGCCATGACTTAGGTTTTCGAGGTGGAGATGAGATGGGAATGCTGAGAGTGCAGGAAGAGGGGGTGAACTCTTGCCTCTAAATCAATGGTGGCTCGATCTCATATACTCAACCAAGTCTCCGAGCTATTGGGGATCAGATGACTCCGAAATCCAAAGTGAGGCGACTGGGCGGCAAAGTGAAGAGGCCAGGCGGCCACTATAGGGCCGGGTGGCCACACCAGGGGCCGGGCAGGCCTGGCTCTTGAGCTAGGTAACCTCACCAACCTTGGTTTGGCGGACCAGAGGTCGGTTTTGCCCTTTTTTGTGTAATGAAAACCCTCTTCATCATGAAATCTTTGAACTTTGGATGAGATTTTGGTGAAATGGAAGCAAAAGGTGAGATCAGACTAAAAAGTGAGGAGCATGGTAGTGTACATGGTTTTGTTTTAGGTCAGAGCTAGACCGTGGCCGTGTGATAATGCCACTTCTTCTAGCTCGTAGACGTCCACTTCTTCGAGCTGTGGCATTTCAGGCTCTAGGAAAACTTTTAGGCGTTGCCCGTTCGCCTTATAGATTTTCCCGTCCTTATCCTGGAGGGTGATGGCACCATGATCGGCGGCATTGAAGACCAAAAAGGGTCCTTCCCACTTACTTCTAAGCTTACCATGACCAAACAAATGAACGCGAGAATTAAAGAGTAGTATCTTGTCTCCTGGTTTGAATGTCTTGATCTTGATGCACTTGTCGTGCCATCTTTTTGTTCGCTCCATGTAAAGCTTGGCACTGTGGTAGGCCTTCTCCCTCTATTCCTACAATTCAGCGAGTTGAATCTGTCTTCGAACTCCTGATGCTTGGACATCGATGTTTCACTTCCTTATCGCCTAGTAAGACTTGAACTCAAGTTCTACTTGAGAGACAATGGACCGGCTCCATTGCCTCTGGAGTGATGAGTGATTGTTAATAGAGTCCAAAGACCCAAAAGGACTTGGGCATAAGACCTCCGATTGACAGGAGGCCCTCCGATGGATAGGAGGTAGAAGGAAGCCCTCCGAAGGACTGGAGGCATGCTCTACGTCGGTCGGCTATGGGAGTTCAGTACACGGAGGAGCGGCTCGGCGATGGCAGGAGTAAGACCTCCGAAGGACTGCGAGGTGACCCCGATGGACTGGGGATGCTGGGTGCCATCGCGGTGCTCCAACCTGAGTACATGGTGCGAATACGGGAGAGGGCATTGGCGGATTCACTCAAATCTGCCACCCTACCACCAAGTTACCAGACTTGGCGAATGGGCTCATTCTCGCCGAGATAGAGTGGAGTGGGTCGTTCCAGGCCCAGTTAGGAAACCATAAAGCTTCCCGGTTTCTGACTTCAAAACCGGGGGTCGATCAGCGGATTTGGACTACTGGCCAAGTGGATGTCATCCAGGAGTTAGCTTGTAGGCGAAGAAGATCAAGACTCCATCGTGGTCATCTGTCCCCGAGAAAGTCGAGTCTTTTCCGTTTTGGCACCTACAGGTGGTTCTGTAATATAGGGGTCTTAGTGTAAAATGTGTCGATTAGGCTAGGGCTATAAATACCTAAGTGGCTAGTCATTTAGATGACTCTTCCACCTCATGAAACCCTAGGCTTAGTTTCCAACCAGCCAAGAGGTTAGAGATCAAATCGGGTGCTTAGCTTAGGATTTGAGAGTCCCCTAGGCTAGTACTTTGCATTAGTGGGAGGATGAAGGGTGGTAGGCTGAGTTGAACCTTGTAAGCACTCTTTTCTACATCTAATCAAGGCAAGATTCGTCCCCAATTCGTGCTTATGTGTGCAGCCATCTCCCTCCCCCTTTTCTAGTTGTTTTTGGATGAAACTCATGGGATTTTGGTGATTTGCTTTGCTGATGAGTTAATCCTGATCTTTTGGATCTTTTGGACTTGCTAGGACATGGAGATTATGACTTATTTCATCTCAATCCTGCTGGATTGCCACGAGCAAGCTTATCTTGAGTTTTCCTCCTTCTTGCCCAAAGATTGCCATCTCACGAGATCTGAAATTCCCGCTAATCCCTTGGTCATTTTGCGTTGATCTTTTGGGAAAAGCTTTGGAATAGGGTCTAGATAGCCTATGCAAAATCTCGTGAACATTGGACAAGATTTGTTCAGTTTTGACTGTGAAAACCCTTTGTCTATGACTATACCAGATAGTCCGACAGAGGCCACTGGACAATCCGGTTCCACCGGACAGTCCGGTGTAGGGGTCTGTCCGGGACTTCCCATCGGACAATCTGGTAGAGGACACCTGGACTATCCGGTGCCACCGGACAGTCTGGCTCCTACTACCGGACAGTCCGGCTCTACTTGAGTTGAAGCCGTGTTTCGCTGTTTTGCTTCTTCCACTGTGTTTTTGCTTCTGATTTTTTTTTTTTGCACTCCCCACTTCCAAACTATTATCTTTGCTTGCTGTGAGTCAATGAGACGCACTTTGGTGCAGTGAGTGTCGTGTGGCGGTTTTTGCAAGATTCGTTGCCTCGGTGCCCTTGTTGAATTGGCTCGTGGTTTTTCTCGCTTGGTGCGTATCCTTCTAGTGGATGGCATCCTTGCGCTGCTAGACCCGTATCTGCTCAGTGGATGGTGTCTAGTTGTTCTCTTAAGCACCAGTTTTGGGGAGTTGTGAATTTGAGTTTTAAAGTGCTCCTATTCACCCCCCCCCCTTTAGTCGCACATCTTGGTCCTACACTACTGGTAGATGACAAGTCTTGTCGTACACCATTTGATATGGTGTCATGCCAATGGGAGTTTTATATGTTGTACGATACGCCTAGAGAGCATCGGGTAGCTTGGATACCCAGTCTTTTCCCATAGCTTCAATAGTTTTTTGTAGGATGTTCTTGATCTGCTTGTTTCATGTCTCAGCTTGGCCACTTGTCTGCAGGGTGATTTGAGGTGGCAACACGGTGATCCACACTGAGTTCAGTGAGGCACCTCTTAAATCTTTTATCTATGAAGTGTGGTCCTCTGTCGCTGATGATGACCCTTGGTGTACCAGATCGAGGAAAGATGGTGTCATAGAACATTCTAATCGAATGTCGTGAATCTGTCGCAAAACACGGCAGCACCTGTACCCATTTTGATACATAGTCCACTGCGATCAGGATGTACTCTTTGTCTCCATACTTACGGAAGGGCCCATGAAGTCTATGCCCCACAGATCAAATACGTCAAGTTGAAGGTTGTTGGTGAGTGGCATAGCATCCCTTGGATTAATGTTTCCTTGGCGTTGGCACCTTGGACACCTTCGTATGAACTCCTTGGCATCATCGTACACATTTGGCTAGTAGAATCCACTTTGCCAAATTTTTGCATGAGTTCAGTAGGCTCCATAGTGACCTCCATAGGAAGATGAGTGACATCTACCACGGAATTTGGAGGACTTGGCAAGCAGGAATGCTGCGACGTAAGAGTCCGTCTACGCAGAGTTTATATAAGTGGGGGTCATCCCAGAGATAGAATCGGCTATCATGGATTAGTTTCAGTTGTATCAACTTCTTCGGGTACGTATCCTGTGACCTAGGTATTTGACCACATCTGCATACCATGTTGGGATGTTGTAACCTTTAGGAGGGTGTCATCTCTCATGTAATTGTCAATCGGCAAGGATGTCGTTTCTTCGAACTGCATCCATGAGAGATGATTACAACTGAATTTTTAACTCCCTTCTTGTGTCTGATCTCTATATCGAATTCTTGGAGCAACAGGACCCACCGTATTAGTCGTGGCTTTGCATCTTTCTTGGTGAGGAGATATTTGAGAGCTGCATGGTCTGTGTATATGATAACTTTGGCTCCTACCAAGTATGATCTGAATTTATCAATGGCAAAGACAACTGCCAAAAGTTCTTTTTCGGTGGTGGACTAATTCAGTTGTGGGCCAGTAAGCGTCATTGCTTGCATAGAATATGGCATGATGTTTTCTATCCTTGCTCTAGCCTAAGACTGCTCCTACAGCGTAATCGCTGGCATCGCACATGATTTTGAATGGAGCATTCCAGTTGAGTGGTTGGATGATGGGTGTTGTGACAAGTGCCTTCTTGAGTGTATGAAAGGCTTCTAGGCATGTGTCATCAAACACAAAGGGTGTGTCTTTGGCTAGAAGGTTGGTTAGTGGCTGGGCTATCAAGGAGAAATTTTTGATGAATCTCCTATAGAACTCAGCATGACCAAGGAAGCTTCGGAGTGCCTTGATGTTTGATGGAGGCGGTAGTTGCTCAATGACTTCAATTTTTGCACGATCCACCTCTATGCCTCTCTCTAATACTCTGTGTCCTGCCACAATCCCTTCTCTGACCATATAATGACATTCTTCCTAGTTTAGGACAAGGTCAACTTCTTCGCATCTCTAGAGAACCTTTTCCAAATTCTCTAGACAAACATCAAAGGTCTTGCCATAGATTGAGAAGTCATCCATGAAGACTTCTATTAAGTTCTCGATCAGGTCAGAGAATATGGCCATCATACATCGCTAGAACGATGCTGGTGCGTTCCATAGCCCGAACAACATCCATCGATAAGCGAAAGTGCCGTAGGGACAAGTGAATGTGGTGTTACTCTCATCATCTAGGCGAATGGGGATCTGGTGATAACTGGAGTAGCCATCGAGATAGCAGAAGGAGTGGTTGGCTAGTCTTTTGAGCATCTCATCAATAAAAGGGAGAGGGAAATGATCTTTTTGGGTGGTGGAGTTGAGTTTTCTGTAGTCGATGCACATCTGCCATCCGGTGACAACACGCTGAGGGATTAACTCATTGTTTTGATTCTTGATGACTGTCATCCCACCCATCTTTGGTATGACTTGGACTGGATTGACCCATTCACTATCTTGTATGGGGTAAAAGATACCCGTGTGTAGCAGTTTGAGTACCTCCTTCTTGACTACCTATCTCATCACATTGTTGAGTCTTCGTTGTGGTTCCCCTGTAGGCCGATGTTCGGTCTCCATGGGGATGCGATGTGTGCATAGGTTCGGGCTGATTCCCTTCAAATCTTGGAGTGAGTACCCAAGCCCTGATCTGTACTTCTCCAAGACTGAGATCAATCACCGGCTTTCATCCTCGGTTAGCTTGTCACTGATGATCACCGGTGTGTCTGGATTCCTGTTGAGGAAGGCATACTTCAGGCTAGGCGGTAGCTGTTTAAGCTCTATTTTTCAGGGGGTCGGGCCGCAAAGATTCACCTAGTTCTCCAAACTCGAGCGGCTCTTCTACCACACTAAAGTCACTAGCCTCTTTCTCTAGGCTATGTTGATCCTCCCCTTCCTCAAGTGAAATACCCATCACTTCTTCTAAGGGGTCAACCTCTAGATTGGACTCTGTTTTGGTGTTCAATGCTCGACTCATGCCAACCTCGAGCACCTCTTTACCAAACTGAAGATGTAGCTACCCTGGATTGATTGTGTTGATGAGGGCAGCAATCGGGAGACCGATCAAAATGAGTGACATGGACCCCTCGGGTATGTCGGAAGATGTGAAAATCCAAGAACACCCATTGGTCCCACAAGGTAACTGCTATGACCCGGATAACTCCATGATTTCCAAGGATTCATTCTTGTTCCATTCAAGCGAATGTCGGATTTTGAATCAGTGGTTGAGTGGGGAAATAGGTGTCTACAACATTTTTAGGAATGATATTCACCCCGACTCGTGGGTCATAAAGAATGTCTTGTGGGAGCTATGTCTAATACATGGCCAGGGATGAGAGTAGGCCCTGGGTATTTTGTGCCGAGTCAGTCTCTCTTCTAGCCATTCCCGATTTATTATAGCTATAAGCCAGAGTAGGTCCCCTCTCATTTGATGTATTTGTTGTGGGAATGTATGCTGGTTGAAAGGTTCTTTTAAAGCGTTGAGTCTCTTTGGGTAGCTGAGATACATTCCCAAAGCCCGTGAACAACTCATCATCGAACGAGAATGGAGGGACTGACAAAGGGTTTGTCACAGAGGCACTGACCCTCTCAGTGTCTTGCAACGTGCCTGGTTCAGGGATGTCCTCAATTCTAAGGGTTTGATGGGATAGTGGAGCTGGTGGTTGAGAGTTCTGGACTTCTTTAGAGGAGCTGGTCTCAAGCAGATCTTGTGGTTGTGAATGTGGCTTCTCAATCTTACTACCATCCAAGGATTTTTTGAGTATCTTGTTAAGAACTCTTCGTCCTTCTAGGGCAGTTAAGTGAGAGAATGATCCACCTGAGACTAAGTCCAGACAGAGTCCTGCGTCTAGTGAAAGGCCTCGGATGAAGTGCTGTAAGAGCATGGACTCCTGTATCGCCTAGTCTAGGACTGAATGCGACCAGACTGGTGAAACGTGACTAGGGTGCAGGCTAAGTCCTCGTTGCTTCCTTGTCAAAAGTTGAGAACTTCACATTGGAGGTAAATGACTCGATGTTGTGGGAACAAGTGTAGAACTTGATTTTGAGTCTTTCCCAACTCCCCTCTACTGCACTAACTACTCTGCTGTACCAGGTTTTTGCTAGCTTCCGTAAGTGAAAATGGAAAGAGCAACCATCGTAGAGTTTCGCCAGGCATGCCCGAGATTGTGATACAGCTGCATAGCTGCTCGAATTCTCAGAGGTGTGTAGGGACTCTCTGATTCTGATCCCGCAAAAGACTGATCCCGAACCATGGCTATTCAAGCCGGGACAGTAGCTGATAGCCATTGATGATAATGGCTGTGGATGTTGGTGGAGGCTCTAGAAAATCGCCCTTCGGAGCAGATAACTCGCAGATAGGCGTGAGATCCATTGGGTGGTATGGTGGAATAATGATGATGGTGGTGGTGGTATAGTGAGAGATAGGACGGCCTTGGTTCTGTGTTAAAATAGCTACCGTCCCCCGGCAACGGCGCTAGAAAAGCTTGTTGGCACTTCTTAGCCTACTAGATATAACTCCACAAGTGCACGGAAAATACGTTGTAGCCTTTCACCCAAGAGTATTCCAGGGTATCGAATCCACAAGGGAAGGAGTATGACGACACACAACAGAACTAACCGAACTAGTGAAGCTAGCAATGTAGAGGATAAAAGACAGAGATGCAGGTTCTCAACAGATGTTAGATTACCTTACTATACTAAACATGCAAAGTGCTATACTTGTCATGTAAACATAGACACCAAAGCTGTAGCACCACTGCCAGGCACCAGAGTGCTGAATACCCAGCAGAGAAAGGCGGGCACTACAGGATTCAGGCTATATCGTCAGCGAGTCTAATCCGAATGTATAGGATTGGAATACTGAGAACACACAAGTTGTCACCTAGTGTGTCTACCAACCAGAGCTGCGTGGGATAGCCGACCAACCAAGGTAAACTCTAAGTACAACACCATCGTGTCTACTTGATGAGTTCACTACTTAAACTGGTAATGAGCCAGAAGAGCAAGCAACACTATATAGCTAACGCTATAAGCATGCACAAGGTTCCCATAAACAAACAAGCATGAAACTAAGTATGAAGGTAAAGTAAGAATGAAATAATAAAGGTAGAGAACAATGAACTTTACTCAATCCTAAGAATCGAATACCATTCCTCTAAGAATACAAGTTTGGGAGAGCAGAGAATTCCCACTCCCTCACTCTTCACCTTACTACTCTCCTTGATACAAGAGGCACTCTCTCTACAAGCTAAGGGATAACTTCACTTCTCCAACACTATACACTTCACACTCTCATGTGCTAACTCTATCACTACACCACCATGCTTACAAGTGAACACCTTGGGGGTATTTATAGCTATCCAAAGGTCAGTTTTGGAGGTTAAGTCGGTTGCTGAGGGATAGGTAGCAGGCTGGGCATGGCCTGGCGGCCTGGCTTGTAGGCCGGGCAGCCCTTGGATCAACCAACTTAGTCCATCCAATGATTCTGGTCACTTGGGTAAGGCGGTTGATAGTTAAAACAATGTGCTTTTGCATATATCGTTGGATTTGCCTTGTGTTTCTTCCTTAGCTATCGGATGACACTCTCCTAAATCAGTGACTTAGCCAATCCGTGGGTTGGATCGGTGAGGTAGCGGCCTTCAAGGGTGTTTTGCATTGATCTCTTGGATTCCAATGTGGATTTGTGTTTGACATGTTGTCTCTTGCATGCAGGTCGAAGGACAGTGGCAATTGGAGCAAATCACAGGCCGGGCAGCCAATGAGGTGGGCCAAGCGGCCTGGGACTAAGCCCCGGTGGCCAGTCCTTAGTGCTGAGAGGTGGAGGGAGGCTGGGCGGCCTGACCCATAGGCTGGGCAGCCAGGGTTTGGTCACCCCTTGTCCACTCCATTGTTGCACCTTGTTTCACCATGTTTTGTGTGTATTTGCATCGTTTCTTGTGTTCCTACATGATCTTTGTACACAACTCATGGAACCGGTTAGAATGTGTGAACCTTGCATAAAAATCACCCTTGAAGCATGAAATGTTGGTGGTCGAAATAGGTTATAACGACCGCCAACATCCACCTGTGGATGAACTTCATAGAGGTGGTGCCTAAGCTTGCTCTTTTCCACTAGTACTTCAGCCTCCACAACAACACCAGTGCGTCTGGCCACATCGGTCGGTTCCACTTCCCAACGCGTCCTCAGCCACCAATTCCCCACATCGCTAGCAACCTAAATGGTCACTGGGACCACTAGCGTCTTACATGGGCTCTAGTGCGCCTGGACGATGCCCCAGATTCAGCTTGAGCTGCCCACCTACACGCCTGCAAACCAAGGCCACTGGACGAGCCTGCCGGAACTTGCCCACGGCTTTGACCCGATACTGGTGCACATCGTCCACCTAGCCATGGCTAGCCTCTAGGGTGTGGCCATCATCCATGACTTCTTATCATGCTGTCTCCACTGTGGGTGTGGAGCCGCCTCTCTTGCCACTTTATCGAGGAGGAGCTTGTGGAGATGTTCAAGGAACTCACCACCAATACTGACCCCTCCACCAAGCTTCTCCCTCCCGAAGTGTTTGCTCTCTGAGATGAGCAAGTTCTCTGGTCTGGCACCCTCAGTGAGATGCCAAGCTGCGATGACTCTAGGCTCTCCCACCGTAATGTGGGTGACCCAACCCAAGGGGTCATCATCAGAGATACCTGCGCTGCAGGGACTCAGGTTCAACCAGAACCTAAGGCTGAGGAGGAGGCAGCGTCACCCAGAACCAGCGTCACTGACAAGGGGAAAGGCATCACCAATGCCTACTTCTAGTGGCTCCGCACGACCATCGGGGCTCTCCGCTCTGCACCTACCTTAGGAGGGTAGCAGGGGCAGCCTGCAGCCTCCACTCGACGCTGATGCTAGTGGTTCTTCATGCCACATTGGAGGTAACTGGGTACTGCCACTGCCTCCACCACTCCCCCCTCGCTTCATCATATGGGGAGTTCATGTCCTCAACACATCCTATCTCATCACCGGTTGCTATGCCGGCCGCTACCTGCCTCCCCAGAGCGCCATCGGGGGAGCAGGTATAGCCCCGGTGATGCTCCTAGTGCAAGAGAGTGCTAATGGCACTTCTTCTTCATTAGCTCAAGTGATTGCCCCTTCTCCCATCGCTGAGGTCACCAAGACCAAAGCTAGGGTAGGGACCCCCCATTGTCGCCGAAAGAGGGGCTCTTCAGGGACCTCGGGTTTAAGCTGCCACCGTGGTCTTCACCACCCCACACGGCAGCCCCTAGCCAAGCTGCTCGCATGGCAACTTTGTCCAAGAGGGGTAGGGCTCACTAGGGCTCACTAGCCCCCAAGAGCCCTCGAAGCGTCCCTAACAGTTCAGTCGCCCCATCGGGCCCCCGACTGGGGGTGTGCTATCAATGGGCTTGTCTCGCCGTCGCCGACCGTGGAATGATTTAGAACTGCTCTCATTTTGTACCTCTCTATTTCTTACAAGTTCTACTTACTTGCACTTCATCTATTGGTCTTAGGGCAAGTCCTTCCGTTGAACCGGCTCATGAGCGTTGTGTCCTTGGAGCCAGAAAAACACCAAGTCCTGATTCCGTTGATGGGCTCTTGGTCGTGCCCGCTGCACTTCCGCTGTGCCCGCCAGACGCAGCTTATCGGGGTCAGAGCTTCCATCGACCAAGCTCTTGAGCTGCGCAGCCCAACACTGGACCTTGATGAGTCACTGCAACAAGGCAATTGCACTTTCGGCCAAAAACAAGGCAAGTGTTGAAAAAAGGAATATCACCACGGGCTCAGCCCATGTGGTTACAAAGCACATGTTGAGGAGTGGGCCAAGATGGAAGCAGAACTTGATTAAGAAGGCATCACCCCTAGTGACACACTGGCTGTCCAAACATTTAAAGAGCTAGTACTATGCCCACCATGGAACCCTTGCAGAAGATGGCAACCTGGTCTACAAGAACGACAAGGCAAAAGAGTCAACAGAGAAAATGGTTGAAGCCGTCAAGAAGTCGGCGAGAGGTGAATTCATCCCCTACAGGGAAAAGGACGAGCTAACTCTTGTCCTGCAGAACCTAGAGCACCCGAGACGTACAAGAGGATATGGAAATTTGCCATGTAAGTATGCCTTTGCTACGGATGCAGAGTCATATAAAAGCCAACATAGAAGCAAGTCCATATAAGAGGCAAGGGTATGTAACTTGGAAAATGAGCTAGCTCAAACCAAAGCATCTATTCCCAGCGAGGTAGCACGTGAAGCGGCAATTGCAATGGACTCCATACGGATGCAAGGGTTACTGCCTCCTCCTGCCGACATGCTTAGCCCCAAGCACCCAGGTCATACAAGAGTATATGGAAGTAGTTGTGCTTCCACGGTGCTCCCTGATCAGCGATACCCCATGGATGAGATCCAACATTGAATACGCTATGAGCTTCATATACCAGTGATGAACCTGACCACTAGAGCGGCTTATGGTATGGCCTCAGCTCCTTTGCTGGATTAGAGATACCACGGTGAAGAGATTCCAAATGGGTACACGGTTGTCACCATGGATGAATTGTGTGAAGGGTTTGGAGACTTAAAGCTCCCAATCTCAGGCGGTGATGGAGAAAGGCGATTGTTAGAGGCTTTCTACGAATTCATTCTATGGAAGAAAGCAGTTAGTTGTAATTAGAGGTTAAGCTAAGACAACGACTGTAGGTGAAGGAGCCTTCACCTGCAGGCTCTCCACATGGAAGCCCCTCATCTCCAAAGAAGAGCCCTTCACCTCCAAAGAAGATCCCCTCACCTCTGCAGCAGGAACCCATAACCACCTTCATGTAGGAGCCCTCACTACTACCTCCATGCAGCAGCAAGAATGCCCCTCCAAAGAAGGCCCCCTTAGGTGCACCACCTCGACCAATGGGACAACGAAAGAGTCAGAGCAAGTCACAGCAGACAAGCAGCTCCTCAGTTAAGCCTGACATAAGAGAAGCATGCTTATGACAAAACTCAAGATGAGTTGGATGCTCATGTGAAAGAGGAGTGCTAGAGGCAAATATTCAGGAAGAGTAGTCCTCCGAAAAAAACATGATAGATCTATCTACGAAAGCCTTCTTTGTTAACATGAGCAAAGGTGCCAAGAGATAACTTGTATCAGACTTTGATCGCACAGTGACGAAATCTTGTGCGCAGAAGCATCATAAGAAGAATGATTAGCCAATCCAGCTTGGACAACAGCCACAACACACTCTTGACATGCCCCAAGAAGATCTAGAGAAGTAGAGAGGATGGCCAAAGAAGCTGGCCTTATAGTGGCACAGCTGCTGGGGCATGAAGAAGTTGAGGCTGGCGGAAGAAGTTTGGAAATTGAGCCTGGAAAGCCACTAGGTCAGGCCAGATCTTATCAAGGATCTGCCAACACAAATACGTAGATTCCATGCTTGGTACATGAAGAAATCAGCGACCGATCCGCACCACCTTATTGTTGTGCGGGTGAAAGAAAATGACTACTTTAATGGCGTTAATATCTTCTATCTGGACTTCAAACATATTTATGAGATATACCATCGAGGCGCCCTTGACATTTCTCTCATCAGCTGCTGGGTTGTGTAAGTTTGCTTTCATGCATCTCTCCTTAGCTGTTGCCTATACATTCATCGTTTTTGTGTCATCCTCACACATACTTCACACCGATTGCAGGATGGAGATCCAAATGTGCCGTAAAGAGGGGATTTATGATGTGGGCTTCATAGACCCTATTGTGATTAACCAGAAGACCATACTCGATCATCGTGAGTCAGTAAGGCAGAGGGTTGCAAAGTTTTTTATCAATCAACATTTCAAGCAATTAATACTTCTACCTTACAACGGGGGTTAGTGTCTATTATCTCGTACCTCTTACTGTTTTCCATTTATACCTTGTTTCGTCTAATATGCTCGCTATTTGTAATTGTTCAGCTTCCACTATATACTCCTTATCATAGCGATGGATAGTGGAATTATTAATGTGCTTGACTCCATGAGGAAGCCAACCTCTAACTACGACGATGTCGTGGACATCCTTAATGAGTAACTGATGTCATTTCATCTCAACTATCTAATATATTAACGGCATTTCATCATCTCAACTCCGTCGTTCCGTTTCATGTGCAGTGCATGGAGAGAACTACGCAAAAAGCCAATGAGGCCTTAAAGAAGAACTTATGCTTAGACCAAACTTTTCGGTATGAATGCATGACCGCATGCATGTTGTATCTTCTTTGCCAATAATGTGTATTAACTTTTTATCTTTCAGTGTTTTAGACAGTCTCAAGACACCAATGTATACTATGTTTGTGAGTTTATGCATAATTGCGTGACACAACGCGATATACGTGTATGTAAACATCGGCCATAATCTCAATATTTTTGTCTTAGCATTCTGATTTAGTATATTATTGATTATATTTTATCAAATGATAGATGCTAAAAATGAGGGATGAACTCCTCCCTGAATATAAGATCAAGGCAGTCCAAGAAGCTCTTATAGGGTTCATAAATAGGGAGATCATCCTCGACACAGGAGAGTTTTATGACACTGTAGAAGCGCTTCCAGCACTACCTGATTATGTACTGAGTCAATAAGGTACACATGGACATTATTCTGGTTCTTCAAAAGAATATAGCTGGACTATGGTATATATTTTGTACTTTGTGTACTTTGTTGTGTAGATATGTATATATATTTTGTAGGTAATTGTGTAGTAAAAAAGATTCTACATATGTATTGCCTTTAGTTATTATGTCTAATATATGTACATTTATATACATATATAATACATTTAAATATGCTTAATAGATTTAAATACACACATATGTATAGATTTATATATAAAGAAAAAATGGGCGCCGATGTTTTAGTCCCGGTTTGTAACACCAACCGAAACTAATTTGACGCAGCCACGTGTACGCCTTATCACATTTAGTTCCGGTCAGTAGCACCGCTTGGTACTATATGGGTGCCTAGCCACGTGGATCGATGACACGGGAGAACTAGTTTAGTTTAGGTCCAGTTAGTGCTACTGACCGAGAACCAAAAGTGTTTTTAGTCCCTGAGCCATACACCCAAAACTAAAATTTGGTGGATTTAGTCTCAATTCCGTAATCCTGGACAGAAATACGGGATCGAAGGGGTTACCAACCTGGCTTGTTCTCCAGCAGTGCGTGGAGAGGCACAGGTCACAGGTCCGCGATGGATGTGCCTATTCCCGAGAAGGACATGGTTCCATGAAAGGAAAGAACATATATTCTTGGCCGATGTTGCATGAAAGAAAAGGAAGAACACGCTTAAGGCGCTATAAGGAAGGAACTAATACGAACCACTAGGGCGCACGCCGGGGTATCAACGACTCTGTATGCTGGAACACGCGTTCTCAATGTCACGCGGATGAGACTACCAGTTCAGCGTTTCCGCAGATGGGTAAGTGCTTCCTTAGATAAAAAATAATTAAAAAAACTCAATCTTATTACTTTCCCTCAAAATATAGCTACATTTAGGTTTTTCTAAATTAAAATGTTTTTTTACTTTGAATAAGAATAGCAAAAAAATCTTAAAGTTTCAAATCTCTTCGGTAGCAGATTCATTCATAAGATGTAACATTTTCTATTCGAATAACACAAATCTGACGTTTGGGTCCGTGCGTGTATCCTACTGCAAGTTGATTTATGGAACAGTTAGGGGCTGCAAAAGTATGCTATATAAAAGCGGATACCCTTGTCTCATACAAACTCAGCTTTAGACGTTCTATGTAGCGATGAAAAGCTAAAAAGAAAATCTTTCTAACCAAATCAATCTCATATAAAAATTATGGCATGTATTCGGCAGGAACGACATTAAAACAAAATTAAACCCATAATATGCCAAGACTGGATGAGTATCGTATACGAAAAAACGGACACCCTAGTCTTATATCCCATTTTGGATATTCTACATGTTAATGAAAAGCTAAGAAAAAAAGATTTCCATCCCAGCCTACTTTAGGTACTCTATAGGAATTATCAAAATAAGATGATATTCATAATCTATTAAGAATCTGTTAAGGTGATGTGACGTGTCGCATGCATATAGACACCGAGTCCCTTTGGCACAACTTCCGGCTTCTCTACCGCTTTTTAGTGAATCCCCGCTAAACTAGTAACAAATAAATGGCTTCACCATAAAAAGCCTCTTAAAAATAGCAAACAGTAGAGAGGAGAACCAAAAAAAAAAGTAGTTTCACCCAGCTTCTCTTGTCTTTCTATGCACTCGGTGCCCCTAAATTTACAACATTGTCATTAAGAAATTAAGAAGCCGTTTAACCAATCGTTTTTTTTTTTTTTTGCTAAATGGCTTCAATTCTGCTAGAAGCATAAGCGGGGGGTATTTTGGAGTTGGAGCCCTGCCAAAGAGCCTCCATTTTGAAGGTTTTATATATCTTGAAAGACCTATGAATTTACTTTACAGCTCAACTTATACCACATGAAAATTCGCTACAGTTAACAGAAATAGTCAAAACAGGATGATGTCTATACTCAACCAATGTTCTATATACGATAGATTGATTCATCGATCCAGTCATATAAGCTTGACGTGTGAGTTGTATGTGTATCATGATGGAACTCAATTTATCAAATCATCTTTGCACATTTCATCGCACAGGCTGCTAGTAAATATTAAAATGACTAGGTGTATGCCCATGCGTTGCTACGACGGCTTTAAAAATTGATATGACTGCAAAATAACAAATGGTGATTTGATTGATGATTTTTGTACCTGACAAGCAATAGTTGAATTCTCGAATGAAATGTAACTATACAAGAAGAAATTTAGACATATTCCAAGAACACTATCCACCGGCCATTGCAGTTTAGATAGCCAAATATTCCGAGTGTGAATAAACATCCTCACAAATTTGTATCTACCTATTTTTTTTCTTCAATCAAGATATCTTTGAACATTCTTAGGTATGAGAAATCGACATGAATTCCCTTCATAAGTTAAACGCCCTCATTCATCTCCACTCTCCAGGTACCCACAGAAAGCGTCTTCATAATTACCTTAGCATTTAGTGGTGTTCCAGTTTCTGAACTTCCATTCTACCATTTCTGAAACAACTCTTGCGCCACCTTGGGTCTCCTAACTGCCATCACAGCATGTGCACCAGCCCAACCAAGTTGCCTGTTTTGAACATTAAGGTAAAAGGATCCAGTTAGCATAAACTTCAGAGAAGATGTATGCTTCTTATTTGGAGCCTGGTTGCTGATTTAAAGTATTGTACTACATTCACAGAGTTAGGTGCCCTGATATAAAATGAAAGTAAGTAGGGAGATCTTGCAGAGCAGTTTGGAGGCTTTCTTCTTAATTGATGGAATACACAAAATCAAGTTTTCATATCGATCAAATGAACAGTGCATGCCAAGGTACTGCACACGGAGGTTAAGATTTGAGATGTTGCTATCTAGCTTATGGTCTCAAGAGGCACATGTATATTAAATTTAACAACATTGATAGCAACCATCATCCTAAGCATGGAGTCCTAAATAAATCATAAAAAAAAGAGACTCGCGGGCATAGACGGCCCAGGTTTTTCATGAAGAGGTAAATAAATCATACATTTGATAACAAGCATAAGATTAATTACCTGATAGTTTATTGGGCATACCATTATTAATGCTTTGGGAATTATAGGGAACTGTTCATATGGAGCCAATCACCATGGTCAGCAGGATCCATATTTTCTTTTGGTACTTTGACTTGGCACCCTACATTTTGTTTGTACACCATGTAAAAAATAAGGGGCTTGAAGGCATAACAACAAGCTTGTATGCAGTCTTACTGTTTAGAGCACGAGAGATCAATGGTTGCCCTTTTTCCAATGATATGATTCCCGACGCTTTTTATTTTTCTCATTCCTCTGCTCAGGAATCATATTTACAAACCGTGCTCTATCACTTTCCCTCTTACGTTCGATTCCATCGATGGCTCGCGGCACTAGATTGGATGCACTTTGACCACCTACATTGAAATTATTCATTAGAAAAAAAAAACGAGATCCGCGGGGATAGATGGTCCCTGAGTTTTTTATTAAGAGGATGGAACCTCAACATGGATCTCGAAAACACCTCCACCCTAGCATTACTGGCGAGGAGGATTTTTATTACCCAAGTAGAAATTCGTCTCAGTGAGAGATCGAACTCACAACCTGGGGTACTAAAGAGACGTGTTTACCACAGGACCACAAGCTCGACGACTCCATTTTTCTCAGATAAGTCATGA
The DNA here is from genome assembly GCA_030272315.1 of Paspalum vaginatum. Classification (NCBI taxonomy): domain Eukaryota; kingdom Viridiplantae; phylum Streptophyta; class Magnoliopsida; order Poales; family Poaceae; genus Paspalum; species Paspalum vaginatum. Next base: position 30,388,918 of record CM059020.1, on the reverse strand, counting down.
AACATTGGATACCACAATCTACCTCCACTGTGAGTTTGTCCGATTTTGAAATGGTGTTCGACCACCATCCCCGTCCCCGTGACCCATGTATGCCAGTTATGTTCTGTTATCACAACACTATCCCGTAAAAATATTAAAATACACACACAAAGCAGTTACCACCCATGCATTCATGACTTGTTAGACAAAATCACGTAACATGGTGAAAATAATGCCTCCAAGGAAATAACAATAGTCATTTTCTTGGATATAAAAATAGTCAAGCTTGCATATAGATTTCTTAAAGTATCATCCTTTTAACTGAAACATTTTCTTGGATTGGAAAATAATTTTGTGGGAAAAAAGTAATATGTCATTACTGTTATTAGGATCGAGCAATGAGCACTTAGGAGTAAACTGCAAAGTGACAGCCGCATCTGAAAAAAGCAGAGCAGCCACCAGCCAGTGGAAGCCAAACATGCAGCTAGATTTATGGCCCCCAAATAAGTGCTCCTAAACTCTTGGAAGCCGAAAAGGCAAGGGAACGTTAGTTTTTTCGCCAAGAAACTCTTGGAAGGAACAGTACCAGTAGTATGTAAACCTAAACGTGCCATGTTGATGGGCAGGGTCAACCCACTCGACGATGATACAGTACAAAGGTTGGTGAAATGATGTGATCATATGAGTATGCGGTTCGTTTGTCCTGTGCCAGCCGTTGTGAAGGTTAGAGTTGCATTGATGAGTGGCAATTTCTGGGTAGTAGTACCAAAACTCACTGCATCATAGATTAGGTGCCTGCTGAAATCATAGTCACAGCAGACAGTAGTAGATCAGCAACCGAACTGGGATGCAGACGCAGTACACAAGCAGAGCCCAACAGAAACGAACCTTAGACTATGTTCAACAGTCCGTCCATCCACTGTTGAGTATGCGGTTCGTTTCTGTGTAAATCTGCATTCTGCAGCGCGGTAAGTTACTGACGAAAGTTATATCAAAAAGGTTCACCCAACTCGATGTGCAGCAATCAGTAAAGCATAATAAGTATAAGTAGATATGTATGCACGGGAGATTCGGCCGCTTCTCAGACGCTCTCCGCGTCCTCGCACTTACGGCTCCGATGCGTGGTGCTGTCATCCATCTAGCCGTTCCCCACAGCGTGGTCTTCACGTGCATTCGTTGGACAAGCCATCACGCACGCCTCTAAGATGACTCCAGAGTCGTCGTCGTCCACCATTTGCGCTCAATGACTATAGATGGCTAGATGGGCCGTGCCCAACGGACCGGCATGAGGCACGACCCGGTTAGTCGTGCTGTGGGCCGGCACGGCCCGAAGAGCGTGCCGTGCTTGGCTGAGGCCAAGGCACGCAGGGCCGAGCCGGACCCGGCACGATTATATATTTTTTATTTTTTACATATAAACATATGTATATATGGACATATTACTGTATGATAATCACAGAACTGAGTATACTTGACTTACACGTTTTTTTATCAATTTTTAACAATTTACTACTTTAAACTGCAAGTGGCCTATTAAACTCGCCGTGCTCACGGACCGGCCCGGTACGGTTAGCAGGCTGTCGTACCGTGCTCAGTCCGCGGCCAAGGCCCGCTGTGCCGCTCGGCACGGCACGGTAGCAGGCCGTGCCGCCCTTCTGGCCACCAATACGAACTACGTCTTGTCGTCCTCCCCTCCTCGCGTCGTCTACTACCGCTCCCCGGTTCCCCCGCTTGCTGCCGGCGAAAGCCCGTGCCCTGTGCTCCCGCCGGCCCCACACCTCCTCCCACGTCCAGCACTGACGGTGCCCCTCCTCCCGCGTCCACCACAAGCTCGGGTTCGGCCAGCCGCCCGCGCCTCCGTCCTCCTGCGTCCAGCGCCGCCCGCGGCTTCCTCCCACGTCCGGGCGGCCACGGCCCCGTCCTCCGCGTCCAGTCGACGCCGTCCTTAGGCCCGTCGTGCCATCGGCGCCGCCGCCTGCGTCCACCTCCTCGCGCTTCCGGCCGACGCCCACGGCCTCTACTCCTGCCGGCGACGCCCGCGCCCTGTCCTCCCGCCAGCCGCGGCGGCGTCCACGACGCCGCGTCCAAACCGACCATGACGGCAGCGAGCCCGCGCGCGGCGACGACGACGACGAGGGCGCGTCCGGCGCAGCGGCCACATCCGCCGCGTCAACCGCCTGCACGGCGGCATCCCGGTCCTCGCGTCGCTCGCTGCTGGCGCATCGCCGGGAGCAGTTCGTCGTGCCGCTGCGTCGGGACCGTGCTGGCGCCGGGGCACCGCCATCAGGGCTGGGAGCAGCCGGCCGGGGCGCTGGCGTGGGGAGGCCGCGGCATGCCGCCAGCTGCGGGCGACTGGGAAGCTACTGCGTCTGCGCAGGGCTGCCGGGGTGCCGCCGCGTCGAGGCCCTGCGTCTGCGCCGCACGCAGCCGGCGGTGCCACGAAGCAGACGAGCAGGTCGAGGTAGCGGTCGCCGGTGAGGGGCACCGCCGAGGGAGGTGCCTGTGTCTCCCGGCAATCTCTCTCCACTACCGAGTTGCTCTGGTGCTCTACACCATGCCGGGCAGTGGGTCAGGAGCTTGACTCCAAGATTCAACTCGACACAGGGCCTGTTGCTCCACGCACGTCAAGATTCATCTCATGTCTACTGTCTGCTCCATCTTGCCTTAATCGATTCCTTCAGCAAGAATTCAGAGGCAACCTCGGAGATGGTAATGCTACCAAATGCAATTTCGGTTCTAGCACAGCTCTAGAAAATTTATGCCAGGATTTTTATGTTGACGTTGTGGTTCTCTTTCCTCTAATATCCAATTGCCTTCACCTAGATTACCTCTGTGCAGCCCATATTGGACAGTTCGACACTTAAACTGACAAATATTTTCTATGTTCGAGCATTGTTATGTTCCAATGACATTGCACTGAAAAAGAGAACTCCATATTTGGATTGTCCAAAAAATTTGAGTTGAGGTCTGCCCTATTGTTTTACCTGGTTAAAATTAATGTGGCAGATGTCTTTCCGAAGGGCCATGTGGTTTTCTGATTCGCTCAATCTAATCTGTCTGCATAGGATTCATGTGCACTACGTCATTTGAAATTTGGACAAGAGCAGACTAGTCAGAGGTTATGTTAGTTAACTAATCCTAACATTAATTTGCAGAATTTCTGGGTCTGCATTTATTCGATTATCAAGGAGTTGATCCGCGTTGTCAATTTGTGATCAGATTAGGCTACTTGGTGCTTCATAATGGCTATATATAGTTATCACTTATCACTGCAAGAAGATAAGATATTTTGTGTGGACTGCGCAGTACTTTCAGCACCATCTCTTCATGGTTGTATGCCAACTTGCCAAGGGAGCCTGATCTTGATACCTTTGGGCTCATCAGGGTTTAATAATGCTGTCTGAAATTCCTACTTGAGATTTATGATTTGCACAGTGCAGAACAATGCTACCTGAAATTCCTGATATGCACAGTGCAGACGCCAAGTGCTGAACAGGTTGCAGCATAGGTGCATTGTTAATCATTAAAATAGCTCGCAGTTTCATGGAATGAGAGATATCATTCTTCTATGCTACTGACATTTCAAGAGTTGGTAATTTCATTTTTGTTCCCTACGTAGCCAATAGCTGCCTGGTTGCACAGCTAATGGGACAATACAATTCCTTCATCTTCAGTTTTATATAGTATTTGCTGGAACAATCTGTTGCAGTAAATAAGCAAATGACAACTCATGCCATTGCTAGAGGATTTCTGCCCATTTTTTCTGAATCACAACTCTTTAAGGTTTGTTTTGATGTTCACTCTATGTTCAGATCTGTCTTTATATGGACAAATTGTTTTTGGACTTGGATGTCCAAGTTCCTCTCAAGGTAAACTATAGTGGCAAATGTCTCTTGCGCACCTTCCATCCTTTTTTCATCTATTCACTTTCATTGCTCACAGTTATTTATGCAAAACTTGATGTATACCATGGAAATAAAAATAGCAAGGAGACTGCTGTTGGGTTCTGCCATATTCTAAGTATGTTAATTTGGTCTTCTTTGATTTCTGCAGGCTCTAATCAGTTGCTGCATCTATTGACAAGGCTAGGCTTATTGTACTCAGAAACGCAGAGATTGAAGTCATTCTTAATGACATTCATCTGCTTCTTTTACATCGTTGCCTAATTAGTCCATCATCCATATGCTAAGTATACTCATCTCTGTTTGTCATCCACCGGTCACATACTAGGTAAACATGATAATTTTTTTATTGTCTGCCTAAAGTATGAGATGATATGGAGTATGGAGCACACATGATGACGGGTGACCTCCTGATGTATTTTCGATTTGGCCATTTTCACAATAAAGCTGCGGTCTCATATTCATTTATTGTATGATATTGATATTTAAAGAGGTAGCCACTAGCTAGCTTTTCTCGTAAGAACGAGGGTAGTTATATTTGAATTGATCCAGAAAGCATTGTCTCGGTGCTCTTCTTTCTACTATTGATTTGTTGATGAAACAAAATCTGGGGAAATAGTTTTGCACGCAAATTGACGAATCTGAACTCAAGAGTCAAAGCTGTTTGTAAGATCAAAAAGTCGCATTGCGACAGCAATGTTTGAGGAAGATTCATGCCCTAGCAAAACAATACTATCCTTCAGGACTGTCGCTCCACCTCAAATGCAACGGTGCATAAAGGGGCGCATCGTTAGCGCGCCAGACCTTCCTAGTAAACTTACAAGAGGGAGATTTGGTTTTGCTTTTTGCAGACATGATACGCTCATGCCTAGATGGTTGAAATAACGTCAGAGAATGTCACGCTACTTGATTCAAACTGTGCCAGCTCACAACCAGCACTGGAGGTGTCTGAGAATATTTAGTTGTAGCAAATGACAGGACAGGTGATTAATCGTCTACAAACTAACCAGCCATCCATACTTAATAGAAATCCATCGGTTCACGTGCCTTGCAGGGTTCGTCCATAGGAACACAACTGGAGAACGGGCAACCGTCCCAACGGGAAATATAGCCGGGCCCGATAAAAGATTAAGTCCCGGTTCTAAAGGCCAGGACCCTGGGGGCATCATGGGACGATCAGTCCCGGTTGGTAGTTATGGGGAACGATTAGTCCCGGTTAGTAACAGCAGGCCCCCCGGCGGAGGATCAGTCTCAGTTGGCGTCACCACCGGACACAATCTTGGAACTTTAGTCCCGATTTGTTAGAACAACCGGGACTAAATCGTTTTTTAGAATAAACAATGGCGGGGATGCGTTTGGACCCGTGGATGACACCAACCGGGACTAATCGCCTTCCCGCCATATCTCGACTCCCGCGCAGCGTCCTATATACTTTCGGGCCACCGCTGTGCCCCATCTCCTCTCCTCTCCTCCGTCCTCAATGGAGCACGTCGACGCACTAGCGGCGCGTGTCAACACCGTGACCCTAAAGGAGCGCCTCGCAACAACGAAGCGCAAGGATCACCGCCACCTCGAGCAGCAGCGCCGGTAGAGGCTCGGCACACTCCGGTCGTTCTCCCGCGCTGCCAAGCTCCTCTTGAACAGCCGTCGCCATCGCCGCGTCGCCGCCGCTGCTAGGAGGAAGGCAGATTACTCGCACCATTGGGGCATCTACTCGCCATGAGGCAGGCTCCTCAGCCTCTACCGCGCCCATCACCGTCGAAGCCACCATTCTGCACTACATCGCCGGACATGTGGTGCCGGCGCCGGCGCCGGTCGTCGACAAGGACGAGTTTGATTGGGCGGCACTGATGGCTGAGTCGTCCCTCGAGGAGTAGAGAAAAAATTATGTAGAAATTAGTAGCATATATGTAAAAACTACTATGTAATCGTATCTACGTAGTCTTCTGTTGAATCTTGTGTTCAAATCTCTGAATCTTATGTTCAAATATCTGAATCTCTTAAAGTTGTGTTCTTCAATGAGCACACTTTGTCAAAAAAAGGCGCTAGGCCTTTAGTCCTTGTTCGTAACTACAAATGGGACTAAAGCTCTAGCGACCGTTGGGCGGGGGCATAGAGTCCCGGTTGTTGGTAAAGTATCCCCTTTAGTCCCGGTTGTTTGTTCCAACCGGGACCAATCTTCTTAGGGTATTGAGGCTCCCTTCTTCCTCCCCTTGCCCGAGCCATGAGCAGAGAGCTCTCTGTTCTTGGTTGGCGTCATCTTTCCTTCATCTAGGGGAGGTGCTGTCCATTTTTCCCCTCAAGATTTCCATGATTTCACCCATCCAAGTGGTTCTAAGAGGTTTTACACTTACTCCTGCTCCCACATTGCACTTTAGTTTTGATAGATTCATGTTTCTTTCTCTCTCTATATTATGTACATGTACTCTCTATATTATGTACATGTACATGTTCTTCTATTATTGGATGTTAATGGTTAATAGAGAGATGATCTGAGGGAGAGAATGAGAGACTGATGGGGATGCCACGTGGAGAGATAGAAAACATTTATTATGACAAAAATTAGAAATGTACATCTTGACATTATGACTTCAATTAACATAGCCATGCTTAACATGGAAATAAAATAAATATTCTTACAGTAACGTAAAACATAAAAGTTGTCTAAAGAGCTTTTAAACTCCACATCCATTACACATATTTTTTTGTGGGATCTGCAGCATGCATTAGATGATGCTCTACATGCGCCCAGAGTCTCAGTGAAGTGTAGGTCTCGACCTGCGGTCGAAGCTGTTTGGAGTTGGGGGCAGGACTCACCTCGGTTGAGTGTAGGGCTTGGCCTCTAGTCGATTTCACACTGGAGTGTGCGAGTGACATGGCTCTCATGCTGTCCCAAGCTACGGAGAAGTTCATTAGGATCTTCTTCCATCTTGGCATTTCTACCTGTGTCGTCTAACACGAGGAGAGTTTAGGATTTTCTCACAGCTTGGAAATTATTGATGTAGAAGTACAAAGAGCTATGCGAAGCAGGGCATCAAAGCAGGAAGTGAGTATATGGGGAGGCATTGCTATGGAGTTTTGAGATTGTGTGACTGGGTAAGAGTTTGAAGTCTTATTTATAATCATGGAGGCACCGACACATACACCTTTAGTATCGGTTGGTTGCAAGAACCGGTACTAAATATGCTAGACTCACGGGATCTAGGGATAGTAAAAGCCAAAAGCACAATAATACACCTAAAGGGACCTTTAGTACCGATTGGTGTAAAGACACATGCACTAGGTACAAGAGAATCGTAAATGCCAGAAGGACAAAAATACACCTAATAATGGGACCTTACCACTTGATTTCCCTATCGTTGTTCTCGTCTTCCCTAAGTGAGAGGTTAGGATCTTCTCACAACTCAGAAATGATTGATCTACAAGTACTAACAACACTGCGAATCAGGGCACGGAAGCTAGAAATGAGTATATTGGGATGCATTGCTAGAGAGTTATGAAAATGTGTGACTGGATGAGAGTTAGAGGTGCTATTTATATCCATGAGGCACCAACAGAACGGTCCTTTATTACCAGTTGATTGAAAGAACTGGTATTGAATGTGCCAGCCAAAGGAATTTAGGAGCAGTATAAGCCAAAAGCGCTATAATACACCCAAAGGGACCTTTAGTACTGGTTCATTGGTATAAACAGCTCTAATGCAATTAATATTATTCATAGTTGTTATTTAAATGTTCATAAAGTTAAATTTTAAGTGATATGGTTTTTATAAAAATGTTGTAGATGGACAGGAACCGGATTTACATTGCGGACCAGCGCTCAAAAGAATTTACTGGTGTGCGCCAATTTTCCAGTACCACTGAGAAGCACATGGGTTCTGGTTTTATTTGTTGTCCATGCAGAGATGGCAAGAACGATAAAGATTATTCCTCATCTAGACTTATTCAACTGCACTTGATGAAAAGGGGTTTAATGCCAAACTATGTGTGTTGGACAAAGCATGAAGAATTAGGTGTTATGCAGGAAGACGATGAAGACGATAAAGAAGAGTTTCACGATCTAGACTATGCGGAGTATCCTTTCTTTGCAAATACTACAATGGGTGATGCTGAAGATGTCCAATGCTTTAAGTAAAATGTTGTAGGTTGTAGAGAAGCATTGTAACGATGAAAATGTCAGGAAGAAGCTAGAGCGCATGATAAAGGATCATAAAACTCCATTGTACCCAGATTGTAAAAGGGGCCACAAGAAGTTGTGTAGCACGTTGGAACTGTTGCAATGGAAGGTAACAAATGGTATATCAGACAAGGCAGTTAGTCATTTATTAAAACTCATTAAAGAGTTTCTTCCTAGAGGGTAACAAGTTTCCGAAACCACATACGAAGCAAAAGAGGTCGTTTGCCCTATAGGTTTGGAAGTGCAAAAGATACATGTGTGTCCAAATGACTGTATACTCTATCATGGTAAGGATCATCAAGGATTTGGAAGCTTGTTCAGTGTGCAAAGTTTCACGGTATAAGATAAGGCAAAATGACCCTGGTGATGTTGAGGGGGGAGACTCCAAGGAAGAGAGTGCCATCTAGGGTTATGTGGTACTTCCCTATAATATCATGATTGAAGCGTTTGTTTCAGAATAAGTAGCATGCAAAAATGGTGCGTTGGCACAAAGAAGACCGTAAGGAAGATGATATGCTAAGGGTTCTCAGCTGACGGATCGCAGCGGAGAAAAGTTGACCGAACATACCCGAAGTTTGAAGAGGATGCAAGGAACATAAAGATTGGCATAAACACTGATGGCATGAATCCTTTTAGTGAGATTTGCAGTAGTCATAGCACATGGCCTGTGACTCTATGAATGTACAACCTAATCTCCATGGCTATGCTTAAAGTGGAAGTTCATTATGATGTCGGCGCTTATCCAAGGCCCAAAGCAACCGACAACGACACCGATGTGTACCTAAAACCATTGGTTGAGGAACTCCTAGTGTTGTGGACTACTGGTGTTTGTATATGTGATGAGTACAAACAAGAAGATTTTGACCTGCATGATTTGCCGTTCGTTACCATCAACGACTAGCTTGCACTGTCCAACCTATCAGGACAACCAACAAAGGATTCAGGGCCTGCACTCATTGTTTAGATGAGACTAACAGTATGTATTTGAAGCGTTGTAGGAAGGATGTTTCCATAGGACATCATCAATTCCTTTTGGCCAAACACCCGCTATGGAAAAAAGATAAGCACTACGCTCAAGTAGTCCATCGTGCTAAGTTGATTCACCGTAATGGGAAAATGGTATTCCATATGGTAAAAAACCTCAACATAGTCTTTGGGAAGGGATCTAGTAGCCAACTTGTTCCAAATGAAAATGGAAAGACAACCATGTGGAAGAAGAAGTCAATATTTTGGGACCTGCCTTATTGGGAAGTATTAGATGTTTGCCACACAATTGATGTGATGCACCTCACAAAGAACCTTTGTGTGAACCTATCGGGTTTCCTGGGTACTTATGCGAAGGACAAAGATACACTAAAATTACGGCGGGACTTGGAAGCTACTGAAGGAACGAGATATGCTGCATCCAAAAAAGAGAGGCGAAGGATGTCATTACTTAGTTCCTGCTAGCTACACTCTTAGCAAAAAAGAAAAGGAGCATGTTCGAATGCTTGAATAGTATAAAGATTTTAGTAGGCTACTCATCTAATGTTAAGAGGCTAATAAAAAAGAAGGAAAGGAAATTTGTACACATAAAGTCGCATGACTGCCACGTGCTGATGACACAGTTGCTACCGGTAGTTATGAGGGGTGTTCTACTAGAGAATGTCAGGAAAACAATCACAAAGTTATTTGCATTCCTTATTGCAATATTGCAGAAGACGATCGACCCTCATAGTCTACAAATGCTACAAAATGATGTTGCCCAATGTCTGGTTAGTTTTGAGCTAATATTTCCTCCATCGTTCTTTGATATTATGACTCATCTCCTAGTGCATATTATCAAAGAGATCGGCATTCTCAAACTAGTTTTTCTACACAATATGTTCCCTTTTGAGAGGTATATGTCAGTTCTAAAGAAGTATGTTCGTAAACGGTCTAGCCCTGAAGGATGCATCGCTAAGGGTTATGGGACAAAAGAGGTTATTGAGTTTTGCACTGACTATATTGCTGAACTTAGGCCAATTGGTGTTCCTTTACCATGGCATGATGGAAGATTAGCGGGGAAGGGTACATTGGGAAGGAAAGTGATCCAGACTAATGATAACTCTTCATTCGATAATGCATATTCAACGGTTTTGCAACAAACTTCTATGGTGGCTCCCAATATTGAGGAGCGCAAGAAACTTCTTGCTGCTCCATCGAGGGTTTCACAGGATGGTTGTAGCTCCATCTCATGCGTGATGAGGATATTGATAATCAACTAGCGTGGTTGGCTAGGGGTCCATCCTCAGATATTATGACATTTCAGGGGTATGAGATAAATGGGTATACTTTTTACAAAAGAGCAAAAGACAGAAAGAGCACCAACCAAAATTGTGGCATCTGGATTGATGCAATAGACAATGATGGAAACAAGGACACATATTATGGTTGCATAGAGGAAATATGGGAACTCGAGTATGGCTCTTACATGAGGATCCCTCCATTTTGATGCCAATGGGTGAAGTTAAATGGAGGTGTCATGGTTGATCTGGACTATGGTATGACAACCATTGACCTCAATAATATTGGATATAGAGACAAACCTTTCATTCTATCAAAGGATGTCGCTCAAGTTTTTTATGTGAATGACATGTCTACAATACCCAATAATAGATTAGCAAAGCACAATGTTCAATCCTATGGTGAGCCAAGCTGACACATAGTTCTTTCAGGCAACAGAAAAATCAAGGGAATTGATGAGGTCAACGATGAAGAAGATTACAATAAGCTCGATGATATTCCTCTATTCTTAGTTTCAGTTGATACAAGTGTATTGTTGGCCAGTGAGGATGCTTATTACTTGTGTAGCGACTATAATGATGGGACACTTGTAAAGAGGAAGTATATTACTATTGCAATATGAGTTGTAATGATTAAACTATCGCTAGCTAGAGAATTCTAATGTAATAATTGTTTTCTTACTGTTGTACACTGTACTGTTGTATACTATATAATAGTCATTTTCCTACTTAATAGTACCAGTTAATAAATTCTAATTCTAAAAAAAACAGAAGCCCCAAGGGTAGGACATTTAGTCCCGGTTTGTAACTACTAGCAGGGACTAAATTTAGTCCCGATTGTATTTACCAACCGAGACTGATGGCCCCCCGAAGGCACTCAGGGGGCAGGGACTTTGGTCCCGGTTGGTAACCATATACGAGACTAAATATGATTTAGATCCGGTTGTATTTACCAACCGGGACTAAGGCCCCAGTGAAGGCACTCAGGGGGCGGGGACTTTAGTCCTGGTTGGTAAATACAACCGAGGCTAAATCATATCTAGCCCCGGCTGTATTTACCAATCGGGACTAAAGTCCCTCTCCCACTAGTTACATCTTGGAAAACTTAGTTTTTGTGCGCACATTTTTGCTCATTTTGGCACACTCGTTGTCGTCCCCATCCACTTTCCACCGCCACCACTGTGCGTCATCTCTATCCTCGTCCACGCCATCGCCGGCTGCCGTCCACTCCATCTCTATCCCCGTCCACGCTGTCGCAGGCCACCAACCTCATCCCCGTCCCCATCCTTGCCACCACCCCCGCACATCGCCATCTGTCTCCGTCGTCCTCGTCCTCCGTTCCCGGTCGCCGACCTCATCCCCGTCCCCGTCGCATGCCCACTGCAGGTACATTGCCCATCCCCGTGCTGTCGCGTACCCGGCCTCGCGCCGCCGGCTCCCGCACCCTGACTTCCCGCGCATCGCCGCAGACATGCTTCTCGGCCTCACGCCGCCGCACGCAGGGCCCCCTCATCACACCCCGGCCTCCCTGGCCTTGCGCCGTCGCACCCTGGCTTCCCCTGCTTCCTTTGTTCATTATTTACCTTTGTTTGTTAATTATTCATGTAATTTGTAATGTATTATTAATTATTTATGAAATCTATTTATATAATGTGATGCTATCTATTAGTGCAATTATATGTATTACTAATTATAATTTGTCATTATCCCTTTGTTCATTGTTTAGCTTTGTTTGTTAATTATGTAAATTTGATTTATGAAAAATAATGTATATGGAAATGCAAATGTATATGCATAGGGAATGTAGAAAAATGAACAATCATGAGGCCATGTTCATAATTCAACAGATGATTGTAGACGACACACGCGACTAAGAAGATGCTAGCCAGGATACCGATGTATACCTCAACCTTGAGAATGAAGACATTGTCCCTCCCGACAATGCAAACAAAGACACTAGTGCTCCTGACAATACAAACGAAGACACCAGTGCTCCTGACGATGTAAATAAATCTATCGATGTTGTCACCTTATTTGTGAACTAGACATCCGTCTGTAGTAATAATTTTGTTTTGATTTTTTATGTTTGTTAGCAATCCGCGTCTGGTTCAAAGAAGAAATCATTGTGCAGAGGTCCAACTGGCATGAGGAACTTTGAGAGGAGGTTCATTATCAATGAATTCGGAGAAGATGGACAATCACTCTCACTAGCCACAGCCGCAACTAAGTTTGTGAACTACTATGGCTATCTCGTTTGGGACAACATGCCTATCACCTTCTGGACATGGAGGCTTACTTGTGCCAATGATCCACACACGGTTCCAAAATCACAAAAGGCCATGTTATGGGACACTGTGAAAGCTAAGTTTAACATCCCCGAAGAACTTTGGGAAAAAGTTCAAGATTCGATTCTAAATAAGATGGCATTGCAATTTTAGACACATAAGAAGAAACTATACTGAAGCGTTCACGAAGCATGGAAAGTTTTTCATCAACCAACATTTCAAGTGATTCATACTTCTACCCTACAACTGGGGTTAGTGTCTATTAACTTGAACCTCATACATTTTTCATTTATAATTGTTTCGTCTAATATGCTCTCATTGTTTAATTGTTCAGCTTCCACTCAATACTGCTTATCATACAGATGGAATCTGGAATTATTAATGTCCTTGACTTGAAGAGGAAACCAACCTCTGACTACGACGAAGTCGTGGACGTCCATCTATATTCACTGGCATTTCATCATCTCAACTCTGGCATTCCTTTTCATGTGTAGTGCATGGAGAGAACTGCGCGAAAGCTAGCTAGGACTTAGAGCAGATCTTAAGCTTAGACCAAACTTTCCGGTATGAATGTATGACCACATGCATGTCGTATCTTCATTGCCAATAATGTGTACTAACTTTTTATCTTTCAGTGTTATATACAGGGTCAAGACACCAATGTTTGTGGATACTATGTTTGTGAGTTCATTCACAATTGTGTGACACAACTGTGATATGCGTGTATGTAAACATCATCCACAATCTCAATAATTTGTCTTAGCAATCTGATTTAATGTGTTATCGATTGTGTTTTATCAAATGATAGTTGCTACGAATGAAGGATGAACTCCTCCCCGAAGATAAGATCAAGGCAATCCAAGGTCTTATGGGGTTCATAAATAACGAGATCATCCTCGAAACTGAAGAGTTTTTTTGACACTAGAGAACAGCATCCACCACCCGATGATTACGTACCAAGTGCATAATGAGGACATGGACATTATAGTTATTCTTTAGAAAGATTGACATTGGATATTGTATATATTTTTTAGTTAGTTGTGCAGATATTTCTACATATGTATTGCCTTTACTTACGCCTAATATATATACAATTACACACGTATAATGCATTTAAATATGTAATACATATAGACATAAATTTATATATATTGCCTTTAAATACGCCTAATAGATTTAAATATACATATATGTAGCATATTTTATATATAAAGAAAAATTGGTCGCTAGCGATTTAGTCCCGGTGGTAACACCAACCGGGACTAAAGTGACGCAGCCACGTGTGTGCTTTATCACCTTTAGTCCCAGTTGGTAGCACCGACTCGTACTACAGGGATGCGCAGCCACATGGGTTGCTGACGCGGGGGTAGCTAGTTTAGTCCCGGTTGGTGCTACCAACCGAGAGTAAAGGAGCATTTGGTCCCTGTAATACTCCGTATTTAAAACACCTAAGTACATTGCATTTTACCCTAATTTTCTTTTAAAAATTTGATTCAAATTTAAATTTGAGGCCTTTTCAAAAATTTGGAGTTTTCCAGGGGCAAAAATGTGAAAGGATAGATTAAATTAAGCCCTTTCACTTTTGTATTTGGACCCTTGTCGAAAAAGGTCAAAATCCAGGGTTAAAAATAAAAAAGGGTAAAAGTAAAAAAAACAAAAAAGAAAAAGGGGAAGCTCCCGCAGGCCCGCTGTCCAGCCCGCGGCCACGCGCGCGCTGGGCGAAGCCCAGCCGGGGGCGGCGGCCCGCGTGGCGGCCAGCCCGCCCGCCACCCGCGCCCCCTGTCAGGCGGCGCTGACAGGTGGGACCCGTGGGGGCGGGGTGTTCTTCCCCGCCTCGCCGAGCGGGGGAGGCTTGTCTGCTGCTCCCCGCCCGCGCCAACACCGCGCCGTCGCTGCCGCGCCACCCCGCCGCTCCGCTCCACGCCCCTCGCCGCTTCTCCGCCACGCCACCTCGCCGCTCAGCTCCGCGCCGCTCACTGCCCTCGCGCCGCGCCTCACCTCCGCTCCGCCGGCGTCACCGAGGTGAGCGCCGCGCCATTCCTCCCGTTCCCCACCCCTTTGGTTTCCCCTAGCCCGAACTAGCAGGCGCATCGGGTGCGCCACAACCGCCCGCACGTCGCGCGGGAGAAGGTTGGCCCCGATGGCCCCTGTCGCCGCCGTGGGGCAGCCTCGCCGCGGTGGCGCGGCGAGCGCCGTGGCCGCTCCGTCCGCAAGCGGCCGGCGTAGGGCAATGAGAGAGGGGGAAAGAAGGGGAAAAAATGGGGGAAAGAAAGAGGGACGTGCGCCGCGCCCGAGGAAATCGCCGACGAGGCCTCTCGGCCTCCGCCGCGCCGGATGGTCGCCGGCGCTGCCGACGCGGCGACGCGCAGAGGGCGTCGCGCTTGCGCGGCGCGCCGAGCGTCGGGCGGCCGGGCGAGGCCGGTCCGCTGGGCCGAGCCGAAAGCGGAGGAATTGGGCCGCGCCTGGGTAAAAAGGCCGCCGGCCCACTCTGGGCTGGGCCAGGCCGAAAAGGAGCCCAATGCGATTTTTGGAGGGGGAAATTAGAACTTTTTATTTTTTGTTTTTCAGTGGGCTGGGCCGAATTTCAATTTCTAATTCTGTTTTCTTTTTCTTATTAATTTAAATTGATTATTGTTTTACTTTAATGTTAATCTGTTTATATTAATTATTAAAATTATTTATTAATTCATATAAATATTTTGGTAATTCTAAAAAGATATTAAATTAAAGTTTATATAATTTTAAAAAAGTTAGCCTTTATTTAAAAATGCAGAAAAATTCATAAAATGTATTAAAAATATAGAATTAATTCTAAAATCTATTTAAATCATTCAAAAATTTCCATGAAAATTTATTTAAACTTTTAAAAATATTTAAAAATACCATGTAATTCATTTGAACCCTAGGGCAATCAATTACACCCGAAATTACAGATGTTTAACCCCAGCCACTCTTTTTCTTTAGAAAATTGTGCATTTTACTTTTTCAATAGGTTGATCATCCTCATACTTTTAAAACACCTGCATGTCATCAACCTAGGCACGTTGGTCCCACCACTTCCAGTTGAAGTGTCTTCCACTGCAGCGGAAACTCCGCAAGCCGGTGTGGCCGAGACGTCCATCACACCAGCAGGAGGAGACTCCGAGTCACCGACAGAGACAGACCCCGTGACCCAAGGCAAGCCCCGGTGCATGTACCCATTTTGTTTATGAGTCTTTAAATTAAATCAGAGTTATGCTTGTGCATTAGAGTTAGGAATTGATTGAAACCCTAGAGCATGATTAATCATTATCCAGCATAAAATCCTATACGCAGTAGATGGCTTAGGTGGCATAGGCCTAGAACGGAATTCTTTTACAGAAATTTATTGATTATGAATAAGAAGAATGTTAATAGTTTGACAAGGCATGCGGCGGGATCAGTTTCGCTTTCGTACTTTACATGTTATGATTATTGCCATGGACCCTGATCCTGCCTGTGTCGCATAAGGCCGTCCGATGTGTGGCCTGGTTGGGCCGAACGCGCCTCATTCACTTGCCGTCCTTAACGGGCTCCGGTAAGCCTCTCGTCCTGTTGTACCTAAGCGCGGAACTAGACGAGACCAACTGGAAGGAGGAGGTTGGGTGGGTGTCGAAGGACTGACACCAGGGTTCGGTGAGGATGGTTCCGGCTAGGTGGCACTGGATGTTGGGTTGTCGTATGTGGGGTCGGTGTACACACATATGACTGGTGTTTGAGTATCCCTCTCGAGAGGTGGAAAATCGATTCGAATCGTCTGTGGCTTGCCGGTTGTAAGCTGCCTGATCGCGACCAACATCGTAGTAAGAGAACTGATCCTGTTAATAAAGAATGCTTGACAAAATGTTTGTTCGTGTTGGTTAGTAGGTTAAGAATAACTTAGCTTGGTCTGGTAATACTAAAAAGTGAACCAAATTCTAAGAGCTAAGGATTCACTATTAGGCCTGCCGCAGTGTGAGTTGACCTAACCACCCCAGCAATAGGCTAGAGAGTCGGGTTTCGACCTAGTGGTCGGGTAAGTCTTGCTGAGTAATTAGTACTCAGGCTTCTGGCCTATTCTTTTTACAGGAGCAGAATATACTTGGTTCGAATGGGATCCTTACCTTACTCCTCCCTTCTTCTGAATCAAGCTCTCCCACGCCTTGAGCAGAGTAAGATGTGTGTTGGAGAAAAACTTGCGATCTATGGTAACTCTTGTTAAAATGGCTAAAGAACTTATCAGCCGGGATGTAATAATTACCAAACTCTATGTGTAATATTTCAACTCTATGTAATAAATGTGGCTGTGTATGTTGTAACCTGTGGACTCCATCGAGAGTCGCCCCAAAAATCAAGCTCGATCCGGATGGGAAGGCCAAGTCAGGATACCTACATCCTGAAGGACTACCGAGGTTAGTTCGGATCTGGTGATTAAGCACTAAATCCGGGTTAATCTGGGCGGTTCTGCCACAGCTGGTATCAGAGCTGAGCTTGAGGGGTGGGTTACTATTTTAAAAACTATTTTTCAAATTATAGTAAGTAAGCCCCGCATAAGGGTGTATTTCAAGATATGAATTAATGAAACCATCTTCCTTAAAATAAGCGTGTAGAGAACATTAAAAGGTCTAGTCTTAAAACATGTCATGCATCATAATTGCATTAGAGTTATTTTTTCTGTCCTTAGGAGCAAGTAGATCAATTCAAAATGATTTATTAACAAAAGTTTTTGTTGTTCTGGTCCAGATGCCGCACACTTTCGTCCCTTACGAGGATGCCAGGGGTTGTTGGCACCAGGAGTGTCCAGAAAACTGTCCCTTAGCTATGACTCTCCACCACCGTCTTCAAGGGTTGGGTTATCTTAGTTACCCCCGTTACATTATTCGTCATGCTGATCTAGGTCTCATGGGTGAGACAAGGGTGCGAGTGCGTATGCCTCAATACCCTAGGTTTTCGGAGGAGGAAGTATGGGAAGTTGAGGGTAGTGGGATAACCCCTGGAGAGGCTTTTTCTGATGCCACTTATAGGGCTCTAACTGAGCTCTGTACGAGGCATCTGGGTGAGTTGGAAGGGTCTGAAGTTATGTTTCTTCCTCCCAATGACCGATCTTAGCCCGAGTGGGAAAGGAGATTGGGGAATCTGAACCGTAGTGCACGAGACTTGCGAAGGCGCCAAATGCGTGAGCAAGTCTACTACACTTCCCAGTTGGCGGATCTTTATGATCAGCGCCACCAAACCTATGAGAGTATCAGAGAGGTTTTCTTGGGACTAAGGGCACAGAACGAGCAAATGTTAGAACAATAGCATAGGGATTCTTCTGAGATCATCAGTTTGGGTCTTCGTCAATACGAGGACCAACGCACCATGAGAGACTTAAGAGATCAGTTGCACACTGCTAACCTAACTGTGGCGGAACCGCCGATTTAATCCGAACTAAGCACACCTGCCACCCATGGCTTGCAGTGTGATTAGGCGAACTAAACCCGGTCGTCCGTCGAGAGTCAAAACGACTCCCGATATTACCTTTTCCCAGAGGAACCGACATCACACACATTCAGCCCTCGATGGAGCCACAACAGTTACATCATCACAGGCAGTTTATAGTAGAAAATAAGTTAAAGTGCTTACAAGCCGAATATAGGTAGTCAAATACCTATTCAAATACAAAGCGGAAGCGTTGTTCAAAATAAATCTCACAGCGGAAACATAATACTTTAAGAAGTAGTCTTCAGGCAATAAAGAATGAGGCGAGAAGCACCGAGCCCACCGGTACTGCTCTCCTCCAAGCTAGTGTCCAAAAGACATCAGTACCTGCTCAAAAAGTGAGGGCAAACCCTGAGTACTAATTACTCAGTAGGACTTAATGGAAGAGCTTACGGCTGACGCAAAGCTGGCAGCTAACAATTGATCCTTAGCCATTCTTTTTATAGTAATTAAAAGTTAACATGTAATTATCAACATCATCAAAATGTTCATCATCATAATATAACTTGCAGGAATGTAAACATACAAATACGAACATGTGGTATTGAAAACAAAACATATATAGTCATAAATACAATTAGATTGTTACTACGTTGCCCGTGTGTGACCTTGGCATTCTCACACCTGGTGAGCATCAGCGATTCGAATCGATTTTTAATTCCCGGGAATAACTATCATGCCAGGGGTATATGCTTACTAGCCATCGCGTTCCCACATATAGCCCCCATCTCCACTCGTCCCATCCCAAGTTCGATTCAATCCCGCCATTCCCCCGGGTTTTGCCCCCTCAGGAGCGATACCACGGCCGCACCGGGTCAGCCCTCCCTCAGGAGCGATACCACGGCCGCACCGGGTCAGCCCTCCCTCGAGTACAAGCTCCCCTAGGCCTAACTCCCTCCAACAAGAATGGTAGGAACCTGTCTCTGTTCTTCGGATGGCACGAGTAAGACTTTCACCGGTCCATTATCCCGGATAAGCATTCTAGCAATATTATGCCGATCAGCAGGCGAACAGCGAATCGGGCCTTAAACGGCTCGGGCGGAATCCACCAAACCATCCACATCATTTTTCATCATAATATACCCAAATCTCCGCCCGGCCTCAATTTAGTTCCATCACAATCATGTTTAAAGTTTTCCATATATTTTGAAAGCCTTTCCTTTGAAAACACCTATACGACGAGTGACTCCAATTCACTCGTGTCTACTCGCACCTAGCATTTCTAGGCATACTCGTCCTACGTACTCTATTGTAGGTGCTAGGGCCAGGGCGGCCAAGAAGTCTAATGCAATTGTTTCCAAACAACTCCTAATGCGGATGTCTAAACATCATTCAATATCATATTTGCTGGGAATTTATGGTCCTGCCTACCTTCCTCACTAGGGTTAGTAGCTGCTTCCTGAGCGAAGTCGGGCTCCTGCTGCTGGTCTTCCGGCTCCTGATGCAGCTCCTTCTCGTGCAATTCTACGATCGGTTGGCCCGGCGGATATCCTTCGCTCGCGGGATCTATATGCATGGCATGGTGCAATCGGAGCATGTATTAGTGCAATGCTTTGCTTCATGATGCGAGTGTGATGCAAGGAATCATGATTTAGGGACTAAAGTGATGCATTTTCGTGATGAAACTGGTTTAGTATTAAGAAATCGTACAAGTCATCTCCTACGGTAACTTAGCTTATCACATATAACAACGTGGGGTGTGTGACGAGGTAACATCGTTTTATGCGAGGCAACCGAAGTTTACTTAAATAAGCATTATGCCTACCATTTTCAAAATAGGGTCAAACCTTACATGCACAGTACCCCATTTCATCAGTGAGCTATTTATACCACAGGGAGCACAAATAAAATGTGTAAAACCCTATAGAGCATAATTTTTAATATGGTTACCTTTTCCTTATTTATTTTTATGCTAAAATCACATGCAGGGGTAAAATAGTAATTAAAAGTGAGCACTTGAGCTACCAAAAATCACAATGAGCCTATATACCCTAACAACACTGCTGACCAAGTTTGGCAATTTTTGGAGACCATTTAGTCCACATTTCCCAATTATATTGATTTATCAAGCATGCCCAAAAACAGGGGCAAAACTGTCTTTTCATGCCCAACCATCCTATCCATTCTGTAGATTTACCCAAGAGGAGTACAATGCAATAAGGTTTGTATTTTTCTGATTTTTATTCGATTTATTATGAATTTTCAAAGTTTCAGTTTTAATAAAATGCTTTAAACCGAAAATCCTAATGACCAGGGACCTAATTATAATTAAATCTATCTCTCAGGGACCTGCACAGAAGATGTTCATGACTCAGTGAACAGGGCTGGGTTAGAGCATGTAAAATATAGAGTACTACAGGGGGATTTCTGCAAATCATCCACCTTCTTCTACCTCGCGACAGGGGCAGGGGCGCCCGTGGCCGCCGAGATTCTCGCGCGCGGCGCGCCGCGTGCGAGGGCGCGCTTGGAGCCGAGCTGGTCCGGGAGCGCGTTCCCGGCGTAGAGGCTCCTTTCCCCCAAGACGGCGTCGCGAGAGGAGCTCGGAGCGGGCGGGGAACGCCGGTGAACCGATGGGCGGCGGAGCACAGTCCGGCGGCACACTCCGGCCCAATTCGGCGCCGTTGGTGGGGAATGGAGGCCACGGATGGGCGTGCGAGCTGCGCGGTGTCGAAGCGAATCCGGCGCGGGTGATTAGGGCTATGGGGAGGCACCGGAGCGACCCGTCCACAGTGAGGTCGGCCGTGCTGCTGCGCGTCTCGGTGGCACACGCGTGGGAGGAGGCCGGAGGTGGCAGCGGGCTTCATGGACACGGGGAATCGGTGGAGGAGAATGGGAAGAAACCGAGGCTCGCGTTAGAACTGAGGAAGGGGGTGTAGAGGGCGGAGGCGCGAGCTCGAGGATGAGCTCCGGCCGGGGCGGCCATGGCGGCAGTGTACTGAGGCTTGGGCAGGGAGAGCGGAGAGAAAGCTGGGGATGGGTAGCGGGCGCGCATGCGGGATCGACGAGCCGCGCCTTGCTCTCCCAGATGGCGGGCCGGGGCACGGGCAGGGCGGCGTGTGGCCGCGGCGTGGCGCACAGGCGCCCATGGCGTGGCGCGCTGGCGCCCTTCGCCCGCCGCGTGGGCGCAGGGGAGGGGAGGAGGAAGAAGGCGTCGCGCGGGTGGACGCGGTCCATGGACCGGAGGTCGCTGACAGCTGGGGCCGGGGTGCGGTGGACCGGTGAACCGGGTGTACGAAGCGACGGAGAGGTGGGACCCGCGAGGTGTCGTCATCCGAGACCGGGCGGGAACCCGACAGGTGGGTCCCACGTGTCATAGACTCATAAGAAAATGAAATTCCCGAAAATTGTAAAATGGGGTTTGACCAACTAACGAGGTTTCTGAATTTTGCCAATTTGACCAACTTAGGAGCCGAATTTGAAAAGGACCCAATTGAATGAAATGTTGCACCTTTTGAGATCTACAACTTTGTCAAAAGGACTAATACCTGATTCCAAGTATAAATATGATTTAAATTGAGTTTAACCTGCTGACTCCAGTTTGACCAACATAATCTTTCAGGTTAAAAATTCCACAAGTCATATTTTTATGCATTTTCATGGTAAATGTTATATACCAATGTTGTTCAGTTGCTCAGGAACTACAACTTTGATATACAAAGTTTTTCAAAATGTTGACTTTTGTTTCACAAAAATTTGAAATCTCTATTTAAATCACATTTGGACAGATTTCTCAGTTTTACCGAAAATGACCTAAAACTCTATTCAAACCTTTATGCATGTCATGACACAAAATACCAAAGTTGTTCATTATGAAATTGTCTACAAGTTTGGTATGTATAGTTCTATCAAATTCACCACAGTATTAAGGTTACCGGGCAAATGCAAATTGTAGTTTGCAGAAAAATCGGTTTTAACTCGCTTCAAAAGACTTAATCCACTCATGTCCCTAATATGAAATGTTCATATAATGATGCAATTTAGCTAATGATACTAATGTAATACGCTTGAGATGCCTGGGGCATCACACTAACCATCCAGGATCAAACCACACATATTGAACTTGACCACACCATCATAGATGACCTTAATGAGCAGGTGATTGCACTACAACTGCAAAATAATCAGCTTCAGGCAGAATTAGAAGAGGGTTCTTCAGAGGAGGAGCCCATGGAGTTAGTTCCTGAGGGGTCAGGGGCTACTCAGGGATCCTCAGGGATTGTTTCCAGTTCCGTTGGACCACCTGCCCCTGCTCCTGGTATAGGGTACGATTCGGATGTGGACGAAAATTCAGTGGGCCAGAGCGGCACTTGAAGGATGAGTTGTTGTGGGTCCGGTGTTTGGGGCGTTTGAAGTTGTACATTTTGTAAAATTTTTGTAAAATAGTTGCCAGTGTGCGTTGTTACTTGAATAAGCTAGTGGGGATGGTACGGCTGTATAATAGTAGTAACTAAGGGTGGTTTGAAACTGTTATATAAAATGTTATGTGTATCTATGTTGGGGTGTGTCTTTGTTTTTCAATAAAAGAATGTAGATCCTTTGTACCTGTCTCTTCTCAGCTGTTAAGCGTAATCGTAAGCTTACGGTTGTCTCCACTCTATGCTCCGCAGATGTCGGGCGATCATTCCGGTGAAATTCCTCCACCACCCCCAGCTCATCCCACCATGGCTGATGTCTTGGATCGCCATGATCGTTTAATTGAGCTCTTAGCTCAAAGTCAACTTGCTCAGCATCACTTAATGCAAGATAACCCGCGCCGTGGGCGAGAGGCTAGAGTGACTTTCCTAGACTTTGAAGCTCTCCATCCACCGACCTTTCAGTCTGCACCAGATCCAATGGATGCCAAGCATTGGGTACGGACTATAGAGGGTATGTTTGAACTTCTGCCAAACCTTTCAGATCAACAAAAGATTATGTTTACTGCTCAGAAGTTACAAGGACCCGCTGGAACCTGGTGGGCAACCTACCAAGCTTCCTTGCAACCCAACCAACAACTTACTTGGCAAGAATTCCGCAAGGCTTTCGAGGACCATCACATCCCTGAAGGTCTTGTGGAAATGAAAATGCAGGAGTTCTTGAGCCTGCAACAAGGTAACAAAACAGTCCTGGAGTATCTTCAAGCCTTCAACCATCTAGCTCAATATGTTCCTACCTTGGTTACTGGAGATGAATCCAAAAGGATGTATTTTTCACGAGGTTTATCTCCTCGTATGAGGGCAAAGATGAATATGTCCTACCCCAGTTTTCATCAGATGGTGAATGATGCTATCCAATTGGAAGAAAGACTCCGGGTGTATGGAGAAGAGAAGAAACGTAAGAGAGCCACTGAAGGAGCGAGCAGTCGGCCACGGGTGGTTTATCAACCACCCAGGTATGCCTTTCTCGCTCCTCGTCCCTCATGGATGGTTCGGTCAGCTCCACCGCCGAATCAGCCCCCACGGCAGTGGATTATGAGGCCACAGTCACAGCCCCCTCGTCCTCTAGGCACTTGGTCCCCCTGCCCCTCGTGCTTCCATGCCGGGCTATACCTGTTATAATTGTGGACGGCCTAACCATTTCGCGAAGGACTGCCCATATCCTCGTCAAGGTCAAGGGTTCCGCCCATCTGCCCCAACCTCAGGTGGAAATCTCCAGAATACCTTTAAGAAGAAGGGCCCTGCCCCGAAAGTGGGCAAGGTACACTATATGCAGATGGAAGAGTTGCCAGAAGGAGAAGCAGTCATGACTGGTACGTTTTTAATCAATGATCTGCCTACTCAAGTTTTATTTGATATGGGAGCATCGCATACTTTTATCAGTCATGCATATGCATATCGTTGGGGTTTTTCTATATCCCCCGTTAAACAAGGGTACCTCATCACGGCTCCCGGTCAATAATTGCTAACTAAGCAAGTGGTTAGGGACTTGCAATTGGAGTTGGGTGGAAAATTTTTCAAGATCCAACCCATTGTGCTACCAGGGCATGGCATACCAGTCATCCTGGGGATGAACTGGATCAACGCTCATCAAGCCATTATGGATATCACTGCTCGCACCATACGGGTTATTTCCTCTGATAATACCCCGGTGCAAGTTTCGCTTTCCCGAATAGAAAAAGAGATGGCAATAGTAAATACGGTTGTCAGCCCTGAGTTAGCATCTACCCCGGTGGTGCAGGATTTTCCAGATGTGTTTCCCGAAGATCTTCCGGGACTACCACCAGATAGGGAAATTAAGTTCTCCATAGAGCTAGTCCCTGGCACGGCTCCCATTTACCGGAAACCTTATAAAATAGCTCCGAGAGAGATGGCTAAAATGAAAGTACAGCTCGAAGACCTTCTTAAAAAGGGTTTTATCCGTCCCAGTACTTCTTCTTGGGGTTGCCCAGCTCTTTTTGTAGAGAAAAAGAGGCACAAATCTCTAAGAATGTGTGTGGATTACTGCCCCCTCAATGCGGTGACCATTAAGAACAAGTATCCCCTCCCTCGAATTGATGTGTTGTTTGATCAGCTATTGGGAGCCAAGATCTTCTCAAAGATCGATCTGAGATCAGGGTATCACCAGATTAAGGTCAAAAAGGAAGATATACCCAAAACTGCCTTCTCTACCAGATATGGTCTTTATGAGTATCTGGTAATGTCCTTTGGGCTAACCAATGCCCCGGCATACTTTATGTACCTGATGAACTCCATCTTTATGCCGGAGTTGGATAAATTTGTGGTGGTCTTTATCGATGACATTTTGATCTACTCTAAGTCCAAGGAAGAACATGAACACCATTTGCATGTGGTGTTATCCCGGTTGCGGGAACATGAGCTATATGCCAAGTTCAGCAAATGTGCCTTTTGGCTAAATAAAATCTCCTTCTTGGGTCATATCCTTTCTGGCGATGGGATAGAAGTCGATCCCGAGAAGATAGAAGAGGTTTTAAACTGGAAAACCCCAAGTACTGTTACTGAAGTTAGAAGTTTTCTAGGCTTGGCTGGCTATTACCGTCGATTCATTCAGGATTTCTCCAGAGTAGCCAAACCAATGACCAAGCTGTTACAGAAAAATGTGAAGTTTGTCTGGGGACCCGATTGTGATCGGGCTTTCCAAAGCTTAAAGAAATTACTTACTTCTACCCCGGTATTAATCCAACCGGACGTCACCAAACCTTTTGAAGTATATTGTGACGCTTCGGGCATTGGATTGGGATGTGTGTTAATGCAAGAAAGAAAAGTCATAGCTTATGCATCCCGTCAGCTGAAGAAGCATGAAGAAAATTACCCCACCCATGATCTAGAACTAGCAGCAGTGGTTCATGCCATAAAAATTTGGCGCCACTACCTGCTAGGGAATACTTGTCATATCTATACGGATCATAAGAGTTTGAAGTATATCTTTACTCAAAGAGAGTTGAATATGCGGCAACGCCGCTGGTTGGAGTTGATCAAGGATTATGATTTGGAAATCCATTATCATCCTGGAAAGGCCAATGTGGTTGCGGACGCTCTGAGTCGTAAGGTTCATTGCCATTGTCTTACCTTATCTCCTGCCACAGAATCCCTTTGTGAGCAAATGGAAAAGATGAATTTAGAAATGATACAACCTGGAGCAAGGATGGCTCTTCAATTGGAACCCACTCTTAAGGACCAAGTGATTCAAGCCCAAAAAGTAGACAAAGGGGTCCAAAATTTAAAACGAAGGCTTGCTGAAGGCGAGGAGTTACCTTTCGAGGTTAAAGAAGGAGATATACTCTGGTTTAAAAATCGTCTGGTAGTGCCCAAAGACACTAATCTTAGAAGGAAGATTATGGAAGAGGCTCATACCTCACGTTACACTATTCACCCGGGCAGTACCAAGATGTATCAATATTTAAAGCAACGTTTCTGGTGGACCCGAATGAAAAGAGAAATAGGAAGATATGTGTCGGAATGTGATGTATGCCAGAGAATAAAGGCGGATCACTTACGACCCGCGGGACCTTTACAACCTTTGCCAGTTCCAAGTTGGAAGTGGGAAGATATCCACATGGATTTCATTGTGGGTTTACCTAAAACTCGCAAAAAGAAGGATTCCATTTGGGTGATCGTGCACTGGTTAACAAAAACGGCCCACTTTATTCCTGTGAGTGTACAAAACTCAGTTTCACAACTGGCAGAGTTATACTTGCAACGCATAGTAGCGTTACATGGGGTGCCTAAAACTATTGTTTCCGATCGCGGTCCGCAATTTGTTGCCCGCTTTTGGGAACATTTACAAACAGCTTTAGGTACTACCCTTATTCATAGTTCGGCCTACCATCCTCAAACCAGTGGCCAGGTGGAGAGAATTAATCAGATCTTGGAGGATATGCTTCGAGCATGTGCATTGACTTATGGTTCAAATTGGGAGTCTTGTTTACCCTTAGCGAAGTTCACTTATAATAACAGTTATCAAAAGAGTTTGGAGATGGCTCCTTTTGAGGCTCTTTATGGACGGCGATGCCGAACCCCTTTGAATTGGTCGGAACCAGGAGAAAGAGTAACTTTCGGTCCTGAGTTAGTAATGAATGCTGAGAAGCAAGTCCGGTTTATCCAAGCTAAGTTGAAAGCTGCACAAGCTCGCCAATAAAGTTATGCGGATAAACGAAGAAGACCTTTGGTATTTGAAATAGGGGATTGGGTATACCTTAAAGTATCCCCGATGAAGGGAGTTCATCGATTCGGTGTCACTGGTAAGTTAGCCCCTCGGTATATTGGACCTTTTCCGATTATCGAGAGGTGCGGTCCAGTGGCTTATCGAATCGAACTACCCCCTCACTTGACGGCAGTCCACAATGTATTTCATGTGTCTCAGCTTAAGAAATGCCTGAGGATACCTTCAGAAGAGGTAGATCATACAGAACTACAAGTGGAACCCAATCTAGCATACAAGGAGTACCCAAGTAAGATTTTGGATGTTAAGGAGAGAGCAACCCGCAGACGGTCAATCAAGTTTTACAAGGTACAATGGCGACATCATACCTCAGAAGAGGCTACATGGGAGCCTGAAAAACTCCTACAAAAGGAATATCCAGACTTCTGGCAACAGTTTCAGAAGGGCCAAGCTAGTAAGTTCTTTCCTCGTCTCAAAACGTTTCTTTCCTACCCTCTAGTTACTTTTAAATCTCGGGACGAGATTTTCTTAAGGGGGGAGGGCTGTAATACTCCGTATTTAAAACACCTAAGTACATTGCATTTTACCCTAATTTTCTTTTAAAAATTTGATTCGAATTTAAATTTGAGGCCTTTTCAAAAATTTGGAGTTTTTCAGGGGCAAAAATGTGAAAGGGTAGTTTAAATTAAGCCCTTTCACTTTTGTATTTGGACCCCTGTCAAAAAAGGTCAAAATCCAGGGTTAAAAATGAAAAAGGGTAAAAGTAAAAAAAAGAAAGAAAGAAAAAGGGGAAGCTCCCCGCGGGCCCGCTGGCCAGCCCGCGGCCACGTGCCCGCTGGGCGAAGCCCAGCCGGGGGCGGCGGCCCGCGTGGCGGCCAGCCCGCCCGCCGCCCGCGCCCCCTGTCAAGCGGCGCTGTCAGGTGGGACCCGCGGGGGTGGGGTCTTCTTCCCCGCCTCGCCGAGCGGGGGAGGCTGTCTGCTGCTCCCCGCCCGCGCCAACGCCGCGCAGTCGCTGCCGCGCCACCCCGCCGCTCCGCTCCACGCCCCTCGCCGCTTCTCCGCCACGCCACCTCGCCGCTCAGCTCCGCGCCGCTCACCGCAATCCCGCGCCGCGCCTCACCTCCGCTCCTCTGGCGTCACCGAGGCGAGCGCCGCGCCATTCCTCCCGTTCCCCACCCCTCCGGTTTCCCCTAGCCCGAACTAGCAGGCGCATCGGGTGCGCCACATCCGCGCGCACGTCACGCGGGAGAAGGTTGGCCCCGATCGCCCGTGTCGCCGCCGTGGCGCGGCGAGCGCCGTGGCCGCGCCGGATGGTCGCCGGGGCCGCCGGCGCGGCGACACGCAGAGCGCGTCGCACTTCCGCGGCGCGCCGCGCGCCGAGCGCAGGGCGGCCGGGCGAGGCCGGTCCGCTGGGACGCCCGCCCGGCAGGCCGGCCTGCCGGCCCGCGAGGCCACTGGGCCGAGCCGAAAGCGGAGGAATTAGGCCGCGCCTGGGTAAAAAGGCCGCCGGCCCACTCTGGGCTGGGCCAGGCCGAAAAGGAGCCCATGCGATTTTTGGAAAGGAAAATTAGAACTTTTTATTTGTTGTTTTTCAGTGGGCTGGGCCGAATTTCAATTTCTAATTCTGTTTTATTTTTCTTATTAATTTAAATTGATTATTGTTTTACTTTAATGTTAATATGTTTATATTAATTATTAAAATTATTCATTAATTCATATAAATATTTTGGTAATTCTAAAAAGAAATTAAATTAAAGTTTATATAATTTTAAAAAAGTTAGCCTTTATTTAAAAATGCTGAAAAATTCATAAAATGTATTAAAAATATAGAATTAATTCTAAAATCTATTTAAATTTATTTAAGCTTTTAAAAATATTTAAAAATACCATGTAATTCATTTGAACCCTAGGGCAATCAATTACACCCGAAATTACAGATGTTTAACCCCAGCCACTCTTTTTCTTTAGAAAATTGTGCATTTTACTTTTTCAATAGGTTGATCATCCTCATACTTTTAAAACTCCTGCATGTCATCAACCTAGGCACGTTGGTCCCAACACTTCCAGTTGAAGAGCCTTCCACTGCAGCGGAAACTCCGGAAGCCGGTGTGGCCGAGACGTCCATCACACCAGCAGGAGGAGACTCCGAGTCACCGACAGAGACAGACCCCGTGACCCAAGGCAAGCCCCGGTGCATGTACCCATTTTGTTTATGAGTCT
Source organism: Paspalum vaginatum (assembly GCA_030272315.1). Lineage (NCBI taxonomy): Eukaryota > Viridiplantae > Streptophyta > Magnoliopsida > Poales > Poaceae > Paspalum > Paspalum vaginatum. Next base: position 30,360,019 of record CM059020.1, on the reverse strand, counting down.
TTAAATTAAATCAGAGTTATGCTTGTGCATTAGAGTTAGGAATTGATTGAAACCCTAGAGCATGATTAATCATTATCCAGCATAAAATCCTATACGCAGTAGATGGCTTAGGTGGCATAGGCCTAGAACGGAATTCTTTTACAGAAATTTATTGATTACGAATAAGAAGAATGTTAATAATTTGACAGGCATGCGGCGGGATCATTTTCGCTTTCGTACTTTACATGTTATGATTATTGCCATGGACCCTGATCCTGCCTGTGTCGCATAAGGCCGTCCGATGTGTGGCCTGGTTGGGCCGAACGCGCCTCATTCACTTGCCGTCCTTAATGGGCTCCGGTAAGCCTCTCGTCCTGTTGTACCTAAGCGCGGAACTAGACGAGACCAACTGGAAGGAGGAGGTTGGGTGGGTGTCGAGGGACTGACACCCGGTTTCGGTGAGGATGGTTCCGGCTAGGTGGCACTGGATGTTGGGTTGTCGTATGTGGGGTCGGTGTACACACATATGACTGGTGTTTGAGTATCCCTCTCGAGAGGTGGAAAATCGATTCGAATCGTCTGTGGCTTGCCGGTTGTAAGCTGCCTGATCGCGACCAACATCATAGTAAGAGAACTGATCCTGTTAATAAAGAATGCTTGACAAAATGTTTGTTCGTGTTGGTTAGTAGGTTAAAAATAACTTAGCTTGGTCTGGTAATACTAAAAAGTGAACCAAATTCTAAGAGCTAAGGATTCACTATTAGGCCTGCCGCAGTGTGAGTTGACCTAACCACCCCAGCAATAGGCTAGAGAGTCGGGTTTCGACCCAGTGGTCGGGTAAGTCTTGCTGAGTAATTAGTACTCAGGCTTCTTGCCTATTCTTTTTACAGGAGCAGAATATACTTGGTTCGAATGGGATCCTTACCTTACTCCTCCCTTCTTCTGAATCAAGCTCTCCCACGCCTTGAGCAGAGTAAGATGTGTGTTGGAGAAAAACTTGCGATCTATGGTAACTTTTGTTAAAATGGCTGAAGAACTTATCAGCCGGGATGTAATAATTACCAAACTCTATGTGTAATATTTCAACTCTATGTAATAAATGTGGCTGTGTATGTTGTAACCTATGGACTCCATCGAGAGTCGCCCCAAAAATCAAGTTCGATCCGGATGGAAAGGCCAAGTTAGGATACCTACATCCTAAAGGACTACCGAGGTTAGTTCGGATCTGGTGATTAAGCACTAAATCCGGGTTAATCTGGGCGGTTCTGCCACAGTCCTGGGTCATGCACCTAGGACTAAAGTCTCAGGGATTTAGTCTCAATTCCGTATTACCGGTTGGGAATCTGGGACTGAAGAAGGCTTCCAATCGGAACTGATGGACTATTCTCCAGTAGTGGAATGAGGCTGCCAGTAATCAGGCGGCCAGTGGGGGGATGCTGCGGGGCTAGCAGCCGTAGCACGCCGGTCTCGGGTAGGGCTGGCATCAGCGGGCCATGGGGCTAGCATGCGCGGTAGGGGCATCTGGCCAGGGGCGCATGGTGCCAGAGGTGGCGCGCGCCCCGCATGGCCGGTGGGGGCATCCTGCGGGGTTGCCGATGGCGGCACTGCACATCATGTATGGCCGGTGGGGCATCCTGCAGGGTTGGCGGTGGTGGCGGTGCGTGAGTCTCCGGCTGTAGTGTTGTGCAGGGCTGGCGGACCTGGTGCGCAGCGGGAGAGGCGGAGGCGGTAGGGTGCAGGACCTGAGAGGTGGAGACATGGTCGTGCGTTAATGTTGATGGAGGAGAACCAGCGGCTTAGACTTTCGGAAGGGCAGACCGACGAAAGCTGTTAGACGATTCCTTATTGCCTTAATGAGTCATAGAGATTATGCTGTTCTGCGGCTGGCCGAATCGTTCGGGGCTGAGTCCGAGTGAAAGTCATGTGAATTGGTGCTTACATTGATTTCAACATCGGGTACTGCAGCCTTTGTGTTGATCAATGAGGGACTCAAGTGTACCGAGACTAGTCTTTCGTCTTGGCTGTGATGAGTGTTTGTCAACACCGAAGACTTGCTGAAGGATGAGCAAGCACCTCCTAAGCATGACCTAGAGGAAAGTCCACCTAAGCGTGACCTGGTGGTGGTGCCCGAGTGTGACCGAGGCGTGACAAAATCCCTGCCAAGTGGACCAGCAGGTGGCTTGGGTTGAAGCCCAAGTTAGGCTCGGCCCATAAGGGAGACTTTGGGTGTGGGACGGTGTCATGAGCCATAAAATCACTCAAGACTGGAGGCCCAACTATCATTTCCTGGTTCGAGCGTCAAAACCAGGGGCTTGGTTGCCGGTATCCCAATACATAAGTTACCCTCGAGGGATGAGCTACTGGACACGTGGAGGACACCGGGACAAGGCAAAGAAACCAAAGTTGCAAGGACTCCATCATGGCTGTTCATCCGAGTTATTGCGGTCTTTTCTAGCCCCTTTGGGCCTTCTTAGTGTAAGAGTCTGTAATATAGGGGTCAAGTGCAAAACTGCATTAGGGCTTAGTCTGTAGTGTAAATAAGGAGGTGGCTAGCAATAGACACGGCTCTCGACTGGTTTTAGAGTTGCTTAGGCTTAGGTTTAGGCAGTCATTTTTGTTTCCAAGCAAGAACTTCAAGATTAGAGGGTCTTAGAGTGATCTAGGTAGAAAGTGGGAGGTAGCTTGGAGAACGAGTTCCACCTTGTAATCTGTCGTTGTGACCTGTTTTGAAGTGTAATAAAGTGGATTTTGTGGCCAAGTATTGAGTGCTTGTGTGCAGCAATCTCTTTCTCCCTTTCCCTTTGGTTTTTGGGTGAAATCTCAAGGGTTTCTGGTGCTTTGGTTTGCCTATGAGATTTTCCCTTCTCTTTTGCTGTTTTGAACTTACAAGGACATAGAGATTATGTATCAGAATATCACAATCCTGCATGATTGCCACCAGCAAGTCGGATTTGAGTTTTCCCCTCTCTTGCCCAAAGACTCACCTCTTCACGAAATCTGAAATTCTTGCTAATCCCGTGATATTTTCCGGTAGATCTTTTGGGAAAAGATTTGGAATAAGGTCTCTGTGCCAAATTTCGTGAAGTTTGAAGAAGATTTTGTCAAGTTCAGGCTTTGGGAGCTCAAGTCACGTAGACTCTGTCAGATAGTCCAATATTCTGGTGAGGGCCACCGGATAATCCGGTGCTTGGCTGTGCCGGGTGTGGTTACCGGACAGTCCGGCTTACCCTACCGAACAGTCCGCTGGATACCGGAGAATCTGATGTAAGCTACCGAACAGTCTAGCAGAGATTGGTTTTTGCCTTCTTTGGCTCTTTTTTACTTGGGTGTTTCGCTGAGACTTTTGGCTAGTATCTCTCTACTGCACATGCCTAGACTCGAACTCATTGGTTGATCCCGAGAGCCACTTGATTGTGTAGAGTGACTGGTAGGGCTCGCTAGCCTAGGTTTTGGCCTCTTTCGCTTTCGTCTGTTCCTTGGGCGTTTGAGCGACTTTCTTCCACTGTTACGTTACCTATTTGAGTTCTAGGGGTCAGTAGCACTCAGTTGCTACATGACCTTCTCAGTAGAGAAGAGACGGTTTTCGAGGTAGGTCCTCCTTTCGATCCTCAATGGAGCGATAACGGTCCTTTAGGGATCATTAGATGCGCACCTTTACCTGCGTGATGCTGCTCCCTCCTTCGAAGCCGTTTTCTCTGATTTCCATGAACCACGTTTGACTGCTGGTTTTATTTTAAAAAACTTAAAATGTTTTAAAAAAATAAGTTACGTTTGAAATGCTTTTGATTATAAAGGGCAAATATGTTTTACAAAATTGTTTAATAAGATGAGTGATGACTGACGAAACATAGTATAAACAAATCAAAAACGTCTTTAATTTCTACATGCATGCACCAGGGTGTTTTTTTCTTCAGGCTTCAGTCTTCTCATGTGGGCTCCGTACGGGCATTGACCGGTGATGTGCACCTTGTGTCGAGGATGAATTGGTCTGTGGATCTTGATTGGGGAAGGATTAAGAGGCGAGATTGGATACTGATAGCCATAGCAGCCTTGGAGATTGGATCGACCTCATCTGATAGACTTTGACTCCCATCCCTCCGCCCTAAAATTGAAGCCACGTGACTTTATTTTCATCCACACTAAGTCGCTCATCCTATTCAAAAAATATTTTCTAATATCATTTTATTTTTTTATAACTATGTTCGTAATCATATTTTAAACATAGTCATGAAAAAATAAATGTTATTTATAAATATAATTTAAATAAGACGAACGGTTTAATATGCATAGAATAAAGAAATATTACTTGTATTTTGGGACAGAGGGAGGAAGCAGTTGTCATCTGAACTCAGCCTCTTCACTGATTGATTAATCTCTCTTCACACATAGCGGCTAGACCTTGATCAAAGACAAGGTGACTTGAGCCAGGGTGGCTTTAATGGTTTCAGCCGGATGATAGACGATGCCTAAGGTGAAATTTGCTTCGGAGCCAAACGTTGGTCCGATGATGCGGTTAATCCAGTCTTCTTGTACACTCTTCCATATAAGGGATTTGACATTGAGGAGTTTAATCCCGTCAATCCATTTTAATCCCCCTCAAGCAGTGGCGGACACAGCGACAAAGTATAGTAAGAGCTCTCCTCTTATTCCTCCTTTTCTCCATTCTTCTTTTTTTTCTTCCAACAAAAATGTAGAGGGGCTCCATGGCATTTGAGGGTGTAGGGGGACTAGACGTGCATGCAACCACCCAATGGAATTGTTGTTCAGCTAACTCGACAACCATGCATGTAAATTAGGACCTAGCGTCCAATCCAGACTACAATCGAAGCGGCGCCGTGGGAGGAGAATTGTAAGTGTTCAAATGGTGGAGATTAAGAACTATATGATGATGGCCCAGAAGAGAGAGGCAGGGGTGAGAGTCCACGGCCAATGTGAAGCGTGAGGCAGAAGAGTGGTCCTCGGTTATGGAGTGGAGCGGAGACGAGCCCTTATTGCCTTACAATTTAGTAGACTCATAGATAATGTAGATAACTTGCATATTGCATATTGAGAAAAATAGGTTTAATGGGATATACTCCCTCCATTCTTTTTTATTTGACGCGGTTGATTTTGTTTCAAAACTTTGATCTTTCATCTTATCAAAAAAACTCAATATTTATTATTTATTTTCTTGTTACTTGTTTTATCACTAGGTATAGTTTAACTATAACTTGCGTTTTATATTTTTGCATAATTTTTTTGAATAAGACGAATGTTTAAAGTTTTAAAAAAAAAATCAACCGCGTCAAATAAAAAGGAATGGAAGGAGTAACTAGTGAGCTTCATTTGTATAGATTATATAGACTACATGCCAATTCACTCTCAACAAATTAAAAAGTGCACTTATAACTACTAGCATGCCAAACCGGAGTACGTAGTTCACAAAGTTGGTAACTCAATACAGAATGCTTAAATATGTTTTGGGGATCTAGGCGCGCAGTACACTCAGTACTGTTGATCCCAGTTTATTTCCAAGCTGGCCATGAAAATAATAAATCTTAGTTCAGGGAGCTAGGCATGGGGATAGGATGGATGCGCGGCGTAGGGATGAGTACGAGCGGCTGCCGCCGGGCGGAGACAAGCCCTTGCTTTTCATCCATGTTTAGTTGCGGCGCCTTGCCCCCGGCCGCCTCCTGACCCTTCTGGAGCGGCACCTCCCAGTCGAAGCACTGCACCAGCGCGGCGAGGAACGCCGGCACGACCTGCACTGCGTATCCCATGCCGGGGCAGGCACGGCGGCCACCGCCGAAGGGCATGAGCTGCATGTTCTGCACGTTCACCTCAACACCCTCGTTGGCGCCGCCGGGCATGAAGCGCTCCGGGTCGAACTCGAGGGGGTTCTCCCAGTAGGCGGGGTCGCGGCCGACGGAGTAGATGCTGAAGAACATGGTGGTGTTGGGCGGGATGGTGTAGCCGCGGACGTGCACCGTCTCGATGGTCTCGCGCACGGCGAACACCGCCGGCGGATGCAGCCTGAGCGTCTCCTTGAGCACGGCCTGCAGGTACGGCAGCCGCGCGACGTCCTCCTCACCCACGAGGCGTGACCTGCCGATCATGGCGTCCAGCTCCGCTCGCAGCTTCTTCAGGCAGGCTGGGTGGTTGATCAGCTCTGCAAGCATCCACTCCACCGTCGTGGCCGTGGTGTCCGAGCCCGCGGTGAAGATGTCCTGCGAATGCATGCCAAGGTGAGCAGGAGTCGAACTAAAGAAGACGTGCGCATCACTGATACCACATGCAATCATGCATATGACAATGGTGATAGTCGAGCGAGCAAGGGTAGCAGGCAGGGCTAGGGCTAGGGGCAGCTCACGAGGACGAAGGCCTTGATGTTCTCCCTGTTGAGCTTGACCTCTGCTTTCTCATCCTCGGCGGCGTCCATGAGTATGTCCAGCAAGTCCTTGGCCTCTTTCCTGGGCGCCGACGGCGAGCGACGTGCCTCCTCCTTCTTCCCGATCAAGATCTCAAGCAGCGCGTCGAACTTGGCGTGCACCTCGTGCGACCTCCGGCCAAGCCCCTGCAGATCGAAGGGGCGTAGGAGGGCAATGTAATCGGCGACGTTGAAGGAGCCCACGAGCTCCGTCACCTCCTTGGCGCAGTGCCGCGCCGTCTCCGTGAGGTGGTCCGGCAGCGAGCTGGCCGTCATGCGCATGATGGCGTTGTTGGCCATGGCGATGAGGCAGCGGCTCAGGTCGACGGTGCCGCCCCGCCCCGCCGCGTCGGCCGCCTCCCGCAGGAGGGACGCCAGCTCGCCGTCGCGCACAGGGCGCAGCAGGTCGAGGGTTCGCGGGCCGAGCAGCTCCGACATGCACAGCCGCTTCATGAACCGCCACTGCGCGCCGTAGGGCGCGAAGGCGAAGCCAGCCGAGTCGTAGGCGAGGAGGCGCGTCACCGACGAGTGCGTCCGCTGAGGGATGCTGGCCTCGAGCTTGAGGAGGTCGCGGGCGGCCTCGGCGGAGCCGACGACGACACCCTGGTTCGAGGGGCCGAGGCGGAGGTGCACCAGTGGGCCGTAGCGGGTTACCAGGCGGTGGAAGGCCTGGTGCGGGGGTGGGCTGAGGAGGTGCAGGTGCCCGATCAATGGAAGCGCCGGTGGGCTTGGGGGCAGCTTTCCGCCTCTTCTTCTGACCACCGCCGACACCGTGACGACGAGGACGAGACCCAGAGTTACGAACATGACGGCATCGTTGCTCAGTGCGGCGAGTATGCTGCTGCCAGCCTCGATCGCCATGATGATGGTTGGGTTGGCAGTGGCACACCCTTTAACTGACTAGTTGTGGGTGTGGGGATTACCTCCCCGTGGTCGCACTTATATATATATATACACATCTGCTTGCTGCTGCCAGTGTCCATCCACCTATAGCATGCACGTGGATACGTGAGCAAATTTGCAATCCCTCCTGTTGAATGTTCGCCGTTCCTCAATTTCAAATGTTCAAACACGTGGAGTTGAAATCGCCAGGAGACGGTCAGTGTTCTTACACACATTGCTGACTACGAGTGATACATGAATAAAACGGTGGATCTTGGTAGGTAGGGGTGGGAATTCCGAGGGTTCCCCGAAATGTTCCAAAAACAGACATTACCCGGAATTTCGGGTATCCGATATTTCGGATTCGAGATCATGTTTTTCCTGGAGTACCCGACGAATCAAGAGCAAATGTCAGGTCAAAGGGATTGGGAAGAAAAAAATTCCACTCTACGTTTCCACTCCATCCGGTCTAAATAACTGAAGAAAGTAACCGATTCCAAGAAACTACAGGTGAATCGGAAGAAGAACCAAATCCAAAAATTACATATAATAAATTAAATCGGCATGTCACAACAATTCGCAGCCTGCAGGCTTCCAAGAATCCAAGTTGACAAATTACTGCCATCGCATGCATCTTGTGCTGTAGTGGCGTTGTAGTGGCGTCTGGCGTCGATGGAGAGCAGTGGGAGGCCGGGGGAGCGAGCGGGAGGCCGGGACCTGCGCAGGACTGAGTGGGAGCACGATCCGCCAGTGCTCGCGGCCGCGAGCACTAAGGGCAAGGTGGAGCACGGGAGGCCGGTGTTGCGGTCGTTATTGCACTATCTTCGACCACCAACTATCCATGAACATGAAGGAAAATACATCAAAGTGTAGATTAACTCTCGCTACTGATGCATTTTCACGAGTTGTGTTGAATATTTGATTGCAGAAGTAATAACAGTTGAAAATAGGCTAAGCATGGCTAAGTCAGGAAGAGCCCTGGCAGCCAGGCCAGTGGGCCAAGCTGCTCGGCATCCCCTTTGGCCGCCTAGCCAGTGAAAGTGGCCAAACCACTTCATCTTCGACCTGCATGCATACAAGTAGTCAACACAACTCCAAGGTGTAAATTGTGAAAGCAACATGCAAAGCATTGGAAGACCCGCCACTTCATCGATCCAACACTTGGATTGGTAAAGTCAGCAATTTAGGGCACTTCAATCATGTGGCTAAGAAACACAAGTGAAGATCCAATGATCCGGAAGAAAGCACATGTTTTAACCGACAACTGACTTCAAACCGACTTTGGGAGGCAATATGGATCATTGGATGGAGGGAGGCGGTGGATCCAAGGGATCACCAGGCCGCCCCGCCAAGGTGGGGCCGCCTGGCCTCCCTACTTGGCCACCCAGCCTGGCACTTGTCCCTTGTAACCGCCATACCGACCTCCCTCACCTATAAGTACCCCCTCCACTCAAGTGGGTATAAATAGGCCCCGAGACCTCACTTGCAAAGTGTGGCATTGAAGAGAAACATACCATTGTTTTAGTCTCATAGCAGTAGGTTAGTCCTGGGAGTTAGAGTCGAGTTTGAGCTTTTGCCTCAGGGATTCCGGAGTTAGCTTCGAGTCTTGGTAAAACCTCTTGTATATTTTGTACCTTCGCTACTCCAGTATAATACAATTCATTTCTTAACTCTAGTATAATACAATTCATTGCTTACATTTCAGTTATACTTTACTTTATTTCTTACACTTGCCTAGTGTGGTGTACCTTATTGCATACTAGATCAGGCTTAGGTTTGCATTGTTCTTAAGTTCTTTGAATCTTGCTAGACTTGCTGGTGCTATAAACTTTCCTTAGGCTCTGATCTAAGGTTAAGTTAGTTTTCACCCTTTGATCAAGGAAGAACCTTGATCACTAGTTTAGCATGCCATCTTACCCACGCAGCTATGGTCGGTAGCCCCTCTTGGTGATAGCATTAGGGAGTCTCAGTATTCCGATCTCGTCATTTGGTAAGCCCGTTGGCGTTAGCAGTTGTTGTTCGGTTGGCCAACTATCTATCCCCATGCCACCTCGGTGTAGTCTGGAATTTCGCTCGACTCAAGATCCTAATTCATGTTCAATTAACTTAGCTCAACCACTAATACTCCTGTGCAGTAGTTAAGAAATAGAGTTTGGATATCTTAATCTCGCTCGTATCCTCCTAGATAGCTGTCCTATATTTGCTGACAGCTTTGGTCCCTGTGCTCTCATCCACCATACACTATCTTGTTAGCTTACCCCTGTTGTAAGAATAGTTGGTAGTTATTACTTTATAGTACTGCTTGAAGTTCGAACATATCATTCCACCTATTCACCCTAGCTTCCCTGTGGATTTTTACGATACTTGAAATACTCAGAGTGAAAAAGCTACAGCTAATCTCCATGTGCTTGCGGAGTAAAATATGTTACGCTAAGAGATGTCAACAAGCTTTTTCTGGTGCCATTGCCGGGGAAGCAATTGGCAATAGAAGTTTGATTTGTTTGAACCTAGGTACTGTAACTTGATAACATACCTATATCTCTTAGCGTGCTCATTTGCCTATATCTACTTTATTGTTGGGTGATAGAGAGGTGTATGACCGGTTTCGACCTACTAGCAAACTTCCACAACAATATGGAGTCGTTGCTCAGGAGAGTCCGTTAGAAGACAATCCACGGGCAGAGGTTTGTTCCATCATTTGAGTTTGGAACCTCAAGCACACCTTCACCGGCACCAACTATGGCTGAGAAGACCATTCACGTGTTTTTTGTCCCATTTAGCAACAACATCCCCACTGGGCCTAATGTGCAGGTTGGCGACAACTTCGAACTCAAGCCAGGTGTTTTCCATATGGTCCAAACTATCCCATTTTGCGAATTGGCATCGGAGGATGCCAACAATCATCTCCAGCAATTCCTGGAGATTTACAGCACTTTCACAACCAAAGGTGCCCCAATGCTGCTCGACTACGCCTTTTCCCATTTTCACTAGTGGGGAAGGCAAAATAGTGGTTCTACCTGAACCACGCAAATTTGGGGACATGGGAGGCATGTTCAAATGCCTTCCTTGCAAAGTACTTCCCTCTGGGAAGAAGAGCTCACTGAGGAACCGAATCTCAAGCTTCCAACAGCTTGTAGATGAGACGGTGGCGGAAGCATGGGAAAGACTTCAAGTGTACATTGCTGCCTGCCCCTAGCATGCTATGGAACAATGGTTGATCATCCAGAATTTCTACCACGGGCTACACCGGTCCGCACAAGAACATCTCAAAGCAGCCGTTGGAGGATCCTTCCTATCCCTCAGCGTCACTGTTGCCTAAGATCTCATAGAGAAGATGGCCAGAACCTTGGGATGGAAAGAGGAGAGGATGAACAATAAGACTTGCAGAGTCCACCATATTGATAGTACCGACACGCTCACTGCCAAGATGGACTTCCTGCTAAATAAACTGGAGGATGCTCCTATAGTTGTGCTGGTCCAAGCACTAGATTCTCGCATGACTTGCGAGCATTGTGGGAATACCAACCACACAGGGAAAAATTGCCCCGGAAATGGATCGGAGGATGTTAACTTGATCAACAACAACAACTTCAACAATGGGCCTCGTCCTTAACGAGGTTGAAATTCACGCCCGCACCTACCTTTCTCTAGGTAAGGTACATCTTCTGGTACTTCACAGCAGTTTAACAAAAATCCTTTTGATGAAAAGGCTGCGAATGATAGCATAAGTAAGAAATTCCATGCTAATGATAGGGTTATCAAAACTTTGTCTCTGCAAATGGAAACTCTTAATTGTGCCGTGAAGAACCAGCTGAGTTTTAATAAAATGTTAGAAACTCAAATAACTCAGCTTGCTGCCGCTCAACCTAGTCCTACTTCGAGGAAGCTTCCGGGACATCCCGAGCCACCCCCAATGCTGTAACCAGTAGAGGTGGAAGGTCTACGCAAACCCCCCCCATCCTAGAAATGCAGGGAAAGAGGAGGCAAGACCCACTGAACCCAAGAAAGAAGAAGTGGCTACTGAGCCACAATTGGTGAAGAAAGCACGCAAGTCAGCTCCACATGAGTTTTACTACACAACCGTGCTCTCTTTTCCTCAGTGGCAGAAAAAGACTCCTACCGACGAGCAGTTCGGCAAATTTGTTGAGGTAATAAAGAAATTATATGTCAACATTCCATTGCTAGATGCGATGCAGGTACCTACGTACCCTAAGTACCTAAAGGACATCCTCAACAACAAGAAGCCACTGTAATGCACAGAAGTCATGCACCTCACAGAAGAGTGTAGCGCTGCTATACTCAACCAGCCACCGCAAAAGAAAAAGGATTCAGGAAACCCAACCATATCATGCTCAATCGGGACCCCACATTTCGATCAAGCTCTCTGTGACTAGGGAGCAAGCATGAGCGTCATGGTAAAGGTAGTCTTTGATAAACTAATGCATGCTACACTTGCGCCTTTTGCTATGTGCCTACAGTTGGCGAATCAATCGATTCGCTACCCTGTGGAAATTGCCGAGGATATCCCGGTCCAAATCTGGAACTTCCTCATTCCGGTGGATTTCGTGGTGCTGGACATAGAGATTGATAGCAAAACGCTATTGATCCTTAGGCGACCATTTCTAAGCACCGCTGAGGGCAACATTGATGTTGGAGCTAGAGAAGTCCACCTCAACATCAATGGCAGAAAGGAGACGTTCGCTTTCAGAACAAAAGTCGAACAATGCCGACAAGTGAAGACATCCATATTCAAGTGTCAGGCACCCAGGGACACACCGAGACCCAAGATCGAGCTCTCACCAAGCCAATCGAAAGTAGATCGTCTCATCCTAGCCATGGAAAAGATCCTGCTGGATGGAGAGGTCCGCAAGCTCAAAGCCGATCGCAAAGCCGAGTCACTAAGACGTGCCTCAATGGCCAAGCCACTGACAAAGGAAGTAGGAGGCAAAACCCCTGTTACAAACGTCACCACCAAGACAATGAACATACCCAAAGAATGGCGAAAGAAAGAAGAGACGCCAAAAGCCAAGCCTGAAGAAAAGAAGAAACATAAAACTCCAAATCAGAAGGCCATGGCAACCAAGAAGGTTTGGCATGCAAAATTTGTAGCACAGACGGCCGCTAAGTCTCCGCCTCATGCTGACTCCAATCAGATGTATGACTTTCCCTTGCTAGGAGGTAAACTGGCATTATCCTCCACTGCATATTTAAATTCCTGGGCACTTTCAATTCGTTTGCATTTGAATTCCTTTCGATCATTGCATGTTTAAATTCAAATTCTGGACTAGTTTAACATTTCTGCATTTTCACACTAGTTTAATTCTAATTCTAATTCCCTTCATTTTCAAAAACAAATGAAATTTTGGAGCCGCCAGGCCCCCGTTCCCTTTGTTGAGCATGACAAGGCGTGCACCAGGGCGCTCGACCCCCTGAACAGGCCGCCCCACCCCCTTGGCGCTTCTTTCTCCCTGGTAATCACCACATGCTTGCACTTAGAGGGAAATGGACAAACAACTAGGCCCCTCTCCTTTCCTGATCACACACACACATGCAAGTGCCAAGGGCACTCAGGAGCCCGTCCGCCTAGCCTCTGCCTTTGGCCGCCCGGCCCCCAGCCTCCACCAACGCTGCCAGCACTCGTGCGCCGTTCACGTCCCGTCTCTCGTGCATGACACCAAATGGCCTAAGGGCCTACTACTCTGTGCTAATGGCCTCCTGGCCTAGTCATAGGCCACCCCTGTCTGCTTGCTGATCTTTGGCGCGCCTATAAATATGAGTGCATGCATGCACTTCTCCCTCGCACCGATCGGCAGCACGATCACTCACTCTAATCACTATCTTAGCATTAGTTTAAGCACCTAGTTAAATTCTAGCACTTAGAAAAAAATTTGCCCAATAAAATTTGTGCTACACTCTCATTTTGTTGGATGGCTTGTGGAGGCTCTGCCCCGCAAGAATGACTAACATCAAGACGACTGACTTCTAGATAGCTAACTACTAATGCTTAATCATTCTATCCTTCGAGTATTTCTCTTGTGTCTGTGTTTTTTGCAGGATGTCGTCATTCTTAAGGAAGATCAAGAGAATCATGAGTAATGCAGGGAAGCACATCCGGTTCCCATCCTCGTCCAATGAGTGCTCAAGGTTCCATTCATAGGGCAGAAGCTCTAGGACCCTGGCGGTGTCTGACAGGATGTCCATCAGCACCAGCAGAAACTAGGACAAGGAAGCATCATCACAACCCCAACCGCAACGCATGCTTCTAACCATCCATGACATCATAATGCATAATGACGAGGAGGCAGAAGTATTGGAACGCTTGACCCAAAGAAATTTCGAAGAACAAGGTATTTTGATGCCTTCTTCCTTGTCAACATCGGCATGCTGGATTAGTTCAAGAAACCGTTTGACTACGCGGGGTGGAGTGACTTCTCGAAAATTGAGGAGGAAGGCTTTGCCCTTCTGACCAAAGGGTTCCTGATGACTCTCTGCATTGAGCAACTCACCACAGGTATGACCATTCATTTCTTCCTCTTCAATTCTGAGTTTTCTATCTTCCCGAGAAAGCTTAGCGACGTCCTAGGCTTCTCTTCACACTGATGCCTAGCAAACGCACCCTCAGGGTATGATGAAGGAACTTTTTGGAGAGAAATATGTGGCGAGAATGTTTTGGGAAAGCATAGCATCACAAAAATCCACAACCCTACTCTAAGATTTTTGGCTCGTCGGGTCTCCCTCGTCGTGTTTCCGCATAGTGAGGCACGTTGCACTGCTAACGAGGATCTTAAATGCCTCTATGTGATGTGCAAGAAGAAGCCTTATGCCCCTATCACTATCACATCACTTGTCACAAGGATTGCATCCAAACTGGGCGCTTTAGAAAATCCCCAGCTTGCTTATATCCTCGATAACCTGTCACACGTAGTGGGTGAACAACACTTTCTCAAAGGGCATTTTATGCGGAATGATGGGGGTAGGTTGATCATGACCTACTTTGGCCACAATTTCAAACTGCCGCTTCCAGCGCCATAGTTCGATATGTACCAAGTGGCAAGCCTAACCATGCAGCTCGACATGGAGGAACCACACCAAAGCTTTGAAGGTGTCATGACAAGAGCCCAACAACGATGAGTCGAGCAGCGTCAGCGAGAAGCTGAGGAGGAAACAACACCCGACCCGTCATGGGCGTCCCAAACGGCGACACTGTTAGGCACAGATCCAGAACTATCAGATTTCTGATGGTATAGCAACCTAGAGCCATGGTACAACAGTAGTGTAGGTGGTGGAGGTTCATACCATCAACCACCATACTCTCCCGAGTACTATGCAGCAGGTACGTCTCATGGATTTGACAAGAGTGTAGGACCTTCTGCATCAGCTCGGTTCAACACCGACAAAATGGTGGGACTCAATTCTACTATGGAGGGGATGAACCTATTGGGTCAGTACAACCCTCGGCTATACCAGCAAGTCGATGCTCTCAATCGACGCACCACCGAGATGGACACCCGGTTATGTTCCAACACGAACGCTCTTCGGGAAATCAGAGAACAAATGGAAGCCGTCATCAACGATGCTCACGAGTTCTACAACCACTACTACTACCAAAACCCATAGCTTCATTGAAGCTTGGGGAGGGTGGTAAACCGTCGTGACGTGAGCACGCTTCCTCAACGCTCCCTTGACCCCCGTCTCAGAGTAAGACCCTCGATCCTCGACCTCATTCTCCATTGCAGTAGTCCTAGTAGTACGAGCAGTCCCAGCATAGCAGCAGTTCTACGGCAACACCGGTCCCACCAGCGAGATAAGTAAGCAATAATAATTTTTTTTAGTTGTCTTTTCCTTTAAAAAAAGAAAAAGTGTCAATAAAATAAAACTCTCATCTTTGATATATTTCCTTCATATGGAAATGTTGAATAGTTGCTCTGTTATGTTCTTGTCTAGTTGTCTATGCACATACCATAGTTAGTTTAATTTCAAACCTGTGTGTATAAATTGAGAACATGACCTTTTACTTTGTGGGTGTCATTTGCATAACCTTTGTCTAAGTTGTTGTGAGAAATGATATGACTAAGTACTAGCCCAGCTCTACATTCTCTAAGTAAGATGAACATCTCAGGATTTTCTTTTCAAAAATGAAAATAAAGTTTCCCCTTTGGTTTTGAACACCTACCAGAGCCAAATACAATGAAATATCAGAGCCTATCTTACAAGCTGGTTAGTGTTGTTTTGAGTTTTGTGGAATTTTGAGTCTCATTGAATGGAATCATCGCTATCTTGATAATCGTTGGAGCAAAAATCCACCATCACATATGCATTTACCTATCCTGGGTATGCATTGTGGCGGAACCGCCGATTTAATCCAGACTAAGCACACCTACCACCTCTGGCTCGCAGTGCACTTAGACCAAACTAAACTCGGTCGTCCATCGAGAGTCATTCGGCTCTCGATATTACCAAATCCCAAAGGAACCGACATCATACACATCTAGCCCTCGATGGAGCCACAACAGTTACATCATCGCAGACAGTTGAAATAGAGTATAAGTAGATTTACTTTACAAACCAGTTCGAAATGAAATACAAGTTTCAACATAATACCATACGAAAGGCAAGTTTGAATCAGATAGCGGAAGCGATTTCAAAAACATCTCACAGCGGAAACGGAATACTTTAGTAGTCTTCGTGCAATGATGACCAAGCCGAGCAGCACCGAGCCCACCGATACTACCCTCCTCCAAGCACTTGTCCAGATATCGTCGGTACCTGTTCTCAAAAGGTGGGGGCAAACCCTGAGTACTAATTACTCAGTAGGACTTAATGGAGTGGCTTACGGCTGACGCAAAGCTTGCTTACTAGCATGTGAATCCTTAGCCATTGATTTTAAATAGAGGTATAATATCATAATGTAACATGTTTCATCATTGGTATATAACTCCATAACAATAATAATAACTTGCAGTAATGTAAGCAACACAATAGTACAAGCATATAGTATTTGAAAACATGAGTAATAATTATAAAAGATTTAAGTAGTTACTACGTTGCCCGACAGTGATATTGGCATTCCCACACCTGGTGGGCATCAGCGATTCGAATCGATTTTAATTCTCGGGAATAACTATCATGCCAGGGGTATATGCTTACTAGCCATCGCGTTCCCACATAGAGTCCCCATCTCAACCTGTCTCGTCCGAAGATTCAAAGCGCCCCCACCGAACCCCCTGGGTTGTGCCCCCATGGCAAGCCTGCCGACATCTCGGTCTCCCCGCCATGAGTACCAAGCTCCCCCAGGCCTTCTGCCTCCATCTAGTGGATGGGCGGCACCTCGAAAACTCCAGACGAGCCCATGTAAGACTTCACCGGTCCCATATCCCAGTTAAGCAATCTAGCAATGTTATGCCGATCAGCAGACGAACCGCGGATGGGCCTTAAACGACTCGGGCGGAGCCAAACAGTACAACGACACACACCCCAAAATAAAATTATTCTCCGCCTAGTCTCCATTTAAATCAAAAGCATAATCGTTACTTTCTCAATAGTAAAAGTTTTTGTGATTTTTTAAACCACCTATGCGACGAGAGACTCCTTTCAATCGTGTCTACTCGCACCTAGCAATTCTAGGCAACTCATCCTACGAACTCTAGGGATAGGTGCTAGGGCCAGGGCGGCTAGGGAGTCTAATGCAAGGGTTTTCAATCAACTCTTAATGCGGATGCGTAATCATCGATCAAGATAATATTAGCTAGGGAAATTTATGGTCCTGCCTACCTTTGCTTATTTTCAACCAAACTAACAAACTAAGCTAATGTTAGTTTGCTGGGTTGTGGGGCTTTGCCCTAGGCAACCCCTTGATCACTTGGACTGCTCCTCCTTCCAAACACGACTGATGGACTCTTCAGGTCGTGTTTGGGGCTTAGTTGATCTTCTGGACCACCGTTGCTCGAAGTAGCTCCCGCACTTGTTTCTCGATCACGTATCTGCGTTAAGCGTCACTATATGAATGCCATGCACAATGTGATGCAGAAGATGCATGGAGATAGAGCACACATGTAACAAATCACTTCATAGACAGGCAGAAAGGTGATTGATAAGATACCCATGAGATTTACGTAGAAAGTGTGTGTTACATTATGATATATCAAACTAACTATACCAAGTAGCACATACACTAACCCCTCCTTTCTATTTTCTCCATTTCAAGTTTGTTAGAGTGACTGTTAGTGGACCCTTCAAGTTACAGCAACTATAATTCATGAAAAATAGCACTTTTCTAATTTATTGATTAATTAACATAACAATTTTCATTTTAAATTAACTACCAAAATAGCCAGCAAAACATATAGGACTTCATTTCTAGACTTCACTGGACCAATTGAGTACGACATAATTTCCATGGATTTTTCTGGACAAGTTTTATGTTGCACACAGTTCCATATACACATAATATACTAATAAATAGAACTAGGGTTAGATCTGTAATTAAACAGTGAGTGCTAGGGTTAATTAAAATGACATGTGACCCTACATAGTACAAATAGCACCTAGTCCGAGTTTCATAATTTTAGGAGCTCATTTACCCTTCTTTTTCTAATTAATCACTAAAACAAAGCAGGCACAAAAGCAAGGGCGAAACAGTCATTTCACAGGTCCAGACCTAGCCAACTATGTGGATGTAACCATATGCAACACAACAGAACAAGTTTCGCATTTTTATGATTTTCTACTGAATTTCAAATCCATATGCCAAATCCCTATGCACAGTTATTCATAAATCATAGGGGCCTGCACGCAAGTAAATATAGACTCAGTAAATAGTACATAAACCAGAGCACGCAAAAACAATAAAATGCAGGGGGTTTCCTGCAAGTCCTCCCTTATTCTTCTACCTCGCGCAGGGGACGTGGGGCGCGCGGTGGGCCGAGCTTCTTGCGCGTGCGCCGGTGCGAGGAGGCTCGGTGTTGGAGCCAACGAGCTCCGGGAAGATGTTCCCGGTGACAGGGAAGCTCTCCCCCATGACCCCGTTGCACGGGGAGGATGGGAAGCCTGGGAATCACGCGTGAACTGGATGGTGGGGCGCGCCGATGAGCTTGACAGAAGCGGCTCGATCTCACTGCGCCAGCGGAGGAGGTGTTAGTGGAAGGCCTCACCGGCTGCGCGAAGCCTCTTTGAGCCCTCGGATAGGTCCTGGTGGAGGGGAAGGGTGCCTGCGATACACCTCCATGGTGGACCAGAGCTTGGGCAGGGCGTTCATGGTGGCCACGGAGTGAATCGGTGGAGAGGGAGCCTAATCGTCGATGGATTCTTAGGGGAAATGGAGAGGAGCTCGAGGCGAGCTTGGTGCTCGCACTAGCGAAGTGGTAGAGGGCTCGGAGCGGTGTTTTCCCGAGCTCGCATGGAGTTCCCATGGTGGGCTGCCATGGCGGGCAATGGCGGCTGCATCCCGAGAACAAGGGAACGACAGGGAGAGTGGGAGCCGAGTGAGAGCGAGGGTGTGCACGTGTGGGAGGACTCTCCTTCCCCGGCGTTTCCTTCATCTTGTAGGGAAGGGGAGCTCGGGGCCGGCCGGTGCCCGTGGCGGCCTCGGGTAGGTGACGCCCGCCGCGTGGGCGGGCTGGAGCAGGGAAGGAGGAGGGAGGGGGCGCGGTGGACCTAGGTCCATGGACCGGCGCAGCTTACGGGTGGGCCCGGTGGAGGGAGGAGAGGTACAGGTCCAGTGGACCGGGTGCGGGGAGGTGTGGAGCTGTGGGACCCACTCGAGGATGTTGACATTCTGACCGGCTGGGAATCCGACAGTGTGGGGCCCGCATGTCAGTGACACAAGGATGAAAAGAAAATTCGAAAATAGCAAAAATGGTGTTTGACTGCTAGAACCCTTGTCCGAATTTTGAGTTTTTGAAACATTTAACGGCCGAATTAGTGAAAACTCAAAATACAAGAAGTGATTGAAAATTCATGATCTACAACTTTGTTTTAATGTATGACACCATGTTGAAATTTGAATTCAAAAGCTGTGACCCCAGTTTGACCAACAGCGCCTCCCAATTTGAAAATTCCATAAGTCTATTTTAGGTCCACTTTCACATTAAGATTTATATACCAATATTGTTCATAATTTCATTTCCTAAAACTTTCATATACCAAGTTTTGCATGATCATGTCTTTTGGTTGCTCAAAATTTGAATTTTCCACTCAGGCCTAGTTTGACAGATTTCACTAGAAGACAGAAAATAATCTAAAACATCATGCAAACCATTGTGCATGTCAATACACAAAATACCAAAGTTGTTCCTCATCACATTGTCTATAAGTTTGATATAGAAAGTTTGGCCTAGATCAAATTACATTTTGAACTACAAGCACAATTGTATTCAAGGGTTTGATAAAACTGCAGTTTCAATTTATGTATAATATTTCTTGTTTCCAATTTTTGAACTACCAAATGAAATCCACTGAATGCAAGGTCTAATGCATTTGAAAGGTAATGAACCCAATTTCATTTCATAGAAAGGAATATTTTGAAGTTGTATAACAAAATTGAAAGTAATTTCAGAATGAAATCTGGGAAAGAGTGTCAACCCTAGACTTACCAAAATTTCTAGAGTGTAGGCCAATTTGGTTTGGTTTGAACTTTTGGGCTCCTTAACATCTGATTTTGAAATTGGTCAAAATAGCATACTTGAAGGCAACATCTTGAACCAAAACTTTTGTATTTGATGTCTTGCATGAAAACGTAAAAAAATTTAACTATTCAACCAAACAACGCAAGGTTTTGCATATTCAACTTGAAAATTTTGACTTAGTGATTTATTGGCCTAGTTATTGTGCTTCTCCAAGCATGATTAAGTCCAAATCCATGATTAACTCTAATCTAATTGTGTGTCAAGACATTTGGGATGCCGGGGGCATCACATGCATTATATATCTCCAAAATAATACCTTTGACCTTACTCCTTCCAAATCAAAACAAGGTAGGGTGTGGAGCCATCAAAAAGAAATAAAAGCATGCTAGTCAAAGCATGGAAAAATGATGGAAAAGAAAAGCATGCTAGTCAAGCATGGTGTTGCCGCCGGATTTTGACCAAGTCTAGTCAGGATCTGAGACAAGTTTCGTTCGTGCGTGTAGATCCAGGTCGGGAGAGAGAGAGAGGGAGATGCAATCACTTTTGGGGTTCACGAAGGGCATGACCGGTGCCGTATGGGCAACGAGGTTTCCTTGTTCTTGCGGGCATCGATCTTCAACGCCTTTGGCCTCCATCACCTTCAGGCACCATTCCTCTACTGCCTTAGCCACCTAACCTCTTCTCCTATGATGTTCTTGTGTGTCCCTGGCGTTGACTGAGGGGTTAGGGTCAGCCATCGGGTCAGCGGTGAGGAAGAAGGATGGTAATGGGCGGCGGCCTTCCATTGACATTGTGCGCTAGGGAGATCGATCGAGTCCCTCTAGGGATGTCAAGCTAGGGTTTGATGGCGGCGGTATGCATTGGCTTCTGTGCCGGCCTCTAGACCCTCTTTGTATAGCGCATTATGACCAGGGGCACAACTAAAACGGGAAGTTGCGACCCCGATCAGGGTGTTAAATCTCCTATGGATTGGTCTCCATGACTAATCATCCATGATTTACGTTTGGTCGGTCTCTGTGGTCAGAAAGAGATCAATCACACATCTAAAAAGTAAGTGAAAAGGGATTTGTGGGCCACCGAAAGGGAGCCTAGCCAACACCTATAGGCCTCCCGAACGATGGGACTAGGATACATAGGCACACCACACGCTGTCACCGAGTGAGGCTTCCAAGCAAATCTGCGTGGAGAGGATGACACAATATACATGTATCCAAGCAAATCTTGAATAACAATAGGTCATCCTTGATGAAAAGAGAGGACCTAACCAGTGCCTAGTGTATAAGTTGGATTATAGCACCGGCAAGAATAACAAGATCTAAACAACCAAGGTAATCACAGCCTAAGCCTAGCAAGTGTGCAAAGAAAGATACACCACACTCGCAAGAGATAGAATTGGAGTAAAGTATAAATATTATACTGAACATAACAAAGGTACAAAGATACAAGGTGACTTTACCACAGAGTCGAAGATATCTCTGAGAACTCTGAGGCAAAGCTCTACTTACTCAGAATCCCAAGACTATCCTAACTACTAAGAGGAATGAATCACCCTAAGGTAGGACTTGTAGATCTTCTCAACTTCACCACACTTTCCTAATGCAATCCAGGGGTCTATTTATAGTCCAAATGAGTGAGGAGGGTACTTGTAGGAAGCATAGGTCGGTGTGGGGAGTAAGTTGGTGGCCAGGCAGCCATCATGGTGATTGGGCAGCCAACCCTATTGATGGGCGGCCATACGATGCACCGACCTTGATGCTGCTTCGACTGAGATTGCTTACCCAAGTCAGTGGCTGCACGTGGAAAATGGGTCTAAAGGTTGCCCAGGTGCCCATTCACATGGCCGGGTGGCCATGCCCAATGGTCAGGCGGCCATTGGATCCACCGACTTGGTTGATCCAACGTCTTGCATGCCCTCTATGATAGGGACCAGGGGGTTCCCGATCTTCCCTCAGGTGGAGGGTGTTGACGGCACTTAAGCACGCCAAACCTTATACTGCAAGCGACAGTATCGTGGTAGCTTTTCCCCAAGATGAGTATCATGGGTTTTCTCAATCCTAGAAATTAACTAATTGAGAACTAATTAACAAGAGTTTATTGTAAACTAAAGGTAAAAAGCAAGGCTTTAATCTACCTCTAAACTAGCCTAAACTATATCTAAACTATGTCTAAACTATACTAAATATTATATGATAAGCAATTAGAACAGAACTAGAACACCAACCGAGGGGTATTAACTAGAGTCTAATCAAGCTCTAATTGGATCCAAGACATGCATGATATGGGCGCCACAAATAGATAAGAGCAATGAGATAACTTGTAGCTCAAGGTAGACAAGCATGATCAAGCATAAACTTCATAGCATGATTGAATCAAGATCAATCAACCTAACCACCTAGATCGAGTTTAACCTTTCTTCAGCCCTACTGTCACTAGAACCAGGTAATCGACGAGAAACTCTCAATAGCCATACATAATTAGATAATGCACTTCTAATTACTTCACGTAGTTTAATAACATAATTAGCACAACTAGAACATCTAATCACCATGATTACAAGAACTAGATATACAACTATATCATTAGTAAGCTAGATCAATAATCAAGAACGCTAGAAGAATATAACCCATAATGACATGCTCTAATTAACATGCATCTAGACCTAAAGTTAATTAGAGCTAGAACAAGCATAATTAGAACAAGAAGATGATAATTAGACAAGATCAAAGTTTCATTAATAAATTGTATCATACTCACAACCATGGCCATACCTTCCCTTGATGATACAATTAGACCTCTGGAGCTAGGTAATTAGAGCACTGTGCAAGGGCTCTAATCACCTCTTGGAACTAGAACTCTAATCCTAGACTAGAAACTCGACCCTCAGCTCTCCTCTAGTTGTTGTCCCTCTTATCTACATCTTGTTGCCTTGATAATGAATTGGATGCCTGACTTCGGGGTCTAGCCCGGCTTTATATAGTCCGGAGATGACATGGGAGAAAGGGAATCCTCAACCGACTTAAGGTGGGCCCTGGTCGGCCGACTTGCAGGGGTTTGGTCGGCTGACCAGGACTCCTCTGCCCGATTGTTTCTATCTTTCGCGGGGACATTGCTTGGTGCTTAAGCAATATAATTGAGGGGGATCTCTGACTCTTGGTGTTCTGGAATCTTCTATATTCTCTGAGATTTGTCGAATCCTTTTGGTTTTGGATAGATACGAAGTGTCTTGACACCTCCCATGTAGATTTCTTCTAGTAGCTTCCCTTCCCAGCGTAGCATGTGATGTCTTCGAGAAGTTTCCGATTAGAAAGCCTTGATTAACTCAAAGGATGGTCATAAGTTAACCAAGCCTTACTTGATCATCATCTTCGTAGAATGCCATCTCAGATGCTTTTTCTCACTCGAGGTAGATTGTGATGAATTTCACGAAAAATTGGTCAAAAAACTACAAAAATGAAGTATAGCAAAATTCCAAGACAATATTGCAAAATACACAATAATCGGTGATAAATGTTAGTAAAAGACATAGTTGACGCATAAAAACAGTGAAAAACCACATAAAATGATACAAAATATTCGTTCAAATGTCGCGTCAACAATATCCCCACTCTTAAACCTTGCTCGTCCTCGAGTAAGTCAAGAATCAGCGTTGCCCTATATTAACTTTTTCATACTCTAATCTTAATCAATCAAACTAACAAGCTCTCTCAAAATTTTAGTGTGAGTCAACAAATTATGAAAGAAAAGATATTCAGCTAAGTTCATCCCCAACAAAAGAATTAGCAAGAGTTTAAATTTATCAATGACACATCTCCTTATTTTAGCAATATATTTTTGAAAAAGATAATCAAACCTTTAGAGATAAATTCTTGCAAAGCCAAAGAAACACACTCAACTCTCCAGTCTCTCAATATCTAAATGGTATTCAATATATATATATATATATATATATATATGAAGGTGGAAGCTTATCTGGAGCTTGGTATGAATCCTAATCAAAATTTGTTTTCAAAATATTGTCAAATCAAGAAAGAAATCTGCTCGTTTTACTGAGACTTGTCAAAAAGGTCATGGAATAAAAATAATGTAGAGAGAGAATGGATGGAACACACACATTTAGAATAGTGGACATGTGCAAGTATCAATGGATGATCTCAAGGTACAAATGAAGTCCTTGCTATTGGATTGCACATGGTTGGAATATTTTCCGGAGTATATATAAACAGGATATTCCTCACTAATACTAAAAAGAAAACTATATATATATATATATAACTCTTAAAAATACTTAGAAGATTATTGAGGGCATATATTATATATATATATATATATATATATATATATATATTATATTTTTTTCTGGCGACCACTTGGTCCCTTTTTTTTGCGACCACTAGGTCTTTTTTTCCTTTTTTTAAGCCTCCTCAAAAATCTGAATACAAAAATCCCTTATATTAAAAATAAAATGACAGCTCTCCATCCCAGCAAAGTTTGTACTCTCTCCAATGTAGAGAGACACAACACATGGATAGAAAAGGCTGGCAAAAGAAAAGTAACGCGAAATGAATGACCAGCTTCTAAGTCTCATACTCTGGATCACAGTTTTGATCAAACTCATTTGAAAACAAATCTGATAAATCTAAGGTTTAAAATATATAAGGCTCTGGTAGGAATAGCTATTGCAAGATAATCTCATAAAGTTGATCATGGCATTTATAAGCAGTAAAAATAAACAAGGAGATGATCATGATAAAGATTAAACTTTGCAAAAACTAAATCATATGGGTCTTAATGAACAATCATAATCAATCACAAATTTGTGTGATTTGCTGGCTAGTTCAATTAATCATGTTTTAGGAGAGCTTGCTAAATTTGACTGATCAAAACTAAAGCACAATAAAGATTAAGCGGCAACTTTCATCATTTTCTTATCATTAATTAATTAAGAATAGATCATGGTTGTAGCATTAATCATACAATAAATCTAGACTAGCACACTAAAAACAATAAGAGAAACACAAAGGGAACACCAAATTGATAGATATAGGTAAATATTGCAGAATTCAAAAAATGAAAAGAGAAGGTGTTAGAAATATGTTACCATAGATTCGTTCAATTTCCTTGTCTTTAAATAATTTCCTACAAAATAATTCAAATGCACATACTACTCTCGAGGTAACGATCGAGAGTAGAAATAATTTACCACAATCTAATAATATTCCCAATGACTTTTAACTCGTGGCCTAGTTTATAAAAGGAAAAAACAAAAACCTAATGGGTGTAAGTGTGTAATTATGCAAGAGATAAGCATATAAACAAAGACAATAATTAAATCAAGTTATAAACACCATGTTTACAACATGATTGCTAAGTGTCTCTATAGCCATAAAAATTTTAATAAACCAAGATTAAAACACCATGTTTTCTTAAAGTTATTAACTTATAACGGCACAAGAAAACAAAAGCACATTGCAAAGCTTATAAACTAATCACATGAAATTATGGATAACTAGCGAGGTTAATTACTTCATCATTATGATCACCAATTTAATCTAAGCTCTATGCTTACACAAAACTATGAAAGAAAAATGCTAATCAAACATTTAACATAAACATGAAAGCACACATCATGAAGTTAATTAAACAGCCAATCCAATTATAATGCAAACATCTAACTCTATTTTATATGCAACAGAGTGATATATGCAAAATGCAAAATGGAAAACACAATTATGAAATGATATGATGGTAATTATCTAAAACAAAGGTTATACTAAGTTATCTAGCCACAAGCTAAAGATTCAAAGGGTGGTGTCATGCTTCCCATTTTTCTATTAAAAGACTCTAAGACTATTAACACTAAAAAGAAATGATTGAACGGGTTGTCTCCCGAAAAGCGCTTAAGTTAAAGTCATAAAGCTAGACTTCTTACTTACCTCCGTTGAAGTGAAGCCATGGTCCTTGAAGCAAGAATCCAAAGTGTCAATGCAGCTTGATAACTTGATTGTGCAGCTTCATCGTGTCTTGATCATAGCATCACTTGTGTGCACAATCCTCTACTTGTGTGTTCATGTGCCAATGTCTTTGAAGCTCCTTGCAACTGAACTTGATCATGAAAATCCCATGGAAGCACTGCCCAAGCTTTCTTCATCTTTGTTGCCATCATCTTCCTCAAGTAGACATCACCACTGTTGCTGCCACCTCGTTCTTCATGGCATATCTCATTGTTTTCGAAAAGAACATACCTTAAACAATAGATCCATTGAATAGCCTTTGAAATTATCTTTCCAACGAGCACTTATACGTTAAAATCTGATTCTGTATGAAGGAGTTACGCCCGTTTTACTCAAGCACTGCGTTCTGTCCATACTTCAATTCAGCTCGCGCAGCCTTCAATGATTTGCACATTGCTCCTTGTAAAAATCTCTAAATTAAGTGATTCTTGTTGCGTTGGAAAGAGGACATCATGTTCTTTCTAAATATAAAAAATATTTTGTCTTTGCCTTATAAGGTTGAGCTCCATGTTAGTGACTTCTTCAGCTTCCTATTTTCAGCTCTTCAGATGTTAACAATCTTCAATTTTTTAGCTTCGGGTCTTTGTGAAAATTGTCTAGAGTCCACCATTGTTGATCTTGAAGCTTCATAGGCTTGATTCTTGTCTTCAATTCCTCCTCCATTCAGTACACTCTTTAATTTGAAACTCAACCAAACCTTTGCAAATTTTGATGATGTCTTCAAATCCTTGTATCAATCATCACGAAATTGTCTTGTACTCTTTCACCACATTGATCTCATTATTTCAAATGAAGTGTGAATTTCTCTGCATGGTTAGCTCATAGTGTACACAATATATAATATTATAACATTATGGCATTGATTAGAGATAAAAGTAGAGCCACATGGTGGATTGGGGTTTAAACAAACATTTGATTCATGAATAAAGACAACTATAATTGAAACCACTTGGCAAAACACTAAAGCATATATAATTCATAGATTATCTTGATCCATACAATCAAACATGGGATAAACAAGACGATGGGTTCCTAATGATTTTGATCAAATTAGAGAGATGATTTTTGAAATAAATAAAATAAAATTATGTTTAGATAAAATTCTAACAAGGGTTCTTTTTTAGAGAGACCAAACGTTTTGAAATTTTAAATTTTCAAAGATAATATTGTGCACATATAATATGTCAAGAAAAACATGCACATGTTCATGTTTAAAATTTCAAAGTTAAATTGCACAAAAATTAAACCTGGACCGAGGCCCTGGTGGTCAGTCTCCTCTACTTTTGCACAAACCTTGGCTCTCAAATTTTTAATTTATATCCAACCCTAAACCTTAAACTTGAGAATCGACGAACTAGCAAACCCTAACCATCTCTATGCATGAGTATATTCAATCAACCAATCAAGGTAAAAAGATCTACTAAAAGAGCATGAAAACGCTTAAACCCTGGCCAGAGAACATGTTGGAATGAAGCATTGCAAAGCTATGGATCAAGAAGGTAGTCTAAATATTAAACCATTCTCTAGGTATGGATTAAGGGAACAAAGGTTTCATAAAAAATGAAAAACAAAACAATAGTAGTGATACGATCACAATCAACCAAATAACATTTTAATAATCATTATGAGACATTGCTCTAATCAAACATAGGCAAACTTTAATTATACTTATGATTAAAACAAGAATTATCCTAATCCTGAAGAAGTGAAGTTCAAATCTCATCATTGACTCCATGATGGCTTCATCTTCTTCCTTGGAATACCATGACTGCATGCACCATCAAGTGTTGGAGAAGAATACTTCTTGTCTTTCTCGAAATTCAGCTTCCCTTGTTCTGCATCTTGTGTATTTTGACCATAACTTCCTCATCTAAAGTCGAAATAATGCAAATTCGGACTCTATCTTATAGAGCTCGAAAAGATCTACAACTTTGGTATTCAGGCTTTCTTCATTTGACGTCGTTAAGGTCTTCGAACCGGCCCCACAAGGTGTTGCTGTCCTGAATTCCGAGAGTATATCGAGAATTGGTTGAAGCTTGAATTGGTCTTGTGATAAATCTTTTGTATCTTTATCTTCCTTGTTCTCAAGCGTTCCTTAGCTTTTAGAACTTTCTTGGCTAATCGTCTTTGCCTCCATTATCTGTAGCTTAGAACAAATAAGCTCTAAAGAACATTAGTCTTAAAAATTAATTAACACCGCAGACATACCTTTAACACCATAGTTACTCCTTTGTCATAGCTATAGAAAAACTCAATAACAGATCATAGGCCACTAACAGCGTTAGCACCTACTGTTAAAGAGTTAGGTTGTAAAAGATATATATTTCTTTATTGGATTGAGGTCTATTTTTTCCTGTAGTGTTAGTCAAAGAAATATATGTATAGGAGAAACTATATTCTAATAGAGTTTATAAAAGATTTAACTAAAAAGAGCTAAACTTATAAAAAACTATCTAATTATAAAATTAAGTGCAAGAAAGTAAATAAAATAAACTAAAATAAAATCAAGGGCACACAATAAAAGATAAAAGGCTAAATTAAGAAAAGACAAAATTAAATATATATACATAAACTCAAGTTAATTAGGACTCGATTAATTAGTTCCCCGGCAACGGCGCCAGAAAAGCTTGTTGACAGTATCGTGATAGCTTTTCCCCAGGATGAGTATCATGGGTTTTGTCAATCCAGAAAATTAACTAATTGAGAACTAATTAACAAGAGTTTATTATAAACTAAAGGTAAAAAGCAAGGCTTTAATCTACCTCTAAACGAGCCTAAATTATATCTAAACTATATCTAAATTATACTAAATATTATATGATAAGCAATTAGAACAGAACTAGAACACCAATTAAGGGGTATTAACTATAGTATAATCAAGCTCTAATTGGATCCAAGACATGCATGATATGGGCGCAACAAATAGATAAAAGCAACGAGATAAATAGTAGCTCAAGGTAGACAAGCATGATCAAGCATAAACTTCATAGCATGATTGAATCGAGATCAATCAACCTAACACCCTCGATCGAGTTTAACCTTTCTCCAGCCTTACTGTCACTAGAACCAGGTAATCGACGAGAAACTCTCAACAGGCATACATAATTAGAGAATGCACTTCTAATTACTTCACATAGTCTAATAACATAATTAGCTCAACTAGAATCTCTAATCACTATGATTACAAGAACTAGATATACAACTATATCATTAGTAAGCTAGATCAATAATCAAGAACGCTGGAAGAATATAACCCATGATGACATGCTCTAATTAACATGCATCTAGACCTAAAGTTAATTAGAGCTAGAACAAGCATAATTAGAACAAGAATATGATAATTAGACAAGATCAAAGCTTCATTAATAAATTGTATCATACTTATAACCTTGGCCATACATTCCCTTGATGATACAATTAGACCTCTGGAGCTAGGTAATTAAAGCACTGTGCAAGGGCTCTAATCACCTCTAGAAACTAGAAGAACTCTAATCCTAGACTAGAAACTCGACCTTCGGCTCTCCTCTGATTGTTGTCCCTCTTCTCTAAATCTTGTCGCCTTGATAATGAATTGGATGCCCGACTCTGGGGTCTAGCCCGGCTTTATATAGTCCGGAGATGATGTGGGAGAAAGGGAATCATCAACCGACTTAAGGTGGGCCTGGTCGGCCGACTTGGAGGGGTTTGGTCGGCTGACCAGGACTCTTCCTCTGCCCGATTGTTTCCATCTTTCGCGGGGACGTTGCTTGGTGCTTAAGGAATATAATTGCGGAGGATCTCGGACTCTTGGTGTTCTAGAATCTTCTATATTCTCTGAGATTTGTCAAATCCTTTTGGTTTTGGATAGATACGAAGTGTCTTGACACCTTCCATGTAGATTTATTCTAGTAGCTTCCCTTCCTAGCGTAGCATATGATTTCTTCGAGAAGTTTCCGATGAGAAAGCTTTGATTAACTCAGAGGATGGACATAAGTTAACCAAGCCTTCCTCGATCATCATCTTCGTAGAATGCCATCTTAGAGGCCTTTCCTCACTCGAGGTAGATTGTGGTGAATTTCGCGAAAAATTGGTCAAAAACCTGCAAAACTGAAGTATAGCAAAATTCCAAGACAATGTTGCAAAATCCACAATAATCGGTGATAAATGTTAGTAAAAGATATAGTTGACACATAAAAACAGTGAAAAACCACATAGAATGATACAAAATATTCGTTCAAATGTCGCGTCAACAGAGGGTGAGTCGATTTGGCGGCACGAGACACTCGCGATCCGACTTCCAATCAACACGATTCAAACCCTGCAATCGCAACACCACATCTCCTCTAGTTATCAACTGTGCACACACGATTGACCTCGCCACAGAGGCTTATCCTTGCCAACAAATCGAAGAACACAAGAAGAACACGGTAGATGCAACTGAAATTGCGAATAGAAAGGATTAATCGCACAAATTGGTGTCTCACAAACCAGAGTATTCTCCACGGCGAAACTGTTCAACGATAGAATAATCTAAGCAAAACCCAAACGCTAACCTAATGATGGCTAATGAATATATACTCTTGGGGGCAGCCAAGGGGGTGGCCGAGCAACCCAAGGGCGTACAAGACCAGCGTGCCCAGAAACCGGTCTAGCAGCATTGTCGCAGATTCTGGATGTCATCTTGTTTTGACGATTCCCATTGACTCCAAAGTTCAAACGATATGAAACCAGTTGGGTTGGAAAACTTATCTCCTTAGCTCTACATCGATATGTAGAATGCCCCAAACGGAGCCCGTTTGTGGCTTGGGCGTCTGTTTTTTTTAGACCTACTCCAGCAGTCCGAACCGGACTCACGAATAAATTGGACTTCAAACGTGGATTGGGCTTTAAATTCCATCTTCACTTGAGCCTTGGTCGTATGCATATTGGTCATATCCTCATCATTCTCCCGTTCTTGGTTTTGAGTCGTCCTTAACTCAAAGTCGTCGATAGATGCGGAAGTAGTTGTTCTAGTTCTTGACATGATCCAGCGTTGCTCCCCTTCTTGAAATTGAACATGTTCTGGCAAAGCAAACAAAGAAAAACAAGAGGAACTCGACGTGATAGGATTAGTCTTAAAACAATCCTCTATTCCATTAAATTGTTGCACAACAAAAGAAAATTTTGGATTTGAACAGATATAAACCCAATGAACCATATATTCTCCTATACTATCGTACTTGCCAATGACATGATATGTATGTTTAGATATCTATGGCAAATCAGCATCCACACAAAGCTTCTTATTCAAATTATTCAGCTTACAAAGATATCAAATTCAATATAACCCAAAGTATTCAATGAAGATAATAATTTTAGCTCATCATGCACACTAGCAATAGGGAGAAAATGTTTATTTTTTCAGCACAAGTAATTGGTTCGGGAGCAACAAAATCGTCCTTATGCACAAGTTGTGGCATAGAAATAATAGACAAATCATCGCACAACCTTTCCTTCTCACATGGAGCAGCAAGACAATAATCATGTGACAAAGGTACATGCGAAAAATGTTTCACAATAGATTGCTCTACAATAGCATGAACTGTGGATAGATTTGGTGCAACAAAAATTTCCTCACCTTATGTGACCGTTGCACCCATATCATTACTTGTGTTTACACGCTCGGTGCAATGCTCATCCTCCATTAGCATGTTGTCGCTCTCATCATTAATTTCCATGTCCTGCCTAATGTTAGTAGCAACCAAAGTCTCCACAATATGTGTGTCATGATGTTCAGTTTCAACAAGACATGTATTATTCTTATTTTGATTCTCAATCTCACAAGCAAGATCAACTAAATCAAGTAGAGAATTATATTCCATATCAATAAGAATATCCCAAATTTTCACATTAAGACCATTTAAGAAATAAATTTCAGTGGCTTCATCATATTCATCTAAATCACAACACAATAATATAGTTTTGAATTTATTATAATATGCCATGACAGTTCTATCTCGTTGTTTCAAACGTTTCAATCTACCAAGGGACATTTTACGATATAAATGATCAAACTTTATTTCCTAATTGATACTTGAATTTTTTGACGTGGATGTTTGCAATGTGGTGTAGCTCTCACGTGCCTTCATATTTCCCTTCCGAGGAGTGCTATACCCTATCATTATTAGCATAAAACAAGAAAACACACAACAAGTATATTTTCCTATCAACTACTATGTATAGGTAGTGGAATCACACACTCTCAAGTGTCTTACCAAGCTCTTACGAGTGTTCTTACCGATGCAAAGCAGTGAACGGTACAACTGGTGGCTGGTTCGTGATACCGTGAGGGCAGTGAGCGATGCGATTGCAAAGGTTGAACCTATGCTGACCAGAAGTATATACGTGGAGCTTTAGGGAGGCTTTATATAGCAGCAAGGATTAACACAAATCGAAATCAGATAGCAAAATTGAATAAGTATCCGAAGTACTAGTCTAAGTTGCTGGGCAAAACTTGTTCTTTGAACTAGCTCAAGCAAGCAAGTCACACATATAAAGGACAAAGGACACAAAGGATGCAAGCACTTCTGATTTTTTTTTTCAATTTCTTTTATGTTTTTTTGTGCGGCTTCTTTTAATGCACTTGCCTTTTTCTTTCTTTTTTTCTTTTTCTTCTTAAAAGTGCCGCAAGATCAAGATACAACTCCACGCTATCACAAAACTCTCATCTGTAAACCACAGATTTTCTAACCAAACTTGCACATATGATTTCGCACTTTTATTGACTGCAAATGCGAAAACTTATAATACCAAAGTTGTAGCTCCACTTTTTTTATTTCGTTTAAATATATGGAACACCTCTTTTGGATAAAGAAAACAGGAGATATTGACCCCGAAATACAAACTGTTCAGAAAATTCTGGGTCACGAATAGATTTTCTCCCAAATAGAATTAGGCCATGATAACAGTCTTTTCAGAAAAACTCGCTGTTGGAAGAGTTATAGATAAATTCACAACCTTTCCATAAAGTACTAGAACATTAAAATCCGAGTTTGTATGTGGAAGATATCATCAAAATACCAAACTGGATAGAAACTAATCCGAACCGGCCACGAGGACGTGATGGAAAAAAACTCGATGGCACGATGTAAAACTCATACCAATCTAAGAACAAGATCTAAACAAGCAATAAGACCATGACTATGGAGACAAACTCAATGATGCAGACTCCAAAATCAAAAAGTGCAAAGGCTAAACTTGGCTATGAGATATGATGAACTACAAACCCTAACTTTTTATATGGCTTTTTGTGGACTATGGGACAAAATACAACTAATCTACTAAGGATAACAGCAAGCAAACCTGACGGTAAACCTTACTCTGAATACCAGTTCATAGGGACCAGGGGGTTCCCAGTCTTCCGTCAGATGGAGGGTAAGTCGATTTGACGGCATGAGACACTCACAATCCGATTTCCAATCAACACGATTCGAACCCTGCAATCGCAACACCACATCTCCTTTGGTTATCAACCATGCACACACAATTGACCTCGCCACAAAGGCTTATCTCTGCCTGCAAATCAAAGAACACAAGCAAGAACACGGTAGATGCAACTGAAATTGCGAATAGAAAGGATTAATCACACGAATTGGGGTCTCACAAACCAGAGTATTCTCCACGGCGAAATTGTTCAAGGACAGAATAATCTAAGCAAAATCCAAACCCTAACCTAATGATGGCTACTGAATATATACTCTAGGGGGCGGCAAAGGGGGAGGCTGAGCAACCCAAGGGCGTACAAGACCAGCGGGCCCAAAAACCGGTCTAGCAGCATTGTGGCAGATTCTGGACGTCATCTTGTTTTGTTGATTCCCATTGACTCCAAAGTCCAAACGATATGAAACCAGTTGGGTTGGAAATCTTGTCTCATTAGCTTTCCACCTAATATGTAGAACGCCCCAAACGGAGCCCGTATGTGGCCTGGGCATCCATTTTTTGAGGCTTACTCCAACAGTCTAAACCGGACTCACGAATAAATTGGACTTCAACGTGGATTGGGCTTTAAATTCCATGTTCACTTGGGCCTAGGTCGTATGCATATTGGTCATGTCCTCATCACTCTAGATGGCGGTTGGTGGTTATTTTGGTGTGTTTCTCTGTGGATCATTGGATTTGGAGTGCGTGTCTTCCTTGGCCATTGGATTTTATTCACTAGGATTACTGACTTCATCAATCTATAGGGTGGATTGATGATGTGGTGACCTTCTGGTGCTTGTCACATTGGAAACTTGGCCCACACTTGAGTTTATACATTTGATAAGTTTTCCTTGCATGCAGGGTCAGAGTAGAGACATTTGGGTTCGGTTTGATGGACGGGCGGCCATGCATATGGCCAAGTGACCAAGCCTGGTTGCCTAGGGATGAGTAGGGTGGCCAGGCAGCCATGGACATGGCTGGTCGGGCATGAAATTCGGGTAGCCATGCCCCTATGCGTGTGCAGCGCGAGATGTTGGTCTCCCATGAACTGCGCTATGACCTGTCTTGGTGGTGCCAAGAGTGGTCTCCATCTTGAGTTTCCTAGGATGGACCTACTCCTGTGTTGAACCAAGTACGTCCAGCCCTTGTGGCTTGTGCTTCTTCCTGTTCCTTGCGCATATGCTCTTCGGCTTGTTGCTTCTGGGCTCTTGTCATGACCCCAGTAACACTATGTTTGGGAGCCTCGTGTGGCATGGAAAGTGTACTCACAGAATAGAGTTTAAACTGTGGTGCTGGAAGTGGCGGCTCATACTCATACCCCTTGAAGGTCATGATAAGGCTTCTCGTACTAGTCTTGCGTAGAAAATGCGCTTGAATGAAGTGGTTCTTTGTGACTAGGTTTGATAGGTCATGGGATAACAATGCCACTTAGGAATTTGCTAGGGTCCCCAACTCAAATGGATCCTCATCACAAATAACTTGATCATGATGGTGTTTTCATCGTAAAGTAGCCTAAACTAGTGATAGAGCATGCTTAGAATAGGTGCATATTTCTGTCTATGCCACAAAGCGTAGAGGATTTTTAAGTCCTCCACATTTACGCAGCGTGTGTCATCTCGAGGGAGGATGACCATGGTGAGCTAACGAGCAAGAAAGCGCATGGTAGGGTGTTTGATTTTTGTGATGCTATGCTTCCCTAGTGCATCGTCCTTAGCTAATTCCCTCTAGAACTTGGTGAAATTAAAACACTATGGAGCAATGTGGAGAGAACCCTAGAGTAATGCCAAAGTGACAGAGTGTCAGCTCATACTCAGTATTGAAGAGTTTGAAGTGAATAGTAATTCCCGACTATAGTGCCTCGACTCGGCGGGTTAAGAGGAACTCCTTTGTGAGGAGCACTATGCCTCGTTCAGTAAACTTCCGTGAAGTTTTTGTTGACGGTCATTATTTCACAATTTGAACCATCAACTATCCTTGAAATGAAGCAAAGCATGTGACTTTAAGTGTACAAACTCAAGTGTGGGCCAAGTTCCCAACATGACAAGTATTGAAAGGCCGCCATGTCATTGATCCACCCCCATGGATTGATGAAATCAGCAATCCAAGTCACTTGAATCCAATGTCCAAGGAAGAAACACACCCCAAATCTAACGATCCACAGAGAACCACACCGAAATAACCGTCAATCGCCATCTAGGAGGCATGCAAGACATTGGATTGCTAAAGTCAGCAAATCCAATGGCCGCTCATCCATAGGCATGGTCGCCCAGCCATCACTCAGTCCCGTTTTGCACGTGCGTTAACTAATTCAACCGCCAACTGACTTGGGGAAGCAATCTCAGCCGAAGAAGTGTCAAGGTCGGTGGATCCTATGGCCACCCGATCATAGGGGTGGCCACGCGGCCATCGACTTACCCCTCTCACTAACCTACACTGCCTACAAGTACCGCCCCTCACTGGTTATGACTATAAATAGACCCCTAAAGTGCATTGGCAAAGGTGTGGAGATGTTGAGAGAGCTACATTCTACCTTAGAGTGTTTCATTCCTTTCTTGGTAGTTAGGATAGTCTTGGGAGTTAGAGTGAGTTAAGCTTTGCCTTGGAGTTCTCAGCGATATCATCGAGACTGTGGTAAAGTCGCTTGTATCCTTGTACCTTTGTTATCTCCAGTATAATATATTTACTTTACTGTATTTCTATCTCTTGCAAGTGTTATGTACCTTTCTTTGCATACTTGCTTGGCTTAGGCTGTAGTTACTTTGGTTATTCAAGTCTTGTTATTCTTGCTGGTGCTATAATCCAACCTATACGCTAAGCTCTAGTTAGATCCTCTCCTCCGATCAAGGACGATCTATTGTTACTCGAGCATTGCTCGAGTACGTTTATAGCGTACCATCATCTCCACGCAGATTTGCTTGGTAGCCCCACTCGATGACAGCATGTGGTGTGCTTGAGTATCCCAGGCCCATCATTTAGGAAGCCTGAAGGCGTTAGCTAGGTTCTCTTTCAGGTGGCCATTTATCTACCCCCTAGCTCCTCAAGGGTGCTAGAATTTCGCTCGACGCGAGACCCTGATGCCCTAATGCTATCACCAAAAGAGGCTACCAAAAGCTTGTGCGTGAAATATGTACGGTACACACGAGGCACCCTGATCTGCGTGGGGCTGGTTGCAAACCAAGGTGAACTTCCATAGTAAACTCTGGATATTTACTTCCTCCACTTGGTGATCTGTGTGGGGCTGGTTGCAAACCAAGGTGAACTTCCAGAGTAAACTCTGGATATTCACTTCCTCCACTTGTCTAGAAACAAGTGGAAGCATCACAAATGTTATGACTTAAGTAACAGCGTGAACAAGGAACCTTCAAGTAAAAAGACTAGATTAACTATAACCTCATAGAGCAACGCTAACTATAGTCTAATGACATCCTTACACTACGATCAATACCATTGGTAGGAATGTAAATGCTTGAACTTAAATAAAGAAATATATTAAATAAACTCAAAGTCTTACAAGAAAAGAAATATACAAGGGACTC
This sequence comes from Paspalum vaginatum, assembly GCA_030272315.1. Taxonomy (NCBI): domain Eukaryota; kingdom Viridiplantae; phylum Streptophyta; class Magnoliopsida; order Poales; family Poaceae; genus Paspalum; species Paspalum vaginatum. The sequence goes on along the minus strand of CM059020.1, from coordinate 30,323,145 downwards.
ATACAAACTCATGAAGACGACTCCGGAACAGGCAGAGCCCGACTCTAACTCCCACCAAAACATTGAACTAGAGGGGATAGTGCCACCTGAAGGGGCACCTCCCAAAGGGAGAGAGTGGAGAGAGTGTACAATGGTGCCAATGGCACCTAGAAGGTACAAGTTTGGAGTGAGGGAGTGACCCTCTATTTATAGGAGGGTGTAGGTCGGTGAAATGGCTAAGTCTGCAGGCTGAGCAGCCAGGTGGCAAGCTGGGTGGCCTGGTCTTATGGCCTTCCAGCTCTTTGATGCACCGATCTTGCTTTGCACGGCTAGATCTTCCATCTTTGAGGCGGTGGCGGTTGTTTCGGTTAAAGCACATGTCAGAAGGCCTAAGTTACTGGCCGGGCACCCAGTTTACTTGGCCAGGTGGCCTAAGGACTTAGCCTCTGGTTGCCACTTAGATGTTCCTCATTGGTTGGAGAGTGTGTCTCATGGATCCATCCATCATGCACACCTTTGGTTCTTCGATCGACGGTTGATTTGAGTCCAAGTTGTGCTTCTTTGCATGAATGTGTTGTAGGAAGACCAAGTGAGTGAAAGAAAGGCCGGGCAGCCAAAGTAGTAGGTCGGGTGGCCTATGTACTTGGCTGGGCAGCCTAAGTACTAGGCCGAATGGCCAGCCTCTCCTAACTTAGTCATTTCTTGGTCCATATGGTGGCCTTCTGACCTGTACATGTATATGAGTCCTTGGTGAGTTACTTGGTTGATTCCAATGAAGATTGAGGCATTTGGAGGGAGTGCTTGGGTACCAAGCCTCCCCTTAGGCCGCCCAGCCTAAGTGATGGCCGCTCAGCCACTGCCGTTGCAGTCGAAGTTGAATGAACTTGCAACAGCCATAACTTTCACATTTGGTCTCCAAATTGAGTGAATCAAAACTCCATTTCAATTATTTCGACGAGCTATTTGCAATGGTTTTGTTCTTGTGGGCATTTGAGATACTTCATAGTGATGTTATTTGTAATCCATTCTCAAGCCCTTTTGTACCGAGTTTGTTCTTACTCCATTTCATGTTCTTTTGCATGGAATTTGAGCTTCTCCCTGTGAAACATTGAAAACCTCCAAAACTCGTGGAATTAGTTAGTTCAAGGTAATTAATGCAAAGAACTTTGTTTACACCCCATTTATTCATCGAGGAATTGGCGATTGAAATCAGGAAATAATGACAGCCAACTAGTCACTTTTATGGGCTGAGCCTATCTTAGGCCGCAACCCAAGCCGCCTGCCAATCCGCTCAGCAGGGATTTTGTCACACCACGATAGCACTTAGGCGCTGCAACCAGATCACACTTAGGTGGACTTTCCTCCTGGTCACGCTTTGGAGGTGCTCTCTCATCCTTCAACAAATCTTCGGTGTAGACAAGCGCTCATCACAACTAGGACAAAAGACCAAACTTGGTACACTTGAGTCCCTCAAGTCCCAACAATACCAGCAGCAGTCCTACAACAACACTGAGAGCCAATAGATTGGCTCCATTGCCTCTGGAGTGATGAGTGATTGTCAACGGAAGTCGAGACCCAGAAGGACTTGGGCACAAGCCCTCTGATGGACTGGAGGTAGAAGGAGAAGAAAGTCCTCTGAAGGATAGGAAGCATGCTCGGTGTTGATCAGCCATGGGAGTTCGGTACACAGAGGAGCGGCATGGCGATGGCAAGTTTAAGACCTCCGAAGGACTACGAGGCGACCTGTGATGGCCCCGGCATCTCAAAAGCCTTGACACACAATTAGATTAATGTTAATCATGGATTTAGACTTAATCATGCTATAGAAGAACAATAACTAGGCCAATAAATCACTAAGTCAAAAAATTTCAAGTCGAATATGAAAACCTTGCATTGTTTGGTTGAGTAGTTAAAAATTTATACGATTTCATGAAAGACATCAAATACTAAAGTTTTAGTTCAAGACAATGCCTTAAAATTTACTATTTTGGCTAATTTCAAAATCATATGTTAAGAGGTTCAAAAGTTCAACCAAACCAAGTCAAGCCTATACTTAGAAAAGAATTCCCAAGTCTAGATTTTCAGCCCTTCCCCAAACTTCATTTAAAAATTACTTTTGATTTCACTATAGAACTTCAAAATCTTCCTTTCTATGAAATGAAATTAAACTCATCACTTTCAAATGCACTAGACCTTGATCTGATTGGACTTCATTTGGCACTCCAAAACTTGAAAACAAGAAAGACTCTACGTGAAGTAAACCTGTTGTTTTACCAAACCTCTGAATATGTATGGACTTGCATTTCAAAATCTGTGATGAATTGGAAGAAAGTTTATATATCAAACTTGTAAAAAATTTCTATCAGCATATGAAATTTGTCCAAACCTGCCTGCTTATTAAATTCAACTTTTCATTGATTTACAGCCATTTTCATACAAAACCTTATTTGATAAAGTTGTGTCTAATGAAATTATAAACAAAGTTGGTTTAACATTTTTTTGGAGCCGATCACCCAGATCGGCCATATTACTGCTGTTGCATCTTCTAAGACTTGGCCGATCATTATCTAGGTCGACCTTAGAATCAGCACGCACCATGTCGATGGACAAATGAAAAGGGCTTGGATGTTTCTTGGTAATGTCTCTGCCATTTTCAACAGCGTTTTGAATCCATTGCAGAAACTCAGATGATTCTATTGACATGGCAATCCTGATCTTGCTTTGGTTTAGGTCCATTGGCTCTTCCTACCGTTGAAAGACAGATGCTATACTGACCATATTAACGTTAAGGAATGGGCGTTGTCTATCTTCATTTGGCTCTTGGGGTAGACCAACCTCTCTTGCTCAATTGCAGCCTGAATCTGCTGACATAACACTTTGCAGTCATTTGTACTGTGGGAATCAAAAGTGTGATGCCACTTGCAGTATCTGAGACCCTTTAGTTCTTCTCTGATGCAATCCTCTGACCCAGCGTCAATTCCAATCACTTTTCCTTGAGTAAGAGGTCAAAGATCTGCTCAGTCTTGGTTACAATAAAATCATAACCAATGGGTGCTTCTGGACGCTTGAGCCATTGACAAGGCAATGGCTGCTTTGATCTACCCCACTGCACGAATGCCACATCGGCTTCTTCATCAGCCGATTCTTCATCTTGTAAGAAGTTGATGGCTCTACGCGGCTTTTCTTGGTACTGTTTTGCATGAGTGCACTCGTAAATAGCCACCTTGGATAATAAATGGCTGACAAAATTGAAATCCGTCGGCCCATAAGCAACTCTCGTGTGTTGAAGCAATCCATTGTACACCATTTCAGCCAAGTATTTTTCTGACAGATGGAGAGAATAGCACATGTTCTTGGCTTCTTTGAACCATTGATTGTCCTGATTAATAGGCTCCCCTGGACATTGATGAATTGCCATCAGATCTGAAAAAGTAGCCTCCTCCGATCCTGAGAAGAATTGTGTATGAAACAATTCTTACAGCCGCTTCCATGTCGTGATGGATCCTGGTGCCAATGATGTGTACCATCCAAAAGCTGAGCTTGTGAGAGACAAAGATGAAGAGCCAAATTTTCATATGTTTGGCCGATGCTGCGATTCCCAATTGTGCCAAGTATCTACTGACATGCTCCACAGTACTAGTATTATCATTGCCACTACACTTTGAAAATTCTGGAACTTTAAACTTCGGTGGAGGCTGGCAATTGATCCTAAACTTCAGGATATGGCTTGGCATAGGTGATAGTACCCTTCACTAGCATCAACCCAAATTGGTTCTTGAAGTATTCATCTAGATAGGCTTGAGTAGCCGGTCCATTAGGGATAGAAAAACTGGCCTGGTTGTTAAAAACCGGTCCCGATCCGAATTGAGCCTGCCAATCAGCAACCTCATTGTCATTGGTCTTGCCTTTGCTACCGCTCACGTGGCTTGTATGGTGATGTTGCTTGCTTGACGGTGGCTTGCGTGGAGGTTCTTCTCCTTCACATAGCGGCCTGTACATGAGCTGGCAGAAGAACCCTTCTGGTATGAATGCTGGCGGTTCATCACAGCATGTAGGCTAGTCCCCATAATGTTTTGGCACATGCATAATGAACTCAGCCTTGGTATTTTTTGATGTCTAGATAGGAGGTCTGTAAATCGACTGTATGTAGAACTTGGTTTCTCCAAAGAAAGTACCAGTGCTTAACGCTTATTGAGTCATGTTCCCGAACGACAAGAGCAATCAATCTCTGTAGAGCTCTTCGGAAAAAGGCTCATACATTTCCATTGGTTCCTACCAACCAAGCCTTCCATAGAATTCATTACGGCTTCAGACTGACGGAGCATGGCTTTGCTTATCATCTCATTCATCTCCGCTCGCAGTGCTCTGGTGCATTCTTCAGACGGCGTTGAGATATCTACGCCATCCAATAGATTCTCCGGATACCCGGTGCACTTGACATGACCGCTCTGAGTCCAGGTGAAGTGGTTAAGAACTTCTTAGGCTAATCCAGCAAGTATGCGATCATAAGCTTCTTTGTGTTCAGCCGGAAGTTGATCAAGCTTGGGTGGTGCATCTTTGTCTTTCGGCCACATGCTCGGATCATGTCTGGCCAAAATCTTCATTGGACCCTTCCCAGAAGGTTCTGGCACCATTGTTTGACAATAGTGTTGATGAAGGTGAGTCCCACTGGGTGTGCCAAAAGTGTGTTGCACCCAAATACCGGCAGGAGAGGCTCGGGCGCAGAGCACACAGGAGCCGGGGATCGTGCTACTGCTGCACTTGTCTCCCTTTCGTGCAGCTCCGATTGGCTTTTAGCAGGGAAGCCGATCCTGGTCATGCGTGGTGATGTGGGTGTGCCACCTAGCTTGACCTTGTAGCTAGGAAGGATATGTGGTCGCGGTTGTTGGCTCCTGTTCTCCCTATAAAGTGTACACAATAGATGCAAACATCAAGTCCCTGCCTGATCGCTAGGATCGACAACCACGAGATGTCATGTACTCCAGTCCGGCCGATGCAGAAGCATCGGATGGTCCATCGGGTGTGCATGAATAGATATAATAAATGCCAAAACCACATCCAAAGGTGAGTAAATATAAATCCTTAACTAAAAACATGATGTAACAGATCTACATAATCAAATCGGCTTCAAACCAGGACCTCCAAAGAAGTCCATCTAACTAGATAGATACAAATTACAACATGTATAGCTAGGGTGCTCGCGATATGCTGATCTACTGGAATGTCACGTGCACACGCTGCAGCGGCATGTCGTGGATTGTAACAAGCGATTAGGTAGCATAATGCGAGCTACATGGAGATCGATCTACTACATGAAGTATATACTAAACAGATCGATAAACATGTGAGGGTAAAGATGGGTCTTGCACCAAGGAGAGCTTTTCACGAGATTTATCGAGCTAACTAATGAGTCTCATGGTCAAGCCTAGGCTCAACACGAGATCCATCAGGATAACTAGTGAACTATGCCATAAAAAATGCTTCAGTACATGGTTCACCATATGGCTCATGCCCTAATGCCCTAACAGATCTAATGACCATTAGAGCAAGCATGACGATTGCCTTGAAAAACCCTGGTTGTTAAGGGTGCCGATGCGCTGAGAGAGATTGGAGACACCAGTTGCTGGGAACGTATGTCATCAATTCGTTACATATAACATGGGTACATATTTATATTCCGTAGACTTAGACAACAAGTCCGACTCTTCCTATATTTAAAAAAACCTACCTTAAACTAAACATGCCTAATTCGAGTCGAATAAAAAGATACATGGCCCACTGGCCTCTGAAATCGCCTCTTCCCTGGGTGATCAAACTTCAGCCCATCAGCCGACCCAGCCTAAGAACCAATCGGCTAAATTTTTGTGATAATAATATCAATGCTGTAACCACTAGGGGGGAAGGTCTACACAAGACCACCCACTTCCTAGAAATGCAGGGAAAGAAGCAGATGAAACCCATCGAACCCGAGGAAGAAGAAGTAACTAGTGAGTCACAATCGGTGAAGGAAGCACCCGAGTCGGCTCCACATGAGTTCTACGATGCGAGCGTGCTCCCTTTTCCTCAGTAGCAGAAAAAGACTCCTGTCGATGAACAGTTTGGCAAATTTGTTGAGGTAATTAAGAAATTATATGTCAACATACCATTGCTAGATGCGATGCAGGTGCCCACGTATGCTAAGTACCTGAAGGATATCCTCAACAACAAGAAGCCACTGCCGTCCGCAGAAGTCATGCACCTCACAAAAGAGTGTAGCACCGCTATACTCAACCAGCCGCCACAAAAGAAAATGGATCCATGGAACCCAACCATCTTGTGCTCAATCGAGACCCAGCACTTCGATCAAGCTCTCTATGACCTGGGAGCAAATGTGAGCGTCATTCCAAAGGTAGTTTTTGATAAACTAATACATGCTACACTTGCCCCTACTGCTATGTGCCCACAGCTGGTGGATCAGTCGATTTGCTACCCCATCTGAATCGCCAAGGATATCCCGGATAAAATCCTGGAACTTCCTCATCCCAGTGGACTTTGTGGTGCTAGATATGGAAATTGATAGCAAAATGCCACTCATCCATGGGTGACCGTTCCTAAGCACCATTGAGGCCAACATTGATGTGGGAGCTGGAGAAGTCCATCTCAACATCAATGGCAGAAAGGAGACATTCACTTTCAGATAGAAAGTTGAACAATGTCGACAAGTGAAGACACTAAAATTCAAGTGTCAGGCACCCGGGGACACACCGAGACCCAAGATCGAGCTCTCGCCAAGTCAGTCAAAAGTGGACTCTCTCATCCTAGCAATGGAGTGAACCCTACTAGATGGAGAGGCCCGTAAGCTCAAAGTCGATCGCAAGTCGAGTCACTAAGACGTGCCTTGATGGCCAAGCTGCTGACAAAGGAAGCAAGAGGCAAAGCTCCTATTACAAATGTCACTGCCAAGACAATGAACACACCCAAAGAATGGCGGAAGAAGGAAGAAACGCCAAAAAAGCCAATAGAAAAGAAAAGAAGCAACACTCAAAACCAGAAGGCCATGGCAACCAAGAAAATTTGGCGAGCAAAGGTTGCATCACAGATGACCGCTAAGTCTCCATCTCGTGCTGACTCCAAATAAAAAGATATGACTTGCCCTCGCCAGGTGGTAAACTAGCATTATCCTCCATTACATATTTAATTTTCCATGCACTTCTCTCATTTTGAAGGTGACTAGGCGTTGGCTGGGCGGCCTTGGCCCTGAGCGGGTTGACCACTTTGTGCAGGAAAGGATGGGGAGGGGTCGGCCAGCCCAGGTGGGGCCAGGCGGCCTCCAAAATTTTGGTTTTTTTTTGAAATTGCGGAGTATCCAAATGCAAACTTATGCAAAGAAAAATTCAGAAATTTAAACATGCAGTGGTAGAATTCAAAAGTGAGAGATGTGCGTGGAAAATTAAATATGCAATGCGAGTAATGCCAGTTTACCTCCTGGCGAGGGCAAGTCATACCTTTTGCTCGGAGTCGGCACGTGATGGAGACTTAGCGGTCGTCTGACCTAAAACTTTCGCACGCCAAATTTTCTTAGTTGCCATGGCCTTCTGATTTCTAGTTTTACCTCCCTTCTTCTCTTTAGGCTTGGCCTTTGGCATCTCTTCTTTCTTCTGCTATTCTTTGGATGTGTTCATTGTCTTGGCAGTGACCTTTGTAACAGGAGCTTTGCCTCCTGCTTCCTTAGGCGGCGGCTTGGCCATCGAGACATGTCTTAGACTCAGCTTTGTGATCGGCTTTGAGCTTGCAAGCCTCTCCATCTGGTAGGATTTTTTCCATGGATAGGATGAGACGATCCACTTTTGACTGGCTTGGCGAGAGCTCGATTTTGGGTCTTGGTGTGTCCCTAGGTGCCTAACACTTGAATCTGAATGTCTTCACCTATCGGCATTGTTCAACTTTGGGTCTGAAAGCGAACGTGTCCTTTCTGCCATTGATGTTGAGGTGGACTTCTCTAGCTCCAACATTAATGTTAGCCTCATCAATGTTTAGGAAGGGTCACCCAAGGATGAGTGGCATTTTGCTATCAATCTCCATGTCTAGCACCATGAAATCCACTGGGATGAGATAGTTCCAGATTTTGACCGGGATATCCTCAGCGATCCCGACGGGGTAGCGAATTGACTGATCTGCTAGTTGTAGGCACATAGCAGTAGGGGCAAGCATAGCATGTGTTAGTTTATCAAAAACAACCTTTGGCATGATGCTCACACTTGCTCCTAGGTCACAGAGAGTTTGATCGAAATGCTGGGTCTCGATTGAGCATGAGATGGTTGGGTTTCCTAGATCCTTTTTCTTCTGTGATGGCTGGTTGAGTATAGCAGCGCTACACTCTTCTGTGAGGTGCATGAATTCCACAGACGGAAGTGCCTTCTTGTTGTTGAGGATGTCCTTCAGGTACTTAGCGTACGTAGGTACCTGCATCGCATCTGGCCATTGAATGTTGACATATAATTTCTTAATTACCTCAACAAATTTGCTAAACTACTCGTCGACAGGAGTCTTTTTCTGCCGCTGAGGAAAAGGGAGCACGGTTGTGTCGTAGACTCGTGTGGAGTCGACCTGGGTGCTTCCTTCACCAGTTGTGGCTCAATACCCACTTCTTCTTCCTCCGGTTGGGGTGGGTCTTGCCTGCTCTTTCCCTGCATTTCTAGGATGTGGGGAGTCTTGTGTAGACCTTCCACCCCTAGTGGTTACTACATTGATCTGATCCTTTGGGGGTAACTTGGGATATCCCAAAAGTTTCCCCCAAGTAGGACTAGGCAAAGCGGCAGCAAGCTGAGCTAATTGAGTTTCTAACATTTTATTAAAACTCAGCTGGTTCTTCATGGCACTATTCAGAGTTTCCATTTGCAGAGACATAGTTTCAATAACCCTATCATTAGCATGGAATTTCTTACTTATGATATCATTCATAGCCTTTTGATCAAAAGGATTTTTGTTAAACTAGTTGGGAAGTACCAGAAGACATACCTTGCCCGGAGAAAGGTAGATGTGGGTGTGAATTCCAACCTGGTTGAAGGACGAGGCCCGTTGTTGAAGTTGTTGTTGTTGATGAAGTTAACATCCTCTGATCCATTTTTGGGGTAGTTGTTCCCCGTGTGGCCGGTATTCCCAATGCTCACAGGTCATGCGAGAATCCAGTGCCTGGACCGACATAGCTTCAGGAGCATCCTCTAGCTTCTTCAGCAGGAGGTCCATCTTGGCAGTGAGCATGTCGGTGCTATCAATATGGTGAACTCCATGGGTCTTATTGTTCACCCTCTCCTCTTTCCATCCATGGTTGTTGGCCATCTTCTCAAGAGAGCTCGGGCAGTAGTAATGCTAAGGGGATAGGAAGGATCTTCCAACAGCTGCATCATGGTGTTCTTGCAGCGGACTAGCGTAGGTGTTCTTGCGGGGACCGGTGTAGTCTGTGGAAGAAATTCTGGATGATCAACCACTATTCCATACCATGGTGGGGGCAGGCAACGATATATTCTTGAAGTCTTTCCCATGCCTCTGCCACCGTCTCATCTACGAGCTGTTGGAAGCTTGAGATTCGGTTCCTCAGTGAACTCATCTTCCACAGAGGGAAGTACTTTGCAAGGAAGGCATTTGAACATGCCTCCCATGTCACCAAATTTGTGCGGTTCAAGTAGAACCACTGTTTTGCCTTCCCCACTAGTGAAAATGGGAAAAGGCACAGTCGAACAGCATCAGGGGTTGCACCTTTGATTGTGAAAGTGCTGCAAATCTCTAGGAATTGCTAGAGATTATTGTTGTCATCCTCCGACGCCAATCCGCAAAATGGGATAGCTTGGACCATTTGGATGACACCTGGCTTGTGCTCGAAGTTGTCGCCAACCTACACTTCAGGCCCAGTAGGGATGTTATTGCTGGATGGGATAGAGAACTCGTGAATGGTCTTCTCCGCCATGGTTGGTGTTGGTGAAGTTGTGCTTGAGGTTCCAAACTCAAATGATGGCACAGTCCTCTGCCCGTGGATTGTCTTCTGACAAACTCACCTGAGCAGTGACTCTGGATTGTTGTGGAAGTTTGCCAGTAGGTCGAAACCGATCATACACCTCTCTGTAACCCAACAATGAAGTAGAGAGAGGCAAATGAGCCAACTAAGAGATAGCGGTATGTTATCAAGTTTACAGTACCTAGGTTCGAACAAATCAAACTTCTATTACTAATTGCTTCCCCGGCAACGGCGCCAGAAAAAGCTTGTTGACATCTCTTAGCGTAACAGATTTTATTCCACAAGCGCACGGAGATTCGTTGTAGCTTTTTCACTCAGAGTATTCTGAGTATCATAAAAATCCACAGGGAAGCAAGGGTGAATAGGTGGGATGATATGTTCGAACTTCAAGTAGTACTGTAAAATAATAACTACCAACTATTCTTACAACGGGGGTAAGATAACAAGATAGTGTATGGTGGATGAGAGAACGGGGACCAAAGCTGTGAGCAAAAATAGGAAAGCTATCTGGGAGGACAACGAGCTGTCAGAGGGTGAGAACTAACCTAGCCTTAGATCAGAGCCTAAGGGAAGTTTATAGCACCGGCAAGTCTAGCAAGATTCAAAGAACTTAAAGACAACACAAACCTAAGCCTTGGTCTAGTATGCAATAAGATACACTACACTAGGCACATGTACGAAATAAAGTAAAGTATACTTGAAGTATAAGCAATGAATTATATTATACTGGAGTAGCAAAGGTACAAAAGATAGAAAAGATACAAGAGCCTTACCAAGACTCGAAGCTAACTCTAGAATCCCTGAGGCAAAAGCTCAAACTCGACTCTAACTCCCAAGACTAACCTACTGCTACAAGACTAAGATAATGGTGTGTTTCTCTTCAATACCACACTTTGCAAATTAGCTACTGGGGGGTATTTATAGTCACCAACTGAGTAGGGGTACTGTTGACGATCGTAATCTCATGACATCAACCATCAATTATCCACCAAATGAAGTGAAACATGTAAAATATTCGAACTAACCCTTACTACTAATGAGTTCCACAAGATGTACATGAATATTTGGGTGCAGGTACAAAATTACACATAAAAATGGATGAAAGAAGGCCAAGAAGTGAAGATGGGCTGAAATAGGGAGAAACCCATGGCCGTCTGACCAGATCACATGGTCGGCTAGCCACCTGTTATGGCCACCCGGCCACCTGCCTAGGCCGCCCGACCATGTGGCATGGTCGGCCGACCACCCCTCCAAGTCGGTTTGCCCTCACTTCACTCCTGCATGCAAAGAAACACAAGGCAATGTCAATCCAACCGTTAGTCTGACCAGATCACATGGTCGGCTAGCCACCTGTTATGGCCACCCAGCCACCTGCCAGGCCACCCGACCATGTGGCATGGTCGGCCGACCACCCCTCCAAGTCGGTTTGCCCTCACTTCACTCATGCATGCAAAGAAACACAAGGCAATGTCAATCCAACCGTTTTATCAAGCATCCAAAGCATCCAAGGGCCGAAAGACCATCAAACCATGGATCGGTGATGTCACAAATCTGAGGGAAGAGCCATGCCGCAAATCAGAGAAAAACACGTGGCCACCCGACCACATTTTGTGGCCACCCGGCCTCCCTTCGGAGGCATTTTACACGTGCATCAACCCTTTCAACCTCCAACTGACATGAAGAAGCAAGATCAACTGCTGGATTGCCTAAGTCGGTGAATCAGATGGCTGCTCGGCCATGATGCATGGCCGCCCGGCCACCGACCTACCCCCACAACTGACCTAGGCCACCTACAAATACCCTCCTCACATGTATAGGCTATAAATAGGCCCCGAGAGCACATTTGCAAGGTGTGGAGTTGAGTTCAAGTTCTATCTTAGAGTGCTACACTATTCCCTTAGTAGTTAGGATAGTCCTAGGAGTTAGAGTTGAGTCGAGCTTTGCCTCGGAGTCTCCAGAGTTATCTTTGAGTCTGTGGTAAAGCTTTGTATCTTTTGGATTCAGATTATCTTCAATATAATTTTAGTTATGTTTTACTCTAAGTTTTATCTCCTGCGAGTGTGGTGTACCTTTCTTTGCACACTTGCTAGGCATAGGTTGTAGTTTAACTTTGTTATTCAATTCTTGTTATTCTTGCTGGTGCTATAACTCAACCCTAGACTTAGACTCTAGGCTCTGGCTAGACCCTCTCCTCTAATCAAGGATGGTCTGTCGTTGTTCAAGCTTCGCTTGAACACGTTTATAGCGTGCCATCCTCTCCACGCAGCTTTGCTTGGTAGCCTCACTCGGTGATAGCGTGTGGTGTGCCTGTGTAGTCCAAGCCCGTCGTTCGGGAGGCCCATAGGTGTTAGCTAGACTCTCTTTCGGTACCAACTATCTACCCCTGGTACCCTCGAGACTCTAGAATTTCGCTCGACGCAAGACCCTGACTTGTTAATTGAGTTTCTTAGTTAGTCATGGATAACCTTTGCAGCCGATTAGAAATAGAGTTTGGTGACTTTATCTCACTCGTAGTCCTCCCAGGCAACTATACCTTTCTACGGATATCTTTGATAGATTTATCATCCCACCATACACCTATCTTTGTCATGTTTACCCCTGTTACTACTAGTTGATATAATTTATCTAATTTTACAGTTATTTCGACTAGAGTATATTCAATTATACTCTCTCGCATGCCGCTTCCCTGTGGAAATTTATGATACTCGGAATACTCTGAGTGAAAGGCTACAGCGGTCTCTGCGCGCTTGAGGAGTAAAAACTGTTAAGGCTAATAGACGCCAACAGGTACTTATAGGGTCGGTATGGCGGTTACAGGAGTGGGTCGTAGGCCGAGCGGCCTGGTAGAAGGCCGGGTGGCTAGGGGTACCTTAGATCCACCGCCTCTTTGCATCTGACGGTCCATCTTGAGTCCCCAAGTCGTTTGCATGGGGGTTGGCAGGTTATAACTTGTGTTTTTCCTCGGATCATTGGATCTTCAATGTGTTTCTTCCTTAGCCGCAAGATTAGAGTGCCTAGGATTGTTGACTTCACTGATCGAAGTGCTGCATTGATGAAGTCGCACGTCCTTCTGGTGGTTTGCATGCGACTTCGGGTGGCATACACGTCGAAATTGTGTTGACATGGCATTGTTGTACATGCAGGTCGAAGATGGTGCCGTTTGGGAACATTCACAGGCCGGGCGGCCTTGGTGGGGCCGGTCGGCTAGGGGGGTTAGCCAGGTGGCTACCCTTCTCCCTAGTTTGGCTCTATTTTGAGTGTTTAAGTGCATTTGACACCTGCATTCAAATATTTCAACACAACTCGTGGAAATGTGTCAGTAGCAAGGGTTATTCTACACTTTGATGTATTTTCCTTCATGTTCATGGATAGTTGACGGTTGAAGATAGTGCAATAACGACCATCAACAGTAGCCAGGATGGTTGGGTGGATGCAGTGGTTGGCTTTGATTCTCCCTGCAAAGTATACATAACAGATGCAAACGTTAAATTCTTGTCTGATCGCTCAGATTAGCATCACGAAAGCTCGTGAATTCCCATCAACAGATGAGCCGATTCTAGATGGTCTAGGGTGCATGTAGATATATATGTATATAAAGTGAACCGCATCCAAAATAAAGGAGACAAGATAAAACCTATCTAAAACATGATATAAAAGATTTGCATAGCCAGATCGGCTTGTAACCAGAACCCCCAAAGAGGTTCAATCTAGATAAATAGATACATCTATGACATGTAGAGATAGGGTGCTTGCAATACGCTGATCTATCGGCATGTCGCATGCATGTGTTGCAGTGCACGTCATGGATTGTAACAAACGATTATCTAGCGTATAACAAGTCACATGAGAACCGATCTACTATCTTGAAGCATAGGGATGCAAACGGATCGGATCGGAGCGGATAATGCTTTTTCCATATCCTAATCCTATTTATTTTGTCGGATTCAGAGCGGAGCGGATATTACTCTGTTACGGACATGGATACGGATTTTTTAGGATATCGGAAATGGTGCGGAATCGGATCGGTGTCGGAGCGGAAACGGATTTGAAAAACATCGGATAATACATGCTTACATGTAAGTTTTTTACAATGATCAATAATTCATAAAATTAAGTATAATTATCCACATCATAATTTACATATCGTTAATAAAAAATAATAGTGACAGTATTTTTGTCAGAAACCAATCATCGTTGACCCTTATGTACTTACCAAACTAATCGGATATTATCCTGTTATAAACATTGGATAATCCGTGTTCAAATATCGGATACTCCATATCCGTCGGATTTTAGTGATACCATATCCTACTCCGCGTCCGCACGTAAATCGAATTTGGATTATCTATATCCTGCATGTATATAAAAATAACTCCTCCGTATTCTTATAATTAGGATTCGGATCGGATCGGTTCGGTTCGGATAATTATCCACACCATTTACACCCGTATTGAAGCATAAACACATAAACCGATCGATAAACATGCAAGATAAATAATGGATCTCGTGCCGAGCTCACGAAATTCATCGGGATAACTAGCGAACATTGACATCAAAAGCGCTTTAGTACAAGGTTCACCATATGGCTCATGCCCTAATGCCCTGATGAATCTATGAAAGAAACATCAGAGCAGCATGACGATTACCTTGAAACCCTAATTGCTCATGTGTGGCAATGCGCCGAGAGAATATAGGAGACAACCGTTGCTAGGGAACATATGTTGTCAACTTTATTACGTGGGTATGGATACATATTTATAGTCCGGAGACTTGGATATTCAACTCTTACTAAAGCTAAAAACCCTATTTCAGGTGGGCTAGTCCCAACTCGACTCGAACTAAACAAGATACATGGTCCATCGGCCTTACAATCGCCTCTTCCTTGGACGACTGAATCACAGCCCACCAGCTGATCTGGTTTCCTGTGAATCAGTTGACTCAGCCCGTTTAGCCGACCTGGCCCATATATCAATCAGCTAAATTCTAGCAATAACAGAAAGTCACCTTGATAGTTCTTGTAAATGTCTGCTTACCTTCCTAGTTCCTAAACTAGTTTGATAGGTTGTTCTCTAGGTAGAACTAGGGTGCAAATCCTTTCACATTAGAGTTGGCAACACTTAGCAAAATTTTAGTGCATATACTTGCTTTATCTTATATAGGTTTCGATAAGTTGCTTTTAGTGAACTTAGTTTTTAGAATCCTAATTCACCGCTCTTAGGATATTGGCTCAAGGTCCGTATGACTTTGAACAATTATATTATGATTAAACAAGTACAACATACTCCCTCAGTTATAAATTATAAATCGTTGTTGACTTTTAGACACAATGTCTGACAATTCAGCTTATTCAAAAAAAATTGCAAATACACAAAAAACAACATCATGCTTCAAATACTTACAATGATGAATCAAATCATAACAAAATAAACAATATTTACATAAACTTTTGGACTAATATGAATGGTCAAAAGTTGAATTTAAAAGCCAATGGAGACTTTTTAATTCAGGATAGATGGAATGGTATTTTTGATATATTAGTCTGATATTTGATCATATATCATGTTATATGAACTATTTAACTATATTTATTAATTCTTTTATGTTTCAAAAATACCATTATGAATGAGAAGCCATGAGTAGAGATGTAACTATTAGATGTCTTTTTTTTATTTTTAGATATAGATATCATCCATATATGATATATCCCTTGAGGATCTCACTTTCCACATCCATTTCGATACCTGTATTTGGAAAAAAAAACGGATGCTTTAAAGTCCATTTGAGAATCAACATTTGTGTTTTGAATACTAATGTTGGTTTAATGCATGTGAAATCGGCTAATGTGGATCATCCGTACCTAATTAGCATCGCTAGGAGCAAAAGGCCGACCACTTGAGCCCGATATTGATTGGAGAAAAAACTATGCTCACAAGCGTTTCTCTTTTTTCTAGTTGTATAAAAGCCCAAAGCGGTGTAATTTTATTGAGGTCAGCAGTCTTCCGAGCAGCATTTCCTTGTCAGGCCTGTAAAATGTTGTGCCTGTATTTTATGGAATATTTGGTTAAAAACGAGCTTCCAAATATGGGATTTCATCTCTAAATGTGTAGTCAGAATATTATCTCACAAAGAGATTTGATTGCAACATGGCACCTCAAGCGGGCACGCGGCACCTGCTATAGTGACACGTATACATATAATATTATTTGTCGTGCCTTTTCTAATAATGAGTCTACAGACAGACATCATAAGTTGACCAAGACACACCAGAAGTACAAATAGGGCCGGCAAAGCAAGCATGGTTGGAGATCTGTTCTCTCTTGGCACTTCGCAATGGACGTCAAAGCTAGAGCCCTTTGCTTCGTTCTGCTACTTGTCGGCCTTCAGTTTAATCCTTCTTCTGCAGGTTATTTCTGTCACCCTCGCTTCTTCCTCACATGTTTCTTTCATATCTGCCTAGGGGGTGGAGCGCTGGCATCGTCGTCTCCATCGCTGACCGGTTGTGCGGCGGCGTGTCTCGAGCGGCGGATCGGACGACCGCACACTGCGGTGTGTCTCGACCTCGATGTCAGGAATAACTCCCTACAGGCAGCGTGCCTGCCAGTAATTTCAACATCCATTAATCCATTTCCACGAGCTTAGTTGTCAATCGTTTAATCCCGCGTACGTCACTTCTTGGTACCAACGATGATGGTTGGTTTTCTGCTTACTCCCGTGCGTCTTCATCAAAAGACCCAGCAGCCAATCTGTAGGCTGCGGACGGAGTCAACACCGCCGCTGCATCGGGGATTTATTAGGGTTGGGAGACGATGAGTTGCGAATTTGTGAGTGTACTTCCATACGTAGGTACATCCATTCTGCATCTTATGTCCCACTTCTGCTGACGTCCGCCGCGCGTCTCCCCTTCCGCCGCCGCCGTCTCGCCGGGAAAGAGCTCGCCACACACCACCGTGTCTCTTTGGGTTCGGGGTTGGGTTTGTGGGCCGGCGGGGTTTTCTCTACCACCGGCCTTAGAGAGAAGGCCGGGGCGGTCGGCCAGCCCGGCGGTGGTGGCAGGGGTGGTCGGCGGCGAGGGCGCCGCCGGTCGGGCGGGATAGGACGGCGGTTAGGACAGGATACGCGGCGGGGGCGACCAGTTAGGCAGGGTAGGCCATGGCGGCGGCAGAGGTCGCGGGGCGGCGCGGCGATTGGGGCAACGGCCGGCGGGCAGGGAGGCCGCGGCGAGGGTGCGGAGGCGCCGGCGGCCTCCGGGTGGAGGTGAGTGGGGCAGGGCGGGTGCCGGCGGCAGAACGCGGGCCAGATGTCGTTCTCGCAGCCTGGGTGTACCTGTGCATGGGAGTACAAAATCCACGTCGCGATGAGGAGTCTGGAGTAGAGCTAAATGCAAAAGACACTGCTTGTGCGAGGGGCTTCACGCAAAACTGCATTATACTAAAGCATCACCAAATTTAGATCGAGCGTTCCACGTTGTCCAGTTGCACCAGATATGTTCTTTCATAGCTTACTAGTTACTGCCTAGGTACATGATGGAAAATCGGGCATGTTTGAGAACACTCAATTCCCTTATACTTTGTTTGGTTTGAGAGGCATTGGAGAGGATCAAGAGAGATTAAATCTCTAGCGAGTCAAATTGTCCTTTAATCCTATCTAATCCCCTCAATTCTGAAGCTAACTGATAAAGTTATGGTAAGGATTAAAAAGAATTGAGAAAAAATGAACTAATTTTTTCTTTATTTTTTTAATTCCCTTTCAATCCTCATGGGAGGTGGAGTATCCAAACTGCCCTAAAAAGCGATAGAGATGAAAAAACATGCCAAAAAGTAACGTATTAATTATACACGCTTGCGTCCCTAAAATGGACCATGTACTTGAGAACTCCTTTTTTTTCTCTACACAATCAGAATCAGATTTTTTTCTATCAGCTTTATGGATTTTATTTTCATGTGACAAATGATAGATGGAGGAAACTGCTTCTCAACTGAGTCCGGGTGTCCGATCTGCGTTGGTTTCTTGTGCAAGGCCACATGCAAGCTGGGGGCATCGATGTTTAATTCTGAACTCATTGATGGCGGGTGCAGAGGAAATTGGAAAAAGAGCTGCTGTCACTGTTATTACTGTGACGAGAAGGCAAAAACTGGATAGTCCATCACTGCATGGATCCTGAAAATTTTCAGTTGCTGAAATAATTTTCGTCGGTTTCAATGAAAACCGATAAAAATCAAGTTCGGTGAAAGCCAAAAACAAAAGTAATTTTTTTTCATTGAGTGATTGTCTAACTAAAGTTATTTGTGGGCTAGCGTTTCATAACAACTTAATTTTCGTCGGCCCAAAAAAGCCCACAAAGATAAAATTATCTTCAGTGGTATGTGGCATGCAGGCCGACAAAAGTTGTTCACATGTGAATGTGGTGCATAGCGGAAATTTAAAAAATCAACGAGTGAACAAAACGGCGATTAGGAAAATATAACATCATAAAAAACATGGGCCGCAACTCAAGAACAAAAGCCCACTCAAAAGAATCAAAAGCACAAGATATCAGCGTGAAACTTAAATAGAATTTCTAAGCAATCTTCGGGCAGATTTCTCATCCTCTTATCTTCCATTTTTCATCTCTCGTGCTTTCATTATTTTGAACTAGTAATTATGCACATTCATATGAACGTTTTGGTGACATCAACCTTATAAAATGATGATGTGTACCTTGGGCCATCAAATATGTTTTCCCCTACTGCAATTCAACTTTTCCTTAAGTTAAATTATATAAGTTTGATCAAATATAAAGAGAAAAATATAGACATCTCTACAACACTAAATAGATACACTACAATTTGAATTTTATAATAGATCTTATCAGGTTTATATATTGGTAGTTTCATATAAATTTCGTTGAATGTAAGATAGTTTGACTAAGTTCAAAGCTAAGAATGTATTTTTTTTTATACGAAGGCAGTATTACGTATTAGCACCATCAGCCGAGGCAAACGTGATTATTTGTAACGCAAGATTCAACTGCCGTCGTTACGTAACGACTTGTATTTTTCCCAGAAAATTCCAGCAGCATCCCATAAACTGTTTCCTGAATAAAAAATGAATTCAATCATGAATATGGAATATTCATCTCAAGCATCATCAACCAGACTGGCACGAAAGAAGATAAAGCAAAACCAGTAGAACAGCAGGCATGGCGAATTGGGATGAACAATGTTTCTTCTGCACTGTCACGAAAACAAATTCTAGGTAACGATGCTAACTTATTTACGTCTCTATATGATACAAGCAGGCCTTATATCTGAACGTTACTTTCTTCTTAGTGCACAAGGACCTGAGCTGGATAATTTATGAAACTTAAGGAGATTCTGTTCTAGTCGCCTTTCATTGTTCCTGAGGATGATGGTGCACCACTAGAATCCGGTGAGGCTGCAGATTGTTGTGGCTCCTTTAAAGAAGTGGCCATTCCGGAAACTTCCTGAAGAACGGAGAAAATGATGATGTGTGTAAGCATCATATTGGCCTTGTGGACACATAGAAAGCATCGAGAACAAAACTGTATTACAGAAACAAAAAACAGCACCAGAGTCAAGTCTTATTATTAACCCAAAAAGATTAAGCATAAATAGGGCAAACATTGCACCGTATACAACCAAGACCTGTGCAATTTGGAACGCCCAAAGTCCCAAACCAATCATGCAGTTGACAAACTTGGTCACATGTGCTGACGCCAATGGCATGCACTGCACCTTGGGAACTGTATCACATCACTTGAAAGACCAGATACAAATGTGACAATAGTACTATAGTACCACACAGTTATATATGCAGGAGCACATTTGGGCCCTGGGCCACAGCATGGGCCATGATCCAGGCAGCTGTTCATTGACAATTCCTTAGGGCGCTTCACCCAAACCAGCAGCAAATCTCAACGCCTCTCTCACTCCTTATCCCATTTTGTGGTTTTGTATAGCCTGCAGCCGCTCCTGTCGATGGAGCCAAGTTCCACCAAACAATGGTGGCTGTTTGCTTTTATCTTATTCCTGTGTGCATCGAACGGGAAGAAGAGGCGATGTACAACTTACAGATGGGACCAAGGATCGATAAAATCAGGTAAGTTTTTCAATGGCAAAAACGTTCATCAAATATATATAATTTACTAAATGCACTTACAATCATACGAACCAAAAGGTTATAAAAAGTGATTCCAATTCACAAGAGAAACGTTTCTAGCAAGAAACTGAATGTGAAACGTTTTTCGGAGAATCTTGATCCTTACCAAATAGGTGCCAATTTCATGTATTTAATATGCAATCTTTCTTAGTTCTACCTCTACAGTCTCAGCAATACATATGTTATCTCTCTTTAGGTTACATTTTGTTGTTATTTTTACACTACATTACTTTTTTTGTTTTTACAATTATATGTTGTCACACTTTTCCATACGTTGTAGTTGCACTTATCTTCATACTTTGCCACACTGGAGTCGGCCCAAAGGCTTTACCAATCCTGGATCCACCACAGATTACATGTGTAAGTCGTCCCACTTAAGTTTAAGGAAAATGGACTCAACCTTAAATTACTAGACGGGACAACATGATTTTTTAGTCTAGAATATATAGAAAAATATATAACCATCGACTTACGTTCGACTAGGCTACTAGTTAGTACCTGTATGAATCGACTCGTCTTCTCAACTTGGAAACATTGCTTTGAGACCTTATCTCTTTGCCCTAGTGACGGATGAGGTTATGAGGGATATTCAAGGAGATATAACGTGGTGTATGTTTTTGGTTGACGATGTTGTCGATGAAACCCAAGCGGGAGTAATTGGGAATCTAGAGTTGTGGCGGCAAACTCTAGATTCGAAAGGTTTTAGACTTAGCAGGACTAAAACCGAATATATGAGATGTGACTTTGGTACTACTAGACATGAGGTGGGAGATGTGGGTTTGGAAGGTCAAGTAGTGCCCAAGAATGATACCTTTCAATACTTGGGATCAATGCTTCAGAGAGATGGAGATATTGATGAAGATGTTAGCCATAGGATTCAAACGGGATGGATGGAACGGTTTTAGGTATCTTGGGTTCTCTATGAACAAGAGGGTATCACATGAGCTAAAAGGAAAGTTCTATATTGTGGCTATTAGACCTACGATGTTGTACTGTGCAGAATGTTAGCCTACTATAAGACAGCTCAACAATTATGGGTCACCGTTATGCATACATTGCGTTGGATTTGTGGTCACGAAAGAATGGACTGGATTCTAAACTACGAGATACATGATCAGCTAGAGGTAGCTCCAATTGAAGAAAAGCTCGTAGAACACCGGCTGAGATGGTTTGAATATGTACAACGAAGAGGCACCGGTGCATAGCCGCATCATAAAACACGACAATAATGTAAAGAGAGGAGGGTCTAGCCAAACTTGACATGAGAGGAGGCAATCAAAAGGGACTTTTTGGTTGGAATGTTGGAATATAACGAGAAAGTTGGCCTTAGATAGAAGTGCTTGGAAAGCAGCTATCCACGTGCCTGAACAGAACCTTGATTAGGCTTTGTGCCACGTATTATTATCTTTTTAGGTCTTGTTCCCCTTCCTCTTCTCTCTTTCTGCCTTTAATGGCAGTTCGTGTTGAGTTTCGACTGTATCCTACCCCAACTTGCTTGGGAATAAAAGGCTTTGCCGGTGGTGGGGTGTGGCGTGTGTGTGTGGAGGGGGGGTCCTATCACAATCAAGTCTCTTTTTTCTGTTCTGTTTCTAGAATCAATCTTGTACATTTTGAGGTACTGCTTACAATTATAGCCCAAAGAACAAATGTGAAGTTTGGGAAACATAGATCAGCAGATATATTAGCTAATTCTGTCTCCGCCTCTCAGGGCAGCCGTCAGCAAACAAGAAGCAACACAACCGACTTACAATAGTGCAAGTGATCTTACAAGAGAAAAAGACATTTCCTCATAGTCAAACAATATAAATGCAACTGAAATTATCCCGACAATTCAAAGCAAGAGATGCTCCATGGAGAAAAACTGAATCAAGCAAGAAACAATTTGATAGAAAAACAGAATATATTGTACCAAGGGTCACTGAACTTATCGCAAAGGATCATATAAGCAATTAAACTCCTCAAACCCCTCTTAGATCATTAAACATTATTAAGTGGGTTAAAAAGCCATCCGGTTCTGTGACCTATCAAGTATCAGCTTAAAAAAGCCAGCTGGTTTTGTGAAGTTACTACTGGTTGCGACAGGAATAGTAAAACCATGGATATATTCAAGAGGTGCAGAAAATTTGAATACTAAATACAAGAAATAGCAAGAAATTTTCAAATATTTTTTGTCCAATTCTTGTATAGATGTGTACAAATTATGATATCTGTCACTGAGCAACCAAAAAGTAGAATGGAGCAGCACACTTTGCAAGAAAACAAAGCAGACGTGTTAAAACATAGATGCCAAATTTTGGGGAAATCTTTCAACCTTCGCTCGTACCCTTCCTCACTAGGGGGTCTCAACTTTAGTATCTAAAAAAAGGTACATTGGCACGAGCAAATATTCATGTGATGATGTGAACAACAATTGTTCGCCTACACGGCCATGTAGACCGTTTACACGCCGTTTAAACGCTACTCAGTAGTCAACCGTGTTGGCCGTGTAGCCCATTTACTACGTTTAATCGTGTATAGTCCATTTTTTTAACCCATTTAAACGGTCGTGTAGTCCAACTAATCGCTAAACGGTGGGTGCATGACTGTTTAGCATTTACTGTTTAGGCTGACACTAAAATAGTGTGCAAACTAACAGGAATAAAGCATTTATCTGCTAGGGGAGCACTTTCTCCAAAAAAAAAAATCTATGGCAATGCACAAAATGGAGAAAATCCTGAGGCTAACCGTGATTATAATAGATATACCTTCATAAGATGCAACCTGAGATCAGTAGGGCGAATGTCCTCACCAATGCAGACCATAACAAACTGTGAGTAGTGGAAAAGAACATCTGCAGCAGCTTGCTTCTTTTGCTCAGTCTGCATCACATCACTCATTATAAGAGCGCATACTATCACAGTTCAAGTAAATTAGAATTAGATCTATATGGATGCAACAAAAAACATATGGTATGCTTCTCTGAGGGTAAAATTATCTCTCTCTATACCAACCCCATTATTCTGTTGCCACATGATTCTACACCATGATATATTTCACACTCTGCAAACAAATATACGTTTATAGTTCAATGCATTCTTTTCTTTTTTTCTTTTTTTTTCTGGAGCATAACCCTATATATCCAGCTCTAGTCCGCTTGAAGTTTGCACTATCACCCAAAAATATGTTGAGAATTGATATGGCTCTATGCAATCTAATAACCCAAGAAAAATGCAAAGCTATTAAAACTTTTCAGAACAATTATACAACTGGAATTGAAGGAATACATGAAGCAATCACTCGATAAATCAACCCAGATTGAAGCAAAAACTCAAGGTTAAATCATTCAACAACAGAACACAAAAGATCTCCAATTCTACCTCACCACCTAAGTAACTTAACCTATATAATAGTTAAATATCAAATATGCCATATGCTCATCCATCATCTAGCAATTGGCCAATAAGGACGTAATTTTACACTTCACTAAAGTTTAAACTAGTACAAATGATCCCGAATCCCGATAGAAAGTGGGTAAACAGAGCAACTGCCAGGAAGAGAACAAAGAACTGGAAATCATTTCTTTGGTACCTCATAATCATCCTCGGCGCTACGCCCGGCCATTATTTATCTTCTTACTCTGTAAAGAAGGGACGGACCACGATTTTTTTTTTTTTTTTTTTGCAAAAAGCAGGGGCGGAGCTATAGTGATTCCTGGGTATTCCCAGGAATACCCAATAATTTGAGCCAAGAACACAACAGATCCACCAAATTTTGTATCCTGTAATCGCTTTGCAGTCGCCTTCGTCAGAAGCCAAGGTCCGATGAGAGAACAGAGATTGCTCACCGATGTCCTTGGCTCCCTGTCGAGTCAGCGCCAGGGGACAGGGCACCAGGGGGGCGGCCGTTGGCCGCGGTGTTGCCTAGATGCAAGGAGAGCCGGGAGGGTCCAGGGAGGCGGGCGGCCGGGGCCGGGAGGCGGGAGCGGCCGGCCGGGGCGGGGGCCGGCCGGACGGGGAGGGGGCGCAGGGAGGCGGGCGGCCGGGGGCGGGGGCGGGGGCGGGGGGACGGGGAAGGGGCGCACGGAGGCGGGCGGCCGGGGCCGGCGGTAGGGCGGTAACACGTGAAAGGATCGAGCAAAAGAGGGGGAAGACGACCTCCGTTTTGCGTTGTGTACTGTTTAGGAAAAAAAGTAAATGGCCATCAAATTTGTTGAGAACCAAATATATCGTCCATAGCCACCCGTTTGTGAAGGAATAAAACCATTCATCAAGGGCAGTTCATTACAAGACTAGAGTAGTTTCGTCAAGGACAGTTCATTATAAGACTAGAGCAGTTAATTAAGCAATGAATATGTATCTATCTCACCATGTATATATATAGACGACAATGAGATTCATTCTTTCAACAATCATTCCCGCGTTCTACTTTTTCTACAACACGTTATCATGCACTCTCTCCACTGAGAACACGGAGTTTTGTCTAAGAACTCACCGAGAACTGAGAAGCACGAAAAACCACACTACACAGAGAAGAACGCCAAGAGGAGAACGACGAAAGAGGTGAATAACAATGGGCAGTGGTGAGTAGAACCTCCATCAGCGCCGCTGCGAGATGGAAGGCACCATCTTCAACCCGTCGGCACCACAATAGACAAAGTCGAACGACGGTTCGCCGACGATCAGTTAATCCCTGATCACAACAACTCGCTAATTGCTTCGGCAGCTTCGTCATGATGTCGCGAACTCTTGACTGCCTCCACCGCCAAAAAGATTTCCTCTGCGTCACTGGAAAAAGGAGATGAGATTGCACACACAAAAACAAAATCAGATGAACACGGTAACAATACCAATTTATTTTCTTCGATTTCGTTCGATCTGAGCCCGATCAGCACAAGTCGCAATAGCGGCGTCACAATGGTCCTTGCGGCGGTTACGCCTTTCCTCGTGGGCTCCGGCGACGACACCCGAGTGCCCCCTCCCACACGGATCGGGGCAGCATCGGCTCAGTCACCGCACGGCTCGCGGTGACTTTGGTCACGGCCTGCGACCCGCCCTACCCTCCTCTAGGGTGAGTAGGCCTCAGGATGGTGGCTCTGCCTCGGCGAGGCGTGGCGGTGGTGCTCATGACATCACGAGCGGCGTGGCTCCCCTCGACGCAACGCGAGAGCACATAGACCTGGATCCCCACAACGACGACGCAATACGACTCTGCGCAATGGCGAGGTGACCCCCGGCGGCGCACAGCATCCCAACACATGCGGCTGCGGCCGGCGGATCCACCAATAACAGGCGGCGACCTTCATCTCCGGTAAGCGGTAGGATACCTGGATGCGCCAGGCTATTCCGACTCGCTTCGCTAGCACCCGCCGTGGCCCGCCCTACTAGGCCGACTCCCCCTGGGTTGTGCCACCCAGGCGACCACCACCTCCCCGGGCTGACGTTTGGGCCGTCTGAGAAGATCAGGCCCATGCCAGCAACCCCCTGGTGGAGATTTCTGCACCCCTCCCATGGGCCTAGCAGTGGTAGTGGGCTAAATACAACCCATAACCTTTTTATATATTTATTGTTTATTAAATTACAGTAATTTCTGCAGTTATGCTTTTCAGTACTTATGTTTTACTGATTTTGCATTCTGTAAAGTTATCAGCATGTGTCTTTATTATTTAGATTTCTGTTGTACTTATCATTATCATATGTAAATTTATATATAAATATATTTATGTAAATTTGCATGTGATGGTATGTTTCAACAAAAATATACCTAAAACTCTCGCAAATAAAAATAGGACTTCCACTAATAAAAGAAGAGCCATCAAAAATAAAGTCCAGGTAGGAGTGAAATCTTCGAACATGATATTTTCTTACCCCAGACTATCCAAAACAACTCTCACAATTAAGTTAATTTCATTTATCAAGGGTTTTTATGACTAACCTCTCACAATTAAAGTAATATTTAATTGTCGGTAAGGAGAATTTGTGAGAAAACTTAGATTTTCTTTTCGCGAGATATGGCTCTTTTGTGATGAATCCAATCGGATTTCAAGAGACAAAAGCCCTGTACAATTATATCTAATTATTTTACTAAGTAGTTAGTGCAATTTTGGTTTAGTCTATGACTTTAACAAATGTTTGCAATTTTTCTAGAAATAGTATTTTAACAAAAATAAAAATCCTTTCAATTAAGCGCCTCTTAATTGACTTAGGATTGAATGCAGAATTTTTTTTCCTTTTCAATAATATCTTGTATCATTTCGGGATTAAAACATAAAGTGACAGAGTCATAGGCATTGGCTGCGTTTTATTCTTATGAATAATTCTTCCTATAGACCATGTCTATTTTACTTCTGTCACTAAGAAGTCGACATCATGTATCCAAATTTGATGATTACCTACATAGTGTTTCCTGTAGAATTAATATTTTGGATCTATGGTTTAGGTGATAACCATTATTTCTGTTAATTCTGGTTGTACACACGGCAGTGGAGCCTTAGACATTGACTGCTGTATGTTTTTATGTGAATATATCAACCTAGATATCATGTATATATCAGTAATTTAATTGCCTACGACTGAGAAATCTACTCTATGTTTCTGACATAGAGATTATCTACAAAGTGTATATACCATTATTGATGATGATAGATTTGTGAAGTCAACACTTTATGTAAGGTTTCTAATGATCCAAATACATTGACAAGTTATGAAGATTCGATAAATTTTGTATTTAAGATTATTACAGCATTACCATTAAATAAATGTATTTATGACATGCTAGGGATAATAGATACGAAGTTCTATGAACTCGCCATGTTGGCATCTTTAATCCCCATGAATAATAGGCATTAACATAAGTTTCATCCCGTGAACTGTTGGAAGCATGTACTGAAACTCTATTAGGAGTAACTTCCACATCGGATCAAGCTTACATACGAGATCAAATGAATTGGTATCTTTTTAATGTTAAGAAACTATATGATGCTATAGAGATATTCAATAAGAGTATTTCATAGAGCAACTTTTATACATTTTGGACTTATTATTCAAATTGATGAAGAAAAGTCAACGCGCAAAAGAGAAACAATGGCAATTCTGAACCCAGATATGACAAGTAATTGTCATAATTAAGGTTTTGGTCTAGTATTTTTGCTTACTCATAAAGTTTCAATTTGATCTGTATCTAAAAGTTTAAGGATGACATAAAATAGAGGTTGGTTGTTTATCACTAGATCTTGTGGATCGTGTAACAACATTTCTCTTCTAAAATATGATAACCTCACAAAAATGGACAAAATGCTCATTGAATATATTCAGATAATTCAGTTTTGAGATTTCTAGTAATCTCAATGTTTATCCACATCATAATGTTCAATAAAAATTGTTGTAATATTTAATGTTGTTAAGACATGTTCATGGTATGTCTTATACTTATTTGATATTCAATAGTATGTCATACATTTTAATGTATTGGGTAAAATAATTTTAAATTCTTGTCATATGCATGGGCACCATTGTAATGGTGGATGAATGCCACAGAATCTATAATTAGGGCTATATAAAACATCTTAAGTTCTTCTAAATTGAAGATGCAATGTTTTGGCAATCATTATATATGAATTAATAGTTGGTTTGGTCGTACCACTATCATGCCCCCTATGGACAATGAGTGTAACTCATATCTTATTGAATTATAGAGATATCCACAAAATTTATTTCCTATAGAAACATACGTTGACTACAACAGATATAGCATATACATCAAACCCGTACAACATGTTGCAAATGAAATAATTTTTTAGACACCTGATTCGTTCCAAAACTTTGGTATGTTTCGACTTGTCCATCCCTATGAGATGCTGTGAAATTATTGGCAATGTTATTAGTTATATTTTTTCTTATTGTATGTGTACAATAAATGACATAGGGAGAATTATTTTAAAATCCTCTTACCCTAAAAATATGATCTAAATATCTAAGATTCCTAACACATTTTAAGAGAAGATATGTGTAATCCGATACAAATAATGTACAGATAGTTTATGTATTTTTCATTATTACAAATACATCTTTAAATTATCTTATTCGGGTTCAGTGTTGACACAAAACCATGAATACATGAATATGATGGCTCAAGTTGCGACGCCATTATCCTAAACATTATTGAATTCATGGCTTGTGCCTCCAATGATAACTGTATGGCTCCTAGAATTAATATCAAGATAATTAGAATCTTTGGATTAAGATCATAACATAACTAATATATTGCCCTCCATTCCCAACAAATGTGTTTGGGAGTCAGGTAGTGCTACACGCTGTGGCGGAACCGCCGATTTAATCCGGGCTAAGCACACCTGCCATCTCTGGCTTGCAGTGCGATTAGACCGAACTAAACCCGGTCGTCCGTCGAGAGTCATTCGACTCCCGATATTACCTTTTCCCAGAGGAACCGACATCATACACATCCGACTCACGATGGAGCCACAACAGAAACATCATCACAGGCAGTTAAATAGCATAAAAGTAGATTTATTTACAAACCAGCTTTTACATAAAATACCAGTCCAACATAATATTATACGGTAGCAAGTTTGAAAGGTTCTCGCAGCGGAAAATATAAGTTTAGGTCACCATGTTATCACCAAAAGTTTTGCATTGGAGGTACAACATCGAGCCCACCGATGTTGTCCTCGTGCCACTTAGTCACTTCATCCTACATGAGGGCATGCCCCGCCTCCAACACAGGTGCACACCATGAATTCCATACCCGCGCTCAAAATGTGGGGGCAAACCCTGAGTACTAATTACTCAGTAGGTCTTAATGGATTTTGGCTTACGGCTGACGCGAAGCAGCTTACTAACAAGTAGATCCTTAGCTTTTAGTTTTTAACAGCAACTTAATTAACATAAATAACAAGTTTCACTGTCTCTATGATTGCCAACATAGTAGTAAGTCTTTGCAAGATAACAACTCAGCTCAAACATGTAGTATTCCAAAAACCATGAGTATTAAGCACTGAGAGTTTAAGTAATTACTACGTTGCCCGACAGTGATATTGGCATTCCCACACCTGGTGGGCATCAGCGATTCGAATCGATTTTTAATTCCCGGGAATAACTATCATGCCAGGAGTATATGCTTACTAGCCAACGCGTTCCCACATATAGCCCCAATCTTAACCTGCCTCGTCCCAAGTTCGATTCACTCCCGCCTAGCCCCCGGGTTGTGCCCCCATGACGAGCCTGCCGACATCTCGGTCTCCCCGTCATGAGTACCAAGCTCCCCCGGGCCACCTTCCTCTCAACCAGCGGGTAGGAACGTGTCTCTGTGCTTCGGACGAGCCCAGGAAAGACTTTTCCGGTCCCATTCCCCGGATAAGCACTTTAGCAATGTTATGCCGATCAGCAGACGAACAGCGGACGGGCCTTAAACGACTCGGGCGGAGTCCGGGTGCGACATCATGATAAAGGAAATACTGAAATAAATCTCCGCCCGGTCTCTATTTAACTTCATGAGCAACAGTAATAAGTGATATGACTGTAAGTTTTTTGTAACTTTGAAAACACCTACGTGACGAGTACACACACTCGTGTCTACCCGTACCTAGCAATTTCTAGGCATACTCGTCCTACGAACTCTATGTATAGGTGCTAAGGCCAGGGCGGCCAGGAAGTCTAATGCAATTGGTTCCAAACAACTCCTAATGCATATGCGTAATCATCAAGTATAATTTATTTGCTGGGAGAGTATGGTCCTGCCTACCTTCTTCACTAGGGTCAGTAGATTCCTCCGGAGCGTAGTCTGGTTCCTGCTGCTGGCCCTCTGGTTCCTGGTGCAACTCCTCTTCGGGTTCCTCCGCGACGGTTTGGTTCGGCAGTGGTTCTTCGTTCGCGGACTCTATATGCATGACATGATGCGAGTAGAACATATATTAGTGCAATGCGTGCTTTATGATGTGAGCGTAATGCAGTAAATCAGTGAATTTATGATTCATGGTATAGGGTTATGCATATTGAGGCGAAAATTGTTCCGTACTAAGAAATCGTACAAGCCATCATCTATGACAGCTTTGCTTGTCACATAAAATAACGTGGTGTGTGACTGAGTTGCATCGATTTATGCGAAAAGATCGATGTCTACTACCATCTAGAACTCTTTTATGCTATAAGGAGCACAAAAAACTAGGTATAACCATTTAGAACCTAATTTTTATATAAACAATATTTCTTCATTTATTTCCATGCTAAAAACACATGTAGGGGCAAAATGGTAATTAGCAGTGGACATTTGACCTACCAAAATTTTCATAGAGCCTACACAGAATAAAAAGGTCTCTGCCCAAATTTCACAATTTTTAGAGTTCATTTTAACCATATTTTCTATTTATCGAGGTTTTTCATGCTTGCACAAAAACAGGGGCAAAACTGTCTTTTCCTATTCAACCATCATACCCATTCTGTAGATCTATTTATAAGGAGCACAATGCAACTGATTTGGTATTTTTCTGATTTTTATTGAATTTTCTAGGATTTTTCAAAGATTTCTGTCGAAATAAACAATTTAAAATGAAATTCAACAGAACCAGGGGCTAGATTGTGATTATTTCAAAACCCCAGGGACTAGTACGCAAGATCTACAAGACATAGCGTACAGCGCGGTGGACTGATTCGTAAATAATGGAAAACGCAGGGGCCGGATCTGAAATTTGCCCGGCCCCCTTCTTCTTCCTCGCGCCGGCCGCGGCCGCGCGGGAGGGCGCGCGCGCGCCGGCGAGCCGGGGCTCGCCACGGCCGCGACACGAGTTGGAGAAGGTGTTCCCCGTACGGGGCTTCTACCTTGGGGAGGTGGTGACGGCGGAGACGGCGTGGACGAGGCGGGCGACGGAGATGAACCGAGGGTGAACCGGCGCGACGCGACGTCGAGGCGAGGTCGAACCTCAGCGTCCGGGCGGGGAACGGCGACGAGGTCTAGGGCGCGAGGTGCGCGGGAGCGAGGCGAAGGTCGCGGGGTAGGTGGGGAGGCACGGGGAGCGACGGAAGGGGCGGAGCGAGCTCGAGCTCGAAGCTCGCCGTCAATGGCGGCGCGAACTGGCGCGGTCGGGGAGAAGCGGAGAGGCCGAGCGGAGGGAGCCTAGGCACGCGAATGGGGTCAGGGAAAGAGGCCGGCCCTCGCCTTCGCCTTGGAGGCGCGCCTTGCGCGCGCTGTCCGCGCGCGGCAGGGGCGCGTGGCCGCGGCGGCCGGGAAGGCCGGCGCGTGGCCACGGCCGCTCGGCGCGCAGCGCCGCCTGGGCGCGCGCGGGCGGCGAGAGAGGGGGAAGGCGCGTGGGTGAACCCGGTCTATGGACCGGTGGGACTGACAGGTGGGACCAAGGACGGAAACAAAGATCAGGGTGCATGGACTGGGTGCACGGAGCGAGGGGCCGGGGATCGACCCATGCGCTGGCGCGGGCGGGGCTGACAGGTGGGTCCCGCCTGTCATACAGACGAGAAAATAAAAGAAAAACGAAAAAAGATAAACCCCCTTTGACCAGCTGATTAGGTTTCTGAATTTTGCAAATTTGACCAACTTAGGAGCCGAATTTGAAAAAGTCCCAATTGAATGAAATATTGTACTTTTTGAAATCTACAACTTTGTCAAAAGGACCTATACCAGATTCCAAATTTAAAATGATTTAAATTTGAAAATAACTTGCTGACTCCTGTTTGACCAATTAAAACCCCCAACTTGAAAATTATAAAAGTCCATTTTAGGTGCATTTTCATGAAAGGTGAACTATACCAAAGTTGCATAGAATCTCATGATCTACAACTTTGGTATTCATGACATGGCAAGATTTTGAATTTTGTTTCACAAAATTTTGAATTTACCAAACAGGGCTGAATTTGGCAAAATCACATTTTCACATAAAATGACCCAAAACTAGATTTCAACATCCATGCATGCCAAAACACAAAATACCAAAGTCATTCCTTATAGGATTATCTACAAGTTTGGTATGTAAGGTTTTATAAAAATCACAATTGTATTAAAGTTATATCCAGAATACAAACACAGCTTTTTCTGAAAACTAGGTTTAGTTGCTCAATTGACCTAGTTTATGCATGCTTTTCAAGATAAAAGGCCTCTGAAAAGATATCATTATGCTAATGTTTTTAGTGCAAAGCATTTGAGATGCCTAGGGCATCACAACCCACCCCCCTTAAAGAAATCTCGTCCCGAGATTTTTGAAGTGTCGTGGGTGGTTAGACTGGTTGTAGTTAGTGTTGGGTGTACGTATTGAGTTTAGACCCAGAAGCTAAGCTGTTATAACGTACCGAGTTGAGGTGGATGGCAGAAAACCAGGGTACTTAGTGTGTAGGTATTCTTCTTGCTCCCATGTGGCTTCTTCTTCGGAATGATTACTCCATTGAACTTTGTAAAAGTTGATTGTTTTCCGACGGGTTGATCTTTGCTTTTGATCGAGGATTTTTATGGGACGCTCTTCGTATGTGAGATCTGGTTCAATCTAAATTTGAGAGGTATCTACCACTTTCTCCGGTACTCTTAAACACTTCTTTAGTTGTGAGACATGAAACACATCATGAACTGCAGCCAGATGTGGTGGTAGTTCTAACCGATAAGCGACGGCTCCGCACTTTTCAATGATCTTGAATGGACCGACGTACCTTGGTGCTAACTTTCCTTTCACCCCAAACCGTTGTACCCCTTTCATTGGAGATACTTTGAGATACACATGATCCCCCTCATCAAAGACTAATGGCCTCCTCCTTTTATCCGAGTAACTTTTCTGTCTGGATTGTGCTCTTTTGAGATGGTGGTGTATGAGTTTCACTTGTTCTTCGGCTTTTACCACTAAATCAGGGCCAAAGGTAACACGTTCACCTGGTTCGGACCAGTTTAGTGGTGTTCTGCATCTCCTACCATAAAGAGCTTCGAAAGGAGCCATTTCTAAGCTCTTTTGGTAGCTATTGTTGTAAGCAAACTCTGCCAAGGGTAGACACTCATCCCACTTGGTGGAGTAAGTTAGTGCACAGGCCCTTAACATGTCCTCTAGGATTTGATTTATTCTTTCTACTTGACCACTGGTTTGAGGGTGATACGCTGAACTTCGAATCACAGTGGTTCCGAGAGCGGATTGTAAATGTTCCCAAAAGCGGGACACAAATATCGAACCTCGATCGGAAGTGATGGTCTTGGGTACCCCATGTAGGGAAATAACTCGTGCAATATATAGCTCTGCATAGGTGGCGGCAGTATAATGAGTCTTGACGGGTAAGAAGTGTGCCGACTTGGTGAGCCGATCGACAATTACCCATATGGAATCATATCCTTTTTGGGTACGAGGCAAACCCACCACAAAATCCATGTGTATATCCTCCCATTTCCATGCTGGAATATCCAGCGGCTGAAGCATTCCAGCGGATTTTAAGTGATCAGCTTTTACTTTCTTGCACACGTCGCACTCAGACACATACTTGGCGATTTCTCGTTTCATACGGGTCCACCA
Organism: Paspalum vaginatum; assembly: GCA_030272315.1. Classification (NCBI taxonomy): domain Eukaryota; kingdom Viridiplantae; phylum Streptophyta; class Magnoliopsida; order Poales; family Poaceae; genus Paspalum; species Paspalum vaginatum. The sequence goes on along the minus strand of CM059020.1, from coordinate 30,289,537 downwards.
AAACTTTTGCTTCAAATCTTGGTACATCTTATTGCTGCCTGGATGTATCGTGAGTATTGAAGTGTGCGCTTCGTCCAGTATCTTCTTTCTCAACTCCATGTCCTTGGGTACCACTAGGCGATTCTTGAACCACAGGACGCCTTGGTCATCAAGCGTGAAACACGCCTTCTTCTCTTCGCTAATACCTTCACGGATATGTGCCATACCCTTATCTTGCTTCTGAGCTTCTATGACTTGTGCCTTGATTGTGGGCTCAATAATGATACTATAGAGTTCTGCAGGCTGTCCTGGAGGTGTTTCAATGTCACTCATTTCACAGCAGATTACTCTTGCTGTAGGTCGGACCTCTATCACATTGCAATGAGCTTTTCGGCTTAGTGCATCTGCTACCACATTGGCCTTGCCTGGGTGGTAGTGTATCTCCAGATCATAATCTTTTATCAACTCTAACCATTGCCTCTGCCTCATATTGATTTCGGGTTGGGTGAAAATATATTTGAGACTCTTATGGTCAGTGTAGATGTGACATGTGTTGCCTAACAGATAGTGTCTCCATATTTTTAGTGCATGAACGACTGCAGCCAACTCAAGGTCATGTGTTGGGTAGTTGGCTTCATGTTTCCTCAGTTGGCGGGAGGCATAAGCAATTACTCTTCCTTCTTGCATCAAGACACAACCAAGTCCATTACCGGAGGCATCACAGTACACCTCAAAAGGCTTGGTAATATCTGGTTGAGCTAGCACTGGTGCTGAGGTTAACAATTTCTTCAAAGTTTGGAAAGCTTCTTCACATTTCGGATTCCAAAGGAACTTGGCATTTTTCTTGGTCAAAGAGGTCATAGGTTTTGCAATTTTGGAGAAATCTTTGATAAAGCGGCGGTAGTAGCCCGCTAAACCAAGAAAACTCCGGATTTCAGTCACGGTCTCTGGTTGTTTCCAATTTAGCACATCTTCTACTTTGTTAGGGTCAACTGCGACTCCCTTTTCAGATAGTACGTGACCCAAGAAACTCACTTCTTTCAGCCAGAATGCACACTTGCTAAACTTGGCATAAAGCTTATGCTCTCTGAGCCGAGTGAGCACGACCCTCAAATGTTCTTCATGTTCTTTTTCATTTTTGGAGTAGATTAGTATGTCATCTATGAATACCACCACGAACTTATCGAGTTCATTCATGAACACCGAGTTCATCATATACATGAAGAAAGCCGGTGCGTTGGTTAACCCAAATGACATGACCAAATACTCATATAAACCATATCTGGTAGAGAATGCTGTCTTGGGTACGTCCTCTTCTCTAATCTTCATCTGATAGTAGCCAGACCTTAGGTCAATTTTAGAAAAGACCTTAGCCCCGGCTAACTGATCAAATAGAATGTCGATGTGTGGCAGTGGGTATTTGTTTTTGACGGTCACTGCATTCAGTGGCCGATAGTCAACGCACAATCTTTTCCCACCATGATCCTTTTTCTCAACAAAGAGAGCTGGACAACCCCACGGTGATGAACTAGGCCTAATGAACCCTTTGTCTAATTGTTCTTGTAGCTGTACTTTCAATTCCTTCAAATCATCAGGTGGCATCCTGTATGGTCTTTTTGACACAGGTGCCGTACCTGGAACGAGCTCAATGACAAATTCTACATCCCGTTTTGGTGGTAGTCCCGGAAGTTCTTCTGGAAATACGTCCGGGAATTCACACACTACTGGTATCTTTTTAACCTCTTGTAGTTCAGTCGCATTGACCGTGGGGGTCATGTGTTTTTGGTTTGGCATGTGTATCTGTATAGCCTTACCACTTACGCCTGACTTTAATTGTATTGTCCTGCTGCTAACATCCAGGACTGCATCGTGTTCTTTCATCCAATTCATACCTAAAATAATATCAATCCCCTGGTGTGGTAGTACCACGGGGTTGATGATAAAATTTTCTGTGCCAATGCTCAGCTTAAGCTGTCTAACCCCCAAACTGGTTTCAATAGGTGATCCCGGTGCTGTAATTTGATAATTTTCTTTCAACTTGTACATTTTTATCCCATGCCTCAATGCATATGTTTTACTGATAAAAGTATGTGTGGCCCCAGAATCAAATAACACGACGGTCGGTTGTCCGTTGATTATGAACGTACCAGCAAGCACCGGTTCTCCGGCGGAAATCTGATCCATGTGCACATAGTGCACGCGACCCATCTTGGGCATGGGTCCCTTCGGCTTGCTCTGTTGACTTCCACCAGCTGGGGTAGGACCCTGTATCTTACGGGGTGCCCTACAGTCACGACTGAAGTGACCTATTTTGCCACAATTGAAGCATGGAGCACCCGGCCCCGGGACGATGGGAGCACGGGGAGCTGACAACTGTGCGGGTGCTCGATAGATGGGGTACTGTTGCGGCGGTGCTGCCCGATGAATCCACCTTGGTTGGTTGGGTCGGACCACATAGCGAGACTGCTGAAAATTTTGCTGTTGAGGTTTGTATGCGGTCTTCTGCTTCTGTGAAGGGCCAGTCGTTGAGGTGTTGGCTATCCTTTTGCGCTTCTGATCCTCATTAGCAGCACGGAGACGATTCTCCATGTCGAGAGCAGTGTCTACCAGTTCAGTGAAGCTCTGATAACGCTGTGCCAAGTGAGTCCGGAGGGTAGGGTCAAGGCCCTCGAGGAGTCTCTCGGCCCGTTCCGGCTCAGTAGCAACATCTCTCGGAGCATACTGTGAGAGGTGGATAAAGATCTGCACATATTGCATGACGGTCCTGCTACCCTGCTTGAGGTCTCGGAACTCACGTCGCTTTTGTTCCATCAAACTTGCCGGGATATAGTGGGCCCGGAAAGCCTGACGGAACTCCTCCCATGTGGGCTCGTGGCCCTCTTCCTGCATGGCGAGGAAAGTGGCGTACCACGCTCCCGCAGGCCCATGAAGAAGCTGAGCAGCAAATCGAGCCTTCTCTCGCTCATTGATCCCTGGCAGAAGGGTAAACTTGGACTGGACAGTGCGAAGCCAGTCGTCTGCCGCCAGTGGCTCTGGGCAGTTGGTGAAAACAGGGGGTCGCAGCCCCTCGAAATCCTGGTAAGTAATGCCACGTGGCCTGTACTCCCGCGGCTGTTGTTGCCCACGGACTTGACGGTCTTCTGCTAATAACCGAATCAGCTCAGCTTGTTGGACCACCAAAGTGGCCAGCTCCGGCGGGGGTGGAGCGCCTTGCGCTGACTGCCCTGATGACTGCCCCGTGCGAGTGTTCACCATCTGCAAAATGGAATCATATGGGTTCAGCCCAATAACCCATGTGCAGAAATACGGTGACAGCAAGATCATAGGACTATAGGCAATTTGTGAGCACAGGTAAACTTGTAACAAAGCAGTTAGACTTTATCTCTCAAGGCCAAGCTTAACGACATCGCATCATTCGCATCATCCACGCGCACTCAACAGTTACTGCAACCATACTTATAGAGTCTTAATAAACTAAAGGTTTACTTAGTACACACATGGGCCATCTCATCCATCACCTCGGAACACTAACTTCAGGTTCTACATCGGGTTACAGGACGTACATAAGTGAGTTCTCTCGACCTCACCATTGTTTAGTACAGTCATGGCAAACTGCACGGAGCGATATGGTACAAAACATCGCTCACAACGTGCACCATCTACAAAAAGCTTCTCCACACAGTGCCATTGCCAAACTCTCTAACGCCCGTTACTCGTGTCAGACACCATGCTGCCCTCATCCTCCACCACAGGGGCAACTGAAGGGTCTGGCTCGTACTGCGCCAGGCGCTGCTGTGCCTCGGCCAACTCTGCCTCCAGCTCCTCAATACGGTCCTGAGCATACATGTGCTGGTCACGGTAGTGAGCGACACGGTCCTCGGCACGGAGGTACATCCCGTGTACGCTGTGAGCAAACTGCATGGTCGCAGCATAGGGCCTGGTGTCAATCCGCTCCTCCAGCATGTTGTGACGACGGAGCCACTCGTCGTCGTAGCCATCGGTGGGAAGGTAGCGCAGCACTGACATCCCTGCTGCACCCGAGGAGCTGAGTGAAGTGATGGCTGCTAGGGTGACCTTGTCGTAAGCGTCCTCCTCATTGGCCCCGTAGACGGTGAGCGTCTGCCGGACCGCGGTGTGGCTCGAAGGAAGGACAACACTGGCCATGCAGTGTCCCTCCGCGTGCACCGTCTGCACTGAGAAGAAAGGGCACGGCCTGCGCCTCATCTCACGCAGAGCCCGACAAAGGATCTGCGCAAGGCCGTTCTCCTCACGGCAACGGGTGTGAACCATCCCATTCTCAAGCTGAGGAGGGGTGTGGGTCACTGGTGGGAGGGGAGCAGCCCTTCCCTCCTGTATGCGAAGTCCCCTCGCACTGGTGGCTTTGCGGGCGGTTTGCTTGGTCCTGGCCATCTGTTTTTAAAAGAGATTTTAATCAGTGATAGGCATAGGTTGCATATAAGTTTAATGGTTAAGTGGGTGATGGATGCGGAAAACATCATTGGACTTTCCTTTTACTTATTTGTCTTTTAGCGATAAACCCCTAAGTATGAACAAGTAAAAGCAAACATGATGCATGACTCGTCCTATCCGTTCTCACATCACACACCTTATGTATAATGTATATATCTAACGAGTATCCGGTGACATATATGCACGGCACTCTCTAATGCAACTAGTCGTTCTCTATTCGTTCTTAATTTCGCACGTGGTTAGTGTACCTGCAGAAAAATGCATGCTCATACCATCATCATTACCATGACCAATCATTACCACTCTAACCCTAGAAGTGGCACCCACGAATTTCTTTAGGCTACGTCTGGTGGACGACGTAGTGGCGCCATTTCTCCCAACACACCCAGTCTTCCTCCAGTACTGGGGAATTGCTGGGGAGAGAAACGGTGGCCAACAAGATCTAGCTATAATTTTTGGTTGAAGGAGAAGTGGTCACGAAACACTCCAATAGCGTGACCACCCCCTTTAAAGAGTTCTGCCCTATCAGCATGAATGCAGGGTTCGCAACAGTCCGCAAATCCCAATAGCACTCCACCAGTACTGGGGATGGCTATGGCCGAAATGTTGCTTCCCAAAGCGCCGAATATGCACATGAGTTCTATCTAGGTCAGAATGTTAGCGATGTCACCTGGTATTTCACTAACATCCTTAATAGGGGCATATCGATACTCTCACTTTTTCCAAATACTTCGAAAAGGGTTTTCGCAAATAGGTTTGCAAATCAAAACTGGATGATATGTCTGTTGTCTGTGTATGATCGGCTCTGATACCAGCTGTGGCGGAACCGCCGATTTAATCCGGGCTAAGCACACCTGCCATCTCTGGCTTGCAGTGCGATTAGACCGAACTAAACCCGGTCGTCCGTCGAGAGTCATTCGACTCCCGATATTACCTTTTCCCAGAGGAACCGACATCATACACATCCGACTCACGATGGAGCCACAACAGAAACATCATCACAGGCAGTTAAATAGCATAAAAGTAGATTTATTTACAAACCAGCTTTTACATAAAATACCAGTCCAACATAATATTATACGGTAGCAAGTTTGAAAGGTTCTCGCAGCGGAAAATATAAGTTTAGGTCACCATGTTATCACCAAAAGTTTTGCATTGGAGGTACAACATCGAGCCCACCGATGTTGTCCTCGTGCCACTTAGTCACTTCATCCTACATGAGGGCATGCCCCGCCTCCAACACAGGTGCACACCATGAATTCCATACCCGCGCTCAAAATGTGGGGGCAAACCCTGAGTACTAATTACTCAGTAGGTCTTAATGGATTTTGGCTTACGGCTGACGCGAAGCAGCTTACTAACAAGTAGATCCTTAGCTTTTAGTTTTTAACAGCAACTTAATTAACATAAATAACAAGTTTCACTGTCTCTATGATTGCCAACATAGTAGTAAGTCTTTGCAAGATAACAACTCAGCTCAAACATGTAGTATTCCAAAAACCATGAGTATTAAGCACTGAGAGTTTAAGTAATTACTACGTTGCCCGACAGTGATATTGGCATTCCCACACCTGGTGGGCATCAGCGATTCGAATCGATTTTTAATTCCCGGGAATAACTATCATGCCAGGGGTATATGCTTACTAGCCATCGCGTTCCCACATATAGCCCCAATCTTAACCTGCCTCGTCCCAAGTTCGATTCACTCCCGCCTAGCCCCCGGGTTGTGCCCCCATGACGAGCCTACCGACATCTCGGTCTCCCCGTCATGAGTACCAAGCTCCCCCGAGCCACCTTCCTCTCAACCAGCGGGTAGGAACGTGTCTCTGTGCTTCGGACGAGCCCAGGAAAGACTTTTCCGGTCCCATTCCCCGGATAAGCACTTTAGCAATGTTATGCCGATCAGCAGACGAACAGCGGACGGGCCTTAAACGACTCGGAAGGAGTCCGGGTGCGACATCATGATAAAGGAAATACTGAAATAAATCTCCGCCCGGTCTCTATTTAACTTCATGAGCAACAGTAATAAGTGATATGACTGTAAGTTTTTTGTAACTTTGAAAACACCTACGTGACGAGTACACACACTCGTGTCTACCCGTACCTAGCAATTTCTAGGCATACTCGTCCTACGAACTCTATGTATAGGTGCTAAGGCCAGGGCGGCCAGGAAGTCTAATGCAATTGGTTCCAAACAACTCCTAATGCATATGCGTAATCATCAAGTATAATTTATTTGCTGGGAGAGTATGGTCCTGCCTACCTTCTTCACTAGGGTCAGTAGATTCCTCCGGAGCGTAGTCTGGTTCCTGCTGCTGGCCCTCTGGTTCCTGGTGCAACTCCTCTTCGGGTTCCTCCGCGACGGTTTGGTTCGGCAGTGGTTCTTTGTTCGCGGACTCTATATGCATGACATGATGCGAGTAGAACATATATTAGTGCAATGCGTGCTTTATGATGTGAGCGTAATGCAGTAAATCAGTGAATTTATGATTCATGGTATAGGGTTATGCATATTGAGGCGAAAATTGTTCCGTACTAAGAAATCGTACAAGCCATCATCTATGACAGCTTTGCTTGTCACATAAAATAACGTGGTGTGTGACTGAGTTGCATCGATTTATGTGAAAAGATCGATGTCTACTACCATCTAGAACTCTTTTATGCTATAAGGAGCACAAAAAACTAGGTATAACCATTTAGAACCTAATTTTTATATAAACAATATTTCTTCATTTATTTCCATGCTAAAAACACATGTAGGGGCAAAATGGTAATTAGCAGTGGACATTTGAGCTACCAAAATTTTCATAGAGCCTACACAGAATAAAAAGGTCTCTGCCCAAATTTCACAATTTTTGGAGTTCATTTTAACCATATTTTCTATTTATCGAGGTTTTTCATGCTTGCACAAAAACAGGGGCAAAACTGTCTTTTCCTATTCAACCATCATACCCATTCTGTAGATCTATTTATAAGGAGCACAATGCAACTGATTTGGTATTTTTCTGATTTTTATTGAATTTTCTAGGATTTTTCAAAGATTTCTGTCGAAATAAACAATTTAAAATGAAATTCAACAGAACCAGGGGCTAGATTGTGATTATTTCAAAACCCCAGGGACTAGTACGCAAGATCTACAAGACTCAGCGTACAGCGCGGTGGACTGATTCGTAAATAATGGAAAACGCAGGGGCCGGATCTGAAATTTGCCCGGCCCCCTTCTTCTTCCTCGCGCCGGCCGCGGCCGCGCGGGAGGGCGCGCGCGCGCCGGCGAGCCGGGGCTCGCCACGGCCGCGACACGAGTTGGAGAAGGTGTTCCCCGTACGGGGCTTCTACCTTGGGGAGGCGGTGACGGCGGAGACGGCGTGGACGAGGCGGGCGACGGAGATGAACCGAGGGTGAACCGGCGCGACGCGACGTCGAGGCGAGGTCGAACCTCGGCGTCCGGGCGGGGAACGGCGACGAGGTCTAGGGCGCGAGGTGCGCGGGAGCGAGGCGAAGGTCGCGGGGTACGTGGGGAGGCACGGGGAGCGACGGAAGGGGCGGAGCGAGCTCGAGCTCGAAGCTCGCCGTCAATGGCGGCGCGAACTGGCGCGGTCGGGGAGAAGCGGAGAGGCCGAGCGGAGGGAGCCTAGGCACGCGAATGGGGTCGGGGAAAGAGGCCGGCCCTCGCCTTCGCCTTGGAGGCGCGCCTTGCGCGCGCGGTCCGCGCGCGGCAGGGGCGCGTGGCCGCGGCGGCCGGGAAGGCCGGCGCGTGGCCACGGCCGCTCGGCACGCAGCGCCGCGTGGGCGCGCGCGGGCGGCGAGAGAGGGGGAAGGCGCGTGGGTGAACCCGGTCTATGGACCGGTGGGACTGACAGGTGGGACCAAGGACGGAAACAAAGATCAGGGTGCATGGACTGGGTGCACAGAGCGAGGGGCCGGGGATCGACCCATGCGCTGGCGCGGGCGGGGCTGACAGGTGGGTCCCGCCTGTCATACAGACGAGAAAATAAAAGAAAAACGAAAAAAGATAAACCCCCTTTGACCAGCTGATTAGGTTTTTGAATTTTGCAAATTTGACCAATTTAGGAGCCGAATTTGAAAAAGTCCCAATTGAATGAAATATTGTACTTTTTGAAATCTACAACTTTGTCAAAAGGACCTATACCAGATTCCAAATTTAAAATGATTTAAATTTGAAAATAACTTGCTGACTCCTGTTTGACCAATTAAAACCCCCAACTTGAAAATTATAAAAGTCCATTTTAGGTGCATTTTCATGAAAGGTGAACTATACCAAAGTTGCATAGAATCTCATGATCTACAACTTTGGTATTCATGACATGGCAAGATTTTGAATTTTGTTTCACAAAATTTTGAATTTACCAAACAGGGCTGAATTTGGCAAAATCACATTTTCACATAAAATGACCCAAAACTAGATTTCAACATCCATGCATGCCAAAACACAAAATACCAAAGTCATTCCTTATAGGATTACCTACAAGTTTGGTATGTAAGGTTTTATAAAAATCACAATTGTATTAAAGTTATATCCAGAATACAAACACAGCTTTTTCTGAAAACTAGGTTTAGTTGCTCAATTGACCTAGTTTATGCATGCTTTTCAAGATAAAAGGCCTCTGAAAAGATATCATTATGCTAATGTTTTTAGTGCAAAGCATTTGAGATGCCTAGGGCATCACACACGCTCCTGACTTGTGTGATTAAACTGCAAATTTCCTTTTGAAATAACGTAATCCTACTATATTTCTCAATTTGAGTAAACTCGGGTTTGTTATGTATACAACCTGATCTCACAACTTTAACGTATATTTATGGGTCCTCTCAGAAATAAAGATCTTTCAGAGACTAAAGTCTCCGTCAATCACTTAATATTTGAATGCTCCTGGTGAAGATCTATATACAGCCCGTATGTTGTAAATGAGCATTTTCCAGACATTAGGGGGAGAACTATGCACCAACATAATGCTAGAAAATTAACTAAAATTATCTCAAGCTCGGGATTACGTATTCTGAACTTTGCATTTAGAAAATTATGGTTTGCAAAACATTGCAAACTAATCTTTGATATGCATTTACTTATTACAAGGACATAATGAAGTCTTTTATTCCAGTTAGAAATATGCATGAAAGAGTGGAGGTACCAAATAAAACTGCTCTGGCTCCCGTCACTGCTAAGAGGGGGAGAAGAAGGCATCTCAGTGAGAGCTAATGGACCAGCTTCATTGCTTCTAGAGTGATGAGTGATTGTCAACAGAGGCCAAAGACCCAGAAAAACTTGGGCACAAGACCTCCGATGGACAGGAGGCCCTCCAATGGACAGGAGATAGATAGAAGCCCTCCGAAGGACCAGAGGCATACTCGATGTCGGTCGGCCATGTGAGTTCAGTACACGGAGAAGCGGCACGGCAACGGCAGGAGTAAGACCTCCGAAGGACTGCGAGGCGACACAGATGGACAGGGGATGCCGGGTGCCAAAGTGGTGCTCCAACCCGAGTACATGGCGCGAAGACGTGCGAGCGCGATGGTGGATTCACTCAAATCCGCCACCCTACCACTAAGTTACCAGACTTGGTGAATGGACTCATTCTCGCCGAGATAGAGTGGAGTAGACCGTTCCAGGCCCAGGAAGGAAACCCTAAAGTTTTCCGGTTTCTGACTTCAAAACCGGGGGTCGATCGGCAGATTTGGACTACTGGCCACGTGAACGTCATCTGGGAGTTAGCGTGCATACGTAGAAGATCACGACTCCATCATGGTTGTCCATCCCCGAGAAAGTCGAGTCTTTTCCAGTTTGGCCCCCACGGGTGTTTATGTAATATAGGCGTTTTAGTGTAAATTGTGTCCGTTAGGCTTGGGTTATATATACCTAAGTGTCTGGTCATTTAGTTGACTCTTCTGCCTCTAGAAACCCTAGGCTTAGTTTCCAACCAGCCAGATTAAATCAGGTACTTAGCTTATGATTTGACAGTCCCTTAGACTAGTACTTTGCATTAGTCAGAGGATGAAGGGTGGTAGGCTGTGAGGAACCTTGTAAGCACTGATTTCCACTTCTAATCAAGGCAAGATTCATCCCCAATTCGTGCTCACGTGTGCAGCCATCTCCTCCGCTCTTTTTCTAGCTGGATTTTGGATGAAACTCAAAGGCTTTTAGTGATTTGCTTTGCCCACGAGTTAATTCTGTTCTTTTGGTTCTTTTGGACTTGCAAGGACGTGGAGAATATGTCTTAAAATATCTCTATCCTGCTGGATTTCCACAAGCAAGTCAATCTTGAGTTTTCCCCTTTCTTGCCCAAATTTTTCCCTCTTCACGAGATCTGCAATTTCTGTTAATCCATTGATCTTTTTCAGTAGATCATTTGGGAATAGCTTTGGATTAGTACTAGGATAGCCTGTGGATAATTTCGTGAAGATCTGAGAAGATTGCTCAAGTTTAAGCTTTGCAAACTCAAAATCTGAGGTTGTTTTCTAGGCACACCGGACAGTCCAATGCAACTTCACCGGATAGTCCGGTGGACCTAACAGTCTCCAAATGGGTTGAATTTTTAGTATGTTGTTCCCCACGTTTTCATAAGCCTGTGGTTAAAATTTTATGATTTTTGGAGCCCGTTTGTCTAGGTTTGGGCAATTTTCTTTGCAACCCAGTCTGCCTGAAATGTGGCTGTCAGACTATCCGATGGAGGGTGTCAGATAGTCCAGTGGTGGCAGTGATTTTGCCTCCAAATCTGGTTTTAGTTGCTCCTAAGATCTGAGGCTTGTTTGAGGTGGTTTTGGGGGTGCCTAGGATCGTTCGTAAGGTCTTTAGCACTTCATTTGCTAAGAGATATTGGTGATCACTAGGCGGGTTCTTTTTGGTTGGTTTGTGTTCGTTTGTTTTCGTGCTTTTGCCTCAACCTCGCTTTGGTGGTTCACGTTGTATGCCTATACTCTCTGCTTGCTGTGTATCAGTGAGGCACATCTAGGTGCGTTAAGTGGCTGGCGAGACACTTCGGCATGAGTCGTTGCTTCGCTTGGCTTGCGGTCATTTTGATCGTTGAGTTGAGTGCTTCCGCTTGCTTGGTGCATATCCTTTCAGTGGACGGCAGTCCTCCAATTCACCCCCTCTGGTCGCACGTCTCGATCCTACACTCAGCAGGATTAATCTGCTTTAAGGAAGAAAAAGACAATGAATGCACACTACAAGAAAATAGTAATTTTTGGTGGGCCTAACTAATTTCGTCAATTTACCCACGGAATTATTTAGATTATTTTCGTCAGCTCCGGAAACCGACGAATGTAATCATATTTTCATCGGCCAAGTGTAAAAACCGACGAATATACGTGTAAATTCGTCGACCTGAAGTTTGGCCCACGAAATTACGTGGATTAGGCCCAACAAAACCCTCTCACCGGCCTCTCGTCGAGTCCTAACCCTAGCGCCCCCGCTCCTCACCCCCACCCAAACCCTCGCGCGTGGCCCTTCCAATCCCGCACCTCCGCTCAAACCCTCGTCCTCCCAATCCAGCCCTTGCACCCCGCCCAAATCCTGCGCCGCCCGCACCTGTGCCCCTCCCCCGTCAAATTGTCCCTCGCACACCCAATCCCTCTCACACCGCCGGCCAAATCCTCTGTGCCACCGCTACCCAAATCCCCTGCGCCACCCCCCGTTGCGAATCTGCGAGGAGGAGGCGGAGGCCTGGCCCCGCGTGTCCATCGGCACATAGGAGGCAGAGGCCCAGCCCCATGCGGCCATCGGAGGTGGAGGCCTGGCCCTGCTTAGGGGACGGTGCGTCGGAGGCGGAGGACCAGCTAGGGTGTGCGGCGGCGAATCATGCCACGTGCGCACCTTGGTCATCTCTGGCCGGTGAGGCCATTCGCCGGCGTCGGACAACAGCTACAAGCTCATGCCGCTAGCCGCCGACGCCTTGAGGTCAGTGAGTATTAGGGTAGATTAGGGTTAGGGTGCCAGGAAATTTGGGGAAAACAATTTAGGGTTTCAATTTCCCAAATTCGCCCGTTAATTTCCAAGTTGCACAAGGTAATTGCACGAAATTGATTGAATCTAAGACTCAAAGCAGTAAAACCTAATGTTGTTTCTTTTTGTCAGATGCTTATTAGGCTTAACTGGAACTAATTTAGGGCAAGGTTAGCCCTAATTTGTGTTCTGATGAGCTAGGATTAGTGCTAAGCCGATCTCATGGCTCAATACTTGTCCTTTAATTGCACTGTTAGCCATGAAACAGATCTGTTCTAATGATCTTGACTTAACGGTAGCATCAAATTGGGTACTGTTTGTGCATGAGTTAGATCTAATTTGCTATTGTCTTATGCAACCAGATCCAATTTCGCAGTACTTAGTATTTAGCAGATTAATGCTTGGACTTAAGCATGCAGTAAACAGATCCAATATTAAATTAAATCGGCATGTACTAATGTTAAGACATGCACAGCAGATCCAAAATGTAGTCTAATCTTAACTTAGGCATGCAACAATGAATCTGCCATATAACTTAATTGTCATATAAACAGGATAGCCCATCTGATTTGGCATCTTACAGGCTGGATGACCATGGCTAGCGCATGGCCGAGCTGCACGGAGCCCTTCATGCTCTGATCTGCTCAAGGTACGACCTCCTGTCTGACAACTGAGATCAAACTGCCTGCACCATCCATCGATGGCTACATTCTCCTAGATAGGTATAAGCTAAATTAAGGTTGATTTTGTAGGAAAATTCACCTGGCACATTTCAAGGACAAAGCTCACTTGGTAGTTGGGTATTATGGCAAAATAAACAGTTACACCAATCAAAACAGCAGAGTAAAAATGTATATAGGTTCATACAAGCATGGTTTTCTTATATTTTCATTAAAAACCTTCTCATGTTGCTGCAGACGCTGGCAGAGGAAGCTCTCTCCCAGGGCCTGGAGCAACTGCATCAGTCACTAGATGAAAGCATGGCCGATGGATCAACATGAGCTCCATGGCTCAATCTATGTCACTACAAGAGGGCTAATATGGTACTCCTCGTTTCACTCAACTTTGTAGATTAACAGGTGGTAAAAAAATTGCTGTAGCAATTCACTTGGACTTGTGCATCTGGTCACACCTGCACTATATTAGACCTCGTCAGTACCACATTGTGATCTGTTATCTAATACCAAAGCATCAACATTTTATTGATGTTTGATGTGTCCCCATAGTAGAAAGAAATGACTTGTCGACTAACCATGTAACAATATGCTTTTGAAATGCATCTGATTAAGTATAAAGATAACGAGAACTCTATTGGTCAGTACCAATTACTACTTGAATTAATAGAGATACTTGTATCTCATTCTGTTATTATGTATGTTGCGTCTTTGTAATTTTCGATCTGATACTTGCTAACCAAGTAGTCTGCTTTGTGCCATACAGGAGTGCTTGAGATTCTGTCTATAAAACTTTTGTGTTAACAGATCTAATAGCATATGGTCCTTTCTTAATTAATTCGAGTTATACTTACTGATAAAAGGGGTGGCTGTCTCGCTCATCATGTGCTGCAAGTACTATATGAAGGACAGAAAAGCAATTGATGGTGCAATGCTCGCAGACAAGCACAACACCGAGTTTACTGCTGTTCAGCGCCCAGTTGAGGCGGGAAAGGTAAAGATGCTTTGGCATTTCTTATCCTGAATTCGATTAGAGCGTATAGTTTGTGTATATATATCTTGAGAAGATAAAGCGTACATTTGGTGGATTCTGACTGTACTGTGCTGTATATTTTTTCTAGATTTTTTTCTGAATTTTCTGTGATTTATATGTTATTATTATTTTTTAACGAAAAATAATGTAATTTCGTGGGCCTATGCAGCCGACGAAAATAGATGACATGGCATTCAAAAAATTCGTCGGCCAATGTGGCCGACGAAATTACCGGCTAGCGTGGCATGTATTTTCGTGGGCCCGTATAAAGCCGACGAAAATATGACTTTTTGTCGGGGCCGACAAAATTACTTGCAAAAATTCGTCCGACCTAATTTCGTCAACAAAATTCGTCGGCATGCTGACAAAAATATGTTAAATTCGTCGGTTTTGAGCTATTTTCGTGGGTTTTCGGTCCACGAAAAAAAAGTCTTTTTCTGTAGTGGCACATCAATCTGAAAATTGATGAGCCCTAGGTGGACTTGATCCACAAATCCTCTTCGAATGTGCGTATGGTCGAACGTGGGATATAGGAAAGCCTTAATTACGGTGATTGGGAATCCACCGTAGATTAAGGACGCATGTATACATGAGATTTAATTCTCATATTGATTGGAGAATAATATATTTTAAGCTACATGTGTCGACACAAATGGATCTGATTGAATTGAGTACAATATTCCATGCAGAAAATAAGACCATGGCAGAGTGTCCCCAGCACTCATTCTGGATTTTCTTCGGAATGTTACAACACAACAGAGATACCTTTGTTCACCAAGAAGTATAGGCTTGTATGCTGATACCCCATAACATTTTCGCCCAAAATGGCCTTCGGAAACAAGGTAGCGAGAAATGAACAAGGCTAGTAGCATAGAGCTTTAACCCAGAAGCTCAACCAATTCTCCCGAGCTTAGGGCTTTTTAACAAAAAGCTCACCCAAACCCTTTACTAGTAAGATGAATAATTTATGATAATTATTTGGCAATACAAACTCATCTATGCATGTAATTGATAGATGTAATGACGACAAATGTATCATGGGTCACTTGGTGTTAAACATTCATACACAAATATGCAACATATAAAGTGTAGTGGTAACAAAGTTATTATTTTGGCTTAAAAGCATTTAAGTCGATAAAGGCACGGTCGACTTAGTGAACTCTTTCTTGAGAAGGGTACACAAAAGATTACTGCAATATATGTGGATGTTTATCTAGAAGTCTTTGATCGGAGACTTTATGCTCCTCTAATGATTGGTCAATGAAATTGATATCATCAGTGACGAACACTATTAAATAACACATAGTAATCCAAAGACGGAGTATACAACGGGGCATATGGATTTACAATCCAATATTATTTGGACGGTTGTGTTCAAAAAGTTGTCCTAATCCAAAAGATATTGATATAACTCAATATAGATAAGTCGTAACCATCTAAAGTCCTTTGGTGATTAGATCTCTAATTAAAAGTAGAGTATCATTTTGGACATTAATGGGGAGATGGAGAAGAGATATAGGAATCTATGTCCCTTATATCAGTGCCCTTTTGTACAATTACATATCTCGCAAACAGTACCTAGTCAGGCATTGCATTTGCAATGAATCTACTTGCAAAGGTGTAGCGTTACTCATACCAAATGACATTGGTTAGGGTTAAGGGATATCTTCCGATACCTCGAAGGCATACATAAGACATATTGGTATCTTTTACTAAAGAAACTGAGATTTAACTTTGACGGGATAGATCTTGATATCTTGTACAAAATAAACCCAGATTTTGGCATTTATTTGATCCTCAAATGCCATATCACAAACAATTTGTATACTTACAGTGTAAAAAATGTCCTATGTGTGGATGTCTCCAATAAAGATATCTATGTCCATTTTCATCGTTCATTCTGATAAATAAGTATGTTGATTATATGAAGCCCTAATAATGGTTTTGGCTTCACAGAATGATCAACTACATAATTTTGTAATGTGGTTTTGGTTTGATTGAACCATCAACTTTATGTTGTAGAGGTGTAGACAAGTTATACTTGTGCAACTTTGCTATGCATTTTGCCCAAGATTGTTTTCCCTAGTTAACGGATTAGAAAACATGTTACAAACTAAGTCGCGTGATATTTTATATAATATTCATAGAGCCCTTTACCATACTCCATAATTTATAAATATGTTGAAGGAGTAAGTATGAGACAACTTAAGTTTTGCAGGAATTAGAGGAAGTTTCTCTTGGATTCGTAAACTTGTTTAGACAACATATATTGTACTTTTTTCTTTACATGAGTTTTTCCTTTCGAAGGTTTTCTCGTATAAAGTTTTTAACGAGGCAATATCAATATGAGGACTATAATATGTAATATCATCTATTTTTTCCCATAGGGGTTTTTAGAGGATAATATTAGGCATGTTAGGTTCATAAAACAAAAAATATATCATGATATATTCCTGATTTTTTCCTCTGGGTTTTTCAAGACGTTTTCATGAGATATCGACAATTCTTCTCTTCCTACGGGAACTTTAGAAGCATTATCAATATGTCCTATCATCTATTTTTCTCATTCGGTTTTTAGAGGATGATATTACACATATAAGATTTATTGATAAATTATATATATTGTGATATATTCCTTATTTTTCCTATTGCGTTTTGAAGGAATACTCATGGTATATCGATACTTTTCTCTTCTTATTGGAACATAGAAGAATTATCAATACGTCGTATCATCTATTTTCCCATGGGATTTTTAGAGGATAATATTAGGCATACCATCTTTATAGATAAAATATTCAAAGATGATCTTAGAATATGGATTCGATCAAGAGGGAGTGTTGAGAACCAAAAGACAAGGGTGATCTTGTCCTTGTGAAGAGGCACCCGTTCGTGAAGTGATAGAACCATTCATCAAGGGCGGTTCATCATAATACTAGAGTAGTTAGTTAACTAGTGAATTTGTGTCTATTAGTGAAGAGTTGTGAATCTTTACACTCTCTCTGTAAATCCCGAAAGGGTGCAAAGCCACCCCTAGACCATGTATATATATGTGTGATCATCAATCAATACGACAATGAGATTCATTATTTCATCGATCATTCTCGCATTCTACTTTTACTACAACAAAATTGTGTCCGATTTAGCCATCGAACTATATAATCTGGTATATATCTTCCTAGTAACTGTTAAAACCAGGCATATTTGGTCTAGTTTCATGGACGTTTTCAATTTAAAAATATTAAAAAAATCTATTTAATATTTGAAAATTCATAACTAATTAATTTTAAATCAAAACAATATGAAACTAGCTAGTACCACATTTTTTCTAAAAATGAAATATATCCACTAATGATATATTTAGAGTTATATAGATCTCATTTATTATCCTCCTACTGTTTTCATGTTCATATCCACATCTAATATTTATATGTATTATTGTTTTTTGCACCATATTAAATTATAAACCAAAATATTACATTTTTAGAACACTTTTGGTATTAGTTTCATATTTTTCTGATTCAAAATGAATTGTTTATGAATTTTTGAAAATTAAATAGAATTTTTATCTTTTAATCTTCAAAAAATCATAACAAATTCATTTTAAACCAAACAAATATGAAAGTAGTACAAACATTTTTTTTAAATGTAAAATTGTGGGTGATCTCCTGATTTACTATAGTACAAAACAATAATAATACATATAAATATTAGACTTGAATATGAACAATAAAAAAATAGGAACAGTGATAAATGTGATCCATATAACTCTAACCATAGCACTAGTGGATAGATTAATTTTTAGAAAAATTATGGTACCAATTTCACATTTTTCTGATTTAAAATGAATTAGTTATGAATTTTTAAATATTAAATATATTTTTCATATTTTGAAAAAAAATAGAAATCGCCTTTGAAACCACCAATGGGACCAAATATGTCTGGTTTCAATAGTTAGATGATCAGATATATTTGGTTTTAGAGTTCAATGGCCAATCCGGACTCGAACAATAGTTCGATGATAAAAAAAGACTTTTTCCTATTGTTTATTGGCATTTAACTTGGCCTTTGTATTAATAGAAAAATACTTATGTGTTGTTAGGGTGGTTGAAAAAAATAAGAGCCGTTCATCAAGCGAAATCCAACGATTTAAAAATAGACAATACCAAGCGGTACTAAATAGATATATACAGCAAACTTTATTCAATCTGTAGGGCTGGACACATCTAAACCGAGAACCGAAAAAAATACCGAACCGAGCCGAACCGAACCGAACCAAAGTGTCGGTTTTTTCGGTTTTAGGTATCAGTTTCGGTTCTAGGTTTACGTAACTTCGGTGTTTCGGTGTTTTGTTTGGTTTCTGCACCGGAGAAAACTGAACCACCGATCCCACCGATCTTTATGTACCCATGCACAACCTGTCACCAGTGAGCAATGTCAACCCACGGCCCATAAGCACTGCATACCTGTGAGGTGTGGCGGCGGCGCTGTGGATCTTGCCAGCCAGCCAGACATGAAGGCGAGCGGCGGCCGCGCAGGCTAGTAGTAGAGGTGCTTGCGCCACCCGGACACGCAGGCGCACAAGAGGCCGAGAGGGCCGCGTGAGTAAGGAGCGAGGTGCAGCTGGGGAGACGCGACGGCGAACGGCGAAGCATGGCCTACAGGCGTGCGCGTGTTGAAGCGGCAAGCAAGGCAGCAGCCATATGCAGCCGAGTTCTTGATCTGTACTTCGTTTTTAGTCTCTACGTGGAGCTACGTGGAGTATTGTTCTTGCTTTTGTAGAGTCTACCTCGATTATTGACTCGATTTTCTTCCGATTGGGAGGGTCTGCTTGTTTGATTTTGGAGGATTGAGAAGAACAGGGCAAAACTTTGGTGTACTTCGGTGCAAACCGAACAGAATACCGAACAAACCGATACCGATCTCGTCGGTTTCTCAATTTCATTGGCACCGATCGGTTGCTGAGTCGTCCAGCACCGAACTTCCCTGGCACCGATGAAACCGAACCGTTCTACCGAATGCGCAGCCCTGTCTGTAGGTAGCTACAGCACGATTATACAATGTCAACGTTCATACTCAGCCATTATAAAAAGGGGAATAGCTAAGACACGCACAGCCGTAAAAATATCTTACCACACACTCTTTTTTTTGGCAAGATATGGATCCACCGGTCTACCCATTACTATTTTTGGTAAAAAAATATCCACACATATTATGCTGAACGTCGTTGACCTTCTCCAAAAAGGAAGAGAATACACGAACGAAAATCGCAAATAGACATTGAGGCTGTCATGGCTACACAAATAATGGTGTTTTCCATTAGGTGAA
This sequence comes from Paspalum vaginatum, assembly GCA_030272315.1. Classification (NCBI taxonomy): domain Eukaryota; kingdom Viridiplantae; phylum Streptophyta; class Magnoliopsida; order Poales; family Poaceae; genus Paspalum; species Paspalum vaginatum. The sequence goes on along the minus strand of CM059020.1, from coordinate 30,270,096 downwards.
AATACTAGTTTCATTGGGCAAAAGTAATATTTTCATTGGGCAGAAATACTAAAATGGTATTTCTTGAACGATGAAAACTAGTATTTTGCCTAATCAAACAACAAAATTTGTCTAACGGGCGACCAATTTGCCTAATCAAACAACCAAATTTGCCTAATGGATGAGCCAGGGAGCGGGGTGGAGGAGGCTCGCCTCACACCCGACCGGGGAGCACCACAGCGGCCTTGGAGGCGTGGGGCTGGTGGTTGGCACAAGGGAGGCGGCAGGATCAGCGGCCTGTCGAGGCAGGCGCAGGACAGGCGCCCGTCAAGGCGAGCGCGGGGGCCGCGCGGGCCGGTGGACGGCACGAGGGAGCGTGGTGGCTGGCGGCTGAGCGCCCAGCGAGGCGGTCACCATGGGGGCCAGCGTGTGGCACATGTGGAGCCGAGTGCCGCGGCGGCGGCCGACGTAAGGTGAGGTGGGTGCCGCGGGCCGTGGGGGCCTGGCGGCCAGCGCGAGGGGAGGCGAGAGCTGCGGTGGTCGGATGTCGACGCGAGGGGAGGCAGGCGCCGCGGTGGCCGATGGCCGGTGGCCGGCACTAGGGAGGTGCAGGAGCCGGTGGCCAGCACGCATCGCTCGGCGGAGGCATGGGAGAGGATAAGGTGGGAAGGGAGGAATAAAAAAGCACTGAGTGGTCAGGGTGAGTAGCAAGAGGATAAGATTGTGTGCGTGCGATGGAACGAAAATACGGCCCATCAGTAAAATAATCTTTACCTATAAAAAGTTCTAATTCCTTATCTACCACCTGGAAAACTTCTTGCTCCTGTCCATGGCCTTGGTGCATTGGACCAACCTTTTCAAGCCCACTTCCCTCTCTCTCCTTGGTCCATTGGACGTCGTTCCCCCACCTTTCTCTCCTCTCCAACCTGAGCACCTCGCTCACCTGAGAATCCCCTCAGCCTCTAGCATCGGCTGGCGAGCTGCTTTCACTAGCACGGTCGGCAGCGGGTTTGGTGCTGATGATGGCAAGCCTAGATGGCGGTGCATGTAGTGTTGGCGGGAGCAGGTGTCGCGGCCATGGGCTTGGAGAAGGAGGAGCATGTCGTCGCACGTGGCCAAAGACGCACATGGCGCGTTCATAGAGGTGGCGACGGCGATGCCGTCACGCTCGGGCGTCTGGCGGCTGCACTCGACGTAGCAGATGAACGCGAGGTCGGTGCGGAGGAGCTTGCGCCACGCACAGCTAGAACAGTTGCACTGTGGACCCCACCAGCTGCCTGTGCATCCATCTCCTTGGTCACCCTCCACGCGCGTCATAGCAGAGTGGTCCAGGCATCGGGCCGTGCGGGGGAAGACTCCGACGCAGTGACATGGGTTGTCTTGTTCGTGGTCAGCAAGCAGCACAGCAGGACAGCCGCAGGTTGAGTCGGAATGATGGCTTGGAGGAGGGCGGTGGCCACAACGCGGAAGCACGAGGAGTGGAGGATGCAACTTCCATTGCCGTGAGTGGAGACGCCACCCGGCACGGGAGTCAGAAGGGATTCCACTCCTAAATGTCCATTGCGCATTTGACTAACGGTAGTAGCATCAAGGTCTAGAAAAAAATGGTTGAGGGCTGAGTAGGAGCAAGAAGTTTTTAAATGAGGTTTTATAATGGCTGAGCAGAAATGAACCTATATAGATGATGTGCTACACTCAAAGGGCAGGGTACCGTCGAGTCCTCGCTCCTCCACATCAACCTCCGACAGTCTCTTCGGCCTCGTCCCACCGAAGCTCCTCGCGGGTACACCCGTGCTCCTAGATCCTCATCCTCTATGGGAATGTGCTCAGCAGCCCGGTCCCCAACTGAGCTCGGAGACATGCCTTTCAACCAGATCCTCGACCTCTCCTCCAACGCCATCAACTGACTCCCTTCCAGCCTCAACCCTCAAATGCTGCAGGCTCCATGCTTGCACTTGTGCGCAACAACCTCACGGGCCTGCTCCCTAACGGCTTTCGCTGCGAAGCTCGCTTGCGCTCGGAGTGCCTCAACCTCTCCTTCAATGTTTCTCCAACGCCATCCTAGAGGACATTGGCAACATCTCTAGCCTCCAGGGACCATCGACCTCTCGTACAACCACTTCTCTGGCCTCATCCCCACCAGCACGTTGTCCTCGATCGGTGTGGGTGTTGTCCGAAGCCTGGGCCGTCTGGACCCTCGCTGACTGGCGAAGGTTGCCTTGCCGCCACAACCTCCCGGAGCATGGGCTTCGACAGCTTCAACATGTACCGCTTAGAGGCCTCAGCGGCGCCCGAGTGCGCGGGCGCAGGCGAGTGAGTGTCACATGGTGTGCGAGCGTGGGAACTGCGCGGTCCCACGGTCGGACTTGCTCTGCGTTGTGCTCCGTCATCGGAAGAACAACACCGAGAATGGTGGGAGACACCATCGCGTGCGCCATAGAGGTGGGCGCTCCTGGTTGAGGGCTTGAGGCAAACGTCAAACTCGATGAGACTCCGAGAGGCAGGGGTATATTGGTCTTAGGGGTGACAAAAGAAAATAGAAATAAGAGAAATGGAAGAGAAACATCAAGTTCACACGTTTTAGACATGTTTTTGTAAAAAATACTAAAAATCACACGAACCGGTGTCAAATTACGTTAGGTGTGCGAACGAGTCTCAAATTATAAAAACTCACGCCTTCTCCTCGGCCCCTCTGTCTCCATGCGGTGCAACAGTGAGATTAATTTTTTGCCATTATTATGGATAGCCACTTTCTGATTGCCATTCTTACGATGACTTCTAAATTTTTGCCATACCGATCGAGAAATGCTTACATATTTGTCATTTTTCTGACGTGGCACGTCTTATATGACCATTTTTGTTGACGTGGCACGCCAATGGAGCCTGCTAGGGTCTGGCACACGCCTGCTCCTGATTTCCCCCTCTCTCCCTCTGTTGTCCCACTTACGGCCTCATTTCGATGGACGTGTGTTGGTGTGGATTAGGCCTAATCCACTGTGTTTTGTGCATAAAATGTGTTGGTTAACGGTACTGCTAGTTAGATATGTATGCACGTGTAATGTATATCCAAAGCTCGCCAAAAGAAGCCTCCGCGTTGAGATCACATGTCATCCCCAACCTCCAGCATCCCTCCCGCTGCCGGCGTGGGCCGCGCCGTGGGGCAAGAGCTGGCGGTTGGCGAGGCGGCATGCGCGGCGGCCGTGCTCACGCTGCCGCTATTGCTCTAGGGCAGCCTCGCGGCGGAGCTCCGCCCGGCCAAGTGGCCAACCTCGTGCAGCGGGTGCTCAGCCTCTTCCGCAACGTCAGCCCGGGATCCGACCTCTCCCACTTCCAGGTACTATAATCCTATATAGTATTAACTAAATTGCTCATCACAAGTACTGTAGGATCAGGAGTATTGTATTGTTGCAAGCAGAGCGCACCCATCCACATGGAGCTCCTACCTCGAGGCCGCTACTTGGATTACTGCTGCTTAATTAATCCAGTTGCGTGAGGAGCACACGCAGTAACAAGAATAATTATCCAGTTGCGTGAGGAGCACTAGCTGCTGATGCACCGAGAGAGACCGGCGGCGGTAAAAGTCTGTGACCGAGAGGATCAGGAGACTTCGCCCTCCAATCCGATCCTCCGCTGGTCACTGTCGGCGGTCGCGCGCGGCGAACAAGCGTGCCCATCGCCACAGATTCTCGCTGGAGGTTGAGGATGACGTGTGGTCCCATGCGTAAGTGGCACAACAGAGAGAAGGGGAAATCAGAGGCAGCCGTGCGTCGATGACACGGTGGCAGGCTTTGTTCAACAAAAAAATGGCTACATAGACGTGTGCCATATCAGTAAAAATGATAAATACGTAAGTTTTTTTTTATCGCTATAGCAAAAATGTACTCTCTTCGTCCACGAAAAAGTGAAGTTCTAGCTTTGTCCTAAATCAAACTATTATAAGTTTGACCGAATTTATACAGAAATGTAATAACATTTATGATATCAAATATGTATGATATGAAAATATATTTCAACATGAATCTAATGATACTAATTTGGTAGAACAAATTTTAATATATTTTAAAATAAATTTAATTAAAATTACGATGATTTGATTTAGGATAAAACGAGGATTTCCTCTTTTGTGAACGGAGGGGGCAGAAATCACGGTAAAAACGACGAATAATGAAAAAAAATTAAATAGCCCCACTTCCCCCGTCCGCCTCCCTTGCCCCCCCCCCTCCTCCTCCCCCGGTCGCCGTCCGTCGCCGATCCACCATCCCGTCCTTGGCTTGGGCCACGTCTCCCCTTTCTCCTCCCCACACATCAACAACCAAGCCTCCAAATTCTCCGCCTCACTCCCATGCCCTCCACCCAACCCTAGCCCCAATCCATGGCATTCTCTTCCCACGCCACGGCCGCCGCCGCCGCGGCTGCAGCCGTCGGCACCTTCCCCCAATCCACCCGCTCCTCGTCCTCCCGGCGACTCCCCGCGTCGTCCGTCTCCCCGCGCCCCCCGCCGCCCCCACGCTCCCTGCGCCTCGACAGCGCCGCGGCGCCGTCCCTGTCCCCCGCGCCCGACGGGCTCCTCGCCGCCGCCATCGAGCACCTGGAGCGCGAGCCGGCCTCCGCCGCCGCCGACGAGGCCCCGCTCGCCGAGCTGTCCCCGCGGGAGCTGCAGCTCGTGCTCGTCTACTTCGCGCAGGAGGGCCGCGACGCCTACTGCGCGCTCGAGGTCTTCGACTGGCTCCGCCGCGCCAACCGCGTCGACGGCGAGACCATGGAGCTCATGGCCGCCATCGCCTGCGGCTGGATAGAGCGCCTCGTCGGCGCCGGCGGGGACGTCGCCGACGTCGCCGCGCTGCTCGGGGAGATGGACTGCGTCGGGCTCAGGCCAGGCTTCAGCCTTGTCGAGAAGGCCGTCGCGCTGTACTGGGATCGCGGCGAGAGGGAACAAGCGGTCGAGTTCGTCAGGGACGTTCTCAGGAGAGGAGGCCTTAGTGCGGGAGGAGAGCAAGGCAGTGGCGACTCCGGTGATGGCGAGCGCGGAGGGCCCGTCGGCTATCTTGCCTGGAAGATGATGGTAAGTTACTAATGATTTCTTGCAGTTTTTACCCGTTCTGGGTTTCTCCTTTTTTTTTTTCGGTCTCGAACATTCTGCTTTTGTGCAATTGTTGTTGGTCTTGGGCTACTGCTTTGCTAGTGCAAAATGATCAACTATCGGATGATTTCCTTCTAATTGTCTGCTGAAACTAACATGTTTTTCTGATGGCCTAAAGTTTAACTTGATAGTGCTTGTTTCAACCTTTAGTTCTGATTTCTAAACTGTTTGTGTGTTCTGTATGTGGCGGTACCTTTGGATAGGCTGCTCTGTTGGGATAACATAATAATTCACAACAATTGTATTGGGGTTGTTTGTACAAGACCAGCATTGTCTTTGACCCTTTGTAAATTAATTTGTGTGTATATATGGCACTTCAAAGTTTAAAATGATCTTCGTTTGCAGCAGAATCAAATCATATCGTGGCCAAATCTTATTAAATCTTTTTAAAATGTCACGTGTTTCTAAACTGATCCTTTCATTGTTGTTGCTAGCACACGGGTGCTGCTATAAAGTAGCCACCGTGTTTCACGTTGAGAGTTTATTTTACACTTAACTTAGTTTTCTCTGTCGGCTGTATTAGATTTATGAACCAACACGGCTGTATTAGATTTATCAATCAACACGTGTATCATCCTCTCAAATATAAACAAATACTAATTATCTGGAGCATGCTTTGCATCTAACCCTCCGAAATTTGGGTTGGTTTGGTGTGTGGCCTAAGGGGTCTATACCAAATTTCAATCACACACTCATGCTCCAATCATTTAGCAATTGTTGTGTTTGCCCTATGGCTCTGATCATTAGCTAGGCTTCCTGCCAATTTTTTGCTGGATACCTGTTGCTAAATCCTTCTCCCTTTCTCTATGACATGCAGGGCACACACTGTTTTCAGTGTTTGGCCAATACTAGGGTAGTTATTAGGTTAAACTTGTGCATGACTGGATACTTTTAGTGTTTATCTTGATACAATGGCCACAACCCTAAACACCCTTGTTGTTATTGGTTTGGTTTACGGAGTCATGCAGAACTAGGGGGGTTGAGAGCATTAGGTGACCATATGGTCAGATGCTGAACCGAACACTTGAGATCAGGCACATCAGGAAAGTGATGCCTAAACTCAAGGCCTGTGGAGATGTGGATCCCTCCTTGATAGTTTCATGCTTAATCCACTGTGATGAGTTTTCGGCAAGGAGGTTTCAACAATCCCCCAAGTTCACCGTTCTAACCAGTATAACTGTATAACTCGTGAGAAGTTGATCTTACTATTACTAATTGGAGACTTCTTTCAGAGCCTCCACGTTAATCCTCACCAGACACGTTAAGAAAAAAGATAAATCATAGAAATTATCATAAAAATCAGAAACATCAGGCCGCCCACCATGTAGGTCTAAAAATAATAGCCATTAGATCCATTATATTTTCTAAAAAATTACCCACCATGCCATTACGAAAGATGAGATAAAATAACTCCCTAAATTAATATAAAAATTACACACCATGCCATTATGAAAGATGAAATAAAATAACCCTCTAATTTTATATGAAAATTACCCACCATGCCATTATGAATATGAATTAAGATAACTCCCTAAATTTGCATAAAAATTACCCCATCATGCCATTATAAAATATGAATTAAATTATCAACTAATTTGCGTATAAATTACTCACCATGCCGTTATAAAAGATGAATTAAAATAACCTCTAAATCTGTATATAAATTACCCAATATGCCATCATGAAAGATAAATTAAAATAATTACTAAATTTGTATGTAAATTACACACAATGCCGTTACAAAAGATGAATTAAAATAATCACCTCTAATATTACTAAGGATAAATCTATATGTCAATCCCTAATTAAAATAATTACTAAATTTGTATGTAAATTACACACAATGCCGTTACAAAAGATGAATTAAAATAATCACCTCTAATATTACTAAGGATAAAATTTATATGTCAATCTCTAATCCGTGCGAGAGCGTGGGTTGATGGGCTAGTTATGCTAATAAGCTAACAAACTAGTTATAAGCTACAACTTGATTCTGATTACTCCACAGTGATATCTTAACTAACATGCTACTGGTTGTACACGGGTCTTGCATTCCAGGTCCTTCTGTTGGCGTGGGCATTCCTTGGATGGCTATTGTACGCTTGTTTGTACATATTAGGGAATATTTAGCAAAAAAATCTGGCCAAGTTCATTTTTTATGGTTCTTTGGGTGTCAATAGTTGAAACCAGTATTCCATGGTACATGAGAAAGAATCAAGCCAAGCAACAGAAAAATACTCAGGGCACAATAAAAATTGTGGGTGAAAGTTTTAGGTAAAATAAAATGGATTCTACTTTATGAGACTAGAGATCATTTTGGACCTCTTTTTTCTCTAATTAACCCTGTTGCTTGTGAACCATTTAGGGATTCGAGTGGTTTCACTTATGCTGTTGCTGATGGTTTCTGTTGCTTCTAGTAATGGATACTAGTAGATGTCCAACTATGAGTTAGCAAGCCCATATCCTCTCTTTGTAACTGCATCATCTAGTGCATATCGTCCTTATGTATCTGTTGCCAACAAATATGAAAGAAATCAACTGTAGTTACCCATACAAAGAAACCAACGGTATCGGGTTCTAAAGGGAAGTTGTATATGCGTTCTGCACTTGCGAGCAGAATTTTCTAAACAATACTTCTTCTCACAGTCCTAGTTTTTGCTGAACTTACTGCAAGAAGACTGGAGCATAAATTGCAACAATTGAATCATTTGATATCAAGAGTATGAATTCCTCCAGTGACAGCCTGGACTTTTGATAGCATAAATTGATGGCATTAGTTATAGGACAACCAATATGATCTTCTAGGTAATTCGCAATACACCATAGTGTGGATTGATGACATTCATAATATGCCGATCAAACTTCATGCCATTGACGCTGCTTAAAGACAAAAGGATGAGTGTTATGTCGGCTTGTAAAAGCCATCCCATGCTGTCATATGTCACTTTCTAATTGCAGTTGTTTTTTTCTCCTGGCAGATGGATGGGGACTATCGGGATGCTGTCAAATTAGTTACTGAATTTAAGGAGAGTGAACTGAAACCTGAGGTGTATAGTTATCTGATTGGGTTGACTGCTTTGGTTAAAGAGCAAAAGGAGTTCTCAAAGGCGCTGCGTAAATTAAATTCATCAATAAAGGATGGCTCAATTTCTAAACTGGATGCTGAGAGCATGCGCAGTATTGAGAAGTATCAGTCAGAGTTGTTAAATGATGGTGTTCTTTTATCGAACTGGGCAGTACAGGAAGGCAGTAACGAAGTTCTAGGACTTGTGCATGAGAGGCTCCTGTCCTTGTATACATGCGCTGGTTGTGGCTTGGAAGCTGAGCACCAACTTTGGGAAATGAAGCTTCTTGGCAGAGAACCTGATACACAGCTTTATGATGTTGTATTGGCCATTTGTGCATCTCAAGGGGAAGCTGCTGCTGTCCGCCGGCTACTTGCTGGAGTCGAGTCAACCAGTGCTGGAAGAAGGAAGAAGTCAATGTCATGGCTCCTGCGAGGCTATGTCAAAGGTGGCTTCATTCTAGATGCCTCAGAAACACTCATGCAGATGCTAGACATGGGCTTGTTTCCTGATTACCTGGATCGAGCTGCTGTGCTGAGCGCACTGCGGAGAAACATACAGGAAGCCGGTGGCCTAGAATCATACATGAAACTCTGCAAGCGATTATCTGAGACTGATCTGATCGGACCTTGTATTGTGTATCTATATGTCCGTAAATTCAAATTGTGGATGATGCATATGCTTTAGGGCTCTCATATATCCTCATATAGCAAGGACAAAATGTGGATGGCTCAAATGCTTTCTAGTCCCTGATGAACAAGACACTAGTTCCGACTATGGTGAACCAGTTGGTACATATTACGGTTCCTTGTATATTTTTGACCAAATCAGAGCTATTCACTTGCTGTTCCGATGTGAGCAGGACGTTGTATTACCGTTAAACAGAGTACATATGGTACATGTAAATTTTCTGTATTACTGTTACCATATGCAGTTGTTAAAAGCCGGGCATGAGAGCCCCTGCAGCTTGTAGGGGATCTGCAAGATGGAAACTATTGTTGATCTAGTGGGGCCTGTAAAGTTGTACTTGTACTGTGCATCTTTCATTTGCTTCGTTGTGCTGTGGCTGCCTTTGGAATGACAAATGGACAAAAACAACAGCTGAAAGTGAATTGATTTGAACCATAAACATATTGATAGGAAGGACAGTGTGGCGGAACTGCCGATTTAATCCAACCTAAGCATATCTATCACCTTTGGTTCGCAGTGTACTTAGACCGAAATAAACCCGGTCGTCCGTTGAGCTACCCAAAAAGGCACTCGATGTAACCATCACCCAGTGATGTCGACATCATACACGTTAGCCCTCGAAAGAGCCACAACAATTACAACAACCCATCATTTCATACAAACATAGTTGATTTGTTACAAAATATTTGCTCAAAATAAGGTACAATCATACTGAAATAGAGTTCCAAAATAATCTCGCAGCGGAAATCATAGCATAATACCGATATACTCTTGCAGCGGAAATAAAACATCGAGCTATGACATTGAGCTCACCTTTGTCATTCTCGTTCACGAAAATCACGAAATTCCTGAAATAAAAATATCAACAACGTAGAGGTGAGTACGTGAGGTACTCGTAGGATTTACCTGTGGACGGTTTCAACCTGACACATTTGAGAGTATACAAGGCTTTTTATGGACTTGACTCTAACCCGCGTAAGTTTACTAAAAATGAGTCCTTACTTTCAAGTATCATTCTTTTTTTTTAAGCATAAGCCTCATTTGATTCATTATAATTATCACCATGATCCATAATTCATATATCTCATTATCTCAACATATATGTCATCATAAAGTAGCTTGCAGAAATGTAAACATACAAGTACAACCATGTAATATAAAATGCATGATTAAATGAATAAGATATTAAAGTTATTACTACGTTAGAACGGCAGTGTCATTCCCACACCTGGTGAGCATCAGCGGTTCGAATCGATTTTTAATTCCCGGGAATAGCTATCATGCTAAGGGTATATGCTTACTAGCCATCGCGTTTTCACATATAGTCCCCATCTCCACTTGTTCCATCCCAAGTTCGATTCCAACCCGCCATTCCCCAAGTTTAGCCCCCATAGAGCGATACCACGGCATTCCGGATCAGCCCTCCCATGAATCAAGCGCCCCTGGGCCCCATGGTAGGACCAAGTCTCTGTTCTTCGGATGGTTCAAATAAGACTTTCACCGGTCCCATGTCCCGGTTAAGCACTCTAGCAATGTTATGCCGACCAATAGGCGAACAACGGATGGGCCTTAAACGACTCGGGCGGAGTCCACCAAACCATTCACATTATTTTTCATCATAATATACCCATATCTCCGCCCGGTCTCATCTTTTCATCACATCATATCATATTGCTTTCAAAATTTAAACTTTTGTAAAACATTTTTGAGTCCTATCATCTCGCGAGTGAATATCTCCACTCGTCTTCTACCGTCTAAGCATGGCTAAGTATAGACTTCAATCTATCCATTCTACGTAGGATATCAGGTATTTGTGCAGATGGGGTTTCAAACAACTCCTGAACATAAATGCACAATCAAATAAAGGGTGGTGAGACTCCCTAAGTAGGTGTATATGCCTAAGGGGCCTACCTTTGTTGTTGAAACTTGAACAAACTAATCTAAAGTTAGTTTGCCGGGTTGTGAGGCTTTTCATATTCGTGCCTGTAAGTCTCAACAAGACGCCCCTTGATAGTAGCAGTGCCCTCATGGTGTGCACTCAGCAGGGACCAGATCTAACGGGCAGTCTCAAGGCGGCTCACTTTCTTATAATCAACTGGACCAAGTCCTGAGAAGAGAAAGTTAACAGCTTTGGCGTTCGCCTCATGCTGAGCCACAATCGCTGGGGTAGTGTGCTGAGCAACTGGAAGCACCACAAAGTTCGCACTCTGAGTAGCATCCCATATGTCCTGGCCTTGGATAAGCAAGAAAGCTCTCATCCTACCCTTCCAGTAGGAGTACCCATCGGAACCAAGGACCGAAATCTTCCCGGAGTGAGTCATAGTCGCTACTGGTTTCTCACCGGTAAAGGTATGAAGAAACCTAACCGGCTTTGATACCAATTGTAGGACCGAGATGTGTGACTAGAGGGGGGGGGTGAATAGGAGCACTTGAAAACTCAAAAACACAACCCCCAAGTGGATGCTCTGCAAAGCTCAAGAGAAACCGAAACTAGGCACCGTCCACTGAACAGATACGTGCCTAGTAGCGCAAGGGTGCCGTCCACTATGAGGATACGCACCAATGCAAGAAAACTCAAGATCCGACCAAGAATGACACTGGGGCAACAAACTTTGCAAAAACTGCCACAAGACACTCACCGCACCGAGGTGCGTCTCACTGACTCACAGCAAGCAAAGAAAATAGTCTTAAAGGGGAAATGCAAAAATCCGAAGCAAAAACACAGCGGAAAAACCAAAATGGGAAAAACACTACAGCTTCCTGGCAGGACAGGACTGTCCTGTGGGACCGGACTGTTCGGTGCCTGCTTCCGGACTATCCGGTGGCACGGCCCGGGCAGAGCCTCACACCGGACTGTCCGGTGGGCGCTGCGGGACTATCCGATGGAACCGGACTGTCCGGTGGCCTCTGCCGGACTATCCGGTAGAGTCGCAGACACGAGGTTTTCCAACCCAAACCAGACCAAATCTTGTCCAATCTTCACGAAATTTTGCACAGGCTATCTGGACCCTATTCAAAAGCTTTTCCCAAAAGATCAACACAAAGTGACCATGGAATCAGCGGGAATTTCAGATCTCATGAAATGGCAATCTTTGGGCAAGAAATGGGAAAACACAAAAGAGGCTTGCTCGTGGCAATCCAGCAGGATTGAGATGAACTAAGTCATGATCTCCACGTCCTAGCAAGTCCAAAACATCAACGAACGAAAGGATCCAAGCTTGGCCAAAGCAAACACCCAAAAAGCCAAGGATTGAACCCAAAAACCAAAGAGAGAGGGGGAGGAGAAGAACACAAGGTTGCTGCACGAATTTGCTTCGATTAAGTGCCCAAGAAGGGTCTAAAGATTCAGCATACAAGCAGAAATTTGTCCCAAGCAACCACCCTCACCTTTCCTCAAGATTAGGAGGCTAAATCCTACCCTAACCTCCCTAGCAATAGCGCTCAAAGCTTAAGGATGAAAATCACCAAGTGAAGACTAATCCTAGCAGCCAAGAGCACTTCTAATGACTTGCCTTAGACCTATTTATACCTGAGTGCTATTTAGACAGTTTTGCACTTAGGTCACTACGACTAGACAAACCCTAAGGACTCAACCGAAAGATTACATGATATTTCGGGACGGACGACCACGATGAAGTCTTGATCTTCGTAAGTTCCACGCAATCCTCGGATGTTCTCCACGTGGCCAGTAGTCCAATCCGCGATCCGCCCCCGGTTCTGAAGTCAGAAACCGGGAAACTTTAGGAAGTCTTCGCCTGGGCCAGATTTGGCCCATCTTCTCTATCTTGGCGAGTCGTGGCCCAACTCACCAAGGCTTGGGTAGCTTGGGTGGCGATTTTGAGCCGAAGCCGCCAAAGCCTCCCTCGCATGCCTTCGCGCCACACATTCGGGTTTGAGCACCGCGGTGGCGCCCGGCATCCCCTGTCTATCGGGGCAGCCTCGCAGTCCTTCGGAGGACTTACTCCTACCGTCGCCGTGCCGCTCCTCCGTGTACCGAACTCCCATGGCCGACAGACGCCGAGCATGCCTCTAGTTCTTCGGAGGACTTCCCTCTACCTCCAGTCCATCGGAGGGCTTGTGCCCAAGTCCTTCTGGGTCTTACTACTGTTGACAATCACTCATCACTCCAGAGGCAATGGAGCCGGTCCATTGGCTCTCAGGTGGTTATACAAATGATGAAAACTTGTTTACTTATGTTGATCATGACACTGTTTAAAATCAATGGCTAAGGATCCACTTGCTAGTAAACAGCTTCGCGTCAGCCGTAAGCCAAATCCATTAAGACCTACTGAGTAATTAGTACTCAAGGTTTGCCCCCATGTTTTGAGCGCAGGCATGGAGTTCATGGTTTGCACCTGTGTCGGAGGTGGTGCATGTCCCCACTTAGGATGAATCGGCATGAGTGGCACAAGGGCAACATCGGTGGGCTCGATGTTGTTACTTCTAAAATGCAAATCTTTTGTGATGTGATGGTGACCTCTGAACTTTACCATTTCGCTGCGAGAAAACTTATGAACTTGCTATTTTAAAACTCTATGTTGGACTTGTACTATATTTGAAATCGGTTTGTAACTAAGTCTATTATTATGCCATTTCAACTGCTTGTGATGATGTATCTGTTGTGGCTCCATCGTGGGTCGGATGTGTATGATGTCGGTTCTTTTGGGAAACGGTATTATCGGGGGTCAAGTGACTCTCGACGGATGACCGGGTTTAATTTGGCCTAAGTGCACTGCGAGCCAGAGGTGGCAGGTGTGCTTAGCCCAGATTAAATCGGCGGTTCCGCCATAGTTCCCACAACCCATCGAAAGGAAGATTAAACAAGGTAATGAATAGATATGAGCAAGTCGTGGGATTGAGGCGGATCATGTTCACTAGTCAAGAAGGCAAAGTGAAACAAGGCAATGGAAAGATGCACACAAAATAGTGGAAATAGAATCGATCACTTCCACACACGCAAATGAGAAGATGTGAATTAGCTGTGGGTGGAAGTTGGCTATTTCCACAACTCGAGAAAGGCAAGGTGAAACAAAGCAATGGAAGTAGGTACCATGGTAGTAGAAATGGAAGCGAGTATTTCTACGGAGTGAGTAAAGCAAGATTGGTCACAGCAAGGAAATGTGGATGTGAATGTTCCACACTTGAAACGATGTTACACCTTCGCATGTGACGGCTGTACACACGGGACCCTAGGTTCCGTCACGGCACCATAGACTGCTCAGGTATATGTCGCATCAAGAGCAACATAACCGCCCGATGGAATATAAACAATATAAAGTCATAGCAAGACATGAGGAGTTTCATATAACCTGATTAGTGAGAGCACATGGATTTCAAGTTTCCAACGACATGGACCAAGGAGGTAAAACACATAGAATCCAAAGGTTAGAAGGAAAGGAAATCATGAGATCAAGAAATATATATGGACAACAAGCTATTCAGTTGTGTCGATTGCATGAAATTCAGAATCTCATGGAATGACAAATACTCAAAGCATGAAGACTTTAACAGTTTGAGAGGCACAAAGTGCAAGGCTTAAAGTACATGACCAGTGGAGACTGTAGCACAAGAGTTGATTCCAAGAAGTTACAAGAGTTTGAATTGCATGGATTGCAAGAGCTTGAAATGCGCGGAATATTGGAGCTTCGAATGCAAAAGTTGCAAGGATTGGAAACACATGGAACTCTGGAGCCGATTCAAAGGAGTCAAATATGCAGACAATCATGGTCTAAGTTGAACGTGCTATTATGCTAACCGACACTCACCCCATTTTGCCTAATCGTAGGATTTAATATCCAAAATGAAAGCTAGCTTGTCCTTTCATTGGTGTTGAGGCAATGTCAAGCTTCACATGGGAGACGCCATGGTGTTGTAGTCTTGAATGATCACCAAATTTGAGAACATTGTTGGAGTTGAGGTTGATCCGGGACGCTTCCTCTTTATCTCCCAGGTAACCAAATAGGAACTCTACAGCGTTGCCTAGTGATATGTAAATAGCGGTTAACTCTTGATCGATGTTTCTTGTAAACTCATTCTTGTCTTCAGGAAGTCCTAACTTGTTGTGTTGGTGTAGAAACTGATGTAGCATATGTCAGGGTCGATTGGGGAAAATTCCTGCTTTAGCGATGATGCGTTGAACAATCTTCTTGAACACTTCCGGTATTGCAGAGGCTCGTGCATCAGTCTTGGAGGTAGGCCTATAGGATCCTACTATACCAATAGCTAATCGTTGTCAAGTATAAACTACCTGACTTAATCTTAGACCTCGACGAATCCCTTCAGCAGATTGATCCCTGATTGCGGATGTTGAACGGAGGCCGTGTCGTTGGAGTGCTCTTCAGCTTTGTCTTTCTTCAAACTCTCTTCTTGTGGTAGCTTTGATGAGGCTGAAAAGGCCTAAGTCAACGGCAATTTGGCTTCCACAACCCTAGAAAGACTTGGGTTTATGTTATATTTACGAGTTTATAGGTCATCTTTGATAGTATTTCTGTAGTAAGATCAATACACAAAGGTTGTTTGTTTTGTTATGGACTATATATTTGATATAAAAAGTTTTACTAAATCCATTTAGATTAGCAACAGATTTTAGATTTCTAACCGTGGGTCATCGTGGTGCAGATTTTTAACTTGGTCACATTTCAGTTTTTACTTGACGATATACGCACTTTTAGAGTTAGAGTTCTATAACGAAGTGATCACAATCTACATACTCTATCAGTCTCATATTTAAAGTTTCGGATGGTTATATTTGCAGTTGATCTACACTTCAAAATGGTAGCAACACTCATACAAATCTCATGTAAAATTTGTTACTTTCAAACAATCACGTGTATAAACATAATATGAATCTAGTTACTTTCACTCAAACACACATTGCAAAGCACATGAGATGATATGAAATGATGCATGATCATCCTATCCGTCCTCACAAATCCTTACTTTTATAACTAACGATATTCCGGTGGCATATATGCACGTGCTCTCCCTACATGCAACTAGCCGAATTCTAGTCGTCCATGCTACGCATTTCGTGGTTACTGTACCTGTAAGAAAATGCATGCTCATACATTACCACCTAGTGTGGTATCCACGCGAATTCTCACGCTGCGTGGACAACGTTGAGTGGGCCGCTGCACCTTCTTCTCAAAGCCTGGCTTTCCACCAGTACTGGGAATTGTCGAGAAGAAGATGGATCCCAAAACCAAATGTAAGTGTGGTGGGCATGAAAGCTCCAAAGCATGCCCACTCCCCTTAAAAGCTTTACCTAGGCAACATGAATGCAAGGTTCACAATGGATCGCAAATCCCGATAGCGTTCCACCAGTACTGGGGATAGCTATGGCCGAAGCATTGTTTTCCAAAACGCCGAATATGCACATGAGTTGCTATCTAATTAGTCAAGTCAGTGATGCCACCTAAATATGAGCTAACATCCTTATAATGGGCATATACGCGATACTCTCATTTTCGCAAATACTTTGGAAAGATTTTGAAAATAGGCTTTCAAAATCAAAATAAAGTTGTTATAATTGCTGTTCATGTATGATCGGCTCTGATACCAACTGTGGCGGAACCGCCGATTTAATCCAACAACCTAAGCACACCTGCCATCTTTGGCTCGCAGTGTACTTAGACCGAACTAAACCCGGTCGTCCGTCGAGCTACCCAAAAGGGCACTCGATGTAACCATCACCCAGGGATGCCGACATCACACACGTTAAGCCCTCGAAAGAGCCACAACAATTACAACAACCCATCATTTCATACAAACATAGATTGATTTGTTACAAAATATTTGCTCAAAATGAGGTACAATCGTACTGAAATAGAGTTCCAAAATAATCTCGCAGCGGAAATCATAGCATAATACCGATATACTCTTGCAGCGGAAATAAAACATCGAGCTATGACATTGAGCCCGCCTTTGTCATTCTCGATCATGAAATTCCTGAAATAAAAATATCAACAACGTAGGGGTGAGTACGTGAGGTACTCATAGGACTTACCCGTAGGCGGTTTCAACTCGACACATTTGAGAGTATGCAAGGCTTTTTGTGGACTTGAGTCTAACCTGCGTAAGCTTACTAAAAGTGAGTCCTTACTCTCAAGTATCATTCTTTTTTTAAAACATAAGCCTCATTTGATTCATTATAATTATCATCATGATCCATAATTCATATATCTCATCATCTCAACATATATGTCATCATAAAGTAGCTTGCAGAAATGTAAACATACAAGTACAACCATGTAATGTAAAAGACATGGTTAAATGAATAAGATATTAAAGTTATTACTACGTTAGAATGGCATTGGCATGGCATTCCCACACTTGGTGAGCATGAACGATTCGAATCAATTTTTAATTCCAGGGAATAACTATCATGCCAGGGGTATATGCTTACTAGACATCGCGTTCCCACATATAGCCCCCATCTCCACTTGTTGCATCCCAAGTTCGATTCCAACCCGCCATTCCTCAGGTTCAGCCCCCATGGAGCGATACCACGGCATCTCGGGTCAGCCCTCCCATGAGTCAAGCGCCCCTAGGCCCCATGGTAGGACCAAGTCTGTGTTCTTCGGATGGTTCAAGTAAGACTTTCACCGGTCCCATGTCCTGGTTAAGCACTCTAGGAATGTTATGCCGACCAATAGGCGAACAACAGACGGGCCTTAAACGACTCGGGCGGAGTCCATCAAATCATTCACATCATTTTTCATCATAATATACCCATATCTCCGTCCGGTCTCATCTTTTCATCACATCATATCATATTGCTTTCAAAATTTAAACTTTTGTAAAACATTTTTGAGTCCTATCATCTCGCGAGTGAATATCTCCACTCGTCTTCTACCGTCTAAGCATGACTAAGTATAGACTTCGATCTATCCATTCTATGTAGGATATCAGGTATTTATACATGTGGGGTTTCAAACAACTCCTGAACGTAAATGCACAATCAAATAAAGGGTGGTGAGACTCCCTAAGTAGGTGTATATGCCTAAGGGGCCTACCTTTGTTGTTGAAACTTGAACAAACTAATCTAAAGTTAGTTTGCCGGGTTGTGAGGCTTTGCCCCAGGCTACTCCTTGATCACTTGGACAACTCCTCCTTCCAAATACCACTTCGGGGGCCTCCATGTGGTATTTGGGTCTTAGTTGGTCTTTTGTACCACCATTGCTTGATGTAGCTCCACGCGTTATCTTCTTTGATCACGTATCTACAGTAATCGTCACTATATGAATGATATGCATGATGCAGTACATGCGGTGCATGAATAACGAACACACATACGAACAATCATTTCATGGACAGATAGAATGGTGATTGATAAACTACTTAACCAGAGAGTGCTCTCATGGACATAGCAAGTTTGTAGTTCTACAATCAACTAGGCACAAGGCAATGCATGGAAGGAGCATATGAACAATCATCAATTATATGAACATGTACTATGACAATAACACTAAATCCCGTGTTTATTCTTTTACCTTTAAGCGTACGAAAGTAACTAATAGTGGACCTATGAAGTAAAAGCAATGAAAAGGGCACAACGAGTTCACACAAGCACCCTTTTACAGCAACATCGCTGCAGAAATTTTAGTGGAATTTTTGGAGCAAACTAAGTGCCACTTTTATATTTTGTTATTTAAATCATTATAGTATTTGTCATTTTTAAATCACCTAGCAAACAGCAAGTGATGCACATGAAACTTTATTTCCAGGCTCCACTAGACCAATTTACTACAATATAATTTCTATGGATTTTTCTGGACAAGTTTTATGCAGCATGCATTTCCATATTCATGAAATATACTAAATAACGTGCACAGTGGTAGATCTGCAAATTACCCACATGTGCTGAGGTCAACAAAAAATATATGTGAACATAAATGATATAAATAGCACACAATCCTAGTTTCAAGATTTTTGGAGCTCATTTGATCAGCTTTCGCTAATTAACTACTAAAACAAAACATGCTTGAAAACAGGGGCAAAACAGTCATTTCCTACAACAAGGTCTAACCTACCGCATACATCTCATTTTTATGAATCTAATGAAACTTATTTCACATTTTTACCATTTTTCTGTGATTTTTTTGGTTTTTCAAGGTTTCTACAATATTTAGCAAACTTCATAAAAACAAAGCGCTTGAGGACCTATACGTAATTCTTCCTACCATCTAGGGGCCTGTACGGAAAACACACAAGGCTCAGTCAACAGTAATCAAAATGTAGCGTGTAAAAATGAAACTGGAGAGGGGGGTTTTCACAAAATCCCGGGGCTGTTCTTCTACCTCTCTACAGGGAGGGTGAACGCGCGGTCAGCCGGCAGGGACGTGCTTGCGCCGGCGCGAGGAGACAACGAATCGTCGTGAATCCGGTCGGGGAAGGTGTTCCCGGATGTGAGGCCTCTTTCCCCCCAGATCTTAGTGCGAGAGGAGACCGAAATCGATGCGGAGCGCGTCGTGAACCGGCTTGAACTGGAGGCGTGCACGCGGCGGCGCGGTCGCTCGATCCGGAGGTCCAGGCGGAGTAGGGGGGCGCGGAATGGCGTCCCGGCTGCGCGAGGAGGAGAGGAACATAGGGTACGTGGACGGGAGGCACGGGGACGGCTTGGAAGTAGGCCTCCACGGTGACAGGTCAGCAACAATGGTGGCCGCAGTGGCAACCAGCGTGGAGAAGGGTGCTCGGGGCAGCAATGGGCTTCGGGACCTTAGGGATTCGGTAGAGGAAGGTGCGGCGAGCGCGGTGCCCGCGTTGGACGGAGCGGAGGCGGCTTGAGCTGGCCGGTGCATGAGCTCACGGCCGAGCTCCAATGGTGGCCGGTGGCTGCACTCTGCGCAAGCAGAGGCAGGGAGAGACAGAGGGAAGTGGAAGGGGAGTGAGAGAGAGAGCTGCGCGTGGTGAGAGCGGAGGGTGTGGCTCTCGCTTGTTTAAGGGAGAAGGGAGACGGGGCGACGTGCCGGCCGGTGTCAGGCGGCCGCGGCCGCGTGGAGGCCGAGTCCTGGCGTGGTCGGCGTCCACCGCTGGTGGGGCCCGCATGTCATGGGGTCAAAGGAAAAATAAAGTCCAAAATTAGAAAGATGAGGGTTTGACTAGCTGGAACTCCATTTGTATTTCGCATTTTTGAAGAGTTTAATGACCAAATCAAATCAGGGAAAACATAAAATACAAGAATTTCACTAAAGTGTCTCCTCTACAATTTTTGTATAAACTTCAGTACCATGTTCCGTGAAAGAATTTGGTTTAAATTTGAATTGAATGATCTGACCCTGGTTTGACCAACTGAACTCTTAGGTTTGTAAATTTCTTTAGTCCTATTTCTAGCCCTTATCTTGAGATAGGTATTATACCAAAGTTGTTCAGTATTTGATAATATACAACTTTCATATATAAAGTTTGGCAATATATGAATTTTTGTATGTTCAAAATTTGAATTTTCCATTCAGGTCTATTTTGACAGATTTCACTAGAAGACAGAAAATGAGCTAAAACACCATGCAAACCTTTATGCATGTCAACACACAAAATACCAAAATTGTATAGCATGAAATTGTCTAAAAGTTTTCTATAGAAAATTTGGTCTAAATCACATTATATTTTGCACTACAAGCACAAATGTATTCAAAGGTTTGGTTAATCTGCATCTTTACTTTATGTGCATACTTCCTTGTTTTAAACTTTTGAAGTATCAAATGAAATCTAATAACTTTGAGAACCCAGGTGCATTTGAAAGGTGATAAGTTTAATTTCATTTCATAGTCAGGTAGATTTTGAAGTTCTACAGTGAAATCAAAAGTAATTTTTGAATGAAGTTTGGGGAAGGTCTGAAAATCTAGACTTATGAATTTTTCTAAGTATAGCCTGACTGGGTTTGGTTTGAACTTTTTAACCTCTTAACATCCGATTTTGAAAATGGTCGAAATAGTAAAGTAGAAGGCAACATCTTGAACTAAAACTTACTTTTGTATTTGATGTCTTGCTTCAAAACGTATAGATTTTTAACTGCTCAACAAAACAACACAGGATTTTTTTATATTCCAATAGAAAATTTTTGACTTCCTGATTTATTTGCCTAGTTGTTGCTCCTCTCTAAACATGATTCATTCCTAACTCATAATTAGCTTTTGCCTAACTGCGTGTTAAGACTTTTGAGATGCCGAGGGCATCACAAGCTTCTTGGGATCCGAGCCGTAGCTCGGTCGGCAAGAGCTCTCGACGCGGAGCGGCCGGTCACGGGTTCGAGCGCTGGCTCATCCGTGATATCCACCTAGGGAACAGTAGGTTCCCAAATAAATCTACGAAGCCTCGGAGGGAGGATGACGCTCCCGTTATCTACGGGAGCCATGGAGGACACGATTTTTGGTCTGAGTGTAGGTGTAGGTTTGTTTGAGTGCATGGGTGTGAGTGCGTAGGTGTGCGTGTGTAGTGGTGGTGGTGTGTGTAATGTACTTGAACGGATACTACATCTGCACCCAGATGAGAGGCACTCAAAAAAAAAAGGAAGGACAGCTACTTCGTTTATATTCCCTTTGTTTTATTTTAAATTACAGATTGTTTAACTTTTTAACACTAATATTGGGGATCATCTTAATAAAAACATATAATTATTATATATTTTTTTGTAATTTCATTTATTGTATACCATATACATTAACTTCAATTTTTTTATAATTTTGAAGAAAAGGTGAGTGGTTAAAAATAGTGTAAAAAATCAATCCATATGTAAATTAGAACTGATGGAGTATTGGAACAACAGAATACACATATACATGAACAAAAGACATTTAAATAGTGTAATGATAGGACCCTTAAATTGAATTAGGTAGTTGAATAACAACATATTTAAAGATGTAACAATATGCTAGTATGCAGAGAAAGCTCACGTCATCAAGTGGTATCATATCTCTTCAAGCTTCTGGTTGGGGTCCACTATAAGTTGAGATGAGACAAACAAAAAGGCACATATTATATCTATATCTACACCGTAAAAGAATGAGTTTTAAGAAAAAAATTATCTATAGTGACTCCAAGTGTACCCCTTGTGTTGGTCCCACTACACAGGTTGGAAAATGGTCGGAAGGGATTGGAAAGTGCCTAAAACCGATGGAAGGAAAATGTTTCCACCTTTTAGTCTTTTATTTTCTCACCTCATTTTGTATTCATACTCACCGGTACTTTCCTCATAGAATTAATGAGAAAGGAAGGATGTCAATCAAGCATGTCCCATTTTCTTTTTAATTCATTCTTTTTTCTCCATCTCCTTCTTTGATTGCTTGGCCGTTCATTTTATATCGCATGCGTGTTGCACGTACGTATGCACTAGTTTATTAGATGTTCTAGTTAAGAACTGACCATGCTTGTTGCAGCATATTGCCGCTGTGCTACGGCTAGAGATGGCAATATGTATCCGGAACTCGAATGCCCCGGTTTTACACGATATGAAAGTGGGTACAGAATGACTCCTTCATCTATGGGTACGCGCATGGATAAGATCTTATATCTGTCGGGTAGTCGGGTGCGGGTATGGGTGTATACTACCCATACCCACGCACACGCGGGTAATTTCTACTCACATAGTCTATGCATAGACCACTATTTAATTAAACATAAGTAAGTGTCTATTGGTCTAAAAACACTAATGAACTTACTTGTGTTTATTATCACTATTATATACTTTTTATTCACCTATGTTTTAGGTTTTGTGATTTTGATTATGTAATATACTTATTAATTTAGTGTTTTTAAACATGTTAATAGTGGGTGTCCTATCGGGTATGGGTTACCCATCAGGTAATTTTTACCCACCGGGTGCGGGTATGGGAACGATGTTACACTGATGTGCGGCACAAGGAAAACAGGCCCTAAGCCTCGTGCTTAGTTTCCTAATGTGATTTTTTGTGGTTGAAGCGACAACACGTACCATTTCGGAATAATGTGTGTGCAAGTCTATTAGTTTGAGTTCCAGGGTGCAAAAAATGGACTTCGGGTACAAACACCTCAAAGGAGGACTTCTGAAGACATCAACGATGAAAAGCGTGAAGCACGACATGGCGGTCCCACTAGCTGGTCAGTGGGCCGGATTTTTGCACACATCGGACGGTCCGGTGGTGCATAACGAACGGTCCGGTGAGTAGAAAAAGCCTCAAGTTTAAGATTCAAGACCCAGCGGGGTTTACACGCATCGGATGGTCCGGTGATCTCACCACTAGACGTCCTAGGTAGAGAAGAAGGGGAGCGACCACGTCCAAGCTTTGAATGCATTGGATGGTCCGGTATACACACCGGATGTTCTGGCCCAAGATCTACATCAACACAAGCCGCGGGCGCTAACACGCACCAGATGGTCCGGTGGTTACAGACTAGAGGGTGATCTGGTGGAGACAGTCTGCACGCAACAACTTTCTCCCAATGGCTAGTTTGGAGGCTTGGGCTATTTATACCCCTTGGCCAGCCTCCATAATATGGTTGGTGACTTTTGAGTGCATTGTGGTGTTGAGACACATATTTTGAGATCCCAATCCAGCAAGAGAGCATGTAGTTCACATCTAGGCATAGCCAGTGCTTGCGAGCAACATGCTTAGGCCTTGTTAGCGCATAGCTTTTGGTTGCGACTAAGTGTTGTAGTGAATTTTTTGAAACTCTTGGTTATCCGTGCTTGCAGGTACATAGATTTGTAAGTGGGGCTTGTAATTAAGTCTTGCGAGACCCTCCGAGTAGTGGAGTGGACACCACCTTACTTGTGAGAAGGAGGGAGGCCCTCGGAGGTTTGGTCAAATGCTGAACAGTGGAGACGGGGGTGAGCATCTGCGAGAGAATCACGTGGCCACTCCATTTATAAATGTTTGAAGTGGATTATTTTTGTCCACAACTTTAATCATTTATCTTATTCAAAAAATTCACTAATTTATTATTTATTTTATTGTTAGGCCAAATGCTCACCTAGTGAGACATAGGCCTCTCATGGATGCTCACCGTTGTCTCCACTAGGTGAGTTTTGGCCAAAACACCGAGGGCCTCCCTCTCTCTCACAAGCAAGCACGAATGATAAGTGATTCACAAATATCACTACAATACTTTGTCACAACCAAGGGCTATGTGCTAAGCAAGGCCTAAGCAAGAGCTTGCAAGCACTAGCTATGCCTAAGTATGCGCTATTAGCTCTCTTGATGAACTGGGCTCTCAAATATGTGTCTCAATGCTAGAGTGAACTCAGGAGTCACCAACCATGTAATGGAGGCTAGGCAAAGGGGTATTAATATCCCAAACCTCTAAACTAGCCATTGGGATAAAGCTGCAGTCTGGCGTACACACCGGACCATTAATTGCCAACATTGAAAGGACCTTGATGTTGCCTAGAGGGGGTGAATAGGCAAATATGAAAAATCACAACTTAAAACAAACTGTCAACCCTCAACACCGGATAGTCCGGTGCAGCCTACCGGATAGTCCGGTACCACCAGATAGTCCGGTGACACACAGAAAGCTAGCTCAAGAATGTAAATGTGCACAAAAAAACTTATTGAGCTTGGTAGTTTGGTTCCAGGTGTTTCTCTGTTGGTGTAGAGCTTTTCTACACTACACACCTGCACTCAATCACAAAGACTTGCACACGAGTGATAATAGCAGAAGCAAGAATGTAATGCAACTAATGAACAAACCACAAGCACAAAGCTTGGGTGTCTCAGCAGGGGCACAACACACAAGACACATGATTTAACTCCCGAGGTTCGGGCACACCCGCAAGTGTCTGTACGTCCTCGTTGAGGCGCCCACCAAGAGCTTGAGTCTTTTTCAACTCACGGCCTCCCCTTCTCGACCACCAAGGCTAAGAAGGTGCTCACTGCAATGCTCCGAAGAGCGAGGGTAACCACCTACAAGATGCTCTAGTAGGAGTACCCTTCTCGAGTACCCTTTCAGGATGCTCTAGCCGTCTAGGAGGAGACCTCCAAAAGTAACAAAAGTGTTTGCCGTAAATGCTTTGCCAACTTTTGCTCAGAAGCTATGATGCTCCTTCAAGCTCACAAAATCTCACAATAGCTCTCCCAACTCAAGAATCTCACTTGGTTAGCTCAATCTCACAAAGAGAGTGTTGGGAAGTGTTTCTTTGGCCTCAGAATGTGTATAGACGTTGGAGGGAAGCAGCAGCCTCAATAAGTGGAGAGGGAAGAGTATAAATACCCAACTCCCCAAAACTAGCAGTTGGATGTGTCAAAGCCCCACTGGACAGTCCGGTGGCCTCTACCGGACAGTTTGGTGGCCTCTACCAGGACAGTCCGGTAGAGGGCAACTATTCGTTGAGGTTCAAAACCCCCCTCTATCGGACAGTCCGGTAGAGCTCACCGGATAGTCCGGTGAGGGGTTTCCTAACCAGAGGTCTAAGGCACAAAGCCTCAATCACTAGGTGAGAGAGATGCTGGTGTTTGTCTTTCCAAGAGATACACCAAGCTAGGAATTACAAACAAGAAATGATCAGAGAGCTCACACTAAGGCTCAGGGCAGTGGCCACACCGGACAGACACTCAGAACAATAGAACTCACAAGAAGTGTCTTGGGTAGATACTCTCTGAACTAGCTAGAGCACATGTTAACTAGTACCATTTTGAGCTTAGCTTCCCTCTGGATAGTATGTCATACCTATACCCAAAATTAAATGAAAATCTAGATGAAATCCACTTCAGTCTTGACTTGATGAATAATGTAGAGAGAGATAGCCAAGCTGAGCTTCTTTCTCTGAGCAATCCTCTTTGAGCTGAATAAGTTGGACTTTAATTGAGAAAACCTCTTCTATAGGTAGATGGGGCACATTTGCTCATTAACCATTCAATGTGCTTGATCTTCATTATAGTTGGCTTTGATATGCAATAGAGAATCCATATGATCAGCCATTTGTCATTTGTAGAACAATTCGATTTAAGTGATGTCCAAATAGAGAAATATATTATATGTCACTTGACTTAGTATATAAGTCATGGGCCTCAAGGTGCATTAATAGTGACAAACCATTGATAACCAACACTTAGCCAATGCATTCATTTGAGATAGCTATTATCATCATGACATAACCAAATGACCAAAGTGATGTAAATCCAATGTCATAATGTCCAATGTAGAAATGATCCATGGCTAGATATTCTGCTATCAGTAGATGTTCAATAGTGATCCATTATCATCAACATACATGAAATGAAAGCCTTTATACTCAACATATGCGTTATTCATGCTTAATCATGAGATATATTCATTACAATTCATTCTTTATATCTAACCATAATAAATATACCTGTAAAATCTTGTCAAGTCACCTCACAAAGGGATTAGACCTTTAATCATGTTGTCACTCATTACACCAAAACCACTAAGGAGCCTTGCTGCACTTACAATCTCCCCCTTTTTGGTGATTGATGACAATCCCGATTAAAGCTTACATGAGATAAATAAATTAAATGCATGAATCCTCAGATATTTGGTATGCTCCATTTGAATATGTGTTTGAGTTACAAGAAATCGAATTTGAGCCACACATGCCCAAAAACACATATTTTGTGCTAGGAGAACTCCCCCTATATCTCGGTATTCCAAAACAACACATGAAGAAGGTAAACACAAAATAAACCAACTAGGGTGCTTGGAGGTGCTACCACTGCCCACTCACCAGATAGTCTGGTAGCCTTCACCGGACAGTCCGGCAGGCTCCACCAGATAGTCCTGTGATGGCAGCCTGCACCCACCAAGCAAACACAAAGCCACAAAGAGAGTCACAAAGACACATAGGCAAGCACACAGCTTCTAGCATATTTTAACCATAGTTGTACATCTAGTTCACACATATCACACAGGAGGTTTTGAAAAATATATTACAAAGCGATGTGTCCAACACATGACACTAAGAGTTGATACATGGTTCAACACATAAGAACCAGCACATGATACAACTGAAGAAAAGAAGAGCTGCTCTGAAGATGCTGCCTACTTGCTGCTCCCATGAAGTCCTCCTTCTCCCCCTTTGTCCTTCTCTTGTCCTTCTCTTCCTTCAAGCACATGATACAGCTGAAGGAAAGAAGAACCGCTCTGAAGATGCTCCTTGCTTGCTACTCCCATGAAGTCCTCCTTCTCCCCCTTTGTCCTTCTCTTGTCCTTCTCTTCCTTCTCCTATAACCACAAAGCTTTAATGTACTTCTCCCCTTTGTCATTAAGCACCAAAAATACATAGGTAGGAAATAGAAGTACCTCAAGGCATCACTGAGTGCCCTGGTACCATCTCGCACTTTGGCTATTGCTCGGAAAGAAGGCAGCACTGGAAGACCCCTGACCACTCTAACCCATGGTAAAAGGTAAGGAACCTGAAAAGCTGGAGGTGGCCATGGTGGAGTACCCTGAGTATCCAGCGGTGAAGGCATCATTCATCGCAAAAAGTGACTGAGCAGCTGACTAGGCTATGCCATCCAAAGATCCTAAAGCTGGAGGCGCCTGAGGTGCCTGAGTGTCTTGAGGAGGCTGGCTATGCTGAGATGGCACTGAGGAACCACTAGCCTATCCCTGATCTACATAGTAGCTTGCAAAGGGGTCTTCCTATAACTCCTCCTCAACCTTTGTCTCCGTATCCTCCTCAACCTCTCTGTCTGGTGAGGGTGGTGGTTGCACCCCAATGTGCCTCTGAATCCCCTTGAGCCTGTTCTCATTCTCAATCTGCTTCTGATAGATCTTTCTTTTCTCGGCCTTGTCCTTGGCCCTGAAGCACTTGAGAGTGCCCATGATGGCTTTGAAAGCCTGAGCAACAGGTTAGGTGCTCCTTCTCTCACTAGTATGCTGCCCACCGCCTCTCCTCCTCTAAGGTGACTGCCTCTGCTGTGGTGGCACTAGGGCCTGCTGACTCTAAGGTGGCACTAAGACTGAAAGAGCAACTGAAGGAGAAGGCACGATAGGACGCTTGACAACCTTGATTCTTAGAAGCTTATGAGCAACATCCTTGATCAAATCAACTCCTGTAGTCTGCACGACTGAGACATGCGACTAGAGGGGAGGGGGGTGAATAGGAGCACTTGAAAAACTCAAAACCGCGACCCCCAACTGGATGCACCGAAAACTGACAAGAACCTATGCTAGAGACCGTCCACTGAACAGATACGTGTCTAACAAGTGCATGGTGCCGTCCACTGAAAGGATATGCACCAGGCGAGAAAGAGCAAGCAACTTATCGACCACAAAGATCGCAAGTCACCGCAAGCAACAGAACTTGCAATTTCACCACTCGACACTCACCGCACCGAAATGCGACTTACTAGTACACAACAAGCAAAGAGTATGGTCAGACAGTGAGAAAAACAAATTCGATGCAAAAACACAGCAGAAGAACGAAATAGCGAAAATGGGGCAGCAACCCTGGCCACACCGGACTATCCGGTGCCAGAGGCCGGACTATCTGGTGACACCAGATAGTCCGGTAGTGGCTGCTAGACTATCTGGTAGAGCCCTAGGATAGTCCCAACTCCGGATGATCTGGTAGACTAGTACAAGCTATCGGACGGTCCGGTGGGACCAGATAGTTCGGTGGCTGTATCGGATAGTCCGGTACATTTGCTGAAAATGAGTTTTTAAGCCCTAAACTTGTCTAAATCTTGTCCAAACTTCACGAGATTTTGCACAGGCTATATGGACCCTGTTTCCAATCTATTCCCAAAATAGCAACACAAAATGACCAAGGGATTTAGCAGGAATTTCAGATCTCGTGAGAAGGCAATCTTTGGGCAACAAAAAGGGGAAAACTTGCTCGTGGAAATTTTGCAGGATTGAGATGGTCTAAGATATAATCCCCATGTCCTAGCAAGTCCAAAAGATCCAAAAGAATAGGATTAACTCGCGGGCAAAGCAAATCACCAAAAGCCTTTTAGCTTCATCCAAAATCCAAACTAGAAGGGGGAAAGGAGATGGCTGCACACATGAACTCAAATTGGGGACGAATCTTCCTTGGATTAAGATGGGAAAACAATTTACACAAGGTTCCTCACAGCCTACTACCCATCATCCTCCCACTGATGCAAATTACTAGCTCTAGGGGACTCCAAATCCTAGATTAGCGCCCGGTTTTCACTCTAAGCACTTGGCTGGTTGGAAAGCTAAGCCTAGGGTTTCTAGATGCGGAATAGTCACGTAAATGACCAACCACTTAGGTATTTGTAGCCCAGCCCTAACTGCATCAGTTTACACTAAGACCCCTATATTACAGAAATGCCCATAGGGGCTAAACTGGAAAAGACCCAACTTTCTTGGGGACGGACGACCGCGATGGAGTCTTGGTCTTTTTGGTTGCACGCAATCTTCTGGATGACATTCACGTGGCTAGTAGTCCAAATCTGCCGATCGACCCCCTATTTTGAATTGGGAAACCAAGAAACTTTAGGGTTTCCTTCTTGGGCCTAGAACAGCCTACTCCACTCTATCTCGGTGAGAATTGAGCCCATTCGCCGAGTCTTGGTAACTTGGAGGTAGGGTAATGGATTTGAGTGAATCCGCCATCGCCCTCACATGTCTTCGCACTGTGCACTCGGGTTGGAGCACCACGGTGGCACCCGGCATCCCTTGTCCATAGAGGTCGCCTCTCAGTCCTTCGGAGATCTTACACTTGCCGTCGCCATGCCGCTCCTCTGTGTACCGAACTCCCATGGCCGACTGACACAGAGCATGCCTCCTGTCCTTCGGAGGTCTTTCTTCTCCATCTACATCCAATCCATCAGAGGGCATCCAGTCTATCGGAGGACTTATGGCCAAGTCCTTCTGGGTCTTGACTTCCATTGACAATCACTCATCATTCCAGAGGCAATGAAGCCGTTCCAGTAGGCTCTCAATCTCCTCCATGATGAGTGCATTGTCAACACCTTCAACCTATAACCTGAAATAGAACAAAGACAAGAAGAAAAGCGTAAAACCAAAAAGAAAGAAGAAAAAAAGAAGTTGCTCAAGCTGCCCAAAAACCAAACACAAGCAAAGAAGGGCAAATTGAAGCAACAAAAACAAAACCAAAGATCGACCCCCCTAAGACAAGGGAAACTGCTCAACACAGTCGATCAAACTAAAGCATGACCCCTCAAGAAAGAGGCAAACTAGCTCAACACAATCATGCTTAGGCAAAGCATCGGCTCCTCCAGAAAGAGGCAAAAGGCTCAACGCACCGATGCAAGAGCATGCAAAGCTCAAACTCCCCCTAAAATGCATCCTCACAAATGCAAGATGAATGCACAGCTCCCCCTCAACTAGTTCTCTCTAGAATTCTCCCTTTGGTCCATGAACTCCCCCTGGGAGCAACTATCTCTCCCCCTTGTTGACAATGGACAATCAAGGGTTCATAGAACTCAACTCCCCCTGAATTAGGCAACCCCCCCTCAAAATATGCCAAGAAATGGAGGAAGTGTACCAATAAGAGCTCAGCAGGGATGAAAAGCTAGTAAATACAAGTTCTAGCATATAGGGCAAGTGAGGGCAAGGAAACATACAACAAGCTCGAGTGAATCTATCTTATGCAGCTCAGGAGCATGTTTTTCAGGGTTGTTGAAAAGAAAGCATCACCAACATGAATAGCATCTAGCAAGGTAGGCATGAATAACAAGATGCTAGCAATACATACAAGGTGTGCTACTCTCAACCAAAGCATATATAACAGGCCATAAAAAATTTAGAAACTTGCGAATTTCAGATTTTATGACTTGTAAGTTCATGCAAGTTAGATCATATGCCAGGGGTTATTCACTTGTCTTAGCCACTTCTTACCAACCAAAGCCAAGCCTAGGTTCAGAGAACCATCAGAATCTTAAGACATGGTTTTGGTCATACACAGCCTAGTCCAAGTTCATGCCAAAGTGCAAAGGCAAGCTATCTCAAACTAGATCAGTGTGATAAGTGAACCCACCTGGATCTTTCCAAATCAGCTCATAAAATAGCACTTGTAAATAGTTTTAGTTCATATTTTAGATTTAGGCAAGGTGCCATAAATGCTTAGGCATCAACTTAACAAAGGCATACGACTAGCATATCCAAGCATGAAAAGATAGCATTCAACACTCCTACACATGCTAGGTTGCTAAGTCAAGTGGCGATCATGGTTTTTGATTTTTAGGAAATTCAAAAGACTTTGCTCACAAAGATATTCAATAGATTCAAGGGGCTTAGCCAACCATGATCATGCAAGCAACTGTACAATTTAGCACAAGCAAATACTAACAGGGCATACCAACGAGCTCTAGTGCTAGTGAAGTGAAAATGCATATAATACAATGCAATGCATGATATGATACAAAATGCATGAAAAACAAACAAAAGCAAAGAGAAAGCAAATCAAAAACCTAAACTACAGCAAAGCTATCCCCAAACTAAAAGGGGTAACAAACACCAAGTTCCCCATGCAAGCGAGCAAATGCGCTAAGCTCTAATGGCTTGGTGAAGATATCGGCCAACTGGTTCTCGGTTTCCTACTGGATCAAATCTATATCTCGCTTCTCATAGTGATCTCTCAGGAAGTGAAACCTCACGTCTATGTGTTTGGTTCTGGAATGCAAGACGAGAGTCTACTAGGAGAGGAATCTTCCCAAAACTCAGGCCAAAGTCACTCAGGGTAGCTTTCATCCAAAGTAGCTGGGAGCAGCAACTAGCAGCAGCAATGTATTCGACTTCTGTGGTGGAAGTGGCCACGCTAGATTGCTTTGTGAGGACCAAGAAACAAGAGAAGAACCAAGAAACTGGCAGGTGCTGAAAGTAGACTTGTGCTCCAGTCGACAACCCACAAAGTCAGCATCCGAAAACCCTCTAAGAGAGAGCGTCAAAGCTGAAGAGAACCAAAGACCAAACTCAGGAGTGTATTTCAGGTACTTGAAGATGCGCTTCACCACTTTGATGGTGGGATGTCCTCGGTGAGGCCTGAAATCGTGCAAAAAGACAAACAACAAACTGAATGTCTGGCCTAGTCACTGTCAGGTACAGAAGTGAGCCGATCATCCCTCGATACTCCCTCTGGTCCACCGCCTCCCCTTCTTCATCTGCATCAAGCACCGTTTGTGTTGACATGGGAGTCGACATAGGCTTGGAGTCTCCCATATCAAACTTCTTCAGAATGTCCTTCGTGTACTTAGCTTGATGGATGAAGGTTCCTTTAGGGCCTTGCTTGATTTGCAGTCCAACGAAAAACTACAACTCTCCCATCATGCTCATATCAAACTCCTTCGACATCTGCTCAGAAAACTTGGTAACAAGAGAGTGAGGCGAGCCACTAAAGATGATATCATCCACGTATATCTAGACAATAAGAAGATCACTACCATGATTGACGAGAAATAAGGTCTTATCAACACTCCCCATTTTAAAACCCTGGTTTAGCAGAAAGGTTTTTAGTCTATCATACTAGGCTCTAGGGGTTTGTTTCAAACCATACAAGGCTTTTTGCAGTATGTAAACATGGTTAGGGTGTTTAGCATTTTTAAATCCAGGGGGTTGTTTTAAATAAACTTCTTCTTGAATGAAACCATTTAGAAAAGCAGACTTAACATCCATTTGAAAAAGCTTAAAGCCCACGAAAGCTGCAAAGGCTAAGAGAATACGTATAGCTTCCAGGCGTGCAACTGGAGCAAACGTTTCCTCATAGTCTATCCCGTCTTTTTTGCAAAAACCTTGAGCCACAAGTCTAGTCTTGTTCCGCACAACAATGCTATCCTCCCCTTGCTTATTTTTGAAATCCCATTTCGTACCTATAGGATTGCATTGTGGCGGTGGCTCTACTAACACCCAAACCTCATTCCTCTCAAAATTTTCTAACTCCTCATGCACGGCATTAAGCCAATTACCGTTAGAAAGAGCGTGTCCAACATCCTTGGACTTAAAAGAGGCAACAAATGCAGCAAGTGTAAAGAAAGCAGTTGAACCTATCTGGGACCTCAAGGTCCTCGCATGCAGATCATCAATGATCCTGTGTGGAGGGTGATCCAGCTGGACCTGCTGAGATGGAACAATCTCAGAGGTCACCTCCCCTACGTCCTCAGTGGGGTCAGCCTCTGCTCGAGCTTGTAGTCGGGGAAGCGAGGAGGAAGCCGTAGGCAAGGGTCCTCCTTCATCTTCAGAGCTCGTAGCAGAGGGGGCAGGAGCTGCAGCTGGTGCAGTGGCTCCTGCATCACCAGCATCTACTTCACCTTCCTCATCTTCAAAGATGGGGGTGCCTTCCTCATCATCACCTGAAAGCTCAAATGCAGGGGTTGTGCAATTCATAGATTCATCAAAGGAAACCTCACAGGTCTCAACCACTTGTTTGGTATCAAGGATCCACACTCTATAGGCTCTCGAGCTAGAGGCGTACCCAAGGAAAATACCATCCAAGCAGCGAGATTCAAATTTGTCCAAATGCCCCCTTTCTTGAGCACAAAGCATCTGCAGCCAAATGCACGCAGGTGCTTGACGCTAGGCTGCCTACCAAACTGTAGCTTGTACAAAGTCTTCCCTAAGAAAGCTCATAGGAAAATGCGGTTGGCAATGTAACAGACTGTATTCATAGCCTTAGCCCAAAAACATCGCGGAGTCCTATGCTCATCGAGCATCGTCCGAGCCATCTCAAAGAGTGTGCGGTTCTTGTGTTCCTCAACACCGTTATGAGGAGGGGTATAAGGAGTAGAGAATTGTGTTCAAGACCTAGGTCATGACATAAGGTTTCGAATCGAGAGTTTCAAAGTTCTCCGCCATTGTTGCTGCAGATTGCCCTCATGTCCTTATGACTCTCATTTCTTAACCTCAAGACTAGATTGTGAACAATACTAAAAGCCTCATCTTTGAACTCCATAAAGAACACCCATGAAAAGCGAGAACAGTCGACTACTACGACAAGCACATACCACTTTCCACTGACTGACTGTACCAGAGCAGGACGAACTATGTCCATATGCAACAACTCACCTAGGTAAGAGGTCATAACCTGATTAACAGAAGCATGAGAAGCGGCAACCATCTTGCCATGACAAGGGTGGCATACTAAGTCTTTTTCTGCTTTCAATTTGGGCAATCCTCGGATCTGGCCCATCGAGCTCAACCTGACTAGCAGATCAAAACTCAAATGCCCTAGCCTCCTATGCCACTTCCAGACATCACCAGAAGGACCAGCTACCAAACACCAAGGAGGGCTAGAAATAGATGCAAGGTCAACCTTAAAAACCTACCCATAGGGCAAAATCCGACAAACAAGGTTTTCCTTTGCATCAAGTACACAAGAAGAACCCTCCTTAAAGCGAACCTCGAACCCTTCCTTGAGAAGTTGTGAGACAAAAATCAAATTGAGCCCCAAACTCCTCACAGAAGTAACTTCTCTTAGGGAAAGCTTGGCAAAAAGCGAAACACCACCAACACCCAACACTTTACCTTGACCATTATCCCTGAATGTAATGTACTCCTTGGTGCTCATGGGGTTGAGGCTAAAGAACCATTTGCACTGCCCTGTCATGTGCCTAGAACAGCCAGAGTTCATGATCCATATGTCCTCCAGGCCTTGATCCTGCAAAATCAAGGAAAGCGAGACTGAACAAACAGTCTAGCACTAGGGTTAGTGAAACTGCTGAACCAGTGCCGAGCCATCTCCTCAAAGGTGGGGTAAGCACAGTCAAAGTAAGCATCACGACGATCTGGGTAACCACAACCTCCAAAGCATGGACTCACAAACCCTTTACCTCCAAAGCCTCGATCACTGAGTTCCATAGCTGCGCTGAAAACGACTAGGACCTTCGACCAGCAAAGCGTCTCTCACCACCAGGAGCACGGGCTTGAAAACCGCTTTCTCTCTCACCACCAGCAAAGCGGTCTCTCATCTCACCGCGACGGGGATGATCCAGCCTACCACCCTGGTATAACTGATCTTGATTCCCCCAAGCTCTCTCCTACCTCTCAACCTACTTCCTTCTGAAGCAAAACTCCTCCAAGTGACCATTCCACTGGCAAAACTCACAGTGATAGATAGGTCTCTTGGGCATAGGCTAGGGTCGAGCCTTGGGCTTCTGGTGTGGTGGGGTAGCCTTGGGTGGTGTAGGCTGCTGGACTTGCTTCTTGCCAGAAGGATTAAGAACTTCCATTATCTTGTCCAGCTTAGCCTGGGATGACTTGGGTATCCAAAACTGCTTCTGTGGGGCAGCCCTAGGTGGCTCGTGGAAAACCCTATTAGCAGTAGGCTAGGGAGATGCAGTCCTAAGCTTAATTGGGGCACTCTTCTTCTCCTCCGAAGTACTGCTCACCTAGCCTAAGTCTGCTCATGTCACCTTCACCATGCTTGTTTCCCTCTATGGTCATCCTAAGCTAGGGTTCTCTAGCATACATCCAACTCAGCACCTCTCTCAGCCTGCAGTTGTCCTCTACAAGGATCAACTTCTCTTCTCTTAGATCCTCTAGAACTAAAGTCTGGGCAGCACAAGTGTCACAGTCTACAGGGGGAATCAAGGGAGCAGACTTCTCTAGCTTCCTAATGGCGGCATCCTTCTCTACCAACTGCAACCTCAAAGTGAGACAGTTCTCACATGTGTCAGGGGGTGCTGAAAGCACCTCAAGGTCAGTTCTCAACTGCTCAAGCTCGCTCTTCAAAGTAGGACAGACCATGCATGCATCCAAAAGCGTGGGTCTAGCCCTAAGCTCCTCCTAACTCCTTGAGCTGCCCCTCACACTTCACTTTCAACTCAGCTATGTGAACTAGCTAGGTGGGGGCAAGACTCACACTCAGGCTCCTCACTCACAGCTAGACTAGAGCTTGCCTATCTCAACCTTTAGCCTATCCATCTCCTCTACCTGATGAGCATACTTGCTCTTCTGCTCACAAAGGTCATTCATCAAGGACTCATTGGTAGGGCACTCAATCTCACTAGGATGGACTTGCACACCCTTCAACCTCTCAATCTCAGCCAAAGCATTAGCAAGCTTGGCTTTTTTGCTTCTGCAGCTTCTTGGATGCCTTTTCCGACATCTTGTCCTAGGCTTTCAACTCATGACTATTCTTCTCTAGCATCTCAAGAATCTTAGCTTGCTCGAGAGTTACCTCATCATCGGAGGAGTTATTGTCATCGCCCTTGTCATCCTTGCCCTCAAGCGCCATGGAGCAAAAAGATCTCTGGTCCATATTGTGCTTGCACTTGGACATGGTGGAGACGAAGCAAAGCCTAGCGGGACCACCTTGATCCCTCTTCTTGTCCCACTTGGTGATGATCTCCTCATCGCTTGAACTTGATGAGGACGAGGAAGAGGAGGACGTTCCGCTGCAAAGGCCACCAAGCTTAGGGAAGAAGGCCTTGTCCTTCTTTCGGTTGTCCTTCTGGTAGTTCTTGAAAGCCTTCCTAAAGTTCTTGATCTTGTCAGAGTGGTGCTTGGTGGGGTTATGCTTGCCAGAGTGGTACTTGTTGGAGTCATGGGAGTGGTTCTTGCCCTTCTTGTAGTAGTCGTTGTTCTTGTTGGGGCACTCAGCGATGAAATGGCCAACCTCTCCGCACTCGAAGCATTTGGGCCTCTCGCCCCTCTTCTTGCTCATTTGGTTGTCATAGGCACACTAAAAGTGACTAGACACTAGGCAAAGCTCTTCATCCCCAAGTAACGCCAACTGCTCCATTGTAACAGACGTAAGAGCAGA
Organism: Paspalum vaginatum; assembly: GCA_030272315.1. Taxonomy (NCBI): domain Eukaryota; kingdom Viridiplantae; phylum Streptophyta; class Magnoliopsida; order Poales; family Poaceae; genus Paspalum; species Paspalum vaginatum. The sequence continues at coordinate 30,233,597 of CM059020.1, read as the reverse complement.
AAATGAGAAGTTGTGAAGCGGGGGGGGGGTTAGTAGCAGCCTCACTGGAGGGAGTAGCTAAGGCCAGGTTCTTAGAGCCAGTACAAGTGAGAGATTCTCTCAACTTGTAATCTACTTCTGTGGCCTTGAGCTTGCTGTAAAGAGCCTCCACTCTGATCGTGTCATAGGCCTCTGACTCAATGATCGAGTTAGCCTTGATCTCCCATATTTTCCTATCCAATGCTTACAACAACTTAATGGCTTGCTGAGGGTCAGAGTATGGGATCGCCTGAGGGCTGGAGTTGACGCGTAACTTGTTGATGATCGATTGGAACTAACCAAACAAGTCATCGATGGACTCACTAGGCTTTTGAACGAAACTCTCATATTCACGCTTGTAAGTCTCAATGAGACAGCCCTTGATAGTAGCAGTACCCTCATGGTGTGCACTTAGCAGGGACCATATCTCACAAACAATCTTGAGGTGGCTCACTTTCTCATAGTCAATAGGACCAAGTCCTGAGAAGAGAAAGTTCAATGCCTTGGCATTAGCCTCATGCAGAGCAATGAACGATAGAGTAGTACGCTCTGCAATGGGAGGCACCCTAAAATTCGTACTCTGAGTAGAGTCCCACATTTCTTGACTCTAGCTAATCAAGAAAGCCATCAGAGCCGAGAATCAGGATCTTCCCAGAGTGAGTCATAGTCACTACTGGTTTATCACCGGTAAAGGTATGAAGAAACCTAACCGGCTCTAATACGCTTTTAGGACCGAGACATGCGACTAGAGGGGGGTGAATAGGAGCACTTGAAAAACTCAAAATCACGATCCCCAACTGGATGCACCGAAAGCTCATAAGAACCTACGGTACACACTGTCCATTGAATAGATACGTGTCTAACAAGCGCAAGGTGCTGACATTGAAAGGATACACACCACGCGAGAAAGATCAAGCAACTTATCGACCACAAAGATCACAAGTCACCACAAACAACGGAACTTGCAATTTCACCACTCGACACTGACCGCACCGAAATGTGACTTACTAGAACACAATAAGCAAAGGGTATGGTCAGACAGTGGGAAAAATAAATCCGATGCAAAAACACAGCGGAAGAACGAAATAGCGAAAATGGAGCAGCAGCCCTGGCCACACCGAACTGCCCAGTGCCAGATGCCGGACTGTTCGGTGACACTGGATAGTTCGATAGCGGCTGCCGGACTATCTGATAGAGCCCCGGTACAAGCTGCCAGACTGTCCGGTGGGATCGGATAGTCCGGTGGCTGTATCAGATAGTCCGGTACAGTCGCTGAAAATGAGCTTTCATGCCCTAAACTTATTCAAATCTTGTCCAAACTTCACAAGATTTTGCATAGGCTATCTGGACCCTATTTCCAATCTATTCCCAGAAGATCAACTCAAAATGATCACGGGTTTAGCTAGAATTTCAGATCTCGTGAGAAGGCAATCTTTGGGCAACAAAAGGGGAAAACTCAAGATACACTTGCTTGTGGCAATCCTGCAGGATTGAGATGTTCTAAGATATAATCGCCATGTCCTAGCAAGTCCAAAAGAGCCAAAAGAACATGATTAACTTGCGAGCAAAGTAAATCACCAAAAGGCTTTGAGCTTCATCCAAAATCCAAACTAGAAGGGGGAATAGGAGATGGCTGCACACATGAACTCAAATTGGGGATGAATCTTCCTTGGATTAAGATGGGAAAATAGTTTACACAAGGTTCCTCATAGCCTACCACCCATCATCCTTCCACTACTGAAAAGTACTAGCTCTAGGGGACTCCAAATCGTAGATTAGCACCCGGTTTTTACTCTAAGCACTTGGGTTTCAAGAGGTGGAAGAGTAATCTAAATGACTAGCCACTTAGGTATTTATAGCCCAGGCCTAACTGACTCAGTTTACACTAAGACCCCTATATTACTAGAAATGCCCGGAGGGGCTAAACTAGAAAAGACCCAACTTTCTCAGGGACGGAGGACCGAGTTGGAGTTTTGATCTTCTTTGGTTGCATGCAATCTTCTGGATGACGTCCACGTGGCCAGTAGTTCAAATCCGCCGATCAACCCCCGCTTTTAAAGACAGAAGTCAGGAAACTTTAGGGTTTCCTTCTTGGGCCTAGAACAACCCACTCCACTCTATCTTGGCAAGAATTGAGCCCATTCACCGAGTCTTGGTAACTTGGTGGTAGGGTGGTGGATTTGAGCGAATCTGCCATCGCCCTCGCACGTTTTCGTGCCATGCACTCGGGTTGGAGCACCGCGGTGGCACCTGGCATCCCCTGTCCATCGGGGTCACATCACAGTCCTTTGGAGGTCTTACACTTGCCGTCACCGTGCTGCCCCTCCATGTACCAAACTCCCATGGCTGATCGATGCCGAGCATGCCTCCTATCCTTTGGAGGTCTTTCTTTTCCATCTACCTCCAGTCCATCAGAGGGCCTCCTATCCATTGGAGGACTTGTGCCCAAGTCCTTTTGGGTCTTGACTGCTGTTGACAATCACTCATTAATCCAGAGGCAATGGAGCCAGTCCATTGGCTCTCATAGTCCTCTCAATCATCCTCATGATGATGGGAGCATAGGCACAACTCCGGTATGGGTCATAAGTGTGATACTCCGTATCTAAGACTCTCTAAGTGCATTGCATACTGTCGTAATTCTCTTTTGAAAATTTGATTCAAATTCAAATTTGAGGACTTTTTCAAAAATTTGGAGTTTTCCAGGGGCAAAAATGTGAAAGGGTAGTTTAAATTAAGCCCTTTCACTTTTGTATTTGGACCCCTGTCGAAAAAGGTCAGAATCCAGGGTTAAAAATGAAAATGGTAAAAGTAAAAAAAAAGAAAGGGAAAATTCCCCGCGAGCCGGCTGGCCAGCCCGCGGCCATGCGCCCGCTGGGCGAAGCCCAGCCGGGGGCGGCGGCCCGCTTGGCGGCCAGCCCTCTCGCCACCCACGCCCCCAGTCAGGCGGCGCTGACAGGTGGGACCCGCGGGGGGTGGGTTCTTCTCCGCCAGCCGAGCAGGGGGGAGAGCACTCTGCTCGCCGCTCCCCGCCCGCGCCCGCGCCCCGCGCCGTCGCTGTCCGCGCCTCCGCCGCCGTCGCCGTGTTCTCCGCGCCGCGCCGGTGAGCTACAACCCCCCCGCTCCCTCCTTCCTCTCTTGTGCCGCGCTTAGGTCCGGCCCGAGCTCGCCAGAGCTCGGAGCCAAGCATGGCGCCGCGACCGACTTGGTCGTCGCCGCCGCGTTCCCCGCGCGTGGGAACCCTTAGGGTTCCCGCGGACGCGCGCACCAGGGTGCGCCGTGCCTGCGCGCACCCCGCGCGGTAGGTGGTTGACCCCTACGGGCACCACCGCCGCCGCGAGGCCACCTTGCCGGCGCGTTGCGCTGGCGGGCGCCATGCCGCGGCGGACGGCGTGCACCAGCAGGGAAGGGAGAGGGGAAAGAAGGGGAATGGGACGGGAAAGGGAAAGGGAAGAGGGACGCACGCCGCGCCCGAGGCCACCGCCGGCGAGGCCTTTCGGCCTCCGCCTCGCCGGATGGTCGCCGGCGCTGCCGGAGAGGCGGACGCGCAGAGCGCGTCGCGCCTGCGCGGTGCGCCGGGCGGCTGGGCGAGGCCGGTCCGCTGGGCCGCCAGCCCAGCTGGGCCGTCCGCCCGGCAGGCCGGCCTGCCAGCCCACTCGACCGACGGGCCGAGCTGAAAGAGAGGGGAAGTTGGGCCGCACCGGGAAAAAGGCCGCATGCCCACTGGTGGGCTGGGCCAGGCAGAAAGAGAGCCTAGGCGATTTTTGGAGGGGGAAATCAGAACTTTTTGTTTTGTCTTTTTTCGTGGGCTGGGCCGAATTCCAATTTCTATTTCTGTTTTCTTTTTCTTCTTAATTCAAATTGGTTATTTAATTTTAGGTTAATATTAATCTATTTATATTAATTAATATAATTATTTATTAATTCATATAAATATTTGATTTTTCTAAAAAGGAAATTAAATTAAAGTTTATATAATTCTAAAAAAGTTAGATTTTATTTAAAAATGCAGAAAAATTCATAAAAGAGTATTAAAAATATAAAATTAATTCTAAAACACATTTGATTTATTCAAAAATTTCTAGAAAATTCATTTAAGCTTTTAAAAATAGTTAAAAATAATATAAAATATATTTGAGCCCTAGGACAGTCATTTACGCCCCAAAAATCCAGATGTTTAACCCCAACCACCCTTTTTCTTTAGAAAATTGTACACTTTACTTTTTCAACAGGTTGATCATCCACCTAGGCACGTCATCAACCTAGGCACGTTGGTCCCGCCAATTCCAATTGAAGAGTCTTCCACCGCAGCGGAAGCTCTGGAAGCCGGTGTTGCCGAGACGTCCATCGCACTAGCAGGAGGAGACTCTGAGTCCCCGACGGAGACAGACCCCGTGACCCAAGGCAAGCCCCGGTGCATTACCTGTTTTCTTTAAATCCTTTAAATAAGAATGGGTTATGCTTGTGCATTAGAGTCAGGAGTTGGTTGAAACCCTAGAGCATGATTACCCAATGTCCTGCTTGAAGATCCTATATGCAATAGATGGCTTAGGTGGCATAGGCCTAGAATGGAAATTCTTTTACTACAGTTAATTGGTTAAGAATGAGAAGAATGTTAATAATTTGACAGGCATGCGGTGGGATCAGTTTCGCTTTCGTATATTGCATATTGTGGTTATTGCCATGGACCGTGATCCTGCCTGTGTCGCATAAGGCCGTCAGATGTGTGGCCTGGTTGGGCTGAACGCGCCTCATTCACTTGCCGTCCTTAACGGGCTCCGGTAAACCTCTCGTCCTGTTGTACCTAAGCGCGGAACTAGACGAGACCAACTGGAAGGAGGAGGTTGGGCGGGTGTCGAAGGACTGACACCCAGGTTCAGTGAGGATGGTTCCGGCTAGGTGGCATTGGATGTTGGGTTGTCGTATGTGGGGTCAGTGTACACACATATGACGAGTGTCTGAGTATCCCTCTCGAGAGGTGGAAAAATCGATTCGAATCGTCTGTGGCTTGCCGGTTGTAAGCTGCCTGATCGCGACCAACATTGTAGTAAGAAAATTGATCCTATTGATAAAGAATGGTTTGGCAAAGTATTTGCTCTTGTTTGTTAGTAGAATAAGTATAACTTAGTCTAGTCAGGTAATAACTAAAAAGTAAACCAATTCTAAGAGCTAAGGATTCACTATTAGGCCTGCCGCAGTGTGAGTTGACTTAACCACCCCGGCTATAGGATAGAGAGTCGGGTTTCGACCCAGTAGTCGGGTAAGTCTTGCTGAGTAATTAGTACTCAGGCTTCTTGCCTATTCTTTTTACAGGAGCAGAGTATACTTGGTTCGAATGGGATCCTTACCTTACTCCTCCCTTCTTCTGAAGCAAGCTTCCCTACGCCTTGAACGGTAGAATATGTCTTTTGGAGAAAAACTTGTGATCTATGTTAACTTCTGGTAATGGGCTGAAAAACTTACCAGCCTGAATGTAATAAATACCGAACTCTGTGTGTAATATTTCAACTCTATGTAATAAATGTGGCTGTGTATGTTGTAACCTGTGGACTCCTTCGAGAGTCGCCCCAAAAATGAAGCTCGATCCGGATGGGAAGGCCAAGTTAGGATACCTACATCCTGAAGGACTACCGAGGTTAGTCCGGATCTGGTGATTAAGCACTAAATCCGGTTAATCTGGGCAGTTCTGCCACAATAAGAAATAGCCTTGATCTCCTCCCATACAAAATTGGTCAAGCTGAAAGGTCTGGCATTCTCTCTCATCCTTGCAAGCAGGTTTTTAGCATAATGGGAAATGTTTGTGGTGTCAGCTCCCTTGTGATTGAGTGTCTTCTTGAATATCCTATACAGGGAGGCATAGAAAGTGTACAGTCCTATAGCATAGCCACATTATCCCTGATTCTGAGGAGGATACATGAACCTCATCTCACTATCATGCAAGCAATGCTCAAGGTGTATCTTGGGTCTATTAAAATCAGGTTCATGCTTTCCAATCAAGCGAGCAAACTCTATGCAGGAGATGGAATTACAATGCCCTCAGTCATCCAAACCATCTCCCACTTGCTCTCCTCACCATCTGTGTCATGGAAGTAGATAGTTGCATAGAATTGAGCTATGAGTTTTACATTCCAATCATGCTGGTAGCTCATAATTCATTTGATTTTTTGCCTCTCACATGCAACAATTACTTGATCAAATATTGGGTCCTTTTTCTCTTCAATATATTTCCAATCAACCCATTGATCAGATAACACTGGGTTCCCTCTAGATATGATCACAGACTCATAATAGTCTTCCTAAAATCTGGTGTGAAACCTCCAGTCATATGCATCCCTCCTCACTGTCCTAAAATCAATCCTCACGTGACTTCTTATTTCATTGAACTTGCCCTTTGCTTTGTAATTTATCACTTTCTTGTTTGTGGGACCAATGGGCCTTTGAGTTTGCTTAGCTAGATGAGCCTTTAGAGGTGGATCAAGATATGGGACATATTCTTCCTCTTCCTCCTCATTCTCATCATCACTGGGAGGATATGGACCTTTTCCATGAGGTCAAACATTTTGGACCACTCTGAAGGTTGCATCATCCTCACTATCATCATCTGAAGATGTGGTTGCACCCTCCACCTCATCTATGATGTGGATCTATCCACAAGGAGTGTCCTGTAGAGGTCCTTGCCTAGGTCTGGAGTGTTCTCTCCCCTTGAGAACCACCAGAACCAATATCCTCCATAGAAGAAGTGTCACTGCCCGACGGCGTTGGCTTCCTAGCCTTCCTCTTCTTCCTAGCATACTGCTTGACTGACCCTTCGCCAGCCATCCCACAGTCCTAAGATACAAGTATTTGGATTTTGAACCTTGGATTAGTCTCAGAATGCAAAGATATAGAATGATATGTGTTGTCTAAGATGACTAAAGAAATAATCATGATTTCCTAGTAGGAACATATCACAAAGACACAGCTGAGCATATGGAATGAATTTGGGAGCTCAAAGTACAAAACAGGAGCTAAATGACCCATGGACCCAGGACCTCTAGGCATTACCGGATAGTCCGGTGGCTCCCACCGGATAGTTTGGTAGAGCCGGACAGTCCGGTGGTGGCTGCATGACAGTATGCTAGCGCCCTGTGACCTAGAGTCGATGGATCTCCTAAACTATCCATGGGAATGATTTGATCTCTTAGGGTATAATTCATATGCCTAGCAGGAGTACTTCTACCAAAGGAATCGATGAGCATTGCACCGAGCAAAGAGATCGGGTCAAACGTGCACAAAGTACCTTTGAGAGAGAACCCTAGGGCAAACTTGATGGAGAGGCTGGTGGAATCGGATGATCTGGTGACGCAGCAGCCAATCCCTACCAAGAACTCCACAAATCCATGGAGGAGGAAGAACTTGCCCTTGAATCACCCAAGGAGATAGAGGCGGTGGTACAAACACGGTGGAAAGAACAGAGAGGGTAGATAGAGGTAAACTCCACGCAGTAGATACCCCTTCACCCTTGGGGATAGTTAAAACTGCGTATGCCAGAGAGTCCGATAGCCATTGTCTGACAGTCCGGCAGTATCAGAGAGTCCGATATGCGGTGCCAGATAGTCTGGTGAAAACTGACTTTCTGAAGAAGCTAAAAGATCTGAGAATTGTTCCATTTTCCTTTGATTTCCTGACTCCTTTATGTAACACAATCCTTAGGGAAGATGTACTATTTATAAATAAGTCCTTTTGCTGAACTCATTTGGTCAAAGCTGAATAGTTGATAGAGATGAGTTTAGAGATAAAATCTTTTGCAAAATAAATCATTTTGAATTTGATCTTAAGAGAAATCTCAATACATGTGGTTAGGTACAAACAAACAGGGAGAAATATAAACACATATAGAGAGAGATTGATCACAAAGATCTTAACAACAAATGTTTTCAAAATCCTATTTTTGCTATGCTGGTGATATGTCATGTCTTATAATTACTAGTATGTTTGAGTCATACTCTTCTCATCAAGGCATCAAAGGCATTTTTGAGCCAGAGTATCAAGCAAACATCTAATTTCAATAAAGCCTCATGAGACAAACTGATGACACGACATGATGTATCACTAGCTCAACCTTAGGGAACAATCCACAAAGAGTGTTGATTGGATTGAAAGTCTTGTCATTGATGTTTGTGTATTTAGCTCATACCTCCTATCATATCTGAATCATCAAGCTCTCAAGACAACTCAAAAGCTTTTAAGTTTTAGAGGCATCAACCAAATATACAAACTAGCATTGAGACCTATCAATACACCAACAACCACATAGGAGCTACAAGGCCTAAAAGCACTTACAATGCATATATAAACTCATACCTTGGCCTTGACTTATCGTACTTATAAGGAAGTAGATGTTATTACATTTTGGTTGATGCCATGGTTCAACCAATGTGGACTTCATCAGCCAATTTTGCTTTCTGCTGGCATATTGGTTCAACCAACTTCTCCAAGGTTCAAGCCATTATTCATTGAATGCCTACAAACTTACTCACAGAGAGTTGTTAGAGCAACAATGCCTTAGGTATAATTTCTACTCCCCCTAAATGTATGCTGATTTTCTTTGAATGACCATTGTTCATAGTCAAGTTTTGTTACAAACTTGGGGAATAGAGTCTATGCCTGGGCTAGAGAAAATAATCAATGAGTGATCAAATGGTTCAAAAGATGTACTCTTAGTTGGAGGGATTGCATTTTTATTTCTGTTGGTCATAATTTAGAGATTATTTACTGAGGGTAGAACATGATGTAGCTTGATTTTCCTTCACCGGATAGTCCAGTGATGGTCACCGGACAGTCCGATGTCTGAAGTTCCAGCTGCAATCAATACAGTTAATTTCCTCAGCTTTCTTTTGAAACTTGATCCTGTGTTACTGCACATGTTTAACACATGCTCTACAAAGAGCCATCAAAATACCACAAAACACAAGTATAGAATAAGAGTAGAATTTGAACTTGATTGGCTTAGGCATGATTTATTCACTGAGAATTGACATTCCTAAGTCACCAAGGATGTGGTTTAAGCACATGTTACCATAGATGTCATTGAGAATTGATATTACCATACATTCCTAAGTCTTAGCTTGTGATGGAAATAATTTTATCTTGAGACAAGAATGCACTTAAAATTTAGCTTCTCAAGATTGCCAATGCCCTCAATGCATCCTACACATACCTGTAGATCTTCAAGTATGTTTTGGTACCCAAACTTGGTTGGGTCCATTCATGTTAGTCACATAGGTCTTGGGTACCCAAATATCTTTGGTGAAAGTCGTGGGTGAACAAATCACCTTAGGCGCACCACTGCAGCCCTTGGGCACACAAGTAGCTTTAGTTCTGTTGTTGACAAGGTTGGGATGAGTAAAGTTACCATGTGGGCAATCCATACCAAGATGCCCCTTTTCTCGGCAATTGTAGCAAATTCTTTGCTTGAAGCCCTTTGGATGATTTTCTGCTTTGCTCATGTGGACTTTATCCTTTCTAACCTTGTTATGAGACTAGACATGTCCTCTTGCCTTGGTTTTTGCAAGTTGAGGCATCACTGGCTCTACTGGATAGTTCGACACCTTGCTGCCCAACAATCCGGTAGGTTGTGCCGGATAGTCTGGTGAGCTAGTGCTGCTCACAAGTTTTGACTTGAGGATTGGACAAGTTTCCACCTTGTGTCCCTTTTTCTTGCACCAGTAACATCTTCCCTTAGCTTTGCTTTTTTGTCTCTTGGATTTCTCTTGCTCTTGAGCTTCGATGCTTTTCTCACTCTAGGACTTGGTTTTTATTTGGTTGGAGAGTTGTGCATGGTTTGAGCCCTTCTCAAGCTTGTTCACCATGTTGTCATGGTTATCTTGATCAGGTTGTGCACAACACTTACCCTTGAGCACAATCAAATCTCTTCTTAGCTTTTCAACCTCATGCTTGAGCTCTTCATCCTCTCTTGTAATGTAATCATCACAAGATTCTACAACAACATGCTCAACACAAGGGTTGCTTACTTTAAGACAGCAAGGGTCAGTACAAACATTCGGTTCAATTGAAGGGCAAGAGTCTTTTTGCAATAGAGGTTTATAGGATTTTACCAACGTGAAAACACCCCATGTGCTACCTCTTGTATGCATAGCTGATCAATGAACTGCATGCTTTCATCTAGGAGCTCATCTTTTTCTTGTTGAAGCACTAAGCACTTGTTGTTGATTTTCTCCAACCAATCTTTCCTTTCCTTGTTTAGCTTCTCAAGCTTCTCAATATATGAAGGGAGACTTGCAAAGCTTGTTTGCTTCATTGGTTAGCTTGTCAAGCTTTAAATTCAAATTGGTGACCTTAAGTTCAAGCTCTCTTTTTCTTCTTGAGCTTCCTTTAGATCCTCTAGTTTCTTCACCAAGTAGTCTTCTTGTTAGTCGAGACTTTGCTTCTGCTTGGTGATGATTTGCATCAGCTTGATCACCTTCATTTGGTCTTTCTTGTTGAGGTGACCAATATCCAAATCTTCATCGGTGATCTCATCTTCTTCTTCATTGCTCTCACTCATCTCATCCTCACTTTCTTTATTATCCTTCTTGGCCATGAAACATAGCTGAGGGAATGAGATGATGGAGCTGCACACGGTTGAACTTGATTCTTTACTTGGTCTCCATCGCTGCTTTTCTTCAACAGGTGCACACTCACTGCCTCTGTCGGACAGTCCGATAGTGGTTACCGGAGAGTCCGGCAATCTCCACAGGATAGTCCGGTGGTAGCAGTGACTGCAGCACCACATCCTCCTTTTCTTCATCCTTGGCCTCCATGCTGGCTTCTAAGCTATCACAGAGACTTCTTGGAGCATCTTCAGTGTTTGAGTCCTCCTCTAGAGGTGTGGCTTGTTCTTGAGCTTTGCATGAGAAGACATTTTTGAGGGTGGCCCAAATTTCATATGCATCCTCAAATCTTTTGTACTCCTTGAACAGCCATGAAGCAATATCTGGTCTCAAGGTGCTCAAAATATAATTAGCAACTCGAGCATTGAGCTGCAAGCGTATTGTCTCCTCTTGAGATAGGTTACCCCACTTGTAGGTAGAAGGCAATATGCTTGCATCTACAATCTACTCTACAAGTGGACCATTGGTCCTGAGAATATGAAGTATATGAGCAGACCTCTGAGTGTAGTTAGAGCCATCAACCACTGAGTAGGTCACACGATACCTTACTAGCCGTTGACATCTTTTCTCACGGCGGTGAAGCTTTTTAGTGAGTCCTTGCTCTGATACCAATTGAAAGGACCTTGATGTCGCCTAGAGGGGGTGAATAGGCAAATCTGAAAAATCACAACTTAAAACAAACTATCAGCCCTCAACATCGGATAGTCTGGTGGCACACAGGAAGCTAGCTCAAGAATGTAAATGTGCACAAGAAAACTAATTAAGCTTGGTAGTCTGGTTCCAAGTGTTTCTCTGTTGGTGTAGAGCTTTTCTACACTACACACTTGCACTCAATCACAAAGACTTGCACTCGAGTGATAATAGCAGAAGCAAGAATGTAATGCAAGTAAAGAACAAACCACAAGCACAAAGCTTGGGTCTCTCAGCAGGGGCACATCACTCAAGACACACGATTTAATTCTCGAGGTTCGGGCACACCCGTAAGTGTCCGTACGTCCTTGTTGAGGCGCCCACCAAGAGCTTGAGTCTTTTTCAACCCATGGCCTCCCCTGCTCGACCACCAAGGCTGAGAAGGTGCTCACTGTAATGCTCTAGAGAGCGGGCGTAATCACCTTCAAGAAATGTGGTACTTGACAAGTCGAGTACCCTTCGAGACGCTCTAGATATCTAGGAGGAGACCTCCAAGAGTAACAAAAGCGTTTGCCAGAAATGCTTTGCCAACTTGTGCTCAGAAGGTAGGATGCTCTTTCAAGCTCACACAATCTCACAAAAGCTCTCCCGACTCAAGAATCTTACTTGGTTAGCTCAATCTCACAAAGAGAGTGTTGGGGAGTGTTTCTCTGGCCTATGAATGTGTATACACGTTGGAGGGAACAGCAGCCCCAACAAGTCGAGATGGAAGAGTACAAATACCCAAATCCCCAAAACTAGCCGTTGGCTCTGTGTTATAGCCCCACCGGACAGTCCAGTGGCCACCTACCGGACAATCTGGTAGAGGGCAACTAACCGTTGATGTTCAAAACCCCCTCTACCGGAACAGTCTGGTAGAGCTCACCGAATAATCCGGTGAGGGGTTTCGTAACCAGATGTCTAATGCACAAAGCCTTGATCACTAGGTGAGAGAGATGCTGGTGTTTGTCTTTGCAAGAGATACACCAAGCTAAGAATTACAACACAAGAAAAGATAAGAGAGCTCACACTAAGGCTCAGGGCAGTGGCCACACCGGGCAGTTTGGTGGAGCCCACCGGACAGTCCAGTGTGCCCACACTCAGCACAACAGCACTCACAAGAAGTGTCTTGGCTAGATACTCTCTGAAATAGCTAGAGCACATGTTGACTAATGACATTTTGAGCTTAGCTTCCCTCTTGATAGTACGACAAACCTATACTCAAGATTAAATGAAAATCTAGATGAAATCCACTTGAGTCTTGACTTGATGAATAATGTTGTCTTGATCAATATCAATAGAGAGAGATAGCCATGCTGAGCTTCTTTCTTTGAGCAATCCCTTTGAGCTAAATAAGTTGGACTTGAATTGAGAAAACCTCTTATATTAGTAGATGTTCAATAGAGATCCATTATCATCAACTTACATGAAATCAAAACCTTTATACTCCACATATGAGTTATTCATGCTTAATCATGAGATATATTCATTACAATTTGCTCTTTATATCTGACCACAACAAATATACCTATAAAATCCTGTCAAGTCACATCACAAAGGGATTAGACCTTTAATCAGTGTTGTCACTCAATACACCAAAACTACTAAGGAGCCTTGTTGCACTTACATACATCACCTAGTCCATCCGGTGCATACACCCAAACTAGCCATTAGAGTTGGCCATTGAATATTTATTTGACCTTTGTGATCAATGGACCTTCTCATGTGTAACACCGGACCGTCTGATGTGTGTAATCACTCATAGTATTGATTGGTTGTAGGTTCAGCCTAGAACGTCTAGTGTGTTCATCAGACCGTCCGTGGTTTACCACTTAATCGTTCGGTGCGTTGAAACTAGGACTAGGACATGGTCACTCCTCTTTTGCTGATTTCATCTAGTGGTGGACAACCGGACTATCCGGTGCGTGTAATTTGCATCGGGCTTGATTCTCTAGTTTGGAAGTGTTTCTACTCATCACATCAGTCTAGTGAGCACAATCGGACAATCCGCTGCATGCAAAAATCCGGTTCCCTGACCGGTCAGCGGGACCGTCGTATCAGGGCTTCATGGCATTTATCCCTTATGTCTTGGGTCTTCTCTTGTCCTCTTTATTTTCTCATTTGAGGTTTTGTTCCTCAAATCTGTAAGGAAGGGCCCTATGCCTTGTGCTTAGTTCTCTAATGTGATTTTGGTGGTTGAAGTGACAACACGTACCTTTTGGGACTAATGGTTCTGCAAGTACATTTGTTTAAGTCTCAGGGTGCAAGAAATGGACTTGGGGTACAAACATCTCAAAGGAGCGATTAAAGAGCACAAGAAAAGACCCAAGGCTCCATCATGACGCAAGCGTGATGCACAACACAGCGGTCCCGTTGACCGGTCAAAGGGCCAAATTTTTGCACCATCAGATGGTTTGGTGGAGCCCCATTGGATGGTCTGGTGAGAAGAAGAAGCCTCAAATTGAAGATTCAAGACCCGATGCAAATTACATGCATCGGGCAGTCTGATGGTCAACCATCGGATGATCTAATGGAACCATAAGATATTCTAGGTAGTGGAGAAGGAGAAGACCGAGTCCCGGCACTTTGAATGCATCGGACGGTTCGATGGTCCACCATCGGACAGTCTGATGGTCCATGGAACATTCTGGACAGATGGCTCAACAAATCAAGAACTTGAGATATTGCACGCATCGAATGGTCCGATGGTCACCATCAGATGGTCCAATGGCCACAATGGTCAAATTGAAGTTCAATGGTAGACTCCAATGGCTAGTTGGGGGAACCATCAGACGGTCCAATGGTCACAGTCTGCACAGTGCAGCTACTCCCCAATAGCTAATTTTGAGGTTTAGGCTCTAAATACCCCCTTGCCTAGCCTCCACAGTATGGTTGGTGACTATAGCATCCATTCTAGTGTTGAGACACGCTTTTGAGAGCCCAATCCATCAAGAGAGAAAATAGACACATCCCAACAATAGCTAGTGCTTGAGTGGAAACTTGCTTAGACCTTGTTAGAGCATAGCCTTGGTTGTGACCAAGTGTCTGTGTGACATCCGCGCCTATGAGTATGTCAACTTTGTAAGTGTGCAGCTTGTAGTCTTGCAAGACCCTCCGAGGTGTGGAGTGTCTGCCACTTTACTTGTGAGAGGGAGGGAGGCCCTCGGCGTTTTGGCCAAAAGATCACCTAGTGGAGACGGCAAAGAGCATATGTGAGAAGGCCCACGGAAGACCCTAAGGCCCCAACGATCCTCTACCCTTGAAGGGCGAGGCTGTAGTCCTTACGAGGGATATGTGAGAGAAGGGCTTGGGTGGGTGTGTACTAGGGATATTCAGAGTTACCTGACCATCTCGCAAGCGACCGAGCCATCATCTACCCTTGTGAGGGAGAGGCTATAGTCCTTGTAAGGTCTACGCGAGTGTGAGGCATTGTGTGGGTCACTTTTCCAACCTCTTTCCGTGTGAGGATTGAAGCCGGAGTCCTTGTGAGGACTTCACGAGAGCAAAGCCTTATGAGGGGCACCAAACAAGGACTAGGGGGAGACTTGTGAGTCTTCCTGATACCTCGGTAAAAAATCTTCGTGACTTCAACTTGTGCCATCATCGCCATCATGAATGGGAGTTTAGATTCACTCTACCTAGTTTTAGTTTTATCTTAGTGCACTTAGTTAGTTTATCTTGCATAGGTTTTGTTAAGTAGTTGTAGTTTTGAGAGAGGCTTATTTTCAAAAAGCCTAATTCACCCCCCTCTTAGGCATCGGTCCAACCTTCAAAATCCATCTCTCACACCCTGGAACTTAAACAAGTATACTTGCATACACATTGTTCCAATGGTACATGTTGTCACCTCAACCGCCAAAATCACATTCACGAGGCTTATGGCTTATGTTCCTTATAGCGGCCAAGTGCTACAGTGAGAGTTGTGAATCTCTTAGCATCCGTGCTTACACGTACGAAGACTTATAAGTGTGGGGCTTGTAGTCTTGTGAGACACTTTCAGTTGTGGAGCCACCTTTTTTGTGAGAGGAAGGGAGGCCCTCGTCGTTTTGGCCAAAACTCACTTTAGTGGAGACGGTGATCGGCATCTGTGAGAGACTCACAGAAGACCCCACTTGTGAGTGGGTGTGTACCGGAGATATCTAGAGTTACCCAACCGAAAAGCTTGACCCTTGCATGGGTCACCTTGCCAACCATGATCCTTGCACAGATCGAGGCCTTAGTTCTTGCGTGGACTAAGCAAGAGCAAGGCCTTGTGAGTGGATCCAAATGAGGACTATGGGGAAGGTTTGTGCACGTTCTCGATACATAGGAAAAAATTTCCACATCTCCAACTTTTGCCACCATCACCATAGTTACCGGGAGTTTGCAATCAATCAACCCAACTATTTAGGTTCCACATTTATATTCTTGCCATTGTGTGTTTACTTTCTTAGACTAGCTTCATGGGTTAGTTTTTTGGTCGAACTAGGTTGCAAGACTTTAACCTCCCTAGAGTTAGAAACACTTAGCAAAACCTTAGTGAACATATCTTATTTATTTTACATAGTTTCAATAAGTTGTTTTTAGTGGGCCTTAGTTTCTATAGAATCATTATAAACCCTCCTCTTAGGGCATCTTTGTCCACTTTTATACTTTGTTCTATTTCATAATCACTCCATGTTCAAAATTACAGTTCGCACTAGATTTATTATAAGTCATAATTTTCAAACATTGATCTTTCAATAACATCAAATTCGTTCGACTAAATCCACTATGAAACATTTTTTATAGTGCACTTATTTGATACTAAGTGAAAGTAGCCAAGAGGGGGGATGAATAGGCTAACCTAAAATTTCTTGCACAAATTACCCTAATAAATCAGTACAACAAGTTGAACTAGTCCAATGTGGGTCAACCTGCTCAAAGCTGGTTCAACCGCAATGGACTGGTTTAACCACAAAACGAACCATGCAACCAAAGATGGATTGGTTTCATTCCAAAGCTTCCTTGGAGCAAGAGATTGCAGATCTGAGAGGGGCTCATCACCAAACCTGCACAACAAGTAGATCTAGGCAAATCTTCCAACACAAGAGTATGAGCATGAAGAACAAGCAAGAACAACAAGCAAGCACACATGGAGAAGGATATAATCCAAGGTTTGGTCACACCCAAAGGTGCCCTTATTCCCCATTGAGGCACCCACAAAGAGCCAAGTCTCTTTCAACCCTAATCCTCCCCTCACCAACCACAAAGGTACGATGAGGTCACTTACTATGATGCTCTCAACAGTTGGGGTAATACTAACTTCCTTTGGCACCACCACACAAGAGGGGATGAAACCCAAGGCGACGCCAAGGCATTTAGGAACTCGGGTTCCAAGAGTAACAAACCACCAAGGGCTGCTCAAGGTGTGACCAAATTCAAAGCTTAAGAATGAGAGAGAGAGAAAGAAGGATGAGGAGTGAAGAACATGGCTCTCAAGTTCTTGCAAGATCCACTCAAAGATTTGGGGATTTGGAAGCTCAAGAGTGGAGAAGGTGTGGAGGAGTGATTGCTCTTTCATGCTTTCCATCAGTTTGCTTGGAGGAGGAAGAAGCACAGTAGAGTGGGGGAAAGGGTATATATATGGGCCCCCTCGAACTAGCCGTTGCTGTGCAGATCTGGGCAAGACAAGTTGAACCAGAGCAGGATCGGTTCGACCGAAAAGCCAACAGAACCAAAATCGGTTGATGAGGTTTTCAGCCCGGTTGAACCAGGGCATCAACTGAAAAACCAGCAGAATGCAATATTGGTTGAAGGTTTTTAGAGACTTGTTCAACCAGGGCATCAACCGGAATGAGAGCAGAATTTGGGTAAGATTCGGAGTTGAATATTGGATGGATTTTTGGACACTTTAGGCTTTAGTATCACCAAGAGCATACCTTTGTTGATCCCTCTTAATAGTACAGTGTTTCCTAACTCAAGGATAAAATATGAAATGCTACGCTTAGCCTCTTCAAATGGAGATTCTTTGCACTTTGAATTTGAATGAAATGGGGAGTCTCCTTTCTTTACTTGCACTTGAAATTGCCTGTTTTACTTTCTCATGCACTTTTGTATGACCTTCATTACTTGCAAAGTGCTCATACATTTCCATTAGAGCTTTTAATTGTATTGTCATTAAAAACCAAAACCCTCAAATGGTCATTGCACTTACACTAAGGTGTTGATACATTTTTCTGAAAACTTCATCAGAGTTATTTCACCTTAGGACAAAGTTAGAATGAATGGCTAGTTTGCCAACCTCATTTTTCCAAGAGAATGGTGGGAGTTTATGGGAATTGAGGGGAAAATGAACTAGATTTTTCTCTTTCTCCTTCATTCTCCTCTATTCCCTAGGAGAAATGAGATTGCCAAACTAGCCCTAAAGTAAGACATATTTTATTATGAGCAAACTAGATGAATTTAAGTAGTTTAGGGGAGTTTTTTTGAGGCAAACTGGAGGGGTTCCCCCTATAGCAATTTATTGAAAGAGTAGCCAAGAGGCACAAAATTTACAAAAAGAGACAAAAGAGGATAAAATAAAATTACATAAATGATTCTAGCCATTGAACTATCTCTAGAAAATAAGACGGTTTAGCCCTATGAGTAATCATGGAAAACTCCTTGAGCAACAATGCTCTATAGGCATTAGTGTCTGCTGCAACATCTTGGAAGATCTTCTTATTTCTAGCAGTCCATATGCTCCAGCACATAATAAGGGTAATCTCCATGAAGAAGGAAACTGCTAGCGAGAACCTCATGAACTTGAGAGCTTGGAAGGGGCTGAGCTGTACCAGTATATGAATGTTTAATAATGCCCAGCAGCTAGTAGCAAATTGACAGCGTAAGAACAAATGCTCCAGTGACTCCTTAACACTTTGACTGCAAAGGGCACAATTGTAAGACTCAAGATGCAAGGATTTGCGCCTAAGGATCTCTCGCGTGCTCAACCTGTCCACGAGCAAGAGCCAAAAGAAGACCTTGTGTTTGTTTTGGCATGTGGAATTCCATAACCATTTCAAAGCAGAGTGTATTGTCCATCTCCCAGATAAGTGGACATAAGCTTTCTTGGTCAAGTAGCACCATGATCCCCAAATGTACAGCCATGTATCATTATCATTGTGAAAGGTCAACTATTGAAGCATGTCTACCAATTGCAAGAACTGTTGGTGTGCTTGGGAGGATAAAGGGAGGTGGAAGAGGCCTGAGGGATCGTCATGATTGGCAAAAAATTTTAACGAAATTTTCCTGTTCTTGGCAAAGGAAAAATAGCTTTGGAAAGGCATCAAACAAGATGTGCTCACCCCATAGATCAATCCAAAAAAACATGAATCTCCAGTGCCCACTAGAGGCTTAGCTAGGCCTTTGAATTTGTCAAGAAGCTTGATTACATTCCTCCACCAAAAGGAGCCTTTGGTTTTCAGTTCTGGCAAGGAACCAAATCTATAATGCTTTTCCCAAACCAGGTGTACCCAGGGAACATCCAACTTGTTGAAGAACTTGTGGAGGAATTTCAACTGTAGTGCCTCATTCTGTGTCCTAAGCCTGATGATGCCAAGACCTCCTGATTCCTTGCTGGTACACACTAAGGGCCTGTTTGGAAGCAAAGTTTTCAATACCATGGTTTTAGAATACCATAATTTTATTTTGGTCATGACATAACCATAGTATTTCTCCTCCCTACCAAAACCATAGTATTCTAGAAAGTGTTTGGTTCCATAGCGATACCATGGTTTTACTAGTCTCTTACTCACTTGGATGAGAAACTTTGGTATGGGGTGGAGTTTACAATACTATAAAAATACCATGGTATTGGCAATACCATGGTTTTAAATACATAGAGTTCCCAAACACCTTTTGGCCCCAATACCATGGTATTCTCAAATACCATCGTATTGTCTTGAAAACTATGAAAATACTTTGTTCCCAAACAGGCCCTAAGGGCCAAGCAGCTTTAGGTGGTTTTTTGTCATTCATATCTGCACCCCGGCATAGGTAGTGTTTTCTGTACTTATCTATTTGATTGAGAACAATATTTGGAAGGAAGAAGGTGGCAATTGCAAATGAGGCTTGATATGTGAGCACAGAGTTGACAATCTCGAGTCTACCAGCTTGAGAGAGGAAGAGGGAGGTGTTCACTAATCTTCTTTCACAACGTTGAACAAGAGGCAGAAAGTCAATGACTTTTGGCTTTGTGAGACCAAGAGGTAGGCCCAAATATGTGAATGGTAAGGTTCCCTTAGCACATCCAAAAGTGTTGGTGAGAACAGTGAATTTATCTTCATCAATATTGCTTGGCATCATACATGACTTTGCATAATTAACCTTGAGTCCTACTGATTCAGCAAACGTGTTGAGGAGAGCTTTGAGGATGAATAACTACTTGGCATCACCTTCCATAACAATCAAAGTATCATCAGCATACTGAAGGATCGAGAAATCTTATGAGTGTAAGAGCAATATAGGTAAACTTAGAAGGCTCAATTCTCTGGCCTTGTTCAAAATAGATTGTAACAGATCCGTGACTAACACAAAAAGGAGGGGGGAGATTGGATCTCCCTGCCTTACACCTCTTCTGCAGTCAAATGTTTTCCTTGGAATACCATTGAGTAGCATCGAAGAGGTCCCAGAACCCATGAGTAGTTTAATCCTATTGAGCCATTTGGATCCAAAACCCTTGGCTTTCATAATTTCTAGGATAGCCTGATGTTCCACTTTGTCAAAGGCCTTCTCAAAGTCAAGCTTCAGGAATAACAATTTCTTTTTTGGAGTGGTGGCATAAATGGAGATACTCAAAGTCCCATGCAAGACAGTCATGTATGGTCCTTGTTTTAATGAAGCCATACTAGTTCTTGTGGACCAAGGACTGAATTACTGTTTGAAGACGATTAGCTAACAACTTTGTGAGGAGCTTGATTGAGTAGTTGAGCAAAGAGATATGTCTAGAGATAGGTCTAAAGTCTGAAACTCTGGATGGGGCAGGTACTTTGGGTAGCAAGGTAATGTAAGACCCATTAATGCTCTGAAGACAAATATTACCTTCAAAAAAGGAGTAACATAACTTATAAAAATCCTGTGAAACCAGGGGCTAGCATTTCTTTAGAAAGTCTGTATTAAACCCGTCGGGTCCTGGTGACTTGAAGGAGGGTAAGTGAGAGACCACCAGGTCAATTTCTTATGGGGTGAATGGGATCTCCAGTATAGATAAATCATGTTGGGTCAGCAAAGAAGGGAGATCAAACGATATACAACTGAATTCAAAGACACCCAACTGTTATTTGAAAGTCTCCCATAACAGCTCAGCTTTATCTGCATGTGAGGTGAGTTCAGTACCATCATCTGTATGTAGCACGGTAATCAACTTACTCTTGTTTCTTATTGAGGCATTGGCATGAAAGAAATGTGTAGCGGCATCACCAAGCTTAGCCCATATGATATTCCCTCGTTGCTTCCAGTAGGTCCTCTGCTGGGAAAGGATAGATACTAGATGATCTTGGAGAATATGCCTAAAATTCCACTCTTCAACAATAAGATTTCTGAATTCCTCAAGGACGTCCAAGAAGGCTAACACTATCTTAGTGTTAGAGATAACAAAAGCTAGGCTGGATAGACTCTTACTCCACTCTCTATGGATTTTCCTGAGGTTTTTAAATTTGGCAATGATATTTTTAGCTGAGTCAATGGCCTGGGTATCTTGATCCCACCCATTAGAAATGACCTGGTGAAAGTCATTGCATTCCAACCAGAAGTTTTCAAATCTAAAAAGCCCCCCTGTGGCATAGAAGTTGTAATGGAGATAACACATGGTGAATGAGCCAAGGTTTCCATGGTAAGACTCAAGGCCACAGTATTCAGGTATGAAATGGTCCAAGCCAGTGAGGAGAAGAACCAATCAAGCCTTTCAAGGAGCGAGTTAGGTTGCTTGTTTGTCCAGGTGTATTTTCTACCATGCAAAGGGATTTCTACAAGGCCAAGCGAGCTGATAGCTACGTTGAAAAGTAACATCTCATTAATATCACCCCCTGGTTTGTTTCTATCAATGGGCGAACGAAGCAGGTTGAAATCTCCCACTATGAGCCAATTTATTTCAGGAGTCATATGAATATTACCAAACCATGACAAGAAATCGGGTTTTTTTCGTGCGTGCAAGGGCCATAGATATTGGTAAGAATCCGTCCTTC
This sequence comes from Paspalum vaginatum, assembly GCA_030272315.1. NCBI lineage: Eukaryota > Viridiplantae > Streptophyta > Magnoliopsida > Poales > Poaceae > Paspalum > Paspalum vaginatum. Next base: position 30,212,080 of record CM059020.1, on the reverse strand, counting down.
GGAGTTATGAAGTGAGAAGAATTTAACTGACCTAGAGAATTCATTTGAATGGACCAAATCCCCATCAAAGAGACCACCATTCCACAAAACGATCATACCACCAGAAGCTCCTACAGATGGGAGGTATGCAAACTTATCCAAACTACGAGTTTCCTAGAGACAAACAATATCGCAGTTGGCATCGGATATTTAATCTCTAATAGAATTCCATTTCTTGCAAGAGTTTAAACCACACACATTCCGACAAAGCACATTCCAATGTAGAGATTGACAAATCAGTCCAAACATTTCTTTTTCTCAATAAGTAACTAGATGTTTGAATTACTAGGTTTTTTTTGGAACAGTTAATAATTCAGGAGTAGCCAAAGTATGACACAAAGAAAAAAAGAAGTTGCGCTTTCACATTTCATTTCCATATTCTTTCAAAATTTCCAAAAAGGAAAAAGAAAATTTCAATTCATTCCCATTTTTTTAAAAAATCATTCAACTGGAGATCTGGCACATGACGCTTTCCCAAAAAACCCCCGCCCGCAAGCAGGCCGCCTGCCCACCCACCACTACCTCCTAAACCCTAGCTACCTCTGCTTGTCTCCTCCACTTCGCCTCTCTCTTTTTCACTCCCCCTTGTGGCCTTCTCCGCCGGACTTGCGTTTCATTTGAATTGCTGAGCGGGGAAGCATCTGAACCCTAGCCTCCCTCCTTCCCACGGCGCCGGCCTCCGCAGCGCCGCTTGTCGGTGTTTGGTACCGGCAGTGCACCACGGGATGTGTCATGAGGTGCTTTTTATGGTCGGCGAGATCGACTGTAGCTCGATGGTTGACGTGAGATGCGACGAAGAATAAGATTTATACAGGTTCGGGCCGTAGAGCGTGTAAAACCCTATGTCCTGTTTGTGGTGAGTTGTATAGCTTTGAGTTCTCGAGATTACAATCAGGGTTTTGATGGATAAAGCTATGAGGATCGATCTAAAATGTAGGGGTCCCTGACCCACCTTATATAGGCTGATGGGTCCTAGGGTTACAAGTCAGTTTCTTTCATATCTTATGAGTCCCATGTCCTTCGGACTCCGCCTCTTAGTTGCGCGTATCTTCACGCCTTCCCTAACTGAATTAGCGCTTCCTTGTCTTGATCACCAAGTTCTGCTTGCCATCCTCGGGCCCAAGCTAGCCAAGTCGGCCCATGAAATAAGCCACCCAGCCTACTTGGGCCCTCCACTAGCCCATGAATAGAATCCACGCCATAAGGACTGATGAACTTAATCACCCAAGAACTTACATTGATCATGTATCCTAGTAGTAGTTGGGGCTAGAGCCCTATAGAGATAGACAGCCATGGCTGACCTGAAGAGTAGTCTTTTGCCCTGCTGATTTCAGCATGGGAGTAGGAGTACTTGAGTAGATTGTACAAGAGTAGAAGTACTAAGTAAAGTAGAACCATACCTGTAGTTGGTAGTGGTTGGGAGTAGGTGTACTAGTATGTATTTCTCCTCTCTATAAATAGAAGCAGCAGCAAGCTGCAAATTAGTTTACCAGCACCAAGAACCTGAGTGCTCTCTGTTCTCACCCTTCCCTCCAAAGTCTAGCCAAGTGTGTGTGCGTGTTCTAGAGTAGCAGCTGCTGCACAAGCTGCTTAGTGATCCTAGAGTGTGTCCTAACAGTGGTACCAGAGCCTAATTTAGGTGATTAGGGAACCAATTAGAGGGAGATGTCTTCTTCCTTGACCGGTAGCGTGCAGTCCTGCCTCGACGGCAACCGTGGATGCCTGGGCGTCCAGGCAGCTAAGAGAGCAGACGTCTAGATCACCTACCCACCCGCGGGTAGTGGTGAAGACGGTGCGCGAGGTAGGAGGAGCATAGTTCCGCTCCTGACCCGCACCAACTACGGTGAATGGGTGACGGTGATGAAGGTCATGCTCAAGGCCAAGGGCCTTTGGTAGGACCAGATGGCCATGGAGGCCATCCTTAAGGGTGTGCCCCCTAAGTATGTCACCACCTTGGGGAGCAAGGACTCCACCAAGGAAGCCTGGAGCTGCCTGGAGGCCATGCGCGTCAGCAGCGACCGTGTGAAGAAGGCGAAGGTGCAGCATTTGCGGCGCGAGTTCAAGAACATCGCATTCTATGATGGGGAGGCGGTGGAGGACTTTGCACTAAGCCTCACCTCTTTGGTGAGCCAGCTCAGAGTGCTGGGTGAGAAGATCGAGGAAGAAGCGGTGGTGGCAAAGTACCTACGGGTCATGCCATCTCAGTATGCGCAGGTGGCGGTCTCTATCAAGACACTGCTCGACCTCGACAAGCTCACCATTGAGGACATCACTGGGCAGTTGAAGGTGGTTGAGGACCAGGTCGAGGCATCAGCAGCAGACGGCGCGAAAGGGCAGCTGCTCCTCACGGAGGACGAATGGACGGCTCAGATGAAGGAGCGTTAGCGAGGCGATGGCTCCACATCCTCGAGCAGAGGGCATGGCGGACGGCGCCGGGGCAATCTATGGAAGAAGAATAGAGGTGGTGAGGCCAAAGAAGATGGCGGCAGGCCCGCCACAAAGGACAGGTGCCTCAATTGCGGCAAAATTGGGCACTGGGCGTGCAATTGCTGCTCTCCTCGATGCCGTGAGTAGGCCAATTTGGCCGAGGGGGAAGAAGAGGAGTCAGGCGCTGCTCCTTGCGCACATAAGAGATGATGTAGAGGAAGCAGAGGAGCCTACTCTATTGATAGCGTAGGCGTGTGCGCTCACCGGCAGAGCAGAGGAGCCATTTAGGGCGCTGGTGTGGCTCAAGGAGCCCTGGGCGCAGGTCCATCTCAACAAGAAAGGTGAAGAAGAGGCGGCAAAGCGATGGTACCTCAACAGCGGCGCAAGCAACCACATGACCAGCAGTCATGGCACCTTCTCCAAGCTCGACACGTCCATCACCGGTACTGTGAAGTTCGGTGACAACTCTGTCGTCGACATCGCAGGCCGCGGCATGGTGCTGTTCAGCTGCCACAATGGTGGGCACCAGGCGCTCACCGGCGTCTACTACATCCCGCACTTCCGTAACAACATCGTCAGCCTAGGGCAACTCAACGAGCGGGGGTGCAAGGTACTCATCCATTGCGGCATGCTGCACATCCGCGATCGCGAGCAGAAGCTGCTCACCAAGGTGAGCCAGTCGAGGAACCGGCTGTATGTCCTGGAGCTAAAGATCGCCAGGTCAGTGTGCTTGGTAGCTAGGAGTGAGGAGGCGGCGTGGCTCTAGCACACGAGCTTTGGTCATCTGAGCTTCGATGCTCTAGGCCAAATGGCGCACAAAGGCATGGTGCGTGAACTACCGGCGATTGACCATGTCAGCGAGCTATGCGACAGCTGCCTCGTCGGCAAGTAGAGGCACTTCCCTAAGGCGACGATCTACCGTGCCCAGGAGCCCCTAGAGCTAGTCCACAGCAACCTATGCGGGCCATTCAAGCCAACCACGCACGGCGGGCGGAAGTACTTCCTGCTGCTCGTCGACGACAGCAGCCGTTTCATGTGGCTGCGGCTGTTCTCAGCCAAGGACCAGGTAGCGGAAGCCATCAAGGAGATCAAGGCTCAGGCAGAGAAGGAGATAGGGAAGAAGCTTAGGGTACTGTGGACTGACCATGGTGGTGAGTTCACCTCGGAGGAGTTCAGCTGCTACTACGCCGGCAAGGGCGTGGAGCGCCACCTCTCTGCTCCTTACTCCCCGCAGTAGAATGGCATCTTCGAGCGGTGCAACCAAACCGTGGTTGGCATGGCTAGGAGCATGCTAAAGGCCAAGGGGATGCCGGTGGCATTCTAGGGTGAGGCGGTGAGCAACCACGCTCCCACCAAGGCCTTGGACGGGCAGACGCCGTTTGAGGTGTGACACGGGCGTAAACCTGATGTCATGCACCTGTGCACCTTCGGGTGCATTGGGCACGTTAAGGTGATGCATCCCAACCTCTCCAAGCTGGAGGACTGGAGCAAGCCTATGGTGTTCCTAGGCTACGAGGCAGGCAGAAAGGCCTACCGCCTCTACGATCCAGTGGAGCAATGCGTACATGTCTCATGCGATGTGGTGTTCGATGAGGTGGCAAGTTGGGACTAGACGCGTTCCAGCGACAGGGAAGCAGCAGCAGGCGAGAACTTGACGCTCTTTCACCATAGAGTATGAGTACCAGGACGGGAAAGAGCCAGCCCGCAGCGAGCCGGTGCACGGCAGTAGTGACCCAGCTACACATTCACCCGCGCCAAAAGAGAGGTAAGCACCACTTGCAACCCCATCGGCAAGCGCCAGTTCGCTACGTCACTCCACTACTAGACACATCGCCCTACCTCGATGCCGAGCACGAAGGAGAGCTGATGCGATTCCGCACCATAGACGACATCGTCGGCAACACGACGCCTCCAGGCTTGGCGGCGCAAGCTCTGGACGATGCAGAGCTGCACTTCAGAAGCGCAGAGGAGCCGTCGTTATTCGCTGCGACTGAGCAGGACAAGAACTGGCAATGCGCGATGCTGGAGGAGATCAACTCCATCCAGGAGAACCAGACATGGGAGCTGGTCGACCCACCGGCCAATTGCCGCCCAATTGGGCTCAAGTGGGTGTACAAGGTCAAGCGGGACGAGCACTGCGACATTGTGTGACATAAGGCGCGACTAGTAGCGCACAAGTTCATGCAGCGAGAGGGCATCGACTTCAAGGAGGTCTTTGCCCCGGTGGCGAGGAAGGAATCATTGCTGCTGGTGCTCGCGCTGGTAGCCACGCGCGACTGGAATGTCCAACACATGGACGTCAAATCCACGTTCTTGAACGGGGAGCTCAAAGAGGAGGTCTTCGTCAAGCAGCCACTGGGATTCATCATCGCCGGCCAAGAGCACAGGGTGCTCTGCCTGTGCAAGGCCCTCTACGGCTTGCGGGAGGCCTTGCGGGCTTGGAATGTGAAGTTGGACACGAGCCTGATCTCGCTCAGTTTTGCCAAGTGCGAAACAGAGCATGCTCTGTACACACGGTGGAAGAGCGTGGGCAGCTAGTGGTCACCATCTATGGCGACGACTTGGTGGTCACGGGCGCCAGCGAGCATGACATCATCGCCTTCAAGCAGGAAATGAAGAAGCTCTTCCGCATGAGTGACCTCAGCCTGCTCACGTACTACCTCGGCATAGAGGTGGAGTAGGGGACCAACTCCATCACCCTCTGCCAGAGTGCCTACGCGCGAAAATTGCTCGAGCGGAGCGGTATGGTGGGCTACAAAGCCAACAAGACACTGATAGAGGAGAAGATCAAGCTGAGCAAGAAGAGCTCGACTGGCAAAGGTGGATGCGATGGGCTACAGAAGCATCATCGGCGGATTGCGCTATCTAGTGCACACACGGTCGAACTTGGCGTTCGCCGTGGGCTACATCAGCCGGTTCATGGAGGAACCACGTGAAGATCACCTCACCACCATCAAGCATCTTCTCTGCTACATCGCTGGGACAGTGGACTATGGATTGTCTATCCTAGGCACGGCGGAGGGAAGGCAGAGCTCATGGGCTGCAGCAACAATGACATCGGAGGAGACGTTGATGGTAGGAAGAGCACCTCGGGCATCCTCTTTTTTCTCGGCGCGTGCCCCATCTCCTGGCAGTCACAAAAGCAGAGGATCATCACCCTCTCCACATGTGAAGCAGAGTATGTTGCGGCTGCGACGGCGTGCTGCCAGGGAGTTTGGCTCAGGCGACTGCTGCAGGAGATCACTGGAGAGGATCACCGCGCACAGATCCTAAGGGTGGACAACAAGTCCGCCATTGAGTTGGCAAAGAATCCCGTCCTCCACAACAGGAGCAAACACATCGACATCAGGTTCCACTTAATCAAGGACTATGTCGCTAGAGGGCGAATTGTTCTGGGGCATGTTGAGACTGGTCAGTAGCTCGCGGACATCCTCACCAAGCCTCTGGGCCAGAAATGCCTCATGCAGTTGATGGTCAAAGGTTGGGGTTGAGGAAATCAAGCATGAGGATCAAGGAAGTGCCTGCTGATTAGGGGAAGAATTGATGAACTTAATCATCCAAGCACTTACATTGATCATGTATCCTAGTAGTAGTTGGGGCTAGAGCCCTATAGAGATAGACAGCCATGGCTGACCTGAAGAGTAGTCTTTTGCCCTGCTGATTTCAGCATGGGAGTAGTAGTACTTGAGTAGATTGTACAAGAGTAGATGTACTAAGTAGAGTAGAACCATACCTGTAGTTGGTACTGGTTGGGAGTAGGTGTACTAGTATGTATTTCTCCTCTCTATAAATAGAAGAAGCAGCAAGCTGCAAATCAGTTCAGCAGCACCAAGAACCTGAGTGCTCTCTGTTCTCACCCTTCCCTCCAAAGTCTAGCCAAGTGTGTGTGCGTGTTCTAGAGTAGCAGCTAGCTGCACAAGCTGCTTAGTGATCCTAGAGTGTGGACTAACAAAGACCCAGGGGATATCTATCCCCTACACCACCCACGAGATCCATCTATTCCTGGATTGATTTCTACTCTGGGTGGTAAGGAACCCTAATCCTTTTTTACTCTGATGAATCGCTCATTGCAGTCCATCATTCCTTCGATGGGACCACTTCAATCTGGCTGTTTGTTTCTCTCCAATCCGTCCATTTCATCACGGATTTACTTGCTTGCTTAGTGAGTCCTGCGGTACTTAGAGCAATTTTCTTCTCTACAACTTTTTTGTTTGGATCGCCCGATTGGAAGCATGAGCCCGTCCCCTTCCCCTCGCCCGGCGAATGGGCAGCTCCCATCCAAACCCCATTTCCCTCTCAGTCGTGCCCCCGGCTGGCACTCCCGAGTCCTTTCCCCCTCCGCTTCTGTCCCCAGCCGTAGCTCACGGCGCACGCTGCTCCGCCTCCCTGCACGTCTCCCCACCTCCTGCGACCGCTGCACCGGTCAAGCGCATGCGCTTCGCCATTAATCCTGCATCACCTGGCTCCATCCTATACCCTGGTAGCTGTTCCTCTGCGTGGCGCAGTATCTGGCGACAGATCCGCATTCACTGCTGTTGCCGGCTCCGCTACCGCTGAACCTCTAGCTCCCGTCCGAGAGGATCATTCAAGTCTTCCCCTGCCAAATCCGCCAAACCGTAGTGACTGGCCCCGGCTACTTTGACAAGGATGAGCTGCATAGGTGGACTACGGTCCTCCACAGGTGACCCTAGATCACCGGCCCGTCTTCAAGGCAGCCACCTACCAGGACCACCCCGACTGCCTCCTAGGCCAGAGACAAGCTGCAGCAACTCTTGAGAGGTAAATGCTTCCGTTGTTTGTCCTCCGGGCACCGGGCATCCGACTGTAGAGACCCTATGAAATGCCTCAGCTATGGCAGATCTGGCCATAAAGCTCGACTCTGCTCCCGAAACAAAGGTCGCTGCTCTGCCTCCCACCTCGCCACCACCTCCTGCCTTCAATAGCAACAACTTCCCTCCGCTTGCGCAAGCCACCATGTCTAGGCCCGGTGACCCATAGACACGTCCTGGTGAGACGTTCGCGATCGCGTCCTCCACCAGGGACATGGACTCTAAGCTTGAGAGGCTATCCATGCACGCGGTGGTCGTCTGGCTCGAGCACGACCGCCTGGAGGTGGACACAGAAAGGGTGTCTAAGGCTTTTTGCTACCATTTCGGCGTACTGCCGAACAACATCAAGGTGGCCAGACACCACCTTGCGGACTTCATCGTCATCTTCACACACCAACACCACCGTGATGCTACGGTGGAGCACAGGGACTTCCCCTACGGCAACCTTGACTTCCGCGTGAGAAGGTGGCTGCCGATGATCCGAGGTGGCAAGGCTAACCTCTGCTACCATGTTCGTCTCTGCCTGGAAGGGATCCCTCTCCATGCCTGGAACGAGAGAATCACGAAATGCATGGTGGCCAGAGCCTGCGACCTCGACTACGTCGAGAGACAGTCTCTAAAGAAGGAGGACACGTGCACCCTCAACATCTGGGCCTGGACAGAGAACCCCTCGTTCATCCCTAAGGTAACTTGGTTGACCATTACAGGGAAGTCTGTGATGTTCCACGATGGGGAGGCACCGCCGGCTGATTGCTCCGGCTCCTACTTTCGCATCATCGTCCACCTCGACCTTGTGGAAGACCCAATGGATAGGGACAGCTGCTGCATAACCCGCGGCTATAGGTGGACCTTGGGCAACATCGATGGCGAGCGCTCTCCAAGGGACCCCCACGACCCACCTCCGCCGATCACCCGCGACAACTGCCACCGGGACGAGGATGACGATGAACGTCGGGGCCACAACAGCCACAAGGAGGACAGCTAGAGCTCCTGACTGTTTCGGAGCCTCTCGCGTGCCCCGCACAGGGAGCGGGACTGCTCCGAGCATCGCCACGGGGACATAAGGTCCACCACAGGGGGTCGGCGGCACTATCAGGCTGTGGCAACTAGCAGTCTACTTCTGGATGCTGTGGGGGCTGGCGGCCCGTCCCCCGTGCCGCGTGTTGGGCGGTAGCTGGCGCTCCCAGACGACTCTGTACCAAAGGGCTTGTCGGCCTGGACACGCCGCCGCAGTCGCGATCGGCAGCCCCGCCAGCGCCTGGGGAGGCCAGCATGGTCGCCACCTCGCCAGCATTAGGACACTCATGACGGCTCGCCCATCGGCTCACCCTGCAACAGTGCACGCCCGAAGGACTTCGACAACCCGCCCTCGCCATTCCCTGCCAATCTGTGACAACATACCCCCGCCTCCTCCGCCAACCCATGCCTCCTCGCTGGATGGGCTGCCAGGTGGGATGGCACGGGCTGTGACGGTCGCCGCTGCTACCGAGATGGTGAATCGTTTCCGTCCTAGGTGTTTCTACAACAGGCGTCTCAGGGCTACATCACACAGCCCACCGGCATCGGCCACCTCATCAGCGCGCCTGCTCGAGCCTACCCCATCGAGCCTGAGCTCGGTAGCAGGGCCTGAACCTACATCGCCTGCATCCATCTTCATCGAGAGCATCACCGCACCGGTTGTGGAACCACTTCTTCAAGTGCAGGAACAGCAACAAGAACCACCCAGGAAACCGAGGCAGAGAGGGATCAAGCTACGTCCTGGAGCGGCGACCCGCAAGAGCACGAGGTTGGCTGCCATTGCCTGGCTGTGTGGTGACATCCAGAGCCGGGCACGACAAGTCCTCATGAAGCGCCTAGAAATCCTACCAAAGGAAAACCAGGAAGCAACAAAGAACAAGGACTGGGACACCCTCTTGCAGCGCTACTTCGACCTCTTCACTGGGCCACTGACCGATTTGGCGCTAAAGGCCCTAGTAGCTCTCTGTGGCTTGGAGGATTCAGGCCACAACGGCCAAGAGATGGCCTGATGGTTGAGGCTCATGCGTCTGGGCTACTGCACTCCTCCATGTTATGCATGCACTTCTCCTTGTTATGTTCAATTAGCTGTGTCCGTCGCGTCTGTGGGAGAGGCTTCCTCCTCTACTTGTTACTGTGCCTGCAACCTTCTATTGTCAGCCACCCAAGTCTGCTCAAGCTGGTGGTAGCAGCCAGGGGCCTACAGCTACCTAGCTTCCTGTTAGTCATCGTCGTCGTCTTCTGCACTTTGAGCTTTGTGTTGGTCAGCTACTGCGTTCAACTGGTCATTGTATTTCTCATGTATGCTACTATGATGTGCCCCATTATCCATCCTGATGAATTGACATCTGCTTCCTTGCTTTGTGCTTTGTGCTGGCCTATTACTGTATTCAATCGTCGCCTCCTTTGCCTCACTATTGGGCTCCCCTCTCCTACAAAATGACACAACACCATTGCCGAATACTGAATTGGAATGTCAAAGGTTTGAATGAGGGAGCTAGGAAGGATGTTGTGCAGGAGCTTGTCTGGGACACAGGGTGCACAATTGTCTGCCTCCAGGAAACTAAATTGGCTACAATTGATCGGTCCACTATTGCACGAACACTTGGGACGGAATTCCTTAACCATTATGTTGCTCTGCCAGCAAATCAAACCAGAGGAGGCATCCTTCTTGCGGTGTCTGAGGATCATTTCACACTCTCTAACGTCTCCACTTCAGATTACACAATTACAACATTGATTGCCTCGAAGGCAGATGGATCTGAGTGGTGGATAACTGGTGTTTACGGACCCCAAGCCAACGCAGACAAGCTCCTTTTTCTCCAGGAACTGAAAGCATTGGCCTCCTCGGGCCGAGACAGATGGCTAATCTTGGGCGATTTCAACCTTATGTACCAAGCGGCGGACAAAAGTAACACGAACCTTAACCAATGGCTCATGGAATCGTTCAAGGCCACCTTAGATGATCTGCAGCTCAAGGAAATACGCCTCAACGGTCGGCGCTTCACTTGAAGCAACGGACAGACCGCACCAACTCTGTCACGCATTGATAGACTCTTCTGCACTTCAAACTGGGAACTGCTTTTCCCAGCCTGTTACCTCCACTCCCTGCCTTCACTCATGTCAGATCATACCCCGCTATTGTTGCAAGGCGAACTCCCACGGAAGAGAAACAACTTCTTTCGCTTTTAGATTTTTTGGATTCACATGGTGGGTTTTAAAGAAGCTGTACAGGAGGCCTGGGACAGACCAATCCGCTCGAACCATCAGCCTCTCATGAGATTGCATATCAAACTTGCCCGGTCAGCCAAGGTCATCAAAGCATGGAGTAGATCAAAAGTGGGAGACACGAAGCTATAATTGGCCATAGTCAAGGAGGTGATTCTGTGTTTAGAGTCGGTACAGGAAACTCGCCCCCTCTCGTCTGGTGAGACGGAGCTTCTCAGAAGATTAAAAACCAAATCCTTGGGACTAGTGCTCATTGAGAAATCACGAATCAGACAAAGGTTCCGCCTAACTTATATTTGCTTGGGGGATGCCAACACAAAATTCTTCCACCTCTGTGCAAACTTGAGAGCAAGGAAAAACTACATTCAAGCATTGCAATCAGCTTTGGGGATGTCCTTTACGCAAGAAGAGAAAGAAAAAATTGTCACAGACCACTTCAAGTGTCATTTGGGCGCCACATCCCCTAGATCCACCGCTCTGGACTGGACCGCCCTAGGCTACCAGCCCATGGACCTTTCTTCGCTTGAAGCTCCCTTCAGCCAGGACGAGATCAAGGAAACGATCCTCTCTTTGCCAAGTGACAAGGCGCAAGGACCCGATGGCTTCACATGTGCCTTCTTCAGAGCCTATTGGGACATTATAAAAGACGACTTAACAGCTGCGTTCAACCAGCTCTATAACCTTAATGGCCAAGATTTCAGGCTTCTGAATGCCGGCAACATAGTCCTTATTCCCAAAAAATCAGATGCTGTGCGAGTTAGTGATTTTCGCCCAATCAGTTTAATACATAGCATTGCAAAAATTGTATCAAAGCTGCTGGCCAACAGACTCGCACCCCACCTTGACAATCTCCTGCCAAAGTGCTTTTATCCACAGGAGATGTATCCAAGATAATTTCCTTTACGTCCAGAGCGTCGTGAGACAGTTCCAAAAGTCTAAAATTCCAGCACTGTTCCTCAAACTTGACATCCAAAAAGCATTCGACACAATCAATTGGAGCTATCTACTAGAGAATTTACAGGCACGTGGTTTTGGACAGCGATGGAGGGATTGGATCCCCATCCTTTTCGGTACAGCCAATTCCAAGCTGCTTATAAACAGGGTGCAAGGAGGCAGTTTTGACCACAAGCGAGGAGTGCGGCAAGGAGACCCCCTCTTCCCTATGTTGTTCATCCTTGCCATCGACCCGCTCCAGAAGATTTTGGACTTGGCCACACAGCAAGGAGTTCTCACGCCCCTCCCCCTTGCTGCAGCAAAACTAAGAACTTCACTCTATGCGGATGACGCAGCAATCTTTGTGAACCCATCCAGAGAACAGCTACAATCTGTTAAACAAATCCTTCATGTGTTTGGTGCTGCCACGGGCCTCACCATTAATTTTGAGAAGAGCTCGGTCCACCTGATCAGTTGCGAGAATGTGGATTTGACGGACATCTTCCAACCGTTCCCAGGCAGCTGCAAGCCCTTCCCCTGTCGGTACCTTGGCATCCAACTCCACTCCCGACCTCTTCAAAGAATCCATGTCCAGCCCCTAGTGGAAAAGATTGGAAAATGACTTGCAAGCTGGAAAGGAAAACTTCTCAACCGGGCTGGACGTCTTACACTAGTCACCTCGGTGCTCTCCTCCATGCCGACCTACCACTTGTCCATCTTCCCTTTGGCGAAATGGGCTAGGAAGCAAATTGATAAAACCCGCCGATCCTTCCTCTGGAAAGGCGAGGACAACGCCAATGGAGGGCATTGCCTAGTCAATTGGCCAACTGTGAGCAGACCCAAACACTTGGGCGGTCTCAGGGGTCCTCGACCTGGACAAGTTCGGATGCGCGCTCAGGCTCCGTTGGCTATGGAAGAAGTGGACAGATAACTCAAAGCCATGGGGAGGCATGCAAGTGCCGTGCAACAGAATGGATCGCCTGCTGTTCCAAGCTTCCACTTCAGTGACGGTGGGTAACGGCGCTAAAGCCAAGTTTTGGCATGATAGCTGGCTAGATGGAGAAACCCCCTGCAACCTTGCCCCCCCCCCCCACCTCTTTGTGCTGGTCAGGAGAAAAAATAGATCGGTATTGCAGGAGTTGACAAACGGTGCTTGGATCAAGCCCTTGAGGGGGGAAATCACAACGACCATGCAAATTGAGGAATTTGTTGCGCTTTGGATCAGGATTCAATAGATCCACCTTCATCCTGAAGTCGAAGATGCCATTACTTGGAAATGGACATCAGAGGGTGTCTACTCCTCCAGGTCTGCATACAGAGCTCAGTTCATGGGCTCATATAGCAGTTACAATTTCGGCCGCATCTGGCGCGCCAAAGCAGAACCTAAATGCAAAATCTTTGCATGGATTCTCATACGTAACAAGATCCTCATGGCGGATAACCTCGCGCGGCGTGGCTGGCCTCACCACACGTCCTGCACCCTTTGCAATGGGCCCATGGAATCAGGCCAGCACTTGTGCTTGACTTGTCCCTTCGCTCAAGATGTTTGGAGCCACGTTCTCAGTTGGGAGAACATGTCCCTGCCACAGCACGCATCCCCGACGTTGGCCAGCAACCTAGGGGAGTGGTGGGAGAAAGTGGAGGCTCTCTTCCCCAAGTGCCGCAGAAGGGAGTTCAACGGAATCGTCATCTACACTATGTGGAATATTTGGAAAGAGCGAAATCGTAGAATTTTTGAGCACCGTGCGCTGTCCCCGCTCTGAGTAGCAGGGGAGGTTAAGGATTCTCTTTCTCTTTTTAGGGGTGCTATGTGCACTACTAGAGGGACCTAGGAGCCTCTCTGCAAACCTCCTTCCCGTGTATAAGCTGGCTGTTGAGGGCCCTCCAAGCTAGCTGTGGAGAGCATCTTTCCTAAGCTCTCAACCCTATGTACCTAAACTCTTTCCTCCTTAATTGATAGGCAGAGCTCCAGCCATTATGTTCAAATTTTTTTTTTTGGCGATTTAACTGAATCCACACATCACCCGTTTAGGCCCGCCCCTGTCATGTAGGGTTTGTTTGGATTGAGGCTGGCGTTTGCCAGGGCAAATTTTGGCCATGTTTGACCATATTTGAATTAGGAGAAATATTTGATCATATTACAATTTTTTTGTTTGTAGGCTTTATTTAGGCCCCAAATAATACCTACAAACAAGAAATTTATTATTTGGATAAATATTTCTTCAAATTCAAATATGGTCAAACATGATCAAACTTTGGCCTGGCCAATGTCGGCCTCAATGCAAACAAGCCCATAGTCCTTTTGATTTATGCGGTATTCTTTTTCTCCTTGCGTGCGAGTACTAAGTTTGCCTGTACTTTTTAGCAAAGTACAAACTTGCTCATATCGGGATTCAAAAACTCTATTGGGAAGGTGATGGAGAAATATTTAGGGCTGTAGGCCCTCTTTATCCTTTTTCTTTTTTGAGTCCTTTGCAACGAGGAACCGATCCGAACGTCTCCGTTCAAATGCTTTTGTTGTTGCAATAGTCCCCTACTCCCTTTTTGGCAGTGTTCACTGTTCATAATGTAGTCCATACATCCATCTGTTTTGGCTCTAAAGTGATTTAGTGTGAACAGCTGAACATTACCTTAGCCAGGTCGTGTGACATTACCCTAGCTAGATCATGTCAGGTCTGCCTGGTTTATTCTGTGGATTTAAACGGGGACACAGGTTGTATGTGCTTAGCAAGGGATTTAGTCTCATTACGGTGTGCTTGGTTGGGGGAATCAATGCGAGTTTAGAGACAGTAGTTTAGAAATCTCTGGTTTGTTTGGTGGGAGTGAGAGTTTGGTGGAAGGGAGAATGTGAGTTGCTCGTCTATCCTACCATCTATTTTTCAAACTCTACTCTCTTCTCTACAATGCGCAAACAGTGTTTTGCGCCCCCTAGTGACACCAGCCTAACTGCCACCGATCACTTCCCACTTCAAAATCCATGAACCAAACATCGGATATGAATTCTCTCCACAAACCAAACAACAGACTAGGACTAAAAAAAATCAATTTCTCATCTTAATTGACCATTAACTCACACCTTTAGCTCCCCTCCCCCTTTCCCAATTAGTTGCCATGCACACTAGTCCTAACTATGGTCATTCTTTTTGTGCTGCCAGCCTTTAGTTGCTTTCATGATCTTGCCGTGTCTAAGTTAGGTGGAGCCAATGTATCCATAGTTCCATACACTGTTGTTCTATGTATCTTTTGTTCTATGTTTATCGATATATCTTTGTTCTCTGTTGATTGATCTAAACTAATTTGCATTAGATGCTGATACTGTTAAGGTAGTGATCTGCACACTCTAATATGTTTGTTTTGTAGTTTCTTTACCATCCCAGTTGCTCTGTCCCAGTGTTCCACTTTTAATATGTATTTGGGTGTGTGGTATAGGCTGTTTCTTTTCGTTCATGCTTTTATGCTCATCTTATGTGCTGCTGTACCATTAATATTGTTGACATGTAATTTCTTGATCATCATCCATATTCCATAGGCAGTGATACTCCATAGTTTCTCTTTTCTGTTATTAGTTTGAAAAATTTTATAACATAATCACCTTTTGTTCATGTTTCCTAGTCATGTAAGTGAAGTTTGTCATGATTATCTAGCTTCTTACATCACAGCTTTATCTTTCACTGGCCACTCAGATACATCATTGATGAGGCTAAGTAATTTGTACACAAGGATATGTTGATTTTCTTGTGATTATGAGCTTTAATAACGTTGAAAAAAATTGATGTCTCACAATCATATAGTGCCTTGTTAAATGACTTGTTTGGCTAGTCTGTACAATGCTGATGCAAAATCTGTAAGCTCGGCTGAACTGGGGAACTTAGTAATCTGGATTGTTGATGTATTCTGTTGTTTGTTGATTTTTCTGTGATTCCTTGTCTTCTTGCCAATAGATTCTGTTCCTTTTGATGTAGGGCTGGGCATTTGTTAAGGCCATGGATATCACTCAGATTCTGCTAGCTGCTCGATCTCCTGATGATAACGTTCGAACAGCAACAGAAAGTAACCTCACACAGTTCCAGGAGAAGTCCTTTCCTTATCAGTAGAGCTCTCGAATGATGAAAAACCTCCTGAGTCTAGAAAGCTTGCTGGTATTATCCTTAAGTATTCTTTGGATGCCAAGGATCTGCAAAAAAGGAGCTACTAACTCAGCAATGGGTTGGTGTGGATCCATCTATCAAGGAGTCATTGCTTGTAACACTAGGATCTTCGGTGCATGATGCAAGGCATACCTCATCACAAGTCATTGCCAAGGTTGCATCAATTGAGATACCACGTCGAGAATGGCAAGACCCCATTGCCTAATTACTGGGGAACACGAGTACATGACATCACCGAGTGCATCTGCACCTTTGAAGCAAGCAACATTAGAGGCACTGGGGTATGTATGCGAGGAGATTTCTCCAGCACTCGGAGCAGGATCAAGTGAATGCTGTTCTGACTGCTGTGGTCCAAGGGATGAATCAGACAGAGCTCAGCCATGAAGTACGTCTTGTGGCAGTTAAAGCCCTTTAAAATGCCCTTGAATTTGATGAGAGTAACTTTGCAAATGAAATGGAGAGGATTAGGGCCCTCAGGAACAAAATCACAACAACCACGCAAATTGAGGAGTTCGTATCACTCTGGATTAGGCTCCAGCACACTCACCTTCAGGTGGATGTCGTCGACTCCATCACTTGGAGATGGACCTGAGATGGGATCTACTCCACCAGCTCTGCCTATAGAGCCCGGTTCCTAGGTGCTTATAGACGCCACAAGGTCAACCACATGTGGAAAGCAAGAGCTGAGAATAAGTGCAAATTGTTTGCATGGATTCTCATTCAGAATAAGCTGCTCACTGCCGACAATCTTGCCCGCCGTGGTTGGCCACACCAAACCTCTTGTTCGCTCTGTCAGGGACCTCTAGAAACTGGACTCCACCTCTGCTTGCATTGCCCTTTCGCTCACGAAGTCTGGAAGCAGATTCTCACTTGGGAAGGCCTGGCCCTACCGCAGCAAGCGAACCCTTCAGACTTCGATAGCATCAGTGAGTGGTGGGTTTCGACAGCCTCTCTCATCACAAAAGTCCGTAGAAGAGATTTCAATGGAATCGCGATCTACACCATGTGGAACATTTGGAAAGAGCGCAACAAGAGGATCTTTGAGCACAGCTCGCTGTCAGCGTTGCAAGTGGCTGGGATTATAAAAGAGAGCCTTTCATTGTTCAGGAGAGCCGTTGTTCACTAGCAGCTGCTTCCTTGGTGTTTTTAGTCCCCTGCTATTTTTAGTTTCCTTGGGATTGCTTCCAGCAGGATGTGTGCTCCTGGAGCGTGTTGTCCCTGTTCTGTAACTCTTTTCCCTCTTTAATGAGCTGCTGCCATTTTTTCAAAAAAAAATTATATAATGAAGGTGGTTTGTGATACTGCTGTTTCTAAAGAAGTGGAGATCAGACAGGCCGCATTTGAATGCCTTGTTGCAATTGCATCCACATATTATTCGCACTTAGATCCTTATATGCAAGCCATATTCAACCTGACAGCTAATGCAGTGAAAGGAGATGAGGAACCAGTTGCACTTCAAGCTGTTGAGTTCTGGAGTGCTATTTGTGATGAAGAGATTGCCCTCCAAGACGAATATGAGGGATCTGATGATGGCAATTCTACTGTACATTTTCGTTTTATTGAAAAGGCCCTCCCTTCACTTGTTCCAATGCTGCTAGAAACTCTACTGAAGCAAGAGGAAGATCAAGATCAAGAAGATAATGTATGGAACATTTCTATGAGTGGTGGGACGTGCCTTGGTCTCATTGCTAGAACTGTTGGGGATGCAATCGTCCCTCTTGTTATGCCGTTTGTTGAGGCTAACATCACAAAGCCTGATTGGCATTGTCGTGAGGCAGCTACCTTTGCATTTGGTTCTATCCTTGAAGGCCCCTCTGTTGAAAAACTTGCGCCACTTGTCCAGTCTGATCTTGATTTCTTGCTCAACACTATGGGTGATCCAAATAGTCAGGTAAAAGTCACTACTGCTTGGACTCTTGGGAGAGTGTTTGAGGTCTTGCACTCCCCCGCTGGTGCAAATCCAATCATAAACAATGCAAACCTTCCTCGTATCATGACTGTGTTGCTTGAGAGTAGTAAATATTTCCCAAATGTGGCTGAGAAGGTATGCGGTGCAATTTATTTTCTTGCCCAAGGTTATGAAGATGCAGAGTTCTTATCTTCCGTGCTCACACCGTATCTCCCTAATGTCATTGCTGCCCTTCTTTCTGCTGCGGATCGTGCTGATACCACACATTTCAGGCTTCGTGCTTCTGCTTATGAAGCTTTGAATCAGATTGTCAGAGTCAGCAACATATATACCTGAAACTTCAGGCATTATAGGCCAGTTGTTGCATGAGATCACGAGAAGATTAAACCTTGCATTTGAGCTTAATATAATTTCTTCTGTGACAAAGAAAAGCAAAGCGATCTGCAGGCTTTGCTGTGTGGTGTACTGCAGGTCATCATCCAGAAAGTGAGCAGCACAGATGCAAAGTCCATAATTGCCCAGGCGGCTGATCAGCTGATGTTTCTGTTTCTGCGTTTCTTTGCTTGCCACAGTTCTACTGTACATGAAGAAGCAATGCTTGCAATTGGTGCTCTTACTTATGCTACTGGTCCAGATTTTGGGAAATACATGCCTGGCTTCTTCATATACCTGGAGGCTGGCTTGCAGAATTATGAAGAGTACCAAGTTTGCTCCATCTCTGTTGGGGTGGTGGGTGATATTTCCCGTGCATTGGAAGATAGAATTTTGCCCTTCTGTGATCGAATTATGACCGTTCTTCTTAAGGACCTCTCAAACTCTATGCTCAACCGGTCCGTGAAGCCTCCAATTTCCTCATGCTTTGGAGATATTGCTCTTGCTATTGGTGAGCATTTTGAGAAATACCTGCCATATGCCATGCCAATGCTCCAGGGAGCTGCGGAACTCCTTGGTAATCTTGATCAGAGTGATGATGATATGTTTGATTATGGTAATCAGCTCGGACGTGGTATTTTTGAAGCATACTCTGGTATACTCCAGGGTATCAAGGGCCCAAAAGCTCAGCTGATGATCCCATATGCTACCCATCTACTGCAATTCACTGAAGCTGAGTTCAAAGACAGGAGCAGTTGCACACTTCAGTTATATTGCAATTTTTCGCTATTGTTTGTAGTTACCTGTTTCTTACATTTTTATGTATCTCTCTATGGCTTCAGGGATGACAGCGTGACTAAGGCTGCAGTTGCTGTCCTTGGGGATCTTGCGGACACTCTTGGCCCTAGCTCAAAGGATCTGTTCAAGACTCACCTCACCTATTCCATGTCGAGTTCTTGAGGGAGTGCCTTGACTCGGATGATGAAGTTCGGGAGACTGCGTCATGGGCCAAAGGGATGATAAACTAAGCGGTGGTCTCGTAATGTGGGATGTGAGATGATTTTGTTTTGTTGGTTATGGGAGGTTTCTTTTGTGGCTGTGCCAAGTCCATTTGCCACAGGTGAACGAAAGGATACCAACATATATGTAGTGTCAATCTTAGGACCCCTGTCAGTAGGCATTTGTGTGTTGTTCTTTGTCTGTCAAGCCATTGTGCGTCATATTAGACTTGGTGGATTTTGTCTATGGATGTCTTGAACAGCAAAACTTGGTTCTTTTGTCTTATCGCTTTTAGTATTCAGAAGACTGCTGCCGATGTTTTTGCTTACTGTCTGTCATGCCCAGATGATCAAATTTTGATGTGTACTATCTACTAACGACAAAATTGAACGGCAAACACATGGGCAGATACATTCCCATAACATTTGATCTGGACAAGTTTGGTTACAGGTTATTCCTTGTCAGCATAACTTCTAGGTTAGACCTGTAAACAATGCAAAACCTGTAATGTGCAAGCGCTACATGTTGCCTTTTAGTTAGCACGGTAGCACCTCTTGATCTGGCCACAGTTTCCTCTTTGTGCGGGTGTGCATATATATGTACAAATGGGTACAAACTTAAATGAAACAAAAAAAGAACCGAGATAGAATAAAAAAAATCTCTATTATGTACTGTACGTATCACACAGCTCTTTCCAATGCATTTGAACGAGAGGCTGTTCTGGTGCATTTGAACCGGGTGTTTGTTCTGGGATTTCGCCTATGCCACCAGTTCAGTTGACCTCTGTGGAGATAATCTCTAGCTCTGCCCACCACAGCGGCGACACCTTGGGGGTAGCCGCATCGGGCGGCATGGCGGTGATCTCCCTCAACTGCCTGGAGACCTCGGGCATGGTCGGCCGCCGCCTGGGCTCCCGGTCGGTGCATCCCCTGATGACACCGTCGAGCCGGTCGACGGTGGCGACGTGGAAGGACCTCCGCAAAGCGGGGTCTATGACGTCCCTGAGCTGCCGCTCCCCTCTCAGGTAGCCCGCCGCCCAGCCCTCCAGCAGGCCGCCCTGCGACGCCGTGAACCGGCCCGTCATGGTCTCCAGCAGCACCATCCCATAGCTGTACACCACGCTCTCCCTGTCGGACGCCGCGAACCGGCCCGCCGTCGCTGCCTCCTCCCGCCGTGGCTCGTCGCAGAAGAAGACGTCGGAGATCTTGGCGGCGAAGTCGTCGGTGAGGCAGATGTTGGACGTGTCCAGCGTCCGCAGGATCTCCGGCGGGCTCAGCTGGTGCATGTGCTCCAGGCAGTAGGCGACGCCGACCGCCACGCGCAGGCGCGTCGGCCAGTCCAGGTGGCCGTCTTCTCTGACTGCAGTGCAGTGAAGACACCATCATCATCAGTCTCTGACCACATTCTAATGCCGTGATTCTTATACTCCATCATAATTACGTACATACCGTGTAGATGCTCGAAGAGCGTGCCGTTTGGAGCGTACTCGAACACCATCATCCTTGTGAAGGGCTGCTCTTCCTGGCAGTAGCCCAGCAGGTTCACGAAGTTCTTGTGGTTAACTCTGGACAGGCTTGTTACCTGAAGCAAAACAGTGGCCATTGATGTCTATCAATTTTACTAGCTAGTTCTAGCTCTCCAAAAACTCCAGAGCAAAGCAGCATTTTCACCTTCTTCCTGAACTGTGTTTCGCAGTGCTTGGGCCATTCTTTTGCCGAGCTCTTGGTCGTCGACACGACCGCGATCTCGACGCCGCTTGAGAGCGTCCCCTTGTACACCATGTAATCCGACAGGATGCCGATGACGTTGCTGAAATCCTCGCAGGCGATCTCAAGCTCTGATCTCTTCAGCGACGGCACACCTGCAAGAGCAGCCACCACCTTTCAATCAATTTCAGAAGGCTGTGGTCTGTGTGTGCACTGCAGCAGAGGCAATTTTTGTTACTGCCACTATACCTGTGACAAATGCTTTCTGCAGCTGCCCGCTGAGGCCGGTCGCCCAGGGCCTGACGGTGACCACATGGTTGGACCGGTAGCACAGCACGAACAGCGCCACCGACAGGGCCGCGGCAAGGGACGCCCCCGCTGCGGCGATCACGTAGACCGTCCTGCCGACACCAGAGTGCCTCGCTCCAGGCGCAACGCTGGCAACCGTCGACCGACTGCCGACATCCGCTGGTACCACCACCGCCGGCTGTGGGGGCAGTGCAATGCTGTGTGGAGGATCTCTAGCAGCATGCCCGGGCTGCTGCGTCAAAGGCTTGGAGACCACCGCCGGGGAAGGTGCCGGAGCTTGCGTTGGAGGAAAGCTCATCGGCGGCGTAGCCTTGGGTGTCCACGGCCACGGTGGCCATTGCGGAAAACTGCCTCCGTCGGCTGGGGGCGAGTTGGTGAGCTCCGGCATTGACGCCTTGTTGCCGAATTGCCCGGACCAGTACTGGTTCTGCTGCTCTCGCAGAGATTTCCTGGTATGGTCGCCATGGATTATTATCCTGACAATAATTGAGTGGAGGTAAAGAGGAGTGTGAGCAGATGAGGCGAAGAACAATCGGACAAGAGACGGTGTACCATCCTCTGGGACTGCCTGGTGGTTCAGCTGTCAATTTCTGACAGCCAACAGAAGATTCCAAGCTCACCTTGCTCAGTAGTGCAATAGAAGATAGATAGGTGTGCCAAATATTTGTGGGTCAAACTTTAGGTGATCTGCATGGATTTTTGGTAGCTGTTTTCAGGTGAAAAGTGGATTTTTTTTTTTAGGGAAGTCAAACTATGGGCAAAGAAAGACTGCCATGACCTATGAGAATCTGCCTAATGGTACTAAATGTTCTCAGAAGAGCCTTGGACACCTTTTTTTTTTCTAAGGCAAACAGTCACGAAAATTCCCAAGAAAACATAAATTACTCTGGCTTAGGTTCAGCTGAGAGATCTCACCGAGCTAAAGAGCTGGAGCGGGCGTCCTCCTCCGGGTTCATAGTTCCTCCTACAGCCAGTTAGAAACAGCAAATCTTATAGCGTTAAAGCTCTCAAGGCCTGAACTGAGTAACAAAGCTTTCTCGAGGATAACGCGTATTAAGACGAGGACTAAGGTCCATGGATTCTTTGCTCACATAGCACACTCACAGACGAATAAAGAGGGAAAACACAGACACACTGATTATGGCAAACTACCTTGTTCGGCGTTGTTGCCGCTGCCGAGATCAGGGAGCAGAGAGACCAGCAGCAGCAGCACAACCAGCACGCGGCGACGGTGGGGCATCTTCTCCATGCACACCGACGAGATTCTACGGAGCAGCATGGTGGGACGCATGTGCAGGAAGGCCACACGCTCCAGCAGCTTGCCTGGCAGTCGTGGGGGCGGAGGTAGCAATGGCGGGCGAGACAGGTCACGGTGTGAAGACCTGATCGTCTCCTCCACGACTAGCTGCTAGCGTTGCAGTGGAGAGCGGAGGCGGCCGGGGAAGAAGGGAAGCAGATGTGACGGGAAAGGGAAGACGGCCACGCGGACGGAGGCGGAGGCGGTGGTGATGATTTGGGATTGGGTGTGACCACCATGGCAAACGCATGCGGGCAGAGCGCACGAGCTGAGCAGCCACACCCGCCCGCCGACAGCACCGCAATAAATTCCCGCATGGCCCGATGCCGCGACGGCGATTTATGTATGACACGCCTAGCGCAACGGCTCCATCTAGAGGGCAGGTCAAAGGCAGCAGAGTAAATTTGTCCCTGGATTGGGCCACAGGAGTATTAGGCTATTTCTAATCAGATGGATAAAAAAACTGTCTACAGTATAAATCGACACGGTAGTGTTACCTGTAGACAGATAGAAATAATTGAAAGCAGTGAAGAAAATAGTGAATAGGCAAGATTTATAAAGCAATGGTTGGGGATGATCTTACAGGACAGCGCATGTACCCAAATTACACACTGACTTCTTCCTTTAGACTTGGCCACATTGCCACCTACCATTCTACCCACACCTTCACCCATAGCTTTGCCGGCGATTGATTATAAAGATATTGGGTGTTTCCGTTGCTTAGAAAACTAACATGTTCAGTCTTTATTTATGGAAAAATTTATACAATTCAAAACTAAAGATACAACTTCAACCCTTAAGGTAGCCATGAAAATATTTAAAGAAAAGTATAGTTTAACTTCAACTTTGTATTCCTTAATGGCTTTTTTATAAAATTCCTGTATGGCATGGAAATTGATGTTAATATCATAATGTGACTAAGTAGCAGTGTTACCAGGACACGGGTGTGGTGTCGGTGTCCGACACGGGTGCGGATGTCCGATTCGGAAAACTCAAAAAAAGTAGGAACTCAAAAAAAGTAGGATTCGGGGACTCAGCCAATATATCGATTTAAAAAAAATAAAACATAAAAAAAGAAAAAAAACTCCATCTAAAAAGGCCCAAATAGACACACAGGCCCAACAGAGCCTTTCCTTTCCCTGGCGCCACCCCTCTCTCCTCACTCCATCTCCCTCCGCATGTCTGCCGCTGCCCCTCCTCTCCCTTTCTCCACCGCCGCTCGAGCCAACCTCCTCCACCTCCCCCGTCGGCCACCTCCCCACCTCCTCGCCGCGTCTCGTCGGCTCCCCGCTCTCCCATCTACGCCGCCTCCGCACCAGGGCCGGGAGGAGGAGCGGGCCGGTGCTCCCTCGCCGGCCAGATCCGCACCGCGGCGGCTCCCCTCCTCCATGCCGGCTGGATCTGCGCTCCTCCTCCTCCTCGCCCGAGCTCCCCCACGCCTCCGCCCGAGCTCCTCCTCCCCTCCGCCGACGGCTCTCTTCTGCCTCGACGCGGCTCAGATACGTGTAGGCTCGTGTCCGACGCGAGTCGAATCGCCGATACACGTCGTCGCGGCAAAAAAATTTCGGACACGTGTGTCTAGGTAACACTGCTAAGTAGTTGTTTGAATATTGCCCATTTCTTATTTCTCAACATTCTTCATATTAGACTTTTTGAATCATGCCATCACTAGAAGACAAAACGTGTTGCAACATTCATAATTCATTTGATCATAACACAAGTAATTTCAGTGTATTTTTCCATTAAGTATGATATATAAAAGACGATTGATATTTGATGAAATTCAGGAATACTGACTGGTTGTCTAGTATTGGCTTAGCTGGAATCTATACTATGCCACGTCACACGTGCTGGAAATTTGCTTGATCAATATTTGAAACCAGCTTAGATGGGTGTTTTATTTTACGGAAAAATGTACACAATTTAACACATGAGGTTCTTAAAGCATGGTAAGCCTCAAATTAGTGTTTAAAAAGACGAGGTGAAAGAACACAAAAAATTTACATATTAGCATCAAGACCTTGAGGGTAACCAGGTTGCTATTTTCAAGATAATTGTGCCACACTCATCTTTTTGGCTAGTTATATCATTGTTCTGCAGGATTTTTCTTCTTATACTCAGATTGCTTATTATGTGGTCATACTAACTTGTGGAAGTTGTACGGAGTAGTTCTATTTCGTCCATGCTTATTTTGACAGGTGTTGAGCACCAAAAGTGGCACGCCTGAGTTGGCCTCCCCATTGGACTGTCCGGTGGGTAGGGTCGAATTGTCCAGTGGGTAGGGCCAGATAGTCTGGTAGATGGCACCGGATAGTCTGGTATCGTTGAGTCCGAGTAGAATCTTGCGGTTTGTGCGTGGTCTCAGTGGATTTCAACTTTTACAAGGATCTCTACCTTCCTGCCTATAAATATGAAGGGGCACGACCGATTTAGCTATCACTCAATCGATCAAATCTACTGTTTTACTTTACTTTCATGTTATCGCTACTTTCCAAACCCTAACTCCCCTCTCACACCATAATTACTTCCTCTCTTCAGCTCTACATCGACCTGAGGAGTTCTAGGTGGCAGGCCTACCCTAGAATAACCCAAGAGCTCATTCTCCCTTACGGGATCCCTCTGAAGGGTTGAATCTGGGTTTACCCGAGAGCTCACCTGTGCACCTGACAGTCCGGTGACCATCATCGGATAGTCCAGCGCTGGAGGTTCGACCCCAAGGTGCCTTTCCTCACATGCAAAGCCCTAGGGTTTGTTTGGTATTTGGTGCTAATTCGGCCAACAACAGGTACTGCAAAGACCATCGTCATTGATAACATTTCATCACTTTATGCACCTACATGTTATTTAAGAGAAATTGTTATCAAGCTACATCGTAAAATATTTATAGGCAAGGTGGTTCATACTTAGACTTATTTCTCACACAGTATATAAGCAGATATAGGAAGATGAGATCACCATCCTGGCCAAATTGAGCATCATGGTAGATATAACCCTATTTGACCTTATAAACGAGACATGGATATACATTAATGATGGCTCAATGTACTAATGCATTTTTTGTTCAGAGAAGTGTTTCTTTTGGTAGTCTTTACCAAAAACATAGGGAATATGTTTGCAATCAAAATTAGCATATTTTGGTTTTTTCTTTAGAAACTAGGTAAGCACGTTTGTGATCGGCTAAGCCAAATTTCGGAATGTCACAAACCTGCTTACCAACTTGCTTAGCCGAAAGTTTAGATAAACAGCTCCATTTCAGGTCTAATTTTGAGTCCAGATGAGAAAGTTATATATATGGAAAGATCTATACCTAAGGAAACTGGTTTAGACGGTTCTGATAGCCTAATTCGAATTTGGGGTTAGATTTTGGCACCAGATTTGTAAGAGTTTCGACTCCTAACGAGGCAAGACTTTCTTAGTTTATAAATATAAAGGGCTATAGCCAATTAAGACAAACCCAATCAAATGAATAAACAGATGCATTTACCTTTTATATTTGTAGTACAATTTCTCTTCCTAACCTAGATATGTTGTTTATCTAATGATTCAACAGCCACTGGGGATGTCCTAGGCTTTCTAGCAAATCAAGAGCATCGATGATCTTTGCTACTTTCCTGAATAGCTAGTCGTTATCCATCAGACCATCATCATGTAAACACGCTATTTATCCTTTTTGTCGGTTTGCTTGTAAACCTAACCGTCCATTACCACAACTGTGAGAGTTATCACGTTTCCGATGAGTGTTGTCGATTTACAAGTAAAGTCAGTGCTGAAATTCAGTGCAGGCTGATTTGATCGCGATTCACGCGCTCTAATGCTTTCTGTTATATCTAATCTTGCCATGTCACCACAATAACATTATATAGAGATAAATTGCACTCAAGACAATTAATTGATTTATGTTTGTACATAATATGGTCAAAAGACTATCTCCAACGAGATGGACATCCAACATTGCCTATTCACTATTCCAACCACCTTCCACTTTATTTACAGTAGTGCTATAGCGTCGTTTTGTATTATAGGCAACGCATTTGTCCATCCGGTCGAAGACGGTCTAAATGATGGCTTCACTCGAAGTGAAGAAACCGGATTATTTTTCTTTTATCTAATAAATACGGTCATGGATACAGTTTTATGTGCATGCCTATTTTAAACACAGCAAAATTACTATCTTCTTGTATTTTTCTGTAAAATAGAATGGTTCTTTTATAAATTTGTACTACGATTTTTGTGAAATTCCTACTCCATCCGTTCACAAATGTTGAGGCAGAACCGCCCAACTAAATCTAGTTTAAGCACATGACACGAGTTTAGCACCTAAACTGGATTAAGTCCGGTAGTCTGTCAGGTCCCCAAAGGGCTGACTACGCCAGACAGGATCGGATATACACCAGATGACCCATAAAGAGTGTTTGGATCACTCCAATACAAACGATTAAGAGATAGACTTTAATAAAACCAAACGGGTAAGAACAAGAACAGAAAAGCTTTTATAAGATTATACAACAAAAATAGGAAACTTGCAGCGAAAGCAAGAACCAACCAATGGAACTCTGTTATATAAATGGTAATATCACGTGGAATCAACATCGAGCCCA
The DNA here is from genome assembly GCA_030272315.1 of Paspalum vaginatum. Classification (NCBI taxonomy): domain Eukaryota; kingdom Viridiplantae; phylum Streptophyta; class Magnoliopsida; order Poales; family Poaceae; genus Paspalum; species Paspalum vaginatum. The sequence goes on along the minus strand of CM059020.1, from coordinate 30,185,271 downwards.
GTGATATTATTTCACATCAAACAACTTTTAAAAGAAACTCCAATATCTGGCTTCCTTATTTCTTCAACTTTAAGAGGCGGAAGAAGATTGCCAGAGGAACACCCAGCTTCAAAGTTTTCTTGAAGAAGAGAGATGAGCTAGAGACTTTAGACCTAAAAAAGGTTCAAGCCACAACCCCAAGTATCATATACTCAGCAAGACTTACTCAACCACTGGGCCTAAACCCGACTTTCTAGCTCATGGCTAATCTGGTTAGGTCAACTTACACTGCAGAAACGTACAAGTAGATCCTTAGATTTTAGGGTGTCAACTTCTTTTAGTTAAATCCTATTTACTATGTTATACCTAGTCTACCAGCAAGCAAAGCAAACACTCTGTGAAATCATTCTTATCAAAAACATTATTCTTCTTAACTACGTGTTGGTGATGATTTAGCTCTTACACCTAGTAAGCCTAGCGATTCGAATCGATTTTATACTCTCGAGAATAATACTCAATCACCCATCATATGCGTGTACGATGACTCACGTATGACAACCTAACATCCAGTGCCACCTAGTTGAAACCATCCTCACCGAACCCGGATATACAGTCCGTCGACACCCGCCTGTATTCCACCTTCCAGTTGGTCTCATATAGTTCCAACTTTTAGGTAGAAAGAATGAGAGATTTATTGCAACCCGCTAAGGACGACAATTGAAAGAGACGCGTTCGAAAACCGAAAGCATGGCCAACGTCAGCACGGCCTTACGTGACATAAGCAAGGATACAAACCACCATTTTTTAAATGCCAAACTATCCTTTCCTAATGTCTCCATTTCAATAACTTAGGGAACTTTCTCATCCAGATTCAATTTCTTTTGAAAGTAAACGTGGCCTAAAATTAAGCTTGGCTAAGCATTCTAATCTACTATGTATAGGATCAAATATGCTGGATTTAGGAATTTATAATGCACTAAGCTTTCAATCAATTCCTGACTCTAATGCACATACATAACTCATTGATTAATACTCAAATGGAAAAGGGGAAATGTATCGGGGCTTGCCTGGATTATTCCAAAGGTTGAGGCAGGAAAAGTTAGTATCTTGATTGCAATATTCCTCCTGATACTGTTGTTGTTTTGCAGAGCTTGGCTCCTTGACTTCTGTTTGAACCCTTTTATCGATGATCTATCTAATTTATCGAATCTAAATGCATGACAATAATGATGCATAAGAATGAGGATAATTAATCTATAAATAAAAGAAGTATAAAAGTTTTTGGAAAGAGAAGGTGGGGGCACTGAAAGCATTATCCAGGCCTCATCCTAGGCTTAGAGAGCTTCTCTACGGTTTTAAAATAATTTTCTAGTATTTGAATAATTTTTAAAAGCCCAAAAATGAATTATTAGGAATTAATAAGTATTTTCCAAATAATAAAATAATTATCTAATTAATTTTATTAGTTATTTAGAAATAAATAAAACTTTAAGGAGTTGAAACTAATAAAAAAGATTAAATTATTAAGAACTGATAATAATTATTTTTGAAAATAAAGATTTATTGAGTTATCTTTATAAGAAATAGAATTTAAAATATTAAAGTTACTTAACAAAATAATTATTTTTAGAAATTTAAATCTAAATTAAAGTAATTAAAATAAGAAAAGTATAGCTTTAGAAAATCAGAATTTAAAAAGAAGCCTAAGGCCCACAATAAGAATCTTCCACAAAAGTTTTATTTTGCTCCTTGAACTGCACACATGGTCCATTTCCCTCTTTTGCTCGTCTTAGGTGAAACCGGGCCAGTCTACTCTTTTTCTTTTTGTCCCCCAGCAGGCCCAAGCGGCCATTGGCGCTTCCCCCCTCTCTTTTTCTGGCCCAGTCGAACCAGCCCAACTAGGGCTACTCCTAGGGGCACGGCCCAGGCCGAGGCGCATGTGCAGCACACGCGCACGCGCGGCGCGCATGCCGTAGTGGCAGCGCCAGTGACCATCCACGCGGCTGAGCGCCCTTGGCATTGCCGACGACGACCAAACACACGGCGATGTACGGTTCACTTTCTTTTCCTTTCCCCAAACTCCCTTCTTCTTTCCCTTTTCTCTTTCCTCTCGCGGGGACCGCGACGAACACTCCGCGCCGTGCACACGGTGGCGCGCAGCATGTCCGGCAGCAATAGGCCACGCCGGAACCGGAAGATATGCGCACGAGGTGTGCGTAGGGGTCCTTCACCGGTTGAGTGTGTCGGGGAGCCCAGACGGGGCTCAGGTGCGTTAGAAGAAAAGGTGAGGCGGCGACCATGGTTGCCAACGCCATTGGGGGTCACCGAGCTCAATTAAGCTCGTGGCGGCCTCAATCCTCGACGAGGACAAGCGTACGAGGGCTAAGGTGTTGGGGAACGGGGTTACTCACCCTTCGGTAGCGAGAAAAGGCGCGAGAGACGACGGACGATGGTGGGGTGCATCGGTGGACGAAGACGCACGGTGCGGTGGCTATAGGGCAGCAGAGCGGGGACGACGAAGCTAGGCGGCAGTGGAGTGCGGTGAGATGGAGCTTCGGTTGTGGTTCAGTGAGGCAAGGAGGCGGCAGTGCTCGGGACAGGGTTGGGGATAGAGCGGGGCGAGGGGGATTTATCCCTGCCTCGTCCGCGGCGGGATGAGGACGAAGGGCCAACGGGCCCACTAGTCAGGCCCCCCGAAACTGCGGGCCTGCTTCGGTGGCGAGTCCAAGTGCGGTCAGTGCAGCCCAAGAGGGGCGTTGGGCCGACGCGTGGCGCGGGCTGAAGCAGGGAAAACCAGGGGCTGGACCGCCTGCGGCTTTGAGCCGCCGGCTTCACCCCTTTGCTTCTCTTTTTTTTTAAATAGTCCCTTACACAAGCAATCTTACCTAAGGGTCTAAACACAAAGGTGAAAGGGTATATTTCATGGTATTAAGCTGACTCCAATGGGATTCCTCAACACTGTAGTGATAGGGAATGGAAGATAGAAAGTAGCGTTAAAGATAGCCTTACCTTGCACTTTTGCCCCTGGACAAAATAAGTTTCGAATGGTTTGAATTAAAATCTGATTTGAAATTAATTTTAAAATGTTAAGCTCCAAAAATTATGGATACAATGACATGCTTAAATGCATTTAGAAAAATAGGGTATCACGGTTGATTTTTTTCTAAAACTTCGATGGTTCGTCTTATTCAAAAAAATTTATAAATTTCTTTAATAAAATGAACAATCAAAGTTTTTAAAAAAGGTCGCTTTTCTGGAGTACCAAAAGCAAGCATGACGTCGTTATGAACATAAAGGCCTTTGGCAATTTGCCCGGATCGGATGAAGCAATAGAATTTTGAACCGTATCATATGTCTGTGAACGGAGGTAGTACATTTCAAACATGCCTTAATTCTATTACCAACAGTTACAAATATGGATCATGTATGATGGAGAGATGTGCATCGATGGGTGATTGGTCTCCCTCGTGGTGGAGCGGCGATATCAATCAACGGATCGAGGGGACGGTAGGGTGGGGTGGTGCGTTGCGAGCCGCTACCTTTCTGGTGCCGCTGATTAGAAGATGGCCATGCCCCGCCCACCCTGCCGCCGATCTGCCGTGAGCTGATTCCGTCTTCTTCCTAATAATCGATGCTTACAGTAGTGGGCATGGATCAACGCATGGAGCAGCTTAGCTTAATTGGATCGCAAGCAACCAACCTACGTGAGGCAGCTAAGTAGCACTTGCCGCCTTGCCGTACCGTCGAGGCGTCGAGTACCTGTACTTTGTACATGGAGACGACGAACGCACTGACAGCGGATTGCGGATAACAACCGGGATCTAATGAAGAGTGCATTTACTAATTACTGTATATGTATGATATTTCAATCCTTTATCTTTGCTCTGCTTTGGTTCTGTGCGGTACTAGATAGGAGCTTATTACTGGCGGCCGGCCATTTGCTGTTGACTGCCTGATTGGCCCGTACGGATCGACATTAGCTCTTTAATTTCAGGGCAAACCGGTAAAGGACGATGGAGCTACGTCACATGTGAGATAGTGGTCTCCATGAATTAATTTGGTGGAGTGTGTTGCTTATTTAAGGTAGTGTTTCATTGTTGGGATATGGTGAAATGGAAGTATGGAACCATCCCATCCACCGATTCTAAATAGATGGATCGGTTTTATAAAATAGAACTAGATTCGGGATGTGTACCGTTTTACTTGGAATATGAGATTGATAACGGGAAAGTTTCGAATTCGGAACGGAACCATTCCATTCCTAAAATATAAGATAGAACCATTCTATTTGTATAATTTGGAATAGAACCATTTCATTTTACTTTACTCCCTAACCAAATATTACCTAAGCCTAAACTCTGTGACTGCATTTTTTAGACGAAGATCCTTCGAAGTCCATGCCGTTGCCATCTTATAATGTTTTCTCTATGTAGCATATACATAGAATGACTCCTGAGTGGCTAGTTGCTAGTTCATTTGTTACAAACTATGCCCCATTTTACTTTTATTCTAAGTTGAGCTTCTCTGATTTCTAACTAAGTTTAAAAATCAATAAATGAATCATGAGGATTTCTCGTTGTGGGTTTAAGAAAAAGTAATCTAAGGTAGGATGTAATGTAAAGAAACTGTTGTTTCTATAAACATAGTTGACATTGGAGAAGTTTTACTTAGACAAAGAAATAATCATGCTACCTTTATGGGCAGCGTCCTCCCTTATTAACCATAGCTAAACATCTTTTTTCAGAGACATTGTGAAAAGCACAATCTTTACGAGTAGGAGGTCGTAACTTGTACTGTATCCTCTTGTAAATAGGCTTATTCTCAAAGTGACGTCCATGGATGATCTTAGGGTTTGTTTGGAACATGAGAATTTTTTTTGTGCATATGTATTTTTCATATAAATTAAATTGTTTTATGTAAACTTTTCACATGATTCTTACGTTCGAAACTGACATATATGCTGCAACTCAATAGGCCAAGCAATGACACTTTGGCCTTATTTGTAAGGGAAATGCCCATTTTAGAATCTTGAACTGGCAGAGTTTTCCGATTTTCAACCTTCAACCATGAAACCAGGTAACCTAGGTCCTCAAACTAACCCAACCGGGTAGAGTACCCCCTTTGGGCCCTGTTAAAAGCAGCATTGGAGGGTGGTTTTCTATTTTTAAAATAATAAAACCATGTGAAATCTAAAAAATTTATACAAATTCTATTTATTTTTTTCTAAAAGCATAATCTATCTTTCGTGCTCTGTTTGAATATTCTTGGATCTACTTGGAAAAATAAGTTAGGTATAGGAATAAAACACTATTACAAATACTGTAAATTTGAGCACCAATAGACTGGCTATATTTTTAGAAAAAAATCTCATACAATTTTCATATTTTTATTTATAATAAATTAAGTACAAATTTCAAAAGAATTATTTTTTTTAAAGGAAACCACCATTAGACAACGCTTTATCAAGGTCTAGGGGTATTTGTCCGGTTTAGTTAGTTCAAGGGCCTAAGTTATCCGATTTCATAGTTTAAGGTTGAAAATTAGACGACTAGCTGTTTAAGTTTGTCAAATAGACTTCCATATTTGTAATGGAGAATGGAGTTCCACTGTACAATAGTACAGCCTATTTGTACTACTCATTTGCAGCTTGGAGATAAAACTGTCACTTATTAACGAGTTGTTTTAAAAATTCTAATTGTGGCAATGTCTTATTAACGAGTTGGTTTAAAAATTCTAATTGTGGAAATGTTAGAAATGGGCTGTGCGTAGTGTCAACGAACCCTTAATAGTGCCCGGACCTATAGATGCATGTTGATGTATGCATATGCACGGTTTGGTTGGCTGCCAACTTCATAGGTGCAGTACACAGGACATGTATTGAAGGCATAATAATGTATAGGCAATGACCTCTTGCCTAACCACTTATTCAGCACGAAACGGCCACTAGTCCAAAGGGAGGCGGGAAGAAACTATTTTTCTAACTACTGCTTATAATAACCAGGATCAAGCATTCCACCACGCTTTGGTTTGTTTTTCCTTCAAACCATCATTTTTCACTTGAGATGAAAACCCCCCAACATTTTTCTTTTGTGATGAACAAAAAACATTGTCTCAATGAGATCTTAATTGCAGATTATTTCTATATTTAAACCTAGAATTATTTCCCTAGTAATAAATGTAACTGAGGATATAGTTTCTGGTATATTGCACACTAAACTTCAAGTTAAAAGTAAAAAAAAATGTCATTAACCTCTGTGTCAACAAATCCTTTGTTCGTGAAGTTGACACACTTTAAGTCAAATTTTGCCAGCCTAACTGAAGCTTCTCTGCTTTAGGTGCGTTTGGGTGCACCAAACAATTATTGTTTCTTAACACTTGCATGAAACCCTGCAGCCTACCCCACGACATTATGTGTTCTAACCTTCGATCATTTCTGAACAAACAATGCTAATGTTTTCTCTGAGCCGTTGTTTCTATCAGCTTAAATTAAGTACAAATGTTTCCGAGCGTCCATCCGTCAGCCTAGCAGATTCTTTCAGTGCAGGTGCAGCGGCGCTGTGGACCTCCCTAGTCCCCTACCAGTGATGCTCTTGAAGAAGCACATTGATGGATGGACAGGAGAAGTCTACCAAACTATGTTCTATTCTCATTCATTTTAGTCAGCTCTGCTCTGGGTTGTATCGACATGCACAGGGATTTCTATTAGGGGCATGAACCTTTCGAAAATGTACGCATGGAGCGGTTTGAGAAATTAGATGCAGTGATGCACTGCTGCTGGTTTGATGTACAACCATAAAGAGAGATGACGCAAGGTGAACATGACCTGTTAAATTTAAGTGTGTCGTGGTGGTTGTAGCAGCGAGAGTTTTGGTTCTCTGTGCAGTTTTTTTCTCCGTTGTAGTTGTTTTTGGTAGAGTTTAGTGGAATCTTGTTAAAGTTTTTTTGGGCCCAGTTTTCCTGCTTAAAAATCTAGGCAGTTTCCTAATATATGTTGCGGTAAACCTCGTACTGCTTTATTTTTAAAAAAAGCTGTATGAACTCAAATATATATATGTACAGGGAGTTCATAATAGATGCTAGGAATTCATATAGTAATCATATAGTTTATTACTCCCTTAACTATTTTGGATGTCTACTTACGTCCACAATTGTTCTTCTCACTTAACCCCTAGAACAACTAATTAAACCGAGTCTGTTCACACATCAGTGCCATTTTGGCGACTTTTCCATTTTAGACATTTTTTTCATGTACATATCTTAATGTTTACAGCAAATAGTCTAATTTGGTCATCCCAATGTGTGCTTGACGCATATACCCAACTTGGTTACGCTAAGCTACTTGCTGGTGTGACTCAAGAGAGGCGTGATAGCTTTTGAGTCACGCCAATCATCTTAGCGTGACTTGCCCCATTAGTGAGTCAGACCAGGCAATTTGGCATGCATGCCCAAGTTGACAATTTGTACCAATCTCATTGGTGATACTAATACCAAAGTAGCTCACGAAATTTTAGTTTAGCATGTGCTATCGTTAGAGTATTAGGTTAGAAAGGGACGGATAAAATTTTGCTTGGAAATTTCCCTTTCTCACTTCACTGAATCATTTCCAAGTTAAGTTTTTTGTACCAACTAAATAATTTTAAAATTTATCTTCATAACTGCTTGCATGCATTTTACTATTTCATGGTTAAATTGATCTCGGTTGATTCGAGCCTATGCAAAATCTGATGAAAGTTTATAAATTTTTGTAACATATGGCATGTTGTCATCTCTCAAAGAACGAATTTACCAGTTTAAAACACATGACTTGTGTTATAAGAACAAAAGGAGACATATTTCACTGGGAGTGGAGTCCCTGTTTTACAAAAATCAGTCAGGGCAAGTGAAACAAAATGTCGATCGACTTGATAAACAAAATAGCTTGCAGAAGTAAAAGTGAACATTTTCCTCCAAGGGAATTCAGAAGAGCTAGATAATATATTAAGAAGACTAGAGGCCAGAGTGGGGGACCATGAGTCAGCAATTGATCTAGATCATCCTATAAGGCTACTACACCATCGCAATATCAGCTAGCAGGATTCATACTAATCATCCAGGCAAATGATAGGTTTGGTTGGCTGCAATGCATTTTCATTTTTTGTTACACAAGACATATTTAGATTGAAACCAAGAAGACACAAAAAAACAAGTGCAAGTGTACCTCTTGCCTAACCGCTAGTAGCGGCAAGGCGTTGATCTCAAAGGGCGTGACTGTGGCAATTATTTATACTAGTCCATCAACCCGTATTCTCGCATGGGTTAGAGTTTTAGGATATAAATTTATTTCAAAAAAATATTAGAGTTAATTGTTTTAATTTATATTTTGTAATGTCATGGTGGGTAATGCAGATGTAAATTTAGAAATTATTTTAATTTATATTTTATGATGGTATATTGAGTAATGTATATGTAGATTTAGGGTTTATTTTAATTCATCTTTTATAATGGCATGTTGAGTAATTTATATGAAAATTCAAGGCGTTAGTTTAATTCGTATTTCATAATGACATGGTGGGTAATTTCGTGCAAATTTAAGAGGTTATTTAATTCATATTTCATAATTACATAATGGTCATTTTTTATACAAATTTAAAGGATTATTTTATTTCATTTTTCATAACGTTATGATGGGTAATTTTTTAGAAACTATAATAAATCTAATGATTACTATTATTAGAGATATACGATGGATGACGGGATGTTTCTGATTTTGTGAGAATTCTTAAGATTTATCTTTTTCTTAGAAAACAGATATATTATTAGAGCTACATGATGAATGACAGGATGCTAATTACATAGAAAACAGATCTAATGGCTATTAAAATTTCAATCTGCAATTGATAATAGGTGTTTCTGATTATTCTGATAATTTTTATGATTTTATTTTTTATTTAGCGCATCTCGTGAGTATTAACGAGGAAGCTCCAAAAGGAATCCCTAATTAGTAATAGCAAAATTAGACACAAAATATTTATTTCATATAAAAGTTTCTCGCATCTTTATGAAAAAAAGTTACAAAATCATTTAGTAGTGTAAATCTGTAAATGGAAATTTTTTTAAAAAAAACTGAGAGTAAATTTGGAAATAGAAAAAATCTGTAAAAAAAGAAGAAATTTGCTTTTGTTGAGAATTAAACTCAAAACCTTTCGTAATGGCAGAAATGGGTAATTACTTAGAAAATAGATGGGAAAATCTATCAAAAAAGAAGAAATTTGTTTTCGTTGAGAATTGATCTCAAAATCTTTCATAATGGCAGAGGTGGGTAATTACTTAGAAAACAGATCTAATGGCTATTAATATTTCAATCTGTTAATTGATGGTTAGATGTTTCTGATTTTTGTGAGAATTTTTAGAATTTATTTTTTTCTAGTGCGTTTCGTGAGGATTAATACGAAGGCTCCAAAAAAAACCTCTAATCAATAATAGCAAGATGCTTGTGTCTGCTTTGTCTTTGTGCGAGGGATATATTTATGTCTGCTTCCTGTTTCTCACAAAAGGATATGGTATCTCATACCACGCTTCCAGAGTTCCTGTTCCAAATACTACTATCTCAGATTTTGTGAAAACATCATTCTTCCGCTGCGACGAATGAAAACGAAACAATCAATTTCATTATATTTCCATGTTCATAAAATTGTTTTTCAAAGAGAAAAAAAAAAGAGGAGACAGTTTGCGTAGAAAGTCCAAGTATGTTAGACTTAAAATCTAATTGTGCAGAGATGAACACATCAACTTTTCTTTAGATATATGACGTTTCATCTCTATCGTTATTTTTTTTTAAATAATCATTCTCTGGACTCATTGTAAACTTTACAAGGCATGTTTGCCGGATGCCTCACTCTGATTGCGCATGAGTATCGACACAAAACCATTAGGCTTGTTGGGATACAAGAGTATTGGAGGAGAATGGAGCCTATTCAAATTTAATATAAAGGATTGAATCCACTCTAATCCGGCTCAATATTCTTGGATCCAAACAACCTCGAATGTTTGGCAAAACTGGTCTGTCCAAAACTCGTCTATCAGAGGACCCATAAAACTATAGAAGGAATCAGATTAATGGTGCAATTGTCAATTTTAGCCAGCTAACTAAAAAGCTCTACTTCACGATTACGGGGTGCATGGGATGCACATTTGCATGGAACACATTGTAGCTCACAACATTATTCGTCTAGCTGATTATCTATCAAAATTTTAGCTGATGTAAACACAAAAACTTATTTCAGACCCAAGTTCGGCACTATGCACAGACAAATTTAGGTGGTCTGGGCGTCTTCTAGTGACCGGAGGAAGTACATGTAGACAATGGACGTAACTTTGAGTATATTTTTCAACTGAATATATATAAATCATAATGAAGTTATCATTGTACCGCTAAACTAGTAAAGTTATTATCTATCTAATATATTTTAAATGTTTTCCTTTTGTCAAATTCAGTAATGGTAGCCGCCCACAGCAACAACAACTAAACCGGGACCATATATACGTCTAAAACCTCAAGCACTCCTCACACACCATATGCTTCCAGATAAGCTCGCCTTGCATCGATCAATGATGCATTGAACTGCATTATATCGTCCTACTTCTCCGTTACGTCCTTCGTAAACGTGCAAGCCACGGCATCATAAAAAAAAGGGTGATTAATGGTTCGTAAAAGTTCAATTGCAAATAGGGGCCGCTTGATGTACACCTAATTAGGTCTAGATAGAGTTCAACTCAGGGGAGCCATTCGATTGACTGATTAATAATTAATTAATTAACGCAACGAAATCGTAAACGTTGGTCGGTTTGGTTGCTTGGTGGTACGTGTGCGTGTGGCGCCCATGGTTTCAGACCAGACTTTCAAATTCAAGGTCTCTAGGGCCCTGGGCTGCTTCTTGTGGTAGCTCAAGTCGTTACTGGGCCTGATAGGCCAGCAATCCGGTACGCACATCCTTTGCTTCAAGGACGGCCTTCTATGCTTCGTTGCTCATCATCAGTCATCACGATTCTGAAAAGCTAAAGGACCGCGTCAAAGTGTGACGGTGGTGACTTCTCTATTGTGTGACCCCTGGTTCCCTATCCCACGTAGTCTGTCCATTACAGTAAAAGTTCGTAGCAAAAGCGCATGAGTTATCTCACCCGGTCCCCAGCGGATTGAAAAGGACGTCGCTATCGTTGATGACGTCATCGCTAAAAAGAAGATGCAATTTCTTTACACGAGAATAACTCCCTTATAAAGCGTCTATTTTCAAATCTGTTTGCACAGTTATGCTACTTTTGACGAGCTCTACAAAACAAGATCCATGATTAATATGTTTTAATACAATATATACAACTATCAACTTATATTATATAATAGCGGCAAGTTATATACAAACTATATAACAATTTATATAAAACTAGCAATGTTATCAATTGTATACTGTTCTTTCCCTAACTTGCACTTATGTGTAATAGTTTTCGCAACTTGTACAAAGGTTACATATCAAGTTATATATAGACAAACATGACTTGGTACATTAACATTATAGAATATTATGTAGTAAGTTGTAAAAAACAGTTTATCAACTTATATGAAAACCCATTATCGATTTATTTATAGGTATACAATCAAATATAAATAGAGATAGTGTAGCAAGTTGTGAATAAATATTATGATATTAATTCAGATGTTGTATTGCTATCACCCTATAGAGTTTGTATCTAGTTATTATGTTTTCTCAATATAAATTTAATAAATAAGAAAATTGCTACACATGTAATACGTAACTTGAGAGAAATATAAACCTTGATAGATGTATATGTAGCGTGTTTAATGATGGTAACTTATGGTAGTTCGGTATGTAAATTTCAACCAATTTTGTATACAACTTGCTAATTAATTAATATTAAATATTTTCTAAACATATAGAATGTAGGTCTCATTTTATAGATCTCAGCGTAACGAATACAATGGTGCAAACAGATTAGAAAATGGATACCATATGAGAAAGTAACGAGCAATGAAATGAAATATACTAATTTTTCCGCACTGACATCATCGGTGATGTCCTTCTTGAAAAGTGACCCAAATTGTCCTTTTGTGATTAAAATTTCATGGTACGTTCTGCTTCTCTGCTGCAATATGCAAGCCACCAGGCCGCTGGCAGACCGTATACGGGCCAAAAAGGATCCGTGAGCTCAGCGTTTTGTACCATCCCGACACTCCAGAGCGTTTGTGTTGATTAGGCCTTAAACCCACCTTTAAGCCCAACAGGCCAGCCCAGCTTCCCCCACACCGGGCCAGCGGCCGCAGGGTCATGCCATCAGCGCATTACGCGAACCTAGCGCACCATAACGTTTCTGAAAGCAGAAAAGCTACCGCGCGTCGGGTCACGCTTGGGGGCGATCGAGTGACCCCCGCGCGGCCGCGCCATTGGCCCACGTGTGCGCAGCCCCCCCCCCCCCCCGCATGCTCCGTCCGTGCAGTTGGGCCTTCATGGGCCTTTAAGCCGCCCATTCGCATCTCCAACTTGCGTGCTATCCTATAATAACTCGCTGAATTTTAGATCATCTAATATACACAATTTCGATGATGCTAAATACACAACTTGTTATTGATTTAAAAAACATCATAGCTTTTTTTTCATAGATTTTTGCTACAAAGATCTCATAACTTAAGCTACAAACTCAGGAACTCTTGGCTACAACCGCCCAAAATGTGTGCTAAGTGATAAATTGAAGGAACTTGGTACAACTGGAACTTTGCTACAAGATTTCTATAAACTTGCTGCATAAATATATGAACTTGCTAGATGTTACTATAACTTTGCTACATAACCATATAAACTCGCCACAGCATAAACTTTGCTATAAGATTTTACGAACTTGATATATAATCATATGAATTTACTAGGACATTACATAACTTTTTGCTATATAATAATATGAACCTGATTACAAGCAGAAACTTGTTACAAGATTCTATAAACTTGCTACTTAACTATGTGAACACATTAAATAACTTGCTACAACTTTTCGTACATAACTTTGCTACATCATTCGTATGTAACTCGGTACATCTTTCGTATATAACTTGATACACGTCGGAGCTTTGGCACTGGAGGTGTCTGCGGGATGACGAAGCTAGGGGGCGGACCTCACACCAGTGATGATGGGGCAGCGGCCATGGCGGGCGGAGGCATCACCATCAGGGTGGGTGGAGGCGCCGCAGCTAGGGATGGAGGCGCGGGCTCGTGCCGGCCGGAGAGGGAGGTGTTGTGGTCGGAACGCGCGCGAATGGGAGGCGGCGGCGCCGTGGGCCTGAAGAGGAAGGCGCCGCGGCCGAGGGAGATGGTTGGCGGAGGGGGAGTTACAGCGGCCGGAGGACGGAGGAGCGGGCGGTGTAGCACGTGCAGGGAGGAGGGTTCGCACTTTAACTTCGTTCTTCTGAAAGCTAAAGTGCAACCCCGTCGTGCGGTCGTGCAACGCGCGACCCCAGCGGCCCACGGCCCATCAGCACGGTGCTGCCGCTGTGCTCACCACTGCATTAGGGTTTAGGGCTGGATTTTGGAGCCGGGGTTGCTAGGGGAGGAGGCTATCGCCGTCGGACCTAGAGGGAGGGTAGGAGGAGGCTGCCGGCCGTGGGTGGCGAAGCAAGGCTGTTGGGTGGTGCCGGTAGCTAGGGCGATGGCGAGGTGGCGCAAAGTCATCAACCTTGGTTTGCTGGCAGCGGTCGAAGGATGGTGGTGGAGGCGGCGATGGGAGTGACGAGGCTGGATTAGCGGTGGAGATAGTCGTCGGGTAGCGACGTAGGCGGTAGCCGTCGGTGGGGGCAACGAGGCGGGTGGCGGTGCGGTCAGATGGGAAGAAGGGGTCGCGCGCTCGCATGACCCATTGCGCGTTAACCCTATCCATCACCATATGATGATGTATCACGCTAAAAAAAGACCACGCTAACGCGTGACGGGTTGCGCTTGCAAGCGTGCGACCCTTCTCTAAATGAGCTGCACCGTTGTCTGTCTTGTGCGCTCGCGGGCCGAGACCGCGCCGCCACCTTTCTATCGCCTTCCTCCTCATCTCTATCCCCCGTGGCGAGCTCATCGCCCCTGCCTTCACCGCCCATCGCTAGCCACACTCGCCTCTCGGCGCGGCCCCGCGTGGTGACGGCCATGCCGTTGACGGTCGTTATTTCACGATTTCAACCATCAACTATCCTTGAAATGAAGCAAAGCATGTAACTTTATTTGACTAACCCTTGCTACTAATGAATTCCACGAGTTTTGTACAACTATTTGAATGCAGGTACAAAATACACATGAAAGTGAGGTAATTTGGCAAGGAAATGGACTCCGGCAGCCGACGGGCTCTAGGGCATGGCTGCTCGGCAATAGGCATGGCTGGCAGCCATGTCCATGGCCACCCGTCCATCACTCAGCAGGCCTAGGCAAACCAGCATGGCCGCCTGGCCATCTGACCGAGCCAATTCGCTTCCACTCCGACCTTGCATGCAAGAGAAGTGTGTCCAACATACAAACTCAAGTGTGGGCCAAGTTTCCAATGTGACAAGTACCGGGAGGCCGCCATGTCATCGATCCACCCCTTGGACTGGTGAAGTCAGCAATCCGCGAGACTAGCATCCAATAGCCAAGGAAGAAACACACTCCAAATCCAATGATCCACAGAGAAACACACCGAGATAACTGTCAACCGCCATTCAGAGGGCATGCATGACGTTGGATCACCAAGGTTGAAAAATCCAATGGCCTGCACAACCATGGTCATGGCCGCCTGGAGCACCCTACAGACCCATTTTGCACGTGCATCAACTAATTCAACCGCCAACTGACTTGGGGAAGTATTCTCAGCCGAAGAAGAGCCAAGGTCGGTGGATCCTATGGCTGCCCAGTCCATAGGGGTGGCCTGCTCGGACCATCGACTTACCCTCCCTCCCCTCACAGACAGTGCACTGCTTACAAGTACCCCTCCTCACTGGTTAGGACTATAGATAGACCCTTGGAGTGCATTGGCAAAGGTGTGGAGAAGTTGAGAGAGCTACATTCTACCTTAGAGTGTTTCATTCCTTTCTTAGTAGTTAGGATAGTCCTGGGAGTTAGAGTGAGTCGAGCTTTGCCTCAGAGTTCTCAGAGATATCTTCGAGTCTGTGGTAACGCTGCTTGTATCATTTACCTTTGTTATCTCCAGTATAATATATTTACTTTACTCTATTTCTATCTCTTCCAAGTGTGATGTATCTTTCTTTGCATACTTGCTAGGCTTAGGCTATGGTTACTTGGGTTATTTAAGTCTGGTTTTTCTCGCCGGTGCTATAATCCAACCTATCGCTATGCTCTGGTTAGATCCTCTTGTTTGGTTAAGGACGATCTATTGTTACTCGAGCATTGCTCGAGTACGTTTATAGTATGCCATCGTCTCCACACAGATTTGCTTGGTGTGCCTGTGTATTCTAGGCCCATCATTCGGGAGGCCCGTAGGCGTCAGCTAGGTTCACAATCAATGGAGTCACTATAATTTCCAATAAAAAATTTGACTCGTTCTTTATGTGTAATTTTCAGCGTACCACTTTGATTCATCCATTTCATATAACGTGGCATTGGAAGTCTCCGTGTAGACAAGGATAGAGAATGCACCAAATCTAAACTAATAGCATTAGTAAAGCTACCACCATCAATAATTAACTTGCATACCTTGTCATTAATTTTGCATTCGGACTGAAGAATACTAGCGCGCTGCCCTCTTCACATTAACAACTGAGCCATCTGATTGTACTTCTCATACCATCATAGATAAATCATTTCATGCATCATCAACAATATCAATTGTGGCTTCAGTAAGGTCATCACTATCGAGCACTGGGGCTTCCTTCGTCTCTTCCCTACGTGGAGAAGCATCCTACAAGGGCTTGGAAGAAAATTTACTAGCAATGACCACCTTCTTTGTTACTTCAAGCTAACCAACAATGTCATTTAGGGACTTCTTTATGTCCGAAAAAATATCATTCACTTCCTTGCAAACATTTGCACAAGGTGGAGCTGTAACCTGCCGTTTAGGATGAGAAAAAATTTCTGTCAAAACCAACCTTTGTTTAGCAGGTTTAGTTCGAGCACTTTGTGTTCTAGGAGCATTCAAACACTCATCTCTAGCAATAGAGTCACTCCAAGATGAACTGCACATAGTGCTTAGTGTCAAAAGAGTGTTCCTCAGTAGAAGTAGCATAATTGTTAACTTCTTTACATGAAGAGAAATTTGCCACACGAGCAACAGCAGATTTCTTAATTGGTGGATCAAAACAGGTGTTGTAAAATAGCTTTCATACCTTCCCAAGTGTGGCAAGGAACACCACCTCTCTCAACACGGCCTTGCTGAAATTTCAGCCACCACTTCAAAAGAGATTCTGAAAATGTACTCCTTGCAAAGAATACCTTCATACGAGATGCGAGTCTACGACCCCAAAAGAATTTCTCCATATCATCTTCCCAATTGTAGTAGTCAAGAGAAGATGATGTCAAAGAAAGCTTCAGGCACAAATTTTTAATTTCTGAGGTGAAACTATAACGTGAGTAACCTAGCAAACTGATACCACTTGATAAGGACACATCTACGCTGCCCAAATATTTGCCCCAATCTTTTACGGTACGAAACACTTAGTATTGCTTTATCTCCAAATTCACGATTCAACCAGTAGAAAAATAATGTTTCCTCTCTAAATTCTCTCAGGCAAGCAGCAATAGTAGTCAATATATTAGAGTAACGGCAGCTGGTCTGTGCTTTTCACTAGCTATATATCATGCTTCAAACTGATCAATGGAGTAGTACAGCACCCAACAGCAATACATATTAACAAGATTTAGTTATCCTGCCCAAGACTCTCAATAGAACACAATCCGAAGTAACAATGATACATATCAGATAGATAATTAACTGAATACACGTAGCAGCAGCAAATGAAACAATTGTGCTCGATCAATCGTAGACACAACAGTAACAAGATAGATGGGTCGGCTTACAACGATTGATGCAAACCAAACCCTAGGTAAATTCTTCCACCAGCAGCAGCGAACCACGATCAGAAGAAGAGGACTCAGTAGAAATCCGAAAGAACGTCCAAGCAGCAGCTTGATCGTACACCAACACAAATCCACGCAGGGATCCAGAACGATAATCTTCAATACGAAGAACCTAGGGAATCATCACTTAGGGTTTAGGGAGCGACGACTCACCGAGGGATAAAATCCACGAAATAACACCAACCTGACTTACCCTAGCGGCAGCTACTCAATATATTAGATAGGAGACATCCTAGCAGCCCTAGATGCGTTCGAGATGGACTCTCACATGATACATGGACCAATGGCCCAAATTGGTGGCGCAACACCCTGGACAGATTCTGTATATCAACTGGCGACGCAATTTTCCGTCGACTTCGAAGTCCAAAAGGCCTGAAACCTAGTGCCATTGGAAACGGTTATATTTTTATCTTTCTAGGCATATGTGGATCGTAAAAAATGGAGCTCGTTTGTGGCCTTGGGCAATGATTTTCGTGCATGCTAGTCCTAGAGGCCGAGGTTGCCGAACTCTGAGATGAATTGGGCCTTCCAACTTGACTTGGATGCCCGCCTTGCTTCTTGCCTTGCCCTTGCTAGTTTCCAAGGCCTTCATGATCATCTCCAAAGTTCCAACCATGCTTCTTCTCTTGGATATTCACCTGCATAGTTCCAACACATATATATATTTTTGCCTTTATATCTTCTTGTTTCTTGAGCAATGTTGCATCTCCAAAACATATTTTTGACGATAGACCAGCATGAGTAAGCAATGTATCCATCTTCATGTATTTTTCACAAAATGAAAATGCACCAAATTGAAGACCAGCACAAGGACTTTTAGTAGAATTAATTTGAGGAGCTATGGGCTCATCATCCTCCTTCCCTTGAAACAAAGCCGTCCTCGGCTTTGGCATAACCAATTGCAACTTTTCTTCAGCCGACATACTCTTATTTGTAACCACAAAGCATTTATTTTCATCTTCGGTTATACTTTCATATATAACAGGAGCTATTGCTGGAACACCATCAGTGACACTTGAGCTGATTGTAGGAGCAGAGCGCATCTCATCATTACTTTGAGTACGACTTGAGTTTTCATATGTTTGCATAAACTTTTTGAATAAGACGAAGGATTAAATTTTTGAAAAAAAATCAACCATGTTAAATTAAAAAGAATGGAGGGAGCATACAATATCACATGTTCTATACATAAGTTAATCATATTGAGTTGTTGATATAGTTTATCTATATAATTTAATTCAACATAACTCGCTTACTTGAAGTTTTTACACAAAATTGATGCATTGTACGTATAAAAATTGTTCACTGCTACTTAAATAAGCTTGCTATGGACATTTGACATAACCTGTTGCACTGTCTCTCGATAAGTTGATATATTTGTTTGTATATATCTTATTACATTCAGCTTTCAAAGATATGTTACAAAGTACGTAAATGCTATGCGGCAAGTTGGTCACATTTTCTATGTAAGTTCACATGTTCATATATTCTTAAGTTGAAATATCTTCTATATAAGTTTGCGTGTCTTCTTTATATACATTTTATACAAGTATTACATTTATTTTCCACAAAAATTTCATACACATGTTTATGAACATAATACATAAGTTATCTCTATTCATACAACAAATCTTAATAATTTATATAAGTAGCAAGTTTAGTTAGTGACCACTATAATAAAACTTGACACTAGTTCGTTATATAAATTTCGACTGAGTTTTGTATATAACTTGCTACTAGATGTTCAAAGTCTTTAAAACATATATAATATAAATCTCATTTTGTAGATCTCATCGTAATGAATATGATGGTGCAAACAGATTTTTAAAACAGGACACACTACAAGAGAATAGTGAGCAATGGAAAAAAATACTCTAATTTTTACATACTTAGATCATCGTTGACATTATCAGACGTTATCGTACTCTACACAGAATAGGGAATAGGAAGTAAGGAACGCCAAGCAGAATGGGATCAGGGAACGAGGCTGAGAAAGGGAGGAGGAGGGTCACTCGCTCATGTAAATCGTGACCTGGTCGCGCGTTAAGACCTATTGTCACCAGTGAGTGGAAATAGGTGTGTAAAACACTGTTTGCCGCATTGTACACAGAATGAAAAAAGCAATGATTGCGCACTGTATACGGTACAAATGCATCATCTAGGTGACCATGGTCTAACGCTGAAAAAGGATGTATGTACGATGTATCCCTGTTCTAGGCTCTAGCTCATTCCCATGCTCGCATTAAAAATACATGAAAAGATCAAACAAAAATACGGATATATATACATAGGAGGATGTAAACATGTACACAAGGATTCTTTTCCTACCAAAAATTCCTGTCCACCTTTACTTAAATTGATCAAATAAATTATGTCTGAGTTTGAATTGAACTCAAATTTATTTGTGGCGGAGTGCAGCAGTACACCATATGAAAACGGATGCTCAGGTCACATATGGACCCCATCGCATATAGATCCCGTTTTCGAACGTTCTATACATTGATGGAAATATAAAAAAATAATCTTTCTAATCCAACTGAAATCATTACAAAATTATTTAGAAGTCAGCAAGAATCTACAAAATAATATCATGACTGCAAAAACGGACGCTCAGATCGTATACGAACTCTATTTTAGACGATCTATATATCGATAGAAAGTTAAAAAGATAATCTTTCTAAATCTAATTGAAATCATCACAAAAATCAAAATCTACAAAATAAGATTGCATCAATAATCTATCATAGTACTGTGATAGAGGACACATGGAAACGGGTACCAAAAGTCACATTAAAACAATGCATGGAGAATTATACTCATTGCAATGCACGGGCATTTTTTAGTCTAGACAAAAACGACTGCCAAGTCAACTCAACGCCATTATTTGTGATAGGTGCGTAATTGAATTGAACTGGTATTGATAATCGAGGGCAAAGTTTTGTTGGTTTGTTATAGAGTGTTCGAGGAAAAAATGAGACAAACACATATCTTGAGGAGCCAAAAAATGGACTTATTCCCTTTAATTAATCTTTCTATTCATGAACATTGGCTACGTTTGAAAGCACACAGTTAATCGGATGGTACCATGTCGTCAAACTCGAACACATTTTCTGGTTTGACGAACCAATCTTCAGATTTGAATCCAATGCACAGTTGATCTTGGAATCTGTCAGAATGAGCTGAGCGTTTTCTCTTCCACCTCTCGCTTGGATCGACACGATCGGCCGGTGCAGATGCCGTACGTGCACGTCAGCTGCTGGAGCCGCAGGCGGCGCACCGGACAAGTCCATTCTCGTTGCACGACGCGCAGACGCGGAAGCCGCCGGTCTTCTCGCTGAACCGGCGGTGGCTGCCACAACAGGCGCCGCACGGGACAAAGCGCGAGCCGCCGCACGACGCGCACGGCGTGGGCGCGGCCTGCGCCGCGCCGGCCAGGACGCGCCGGAGCTCCCCGCTCTCGTGCAGGAGGCGCACCTCTTCGGCGTCCCCGACGAGCCTGCCGCCGACGAAGAGCTGCGGCAGCGGCGGGCGGTCCCGCCGCATCAGCGCGCGGAGCTCGGCGAGGTAGGCGGCGTCCATGGATACGTCCCGCTCGTCCACGGCGACGCGGAGGCCCCGCAGGATGGTGCGCACGGTGCGGCAGTCCTCGAACGTGGCGCGCACGGCGCGGAGGGAGGTGAAGTAGAGCACGACGCGGCGCTCGCCCGCCACGGCCGCCGCCGCTGGCCTCCTGCGGCAGCCGCAAACGACTTGCACGTCCGCAGCCTGGACGCCGACCGCGCGCGGTGCAGGACGCTCTTGCCGCCTGAGCCGGCGCCGGCTCCTGGGCCAGCGTCGTTCGCGGCGTCGTCGAGGACGGCGCCGATGCCTGGGTGGTCCTTGCCGGTTGGCGACGACGACGTGGGCGCGGAGAAGGACGGCGACTGGGTGAGCCTCCCGGAGCCTTTGCTCCGGCGGGCCCACGGCGACCACATCGCCGGCAGCCGCTTCTCGGCTTCGGTTCGGGTTCAAAGATGAGAGGAGTGGAGGAGGCCGGGGGCGTCGTGAACCCGTGCATGCGCGCGCGCGTGATGGCGTTGGTGGCTAGTTGTCTGGTTGCCCCGCCTTTGGCATGCTAATTTTAACCATGCTTTAACTGTCCCCAATTCTTGTGGTGTCTTCCTTCGTTTGCTCCGTATTAATTCGCTTTGATCCGTTTCTTGCTCTTTTTTCTTCAACATGACCTCTCCTAATTTTGAGGGAGAGGATGTTGAAGTGGAGAATGGTAGGTGGGCCCCATTGTGCAAAAACCTTGTTATTTCAATGCTAGTTTTCAGGAAATTGTATATTGACTTGAGCGGAAATAGGAGTATGAGGTTGACATCATTAAATTACTCTATCTGTCTCTCTCTTAAAATTTGTTTTGATTTTATCCTATGCCAAACTATTTTAAGTATATTAACATATACTACAACATAAAAATGTAAACTATAAAATTTTACTACCTCATCTATTTTGAAAAACAAATATATAAATGATTGGAGATTGTTTTGAAAAAAAAAGTAATCTAACTATACTCATTTCGATATCATGAATACTATTGTTATTTTTTACAAACTTAATTAGAGTTGAGATTGTTTAATTTATGATAGACACATAATCGTTTATATTCGAGAACAATGGAATGCCTCTTTAATAATTGGAATGATAGTTTGAGAGGCAGCTTTTGAGTTTGAGTTTGGGATTCTGTAAACGTTGCTTTAGAGCATAGTACTTTCCCTCTTTGTTCTTTTTAGTGGCTTTGTATACAGCCATGTATTGAATTTAATTTTTTTTTAAAAATAAATCTTTCCTTTTTATAAAGAGCAGTTCCATGCTAGAGAGAGCGACGACAACGTGGACAACCATACAAGCGCTCTCTCTTTCTCTCTCATTTTTCTTTGGGAGGAAAACCAAGAGGTACAAATGCTGGTTGGGCCGAGTACCAAAGAGAAATTTGGTCCTATATATCATGTCCATGGGCTCATCCTTAGCTTAGCATATGAGCTGAACTGAACGAATTTAGAGTATGAGATACCGCCCAGGCTTAGCATATGTACAATAGTCTCTATCCATCAACGGCCCAGGAGAAGGCCCATATTGGCCTATAACTCATTGCATAACCTAATTCAGCATTTAAAAGAAAACAAGTTCAACATTTTTATGTTCAAATGTTAAAAGGTAAAATGTGGAATTAGTAAATATATAAATATGGGATGTCATTTTTTTTGCATTGATCCTAAAAAAATATGGTGGTTCAAATGGAATAGAAAAACAAACTCGTAGTTTGAAAAAATATATTTCAAGAGCAGCCAATTCTTCCCCTCTGCTGTATGCATGGGCACGATTGCTGGCCGCTTGCTCGGCAATTCCATATGACTTATGAGGGTCTGTTCCTTTCGGCAGGAAGTGAGCAGATAAAAAAAGCAAAACAGTAGTGAAGATTCCAGATGCACGCTATTTGAAAATGTGTGGCAGTGCCGCAGTGATGACTCGGTTTCCAGTGTGTCTATTGTGCAGCAGGGATTTTCTGCCCTGCCTATGCTCAAAAGAACGGAGCTATGCTCACTTGCTGTGAATCTGTGATGGTCAAAGAAGCGATACCACGCTCTATCCAATAATACTCCTCATATCAATTCCTCAAATCCCACTTCCTCTCTGTACGTCATGTCAGTTACAGTGCAAAACAGTACCAAGCAGTGCAAAGCAGTGGCAAACAGTACCGCTACAGTATTTTTGAGGAACCGGTTTGAGGCATACCAGTTGGAGGTAGCCTCATCCATCCAAATAGTAGCACTGCACGAATCTTGAACAGTGAAAGATTCATGGACTTAAAATAATGTGGAACATAAATAGGAATACTGGTCACATAGACACATACAATGGTTTGTGCGGGTGCCATCAAGCAAACTTAAAATATCTAGCAGCGCTCTTTTGCAACCAAGAACGTACTACATATGCTAGCTACTATTGAGTTTATCTATGTAATCCTTTGGGAAAGGGAGAGGGTGAAATGAGTTGCTAATAGCTTAGAATGGAAGATATTTATAGGAATCACATATAAGTCCTATAGAAAATGGTATTATTTTATGGAAAATCCAGAAATAAGAAAAAATTAAACTAGGGCTCAGTCTAGAGCATAAGATAAATTTAGAAGGTCCTATAGATGCTAGTTATTGTTAAGATTTATCTATGTGATCTTTACATACCATAATGCATGCAACTTAAAGTTAAACATAACAAACTAACTAGTAAAGATAAACACACACAAAAATAAATAAGAAAATATAAACACGGTAAGTAAAGGGACGAGACAAGGAGATGCAAACTCTCAAAATGACAAGAGAATGTATCTAATGGTTCGGTTGGGTCACCAGACCTCTCTTAAATCCATGTTGACTCGCCTCCTAGATAGCAAAAGACATGTACCCAGTCTTTCTTGATCACCATCTTGCATTGGCCATCAAGGCTCACTACTGAGCAAAGGCATCACCAAGACGAAGTTATCACCATTGCCTCTCTCGATCAACACAACACCATGTTTACTAGGGAGCTTTAACACCAAGTAGGGGTCTCATCATCCCCACACAAAGTATCACACCTATCAACAAAAAGTTGGAGGGTCTAACAATGATTTCAAGTTACTTAACATGGCCATACTTTTCTTAGGCTTAATCTCCCACGAACTAACCCCATATAAGTCCGTTACTCTTGTTTGCAAAGCTCTCTCAGGCTTGCTTGTGTAAAATCTCAATTTTGATTAAGTATAATGAATACACATGCAACACCTCCACACTCCTGGAGATCTCTAGCTTCCTTAGCCAAGTCCCTTGGAAGGTTATAAACAACCCAGACACCACAAAAGAGCCATCAGAAAAAAACCTGACAAAATTCCTTAACATCGGCTAAACTGACTCTAAGAAAAGTGTTATCGTTGGTTTAACCGA
This sequence comes from Paspalum vaginatum, assembly GCA_030272315.1. Classification (NCBI taxonomy): domain Eukaryota; kingdom Viridiplantae; phylum Streptophyta; class Magnoliopsida; order Poales; family Poaceae; genus Paspalum; species Paspalum vaginatum. The sequence goes on along the minus strand of CM059020.1, from coordinate 30,161,243 downwards.
TGTTCACCTTTTCCCACTAGATTCTATTATGACAGAACCTCTGACTTAACTTGGTTAAAACACGTCTGCCTCCTTTGGCTTGCAACATGCTTAAAATGGACCAAGTCCGGTCATCCGTCGAGTCCCCCGAAGGACCCTTGATAAACCATTTACCCAAGTGACGGACATCATACACATAGGATCCTTTTGAAATACGTAGAGTTATTTTACAACACAATTGGTTTAAATAGTAATACAACCATAGTTGAAAACCTTTTGAAAGCAAATTCAGTGTCTTCTCGTTGTGGAATTAAAGTCTAACTTTAATTATACATCATAGCCACATAGAAGATTGCAAATACATGGCACCATTTCAAGCATATGAGGTAAAGAGCTAGGTAAAACAACCTCATGCATCATTGCTCAAATGCCTCTCTAGGATGGTACGTGTATGTTTATTCCCTTACATTTGGTATTTAGCTTTGTGCTTTACTAGATTTACATATGGTATGTTGCTTGATGCTATAATGTTGTTTAATTTTTCCAGTATGAATGAAGTTGGATGCTTGTGCCTAAACTGATAGCTAACGGGCTAATAATGTCTTTTCTAGTGGCCAAGTGGGGCTAACGCGTTATTGCATATAGTTTTAGCCAACTTGTAACTTGAATAGTGTTTGTTCGTCGTGTGCGGAGGGAAGGGGAGGCATCAAGCCATCATTTTTTTTACAGGATCTCGCCCTTCTCTTCCTGTTTATCTTCCTTGGATTGATCCGCAAACAGTTTGATGCCCGTGAACCATCGCACTGTCTTCTCTATTGGAAATTGCGACACTAACACTATGTACTCCTACATCTAAAAGCTAGTATATAACAACTGGAAAGGGCCTCTGACCATATACCACCTTCGCCAAGAAGAGAGAGCCTGTGATCTGTGAAGGTTTCCTTACAAAAAAAACGTGCATATATGCTTTTGTTGAGCGCCAGGTGCTAAATAATATAAAGGATCAGGAATGTGCTAAATAATAGTATAAAGGATCAGGAATTTTGTATTTATGAGCTGCAAAATATGCAATGCTCCCCATCCATGAGGCAAGGCTTTGTGGTATATGGAAGAAGCCATCTCGAGAGTGCTAGTGCGGTGGTGTCTGCGTAGCTTACAAGGTTACACATCCGAAGAATTGCCTGACACAGTTACTGATGGCAGAATGCTATGATCCAAAAGCACCACACCACAACAACATGCACTTATTTGCTGAGATGTTCCAGGGTTCCTCGTCAGAAGAATCACATGGATGTCACAGGAAAACTCCGCGGGACTTAATTAATTTAGTACTACTAGATGAGACAAAAGTAACAAAAGTTCCTTTGAAGAGTAGTAGTTTATTATTTTATAGAAATTAGATGAAACTATCTAATTAGCTATGTATTTATGTGAAAAGACATACGTTTTATATAAAGTAATTACTTGTATAATCTATTAATATATTATATTTTAAAATAAAATATTTTTATTATAAATGGTATATGGCTAATTAACATAACATTTTTTATGAATTCTAAACTGTAGAAACATACATATTATGTCTCATGCATGTATGTATATTTGGTCTGTGCAGTGGTACATGTAATGATATTTTCTCTGAGTTTGTTTATATATATATAAATGTAGTGGCGTTGATAATAACTTAAAAACACTTATAAGCATACTTTATGTTTCTTAATTTTGAGAGATGTTTTGGTTTACCCATAATAATGACAAGGATGGAGATTCAAATTTATGGGAGACACTATACAACTTTTACGGTGGTTGGAAAACTAAGAGCCGTCCATCAAGCAGAATCCAATGGTTTAAAAATAGGAGGATACCATGGTACCGGTACCAGACGGTACCAAATAGGTAGATCCAGTACCAATACCATTTTCTTGTTTATTTTATTTGTTCAATAATTCAGCTAGAAAAATTAAAATGGAGTGGTACTGCCCGGTACCAGTGGGTTACTTTCCAACCACTGTAACATATATTACATTATCTCTGATTCTGATATATATAGAGGTGGTTATAATTATTAATACATTTATTTATGTGAAGTTTGTTTAGGGGGTTATTTTTTCATCATCATTACAAAGGTATGCAATCTCTTGTAGTAACCATAACAAACCGAATGGCTATTATATTATGATGAGACCATATTAAAGTGACGATGGTTGGGTGTTTTTAATTTCATATTAAAAGAATTTGTTTAACATTTGTCTGCCATATTTTATGTCTAGCTAATTAGTAATACTAAGATTATAATTGGGATCAAAACTTAGCTAATAGCATTGTACATGAGGCAAATTAAGTTATTATGATGAGACCATATTAAAGTGACGATGGTTGGGTGTTTTTAATTTCATATTAAAAGAATTTGTTTAACATTTGTCTGCCATATTTTATGTCTAGCTAATTAGTAATACTAAGATTATAATTGGGATCAAAACTTAGCTAATAGCATTGTACATGAGGCAAATTAAGCAATTTGCCGACACATGGAGGTAGCTTTTTCAGAAATATAATTAGCTAGCATGCATCGGACACAGCCTTTTTCTCCTCTCCAAGAATTCAAGAAATGTACGCGAAGCATCATAGAGGCCGCGCGGGTCCATGGCTCCTGCTAATCGCGGTAGACACGACATGATTAGGATTAGCACGATGGGTGCCCGGTGCCTGGGCAGAAAAGCAAGCAAGCAAGCAAAGCAAAGCTGGGCGCATATTCGCGGTGCAGTGGTCGCGTCATTAGGGGCCTAGCCCTAGATATCGCCTATCTATCTAGCCTATCCCAGCTTATTAGTACTAGCAGGCGATTAAAAATCACCTTTAATTAGTGGTGGGTCTCCAATCACAGCCGCCGGATTCGGTTTAGCGCCCAATTGTGCTGCATGCTTGCTGCTAGCTTTTTTTGTGCGCTGTTGCGTGCAAGCATCCTAGCTCCTGCTGCTGTGCTCGATCGATATACCATTCATTCTTCCATTATACGTATTATTTTATTTCCCCTGACACTGTGCATGCTGGTGACGAGGGGAGAACAAAAAGTGAAACAAAGAGAAGAGGGTGGAAAGGAAATCGTACGTGATCCTTGTCGCACTAGCTGCATACTTGTCACCCATTTCCGTGATGTTGTGGTCATTTATGTGAACAACCGCGCTGGCAAGGATCAGACGACGCGCTTTTCATACCATGTATTCAAGTCAAAAATTGAATCATCCATCGTTATCGGGATATATGGATGGATGGATGATGGATACATATTGATCATTCTTTTTCCAATCAAGAAAACACTATATATGTGTGCATATGCTGGATCATATGTTGGACGATAGATGCACATGATTTCTTGTGTTCCCACGGACACACAGGCCGGTGGCATCAGCGTGATGTCACCGGGGAGAATGATTAGGAGATATAAACGACGGTACGCAAGTGCACTATTCTTTTAGAACTACTAGTCCTAATCCTGTGATTGGCACTAGTAGTGGCAGTCTTCAGGTTTGCATTGCGTCTGGGTCTGGGCTACTGCATGCGTGCGTCTCCCTGCTCCATCGATCTCTCTGCTTGCCTTGAGGTGATGGCCACCTACTGTGCATGCGTAGGTCCTACATGAGATAGCGTTGCAATTAATTGTAAATGGCCAGGCACAATCAACTGCGCGCATTTCTTTTTTGGCACTACATATCTTCTTTGCTGAAAAGTACTACTTGACCACCACGCTGTCTGATTCGGAGGGATTAGTTTTATTTATTACTATTTGCACACAGTGACGATGAACTCCCGGTTACGTGCTATTCTTCATCGGCGATGGCCGGTCCCTCCCTTTCCTGATTGCGGCTGCGTTACAGGCGCGTTACAGGCAGGGTGTAATCGGATCGAATACGGAAGAATATTGCTGATACCGTATTTGTTTTTATATTTTTTTCGGATTCGGATCGGATACGGATATTGATCAAATGTGTCGGATAAGACTTGAATGATTATCGACATCATACTTATCAAACTTTGAGTACTCAGGATATAGATATGGATCGAATAGTAAATGTCCAGATTCGAATACAGATCGGATTTTAACCCTTCTAAACGGATCGAAACTTGAATACGGACGGATAATATTCATACCATTTATACCTCTAGTTCACAGGCTTGGCTACCCAACGTATACGTGTGTATGCATATGTTCTTTGGTCTGTCATCATGTCATATTTCAATTCATGCAGTGCGTTCTCGCGTTCGTTCGTTCCTTCCTTCAACGAGCTGGATGTTTCTCTGGCTTATTCAGTCTCTCTCTCACACACTATTCAAAACTAGTACATCAAATAAATTCGTTCTCTATCACGAGCTAATCATAGAGTTAAAAATAAGTTGATAAAATATACTTAGCTAGCTAGGTCTATTTTTGTATCATCAAATACGTTAAACGTAGCTAGTAAATAAATAGAGCTATAAATAAGTTGATAAAATATACTTAGCTAGCTAGGTCTATTTTTGTAACATTTAATTTTCTTCATATACATTGGCAATTTAGATATAAGTTTGGTTGTTTAATTCTATCTTTGATAGTAACATAGATATGTGACTTATCTATATATTTAAGACATTATTTAAGTTATTAATCATACTAAGATCGTAATTTAGCTATAAACTGAAGGAGTTATTTGAAATTATCTATCATAACAGTAATTTAAATACAAATTTGTAGGGTTATTCTAAAATTTATTTCATAAAGGAAAACTGGGTCATTTATGCGTACACGAAAGTCTCATTTTGTTGTGTTCATAATGAAAAAAGGGGGTAATTATTCTGGAAATATATTAGAAGGATTTTAGAATTTTAATCTGTCAAATCGATAGCCAAATAATTTATAGGGTTCCTCTTTTATTTTTCTGGTGCTTCTCCTAGGGACACTGATGTGGAGGTTCCAAAATTAGTTTCCAATCAACCTCATGCTTTTACATGTGCTAATAATGTTAACTGATATAAACACTTTATTAATATCATTAGTGTGACAGAATATAGCAAACAATTACTAATTTAGTTTTTTATTTATCAATTTTCTGCAATAGTAGATGTTGGTAATTTGGATTCACATTTGAGGGAAAAGTTTCATATCTTTTGAGTAATGACATAGGTGGGCAATTTATATGCAAATTTAAGGGTTAAATATATTAGCTATTATAGTGTCAAATATGGTAGTTTCATTTGAATTTTCATGCTATCATATTAAACTTTCATAATTTCATAATGTGTAAATGGATAATTTAAATTTAAAATTAGGAAGTAGGTATACAATTAAGGCTTTTTATTTTACGTCATCTATCATAAAGGTATCTTACTATTACTAATTAGATGCTATTTTTGGAGCCTCCACGTTAATCCTCATGAAACACACTAGAAAAAAGATAAATTCTAGAAATTCTTACAAAAATTAGAAACATCCAACCATCAATTGGCAAATTGGAATTTTAATAGCCATTAGATCTGTTTTCTAAGTAATTACCCACATTTGCTATTATAAAAGGTTTTGAAGTTCAACTCTCAATGTAAACAAATTTCTTCTTTTTTTTGGCAAAATTTCCCATATTTTAGATCCGTTTTCTAAGTAATTACTCACCTATGCCATTATGAAAGTTTTTGAGTTCAATTCTCAATGAAAACAAATTTCTTATTTTTTGACAGATTTTTTTCTATTTTTAAATTTACTCTCAGTTTATTTGTCAAATTTTTTCCTATTTACAAATTTACACTGCTAAATGATCATGTAATTTTTTTCATAAACATGCTTGAAACCTTTATATTAAACATATATTTTTTGCCTAATCTTGCTATACTGATTGGGGACTCTTTTTGGAGCCTCTTTATTAATCCTCACAAAATGTGCTAAATAAAAAATAAAATCATAGAAATTCTCACAATAATCAGAAACATCCTATCATCAATTGCAGATTGAAATCTTAATAGCCATTAGACCTGTTTTTTATGTAATTAACATACTGTCATCCATCATGTAGCTCTAATAATAGATTTGTTTTCTAGAAAAAAGATAAATCCTAAGATTCTCACAAAAATCAGAAACATCCCGTGTTCCATCGTATAGCTCTAAATATAGTAGTCATAGATCTATCATAGTTTCTAAAAAATTACCCATGACATTATGAAAGATGAAATAAAATAATCTCCTAAATTTGTATAAAAATTGTCCATCGTACCATTACGAAATATGAATTAAATAAGCCCTTAAATTTGCATAAAATTACCCACTATGCCATCATGAAATACGAATTAAAATAACCCTTTAAATTTGCATATAAATTACTCAACATGCCTTTATAGAAGATGAATTAAAATAAGCCCTAAATCTGTATATAAATTATCCAATATGCCATCATAAAATATAAATTAAAATAATATCTAAATTTGCATATACATTACCCACAACGACATTACAAAATATGAATTAAAACAATCAGCACTAATATTATTATGGATTAAATTTATATTGCCTAAAACTCTAACCCGTGCGAGAGCATGGGTTTATGGACTAGTAGTGAATAATTTATACACAATTTAGATGATATTTTAGGTTACCATTCTTAATGTTATAATGTTATAGTGGATAATTTATATGCAAATTTAGAGGGTTGTTTTAAGTTATTTCTCACAATAGCATAGTGGGCATAATTTATATGAAAACTTAACAACGTTATTTTAAGCTATATTTTGTAATGGTATGGTAAGTAATTTATAAGTAAATTTAGGTGTTATTTATGTTAGATTTTATAGTTGTATGCTTTGAAATTTTTATAAAATCAAGTAGATCTAACTCATGGTATTGTTGATAGAGCCTATTGGACTGATTGCTGGACGCTTTTAATTTTTTGCGAGATTGTCTAAGATTGAACTTCCACATGTGCGACTCATGAGGATTAACCTATAGCTTCTATTGGAGTGTACAATTAGTAATAATAATAATAATAATAATAATAATAATAATAATAATAATAATAATAATAATAATAATAATAATAATAATAATAATAATAATAATAATTTAGGAGGCTATTATTAAGCTATATTTTGTAATAGCATGGTTGGTAGTTTGTATAAAAACTTTGGGGGTCATTGGAAGTTATATGTTGCAACTGTGTGATGGGTAATTTGTATGCAAATTTATGTGCGGGACAAGTTTTACAATTATAGAGATTAATGAGAGCCCTCCATTTTATGAGATTCAATGGCTTTAAAATTTGGAAGTACTAACTACGAAGTATCAATGAGTGGGACTAGTACCAAAAAGTAGTGGGACCGCTACCAAAAAATGTGGGCCTAGTACCAATTTTATTTTATTTTTTAAAATTAAAGGGTATAAAATTTTTCCACATTTTTAATTATATGAAAGTACCGTTGGTACTTATCAATTATCCTGAAAGTGCCATTGGTACTTACAATTATCCTGAAAGTATCATTAGTACTTTCTAATTATTGTAACAAGCCTTAATTTTTGGACAATGAAGTAGATCTAATGACCATTATTGTTAGAGTCTATTAAATGGATGGACAAATCGTGCTATTTCTTTTTGAGTCTTGTGAGAGTTATCATGGACTGTCCATTAGAGTCTCTAGTTACTAATAATAAAATTAGTTTGAAAATTTCTATATGTTAGAGAAAAACCTTATCCATTAAGAGATGGAACTTCAAGAGCAGCTAGGTCTAGAGGGAAGTTGTGAGCATTACCTCCATGCCAAGATTAGCATGGTTGATGATATCAGCCCAAGTATTAATAATGCGACCTTGGCTATCAACTACAGATTGGTTCAAACCAATCTCCGAGAAGTCCCGATTGTTTTGATTTTTCGAATGGGATATTTACGGAATCCCCATGAATAGGATCAAACCTTATTCCATGCTATTTCCATAAGATTTCTCTTTTTTATTCTTAAGCAAGCCCCAGAGAGGGCTTAGTTGATCATGATTTCTGTTTTCTCTTATTTTCCTTTTTATTTGATTCGAAAAAGGTATCGTCTGATTCTCCTTCTATTGATTCTTTTCCGATCGAGATGTATGGATCCATGTGTTTATCATTGAGTGTTTATCAAGATAACCTTCCAACAACATTTCTCGCCTGTGGGAACTGTCCTTAGGAGAGCTAATTCATTCAAGTCCAGACGAATCCGAGGAAGTCGTTAAATATATAGTTCATAAAAGAAAAGTCTGACAACGACATTGCACGAAATTGGATTTACAGTGTAGAAATAAATCATTTGATGGAGTTAATTAAGTCCATCAATGTACGCTCCGAAATTTTGTTGATTTTCCTCAATATATGGCGTGGGATGTTGAACATTTTAATAGCAAGTAAGCCAATATACACAAGATCACTGGCTATATACTGCTGTAGGGCATAATAACAAGTATATATCGCCGTATGCTGTTCCATCAGGCTTTCTTGTTTTAGGCTGCTATATAAGTGGACGGTACCATAATGTAGTTCTAACCACTACCCCAAGTACCTATATATACTAGACAAACTTTGCTCCATCTCGTACGTTTAATTGATATAATAATATTGCGTTGAAAGTGAAGTATTATCTGACTGGCTTGTAAGTATTATGCATGATAGTCGCCTGGAAATCAACAAGTCATTGATGCTCTAATGAGATTCTCTTGTTTTCAAACGGAGATTTTCCATTAGTGGTTTTGAGATTGTCTGGCGTTGTTGTTTGGTATCAATAGCCAATATTAACAGTAAAGATAGTACAAGTACCGAAAGTGGACTTCATGAATAATGATTAGAAAACAAGACAGGGGTAATTAATTATTCTTTTCAGTTGTTGCCTTAGGTCCATTTTGCTACTCCCTCCATCCCAGGGGCTTTATGCCTATACTAGATGGTTTATTCATTTCTTTATAATTCATCAACATCTATATAAATGTGGATGGATGAAAAGAATGACTAGAACCCATACAATTTGGAACGGAGGGAATACTTATTTTGATTAGAGCATACCTCATAATGTTTCCAGAGTTAGTAGCACATGGGAAATCATCGAAGGATATGATACAATATATGGACTTGTTATATATGTGCCCTTTTCTGATTATCATACTAACAATAATCCAGAATTATCTTATAAAATCTTGACTTCTTGAAATTCATGTGCTTGTAATTGTAATATTTCACTACGGATCATCTTTCGCAGCTTGTGAGTTTTCCTCTATCATTTTTCTGGTATCCACGTGTCGCGACATGGCCTGCTGGTACAGTAACACAACATATGCCAGAAGTACTACAGAACAGAAAAATAGAGACAAGCTAGAGCCACCGAATTATTCCAATTGTAAGTGGGAGTCAGATCTCAAACTCCTGCGCTAGAAGCCGGCGAGTTAATTAGGTCAGTGAATCACTCAACTAGATTCGCTACGTCAGCCTAATTAGCTGCCACATCGTCGTCCGCCACTGTACATAAACGACTCGTTAATTTGGGTTGGACCCATTGACAATTGAAATCGTACCAAATTGACAATATAAAATTTGGGGAGGGTGCACCCCCTAGAAATGGCCTAACTTAATGGGAGAATTCCCTATCTTTTCCCCGCCTGCATGAGTACTTTTGCTGCCCCTGAATGATTGAAAGGAATCCATCGAGATTGGTGCATGGTAGGGACAGTCACATTTGAAAGATCAAGCCAGAAAGGAATTCAAAAGTCTTGGTAAAAAGGAGTCAAAAAATGTTTTCTGAGAGTGGCAGTGTGTCACTGTTATACTTTAGAGGCTGCTATATATACCACAGTAGCGGCTAATTTAACCAGTGGTGGGATTGTGATGTACCACTGCCCATATCCCCACAGCTTTACTCTAGAAATATAGTAGCCAAGAATATCTTCACCGGTGAGAACTGTTGTATTTAATACTTAGCAAATAGAAATGCACGTCTTCTTTTCTTTCCTTTTTAGCAGGCGCCAGGCGGCCCTTCTTGGGCTCGTTGACACCTACTCAAATATGCATTTGCCATAGAATAAATATTCAGAGGAATACATGACATCTCGGCACCTTTGACATGTCATCTCATCACAAAAGAAAGAAAAGAGATCAAACTGATTTTTCCAAAGGTGGTGGCAATCATACTGAAATTATGCGATATGCACAAGGGATCTGAAACCAATGTAAATATTCTCTATGTCCGGAACAATGCAATTCTAGCATTAAAATCTTGTCCTACAAAACAAACTCAATTGTAACTCGTGGACAACATTTCTCAAGGTACACGCATATTTCATTGTCTATTTTTATCTTTCAAGGTGCATATACATATATGTGTGTATTTAATTGCCCGTTTTTTCCTTTTCAAAACACATGTGCGTGATTAAGCAAATGCCCCCTAAGGGTGATCTCTCATGACTGCTAATCTACGTAAAAATCTTACAAGCAATCTGTTTGGAACGAAGGGAGTATATTTTACTATTTTTGAAATTGCATAAGCCTTATTAGATTACCAGTTATGCTATTTATTTGTGCTGTCAGATTCGTACATATTGGATTGCACTTGAGATTTGTGCTATGATTGTGATGTACTTCTTTGTGTCGAATAACTGATTTGTTTAGTGATTCACCACGAGTAGAGCAAGAGTACTTGCTTTCTTTTTCTCAATTATCTGTTTGTGGGAGATCTTATAGAAATTGATCTGTACAAGGGTCAAGACCACCTTCACCTATAAATATAAAGGGGTCAGTGTAAGACCGAGACGTGAGACTAGAGGGGGAGTGAATAGGAGCACTTGAAAACTCAAAATCACAATCCAAAATTGGTGCTTGAGAAAGAAACTAGACACCGTCTACTGATCAGATACGTGTCTAGCAGCGCAAAGATACTGTCCACTGAAAGGATACGCACCAAGCGAGAAAAACCACGAGCCAACACAAGAAAGACTCGGAGGCAACGGAACTTGCAAATCCGCCACACAACACTCACCGCACCGAAGTACGACTCACTGTCTTACAGCAAGTAAAGAGAATGGTCTGCCAGTGGGGAATGCAAATCCGAAGCAAAATCACAGCGGAAGAAACAAACTGCAGAGACACAGCTCATGCACTGGACACGCCGGATAGTCCGGTGTCTGGGGTCGAACAGTTCGGTTCCACCTGACAGCGGCAGGTGCTACCGGATAGTCCGGTGCAAACCCTGCCTAGCTCTCGACTGCCGGACAGTCCGGTGAGGTCCTCCGGATAGTCCGGTTCCACCGGACAATCCGCTGGCTCTACCGGATAGTCCGGTAAGGTCGTAGGAAAGAGGGTTTTCACACCCTAATCTGTCCAAATCTTGTTTAATCTTTATGAGATTTTGCACAGGCTATTTGGACTCTATTTCAAAGCTTTTCCAAAGAAATAACTCAAAATGACCAAGAGATCAGCGGGAATTTCAGATCTCGTGAGATTGCAATCTTTGGGAAAGAAAGGGGAAAACTCAAGGGACCTTACTCGTAGCAATCCGGTAGGATTGAGATGATTTAAGTCACAATCTCCACGTCCTAGCAAGTCCAAAAGAGCCAAAAGAACATGATTAACTCACGGGCAAAGCAAATCACCAAAAGCCTTTGTGTTTCATCCAAAATCCAACTAGAGAAGGAGGAAGGAGATGGCTGCACACATGAGCACGAAATGGGGACGAATCTTGCCTTGATTAGAAGTGGAAATCAGTTTACAAGAGGTTCCTTACATCCTACCACCCTTCATCCTCCCACTAATGCAAAGTACTAGCCTAGGGGACTCTAATTCCTAGATTAGCACCCGATTTGCTCTCTAAGCACTTGGCTGGTTGGAAACTAAGCCTTGGGTTTTTTGAAGTGGAAGAGTCACCTAAATGACCAGCCACTTAGGTATATATAGCCTAGGCCTAAATGACACAGTTTACACTAAGACACTATATTACAGAAATGCCCATAGGGGCCAAAATGGAAAAGACTCAACTATCTCAGGGACGGACGACCGCGATGGAGTCTTAATCTTCTTCGGTAGCATGCTAACTCCCGGATCACGTCCACGTGGCTAGTAGTCTAAATCCACCTATCGACCCCCGGTTTTGAAGTCAGAAACAGGAAAACTTTAGGGTTTCCTTCCTAGGCCTGGAATGGCCCACCCCACTCTATCTCGGCGAGAATGAGCCCATTCGCCGAGTCTGGTAACTTGGTGGTAGGGTGGCGGATTTGAGCGAATCCGCCAACACCCTCGCACATCTTTGCGCCATGTACTCGGGTTGGAGCACCGCGGTGGGACTCGGCATCCCCTGTCCATCGGGGTCACCTCACAGTCCTTCAGAGGTCTTACTCATGTCGTCGTCGTGCTGCTCCTCTGTGTACCGAACTCTCATGGCCGACCGACGCCGAGCATGCCTCCAGTCCGTCGGAGGACTTCCATCTACCTCCAGTCCATTAGAGGGCCTCCTGTCCATCGGAGGTCTTGTGCCCAAGTCCTTCTGGGTTTTTGGCTTCTGTTGACAATCACTCATCACTCCAGAGGCAATGGAGCCGGTCCATTGGCTCTCAATCTCCCCCTTGATGAGTGCATTGTCAACACCTTCTACCTATAACCTGAAATAGAACAAAGACAAGAAAAAACATGCGTAAAGCCAAAAAGAAATAAGAAAAGAAGAAAGTTACTCAAGATGCCCAAAAACCAAACACAAGCTAACAAGGGCAAATCGAGGCAACAAAAACAAAGCCAAAGGTCGAACCCCTAAGATAAGGGAAACCGCTTGACACAGTCGATCAAACTAAAGCATGACCCCTCAAGAAGGGGGCAAACCAGCTTAACACAATCATGCTTAGGCAAAGCATCGGCTCCTCTAGAAAGAGGCAAAAGTCTCAATGCACCGATGCAAGAGCATGCTAAAAGCTCAAACTCCCTAAATGCACAGCTCCCCCCTCAACTAGATCTCTCCAGAATTCTCCCCCTTGGTCCATGAACTCCCCTTGGGAGCAACAATCTCTCCCATAAGTCAACATCTCTCCCCCTTGTTGACAATGGACACATCAAGGGTTCATAGAACTCAACTCCCCCTGAACTAGACAACTCCCCCTCAAAATATGCCATGAAATGCAGGAAGTGTACCATGAAGAGCTCAGGAGGGATGAAAAGCTAGTAAATACGAGTTCTAGCATACAGAGTAAGTGAGGGCAAGGAAGCATGCAAACAAGCTCAATTGAATCTATCTTATATAGATCAGGAGCATGGTTTTCAGTGTTGTTGAAAAGAAAGCATCACCGACATGAATAGCATCTAGCAAGATAGGCATGAACAGCAAGATGCTAGCAAGACATACAAGGTGTGCTACTCTCAACCAAAGCATGTACACTAGGCCATGAGCAATTTAGAGACTTGCAGATTTCAGATTTAGCAAATTGTAACTTCATGCAAATCAGATTATGTGATAGGGGTTATTCACTTGTCTTTGCCACTTCTTACCAACCAATGCCAAGCCTAGGTTCAAAAATCCATCAGAAGCTTAAGTCAAGGTTTTGGTCATACACAGCCTAGTCCAAGTTCATGCCAAAGTGCAAAGGCAAGCTATCTTAAACTAGAACAGTGTGACAAGTGAACCCACCTGGATCTTTTTAATTCAGCTCATAAGACACATAAAGTGCACAGATTTAATTCAGATTTTAGGTTTAGGCAATGTGTCATAAATGCTTAGGCATAAACTTAACAAAGGCATACGACTGGCATTTCCAAGCATGAAAAGATAGCATATGCATTCAACATTTCTACACATGCTAGGTAGCCAAGTCAAGTGGTGATTAGGATTTTTGATTTTCAAGAAACAAAAGTGACTTAGGTCACAAATGATATTTGACAGATTCAAGGAGCTTAGCCAACCATGATCATGCAAGCAACTGTACAATCTAGCACAAGCAAGTACTAACTAGTCATCCCAGAAGAGCTCTGGTGCTAGTGTAAGTGAAAATGCATATGATACAATGCAATGCATGATATGATACAAAGTGCAAGGAAAAACAAAGAAAGGCAAAGAAAAGGCAAATCAAAAACCTAAACTACAACAAGGTTACCCCAACCTAAAAGGGTTAACAAACACCAAGCTCCCAACGCAAGCGAGCAAACGAACAAAGCTCTAAGGGCTTGGTGAAGATATCAGGCCAACTGGTTCTCGGTCTCCACATGGATCAAGTCTATGTCTCCCTTCTCATAGTGATCTCTCAGAAATTGAAACCTCACGTCTATGTGTTTGGTTCTGGAGTGCAAGACGGGGTTCCTAGCTACAGAAATAGCAGAAGTAGAGTCTATTAGGAGAGGGATCTTCCTAAAGCTTAGGCCAGTCACTCAAGTTAGCTCTCATCCAAAGCAGCTGGGAGCAGCAACTAGCAGCAGCAACGTATTCGGCTTCTATGGTGGAAGTGGCTATGCTATTGCGTGAGGACCAAGAGACAAGAGAAGAGACGAGAAACTGGCAGGTGCCGAAAGTACATTTGCGCTCCAGCCAACAACCCACAAAGCCAGCATCCGAATACCCTCTGAGAGAGAGCTTCGAAACTGAAGAGAACCAAAGGCCAAGCTCAGGAGTGTATTGCAGGTACCTGAAGATGCGCTTCACTGGTTGACAGTGTGATGTCCTCGGTGAGGCCTTGAAATCACGCACAGAGGCAAACCGTGAACTAAATGTCTGGCCTGGTCGTCGTTAGGTATAGAAGTGAGCCGATCATCCCTCGGTACTCTCTTTAGTCCACCACCTCCCCTTCTTCATCTGCATCAAGCGTCGTTTGTGTTGACATGGGAGTAGCCATGGGCTTGGAGTCTCCCATATCAAACTTCCTCAGAATGTCCTTCGTGTACTTGGCTGCATGGATGAAGGTTCCTTCACACCCTTGCTTGATTTGCAGTCCAAGGAAAAACTACAACTCTCCCATCATGCTCATCTCAAACTCATTCGACATCTGCATAGAAAACTTGGTAGCAAGAGAGTGAGATGAGCCACCAAAGGTGATATCATCCACGTATGTCTGGACAATAAGAAGATCACTACCATGCTTAAGGAGAAACAAGGTCTTACCCACACTCCCCATTTTGAAACCCTAGGTTTAGCAAAAAGGTTTTCAATCTCTCATACCAGGCTCTAGGGGCTTGTTTCAAACCATACAAGGATTTTTGCAATTTGTAAACATGGTTAGGGTATTTAGCATTTCCAAATCTAGGGGGTTGTTTGACATAACTTCTTCCTGAATAAAGCCATTTAGAAAAACAGACCTCACATCCATTTGAAAAAACTTAAAACCCATGGAAGCTAGCAAAGGCTAGAAGAATACGTATTGCTTCTAGCTGTGCAACTGGAGCAAACATTTCCTCATAGTCTATCCCCTCTTTTTGACAAAAACCCTTAGCCACAACTCTAGCCTTGTTTCGTACAACAATGCCATCCCCCCTTGCTTATTTTTGAAAACCCAATTTGTACCAATTGGATTGTATTGTGGTGGTGGCTCTACCAAAACCCAAACCTCATTCCTCTCAAAGTTTTCTAACTCATCATGCATGGCATTAACCCAATAATCGTCAGAAAGAGCATGTCCAACATCCTTAGGCTCAAAGGAGGCAACAAATGTAGCATGAGCAAAGAAAGCAATAGAACATGTCTGGGACCTCAAGGTCCTCGCATGCAAATCACCAATGATCCCATGTGGAGGGTGATCTCGCTGGACCTGCCGAGATGGAACAATCTCGGAGGTCACCTCCCCTGCGTCCTTAGCGCAGCCTCTCCTCGAGCTTGTAGTCAAGGGAGTGAGGAGGAAGCCGTCGGCAAGGGTCCTCCTTCGTCTTCAAAGCTCATAGCACAGGGGGCAGGAGCTGCAGCCAGTGCAGTGGCTCCTGTATCACCAACATCTACATGTACTTCCTCATCTTCAAAAATGGGAGTTCCTTCTTCATCATCACCTGAAAGCTCAAATGCAGGGGTTGTGCAAGGCATAGATTCATCGAAGGAAACCTCACATGTCTCTACCACTTGTTTGGTATCAAGGATCCACACTCTATATGCTCTAGAGCTAGAGGCGTACCCAAGGAAAATACCATCCAAGCAGCGAGATTCAAATTTGTCCAAATGCCCCCCTTTTTGAGTACAAAGCATCTGCAGCCAAATGCACTTAGGTGCTTGACGCTAGGCTGCCTACCAAACCATAGCTCGTACAAAGTCTTCCCTAAGACAGCTCGTAGGAAGATACGGTTGGTAATGTAACAGGCCGTATTCATAGCCTTAACCCAAAAGCGTTGCTGAGTCCTATGCTCATTGAGCATCATCCGCGCCATCTCAACAAGTGTGCGGTTCTTTCATTCCACGACAACGTTCTGAGGTGGGGTATAAGGAGACGAGAATTGGTGATTATGAGCTAGGTCACGACAAAAGGTTTCAAAATGAGAGTTACGAGATTCTCCGCCATTGTTGCTGCGGATAGCCCTCATGGCCTTATGACTCTCATTTCTTAACCTCAAGACCTGATCCCAAGCAAAACCGAAAGTCCTCATCTTTGAACTCCATGAAGAACATCCACGAAAAGCGAGAAAAGTCATCTACAACAACAAGCACATATCACTTCCCACTGACCGACTGTACCCGAGCCAGACCAACAGTGTCCATATGCAACAACTCGCCTGGGTAAGAGGTCATAACCTGATTAATAGGAGCAAGAGAAGTAGCAACCATCTTGCCATGATGACAAGGGTGGCACACTAAGTCCTTTTCTACTTTCAAATTAGGCTAATCCTCGGATCAGACCCATCGATCTCAACCTAGCTAGCAGATCAAAACTCAAATGGCCTAGCCTCCTATGCCACTTCCAGATATCAGCAGAAGGACCAGCTACCAAACACCAAGGAGGCCCAGAAATAGATGCAATGTCAACCTTAAAAACCTGCCCATAGGGCAAAATCTGACAAACAAGGTTTTCCTTAGCATCAAGCACACAAGAAGAACCCTCCTTAAAGCGAACCTCAAACCCTTCCTTGAGAAGTTGCGAGACAGAAACCAAATTGAACCCCAAATTCCTCACCAAAGCAACTTCTCTCAGGGAAAGCTTGCCAGAAAGCGCAATAGAGCCAACACCCAACACTTTACATTGACCATTATCCCCGAATGTGATGTACTCCTTGGTGCTCACAAGGTTGAGGCTATAGAAGCCATCTGTGGTGCCCTATCATGTGCCTAGAGCAGCCGGAGTCCATGATCCATATGTCCACCAGGCCTTGATCCTAGAAAATCAAGGAAAGCGAGAGTGAGCAAATGGTCCGGCACTGGGGTTAGTGAAACTACTGAACCAGTGCCGAGCCACCTGCTCAAGGGTGGGGTAAGCACAGTCAAAGTAAGCATCGCGACGATCTAGGGTAACCACAACCTCTAAAGCGTGGACTCACAAAGCCTCTACCAAAGCCTCGGTCACGAGGTCCGTAGCCGCTGCTAAAAACGACTAGGAGCTTGGCCGGCAAAGCGTCTCTCACCACCAGGAGCATGGGCCTGAAAGCTGCCTCCTCTCTCACCACCAGCAAAGTGGTCTCTCATCTCACCGTGACGGGGAAGGTCCTGCCTACCACCTTGGTAGAACTAATCCTGATTCCCCAGGCTCTCTCTTGCCTCTCAGCCCGCTTCCTTCTGAAGCAAAACTCCTCCAAGTGACCATTCCGCTGGCAA
The DNA here is from genome assembly GCA_030272315.1 of Paspalum vaginatum. Classification (NCBI taxonomy): domain Eukaryota; kingdom Viridiplantae; phylum Streptophyta; class Magnoliopsida; order Poales; family Poaceae; genus Paspalum; species Paspalum vaginatum. Next base: position 30,143,555 of record CM059020.1, on the reverse strand, counting down.
AACTCACAGTGGTAGACAGGTCTCTTGGGCATAGGACTGGGGCTGAACCTTAGGCTTCTAGTGTGGTGGTGAAGCCTTGGATGGTGCAGGCTGCTAAACTTGCCTCTTACCTGAAGGCTTGAGCACTTCCTCCACAATCTTATCCAGCTTGGCCTATGATGGCTTGGGTGTCCAATATAACTTCTTTGGGGCAGCCTCGGGAGGCTCATGGTAAACCCCATCAACAGTAGAGTCAGGCTCAGGAGGGGTAGTGTTAGGCTTGATCAGGGGCACTCTTCTTCTCACCCGAGATACTACACTCTCCCAATCCAAGTCCACTAGTGTCACCCTCACCATGCTTGTTCGCCTCTATGATCATCCTAAGCTGAGGTTCCTTGGCATACATCCTGCTCAGCACCTCCCTCAACCTACGGTTGTCCTCTTCAAGGATCAACTTCTCTTCTCTCAGGTCCTCCAGAATCAAAGTTTGGGCAGCACAAGTGGGACAGTCTAGAGAGGGAATCGCGGGAGCAGACTTCTCAAGCTTCCTAATGGTGGCATACTTCTCCACCAACTGCAACCTCAAAGTGAGATAGTTCTTATATGTGTTAGGGGGTGCTGAAAGAACCTCAAGGTCAGCTCTAACCTATTCAAGCTCACTCCTCAAGGTAGGATAGACCATGCACGCACCCAAAAGCGTGGGTCTAGCCCTAAGCTCCTCCAACTCCTTGAGCTGCTCCTCACACTTCACCTTCAGCTCAGCAATGTCAACTGCTAGGTGGGGGCAAGACTCACACTCAAGCACCTCATTCAAAGTAGTCTCATCCAGTTTAGACTGGAGCTTGCCTAACTCAACCTTCAGCCTATCCATCTCCTCTACCTGAGGAGCATACTTGCTCTTCTGCTCACAAAGGTCACTCATGAGGGACTCACAGGAGGGGCACTCAAACTCACTAGGCTAGGCTTGCACACTCTTCAGCCTCTCAATTTTAGCCAAAGCATCAACAACCTTGGCTTTCTGCTTTTGCAGCTTCTTAGCTACCTTCTCCAACAACTTATCCTCAACTCACTGACTATTCCTCTCCAGCATATCAAGGATCTCAGCTTGCTCAGGAGTTACCTCTTCATCGGAGAAGTCGTTGTCGTTGCCCTTATCGTCCTTGTCCTCAAGCGCTATGGAGCAGAACGATCTCTAGTTCACCTTGTGCTTGCGCTTGGACTTGGTAGAGATGAAGCAAAGGCCAGCTGGACCGCCTTGATCTCTCCTCTTGTCCTGCTTGGTGATGATCTCCTCATCGCTTGAGCTTGACAAAGACTGAGGAGCAGGAGAAGGACGATCTGCCTGCAAAGACCACCAAGCTTGGCGAAGAAAGCCTTGTCACGCTTCCGATTGTGCTTTTGGTAGCTCTTGAAAGCCTTCCTGAAGTTTTTGATCTTGCTAGAGTGGTGCTTGGCGTGGTTGCGCTTGCCAAAGTCATGCTTGCCAGAGCAGTACTTGTTGGAGTCGTGGGAGTGGCTCTTGCCCTTCTTGTAGTAGTCATTCTGCTTGTTCGGGCACTCGGCGATGAAGTGCCCGACCTCTCCGCACTCAAAGCATTTGGGGCCTCTCGCCTCTCTTCTTGCTCATCCAGTTGTCATAGGCACACTGAAAGCGACTAGACACTAGACAAAGCTCATCATCCCCAAGTGATGCCAACTGCTCCTCTGTCACAGACATCAAAGCAGAGAACGAAAAACCATGAAGTGGGAGGGGGGTTAGTAGCAACTTCCTTGGAGCTGGAAGCCAAGGCCAGACTCTTGGAGCCAGTACCATCGAGAATATCTGTCATCTGGTAATCAACTTCTATGGCCTTGAGCTTGCTATAAAGCTCCTCTACTCCAAAGGTGTCATACCCTGCCGACTCAAGAATGGAGTTCTTCTTGATCTCCCACATTTTCCTATCCAAGGAATACAGCAGCTTGACAGCCTACTGATGGTCAGTGTATGGAAGAGCAGTAGGGGCAGAGTTGACACAGAGCTTGTTGATGATCGACTAAAAATGACAAAACAAGGCATCCACAGACTTCCCCGGCTTCTGGACGAAGTTCTCATACTCGCGCCGGTAGGTCTCCACAAGCTGATCCTTAACTGTCACCGTCCCTTCATGGTGTGCACTGAGCAGGGACCATATCTCATAGGCGGTATCAAGGTGGCTCACCCTCTCATAGTCCGCTGGACCAAGTTTAGAGAAGAGAAAGTTCACCGCCTTGTAGTTCGTCTCGTGCTGAGTAACAAGCGCCGGTGTGGTAGGCTCAGCAACGGGGAGCACCATGAAAGTCGTACTCTGAGTAGCATTCCATATGTCCTCGCTCTGGCTAAGCAAGAAAGCTCTCATCCTACCCTTCCAGTAGGGATAGCCATCTGAGTCAAAAACTAGAACCTTCCTAGAGTGCGCCATAGTTGCGACTCGTTTCTCACCGGTAAAGGTATGAAGAAATCTAACTGGCTCTGATACCAATTGTAGGACCGAGACGTGCGACTAGAGGTGGGTGAATAGGAGCACTTGATGACTCAAAATCACAATCCCCAAAACTGGTGATTGAGAAAGAAACTAGACACCGTCCACTGATCTGATACGTGTCTAGCAGCGCAAAGATACCTGTCCACTGAAAGGATACGCACCAAGCGAGAAAAACCACGAGCCAACACAAGAAAGACTCGGAGGCAACGGAACTTGTATGTTGGCCACACAACACTCACCGCACTGAAGTGTGACTCACTGTCTTACAACAAGTATAGAGAATGGTCTGGCAGTGGGGAATGCAAATCCGAAGCAAAATCGTAGTGGCAGAAGCAAACTGCAGAGACACAGCTCTTGCCCTGGACACGCCGGACAGTTCGGTGTCTAGGGCCAGACAGTCCGGTTCCACCGGACAGTCCGGCAGGTGCTACTGGTTAGTCCGGTGCAAACCCTGCCTGGCTCCCGACGCCAGACAGTTCGGTGAGGTCCTCCGGATAGTCCTGGTTCTACCGGACAATCTGGTGGCTCTACCGGATAGTCCGGTAAAGTCGTAGGAAAGGGGGGTTTCATACCCAAATCTTGTCCAATCTTTATGAGATTTTGCACAGGCTATCTGGACCCTATTCCAAAGCTTTTCCCAAGAGATCCAAAGTGACCATGGGATCTATGGGAATTTCAGATCTCGTGAGATGGCAATCTTTGGGCAAAAAAGGTGAAAACTCAAGGGGACCTTGCTCGTGGCAATCCTACAGGATTGAGATGATCTAAGTCATAATCTCCACATCCTAGCAAGTCCAAAAGAGCCAAAAGAATAGGATTAACATACGGGCAAAGAAAATCACCAAAAGCCTTTGATTTTCATCCAAAATCTAACTAGAGAAGGGGGAAGGAGATGGCTGCACACATGAGCACAAAATGGGGATGAATCTTGCCTTGATTAGAAGTGGAAATCAGTTTACAAGAGGTTCCTCAAATCCTACCACCCTTCATCCTCCCACTAATGCAAAGTACTAGCCTAGGGGACTCTAATTCCTAGATTAGCACCCGATTTGCTCTCTAAGCACTTGGCTGGTTGGAAACTAAGCCTTGGGTTTCTTGAAGTGGAAAAGTCACCTAAATGACTAGCCACTTAGGTATATATAGACCATGCCTAAATGACACAGTTGACACTAAGACCCATATATTACAGAAATGCCCGTAGAGGCCAAAACGGAAAAGAGTCAACTATCTCTAGGATGGATGACTGTGATGGAGTGTTGATCTTCTTCGGTTGCACGCTAACTCCTAGATGATGTCCACGTAGCCAGTAGTCCAAATACGCCGATTGACCCTCGGTTTTGAAGTAAGAAACCGGGAAACTTTGGGGTTTCCTTCCTAGGCGTGGAACGGCCCACTCCACTCTATCTCGGGGAGAATGAGGCCATTCGCTGAGTCCAGTAATTTGGTGGTAGGGTGGTGGATTTGAGCGAATCCACCAACGCCTCCGCACGTCTTCGCGCCATGTACTCGGGTTGGAGCACCGCGGTGGCACTCGGCATCCTCTGTCCATCGGGGTCGCCTCGCAGTCCTTCGGAGGTTTTTCTCATGCCGTCACCGTGCCGACTCCTCAGTGTAGCAAACTCCCATGGCCGATTGATGTCGAGCATGCCTTTAGTCCTTCGGAGGACTTCTATCTACCTCTAGTCCATCGGAGGGCCTCCTGTCCATCGGAGGTCTTGTGCCTAAGTCCTTCTGGGTCTTTGGCTTCTGTTGACAATCACTCATCACTCTAGAGACAATGGAGCCAGTCCATTGGCTCTCAGTCATGCTGATTGATGCATCCACAATCGAATCAATCTACTATTTTACTTATTTTTATGCATATCTCTATTCCCAAACCCTAATTCTCTTCTCCAGCCCAAATTTTTGCCTCTCCTCGACTCTATGCTGACTTGAGGAGCTCTAGGTAGCTTGCCGACACTAGAGCAACCCCTAGCGCTTATCCTCCCTAACGGGGTCCCTGCCGGGTGGATTGGTCTAGGTAATATCATTGGTGATTGGTGTTAAAACGTGCCAACACACTTTTTGGCAACTCTGCCGGGGACTCCAGAGGTAAATTCAAAGCTAGCAACCATGGTTGAGCTTGCGGATGCATCTGAAGTCACACAAGGCAACATCATAAGGCTGGCTTTTGAGAATTTGCCAGCCGACGAGCAAAAGCACTTCAATGACATAATGAAGGAAGTGATGGAAGGACATGATGAAGAAGTTCCTGGAGGCATTCACATTGGATCACCACCAGAAAGTGACCAAGGAGAAGGAAGTAACCCTCTACACCCTTTTGCCATCGACCTCTTCATCAACCACTGATGTAAGTAGCCTGAAAACCATTCAAGCATTTGAATCTATGAGAAGTTACGTTGATTGGGGTCATAAATGGGTGCATTACGAAACTCTATAGATGGATTAGTTAAGGGTCAAGGTAAATCCATTGCTCCCACATTCCCCTCACACGAACAAAGCATAGAATCAGTTGTACCGAGCTCATCGGCCCCAAATCGGTCTCAGCAGATCCAGCCGATGTATGGTATGCCCATAAATTTCTATCCAGGGCAACTGAAGCCGCTGCCTTCGTTATTGGGAAAACCGGCTCAACCGGTCAGTGTCCATAGGACAGTCCGGTCCTTCTATCGAACAGTCCGATGTGTCACCGAACAATCCGGTGCTCCCTACCGGACTATTCGGTGTGCCTTGTACAGGGGCTATCATGGCCCTACCATGCACGACAATTCCCCGAACTTTGGTAGATCCTAACCGAAGGATTGTTTTAAATACGGTAGGAGTAGAATACTTCACACTGCCATAGGAATTAGAGGGATTCATGCCACCTTTTACTACGGTTTACTATGGTATGGGATTGGTTCCACCGATCGGTTCGGGTGTGCCTAAAGGCTTCTATCCCGAATTCTACTTTTGATAAGATTTGGTCAACGCAGAATCCTCAATATTTTGCTTCCTATGGCCATAAAATCGGTGGTTCTGCATTGGATGTTAAGGAAGAAATATGGCGAGATTTAGTGGCCATTCTTAAGAAAAAGACAAGGGATTGTTGTATCGGGTTCTGCTAGCTTCCTATCAGAAACCCTATGACTGTAGATTCGATACTCACGCTTTTCCTCAGGGGTTTAGAATACTGAATTTTGTGAAATTCTCCGGTAATGACAATAAGAGTACTAGAGAGCATATTAGCCAATTTCTAGGACAATTGGGGAATCAGCTCAGTCAACATCCCAGGACAGTTTGGTTATTATCGCATACATGGGATGTGAAATACACGCGTTATGAGCCTTAAGCATCACAGAACGGTTTCCACTGCATACATGAGACGAGCTCGACAAATGCATTTCCATAGTTTGGCTACCGTTGGTTTATAGATGGAGGGCTCATGACCCTTACTTGGCTTGGATGTGGCCGCTCATTTGAGACACTCAGTTTGGAGAGCCAAGCGCCTAAGACTACTTGGTTTGGAGAGCCAAGTGCCTAGGATCACTTTGCTACTCGGTTTGGAGAGCCGAGTGCCTGAGACTACTCTACTTAGGCGTGGAAGCGCCGACTTCAGCAAATGGCTTATGGTCCTTCTCTAGGGAGTTCAACTCAATTTTGCAGAAACAATAGATGCGCATTGCAAGTGCATGATGTATTATTCAAGAAATCTTGAGTGGTCAATCATAATCCAAGTGGTACATAAGCATTCCGGGTGATCCAGAATAATACGAGTGATTCAGAAATAATATAGATAATCCGAGTGATCCATAAATAGTCCAATTGATCCAACGGCTCGGATATTCTAGAAATAATTCAATTGTGATCCAATAGCCCGGATCCACAACCTGAATGATTAAGAAATAATTCAATCAAAATAAGCAATTATAGCAAACCACTTGAAGACTCACTATAGTCATGGCTTATCACCCTTCACAGGGTGATAATTGATGGTAATTGATGGTAGAGCAGGTAAGTTGTAAATTTTTACTCTGAAATAAAATGATCTCTTGAAATAATAATCAGAAAATAACCCGAATAGTATTGCTTGCAAAGATAATACTTAAATATAAATAATATTCGAGGGATCTAGCTAAGCCAGTCGGATGAGCGACAAAATAATCAGCATATTTGATGAATGTATAATTTAAGATGACTTAGCTGTTTAACGTAATCCAGCATGAGGCCGACTGGTTTTGGATCTGGTCCGAGCAGATGCCACAGCCGATTCGTGCCGATGGCGTGGACAATCATAGCTTTTTGGAGCTGGAAATTGATTTTGTATTTCATTTCTGATGCGGTGAAGTAATTCCATCTTCGATTCTCCCTGCAGCTTTCTGACACACAGTGGATCAGGTAGCTGGGATTTCCATCTCGTAGGCTGGTTGCTTGGTGTCGTGGCAACGTGGCTGGAATTTGGTCGCCAAAAACAGATGAGTGTGGCACCTTTCCGTGCACACATGAGACAATGCAACAGGGAGTTTATAATAGTTGTGCGCAGCTGTCCGGGACTCCACTTCCTGCTTGGAGTTGGCGATTTGCGTTGTAGTAGTCCCTTGATAATTGCTTCTTGTTCCTACTACTACTATCTCCAGAATCGAGGCAGCATTATTTAGTTGTGACGTCATTGAGAGAGAGAGAGAGAGCGAGGTTGGTCTGTTTGCTTCCTTGCTTGACACGTTGATGTTCATGGTGAAATCGGACTCGGCCTCGATCAACACTTGTCCTGCTTTGCTCTGCCCGCCGCTCTCTTCCATGCGTACGGACGGGCTGCGGACCCCAAGCGAACTGAAGTATGCCGCTCGGACATGGCTTGGTTTTGATTTTTTTTTTTCAGATGCGTTTAGAGATAAGTAAATCCCTCACGATAGTGACTTTCTTGCATGATTTAGCTGATCGGATCTCCGAGAGAATCATGACCACCGGAGATGATGGTGTGATGACGAATATTGGTGACAACGATGCTGTTGATTCAACTATCCATCCAGATTTCCTCCTGTTTGAACTTGAATTTGATGTTGAAGATGATAGCCATTACGATCTCACAAGTTCATCATCATGATGATGAAGACGTGGTCGGGTTCCACGACGTTGCAGCATACCGCTTCTCCCGTACCGGTGTGTGATTGTAGATGATGCGCATGTCATCAAACTCCTCGACTGATGACGTGATGGGGCCGAACTTAAAGGTCTCCCATAGCCGGAACTTGGTAATGGAATGGAAGATCTCCACGTTCTATATAGGGTATGTGGAGTGTATTATGCGCATCGATGAACGCGTATGAGAACATATCTTACCTAGGTCATTCGTGACCTAGGCTTAGATGTCTGGTGATCTAGGGAGATAGATATCGAACTAGGGTGCATCTCCCCTCCTTATATAGTTTAGAGGGTGAGAGTTACATGCATGAGTTCTAATTGGTTACAGAATAAGCCCTCCTTTGGAATGCAGGATTTTTAAAGCATAGGAATAGAAAAAACACACGAATAGAGTTGCATATCACTCACAATCATATAGGAATTGAAAATGCATGAAAGTTTTTAATGAAGCATTTGGATGCAGTGTTGGAAAAGCACAGGAATTAGAGGAGAGAGATAGACACATAAGAAAGTTTCCAAGAGGTTGGACCTCATATAAAAATTCGTCCAAAATCTCAATGCAATGAGCCATTCCATAGGAATTTCATAGGATTGGTAGGAATTGAATCCTTTGTTCAAAAATGACACATAGGAAAACTCTCTATAGGATTTGAATCCTACAACATTCCTCCATCTACCCTTTGTTCCAAAGGACGTATAAGAGTCATAGTAGGATTACAATTGCTCATAAAGAGTCCTAGTTGGATTTTCATAGTAGCCTACGCCGTCTTGCATCGTGGGCTTTAAGGCAGACCACTCGGCCAACTGGCAGAGTGGTTATAATCCATCTATTTGAGGTACCCGTGGATATATGACACCCTAATCGCTTGACAAATAGAGGGTAGGAGTAGGTGGCAAGCTTGGGCTTGATCCAAACTAACCTATGCAATCTTGAGACATCTTTGGGACAATCAATGAAATGGATCGTGCAACAAGCTCTTGGTGTTCTTATTTCTCCCTCCTGTAGTTTGGTTTTGGTTATAAATCTTGTCTTTTGGGTATTTCATTTTGGCAAGTGTTGGATTCTTCTTTGAAATGGTTTTGGCTTGGTAGGACGCGGTGGATTTGTGTTCTTCATGAGCACTTTTGAATCCACAAGTAGCCCTAAGTTTTTTTGTGCCCTTGAACTTCACTTGGACAGTTAAATTCATGGAGAATCCTAGATCTTGTGGAGTTGATCTTATGGGAATAGTTTCTCCATGGCCTAGACAAGATTAATGCAAAGTTTCTTGAATATTGCATTTCATTTGAGAAAGTTTTGTGGATTCCTTGTCTATTTTCTTTGTCTTGTGCTCAGATTGGATTTTTGTACACACCGAACCATCTGGTGGTGTGCACACCAAACCGTCTAGTGCGTAGTCTAGATTTGGGGCATAGTTCACGAGGCCTGGCACTTGTTGTAGGCATTTGTGCATAGTGGACCGTCCAATGTGTGCTTTTGGACCGTCCAGTGCATGTCAGTCCACTTTGGGGTCGATTGGCCTACTTTGTATGGTGGTGCACACTAGACTGTCTGGTGTTCATGTGAAACCATCTAGTGCGATCACATTGGACCATCCGATGCTTTCACACTAGACAGTCCGATGTGTGCTACTGGCTGATTGTGATGCCTCTGCTGTTTTGTCACGTCGGATACTCTAGTGCATCTTGGCTCTTTTTGTGTCATTTCTCTTGTGCATTTGAGCGAGTGCTTCCGCTAAGATTTTTTTATGTCCCAAGGTTAGTAACACTAACACCCTAGCTACTAGGTGATCTTGAACGGTTCAAGAAGAGATGTTTTGGGGTTGAAGTTTTTAGGGTCAACATATTCACCCCCTCTAGGATGCTTTTCTCATCCTCAATTTGTATCAGATCCAAGTCAAGACTCTCTATACCCTAGCTGGTTTTGAGATCCACTAAGGCAACCGTGTCTCATTCTGTTGGCAAAATCCCTGGGTTTGATGGTGAGGACTACACATATCGGAAGCGCAGCCAATATCCATCTATCTAGGATATTTTCTTGAGGCTTGGCTACCAGGTGTTATATGTGCGTTTAAACCCTATGCAACATAGGGAACATGAGGCCAACAACCGAGCAAGGAATCTTCTGCTCATAGCCTTGAGTTATTCTAAGTTCGACTATATCAGTTATTTTTAGATGGCTCACGTGATGTAGACTACCCTTGCAAACTTCCAAGAGGGGACTAGTTAGGTCAAGGCTAGGTTGTTCGAGACTTACTGTTGAGAATGTGAAAATTTTGTCCTAGCTATCGGATGAGAGCGTCGATGACTTGTTCAGTTGTTTTAATCGATTTCTAATAGGATTCATGCAAATGCTAAGAATGGGGGTTACTTTCATACTATGACCATGAGCAAGATATGAAGCTACTACATGCCATGGATAGAAACGATGGGAGCTCAAGGTGGCAAAAATCATCGAGTCAACCTGCTATGAGATGCTCATCACAGACAAACTTTAGAAAAAGCTAAAGGCTTTGGATATTGAAACTTAGGTGAGAGCCATAATGAGTGTAACAACTCCAAAGAGCCTTGATCTTATGTATGGCCCTAGTGGCAGAGTATCTTACCCCAACCCTTCTCTATTCGCTATCCATTGTCTTTACTTTGAGAAATGGAGGAAGAACAAGAGATGCTTGATGATGACAAGTTATGTCTCCTCACCAACAAGTTCTAGCACATCTACTCCAACCACATGAGCGGCAGAAGAGGTGAGAAGCACCAGTGCTTTGAGTGTAGGAAGACACATCCCTTTATCACTGACTGCCCTAGAAGAGGATCTAGGAGAAGTACCACGCTGGCAAGAATGACCACAAGCAAAAGGGCGAGTTCCACTTTGACAAAAAGAATGGCATGTACTGTGACAGAAAGATGAATAAGCCATTCTTCAACAAAGAGTTTATTAAGCAATACCATTAGCATGCACAAGAATGCAACTACACCTTCCTCACCAGCCTCAGTGATTGCGATAGTGATTCCAGCAATGATAATGATGAGAAGAATATTATCAGCCATGCTAGACTCTACTTCGGTGATGAGTATGGCTACTGCACCATGGGCACCTGTGTCAAAACCAACTCCAAAGAAGAAGTGAGTGACTATCATGATGATGACATGGTGTACTGTACATTGAAGAATCAACATCGCTTGATTAGGGTAGCTCGTAAGGAGATTAGTCAATCAAATGCTAAACTTGCTACTTGTGAGGTTGAGCTAGAGATTGTTAGATCTGAGCTGGCTTGTGCTTTGTGTGATCTAGACTTGGCTAGGTAGGCATTTATTATGTTATATGAGATAGAGTGTGATTCATTAGGTGCTTGTTGTAGAAAAAGCTAACCTCCATGATAAGCATGCTAGAAATATCGAATTGTTTGATTCTACCACTGTTGTGTCAAAGGAGTTGAAGTCTAGGCTGACTTTGCTTGGTTCTTGTACTATGTGCCCTATGCTTAGGAACGAGCTATATGAGACTAGAGATGCTGTGAGGAAGTCTATGGAGTCAGTTATCACTCCTAGTGTTGATTGTTCTATGTGCCCTAGTCTTATGTGTGATCTAGATGCTTTGCAAATAGAAAAAATCTGCACAGACGATGAGAACACCTATCTTAGGATGATTCTCAGTTGGGTGTCTAGTAAGGAGCCATAGTTGGGCATGCTTATTTATTTAGAACTATAAGTTCATGAGTGATGGGTACGGTGTTGGGTATCCGTACACAAAGGCTAATTTTGATAATCTCTGTGGCAAAATTGGTGATTGGAGTGGGATCCTTTTGAGTGAGAAATTACCAATCACCCATAACAAGCCCCACTTTTAGCCTGGCAATCCAAAGTGAGGTGTGTGGACTAACAAACCCAAAGCTCCACCAAAGAAGCAAGTATGACAACCCAAGCCTAAATTTGTGAGGAACCCACATGATACACTTCCACCAAAGAGCTCTAGGCAAGGAGCCATGATAAAGCCTCCTCCACAGCCTAGGAACCAAACACCACCAAAAGCTACTACACCTAAGAGAGAGAAGGGATACATGTGTGAGTATTTCCATAGGGAGGGTCACCTTGTGGAGTTCTGTTACTGTAGGTTGAGTGCTGAGATAAGAGAGATGGAGTGAAGGAATGATGACATGTACTATTAGGGTGATAGGCCTACTATTGCACCTCGATGGAGGGACAAACAAGATGTGAAGCCACATCATGTTGGTTGAGGGAGAGGAGACTGTTTTCTAGACGGTGCTCTAGTGGATGGACACTTTGCCGGCTACACATTGGGCCATGAGCAGTATGACTTTGGTCCACCCCACTATGGCTTTGAGATCTATGATAGATCATGCTTTCCTCATTGTGGTGGCTAGTCGCCTTGAGCTCTGCAGGACAAGGGATATAGGTTGAGTGATTTTTGTAACCCATCTATTGAAAATGGTTTGCTTCCTTTCAGACTAACCCCAGTGTCAGTCTATTTGTCCACCCCATGTAAGTTGTTGATATAGGATTGAGGCCTAGAGAACGTGTGGATCATGGATTCTGGTTACCCCCACCGCTTGACTGGATCTCACAAATGGTTCTTAAGTCTCACCCTCGTGTGCTTAAATGACTTTATTGCTTTTAGGGACATGGGCATATGTAAGGTTTAGTGTGTTTTTGTGAGCTTTTGCTCATGTGATCTTTTTTGTCTATTGTATGCATTGCCACTTATATGATTTCTTAGCTTGTTGTATCATGTTTTTGTATCTTGTCTTGCATGCACTTTCCTGTTTTTGAGGTTCTAAGTGGATTCTTAGAATTTGTGTATATCTTGGTGGACTAGCCACATTTCATGCTAGCCTCTGTGTTCTAACTTGTATTTTATATCATGCTAGTTTTATGCTTTTGTTAGTGAGCTAGTCACTTTTACTTGTTGGTGTGGGTGACTCTTATAATATCACGTCATAGCTTGTTTGTTTTTTGCATGTTATTTATTCAAGTTCACTTTTTGTGCTATCTAGCACGTTTATGCTTGGTGGACTAGTCACATACCTGGCTAGCCTTCCTTTTACTAGTTGTTTGCTTAGTTGCCAGTCTAGTCTCCCTTGCATGCTAGTATGTGATGCTTGTGAATTTTGTGCAATGCTTTTCTCATCCTTGGCATGTTATTCACCTAAATTCAGTTGGTCTATGCCTAGTATGTTTTTCTTTTAGCTCTTAATGATTGCCTTCTTGGTTTGTTCTTGCTCGAGTGGACTAGCCACTTTTCTTGCTAGCTTTCTTTGTGCTAGTTGTGGAGTTTCTTTATGTCTAGTTTCTCTTGCTTGTGTGCTTAGCATTCTTCTTTTTTAAATAGCTTTTGCATGCTAGGTTCAATCTTGCTTTGGTGGGTTAGCAACTTGTCTTGCTAGCTTGTGTCTTTCTCTCTTATTTCATGCCTTGCTAGTTTTTGTCAGTGGACTAGTGACCTTTGCTTGTTAGTGTGTGGTCCTCATGAACATCTTGCTTTTTGCAAGTTATTCAGTTGGTTCATTTTGTGTTGTTTAGCATACCTTTATTCTTTTTTAGGCTTTTTGTGCTAGGATGCCATGCACATGAATATCATGCCATGCTTTGTCTTTGCATTTGGCATGTTATTCATGTGATGTCATTTTTTGTTGTTTTGTTAGGATTTGTTTAGTTTAACTTGTGTCTTGGTTGCTTGCTCTAGCTTAACCTAGTATAGTCTTGCTACTTTATTGTGTTTTGAGTGTTGTTGTTTTGCTCTAAATGGTGTTAGTCTTCTATTTGATTGGTATTAGTTAGGGTGTTCTTTTTGTTATATCTTTTGCTTGTGTAGTACTGACTTGTGACTAACTCTAGTGCTTGAGCCTTCTTCTTTAATTAGGGCGTGCCGAGCACTCGAAGAGGTCAAATGGGATCTTTCCTCCAAGAATTTGTCACACGTAAGTGGTTTTTATTTGTATTCCCTTTTTTCCTTAGGAAGCTTTGACATAGTTTTTGTTGTGCCTTTTTTCCTTTGGTTTTTATGCATGTTGTATCATATTCACGCATTGCATCATTTACATTTGTAGTATTCACCAGCACTTGAGCTTCTTTAGGATGAGCTACTAGTATTCGCTTATGCTTTGTTGTATAGTTGCTTGCTTGATCATCGTTTGCTTAAGCTCTTTTGAATATGTTGAATACTAAATGAGAGCTAAGTTATTTTGTAATCTTCAAAAATCTCAAAACTTGACCACCTGAACTAGCTTCTTAGCATGTGTAGGACTATTGGATGCTTCTGCTATCTTTTTATGCTTGGATATGCTAGTTGTCTACCTTTGCATGCTTCCTTCAGCATTTCTTCATACCTTGTGATAAATCTGAATTAAAAGGGAATCAATTGGTTTCTTTTGTGCTGAAACGAAGAGATCTAGGTGGGCTTGCCATGTCACACTAATTTTGTTCAGGACTGCCCACTTTTGCACTTCAGTGAGAACTTGGAAAGGCTGTGAATGACTAAAACCATTGCTTTAAGCTTCTGATAGTCTTTGTAGACTTTGTCTTGGCATGGTTGGTAAGAAGGGGCTTGACAGACAAATAACCCTTGGCACCTAATTGAAGCTTGCTTGAGATATAAAATATGCATAATCTGAAATTTGCAAGATCTTAACTGCTTGTTGGCAATGTTTTTATGCTATAGTTAGGATTTGCAACCTTGTATGGACTATTAGCACTTTGATTCTAATGCCTATCTTGCTAGGCGCTATTAATGTTGGTGATGCTTTTCTTTAATCAACTTTGAAATTGATGCTTGCGCTTGAACTGTATAAGATAAATTCAACTGAGCATTGCGCATGCTCCGTTGTGCCCTCACTTGAATTGTATGCTTAGAACTTGTGATTGCTTGCATTCCATCCTTGAGAAGCCCTCTTGTTCACCTTGTTGCATTTGCATAGCATTTTTTGATGGGGAGGCCTTGATGTGTGCCTTATCAACCAGGAGGAGAATTGTATTCACAAAGGCGGAGACTTTTGGTAAAGTGCGAGAGTTTAGGGAGTATCCTTGGGATGTGTGCACATTCATTTTGGGGGGTGTTGCATTGTGAGAGGTTTTATATTTTAGGGCGAGTTAGAGCTTTTAGCATGTTCTTTTGGCTAGCTGCGTTGATACGTTACCTAGATGGTCCTTTGCTTCTGGCATGCCTATGTTGTGCCCTGCCTCTATCTTGAGAGGTCATGCTTTCTTGATCGGCTACGTTAGGCAGTTTGCCTTCTCGTACGGAGTCATTCTTTTGGCTTTGCTTTTGTTCACTTTGAGTGTCGTCGTTTCTGCCATTCCTTGGCTTTTTGACCATTTAAGTGGATTTGTGTTTTTTTTCCATTTCTCTATTGTTCTTTATTAAGATTTTGGTTTTATTTATTCCTAATTTTAGGTGGTGGGTGAGGGTGTTGACAAGGCACTCATCAAGGGGGAGTTTGAGCGACTCGAGTGGACTAAGTATTGGTCTTCCATCGAAGCGCCCCAATTTCCATAATGGGACTAAAATGCGCTTTATTACCATCCCCGGGTTTGGTAATCACATTCTTACAACAGAGTGATACAGATCTGCCCTAATGGGTCGGACCACAAAGGGGGCGCAGCCTTGAAAATATAAGCAGTGGAATATAAAACGTAGGGCCATCTTCCCCACGCCATAGTTGGGAAGCAGGTCGTAACCCTTACTCATTCTCAGACCAATATATGTACATAGCACTAAGAAAAACAACAACAAAGCAAGGGTGAGTACATACGTACCCAGCAGCCCACCTTCCTGCATAGGAATTTTGGGGAAGGTTAACACTATATGCAAGGAGATATCTGGAGTTCCAGGGAGGTTTGGCATAAAAGTAGTTTGTATGTAGGGTTTGAGATAGCTATCAAGTTTTATCCTTTCTGAAGACTGAGTTTTTCTCAAAAAAAGTTGCCACTAGACGTTTTGGTCCAACATGGCTCATGGCTTTCGAGCCAACACATTTTTCCATACACCCAGCATTCATTACTGAACCAAAAACCATTTTATCCGGTCCCAAACCAATTCCATTTTATTTTATGAAAACTGCTAACTGAAGAACCAAGCCGTAACTCATCCATACTAGTGGACACGGACTATTCGAATAGGTTTTACTCTGATCAGAGGTTGTACTAATTCCCACAAGTTGGACTCAGCGACTTGTTACTGTCATAACTGCTCGAATTCCAAACCAAGCTGTTGCCTTTGTTTCATCACCTAGCAGAACTTTAGGGTTTTGAGCATCCGAGTCACTCCAGTACCCCACGGTACTTCCGTTGACACCCACCCATTCCCTAGTCCCTTGTGCGCTAACACAGAAGCTACTAGGCTATCCACTCCGGCTCGGACCTGGCCAATGCCTAATACAGAGCGAGTGGTTGTACTAAAAGAGTTAGGCAAGATAAAAATCGTAACGGTCCTTACGGAGAGCTCAGGTAGAACCATTCCCACTTTCCAATGCTCGACACTGCTAGCAACCATCCACCCGGTGTTCTCCACGAATACCAGGGACATGGGGGTAACCGCGAAGTCGCTAAGTTATCTGTTCATACCCTGCCCTTATGGCTGTTTCGGTGCGTAGCCGTATTCCGACAAGGTCGGTTGCAAGGATTCTTCCCTATTCTATTTTGAAACCACACACACATCCACTCTCCCATACCCATTATATGCCACATCCATAATCCAACATAACGTCAAGATTATGATAGATAATTAAATGAGCGATCCCACCTATGCACGCTATATCTAAAATAAGCTTAGGTGGCTGTATATTTTGCTGGGTTACCTTAGCAAGCAAAACATGCAAGTTTTTATGTGATTAACGGGCCAAAGGTTGTTTTACAAAACATAGGAAATTTATGCATCAAGTGGGTATTCCAGTGGGCTTGCCTTACAACTCGAAGGGTGAGGGGCTGACGTATGATCAGTATGCTTTCTCCTGTTTCCTAGTTGAATGTCCCAGTGATTGGACTGCTTGGTCTCTCTAGGGCCTCTGGCGGTATTTTTGCAAGCGGCTGGGGTGTAGCAATTGTTCGGGCGAGTTGGTGGGCTCGGTAACGACAGTTACGAAGACGCCAAGGTAGGGGTGGTGGACGCGAGGGGCGGGGTCGATAACGCCAAAGGGGTGGCGGTCGCATGATGATGTTTGGGAAGAAGAAGGTCTTTTGACAGAGAGAGCTGTGTTGTTTAGATGATTTTCGGTATCGTCATCATCTGAATTCAAGGCTCGGATAGACCAAGGCAGGAACCTCTAGGGTTTATGAAGATTAGGAGGTCAACGGCATCGATCACCAGGCTCACAATATTTGTGCGACCGGTGTGAAGCACTGATTGGGTGTAGGACGGCGTATGGTGGCATGAAGGCGACTTACGACTAGGAGGAGATATTATGTGGAGTGGGCAGATAGGTGGAGCTTGATTTTAGATGAATTTAGGCACAAGAATCACCTAAATCGGAGTTCAAATGGAGAGAATATGAAGTATATAGGGTCCAGGGGGCAGTAATAGACCTTTTTAGGAAGTTCAGGGGGTGGGGATAGTCCTTTTTCTTGGTGGGATTCTTGATTTTGGCCCGCAAGCAGGGCAACCTGGGCCAGGGGCAAATTTGGCCCAAAGCAGCCTACTCGGCCCGCGAGCAGAGGATCTTGGGCTAGGGTGGCTTTCGGCCCGAGGTGGCCTTGTGCAGCCCACGCGCGAGGCGTGCGGCCAGCTGGGCCAGCCTATGGGGCGAGGGATGGCGCGGGCTATGCTGTTCAGCTGGTCCTACGTGGCTGAGACAGGAGGGGCCAACGGCGTCGGGGAAACGGACGACGTCGGCTCGGCCCGGGTCGGGGTGAACCGGTCGTCGTCGGTCCACAAGGAGCTCACCGCCGGTTCTCGTCACCGGCGGCAGTCCCAACGACGAGGGTGCTGGGACGAGCACTAGCGTGGCATGGCGAACCCGATAGGGCACTCCAGGCGTGGATTGGTGAATGGGGGTGGGGTTTCCACGGAGCAGTCTCACGGCACGCTCTGCCGCTGGAGGGGGTTCGCCGGCGGTGTCTCTGGGAGGGGGTATAGGTGGTGGTGGGTGGTCAGGGAGGCAGTGGCTGTTTGGGTGGAGTTCTCCTAGGCACGAATCGAGCAGGGAAGCGGTGTAGGGGAGGAATTTTGGGGCAGCAACGCACGCGGCTCGCGCGGAGCGAAAGCGAGGAGAGGCTTGCCGGCGACGCCCCGTTTATAGCCGGGGGAGGAGAGGCATTGGTGTGCACGAGGTGGAGCGGCACGGCGCACATGGTGCAGCGGCTGTGCGATGCATGCGGCAAGGAGATGCGGCAGGGCCTAGCAAGGCGAGGTCGGTGTGGCAGGGCCGGTAGGGGCCGGCAGTGGCAGGGCAGGGTCCAGGCGCGGTGGGGTGGGGCTAGGGTCGCGGTGCCAGTGGCGGCGCGGTGCGGTAGGGCCGGGCGCGGTGTGGTGGCCAAGCGCAGCGGTGGGGTCTGGGAGCTAGGCAGGGTTGGGGCTGTGGAGGGGGCTGGTGCGGTCGTGCGCCATTGTGACGCGTGCGCGGCCAACAGGCTCGGTCAGGGAGAGGGAGGAGGGGCTACTGAGGGGGCCCAGTGGTAGTGAGAGGGAGGGTTGGGCTGGCTCGATAGCTTGGCAGCCCAGGTGGAGGGGAGAGAGAGGCAGCTGGGGTTGGGCTAGGCTAAAAGAAGGGAGAGGAGGAGGGGAGTGGGCTACGGCCCATTCGCGCTCCCCCCACCCCCTTTAGATTTTTGGATTGGGATTATTGATAGGGGAATTTTGGTAGATTTTTGGTGGGTATTTTGGAAGGGGAATATTTTGGGCTATGTTGGGATTTTTATTGAGCTCATATTAGTGCACTCAAAACAAACAAGCAACAACATAGGTTTTTGAAAATTTGATTTTGAGTTAGGGTGGGATTAGAAGAAAATTTCGGGTGCTAAATTTTAGGGTGTTACAAATCTACCCCACTTAAAATGAATCTCATCCTCGAGATTCGGCTTAGAAGGTTAGGGGTTATTTCTAGGTGGCTAAGGTCAGTTTAGGGGTAAGGTGGTGGTCGGCCGACCATCTAGGGGGTTGGCCGACCTAGCCCCATGGTCGGGCGACCACCCGATCCACCTACTTAGCCATCTAACGGCTTGATCTTGATTCCCCACAGTCGGTTGGTAGTTGGGACGGTTGGTGCACATGTAAAATGAGAGCCTTGCATGGTTGGCCTACCATGCATAAGGTCGGGCGACCACGTGTCCTGCTCTGATTTGCTGCATGGCTCTCCTCCTGGATTAGTGACATCACCAATCCATGGTTTGATGGTCTTTCGGACCTTGGATTCTTTGGATGCTTGGTACAACAGTCGGATTAACATTGCTTTGTGTTTCTTTGCATGCAGGAGTGAAGGGGAGGTGAACCGACTTAGTTGGGTGGTCGACCGACCATGCCACAAGGTCGGGAGGCCAGCCAGGTGGTTGGGCGACCTACCAGGTGGTCGGCCGACCATGGGACATGGTCGGGCGACCATGGCAGTTTTCCTGTTTCGGCCCATCTTCATTTCTTGGCCTTGTTTCATCCATTTTCCATGTAATTTTGTACCTACAACCAAATATTCATCTACATCTTGTGAAACTCATTAGTAACAAGGGTTAGTCCAATTAATTCACATGTTTCGCTTCATTTGGTGGATAATTGATGGTTGATATCATGAGATTATGACCGTCAAGACTCTCTCAAGCTTAAACTTTTGCTCGTCCTCGAGCAAAGCTAAGACTGAAAGTGGATCAAGAGTTGCTGTGAAATCGAAGATGAAGGAAAATTCTTATATGCAACTCAACACTCAGACTTTTGCCCCAAGTAGTGAAATAATTGAAGTTTACCTCATGCAATACCTGTGGTGCATCTTTTTGCTTACCTTGCCTTGGGCGGTTGAGAGATAGAACGACTTTATTATGGGAATAACTCTGACTCATTCTTTTTTTTGGATGTCCTTCTCAGGTGTTTTCAATATTTTCAAAAACAAAAGAGGCTTCCCCTAGGAACTCTCGGTCGCTCGAAGGTGTTTCCTCACCAAGGGCCATGAGTTGGCCAATACTTCCTACGCTAAGGCCTTTGTGGAGCTTTAGGTGGGGAGAATGTGGCACCCTTAGGATGTTTATTTTGCTATGCCAAAGATTGGACTAAAGAGTGTACTCTATCACTTCTTCTATTTGATCATCGTAGTATGAGTGTGGCACATAGTGTCTTCTTATCTTGATTTTCATCCCTTGTAGCCTTTTAAGGATTTGGAGGGGATATGAAGCTTTTATTTATTTTTGCCATGCTTGAACTTGCATGCTTTTCATTTTTCCGTGCTTTCGCACGCATTTTTCTTTCTTTTTGCCATGCTTTTGCATGCTTTTGTTTTTAGCTCCATACTCTTACTCCTTTGGATTTGAAGACTAGGGGATTATGAGAAGTATTTGGAGACTTTTTGGTGGATGCAAAGTCCGAAATGGATCACTTGCATTTGTGCTTTTGTATTCCAGCTATCAACAGAAGGAGATATTTCTTCTCAATGAGACTCAAAATTTGACAAAGCTCAAAACATCTCTAAGTACCTCTTTGTAGCAGTTTCAACTATTTGAAGCATTTTTGGCTCTGGTAGGAATTTTCAACCAAGGGGAGCTATATTTTGTTATTTTTAAAATAAAAACCTGAGATATTCATCTTACTATGAACATGAAAGAATCATCCCACTTTTAAGTCATATCATGTCTCTCAACAACTTAGGCTTGTTAACACAAATGGCAACCACATGGTAGAACTTTGGTGCTTTTCTTTTATTCACAAACTTGGAACTAAGCTAAGCATAAGTCACATGCAAGAATTAAACCATCAACTTGATAGAACAACTATTCATCATTTCCAAAATGAAGCTAGCATGTGAACTTTATTCATGGGAGTTGACTTTATTTTTTTATTTTTCTTATTTTTATTTTTTTGTCATAAAACTAAACCAGGTGACTGAAAACAATCACTACTCCTCAAACTCTTAGTGGGGAGACTGAGGCACGTACCTTTTTGTTGGTCAGGTTTCTCCCTCCCCCCCCAAGGTTCAATGAAGCTAAGTCGGGATAAAACCTTTGGTAGTTGTAGACTTGGCAGTTCTGCTGAGAATGAGAGAGGAAAAAGGGGTTTGGTCGGGTGGTCAAGCCTGATGACCGGTTGACCATGATGGTGGTCGGCCGGCCATCATGGTGGTCGGCTGGCCACACTTTTTTTTAACTTTCAAAATGGTGAAATTAGATGCATGAAAAAAATGAAAGTTATGCTGGGTATCAATTTAAACAGGCAATGGAGTACAAAAATTTAAAATTGGCAGAAAAATAAACATGCCGTCGAAACATAATGCCAATTTACCTGTTGGCAAGGGTCTTCCAGACCCTACCTTTCAGGATATCAAGAGGGTGTAGGTAGGCGGGATTTCTTTCGTAGTATTTTGCATGCCGTTCTTCTGTTCTCAGGACTTGCATATCGGCGTTGACCATCTTTCCAGGAGCTTTGCCTCTTGTTTCTTGGGCCTTGGAACTAGCCTTTTTGTGTTTCGCCTCTCGCCGTTCAAATTCTTCTTTTTGCCGGATGGCAGCCTCCTGGTCTGATTTCAAATGTGTGACGAGACTGTCCATCTTTTGCTCAGAAACGTCTTCATGGGTATAGGTCTTTGGCATATATCTCTGTGGTTGGCATCAAAATGTCTTCACTTGGTTGCACTTCTCCACTTTGGGCTTGAAGGTGAATGTCTCCCTCATGCCGTTGATGTTGAGGTGGACTTCTCTGGCCCCGACATCAATACTTGCGTCTGCAGTACATAGGAATGGCCGCCCAAGGATGAGCGGCGTCTTTGCATCTATCTCCATATCCAACACCACGAAGTCCACTGGTATGAGGAAATTCTGGATTTTCACCGGGACATCCTCAGCGAGCTCTGCGGGGTGTTGTATGTATTGATCCGCGAGCTGCAGGCACATGGTGGTGGGAGTCAGTGCAGCGTGATTGAGTTTGTCGAAGACCACTTTGGGCATAACACTAATGCTTGCTCCCAGATCACATAAGGCTTGATTGAAGACTTGGTTCCCAATTGAGCATGGAATGGTAGGACTTCCAGGGTCCTTTTTCTTTTGTGGGGGCTGATTGAGTATAGCTGCACTACACTCTTCTGTCATGTGCACAATTTCCGTTGATGGTAATGGCTTCTTGTTGTTGAGGATATCTGTCAAGTATTTCGCATATGTCGGTACCTGCATTGCATCTAGCAGCAGTATGTTGACATATAATTCCTTTATAACCTCAACAAACTTACTGTATTGTTCATCAGCGGCAGCCTTCTTGTTGCGAGGAGGAAAAGGCAACACCGTAGTGTCATAGAACTCATGCGGAAACGTCTTCGGTGCTGTTTTCTCCTCTGCTCCAAGTGTACTTTTAGTGTCATCCTTCTCTTTGGGTTCGGTAATCTTCTTCTTCTGCTCTTTTCCTGCATTGTTAGGGGTACTACTAGGATGTGGAGGGTCCTGTGTGGACTTCCCCCCTAGTGGTGACTGCATTTATATGCTCCTTGGAAGGAGGTTCAGGCTGACCCGGCAGCTTACCCACATTAGCATTAGGTAAAGAAGCAGCCAACTGAGCTATCTGAGTTTCAAGCATTTTGTTAAAACTTAGTTGGTTTTTCATAGCACTATTAAAAGTTTCCATTTGAATAGAAATTGTTTCAAAAAGCTTATCATTCGCATGGAGCTTTTTGTTAATGCTATCATTCACAGCTCTTTGGTCAAATTGATTATATTTATCAAACTGCTGTGAACTACTGGAAGAGTTACCATGTCTGGGATAAGGGATGTGTGGCCTTGAATTCCTGCCTGGTTGAGGGCGATTCCCATTGTTGAAGTTAGGATTGTTGCTAATGAAGTTTTTGCCATCCAGTTGAGTTTCGGAGCAGCTGTTCCCCGAATGCCTAGTGCTCTCGCAGACTGTGCAATTCATACGAGAGTCGAGTGCCTGAACCGGTGCGGTCTCTGGAGTATCTCCTAACTTTATCAATATAAGGTCCATCTTGGCGGCAAGCATGTCGATGTTGTCGAGGTGATGGACACCACGGGATCGGGTGCTAGACCTCTCTTCTTTCCATCCTTGATTAGTGGTCATCTTCTCAATGAGTTCTTTGGTTGCTCTTACACTCAATGATAAGAAGGATCCTCCGGCGGCTGCATCCAGGTGCTCTTGTGCAGCACGATTTAAGCCATGAAAGAAGTTCTGGATGATGAGCCATTGTTCCATTCCATGGTGGGGGCAGGCCGCAATATACTCTTCTAATCTTTCTCAGGCCTCCACCACAGTTTCATCTGTGAGCTATTGAAAGCTCGAGATCTTGTTTGTCAATGCATTGGTCTTTCCCAATGGGAAGCACTTGGCAAGGAATGCATTGGAGCACACATCCCATGTAGTGAATGTTGCACGGTTGAGGTAGAACCATTGCTTCGCCTTTCCGACAAGTGAAAATGGAAAGAGGCAGTAGTTTGACGGCATCAGGGGACGCACCTTTCATGGTAAAAGTAATGCAGATTTCCAGGAATTGCTGTAGGTGACTGTTGGCATCCTTCGTAGCTAGTCCATAGAAAGGGATAGCTTGAACCATATGGATGACTCCGGGTTTGAGCTCAAAATTCTCCCCTACTTGCACTTCAGGTCCTGTTCAGACATTGTTGCTAGATGGGACAGAGAACTCACGGATGTTCCTCTCGGCCATGACGTTGGTGAACGGAGTGTGACGTGTTAAGCGGTTGGTTCAAGTTCCGTTGGTACAGGTATCTGCCTGTGGACAGTCTTTGAACGGACTCTCCAGAGCAGAGACTCTGGATTATTGTGGAATTTTACCGGGAGGACGAAACCGGTCATACACCTCTCTGTTGCATCCACAACAAAAACAACAGAGCAATGTAAGCCTGCTAAAAACTACTGGCAAATTTATAAAGTGTACGGGGTTCAAAATGAGATATCAATTATCTCTCTGCCTATTGCTTCCCCGGCAACGGCACCAGAAAAGCTTGTTGGCGTCTCTTAGCCTTAACAGGTTTTACTCCGCAAGCGCACGGAGATCGTTGTAGCCTTTCACCCAGAGTATTCCGAGTATCGTATTTGTCCACAGGGAAGCGGTAGGCAAGAGAGTATAATTGGATAAACTCAAACCGAAAGATCCGTAAACTTAAATAAATATACCAACTAGTATCTACGCAGGGGCAAATCAAATAAAGATAGGTGTATGGTGAAGAAGTAAATAAACTATCTAAGATACACGTAGAAAGGTATGGTTGCCTAGGAGGACAACGAGTGAGATAAAGTTCTCAAACTCTATTCTATTCGGCTACAAAGACTATGTCGTGGTTAACTAAGGAACTCAAGTAAACAAGTCTGGGTCTCGCGTCGAGCGAAATTTCGGGACCCTCGAGGGGTCAGGGGGTAGATAGTTGACCACCGAAAGAGAACCCGTCTATCACCCACAGGCCTCTAGAACGAACGGGCCTAGACTACACAGGCACACCACACGCTATCACCGAGTGGGGCTACCAAGCAAATCTGCGTGGAGAGGATGGCATGCTATACTAGTGCTCAAGCGCTTTGACCACAAAAGTGATTGAGCACTAAAGCTCGCCCTTAATTAGAGGGTGAGAGCTAACCAGAGCCTTGCATACAGGTTGGATTATAGCACCAGCAAGAATATAAAGACTTGAATAACTAAGGTAACCACCGTCTAAGCCTAGCAAGTATGCAAAGAAAGGTACACCACACTTGCAGGAGATAGAAATAAAGTAAAGTAAATAAATTATACTGGAGATAAAAAGAGTACAAAGATACAAGAACTTTACCACTGACTCAGAGGGATCTTTGAGAACTCCGAGGCAAAGCTTGACTCACTCTAACTCCTAGGACTATTCGAACTACTAAGATGTGGAAATAAAACTCTCTAAGGTAGAATGTGACTCTCTTACTTTCTTCACACTCTTACAAATGAGCTCTCCGGGCCTATTTATAGTCCAGCAAGTGAGGCGAGTATTTGTAGGTGGCTAAGGTCAGGTTTACTGGGGTAAGGCGGTGGTTGGCCGACCATCTACAGGGTTGGCTGACCTAGCCCCATGGTCGGGCGACCAACCGATCCCCCGACTTAGCCATCTAACGGCTTGATCTTGATTCCCCACATCGGTTGGTAGTTGGGATGGTTGGTGCATGTGTAAAATGAGAGCCTTGCATGGTCGGCCAACCATGCATGAGGTCTGGCGACCACGTGTTCTGCTCTGATTTGCTGCATGGCTCTTCTCCTGAATTAGTGACATCACCGATCCATGGTTTGATGGTCTTTCGAACCTTGGATTCTTTAGATGCTTGGTACAATGGTTGGATTAACATTGCTTTGTGTTTCTTTGCATGCAGGAGTGAAGGGGTGGTGAACCGACTTAGTTGGGCGGTCGGCCGACCATGCCACAGGGTCGGGTGGCCAGCCTGGTGGTTGGCCGACCTGCCAGGTGGTCGGCCGACCATGGGACATGGTCGGGTGGCCATGGCAATATTCCTATTTCGGCCCATCTTCACTTTTTGGCCTTGTTTCATACATTTTCCATGTAATTTTGTACCTGCAACCAAATATTCATGTTCATCTTGTGGAACTCATTAGTAGCAAGGGTTAATCCAATTAATTCACATGTTTCGCTTCATTTGGTGGATAATTGACGATTGATATCGTGAGATTATGACCGTCAACACTTTACTTTAGCTAGCTACTTCTACTTTCAATAGAAGCTTTATTCTTCACACGGAATGGCAGATTGGATTTTAATAATAACTGCATGTACAACTTGACTCCTGTCTCTCTTCTTTCCCCTTTTTTGTCGGAGCTGTTCATACAAGCCTTCCACGTACGACATGGATCTTCCACTTCATGACCTTGGAAGGTTGATCCATTGCCTGGCAGCTTCGGGCATGGGCTTTTCTAGAGAGCGGCTAGAAATTCAGCAAGGCACTTTCTGCTCTCTATATGGTGGCATAATCTGGGCGACTCAGTCCAAAGGGATGGATCCGTTGACCTATGGGGTCTAGATTATCCTGTACCAACGCTAACAGAAGGGAGGCTACCCCACTTAAATAGGGCGAACGCCCATACTTGAGTAGGCTAGGCACTCCTCTAGAAGTGGGGAGCTGCTGCGTTTTCCAACTATTGTTGCAGTATCAGCATACGGAGGGTAGGCTGGAGAAGAAACAGCTATCTAGGATAGCACTTCTTGTTGCCCCAAGCACTTCTTCTTCTATCTTCTTTCATGTCTTCTACCATGCTTTCGGCTTCTTGACCTTGGCACAGCTTTGCTAGCAGGAAGCCTCTTCTTGCTTTTGCTTGTCCCGTTGGAGGGTTACCAACCTGGAGAAGGATTAGGAGGCATAGGAGTTAGATTTCAACGAAGAATATGTAGTGAAGTGGGATGCAGACTTTGGGCTTTGGGTTCATGGGCTCGCGGTGGTGTGTAGGCTTTTTAATCCGACTTGCGGATCTCACAAATGATCCCTCGTTTTGCCAGATGGATGAGGACTTTGAGGATTTTGGCTAGGAATACACACTCAACAAGGATGAGGATGAAAATGGCTAGGTTTATCATTCTGTGGTGGGATTGGTTGGCCGTTTGGGTGGGTTTCTGAGTCGCTCTTCCTAGGGGAGAGGGCGGTGGATTTGCCAGAAAAAAGGAGACAAAGTGGAAGGGTGGCGGCGGTGATAGTGTAGTAACTTAGGAGGGGCTGTCCTAACCCAAGAATCATAGAACATGGGAGGAGTTGTGGCTGGTTTAGCTGGTGGGAGAGGAGCGGCGGTGGGTTTGCTCTGCGAAATGAGTGAGGAACTGAGCTCAAGGGAGGGGGGTTTTATCGGCGCACGAGGGCAGTGGTTGGAGTGCGGCGTGCTGTGCACCGAGGTGACACAAGTGGTGAAGGTGGAGCGGGAGCATGCGGTGGCATGTGAGTAAGGGTGGAGTGGGGGATCGGGCATTTCCTGGACAGCGGATGTGGGGCATGTGGTGACCGGAGGTGGATGGTGGTTTAGGGGCTAGCTTTGGACGACAGCATGCACGTGGGTGCGCTGCTAAATGCGGCACGTGGTGGCAGGTGGCGTGCGCAGGCGGCGGCAGGGGTGAGTGGGGGCCGGGGCATCAGATGCAGTGGAAAAGGTAGGGGCAGTGGAGAGAGGTGAGTGGCGGGGGACTATGGTGGATACTGTTTGCAGGAGGGCTAGGGTACGGGATGTTTCCTCCGATCTTATCCATTTTCCCAGGCATTGTATCCTTTAGGTGTGCTTTCCTTGGGCAGAGCTTTGTTAGTTGTTGACCATCCTTTATTTTGACTAGAGCTTGCTCTGGTCTCTTCTTTTAGAAGGCACTTCCTCAACCAATGGGCTCTAACATGAAAAAGAGACAGTAGAGGTGAGGGCTAGTTCTAATAGCGATTTTATTAGCACTCAAATAAGGCAGCACTTGATTCTGCTGACACAGCAAAAGACAAGCCTCAACAACAAAACACAAGAATGAAAACAAACACACTAACGCGACTACTCGGGCATAACTGACTTCAACTTCTGACTGCCGGAGGCTCTGTTTGGTGATGGTTGCTGGACACGGGATCCTTCTCCTAGAAGTGAAAGTGTCAGGAGGGTGCCCAAGCATTCTCTATCTTCCTCTTGGTGGATGGTTACTGGGGCTTCTTCCTGATTCTGCTGTTGCTCAAGCCAAGAGTACTGGAAACTAGCTTGGTGACTTGGCTCAGATTGCCTAGGAGGGCTTGATGTTCCTCCTAGCAGGGGGTCCTGCATTCCCAATGGTGATGGGTAACGGAGGTCAAACAAACTCCGTGTTGTCACGCTGCTTGGATCAAGGTCGGTTTCTTGCCTTTGGCGCAGCAGTCTAGCTCTGGATTGGGACACAAGGTCTTCTGTTATTCGGTTGCGAGCTTCCAACCTATCGTGCATGAGGCTCAGCTTGTTGTACTCATCATCCAAGGCTTGTAGATGAAGAGCAAGGTAGGCTATGATGGGATTCTCGGCTTCCTTCATTATCTTCAAGGCTTCAACTTTTCTAACCCAGCTTGTGGTAACTTGTTGAAGGGTGGGAAGAATCTCATAAGGGTGTCTTGTATTGCCCTATGATTGGTAGAGCGCAACTTTCTGATTGCATCACGAGCCGTAATGTGACACGCATCGACAAACCGATGATTGGTAGCGCTGGAATGCCATCCTGCGAAGGGCACGGTTGTCTTTGATGTACAGCGAGACCATCCACTTCTGTTCTCCAGTCTCGATGATTTCTCTACCTAGGTACTTAGGATATCCGGAAATCCGGAGGTACCTTATGGTATCCCTTAGGAGCTCCGAAAAACTTTTTACATCCTCACATAGGCTGACACATCCGGTAGTTGCCATCTGAACGAGACACGTAGGACTAGTCCTAGACCAAAACTACTATACAACACACAAAACAAGCAAGACAACGTCTACAACGCACGCGATCTATACGGGTAACTCTTACAAGGGTGCTAACCAAAGTGAAAGAAAAACTTCACTACCCAACTATGAGGGATACTGGACACACCTACCTTCGGACCAGGCGACCTCATTCCATGCCAGGTTTGGAGACCTCATTTTGAGTCATCTGAGCTAATGTCGATGATGTCACGGGGTCATCTTTTTCGGTTAGTCCCCTGGCTGAGGCAATGCCCGAGGGTTCTAGCCTTGCTTCCATTGGCACGGTTGTTGGTGGAGCCTTTGGCTTGCCCAAGGAGATAGGACTTGGAGGTGGGGCTTTGGGTAGCTCTTCTTCTAGGCACCTGAGATCTGGTATGGGGGTCCTTCCCAGGGTAGGGCATTCTGTTAGCTCTGGTGGAGGATTTGGGATAGGCTCTGGAGGGTTTGGCTTGCTCTCAGGCTCAGGGAAGATGACTGTTATGCCTTCTAACACCAGGATCTCTACTGAGAGGTCCATATGCTTTTTCTTTTTAAGGGGCATAGGGCGACCGTCTAGGATGGGCTTTTCTTCTGCCATCGCTGCTTTGCAATGGAGCGGCCCTGGGTCCTTTGAGCCCTAGGGCGGTCCCCTTAAATAGCTTGGTTGGCCCATCTTTAAGTGGCAGTGCCTGGTGTCCTTGGTGCCAGGTGGTGCAGGGTCACCGATGCATTGTTCCAAGGGGGCCTCTTTTAACTGTGTTGTACCACTTGGCTAATTTAAGCGAGACAGTAGGGTCATGTCCTTTCTTTCCTTGTTTTATGCTGCACGCTTTTTGATAATCCATAGTTCATGCGTTTGACCAGAGTGGTCCATATCTTGAGATTGAGCCATGTGTCTTTGTGATGGTGATGTATCTTTCGGCAGGCACTAGTTCCTTTAACATCTATCCTTCACGTCCGTTCAATCTATCCTATTCTGGCTCTTATGGTGTGGTATACATGGTACTGACTTCCTTCTGCTGGAAGCTTGACTGGTTGCTGAAGGCCATTGGGGTAAGGGAGGGCCATAAACATTTGAAATGGAGTAAGATGAGGAGCAGAAGTGTTTTTCAAATCGATTTTGGACTCAAAAATCATTTTTCTAACCTAAGGGTTACGTCCTACGGCCAACTACGGCTCTGATACCACCCGAAGCGCCCCAATTTCCATAATGGGACTAAAATGTGCTTTATTACCATCCCAGGGTTTGGTAATCACATTCTTACATCAGAGTGATACAGATCCACCCTAACGGGTCAAACCGCAAAGGGGGTGCAGCCCTGAAAATATAAGCAGTGGAATATAAAACGTACGCCTATCTTCCTCACGCCACAGTTGGGAAGTAGGTCGTAACCCTTACTCGTTCTCGGACCAATATTTGTCCATAGCACTGAGAAAAACAACAACAAAGCAAGGGTGAGTATATACGTACTCAGCAGCCCACCTTCCTCCATAAGAATTTTGGGAAAGGCTAATACTATTTGCAAAGAGATATCTAGAGTTCCGGGGAGGTTTGGCATAAAAGTAGTTTGTATGCAGGGTTTGAGATAGGTGTCAAGTTTTATCCTTTCTGAAGACTGAGTTTTTCTCATAAAGAGTTGCCACTGGACTTTTCGGTCCAACATGGCTCATGGCTTTCGAGCCAACATATTTTTCCATATACCCAGCATCCACTGCTGAACCAAAAACTATTTTATACAGGCCCAAACCAATTCCATTTTATTTTCTGAAAACTGCTAACTGAAGAACCAAGCCGTAACTCATCAATACCAGTGGACACGGACTATTTGAATAGTTTTACTTTGATCAGAGGTTGTACTAATTCCCACAAGTTGGACTCAGCGGCTCGTTACCGTCGTAACTGCCTGAATTCCAAACTACCATTGCCTTTGTTTCATCACCTAGCAGAACTTTAGGGGTTCGGGCATCCGAGTCACTTCAATACCCCGCTGTACTTCCATTGATACCCACCCATTCCCTAGTCCCTTGTGCACCAACACAGAAGCTACTAGGCTATCCACTCCAGCTCAGGCCTAGGCCAATACCTCATACAGAGCGAGTGATTGTACTAAAAGAGTTAGGAAAGATGAAAATCATAGCGGTCCTTATGGAGAGTTTAGGTAGAACCATTTCCACTTCCCAATGCTCGACGCCACTGAGCAAGCCATCCACCCGATCTTCTCCACAAATACCGAGACATAGGGGTAACCACGAGTCGATAAGTTACCCGTTCATACCCTGCCCTTATGGCTGTTTCGGTGCATAGCCGTATTCCGACAAGGTCGGTTGCCGGGATTCTTCCCCATTTTATTTCGAAACCACACACACAACCACTCTCTCATACCCATCATATTCCACATCCATAATACAACATAACGTCAAGATTATGATCGATAATTAAATGAGCGATCCCACCTATGCACGCTATATCTAAAATAGGCTTAGGTGGCTGTATATTTTGCTGGGTTACCTTAGCAAGCAAAACATGCATCTTTTTATGTGATTAATAGGCCAAGGGCTGTGTTTGCAAAACATAGGAAATTAATGCACCAAGTGGGGATTCTAGTGGGCTTGCCTTACAACTCGAAGGGTGAGGTGCTGACATATGATCAGTATGCTTTCTCCGATTTCCTGGTTGAATGTCCCAGTGATTGGACTGCTTTGCCTCTCTAGGGTGTAGCTAGTGTTCGGGTGAGTTGGCAGGCTCGGTAATGACAGTTACGGAGATGCCAAGGTAGGGGTGGTGGCCGCTGAGGGGCAGGGATCGATAACGCCGAAGGGGTGGCGGTTGCATGATGATGTTTGGAAAGAAGAAGGTCTTTTAACAGAGAGAGTAGTGATGTTCATATGATTTTCGGTATCGTCATCATCTGAATTCAAGGCTCAGATAGACAAAGGCAGGAACCTCAAGGGTTTATGACAATTAGGAGGTCAACGGCATCGATCACCAGGCTCACAATATTTGTGCGACCGATGTGAAGCACTGACTGGGAGTAGGACGGCGTCATAGTGGCATGACGGTGACTTCCGGCCAAGAGGACAGATTATGTGGAGTGGGCAAATAGGCGAAGCTTGATTTTAGATGAATTTAGGCGCAAGAATCACCTAAATCGGAGTTGAAATGGAGAGAATATGAAGTATATAGGATCTAGGGGGTAGCAATAGACCTTTTTGGAAGTTCAGGGGGGATAGTCCTTTTTCTTGGTGGAATTCTTGATTTTGGCCCGCGAGCAGGGCAACCTGGGCCGGGGCAGAATTTGGCCCAAAGCGGCCTGCACGGCCCGTGAGCAGAGGAGCTTGGGCTGGGGCGGCTTCGGCCCGAGGTGGCCTTGCTGCAGCCCAAGCACGAGGCGTGCGGCCAGCTGGGCCGTCCCACGGGGCGAGGAATTGAACGGCCTACACCGTTTGGCTGGTCCAACATGGCAGAGGCAAGAGGGGCCAACGGCGTCGGGGAAGCGGACGGCGTCGACTCAGCCCGGGTCGGGGAGAACCGGTCCTCGCTAGTCCACAGGGAGCTCACCTGCCGGTTCTCGTCACCGGCGGCAGTCCCAACGGTGAGGGTGCTGGGATGAGCACTGGCGCGGCATGGCGAACCCGATAGGGGCACTCTGGGCATGGATTGGTGAACGGGGGTGGGGTTTCCACAGAGCAGTGTCGGGGCACGCTCTGTCGGTGGGGGGGGGGGGTTTGCCGGCGGCATCTCTAGGGAGGTATAGGTGGTGGTGGGTGGTGTGGGAGGTAGTGGCTGTTGGGGTGGAGTTCTCCTAGGCTCGAATTGAGCGGGGAAGCGGGGTAGGGGAGGAATTTTGGGGGCGGCGATGCACGCAGCTCGGCGGAGCGATGGGGGGAGAGGCTTGCCGGCGACGTCCCTTTTATAGCCGGGGTAGGAGCGGCATTGGTGTGCGCAGGGTGGAGGGGCACGGCGCATGTGGCATGGCGGTGCGCAATGCATGCGGCAAGGAGATGCAGCAAGGACTGGGAAGGCGGGGCCGGTGTGGCAGGGCCAGTAGGGGCTGGCAGCGGCGGGCCAGGTCCAGGCGCAGCGGGACAGGGTCAGGTCACGGTGCCGTGGCGGTGCGATGCGGTAGGGCTGGGTGCAGTGGCGGGGTCTGGGAGCTAGGCGGGGTTAAGGCTGGGGAGGAGGCCGGTGCGGTCGTGCGCCGTTGTTACATGCGCGCGGACAATAGGCTCGTTCGGGGGGAGGGAGGAGGGGCTGATGAGGGGGGCCCCAGTGGCAGTGACAGGGGGGCAGATAGAGGGTTGGGCTGGCTCAGCGGCCTGGCACCCTAGGTGGGGGGGAGAGGGAGGCCGCCGGGGTTGGGCTTGGACAAAACAAGGGAGAGGAGGAGGGGAGTGGGCTGCGGCCCATTCGAGCTTTTTTCCCCCTTGTTGGATTTTTGGATTGGGATTATTGGTAGAGGATTTTTGGTGGGTATTTTGGAAGGGAAATATTTTGGTATGTAGGGATTTTTATTGAGCTCATATTAGTGCACTCAAAACAAACAAGCAACAACCCAAGTTTTTGAAAATTTGATTTTGAATTTGGGTGGGATTAGAAGAAAATTCTGGGTGCTAAATTTTGCGGCGTTACATTCATACTGTTTGTCATGAGCGCTTGTCAACCACCATAGACCTGCTTATGTACTACCACGCACCTCCTAAGTGTGACATGGAGGAAAAGCCATCTTGAATGTACTAAGCGGCAATGTTAGAGTGGCCCAAGGGGTAGTTGGGTCTATGTCTAGCTTCAGATGGACTTGGTCTTGGGTGAAGGTTTAGTGGGCCTCAAAACCACCACATATGGAGGAGAAACCTATTATGGTTTCCCACTTCTATCGTCAGATTAAAACTGAGGCCCAAGATCGTTTCTCAGTTCCATTGTCAAAACAGTGGCCCAAGATTGTTTCATGGTTTGAGCGTCAAAACCAATTGCTAGAAAAAAGTGGTTGCCGGTGGCACCATTAAAATCGGAGCGACCCAAGGGAAGGACTACTAGACATAAGGAAATTAGGAGATTACTTTGAGCTTAAGAAGATCAAAGGCTTCATCATGTTCATCTATCTAAGTTACACTACATTTTTATTTTAGCCCATAGTCATTGTAGTGTCGAGTCTGTACCCGAGGGGGTTGTTTGCAAAACTAGCCTAAGTAGTTTAGGGCTGGTGTCTTGTACTAAAAACAAGAGGGGTAGGTTTGAGGACCGTGCCAGGGTATCCAACCCAAGAGGGGGACTGGGTGAATTGGGTCGCTAATTTGCTCTTCTAAAACCTAGGGCTTTCTAATGCATAATATAAACCTATCACGTCCTACACGTGCTAGTTAAGTCTAAGGTTTACTTATGCACTCTCTAACTTACCCGAAAGACTTGCAACCTAGAACCAAACCTAATCAAAATAACTAGGAAAGCTAAAGGAACACAAGAAATTAAATGCGGAAATGTAAATACAGTAAGTAAGGAGGTAAAGGCAAGGGGATGCAAACTCCCGAGAAGACACGATGATTTAATGTGGTTCACCAAAAAGTGCTACGGCCATGGGCCCACCACAAAGGCAATGTCCAAGCCAGGCACCAAGAATCTTCCAATCACCGTCTTGCG
The DNA here is from genome assembly GCA_030272315.1 of Paspalum vaginatum. NCBI lineage: Eukaryota > Viridiplantae > Streptophyta > Magnoliopsida > Poales > Poaceae > Paspalum > Paspalum vaginatum. Next base: position 30,109,797 of record CM059020.1, on the reverse strand, counting down.
CTTGCCACCGAGTGGCTCCTGGCAAGCAAAGGCTAAGTGCCACCAAGCTATCAACGCTTGGCCACTGCCACCATCTCTCTTGGTCACAAGGTGCTATTGCATTATAGAGTTTGTAGGGTCTCCTCATCTCCACACAAGTGTCACTTCTACTATACATCAAGAAGGAGGGTCTAGCAACGAATACAAGTAGCTTGATCGCAACCAAGGCTTCTCCACAAGCTCATGCAGGAGGTACACTCAAGAAGAGCTCGCAAGCTCACTCTCTCTAAGCTCTAACCTAACTTGGATTAGCACTAAGCTTTCATGTGGTGGTTGGAGTGGATGATATGCTTGGAATACTCCTCTACAATTGCTTTGATTTTCAATGGCTCCAACTCACTTGAAATGGCCAGGTAGGGTCACTTATGTAGACCCAAAACATGAACTAGCCATTGGCCAAAAGGTTTCCAAAAAGTTCTTAGACCGTACAGTTCGGTCAGTTCACTTTGGCATACTTCGGATTGTCCGGTCCATTGTAATTGCCAACTAGCTATTGAACTCGCCATTTTAATGCTCGATGGTTTGTCTGGTCTCATAGACGGTACCATCCAGAATGTTGAGAGCCTCGGCTAGTTCAATCTTCATAGCCTTGGGAAACTTAGTCCAATGTATTGTCCGGTCTTATAGACAGTACCATATGGTTCATTGTAATCTTCCGATGCTTCAATCTTCATACCCTCGACCATATTTGTCCGACCTTTAGTCTGATCTTCTAGACCGTACTATTCGGTCCATTGAACTCGGTCGCTTTCTGCTGCTACTTCCTCTGTAAGTTGTCCGGTCCATTGTTTCTTTGAGGGTTTGGACCGTCCGGTCTTCATAACTTGCCAAGCTCCTGAATCTTCTAGTCCTTCAGGAAAATAGGTCCGGAGGTTTGTCCAGTCATGCAGATCATATTGGGGCAGCCCTTTAGGCCTTGCCTTTGGCTTTTCTTCTTGTTTATCCCTTAGACCTGAATACCTGAGAATGTGCATCTAGACAAGTTCATTAGATCTCATCTTAGTAGACCAATTTGGGCATATGACAGGGTGGCAAGCTTGGGCTGATCCAAACTTTTCATATGTAACATTGAGATCCATTCGGGACAATCAATGGAATGGATCTCACAATAAGTTCTTGAGAGTTCTTGTTCCTTCCTCCTCTAGATTAGTTCTTGGTGACAACTTTTGGCTTTTGGTGTTGTCTTGTTTTGCCAAGTGTTGAAATTCTTCCTTTTATTGTGGTTTTGGCTTCCTAGGACGTGGTTGCTTCGTGTTCTTTGTAAGTAAAATGTGTTGAGATACTTCTTTTGCTATGGTTTTGGCTTGCTAGGATGTAACGCCCTAAAAATCGACCCCTAAATAAATCTTCCGGTTTTAGAAACCTTCCTCAAACCCACTAATAAATTTTCTCCTAAGGACCCTCACCCTTCTTCCCACCTTATTCCCCAAAAAGCTTTAGCAAAACTTCCCAAAAATCCCAAAACAAAACCTGAAATACCAAAAGAGAAAAGGAAAAATAGAAGGGCAGGCCAAATCCCCTCCTCTCGGCTCAGCCCACCTGGCATCCCCTCACCCTGGCCCATTCCACCCCTTGCCACCCGACCTGCACTGGCCATCTCAATGGCCTGCCCACCCCCCTCTCTTTGCCTGTTTTCCTTGCCCCAGGCGGCCAGCACCACCAGCCTGCCGTTCTCGTGACCGGCGAACCCCGCCCATCAGACCCACCCCCTACCTTGCCTCCGGACCCCGCCATGACGGAGCACCACACCAAAGCTCCACGTCGTGCTCGGCCCTGACTCTATACCGCTCCCAGCCCGACACCTCGGTGCACGCCGCGACAGACCCCTACTGCGGCGGCTCGTCAAGCCATCGCCTCGGCCGCCTATATAACCTTTCACCCCTCGTCGGAGCAAGCCATCCCTGACCCCGGCCAGCTCTCGAGTGCACACACCACCCCGAAGGGAGTCTCGGCGTGATGCCCTACCCCACCGGACCCTTGAGCTAACTGCCGTCGAGACCTATTCTGCCCTGCCGCCTCCGACAATAAGGTGAAGGTAAGCACCGCACCTAGCCCACCCCACACACCTCTTTCCTCACTCAGGCCCAAACACCCAACACGGGGGCGACCCCGGCATGGTGCCGCGCCACTCCTCCCCGCCATGCCCGGGCGACGTGCATCGCTAGAGCCACACCCCCTTCTCCCGCGCCCTAGGGACAGCGCCGGCAGGTCCGTGAGGAGGTTTCCCACCTTGCGACGGCAACCTCACCACTGGAACCACCAGTGGGCCACCGCCTCTCCTGCCCCTGCCGGTCCTCTCGCACCCGAGCCAGACCGCCGTCTGCCCTCCCCCCCCACGCCATTTGACCGCGACCCCCCGACATGCAGGCCTGGCATAACGCCCCGCAACCTGCCGTTCTGCCCCCACCGTGCGCAATGGGCCGGCTCAGTGGCCTCCCGCGTGAGCGGGACCGGATGAGGGCGCGTGCCCGTGGGCCAAGTGCCTCAGCCGGTTGGGCTGTGAAGTGAAGGAAATTCGGCTCAGAAGCTTTAACCCAACTCCTAAAAGCCTAATCTTTTCCATTTCAAAATATAGAAGCCCATATCTTGCCCATTTCAACTCCATTTTGGGCAATTCTTCCACCCAAATTCATCTAGATATCACCCCTACCTAACCCTCCCCTTTTTAGATATTTTTGAGCATATATGGTTGTATTGATCGAGTGTTTGTTGTTTGTGCATGCTAGACGCCATTTCTAGGAGACCCAGGAATTGGGAGATACCATTGCGAACCAGGACGCCGACGACCCTAGTACCGACTTCCACTGCAACGAGGACCTAGACGATGGTAAGTCCACTAGAAGCCTCTCCTAATGAATGGAAATACCTAGTTTTGCAAAATAACACATTGGCCAGCTTAACCAACTAAAAAATTGCATGTTTTGCTTGCTAAGGGATAAACCTGGTAGGATATCCACCCGAACCTATTTAGAAGTAGTGCGCTTAGGAGGGATCACTCATTCAAAGATACAAACTAAAACTTGTATGAATAGCACCCAAATAAAATGGGGAAGGACCCCAGCAACCGACTTAGTCGGAATACGGCTTTGAGCCAAAACAGCCATAAGGGCAGGGTTGGACGGGTGACTTAGCTATCTACGGTTACCCTGTGTCCTGAGATTATTGGGGAAGACCAGGTAGGTGGATGCTCAGTAGCATTGAACAAAAATAAAATGGAATGGTGGATGGTTCAAATTGGGCTCTCCGTAAGGACTGTCATGATTTTCATCTTGCCTAACTCTTTTAGTACAACCACTCACTCTGTATGAGGCATTGGCTAGGTCTGAGCCAGAATGGATAGTCTAGTAGCAGCTGTGCTAGCGCACAAGGGCTATGGGAATGAGTTGTGTGCTAAGGGGGTGTCGGCAGACACCAGGGTGGAGCTAGGTGGCCTAGATCCCTAAAGCACTGCTAGACGATGAAGTAACGGCAACAATTTGGTTTGGATTTTGGATGCTTATTTGGCCATAGGCATCGCTGAGTCCAACTTGTGGGAATTAATACAACCTCTGATTAGAGTAGAACCTATTCGAATAGTCTGTGTCCATTGGTTTGGATGGGTTACGGCTTGGTTCTTCATTTAGCTCTTTCATAAATATAAAAACAGATGATTTAGATGGAATGTTATGGATACATGATGGTTGCGATGAGTAGTTGAGATTGAGCCGCTGGGACCGACAAGTCCAGTGGCACCCCTATGAAATAAAACCTTGTTTTCCCAAACTAAAAGTTGGACCACTAAAACGAACCTTGCATTACTTTCCACAAACATAAAGCTCCAGATATAGCCTTGCATATAGAAGTAGGTACCCTCCCCAACTCTATAGGAGGAAGGTCGGCTTGCGGAGTACGAAAGTACTCACCCTTACTATGTTGATGTTTTTCAGATAGTTCCGATGAGCTGTTCGAGGTGCTCTTTGGCTAGGTCATGATCCTACTTCCCAACTAGCCTATGGCATTGAGCCCGGGAGGATTGCTTCCACTGTATCTTGCTTTTTCCTGCAACGGATGTAATGGTTTGTAATCGCTAAGTTTGACTCTATGCTATCTAGAATAAATGTGTTGCTAGAACCCTGGGACTACCATTTGTATCACATTCAAGCTCTCAAGAAATTGGGGGCACTTCATAGGACGTGATGGGTTTGGGTTCTTGTGAGCAAAATCCTTTGGTTCCAAGAGCCCTCGAGCTGTTGTTCTTGCTCTTGAACTTCACTTCTTGGATATTCAAATTTGTGGAGAATCCTAGATCTTTTATTGTTGATGTTTTGGGAACAGTTTCTCCAAGGCCTAGACAAGATCCACGAAAAGTATGTGAATATCGGAGTTCATTGAGCAAGATTTTGTGGATTATCAAGCTATTTTTCTCATCTAGTTTTTCGAGCTACTTTTTGCACACCAAACGATTTGGTGTGTAGACACAACTCTGTGCAGAGCTCATGAGACCTAGCTACGTAGTAGGCATTGTACACAACGGATTGTTTGGTGGTGCACGTCAGACTATCCGATGTGTTGTGAGGCATTGTTTGGACAGTCTCGGCCTACTTTGTCTAGTGGTGCGCATCGGACTGTCAGGCGCTACCGTCGAACCGTTCGGTGCATTAAGGTAGTTGGTTTTTGCTTCTTGCGTTTTACGCACATGAGACTGTCCAGTGCGTGCTACACCCAGGCATTGGCTCGTTTTTCGTCCTTTCTCTTGGGTGTTGGAGTGAGTGCTTCCGCTAAGCTTTCCTTGTCGTGTCCTAGAGTTAGTAGTACGTACGTGATCTTGCATGGTCAAGAAGAGAAGGTTTTGGGGTTCGTGTTTTTAGATTTGACCTATTCACCCCCTCTAGGTCACCTTCTCACTCCTCACCACCACTAATTACCACAATTACAAAAGGCTCAGCACATCGATAGAACATCATATAATTTTCATAAGAAAGGAGCAAGTTAAAAGCGTCGAACCATCTGGTGTTCATAATCTATCCTGTCGAAAAGATGTGATCCAAAATCAAACTAAATCAACTCCAAAATATATGAAACTTTTAGCTCATAGAACAACTCCATAAATGATCAGGTCATTTGGAGATGAAACGAATCTAGAATGAAGACTGACCGTCTGACGATCACAGACAGGCTAACACTCCAATGAAGCAATTGGCAAAACTTACCCAAACGAACTCCAAAAATTTGGATTTGTTTATGATAGCTTTATAACATATATAGTTGCAAGGAAAATGGGCCCTAAGCCTTGTGCTTAGTTCCCTAAATGTGATTTTGGTGGTTGAGTTGACAACACATACCATTTTGGACTAATGTATGTGCAAGTGTTTTTGTTTAAGTTCCAAGGGTGAAAAACATGGACTTGGGGTACAAAACCTCAAAGGAGGACCTAAAAGACAAGAGAAGACCCAAGCCATCAATCATCAGAACCATGAAGTCCTGACATAGCGGTCCCGCTGACTGGAGAAGCCCTGTCGAGAGGTCTGGTAAGGAGAAGAAGCCTAAGATTGAATACTTGAAGAACTGGTGCATTTACATGCACTGGACAATCCGGTGCTTCACCACCGGACATTCTAGGCAGAGAAGAAAAGAGCAACCAAGTCCCAGTGTTGTATGCATCGGACCATCTGGTGGCTCACCGCAGGACAGTCCGGTGGTGGCACCGGACATTATAGACAGAGTACTCCACATTACGAAGACCCAGCGCCAATACCCACCGGACCGTCCTGATGGTGCAGCACCGGACCATCTGATGGTGCAGCACCGGACCGTCTGGTGGCTCCAATAGTCAAATTCTTGAGTCCAAAGGTCGACTCAATGGCTAGCCAGCTGCACGCACTGGACCGTCCGGTGGTGTATCACCGGACCGTCCGGTGGTGACGCAGAAAAGAGGGAGAAAGCTGCCAACGGCTAGTTTGGAGGTGGTGGCTATATATACCCCCATGGCCGGCCTCCACAATGTGGTTGGAGACTCCTGAGCTAACACAAGTGTTGAGGCACCCATTTGATCCATCCAAAGAGCCACATACACCCATTTGTGAGCCAACCACCATAAGAGCAAATAGACACATCCGGCATACCGAGAGCTTCCATAGCATCTTGGCTTAGACCTATTTGTCTAGTTCCTGTGCCTGTGTGCACATCTGTCCTTTGTAAGAGTGGGGCTTGTAAGTCTTGTGAGACCCTCCGGAGTGTGGAGTGGCCGCCACCTTACTTGTGAGAGGGAGGAAGGCCCTCGGCGGTTTGGCCAAAAGCTTCCCCTAGTGGAGACGGCGGGGTAGCTCCGCAAAAAGGACTCGGAAGACCCCAACAGCCCCGACAATCCTCTACCCTTGCTTGGGTGAGGCCATAGTCGCAGACTACGTGAGAGAAGGGCTCGTGTGGGCATGTACCGGGGATATCCAGAGACCCGACCGTGGTTGCTTGACTTTCCCAGAAGTCACTTTGCCATCCTCCACCCTTGCGTGGGCGAGGCTGCACTCCTTTGAGGATTGTGCGAGAGCAAAGCCTGCGGGGGTGCCAAACGAGGAGTAGGGGGTAGAGGCACGTTGGCCTCCCCGAACCTCAGGAAAAAAATCTCCGTATCTCCGTTGTGTGCCATCACCGACATCGTCATCGAGAGTTTGCATTCTCTACCTATATCTTTAGCTTCCGCATTTACATTCTTGCAATTGTGTGCTTACATTCCTAGACTAGCTTGATAGGTTAGCTTCTAGGTGGAACTAAGTTGCAAGCCACGGTAGAGTTAGCAACACTTAGGAAAACCGTAGTGCTCATAGCTAGATTTATATTGCATAGGTTTTGCTTAGTAGTTGTAGTTTTTAGGGAGCCATAGTTTTAGAAATCATAATTCACCCCCCCCCCTTCTTAGGCGTCGGTCTGATCCTTCAATAGTAGAGAACCTCTCCATAAAATTTCATCTCAAAATTCGAAGGTTTATGGGAGCTTGTAAGAGCGACATAATCTGTATTTTTCTACACTGTCGGTGAACTCGCACAAAATCCAATTAAAAGCAAGACAAAACAAGTCCAAACTCCATGAACTTTTGCAGGCAATTTCACTAGTGCATTATCAAGCTAGTCCAAAGGATCCATTTGGAAAATAATAAGGATTGATTGGAAATTTCAGATCTCACAAAGAAAAAGGCCAAGTTTCAATCTGTTTTGAGAAATAGTAGAAGAGGTGAGCTTTTTGTTTCTTTGAATCAATCCATCATTTGGAGTACGATTCCCACATCCTTGCGACACTAGGTAACCATAATAAAAAGGGTTCAATCCTTGGCAAAACAAGATAGAGGGGACGATAGGATCTTCATTTCATGGCACAAGATTGTTGTGAAATACTTTTGGATTTATATTGAATTTGGAGTGGAATCTCAGTTTACAAGAGGCACAGACTACCACATCTTCATCCTCCCACTTAGAATGGATTACAAAGGCCTAAGGTGATCAAATCCCTAGACCTAGGCTTACCCTAGCATTAGCATTAGAGCACTTCGCTAAATTTTCTCTTACAAACTAGGGCTGACCCAGTGGGAAGAAGTTCTTCAAATAGCTCCCCACATCCCCCAAAACTCCATTTATAACCACCAAATCTAATCACTAGAATACCCCCACAACTAGATTTAGACTATAAATCCCATAGGGGTAAAACATAACTCAATCAAACGTACATGATACCTCTAGGGTTCCACATCGTCTTCACCAACCTCTGTTATGACACCACGACCAGTAGTCCAACCCCTTGCACCCACAGTTTTGAAGTGGAAACCAGAAAACTTGCCCACAGTTTTGGGGGAGGGGGCTGCAAACCTAGAGTAAATGGAGGTTTTGTTGAAAAACACCAAACCATCTGATGACGACCTCTGTGTCCAAAGACTTAAATTTTGTTTCCTCTAAGACCGACCAACAAAGGCCTCACCTTGTCTCGATAATTTTATGGCCAAAATCATCAAACTGGTCCACCTTGTTGGTTTTGAGGTAGCAAATCAACATATCTTCCAGCCTCACCTGACATATTCTGGCCCTAGCATACCGTCCTTCACCGCCGCATAGTGCTCAAGCCTCTGCTCATCCAAACACCACCACATGGTTCATGGGAAGGTGCCTTCACCAGTTTGAAAGACTGCCTTTGACGATTGTGCCGTCAGTATACCTCACATCATGATCTAGGAGATTTGTGTCTCCTAGAGCACATCCACTCACCCCGACGCACTCTACATGTTGACAGTCACTCATCACACAAGCAACACGATCACCATTGATCTCTCAAGTTTTGATGTTAAGTATTCATCCTTTCACTTCATTGTTCAGTTAACAATCATATACGTTTTTTTTCATGTAAGAAATTTCTTTTGTTTCAATTAAGCCTAAAACAAATATCAAAATATTGCAGGGTTCAGCCTCGCTTGCCCATACATCAACTCTTGAGGGCTTGGTCAGTGCCTTCCTCAATCAATCCGGCTAAGATAGCGGACCACAACTGACTGAGCCCAGAAATCAGTGAGGATGAAAAAGAACCCCTGATTGCACAGGATCTCAATCGAGTAGTGCTATAGTTGCTGAGTTTTATAATTCATTACATGTATCTTTATTTGCAATGTTTCTTAACATTCAATTCTAGTTTGCTTAGTATGAGAAATCATATCTAATAACTAGGACATTTCAACGCACTTATCTGGAATAGATAATTGAAAAGAAAAACTACTTACACATATCTATGTAAGAATGCAATAAGGTGGGTTACTCGTGAACATTTTTTTCTGAGTAACCCGCCTTGCATCCCTACGTATATAATGTCACGCCTCCTAGCACTGTTGACATCTAGAGGAGACATCTTGTGCAATAAGTAGAATATTCTCTTCTCCTCTAGGAGCTACCTAGAGGTTACTGATGAAGATGAAAAAATGAGGCCTATGGTGGGGCTGAGTACGACCTCGTTGCTGATGTGTGATAGCGCATTGGATTCTTTCCAATCTTGCTGCCTGTATATCTTTGTGAGGTGGAATGAAAAGTACGGTCCAAATATAAGATCGAAGATTGCGCATCAACATGTTAGACTTAGGCTACCTGCAATATTTTCGTCGCATGTGTTCAACAATATTCTACCTGCAATATTTTCGGTGCATCAACAATATTTTCACCAGCTAGTTCACCTACAGATACACACAAAGGTACCTTTTCTTGTCGATTTACAATATCATGTGGAGTAAATTTAAAATAGACACGAAGAGTACACAAATTGAGAGAGAGAGACTGACATCAAGACTCTACATGTTGGTCTCTCGCAGCTCTAGAGCATCTCTGCGCCAAATCTCACTATCTAGCTCTATTTTTTTTCTTAAAAGGGCAGTTTTTATTTATTTAACTGCACTGCAAACAATAAACCAGGTGATGCATGGATCCGTACGACGTAGCTATCATCGGACTACCTTTAAGCAAGAAAATCTTTAATTAGTGGCGGATTAATCATTCAGTTTTGCCCCTTTAAAGAGAGTCGCATTATCCTTTTTTTAACGCATATTGCTCGTGATGACAGTAAGGTCCAGTCGATCTGAGTATCGTGCCCTACTCGCTAAAACAAACCAAAAGAAAAGAGTATGAGTAGCGCCCCTGATTGTCAAGCACTATTTCAATTAATGCCGTTGTCCTCTGAATTATAATCTATGCTTAGTGTTGATCATGATTAGGGTTTGTCCCATCTGAGGCTCCATCAGTGTGTGTACAGTGCATGCACCAAACTATAACTGACTTTGTTTCTTATGCTTTGGCCCTCAACCACTCGTGAGTTTTTTTTAATATGTGTCTATTCCGTGTGGTGAAAGCTATACAAGTAGATTACAATAGCTTGGGTACAATACATGTAGACATGTAGAGTGGGGATAGGCTAAGTTGAGTTATTTTCTTCTTGTTTGTCTATGACCAATAATGTTAGTAAGATCAAACAGGATAGTAAATAAAAGAATTATGATGTACAGTGTGACCCCTCTAGTTTTGGACACGAAGCATTCTTAATTATAGTTTTTATAAATAATAACAGTGCAACTGTGGTTGCTTTAGAGTTGACATATACAGTTATTAATTGCACATAATTGTACAGTAGTATTGAATTATGCTTAAGATTGAACATAAAAAAACTGCTGTGTTTACTACTTCTAAAAAATGCAGTCATAACGGAACTGGATTAATTTTTCTACATATATGCATAACTAGAAAAAGTTACAAAAATAGAGTACAACAGTAAATGATAAATTTTTAGATAATGTAGTAATTTAACAAAACATATAGTAACAAAAACGGAGCAACTCACAAAAATAAATTTCACATGTCACTGTTATGTCGTGTTAGATAGAATGCATTCATAACAGTATTCAACTTGCGTTGACAGACAAATGATCTGATACCACCTTCAAAGGAAAAATAATTTGATAATGATGCTATTGGAGTTTACGGGCCAATCCCTGTTTGCTTTGCTAGAAAATTAGACTAATAAATCTTATAGTGGCAATAACAAAAAGAATTATAGGAAGTGCATCGCAGAACAAAAGAAAAGGAAAGTGGATACTCGCAATCGACCATCGTTTAACAGATTATATGTAGTACTGCAATTTATTAAACTTTCATGGTAGCGTAATTTCTTGAATCAGTGAGAGAGAGGCTTAATTAGACAAATCTGGAGGAATTATACTGCTAGAGCGCGAGGGTTCTATCCGGGGGTAAGTGTGTAACGTGTCATCATCTCGCAAAAGAGTGTTCCATCAGAAGTCTTCTTCACACGGATCTTTTCCAACCCCTTTTGCAGTCTAGGAAGAAAGAAGAGCGAACCGTGTCTCCTAATTTAACCTTGTTAGCTAGTACTCCTACCTTAATAAACAACCGCTCTATGTAGTAAACGAAGGTCTGAAATGCAGTGAGTACAAAATTCACTAACCTCAGCTTCTCACGCTATCTCATTTTAAAGGAAAGATGCTAGGTCAAATATATTATACTGCCTACTAGTTCCCACTTAGGACTTTCCATTAGTAGATTTGACACGTGACCACATTCATCTTATTTCCACCAAACAAAATGTTCTAGAAACTCTTTTGAATGACTACCTGCACGTACCAGCCATCGTGTTACTGCCATGCCACAGTGGAAAAGAAGCTCGAACGCTAGTTTGGGCCTCCCCGAAACCAAAAAAAACTTCACGTGATGTTTGAGTAATGAGACGTTTGAGCGATGAGATAGAGTGTGGGATAGACATATGTTATATATCCCACCCTTTATCCCATTATATATCCAAACATCACCTCAGACCTCAATGGGCAGGGTCAAGGAGAGGATGCTAGTCGTGAGTAGCCGGTTCTGGGTGGACTGGGACAAGGTAATCATCAATGTCACCGACAAATTTGGGAAGGACAATATTGAGATGGCAGTAGGGGCACAATGTGGTAGGGCCTGAGATCTGCTTGCCAAGGAGGAGGAAGGAGAAAGGACGATGGTATGGAATGAGGATGTCTATGTAGCAAGCGGCGGAAGGTGCGATGATGAACATGCTCAGCATGGTGGCGGGTAAACATTGATACTACACACATGGAGTTTCCCCTCATATAAGCTAATAAGTAATGGAAGATATATTTTTTATGTAATCCATTTTATTATTATAAGCTTAATAATCCCTATATAACTCTTTTTTCAGGAGTATGGTTTTAAAATTATCCCAAGAATATATTTGTTAAATCATATAAAATGCGAAAAAGCATAGCTACGAACCCATGGGCAGTTCAACTGTACCTTCCAATGTGGCTCTAAAAGAATGTACATTATGCATCTATCGCATTCCTATGAATAACAGTGTTTTACTCTAGAAATACACTCTAGAGATAGTTGTTTAAATTCATTGTTTGCTATGTATTCTACCCTTAAAAATTAATATCAACATATCTCATCCCGTATCTAACAATATCAAGTATCAAACAATCATCTATTAGAAAGAGATTTTATTCTCTATTTGACTCGACAATTACCATGAGATAGAAGATTTTCATAAAAGATTTGCATGACAACTATAATATGTGCTCCATCTATCCCAAATTATAAATGGATATAGCTCTGACTCCGTGCATTCATATCCATATGGATATTGATGAATCTAGACACACAGAAACACATACATGCATGGGCAAGATGTGAATCTATTCAGAACCCAAAACCCCTTATAATTTTGGAATGATGCACTATATCTCAAATCCAACGCTATTGCACCGACATAAAACTAGAACACATAATATTCATGATACAAATATGTTTCATCACTATGGCCTAAGAATGAGAAAAACAATGCAGTTGATATCATTGGTTGGTCACAATATTGGTTGAGATATAACCGATAACAAGATACTGTACTTGAAACAATTGTCTAGAATTCCACGATGTGCTTAACCATACACCCTGTAGATTCCACTAAAATCATGATGATGGAAAAGAACAAAAGACAATCGGGCAATTCTATAGTCATTGCCACATCCACCAATGGCTAGTTGGAACTATAACTATCGCTGCTAGTACAGTAGGCATTTCTAGGAACGGTTAGGGAACCATTTTCAGAGACACATCTCTAAACCAACTCTGCTAGTGTGTCACTGAAAATAGATATTTATAGGGGCGGGTGCCGAGCAAACCGTCCTAAAATTTTTAGGGGGCAGTTGGTAAGTTGCACCGTCCCTAAAAATCAATTTTCAGGGACGGTTGGTAAGGTCCGCCTTCATTAAAAATTGATTTTCAAAGGTGGTTGGTAAGATGCACCACCTCTAAAAATCGATCCGCTCCTAAAAAATAGTTGGACTTTTTTTGGTGCAAAAATACAAAACATGCTTTGTCCTCGTGGAATTGAAACGGTGGCCTTATGCCTCATGCAGCACAATCCAAACACTAGACCACACCATCACATATGACCAATAAAGTGGCGTATACCTTTTGTCTTTACATTGAATAGATATAGCGGTTTGTAAGATGCACCTCCGCTAAAAATTGATCTCTATAGATGGTTGTTAAGATGAGCCGCCTCTAAAAATGGACTATTTTTAGAGGACTATTTTTAGAGGCGGTTGGTAAAATGCACTGACCGCTTGGCACGAAAGACAAGCCCCCTCTAAAAATATGCTACATTTTGAGGTGAGTCACCTTACCAACTGCCTCAAAAAAATCGATTTCTAGACATGAATGACTTTTTCTTGGACCATCTAAGATTTCTAGAGGCGAATCAAATTTCCAACCGATTCCAAAAATAAAAGAGGACTTCTTTAAAGATCAATTTTGTAGTAGTGTATCCTTCTCATTGACTTGAATAAGGTATCATACAACCCAGTTCTGCATATGCATCTTCAGATTTAATAGGTATATATAAAGTTATTACTATATATATAAAGATAGGCTAACTATCACAGAGATATTGGAGCCTGAAAACTGGGAATTGGAATCAGATTTTATGAATTATGTTACTGGTTACGCGTGAAATTGAGAGTTATAATTACAACTCCAAATTTTTAGTATTAGGATATAACAAGACGTAGCCTCCCAATACCAAGCTTGATCCACATCCGTATTGGATGAATTGAATTCCATCTAGCAAATACAGTTGCATCCAAACAACAAGTTTGGTATTCTAATAAATTTTCAATACTAATCTGATCTGATATTCGTATCCAATTTAATTCCTACATACTCAGTGTATGTATGTATTGTTGTGTGTGTGTCTATATATAGTATGTGTGTGTGTATTGTTGTGTTTTTAGAAATTCCCTTAGAAATATGTATCCGGGCACTATTACCTAGAGTTTACTAGCATATTGCACATTAAAGGCGGCCAATAAAAAGACCCATAAGATGTAAAGAGGGGTATCGGATATAAAACCGCTTTGTAAAGTGACATTAATCTATGTGACAAAAAGATGCTAAAGAAATAACTTATATAAGAAGGGTGTGTCTCCTTCTCAGGTAACTGATTTTTTTTATATTAGCCATTGGATCAGCATCCAACGGTTGAGATATTTTTTACCAAACTACCATCTCCCTCTCTTCTTCGTCCCCTGAGCACCTCACGCTGACTCGCCCTCATCCCCTTCCTCTCACCCGATGCCCGCATCGTCGTTGGATGTGCTCCCACGCCTTCGGCCCCTCCCCGCCTAGCTCTGGTGGCGCATCGCCGCCTTCGGCGCTGCCCACCTCCACAGCCCATGCTAATCTGAAGTCGAGCTCCCCCGCCGACTGCCCTTCTACCCCGTCTCCGACGGCTGCTGCCGGCGGATCCGGTCTCGCACTCCCGCCGTCAGCTGATCAGGCTTTGCCGGAGCGGCGAACCCGGCGCCATGATGCCTCCGCCGCCAACCCTCCCTGACCGCCTTCCTCCCCCACCCAACCAACGGCGCCCTCGCTGCCGGTCTCAACCGCCCACCCCCCTCCCTTTATGGCCGTCGGTGGAGAAGACCTCTCCAGGCGGCCCCCAACCCCGAACCCTAACCCTAGCGAGGAGGAAGCTGATGGCGGCGGCGGTGCTCTTCCCCAGCAACAACGACGAGGACGCGACGGAGGTGAGTCCCCTTCTTTTTTTTTCCCCCTGGTGAGCTCCCTTCTTGCCCTTCTTCACCGGTGTTCTAGCGTGGTCGAATGACGGCAAAACAAGCCATGAGTCGGACTGAGAAAATCTCTTATAAAAAAAGCTTACGTACAAATATATAACCTATAGATGCATATACATAATGAAAAAGAGGTACCGTGTGACAAAAATACATTAATTCGCGCAGGAATGAAACAGCAGGCACTTTATTATGGCCATTAGTAGAGTACTCCTACATAATATAACGGTAAATAAAAGAAAAGCCGTGAAGAAATAAAGAAATGATTACGATTAAGCAGTCGACAGCGTGTAGTGGAGACGCTATTAACCCAACCAGCGACAAAAGCCGCAAAGGATGCCACACTCCCAACCAGCGGCCGCTTCTTTCCTCCTTCCCTTTCTTCTACCTCCCATCCTTGATTCTCTCTTTCTCTCTCTCTCTTCCTTGCCTTGCCTCTCTCTCCTTCTCCCTCTTCTACAACCTACACTTTACAAGCCGGCAGGCAAGCAAAGCTAGAGAGAACGAGAGCAGAGAGGAGGACGTGGAAGCGGCCATGGAGCCTGGTCCCGACGCGCCAGGTGGCGGGGGCACGAGCGCGCCGGCGGAGGTCGGGCCGTCGTCCTCCTCCTCTTCGGCTGCGGCAGCCCCGAGCAAGCAGGCTGACCAGGAAGCGGCGGAGCAAGAAGCAGCAAAGAGGCAACAGCCGGCAGCAGCAGCAGCAGCAGCAGCAGGAGCAGAAGGAGGAGCTGGGTCGTCCCAGGAAGCGCCTGCGCAGGCCCAGCAAGGTCAGCCGCAGCCACTGGCGCAGCAGCCGCCGCCGCCGCCCCCCGCTGGGCTCAGCCGGTACGAGTCACAGAAGCGCCGCGACTGGAACACGTTCCTGCAGTACCTGCGCAACCACAAGCCGCCGCTGACGCTGGCGCGGTGCAGCGGCGCTCACGTCATCGAGTTCCTCCGCTACCTCGACCAGTTCGGCAAGACCAAGGTGCACGCCGAGGGCTGCGCCTACTTCGGCCAGCCCAACCCGCCGGCGCCCTGCGCGTGCCCGCTGCGCCAGGCCTGGGGCAGCCTCGACGCGCTCATCGGCCGCCTCCGCGCCGCCTACGAGGAGTCCGGCGGCCGCCCCGAGTCCAACCCGTTCGCGGCCCGCGCCGTGCGCATCTACCTCCGCGAGGTGCGGGAGGCTCAGGCCAAGGCGCGCGGCATCCCCTACGAGAAGAAGAAGCGCAAGCGCGGGAGCGCGGCCGCCGCTCCCGTGGCGCCGCCGCCTGTTGTAACCGCAGAGACCGCAGGGACGTCAGGAGGCGGCGGTGAGGAGGAGGACGACGAACCGTCGCCATCCGGCGAACCACAACAGACGACCACGCCGTCATTCTCGGCTCCTCCTCCTACGGGTGCCTCCAGCGCTAGTACAACAACTAGTACCAGTGCCGCCACTGCGACGACGACGACGACGACGAGGAGGAGGAGGAAGGAACCAGAAAGATCCGCACCGAGTTCGCGATAAGTGTAGATCATCTACCCTTTTGATTCAATCATCACCAAACAACTCTAATCCCAACCTTCGATATGATCGATCTTCAATTTTTATTTGAATATTACTATCATCACTGTTATTGTTTGTTGGTATAAGACAGGTCTAAGGGGCTTGTAGGATCATGTTAGGAGTACATATATAAAGAAAAAACATATCAGTTAACTTGGAGAAAAAATTAATTTGCAGGAAGTAGAGAAAGATAAATTCTCTGCTCCATCTCTGATCCCGATATGATATCATCATTCAGGATGCATGCTCCCTCCAGCTTTTACTGTTTACTCATTTGAGTGCTATGGGGTCACATTGGTATGAACTTCTAGTATGATGTGTGTTCCTGCTTAACAACTGATCATGATTTGTCTCAGTGCAGCCTATGGTGACTATTATCCATTATTATATTCTCTTAGTTTTCCCTCCATTTTCTAGGTCCCATTCGTCACGTATTCACATTTATTTCATTCTCAGATAGCACTATCGCTGAAACGGAGAACATGGGGTCCATAGTACGCATACATAATGTTTCTAAACAGTAGTTGTTGAACCATCAGTATTCTAGTTTTATACAAGATTAGTTGCGATGTCCTTGCAAAAAGGAAAAATATGAGTTTTTGTTTTGACTTGAGAAAGAATGATGAACACCTTAACTAGTAGTATATATTTTAATACTTTTTGCTTGTTTATCAATTTCGTACGTGGCTACCTTTTGTATATGTGAAAAAGAAAAAAGATATGTAAGCGTACAACAAAAAGTTGTTGCACATAACATGTCGGTATCATGCGATATATCTGAATTAAATGTGTGCACATATAACATAGGCTTCTCGAATCCATATAATTGCTTCTCTTGTCATCTTCTTTTCCAAGTGCAATGCCGTCTCTCTCGTCCTTTTCTTTCGGTTTCGTTCTATTTTTGTTTTCTGGTGATCTCATCATCATCGTTTTGTTCTGGCTGCCAGCATGATGATATGATATGTCATGTTGTCTTGATCATTTTTGTACCTGTATTTGGAGTTTCTATCATAATGACTCGTCACCGGCCGTGCCTTATTATTAAAGCCTTTTTCAAAAATGGTGCCTTTATTCAATCTTACAGAGACAAATATGTTGATTCTGCGAAGATTTATTTGTTACACATACTAGGTTATTCATGAATAACATTTCGGGTACATAAACGGAAAAACATAATTACATCTTGATGGATAATTTATTGATCATTTTTTGTACCTGTATTTGGAGTTTTTATCATAATAACTCGCCATCGGTGCCTTATTATCCAGAGGCCTTTCAAAAATGGTGCCTTATATATTCAAGCTTATTGAGACAAATATGTTGATTCTGGCGAGATTTCTGCTTGTTACCATACTAGCTCATCATGAATAATGTTTCTGATACATAAACGAAAAAAACTATGCCTTGTTGGATAATTTCTAGTAACTGCACTGAAATTATAGGTGCCAGCCGCCTGCCTACATAAGATGTACTTCTTGCAAGTAAAAGAATATACGGGGTGTTCGCTGTTGCAAATATATGCGCATAAAAATAGATATTTATCTCTTTAACAGTAACTATCTCCTTATATTAAAAATTTTTATTGGTGATGGAGAAGTGCTGAATATTAAATACTTTAATTTTTATGCTTCAAAGAGTACGTACATTAGTGTACGTCCAGCCGTGTCTTCGAGGTGCAGTATATCAGCAGGATCCAAAATAAGGACAGCTCGTTGTCCTGGACAATGCACATTAATGGTGTGTAACTAATGGGACTTTTTGTTACATGTTTGTTCATTCCATGACAAGGGTAGTTAAGTTGCCTTCTCCAAAATAATTTAAACACGTATCTGATTTGTTAAATAAAATTGTTGCCAATTCTTGAAAGCACTTATGTGATGCATCTTTTTCACGGAAGAAACATTAATCCATGATTACTAAATAAAGCAGAGCGTACCGCCACTACACCCAGATTATTGACAAAATCTGAAACTCAAAGATTGCCCATGAGACAAAAAGCATTGCATCACCACTGTCTGCAGGCAGTGACATGTGGAAACTACGAGGTCATTAATTTTTTAGGCGTTCCCTCCGCTGAAGCAGCAATCAGAACCAATGCAATATGTTTTCCTGAAAATGACCAAGGAAAAAGATTAGGATTGATACTGAAAATGACCTAGAAAAAAGATCCGTATAAAAAACATCTTTGTTTCTCAAGTGAGCCATATTACCCAAAGAAAAACGTTGCCGTTACCATGTCAATATATTTTACGCTTGGATGTGTGGACCGCCTAGCCCAATGATAAAACAAATCACTAATGTTATAGAAGGTTTAAAACCAAAACATACACTTTAAAACATGCCACAGAAAAACTTGGCATAGGCCTTGATCGCTGCATGCAGCTCATTTTGGCTGCTGCTGCTGCCAGCTGTACGGAGAACAGCATATCTACAGTGTATAGCAGTAAAAAGCGCAGCCAAAGATGTTTTAAAAAAAGCTCTACCGATCAGGTCTGTTTGAAAATAAGAACAATAGGAGTTTAATGGTTTCATACAAATACAACAAGCTTTGCTCTCATTCCATTTCCATGTAGAAGTTGACTTTGGCAAGTATCACTTCTTTAAGTACCACTTGAAAATTTTAATTCTCGTGGGAAACCTCAAAAACAAAATATTTATTCTGTGATGCATATTGATATATTTATGATGGATTTGTACATAGGTCCCAGATGAAGGTGCCTCCTGTCCCCTTTAGAAGAATGTTTGTGACCCATGTGGCACCATTATATTCTATCAGTTTGTGCCGAGCAATTCTCGTCTAAACGCTATGTGTTAAGAGAGGAACAAAAAAAGAATTGATGATATGCATGCTTTCTTTAAACAAACAATATTGTAAAGGGAAGGGTCTTGGAGCTTATTAAGCAGTCGTGAGCCCAGTTAATATCCTCTCAAAACCTATTTCATGGCTCATCCGTGAACTAGAGTTTTACTAATTGTAAGAATTGTTCCTTAATTTCAATTAACCACTTCTAGAAGTTCTGAGTCATCGGGTTTCTGTTTTTTCTTGACTCAAAGTTTGGTTCTTTAAGTATTTATTTCTGAGTATCAGCTCTTTCTGTATTCCTTCTCCGTTATATACAATTTGAAATAGGCATTTGCTTAACTAACAATTTGTTCTATGCTTATAGGTTTTTAATTCTTAATCCTTCTTTGAAATAATATTCCACTTCACCAATCTATACTCTTTCTTATGTTGATCATTGTATACATAGTTATATACTAAAAAACTCGACCTAAAATACTGTTGCTTTTTCAAAACATACCCTGGGTAAAGGGATAAAAAAGAAAGAATTAACATAGGTAAACAAAATAGAACTGAATTTATTAGCACAAATATCCTTTTGTCAACTGAGAGCAATTTCCCTTTCCTGTTTTTTTGTTATGTAATTTGCTAAATTACTATACTACATGGGAATTCCAAAGGTAGCAAAAAGGGTATGTTCCTAGCTTGCAACCTAACAAAGTGGAGTATTAAGTCTCATAGTAACGTGACTCTCTAGCTTGTCCCACGCAAAAAGATTTCCTTGTTTATAGATGTTGATTTTGGGTCAGAATGAAATCCTGATTTATAGAGAGAGAGTGACCCAATACTTACTCCATCATAAAGTTTTATTATAAGTAGATATTATGCTCAAATTATATTAAAAACATAATGACCAGAAGGAGTATGAGTTTATATATTTATTTCAGTTGCCTAAGGGTATCAATTTGTACACAGCGTCTTCGAAGCAGAAAAGAAATACAAAATCAAAAGGAACATGTTTGAACAAAACCATGTAGAACCTATGTACTCACTGAAATATACACTAGATTCTTACACTAAGAAAACTGCAAATAAAGTAATTGATGCGATCATAGAAAAGCTTTGTTTTCTCTCTTTCGGTGGGGGAGACGGGAGGTTTTTTTTTTTTTTTTGCCGACCGTCAGTCAGAGTGAAATCTAGTACCGGTACGAGCTCCTTGGGCAGCGAGCTAGCAGAGCAGTTTGAAAAATAGTAAATTCTCCCTGTACTGCAATGTGCAGGGTCAGTAAGATGAACAGTGCTGTTGACATCTCAAAAGACCCCCACAGAATCATATAGTCACCTCTGCCTGCCAGCACTACCGCTCCAGTTCTCTGATGAAATAGTAGTAGTCCGTACACGTGCTGATTCATTGTGTTCGCTCTGATGCTCCTTGTCGACGAGAGAGAGACGGAGAGCTATACGGCACGTTCGGCTGCACTTCTCCTAGCTGTTGCTGCAGCTGTTTCTACTTGCAACAGTATCTATTCAGCTGTTGCACAGTGGTCTGCAGCTGCAAATAAGTGCAGCGGAACAGGCCGGTAATCCATGGCGTCTCTCTCTCTACCCTCTTCTGGTAGGTCATGCTTTGTTCGGTGGCCCCGTCTGTGCTTTTATTCGTCTACTCGCCTGTCGCCTCCCGGCCCCTCCGCTCCGCACCATGGCCAGCGTTCCTGCATCTGCTTTCAAACTGACGTCATCACGCCGTAGCCCGGCCATAGTGGTCCCATTCTTCCCACAGCGTCAGCGGCGATCCAAACTCCGGTACTGGATCCTCTGCTCCAACTAGCTGTGGATAGAAAAAGCGGAGCCATGGATGCAGCAAATTCCTCTCCTATGTATATCTTATAATACGGGTATATTTGGGCGCCAAACTAATTAATTAGTAGCGGTTGAAAATTATTCAAAATAGTTGGTTTAGATCTAACCAGATATAGCAAATAAATTAGCTAATATATAAATATGTAATCTATTAGCGCTTATTAACTAGCCTATCATACACTTCGTTTCTCTCATGCTTCAATGTCTTGCTCCCTCTCTCCGCTATTGCCTCCCTCTTCCTCTACTCTCTATTCATAGAATCATGCCTAGCCACAACAAATGAGACGAGCACTCAGAGCTTGTTGCCCTATTGGAGATCACCTCACCATCAATCCCGACTTGTGTTCGCTACAGCTAATGGATCACCTCAGTGCCTTCATCTTGTCATCGGGTAGCCACAACAATGCACAGCCAATCATGGTGTTTCATGTATGTAGGTTTGGCTCATGTTAGCGCTAAGCATTAACTATAGCGAAAATAGCTTCTCCTACTACCATATTTCAGTACATTTACTTTGGTGATTGATTAACAAACAATACATTGAGGTACATTTCTTGTAGTGATTGATTGACAAACATAACTTGGACTAATAAACATTGTTAGATGCATATTCTTCTTAGGTACATAGGTCTGAGGGATGAAGAGAAGAAGAAAATCCATTAAGAAGAAGCTAGAAGAACAAGTCCAGACATATTTGTATTAATCGAACAATCCAAGGGTGGCCAGTTTAATTTATATGGACTAGATAGTCACACGTTGTCCAGATAGTGGAGGAAATTGAAGTTAAAGCTAAGGTCTTGGTCAGTTGTATTGATAGGTTGGCACATTATCAAAGCTGATTTTTATAAGCTTTGCTCCGATTTCTTTGATGAGTTAGTGGACCTCTCATGCCAGAATTCTTCACGTATCACTCTAGTGTCCAAAAGTAATTCGCTGAAAGGACTCAATGATTTTAGACCTATCTCCCTCTTGAACTGTAGCATCAAGCTTCTGACCAAAATTCTAGCTGTTTGACTGCAACAAGTCATTCTAAAATGCATCCATGAAAACCAATATGGCTTTATCAAGGGCATAAGCATTCAGGACTGTCTTGCATGGAGTTCTGAGTATATTCATCAGTGGCATCAATCCAAAAGAGATATTGTTATTTTTAAACTTGACTTTGTCAAAGCCTTTGATTCTGTCAATCATGAAATCCATTCTTCAGATGCCCTAGGATTTCTTGCTAAGTGGATCAGCTGTGTTGATTCTATTCTATCAACAGGCTCTTCTTCCATACTCCTAAATGGTGTTCCAAGAAAATCTTTCTAGTGCAAAAGAGGTGTGAGACAAGGGGATCCCCTCTCTCTCCCCTCTTATTTGTCATTGCTGCTAAACTCCTGCGAGTGATCATCAGTGAAGCATAGCAAAGGAATGTACTGCAACCACCACTCCCCCAACACACTACAAACTTTCCAGTGATTCAGTATGTAGATGATACTCTCATCTTAAAAGCTGATGCCAAGCAACTTTTATTTTCAAGGCATTCCTCGCAACTGTTATAAAGGGATACAGGGAAAATGTGTCGTTCCTCACACCCACACTACTGGTCCCTGGCAATGGCGCCAGAAAGCTTGTTGGTGTTCCTTAGCCTAACAGATATAAATCCACAAGCATACGGATACCGATGTAGCTTTCACCTGGGAGTATTCCAAGGTATCGATTTCTAGTTTGACAGGGACGAACGAGAGGAAAAAGAAGGTAAGAGGACAGAGAGGGTTTTCTACTTTAGTTTTACTAGCCAATCTATACTAACAATTCGTTAACCTTGCTTGCCAAACTACTTCGGGCACCGAAGGCTATAGAACCACTGGAGAGTCCAAAGTGCTGGGGTCTCAACTAAGAAGAAAGTAGGTTATATAGGCAAAGGCTATGAGTCAATGAACAATCCAAACGATTGGGTGAAATACATAGGGTACACTCCCATTGTCACCAAGAGGACCTACCACTAGAGATGCATGGTATTGCACACTAACCAAGGTAAACTTATAGATTAGACACCACTTCTACTTCTAGTGATTTACTACTTCCACTTGCTGCAGCAAGCTAAAGTCTCACATCAAATAGACTTAACTATAAGGTGTGACAAGGAACCACGGTTGGAAGCTAAGATTGAAAGTAAGACTTAAACTAAGTAAAAGCTGAAAGTAGAGAACAAGGAACTTTATTTGAACTTGAATTCCGTTCCTCTAAGGTACAAGCTAGAAGAAAGAAGCCAACACCAGGCTTCTCTCCCTCACTCTCACCTCGCTACTCTCCCTACTCTAAGTATAAGGTGGATAGGACTAAACCTATAATCGCCTTCTTCTCCTTACTTCATTGTGTCCTCCAAATGAGCCCCCTAGGTTCCTTTATATAGCCTCCCAAGGTCGGTGCTTGAGAAGGGGGGTACTTGTAGGTGAAGTAGGTAAGGCGGTTCGGCCGCCCAGTCCCCCTCCAAGCCGCCTAGCCACCCTCATGGCTGCTTGACCATTGGATGCACCAACTTTCGATCGTGCAATCGTGATTTGGCCTTTCCAAGTCGGTGCATGGTGTCCAAGGCGGCGGGTGCGAATTGGTCAGGGAAACTAGGCTGGTCGGCCTCTTCCTTATGCCGCTCAGGCCCTCAGATACACCGCCTTTGATATTTGATGGTGTGGACGCACTCCTAGTGCCGGTCAACGGTTGGTTGCAGTCGATAAATGTCGAAATATGGGCTAATTGATCCATATGTTGGCCTTCCGACCTTTGGCTCGACTTGGGCTTGTTCCCTTGGGTGTATATGTGACCTTGGTGACTCCCTTGGGTCATAGGAGTGAAGAGTAGTCCATTTGTATGGAGTGTGGGGCCAGCCAGCCAATCCTTAGGCCGGTCAGCCAGTGTTCTGGCCTCCCAGCCTTGCTAGCTTTTCCGCTAAACTTGCAACGGCCATAACTTTTGATTCCGGACACCAAATTAGGTGAACCAAAAGTCCATTTCGATCATCTTAATGAGCTCTTCAACATAGAACATTTGATTTGGATAACCCTTGCCTCATGTCCATGTGATTCTTTGTTTATTCCTTATAGTTTTGTCAAGATGGACCCTCGTTTTTGTGTCTTTCCTTGCTCATTCGCCATTGCTAGTATTTCAGCACCAAATGACCTATATTCCTTGCAAAACACATAGATGCACAAAACTTGTGGAACTTGTGAGTTCAAATAATAAATTCACAATGTTGCTGTGGCGGAACCACTTTAATTAACATGAATCTAATACTTAATCAAGTTTTAAGTATTAGTTTCAAGTTAATTTAAGTAGTTCCACCACAACTGGTATCAGAGCTGAGTTTTGGGGTCAGATTACTATATTTTCAAAACTATATTTTAGATCTATAAGCCCATTATTAATTATTCCTCTGAAGGTTTAGAAATTGAGTGATAAGAACTTTTTAAAAGGCCATTAGCACACTGATGTCAGTATGATAATTTTTGCATGCATCATAATACATTATACTTTAAAATAAATTATTATCAAAATTTTTAAAGTTTTAATAAATAATTGTTATTTTGATAAGATGCTGCACTCTTTCGTTCCCCAGAGGGACGCCAGAGGTGACTGGCAAACTGAATGCCCCGAAGAATGTCCTTTTGCTATGAATCTTCATAATCGTCTTATGAAATTAGGATATCGTTCTTGTATAATATATATTATTGGTACCTGTAAACCTTTATTTTGATATTCACTTTAGGGTGAAACTTCTTATGCCCCAACACCCTAATCTATTAGAGGATAATTTTATGGAAATAGAAGGTGCTGGAGCTACCGAAAAAGAAGCAATATCTGATGTAGCTTGTAGAGCTTTGACATGGCTCTGCACCCTACATTCAGATGAATTAGAAGGAACTGATGTAATGTTCTTTCCTCCTTTTGATCGCACTCAGTCTGAGTGGGATTGGAGGATCAAATGACTTAACTGTACTGCAAGAGGCGTTCGCAGACGTCAGATGAAAGAAGAGGTTCATTTTGCCACTTATCTAGCTTCTTTGTATGAACAACATCATGAGTCATACTTAGACGCTCGTGATAATATCTTAAGGTATTTGAACAGAATAGCCAACTTAGGCAGCAGCACCATCAGGATAATAATGAAATTATTTAGCTTGGTCTCCGTCGTCATCATAAGGATCAACGTGTTTTAGGAGAACTTAGAAATCAGCTTCACACTGCAAATACCACTATAGAAAACCAGGCTTATCTTATTACACATAATCATCAAACCATCGAATACCTTAATGATCAAATAATAGCCATGCAACTCCAAATAGATTAGCTTCAAGATAAAATGCCTGAAGAAGAAGATCCAATTGAATTAGTTCCCAAAGAATCAGGATCTACTCAAGGACCCTCTGGAGTCTATTCTGGATCAATAGGTCCACCTTCTAATCCTATTCATGATCCGTTTATCAATCCTGAAGAATCTGAAAGAGAATATTAAGTGGATCAGAGTAATATGTAAAATAAAACTATTGTGATTATAAAATATTTTGTAATTTTGCTTCAATCTTTGTAAATTAGGTGTGAGTTTGAAGGACTTTCTAATGTATATTAAGTGATCTTTTTATCAATATAAATAGAAATACAAATGGCTAGTGATCTTATTAACGGCAATTCAGGATCACATCTTCCACCTCCTCCTCCTTATCCTTGTACGACGGATATCCTGGGAAGACAGGATAAGTTGATTGAGCTTCTTACTCAGAATCAACTTCAACAATAGCAAGATGCACATCACCACTCTTCTCATAGGAATTCTGAAGCAACATATCTTGATTTCGAGGCTCTTCATCCTCCTATATTTCAAAGTGCTTCAGATCCAATGAGTGCGAAACATTGGATAAGGGCTATTGAAGGAATCTTTGATCTTCTACCAAATATTTCCGATTACCAAAAAGTGTTATTTGCGTCTCACAAACTTCAAGGACCTTTAGGATCCTGGTGGATCACACATCAAGCCTCATTGAAGGATGGTCAACGATTATCTTGGATTGAATTTAAAAAAGCTTTTGAAGAACAATATATTCCTGAGGGTTTAATGGTGATGAAATTACAAAAATTCCTTAATCTACAACAAGGTGATAAAATGGTGTTAGAATATTTGGAAGCTTTCAATGATTTAGCTCAATACGCTCCAATGCAAGCGGCTTCAGATGAATCCAAGCAAATGTATTTTTCTCGACGTTTATCTGCAAAGTTGAGAGCTAAAATGAATGTGGGTTATTCAAACTTTCATTAAATGGTGAACGACACTATGCAACTTGAAGAAAGACTGAAAATTCATAGTGAAGAAAGGAAGAGAAAGCAAGTAGCAGAAAGTTCTTTCTCACGTTCTAAAATGACTTATCAACAGCCATTTAAATACACTTCTACTACTCGCCCACCTTGGATGGTACGTCCAATGTCTCGAGTAAATCAAAATCCTCGAAGATGGATTTTAAGGCCTCAACAGCCTGGATATCGTCCTCCCACACCATCTACTCCAAACTTCTGAGCTCCAACTCCTTATACTTGTTTCAATTGTGGACAGGCAGGTCACTTTGCCAAAGACTGTCTACAACCAAAACAAAGTCTTGGTATTCATCCCCCTACACCTCTTACCGGAGGAAGTCAATCTTATCCACTCAAGAAGAAAGGACCTACCCCTAAGATGGGTAAAGTTCATTATGTGCAAATGGAGGAACTTTCTGAGGGTGAAGAAGCAATGACGGGTATGTTTTCAGTCAATGACCAATCTACTCTTGTTCTATTTGATTCGGGAGCTTCTCATACTTTTATCGGTGAAAAGTATGTTTTTAATAGAAACATTCCCCTCACAAAGATAAAAACTAGGTTATCTTATAACCGCTCCTGGAACTAAGATCTTAATCAATCATATAGTTTCAGACTTGCATCTGACTATTGGTAATAAATTATTCCTAGTTCAACCTTTAGTCTTACCTAGGGGAAAGATCCCACTTATTCTTGGAATGAATTGGATGAGTGATCATGAAGTCATCATGGATATAAATGCCTGTGCTATCTAGTTAACCTCGAAGGACGGTACTAAAATACAAGTATTCCTTCCTCAAGCCGTTAAAGGCATCCCTATGATAAATTCCCTTGAGATGACTGAATTAGAATCAATTCCAATAGTATGTGAATTTCCAGATATTTTTTCAGAAGAACTTCTAGGACTACCACTGATAGAGAAGTAGAATTCTCTATTGAATTAGTGCCTGTTACAGCGCCTATTTATCGGAAGCCATATAAAATTGCTCCGAGAGAAATGGCTGAAATGAAGAAACAAATTGAGGAATTATTGAGCAAAGGACTTATTCATCCCAGCTCTTCTCCTTGGGGCTGTCTAGTTACTTTTGTGGAAAAGAAGAAAGATAAATCATTGAGAATGTATGTTGATTATAGACCACTTAATGCAGTAACTATTAAGAATAAGTATCTTTTACCAAAGATTGATATACTATTTGATCGGTTACTGGGAGCAAAAGTCTTTTCTAAACTTAACTTTCGATCAGGGTATCATCAAATAAAGATCAAAAAGGAAGATATACCCAAAACTGCTTTTACTATGAGATATGGACTTTATGAATATTTGGTGATGTCTTTTGGACTGACTAATGCTCCAGCTTTCTTTATGTATTTGATGAAATCAATATTCATGCCTGAATTAGACAAATTTGTAGTAGTTTTCATCAATGATATTTTGGTTTATTCAAAGACAATGGCAGAACATGAAGAACACCTGCGTATAGTATTATCTCGATTACGAGAACATAAACTGTACGCTAAATTCAGTAAATGTGTATTTTGGTTGGAAAAGATATCTTTTCTGGGTCATATTATTTCTGCTAATGGAATAGAAGTAGATCCAGAAAAAATACAAGAAGTTTTAGAATGGGAAGTACCAAAAACAGTTACAGAAGTCAGAAGTTTTCTAGGTTTAGCTAGGTATTATCGACGGTTTATTCAAGATTTCTATAGAATTTCTAAACCCATGACCAAACTACTTCAAAGGAATGTCAAATTCGTTTGAAATTCTAAATATGATCAAGCATTTCAAACTTTGAAGAAGTTACTCACCACTGCACCAATTCTAGTTCAGTCATATATAACAAAACCTTTTGATATATATTATGATGCCTCAGGCATTGGAATAGGTTGTGTTGTCATGCAAAAAAATGAAAGAAATAGCATATGCTTCTCGTCAGTTAAAGAAACATGACGAACACTATCCTACTCATGATTTGGAATTAGCGGCAGTGGTACATGCCTTAAAAATTTGGGGCCACTACTTGCTGGGTAATATTTGCCATATTTATTCTGACCACAAAAATTTAAAATATATTTTCACTCAAAGTGAGTTGAACATGAGACAAAGAAAGTGGTTAGAGTTGATCAAAGATTTTGATCTAGAAATTCATTATCATCCTGGAAAATCAAATGTAGTGGCAGATGTATTGAGCAGGAAATCCCATTGTAACTGTACTACCTTACATCCTTACGAAGAATCACTTTGTGATGAAATAGAGAAGTTAAATTTACAGATAGTGCAGCAAGAAATTATCATGGCCTTACAATTAGATATGTGTATACGAGAAAAAATTATTCAAACTCAAGGAGTTGATAAAGGAATAAAACATCTTAAAAGAAGATTATCTGAAGGTGAAAAGTTACCTTTCCATTTAGATGAAAATAATGTGTTATGGTTCAGAAATCTGATTAGTAGTACCTAAAAATCATGAACTTCGAAGAAAAATTATGGAATAAGCACGTACCTCCCGATTTACCATACATCCGGGGAGTACCAAGATGTACCAGGATCTTAAACAATGATTCTAGTGGACAAGAATGAAAAAAAAATCGAAAAGTTTGTATCTGAATGTGATATATGCCAAAGAATAAAAGCAGATCATCTAAGACCAGCAGGAGTATTGCAATCTCTTCCTATTCCCAGTTGGAAATGGCAAGATATTCATATGGATTTTATTGTAGGATTACCAAAGACTCCTAAAGGAAATGATTCGATCTGGGTGATTATTGACAGGTTTACAAAAACTGCCCACTTTATTCCGCTCCAGAACATTGGATCCAACCATCAGCATTCGCAAGAAAGAGGAAGAACTCGGCTCAAAGAATCGCTTCGGTCTAAAATCGATAAAAACTACTTATCCTATACAAAAATATGCTGAGCTATATCTGCAAAAAATCATTGTATTACATGGAGTACCTAAAATTATTGTTTCTGATCGTGCACCTCAGTTTATTGCTCACTTTTGGAAACAATTGCATACTACTCTTGGTACCAAACTCATTCATAGTTCAGCATATCATGCTCAAACAAGTGGACATGTTGAAATTATCAATCAAGTATTAGAAGATATGCTTCGGACTTGCACTTTGACATACAACAGTAGTTGGGAATCTTGTTTTCCCTTAGCAGAATTTACTTATAATAATAGTTATCAGAAGAGTCTAGAAATTGCACCTTTTGAAGCCCTACATGGTCGACGTTGTCGAACTTCCTTAAATTGGTCAGAATCCGGAGAACCGGTAATATTTGGTCCTGAATTAGTAACTGCTACTGAAGAACAAGTACGCTTTACCCAAGCTAAGCTAAAAACTGCACAAGTTCGACAACAAAGTTATGCCAATAAAAGAAGAAGGCCATTGTTCTTTCAAGTAGGGGATTCAGTTTATCTTAAAGTATCACCTATGAAAGGAATTCATCGTTTTGGTGTTACCGGCAAATTGGCCACACGATATATTGGACCCTTTCCAATTATTGAACAATGTGGTCCAGTGGTTTATCGATTGGTATTACCTCCTCAATTATCAACAGTACATGATGTTTTTCATGTATCTCAACTCAAAAGATGTTTACGAATACCAACAGAAGAAGTGGATCATACAGAACTTCAATTAAAACCCGATTTGGTTTATAAAGAATATCCAAGTAAACTTTTGGATTTTAGAGAAAGAGTAACTCGACGTCGAACTATCAAATTTTATAAGATTCAATGGAGGAACCATACAGCAGATGAAGCAACATGGGAATCAGAATATTTCTTACAATCTAAATATCCTGACTTTTGGAAAAAGATCCAAAGGAATACCATTAGTAAGTCCTTCAAAACTCCTTAAGACTTAGAATTATTCTAACCCTCTTAAATCTCAGGACGAGATTTCTTTAAGGGGGAAGGGTTGTGATACCCCCTATTTTTAAACCTAGATTAATCATTTTAAGCATGTCATCATATGCATATCTTAATTTAAACAATGGAAAGGAAAATGCATCATTTAAATGTTTTAAACTTTTAACAAAAATAAGAATGGATTTTAGCCCTTATTTAATTCAAGGGTAGATTTTAATTTCAAATCCTTTCAAAAATTATAATTGTCCAAGGGCAAAAGTGTAAACTATTAGTATAATTTATACCCTTTCACTCTTGCAATTAGACATTTGAATAAATCTTTATTCAAAAGGGTTAAAAGTGTAATAATGTATATAATTAAATAAAAAAAGAGAATGGGATAAGGAAAACAAGGGGACAGCCGGTGGCCCAAAGCCACGTTGGCCCACCCCTGTGTATCTCGTCCCATAGAGCCTCCTCGTCGTCTTCCACCTCGGGCAAGGGGGAGGGGGATCAGCTCCCACCGCCGACGCCATGCTCATCCCTGCCTATCCTCATCCCCTTGCCAAGCTCATCTGTCCCCGACCTTCGAGTATAAATACCCCCCACCGGCACTGCTCCGGCCAACCTCATCCACGCCACATCCCTATTCCTAACCTTAATACACTAAATCAACCACCACCTCCGCCGACGAGCTTTTCTACAATCCACCGCCCAATTCACTTCCTTTCTTCAATTAAAGGTAGGAATCTTCCTTTCTCATTCTTCTCTATCTCTTAGGCTTATCTCTGTAAAGAATTAGGTTAGTTTAAGCTTGAATTCGAGCTTTTACCGCTCATGGTGCCGGCGGCCTGTTTTCTTATCGCCGCCACAGTTTCACCTCTGTAGGCCTCCCTTGAACCTCTTCATGGGTGCATCAGGTGTTGAATGCCCATGCGCAACTTGTAGGGTATTTTTCAACTCCGGTGTGACCTCACCCTATCAAGAACGGCACTCGCCGTCTTGTGCTCTGTGCACGCGTGACCCGACCGCCATGAATAGAAATGGAAGAAGTAGAGTAGAAGAAAGAGAGAAGAGAAGAGAGGAAGAGCTATGCCATGCCCCATCGCTCACCTCGGTCACCACCGACGTCGCTCGGAGTGCACCAGAGCGCGGTGAGGCTACCGGCATCGCCGGCGGGCATGCCAGTGTGCGCGACGCGAGTGCATCTTGCACACCCAGCGCCTGATGCTGTCAGCTCCACTGGCTGGGCCGAGCCGCCTGGGCCGAATGCACAGAGAGTTAGAAAAGACTTCGGGCTGATTTCTAAACAGAGAAAAATAGAAAATTTATGTTGGGCCGACCTGATTTCAATTGGCCAGGCCAAGTTCCAAAGCATGGAACTAGAATTTTTAAAACATAAATAATTAGGCTTTTGGGCTACATTCTTTAAATTCTATTTTTCCTTATTTTCTGAATTTAATTGAATTAAATTTATGTTAATTTTTAACCAATTTTAAAATTTCGAAATTTTTAACTAATTATTTATTTATCCTTAATAATCCATTTTTTGACGTTTAATTCTAAAATTTTATTTAATTATAATAATTCTTTTTTAAAAAATAAAAATACTAAGAATTTCTTTAAAAATTTTAGAAATTTTTTTAAAAATCCTAAAAATTTTATTTTAACTTTAGAAAATCATAAAAATATTCCAAAATCCTATTTTGATTTTAGAAAATTATTTCATGAACTTTTATAATATTCTCTTCATCCTAATTCTTGCATATCATGCATCTAGGTGCGTTAACTCCTACAAACCCTATGGGAGAAACTTCTGAAAGTGCTATTTCTGAGGTCTCTGAAGCAGAAACTCAAGAACTACCTACAATTCCCGAAGAAGAATCTTTTGAAGCCTCTTTTGATTCTAGCACTATAAATACAGGCAAGCCCCGGTGCATTTACCCTTTTTATTTCAAATTTTAATTAATGAGTTATGAATGTGCATTAGAGTTAAGAATTGATTGAAACCCTAGTGCATATTGAATTCATGATCAAAGCATGATGAATCCAATATGTATTAGATTAGATGCTTAGTTAAGCTTAATAATAGGTCAAGTTTACTTTGAGAAGAATTCAAGATAGAACTTGTTACTTTGAGAGGAATCCAAGAAAGCTTCCTGAGATAATTAATTGGAGACATCGGACGGGATCAGTTATGTTTTTGAGAAATGATGTTTATGAAAGGTCTAATGAATGAACATGATTGAGATCCTGATCCTATCTATGTCACATAAGGCCGTACGATGTTGAGCCCTGTTTCGGTTTTCGAACGTGCCTCTTTCACTTATCGTCCTCGTCAAGGGCTCCGATAAGCCTCTCATCCTTTGTACCTAGGGTTGAACTGTGGTGAGACCAACTGGATGGTGGGAGACAGGCGAGTGTCGGAATACACTCGGGTTCGGTGAGGGCAGTTCAGACTAGGTGGCAACGAGGATGTTGGGTTGTCATGTGTGGGGTCATCGTACACACATATGACTGGTGTTTGAGTACTATTCCCGGGAGTATAAAATCGATTCGAATCGCTGGGCTTACCAGGTGTAAGAGCTGAAAGACGATCAACATCGTAGTTAAGAAGAGTAATGATTTTGTTAATTAATAATCTTGTGAATTGCTTGCTGTGTTTGTATTAGAATAGGTATAATCTAGTATAATTAGGAATAATTAAAAGAAGTTAACACCCTAAAAGCTAAGGACTCAATTATAGGCCTGCTGCGTGTGAGTTGACCCCCTTTAAACTCTTCTAAGAGGACCTTTAATTCAGATAAGTCTTGCTGAGTATATTTTGCTCAAGTCTCTTCTATCATCCAGGTACTGTATTTATATTCCTTGAGTATGACCCATCCACTTTTCCTCCACAGAACTTTTGAAGTGTAGAAACCACATCTTTGGGCAAGATGTAAAGTTTCATAATAAACTCTGTGCATGTTTTTAAAGTTTAACTTTTGTAATACAACTTGAAAACTGTTTTGTAATAACTTTAATTGTTTTGTAATATATTTCCTTTTTAAATTATGAAATGCTGTAATCTGTGGACTCCTGAGAGTCACCCCTCAAGCTTGATTCAATTGGGAAGGCTTATTAAGATTTCAAATCTTAATAAACTACTTAAATTAACTTGAAACTAATACTTAAAGCTTGATTAAGTATTAGATTCATGTTAATTAAAGTGGTTCCGCCACAGCTACCATCTCGAATTCCATTTGTATTTGCAATAGTTGGTGGTCACAATTGTTTATAATGACCACCAACAGGCACCACAATCTTCAAGTATGATGAATATGAGGATGGTGTGGGTGATGCTAGAACCTCTGCACCGGCTGAAGCTCTAGCCCCCTCTACTTCGAGCTTTGATGATGAAGGCGTGGACCTTTGCCTATGGCATACACGTTACTCCCCCAAGCTCAAGCTCAAGTAGATGGTAAGATGTAGGGGAGGTGACCTCCGAGTGACAACCTTATTGATAGGTCCAGTGGGATCACCCTTCGCACAATGTGATTGGCGATCTTCACCAATATGCCACACGGTCTTCAAGTAAATCTCTAGCCTTTTCCTCACACTCTACATTTGTTGCGTCTTTCGAACCCTGGGGTATGTCTCATGCATTATATGATCCTAGCTGGGTGAAACATTGCATGAGGAGTTGGAGAACTTTGAGAGAAATCAAGTGTAGGTCTTAGTTGGACCACCACCAAATTGCCACCCTATAGGAACCAAGTGAGTTTTCTAGAACAAATAGGCTGAGGATGGGATGGTTGTGAGGAACAAAGTGAGATTAATTTGCCTAGGGTTTTTGTCAAAAGGAGGGAACAGACTATGAGGAGACCTTTGCTCTAGTAGCTCATTTAGAAGCAATTAGAATCACTCTTACATTTGCGGCCTCCAAAGGCTTCAACATTTCCAAATGGATGTCAAGTTAGCTTTCCTAAATGAGTACATAGAAGAGGAAGCCTTTGTCAAACAACCTCCTAGCTTTGAAGTGCTATGTTTCCAAACTGGGTCTAGAAGTTGCAAAAGGCTCTTTATGGTTTGAAGCTGCCCGATGAGCTTAGTATGCTAGGTTGAAAGCCTTTGTACTTAAGACTAGGCTTGAGATGGGGTCCGTAGACAAAACATTGTTTCTTCATAGGCATGGCGATGACACCTTGCTAGTCTAGATATATGTTAATGAAATAATCTTTGGTGGTTCATCTCACACTTTGGTTTCTAGATTTACTGAACACATGAGCAGGGAATTTGAGATGAGTCTCATGGGTGAGGTCTTGTTCTTCCTGGGGCTACATACTAAGCAGAGACTCGAGGGTACCTTCATCCATCAAGACAAATACATGAACAACATCCTGAAGAAATCTGACATGTGGTACTCAAAGCCCATGTAAACTCCGACGGGTACAACAACTGCACTTGATGTGAATGAAGAGGGAGAAGTGGTGGACTAGTAGGAGTATCAAGGGATGATTGGCTTCCTTATGTACCTAACGGTGACATGACCTAACATCCAATTCATGGTTTGCCTTTGCATGATGTTTCAGACATCGCCAATATATTCTCACTATCAAGTAGTGAAGCGCATCCTCAAACACTTAAAGTTCTCTTTTCAGATGGGTCTTCGGTACTCTCCATCTTTGACACTCTCTTTGCAAGGGTTTTCAGATGTTGACTTTGTGGGTTGCCCGTTTGATTGCAACTTGACTTCCCACACTTGCTAGTTCCTTGGTTCTTCCTTGCTTTCTTGGTCCTCACGAAAGCAACCTAGTGTAGCCCAATCCACCACAGAAATTGAGTATGTTGCTACTGCTAGTTGTTGCTCCTAGTTGCTCTGGATGAAAGCCACTCTGAGAGACTTTAGCTTGACCTATAGGAGGAGCCCTCTCTTGTGTGATTCCACCTCAGCCATAAGTGTTTCCAAAAACCCAATCTTGAACCCCAAAACCAAACACATACACGTGAAGTTATATTTTCTGAGAGATCACTTCGAGAAGGGAGGCATTGACCTGATGCATGTAGACACTCATAGCCAGTTAGTCAACATCTTCGCGAAGCCACTAGATCCCATTGTGTTTGCTCATTTGTGTGGGGAGCTTCAAGTTTGTTTCCCATTTTGAATGGGGAATTTCATTTAGTTGTAGGTTTTTCTTTGGTTCTTTTGCATTTCTTATCATACCCATGTTGCATTGCATTTGCATTTTGTTCATATGCATTTTCACACTTGCACATGAACTGCACATGTAAAATACTAGTATATGCTTGTGCTTTTGTATATATGCTATGATGAGATGCTTGACTTGACCATGAGTAGCTAGCTCTACTAAATATCATATGTACATGTTTACTTTAGATTAGCAGTTTTTTAATATCCAACATGGTCACCCCTGATGTTTGCTACTAGCATAATATGGTGGTTGTATGCCTTGGCTGCTTTTGCTCATGCTAGGAAGCTTTCCCATATTTTGTGCCACATGGTATGATCTTGTGTTGTTAGTCTTTAAGCAATTCCTTTCTATCTTATGCTATCATGATGAAAATTTTCTTAAAATATGCTCTAACTAATTTAAAATGAAAAGATCAAGAGAGTTTGCCTTTGTTGCACTGACCTTGCACCGAGACTGCTTGCATCTCTTGCAAGAACTTGGGTATTGCTATGCATGACTGAAACCGTTGTCTTAAGGTTCTGATGCTCTTGGGTATAGGCTTGGCACGGTTGCTAAGTATAGCTTGAAAAGGGTCACAATCTCTTGCATAACGCTTGCTTTGATGTGCTGAATTAAAATTGATGTAATCTAAAAATGATATTTACAAATCATGTAAAGCAATACTTAGATGCATATTGACAACAACAACACACTTAGACTGAGAATGGTTCACCTTGTATGATCTTGAGACTGATCTATTATCACTAGCTACTACATTTTGGGTGATGCTTTTGTCTTTATGCCAAATGACACTTGTTAGCTCTGTTTCTGTCTAATAATATTCCTTAGAGTCATTTTGCAAGTGATCTAGTATGAGTACCTTCATATGCTCATATTCTGTAGAACTTGTACATGCTCTATTTATCTAGGAAGCTTTATCACTAGCACTCCTTTTGCATTGCATGCATATTTTTAGGGGAGATTTGTCTCAGGGGGAGCGACCCTTGGTGGACCTTGATGTGTCCATTGTCAACAAGGGGAATGTTTCGGGAAGAATTGTGGAACAAAGGGGGTGTTTGTCAAGAAGAAATTTTTTTGAGAGCGCATTCATTTGGGTAGAGTGCAATCGTGAGTAGGTGTGCATCTCAGGGGGAGTTTTGAGCTTTTGCATGCTCTTTCACCACTTGTGTTGAACATTTGCCTCTTTTTGGAGGAACCAATGTTTTGCCTTTGCATGACTGCTTTGAGCTTCTCGCCTATTCATGACAAGTCAATATGACCTTTTCTGCAATATCCTTTATTTATTATTTGACACTTGAGTGAAAATCTTAAAACTCACATTTAGGAGTTATATTGGTCTATATTGTTCAATTTTAACTGCATGTTGACACTTCAGAAGCAAAGTAATAATCCCATAATTAAGACTGAAAATAGGTAAATTTCTAGAATTAAAGTCATAGAATAAGGCCATTAGATCGCCTTCTACAATTTCCCAAAAAAAATGATAAAATTCAACTAGGAAACCATTAGGCCCGGTGCCTTTTTGTGCTCCATCTAAAAGATTTCATGTTTTAATTCCTCCTCCATAAAAGGAGATGTGAGGATAACATTCTCTAGATTAGAGACCTATGGAATATCATCTACTAGATGTTCCACCATCGAAAAATTATTCTCCTTTAAGGGGCAAACAAATTTTCCTAATAGGATGCGATTTAGTCATTTAATTGTATATCAACTTTTATGATCTTGTTGTTTCCTTACAGCTGAAAAACATGAGTTTTTCTATGCTTACTGCTAGAAATTAGCTGAAAAATATTTACTATTATTGTCACCTTCTAATAGATTTTTGGTCTTTGAACCCTAGAACTAGCGTATTGTTGCTTCCTTACATGCTATTTGTTCCTTCAAAACTTTGGTTTTAGAATAGAGAGAATTTCACTAGCTGGTCCTTAGACTTGCCCCGAGATTTCATCAAGGTCCGGGTACTCTAACAATGCACATTCAAGTCCTTCAATTTTTCTCGTGGTTTCATATTGGTCCTTGAACTGGTCCCGAGATTTGATCTAGGTCCTGATACTCTGAAAATGGTGTCCTTAAACTTGTTCTGATATTTCATCTAGATCCCTAAACTTGCTAATCTATTTCATATAGGTCTAAATCTTGGTGAGTCAGGGTGATTGTGTGTGACTGGCAAGTTTGGCCTACTCCACGCCACCGCAGCCCTCCCTTGTTCCCTCGTTGTACCCTATTGCTACCCACCCTCCCTAGCTGCACCCACCCACTAACCACCTACTCCACGTTGCCGCAGCTGCCCTTGTGATGTTGCTACCCTAATCATTGTCCCTGCACTCGTCGCGTCCCACGCCCATCTTGCCACCACTGTCACGGTGGGGGTAGGTCTGAGCATGACAAGGAGGTGGCAGTAGCCATCATGACATGTGCAAGGTGAGTGATAGGCAGCAAGTAAATGGGTATGTTGATAGGTCGTGATGAGCATGCGAGGGGCACCACGGTGAGGAATGGCAGTGATAAGGGGATGCAGGGGGCAAAGAGTGGCGTGCGGAGGAGGAAGAGAGAGTTTAGCATCAATAATGAATATTTGGACATATATCAAAAAGATTAGCAAATTTATGGATCCAGATGAAACCTCAGAAAAATTTTAAGGACTTGGTGTCCATTTGGATGCTATGGCCCTTAAACTGAACCAGATTGCATGGAAATTGTCAGTGGTATATGGCCCTTGTACTAAACTGGATCGGTCTACCTTCATGGAGTGGTTTAAAAATATTGACATCCAAGATGTTGATGACTGGATTATTCTAGGGGATTTCAACTTCTACCACTCACTGGCTAACTGGAACAAGCCTAGAGGATGTATTCAGGATACTTTGATATTTAAACGATGCAATCGGCCACCTAGGTTTACGAGAACTGCCTCTAAAAGGTTGAGCTTTCACTTGGAGTAACATGCAGAAAGAGAAGTGGTCACGAAACACTCCAATGGCGTGACCACCCCCCTTAAAGAGTTCTGCCCTATCAGCATGAATGCAGGGTTCGCAACAGTCCGCAAATCCCAATAGCGCTCCGCCAGTACTGGGGATGGCTATGGCCAAAAAGTTGCTTCCCAAAGCACCGAATATGCATATGAGTTCTATCTAGGTCAGAATGTTAGCGATGTCACCTGGTATTACACTAACATCCTTAATATGGGCATATCAATACTCTCATTTTTCAAATACTTCGAAAAGGGTTTTCAAAAGTAGGTTTGCAAATCAAAACTGGATGATATGTCTGTTATTTGTGTATGATCGGCTCTGATACCAGCTGTGGCAGAACCGCCGATTTAATCCGGGCTAAACACACCTGCCACCTCTGGCTCACAGTGTGTTTAGACCAAACTAAACCCGGTCGTCCGTCGAGACTCACTTGACCCCCGATATTACCATTTCCCAGAGGAACCGACATCATACACATCTAACCCACGATGGAGCCACAACAGATACATCATCACAGGCAGTTGAATAGCATAATAATATACTTGGTTACAAACCGGTTTCGAATAAAGTACAAGTCCAACATAGTGTTATAAAGTAGCAAGTTCCAAAGTTTCTCGTAGCGGAATGTTAAGTTCAAAGGTCACCATGATATCACAAAAGATTTGCATTAGAAGTAACAACATTGAGCCCACCGATGTTGCCCTTGTGCCACTCATGCCGTTTCATCCTAACTGGGGACATGCACCACCTCCAACACAAGTGCAAACCATGAACTCCATACCTGCGCTCAAAATATGAGGGCAAACCCAGAGTACTAATTACTCAGTAGGTCTTAATGGATTTGGCTTACGGCTGACGCGAAGCGGCTTACTGACAAGTGGATCCTTAGCCTTTGGTTTTAAACGGTATCATGTGTAACATAAGTAACAAGCTTTCATCATTTGTATAACCACCAACATAATAGTAAATTGCAATAAGGTAAACAGTTCAATTCAAACATGTGGTATTCCAAAAATCATGAGTATTAAATCCAGAGTGTTTAAGTAGTTACTACGTTGCCCGACAGTGATATTGGCATTCCCACACCTGGTAGGCATCAGCGATTCGAATCGATTTTTAATTCCCGGGAATAACTATCATGCCAGGGGTATATGCTTACTAGCCATCGCGTTCCCACATATAGTCCCAATCTTAACCTGCCTCGTCCCAAGTTCGATTCACTCCCGCCTAGCCCCCGGGTTGTGCCCCCATGACGAGCCTGCCGACATCTCGGTTTCCCCACCATGAGTACCAGGCTCCCCCGGGCCACCTTCCTCTCAACCAGCGGGTAGGAACGTGTCTCTGTGCTTCGGACGAGCCCAGGAAGGACTTTACCGGTCCCATTCCCCGGTTAAGCACTCTAGCAATGTTATGCCGATCAGCAGACGAACAGCGGACGGGCCTTATGCGACTCAGGCGGAGTCCAAAGTGCAACATTATGAAAAGTAAGTACTGAAATAAATCTCCACCCGGTCTCCATTTAATTCATGAGCAACAGTAATAATTGACGTAAAAGTAAGCTTTTGTAACTTTGAAAGCACCTACGCGACGAGTCCACACACTTGTGTCTACTCGTACCTAGCAATTTCTATGCATACTCGCCCTATGAACTCTATGTGTAGGTGCTAGGGCCAGCGCGGCCAGGGAGTCTAATGCAACTGGTTTCAAGCAACTCCTAATGCATATGTGTAATCATCAAGTATAATTTGTTTGCTGGGTTAAGTATGGTCCTGCCTACCTTCCTTGTTAGGGTCAGTAGCTTCTTCCGGAGCGTATTCGGGCCCCTGCTGCTGGTCCTCCGGCTCCTGGTGCAGTTCCTCCTCTGGCTCCTCTACGATTGGTTGGTTCGGCGGTTGTCCTTCGCTCGCGGGATCTATATGCATGACATAGTGCAATTGGAGCATGTATTAGTGCAATGCTTGCTTCATGATGCGAGTGCAATGCAAGAAATCATGATTGATGGAATAAAATTATGCATTTTTGTGATGAAACTTGTTTAGCTTTAAGAAATCGTACAAGCCATCACCTATGATAACTTAGCTTGTCACACATAACGACGTGGGGGTGTGTGACTGAGTAGCATCGATTTATGCGAAATGGCCGAGCTCACTTAAACAACTCTTTTCCACCTAGCTAGCTTAACATTTCTACTACGCATTTCTAAAACAGTAGTGAAGACCTACATTGCATTCCAACTTAGTGGCTAAGGTTTACATACTCCTAAGTTTCCGAATATGATCCATGGTGGCATTTATTAATATACTAGTCTCATATTTCCTATTATTTTCTTAAATAAGCATTATGTTTACCATTTTCAAAATAGGGTCAAACCTTACATGCATGGCCTCACGTTTTCAGCGGTGAGCTACTTACATCATCTAGAACCCAAATAAAAACCACAAAGCCCCCTCTAGCTTATTTTTATATAAACCCCTTTTCTTTTGCTAAATATATGCTTAATTACTAGGCAAGGGTAAAACAGTAAATAAACAGTAAGCATTTAGGCTATCAAATTTTATACTAAGCTTAGGTATGCTAGCAAAGCTGCTGCCCAAATTTCAGAATTTTTGACCCTCATTTAAACCACATTTCCTTTTTATCAAGTTAATCATGCATAGACTTATTATTTTCAAAACACTAACCATACTTGACATGCACAGTACCCCATTTCAACAGTGAGCTATCTATACCACAGGGATCACAAATAAAATGTGTAAAACCATTTAGAGCATAATCTTTATATGGTTATCATTTCCTCTTTTATTTTTATGCTAAAACCACATGCAGGGGCAAAACAGTAACTAAAGTGAACACTTGAGCTACCAAAAATCACAGTGAGCCTATATACCCTAACAACACTGCTGTCCAAGTTTGGCAATTTTTGGAGACCATTTAGTCCACATTTCATAATTATATTGATTTATCAAGCATGCACAATAACAGGGGCAACACTGTCTTTTCCTACTCAACCATCATAACCAACAGATAGATCTGATAACAAAGGTCAAAATGCAACTTGGTTTGCTATTTTTGGATTTTCGTTTAATTTTCTACGATTTTTCAAAGTTTCAGCAGTTTTAAATGCATTCTAAATCGAAAATCTACAGATCCAGGACCTATACATAATTATCCGTAGTCTCTGAGGGCTAACATGCAAGATATTCAAGACTCAATGTACAGTGCTCTGTATGGAAACGTAAAACCGCTAAAATAGGAGGGCGATAGTGCAAAAGTCTGTCTTCCTCCTCCCGTCGTCTTCCTCCTCGCGACAGGAGGAGGGGCTCCGGAGGCTCGCCGACGGGGGTCAGGGAGAGAGAGCGGAGCGCGGCGAATCTCACCCTGTGCTTGGGTTCGCCGGGGAGTGAGCGAAGATGGCCAGCGACGGAGCTCAGGAAGGTGGATCCTTCGGCGACGAAATGCGGGGCGACGGGGTGGAACCGGCGGCCTAGAGCTAGGTATTCCGGTGGAGGGGAGGATGGCGTAGCTTGGCGTGTTGGTGGATGGGGCAGGGAGTGGCCAAAGCGGCGGGCACGCTCGAGCTCGAGCTCGCTCTAATGGCGACGGGGAGAAAAAAATGATGAACAACGCTAGCGGACGAAGGAAGGAAAGAGCGCTAAGAGGGAAGCGCGCTCCACTTAGAGCCGCTGCTGGGGAGGGAGAGAGAGGCTCGATCCGTGGCCGAGGCGCGCCGGCCGTACGCCGACGGCCACGCGGCGGCCAGAGCCTGAGAGGAGCAGGGGTTTCTGACGGGTGGGTCCCACCCGTCAGTGACTCAGAGGAAGCATAGTTAAAAATGTGTTTTCTCCCTTTCTAAAAAATTCATTTTTGGCCTATTTAGAAGCCGATTTTGGAGA
This sequence comes from Paspalum vaginatum, assembly GCA_030272315.1. NCBI lineage: Eukaryota > Viridiplantae > Streptophyta > Magnoliopsida > Poales > Poaceae > Paspalum > Paspalum vaginatum. The sequence continues at coordinate 30,067,708 of CM059020.1, read as the reverse complement.
TATGCCCATTGGATGAAATGTTCAGAACTTTGAGTTATACAACTTTGTAAAAAGCACCAAGTTCAAATTATATGGCCTAAATATGATTTAAATTCGAATTTACCTAGCAGCCCTAAGTTTGGACAGAGAACTGTTTTCCTTAGAAAATTCAAATGTCCTATTTCCAGCCATTTTCTCCCAAAAGCCTTTTTGACAATGTTGTTCACAATTTCATGGCCTACAACTTTATCAATTGAACCTTTGCATGAAAAGGATTGTAGGTTATAGAAAAATGAAGAATTCTAAACATTTTAGGTTTGGAGTGTGTTTGTTGGGTGACACCAAAGGACCCTTTACCCTAAGTTAAGTCCATTTTCCATTCAAGCTCCAATTGACAAAGTTGTTCACCTCATCAAGATCTACAGGTTTGGTATAAAAAGTTTCACCTAAAACTCCATAGGATTCAAGTTATGCTCACATTTATAGCGTCCTTCATGTAAAACTGAGTGCGTCACTTAGCTATTTTCATCATGCTTGTTCATATGCATCAAATGCACACTACTTGAGATGAGATGATGCTTATGAGAAGTAAGTATACAAAGGATGCACATGATAATGCTCTGGAGATGCCCAGGGCATCACAACCCACCCCCCTTAAAGAAATCTCGTCCCGAGATTTATTTTTTTATGTGATGTGGGTGGTTAAGTTGATTGTAGATAGTGTTGCGTGCATGTATTGAGTTTAGATCCTGAAATTAAACTATTGTAGCATACCGAGTTGAAGTGGACGATAGAAAACCAGGATACTCAGTGCGTAGGTATTCCTCTTGTTCCCAAGTGGCTTCTTCTTCGGAGTGATTACTCCATTGAACTTTGTAAAAGTTGATTGTTTTTCGGCGGGTTGATCTCTGCTTTTGGTCAAGGATTTTTAAGGGATGTTCTTCGTATGTGAGATCTGGTTCAATCTGTATTTGAGAGGTATCTACCACATTCTCCGGCACTCTTAAGCACTTCTTTAGGTGTGAGACGTGAAACACGTCGTGAACCGCAGCTAGATGTGGTGGTAGCTCTAACCTGTAAGCGACGGCTCCGCATTTTTCAATGATTTTGAATGGACCGACGTACCTTGGTGCTAACTTCCCTTTCACCCCAAACCGTTGTACCCCTTTCATTGGAGATACTTTAAGATACACATGATCCCCCTCATCAAAGACCAGTGGCCTCCTCCTCCTATCCGAGTAACTTTTCTGTCGAGATTGAGCTCTTTTGAGATGGTGGGGTATGAGTTTCACTTGTTCTTCAGCTTTGGTCACTAAATCAGGGCCAAACATGACACGCTCTCTAGGTTCGGACCAGTTTAATGGTGTTCTGCACCTTCTACCATAGAGAGCTTCGAAAGGAGCCATTTCCAAGCTTTTCTGGTAGCTATTGTTATAAGCAAACTCTGCCAAGGAAAGACACTCGTCCCACTTGGAAGAGTAAGTTAGCACACAAGCCCTCAACATGTCTTCTAGTATCTGATTTACTCTTTCTACCTGACCGCTTGTTTGGGGGTGATATGCTGAACTTCAAATCACAGAGGTTCCGAGAGCAGATTGCAAATGTTCCCAAAAGCGGGACACAAATAGCGAGCCTCGGTCGGAAGTGATGGTCTTGGGCACCCCATGTAGGGAGATAACTCGTGCGATATATAGCTCCGCATAGGTGGCTGCAGTGTAATGGGTCTTAACGGGTAAGAAGTGTGCCGATTTGGTGAACTGATCGACAATCACCCATATAGAATCATATCCCTTTTGGGTACGAGGCAAACCCACAACAAAATCCATGTGTATATCCTCCCATTTCCATGCTGGAACATCAAGCGGCTGAAGCATCTCGGGGGCCTCAGGTGATCAGCTTTTACTTTCTTACACACGTCGCACTCAGATACGTACTTGGCGATCTCCCGTTTCATGCGGGTCCACCAAAATTTTTGTTTTAGGTCTTGATACATCTTATTGCTGCCCGGATGTATCGTAAACATTGAAGTGTGCGCTTCATCCAGTATTTTCTTCCTCAACTCCATGTCCTTGGGTACCACTAGACGATTCTTGAACCACAGAACACCTTGGTCATCAAGCGTGAAACATGCCTTCTTCTCTTCACTAATACCCTCACGAATATATGCCATACCCTTATCTTGCTTCTGTGCTTCTATGATTTGTGCCTTGATAGAGAGTTCAATAATGATATTATAAAGTTCTGCATGCTATTCAGGAGGTGTTTCAATGTCATTCATCTCGCAGCAGATCACTCTTGCTGTCGGACGGGCTTCTACTACATTGCAGTGAGCTTTGCGGCTTAAGGCATCGGCCACCACATTGGCCTTGCCTGGGTGGTAGTGTATCTCCAGATCATAGTCTTTTATCAACTCTAACCATCGCCTCTGCCTCATATTGATTTTAGGTTGAGTGAAGATGTATTTGAGACTCTTATGATCAGTGTAGATGTGACATGTGTTGCCTAACAGATAGTGTCTCCATATTTTTAGTGCATGAATGACTGCGGCTAACTCAAGGTCATGTGTTGGATAACTTGCTTCATGTTTTCTCAATTGATGGGAGGCGTAAGCAATTACTCTCCCTTCTTGCATTAAGACACAGCCAAGTCCATTACCGGAGGCATCACAGTACACATCAAAATGGCTTGGTGATGTCCGGTTGAGCTAGCACTGGTGTTGAGGTTAACAATTTCTTCAATGTTTGGAAAGCTTCTTCACAATTCGGATTCCAAATGAACTTTGCATTTTTCTTGGTCAATGAGATCATGGGTTTTGCAATTTTGGAGAAATCCTTGATAAAGCGGCGGTAGTAGCCCGCTAAACCAAGAAAACTCCGGATTTCAGTCACGGTCTCCGGTTGCTTCCAATTTAGCACATCTTCTACTTTGTTAGGGTCAACTGCGACTCCCTTCTCAGATAGTATGTGACCCAAGAAACCCACTTCTTTCAGCCAGAAGGCATACTTGCTGAACTTGGCATAAAGCTTGTGCTCTCTAAGCCGGGTGAGTACGATCCTTAAGTGCTCTTCATGTTCTTTTTCATCTTTGGAGTAGATTAGTATGTCATCAATGAATACCACCACGAACTTATCGAGTTCATTCATGAACATCGAGTTCATCATATACATGAAGAAAGCCGGTGCATTGGTTAGCCCAAAAGACATGACCAAATACTCGTACAAGCTGTATCTGGTAGAGAATGCTGTCTTGGGTATATCCTCTTCTCTAATCTTTATCTGATAGTAGCCAGACCTTAGGTCAATCTTAGAAAAGACCTTAGCCCCAGCTAACTGATCAAATAGGATGTCAATGTGTGGCAATGGGTATTTGTTTTTGACGGTCACTGCATTCAGTGGCCGATAGTCAACACACAGCCTTTTTCCACCATGATCCTTTTTCTCAACAAAGAGAGCTGGACAACCCCACGGTGATGAACTAGGCCTAATGAATCCTTTGTCTAACTGTTCTTGTAGCTGTGTTTTCAATTCTTTCAGATCATCAGGTGGCATTCTATATGGCCTTTTTGACACAGGTGCCGTGCCTGGAACGAGTTCAACGGCAAACTCCACATCCCGATCTGGTGGAAGTCCAGGAAGTTCTTCCGGAAACACATCCGGGAATTCTCGCACTATGGGTATCTTCTTGATTTCTTGCAGTTCAGTTGCATTTACTGTGGGTGTCATGTGTTTTTGATTTGGCATATGTATCTGCATAGCCCTGCCACTTACGCCTGACCTCAATTGTATTGTCCTGCTGCCAACGTCCAGGACTGCATTGTGCTCTTTCATCCAATTCATACCCAAAATAATATCAATCCCCTGGTGTGGCAGCACCACAGGGTTGATGATAATACTTTATGTGCCAATGTTCAACTTAAGTTGTCTAACCCCCAAACTGGTTTCAATAGGTGAACCCGGTGCTGTAATTTGATAGTTTTCTTTCAACTTGTACATTTTTACCCCATGCCTCAATGCATATGCCTTACTGATGAAAGTATGTGTGGCCCCAGAATCAAATAACACGACAGTCGGATGACCGTTGATCATGAACGTACCAGCAAGCACCGGTTCTTCGGTGGGAATCTGCTCCATGTGCACATAGTGCACACGACCCGTCTTAGGCGCAGGTCCCTTCGGCTTGCTCTGCTGACTTCCACCCGCAGGGGTAGGACCCTGTATCTTGCGGGGTGCCCTACAGTCATGACTGAAGTGACCTATCTTGCCGCAGTTGAAGCATGGAGCACCGGGCCCCGGGACAATGGGAGCACGGGGAGCCGGTAGCTGTGCAGGTGCTCGATAGGTGGGGTACTGTGGCTGCGGTGTCACCCTGTGGATCCACCCTGGCTGGTTGGGTCGGACCACATAGCGAGGCTGCTGATAGTATTGCTGTTGGGGCTTGTATGCAGTCTTCTGCTTCTGTGAAGAGCCAGACGCTGATGTGTTGGCTAGCCTTTTGCGCTTCTGGTCCTCGTTAGCGGCACGGAGATGATTCTCCATGTCGAGAGCAGTGTCTACCAGCTCAGTGAAGCTTTGGTAGCGCCGTGCCAGGTGAGTCCGGAGAGTAGGGTCAAGGCCCTCTAGGAGCCTCTCGGCCCGCTCCGGCTCAGTAGCAACATCCCTCGGAGCGTACTGTGAGAGGTGGATGAAGGTTTGTACATACTGCATGACGGTCCTGTTACCCTGCCTAAGGTAACAGTTACAGACTCGCTGGTCTTAAAGTAAATTTTGGAAAGTCGATTATGGTGCCAATCAACATTTGCCAAGAGAAGATGGAAATCCTTGTTGGAACTTTTGGCTGCCAGATTTGGACACTGGCTTTCACCTACCTTGGGCTGCCTCTGGGGACTACAATACCCACCATTGCAGACTTGACTCCAATTGTTGATAGAGTCAACAGAAAATTGATAGCTTGTTCCTCTCTCCTCTCTCTCTCTCTCTCTCTCTCTCTCTCTCTCTCTCTCTCTCAGGGATATTACAAATGGTGAATTCATCCATCACTCCAATCACAACTTCTACCGTGACAACCTTAAAATTGCATGGGGTCTAATAGAATCAATCGACAGAGCAAGGAAGCAGTGCCTTTGGAGGGGTCAGAATAGAGAAAAAAGGGTGGCAACCTGGTTGCTTGGACCCAAGTACAAAAGCCAAAAGCCAAAGGTGGCTGGTCTAGGTGTTATCAACCTAAGACTACAAAATGATGCTTTGTTGTTGAAGCAATTACATAAATTTTTCACCAAATGTGACACCCCTTGGGTTAATCTGTTGTGGTACTCTTACTATCAAGACTCTATGCCTCAAGTGGCTAGGCCCCTCAACTCCTTGTGGTGGAAGGATGTGATGAAACTTTGCACTATTTGCAGAGGTATAGCTAGATGTTCTTTGGGTGATGGTTCTTCTGTCCTCTTCTGGAATGATCTTTGGGCAAAAGAAGTTCTCTCTGACAAATTTCCCCGACTGGCATCCTTTGCCCTGGATGAATCAGCCTCAGTCAGAGAGGTTTTGGCAGCCCCTGATCTTGCCTCAATTTTTGTGCTCCCCCTATCTTTGCAAGCATTACAAGAGCTACAACTTTTGCAAGATGATTTAACTAGTGTGCAATTTAACACTCATATTACGGATAAATGGGTCTTCTGCTGGGGTTCAGAGCTTTATAGTGCACACAAGTTGTATAACCTTGCCTTCTGCAACTTGGAAGTCTCCCTGGTTTTGAAACTCCTATGGAAGTCCTCTTGCACACCAAGAACCAAATTCTTCGGTTGGCTTCTCTTGGTTGATCGCCGAAACACAAGAGTTATGCTACTGAGACGCCATCTTCTTGGAGATCACCCCATTAATTGTAGCATGTGCCAATCGGTGAGTGCAGAAGACTCGAAACATATATTCTTCAATTGTACCCTAGCAGCAAATTGTTGGCACAATTTGGGGATTGTTTGAGATCTTGATTTGCGCCTGCATGATAGGATTCTGGATGCTAAAAGCAAATCAGGAGGGCCTTTCTTCATGGAAGTCATGGTCCTAGCCCTATGGAATATTTAGAAGATGCGTAGTAGGTTAATCTTTTTATGGGCAGCCACCTTCCCTGCAATCTTGGACCTCGCAGTTCAAGAATGAAGTCCTCCTTCACTCTAGATACAAGGAGGCCATTAGATTTTAAGTTTCCTCATGGCTTTCAACGTTGTAATTTTCACCTCCTTCCCTTCGTGCTCAAGGTTTGAGTCCCTCTTGTTTTTCTTTCCCTAGTATGTATAAGTGTAAGTCCTCTTGTACTCTGGGTGCCACAACTACCACCTTTTTTTATAACAGGTTTTGGTATTGTGGGATCCTCTCCCATAGTCTTTCGCATTCAAAAAAAACATCACAAAACTATGATATTTGAGTTAGAATAGACGAGAAACTGGTTAAAACGATAAAAACTTCGGGTTAAAGTATATACTCTGAGTCTCTGAGTATCCAGTAGTATCTAGCAAAACTGTAATTTTTAAAACCAAGTTTTCTAATAAGCAATTTAACACATTCTAGTATTACAATGTTGCATTAAAATAAAAAAAATACTTTGATACCAAACAGCCCTCGGCCTCACTGTCAGTATTTTAGTTTGTGGTTCCATATTCTATCCCGAGCTACCAACTCATCTCACTTTTTAAAACTCTACCCTACTATAGTGATAATTTTGCATATGCATAGTTATGCATAGTTATTTGCATAACACCTGTTGGAGAGGGGCTTATCCCGCCGCAAGGTCTCTGGCGGACTAGGTATGCGAGATATGGCATTATAGAATGATCATTTATGTTCTTATGTGATGAATGTATAACTGTAACAGAGGATGGGCTTTCTAGGGACAAAAACGGTTTTATTTTCCATTCTTATATTTCAATTTCTGTCATATTCTTTCTCAAAATATGTGAAAAAGCTCGAAAACAAGTCCAAGTAACAGAGTTTTTCATTTCTATTTTCATCCCTTACAATGCGTATCTGTGACTTGAGCAGACAAGCACGGTTGACCAATTGTCATGTCTATGGATTAAACGTCAACACGACGAAGCCAGAGTAAGAGTTTAAATAATTCCAAGTATTTTATACATTTATATAACCTATATAAACACAACTCACTGTGTATTTCTCTTAACATGCAATTAACATGCAAGCTATCCATACCATCTCCACATCACCATCCACTAAGACCCTTTATTAATGTCTTTAGTCGATTTTCTGTGGCTAATAGAATTCATGCGGGCTATTAGAGAAGCGAGTATATTCAACCATTTAAAAGCCGATACCTCTCAACCATAACGAATATGTTATAAGTTATCAAGTATGACGTTTTTAGAAACATTATTATGCAATCACATAAATATTACCATCTTCAAATTTCACTCTAAAATAATTTTAAAAGTCCCACGGCAATGCGCGGTGTATCATTTAGTTTTTCTAGATAGCGTGTTACATTGTGGTAATCTTGTCGAAAATGACACCTCCACCACTTTGTTTAGCTTATTGTAAATAGTAATCTCTTTAAACACCATCCGCCACATTGAGGTTAACAAATCCATCCGAATCTCGAATCACTTGCAAAATCTTCTTTATGCACTAGCAGAATAAAGCCCTCTAGTCGCCATGGACTTAAAGTACTGATTTTTTTTGTGTGTGGGGGATATATACGATGAAATGTATTGTGAAGACCGGAGAAGAACTCCAAATCAAGGAACGATAGATGTAATTGTTTTGTTTATTGTGGAATAAATTAATTAAATAAATTTGTTTCACAAAACTATTATTTAAAGAGAAGGTTATATATAGAATTATAGAAAACTTTTTCACAAAGAATTAATTATTTGCACAAAACTTTTATTTAAAGAGAAGTTCATAGAGAAGCTCACGTTCACAATGCAAGGCAGCCAGACATCTCCCCACTGTCTCTTCCCTTCTCCTCACGATCAATAGGGTTGCTTGCCGATAACCAGTCTACAGAGCATCGATGAAGGTGGCGCCGGAACATTCTTTTCACATCGTTTCCCCAAATCTTTTACAGTGGCCATGATTGCCAGTGCACTGCGACAGTTATCGAGTCATGTCTCATGTGCACTTCCATTCTTCGGGTGGCCACGCCGGATCTAGCTTTCGCGTCTAGATACAAGGGCCTCTGCGTTCATGGAGACTAGTGGTTGCTGCCCTACAAGACGGCACCGTGGAAGGTACTCCACCTTGGAAGTTGTTCATTCAGTCATGGCCCTCTGTTCCCCAAATCCTTAATTTATGCGCGCACCGCCCCCTCCGTCCAGCGAACAGACGCGTGGCGGCCTCCTGTGCCCGCCACGTGGCGCTGTCGGGATGGGGTGCGGCGGCGCGGGAGGGGGCGGCGGGCGGCTCTTGTCGCTACTAAGTTTTGTGGCTTTCGTTGCCCTGCCGCCTTCACCATCGCGCGGATCTGGCGGCTCTCATTGCCTCCGCTCCCCAGACCGCTGATCGCCTCTGCCTCCGGCCAGCTGCCTCCTTTGACCTCCTCCTCTAGGTCCGGTGAACAAAAATGCTCCCCAGCAATGAATGGGCGGCAACATCGGGTTGCACAATTGGCGACCACATGACCCGTTGCGTGATAGTGTTTCTGTAGATTTCAACGGTCCAGATGAATATAACCCCCATTTATGCCGCTCCCCTCCATTAATGTGCTGTTACATGCATCATTTCCTAGTTCTCCAAGATGAAAACTTGGCTACAACAATTTCAGATAATTGGCAATGTGATATCCTCCAACATATTCTTTGAGGCACCGCCTTGGAAGAACTTTTATGTTGTGGTATGCTTCTCTAGGCTAGTGCATGTGCCCCCAAATTCTTCAGCTAGCTAGCAATGCCTTATTAGTTCTCGCTGCCCTAGTGCCATTATTTGAGATAGAATAGGGGTGTGCTAGTTTTAGTGTTTTTCTCTTGGTGGACAGAACTTATGATCCAATCCGAGGGAATAAAACTAAGGATGATGTCTGTAGGGTAAAAGGAACGTACGAGTATTTGTCCCCTGACTTGAGTTTTGCTGATTTTTTTTTAGGTTGGAGACACGCGAGAATTCTGCTTTCGGAGAAAGGGGTTTGCTCTCTTGAGCGAGATCAAGCGGAAGATTGTTGAGTTATGATCCATTTTTTCATGAAGGAAGTTGGAGAGCGAAACAGAGACCCGTCGCCAGAAGGGTTGGGCCGGGCCGGAGCAAAGCGAGGCCAACTGGTCCGTGATGGACAGAAAAAGGAAAAAAAAAAAGAAGTCGGCGACTCTCTCAACGGCTGATGAACGAGACCGTGGCTGACATGTGAAAGTCTCCCACGGCAAAGGGGGACAACTTACGTTCCACTCAAACCTCCTGCTAGCTGTTTTGAAGCTGAACATGTCCAGCCTGTTGCCTCCTAGAGTGGCCGCCAGGAAGTGATCAACACTGTTCAGTTGAGCCGCTGTTCAGTTTGGTTTCCTGGAGGCAAGAGTTAAAGCTATATGGCATGCCGTGGAGGAGATGGTCCCTAACATGCACCGTGCCGAGCAGTTAAGGCCTTGCGCGTTCCAACACAAATTCTCTGAATTCGCTTCTGTCATCGTGGAAACCTGTAAGCCCAGTAGGCGAGGGCAGCTGATGAAGCGATGACTCCCAGCACGAAGAATAGGCCGACAGAAACACTGATCAATGATCAACAAAAGATCAGTGGCACGAAGCGGACAAGCACAGAGGCGGCTGAGTTGTGGAGAGCAGCCTCGCTGAATCCCGATACAATTGCTGCACAGCACATGACAACAAACAGGGTCAGGGACACAATTCTGGAGGCGATCGTCAGGAGGCGACCTGCTGCTGGGCGTACGTCGATCTGCAGCTGCGCCACCGCGTCACTCGTCTTGTACTTTTTGCACAACTGCACAAGTGCCGCATCGGCTTCCTCATTAGTCATTATCCTCCAACTTCAGACATTATCCTCCAAACTCGTTAAGACCTTGCGACGACAGTTGGATACCAGAATTTGTTTCGAAAGAAAAGAACAAACACAGTTGGGTATATAAAAGCGTCAGTTTTCTCTAAATCCTTCCCATGGCGCATAAACGGCTTCCATGTCTTGAACTGAGTAGTCAGCACTTATTATTTGTACACAGTTGTACATGAACAATTCCACTTTTGGTTGGCGTATGCTGTGTGTGACCTGTCTTTTGACAATTTTACAGAAAATAATAGATATTAATGTTAAATGAATAGTACGCTTACAGTGTTGGAGCCCGTCTAGCTCAGTCGGTAGAGCGCAAGGCTCTTAACCTTGTAGGTCGTGGGTTCGAGCCCCACGGTGGGCGTTTTTATTTAATTTTTATTGTTATTTTCCAGGTGCTCATTTCTACATCTCATTATTATTTCCCATTGCTCATTTCTACGTATTCAGAAGGACAGAGGGCTTCACTTCATTTCTAATTAGGTACAGTGTTCATTTCTACATATTAAGAAGTTTTTATTATTTTCCAGTGCTCATTTCTACATATTCAGAAGGATAGAAGAATTTTCCAGGGCTTATTTCTTTCCATGTTTTATTATTTTTCCAGTGCTCATTTCTGCATATTCAGAAGAATAGAATATTTTTTGTAACCCACGGTGGGCGCCCTTTGTGCAAATTTTTCTTATTTTCGCATGCCCATTTCTACATTTCCAGAAGGACAGAGGATTGTTTCGTAAGATGGGCTGTTGCAGACCAAAACTGAGCCCAGTAGTCATTTGCGTTGCAGCCTTCTCCGAAAAAAAAAAAAAGCCCTTGCAAAAGGGAGAAAGGAGAGGCCCTTGTTTACGGGCTACTGGGCTGCTCCCTATATCTAATAATTCCACGCACGCGCCCGATACCGTGCCATCTGTCGAAGCTGCAGTTGTTGTGCGTGTGCTTTCACGTTATTACACTATATTATTATTTTATTTTGAAAATCATGTGTTCTAAACCAGCCTTAAATTCGAAAAAAGTGAGCTCTGCCTGCCAAGCATACAACTTTAACTCTCAGTTTCATTCTCTGTTTCTACCACAATAAACATTATTAACCGATTATTGCGCTAAGTTCGTGACTACTTGATTGAAATCTACATATTGTTTTAAATAATATTCAGAAATTGTATGTTGAGCAGCGCAAGTGAGATCGTGCTGGGGTGTGTCCACATGTGTACATCTAGCTGTTGTGACTTGCAGTATAGAAGAGTCAAAACATGTTTTGTTTTCTACGGAATCCATGACAGTGTCTGGGGTCCGGTGTCAGAGTGCAATTAAGAGGCTCCGACCATTTGATTCTGTCTGTTCTTCTTCGATGGATGAGTTGTTCGTCGAACCCTATGCGCGACGACAGCTTAGCTAGCTTGCATTCTGTCCAAACAATAATTTACTCCTATATATGTTGCCAATATTTTAGGTCGAGTTGATGTTCAACAGCACTATTATATTGGTCATAGCCAATCAACCCCTGTAAGTTGTAAGTAGTAGTAAACTGAATATTTGCACAAACGAGAAAGAAATCGGTAATGAGCGTAGTAAACCCCTGTAATGAGGAATCTTCTTTATAGCAGGAGTGAAAAATGGATCCGATTGGGGGGAAACTCAGAAGAGCGTATGAGGTGTGGGACAATATTCATCGAATTCAAATACAGAGATTTGAAGAGCAATTTAAACATTAAAAAAATCTACTCCCCTATGTCATAAATATATGACCTCGACATGGTCTTTGAAACAAATTTGACTAGCTAGCACTTTATCTGGTATACAAAATATTTTTAAGACATGGCAAAAAAAAAACAATTCTATAAACTTGAAGACAAATATACTCAGACCACTACATATAATCAAAAGTCAACACAAAGGAATGTAATATACAAAATTTGAAACTGTTGACTTCGAACCAACCTTAGAATGCCACTTATTTGTAACCCGGGAGTGAGTACCTATTATAACTTGCTTAAGATAGCACCAACCCATAATTAAGAGACCCCTGTTTTTATTTAGTCCTTCTCATGAAGACGAAAAATGTTATCTCATCATTAGTACCCTTTGCCCCCATGAAAAGTATGTCATAAAAAACACACACAGTAAGACTTTGTGGACAAATACACGTGTAACGCAAAAAGCTTAGCTTTCGTAAGGTAGAAATATATATGGTGGTACTTCAGTTCTACGTACTGGCCTATACCTACTTAATTTAGCAGAAATGTCATGTCACATTTAAGTTAGTTCAGGTTAGTCAACTTCAGTGCACTATTGCGGTAGAAAACAAAAGAAAATACCTATATATAATATCATGATCGCAAGATAGTGCATCCTCGCTTCCAAATTATAAGTAATTCTTTATCTAAAGAAAATCTTATATAATATATATTAGTCGTGTATATATATTAGTCGTGTATTTATTCTATATTATAGATATCAATATATTTTTCCATATTTGGTCAAAATCAGATAAGCTTAACTTAGAGCAAAATCTAAAATTCCAATCTAAAATGACTTACAGTTTGGAAGGAGGGATGGGGTCCATATCTTTGACAGGAAACAAATAGCGTCGACCATAGTGTTAATGGAAAAATAAACAAGGGAGATGATAACATATTTGGAAGAGGAAGGCTAGGCCAAAAGTTGAGAAAATCATTTCACTATATCTAAAATACATGTATGTTATATATTATAACTGACATTTATTATAGTGGAAGACAGGTTGTCCGTAAGCCCACAAATAACCACGTAAGCCCACAAATAAATCATTTTTAGCGAGTTTTCAAAACTGCAAAACATTCGACTTATTTGTGGGCTCGTATATAACCCACCAAACTCGTGAAAAATGGCATATTCATAGATAGCCCTGCAGTATAATGGTCTATTTGTGGACTCGTAGATAATCTGTGAACCCTATGAAAAAATGGTCTATTAGATGTGCATCTAATAGTAGACTGTTTAAGGATGATGCAGTAAAACTATAGTAAATCTGTTGTTGTTAACTTTTCGGGCATTTCTTTTGTTCGCCGTATATAGAATAAGAGAGTCATGTATCTCCACTCAGGGTGGACCTATACGTGGCCTAGGGCTATATTATATTATATTAACCGGAAACTTTTAGCCAGAGATTTATAATCGGAGGGAGGGATTAGGAAACGTAGTGCCCACGTGAATGTCTCCCAAACAAACATTCACGTCGAGCCTTCCTCGATCTATAAATCTCGATCGTCCTGCTGTTCGATTTCTAGGGTTAGGCTCTAGCTAGAGGTTCTCGATCGACGATCGGCACTGTTGATTTCCAACGACAATCAGATCCTCTCATGCATGCTCTCCGCAGTGCAATTATTATGTTTGGACTCTTCCTCTCACTATCTCCTCGAAATGTGCGTAAACAAATGGCACCAAGGAATCGTGTCAGGCCTTGGTCAAATTGCATGGACAGCGGCGTGGGCAGCACACCATCCTCCGGCAAAGGTTGTGACATTTTGGATACGAAGCATGGACACACGGTCTCCAACATGTATAGCTTTCCATATAGATTGTGATGAACTTAATTTGATATTGAAAAACTGTAAGATTCCTTTTTCTAGGTTTATTCTAATTAAGTTATTAAGCACTTCTAATCTTGGCAATTAATATCTGAAAAGTTTATGTAGATTCACATAGAAAATTTACACCTACAAATATATTGTTCTTTTCAATTAAGGTGATATATGTTTTTATACATTAGTAGTTAATAAGGACATTAGGGATTGACAAATGAAAATCTAGATGGACTTATATACACACGATCCAAGTATTTATCCCTATACACTACGAGCTCTGCTGAAAAAATTGTGAGCAAAACAAGGTTCGTTGGCCAAAGAAAACCAACCAAAATAGGAAATGCAAACTTGGCGCGATAGACAGGCTTGGCGCCTCCAGGACCTACAACACAAAAGAAGCATGTTTTCCATCACCACGATAACTTGCCTCTTATTAGCTATATTTTCATACATAATCTTAATTAAATGCAAGAAGTAACCTAAAATCACGTCATCAAATTGATCATTACGAATCATGAGGTCAAGGACATGCATCTTTCTATTTGATCTCTCATCATAAACGTCATATACTTAAAATGGAGAGAGTAGTAACAAATATATTATTACTATAATTACTCACCAAAAATATGATAATGAAGCCAGGCAAATTAAAAAAACTCCAATTCAGAAATAATAGCACATCAAGCTACAAGTTGGCACGAACGTATAGTGTTTACTCTATTCCCTAACTTAGTCTTAATCAACTCAATCCAACACAGAGACCTCGGTGTGTTATAGAGCCTTCCAACTTGTAATTAATGGCACTAGAGACAAGGCTAGTGCTCGTATGGCTATGACAAAGGTAATGGGTTGATAACATATATATTTGCTTCGGTTAGGTCCCAAATCGACCAGATTTTCTATGCATCGATGCTTCATCTCGTGCAGTGCAGATGATGGGCTCTGTAAACTAGTAGTGGCGCAAAAGAATCTAGCTGCAGGTGTTGCTTCGACTTACAATCTCTGCAAAATTATTTGACCCATTAATGCAGTTCTGAGATAAGTTGTACTGGTTGATTCTCTGTTTGCAAACTAAACCACATTGTAATCCGTACTTCTACCAGGGTTTCACATTTTGTTTTTACTGTTCCGAATCTCTTTTTTTAACCAAAGTTTGACTTTTGTAATTTTGAATTCTGAACTGAAATTCATCAAAATCCAGACTGAAGTTTACCTTTCGGTGAGTACCGAAAACGAAAAAATACCTGAAATTTCGGTCTCTGAAAGAAATTGCGCTCCCTAACTTCTACTTGATAGACTAACTATATATGACAGGAATTTAAAAGATGCCAAAAAAAACTAGTAACAGATAGAAAGGGTCAACCCCACAAAGCCGACACGGGTTGTCGGTGTTTAGTACTGGCAGCCCACCATATGGTAGCCTACATGATGGTTTCTAGAACAAGGGGGTCGATAGGAGATCATAATGGTGTATAAAACGATAAACACAACGATCTAGACATGTTCGAGCAATCAAATCGTTGTACCCTATATCATATATAGGTTTGTGGATCTATTATGCATGTAGATGGATGCGTATGAGAAAGTATCTGTCTATGGGTCCCTAGCTCTCCTTGTATAGCCGAAGAGCTAGGGTTACAAGTCAATTACAATAAGAGTCCTAGTCAGTATACAATCTAGGAAATAGAGAAACAAATTTATCGTTGATACATCATTATCCGACTAGCCCATACTTTGTCGTCTACGTCGTCTTGCACCGTACAGTGTCCTCCAAGGCAAACTACTCGGCCCACTTGGCAGAGTGGCCATATTCCATGTCCTTGAAGTAACTCTAGATATATGACACCGTACCCTCACAGGCCATCATGAGCCCCTCCCGCCTCCACCTCCTGTAGCGACACCACATCACACACACAAGCCATCATGGGACCCATGCTCCCATAGCACCTCCGAAACAACTACCCAATCCAAACTATGCCGACCGACATCAATCACTCAACATATCTAGCGACATAGCATGGGCGCATTGGCAGCATTTCTGCTACTGAGGACTCAAACCTACGATCCCTCAAACCTCCCATCCCTAACCTAGTAGCGGGGATCCATTGGCTTCATAGTAGTTTCTCCTCCTCTTCCATCAATATGTACCTGTCATCACCGGATATTGGAGCCAAAGCCCAAAAAACCAATGACCCCCTACTATAGCTCGCATTTGGGATAGGTCCCCCATATTACTTCGCCTAGCCCCTAAGCTTGGGGAAATCTTTAGATGGCCCCTATCTGACTGGTAGACTCATGCCAACAAGTTTCTCTCTCACTTGCTGTAACACCCCAAATTTTAGCGCCGAAAAAATTTCTTCTAATATGCCCCTAATTCAAAATCAAATTTTCAAAAACCTTGGTTGTTTGCTTTGAGTGTATACACATGACCTCAACAAAAATCTCTTGATAGCCCAAAATATTTCAAAATATTTCTCCACAGAATCCCTTATGAAAGTCTCCCCAAAATCTCCCTCAAAATTCTTCCACAAATTCCAAATCAGAAAAGAAAAATCCTTTCCTTTTCCCCTTGGGCCGCCCCCGCCCCGCCAGCCCATCTCCTCCCTTTCCTCCCCCTCTCCTCAGCCCAACGGCCACCTTAGGCCCACCTGCTCCCACTTCCCTTGGGCCAACGCCACAATGACCCAACCCTTCCTCCCCACTAGGGTAGGACAGCCTGCCCTCTCCCCCTCTCACTGCCACCCGGGTCCCACGCCTACTCTCACTACCATGCGAGCACCACGCGCCAGCCACCCCCTTCCCCGTCGTCTTCCTCCCTTGGCCTGACGTGCACCGCATGCCAGAGCAACGCACTCGGCCCCAACCGCGCCGGGCTCCGGTCAATCCCCAACCTGCTCTGCCGCACAGTAACTCTGCCGAGTGTTGAGACAAAGCCACAACTGGCCCCTCCGCATCGCGACGCCAGTGGCACCCCGATCTCCCCGCCACGTGTGCTCGGCATCGCCGCGCCACACCGACGCGCGAAGCCCACCGCCTCGTCCCCCTAGCTATAAAGAGCCCTTGCGCCCGCCACTCGGCGCCCCGCACACCGTCACACCATGCGTCGCAACCGGCCCCGCCATTGCCGGCGTCGCTAGCCGCAAACACCCGCCTCTTTCCCCCATGAGCTCGCACGACGAAGGCCACCACCACCACTCTGCCACCCAAATTCAGCCCTACATCAGCCACTGGGGATCGATTCTCCCCTTCCCAAGCTCCGCAGCACACTCCTCCACCACCTTGACACCTCACTGCCCCTCCACAACCACCAGAACCGCTGCCTCGGCACTCGTCTCTCGCACCGCTGCGAGCACTCATCGCCGCCGTCGACACCCCCATCCCTGACCACCAATCCACAAACTCAACACCACCACCGCGTTTGCCACCCTCTCCTGGTGCCCACTCCCTTGTCCTCATCGTTGGGACCACCACCAGCGGTGAGAACCGCCGGTGACTCCCAGCGAACCGGCTCCGCTCCCGAACCAAGCCGAAAACCATCCTCCTGCAGATGTCGTCTCCCCCTTCTTCCATCCCTGACGCGTGGACCCCGCGGCTGCCGTAGTCGCCACGCTGTCACGCCACTAGTCAGCTCTACAGGGCTACCACTGCGCTCGCACAGCGTGTGGGCCTAGCAGGCCGCTCAGGCGCAATGCACACCGCGCGCTCACTGGCCCTGTGGGTCGCCCAAGCCAAATCCTCCCCCGGCCCAAGTTACATCCCCCGCAGGCCAAAATTCAGTAGTTCACCAGATAAAGTCCATTTCCACCCCCCTTAAACTTTCCAAAAGGTCTATATCTACCCCCTAGCCACCAAAAACTCTATATCTTCTCCGTTCTAACTCCAATTTAGGTGATTCTTGCACCTAAATTCATCTAAAATCAAGCTCTATATAGATGTACATTTTCTATAATATTTTCCCCTGGCCGAAAGCCGCTGTCATGCCAACGCCGTCCTACGCCTAGTTAGTGCTTCACACTGGTCGCACAAAAATTGTGTGCCTGGTGCTTGATGTTGTTGCCCTCCCATTCTCCACAAACTCAAAAGGTTCGTGTCTTGGTCTCTCCAAATCCTATTACAGATGATTCCGATCTCCGAAAATCGTCCCCACTGATCATATCCCATTGAGTACTACCCTTTCATCACTTCCTCATATAGAAAACTCCTGCCCTGACGTCATCATGCGACCGCCATCCTGTCGCTTTTGTCTTCACTTTAACCATCGCTACTCACTACCATGCCACCTCCGCAATGACTGCTATCGTGCCTGCCAAAGTGCCCCGCCAATCGCGACACGATCCCCTACACCCCGCTACAAGCTAGAGCCAGCCTCTCTGGTAAGCAAAACCTGACACCCCCCCAGATAATCTATATTCCTTGCCAAAGCTCTCTTCTATCCCACCACACTCAAAATCAATGTTGAACTTATGTTGTGCCTCGATGTGTGTTTGTTTCCCTATTTGTTCGCGTAGGATATACCAAAGATTCTGATCTATATGCCCCTCGCAAGAACCTTCACGATGCTTGAAGAAAGCAACCGGCGCTTGCAGCAGATGCTGTACCAACATGCGCAGTGGATGGCACACCATCGCGCCCAGCAGTTGGTGTACCAACATGCTTGTCAGATGGGTACGCCGACGTATTCGGCAGATGATGCACCCTCACCACCAACGACCACTGCATCGTCTGTATCAACAAGCAATAGGCAAGCCCATTGGAATCCCCACTTGATGCATAAATTTCCTATGTTTTGCAAACACAACCCTTGACCTGGTAATCACAATAAAACTTGCATGTTTTGCTTGCTAAGGTAACCCAGTGAAATATAGCCACTTAATCTTATCTAGATATAGTGCGCATAGGTGAGATCGCTCATATAATTATATCTATCAAAATCTTGATGTTGAGTTGGATTATGGTTGTGGAACTTGATGGTTTGTGGGATATGGATGTGTGGGTGTGTTTTGAAATAAAATGGGGAAGAACCCCTGCAAATGACCCACAGGTCGGGATCAGCCACCTGAAGGGCAGGGTTTGAATGGGTAACTTAGCATCTCATGGTTACCCCAGTCTCGGACTTTGTGAAGAAGGCCGGGTATGTGGATGCTCGTGGTGTCAAGCAATGGAAAGGTGGAATGGTTCTACCTGCGCCTTGTAAGGGCCGCATTTATTTTCATCTTGCCTAACTCTTTTAGTGCAACCACTCGTTCTATATGAGGCATTGGCTAGGCCCGAGCCAGAATGGATAGTCTAGTGGCAGCCCATGCTGGCACACAAGGGTGATGGGAATGGGTTGGGTGTCATGGGAGTGTCGTGGGGTACTGGAGTGACTCGGTAGCCCTGGTCCTTAAAGCACTTCTAGACCATGAAGTAATGGCAAAGGCTTGGTTTGAAATTCAGACGCTTATTTGGCCATAAGCAATCGCTGAGCCCAACTTGTGGGAATTAGTACGACCTCTGATCAGAGTAAAATCTATTCGAATAGTTCGAGTCCACTGGTATGGATGAGTTACGGCTCGGTTTTTCAATTAGCAGATTTTCATAAACTAAAATGGTTGGTTTGGTATGGAACAAAATGGTTTTGATGTTAGTGCAACGGGGGTAAAACCCAATAGCAGTGTGGAAAATATGTTGGCAGTTATGCCTTGAGCCATGTGGACCGGCAAGTCCAGTGGCAAACCCCTTTTTGAGAAAAACCTTGTTTTCAGAAAAAGTAAAACTTAGTAAATACCGCGAACCCTGCATACAAAATGGTTTTTATGCAAAACTCTCCGTGAGCTCTAGATATATCCAGCATGTAGATGTACCTATGCCCCTACTCTATAAGGAGGAAGGTAGGCTGCTGGGTACGTATGTACTCACCTTGCTTTGTTGATATTTTTCCAGTGAAGATGATGCGGTTACCATATATTCGGACGAGTAAGGGTTACGACCTACTTCCCAACCGTGACGTGTGGAAGTTTGGGCGTACATTTTATATTCCACTGCTTAGTTTCAGGGCTACGCCCCTTTGATGTCCGACCCGTTAGGGCCGATTTGTAACAATCTGATGTAAGAATGTGATTACCAAACCCTGGGATGGTAATAAAGTACATTTTACTCCCATTATGGAAACTGGGGCGCTTCACTTGCCACATCATCTCCACCGCTCTTCTTGCCATCCGTTATCCACCCAAGCATGACCACTAGTTGGGCTGCCTATTAGATTAATGACCTTCTCCTCCAAATTGACACCTAGGTGCCTTCTTTGTCCCAACATAGTACCCCTTCGTTCTCCCCATGTAGTCCCTCTCTCTAGACGGTGGCCAAAGTGTTGGCTACCACGCATCTGAACTCCAAGCCCTCTACATGGTGAGTTTCTCAAGGGTACTGCTACTAAGCCAGAGAAGAATGGGAGGGTCGTGTGCTACACAACTCTTCCCAAACTAGTGGTTTGGAGCTGGAGTAAAGAGAGACGGAGGACAGGTGCCGTGTATTCAAGTCGAAATCATCTATTTGAGTTGAAATCATAGAGGGGATGGGGTAGTGTGTGGATTAGAGACGAAGTCAGAGAGACAGCGGAGACCACCAATACTCTTAGTGGTTTTGGTGTATTGAGTGACAACGCGATTAAAGGACTAACTTCTTTGTGAAGTATTTGGACAAGAAACAATTGATAAACTAATTGTGTTTCAAGCAGAAGCAATGGTCTTTCATTTATATATCTAATGTTTAAACATGAATATTGTCATATGTTGAGTTTCGAGGGCCTTCATTGTATATCATTTTTATGTTGAGATTAATGAGCCTATATTGAATATCTACCTTTGAGGAAGGATATGAAGCCAAGGATCAACTTATTATTGGATATACTCATGGATCTCTCTATTGGCTTTATCTTTTGGCACTTGTATTCGCCATGACTTGGACACTCTACTCATTGGCTAACTATTGTAGGTTATGGTGAAAGAATGAATCTATGTATTGAATACATTGCCTCATTGACTGGTTATCATTGATTTATCATTCTTGATGCACTTTGAGGATCTTGGGTATCCTATTGAGAAAAGTGACATAAAAGTTATTTCTTCCATTTGGACGTCACTATATTTATTGAACTCTTCACAAATGAAAAGTGACTAACCATAAAGAATCTCTATTGCATATCTCAACAGTTAAGTGTGAAGATCAAGGATATTGAATGGTTAATGAGCAAATGTGCTCCATCTTCCCATGAAAGAGGTTTTCTCATTTGAAGTCTAACTTATTCAGCTCAAAGAGGATTGCTCTCAGAAGAGGCTCAACTTGGTTATCCCTCTCTACTGGAATTAATCAAGATGGCATTATTCATCAATAATCAAGACTCAAGTAGAGTCAACTAGACTTATATTTTAATCTTGAGTATAGGTATGTTGTACTATCAAGAGGAAGCTAAGCTAGGAAAGTCACCAGTCAACATGTGCTCTAGCTAGTAATGAACTTGGTAGATGAGTGAGGCACACCGGACTATCCGATATGTCACAGCACATTGTCCGGTGATGGCAGTGCCCTGAACTTAAGTTGAGTGTGTTATCACCGAATCCTAGACGATCTAGGATTGCTATTGGATTGGCTACTGAGCTTCACAGACCGCCCGATCAACGGCGGGTTTTTATCGTATCTCTGGGCCGAACGGGCCATGTATCATAGAATAAGAAAGTTTAAATTTAGAAAGAAAGAGTTGTTGTTTGTTTAGAAGAGTCAGACTTGTTGTCCAAGTCTCTGAACTATAAATATGTACCCTTTTGCTTCATAATAAAGATAATGACTACCATATGTTCCCAAGCAATGCCTGCTTCGTTCACCTCAACCTCGGCGCATCGCCACCCAGGGTTATTCTCTCCAAGTAAGCGCCATGCTGCCCTAGCGGAATCATCCAGATCAGCTAGGGTAGCAAAGCGTATACTGGATCCATGGCAGACTTTGTATTGAAGCATTTTTAATGGCAAATTCGGCTAGTTATCCTAGTGTTATCGAGATCCGCTAGTTATCGTGCATGTTATCGATCTACCTTTGTATCTGTGTTGCATGTTCGAGATCGGTACCATGTATTTTAGCCCAGTGGGCTATTTATCTTTAAAAAGGAAAAATAATGATAGGGTTTGCTTAGATAGATGGATTTGTCAACAAGTCTTCAAACTACAAACATGTAATCTTTATTCAATAATAAATAAACGGCTGCCATAAGTTCCCAAGCAACGCGTGCTTCATTCAACTCAACTTCAGCACATCGCCACCCCTGGCTCCTAGGGCTTTTCCAAATAAGCATGATGCTACTCTAATCCTTCCTTCATGGTTGTTTTAGGGCCGTTAAGCGTTTGCTTACTCGGTGGATCTTGTACTGAAGCATTTTTTATGGCGAGATCTGCTAGTTATCATGATGAATCTCGCGTCAAGCTTTGCTTGGGGCGAGATCCATCAGTTACCACAGGCACCACCGATCTACATATATGTTCATGCTTCATGTAATAGATCGGCGGCGCATGGCCAAGCGTACATAGCTTGTTCGGTTGCTACACTCCACGACATGCACCGCAACATGTGCACGTGGCAGCTTGAGAGATCGATGTACGCTTGGCACCCTACTTTAGATGTCCTAGTTTGCATCTATGTCCGTGGGTGAACCTCATTAGAGGTTCTGATCTATTTTCATGCATGTGATTTATGTTTTGGTTAACTCTTTTCTTAGCTAGATCCACCTTATCATGTGTGTAGTGTAATCAACCTAGGGAAGTTGCATCGGCTAGATCATGCTTTAAGCAGGGTTTGCTTACTTGTTATGCTTTATCGATGCACTAACCATGCCGGGTGCAAGGAGGCAATCAGCTCATACAAGTCAATCCACAAAGATGCCTCGAGCTGAGCCCGACGATTCGACTAGAATTGAACGTCGATATATTGTTCGTGTGTATGCATGCGATTCTCTGACAAACGCACACTCCCACAACCTCTGTGGCTTGCAGGTCAAGCTAGGTGGCATGCCAGAACCCCCTCTCACCACCTTGACTGAGCTCAGGGATGATCGAAATTGTCACTAGGAGGGATCGACCACCGCGGTAGCGTACCTCCCAGTTCCTTGGTGTGTTGCCCGCCTGAAGCCGTCGGCTTTTGGCGATGACAAATCTTTCGGCACGCCCAGTGGGACCCGACATCATCATCTATAACATCTTCATTGACAAATTCACCAAGCGATGGTGGTGCCTGAAACTTCATGTGGCAAGGTTGAACTGGTCATCTTAAGTTGCCACGATCTAAGCACATGGCCGAAAGGCAAGGACACACCTCCCAAGTAAGAAGAACTGAACCAAGAGCAAAAGGGCATCTACAATCACCATTTCGCCAAGCTAGCTGGCTAGCTGCCAAGCTGTTAGACCACTTCACGTGGACTCAGCATGGAAACATCAAGACTATAGGACATCCACAGTCACTACTCGACAGCATCAACTTATCTGTTGCATCCGAGGCTTGTACCACGGCTCTACAAAGGGAGATGAAATACATGATCCTCCATGCCCTGGTACGTCAAACGGAAGTTCTCAACAATTCATTGGAACAAGTTATTGGAAGAGTTGCTAAAGATATCATCACTAGAGATTACCAAGCTCCCTGGCCTGCCTTTGGCTCGTTCAAGGAGGACAAGAAGCTCTATACTTGGCCTCTAGAAGTAACACCGTTTGAGGCACCAGAGGGGATGATGGCCGAGTTTGTCATCTACTTTATTGAGAGCCCAGAAGATCCACCTTTGGTGTATGACAAGCCACCAATATACATACCGAAAGGATGCAGATGCGAGATGCGTTATAGGCCTTTGCGCGAAGGCGAGGAACTACCTCCAAGGCCATCTGTCCATCACCAGCAGAAGATGGAAACCGCAAATGCTGAGCTACTTCAATGGCAGGCAATGTATGGTGGTAGGCCAACTCTCAGCAGTTCGGCCGCTTTTCAAGAAAGTTCTAATATACCAGTGCTCCAAGATCAAATCTCTACTATCCTCAAAGATTGGTACGGATTACAACCCAAGGCAAGGATTAGTTATGCCAAGCCATACCCAAAAGTGTGTGATCAATTACCAACTCCTCCAAAGTTCAAGGTGCCAGAATTCTCCAAGTTCAATGGCACTGACAACACTAGCACTTTCGAACACATCAGCCAATACACGGCTCAATTGGGAGTGGCTGCTATAGCTGAACACATGAAAGTTCAGCTGTTTTTGTTGTCTCTGTTAGGATGTGCATTTGGATGTATACTTCTCTTGCACCAGGTTCTATCAACAGATGGAAGGAACTAGAGGATCAATTCCATGCCCAATTCTTATCAGCATCTAGCGAGATGTCCATCTCTAATCTGTGTACTCTATGACAAATGAAGGGTGAGACAATAGCTTAGTATATACAATGCTTCAAAGAGATAAAAAATAGATGCTACTCTCTCCGCCTTACAGAAAACCAGATGGCTGAGATCGCCCACGGTGGATTGCTCAATACCACCAAGGATGCATACAGGCCTGCCGATTTTGGGTCAATCGGTGAGTTATTAAGCAAGGTATCGACTTATGAAAGGCAATGATCAGATGCTTACCAGGAGAGATATATAAAGCCGATCTCCTTCCTACATCTATGAGAAGAAGACGATGAATCGGCTGATGATGCCGATGTAGCACTAGTCCAGTGGGCCCGGGAGGCAGACCCAGTCCCATGTCAATGGCTCAAGACACCTAAAGCTCTAGTAGGTTTTGATTTCGGTACTAGCAAGATGGAGTAGATATTCGATCTACTGCTGGAAAAGAAACAACTCAAGCTATCATCTGATCACAAAATTCCATCGCCTGAAGAATTAAGAGGACGCAAATACTGCAAGTGGCACAATGCAAACACACATAGCACTGGAGATTGCAAGGTCCTCCAACAGCAGATATAGTCAGCTATCGAGCAAGGTTGGCTAATCTTTGGCAAGAGACAGATGCAAGTTGATAGGAATCCCTTTCCAGCTATCAATATGGTCAACATTACCTCATATTCCAAAGGGAGAAGGGTGGGGCCGATTTGGATGATCAGCCCCAAGAGTTTCATCCAAAGAGTCACATATCAGAGGACGACATTGCACATTATCACCAGTTTTGTCCACAGTCCAAAGATCTAGTTGGCATGTATTCCCGCTGATACGAATGGTACCAAAGCCGTGAACATGAGGGATGATGTTACTATCATGAAGCTCAAGGGTATAGGGAGGAACGATGGCATCAAGAACAACATCGGTATCAACATAATAGATGCCAGGAAGAAGAGCAGTACTGCCACGATAGGAACAACTACCATGAACATTGGGACTACCCTTTATTTCAGTACTTCTGGAGCACAAGTGTAATAAGGCTACCAACTGTTGATGATTGTCTTGAATGCATAGAACATCACTGAAGAAGGACATCTGTTTTCTACCATTTGGTGGGACCTCCCGCCAGCCTTTTGATCGGCTCCATGTTCACATGAACAACAGCCGAAGGAAGAAGAAGACACCAACTATCCACAACCAAGATGGTGCCTAGATGGTCTGTCCAAGTCCTAGAAGCGGAGAGTCCAGCGTCTAAGGAATTTGGAGCGGGTAAAAAAAGAATACATCCATTTGCTGAGGTAGATGCATGCAAGACCAGTGCCAATGCGACTACAACGCTAGTTGGTTTGGACAAGGAAGAACCAACATGATGCTAATGAGCAATCAGCAGGAAAATTGGCTGACACAACTACTAATGTCAACATGGTGTCCATACTGCTCGATGAGTTCTGCAAGCCGCCAACAGGAGAGGAAGTCGGGGAATTTAGTCTCGAGGCAGTTCCCATGATATTTGAGAAGCGACCGGAGAAGAAGTATCGGCACATGAAGCCACTCTTCATCAAGGGATTCATCAATGGCAAGCCGATCAGTAGGATAATGGTGGACACAGGAGCTGCAGTCAATCTCATGCCTTACTTCATGTGCACCAAGATCGGCAGATCAGAAGAAGACCTAGTCCAGACCAATGTGGCACTGAACGATTTCAAGGGCAAATCAACTAACGCCAAAGGGATACTAAAGTCGAGTTCACAGTGGGTCGCAAGACCATCAACACGGCCTTCTTCGTCATTGAGGGCCAAGGTCCATACTCGGCTTTGCTCGGTCGAGATTGGATTCACACCAATTGTTGCGTTCCTTCCTCCATGCATCAATGCCTTATACAATGGGATGGAGATGAAGTGGAAGTAGTGCTAGCTGACGATTCTCAAGATGTGTCTGTTGTCAATCCTTCACTCTGGAATGGCAAGACAGAGTGTCTTAGCAGGAGAAACTAGCAAGAGTACAAATACATAGAGTCTACACCCGAAGGAGTGAAGCTAATCCCAACAACTAGCTTCAATGTTGCAGAGTAATCACAAAATCTGTGGGAATGTACAGGTTAATGTGAGGCCGACTCAATGCAGTCGGCCACATTTTTAGAAAAATACTGTAACAAGGTCAACGCGTGGGGCCGATTTGAAGCAATCAGCCAAAAAGAATAAAAGCAATATCCTCTTTTGAGTGAATACTGGGTGTGAGACATCAGCAAATGCTATTTTTGAGAAAATCTGGCTCAGGGGGGAACTAGTGTGCTAGATGATGGTGCACACAGTGTTCTAAATGTTGGGGTTACTCAAAAATTTTCAAGGACTGATGCGTTGCCATTGTAGCTCAACATCTTACTCAACTTTAGCCGATGCACAGTCATCGCCTTTAGAGCTAAAGGAAGCAGACATGCAAAGCATCACCTACCTGGTGGGCACAGGGGCTCAAGACAAAGACAAAACAAGAAGGTTGGAGCTTTCTTGCAAATGCCTAGATCTATGACAAAGGCCAAGGATGGTCATGGCGATAGTGGCAGAGCAACGCACTATGCCATACCCCAAAAAGGCATTGCGGACTGGATAGGGTCAGCCACTTGAGGATCCATTTGTATTCTGGCTCCTAATGCTATAGAATTAGCAAGAAAGAGTTTGCGAATTCATTTGTATTCTAGATTCGTTGTCGACTTAATAGCCGATACGCGAGGAATCATCCAACCCATACCTAAATGCCGAAGGAAGACAGGCTAGCATCGCTCTTTATCAAGCTTGGTATGAGAGCTATCGCCAAGATGATGAAGCGTATCAAAAGGAAAAATCACATGAGGAATGATGGTACAACCTTCAGCTGGAAAGATGCCGACGTGAGATCTTGGTTCCTGACAAGTTTCCATGATTTCTCTAGTGATGGCCAATTAGGTTCTCACTTTGGTTGGCCAATCTTTTTCCTTGACTTGGGGGTACTTTGGCCTTGGTTTGCTTTGGATTTCTTGGGGCTCGTAGTGGTATTCTTGAGAAGGATCGGTAGAGTTAACAATAGACTAAGGGCTTGGAGGGTCCATGAAAAGAAGCATCGGCTAAGGAGCCATATTTATACATTTGGTCAGGGATGTTCGCCCTATTTCTACAAAACAAGAAGGCATTGGTTCGTGCAGTCAGGCGCGGGAAAAGTTGGAACCTATGACTAAATATTCGTTAGGATGAAGCAAGATGCGAAGGACAGAAATCAACCGAAGACCATGACCTTGATGCCCCCGAGGAAGAAGGTGATCAACATGCACAAAGGTGATTTTGTTTCGAGATAATCGAATTATCGTCGAAACTAGGGGGCATGTGTTATCGTCGAATCCTAGCCGATCTAGGATTGCCATTGGATTAGCTACTGACTTCATGGACCACTCGATCAGCGGCGGGTTTTTATCATATCTCTAGGCTGAACAGGCCATGTATCATAGAGTAGGAAAGTTTAAATTTAGAAAGATAGAGTTGGGTTTGATTAGAAGAGTCGGACTTGTCGTCCAAGTTTACGGACTATAAATATGTACCCTTTTGCATCGTAATAAAGTTAACGATTGCCATACATTCCCAAGCAACGCGTGCTTCGTTCACCTCAACCTCGGCGCATTGCTACCCTTGGCTCCCAGGGTTATTCTCTCCAAGTAAGCGCCATGCCGCCATAGTGGGTTCATCCAGTTCGGCTAGGATAGCAAAGTGTTTACTAGATCCATGGCAGACTTCATATTGAAGCGTTTTTATAGCAAAGTCGGCTAGATATCCCGGTGAATCTTGCTCTAAGCAAGATCTGCTAGTTATCCTGCATGTTATCAATCTACCTTTGTACCTGTGCTACATGTTCGAGATCGGTAGCATGTATTTTGGCCCAGCGGGCTATGTATTTTAGATAGGAAAATAATGTTAGGGTTTGTTTAGATAGATGGATTTGTCATCAACTCTTCAGACTACAAACATGTAATCTTTATTCAATAATAAATAAACGACTGCCATACGTTCCCAAGCAACGTGTGCTTCGTTCACCTCAACCTCGGCGCAACACCACCCCTGGCTCCTAGGGTTTTTCCAAGTAAACGTCATGCTGCTCTAATCCTTCCTTCATGGTCGTTTTATGGATGTTAAGCATTTGCTTACCTGGTGGATCTCGTATTGAAGTGTTTTTTATGGCGCGAGATCCATTAGTTACCACGTGCGCCGCCGACCTACATATCTATTCATGCTTCATGTAACAGATTGGCAGCACACGGCCAAGCGTTCATAGCTTGTTCGGTTGCTAGACACCACGACATGCACCGCAACATGTGCACGTGGCAGTTCGAGAGATCGATGTACACTTGGCACCCTCTTTACACGTCCTAGTTTGCATCTAGCTCCGTGGGTGAACCCCCTTGGGGGTTCTGATCTATGTTCATGCATGTGGTTTATGTTCTAGTTAAGTCTTTACTTAGCTAGATCCATCTTATCATGTGCGTAGCGCAATCAACATAGGGACATCGCATCTGCTAGATCATGCTTTAAGTAGAGTTTGATTCCTTGTTATGCTCTATTGACGCACTAACCATGCTGGGTGCAAGGTGGTCAAGCCGATCCATGGAGATGCCTCAAGCCGATCCCAGCAATCCAGCTGGAATTTAACGATGATCTATTGTTCGTGTGTCTGCAGGTGATTCTCGGACACACACGCACCCCCACAACCTCTCTGGCTAAATCCCTCTCATCGCCTCGATCGAGCTCGAGGACGGTCGGAACCGCCTCTAGGAGGGATCGACCGCAGCGGCAGCATACCTCCTGGTTCCTTGGTGTGTTGCCCGCCTGAAGCCGTCGGCTTTTAGCGATGACAAAGTACACTCAGAATCTTTTCTTGTGCTTAAACTCCTAGATTGGTGGACCTGTTATAGAGACAAACACCAGCATCTTATCTCACCTAGTGACCAAGGCTCAGTGCCTTAGCTATCTGGTCAGTAGGGCTGCACTAGACTATCCAGTGGGTTGCACTGGACTGCCCAGTGTGGCAGTTCAAACCATAACGGCTAGTGTACCCCTACCGAAGTGTCCAATGTTGCATTGATAGTATCAACTACTAGTTTTGTACTGGAGTTGGGTATTTATACCCTCCCTCCAACTCCAGTGAAGGTTGCTGCTTCTCCCCCAACGTCTATATTGGCTAGAGAAACACTCCCCAACCATCTCTTTGTGAAATTGAGCTAGAATTATTATATTCTTGAGTTGGGAGTGAATTGTGAGTTTGAGTGAGCTTGATAGAGCACCCTAGTTTCTGAGCACAAGTTGGCAAGCTTTTTCCAACTGACGATTTTGTTACTCTTGGAGGTCTCCTCCCAGATGGCTAGAGCATCTACCGAAGGGCACCCGTCTTGTGGGTACCACACTTCGAAGTTTGTATCACCCCGCTCTGTGGAACACTGCTAATGAGCAGTCTCATCGTACCTTGGTGGTTGGTGGGGGAGACCATGAGTTAAAAAAGACTTGAGCTCTTAGTGGGTGCCTCAACGACGACGTAGGTACACTTGAGGGTGTGACCAAACCTTAAGGTAAATTTCTGTGTCTCGTGTGATGTGCCTTTACTTGGAGCTTGCTACAAGCTTTGTGCTTAATGCATTTCTTAATTGCTTTATATTGTGCTTCCGCGTTTTACTTTTGTGCAAGGTTCTTGTTGTGAGTGCAGGGCACCGAGAGACCTCAGTGACTTCAATAAACAGCAAGATGTGTCGTTATGCACACATGCATGAAGGGTCATAGATTTGAGACATAGAAGATGAGAAAAAACAAGGCCTCGGGAGAGGGAACTACGGAGGATTCTTGACACAGCAGCAAGGTACTGTGATATATAGTACGTACTCCAGGGCCCAGGCCCAGGCCCAGCACTACGTTTGTTCCTACCTTGGTTTTACGCGAAGGAAGGAGTAAACTCCACACTGCTCGATTGATTCTTTGCTTCAAGTCCACGATCGCATCTGAAGGCCGCCGCCGGTCGCAGCTCTAATAATCTCTCACTCATGCATGCACGTTGCGTGATGGATCTTAATCTAATCAATTGGTGTTTAGAAACCGATATTATTATCATTAACACGCGTATATACATATATACATATACTTACAGGCACATCTGATTTTGATCTTGCGGTATGTACAGTACACACGTATATGTATCCGTCCGTGTGCCACATAGCACGAGTCAATCCAGCCATGCATCACATGCATGCAAACCGCATCTGACAGGAATTAATTGGCATGCTGCATGCATGCTTTGGGCCGGTCTGCAAGTGAGATTCCTGTAGTGTCTGTCTGATTAACGGTGACTTTGATGCTTCTCTGTCCAATGGAGGCGTGTCACCTGTGTGAATCACCGCACGCGTTAATAATTATAAGCCCTTGTCGTGCAGCGATGATCAGTATATGTACACAGGACGGCTGCAGACAAATCATGCTGCATCATAAATTCATCGATCTAGCTCTACGTACGCTTAGAAAAGCTAGCCTTAATTCTACCTAATTTTTACAGTTTTTTTTTGTTAGCCAGGTGAAAGGCATCTCTCGAGAGACTAATCATGCAACATACAGCGAGTAATTGCCCCTGTCTGTCTGAACAGTGATACTACTGCTATGACACATGCTTGGTCGTCGTTGCATTGTCTACGTCTCCAGTACTAATCTCCCTAGCTACCTACTCCTCATTGGTAATGAGCGTCTGCATGCGTCCATGGCTGCTTATAAATACCGCTCGTCTTCACCCTCTCCGGCCGCCATTTGTGCTTTGCTGTGTGCTCTCCCCCTGCTAGCTGATACTGACGCTCATTATTAGCGATCGAGCTCATCATCAAGGGGGCGTCGGCTGAGCCCTAGCTGCTACAGGGAGCTACCGGCAGCCACAGTCCACAGCCAGTAGTGCTCCATTCCAGCTGCCTAGTTAGTGTAAGCGTGGCCGATCGACAGACAAGGATTGGAGTTTCTCCGCCGGCCGCTGCCGCCGTTGAAATCAACGGCGTACGATTAGATATATATAATAGCTGCGGATATCTACATGGGCGGTGGGTCGCCGTGCGCGTCGTGCAAGCTGCTCCGGCGGCGGTGCACCAAGGACTGCATCTTCGCGCCGTTCTTCCCAGCCGACGACCCCCACAAGTTCGCCATCGTCCACAAGGTCTTCGGCGCCAGCAACGTCTCCAAGATGCTCCAGGTGCGTACGTGAGATGCTGCCTGTCGTTCTCGTACGTCCCCGGCCGTGTCGGTTGGAAGGCGGCCTCCTGCTGATGACGTTAACGGAAATGGCCATGCATGCAGGAGCTCCCGGTGCAGCAGCGCGGCGACGCGGTGGGCAGCCTGGTGTACGAGGCGAACGCGCGGATGCGGGACCCGGTCTACGGCTGCGTGGGGGCCATCTCCTTCCTGCAGAACCAGGTGTCGCAGCTGCAGATGCAGCTCGCCGTCGCGCAGGCCGAGATCCTCTGCATCCAGATGCAGCGCCGGGACGGCGGCGGCCCCGACGTCGACGACGTCGTCCCGCTCCCGCCGTCGTCGCTGGTCGCGGCTGCGGGCCCCGACCACCACCACATGACGATGGCGATGGAGCAGCATCAAGCAGCGACGGCGGCGGCGGCCCCCGACGACGTGGACGCCTTTCTCATGCAGAACGCCAGCGCCGGAGCCATCCCGCCGCAGCTGATGGGCTACGGCGCCGCGTCGGCGGGTGCCATGGGAGAGCCGCATCTCAAGAGGGAGACACTGTGGACGTAGCCGGTTATTATCAAGTCAACTACGTTGCATTGCATGTGTACGTGCTAGGAGCACAGCCAGCTAGCTAGTGTGGCTTTAATTTGCTTGTTGCTCTAGTGCTTCACTTGCTGCTTGTAGTTGTAGGGCTCTATATATAGAGTATAGAGCTTAGGTTAGGGTAGTTAATCAATGAGTAACTTCTTCTTTCCTTGGTTTGCTCCGTGTTCTTGTGCTGTACTTGTGATAAATCTCTAAAAACTAGTTGGGGATCGGTTCATCGCTATGCATTGTAATGAGCAATTTTACCCAACCAAATTAATTAATGTCTCTGTGCGTGTGTGTTGGTGTAACTGAAAACTTAGTCACTGAAAGCAGAGAGATAATAATGCATGGTGAGGCCAACTGGTACGGTACTAATTTATCAACGCATATATATTCAAAATGGGCACTATAATCAAATCAAGATTATATATAGATGTTAGAGCACAGTAGCTAGCATGCATGCATGTGCATGCGACCAAGAGATCACATGCATGTTAAATTGGTCAAAACAGGGGAGAGAAACCAGCAAGCCCGGCTTCCTTCTGGGACAAACAACCGTCCCATATATAATATACAAATCGAAGGCCGAATCTCCAAAATCCAAAAATAGTGCAAATACTAAAGCTGTAGATTGTGCTCAAAATACAAGAATGACAAATCAAACAAAACACAAATAAATAACATTTACAAACTTATTTGTTATAAAATAAATAGTCAAATATTGTATAAAAAATATAAAACCTACCCTTTAGGTGTGCTTGGATATAAAATATGAGAGGTAGGATAGAGAAATAAGAGTTGTGATAAAACATATCCCTCGTTCAGTTCGTACTAAGAGTTTGGGAAATAAATGTGATTATACATCCATATCATATAGGTGATCTTCTATTTATATTCTTATCTTATTTTTAATATATCACTACCCAAAAGCTAAGCCACCCTATAGTTCGGATTAGGATCCTGAAAAGTTCTGCAAAACAGTGTGCATGTATCATCCACGCCATCCAATGCTTTGATCCAAGGGTCCAGATTCCAGAAGAATCCAAAGGCTAATAGCTTTCACCGAACGCTGAAAGTACCGCTGCCTCAGAGAGATTACTTGTTATCTCCTTAAACGAAATCAGCACACATTCCCGCTTAATAAGATGATCCACGTCATCCGAAACCCGTTAACCGTCCGATCCGCTCAAGTCATGATCTAGACCGTCCGATGGTGGATTGGTTCGGGTCTGCGCCCGCTTATTCATCAACTCGAAGGATCGCGAACTCTCCTTGCCTGTCGGCCGCACGCGCCGCCCCTCACCCCCAGGCCCCAGCCGCCACTCCCTCTTCCTCACAGGTGGCGTGCCCCGCCTTTCTCGTCCGTCGATGCCTATCGCCCCGCACAAAACTGCCGCTACGTGTTGTCTGCTTCGCTGCCCCGCGGCCTGACCAGCGCCCCGGCACCGACTCCCTCACAGCTACCTCGCCGCCACGGCTAAGAGAGAGGTTGAGCCATAGAACGACAGCGACGATGACCGTGGTGGGTGAGTCCTACAGGCCACCCGTGGCCCACACGCGCCCTCCACCGCACGCCGTCTGAGTGCTGCCCCGGCCCCAAGCTTTGCTCGTCTTCCCAGACACGGCCGTGGAGGAAGCCACCATCTTGGCCCCGAGCGTCGCCCGACTCCTAGGCACGGCTGTGGAAGTGAGCACGCCCCCTGCGACGGCATCCCGCTATCGCGTGTGGTGCATCCCGCGTCCCCATCCTCATATGCCACCCGCCTCCACTTGTTTTCATACAGTAATGACGAGCGTCGGCGTCGCGGAGATGAGCGATTGAGCGCAGCCCCGCGGTGAGGAGCATCGGTGCACAAGCCACCTCCCCATCCTTGCACCACGCATCTCTACCTGCTTCGGCTAGCAGCTGTTCTTTTACAGACATGGTAAGGATCCTACTCCCCAGTTGCTCTATGAAATGCCACACAAACTGAAGAGCCAACCCTCCCTTGCCGCCGGTGCGCTCAGCCCCTTCTTCACTCTCTGCAGGCGCCCCTTCATCTCCCTCTAACTGTACATCCGTCCCATCGGTGGCTTGTATATCTGCCCTCTGTTCTTCTCTGTCCACAATAGATGGATACAGACCGTTCAAATCTGTGTGTGCGCCCCCATGGGCGGCTGTTGGGATGTGTCCTCCATGGATCATGACCAAGTTGCTCAGCGCCCAGCGTGCGGCCTACAGAGCTTGCACTAGAGCGACAGCGAGCTGCTTGGGTAGAATGCCCTGGTAGATCAGTCAAGAAGGAAGCCGGCCCAGGTGTGCTCATGCTCAAGGTGTCCACGTTACCTCCACCGCCTGCATGGTGTTCGACAGAATGTGCAACTCGTAATACCGTAAGGTCAACAATTTTGTACCATGCCATTCAAGTTGGCCCTCAAATTGATTTACAGTTTACGTTCAAAAAAATTGATTAACGGTGCTGAAAGTCTGCTGTGATATTGCGGCTCCAAGAAGGAAGAGGAACATGATCTAAGGGCAAGTGATCGAATGATCTGATTCAGATTAGTCAGCGGAGAGGCGATTCAGCAATCTAGGTAAAATTAATTTCAGGTTTGAGATTGCCCTGAGTTTGGCTTGCACTATACTTGTAATACTGTACACAAACTGTGTGTTAGGCTATGGTCACCAGGACGTGCATCCGTACTGTGCATAGTGTGCAATCATTGCTTTTTCACTCTGTGTACAGTGCGCAAACAGTATTTTTCACATCCATTTTTATTCACCGGTGAGCCTAGCCTTATATGACCCAACCGTTTAGACCATGTCTACTATTCATCCACATGCTCAATTATTCGTCAAATTGATTCTGTCAATGGCTGCATTCGGTTGTCAACGCGAAATGTCCATTGGGCAAATGCTCGCTAGCAATCCGGTCGGCGCGCAAAAAAGGAAGGTGGGTCCATGGGCGTGAGCGCTGGCCAGCCTCACGGGGAAAGGAAATAGGTGAGTTTTTTTTCATGTGGTGGGCTCCACGAAGAATGATGTCCGTTCGGACTTTGCACCTGTCTGCCCGCAGAAGGAGGTGGCCAGTGGGTCTAGGTGAGTTTTTTATTTTTTTTTTCTATTTTCATTTGTTATTTTTTTTACGTAATCATAGTTTATCATGATAATTTTATGTAAATATATTTTATCCTGATATATTATGGAAACATAATTTATCACGATAATTTTATTAAAACATGTGAATAAAAAATAAAAAAAATAAAAATAAAAAATAAAAAATAAAAATAAATAACCTTTCCAGAGTCCACGTAGCGTTCCCAGCGAGCGCTCGCCCGGGCAAGGAGCGGGTGGGGCCAGGGGGTGCAGTGCGCAGGGGCGGAGCGCAAGCAGAGTCGTGGAACCGGACACGCTGGCCTGTGCTCTCTGATTCCGAGATTAGTCGTCCCCGGTCAACGCCGGCGCATGCCCTGCTCCCCGCGGCGCCGCCTCCGCCGCCTCGCCCGCCGTGTCCGAGCCATGCTCCCCTCCGCCGCGGAGGCGCCGGAAGGCGAGTCCGCTCTGATGGACGACCGCCGCGCGTGGGAGCCGCCCTTCGACGCCTCCGCGCCGGCGGCGCCCATTTCCTACCCGATCGCGGACCTCGCCGATCTCGCCTCCCGTGCCTACCTCTCCGCCGACGCCAACTTCCACCTCCCCTTCAACAGGGCCTCCGTGGCCGCGCCCGCCGCGCCGCTCCCGCCGCGCCGCCGAGTCCTGGTGTGCCACGACATGGAAGGCGGCTACCGCGACGACGCGGCGCCGCAGGGTGGGGGCAACCCGGACGCCTACGCACTCTGGCACTGGCACCTCGTCGACGTCTTCGTCTACTTCTCGCACTACCTCGTCACCCTCCCGCCGCCCTGCTGGACGAACGCCGCCCACCTCCACGGCGTCAAGGTTTAGTCTCCCTTCTTTCTACTCCCTTTTGCTTTGGCTCTTGGATTCTGTAAGCTCAACTGAGCTTGCAGAGTGGTATTTTGCTCTGTTGTTTTGCGTGCCAAGGTTCTAGGGACGTTCATCGCGGAGTGGGATAAAGGCGCGGAGGTTTGCAAGGAGATGCTAGCGACGAAGGATTCCGCGCAGATGTATGCAGACAGGCTCACAGAGCTGGCTGCTACCCTGGGATTTGATGGCTGGCTGGTAATTTCTGTTATACAATCTTGCGATTTTTCAAATCTCATGATACGTTTATTTGCACAATTTGGGCTAGTTAGATTGGGTGTGACATGTCATTCTGTGGATAAATTGGACTACCTACTGGATTGCATTTAAAAAAAAAACATTTGGTCCCGGTTGTCATCTCTGGACATATGCCTGCTGCTGAATGCTGATAATGAATCATCTTTCAGATTAATATTGAGGTCAATCTTGACGTTCAGTTCATCGATAACCTGAAAGAGTTCGTCACACATCTAACCAAGACAATGCACGATTCAGTTCCGGGCTCTTTAGTCATATGGTAGTGTTTACTTTCCTATTTTGTTGTAATTGTGAACATGACAAATTGTCGCTGTCAAGCTCTTTTGATGATGTGAGTGGCCATTTACTGGGCTCTGCAGGTATGATGCAATCACTGTGAATGGTGACCTTCATTGGCAGAATAAGCTCAACAAGTACAATAAGCCATTCTTTGATGTATGTGATGGTTTATTTGCCAACTATACATGGAAGGTAATGCTCTCTTGCTATTTTACCTCCCTGAAACTCTGGGAGGCTTCTTAACGTTTTAAGTGATGGTATGATGAAAATGGCATGACAATCACAGGAAAACTACCCACAAGATTCAGCTGCAGTTGCTGGAAACAGAAAATATGATGTATACATGGGTATTGATGTTTTTGGACGAAGTACTTTTGGTGGTGGTCAATGGAATGTATGTGTAACGATCTTTGCTTTTATTCAATTCAGATGGTTCATTCTTACTAATAGAAATCTTGTAGCACTACTTAATTACTAAGACTACAATTTTCTCACAGAAACTAAGTGCTACCTAGATGCATCCATGAATGCTAAAGTATATGCATGACTTTATCAAAATTTAGATGATAACATGCTGATTGGACAAAGACAACTGCTGTATTGCAGATGCCTTTTTTTTTTTCTTTTTGCTCCCAGAAGAAATCATATATACAATTGAGTAAATGCAACATTTAATGCCCTAGATTCATTACTTTGCTTTTATGTAAATTTATGCAATCAAGTTTCTCACCTTCCAATATATGACTGTTTGCTAATTTTGCATTTTCTTAGACAAATGTTGCCCTTGATCTACTTAAGAAAGTTGATATCTCAACTGCCATATTTGCTCCTGGATGGGTATATGAAACTAAGCAACCACCTGACTTTCAGAGTGCACAGAATCGGTAATGTGTTGTTGATTTCCTTTATCATTGCACTTTCTGCAAGACTGCAATATATTTACCAAGCACCTTTGCAGTTGGTGGGGCCTTGTTGAAAAATCATGGGGCATTCTTCGGAGCTATCCAAAACAGTTACCGTTCTACTCAGATTTTGATCAGGTACTAGTACTATTTATCAGAATTCCTTATCATACTGAGTGCAGCAGTCTGGTACATATATGTACTAATCAGAATCTGGCAATATAATGCAATACCTTTGGGAACTGGGATTATATGTGATGTAGCAGTTGTTTGCAAACCTCTGATTCTCTAATGCTGATGCTCCGAACTATGAATTACTATTTTAATACTTCTAATATTCAACTTGGAGCACTCGGGTGCTTATACCCACTAGTTATGTTCTGGAGCATGTATCTGACACGTATGTAAGTTTACTACCTTTTAACGTCTGTCATACTGTAAATTTTGTACTGTCAGATTTTTTTGTAGACTATAGCTCACAAAATGCATTGAAGTTTTATGAATAGATCTGCTGATTGGAAACATCATATCTATCTATATAACCTATATAAGTAAATCCCACTAACCTTTTTTTTTTGAAAGAATACAGTAGGGGAAACCCCTACTGTGGTATATATATATATATATATATATATATATATATATATGGAAAAAACAAGGGAGTAGGAAGACTACTCAGCTACAAAGCAAGAAGAAGGAAGCTCTAGGACAAGCCTAGGAGGAAAAGCACTGTACAGATTAGACAAAAGAGTTAAGCCATGTTAGGATTGGGGTTCTAAAAGCTTCTTGCACCCTGTGCAAATGCAGGGTTACTTCATGTAATAGGCCTTGCTTCCATCCTTGGAGAGTCGGTGTGATCTGTTGGAAAATGAAACCATTCCTTTGCTTCCAGATGTGCCATGCAGCTATAATGAAGATTTCCATGAAGAAGTGGAGGTTGGAGTCGGTCTTGGCCTTTATCATCATGTCAAAGAAGGGTAGTGTGAAGTCCCAATGTGATGCCAACACATGGTGCTAAAGGCACAGTGAAAAAAGAGATGAAATGCAGTTTCCTCTTCGTTAGCATTGGAGAGCACACAGCTGTAGATGTTTCCTTCAAGTTTGTAATTTTTCCTTTTTAGTAAGTTTCTCGTGTTGAGTCTGTCCATGAGGAGCAGCCAAGCAAACACTTTTAACTTCTTACAGCACTTGGATTTCCAGATCCAATGAAAAGTATCTGGAGGTGTAATTGACTTGAAAGGGAGAGCATAGAACTTTCTTGATGAATAAATCTGAGATCCCCAACAATATTGCCACACACCATCTTGACTG
The DNA here is from genome assembly GCA_030272315.1 of Paspalum vaginatum. Classification (NCBI taxonomy): domain Eukaryota; kingdom Viridiplantae; phylum Streptophyta; class Magnoliopsida; order Poales; family Poaceae; genus Paspalum; species Paspalum vaginatum. Next base: position 30,029,274 of record CM059020.1, on the reverse strand, counting down.
TCTTGGCTCCGTACATGTAGGATTTTGACTTGAAGTTCTTGCAGCTCCTGGTAGGCTTGTTCTTTTAGAGGAATGTGAAAGTGATTTTGTATCTCTTCATCCGCCATAAATTCTGCTAGGGAGACATTCTCATTTTTCGTGAAGGAGAATAGTCTTGGTAACTCTTCTCTCAAATAGCAGCCATTCCATACGTCATTCCATAATAATACAGTCGTACCATTGCTTGCTTTGCAATTAGCAATACCTCTATAGTGATCGCAATATTTCATTATATCACGCCACCAGAAAGAGCCTTTGTCAACTGATATGTGTGGAACTTGACCATTGGGGTAATGAGTGTTCCAGATTAAAGTTACCCATGGCAAGTTCATTTTATTGTAGAACTTGTGTAGATGTTTCATCAGGAGAGCTTCATTTTGAATTCTAAGATTTATCACTCCCAGTCCACCATTCTTCATTGGCCTACAAACCTTTTTAAATGCCACCAAGGATTTACCTTTAGCATTCATGTCTGAGCCTCTCCATAGGCAATGCTTTCTAGCTCTATCTATGTATTCAATCACAGCCACAGGAAGTTTGAGAGTGCACATTGTGTATGCTGGTAGGGAGGAGAGAACAGAGTTAACCAAGGTAAGTCTTCCAGCATAAGATAAAAAGGAGCTGACTGCTGTAAGTCTTCTTTCAACTCTATTCATGAGAGGTGCATAATCATCAATTCTTGGTTTTGTTGTTCCAAGTGGCAGACCAAGGTAGGTGAATGGAAGAGATCCAATTTTGCAACCAAAAACTCCTGCTAAATGTTGCATCTTATCATTTAGAACGTTAATGGGTACCAGACAAGATTTGGAGTAGTTTACTTTCAAACCAGTTGATTGTGCAAAGCTTTCCAACAGACCTTTCAGGAAAAAGAGCTCTCTTTGTGATGCTTTTAACACTAAAATTGTGTCATCTGCGTATTGAACAATAGGAAAGTCATTCCCATGTGTTAATTGCAAAGGAAGACTGAGAAGGCCTTGAGAATGTGCTTTGTTTATTATACATTGGAGCAAGTCGGCTGCAAGTACAAAGAGGAGTGGGGAGAGTGGGTCTCCTTGCCGAACACCTCTTTTGCAATGAAATGACTTGCCAGGGACCCCATTAAAGAGGACTGAGGACGAGCCCGAAGATAAAATCTGGTCCATCCACATGATCCATTTATCACTGAAACCTAGGCCCTTTAGCATAGTCAAGATGGTGCTGTGTTCAACTGTGTCAAAAGCCTTCTCAAAATCCAACTTGAGAATTACAATTTCTTCTTTTGAATGGTGACATTGGTGTAGGTATTCATATGCCCATGCTAGACAATCTTGTATAGTTCTAGATTTTATGAAGCCATATGGATTTGTGTATGAGACTGAGAATTACTGTTTGCAGCCTGTTAGCAAGAAGTTTTGTGATCAACTTGAGCATTGAGTTCAGCAATGAAATCGGCCTGTAGTCATTGACCCCTGTAGGGTTATTGCACTTTGGTATTAGGGTGATGAAGGAACTATTGATGCCTTGAAGATCGATTGTACCATTGTAAAAATCATTGCATAGACCATAGATGTCATCTTTGATTATGAGCCAGCATTTTTTCATGAACATACCATTGAAACCATCTGGTCCTGGGGATCTGTCCGTGGGCATATTCTTGACAATGGTATCAATCTCTTCCTTAGTGAAAGGCTCAGTGAGCATGTCTAGGTTTCCACAGGGTTGAACTAGATCTGTGATGCTAAAAAGCATTTGAGGATTGGTGGAATAGCCCATTCTGCCTATGTAAGACTCCCATAAGATGGTCTCCTTTGCAGTGTGATCAGATATAATTCTTCCGTCAGGAGCTTCCAGGTGAGTGATTGTATTTTGTCGATATCTTTCAGTTGCTACTGCATGAAAAAATTTGGTGTCTTCATCCCCAAACTTGACCCATCTGATGGTATTTCGTTGCTTCCAGTACTCATTCTTGTATCTCAAAAGTTGTAAGATGTGGTTCTTTAAAATTGTTCTAAAGTTCTTCTCTTGAACATATAAGCTCCTCTGCTCCTCCAACTTGTCCAAGACTGCCAGTACCTCGTTACATTCCTTTAAGAGATTGTTCAAACGTGATATGGATTTGCTCCATTTCTTCAACACTCTTCTCAAGAGCTTGAATTTTGCCATTATTTTAGATGCACTATTATTGGCTCTAACTGTTGTGTTCCAAGTGCTTTCTACAATCTCAAGAAAATCTGGATGTTCAGTCCAATAATTTTCAAATCTGAAAATTTGGGATTTTGGAATCTTAGTCCCAATCTGTACTGTGAGAGGGATGTGATCAGAGATTGGTTTTGCTAGAGGGAGCATGGGAGTGTTGGGGTAATCTTCAGTCCAATTCGTAGAAGTGAAGCACCAGTCAAGTTGTTCAAGTAACGGATCATCTTGCATGTTGCTCCATGTAAATCTTCTACCTTTTAGTGGGATTTCTAGCAGGCCCAGGTTGCTTATGACCTGATTAAAAATGGAGATGTCATTCATATTACATCCTGGTCTGTTCCTATCTTCCACAGATCTATAGAAATTGAAATCTCCAATAAACATCCAATTTTCCTCTTCTTCAATATGTAAAGCATTTAACCAGTTGACAAACTCATCTCTCTGTGGTCCCTGACATGGACCATAAACTGCTGTTAGAGACCAGCATTCTGCATTATGAGTGGAGGAGAATTTGATTGTGACTGCAAAGCTAGTATTGTGAATTATCTGGCCATGCAGAAGTGACCCATTCCAGCCTACTAAAATACCACCAGAAGCACCCACCGAAGGGGCATAAGCAAACTTATTGAAACGTTTGGGAGCAAGTTTCTTCATAACGGAATTGTCCACAAATTCCCTTTTTGTTTCTTGGATGCAAAATGCAACACATGAGCTCTCCTCTATCTTTCCTTTTACAGCGCTGCATTTATCGTCAGAGTTTAGCCCACGAATATTCCAGTTAAGAACGTTCCACCTGCTTCTTGTGCTATTCATTATGGAACAAGAGATTGTCGTTGGGAGCTGCTAGCCTCAGGCACTACAGGGCATTGTTCCCTAATTGCCAATAGCAGGTCCAAGGCTACCTCCGAAGGATTAAGCCTACATCTTTCCACTGCCACCGCCTGGATAATGGAAGTAGGAATTTCTGGAAACGGTTCCATTGCATCATTGAGGTCAGATAAACTTGGAAATTGAGTCAAACCAGGAAAATCATGTAACCGAGGCGAAACATGACCTACTACATGAGCTAGGTCCTCAATCCTGCACTTGACTTTTCCGCTCTTCTTTCTTCCTTTGAAGCAGGAAGTTGCTCTAGTTTGCTTCTTGAATCCTCTGTTGATATTGCTAAGTCTGGAGCTTCTTCTCAGGTTGCCATCTACAATGGGAGTAGGTAGTTTTTCTTTGGCAATAGCCTTTTCAGCAGAGGCAATTCTCTTCTTTCTCCTAGAGTATGTTTTCTTGATGACCCTGTTAGCACACACAGCTAAGTATTTGCTGGTGATTCGCTGGCTAGTGGAAGTCTTGATTCTTCTCGAGAATGTAACCCTGAAGTCTCTGCTGCTGCTGAAATCAGCATCAGAACTCATCCCATTGCCCTCTTCCCGGAGTTCGATACTTTGTGGGCTAACTGAAAGTGTATGGTGCATGCTTTCCCAAAGCAAAGGCGATAGGACAGGCTGCTGTTGCAATGGAGAAAAAGACACACTCAAACTGTTGAAGATGAACCTTAGTGGGAGAGAGAACAAGGTGTTCCATATTAAGGACAGAACAGCTGGTGGAGCATGAGGATCACATATCATTGTCTTGATAGTTTTTATAAATGCAGGAGAAATGGATAACTGCACTATATCTTGGTTCTGGGCAGCTTCAGCAAGCGCCGACGACAAACCTTCATTAACTCTATTTTTCTCAACAGTGTACTGTCAGATTTCTTTGTAGACCCACAAAATGCATTGAAGTTTTATGAATAGATCTGTTGATTGGAAACATCATATCTATCTATATAATCTATATAAATAAAGTCTACTAACATTCATTAACTCTATTTCTCTCAGCATGTGAACTGTCCACATCATTTAAGAGTCCGTAAGTTAAAGAGTCACGTCATCATCCATTAGAAATCTCTATTGATGTCACCCATCGATTTTCTATGGCTGATAACATCTATGCATGCAACTATTAGTCTGTGAGTGTCATCCTACAAAATTCCTATATAAGAAATACGATCAATCATTTAAGAGTTGATCTCTTAACCAAGATGAATATACTATCAAGTATAATGTCTTTGAACAAAATGTTCCTTGGAATCAATATTACCTTCAAATTTCACTTCAGAAAAAGTAGTTTAAAAATTTCTGCAGCCAGGCACAAGGTACCATCTAGTTTTATGTGACACTGATCACAGCTAGTCAATAGCATCTGAATTGATTCCCTATGTTTTTATTTTCTACATGTCATCTCTCTATATTTTGCAGTTCATTTGTCAAATGTCAAGAACTGTCTATCCTTGTGTTTCTCCCTGTTGTAATATTGATGCTTTCTAAACTTTTTATTTCCATTAGGGTCATGGTTATCAGGTATCTATTGAAGGGCTGGAAGTCTCCAGTTATCCATGGAACAACATTTCTTGCCAAAGTTTTCAGGTAGCATGCTGTCAGCATGTTCTGTTGAGTTATGCCTTCCAAACTGACTTTAGTTTGATGGTTCCAGAAAATGTCTTTTACATTTCTTCTGAATTGCACTGGGTCATTGCCCCATTTCTTAAATCTGCTTGTTATTCGTGAATGCTGACATGTATCAAGCCATGCTGAACTTCCCTGTGATGACGGCCTTCGCTTTTTTTCAGCCAATGCTTAAACACCCCATAGGTCAAGTTCAACTGCAAACCTATACAGAGTAAGCTCACATTTACTTGGCTACAAATTTAAAATGACTGATTTATGGTATTTCATTCAAAGCAAGAAATGTAGGTTAGAACTCAACAGCATTTAAATATGTGACTTCTCAGCTACTTTCAATATCATCTGTTAACTGCTTAAGTATTTCACTGTGTAAATCAAATATAATACTCCATCCCATAAAATAAGGCGCCCATGTTTTCAGGAAAGTCAACAGTTTAAATCTTTAACTTAATAATTCAGTCTAATATATATATATATTTAATATATGCATGTTATATATTTAGATTTATATTCAAAAGTATTTTCAAATGAGAGTAAGTTTGTGTTTATTGATGACTTATTTTAAAAGATATGGATGATCAATGTTTTGCTTTAAAACCGTGCTAAAAATTTATATGCCTTATATTATGGGATAGAGGGAGTATTGTTTTAAGATGATAGTATGATACAAATTAGCTGTCTGTTAAACATCTTCCTGAACAAGGGAGATCTGAACCCCAAAAAGCTTTGGAATACATTTATTCTAAGTGTTTACTGCCATATGTCCAAGCCATGTAGGGTATTTTGTTCCACTTAAGTTATCATTAGAAGCAATATTAACCTCAAAGAAGTACTATACAGGTCTACAGCTGGCAACCTTGGTGTTATGACCGGTAATACCTACAGGCGCAGGAATAGAGCCGAGGGCCAAGGCTAGGCGAGTTAGTCAGTTTGGTCAGTTTGTTAGGATTCTATCGATAAGTGTTAGGATTAGTAGATACATCTCCTATTTGTCAGGAGATTGGTTGGGCCGTATGGCTATATAGTCAGGAGTCTTGTAATCGGTTGAACTTAAGCAGGAAGTAATAAAGAAGATTACTTCGGGCTTCCCGGGTGCAAACCCATCTACTCGTTCTCAGCCCCTCTCTCTCTCTACCACGGCGCCGCCCAAGGTTGCTCCTCAGCGATGTGAGTTCAAGCCCAGACCTCCCGTACACCACCACTACCACCTACGCAGCGCAAGCCATATCACTTGGTTTTATTGTCTGTGCCAATTATGCTGACTATATACTTCTAATTTTCCGGACAAGTGAACTGGGGGATGATTCCATCTGTGAATGCATTGTTTATCCTCCTTGTACATTTAATAATGTCTACTTACATTATTTTCTAGATTTATAATCCTACATTATTTACCATTTTATAACATAATTTCTGCTGGTTGCTTAACAGTTTCAAGGATGGACCTTACAGTGGAGGGAATTGTTTGACAGTCAAAGGAACTCTTCAGCAGAACATTATTTTCTCAGAGCAGCTTTTTAATGGAGGACTTGCCATGGAAAATGGATCTGTTCATCTATTTTATTCGGTGAGAAAAATGTATTTGCATTTGCTGTGTTAGCTTAACTCTCTTTGGACTGTTTGTCTAATTACTTGGAAATACAACAATGATTCAAGAAGATTGGTCATATGAAATGTTCACTTCTTTCTGAATGAAATGAATTATATCAATCCCTTGAATGCGAATGGTTTCTCATAGTGGAACTGCATGTGCTCCCATAGTCCCTTTACCATTGTGTTCTTGTTCTCAATGGATCCGTGTTCTTTGCACCCTTGTGATTTCTCATTTCTCTTGGCTATTTGTTTCAGATAAGAGCTGATGCAAACTCAGATGTAGGGTTGTCCCTGGATCTGTCTTCTAGAAACAAGCAGGGTACTTCAATTCTTGTTGCAGAGGACATAGCAACATTCACCAGAAAGAAACAAAATCACGGGTATGGATCATATGTTAAAGCCGATAAGGTGGTGCCACGTGCTCCAGATAACCAAGATTGGGTCCTTTACAAAGCAACTGTTCAGGCCAGTGCTGGCTACACATTAACTAGTATCAGCGTTGTTTGCACATTGAAAATAGCGGGCAAAATCAGTCCAGAACCAGAAGATGGTAGCATTTCAGAAGCAAATGCCAATGCATCATCTTCGTATCAAGCGTCACTAGGCCACATAAGTATTCGGAAGACTGATGCAGAGACAAAGTTTCCTCCAGCAGAATCATGGGTAACTGAAGGCAATTACATTTCATGGTCAAAGAGTTCTAATGCCTCTGAACTGGTAAGTCTGAAAATCAGCTGGAAGTTGCACACCCCCGATCAACCATCATTCAGCAAGTACAATGTCTATATGGAGAAGTTAACGGGGCATTCAAACACAAAAGCTCCCAGAAGCTATCTTGGAGTTGCTAGCATCGATGCCTTCTATGTATCGGGTCTAGAGGTCCCCAACGAAGTCACCGGTCTGAAATTCATCATTCAAGCATTTGCACGCGATGGAAGCTGGCAAGAACTTGAGAAGTGTCCAAAGTTCTTTTTATCCCCTGTCCGTTCTGAGTAACATTCATTTTACTCTGGTCATCTGTTGCGCTTCAGTTATTCTGTCACACATGTATACTGACAACTAACTCCCACCGAATAATCTATGTTGCCCTTAACAGAAATAATAATATTAATAAATAAAGCTTGTTTGTTCAGCATTGTCTGCTGAAATGGTGTTTATGTACACCCTTTGAATTTAGTAATTTCATCTGTGCTCAACCTCTGCAAATTTACCAGTCCTAACCGGAGAGGTCTAGTGCTGATATATGTAACCACGTATGTTCTGAAAGAATGGAAATTATGCTCGTTCAAAGCACGTTGTAAGGGATGCTAAAGGCCTTCGGCACTGCGTTATTGTCTGTGGCGTCACCACTAAGGAAATAAAACTTTTGACTTGGTTTCATAGCGCTGGCCGGTGTGGCCCGCTAGCCAGTGAATAGTGATGTTCAGAATACAGACGTCACAACTGTGGCTGATTTTGGTCAGAGCTTTGAATCTAGCAGCCGTCTGACATTCCACGAAATTACGCATGTGCAACTTCGTAGCTGCGTAAACATTTGCGTTTTCCCCTTGTATATTTTATCACCACGTCGATGCCGGGTCAGTTGAGCAATTGCGTGCGCCCCTCCATTAAACCCTGACACGCCCGTTCCTCTTGCCACGCAAACAGGCCGCGCGATATGGAGCCGACGGACGGCGTCGACGGCGACGCCGGCGACGGTGCTTTCGCCAGAAGCAGTCGTGTCCGCTTGGCGCTGCCGGAGCTGGTGGAGGACCTCGTCGGCGAGATCCTCCTCCGCGTCCCCCCGGGAGAGCCTGCGTGCCTCGTTCGCGCCTCTCTTGTGTGCAAGCCCTGGCGCCGCGTCGTTTCTGACCCGGCCTTCCGACGCCGCTACCGCGCGTTCCACCGGGCAAGATTGAGAATTGTATGTGTTAGAGTGCCACTTCATAATCTCGTGGTTTCATAATAAACGTAGAGCTTTGATACGATAGGGAATTTGATTGAGCTTTAGGCCTTGTTTGGAAGCGGAATAATCCCTACAATCCATATACAGTATATCTGAGAAGGATTAACGAAGAAATTAGCTTGCTTGTACTTCAATCCACATGTTCTTTTTTTTTTTAATCGAGAATAACTCAGCTTTCAATCCATGTATATAGGAAGGAAATAAAGGACGTGTTTAGTTGGACATCAAAATCATAGCTGCCCATGGATTTAGCCTCAAACCAAATAGACTTCTACTAGCAAAAGGGTCCGATCGTTGCAACGGAAGAATAGGTACATCATTACAGTATGTTTATATACTTAGCTAAATATGACAAAAGAATGTAAACTCGTATTCGACATAGTCATGAAACATTTTGCATCTACGGATTTTGGGCCTTTCCACCCCTTTCCAACATTTTTCAAACTGCGCAGTGGAACCAACGTGAGGGGTATACCTATGCTTTCCTAGGTAAAAAAGGTTTTCAGAAAACTCGATCTTTTTTTATAGTGTAGATACATATAGAGTAATATTGAATAACATTAATATATATAAGAAGCAGTAGGGCTATCCGCACCAAAGTGGCAAAAGATCATGCATGTGTAAAAGTTACAATGTAACGACATTGTAGTATGTATGGACTTTGAAACGGGGAGTGTGATGAGGGGCGAGACTGAGTTAGTTGTTGTGGATACCCTAACAGACATATTCATCTCACATGCAAATATTACCTGAAATAAAATTTAGAGCACATTTTTTTTGCAAATTTAGAAACACATTTGGGTATAACCGTTTATACCCTGAAACCGAACACCGATGGCATTGGTGGTGGTGTTCCACCGATCATTTAACATGATGATCAACCGCAGTTGGTTGATGTAGTCTGCAAACATGATGCGTCTGGCCGTGGTTGCTTTCCAGGTGTACTGGGGGCGGCCTACCCTCCCCTCCCGCGCCAGTCTCTTGAGCGGCAGTCCGCGCCTGTCGTCCAGTGGCCACCTGCGCGCCCAGCATCCGAGTCAGCGTCGTTGGACCTACTGTGGAGTTCTCGGCCGTGTGGCCTGGGCCCTGGGGCTGAACCACCTCGTGTCTGGCCGGTGCGCCATCGTCGCCCGCCTTGCATCCCTGCCCAATCTAGGATTGCACGGAAGAAAGGCCGTGAAGAAAATCGAAAGGGATGGAATAGATGCAGCCAGCCAGTAAAATGGTTCTCAAGAGTATAATGGCATTTTTATTTCATACTTAACTGCATGTATTGACAGAGTTGACGAAAGTGTCAAGAAAGGCACTATTAAATTGGTGTCAGAGAAGTTTTAAAACTGTTAGGCCAAGAGAGGAAACAATGTGGTCCTTGGATACAACAAATAGGCCGGCACTTGCCTGCCCAAATTTGTGTAGGGGTGAGTACACTTTCGTGGTCTATTTGGTTACGTAGGAATGAAATGATTTTTTACAAAAAAAAAGATTATATTCTTATTTGCAGGTTATTTTCAGGGCCACCTATTGAGCAAGACAGTAGAGCGTCATACAAAATGTGGCAAAAAGATAGCTTATCAAATCAGCTTGTCGCACGCTGGAGTCTCTAGCGATGGAAATCTTTGCCAACGATGGGTGACCATCTTCTAACCAGATTAGTTTTGATTTATTTTCTTCTGTTTAGCTCTTTGAGAGCAATTTTATCAAACTGTATTACAAATTGGTTGTGTGCAAACCTCTAACAGAGGCTGGAATAAAATTTTCTTTTTTTTAAAAAAAAGAGAGGAAACAATGTTTGTGTTAGGGTCAAGAAAAGAATTATCTCTTTATCTTGTGTGCTAGATTGAGCCATAAGTTTATAGAAAGCAATTTACAACCCAATTCACCTCTCCTTCTATTGGGTCAGACGTCCCCATGAAGGTTAAGACTATATTGGAGGCCCTTTGCCACCACTGCTACCTTGGCATGATCGAGACCGACCGAAAGAAAGTAGCACACACTTCTAGCACCATTGGGCATTGAACAAGAATGAGGAAGGAGAGGGTAGTAGAGCCTATCAGGGCACTATATCAGTGGGCTTGTATAGGTGAGTTTGCAAGGTGTTTTTACTGAATTTGATTGTAGTATTGATTCATTGTAACTCCAACTTGACATGGTGTGGTCATATGGAAGACCAGTTATGTTTTGGAAAACAAAGATGATTACGATACACGAAGAAGGCCAAAAACATCTTAAACACGACACCTAAAGGGTTGTAAGGGATTAATTCATCAAATAAAGCAAAGATCGAAGCTATGATCAATTACAGTGCTTGGGTGTATAACATTTGTAAATGTAGGGATTGTGAGTATTGCGATACACTCTAGAGTATGGAGTGGCCATTACATTACTTGTGAGGACAGAGAGGACTTCGAACTTCTGTTTGAACCTCACCATAGTGAAGACGGTGGAGAGCACCTAGGAGAAGGCCTACGGGAGTCCCCACTTACACTAGAGAGGAGCCGGGGATATCCGCAGAGTTACCCAACTGAGAGCTTACCCTTGCATGGGAACACATTTCCATCCTTGGTACTTACATAGATCAATATCTTAATACTTGAACGGATTGAGGGGCTCCAATGAGAACCAAGGGAAAGGCTTACGCGCTTTTCTCAATAGCTTTGTATAAACTTTCTGAGTCTTCATCGTCACAGTTGCTAATAGGAGTTTACACTTCTTCTATCACCCCTAATACTTCCACACTTACCTTTTGTTTCTATTTTACATTCTGTTTCTATGATGTAACTTAGGTTGTAAGTCTCTTTTGTGCTAGAAGTTGCTTCACTTAGCAAAACACATACTTCACTTTGTTCCATATCTTGCATAAGTTTTAGTTGCTTTTGTGAGCCTTAGTTTTTAGAAATACTAATTCAACACCCTTAGGATGTCATGGTCTCACTTTCAGATAGATGTAAGGGAAATGGACCCTAAGCCTTGTGCTTAGTCAGATTTTTGTGGTTGAATGACAACAACGACCATTCGAGACAAATGTGTTACCTAGTGTATTTATTTGAGTCCTAGAGATGCAAGTTAGGGTACAAACACCTAAAATGAGTGATCAAAGAGCACGCAAGAAGACCTAATGAACACCAAGAAATACCCAAGGCATCCATGAGAAAAACCATGGTGCCCTGACATGGTGGTCCCATTGGCCAGTTAGTGAGATGATTTTTTAGATCTCCGGACAGTCCGGTGATAAGGAAATGGTCAAAGAAGAGACTTAGTGTGATGCCCCTGGCATCTCAAGTGCATTACATCGGTATCATTGACTCATTTGCATCATTTCATGAGCATTTCATATTGAGTGCATGAATTGATTAAGTCATTTGAATTAACTAAACTCAGTTTTACCGTAATTGCCTTTGTATTTGCTAATGTAACTTTAGATCTGTTGTGAATTAGATGAAACTTTATATACCAAACTTGTATACAATTTAATGATGAACAACTTTGGCATTTTGTCCTCTAAAATGCATAAAGATTTGCATAGTGGTTTGAATCAATTTCTGTCAACATGTGAATTCTGTCCAAATTAGGTTTGTCAAGCAAATTCAAATTTTTGAGAAATAGATTCATTATCATGTAAAATTTTATATATGAAATTTGTATATCATGAAATTTGGAATAACTTTGGTAAAATAAGCTTTGTATGAAAGTGACAATAAAATGAACTTATGGAATTTCTAAACTGATAGGTGCTGTTGGTCAAACTGGGGTAAGTGTTTTTGAATTCAAATTTCTCTTTAAATTTAAATATAACATAGTGTCAAAGTTTATAACAGAGTTGTAGAACTCAAAGTTTATGACACTTCTTGTATTTTGATCTTAGTCTAAATCGGGCCCTAGCATATTCAAAAACACCAATTTCCAACGAAGGTTCTGCAGTCAAATAGCCCTTTTATCAATTTCAGGATTTTTCCTTTTCTCTGTCTCTATGACACGCGGGCCCACTCACTGGACGCCGGCCGCGAGCAGAACACGCTCGACACGCGGCCGATGGTCACCGGCACCCTGCGTGGTGCGCCCTCGGCCAAAAGACGAAGCTGAGCGCGGCCTCTCCTTCATTTTCCCCTCTCTCGCTCGGTTTCCAGCCACCCAAACGCCATTCTCTGTCTCCATTGCGCCGCTCAGCCCCTCCCCGCACTACCAACCGCCGTGCCGGGACGCACCACCATCCCCTCCACGAAATCCCCTAGGTCTAGGCCGCCGACTCCCATCCACCTCCCTACAGTTCGCCACCGAAGTTTCCCCGCTCTTGAGTTGTGTCGCTGGGCTTCCTCGGCCATTTTCCCATCGATTCAGGTGGTGGGGTGAGTTCCCCGTGTCTCTCTCTCTCTCCTCGGTCGTTCCAGTGTCCTTCCGGGCCCCGTAAGCCTGGATTGGCCGCGCGCCATCGCCGGTCTGTTTCCCCGGTCGGGAGGTTGAAGACGACCGAGGAAGAAGACGCCCGTTTAGCTGTTTAGCCCCCGGATTCGTAGGATTTTGCGTTTCATTTTTTCGCTGTACAATGAGTCTATGTACTCTTACGAGCTAGCCCCTCAAGATAATGAGTAATCTCGTTACAGTCCGGATCTGTGGAATTTCGAATTTAATGCATTTTTCTAGATCGGAGAACTTTGAAAATTCATAAAAAATAGAATAAAAATGATAAAAACGCAAACTCAGTTGCATTGTGCTCCTAATTAGTAGATCTACAGAATGTTATAGATGTGGATAGACGAAATGACCTTTTTGCCCCTGATTTGTTGCATGCATGTTAAAATAAAGTAAATACCAAAAGTAGTTTAAATGGACTCAAAAAATTATGAAACTTGGACAGTAGCTTTATCATATTATATAGAGTTTGTGTGATTTTTGGCAACCCTAGCATATACAAGCTAAATTACTGTTTTGCCCTCATGCATGTATTTTGTGCATTTGAAAAAAGTGGAAATACTTGATACAAGAAAAGTTCTCCAAATGATCCACTGAAATTTGTACCTGCTCTTCACTACGTATGAAGCTTGCTGTAAATGTTTGGATCCCTGCATGTATGTTTTGGTTGCTGTTTTGAAATAGACAAGTAATTGCATGTTAAAATGAATAATAGGAAAAATTGACTTTATTTTTTTGCAAAATAAATTCTGAGAAAAATTATGGTGCTTAATAGTTATGTTTAGGTTCTAGAAAGTATTTTTATGAATTTCTTTGCTACTGTTTTGAGCTACATGAGAAATAGGTTAAAATAAATATATGGAAAATAGATGTGTTATCAAACCATGGTTATTTTGCTTGCTGGATTTTATACATGATTCTCATGAAATGTTATGCTTGATGTTAAAATTTAAAAGTCAGAAATTTTTTCTGTGATTTATGATAAATCTGATAACTTAAATGCCAAATAACTTGTTGGAATTTCTATAACTAATTTGTAGATGCTTTGTTACTGAAATTTGGGTCTTGGCCTGATATAGTAATTATTTACTTGTCATAAAAGTTTCAAGTCCTTTGACACTATTTAACGAACTAAACTCGATATGGGTGGATTATTACATTAAATGAACATATTGCATGACATGATTAGGGTATGTCATATGAATGCATGAAGATCGCATAATTTCAACTTGTTACTTGCTGCATTGTAATTATCATACCATACAAACATCACGTGCATTTGTTGCATCCATTTCGCACTTGATCATTCATATAATGACGCTTACTGTAACAACGTGATCGAGAAATTGCCATAGGGAGCTACGTGGAGCAAAGGTGACTAAAAGATCAACTAAAATCCACTCATGACCTGGAGAATCCATCAGTCATGTTTGGAAGGAGGAGCAGTCCAAATGATCAAAGAGTTGTCTGCGGCAAAGCCCCACAATCCAGCAAGTTTGGTTTGTTGGTTTTGATAAGAATAAGTAAAGGTAGTCAGGACCATGAATTCCCAACAAATATGATATTGAATTGATGTTTAGGTATCCGCATTAAGAATTGTTTGAAAACAATTGCATTAGACTCCCTGGCCGCCCTGCACTAGCACCTACCATAGAATACGTAAAACGAGTATGCCTAGAAATGCTAGGTGTGAGTAGACACGAGTGAATTAGAGTCACTCGTCGCATAGGCCTTTCAAAAGAAAGGTTTTCAAAATGTAGAAAAACTTTAAACTTGATTGTTGATGGAACTAAATTGAGGCCGAGTAGAGATTTGGGTATATTACGATGAAAAAAATGATGTGAAAGGTTTGGTGGACTCTGTCCGAGTCGTATAAGGCCCGTTCGTTGTTCGTCTGCTGATCGGCGCAACATTGCTAGACTGTTTATACGGAACATGGGACTGGTGAAAGTCTTACTTGAACCATTAAAAAATAGAGATTTGGTCCTACCGTAGGGCATAGGGGCGTTTGACTCATGGGAGGGCTGGCCAAGTGCGCCGTGGTATCGCTCCATGGGGGCTAAACCTAGAGAATGGCGGGTTGGAATCGAACTTGGGATGGAACCAATGGAGATGGGAGATATATGTGGAACGCGATGGCTATTAAGCGTATATCCCTAGTACGGTAGTTATTCCCGAGAATTAAAAAAAATCGATTCGAATCGCTGATGCCAATGCCACTATCAGGCAACGTAGTAACTATCTAAATATGCTATATTATAATTCATATTTTCAAATTCTATCTGTTTATACTTGTATATTTACATTCCTGCGAGTTATTATTATTATTATTATTATGATATATTTACTCACGATGAATCTGTTTACTTTATGTCATTATATCACTGTTTAAAATCAATGGCTAAGGATCCAAATACTAGGAAGTAAGCGCCCTTATATTAAGCCCTACTGAGTAATTAGTACTTAGGGTTTGTCTACACATTTTGAGTGCAGATACCGATGACTTCTGGACAGTTACTTTGAGGAGAATAGTACCGGTGAGCTCGGTGCTGCTCGCCTCGCTCATCCTTGCATGAAGGCTTCTTAAGTATTTGGTTTCCGCTGCGAGATGTTTTGAAATCATTTTGCTAAATTTGATTTCAATATGGTTTGTAAGAACTTTATCTTATTATTACTATTAACTGCATGTGATGATGTAACTGTTGTGGTTTCATTAAAGACTGAATGTGTGTGATGTCGGTCTCTTTGGACAATGGTTTCATCGAGTGCCCTGTTGAGTAGCTCGATGGACAACTGGGTTTGATTTAATCTAAGTGCACTGCGAGTCATGTGGTGACAGGCACGTTTAGCTCGGATTAAATTAGCTGTTCTGTCACACTCAGGATCCCAATGCAAATTACGTATACTAGAATGTTTAGTGATGAGCTTGACTTTACAGCTAGGAAAGAATTTTGTGAATTGTCAGTTACAGTCCTGCACGTATGCAAGATAAAAAATTAAATCCTTCAACATTGATGGGGTCGACAAGCAATGTTGTGACATTGGCTCCGACGAGCCGATGCACAGGGGATTACTTGAACATGTGTACTTGTAATATCAATAAATCTAGCGTAGAAAAGGGAAAACCCACTCGGACACATGATGAACGCCCCGCACGACATATGCCAAATGACGCGTTTCTTCCGGATCGTCCTAGATCGGTTTGATGGTCAAACCTAACTGGTGACCGAACCTCATCAAACACATTTAAGGGACAATCTGATCTTCCTTAAACATGCTTGAGGGCCAAATTTGACCGGCAAGCGGGACTTCCTCAAACAGACCTAAGGCCAAATCAGGATGCGCGCCAGCATATCTCGTGACAGAATGTGAACCATACGTAGAAGCGAGGTGCACAGTACAAACTATCCTTAGCAATTGTCGCTACAATCAGAACAAGAACCTCAACGCTTTGACAAGCAGCGTCGACCCGATCCATATGGGTCGAGTCTATGGCGCAGCTAGAGTAAGACCGCGACGGATATTGAACCAACTCATATGCATGCGCACGTAAAGAAACCAAGCAGAACTCATAACAGTAAAGCATACTCTCTCCGTCCTCCTCAAACACAGTGTTTTCTAAATTTATCCTAAGTCAAATAATTTTAGGCTTGACCAAACTTTTAGAGAAAAATATTAACATCTATCACACCGAAGAAGTAAATTATGAAATTATAGTTGACGATAAATCTAATAATAGTTATTTTATGTTAAAAGTATTTTTTTTTTTAAAAACTCGGTCAAACTTTAAAAAATTTGACGTAGGACAAATCCAAAAAACACTATATTTCAGGACGGAGGAAGTAACAACAAAGGTAGAGCTTTACAGCAGATTTAAGCACGAAGATAACTAGCGGACAATCAAAAACGCTTTATTACAATGTCTACCAAAGATAAAGCAAACACTAAACCAACCTAATATATCGAAATCGATCTGATACAGTAACATGCCCGCTTACCTAGGGAAATCTATAACATGGGTGGTGATACGCCGAATTGCTGGAATCGTTGTTGGTTGTCCTTCACGTTACGGGACATGTACATATTATTAGCCTTGTAGGCTTGCTTAAAAAAGAAACTAACAATCCTACTCGTAAACCATTCGATCTAATTCTAATACAAACTGAGCATTTCCATTAGCCCAAATCTTGAGGTTCATCTCTCGTCATCAATTGGACTCTTGTTGGGCTGGTCTCCCCCTGCGACTCTCTTACTTGCCCCTGTTTAGGATTTGGCTCCAACACATACCAAAAATATTCTATAAATCTACTTCGAATAGAGGAAAAACTCACCATGATCTAGTTCAAATAAACCACAAAATCTAAGTATATAGTGAAAAAAAGAAACTATTGTAACAATAGTAACAATACAACATGAGAGGATAGAGTAGCTAATATTTTAGCACAATTTGATGGATAAAATTTTGATAATTTTGGGGAAAAAATTAGCAGCACCTACCTTAGATCAAGAAAGAAATTGCCACCATGAACAACCAACCAGTAACAAACTTACAGCCAACAGCAAGGTTGTTACCAATTATTGTTAGCAACAGATACTAATGTGAGGACACCTTCCGGTACTAATGAACCCTGGGTCCTGGTCATTGCAACCGGTAGCATTAGTACTGGTTGCAACTCTAGCCGGGACTAATGTAGTAATGTGTTGGATGGAAGGTTTCTACTCGAAGATTTAAGATTACACTCACGTATGGATACATCAGGCTAGTCTTAGTTTGATAACTTTTGAATTTTGGAGGTTTAGAGAGGATTGAGGCGGATTTTGACAAATTGTAGATTTAAACTCACCGTAATTATTTTAACTTACTCCACTCTAAAAGTTGCTAAACTAAGCACCATGTGCTTACATTCATGCAGAGATACCGGCGGTGGAGAGCATCCAATGCGGGAGATAAGATCCGGAACGTGCCTATGGTGACACTAGCCAAGAACGTTTGACGTAGATGACACGGTCTCAGCATTTAGACAGAGGGAGGCGTGTGGCGCGGTTGCTCTGCGCGCACATGCTGGAACAGCTAGCGATGCGCGCATAGCTCCTCCCGCCAGGTGAAGCTCCAAACAGACCGACTTGAAGTCTAGAACAGAAGGTCTATGCGGTAGTTAATGACTCTTTTGTACGGCAAGAACACTATGACTAGAGTAGTATAACTTTTCAATAAATAAACTTTCAAAACAAAACTGAGGCGGAAAACTTTGAAATTGATGCATGAAACTTTCTCAACCATTCTTGCAAACTAAAACTTTATATTACCACACTAAAAGCTTTGCATTGGATTTGATTTTAAAACTTTAAATCAATTCACGGGAAAGTTATATTTTATTATGAAAAAAAAATTATTTTAGGGATTTCTAAATGTTTTACAATAATTCACGGATTGGTGTAGTATAACTTTCTTATCAGTAAACTTTTAAATAAATCAAGAAATTTTTCAAAACGATTCATAAAACTTTTGGTTTTAAAACTTTTAATTTTTCCGTAAAAACTTTAGATTAATTAATAAAAATTTTGACTTGGCACCTTCCAAAATGATTTTTGAAATGATGGATTTTAACTACAAACTCTAATAAACTCAAATTAAAATCCTAAGGGATTTAATAAAATATTAATTCATATATCAATATTGTACTAGAATATAACTTTCTAAATTCAATTATAAACATACCTTTGCTGTAGTTGAAGGTACACCAACATATGACCAGTCAATAAAAAAGAAAAGCAAGATAAATTCATTATATTGAACAACAAGTTTTCATGTGTGGAAATATTTGAAAAGTGATGAAAAGCACGAGAAATCATCGTTGTGTGTTTTGATACGAGTTTAAAAGAAATAAAATAATCAAACGTTTGTTATTGTTCGGTGAGTTCACGGACAGAGTGCAGCGGCACAGAGAAAAAATGGGAGGACTAGCGTCCGAACCTCTAATGGGAGCCAAATTTATACAGGCTTCGTGCAACATTTTCAATGTGTATCTTTAACACCGGAAACGCAATATTAAAAAACATTTTTTTGCAACATGAGTGTTTGGATTAAAAAAATCACCATGTGCATCCCATTTAGGAGGAAAGTCCCACCACAACATCAATTTATATTTCACACAACATAAGAACAATGGCAAGATCCATACAATATTAGAAATGCATGTCTTTAATATTGAAAAATAGCGTATGCAACATTTGAATTCAACTATTCCAACATCAGTATTTTAGTTCATGTTTCACACTACGTAAAAAACAACGGCAAAATCTGTACAACAATAAAAATACATATCTTCAACATTAAAAATAATATATACAATAATTGAATTAACTATTGCAACGTTAAGATAGTTAATATCTTAGAATCAATGGGTCATGCCAAAGAGGTGCGAACAGATCACGCCACTCGACGTCACCGCGCCCGGTGCACACCGGTATCCGCATCACCCGTGCAGACCGGAAAGGAAGGCGGTCTGCGTTCCGCAGTTCGCAACGAAGCCACGACCGCCATCGCACACGCTGCAGCTCGGTGTTCATCGTCGCCGCGGATGACACTATGGCCCGGACTGGCAAACCGAGGAACCCATGGAAAGGGGCCGAGGTTCCAAGGCGACACGAGGTGAAGGAGAGGGAGGAGGAGGCGGGGCGCCTGCCGCCGCCGGCCGCGGTGGAGGAGAGCGCGACTTCCGGCCATGGATGCAAGTGGGCGGCGATGTGGCCCAGAAAATGGCGCTAGCGGCTGGACAGGAGCTTTTTGATTGGGCTTTGTTTTAAACCCCATGTCAGCAATAGAAGGCGGTGGCCTGGGCCCAGCTCCCTTCGTGAACTGTTCGGAGACTTAGGAGGCATCGTTACGGGGAAAAAAGACTTGCACACATTTTGCATTAATGCACCTACTAGCTTGTGAGTTGGAGGGGGTGTTTGGATGCCTCGACTAAAATTCAATCTCCGTCGCATCGAATGTTTGGACACTAGTTAGAAGTATTAAATATAGTCTAATTATAAAATTAATTACACAGATGAGGACTAAATGGTGAGACGAAATTATTAATCCTAATTAATCTATGATTAGCAAATATGACTCTATAGTAACCATTCGTTAATCATAGATTAACTAGGCTTAATAAATTCATCTCGCCGTTTACTCCTCGTTCGTATAATTACTTTTCTAATTAAATTATATTTAATATTTCTAACTGGCATTCAAACATTCGATATGACGTAAGCTAAATTTTACCTCCGGATCTAAACACCCCCGGAGTTGCACCAAACAAACAAACAACACATTTCTGAGTCGGACAGGCACCTGGGTGTGGCTGCGCGAGGCATGAAAGCGCGTGCCCGGCTGCCCCCGCGTGTCAGAAAATGCGTGTTGCGATATGCGCACCCTAAATAAGAAACGTAGGAGGCGTGTCATCATAAATCATGCCACATAGTCTGCCTTATAAAAGAGCGGGTTAACGAAAAATATTTCACACTTTCATAGCATTGTACCCATATTAATCTCCACCATTGATCTAACTCAGACTAGACATCTAGTGGTTATTAAAGTGGACCCAAGTTGGCCTATATTACTGTTACGACAAAAACGTGACATACTATTCGAGCCGCGAAGCCCTCAAACACCTTTTTTTCACCTAAAATTTTACCCATCCCAAGATCCAAATGTTGGCCAAATTCATACATCAAACAACACAGATCCGGCACAGCCTAATTTGGGCCGCAAAACCCAATTTGGATTCACCACAGCACAAAGTATGAAGAGAAAAACACAGGAATATCATGTCATTATCCCACGTTGCCCATAGAACCCAAGATTTGAGGATGGCATAAACCATTTGAAATGGGCATGCCATTTGTTAGAGACGGTGGCTTTCGAGGTGTTCGCGAAAAATGGTTGGCTGTCGTCTAGGAGGATTTTGTGCTTGAGAAGGCTTTTTCATTATGAGTGTTTCTTTTCTTAAATGACATTGCTCTAGACATTTGTTGTTTGGTTAAGTGCATAACTTATGCAAAGATCGGAATAAAAATTCCCTTTTCTAAAAAATAGAACCCTAAGATTTAGGTATTCATAATACATTAACATGCTCCCAAAAACAAGCGAACAAATCCGTCGATCATCAGATCAAGAAAGACATCAGAAATCGGTCACTGGAGGCGAACAGATCTGACCTCGCCCGAGGGCAGGAGCTAGCGGCCCGATAGCCGCGGTGTGGTTGTCATATATCCATAGGTACTTCATGGACTCGGTTTATATGCGCTCTGACTGTGTGGGCCAAAGTAGTTTCCCTTGCGGGATACTTGGCGAGGTGACTTGGGAATCAAGGAAGCTTAGGCTAGTCTGAGTGAGGAGAATCTTCGATAAGATCTATTCCCCAGTATCCTCGGGATTGCAATTTGGCTCGAATCCCTTGCAGCCGACTTGTAACCATAGCTCCTCAGCCTATATATGGGGAGCTAGGGATTTATAGAAACTCTCTCAATACTTTTGACGCTCTCGCGCTTAATACCATCTACGTAAACCTAATACATAGGACGTAGGGTTCAGCGATTTGGCTGCTTGAACCTGTCTAGATCGTTGAGTTCATCGTGTTGTACACCTAAGGGCAGATAGGGAGCCCTAAACTCTCTCGATACTTGTGACGCTCTAGCGCTTAATACCATCCACATATAACCCATACAGGATGTAGGGTTCAGCTATTTGGCTGCCCAAACCTATCTAAATCACAGAGTTCATCGTGTTGTACACCTTCATGGTCTCATCGTGCACTCCCCTTGATCTCAAAAACTCTCACGTGGTTCATCTCGTGGTGGGTTGTCGGTACAAAACACCATCACGCAGATCCGACAGTGTCAGGAATGGAAGAGGCGGCCCCGGCCGCCGCGGACCGAGAGGCGATGCCTAGGTGCAGGAGGAGGCGGGCCCAACCATGATGGGGCGGGAGGTGGCTGCATCGAGGCGGGGGAAGGAGGCATGCCGGGTAGGGAGAGCCAGGGGGCTCGGCTGCGCCAGGGTGAGGAGAGGCGGTGCCGGGGAAGGAGGCGGCCCTGCCGTGCAAGTGTGGGATGCGCGACAGAGAGGGATATGGCAACCGGGCGGCGCCGCTGTCGCCATCCTTCGTCCGTTGGGGCCAGGTGGGGGTGGCAGAGCGGCGCCAGAAGAGGAGCGGTGCGCGGCGCGGGGAGGAGAAGAAATGAACTAGGTTTAGGGTCTCTGCCAGAATTTTCGCATTTTTTATACCAAGCCCGATCCATTTATGGCCGGCAATCTGAAGATGAACGGCCTAGCGCATCGCTGCCGTCTCGGGCCACTTGTGGCCTAGGCGGGAGCACGCTTTCCTAGTCCAGGCCCTAGGTTGTGGCCTAGTGCGTGTGGGTGCGCCGAGAACGGGCCGGCTAATACTCTGTGGGGCTATCTTGGGCCTATTTCGGCCTATTTTGAACATAAGCACGTAATATTTCTTTTCAGGTTATATGTTCTATTTGTTTTGTGCATTTAAGATATGATTAGATTGATATGCTTTGGAGCTAAGAATTAGATACATTATTAAGTTTTTCTTTCAACTGCTAGAATGAATTTTATCATATCTTTTTTCTGAATAAATTTGTGCAATGTTTAGAACGTCTTTTCTCTAAATAAATATGCTAAAATTAAATACAATAAATTACTTTGTCATTTAAAAACTTTTACAAATAAAAAAAACTAAAAACTAAAAAAATAAAAACTTATTTCGTCACGTGCGGAAATGCATTATCTCTAGTACAGCTGAAATCACGATATTCGGACCGATGCCGAAAATTTGATTTCCTGTCATCTTCGGATGGGAGCACCGAAGCACAATAGATCTACCGTGAATTGGTATCTGGTTTCATGTTTCCTTTTAGCAATTGGAAAGCAAAAGATCCAAGACTTGATTTCCTTCCTGTATTGAGGTACAATCATTGCCCGCCGGAACCAGACTCGCCAAATATGGACCATTACTATTACTCCACCGCCTCCAGATTTTTCTTTTACCACGTATCCTTCCCCGAGCGGCCTCCCCCGTTCTTGGGAGGGTCATTATAAACTCTCCGCCTCCCTCGCTCAAAGGCAATCCTTCATCGCAGCCGCTTTCGTGCATTGATCGAGAGGGCGAAACAGAGGAGAAGGAGAAGGAAGCCAAGAACGCGCAGCGGCGATGGTGGCGCCGCGGGAGAGTACTGGGACGACGAGCCAGCAGGCGCCGCGGAGGCGCGGGGACATAAGGTTCATCGAGCACAGCTACCGGCGCCAGGTGACCTTCTCCAAGTACAAGAAGGCCCTGTTCAAGATGGCCTCGGAGCTCTCCCGCGAATACGGCGCGCGCGTCGCCACCGTCGTCTTCTCCGCCGCCGGCAACACGTTCGCGTTTGGCGCCCCGCTCCTCGACGGCGACGCCGTCGACGACGATGACCGCGAGGCTCTGGAGGCCGCGGCGCGGCGAGCGAGTGAGGCTAGGGCGCGCGCGGCCGAGGAGAAGGCACGGATGGACGCCGTCGGGAAGAATGTGCTCCTGGGCGCCGCGGCGGGCGGGGCCCGCTTCTGCTGGGAGGCGGACCTGGAGGCGCTCGGCGACGATGAGCTGCGGGAGTTCGCCAGGGCGCTCCGCCGCCTCAGGGACAACGTGCGACGCCGCGCCGACATGCTGCAGCTGCAGCTGGCCCCTGCTTCGCAATCGCAGCCGACGACGCAACATCAGTGCTTGCAATTGCAATGAAAGGCTGGGATAAAAATGCTCCCTTTCGTATCGTCCAAATCTGTCTATATACTACAGTATTACCTAAGAAAATGAGCATATGGAATTAGAAAGACTGCAATTTTATAGGCACAATTTTGATTGAGCATCATGTGAATACGTTTGGTTGGGATCATGGGATTACTAGCCAAGAACTTGTGAATTTATTGATACAGATTTGTGATTCAGATTGTTTATCCACTAGCCTTGTCGGAGCGGTAGATTGTTCCTGCATGCGTAAGATTGCAGAGTTCATTTATTTGACACAATCGGCATATTTAGGATGGGATTTTTCTTCCTTCTAAATTTTCCGTTTTGTTATAAAATTGAACTGTTTTCTTCTAAATTCTTGTGAGACTTAAAGTAAAATTTAAAGTACCCTATATTCTTTTTATGCTCATCTGACCGTTGTCGGAGCTAGGCGGGCATAATTATGCGATGGCTGGCGGGAGACCCAGCCAGTGGAGGTGCGATGCGAAAGGATGTTTAGGAGGCCTATGTGAGAACTAGATCCATGGGTTGGAAATTTGATCCATACATCAACTCCACGACACCGATCCGCACTGCAAACCTCTCAATTAGGATGATGATTTTGTAGCGAGGGGTCGATTCTTACTACAAGAAACTCGATTGGCACTGCAATTTCATCAATCTTGCAAAATTAAGAGATGCAACAAGAGAAGCCAAATGCATCTTTTTATGGAGGCCAGAGTTTGCAACTGAAGATGCAACAATTGCATGCATTTCTTTCCCTAAAGTACAAGAAACAAAATGTCAAATTTTCAAGTAGAGAGTGCATCTCAAATATCAATGACTAATGGGCTATTGTTCATCTCATCCAATGACAGTTTAATATAATCGTCAGAATGAAAGTAAGCTCCACATTTTTGGAGAGAAGCACCAAGACACGTTAAACTTGCAGACAATAACATAAATTGAATAGGCAGAGGCAGCACAAAGACAAATTCTTCAGGTATGCCAACAGAGGGGGCAGAAGCATCATCTGAATAATTACATAGCATTTTCATGCTAGGCATGCTCTAGAACTTGTCTATGGTGATACCATCTCTTACAACCTCATAGGCATCACGGTTCCTAGTCTTCTTCATGCCAGCTGTGAAATGGACCTTTGGGCCCTCAGTCTTGATGGCGGTCACCTTGGTCCAGACAAGAATTTTGGTCTTCAAGCCCTCAATGTCAGAAAATTTCCCTTTCTCAAGGTAGCCAGTCACACAGGTGAAGAACCGTAGAACTGATGAGTCCTTGTAACCGACGTCACAGGCTGATGGGATGTACACTGTCAGTTTCTTTGTCTCTTCGTTGAATTCATAGTTAGTGGCGTCTCGTGGGAAGAGGCCTGCTGGCATATCATATTCCTTGAGGAGGTCTGGCAGTGCCTTTTGCATCTTCCCTGAGACCAGGACATGTTTAACTCAGTAGATATTTTAAAATTTTGCCTCAGGGCTCAGGCCCTCTGATGCATGCATAATTTCAGTTTAAACATTTCTGTAGTTGACACTTGAACAAACATAAAACTCACTATATAATTGAACAGGTGCAATAACCTAATTCTTTTAAGAATAACCTAGAAATATCACATATCCAAATATCATGGTCCTTTTTGTAGTTTATCAACCTAATTCTTTTAAGAATAAATGGTTCTAACTATCACAGTAGACTATCGGTTTATCTTTCCTGGATTTACATGACAAAACACAGATATGAGAAGCTACATTTAGTTATTGAGAAGAAAAGTATAATTTCCTCCTTCGTTATATTATAAAAAAACAAGATCAGCCTCCATTGACGATATACTTCTTGTTATATTATAAAAAAACAAGATCAGCCTCCATTGACGATATACTTCATTAGATTCATCATGGTCACGGTGAGCGGTCACTTCCAGTCGACTAGGCAGCACCCAGGCTAGGTAAGGTGACAAGACGACTCCTTTAAAACACAGAGACTCATATACTGCCAGCACACTAAAACTGAAGTTTAAAATGATTGACATGTAACAATAGCGGGCTGCCAACAATAGCACACCATACACGCATACAGTATACCAGTTACCAAGTGGTAGTGTGGTACAGCTATTTGCTAGTTGCTACACATAGATTTTGCTATAAGATAATCCGGGCACTCTAATATGCAAATACCTTTGATCTTGTTCACCATCCATTTGGCTGACCCTCCAATGCTGCTCGAGATTGACTGGATTCATGATAAATATTTCAATGTCAGAAGACAGAACTAGAACATACAACCTTGGTGGCTAACCTATCCATCAAACAGAACTTGGAGCTCAGATAGCAAAAACTATTTACACAGTTTAGTCATATTAATAGATAAAGCATAATATCAAACTACATGGTGGGCATAATTAACCGAAACCGAGGAACCGAACCGAACTAACCGGAACCGAAACCGAAGTAACCGAAACTGAAAAAATCGATTATAATTTCGGTCTTGGAATTTAAATAACCGAAAAGACCGAGAAAACTTCGGTTCCATACCCTAAATAACAAAAAAAACTGAGGAGACCGAAGTTAAAGAAGCCCAGCAACCACAGTTGGCCCAGGCCCATAATCTTCCCAACCAGCGAACCCTAGCGATATAAAAACATTTCATCTGTCTCTCATCCTGTCCGCCGCCACCCCACCCGCTGCAGCCATCCGCCCATCCCCATCCACTGTCCAAAGCCTCCACCTCAACTGGCAGCTGCCACGCACAGGCATAGCTGCAGCCGGCGACGACCTCAAGCTACCACGCGGAGGTACACCAGGCACAACAGAGCTTATTCCGAGGCCAGTGACTCCCCACATACCATCCACTCGCTGAACTTGCAGCTCGCTCATCCAACTTCCACCAACCTCATCGCCAGGGAGGGCCATGTGGCCAAGCGAGCAAGTTCCAGGCAAGCGATGATTGGGCACATGGGCTGGGCAAGCCACAAGACACATCCATTGTTTAATCCGTGTCTTAGTATCTCGTTAATTTTATTTCTCGGTTATCCTGTTTCTTGCATCAGTTGAGACTTGGATGAACGAATGAGGATGGTACTAAGGAGTGAATGCTGTTGGAATTTTTTAGCAGGATTTATTGCAAACTTTCATCTTCTGTTCCCCTCACATTCCGTTGACCTCAATCTTGCTCGGTTCGTTCGGTTAGACCGAAGACCGAACCGAGAAAGACCGAAAAAGACCGAAACCGCACAGCTCGGTCTTCGATTTTTTTTGCAATGTAATTCGGTCTTTGTTTTTGGATAACCAAAATTTTAAGATGACCGAGGAACCGAACAGAAGTTTTCGGTTAGACCGAATGCCCACCCCTAATTGCTGAGCACAGCCATGACATGTCAACAGAGATGATTGAGAATAAGAGTTGCCTGGTACTACCTCCTCCCATTAATATATGATGTTTTTTAGTCAAGGACCGGAGAGAGTACAAGCTATGCTTTATCAACAGAAGAGAGATGCATAAGCAACTCAAGCTATGACAGCACACAGGCCAGGTTTAACATACATCATGCAGAGTAAGCAGTGTTATTCTAAGTGATATGAATTAGCTAGAAAATCTGGTACTTTGCAAAGGAATATGGTAGAGCTAATCTGCAGCCAAAGCACCCTCACACATGAATACATGATGACCAACCCAACTTCCTAAGACGCAAGTGCAGTCCTCCTACCCTTCACTCATGGAGGTCCTCATCACCACAATTTCAAAAATAACGGAAAGCAGAGCAAGCAGAGCGATTTTGGCACTGCAGAGGATGAATCAGATGATATGCCCACTGCATGCCATCATGGCACAACTGAGCAAGTGAAACTGAGAAAATGGAAAATGATTAGCTATTGGGCCAACAAGTGATGACAGTCTTCATCGACTGACTCCTACCCTTCCAAGGAAGCTAAGCTTTCAATTCTCAGCGCAACAATGGAGCCGCACCCAGTCCAAGGCCGCCGAACATGGCAAGATTATTCGAGGACCAAACACACAGCCTGAGGCCTGGCGTGTGTCCAATTTTCCTTTTTTTTTTCTGAAGACGGCAAATCGAGCTGCACCAACTGAACCGAACCGAAAAACACCATGCCCATGATCCATGCCAATAATCGCGCCCTTAAAAAGGGAAAACAAGAAGAACTGGGTCGGAGCAGCACCAAGAACAACTCCAAGCCCAAGCGAACAACACTCCAGACCCGCCACTGATTATAACCCAAAGTCTACAATCCTAAACCGCCGCGCAGCAAGCCACCAAGCGAAGAACGAGGAATCCCCAACAAGAGGCCAGATCCCGAACCTCGGTTCCTCAGGGAGGACAAGGCAATGCAGGTGAATAACCGAGTTGCCAAGAGGCGAGCACGGCAGGTGGAGGGAGGGAGGGGGGCGGGAGCAGGCGGCCGGTCACTCACGCCGATGTCGTCGCCGATGGAGTCGATCTCCTTGCTGGCCCTCTTGCTGAACCAGTAGCTCCCCACCTTGTTCAGCACCTGATCCATGTCCGCTCCCTCTCGCTCTCTCCCTCCTTTCGACAAATCCAAAGCTCCTGTTTCAATCCGATTCGGAGCGGACGGGTCGCTCGAATCGGGGAGAGATTGGAAGAGGAGGAGGAGACGGAACTGACGAGGACGATGCTAGTTTGCTGTGCTCGTCATCGGGGGTGTCTCCGTCTCGTATCTGCTGTTTCTTCTTCGGAGCGTGGACTCTCTGGTTGCGTTTGCGGCGGGGTCACGCCCCCCGCTGGGCTCTCCCCTTTCCGCGTGCGCTCGGCGTACGCGCCACAGTAGATCGCGAGCGTCAGATGAATGCCGGGCCACGCGCTCCTACGGTTCAGGGTTCACGAGCCCATGGTTAGTGCGTGCACCGGGTCCAGATATGTTGATGTGGTGAAAGTGACGTCGCATCTGCTTAGATGCTCTAGATCATTTAGATAAGACCTATTTTTAAAGTTTTCCTTTTTTTTCTCTTTACCGTTAATCATTTAATAATTTAACAGATTTACTTTGTTTCAGTCGCTTGATGATTTGCTTCTCCGTTAGTCAGTCGCGGTGGTTCGTCCGATTTGCTGCGGACGCACGAGATGACTAGGGACGCAAAGGAGCTGTTTGGTTGCTGTGCCAGGAGGGTGGCCTGGCTAGCCCACGACAAGGCCCCTGTTTGGCTAAACGGGCCACGCCCCTAGCCAGGCTCTGACTGACCAAGAAGGTCTCCGCAGGGTGGCTCCTGCCCAATGGCGAGATCGGCCTTTCAATCCTGGCCGGGCCAATTTTGCACCCGTAGCTCCCTTGGTGGCTTCAGCTAGCCACCCGCAACTACCCTTCGCTCTTCCCCGCTGTCTTCGCCCACGAAGCCTGCCGTCGTCTCCACTCGCCGACGGCCGACGGGAGGAGCTCCCTTCCCCGCCGTCGTCGCCTACGAAGCCCGCCGCTGTCTCCACACCGCCGAAGCGTCGCCGCCCCTGTGTCCCACCGCGCCTCTGCCTCTCGACTGCGGGTGGACTGGGGGGTAGGCGCCGCGCTGCGCCTCCGCCTCTCGACTGCGCGTCGGCCAAGAGGAAGGTGGAGCGGGTGAGGCGAGGGGAAGCCGCGCCGGTGCCAGCCGCGAGGAAGGGGAGTCGCGCCCGCGGCCGTGGTGAGAAGAAGGAGCCCGCAAGAGGAGGGGCTAGCGACGGCGCAGATCTGGCGAACCTCTAGCCAGAGCCGGAGGAGGGAAAGGGCGGAGGGGGCGTCGGTGGCGCTGGCGAGGTTGCCGATTCAGTAGAAAGAAGAGCCCCCTCCCCATCCGGCGCGCCGCAACTGCCCCTCTTGTCCAACGGTGGGCGGATCCACCTCCTCGTCTCCTCCTCCGGCGACTTAAAGCCCGAGGTGGCGCGGGGAGCAGGGAGCATGGAGGAGGCCGACGTGGCGCGGGTCATAGAGAGCGACGGGGAGCAGCCGGCCGAGGTGGAGCAATGGAGGAGACCGACCGAGGGAGGTGAAGGAGAAATGTCAAGGTGAAGTCAGTAGCAACCAAACACTAGGCTCTAATTGGACGAGCTACACACAGAGGTGCAACCAAACACAATCGAACAGAGAGCCCTGGCCCCTATGGAGCCTGCCCACATCTAGGCTGGCCAGGAGGGGGAGGCGGGCTACGGTTGCACATGCAACCAAACAGACCCAAAAGGAGCCTGTGCGCGCATGATGACGAGACCCTGGCATCGCGCTGCGGACGTTGCGAACTGGCTGCTAGCTTTTTGGCTCACGTGGAGGCACCTGTGCTGGACGACCTGCGTTCAGGTTCAACGATGCTTCTGGTGCAAATGAGGAGCAGCTCTGAGTAGCAGTGCACTCAGTGTTTTGCTTGGCACCGCCGTATCTACCTGGGGCATTTTTTCGTGAGATAAAAGCGTATGTCTGTATTTGTGTAGTTTTTATGCTAATAGTGTTGATAAATGTCTATTAGTGTATATTTGTCTGTGTAATTTTTTATGGTGATAGAATTGATAAGTGTCTATACGTGGATATGACTTTATGTGTGTCTGTGTAGTTTGTATGGCAGTAGGACTGATAAGTATTTGTCCTTTTGTGTGTGGATGTGTGTCTTCGTATGTCTTTATGTGTGTCTGTATAATTTTTATGATAGTAAAATTGATAAGTGTGTGTCTATAGATGTGTCTTTATATACGTTTGTAAATTTTTTATGCTAGTAAAATTGATAATTGTTTGTCTGTGAGTGTGGATGTGTGTCTTTATATGTGTCTGTGAATTTTTTTATGGTAGTGGAACTAATAAGTGTCTGCATGTAGATGTGTCTTTGTGTGTGTCTGTGTAATTTTTTTATCCAGTAGAATTGATAAGTATTTGTCTATCTGTGTGGATGTGTGTCTTTGTTTATATACCCTGTATATGTTGTACTCTGCAAAGTTTGCCTATTTAAGAGGTCTTCTGGAACGCATGATTATTAAAACATAGAAATATAAAAAACACAGCATTAGAATGCCCGTACAATTGAAATCCTATAAATCTATAACACAGGAAAGTCGCAAAATGTACGTTTAGATCAAGCATAGAAAACACATAAATGCAAGACACAAGAAAAAAAACAATGTCGTTAGACCTCATGCTTATTTTTTTTTCAAAATTGCTACGGAAAATACCATTCCACGTGAACTTCAAAGGAT
This sequence comes from Paspalum vaginatum, assembly GCA_030272315.1. Taxonomy (NCBI): domain Eukaryota; kingdom Viridiplantae; phylum Streptophyta; class Magnoliopsida; order Poales; family Poaceae; genus Paspalum; species Paspalum vaginatum. The sequence goes on along the minus strand of CM059020.1, from coordinate 29,998,665 downwards.
TTGATATGATTTAATGCTATGTTCCAAAGGCTCTCTAAAAAACATGTATGTAAGTCAATTCTCCAAAATTCATTTGTTTTTCCTTCGTTCCGAAGGAGGTTTAAATAGTGGGGCAAATAATGTTTAGTGTGTGTACGTGTATCTGTAACTTATTTTTTATTTTCTTTTTTTGACCGATGGATGGAGTCGTGACAACAGCACCCTCGTGTCAGACTGTCAGCGGTGCACTATAGTGCTCTAATGCGCTACCGTTGTCTACTGTGGAGTGCTCTCTCTTTGCTCTTTGCGCTGTGGGAGGGGACTGCAATGAGGGAGACAAAGAAATGGACATCGAGCCATTTTTGGATGCGGAGCGGCGAGCGGGGCAGGCGGCTACATCGCACACCGGGTAATCGACTGATAAGGCGGCTACATCGCACACCAGGTAGTCGACTGATACATAAACAATTCTTCGATCGATTGAAGAATAGACACTCCCATAATTTAATATAAAATACATGCTATAGAAAAATAAATAATAGAAATTTCCATAAAAAGTAGAAACATCGAGATATCAATTTGGTAGACTCTATTAGTCACAATATCATTTAGATCTATTTTGTTCGCTTAAAGATATTCAAGCCACAATGAAGAAAAACTGAAGTAACCCTAAATACGCATATAAACAAACCATACCTACCGTCGCAAAGCACGATCCCTCGAAATCTCCACCCAAATTACACACTTTTTATCACTATGATAGATAATCAAAGTAGTTTGTTGAATTTATGTCTAAACTAGAAAAAATACACGTGCATTGCATTGGTACAAGTAATCATGGGCTCGTGAGCCCATGTTGTCACCTCACATTGAGTGGTAAGCGTGTCTCACATTGAGCGGTGTATCTATGTATATGTTTTTTCAATTTTGATATACAATGACGACTTGGTTTCATATTTTGTCCAATGGTAAATCATAATGGACGAAGGGGAATAGAGACAAAAGAAAAGTATTCATATCTTGTGATGTCATCTTGTTTCGACGATTCTCATCCACTCATAGTGAATTTTGTGTGATGTCATTTGGGTTATAAAATTTATCTTCTTAGCTTTGCGAAGATATAAAAAGCGCCCAAAACAGAGGGTAAGGAAAATGGGCCCTAAGCCTTGTGTTTAGTTTCCTAGTGTGATTTTGGTGGTTGAGGTGACAACATATACCATTGGGACTATTTTATGTGTGAAAATATTTGTCTAAGCCACAGGGTGCAAGTAGATGACTTGGGGAACAAACACCTAAAAACAGGTAGCCTCAAGTTAAAAGATCCAAGACATGGTGCAAATTAGACGCATCGGACGGTCCTATGGTACCATCGGACATTCTAGGTAGTAGAGAGAAGAAGATCAAGTCTCAGCACTTTGAATGCATCGGACAGTACCATCGAACACTCTAGATCATCGAACGGTACCATCGGACATTTTGGACCATCAGATGGTATCGTCGGACATTCTAGATCATCAAACATTCTAGACCATCGGACGGTACCATCGGATATTTTGGACAGAAGGCTCAACAAATCAAGATCGTGAGGCATTGCACGCATCAGAGCGTCCGATGGTCGCAACGATCAAATGAAGATTCTGACAGTCGACTCCAACGGCTAGTTGGGTGTACGCATCAGGCGGTCCAATGGTCCACCATCGAACGGTCAGATGGTCGTAGTCTACGAGAGCAGTTCACACCCAGCGGCTAGCTTTGAGGTTTGAGCTATAAATACACCCTTGCCTGGCCTCCACAAAATGGTTGGTGACTCTAGACTTCATTTTAGTATTGAGATACATCTTTGAGAACCGAATCCATCAAAATAGCAAATAGACACATCGCGTCATAGCTAGTGCTTGTGAGCAAACTTGCTTAGGCCTTCTTAACGCATAGCCTTGGTTGCGAGTTGCGACCAAGGGTTTGTGTGACATCCGTGCCTACGAGTACGTCATCTTTGTAAGTGTTTTGCTTGTAGTCTTGCGAGACCCTCCGAAGTACGGAGTGGCCACCATCTTACTTGTGAGAGAGAGGGAGGCCCTTAGGGTTTTGGCCAAAAGCTCACCTAGTGGAGACGGCGGAGAGTGTCCGTGAGAAGGTCCGCGAAAGACCCCAACGATCTTCTACCCTTACTGGTGCAAGCCCATAGTCCTTGCGAGGGCTACGCGAGAGAAGGGCTCGGGTGGGTGTGTACTAGGGATATTCAAAATTATCCGATTGGGTTGCTTGACCATCTTGCAAGCGATCGAGCCATCCTCTACCCTTGCGAGGGAGAGGTCATAGTCCTTGTGAGGTCTATGTGAGAGCAAGGCATTGCATGGGTCACTTAGCCAACCTCCTTCCTTGCGAGGATTGAGGCTGGAGTCCTTGCGAGGACTTCGGGAGAGCAAAGCCTTGCTAGGGGCACCAAATGAGGACTAGGGGGAGACTTGCGAGTCTTCCTAATACCTAGGTAAAAAATCTTCGTATCTCCGACTTATGTCATCATCGCCATCATTATTAAGAGTTTGCATTCACTCTACCTATCTCTTTAGCTTCTGCATTTAAATTCTTGCAATTGTGTGCTTACATTCCTAGACTAGCTTGATAGGTTAGTTGCTAGGTGGAATTAGGTTGCAAGACTAAGCCACGGTAGAGTTAGCAACACTTAGCAAAACCTTAATGCACATAGTTTTATCTTACATATGTTTTGTTTAGTAGTTGTAGTTTTTAGAGAGCCTTGGTTTTAGAAATCCTAATTCATCCCCCTCTTAGGCATCGGTTTGACCTTCACAGAGGTAGTATACAACTTGAATGCTAATTTTAATGGCCTATGTCGCATCATATAACAAAATTGTTCATGTATATTGTGTCAATGATTCCTATAGATATCGAATGAAATTTGTGGTGATACTTGAAAGTGCAATCAAACCTTGAGGGGTTTTAGTGATTGACGATGAGCAATTAAAAGTCTCTAATGAGCTTATTTGAGCATGAGAGCATAAATCCTATCTATTGTTGATTAAGCATGCTCATGAATGGTGAAAGAAAGAAGCAAAGTGAAAAAGATTACTTTGGAGGATCCTCAGTGAATTTACTCAAGAATTCATGCGTTCAAATCTTCATCCAAGCATCAAGGCTTAGATTTTAAGTTATCATTGAGTTAGGAAAATCCGTACTATCAAGAAGGATCCAAAAAGTTATGGTTTTAGTGCTACCATGGCTCAAATGTTCAAGTTATCCAATCCACAAAGCCATATCATTCCAATATTTGCATTTTCTGTTGACCCCGGTTGAGCTTTAGGTTCAACCGGCCCAACCTCCTTTCAACCTAAATGAGCTCTCTGTTTTCATTTTGTGACCCCGATTGACCTTACCGGTTCAACCGGTATGAACTACTTCAACCAGAATGGGCTCTCGGGTTGAATTTCTCAGCTAATCCCGGTTGAACCTGCCTTCCCCGGTTCAACCTATTTTCACTGGTTTCGCCTGTAACGGCTAGTTTGAGAGGGTCCACTATATACACTCCTTATACCCCTTCACCCTCTCTCTCTCTTGGCACTCCACACGACCTGAGAACACTCTTGCAAAGGCTCCTTCTTCAACCTCCCTCCCACTCATTTGAGCTCAAATCCATCCATCTTTTGAGTGAGTTTGTGAGGATTCAAGAGAGAAATCAAGATCTTCATCTCCTTCCTCTCTCTTGTTTGTTTGAGCTTTGGTGGCACTTCAAGAAACCCGATGGATTTATTACTCTTGGATCTTTGTGTTCCTAGGCGGATAGTCATCGCCCGTCATAGCACTACCTCCTCACCTTGTGTGCGGTGGTGCTCCGGGAAGTTTGTATTACCCCAGCTTGTGAGAGCAACATAGTAAGTGACCTCATCGTACCTTTGTTGTTGGTGAGGGGAGGATTAGGTGTGAAAGAGACCCGGCTCTTTATGGGTGCCTCAATGGGGAAGTAGGGCACCCTTGGCTATCACCAAACCTTAGATTAAATCCTTGTTCTCGTGTGCTTTTGTGTTCTTGCGCTCTAACATGCCTGTGGAGACACCATCGAGTGGATCTCTTTGTTGTGAAGGTTTCTAGGCAAGCCCCTTGTAGATCTACATAGTTGAACATCAAGGAACACTCTCCAACTTGTGGATTCAAGTTTGGTTGGCTCAATTTGTAGATCAATTTAGTTTTTCATACCCTATATAGGTTGAACCGGCCCTGGCAGGTTCAACCGGTTTATACTGATTTTGTTTGATTTTGTCATTTAAGTTTCAGATTACGTATTCACCCTCCTCTAGGTAGCTTTCAATTGGTATCAGAGCCTAATACTTGTGTTTAGCTCTTAATCGCATGAGCAAAAGGTCATAGAGGGGAAGGAATCAACCTCTGGTGGTGATTTGAGCAAGCAAATCCCTCAAGAGCTGCTCAACATTGACGATGATGGAAGTCTTGACCCCAAGAGTTGGCTTTGAAGATCTACAACAAGATGAAAGAGATAGAGAATGCGGCCAAGAAAGAAGAAGAAGAAAAGAAGAGGGCTGAAGAAGAGGAAGCTAGAAAGAAAGGTTTGGAAGAGAAACGGAAAGGAGACAAGAAGACAATTAGCATTGATGAAAGCACCTTGGAGAGCATGGTCAAGAAAATGATGAAGAAGCTACAAGTCAATCAAGAATCTTCATCCAACTCCAAAGCCAAGTACAAAAGTGACAAAGAAAAAGAGTATCATCGTGTTTCATTCGATTATTCTCGCTAAACTGCACCTACTTTCTCTTCGGTGCCACTCGGAAAAGTTCCTACTCTAAATGAGTTGAACTATGATGAGTGGTCCAACAAGATGCAATTTTACTTGTTCGGAGTGAATCCGAGTCTTTAGGAAGTTGTGAATGTAGGTATTTACAAGCCCAAGAAAGATGAAGAGATGACTCCTGAGATGGTGCAAGACATGCATCGTAACGCTCAAGCCGTAAGCATTCTCCTAGGACATTTGGAAGAAGAAGAGTATCGGAGGGTAGAAGGACTTAATGATGCCAAGCTGATTTGGGACACTATCAAGATGTCACATGAAGGAGATAGCAAGTCAAGAAGGAAAAAAATAGAAGTGTTAGAGGGACAATTATCACACTTTGCCATGAGAAGATATGAGTCTCTCAAGTCCTTATTTGATAGACTCATGACCTTAGCAAACAAAATAAGAGCCCTAGGAAGCATGGAGTGGAATGATGACAACAAAGTCACAAGATTTCTCATGAGAGCATATCAAGTGAAAGACGAACCTTGCAAAAATAATTAAAGATAGAGATGACTATGAGTTCATGAAGCCACATCATCTCTATGCCAAGCTCCAACAACATGAAGCCGAAGACGAAGCAACCGACAAGAAAATGAGAGAAGTCAATGCTCTCTCCGCTAGGAAAAGCAACAACTCCACATCAAAAGCTTTAAGAAGATGGTAAGAGGTGGTGACAAATACCATCGGAAGGGCAAGAAAATGCCATGCTACAAGTGTGGCAAGTCAGGCCATTTCATTGTAGAATGTCCAAACAAGAGCCAAGAAGGAAATGAGTTCAAGAAGGAATATAAGAGAGACAAGTAAAAGAGGTGAGAAGAGTAAGAGCTACCACAAGAAGTCCAAGAGTGGTCATGCTCACATAGGTGAGGCATGGAATTCGGAAGAAGAAAGCTCAAGCTCTGAGGATGAGAAAGTGGCAAGCATAGCGATACAAAAACAATCATCCTCACCATGGCTCTTCACCAACCTCTCAGACGACTAAGATGAGTACACTCCTACTTGTCTCATGGCAAAAGGAGCTAAGGTGAATTCTAAAACCACTTTATCAATTGATCATGATGAACCTAGTTTTAAGGATAAAATGATAAAAGAACTTGGAGAAAAAGCATATAACATAATAACCAAGATTACGAAAAAACTAGAAAAGAGGAAAATGACTCTTCTAGATCAAGAGGACTTGCTCATCCTTGAAAAGGAGAGAAACCTTGAGCTACAAGAGACATTGACCAAAGAAAATGAGAAAGTAGAGGCATTGACTCGGGAACTTTCCCTAGTCAAGGCTACCATGGAAGAAAAAGATGTTGAGCTTGCAAAAGCAAAATCTTCCATGGATGAGCTAAAAGGTGCCAACATGTACTTCAACAAAACATTTCAAGTTTAGAAGTTCAATACAAAGAACTTGAAGTACAATTTGACACCCTTTGGAACACCACTTCCATATTCTCTTCGGTCTCCCTTGATTCTAGTGCTTCCACAAGCGATGGATGTAAAAGATGCTATAATCATGATATGAATGCATGTGCTACTAACCTTGATAAAGTAGGGATCTTGGAAGAAAAGGTTAAACAATTTGAGATGGCAAAGCAACAAGGTAAGAAATCAAAAAATGTTGGATCAAGGAAGAAAGAACCCAAGGTTGAGCCCACAAAGAGAAAGAGAGTTGGGTTCAACTATCACAAGGTCAACCCTCAAGTAAACATGGGTTGGAAGGGAGAGGTACCTAAGTTCTTGAAGTCCGTAACCTTGTTTGATATGTTGGAAGTGATACAATGCGTCACCAACTCAACCAAAGGAAACCAAGAAGCAAGAGAAGTCCACAAGTGAAGCAAAGACCGAAACTCCCATCTCTAGGTCTTGTGTGATTACATGGTGGTTTGGGAAAATGGTAAGATGGTTGTGAAGTATGTGGGTGCCTACAAGAAGAAGCAACTCATGAGAGGAGTGTATGGGTACCCAAGGCTCTTATCACTAACCCTTAAGGACCCAAATCTTTTTGGGTACCTAAATACAAAGCTTAACTTGTTTTGTAGGTCTACTCCTCCGGGGGATCAAGTTGTGTGCTTGATAGTGGATGCACAAATCATATGACCAGAGAGAGACATGTTCTCCTCATTGCAAGTCACAAATGAGTCACAAGAGATCGTGTTTGGTGATAGTGGCAAGGGGGAAGTAATTGGGGTTGGTAATATTCCTATTTCTCATGATCAATCAATATCCAATGTATTACATGTTGATTCATTGAGTTACAATTTGTTGTCCATATCACAATTGTGTGAGAAAGGCTTTGATTGTATCTTTATGGATATGGGTGTGCAAATCCTTAGAAGGGTGGATTCCTCTGTTTTATTTATGGGTCGTTTGAAGGGCAGGCTCTATCTTGTTGATTTCACAACAACTAGGGTAACGCCTGAGACTTGTTTAGTGGCAAAATGGCATCGCCGACTAGCCTATGTTGGCATGAGAAACTTGGCCAAACTTCAAAAGGATGGGCACATTCTTGGACTAACCAATGTTTCTTTTGAGAAAGATAAAGTTTTTAGTGCATGGCAAGCCGGAAAGCAAGTTGGTGTACCACATCCTGCTAAGAACATCGTCACAACATCAAGGCCATTGGAGCTTCTACACATGGACTTGTTTGGTCCAGTGGCCTACATAAGCATTGGCGATAACAAATATGATTTGGTAAATTGCTGATGATTATTCCCATTTCACTTGGGTATTTTTCTTAAGTGATAAAGGTGAATCCCAAGAGGTGCTCAAGAAATTCATGAGAAGAGCACAAAATGAGTATGAAGTGAAGATCAAGAAAGTGAGAAGTGACAAAGGGAAGGAATTCAAGAACACCGGTGTTGAGGAGTACCTAGACGAAGAAGGCATCAAGCATAAGTTTTCAGTCCCCAACACACAACAGCAAAATGGTGTGGTGAAAAGGAAAAACTGAACACTCAGTGAAGCCACAAGGACCTTGCTTGATGAGTACAAGACGCCTGACAATTTTTGAGCCGAAGCCGTCAACACCACGTGCCATGCAATCAACTGTCTCTACCTTCACAAGATATACAAGAAGACATCATACGAGCTGTTAACCGGTAACAAACCTAAGGTGCACTACTTTCGGGTTTTTGGTTGTTAGTGTTTCATACTCCCTCCATCCAAGTTTGATCTTCGTATTTCCTAGTTGGCTTGCGATACCAAGGAGATAGGAGGACGCGGTTATCTCCCATGTGTCGATGCGTGGCTTGCGGCATCTCTTCGGTCCCTCGACGGCGCAATAATTGCCGTGATCAAAACAAAATGATGGAAAGAACGGAAGGAACCGGCGCATGCAGCAGTGCATGCAGCCCGCCGACTGTTGCCAAATAAAAATGCACCCACGTATTCAGCCCCCGCGCGTGGCTGCGAAACTTAAAAATAAACTTTGCGTGTACAGTACGTGACTATAAAAGGACAAGGCCATATCGCTTGTGAAGAACACCACTTCTCATCTTTCCCTCTTTTCAAGCAGGATTAGCATAATGCTGGAAAGTATAGACTTAAATATTCCGATAGATTGGGATGAGGTTGAAGATTGGAATGGTCTAGCGCATGAAACTTATGACATGGTTTGGGTTGACTGAGGATGAAGGTAAGTGTTTCTTTTTCATTCTACTCGCAGGAGTTTTTTTTAAAAAAATTTGCGACATGGACTTCATGCTTTGTGCGTTAGATGCTAAAGCCAGTAGGGCAAGGTGGTCATGAACAAGTTCAAGTAGCAGCTGGTGGATCACCGGAGGTAGTTCAAGGTTTGTTTTTCTTATACACGTGCATGCTCCTGTAGCATCTGCCATGCTTGGCGCTGTAGCAGTATACATGTTTTAGCCATTTTTTGGATGCTTATATAGTTTAATTTTTATGCTTTTGAAGGTAAGAAGGAGAATAAATAGGGGCACTAGAAGAGGCAGTGATTACCATGCAAGGATCAACTACCACTGGGTAAGTGTTCCTAGGGCCCTCAAACAAGTCATTTTGGACCTCTGCAACCTCTGCAGGGGACTTGGTTGAAACTGACTCCAGCTCACTGCACCCAGGTCGCACTTCTGCATTTTTCCTCAAAAAAGAGTTACAATCCTTGTTTTCTGTTTCTCTAGGGACACAAATGCTGCTAGCGAGGGATGGGACAGCTGCTGCTGGTTTCTGCAGCCTAAGATCCTCCCTTGATCTAGCAAGCTTATGGGTGCACATGGGTGTTAACGCAATCTTTTGCAGCATTGGGAATTCCTTCAAAACAGGAGGAATATGGTCTATCACTGGTTCTGAGGGAGTGTGAATAGCGGCATCAAGCATTGGTATGTCATTCCCACCAGATTGGGAGCCTGAGCCTCCCCCCTTCTCCTCTTTCTTCTATTTCTTACTTGCATGTTCTGGACTCTTATCATCTGACCCATTCTCTTTGTCCAAACCACCCGCACCATCAGTATTAGGGCCATCTAGAAACAGCACTAGGGGCAGCCGGAGTAAAGTTCTCCTCTTCCACTTCAAAAGTGATCTCATAACCCTTACGGCCGAAAACAATGTCAGTGGTGAGGGGAAGGGGATCTCTGCTCATCATTCCAACGAAGAAATCTGATCACCCCCATTTTTCTATACGTGTACATATCCACCTCCAACGTAGCTCCAATTACTGAACATAAAGCCCAAAAGCTTAGGTAGTGCCTCCAGGCATGAGGCACTCCTTTCACATGGACCCAGACCTCATCCAGTTGATAACTAGGTGTAACATCACTAGCATCTCTCTATTCAGATATATTAAGAGTCACTCCATGGTTCTTCAGAGTGAAATCTACATCTACCATTCTTTTCAACTCCTCCATCGATTGAAAGACCACCAGGAAAGAGTCTTCGCTGTGTGGTAAAGCTTCCCAAACCCACTCCTTTGTGATGAACCTTGCAAGTTCAAGATGGACTGCTTCAGCAGAGGGCCTACCCCCAGTTACCTTAATCAACGTAGTTGGGGCAGGGTCTGGGGTTTCTAACTTATAGTCGAATTCAGGAATGCAAAAGAAACCTAATTCATTGTTCCCAAAGCAAAAAAAGGAAGCATCAGGTTTAGGCAATTTTAGTAAAGGGCATTTGGCAACCACATGGGAATTTTTCTTGTTGCATACAACGCAGTCCAGCACTGCTTTGCAATCGTAATTCACATGACCACTTAACTTGCACCTAAAGCAGAGAGGGGGCTTTGATTTCTTGACTTTGACATTTGTACCTGGGGGGGCGTTTGCTTGCTGCGCTTGGTCAGGTGCCTCTTCTTCGTGTGTGGCTCTAACAGCAGGCCCCGCTTGAGAGCCCAGCGCTTGGTTGATCAATTGACCACCCGTGCGCGGCTAGTAGCATGGTTGCGGGGGAAAGCGACCGCCGCGCCCCACCATACCACGTCTGGCCGCCCCGTGATTGCCCCGAATGTGGAAGCCTCCACGCCCCGGACCCTGGAACCCCGGCGGCGCCCCATAGTTTTGTCCCTGGCGCGGGTTTGGATGAGCACGACCACGGCCTCCCTCTCCCAGCCTGGATGCACTTGTCTGATTTGGAGCATTAGGACGATGATCAGCCCTCCCAACCCACCGGTTAGGTGGCGACAGGCGAGCGACCATCTCAGCGTAGGAAAGGGGACGAATAGGGTTCTGCTTCTGCACCCCCGAAACTACAACCTCCTTAAGTAAGGAAGGGGCTCCTCCTGCCCGGCCTTGACTACGCCAGGATCAAGCATGATCTCGGGCGTCCAAAGGCCTTGGCCCTCTGAATTAATGTATTACTATCGGGAACCGAGGTGTTTTCTCGTGAAAACCTCCTGAAATTATCGGGGCGGCTAAACCTTGAGAGGGACCTGCGTGGCTCCTCGGTGGACGACGCCACCAGTAATCCTTCATCCGCAATTACTCCGCTATTATGATTTGGAAAAGAGGTGTGGGCCCAATTGGAAGACGAAGGAAGGAATGCCTCCAACGTCAGCCGCATCGCCGGCTTCAGCCTCGGCAGTGGCCCGTGCCATGGGCGGCACAAACCAGTTCTTCGTGGGAGGGAAAGATGATATCCTGGTAGAGAAGGTTAGGCAGGGGAGGGTGGAGACAGCTAGTGCCCCCTGCAGGGTGAGTGTAGCATCAGATTTGGAGAATGGAAATGAACAGCAAGCAAAGAATTCTTGGCACTTGGGTACAGGTTCGAGTACTGACAATAATAATCCAACTTCTCCATCTGGTATTAGGAGAAGTGCTCGTTCTAATGCCTTATCTGCTTCTAGGCCTCCCTTATGCAGATGAGGACTCAACCTTGAAGGCCATGAGAAGAGCTTTCAGGAGAAACCTGGATGGCGATCTGTGTTGGGTTGAAGATGGCTGGTCCAGTGCTGCAGCCGGCTGCTTCTTCACCACTTTGGCAGTCCCAGCCAGGTATGGAGAATTCTCCAACTGTTAACGCTATTAGTTCTCTTGCAAACTCATCATGTGCCAATAGACTAAAGAACCTGGGTTTTAAATTGGGCACAAATGATCCAGTAGTGAACTTGTCGATTAATGCATTGAAAAATATGGAAATAGATAGGAGGGCTGTGTCGAAAAAATCACTGAACGACATAGCAGCAACTATATTAGTTCAGAGCAATGTGGCCTGTCCTTCTATTGATAGTGAAGACGAGGTTGATGAACTAAACAATGACCTTTTGGCTCACTTGATTAAGGATGTTTCCGAAGTGACTTTTGATGATGTAGACCTAGACACAAAACTTTGTGATCTTATGGCATCTGCAAGAAAATCAAAAAAGCTCTCTAAAAAGCACAAGGGCCAAGGAGGTGGTGGTAAACTAAAATAAAAAACGGTAGTTTCCTAATGAAGGGCATTTTCTGGAATAGCAGAGGTCTTTCAGACTTGACTAAATATCACTACATCTCTGTGGCGGTGAGAGATCTTAGCCTTGATTTTTTTGCAGTAATGGAAACCGGTAAGCAGGACATGTCAAAGACGAATCTGGCACATCTGTCTGGGGGTGCCGATTTTGTTTGGCACTGTCTACCTCCACGGGGTAGATCTAGAGGAGTACTTTTGGGAGTCAGAGCGAATGTGTTTGACATATCCCTCATAGTTGAAGGTGAATTCTATATTAAATTCTATTTATGTAACAAAGCAGATAACTTCAAATGGATCTTGATGGCTGTGTACTGGCCCAGCTCAAGATGAGTTTAAGTCTGCTTTTCTCACGGAGCTTGTTTGGGCTTGTCAACATAATCCTCTACCTACCCTCATCGGGGGAGATTTTAATATCTTGAGAAATAGTACAGAGAAGAATAATGATAAGTTCAACTGCCGGTGGCCTTTTCTTTTCAATGCTGTCATAGATAGCTTTGATTTAAGAGAAATAGACCTAACCGGAAGACAGTATACCTGGGCAAATTCCCTTCCTAAGCCAACTTACGAGAAGCTCGACAGAGCTCTCATGACAACCGAATGGGAATTTAAATATCCCTTGGTGACGGTTCAAGCACTTGACCGAGGCGTCTCTGATCACACCCCGCTGCTCCTCGACACTGGTACTGCCTGTGTTCTTCGGTAGCAATAGGCAATTCAAGTTTGAATTGAACTGGCTCCAGAGGGAGGGATTTTACGATAGTTTTAAGGAAATTTGGCTCAAAACAAGTAAAGGACGCAATTCGGTACAGCTTTGGAACAATAAGCTGAGCGCCCTGCGGAGATTCCTTCGTGGGTAGGCAGCTCAAACAGACGGGGAGTACAAGAAAAGAAATCAGAACTACAGAGCATGATCTGCTCATTAGATATAGAAGCAGAGGTCAAGGGATCTGAATGAGGATGAGCATGAATGCTTGACTCAAGCTCGGGAACATCTAACCAACTGCTTAGGGAGGAAGAGATCAAATATTACCAATGGGACAAAAGCAAAAGATGTACTCTTAGGAGATAACAACACACGTTATTTCCATATGATTGCTAATGGGAAGCATAGAAAAAAGAGAATCTTTTCTCTTGAAAATGTCAATGCTAAGGTAGAAGGACACGCCAACCTAAAAAATTTTATCACGGATTTTTACAAGGGATTATTCGGTGAACCATAAGAAAATTCCTTCACTCTAGATGAATCCATGAACCTAGACATCCCCTAGGTCTCTAGTCAGGAGAATACCTTGCTCACAGATGATTTTTCAGAAAGTGAGATTAAGGAGGCTATCTTCTCAATGAAACAAAACAAAGCTCCGGGACCGGACGGTTTCCCTGCTGAATTTTACCAGCATTTCTGGGAAACCATCAAGGGTGACTTATTGCAAATGTTTCGAGATTTATCCAAAGGAGATCTCCCTCTGTTCAGTCTCAATTTTGGTGTCATCACCCTTTTATCTAAGGTCTAGGAGGCAAATGTTATCCAACAATATAGACCAATTTGCCTACTTAATGTCAGCTACAAGATCTTTACCAAGGTAGCTACCAACAGACTGAGTGCGGTAGCAGATAAGGTAGTCAGCCCAACGCAAATTGACTTCGTTAAGGGGTGAAATATACTCGAAGGGGTGGTGATCCTTCATGACACGAGTTGCACCGAAAAAAGCAGAATGGGGTAATCCTTATGTTAGATTTTGAGAAAGCCTACGATAAAGTGAGGTGGCCGTTTCTTCTACAGACACTCCGGATGAATGGTTTCTCGTCTAAATGGATATCTTGGATTCAGTCCTTCATCTCGGGAGGAAGTGTAGCGGTGAATGTCAACGACGATATCGGGCATTACTTCCAAACAAAAAAAGGACTCCGGCAAGGAGATCCATTGTCACCTCTCTTGTTCAATATCATGGTAGATATGCTAAAAGTGTTCATAAGTAGGGCAAAACTGGATGGCCAGTTTGAGGGAGTAATCCCTCACCTAGTTCATGGTGGTCTCTCGATACTCCAATATGTAGATGACACTATACTCTTCATGGAACACGATCTGGACAAAGCTCGCAATATGAAACTTCTCCTATATGCTTTTGAGTTAGCTTCTGGCCTAAAGATCAATTTCCATAAGAGTGAGCTGCATGTTCTATTTCGGGACAGCCTAGGAAAATATAGAGATGTACACAGGAACTCTTCAGATGCAAAGCCGGAGATTTCCCAATCAATTATCTGGGCATCCCAATTCACTTCAGAAAACTTAGAAATTGTGATTGGGGTAAAGTCAAAGAACGTTTCGAGAAGAGACTTAGCAGCTGGAAAGGGAAACATCTTTCCATCGGAGGTCACCTAGTTTTGATTAACTCAGTGCTTAGCAGCCTTCCGATGTACATGATGTCTTTCTTCTACGTACCCAAAGGGGTCCTAAAGAAGCTAGATTATTTCCGGTCGAGATTTTTTTGGCAAGGGGATGATAACAAAAAGAAATACAGACTAGCCACATGGTCCACCCTTTGTCAGCCAAAAGAGCAAGGAGGCCTGGGCATCCTAAATTTGAATGCCATGAATATTGCCCTACTCAGTAAATGGTGGTATAAGCTACTCACATCTGAGGGGATATGGCAACAAATTCTACACAATAAGTATTTAGGTTCAAAATCTTTGGCTCAGGTGGAGTGGAAGTGTGGTGAGTCACATTTTTTGTCATGCTTAATGAAGGTGAAGCGAGATTTTCTACGCTTTGGAACCTTTATTGTAAAGGATGGATCACAAGTAAGATTCTGGGAGGATAACTAGCTAGATGTTGCCCCGTTGAACGCCCAGTACCCTTCCCTGTATAATATTGCAAGACCCAAATTCATAACCATAGAGGAAGCTTTGAGTTCCTCTCCCCCTAACATATCCTGGCGGAGGCAACTATTTGGGGCCAATTTGAATGATTGGAATGCCCTGTTGGCACGCATAGAGGGGCTGGAACTAACCCATGATCGAGATGTCTTTCATTGGAGCCTATCTCCCAATGGTAGGTTTTCAGTGAAATCTCATTATGCCGCCTTGATGCTCAGAAACCCTCCTAATATGAACAGAGATATTTGGAAATTGAAGGCCCTTTGAAAATTAAAATATTCCTGTGGTATTTGAGAAAGGGTGTAATCCTTACAAAAGACAATTTGGCTAAACGAAATTGGCAAGGAAGCTTGACCACCACAAAGAAGAAACCATTTATCATCTGTTTTTCGAGTGCCGGATGGCCCGCTCAATTTGGGGTATACTGCAGATGGCTACGAGTTTGATCCAACCATGTAGTGTGGACCATATGTTTGGTGATTGGTTACAGGATTTTAATAGAATGATGAAACCCGTGTTTCTACTTGGAGTGGCAGCCCTGTGCTGGGCGCTTTTGGCTTTGTAGGAACGATTTAGTTTTTAAGAAAAAATCCTTTTGTTCTCCTTTGCAGGTTATCCTTTCGGCGACACACTTGCTTTCGAATTGGGCTATCCTTTAGCGATAGGAATTGTGGCCGGTGGTTGTTGCGGGATCGCGACTTTTGGTGCGGACGGCCATAGCATTTTTGTCCCGGGCACATGGGTGGCGATCTAGTCTCCGGATTGATTGCCGCTAGTTTTGGGGTGGAGTTGTTTTCTTTTTAGTAGGGTTGTGTGCGTTAGGCAGAGGCCGGAAGCTTGTACTAGGGCTTTGTGTCTCCTTGATGTATCATACTTGGTATCTTTTAATATAAGCTTCCGTGTACGGAAAAAAATGCTTTTGAAGGTGAGAGTGTTAAAAAGAGGAGATATTATTTGGATGATTTGAAGATTGTCCATCTACCTAGAGCTGTTAGCAAAGACGGATCCTCCTGTGCTTCATCATGGCATTTCAACACAAGTTGCATTGAAGTTTGGTGTGCCCCCAAGATTAGTGCAGCAAGTGTGGTGGAATGGATAGGATTATGGTCGGCATAGATGGTGTAAAAAACAAGTTGGTAAGGAACTCTGGCCGATACAACAGGTCAATCAGTTTCGTTCACTCGATAGCAAGAAATGGCATGAACACAGCTTACAGCAGGTCAATCGATTCACTTTGTACATGACTAAATAGGCACGTGAGTAGCAAAAGAGCCCATGCATGTTGTAATGAGGCCGCATGCATGAAACCGAAGAGACTGCGATGCAACGGCACATGCATGGAAACCTGCAGCCATCCACATGCAAACCAGGGAGGCCACTGCATTTACTAGAGCCCATGCGCAAACAGCAAATACGAAGATCAATTTTGGACACCTTTTCTCACCCAAATACGAAAGCCCATTTCTAGATGGAGGGAGTACTTAACAAGAGAACCAAAAGCTCAAAGTTTGCACCCAAGGTAGATGAAGGTTTTCTACTTGGCTATGATTCAAAAGCTCATGGATACCGTGTCTTCAACAAAAACTCTGGTATAGTTGAGATTGTGGTAGACATGACATTTGATGAAACTAATGGCTCAGGAAGGGCAGTTGAATGAAAATGTCGCAGGAAATGAAGAACCACACGTGTAGCAATAAAGAAGTTGGCAATTGGGGAAGTAAAGCCTCAAGAGAAGGAAGATGAACAAGTTGATCAAGCTCAAGTAGTGGTGCCAAATGTTCTCCATTCTTTGAGCAAGGGGGGCAGCAAAACCAAGTGAAGAGGTTCCACAAGTGGAAGATCAAACACCCATGAGTGGAGATTATGCACCTCCAAGAGATACACCATAATAGCAAGATCAAGATTCAAGTGATTACTTTCCAAGGAACATGGTGGCCAAGAGCAAGAAAATGAAGATCAAGTGCACAAAGATGATGAGCAAATACAGCATCAACAGCTTGTACCTCATCCTTGTATAAATCAAATGGTGCAAAGAGATCATCCCATGGGCAACATCTTAGGAAGCATCCAAAGAGGGTTAACCACTCGTTCCAAGTTTTTGTGAATTTTACTCATTTGTTTCCTCTTTATAGCCTCTTAGGGTGGAGCAAGCTTTGGAGGACCTAGATTGGGTCATGGCCAGTGCAAGAAGAGCCTAAACAACTTCACTCAGAATGAAGTCTGGTCCTTGGTGGAAAGACCCAATCAAAATGTGATTGGAACCAAGTGGGTCTTTTGCAACAAACAAGACGAGAATGGTGTGGAGACAAGAAACAAGGCATAGTTGGTGGCTCAAGGATTCACCCAAGTGAAAGGCTTGGACTTTGGAGAGATGTATGCACCGGTGACAAGGCTTAAGTCAATTCAGATCCTTATAGCCTTTGCCACCCACCACAACTTCAAGTTGTACCAAATGGACGTCAAGAGTGCCTTCCTCAATGGGCCAATTCAAGAGTTGGTGTATGTGGAGCAACCACCGGGCTTTGAAGATCCAAAGAAGCCGAAACCACGTCTACAAGCTCCAAAAGGTGCTCTATGGGCTTAAGCAAGCTCCTAGAGCATGGTATGAATGCCTTAAGGAATTTCTCTTGAAAATGGCTTTAAAATAGGGAAAGCCAATTCTACCCTCTTCCCTCGTAAATTCGATAATGATTTGTTTGTGTGCCAAATATATGTCGATGACATTATATTTGGTAGTACTAACAATGTCTTTTGTGATGAGTTTAGTAAGATTATGACCAAACGGTTCGAGATGTCCATGATGGGTGAGCTAAAGTTCTTCCTAGGATTTGAAATCAAGCAACTCAAGGAAGGAACATTCCTATGTCGAACAAAGTACACACAAGACATGCTCAAGAAGTTTGACATGGAGAGTGCAAAGACCATGAAGACTCCCATGGCATCCGACGGCCATCTCGACCTCAATAACGAAGGTAAAAATGTTGACCAAAAACTCTACAGGTCAATGATAGGTTCATTGCTATATCTTTGTGCATCTAGACCTGATATTTTGCTTAGCGTGTGCATGTGTGCAAGATTTCAAGCCAACCCAAAAGAGTGCCACTTGATGGCTATTAAGAGAATTTTGGGATATTTAGTTCATACACCAAACCTTGGCTTGGGGTATGCCAAGGGCTCCACTTTCAACCTTCTTGGCTATTCTGATTCAGGTTATGCTAGTTGCAAAGTTGATCGGAAGAGTACATCAGGGACTTGCCAATTTCTTGGCTAGTCTTTGGTGTCTTGGCGTTCCAAGAAACAAAATAGAATTGCACTATCCACCGCCGAAGCCGAGTATGTTGCAGCCGGCGCTTATTGTGCTCAACTACTTTGGATGAGGCAAACCTAGAGAGACTTTGGTTGTGAGTATAACAAGATCCCACTCTTGTGTGACAATGAGAGTGCGATCAAGCTCACTTACAATCCAGTGCAACACGCATGCACAAAACACATAGACATCCGCCACCATTTCTTGAGAGACCACGAAGTCATGTGAGTACCGATGATCAACTAGCCGATATCTTCACAAAACCCCTAGATGAGTCAAGGTTTTGTGCTTTAAGGAGTGAACTAAACATCTTGGATTCTCGTAACGCAGTTTAAAGCCTTGCACATACTTGTTTGTTTTTGCTTTCTAGAATTCTAGATAATCCATACTAAATTTCAAGCATATAAACATGTGTTGGTTTTTTCGGATCATAAGATCCTAATTCTTGTCAAATGGCTATTGTTAAGTAATGCTTCTTTGTGGCTAGCCATTTGTGCATGAATTTGCTACATGTCCATGTTTGAAAACTTTTGTTGAAAAAGGTTTGAAAATACCTTCAAAATCTATCAAAAATCTGATTTTTCTAGTAGGGCCGGTTGGGTCTGCTGGTTCAACCGTTAGGCGCATTTTAACTGGAATAGCCCCTCGGGTTAAATTTTCAGCCGAGGCCGGTTGAGCCTAAGGGTGGCCATTTTTAACCGGGATCGCCCCTCGAGTTGGGATTTTATCCTAGGGGCAGTTGATGCCTGCCTCCTTGCTGTTCAACCAACCGCATTGGGGTTGTGCTTGTACAGGGCCGCGGGGAGGGGGTAAAGGGGTGAGCGGAGGTAAGTTTTCTCTTACCTCTTCATTCTACCTCTTTCATTCTCTCGCTCCCTTCTTCTTCCTCTCATCCCTCACTTCCAAAATCCATCCCCACTCCAAAATCTGACCAAGAATCTAGGATTCACATGAAGGGGACCAAGATTCAAGCCAAGGAAGCTCTTCCCCACGTGCTCCTCCATCTCTTCCCCAAGTTTAAACTTGCTTTTTGCTGGGAACCTCTCTCTCCCAAGGTATAATCTCATTTTTGCTCGATCTATCAATCCCTAGGGTTAGATATGATTTCCTACCGTGAAAAGCCTCAAAATGCATGCTAGAATATGGATCTATAGTGGCTCATTGATTGGGTTTGGGGTTCAACTGATTTCAGGCTCAGATTCAACCGAGGTATGCCTCGACCGATTGAACCGTTCCAAGCAGGTTCAACCAACCTGTGCTATTATTTGCACATGAAGCCCTAAATGCAAGCGTCTATTCAAGGAACTCTAGTATGTCTTGTCTTTGTAGTAACCTAGGGTTTCTAATTTTTGTCCTCACTTTTTTCCACAAATGTTTGTAAAATTATTTATTCCTATCGTTTCCTTTGTGTAGCCATGACTCGTCCATGTCGTAGACCTCAACTCAACTATGCCGATCCATCGAGCGATTCAGAAGATGATGAGTCAGTTGAGGAGGAGGAAGATCAAGAGGAAGAGGACTCACCTCTATGGGGGATAGATATCCCCTGGGTCCTCATGAAGTGTATTCTCTACATGGGTTGTCGAAGGGCCCAATCCAGGAGATGGCCGACTGACTCGGGGCCGAGGTGTCAAACAACTTGGCGCACAAGACAAGGACTCAACGTGTACAAGGAACATCTAAGAAGAATCCTAGTAGGAGACATAGAAGGAAACCGACTTGTAACCCAAGCTACGCCAGACTATATAAGGCGGGCTAGGGATCCCTCTCAGGCAACTCAACTCATGACACAACTCCCTCGACCTCATACGCCCTCCTTGTAACCTTGAGAGCTCAGATCAATACAACTTGCCCCAAACAGGACGTAGGGTATTACACATCTCGTGGCCCGAACCTGTATAGCTACGGTCAATCTCGCCAACCACAAAAAGCACTGCATGATACATCCCATGGTGCACTGCCGGTTCTAAACCCCGACAACCTCCACCTGCTCCTTCTCCTCCCAAAGTCTACCAAAGGCAATGGTACACGAAACAAACCAAAAGGAAGTAAGGGGAGTCAAGCAGTGCAGCACATGATCCTCCTCCTCAAACAGTGAATGTTGCTCGTGGTGCACGTTTACCTCCTCGTACAAGTATCAAGCAAATAGCCAGCAGAGGCAAGCAGCCCGCACCCGATGTGTCTGACAATGAGGGGGAGCTTGATGATGTAGTTACCTCTCCTCCTCGCAATGCTCCTGTCAAGCCAAATCTAAAGCTACATGATGCATATTGTGGAGGAGACGGTCATACTCCAAAGAAGGACAAGGGGCATAATGATCAATTGTACAAGTTTAGATTTGAGAACGATACTCAATTTGAGAGGCACCCGTGCATTAGGAGGTCACCGATTCAACTCTCAAACACATGTTGGCTTCTACAACTCAGTCATTCTCTCTAAGTCAAGGCAACCTATGCTAACTCAGCGGTGCATTGATTGGGAAGGCTGTAGGGCTCTAAATGACAAGCATATGCATGAGGCTCTTGATATTCTTGAGGCTAGAGGTTTTCAGTAGGTCATGACATTCCATCGTCCATGGCAATTTTGAGGTGATAGCCTAGTTCTATGCCACTCTTTAGGTACAAAACCTAGACACTGAGGTAAGTACATATCGCCATCCATATCTTCACTTCAATATTGAAGGGGAGTGGTACAAGTGCAGCTACAGGAGATTTGCTCACATTTTTGGATTCTCTGATAGTGATATCTCTAGGAAGAAGAAGTGTGTCCATGACTTTGATACTTAGGTGCATGATTCAATTGTAGATGCCATGCACGTGGACCTCAATGGCCAATTTTGGGTGTAAACCAATATGACTCCTCTCATGTGCTACATGAATCATCTTCTTCATGCCACCGTGGTTCCTAAAGGTGGAAATAAGCATAACATTCTTGGTGTGAGTCGTTCTGCTCTATGGATACTTCATCTGGACAATGCACATATGGCTATCAACATCTTTGATCTCATCTATCAATAAACCATCCGAGTTTCATGGAATAGTCTAAGGGGTTGTGTTCATGCACCTTATGTTATGAGGATGATTGAAGTTGTGTGACACAATAGAGGTATCTACCCTTGGACAGAAAGTGTGCCAAGTACAAGCCATGTCAGATTGGTCTTGATAATTCAGTAGCAAGGCACTTCAAGGCTCCTCCCATGTCCTTTGGTGAGCCTTCACCATCCCCCACACACCATCCCTCCTTCTCTAGGGCTACTCAGGAAGGCCGCCCAATGCATACCTATGGGGGTCGCTGTCATGGAAAGTCTAGCAGTGGATTCTTTGGGTTCATCAAGAGAAGCTTTGAAGGAGTTTTTCATGCTTGTCATGCTCAATCCACTCGGCTGGACATTATTGAAAGGAATCAACATGATATTCGTGAACATCTCAAGAGCATTCATCGTGACAGAGCAATAGGTTCATCATCTCAGATTTCACCTCCTCGTGAGTATGTTCCTCCAGTAGCCATGCCTTCTACTCTTAAGGAATATTGCTCTCAGTATGTGGGTTCCCATGTTGTTGATGATGAGGAAGAATATGGGCCCGATCCTCTAGACCCTTTCACCTATGGTGCTCGGCCCGTCTTTTCAAAATGATGATGAAATTCAAGAATATCCAAGCTCAACTCCTCAACACGGATACATGACAGGACAAGCCATCCTTTGGTGGTAACACTCCACCACCTCCTCCTCCTTACCATGACACTTCGGCATGGGATGCTACTGCCCACGGATGGCCACTAATGGCCTTACTAGCAGGGTTCTTTTCTTTTTGGCACTTGATGACAAAGAGGGAGAAAAAGGACATTGGAGGATGAAAAGCTGAAAATTTTAAGTCCTTGTATCCATGTTATCTATATATCTATGTGAGTTGTGAGAACGAAAAGCTTTGGACATGTAATATTTGTTTATGTGGAACTATGGTTTGTGTAATAGTTTAAGTAGGTGAACTTGAACTTCTATTGCCAAATTCTTATGTGTGAACCTTGGTTTATTGTTTATAATGTGTTGCTCTAGCTTTATGTTATTGAGTGCATAACTTGTCATATGCATCATGAGTTCATTCTGGACACTTGTGTAAACTCCCTCGAATTCTTATATATAGTATGGATTTTCACCTTACTTTTTTGTGTGCAGACATGGCATATTAGGACATTCGAAACTCTCATGCACACACTTAGGGGGAGCCAAAGATAAATATGGATTCAAAAGCTTGTTTATACTTCATATATTTCACTTTTAATTGTGTTGTTATCAATCACCAAAAAAGAGGAGATTGAAAGTGCAATCAAACCTTGAGGGGTTTTAGTGATTGACGATGAAGCAATTAAAAGTCTCTAATGAGCTTATTTGAGCATAAGAGCAGAAATCTTATATATTGTTGATTAAGCATGCTCATGAATGGTGAAAGAAAGAAGCAAAGTGAAAAATATTACTTTGGAGGGCCCGCATTCAATTTACTCAAGAATTCGCGCGTTCAAATCTTCATCCAAGCCTCAAGGCTTAGATTTTAAGTTATCATTGAGTTAGAAAAATCCATACTATCAAGAGGGATCCTGTTGCTATAGAAAACCGGTGGTGCAGGGCCTCCGGGGTGAGGACACACTAGGAGCCGGGGATCGCGTTGCTGCTGTACTCGTGTCCCTATCGTGCGGCTCTGATCTCCTCTAGGGCAAAGCTGATGTGGTTGGCTGTGGTGGTGAGGGCGTGCCACTAGGCTTGACCTTGCAGCCAGGAAGGTGTTGGTGTGGATGCGACAGTTGGATCCGGTTCTCCTTGTAAAGCATACACAATAGATTTAAACGTTAAATTCCTGCCGGATCGCTCGGATCAGCAACCACGAGAGATCGTTTATAGCCAGATCAGCTTCTAACCAGGACCTCTAAGGAAGTCCATCTAGATAAATAGATACAAATTAAGACCTGTATAGATAGGGTGCTCGTGATGCAGCTGATCTATCGGCATGTCGCGTGCACACACTGCAGTGGCATGCTCGTGGATTGTAACAAGTGATTAGGTAGCGCAAAATGAGCTACATGAAGATTGATTTATAACATGAGGCATAGACATAGATAGATCGATAAGCATGTAAGGATAAAGATGAGTCTCGCGCCAAACAAGGCCTGACACGAGATCCATCGAGGTAAACAACAGGATCTCGTGGATGACTAGCAAACCGTACCATCAAAAAACTCTTCAGTACATAGTTCACCATATGGCTTACGCCCTAATGCCCTAACAGATCTAAGAACCATTAGAGCAGCATGACGATTACCTTGAAAAACCATAATTGCTCAGGGTGGCGATGCATCGAGAGAGATTCGAGACTTCTGTTGCTGGGAACGTATGTCGTCAATTTTATTACGTAGCATATGGGTACATATTTATAGTCCAGAGACTTGGACATCAAGTCCGACTCTATCTAGAAAAACCCGTACTTGACTTGGGCCGAAAAGAGTGAATTGCACCGTAGGTCCTTGAACTTTTCCTACAGTACCAGATAAGGTCCACGAACTTATGAGGATGATTACCCACCATCCAAATGAGGCCAACCGGGCTAAATCCACCAGTGTGACACTGCCCGCGCAGTGCCACCGTGGCTGCCATCCATAGCTATGTTTTGCAATAGAGCCCCTGATTTAGCCCGTTATTCGCTTGGAACACATTGCTTGTCCAGTTTCCACTCTATCGGCTTCCTGCTCCCTGCTGTCTAGGTTACGGAACACCGCCGCTGCCTCCCCTGCCACCGCACCGCAATGTTGCATGGGAGCTCATCATCCGCCTATCGCAGAGGCACCGTGTAGGGCAGGGGTCAATTCGCCACACTGCATGCAGCTAGGGATGCACACCGGCCTACCCCTTGTACCTTGCCCCCAATGTGGTGACGAGATCCTAGAACTGAGGGCGACCAATGCTTCTAAGATCCCTAGTGAGATCTTGTTCAAGTGTCGCCAGCTTGATAAGCATGTAAGGCACAAAGCTTTGTCTTTGGTTAATTTGATTTGAGAAAACTGAATCACCTCATCCTAGAGTTTGAACTTGTTGGTAGGTGCCTAGATCTTTCCCCTTTTACATGCTTGCCGACAAGTATGAGAATTGGGTTAGGAATAATTGTGATCTTGCTGGGAGCGTGGTGAAGATGGATGAATTGATTCCACAATTGATACAGATGGTTGGAAGGATGCAAACTGAATTGGACCATGTGCAGGGAGAAGTTGAGCTGTTGCAAGGTGACTTGGCAGGCACTAACGCCGATGTCTGGGGATTAAAAAGTGTCATAGGCAGTGTGGATGTGAAATGCTCGAATATGTTGAACATTGGCTAGCTTGGATTGGTTTGCCAATTAGTGGTTGCTTTCCTTGTGGTTGTGTGTGTGATAGTGCAGTTGGTCAAGTAGTTGTATTGGTGGATGTAATATTTGTGGCTCCTTTTGTATCTTGATGGAACTGAAACGAACTCCGTAGCTTGATCTGAGCAAAAGTGAATGCTATGTATTTCTGCTTTTAATCAATGGGATGAATGAATTCTGTGGCATGTGCTCCTCCGTGTATCTTGATAGAATAGAAATAACTACAAAGCATGCGTATTGTGCACACAACAAAACATTTGCATCCAACATAATGCTGACATATTAATTAGAGCAAAGCATCCTGAGATGTTTTCAGTTTGTCATCCTGAGATGTTTGAGCCTAGGCTACTAAGCATACAACAAAAGACAAGTACTTGTTACTAGTTCTCACACTAACATCATGCTAAATAAGAGCAAACCATCCTAGATGTGTTTCAGTCTGTCATCCTAAAGATGTGTGATCCTAGGCAAGTATGCATTACACAAAAGATCCTTGAAGTCATACCTACTGCATGCTAACTATTCAAAAGACAAGTACATTAGCACATGACTAGAGATCTAGTTTAGTTGGTGCTTTCTTGAGTCTGCCTCCCTTCAGACTTGGTCAGTGGCTGCTACTCCCTTCATGTTTTTTGGGTGTTGTTGCCTTTCTCCTAGGTGCAGCTGCCTTGAGTTTTTTGGACTGCAGTGTATTGGTTGCTCCAGACTTGGCTGCTAGAGCCCTAGGTGGAAGATTGGCTATGATAAAAGAGCAGTCAAGCAATGAGTCTTTTGGCAGCTTATTCCTCATGGATTGTGAAGCATGCAAATGAATGGAACAGTTAACAAAGTACTAGAAAAGGTAAGAAAAAAACAAGACATTTTACCTCTTCAGTTAGCAGTGACACCATGGGGGTGCTTAGTTGTGACAATAGCCCTTGGCTGTCATTCACCCATTGAGTAATCCACTGCATCATCCTGAAGTTGCACATCTTGAGTATTGAATGCACCATCATGTTCTCCATCATCAAATGCTGGCACTCCCTGTTTCCTCTCATGCATCAGACAGGATATGGCATGGCTGCAAGGTATGCCAGTTAAGTTCCATATTTTGCAGTCATAATGTTTGCCTACTAGGTCAACAATGTACTCCATGTCCTCTATCATGAACCTCAAATATCCCTTGACCAGCTGGTAAAGCATAGCATGCATTTAAAAACTCTGCATTTCTTTCAAGCTTCTTCCTGATCTTAGGACATATCTGCATGCCTTGCCATTTTCAGTCACCTCTTTTTGCTTGTTGTAATGTCTGGTCATTATTTGTCCCTTTATCCTCTTCAACATAGATAAAATGGGTAGCTCTCTTGCTTCCAAGATGTATTTGTTAAACACTTCGCAATGAATTGTTCAAGAGAATGCCACACTTGGGATACTCACTGAAAAAAGCTTTCACCTATGTTTGGGGTGGCATCTTCTCCAACCACTCATAAGCATCTTTGTTCAGGGCCCTCATTCTCTCCATGTTCACAGTCCATCTTTCAACTGTGCAAGACCTGGCACATGCCCACATCTGTTCCTTCAAGTTCTCTCCCTTGAAGTGTCCTGGGAAGTTGGAATAGAGGTGCCTTACACAGAACCTCTGCTCTGAATTGGGAAACACTGCCTGCACAGCTGGGATTAGACCTTTTTGCTTATCTGTCATAATTGTCCAAGGTCCTTTATTATCAATCCCAAGGTCCTTCCTCAAATTTTCAAGGAACCACTTCCAAGTAGCAAGTGACTCTACTTCCACAACAACCATAGCAATTAGAAGAATACAGTCATTAGGATCAATCCCTATTGCAGTGAGTAATATGCCTCCAAACTTGGTTTTGATATGACAGCCATCCAAGCAAATCAAAGGTCCACTCAAAAACCCTCTCTTACAAGCATCTAGTGAGAAGTACAATGAACTGAAGCATCCATCATTTAGGTGCTGGTACATAGAGCTACCTAGGTTGTACCTTCTCAGCTCATGTGCATAGTTCCACAGCTTGTTGTACTGCTCAACCTCATCTCCATATATCTTATTAAGGGCCATTTTTCTAGCCCTGCACAGCTTCATCCTTGAGGGAGTCATATTCCAATCAAGCTGAACTTGTTCTTGAGAAGTGTATCAATGACATCTTCTTATCTGCCCTGAACTTGTCCATGTACTTCTCAGCCAGCCACTTGGTAGTGCACCACTTAAGAACCCATTGCCACTGACATGTGTGCTCTCCAACATATTTTTTTCACTAAGAAGCAACTAACTCTGCTATCAAAGGATGCATAAATAGACCAAGGAAAACCAACTGTACAATGACCTTGAATTCTTGTCCTATCATTCCTTGGCAGCTTGATATCAACCCGGTGTTTCAAACTATATTCATTTATAGCCTTTCTCAACACCTCAACTATTGGAAACTTCATTCCTATCTTAAATATAGGATTAGCCATATCCTTCAGGTCTAAATGCCATCATATTTCTCCCAACTGTTCCTTCCTCAATCTTGCAACTCCAACTCATCACCAACTGTAGAAACATCATCCCATTCCTTGCCACTGGATGTCCCTAGCTGCCCTAGTTGCAGCCCTCTTTGTTCCCTTGGAAATGGTTTTTCCTTTGCCAACACCCATATCAGCAACTGGTTCATCCACATGGTCACAGAATAAATCATCATCTGCATCACTAATGTCATTCCCCGAGCCCGACAAAATCAGAGTCACTGCTATGATCATTAGTACTTGTATTGACCGCACTGTCTGATTCTAGCTCATCCACCTCACCTCTACTGACACTGCATCTCTAGGATATTGTCATAGAAGTCAAGCAACTTATCCCCCTTTCTAGGGCTCATCACCTCTGGCAAAACCATCACTAGGCTAAGAACAATGTCATCCATTTTTCTATTCCTTGCTACATGGTTGTGATGATCAAAATAAAGCACAACACATTTGACTTTGTGGCATACTTGTTGCATGACAAATGCATCATCTTCAGTGTTAATTATGCGTAGACCATCTGACAAATCTCTTTCTAGCAACAACCAATAGACTTTCAAGCTAGGATTTGGCAATGTGTAACCACAAGTAGATATGATATGCTCAATGAAAACCATGCTCCTGGATTCTGCTTTCACATGATCAAACCAAGCCACCATTCTCATTCAAATATGCTCGATTTGCTGCCAAGCCCACAGAAGAACCCACCATGGTGAACCTCTACTATGAACGCACTATCATCCCTAGGCCCTACACCAAGAACAAACCAGCAAATTTCATCACAATCTCCTTCTAACCCTAATCCAAACCCTAAAGATACTAGCTTTAATCACTTCTACCATCGCATCTAACCGCTACAAATGAGAAAGCGTCAATCTAGTAGACTAGCACACAATTTGGTCAAGATTACACTCATCATAGACTGGGGCCACTTACCTTCCACCCGCAATCTTGCCTCCATGCCACCACGGGCCGGGGATTGCCGGGACGACATGGATTCGCACGTGGATCTTTGAGCTTCACGCACAAGACTGCATTCTCGATCGCCTCCAATCCATGACGATCATAGCAACCTTATCGCCACTGCTGGGGAGCTCCACT
Organism: Paspalum vaginatum; assembly: GCA_030272315.1. Lineage (NCBI taxonomy): Eukaryota > Viridiplantae > Streptophyta > Magnoliopsida > Poales > Poaceae > Paspalum > Paspalum vaginatum. Next base: position 29,970,836 of record CM059020.1, on the reverse strand, counting down.
ATTATGGGCAGTAGGAGAAAAAGGGACGAAGGGCGTGATGTTTGGAAGATGTATCGACGAGAGGATTTTTGCTTATTTCTCTGCCTCCATCGATGCCACGAGCGACTCACGTGAGGACGGAGGCCATGGTGGCATGCACGGGCAGGGCCACGCTGGTGGATTTAGCCCAAGCTGGCGTCATTTGGACGGTGGGTAATCATCCTGATAAGTTCATGGACCCAAATGTGCACTTTAAAAGTTCATGGACCTATCTGATACAGTGGCAAAAGTTCAAAGACCTACAGTGCAATTCACTCGGCTGAAAATGACTCGATTTCTAAGATACACTAGCCCATCGGCCTCAGTTTTGATATCGGCTACTTCTCCCTTGAAGCAGCCTTTCTAAGTCCATTAGCCGATCTGGCTTAATAGTGGATCGACTACATTTTGGCGATAACACATGCCCCCTGGTTCTAGCAATTATGTTTATTTCAGAATCATAATGGCAAAGGAGTACTCCCTTCTCTTCTCAAGCATCGATCAGAGGCATTCACTCTTTGCTCCACCAGGACTTCAAATCCTTTACTCCTTCAACCCTTCTCAGCTAGCAAGTATCAATGTTTCTCGACGACCGAGCATGGTGGTCTTGGAAAGGACGGAGTCACGGGATCAATTCTTTTCCAGTGTGCAAGAGAGTACTGTCCAATCCCATCGTATAGCTTCCCATGCCTTAGCCTGAGTAGTCACTTTGATAAAAGGTAGCACCTGAAAAGAACCGTCTTTTGGCCTTTTCTTCATGCATGTTGATTCCCCGTGCCAGGCCACATTCATTGTGAGATCCTTTTACAATAAACACCCTCCATCTTTTGAAATCGGTCGAGTACCCTAGCCTAGGTGTACAAAGAGGATCCCTAGCCAACGTCTTCCTCATGGATAGTCCAAGTCCTATATACACTACTACTTCTGCCGATTCATCCCAAGAATACCATTACGTCCCGTTGGAGACATTTAGTAGATCATGGCCAGAGTATCCTTCCCCTTCCAAACCTGACTGGCCAACAAAAAAACAAAGCTTACCGGTCTAAACGCATCGCCACCATGGAGGCTAGGCGGAAGGAGATGGCTCGCATCAACATTTTTCCCATTGAAGGTTACACCAATATTCCCCACATTACCTTTTCCCCAGACATGCTTGACCTCCCTGGTGACGGTGAGTTTGTTAAGCTTTACAAGAAACACCATCGATCAGCATATCTCGAGAGCTTAGGAATAAAATGAGCCTTGGATGATACCCAAGGTCTCAGGGCACTAGGCCGATTGTGCTTTCAGAATATAATGAATCCTCACGTAATTTTTTACAGGATTAGACGAATAGGGTGCTAGAGTATAAATGAGTCCTCATGAGTTTCACCCTTTTGGGTTGGGGTCATTTTCCATGGTATGGTCGAGTATATATGTTTGGTTACTCGACTAGTATAGGTCTCCAGCTTGCATACATAGTTCCGATCTCTTGTAAGAAATTTGTAGCATGATCCACCTTATCCCGCCGGATATCCCCCTAGTTTCTCCTTTGCCATTGGCTCATCGCCATTGAGTTGAGTTGACGGGGCGACCGAGTTATATTTCCCTAGGAAGTGGTCGATACCAGGTGGATTTGTATCTTGAGCTCGCTTCGATCCAAATGATGTACAAATATTGAATAAATACCTCATCATTTGGGCATGGCTGTGTTTTGGATCTTGATTGTAGTCCTCACTGATCTACTTCTTCATGTGAAATATGTAAGGCAATGTATTAGTTCCCGTCTCGCCTGGGTGTGTGATCCGTCTGGTCTCTGGCATTCAGACATTCGGTTGATACCATCCACTGAAGCTTTTGGGAGGAATACTGACGTAATCAATCGATGGTAATACATCGGCCTTTGGAACGGTGAAATGCCCTAATATAATATTTTTTTTGATATATGGTGTCTAAAGTTGATGGCAATGCATCGACTTTTCACATTTTTTTAGCCAATGGCAAAACGCCGGTCCTTTGGGAATCAACACCTAGGTGGCCCCCCATCATGCAATTTTTTAAGACCCAATCCATAAACTTGGATAATACCTTTTCAAGTATTTTCCATTCACATTTCTGCTGAATTTGACTCCTTTTAACATCTCCATGCGATATGAATTACCTGGTGTTGTTTCTATGATGCGATAAGGACCATTCCAGTTAGGTGACCATTTGCTATAAATTGGGTCTTTGCTGCCAACTGGCAAAACGAGCTCCCAAACTGAAATCGCCAACTTGGAACTCCCTCGGCTTGACTTTCTTATTGTAGGCCCGCACAACTTTAGCCTTGTTTTCTTTTATTCTCTCCAAAGCCCATAGCTGAAGTTCTGTCAAGTCTTCTGTGTTGATATTCATCAGAGACACATACTCGTCGGCCGAAAGTTTATCTTGAAACACAACGCATCGTGATGCCGATGTTGATTTCCCACGGCATTACTGCTTCCTGGCCATAAACTAAGCTGATACGGGATACATTTGGTAGCCCCATGACATGACATACGACAAGCCCATAATGCTTCTGTCAATCGATCATGCCATTGCTTTGGGTATTTGTCAATCTTGCATTTGATAAGCTTGATCAGGCTTTTGTTGGATGCACCTCAGCTTGTCCGTTGGCTTGAGCATAATAAGGCGACGACTAGATCAACGTGATTCCCATCTCTTTGGAAAAAATTTGAATTCCCCTGCTATAAAAACAGAGCCTTGATCCGTCATGATTGTCTGAGGTATGCCGAATCTGTAGACTATGTGTTCTTTGACAAAACCAATCACATCCTTTGCTATGATGTTCTTCATCGGCACTGCTTCTACCCATTTGGTAAAATAGTCAGCGGCTACTATTATCCACTTGTGTCCTTTGCTGGTTGGCGGGTTGATCTTGTTCGATTAAATCCATGCCCCATCCTCTAAATGGCCATGGTTTGATGACAGGATTTAGCACATGGGACTGGCGCCATCTGGACTGCTCCAAACCGCTGACAGTCTTGACATCATTTATAATATTTGAAACAATATTCCAACATGGATGGCCAATAAAACCCTGATCTCTTGAGCAACCACTTCATCCTATGAGTTGACTAGTGAGTACCACAAGTACCCTCATGAACAGTCATCCATGATCTTCAACTGTTTCGGTTGGCCTGAGGCACTTCAGGAGTATGCCATTGATCGCCCGAAAGTAAAGCTCATCACCAATCAGTACGTGCCACAGAGCTTTGCATCGCACATTCTTATCTACCTCCTGAGCTGGATCCTTCAAATAGTTGAGGAGATTGGCTCTCCAATCCGTAGCATACAATTGCCAGATATCCACACAAGTATCATCTTTTTGCGGTACGTACCCAGAAGCCATCTGTGCTAATTTATTAGCTTCATCATTCTGCTCCCTCGGTATCCAACTTAGCGTGATTACTCAGAAACACGCCATCAATTCCTGACATTTGACAAGACAATTGCCAGATATCCACACAAGTATCATCTTTTTGTGGTACGTACCCAGAAGCCATCTGTGCTAATTTATTAGCTTCATCATTCTGCTCCCTCAATATCCAACTTAGCATGATTACTCAGAAACACGCCATCAATTCCTAGCATTTGACAAAGTAGCTGTACAGAGAATCACTGGTGCAATTGAAATCCTCTGTCAACTGATTGATTACCACTTTTGAGTCACCGAAGACTTCTACTACTTCGGCTGCATGCATCAAGCAACAGCTCCAAACCCTCGCAAATAGCTTCATACTCGTTTTCGTTGTTGGTGAATTGTTCTTTCAATCGAATAGCAAACTCATAGATTGCGCCTCGAGGAAGAGACAATATATAATCCAATGCCACAACTTGGGTTGCACGCCGACCCATCGAAGAAAAGGACCCATGGTTTTATGCCTAAAAATTGAATTGGCTGTGCGATCCTTTCTGTGACGAGATCGGCCAAAGCTTGTCCCTTTACAACCTTGGCTGGTTGATATCGAATGTTGAACTCAGAGAGAGCATAGATCCATTTGCCAACTCGTCCTTTGAGTATAGGAGCCGATAGCATGTGTTTGTTCACATTGGCATTTGCAAATTACACGAGTTTCGGCATTGGGTAAATAGTGACGCAATTTAATGCAAGTAAAATATAAACAGAGGCAGAGTCATTCCATCTCAGTGTACCTAGTTTCTGTATCTAGGAGGCTGCCTGGTGTGATAAGAGACCACTCGTTCTTTGCCTTCAAACTCTTGAATAATTATAGAGCCGATGGAGGTTTCATCGGCTGAGAGATAAACGACGAATGGTTTACCTAGTTGAGGCGGCACTAGCACAACTACACAGGAGGTGATGTCAAATATTGCTTGAGATCATCGAATGCCTTCTGCTGTTCTGGTCCCCAAACTGAAATCTTCGTCTTTTTTAATATTACGAGAGGCATGAATGGATCAATGCATCCCGAGAGGTTTGAGATGAACCTCCTGATGTAGTTTATCTTGACAATTAAACTTTGTAACTCAGTCTTGGTCTTCAGCTGTTCCATAGTCACAATGGTATCTTTGCTCTTGTCACTGATATCGACCCCACGCTCGTGAATCATAAACCCAAGGAATTGACCATCAGTAACTCCGAATGCACACTTCTTGGCATTCATTTTCAGACCATGGAGCCTCGTGTGCTCCAAGACTTGACGCAAATCGGTTAAGTGTGAGTCCTGCAACATCAATTTCATAACCACATCGTCAATGTAAATCTCGACATGTCGACCAATAAGATCATGAAAGATATAATTCATGGCCCGTTGATAGGTAGCACCGGCATTTTTAAAACCAAAAGTCATAACAACCCATTCTAATAAATCGATGTTACCTGGGTAACTGGAATGCGGTTTTATAGATGTGTTCCTCTACCATGAAAATCTGATTGTAACCGGAGTTGCCATCCAAGAAATTAGGGCTGCTTGGTTGGGATCCAAAACCTGCAAGCCAAAGCTAAGCGCCAAATAAATTGGTTATTGATTGGTTCATTGGCAAACCAATGTCTCTCACCAAAAACAATGGCAAGTTACTAGAATCTTCTTAAAATTTACATGAAGAGAAAGTATTGGCTATTATGTTTTGGCACTAAACCAATTGCATGCCAAAATTCTTTACCCCAGCTTTGGCATGTCCTAATTTTGGCAAGCCATAACTTTGGCATACCTTATTTTGCAGAATTCCTGTGTATCATCCGGATGATTATTTACTTTTCACATCATCCACTTTTGTGTTCTCTTGTTTTGGGCTCAGTTCAATCAGTTTTGAGTCTAGTTCGGTCTTTTTTGGCCCATTAATTCTTTTGTGTGTGTGTTTTTTTCATTTCCTATTGTGCCGCGAGCCCGCGACGGCAACCTCCCTGCGGGGGGTGGGGGGCGCGACCAGTGTGAGGGCAGGGGCATAGGGATTGGTGTGGGAGGAAGAAAGTGAGATATTTTACCCCTAATACACAAAAGTGGATGATAACCGTGGCAAAACAAATCATCCAAATGATGGCTTGATAAGAATTAGAACTCAACCAAGCAGACCCTCAATTCATTAATGAATGGGCTGGGCGCTAAAGGATTCTCTTTACTCGGCCCATGAGGCCATGACCCAAGTCTCGAAATTCTTTTATTTTTATATTTTTTAAATTCTTTTTTGCAGAAATAAATTACAGATTCAAAAATTTGCAAATCTATACATATAACGCCATCCCATCCAGCGTTTTTAAAAAAAATGCCATGGCAAAGGGCGTTATATCTACGTGGGGTCTGCCGTATAGCCACCCTGGTGGCCCTGCTAGCCAAACGGTGAGCGAAAAAGCGTTTTTTTAAATAACGCCTCTTGGAAAAGCGTTATTTAAAAAAAACGCTATTTGGACCGGCATTATTTAGAAAAACACTATTTGGAGCGGCGTTATTTAAAAAACGCTAAGTGGAGAAGCTTTATTTAAAAAACGATGTGCTGAAAAGGTGCTTTCTAAATAACGCTGTTCTATACGGCGTTATTTCATCCCATGTCTATTTTTAGCCTTTTTATTGTAATTTGGAATAGTATTTTAAGAAGGATTGAATATATTTTTTTTAGAAGACAATGGGTTCAATTTTCAGATAGAATTCACTATATTTGTATAATAGCATGCATGGGAAATAAATAGCTAAAATTCAAATATAGTTAGATATATTTGAAATAGCATGTATAAGTGTAGAAAATAGGGAAATTTTATAGATTCCATGCACATAGATGATATATGAAAATAGAAATCCCGGCGACAGGTACATTTAAAACAATGCAACATCCACGAGTAAGCTACATTTGTGGGATGGAATGAAGACTCTACTACGTGCATGATCGATAGAAACAAGTTCGCACACAATTGCGATGGCACTGTCAACGGTGTGCCTCAGGTAATTTAAAATGCCGGGAAGCTAATAACACGAGGCGACTCATCTAAACGAACTAGTTAGAATAGTAATGTGATGGGACTGCAGGATCGTAGTAGCCTACACTTTCAGAGGGATCTCTAAGATCGTAGTAGTCTGCATCTCCAGAGGGCAGGGACTTGGGAGGCCAACTTGGCCTCGGGTGGTATGGTCACTTGCAGAATGGGTCAGGACACCTAGGATCATCTTTGAGTCCAACCACCAGTGCGTTTTGTTCAGCCTCATTCTCCAAAGACTTGACTTTGCACTCAAGGTCATGGATCTTGTCTTTGAGGTGGCTAATATACTCCTCGACATGGTCGTAGTTGGGGGGATCCACCTACTTCGTGAAGCAGCAGTTTCCCATGTCATGGGAGTTCTGCAAGGAGAAATAGTTTGAGATAAAGTAGGACTTTTGTCGTAACTAGTTGTGGAGTGAGGAACATTAGCACTCACATAGCCAAAAGGGCACCTGTAGAACTGATGGCCACCATTGAGCAACTCATCGAAGACCTGCATGACACAATACCTAACCACATCGGCACTTAGGCCAGGGCTCAGTCCGATCGTCGTAAGGCCTAAGCTTGCATCCTCCAACAAACGTGTCTATTCCCTCTAGTCAAAAGTCCTCCAGTGGATGGTCATACCAGTCTGGGCCTCCAGTCCACCGAACAGGAAGTCGTGGCTACCACGGCGTTGACCCCTCCCTCCTCGCCCTCGGCCTCGGCCATGGCCCCTTTCTCCCAGCTCCACCATTGCTCAGTGATAGGTTATGTGTTGTTTACTTGAGTTGAATGTGAGGCACGAAGGTTATGTATTCGTAGGTGGTCGTGAGGTTGACGCATTGAATGGTCTCGTCGAACTGAAAAGCCTATAAAGTTGGTGTCACTACAAAGTGAGAAGGCTGTATCGGTGTAGTCACATTGAACTGAAAAGGCTACGAAGGCACGTTGTAGAGAGGTAGCCTGTCAAGGTGTCTTCACGTCAAAATGAGGAGCGTACTTAGCCTATATTGGTGTGGTCATGTCAAACTAAAAAGGCTATGAGCCATCAATAGCAATGTAGCGTTTACGTCACACAAAAGTATCTCAGAGAAGTACAGTACGACATCCATGGTAAACATCACACAAAAGCAGTGGTACCATCTATCAACGACGCCTCTTGCCCCTACGCGCAGCAGCTCTAGCGGCCGCATGCGTCTGTCGAGACCCATGACTAAAGTGGTCAGGTGGTCAAATCAGGACATCTGTCCTAAGGGAGGGTCTTCTTGGCTACCGGCTCATGTGACTGCTGAGTGGCGTGGAGTGGCGCGTCAAGGTAGCTGCGACGAACCCATCACATCGGGCTGTCAACGTGTTCATGAAATACATGTGTACCATCTCCTTTGCTTCGTCCTCCAGGACTATGTGGAGCATGGCCAGAACCTCGACTGCCTAAAGCATCTGGGGTCCATGTAGATTCAAGTCCTACATGAAGTCGCACAGATTAGAATTGAAATATAAAATTATGCGAAGGATTTGGTACGTAAAAAGGACTTACCCCAGCGACCGCCATGCCCTGAAGGGCCCGCGATGTCCTGGTAGTGGCCTATGCAACGAGGACCCAACATGGGTCCCGTACTGCATGCCTACAGTAGAAAACATTGTTAAACAATCATCCAAATTGTGTGTAGCGAATATAACAGGAGGGACGCATACCTAAGCCCCGGTAGTTGCACGACAGTGTCTGTTCGTACACTGGCACCGGATGTGGTTGGGGTGCAGTGAGGGTAGGTGCACCGAACATCGGCTGTTGTGGTGCAATGTGCTGCTGTGGTGGTAGGGCAACGTCGTCGTTATGGCACGACAGTGATCTCATCACCCGTGTACACAGCACAGCTATCTTGTCATATGCCGCGTTGTGGTCATGTGTCATCATGGCACTGGAATGCTGGCGGTACAAGACAATGTCAGCATGGATCTAGCCTGACGACGTCATGTTGAATAAAAAATAGTGCATTACATGTCAATGAAGTACAATCCTGATAGAGATGAAATGCGTAAACGACAGTTGAGTTAGAAACTTACGGCTAGAGACACCCCCTGGTCCCTCACAGCAGGGTAGATATCCATGATCACTGGTGTGCGTCAGTGGCAACTCTGTGTAAGTAGGCAAGACACGAACCTATGTGCACAGGGAGGTACCAATGGAGGTAGTGAGCTTAGGCTGCGTCATCGTGTGGCCTGCCCTCCATGACGATGTGATCCATGGCAGTGGCCCAGAGCACCACTAACTCCTGAAGGCGTGGTGCCCAAACTTGTCCTATGGTCTGACCTTGTCTAGTGAACCTGTAAGAAGATATGGTTACATTCATACTATCATGATCGTGAATATATGCAAGAATGACGTGAAATACAAACTTATGGACTCATTGGTGGACGTGCGGCAGCAGCGAGCTCTAAGGCAACACACGCTCCTGGTACAAGTCAAACTGATGAAGCACGCAGTGCACTGCGTGCTCCTCGACATAGATGTCGAACACAAGTGGCCTGCGGGTCCTCCAGTAAGCTGTGTCATGCTCACATGAGCTCGAGAGCCCCTCGGGTGCGCGAGTTGCCAACGCCTCCTGAGAGCACGGCGTCCAACGTATCTCATCGTCATGAAGGACGTCAAACTATCCTACGAAGTCAGGATAGGACCTCCTCGTCTCTATGTGAGCGTAAGAAGGCTGCGAAAGTTATGAAAGCAGGGCATTAGTTAAATAAACTAGTTAAGCAGACCAAAAAGTATTAAAGAACTTAGTATTGAAGAATCTAGTGAGGTACTCGGCGGTGGCACCACAAAGACCCCATTGTTGGGCCGTATATGCCATCCTAGGGATAGCTCTGGTATGGCTGCAGGTTGATCAAGGGGCGTCCAATCTGAAACCTCTCGTGAGCCCAAAGCTGCAGGAGTAGCGGGCAACCCTCGAACAATGGCTCCGCTATGCACTCTTGATGCAAGCCATGCAGAGCCCATGGCAGGTGGCTGCAAGAATTGCTGACCCCCAACTAAACCGTGGGACCTCCTCCGGCGGTGCGTCGGCCATGTACCATGGGCTGCAAGAACTGCTGACCCCCAACTAAATCGTGGGACCTCCTCTAGCAGGTGCATCGGCCACAGTGACGTGCATAGGCCAAATAGTGCTTGGCACTATGTTGCTAGCGGAGCTGCAAAAGAGCACATACCCCATCAACCACAACACTGTACACCTCTAACTGTCATGCAACCTCGTACTGTGTCGCACCGTCTCGGATCTCCATGGCCTGTAAAAAGTTGTTGAATAAAAGTTAACTGCACGATATATGACACACAGCCCTACAGTCCCCGGATATATGATACTAACCGTGAATTGGAGAATCCACCACTTGGGTGGGACACCCTTCTGTGTCTATGGGAAGTCCCTATAGGGAGGTGACGTCTCGTCACGCTGGACAACAGCAAACCGAGCAAGCAGGTCCTCACGCCAGTTTGCATCGACGTCCGTGGGGACCATGGCTTCACGCCTCAGCGGTAGCCCCAGCAAGTATGAGATGTCCTTGGAGCATAGGGCCCATCTCAGCCCATGGTAAGGTGAAAAGTGTGTGTCTCCGGTCTCCACCTATCCACCAGTGCTGCAAGGAGGGAGTAGACATAGTTGAAACGTGGCCCTTCTTCCTCCACCAACCGAGCAACTGGGAGCAGTCCTGCGGTGGATAGCCTAGAAACAAATGAATTAGTCGCATACCATTTAACATCAATCGAAGACATAGATGACCCACAATCTAACCTCAGTAGCCAAGGATGGTCCAAGGTCATCGTCTCCATCGGGACATGTACGCAAACCTACCCAAGCTCTTGTTGGCGTCTCTTAGCCTTAATAGGTTTTACTCCGCAAGCGCACTGGAAGACCGCTTGTAGCCTTTCACCCAGAGTATTCCGAGTATCGTATTTGTCCACATGGAAGCGGTAAGCAAGAGAGTATAATTGGATAAACTCAAACCAAAAGATTCCGTAAACTTAAATAAATATACCAACTAGTATCTAGGCAGGGGTAAATCAAATAAAGATAGGTGTATGGTGAAGAAGTAGATAAACTACCTAAGATACACGTAGAAAGGTATAGTTTCCTGGGAGGACAACGAGTGAGATAAAGTTCTGAAACTCTATTCTATTCGGCTGCAAAGACTATGTACGTGGTTAACTAAGGAACTCAAGTAAACAAGTCTGGGTCTCGCATCGAGCGAAATTCCGGTGCCCTCGAGGGGTCAGGGGGTAGATAGTTGACCACTGAAAGAGAACCCGGCTATCACCTACGGGCCTCCCGAATGAACGAGCCTGGACTACACAGGCAAACCACACTGCTGTCACCGAGTGGGACTATCAAGCAAATCTGCGTGGAGAGGATGGCACGCTATACTAGTGCTCAAGCGCTTTCACCACGAAAGTGATTGAGCACTAAAGGTCAGCCCTTAATTAGAGGGTGAGAGCTAACCAGAGCCTGGCGTACAGGTTGGATTATAGCACCGACAAGAATAACAAGACTTGAATAACTAAGGTAACCACAGTCTAAGCCTAGCAAGTATGCAAAGAAAGGTACACCACACTTGCAGGAGATAGAAATAAAGTAAAGTAAATAAATTATACTCGGGATAAAAAGAGTACAAAGATACAAGAACTTTACCACAGATTCAGAGGGATATCTGAGAACTCCGAGGCAAAGCTCGACTCACTCTAACTCTCAGGACTATCCTAACTACTAAGATGTGGAAATGAAACTCTCTAAGGTAGAATGTGACTCTCTTACTTTCTCCACCCTTTTTCAAATGAGCCCTCGAGGCCTATTTATAGTCCAGCAAGTGAGGGAGGTATTTGTAGGTGGCTAAGGTCAGTTTAGGGGGTAAGGCGGTGGTCGGCCGACCATCTAGGGGGTCAGTCGACCTAGCCCCATGGTCGGGCGACCACCCGATCCACCGACTTAGCCATCTAACGGCTTGATCTTGATTCCCCACGTCGATTGGTAGTTGGGACGGTTGGTGCACCTGTAAAATGAGAGCCTTGCATGGTCGGCTGACCATGCATGAGGTCAGGCGACCAGGTGTCCTGCTCTGATTTGCTGCATGGCTCTTCTCTTGGATTAGTGACATCACCGATCCATGGTTTGATGGTCTTTCGGCCCTTGGATTCTTTGGATGCTTGGTACAACGGTTGGATTAACATTGCTTTGTGTTTCTTTGCATGCAGGAGTGAAGGGTAGGTGAAACGACTTAGTTGGGTCGTCGGCTGACCATGCCACATGGTCAGGCGGCCAGCCAGGTGGTCGGGCGACCTGCCAGGTGGTCGGCCGACCATGGGACATAGTCGGGCGGCTATGGCAATTTTCCTATTTCGGCCCATCTTCACTTCTTGGCCTTGTTTCATTCATTTTCCATGTAATTTTGTACCTGCAACCAAATATTCATGTACATCTTGTGCAACTCATTAGTAGCAAGGGTTAGTCCAATTAATTCACATGTTTCGCTTCATTTGGTGGATAAGTGACGATTGATATCGTGAGATTACGACCGTCAACAGCTCTGTCCTCAAAACCGCACTGAAGTGCGACCGGTGCTTCTTGTCTATCGTGGGATCAAGAAGCTCGGGAGTGACGTAGCCCTCTGCACCAGCCATGATTGCGTCCACCATAACTCGACGGCCTAGCCTAGAATATGTTGGACACGGTTCCTTGAGGTGTATTGGTGCATTTTTTGTACGTGTGCCCAAAGTCATTGCATTTGGAGCATATGACAATTCTTGGCCTAGCTTCGGCAGCGTCCATGTCGTTGCGAATGCGATGAGTTTTTCGATGGCCTATCTTCTGCTTAGCATCAGGGTGAGGATTTGGCATGAAATCAGGAGGACCCTCTGGAGTAGCAGTGAAAGTACCCGCAATAGCGAAGCCATGTATCTCATGCCTCCAAGTGTGATAGACTGCATCCTTCATGTAATAGGGCGACATGAACATACAGGCAGATAGACCTCCAACTTCTTGACATGCAGCTATGACATTTGTGCATGGCTTGTGGTATAACGTCAGCTTCTGACAGGTACAGACAACGGTCATTGTACAAGACACATTCTTGGACGTGCCTCTCATGATTGCCCCATGTCGACCTTTGTCCCGACAAAGGACCTCGAATCGACTGCTCAGCGACACCCATATTCCTCGCACAATGTCCTGTGGCTTTCTTGTTTGCTTCAGGCTATAATCTCTGAGAATTTGCGCTTGTATATTTGGCGGTGGTCCAAGAACACCTTCTCTGCTAATTCATGATGGTCCCAAAAGTATTGTGTTTTTCGATATATGTAAAACTCCACAATCCCAACAAGTGGCATGCTTCTACTGCCACGTATCACCCAATTGTACACCTCGGGCAAGGTTCGTGGTCATAATACCATAACGCGCACCTCCTTCATCATGCAATGAAGACCACTTCTCCATTGGCTCATTCTCAATCCACTCAGAAAATGACTTTACCGAGCGACCAGGCCTTCAGTCGCACAATTAGGACCATCTAGGCCCACATCGTCTAGGCAATGGGCTCTTCATGTTCTGAATTGACACCCATCCTACGTAGTTTGGCTGACTGCTTTTTCGTGAACTCATCAAGTTTCTTCCACAATACATTGAACTTCCTTTGTTGATTCTGGCTACACAACCTCTTAAAAAGTTTTGTTAATTTCTTATTCTCGAACTGCTTCTGAAAATTAGCTCCCATATGTCTCATGCACCACCGACTCTTCAAATCGACCCAATTTGCTGCTCTTCCACGCTCTACAGATCCTTCCTGTAAATCTTACACCTGATTGCATAATGCCTTTATGCCGATCATGAATGACACTGACATCCCGCCTGTTGTTAACAACACATGCCTTGATCCTAGTCTAAAAACTAATACCAGCTGTCCCATTCTCACTCTCAACAAACTGCAAAAGCAATAGTGAGCACCTGATTTTTTTCCATCAAGCTGCAAGTAGCTGTCAGCATTGTGCCAATGTATCTCCCTATTAGGAAGGTCCCTGTCGATGCATATCATTGGACGGCAGAACTAGAATGCTTCGATACACGCTGCCCAATGCAAAGAAAGCACGCTAAAGAACACGCTTTGTTGGGTCCTCAGGCAAAGTGTAGTGCTTAATATCAAAGCAACTGCCTGGGTTTCGGCTACAGAGCGTGCTCAGCAGCTATGGGAGATTGTGGTACGATGCCACATAGGTTCCCCATCTCATTTTTAAGGCCTTCTGTTTTGCCCTAAAAGATTTGTTGTAACTTATTTTATACTGGAAGTCATCCTCGATGGTATTGATTATTTGCTTCGGCTCAAATCCTGGATTGTTTACTATCTTTGAGTACATATGCTGAAGCCACAAATTCGGCGGTCAAGTTACGGTGGTGACTCTCAAGCTCTTCTAGAATGCATGTATGGTGTTCAATTCTTGAAACTGTCTAGAAAGTATCATATTTCCCAAATACACATGTACCCTAAAAGGACAGTCATCTCGTATTCACTTCACATCATACACTCTTGGACTGCTCTTCACAACCCTATACTCCTTCAAGCACATAGCCGCCCATCTTTGAACGGCCAGTTTCAGTTCAATCTTCTTGTGGTAAATAGCCCTCACGAATAATTCATTCTCACTATACTCCCATGGCACTGTTTCACCTTCATTCACTAGAAGTTGCGAGTGATCATAGTTGGCCCATTGACTTAGAACATGTTTCAATGTTTCATCTTCATGATCTGAATCTTCGTCCACAGGGACATTCGCCTCGGTATCCTCCCGCTGCATCTATTCAACCAAACCTAGAATTTCTCCCCCCTCGTCTACCTCACCCCTTGTGGTGGAACCGCCGATTTAATCTGGGCTAAGCACACCTGCCACATCTGGCTTGCAGTGTGATTAGACCAAACTAAACCCGATCGTCCGTCGAGAGTAATTCGGCTCCCGATATTACCCTTTCCTAGAGGAACCGACATCATACACATCCAGCCCACGATGGAGCCACAACAGTTACATCATCACAGGCAGTTGAATATAGCATAACTAAACTTATTTTTACAAACCAGTTCGAAATAAAGATATAAGTTTCAACACTAATGCCATACGCAAGGCAAGTTTGAATCAGATAGCGGAAGCGAAATTCGAAAACATCTCACAGCGGAAGCAAAATACTTTAGTAGTCTTCAGTGCAATGATGATCGAGGTGAGTAGCACTGAGCCCACCAGTACTACCCTCCTCCAAGCACTTGTCCAGATGTCGACGATACCTGTACTCAAAAGGTGGGGGCAAATCCTGAGTACTAATTACTCAGTAGGACTTAATGGAGAGGCTTACGGCTGACGCAAAGCTTGCTTACTAACATGTGGGTCCTTAGCCATTGAATTTAATCAGAGGTATAATATCATAAATTAACAAGTCTCATCATTTGCAAATAACTCCATAATAATAATACCTTGCAGAAATGTAAACAATATATTACAAGCAAGTAGTATTTTGAAACCATGTGTAATAGATATAATATATTTAAGTAATTACTACGATGAACGTCAAAGGTATTGGCATTCCCACACCTGGTGGGTATCAGCGATTTTAATCGATTTTAATTCCCGGGAATAACTATCATGCCAGGGGTATATGCTTACTAGCCATCGCGTTCCCACGTATAGTCCCCATCTCCACCTGTCTTGTCCCAAGATTCAAAGCGCCCCCACCTAACCCCCGGGATTGTGCCCCCTCAGGAGCGTTACCACAGCACACTGGGTCAGCCCTCCCTCGAATACAGGCGCCCCCGAGCCCAACGGCCTCCAGCAAGTGGATGGGCGGCACCTCGAAAACTCCGGACGAGCCCAGGTAAGACTTCACCGGTCCCATATCCCGGTTAAGCAATCTAGCAATGTTATGCTGACCAATAGGCGAACAACTGGACGGACCTTAAACGACTCGGGCGGAAGCCAAATGATACAACAACGCACACCACAAAATCAAATTATTCTCCGTCCGGTCTTCATTTAAATCATGAGCATAATATTACTTCCTCCGTAGTAAAAGTTTTTGTGATTTCTGAAACCACCTACGCGACGAGTGACTACATTCACTCGTGTCTACTCGAACCTAGCAATTCTAAACAACTCATCCTATGAACTCTAGGTATAGGTGCTAGGGCCAGGGCTGGCCAGGAGTCTAATGCAAAGGTTTTCAATCAACTTCCAAATGCGGATGCGTAATCAAACAATCAATTATTATATTAGCTAGGGAGAAATCATGGTCCTGCCTACCTTTGCTTATTTTTATCAAAACCAACAAACTAAACTAGGTTAGTTTGCCGGGTTGTGGGGCTTTGCCCTAGGCAACCCCTTGATCACTTGGACAACTCCTCCTTCCAAATACCACTTCAGGGGCCTCCAGGTGGTATTTGGGTCTTACTTGGTCTTTTGGTCACCTGTTGCTTGAAGTAGCCCCACGCTCTTTCTTCTTAATCACGTATCTGCAATAAACGTCTCTATATGAATGCCATGCGCATTGCAGTGAATGGGATGCATGAATATCAAGCACACATCTGAACAATCATTTTATGCATAGGCAGAAAGGTGATTGATAAACTACTTAGACCAAAGTAGTTTGTGAATAAGGAGCAAACATACACTCATACATTCATATGCTCATAAAGCAACACATGGATTCATCATAATTAATTGGAATAGTTTCTGGACATGGACTCTTGTCAGCAAGCATAACATGTCATGAACATCATGTATATAAAAAAATAAGCAAGTAGAATAACCACAGTTTAATGGGACACCTATTTTCCTTTTATTTTAATTTAACATATTTCACTTGCATTTCAAAACAGTAGTCATAAACTCTACAAAAATACTTTCTGGAACCTGACAACATCACTATGATACACCATGATTTTTCTTAGAATTTATTAAACAAGCTAGAGCCCCTTTTTCCTATTATTTAGTTAAACATGCATTAAGTTGTCATTTTTAAACTACCATTAAAACTTGACATGCACAACTTTATATTTCAACAGTGAGCTATCTATACCAAATAGAGCATGTATAAATTCCAGGGAGTCATTTAGAGCATCCTTCCATCTAGTAACCATTTTCTATGTTAATAATATGCTTAAATGCATGACAAGGGCAAAACAGTAAACATACAGTCAATTCCAAGCCTACAAAAAATCATAGCATACATACATACCCTAACCAAGCTACTGACCAAGTTTCACAATTTTTGGAGGTTGTTTGCATTACTTTTGCTAATTAACCACTAAAACCATGCATGCATATAAACATGGGCAAATCAGTCATTTCACACAGCAGTGCCTACTTCATTGCATAGATCTACTCACCAGGATCACAATGCAATAAGGTTTACATTTTTAGCATTTTTATTTAATTTACTTCGGATTTTCAAAGATTCATCTCAGAAAAATGCTTTTAAAAATGAAAACCTCACTGTCTGGATCTATTCGCTATTTTCATATCACCTAGGGGCCTGCAAAGGAATGCACACAGACTCAATGTACAGTACATAATCTAGAGCATGCAAAAGCTGAAAAAGGAAGGGGGTTTTCCGCAAAATCACCATCTCCCTTCTTCCTCCTCTCGACAGAGGCACGGGCGTGTGCGACCGGCGGCTGGACGGCGCTGATCTGCGCGTAGGGGCGACTGGAACACTCGGCGGTGAGTCTCAGGAGGTGTTCCCAGCTGAGGGGATACTGCCTCCCCTTGATCTAGGTCGCACGAGGAGTCCCGGGTGGATGGGGAACGCGGCATGAACTGGCGCGAACTGGAGGTCCGGGACGCGGCGGCGCGGTCACCCAATCCGGTGGTCCAGTCGGAGGAAGGGACCGAGGTAAGGGCTGTCCCGGATACGTGAGGAGATGGCGAGCCTAGCGGACAGGTCTGGTGGTGGGGGAGGGCACCGTTAGTGGTCCTCCGCGGTGGCGGAGCTTGAGCTCCGACCATGGCCATGGCGGACGCATGTTTCCTGGGGCGCTCAGGGCTGCGACGGGAGTGTAGATGGTGGGGAATCGATGGAGCAGGTCGAGGCGGTTGCGGTGCTCATGGTAGCGGGGCGAGGGGAGCCCGGAATCGGTGCGCGTGTGAGCTCGAGCCGATCGGCTCCCATGGCGGGCGGTGCACTGGAGCTTTGCCGTTCATGGGAGAAAGAGAGTAGGGCGAGCGCAGAGAGGGGGAGTGAGGCAGGGGAGGGAGCTCCCTTGAATGGAGCCGTGCTCGCGTCTGGGTGTAGAGGATGGGCGAGGCCGGCTCGGCCATCAGAGTGGCGCAGCGGCCATGGCGCTTCCCCAGCACGGAGTTCCTGCCAGCGTGGGCGCGAGGGAGGGGAGGAGAAGAGATAGGGCGCTCGGATGGACCGGGTCTGCTGGAGCGAAACCGGTTTTTCAATACCAGGTGCGGACTGGTGGTTTCCGATTCGCGGGATCCGAGGTCCGACAGGCGCGCCCGCGCGTCATTGAGACAAGGAAAAAGAAAATTTCGGAAAAAGAAAAAGGCTATTTTGACCGGCTGGAAACATGTTCTAAACTCGCCATTTTGAATGATTTAGGGGCTGAATCTAGGAAAATTCCAAATACAAGAAACGTTCTAAATTTGTCACTCTATAACTTTATTATAAACTTTGATATCACGTTCTATTTTAAGTTTGAGGAGAAAATTTGAATTTAACTCGCTGACCCAGGTTTGACCAATTGAAACTCTCAGTTTAGAAATTCTAGAAGTCTATTTTAGAGTCACTTACATACAAAGAGTTGTATACCAAGGTTGTTTAGAATTTCATGCTCTACAACTTTCTTATATATAGTTTTGCATGATCATGTCTTTTGTTTGCTCAAAATTTGAATTTCTCATTCAGGTCTAGTTTGGCAGTTTTCACTAGAAGACAGAAAATGATCTAAAACATCATGCAAACCTTTCTGCATGTCAACACACAAAATACCAAAGTTGTCCCTCACCAAATTGTCTACAAGTTTAGTATAGAAAGTTTGGGTTAGATCATATCATATTTCAAACTACGAGCACAAACATGTTCAGGGCTTTGGTAAAACAGCAGATTTACACTATGTAGAGTCTTCCTTGTTTTCAAACTTTGGGATATCAAATGAAGTCCAATGAGATCAAGGCCTAGTGCATTTGAAAGGTGATGAGTTTTATTTTATTTCATAGTAAGGAAGATTTTTAAGTTGTGTAATGAAATCAAAAGTAATTTCAGAATAATCTTTGGGAAAAGTGAACTCCCTAGACTTTGCAGAATTTTCCCTAATGTAGTCTGTGTTGGTTTGGTTTGAACTTTTAAACCTCTTAACATCTGATTTTGGAAATGGTCAAAATAGTAAATTTGAAGGCAACATCTTGAACTCAAACTTTTGTATTTGATGTCTTGCATGAAAACGTAAAAATCTTTAACTATTCAACCAAACAACGCAAGGTTTTGCATATTAAACTTGAAAATTTTGACTTTGTAATTTATTGGCCTAGTTATTGTGCTTCTCTAAGCTTGATTAAATCCAATTCCATAATTAACACTAATCTAATCATATGTCAAGGCAGTTTGAGATGCTGGGAGCATCACAGCCCTTGGCTCCCGCACCGTTTCACTTGTTGTTTCACCTTGCTCATCAATATCTGCGCCCTCGTTATTACCGTTATTTTTATTGTTTTCCACTACTTCAACAATCGTGGCTTCATCCGAGCCGTGTGGGTTTTCTGTTTCAGCATACATCTTCTTCTATGCTTGCACAAACATAATCAGAGGTAAACCACGCTGCATGGTAGTTTCAACAAATGCCTTCCATACTCTGCTACTTAGTATTGGAACTCATTCCCAATATACAGGGGAATCCGTTCTAGTACTCACCGCCGAGATGGATAATTCCCATTCATCGTGAGTCAACATGAAACACTTCATCAACTAATTATACAATGAATGGAATGACATCTCGCATGGTCTATCAATCTCTTTTGTTACCGATGAAAACCCAGTGACATCTACCCCAAACTCACCATAACGTATCTCCCCTTCACCGAAGAATATCTAAAAATATGTTTTATCAGACATGCCTGACCAAATGCGACAACCAAAATAATATTTAGTACATCTGCGACCACATTAGTATTTTAACTCCTACGATAATACTACTCTACAAATATCCTTAATCAGTACAATTATACATATATACGAAATTATGAAACTAATATTACCATCTCCAATGCTCAATAGTCACTCACTATTCAAAATATACCTAAACTAATACTAATATTACGTAATACTAGTACTCATACTAAAATTATCTAACACTAATACTAAAACAACGGCTTTACTTAACATTAACACTAGTACTAATACATCTATTATAAACTAACGCTAATACTAATACATCTATTACAAACTAATACTAATACTATTGTCGGAGCGGACGTGCTCCTGGTCAGGTGGCGGAGTGCACCTGGCCGAGATCCTAAGTACTGAGAGTAGTTAGGGGGAGCAATCGTTGTTAGCTAAGTTGGTGGTGGCACGATGGTGGCGAGAGGATTTAGAGTGGTTCGGGCCGCCGGAGCGTAATACCCTACGTCCACTGTGGGGCAACCACGGATGCAGCCAAGCGCCGCCAAGGGCAAGAACCTTGACGCGGCGTTCGCCGCTGCAGCACCTAAGCCCCCAGCTTACGCGCCACCCCCGGTTGGCGTGCAAACGCCACCAGGGGTCGTATCGGCTGGAGTTGGCTGCGTCGCACTCGCGGACAGTCTCCGCTCCGCGCGCTGGCCGCAGAAGTTCCGGCCGCACCTGCCGAAAAAGTACGACGGGAATACCAACCCATCGGAATTCCTGCAGGTGTACGTCACCGCTATCACAGCGGCTGGCGGAGACGACGCCGTTATGGCGTCATACTTTCATGTCGCCTTGTCTGGGCCGGCCCGGACTTGGCTCATGAACCTCTCCCCCGGGTCAATCCGGTCCTGGGAGGAGCTCTGCACTCTGTTCCAGGCAATTTTCGCGAGTGCGTGCCAGCAATACGGCGTGGAGGCCCACCTCCATGCAGTACGCCAGGAGCCTGGCGAATCCCTCCGAGCGTTCATCGCTCGTTTCGCCAAGGTGCGGGGGACCGTGGGCGCCACGTGCCCGCAGAGCACGTGGAGGTCCGGAGCCAGCACCCTCGGTGGTCCGGGGCCGCCACGTGCCCACAGGGCACGGGAAGGTCTCGCGTTGCCACGTGCCGCATTTATTGCGGGCAGGTGGGCGTGCCCGATGCCGCTGACACCGCCGTTGTCAGACAGGCGTGCCCCTGTCGCCCGCCGACGCCGCCGCTATCAGACGGGTGTGCCCCCATCGCCGCTGGCACCGCCGCTGGCAGGCGGCGGCGGCAAGGCAAAGGGGCGCGCCTTACCAAGGCGCGGCGGCGATAACAGAGCACTACAGTTGATTTCCCCAGCTACACTGGGGTCTATATTGAGTAAACAAGTATGTTGTACTCATCATGAGCCGCGCCACGCGCGGCGGCCATGCTCAGCCTAATACTAGGTAGCGGCGCCGCAACGCTACTACGAGCGCCCCGTCCTGTCACGCGTGCGCATCGCCTGCCCCTCGGCCTCTGAAGCCCCTCAGCGGGCTTAGCAGCCGATGGGACAGGGCGGTGTAAGGAAGGACGATATGGCGGATCTCCAGGCCACTACGGCGGTACAAGCGCAAGGCATGGGAGCATCGGACATCAGGCACAAGATAGAACTGTAGCATAGAGGAAATAGGCCGGGACCACCTGTCGGGGCCCGGCCACCATGTACATGCCCCCCTTGGGCTATAAAAGGGGAGGCATACGCGATACGCTGGACGATCTCCAAAAAAAGGGTAGACCCGGACAGATCTAGACAGGCTCAGAGACTCCTCTGAAGGCCCACGAAATACAAGAACACACCCACAGTGGACGTAGGGTATTACGCTCCGGCGGCCCGAACCACTCTAAATCCTCTCGCCACCATCGTGCCACCACCAACTTAGCTAACAACGATCGCTCCCCCTAACTACTCTCAGTACTTAGGATCACGGCCGAGTGCACTCCGCCACCCGACCAGGAGCACGTCCGCTCCGACAACTATGTAAACTACGAAGATTACAAAAACTACTCACAAATCCAAGTACTTTGAGAAAACATACTTGAAATCTGAGAAAAAAAAACCTTCCTCTTCCTCTTCCTCTCCCTCTCCCGCACCTTACCTCTCCCCGCTTCCTCTCCCTCTCCGACGCCGCGCCCTCACCTCCTCCTCCTCTGCTCCCTCTCCCTCTCCTCTACGCGGCGAGGGGAGGCTGACGGCCTCTCCCTGCCTAGCGGCGGCGCGGCGTTGAAACGGGGAGGAAGAAGAGAAAGGAAAGAGAAGAGAAGGGAAAGGGTGGCCCGCGGTCTATGTGACCAAATAATGCCTTTCGGTACAGTGTTTTTTAAAAAACACTTAAAAACGCTGGCGCGGTCGGCGTTTTTTTTGCACCAGGCCCAACGCCTGCCCGGCCTACCAACGTAACGCTGGTTTGCGCAGCGTTATTTAGAAAATACGGACTCCTATCTCAGCCACTGTTATAGGTATAGATTTGTAAATTTTTGAATCCGTGATTTATTTTCTGCAAACAAGGAATTAAAATTAAAAAAATTCCCCAAGTCCCGGAGAACCCTATCTTGCCCTGTGCCCCCCTCTCGTCTCCTTTCTTGCCCGCGTACCGCCGTCATTCTGCGCTCGAGCGTGCAGGCGCTCACACAGCCGTCTCGCGCGAAGCCGCCGAGGTGCCAATCCAGATTGTCCGTCTTTGCGAGCGTAAGAATGTCACCCTCTAGATCGACTTTCTCGTGTTTCCTTTCCCAATTGTTGGTAGCTCGTGATTGTAGCGGTAGCCGGTAGCGGTGGGGTATCAGGTCAGTTTCCGTGTAGTGTTGGATTGTTTCCTGAGCGTATTTATTTTTTTGCCCTGGACTCTGATTGAGCCGAATTGCCTTAAGGAATAAGGATTCATAATTATTCCTGAATCTGATTGACTGTGGACTGACTTCTCCCTAGGCGCCTGTAGTTTGCCTAAGAAGGAAAGTAAAAAACTGTTGGCCGTGTAGAAACTAGCTGCCGTTCTCCATTACTCAGTCTTCGGCTTTTGGTAATCGGGGTAGACCAGATGGCTCAGATTTGGGGGAAAAATATTTCTGCATGGTGGTACCGTTTTGTTGCTATGGACACTACATTAATTTATGGTTATACTTTTTTTATTTTCTTATAGGGGTTTATTTTGTTACCTACACCTATAAAAATCTTAGGTTGATAGTGGCTCAACTCTCAAAGTAGTTATCCTTACATTCAGATCATCAGCACTTGGTCGTGACCAGCTGCAGAAAATATGAGTTCACTGCCCTTTAAATGTTGAATCTATCATCCTGTAGTTTATGCAGGCTAGCAATCTCTCAAGAGTCACAACGTGATGGGATCATTTGATTAGGAGTATCAGCTTGCTAAACACATTTGATGCTCTTTTGGTTCAGAGGTTAACTTTCGTTTAACATGTCCTAAAACAACTTTCGTTGAATGCTAATGTCCAGCTCAAGCTAGAGAAGATGTTTACGGCAAGGAGGAAGATCCAGAAGGACAAAGGTGTGGAGCCAACTGAGTTTGAGGACGCAGTTGCACAGGTTAGTCTCTTTTAATTTCTTAGTTCTCTGTTTACTCTTTGAAACTTCCTGGACTCTAACAATCCGTGGTGTAGGCATTCTTTGACCTTGAGAATGTGCATCAAGACCTTAAGAGTGACCTCAAGGATCTTTACATCAATGGAGCAATGTGTGTATCCTCTATCTTGCTTGCTTGTCTGAACCTTGGGTGTATTTGGTGTAATCTAATCCAATAAAATTGTTTTCTTATTCCATGCAGGCAGGTGGATGTGGCTGGCAACAGGAAGGCGGTTATAATCCATGTTCCATACAGGCTACAAAAGTCTTACAAGAAGATTCATTTGAGGCTTGTTCAGGAGCTTGAGAAAAAGTTCAGTGGTAAGGTGAGAAAACAATCCGTACTTTGAAATTACATAGTTATACCACCAGTCAATTATTCGTGGCATTCCGGACAAGAATTTTAACTTGCATCTAGCTAGCTTTTGTTGTCTGAAATGTCGCATTATTCGTATGTACTATGGCCAATAGCTTCCATATTTAAAACCTCTTTTGACAGTTGAATTTCTCAAATTATTTGAAATAAATCTAAAAGTGGCAAGTTGCTTGTTTGTACTGAGTTTTGTTCTTGCAGCTTTAACATCAAACTCGTTTCTGTAACATATGTGAGTATTCCTATAAGAAGAGCTATTAATCGTGGAATTGAAAAGGCGAGCTGTAGACAACTAGACATGGACCTGTGAATTGAGGACATAGATGGAAAATTTTCCCTTGTAGCAAAAGATAATTCATCTCTTTTGTGAGAGATAGCATCGATTCAGCAAGGTATAAGGTGTGAAAAGGATAAAAATGTGTCTAGACTCTAGAAGCTTTATGACTTAGACAAAAGTTGAGAAGGTCTACCATGATATGTAATAAAAATCAAGGTTCAAGAAAGCGCTAAGCGAGCGAGTGATTAAAAAGTTTAAGTGTGACTAAGCGTGCTTAAGCGTTTTTTCAAATATTGCAAAAATTCCAATTATGTAGCTAAAATAGTGAGGTTTCAAAGGTCAAATGCGTTAGCAGGTGAGCATCCCAAGAGAAACAGCCCAAGGAAACAAGCCCAGCAAGGCCCACTCTTAAGTATTAACCCCACCCTCACCCGTAGACTCATATTCCCTTTGCCTCTCGTACACTCCTGGCCGTCTCCTCCTCGCGGTTCTCTTCTCCAGGCGCCAGGCATGCAAGCTGTCACCTGCCCTCCACACATGCGTGCAGGCTGGTGTGCCGGAAGGGCAACTGCTCTGCGGAGGGGCAACACGTCAGAGTGGTGGCCTGCGGTGGAGAGGCAAGCGCAATGGAGTGTAGGGCCTTCCAGGCCTGCCTCGGAGAGGATGGTGGTGCTGGATTTTGGCCTGGCTGCCCGCCCCTTTCCTTTCCCACCTGCTTGCCAACATGGAAAAGATGCAAGCTTCAGCGCTTGTACGCGATTTGGCAGCTGATTGAGCGGGGCGGACACTTAATTCAGTGTTTATGGCAAAAGCGAGACACTGACCCTCTGCTTAGCGCCTAAGCACGCTTAGTCATATGCCTAATCGCACTTTTTTAAACCTTCGTATAAATTGGAGGGAGTAGCACTGTTATTGGTTGTACGCCTTATTGAAGATGAAGAAAGGGTAACCACTTCACATAATCCTGATAAAGGGATCACCTACAGCTCTTACACAACTAAATGAATATCTGGGCATAGGTGCAGTATTTCCCATTATTCAGTGATTAGCCGTGCCTATTTACTTGGCAGTTGGCACCTGGATTAACTGTATTATGGGCCTTTGCAAATTGCAAGAACTGAACCTGAAAGGTTTCTAATTTTTGTGAGCCCCTTGTTAGTTTTCAAGGGATGCTTTTTTATGTAGTCTTGATTTTCTGTTAATCATCAGACTTTGATTTGGTGTATGACGTTATAATTGATTGAGAATAGTTTGTTCTGTTACCTGTCAATGCTTGATCAGCTGTCATAACATCATTTTAACTCTGCTAATTTAACGTAGGATGTTGTTCTGGTTGCTACTCGAAGAATAGTGAGGCCCCCCAAGAAAGGCTCAGCTATTGTTCGCCCTCGTAGCCGCACTCTTACTGCCGTGCATGATGGCATTTTGGAAGATATTGTGTATCCAGCTGAGATTGTTGGGAAACGTGCTAGGTACCACTTAGATGGTGCGAAAGTCATGAAGGTTTGTTGTTGCCATGATATTTCTACTCTTTTCTCAATATGAACCATAGAACCATAGATTTGCAATCATTGTATCTTCATAAATATGAAAGCTTTGAGCACTCATCATGTTTTCTAGATAGACGTGCAATTGGTTTGTCTTAGTCTGTCATGCTCTTGTATTTCCCGTTTTCTAGTTGGTGATCCAATTTGTAATAACTGTTCCATCCACTGTATGAAAAAGAAAATGTGGAGGTGTCTGAAAGCATCCTACAGCTTTGCAGTCACCAACGCTTCCATTGATTTGTGCATTTTATTCTCTTTTTGGAATTAGTACATTCACTTGCCTACCATAATTCATAAAATCATTTATCCTTGTTTCTTGTGATGCTTTTCGATCAACCTGTGAATCTGCATACACAATGCAAGGATGTTACATCTGCCGTATCTCAAAAGAACTCTGCTTTGGTGTTTTCTATATACTTTCTTGCTGAATTAACGACACTGATAATAACATCCTTGCATAACAGGTCTTCCTGGATCCAAAGGAGCGAACCAACACAGAGTACAAGCTCAACACTTTCAGCTCGGTCTACCGTAGGCTTTGTGGGAAGGAGGTTGTGTTTGACTACCCTGTGGTTGAGGGCGTGTGAGGACCGCTATCAACCGAGTGTTTTGTGATGGGGGTTGGGACCTTAGTTTCTTCCATCCTGAAACAGTTAACTACCGTATTTTTCATGTGCTAAAAAGCTTTGACAATTCTGGAATGCGCCGATCTGCTTTCTTCCTGAAGCTGTCTTATGTTGTGCGAATGCTTTGCATTGCAGCTATTGGTTTGTTGCTATTTTATGATCAGCTTTGGTGTTGCATTTCTGCCTTATTAAAGTTTCTTCAAATTGGGAAAATTGATTTGCATTTCAGGAGCATGGGAAACCACATCTCGATATCGGCCAATAAAGAGAAGTTAAAAGGATTCGCGCGTGGGCTTAAACAATCAGCTCATAAATTCTTTTTTTCTACGTAATGTGGAAAGCTTTATTTTTATTTATTGACAAATCTGTGCACACGTTCGTGCTGTTCTGGCAGTAAGCCTTTCTAAGCTAGTTCTGGCACTGATTGTGTACATGGAGAGCGGAGTTGACTCACTAAATGGAACATCGATATCCGAACTGAACAGTTAATATTCGATCCATGTCCGCATCCATAGATTCAAAATTGGACATACTATATATAGCAACACCTTAGAATATCAGAATCCGAGTAAGGATAGAAATATGAGAGAATTTCACCAGCGGTCTTTAAACTTGTCCAAGGTTTCATTTAGATTCCAGTACTCTCAAAATGCATGTTTAAATCCTCTAAACTTTGTTATGTGGTGGTTTCATCTAGGGTGATTATGTGTGCCTAACAAGTTTGGTCCATGTGTCACTTCCCCCTCTGCCCTCCCTCGCTGTCGTAGCAACCCTCGTCCACTCCACGCTGTTGTAGCAACCCTCGTCGTCTCATTGCCCTCATCAGCGTCCCCACACTCATCGCACCCCACGCCTCTCTCGCCACCTTTGTTGCTGTGAGGGCGAGGAGGCGGTAGTAGCGAGCGGGACACATGCATTGCGAGCAGAGCAGTGAGTGGACACAGAGACATGCAGTGATGATTGATGACTAATGAGCACGCGAGGGGGCACCAAGACGAGGGAGGGTAGCAATAGGAGGAGGGAGAGCTAGTTTAGCATGAGTGAGGATTTGGACCTATATGAGACCGGATTAGCAAATTTAGAAACTTGCGTGCATTTTGAGAGTACAAGGATCTACATGAAATGTCAGAACAAGTTTAAGAACTTAAATGTGCATTTTGACTAGCATCAGGGCCTAAATGAAATCTTCGGACAAGTTCAAGGACCGCAGTGAAATTTTCTCAAAAAATAATTATTTGTATTGTATCCACACATATCCAACCAGCTTTCATTCCTATTTTGGTCTCATCACGATTTGGGCGAGAAGAGCCTATGCTAGCTTCGAGAAGAAATGTAGATTAACTTACCCAAACCTTAGCAAAAATTGTATCCTTAGTATATTGATATAGTACATACTTTTTCTATTCAAAGTGTAGGTCATTAGATTTTTTTTTCAACACTAGTTTTGCCATTTCAGGTTATTCACGATACTTAAAGAAGGATGATAAAAACCGAAGTCATGATAAAGTATAATACATGATAAACTAAATCACAATAAAAATAAATAATAATTATAATTTTTAATAACGTAAGTGGCCAAATTGGTGTTTAAAATGTAAAACAACCTACAATTTGAAACGAAGACAATACTAAATATTTTGTACAAAGTTGTGCACAATGAATAGGTTAAGGATTAAGCACACCTTCACCGTTATAAACTCTAGAGCTCAGGGTTGAGGTCATTATTGGTGCTTTCGGAGCTCAAGCTAGCTTGAATAGAGACTAAGGGTGACATGGTGAACTAGCGCAATTAGTTTCGAGTTCTTTTGGCAGACCATACACCACCGTTGATTTCAACAGGTAGGGAATTCACAAAATGGTTAGTTTGTTTAAGGTCTGTTTAAATGAGTTAGAACTAATAGTTAGCTGGTTAGTAGTTACTAGTTAGCTAGGTTCTACTTGGATTCATTATAGCAGTGAAATAAATCTAGATGGTTGAATTACTTAAATGCCTATATACTATTTGTGTCATGGTTTCCGGTCACGACACATGGCATCACAACACATGCCACCTCATGGATATAAAAGCAGAGGAGGTGGGAGGTATGAGTTAAGATATGTTCACACGGCAACGCCTGAGTCAGTAGCACACAGAGACATAGAGGGTGGGCAATAGCTTAGAGCTCAAGGTCGAAGAAGGGGTGCATAAAGGTGGTGCTAGAGGGGGTGGGCCATCATGCCACACCAACAACGTCTAGAGTGCCTAAGGCCCCTACATCACTATTTCATGTTGCCCTGAATCAAGCAGACAAAAAGGTGCCACCGCCAGAGGTGGAGCGTGTTTGTTGCTCGTTTGAGGCCTTCGACCACATGTTTGCACGTCTCTATGCCTAAGGCGTCGGATCTGAGGAAAAAAGGCCTAAGGGGATGTTTATATCTAGGGACTAAACTTTAGTTCATGTCACATCGGATGTTTCGATGCTAGTTAGAAATATTAAATATGCTCTAATTATAAAACTAATTACATAGCCGAGGTTATTAAGCCTAATTAATCTATAACTAACGGATGGTTATTGTAGCATCACATTTGTTAATCATAGATTTAGTCCTCATCTGAGTAATTAGTTTTATAATTAGACTATATTTAATACTTTTTAACTATCGTCAAACATTCGATGTGACGGAAGGCTAAAATTTAGCCCGGGATTCGAACACCCCCAAGTGGAGGTGAATCGAGGAGCAAGGCTCGTGGTGGCAGTCTAGAGAGAGGCAACAGAGCCATGGGAGGCGCGAACCTCAAGGATAGAATTAGACGTGTGGAAGACAAAAATATCTTTAAGTAATGTATTGGCTGAAATGAGCTTAGTTAAATAAGGTAGTAAGACAACTATTACTTGGGTCTGGGTTGTTTAAATAACCTAGATCTAATTTTAGCAGGTAATTGTTAGCTATAATAATTCAAAAAAGCACTTAGGAGAGGGCAACTATAGCTTGGCCAGTTATATTCTAAATCATAGATTTCAACTCACGAGCATATTTCTATCTGTAAGATATTAATCGTATCACATTTCTGCAAGGATACCATGTTACTGATAACAGCACATGCATCTCTCCAAATCACCCCTCTTTCGCAATCCCATACTTACATTGTATGGGTACTCTGCAGAATCACATATCCATATATCTGATTTGTGTTGGAGATATATTTTTATCATCGATAGTAATATAGTTTTTAGTGTAGTGACACGAGAGAATACTAGGATCTAGGAAGGTATATATTTCCTGCACTTAAATTTTCGGCGAACTGTTTGTGACATTACAGAACTGTAGCTCAGTTGCCAACCAAAGTTCACGATTTTTTTGGACATATTTATCCATTAAGTAACTAAGTAACTACACTTTAATGTATACAATCATTTCATCTTTTTACTCTAAACATACATATATATCTATCTATATAATCTTATATAAAAGAGGAACTTTAGAAGATAATGTTTTACACCTAATATTCACTTACCTAATGGTATACCCACCCTTAGATAAATTTCCGTCATATAATCTAACAGTTTGATAGATCCCGCACCCATATTTACGTTATTTAGCCTAGCGAGATGTAAAGTTTACACGTTTTCTAACTTCTAAGATGTTTCTGCCAAATTTACATGTTTTTTTATACCATATAATCTACCCCATCTTTATATTTGATTTCTAATCCAAGTTGAGGTCCAATTTATTCGAGAGGCCGGTTTGGACTACTGGAGTAGATCGCACGAAAATTGAACACACAGGTCTCATACGGACACCGTTTAGGACGTTCTGTATATGGACAGAAAGAAAGATAAATAGATAAGCTTTCCAATCCAACTGGTTTGATGCCAAAAGTATGGTCGGAGTCGACAGGAATCGTCGATACAAGATGGCGGCCACAATCCGCGCTGGTTCGGATTGCTAAAACAAGTATCCAGAAAAATAGACGCTCTAGCCACATATGGACTTCGTTTAGGGTGTTCTACATATGCACGGAAAGCTAAGGAGATATGTTTTCCAACCCAATTGGTCCCATTCTAAAAATACATTTAGAGTCGATGGGAATCGTCGATACAAAATGGCGACCAGAATATACGCATGGCTGCTGAGACTTTTGTTTTTGGCCCACATGCCTTATAAACCCTAGGGGTGCTTAGTCACCTCCTTAGTTGTCACCTTAGCCATCTTTCATTTATAATATATTCAGTGGCCTTCCGTTAGATTAGATAGATTTTGCTGAAATTAATCTATTGACAAACAGTTTCGCAAGCTACACTGGTTTGTGGAACCCCACATTATGCAGTTATAGATTGCGTTCTTTGTGTTCTCTATTGCACTTGCAAGGATAACCAACGGAGTGGTCCCCTCTACCGGATCTAAGAAATAAAAAAAGACAAGATAAAACCAATACGATATAAGAGAAAAAGATGGCCCAGGATTGACCACGAGAAAAGACAACCTGGCCTTGCCCTTGATAAACTCAGCAAGCAAGGCGAAGACCTAACGAATCAGGAACTAGCAAAAGACAACTGACCTTGCCCTATTTTGCCACGTTGTAACAACTGAGGTATTAACACCATGCTACACAATATAAAGCTACAATATATTCCATCTATTTTAAATTGTAAATGGTTTTGGGTTTCAAATATATTCGTTTATTATTTTACATATATCATATATGTTTTTATAAGAGTCTAGATTCATAATATGTACATAGTCATGAATGGCTAGAGTCCCTTACAAATTTAGAATAGATTGAGTGATATATTGTGGAAGTCCAATTAAATTGGAATGTATATGAGCCAATTCCCTATAGACCACCGAATACTTGCAAAATTCTCTATCTACCATGAGAAAATGTCTCTAGCTGTGTGAACCATCAAACAAGTTTTCTCATTCTCTACTGTGCCACTGCCGTCACTTTTAGCGGTAACTGTTGGAACCGGGAACGTCGATTGCTAGCCCCGGATCGCTCTCAAACACGCTCACTCGCCGGCGTCGCAAGGTGGAAGATGAACAGTGTCGTTTGGGCGACGAACGCCGCGGGCGACCTCTTGCCCAGGATCTTGGCCCTTTTATTGATTTGATTCAAGCAACGATTACAGTGTGGTGTGGTGCCTCTTATAGCCTGCGTCGGAGCTCTCCTCCACGCTGCCCGGCTTCCGCTGCCATGGCCCCGCGCAGCGCACGGCATCATGGCGGGCGACTCGTGTGGCGGAACCGCCGATTTAATCCGAACTAAGCACACCTGCCACCTCTGGCTCGCCGTACACTTAGTCCGAACTAAACCCGGTCGTCCGTCGAGAGTCATTCGACCCCCAATAATACCAAATCCCAGAAGAACCGATATCATTACACGTCCAGCCCACGATGGAGCCACAACAGTTACATCATCACAGTCAGTTGTAATAGGATAATATTAGACTTAGTTACAAGCTAGTTTCAAATAAAATACAGTTCCAACATAGAGTTATAACATAACGAGTTCAAAAATATCTCGCAGCGGAATATTAAAGTTCAAATGTCATGATAGCATCTCAAAAGATTTGCATTAAAAGAAACAACATCGAGCCCACCGATGTTGTCCCTTGTGCCACTCATGCAGACCTCATCCCTAGATGGGGGCATGCACCGCCTCCAACACAGGTGCATACCATGAACTCCATACCTGCGCTCAAAATGTGGAGGCAAACCCTAAGTACTAATTACTCAGTAGGTCTTAATGGATTGGCTTACGGCTGACACGAAGCTGCTTACTAACAAGTGGATCCTTAGCCATTGATTTTAATCAGTGTCATGATCAACATAAAGTAATAAATTTTCATCATTTGCATAACCATCAACGTAATAGTAAATTGCAGTAAAGTAAACAGTTCAATACAAGCATGCTGATATTCGAAATCATGAGTAATAGATACAAAGTGTTTAAGTAGTTACTATGTTGCCCGTGTGAGTTATCGTCATTTCCACACCTGGTAGGCCATCAACGATTCGAATCGATTTTAATTCCCGAGAATAACTATCGTGCCAGAGGTATATGCTTACTAGCCATCGCGTTCGTACATATAGTCCCCATCTCCACCTGTCTTGTCTTGTCCCGAGATTCAAAGCGCCCCCACCTAACCCTCGGGTCGTGCCCTCTCAGGAGCGATACCACAGTGCCCTGGGTCAGCCCTCCCTCGAGTACAAGTGCCCCCAGGCCCATCGGCCTCTAGCAAGTGGATGGGCGGCACCTTGAAAACTTCGGACCCAAGCCCAGGTAAGACTTCACCGGTCCCATACCCCGGTTAAGCACTCTAACAATGTTATGCCAAACAGCAGACGAACAGCGGACGGGCCTTATGCGACCCGGGCGGAGTCCAAGGTGCGACATCATGAAAAGTAAATACTGAAACAAAATCTCTGCTCGGTCTCCATTTAAACCATGAGCATAAGTAATAATTAACTAAGCAGTATTATCTTTGTAAATTTGGAAACACCTATGCGATGAGTCCACACACTAGTGTCTACGCGTACCAAGCAACTTCTAGGCACACTCGTCCTGCGAACTCTAAGTATAGGTGTTAGGACCAGGGCGGCCAAGGAATCTAATGCATCTGGTTTCAAGCAACTCCTAATGCAATATGCGTAATTACCAAGTATAACTTGTTTGCTGGGAAAAGCATGGTCCTGCCTACCTTCTTCGCTAGGGTCAGTAGCTGCCTCCGGAGCGTAGTCGGGCCCCTGCAGCTGATCTTCTAGCTCTTGGTGCTACTCTTCCTTTGGCTCCTCCACTATCGGCTGCTCCTACGGGTGTCCTTCGCTCGTGGGATCTATATGCATGACATAGTGCAATATGAGCGCATGGGAATGCGAATGCATGCTTACGGTGCAGATGCGATGCAATGAATCAAGATCTTTAAGTGGAGATACGTATTTTTTGTGTCAAAACTTGTTTAATATTAAGAAATCGTACAAACCATCACCTAAGATAGCTTAGTATACCACATCTAAAAACGTGGGGCTTGCAGCAATATAAGATCCAACAAGCAAATTAACCAAGGTTTAATCAGACATCTATTTTCCATATAGTCAACTCAACATACCTACACGCAATTCAAAACAGTAGCAATGAGCTTCAGTCCGGGCCAGCCATGCTGACGGGGAGAAAACAGAGAGTGAGCGAGAGGAGACCGCGGGAATGGAGAGTGGAGGAAAGGGAATGGTGGTGGGGTGTGTTCTCCACTTAAGGGCGCGACTGGGAGGCCGATCCGTGGCTCGGCAGTGCGGCGTCCCCAGATTGAAGGGCCCGCTGTCAGTGAGGGAGAGGGAGAGAAAATAGAAAACACATTTTGACTGGTTTTGTTTATATCTGAAAATCGCAAATTTCACCATTTTAGCCACCGAATATGAAAGAGCTCCAATTAGATGAATTGAAGTACTCTTTTAGATCTACAAGTTTGTAAAAAGTCTCAAGGCCAAATTCTGTGTCAAAATATGATTTAAATTTGAATTTGTCTCAGGGTTTCAGATTTGACCTACACAGCCACTTGTAAAGAAATTTCTAAAAGTTCTATTTGTGGTCAAAATCACCTGAAATGTTTTATACCAACTTTGTTCATAATTTCAAGACCTACAACTTTCTAAATTAGAGTCTTGTATCAAAATGATTGTAGGTTAAGGAAAAAGTGGAATTTCTAAACGGTTCAGGTTTTGACTGTTTTTGTATGCTGACAGTAAAAGCCCTATATCCCTAAGCAAACCTTTGTGCATGTCAAAGCTCCAATTACCAAAGTTGTTCATCATGAAATAGTAATACAAGTTTGGTATAAAAAGTTCCACCTAAAACTCAATAGAACTAAACTTATGATCACAGTCACGATGTCATACGTGCAGAAAACTGAGTTCACCACATAGCATTTCAATCAAGTTTGTTCATGTGAGTCAAATGCACATCAATATGAGATGACATGATGCATGTGAGACGTGATTAAGCAAATGATGCATATGAAATGCACTTGAGATGCCTGGGGCATCACAACCCACCCCCCCTTAAAGAAATCTCGTCCCGAGATTTTTGATGTGATGTGGCTGGTTAAGTCGATTAGAGACAGTGCTTTGTGCATGAATTAAGTTTAGATCCCGAATTTAAACTGCTGCAACGTACCTGAGTTGAAGTTGATGGTAGAAAACCAGGTTATTTAGTGCGTAAATATTCCTCTTGTTCCCAAGTTGCTTCTTCTTCGAAGTGATTACTCCATTGTACCTTATAAAAGTTGATTGTTTTTCTGCGTGTTGATCTTTGTTTTTGGTCAAGGATCTTAATGGGATGTTCTTCGTATGTGAGGTCCTGGTTCAATCTGAATTTGAGACGTATCTACCACTTTCTCCGGCACTCTTAAGCATTTCTTTAATTGCGAGACATGAAACACGTCATGAACCGCAGCAAGGTGTGGTGGTAGTTCCAACCGGTATGCAACCGGCCCACACTGCTCGGTGATCTGAAAAGGACCAATGTACCTTCGGTGCTAGTTTTCCTTTTACTCCAAACTGATGCACACCCTTCATTAGGTGATACCCGCAGGTACACGTGATCACCCTTTTGGAATACCAACGGCCTCCTTCTCCTATCTGAGTAGCTCTTTTGTCTCGATTGTGCCCGTTTTAGATTATTGTGTATGAACTTTACTTGCTCTTCAGCCTGTGTTACCAAATCAGTCCCGAATGTGACACGTTCTCCTAGTTCGGACCAGTTGAGTGGTGTTCTGCATCTTCTACCGTAAAGAGCCTCGAAAGGAGCCATTTATAAGCTCTTTTGGTAACTGTTGTTAATAAGCAAACTCCGCCAAGGGTAGGCATTCATCCCACGTGGTGGAATAGGTCAGTGCACAAGCCCTTAACATATCTTCTAGGATCTGATTTACTCTTTCTACTTGACCACTTGTTTGAGGGTGGTATGCCGAGCTGTGAATTAAGGTGGTCCCTAGAGCTGTATGTAATTGCTCCCAGAAACGGGAGACAAACTGTGGGCCCCGATCCGAAGTGATGGTCTTTGGGACACCGTGCAAAGGAAGAATCCGAGCTAAATAAATTTTGGCATAGGTCTTGGCATGGTATATTGTCTTCACAGGAAGGAAGTGAGCTGATTTTGTGAATGTG
The DNA here is from genome assembly GCA_030272315.1 of Paspalum vaginatum. Classification (NCBI taxonomy): domain Eukaryota; kingdom Viridiplantae; phylum Streptophyta; class Magnoliopsida; order Poales; family Poaceae; genus Paspalum; species Paspalum vaginatum. The sequence continues at coordinate 29,935,657 of CM059020.1, read as the reverse complement.
TCTATTATCACCCATATCGAATCATACCCCTTCTGAGTCCGGGGCAATCCCACAATGAAATCCATGTGTATATCCTCCCATTTCCATGCTGGAACTTCAAGCGGCTGAAGCATACCAGCAGGCTTTAGGTGACCAGCTTTCACCCTTTTACACACGTCACACTCAGATATGTATTTGGCGATCTCTACGTTTCATGCGAGTCCACCAAAATTTTTGTTTTCAGGTCTTGGTACATCTTATTACTGCCTGGGTGTATTGTGAACATTGAGTTGTGCGCCTCATCAAGTATTTTCTGCCTCAATTCCTATGTCCTTAGGTACCACTAGACGATTCTTGAACCACAGAACGCCTTGGTCATCAAGTGTGAAACATGCCTTCTTCTCTTCACTAATACCCTCACGAATATATGCCATACCCTTATTTTGCTTTTGTGCTCCTATGATTTGTGCTTGATCGAGGGTTCAATGATGAGATTATAAAGTTCTGCTTGCTGCTCAGGAGGTGTTTCAATGTCATTCATCTCACAACAGATCACTTTTCCTGTCGGATGGGCTTCTATTACATTGCAATGAGCTTTTCAGCTTAATGCATCATCTACCACATTGGTCTGGGTGGTAGTGAATTTCCAAATCATAGTGTTTTATCAGCTCTAAGCCATCGCCTCTGCCTCATGTTAATTTTAGGTTGCGTGAAGATGTATTTGAGACTCTTGTGGTCAGTGTAAATGTGACATGTGTTGCCTAGTAGATAGTGTCTCCATATCTTCAGTGCGTGCACAACTGCTAGTTCAAGATCATGTGTCAGGTAGTTTGCTTTGTGCTTTCTCAGTTGGCGGGAGGCGTAAGCAATTACTCTCCCTTCTTGCATTAAGACACAGCCGAAGCCCATTGCCGGAGGCATCACAATACACATCAAATGGCTTAGTGATGTCCGGTTGAGCTAGCACTGGTACTGAAGTTAACAATTTCTTCAGTGTTTGAAAAGCTTCCTCAAATTTCGGACCCCAAACGAAACTTTGCATTTTTCTTAGTCAACGATGTCATCGGCTTCGCAATCTTGGAGAAATTGGAGAAATCCTTGATAAAGCGGCGGTAGTAGCCCGCTAAACTAAGAAAACTCCGGATCTCTATCACAGTTTCGGGTTGCTTCCAATTTAGTACATCTTTTACTTTGCTAGGGTCAACTACGACTCCTTTCTCAGATAGTATGTGACCCAAGAAACTCACTTCCTTCAGCCAGAATGCACACTTGCTGAACTTGGCGTAAAGCTTGTGTTCTCTAAGCCGGGTGAGTACGATCCTTAACTGCTCTTCGTGTTCTTTCTCATCTTTGGAGTAGATTAGTATGTCATCGATAAACACCACCACGAACTTGTCAAGTTCATTCATGAATACCGAGTTCATCAAATACATGAAGAAAGCCGGTGCATTGGTTAACCCAAAAGACATGACCAAATACTCGTACAAGCCATATCTGGTAGAAAACGTTGTCTTTGGTGTATCCTCTTCTCTGATCTTTATCTAATAGTAGCCAGACCTTAGGTCAATCTTAGAGAAGACCTTAGCCCCAGCTAACTGATCAAATAAAATATCTATGTGTGGCAATGGGTATTTGTTTTTGACGGTCACTGCATTTAGTGGCCGATAGTCAACACACAACCTTTTCCCACCATGATCCTTCTTCTCAACAAATAGAGTTGGACAACCCCATGGTGACGAGCTAGGCCGAATGAACCCTTTGTCTAACTGTTCTTGTAGTTGTGTTTTTAGTTCTTTCAGGTCATTAGGCGGCATTCTATAAGGCCTTTTTGACACAGGTGCCGTGCCTGGAACGAGTTCGATGGCAAACTCCACATCCCCTGTCTGGTGGAAGACCAAGAAGCTCCTCCAAAAACACGTCCGGGAACTCAGATACTACTGGTATCTTCTTAATTTGTTGCAACTCCATTGCATTTACTGTGGGTGACATGTGTTTCTGACTTGGCATATGTATCTGCATAATCTTGCCACTGACACTAGACCTTATCTGCACTGTCCTGCTGCCAATATCTAGGACCGCATTGTTCCTCTGTCATCCAATTCATTCCTAAGATGATATCAATCCAATGGTGTGGCAGCACCACAGGGTTGATAGTGAAATCTTCCTCCCCTATACTCAATCTCAGCCTCTTCACTATCAGATTTGTATTAATCGGATTTCCAGGAGCAGTGATTTGATATTTCTCTTTTATGCAAGAAGTTTTTATCCCATGCTTAGACGTATATGACTGACTAATAAATGTATGAGTGGCCCCAGGAATCAAATAACACGACGGTCGGTTGACCGTTGACCATGAACGTACCAGAGAGAACAGGCTCTCCTAGCAGGGATTTGCTCCATGTGCACGTAGTGCACGCGACCCATCTTGGGTGTGGACCCCTTCTGCTTGCTCTGCTGGTTGCCACCCGCAGGAATGGGACCTTAGATACTGCGAGGCGCCCTACAGTCCTTGCTGAAGTGGCCTATCTTGCCGCAGTTGTAGCAAGGAGCACCGGGCCCCGGAACAGTGGGAGCACGGGGAGCCGGCAACTGCGTAGGTGCTCGATAGGTAGGATACTGCTGCTGCGGTGTCGCTCTAGTGGATCCACCCCGGCTGATTGGGCTGAACCACAAAGCGAGGCTGCTGATAGTACTGCTGTGGTGGCTTGTAGGTGGCCTTCTACTTGTGAGAAGAACCAGAAGCTGATGTGTTGGCCTAGCCTCTTACGCTTCTGGTCCTCGTTGGCGGCACGGAGATGATTCTCCATGTCAAGAGCAGTGTCTACCAGCTCAGGTGAAGCTCTGATAGCACCGTGCCAGGTGCGCCCGAAGAGTGGGGTCAAGGCCATCCTAGGAGCCTCTCAGCCCGCTCAAGGTCAGGTAGCAACATCCCTCTGAGCATACTGGGAGAGGTGGATGAAAGTCTGTACGTACTGCATCATGGTCTTGTTTCCCTGCCTTGAGATCTCGGAACTCTCGGAGTTTCTGTTCCATCAAACTTGTCGGGATGTAGTGGGCCTAGAAAGCCTGACGAAACTCCTCCCATGTGGGCTCATGCCCCTCCTCCTGCATGGCTAGGAAAGTGGCATACCACGCCCCCGCAGGTCCCTGAAGAAGCTGAGCAGCAAAATGAGTCTTCTCTTGCTCAGTGATCCCCGGTAGAAGGGTGAACTTGAACTAGATGGTGCTGAATCCAGTTATCTGCTGCCTAGTGGCTTAGGACAGTTGGTGAATACTAGGGGTCGCAACCCTTCAAAGTCCTGGTAGGTGATGCCACGTGGCCGATACTCTCGCGGCCTGCTGCTACCCACGGGCCTGGCAGATTTTCTGCCAGCATACGGATCAGCTCGGCTTGCTGAACCACCAGGGTGGCCAACTTTGGCGGGGGTGGAGCGCCTTGCGCTGACTGCCCCGAGGACTGACCATTGCGAGTTTTCACCATCTACAAGAATGAGGCCAACCGTGTTTAGTCCAACTTCAGTGCAACCGATGCGACGATAAAGTATCATAGCATCAATGATATGTTACAAATACATGAAAGCATGTAAGTCAACGAAACCACTTAATTGCCTATGAAGGGTTAGACCTCATTTCGCGAGGTCGGATAATCGCAAATGGTAGCTAAAAACAAATGTGCCACTATCAACGGGCAGAACTGCGTTTCTAAATTTCAACAATTTGAGTGTCCAAATGGTCGATCGGGGTGAAAGTCCAAATACAAAAGTCGTTCTGATTTTTGTTCCCTACAGCTTTCTTATAGATCTCCTTGAGTGATCTGAATTGGAAAAAGTAAAAGGATTCAACTTATAAATTGTGCTTAGGTTTTCAGCCCAACCTGAGGTAGCTACGGATTTAAAAAATGTGTGGCTCAAGTTTGGTGCATATTCACACCATGACATCTTTAGGAAAGTTTTTCCTTATCTTGTGCTCTATGACTTTGTTATGTATCGTTTCGATTCATTCCCTTGGATTCTTGGTCGAATTCCATTGTTTATCATTGTATGTCAATTCTGTCCAGATTCTGATCTTAAATGTTTTCAACTATATCTGCCCAACCAAACTGTTTTAGAGGAAACTTTATATAACAAAGTTGTTCTAGGCTTCCCATTCTACAAGTTTGGTATAAACTCCAGCTTGAAACCACCTACTACAGGTTGGAACATGCACTTCTTCGGGTTGGCTGTTTCAGTTCAGAATTCAGATTCAAAGAAAGCTGACCATAACTTGGAAACAAAGCACATTCAGAAGGTCCAATTCGACAAAGTTGTGCAACCAGAAGTTCCAAACAAGTTTGGTATACAATTTTTTTCCCAAAACCCAACAGATTTCATGCCATGCTCAGTTTAAGCTGCTGCACTCCAAAATTTCAGATTGCAACCAAATCAAGATTCGGGTGCCATTTTTCAAGCTCATGGGCACTACCCCATTCCACATTGTCCATAAGCATCCAGCAGCTATTACATACATATTAGAGGGTCTTAGCAAGCTAAAAGGTCTACTTAGCACATACGTGGGGTCATCACACCCACCACAACGAGACATCAACTTAGAGTTCGAGCATCAGGTTACATGGCGTACACAAATGGGTTCTCTCGACCTCACCAATGTTTGGTACAACCATGGATAAATGCACGGAGCGGCATAGTACAAAACATCGCTCATAACATGCCACATATACAAAAGAACCACCTTCCCATCTCAAGTCGACTCCACCACTCTAAGCCACAGAGTGGGCGTCAGACGCCGTGCTACCCGCCTCCTGAGCTGCACGGGCTGCCAACTCCGCCTCTAACTCCCGAACACGAGCCTGCGACTCCATGTACTGGTCAAGGTAGTACTGAGCACGGTCCTCAGTGCAGATGTACATGCTGTGCACACTGCGGAAAAACTCCATGTTCACAGCATGGGGCATGGTGTCAATCCGATCCTCCAGCAGCATGTGACGACGGACCCACTCGTCGTCGTACCCGACCGTGGGAAGGTAGCGCAGCACTGAAGCACCTGCTGTAGCCGAAGAGCTCAGTGCGGTGATAGCTGCCAAAGTCACCTTGTCATAGGCCTCCTCCTCATTGGCCCCGTAGGTCGTGATCGTCTGCCCTACGGAGAAAGGACCCCGGGGAAGGACAATGCGGGCCAACAACTTCCTTCCTCGTGCACCGTCTGCACAGAGTAGAAGGGGCAAGGTCGACACCTCATCTCACATAAAGCCCTGCAGAGGACCTGTGCAAGGCCGTTCTCCTCACGGCAGCGGGTGTAAAGCATCCCGCCCACAACTTGGGGAGGAGTGTGAGTCACTGGTGGGAGGAGAACAGCCCTCTGCCCGTCCTGCCTGTGGAGACCCCTCCTGCTCATGGCCTTACATGCGGTCTGCTAGGTCCTAGCCATCTGTTCTAAATAAGAGAGACTTTTAATCAGTGGGTGCATTAGTTCAAAGAATTTTAATTAAAGGAACAAGCAAAAGCATATTCTTATATCACGATTTAACTTGTTTGACTTTTAACCATAACCCCGGAATGAATAAAACAATGGTATGATGCATGATTCATCCTATTCGGTCTCACATCACACATCCTATATTCAATATATATTTATCTATCGATATTTCGGTGACACATATGCATGGCACTCTCTAATGCAACTAGTCGTCTCTACTCGGTCTTAATTTCGCATGTGGTTAGTGTACTTGCAGAAAAATGCATGCTCACATCATTACCACTCTAAACCTAGAAGTGGCATCCACGCTATTTGCGTCGCTGTGGACAACGCATCTGTAGGGTCCTCTGCTAGACCGGGCTGAGACCTACGCAGGCAATATTGAGCATTGCTGCATCACAAGTGATCATGACATACCCCCATATGGCTGTGACCACCCCCCTTAAAGAAAACTCTATCCTAGCAGCATGAATGCAGAGTTCACAACAATCCGCAAATCTCGATAGAGTTCCTCAGTACTGGGGATGGCTATGGCCGAAATGTTGCTTCCCAAAGTGCCGAATATGCATATGAGTTCTATCTAGGTCAGAATGTTAGCGATGTCACCTGGTAATACACTAACATCCTTAATATGGGCATATCGGTACTCTCATTTTTCAAATACTTGAAAATGGGGTATATGCTTACTAGGCCATCGCGTTCCCACATATAGTCCCCATCTCCACGTGTCTTGTCCCGAGATTCAAAGCGCCCCCACTAAACCCCCAGGCTATGCCCTCTCAGGAGCGATACCACAGTGCCATAGGTCAGCCCTCCCTTAAGTACAAGCGCCCCCGGGCCCATCGGCCTCCAGAAAGTGGATGGGCGGCACCTTGAAAACTTCAGACAAGCCTACGTAAGACTTCTCCGATCCCGTACCCCAGTTAAGCACTCTAGCAATGTTATGCCGAACAGCAAGCGAACAGCGGACGGGCCTTATGCGACCCTAGGCGGAGTCCAAGGTGCGACATCATGAAAAGTAAATACTGAAACAAAATCTCCGCTCGGTCTCCATTTAAACGATGAGCATAAGTAATAGTAATTGACTAAGCAGTATTATCTTTGTAAATTTGGAAACACCTACGCGACGAGTCCACACACTCGTGTCTACTCGTACCTAGCAACTTCTAGGCATACTCGTTCTGCGAACTCTAAGTATAGGTGCTAGGGCCAGAGCGGCCAAAGAATCTAATGCATCTGGTTTCAAGCAACTCCTAATGCAATATGCGTAATTATGTATAACTTGTTTGCTGGGAAAAGCATGGTGCTGCCTACCTTCTTTGCTATGGTCAGTAGCTACCTCCGGAGCATAGTCGGGCCCCTGCAGCTGATGTTCTAGCCCCTGGTGCTGGTCTTCCTTGAGCTCCTCCACTATCGGCAGCTCCTGCGGGTGTCCTTCGCTCGCGAGATCTATATGCATGACATAGTGCAATATAAGCGCATGGGAATGAGAATGCATGCTTACGGTGCAGATGCGATGCAATGAATCAGTGGTCTATAAGTGGAGTTACGTATTTTTTGTGTCAAAACTTATTTAGTACTGAGAAATCGTACAACCATCACCTCGGATAGCTTAACATACCACATGTAACAACGTGGGGCTTGCAGCAATATAAGATCCAACAAGCAAATTAACCAAGGTTTAATCAGACATCTATTTTCCATATAGTCAACTCAACATACCTACACGCAATTCAAAACAGTAGCAATGACCTAAACATGTCCATGATTTACCATGATTTTTCTTAGAATTTCCTAAACATGGTAGATCCAATTTTTCCTATTACTTAATTAATTATGCATTATTTTGCCATTTTCAAATCAGTGTCAAAAACCTAACATGCATAGCTTCATATTCCAACAATGGGCTATCTACATAACTTAGAGCTCATATAAAACCCATGAGGTCATCTAGAACATTTTTTTTCTTATAGCACCCATTTCCTATGCTAATATTGTGCTTAAATACTTGGTAAGGGCAAAACAGCAATTAAACAGTCAATGCTAGGGCTACCAAAAATCACACAGTGCCTAGATACTCTAACAAAGTGACTGTCCAAATTTCATAATTTTTGGAGCTCATTTGACCTACATTTCCCATTTATTTAGTTTTTACATGCATGCACAAAACTGGAGGCAAAATGGTCATTTCACACCTCAACATCATACTCATTCTATAGATCTATTTACAAGGATCACAATGCAACTGAGTTTACCATTTTTGGATTTTTCTTTGATTTACTACTGATTTTCCAAATGTCACTGCCGAATATTAAAGAAATAATGGAAAAATCTCAGATCAAGGGACCTCGGCATAAATAAACCTGTACATCAGGGGCTAACTCGCAAGATCCACAAGACACCAACAACAGTGCGGTGGACTGATTCACATAAACGTAAAATGCGGGGGCTAGATCGCGAGATGGTCATCTCCCTCCCTGGTCTTCTTCTACCTCGCGCCCGGGAGGGGAATGGCGGCGGCGCTCGGCGCGCCGGCCAGCGGAACTCCGTAGGCTCGACCGGCGGCGGCCAGGGAGGGAGAGAGGAGGCCAAGGGAACCTCACCCTACTACCTACTTCGACGGGGAACGGTAGGAATGGCGCAGCAACGGAGCTCCTGGACGCAGAAACTTCAGCAGTTGTATTGTGGCTCGGTGGAGCGGGAATAGAGGCCAAGAACAAGGGTGAACGGTGGAGTGGAGGACGGGGAGGACCGGTGCAGTGGTGGGAGGGCGCGGGATGGAGCAGAAACAGCGCCGACATGAGCTTCAGTCCGGGCCAGCCATGCTGACGGGGAGAAAACAGAGAGTGAGCGAGAGGAGAGCTCGGGAATGGAGAGTGGAGGAAAGGGAATGGTGGTGGGGTGTGTTCTCCACTTAAGGGCGCGACCGGGAGGCCGATCCATGGCCGGGGTGCGGCGGCCAGTACGCCGGCAGCCACGCGGTGGCCGGTAGCTCGCCAGCGCGGCGTCCCCGGATTGAAGGGCCCGCTGTCAGTGAGGAAGAGGGAGAGAAAATAGAAAACACATTTTGACTGGTTTTGTTTGTCTTCTGAAAATCGCAAATTTGACCATCTTAGCGACCGAATTTAAAGAGCTCCAATAAGATGAATTGAAGTACTCTTTTATATATACAAGTTTGTCAAAAGGCTCAAGACCAAATTCTGTACCAAAATATGATTTAAATTTGAATTTGTCTCAGGGTTTCAGATTTGACCTACACAGCCACTTGTAAAGAAATTTCTAAAAGTACTATTTGTAGTCCAAAATCACCTGAAATGTTTTATACCAACTTTGTTCATAATTTCAATACCTACAACTTTCTCAATTAGAGTCTTGTATGAAAATGATTGTAGGTTAAAGAAAAAATGGAAGTTCTAAACAGTTCAGGTTTTGACTGTTTTTGTATGCTGACAGTAAATGCCCTATATCCCTAAGCAAACCTTTGTGCATATCAAAGCTCCAATTACCAAAGTTGTTCATAATGAAATCATATACAAGGTTGGTTTAAAAAGTTCCACCTAAAACTCAATAGAACTAAACTTATGATCACAGTCACGATGTCATACATGCAGAAAACTGAGTTCACCACATAGCATTTCAATCAAGTTTGTTCACGTGAGTCAAATGCACATTCAATATGAGATGACATGATGCATGTGAGACGTGATTAAGCAAATGATGCAAATGAAATGCACTTGAGATGCATGGGGCATCACAACTCGCTCGCCCGAGCCACGAGCCCACGCTCCAATGGCCGGCCACCGCTATTCCCGCTACTCCCTAACCAACACCGACCGCACCCGCCGCAGCTCACCTGCACAGGCAGTCCCCGGACCTGGTCCACCGGCGCACCATGGCCAGCAGCTAGACTGCATGCCCGCGCCAGGACCTTGCCATCGCGCGCCACCCATGCTCACTAAACACATGCACACACGCCACGCGCGCACACAGCCATGTCACGCTTACACCTAACAAACACCCCCATAAGCTTGACATGGCGTGACCTTGATCTTCACAGTAGTGCCAGGATGTCGCTAGCATCAGGCCACCAGCGCCACCTCCTCCTTCTTCCACTCGCGGCAAAACTTGGTGATGTGGCCACGCTCGCCGCACTCGAATGCACCGCCCACGACTACGGCTACACCCTACACCGTCTTGCTCCCGAGGCGATGCTACTCGCGTCGTCGTCCACGTCATTGTCGCCGTCTCCCTTGATGCCGCCGCTGCGCCGTCCATCTCCGCCATTGCAGCGTGCCGCACGTCGCTGCCATTGCCGCCGCGCCTTGCATCGCCGCCGCGCGCCCTCTCCTTGTTCCGCTGCCAGCGGCGCGCCTCCCACTACTCCTCAGTGAGGTACAGCCGCCCAGCAACCTCCATAGCAGCCTCCTGTGCGTCCTCCTTGTCCACATCCTCCGCCACCCGAAGCCGCCCAACGAGCTCCTCCAGCGTCGCCGTGTTGAGATCAGTCAACATCTCAATGGCGACGGCCACCTGCTTGAGCCCCCTCGGCACAACGCGGAGAATCTTCTTGACGATGCGGTGATCCTCCAGTTTCTCGCCCATCTCGCAGCAAGCTCGCGACAAGGCTGTTCATGCGCAGCCGCAAAGTCATTGACGCTCTCGCCATCTCGTAACATCATGTTCTCGTACTCCTTCCACATGCGTTGCACGCTTGCAGCCTTCACGAGGTCGTCGCCGATGCGCATCGCCTTAACCGCGTCCCACGCCTCTTTTCACCGACATCTTCATGGACGAGCCCGGCTTTCATCTCAAATGGTACCACACGCAAGATCGCCGCCAACGCCCGCCGATCCTTGGCACGTTCCTCGCACTTCTTTTCCACCGCATCCCAGAGCTCCAACGCCTTCAACGACACTTGCATGACGAGCGACCACTCGTGGTAGTTCGCCTTGGTCAGCAGTGGTAAGCTCGATGGAGCTCGACGTGCCCGCGTCCTTGAATATCTTCGAGCCCTCCTTCGTCGGCGTTGCCATCCTCAGCTCTGATGCCACTTGTTGGAACCGGGAACGTCGATTGCTCGCCCTGGATCGCTCTCACACACGCTCACTCGCTGGCGTTGCAAGGTGGAAGATGAACAGTGTCGTTTGGGCGACGAACGCCACGGGCGACCTCTCGCCCAGTATCTTGCCCCTTTTATTGATTCGATTCGAGCAACGATTACAGTGTGGTGTGGCGCCTCTTATAGCCCGTGTCGGAGCTCTCCTCCACTGCGCCCAGCTTCCACGCCACGGCCCCGCGTAGCGCACGGCATCATGGCGGGCGACTCGCTCGCCCGAGCCACGAGCCCACGCTCCAACGGCCGGCCACCGCTATTCCCGCTACTCCCTAACCAACATCGACCGCACCCGCCGCAGTTCACCTGCACAGGAGTCCCCGACCTGGTCCTCCGGCTCGCCATGGCCACAGCTAGACTGCATGCTCGCGCCAGACCTTGCCATCACGCGCCACCCACACGGCACTGAACACATGCACACACGCCACGCACACACACAGCCATGTCACGCTTACAGCTAACAGTAATGGGTCTGCAGAAGGGTAAAAAGACGATGTTACCCTCAGGCCTCAGCTAGATAGGAAGTCTGAGATTTTTTGGTTTCTCTCCATGCCACTTTAGACAATGATTTAGGCACAACCATTGAGTAGGCACAGGCGCAGGCGCCCCGGACCGTTGAGCAATCTACCGAGCTGCGAGTTGAGGCTAAGGGAGTGTTTGAACCACGGGTGCGTGACCAGCGCCTCGACGGCGACGCGGGTGACCGGGTTTGGGTCGAGCAGGCGGCTCACTAGTCAGCACGTCGACTGCGACACCCACTCTAGGGAACTCAAACTCCCGGCGGTGTGCCCTCTGGCACATGTCAGCGATGTTGGAGTCATCGAATGGGACGTGTCTGGCGAGGAGGACGAAGAGGATGGTACCGCAGCACCACGCGTCGGCCTTGGCCCCATCGTAGGCCTTGCGACGGAGCACCTCGGGTGCCGTGTAGGCCAGGGTGCCACAGGCCGTCATCGCAGAGCGAGTCCGAGAGCACAGGAGAGGCCCCGGCGCCCCTGATGCCCCAACCTCGCAGCCCCAACTGACACCGCAGCCGCCCGAGCCGCAGTCGCCCCAGCACCTCAGTCGCTGCCGCCACCCCAACCTCACCACCCCAGCCGCCGGCCTCGCTGCCCCGACGACCCTAGGTCCTCGCCGCGCCTACCCCCAGCGCCGGCTTCCAGCCACACTGGACAGGGGAGAAGAAAAGGAGGGGATGGCAGGCTGCGTCCACTAGAACCAAAAGAGCAGGGGCAAAACAGTCAGAAACTGAAACACTTTGCCTCCAAAACACTGCTAACGGCACTGGAAGCTAACGGAACTGACACAAGTGGCACATAGAGAACGAGAAAACTTGTTCGATGGTTCACACAGCCAGAGACGTTTTCTGATGGTAGATAGAAAACTCCGCAACTTCCCAGTGGTTTGTAGGGGATTGTTTCAATGTATATTCAAACATTCAGGGTTAGTAAATTCTCGAGTTTATTACACCAGTTCACTTACTATATTTTTATGGAAATTTTCTCAAAATCTATAAAACATCTATCATAATATATACAATCATCACATATTTCAGGTTAAGAAAATCGATTAGCTCATTTTTAGTCACATATCGATTTTTTTATACAAGAAACTTCAAGTTCTCCATTGTTTATAGCCACATGCATTCCATACGTATATTTTTACTAGTGATCTTTAGATATCGTCCTATAGCTCCGTTAAAATATAATATTTATATATTTTAAATATCTTATTTACAAATGTTAAAAAATTGAAGATATTTTACTAAAAAGTATAGAGATACATTTATTACAAATCTACAGTAGTTATTTGGGAAACAGTACTAATTATTTGATATTCAATGATAAGATTTTGAAATCGTCACCAATTATTTGATATAATGAATCTATGAAATTATCACTGATTGTTGCATCCTTTGATGGGAAAATTTCACATTGATCACAATTTATACTCGACCTCATCTTAATGACGAAATTGGTTATCGTCACAGAATGTTCGGAACTCATACTTACATTTAGATACGATGCACGATCTAGATTCCTTGAAATAGTGGAAAAAACGTGATCTATATATTAGGTTAACATAGTATCCAAATCCAAAATATAATCTATATTTAAAAAATCTACAAATTTGTAAACATTCTCTTATATCAACATTTGCTCTTTATTTATGACTATAGGCTTGACTGGATGAACAACCATAGTTAGCGATTGCAGGCACACTAAGCGTCTACGTTATTTTGTGTTTCACAGAAAAAATAGATACAGGGACGATCATTTGCGAACACAACACTTTATCGGCGCACTGCCTGCAGCTGCAGCTGCGGCATCCAGGTTTGGAGTACTGTAGAGGGTATTGATGGGAGTATGGGACCCGCAGCTACAACCACTGCCCTCGGCAGCTAATGCTGAATCCAGGGGCTCCGCGTATGGTTCTTCCAAAACTAAATGCCGCACTGTTACACTGTTTTGTACCGTAGATGAGAAGAGATGTAGTTGAAATAATGATAGGAGATATGAGAATGAGGAGCTGTTGGATTCAGCCTAACCGGCCAAACGAGCCATAATATTTAGGGACGAAGGGAGTATGTCCGACCAATGAACCTACAGCCACACGACGATGAATACGTGGCATCCATCCAGAGGCCACATTTAACATAGAATATTATTCCATTCAGAAAAGGAAAAGGTTTTGGCTATTCACAGTGAAGAGTTTTATTGCACCGTTTTCAGAACTGCCACATCAGCTTTTTTTATCTATGAAACCATGTATCCTGGATTTCATGGGATGAAACCCTCCCACCTCCCTATGAAACTCTATCTTTTTTCTCATAACTACCCTGCCATGTTAGGAATGGGCATAGGAACATGTATTGATGTACCAGATCGGCTAATGCTCCCAGGTTGATGCGATGTATTCCACCAGTTGACTGGAGACTTTATTATTGGTATATCGATCGGTCCAGCACGGATTGAAATAGGAGCCGGTTCGACAGGAAGCTTTTGAAAACGCAGTGCACCCAGGTAAATAAGGAACAAGATGAATACAGAAGTTAAACGAGCATCCCACACCCGAAAGGTACCCCACATAGGCTTTCCCAAAAACCCCCGAGTCACTAACGTAAACAAAGTAGAAAAAGCACCACTTTTTATACCGATTCCGAACGTATCACATATCTAATGAGAATAACGGTGATGAAACTGAAATCGTGCGCTAGGGTTTCCTGAGGGCGACGCTCCTGGGGTCTAACCAAGTTCGTCGGTTTCCCTCCTGGCGGAGCGACGAGTAGCCTAGCAGCCGTTGTCGTGGAATTCACTGAAGTCCACAATTCCGCAGCAGCAAGTCTTGCATCATCTGTGTTTTTTCACCGCTACACATTTCCCATCTAGGGTTCTTGTGGGAGTGGTCTTTCTAGCAGGTTTTGGGAGGTAATCTCAGGCCGTGCTACGTACTCCGATTTTGGACCTGTTTCGGATAAGTCTTGGCGGCTGGGCCTTTATAAACCCGACTGACCTCTAAACCCTAGATCGTTTCTAGCCAGGGTCGACTCTTTTTCCATCTACTAGCTGTACGCCTCTCCTTGAAAGTCTCTGTGCCAGGTGGGGATGATCAGGGATCTCTGGTGAGGGGATTGCCCACCTGAAGCCTGCACCTGATGAGTCGTGGTTTGGAATCGCGAGACTGATGACAAAGAGCTCGAGGACTGGAGATGACTAGGGCAGGGGGCAGCAGTCGGAGGTGGCAGGTGCCGGAGGCAGGAGATGAAGGAGAGGGCCCTGAAGGGCTCTGATCATGATGTTCTGCGCTCAGGGTGAGGAGGTGATCGAGGGAGACAGATCAAGATGCGACGGTGATTCTAGAGCAAGGATTGGTCCTGCATGCTTCTCAGCAACAGGGCAACGGCAAGGAAGATGGGAAGGATGATGATGGATACGAATTTAGGGAGGATGATGAAGCAGAGTTGATGATTAGTAAATGGGCAGCGATTGCAAGGTACTACTCTGCCCAATACTTCAACATAAGAGGCATGTTTGCCGAGATGAGTGTTGCGTGGGGATTGCGATCGCTGGCTGCTATTAGAATCATTGGCGACAATAAATTTCTCATCGAGTTGGAGGATGAGAACAGCTACAAGTATGTTACCAGAGGGGGATCAGTGGCGGTACAGAGGTGATGCTCTAATTGTGGTCCCTTATGATGGTGAAAGCCATTTGTCTGAGGTGCAAATTGAGTCAATTCTGATGTGGATCAGAATCTATGACATACCACTGGGCATGCTGATTTCTGGTTTCATGAGAGCCCTAGCAGCTAGTGTTGGAGAGGTAATGGAGGTAGGGGAGACGATTCTTGATTTCAAAAGGATAAGAGTTAATTTTGCACTTGGAGATGTGCTGAAACCAAGTGCCCAAATCAAGGTGAAGAGGCGTGGTGTGATGAGTTTTACGGTAAAGTATGAAAACCTACCATACTTATGTTTCAGCTGTGGGAGGATTGGGCACGCAGCACGTGATTGCCTAGAAGGGGATAGAAGGGAAGAGGGAGTAAACTTCAGCGCGGAGATGAGAGCGTTGCCATACAAGAAAGAGTTTGGTAGGAAGCTGAGCGTTCCTGCAAATATCCCTAACACAAAGAGATCCCTAAACTTCTCTGGTGCACAACTAGAGAGAGTTAGATCAATGTCAAGTAACTCAAGGTCAC
This sequence comes from Paspalum vaginatum, assembly GCA_030272315.1. NCBI lineage: Eukaryota > Viridiplantae > Streptophyta > Magnoliopsida > Poales > Poaceae > Paspalum > Paspalum vaginatum. The sequence continues at coordinate 29,920,395 of CM059020.1, read as the reverse complement.
CGAAAAGGGAGAACAGGCAAGATTCTTATGGTAATCCAAATAGCAAGCAGAAGAGAAGCAGGGAGACATCGGCCTGAGGACGGGGCTGGAGACAATGTGAAAAGTATGACAGAAGAGGAAGAGAAGGAGCTTGCGAAGGGGGTGAGCAATATGGCTGTTGATGAAACCATGTCAAAGTTGAAGGACAAACGGCCCCTGTCAGAGTCATTTGAGAAAGATAGAGTGTCTGGTATAGATTCTTTTCGTTGACTCCAGCGACAGCTTTGCCTTTCGCGATGTTATGGACAGCACTGGGCTGCTTGGTTTCCTGAAGGGGAACCGGTAACCGCTGGCTGGCAAAGAAAAGCAGATGTATGATGAAAGGCAGGCAGAGGATAAAGCTGGAGCAAAAGGCATGCGTGTCAACAAAGACATTGACAAGAACCAGAAAGGCAGCAAAGTTACTAAGGAAGGGATCGCAAGTGCCATCCGCGACTTGCAGCAGTCAGGTCTATATGACGGGGTGATACCCTCTGCTGCTCATGGGAGCATGACTCCGCAGCAGGCAGTGAAGGCAGCTCATGCAGCACCGGTGACGGCGAGGGGCGCGGACGAGAAGGGAGGAGGAATCTCCTGCGAAGAGAAGCAAGACATGGCGGGATGATGCCACAACCTTGACGGGTGCACAGGAGGAGCCCCGTCAAGCAAAATGAATATCCTGGCTTGGAACCTGTCGGGGGCTGGGGAACACCATGCACAGTTCAAGAGTTATGCGGCTTTGCCCGTTTGTATCACCCCAAGTTAATTTTTTTTTTGTCGGAAACAAGGATGAACGCCGATAAGGCGCGAAGACTTGTTTGGCGTCTAGGTTTGCATAATTCTTTAGCTATTAGTAGTGTCGGTCTTAGTGGTGGCCTTGCTCTTTACTGGGATGAGGCAATCACGGTTTCTTTGTTAGGTCAAGGTGTGCACTTTTTTGACATTTTAATAAAGGAAGCCCCAGACCAGGCTCCCTGGCGGGCGACGTTTGTGTATGGTGAGCCTCGCATAGAAAATAGAAAGGATATGCCCGTTTGTGTATGGTGAACCTCGCATAGAAAATAGAAAGGATATGTGGGATACGCTGCGAAGGCTAAATAATGTGTGGGATGGGCCTTGGATATTATTGGGAGATTTAATGAGGCTATGTGGCAATATGAACACTTTTCGGAGACTCCTAGACTCGAACGTCAGATGATGGATTTCAGAGAGATCTTGAGTCATTGTGATCTTCATGACATAGGATTCACGGGCTTGCCATGGACCTATAATAATAACCAGGGTGGGCGGCGCAATGTCCAAGTCAGACTAGATAGAGGGGTAGCTAATGTGGCTTGGTCTACTTTGTTTCCTAATGTTTCCATAAATCATGTTAACTCCTCTTGCTCAGATCACAAGCTGCTGGTTCTAGTTGCGGATGGAGGGCATGGAAGAGGTATGGCTAATTCAGTTTTTAGATATGAAATTATGTGGGAAAGGGAAGAAAGCTTCGGTGTGGAAATTGAGAAAGCTTGGGCGAATAGGAACCCGGGCAGCGACTTGGGCAATCTCTCTGAAAACTTAAAACAGGCTTGTTGTAGCCCTAAAGTGCCGGAGTAAAGGGAAGTTTGGTCATGTGACCAAAGGGATTGAGAAGCTTCGCAGGGAGCTAGACGAACTAGAAGGGGAGGATCCGGTTGGGAATAGAGAACAAATTCAGGCCAAGAAACGTTCCTGGATGAAACTTCGCACCGCGAAGAAATGATGTGGTTACAAAGATCGCGTATATCATGGCTGAAAGAGGGCGACAGGAACACCAAATACTTTCATAGGAAAGCTATGTGGAGATCAAAAAAGAATAAAACTAAGAAGTTGAAACGGGGAGATGGGAGCTGGTGTTCGGAGCAGGAGGGGATGAGTTCGATGGCGATGGATTATTTCTGTAATCTTTTTACTGCTGACCCTGGCATAAATCCAGATGAGGTGGTGGAGTTGTTTCAGGCGCAGGTGACAGATGACACGAATCATGAGCTGACTAAGCCGTACAGTGAAGAGGAAATCGGGGACGCTGTGCACCAGATTGGCCCTTTAAAGGCCCCTGGACAAGATGGCCTCCCAGCTCGCTTCTTCCAACATAACTGGGTCATGCTAAGGGAGGACGTCATACGGGCGGTAAGAGATTTTTTTGACTCCGGAGTAATGCCAGATGGGGTAAATGAAACAAATATTGTCTTAATCCCAAAGGTACCTTTCCCAGAGTCTCTTGCGGATTTTTGGCCTATTAGTTTGTGTAATGTTATTTACAAGGTAGTATCGAAATGCTTGGTAAATAGGCTTAGACCCTTGTTGGAAAATATTATATCCCCCAATCAGAGTGCTTTTATCCTGGAGAGATTAATCACGGATAATGCCCTCAGTTGCCTTTGAAAGTATTCAAGCGATCCATAGCAACAATGACGAAAGAGGGGATTTTTTCTGCGCGTACAAGCTGGATTTATCTAAGGCTTATGACCGAGTGGATTGGGGTTTTCTAGAAAATGTTCCACTGAAGCTAGGCTTTCATAGTACTTGGGTGCAACGGGTCATGGCATGCGTGACCACGGTGCGCCATTCTGTTCGCTTCAATGGTGTTTCGACGCCATCCTTCACCCCATCCCGAGGGCTTCGCCAAGGAGATCCGCTGTCGCCATACCTATTCTTATTTGTTGCTGATGGTCTTTCTGCATTAATACAGGAACAGATAAAGGGGGGGCAATCTACAGGAGCTGAATATCTGTCGTCGAGCTCCCGGCATATCTCATCTACTATTTGCGGATGACACAATTTTGTTTTTTAAAGCTGATATGCAACAAGCGACGCAGGTCCGGGAGGTGGTGCAGAAATATGAAAGATGTACTGGGCAGCTAGTTAATCGATCAAAATGCTGTATTCTTTTTAAGAAAAAAAGAAGATACAGTGCTGCAGGATGAGGTCAGACGGATTCTGGAGGTTGAGCTTGCCTCCTTTGAGGCCAAATACCTGGGTTTGCCGACCCCATGCGGGCGAATGAAGGGTGAACAGTTCCAACCGCTAAAGGAGAAACTCCGGAAAAGAATGGCAGCCTACACAGAGAAGCACCTGTCGACGGGTGCCAAGGAAGTCCTAATTAAGAGTGTCGCTCAAGCGCTTCCTACTTATATCATGAGTGTTTTTAAGCTGCCACTAACCTTCTGTGATGATTTAACGGGTATTTTCAGGGATTTCTGGCGGGGTAGCGAAAATGGAAAAAGAAAGACGGCCCGGATTGCATGGAAGGAGATGACTCTGAAAAAGAGTCATGGAGGTTTAGGATTCAAAGACATGAGATTGTTTAACCAAGCGATGCTAACAAGGCAAGCTTGGAGGCTGATTGAGAACCCAGACTCTCTATGTGCCAGGGTGTTAAAAGCAAGATATTTCCCTCGGGGCTCTCTGCTTGATTCTGTAGGAAGCGCCAATTCATCAGCAACATGGCAGGCAATACTCCATGGTTTAGACTTGCTCAAGAAGGGACTGATATGGAGGATCGGCAGCGGCACGCAAGTCAGAATATGGCGTGACTCTTGGATTCCACGCGGCATATCTCTTAAGGTCTTGTCTCGGCGAGGGAGATGCCGGCTTCATTGGGTCTCAGAATTGTTAAATACTAGGGAAGACGACTGGGGCCGGGACAAACTGGTTCAGTATTTCTTCAATCAAGCTGATAGAGAGGCCATCCTTAAAATAAAGCTTTCTGCCCGCAGGACAGAAGACTTCGTTGCATGGCACGGGGAGAAATCCGGAGTTTTTACTGTAAGAAGTGCTTATAACCTTGCATTGGCGTTAAATAACATGAGCTGCATCAAGCGCGGCACCGTCCGGGGAGAGAAGGATCTGGTCTAATGTCTAGGAAGGATTGGTACCGCCAAAAGTTAAGATATTTATATGGAAACTGTGCAAGGACATACTGCCAACACGCCATAATAAATTTGTGAGGACACTGGAAGAGGATAGCTAGTGCACCTTATGCGGACAGGCGCCGGAGGCGAGCCATCATGCTGTGGTAGGCTGCCGAGCAGCCCGGGACCTCCATGGTGCCATGAGAAGGCATTGGTTGCTGCCCACTGAGGAACTGGTGGCGATTTTCAGGCCCGGATTGGTTGTTGCTGCTCCTGGATAGGTGTGATAGAGAACAGAGCGACCTGGTGAAACTTCTGCTTTGGCAAACCCTGGACGCGACATAACGATATCGTTCACTGCTTGAAGCCGATTTCAATCGATGGATCGGTGCAGTTTTTGCTAAACTTGAGATCCTTATGCATGCAGGAACAAGGAGGGGAGGTGGATGCAAAGGGCAAGAGGAAGAGCGGCAAGCCAAGCCGTGAAGAACCAACTGTGATGCCGGAACACCTGGACAACAGGGCTGGTTGGCGTGCTCCTGAGGAAGGATGGACTAAGATCAATGTTGATGGTTCCTTTGTAGCTCCAACAAACGAGGCGAGCGTCGGCGTGGTGGCACGGAATCAGGCGGGGGACGTCATCTTCACAGCTTGGAGGGTGCTTTTTCAACTGCGCGAGCGCTGCGGAGGCTGAAGCATGTGCCGCTGTTGAGGGCCTCAGACTTGCTTCACAGTGGTGCCAAGGACCCAGTCATCCTTGAGACAGATTGCAGCCGATGGTAAATGCTCTCGCAGCAAGAGGGAGGGATAAATCAGAACTGTGTTTCATGATTCTGGTTCAATGGAGGGTAGAAAAGGTAAAGAGAGAGGATAACCGAGTCACTCGTGAGTTAGCTCAATTAGCTAGACGAAACGTCCATACTGCCGTGTGGTTGGGACGGGCGCCTGCGTGCGTCGACAATCTCATATCCATGGATTGTAAAACTTGCTTTGTTTAGCTAATATATATCTCTTTTCCGGAAAAAAAAAACGGTGATGAAACTCCCACGTAGCTATGAAAATCGGAAAGTGCAGCGACCGGGCGTGGAGGCCTACAGTAGTTTGCTTAAGCGCCAAGTCTCCCGATCCTTCGTCGCAAAGCCGCATGCGCGGTTCAGTGCACGCCCTTACGTCACCCCGCCCCCGTCTCTTCTCACTTCGCTGCACCACGCCCACGTGAACCCCTCCCTCTGACACGCGGGCCCCACACGGTCGAACCCCGTAGACCAGCCGCGCGTCGCCTAGAATCCGAGATATTTTCCCACGGCGTGGGGACCACGGAGCGCGTCGAGGAAGGCCTATAAATACCAGGCGCACCGCCTCCCGTCGGGGTTCTGTTTCCCCTCTTCTTACTCCCCACCTGCGACTTTTCCTTGTCGACCTCTCGCGAGTCTTCCCGACTCGAACAAGGCGAAGCACACTAGCCAACCTCACTGCGAACCCTAGCAGCCCAGTAGTGACCCTCCTTCGAGCGGCCATGACGGTGGATCAGAATCAGGCCATGCCGATGCAGGCCGCCCCGGTCCTGCAGCCCGGAAGGTGAGATCCTCCTTCCGAACTTCCGCCATCTCTTTTCGATTTACCTTTTTTTTTGGGCGGGGGGGGGGGGGGGGGTTAGCGTTTCGGGGGTGTTCGATCTGGTGTAGATTGGGGGAGTAGGATGGCCAATTCGTGGGCGTTTGGTCGATTCGCTGTTGGGGCGTTTCTGGTTAGGGTTCTAATTTGGTCGGGGCGCGGGCTGGTTTGGTGCCCGGTTGGGATTTCTTGGTCGGATTGTGCCGCTGTAATTTCGAAATTAGGGTTTGGTGTGGCGGCCCCGTCATTGGGATTGGCCGGACTGGTTGTGGATTGGGTGGGTGGGGTTAATCGAGGATTCGCCATGGGTGCAGAATTGGGAAAAGTGGGGTGAACTCGGATCCTCTGTATCTCTTGGTGATTCAAATTCGCCATACGGTGATGATTGTTGATTTGCGTATTGTGGAGTGTAATGTGCACCCTGTAGACACGGGAAATTTCATGCTTTTGCTTGCTGGCCGCGGTGAAAGCTGGATTTGTTTGTTTTACATCAGGGCAAACTTTATGAGCTACTGTAAGATGGGATCTTGGGAGGTTATTTAGGATATTTGCGAGCATAGATACAGTTAACTCCGGGCGCTGCTGTGGACATTGTTCATAGTTTTGATATATGGGAAGCATAAATGTAAAATTTAGGGCCTGTTTGGTTTGAGGCCGAAGTTGGCCAGGCCAAATTTTGGCCATGTTTGATCATATTTGAATTTGGAGAAATATTTGTCCAAATAACAAATTTCTTGTTTGTAGGCCTTATTTAGCCCAAATAAGGAGGGTACAAACAAAAAATTTGTTATTTGATCAAACATTTCTCCAGAGTCAAAACATGGTTAAACATGGCTAAAATTTGTCCTGGCCAACTTTGGCCTCAAACCAAACGTGCCCTTAATCTTGTGGGCTTATGAGCATTGTTTGTATTGTGCTGAGTGGTGTAGCATAGTGTGTGTCATCTCCACAGAAACGTCTATACTATCCAGCCTTTAGATACCGTCTAACTTGTGGCGCTAACTATGTTTCTGCATTTTTGTCAAGTTACATTGTTGTCAGTTTTTCTTTGTTAATTCTGTCTCTGATACGTATTATGTCTATTTGTGTTGTCTTCTCGGTAATATAGAACATATGGAGCAGAGGGCAGTACTGTGGTGCATGGTTACGTCAGAACAATAGGTATGACTGCTTTGATCACCTCTTGTAACACAGGAACTATTGACTGACAGGAGTCCACAATCTCCGGCCCTATAAAATCCAATGAACACGAATAATATTTTGTGTGTTAGCAGGAGGCCGTGCTCTTCCTTCGAATGAGTGTGAGCTTTTGGTACAGCAGAAACCCCAGGGAGATGCGCCACCACTGGCCTCTAATCTGTGGTGTGTGTTATCGATTTATATTTGGCCGCTCTCTGCTATAGCATCTGAGCTATCGCTGGCAGTCTTTGACTGATAGTGTTGTGAGCTTGACGAGTGAGTTGCTGTTGCACCAATTGCTCAAGTGATACCTGTTTCTGTTAACATGATATTTTTTTCTTCTACTCCAATGCTTTCAAAACTAGACTAGATTATTAGCAGCTTGCTTAATGATTGATATATGTTATGTTTGTGGCTTTTGAGTGCAAGGCAACAAACAGCGAGTATGGAGCAGAATAGTATGTGTTTCTGTGGAGATGACCGTCATGTAGGAACATTTGTTCTTGTGGCAGTTACTAGCTGTAGTGAGTGAAACAGTAATTTGTTTGTGAAAATGATATGCCTGTTTGAACAATTTGTTATTTCGCTTCTCTTCTACTTGCTTGACACACTTGCATTGATGTTTTTGTTAGCTTTTTTATTTTTGAGATGGTGTGCTTGTTGGCGTCTTCTGTTATTTTTATTATTTTTGTGCTGTTCATTATGTGCTTGTTTGAGCTGCATTTTACATGATATACTAAAGTTCAGCTTCTTATTCAGCAGGAAGAAGCGACCTCGAAGATCGCGTGATGGACCTACGTCAGTGGCAGCTGTCATCCAGCGGTGGGCTGAGCACAACAGGCAGTTGGAGCATGGTCCTGAGGGTACGAAACGACCAAGGAAAGCACCTGCAAAGGGCTCGAAGAAGGGCTGCATGAAGGGAAAAGGTGGGCCGGACAATACTCAATGTGGATACCGCGGTGTGAGGCAGCGCACCTGGGGAAAGTGGGTTGCTGAAATACGAGAGCCAAATCGGATCAACAGACTCTGGCTGGGAACCTTCCCTACTGCAGAGGTGGCAGCCAGGGCCTATGACGAGGCTGCCATTGCAATGTATGGAGATGTGGCTCGTACCAACTTCCCCAGACAGCACGCACAGAGCTCTTCCCACGCTACTCTAGCAGCGACAACCTCTGCCATGGTTGCTCCAGCAGCTGTTGAAGGTGTTCTGCCTAGCACATCATGCGAGTCGACTACAACATCAAATCACTCCGATATTGCATCCACCTCTTTTAAGCCAGAAGTCTCCGACATTTCAAGCTCCCTGAATGCACCATGCTCAGGTCTGGAGGCTGGTTCGCACAAGTATGAGATGGTATTTGGTAATTTGAATCAGAATGAAGACAGCCATCTCAGTACCCAAGCCGGCACACCTAGTGTAGCTGACAAGGAATTTTTTGAAGTACTGGAACCTATCACCGATCTCCCGGTTGGTGATGGTGATGATGGCTTTGATATTGAGGAGATGCTGAGTATGATGGAAGCTGATCCGCAGAATGAAGGTGGAGCCGACACTGTCATAGGGGTGGGGCAGCCCTTCTACCTAGACGGAGTGGACCCGAGTGTCCTGGAGAACATGCTGCTCCAGTCAGAGGCAGAGCCGTTGTTGATGTCTGAAGAACCGGACATGTTTCTTGCTGGCTTTGGAAGCCCTGGTTTCTTTGAGGATCTGGAACGGCAAAAACTGAATGGCTGAAGCTTGTGGAGGCAAGCGGCTGTGAGGTTGAGTAGATTGGCAGATTTGATAACAAATTTGCCTCTAGAAAAAAAAAAAGAGCGAGGCTTTGTGGTTCTGTAGGCATGGGAACTCTGTTTGAAACATTATTTGGAGCAACCTTTGTTTTGTAAGACCACAAATGTTGATGTAAATAGACCCCCACTTTGTGGAAGTTAAAAAAAGAATTTGCTTCGTTTTTGGAACAATTTATTTGCCTCTATTATTGAGATCGATGGATTTGTTGTTTCCAGCGTTCGTTTCTATTCACATGCGATTGCATTCAGAGTTTCAACAGGCCGCATGCGACATTGCAAGTGAGAACCACAGCGCGTGGGAACCATCAGACCTTTAACCCTACGAGCTCTGCGACGCCCGTTCAGTGATCAAATTTGCGTAACCCACTATAGTAACAATTTTAGGCGAGCGGCAAACAGGAGTTAGGACGTGCAGCTGTGGCGCCAAGCCATCAATTAAATAATTATAAATAAAACAAATAGAAACTTGTGCGCCTTTCTATTTCCGTCCGAAATCATATCCTAGATAGATTACATTGTACAAACTCTTTAGAGGACTCAACTCTTTATCGTCCAACCAAATGTGAGCAAGCTAAGATGTCATGCCATCAGATTCTCGCGCATATCCGCTAGTCTCCTCTGCCACCGTCTCCCAACCATCCACTATCTTCTCCGCATAGGCTGCCTGCGAGTGTACATACAATGATGAACTTACTTGCTCTTTCGGAAAAAAAAATGATGAACTTATTTGCAGAGGTCAAGGAAACAAGACGTTTTGTACTACTTGGAACCATCAGAAACCAGTAGAGTCAGAACAATGAGTACCCAGCACAAATTATACCTGGCTTGCAACAAATCCTTTTAGCATCGCCAGGAAATCTTCTTTTCTTTCTCTGTCTAATCGCTGGAGTTCACTTCGGTTATGTTCCTGCATGTCATAGAGATAAGGTATCTATCAGATCTCCATAGCCCACCAAACTGTGATTTCAATCAGAAGCAACGTTGAAACCATATATGGAAGCACCCCTCCAACAAGACAAGCCAGAACGAAGCATCTCTTGCTGTTTCTATCTATTTATTTATTATTATTATTAATACTTCCCAGCCAGGTGCCCAACAATATCAAGGAAATATGGTCTGTGAAAGCAGGCCTATTAAAAGTAAATTCTTATTTGCTCATAATTTATAAGGAAGCATCCCTCAGAACATGAGTGGACATGTTTGTACCCCAAAATTTTATTGTTCATGTACTCCATAATTTTATTGCTACAATTGGCCACAGTTACACGTGTAGTATATGAAAATAAATGAACAAACTTAATGAAATGACATTGTGAATATTCCTTTGTGAATATTAGATATCCACAAATGTTCAATGATATTGTGAAACAACAGAGGAAATTAGGAAAATATACAGACATTTCAAAGCTACGAGATATGCTTCCCTCTGGCTTTGCATTAGAAAAATGACATGATGGTATTGAAGGTTACACAAGATTAATTGAGTATGCAGTCAATGCTCCGACAGCTATTGCTCGGGTCATTGTTAATCAGGAATAATTTTGGACAAGATGAGCATTCATTACCTTAATTCTCTCATACTCCCTTAAAGCACAGAACTTAGCACCTTCAGTGGCCCTAATCGTTTCCCTTAGCTCTTCAACTTTGCGATTCCTAGTTCTATCTCCACCAAATATTTTCGAGGATGCAGCCTCGAGTTTCTCAATCCTCGACTGTGATGAAGCTAAATCTGACATGAGCGTTTGCACAGTCAATAATGCACTTGCCCGATCAGAAAAAGCGGTGTGGACAGACAACATTATGCTTAAATGTTCGTGCAGTGTATCCTGCCAAAACGAGACAGTAAGATCCATGAGTATGATCAGTTCATAAGCAGTACAGATTGTCGATAATGTAGTCCACATGTCAGAAAATTCTACCAGATATTTAACAGTTTGAGCATTCAAATCTCGACATGCCCTGCTAGCTTTAACAGCTGCAGTGGCTACACACCGGCTGTCAGCTGCTCTTATCCTCTGTGAGTCATACATTGCCTCCTCAGTCTCAAACTTTGTTAGCCTAACGAATGCCAATCCAAGCGCTCCCATTGTTTCACCCATATCTTGTTGAGCCTTGACAAGTGCTTCTGCCTGTGAAGACGATGAAAGACTTAAGCAATAGCTTCCTTCAAGACAGCTCTAGTAACTTTCAGCATAGATCTAATCTAGTTCTCGCTACAAAAAGCTCACATAAACTGATGTTGTTTCATGTTATCAGATATATAACATGACAGCACCACCCTCATCCTAATATGATTATGTACAGAACTAACATGACAATCGGTAGAATCCTCTCATGTTATTGGTTCAAGAGTGTTTCCCCTGTTACAAAATATTAATGCATTGCCCTATTGACCTTTTGAGAACATTCTCTTTTTTCCACTTTTGTTGAATATGTTGCCAGGTTACTCTAGATCACCATATCATTGTTGTACAACATGTCATCTTGCACAATGCACGTGGGTTATGCTTTAATTAACATGTGCATAATCTAGTTTATAACCAATGTGGATGCTAGAGAAACGAAAGTGCAAAGTTATTAAGAGAACAAATCCCAACCATACCCCCCCCCCCAGTCAACAGATCAATTCTTATCTACAACTCCTTACAGATTAACGCACTAAAACAATCCATCAACGTATAGTTTTCTCTATTTTTCCCATTTCAATTAGACCACTGTGTAATTATGCAGGCCAAACAAAGCATGTGCTAGACAAATAGAGAATCCATGATTCCTGTCGGGACTACCAAAATAAAATCAAAATATTAGCTCAGCGAGTGAAGAGGGACATCAGAATCGTGGAACAATCATCATTCTACTAATATAATAAGCCCTTTGAACCCTCTACTGCACATGCTCCAAACAGGCACTTCCAGTCTTCCACTCAAAGAAAAAAAACTCTCTATATCATCTTTTAACCACGAAGAGAAGCTATCAAACCAATTGTCTTAACTACTTAGTTCAAGACGCCTTAATAACTTTTTCCAATTTGCTATTTTACCAACTCTTCATGTCATGTGGCTTTTTCCCCCTTTTTCAGATCTTCCGTTCTTCCTTGTAACCAAGATCTATTAATTAAATATTTAAATGCCAATCTACTAAAGATAATACTACAACATGACCGCACGGTTAATGCTATATTAAGGCCTTAAGGACCCAGACACTCCCTCTGTTTTACCCCATTTCTCTTTTAAAGTGTATTAGGATTTTGACTTTTGAGCCAACGGATAAAAAATTCGATGCCCCTGGATTTACGGATGTTTGAGGAAGCTCAAAGTCTTGTAAAGTATACTTTGACAATTAATTTCTCCCACAATTTATTATCAATTACTGCAAAACCAATATCTTCCCAAAAGACGTGAGATTCAAATTGATTGATGCATATTTGTGCGCTAAATATACATGTATTTTGACTAAATGATGGTCAATTACAGATATTTGACTTTCTCAAATCCTTATGCGCCCAACATCTTCAAATGGAGGTAGTACATTGCAAGCTAGTATTCTAATTCAGGACAGAAGAAATAACTGAATGGAAAAGTAATCAAACATCACATGATGTTTGGCATAAAAGCATCATTAAATATATCCAGTGTTGCAATTAGATGGAAGTTATTTGATAGGGGAAATTGTGCCTCATAAAACCTCTTGCAATGGTCAAATGCTTATATAGTGTAGCAAAAAGGAAGCATAAACTATGATACTGGTTTGTTGAAAGTTTCAATTTTCCTTTTCATTTTTTAACTGGGAGATTGGGGTTTGGGGGAGTTCAATCTTCAAAAGAATCGTCGATATTAAGTGGGGGGAGAGAAGAAATTCATTGCCTCACTGGTCTTCTATAAGATATATCGCATGGAAGTTTTGGCATCGAAGGAGACAAGATCACCTGTTGTGACGCAGTGGTGAGCTGCTGCTCCCACTCCTGCAGCTTCTCCTTCTTCTCCAGGAACTCCTTATCCTCCTCCACCAGTGGCGGCTTGACACCGGCCCAGTCAGTGACGACCGACTGCTTGAGCTCCTTGAATATTCTCAGCAGATCCCTGCCACCCTTGGCAGGCTGCACGACATCCTGCGGCGCGGCGACGGCGTCCTCCCCGGCAATGAGCTGCCGCGGCAGCCTTGCGGCGCCGTCGAGCATCCGCGACGCCACGTCAGTGCTGCCAGGCAGCGGCATCTTGCCCTCAGCCTGCAGGAAGACACGCAGCTCGTCGCTGGGGCCGATGGCCGGGTGCTCGGCGAGCCGCCAGAGGTAGCGCTCGAGCGCGGCGCGGCGCTGGGCCACGAACTCGTCCCGCTGCATGACCTGGCTCTCGACGGTGTTCTTGTCCGGGCGCGGTGGCACGAAGTGGCCCCGGAAGGCCTCGGCGAGGCGGTCGGCGAGCGTGACGAAGTCGCGGAAGCGGCGGCGCACGGCGTGGCGGCGTTGGGCGGGGTCCCCGCGGCGGACGCTGGTAACTAGATATGAGACGTAGGTGGGCGCGGATCCGGGGACGAGCGAGGTGGCAGCGGACTCGGCCTCGGTCTCCGGGTCGGAGACGGCGAGGAGGGCGTACTCGGAGGCCGCCGAGCGCGCGGATCTCGGCGACGCGGAGGAGGGCGAGGAGGCAGAGCGCGGGGAGGAGGAGCCGGCGCCGGCACCAGTGGCGTCGGCGTAGGAGGGCGGATCGACGAAGGAGGAGGAGGACGTCGGGGAGAGGGTGAAGGTAGCGGAGCGCGAGGGAGGGGAGTGGGGCGAGGCTGGGGCGGCGGCGGTGGAGGAGAGGAGGGGGTCGAAGGTGGAGGCGACAGAGGCGTAGTCAGAGGCGGCAGCGAGGGGCAGGGACTCCATGTCGTCGTCGCCGGCGCCGGCGGCCGGCTCCGAGGACATCATGGCGCGGAGAGGAAGGGGGGGAGAGCAGATTGGAGGCGAGCGGAGGCGACGGGCGGAATGCTCCGGCACCGGCAGTTTGGTGCGGGTGCGGTCACCGCAGGTTGGGATAAGCACGCGCTCACCGCGTGGCATTGTGGCCCCTCGTGGAAACCGGAAACGTGCCGCCTCAATTTTTTTGTCTTCAAACATACTGTATAATAAAAATATAAATCACACTTAAACTATATTTAATAATAAATTAGATAATAATAAAACAAATGTCAACTTATGAAATTTTTGAATAAAATAAAGAATCAAAATTAAAGAAACAAATGTGTCATAGATTTGTGAATGGAGAAAGTATCATGTAGTGCTCTTAACCTTTTTTTTTCTTCGCTCAAGAATACCGTGTAGGAGTGATATCTGAGTTCAAGCAAAGCATTAGGTGGCATTTTACCCTCAGGTCTATCATGCAATAAACCAAGCCGGATCACCTTGTTAGCCATTTTCATTTAGACCAAGTATAATAAGACTACAGAAATAGACTGCGGTAATTGTTACGTTATATTTGTGCTAAGAGAAAGAATGAAAAAAGGGAAGGAAAGTGGCCAATCAGAACTTAGATAAATTCAACTTACACCTCCGAGCATTCCCAACTCGACTCTGCATGTGTAGAGCATCGACGTCACACCGATCGGTGGTCACATATACCTTATTAAAGCATCGGTCATCGACGATAAACTCGGAATTCAATATATTTTAGAACAGATATTCGGTTCATTCAGTTTCCATGAACTTTGGTGTGTGTGTTTTACGAGTAAAAAACGTCCATGTGTTAAATCAAAGAACCTTCGGCTGAAAATCAAGACACGATGAAAAAAAATAACTCTAGTCAATACAAAGCAAAGTCTAGGGGTGAAAGCGGTGTGGATAATTTCCAGATCCGATCCGATCCAAATCCAAAATATGCGGACGTGGGAAATAATTTTTATATCCACGTGGATATGGATAATCCGAATCCAATTCACGAGCGGGTGCGGAGTAAGATATGGTATCACCAAAATCCGATGGATAAAATATCGTCTAGTACTCACAAAAACTGTCATCACTATTATTTTTTATTTAGCTATGTAGATTATAATGTGAAATATTGTACTTTAGTTTATGAATTATTGATCATCGTAAAAAGCTACATGTAAGGATTTATTATCCGATCTTTTCAAATCCGTTTCCGCTCTGACACCGATCCGATTCCGCACCATTTCCGATATCTAAAAAAATCCATATCCATATCCGTAACCGAGTAATAATCGCTCCGCTCCGAATCCGACAAAAAAAATAAAATTAGGATATGGAAAAGACATTATCCGCTCCGATCCGATCCGTTTGTATCCCTAGCAAAGTCCACAACCAACAAGTTTTGTTATTCACTTGTTTAGGGTTTAAAAAACATAAGAGTAAAATGCACTACGGGTTCCTAAATTGTCGGGACTCAGGATGTGTCATTCCAGTCCCTAAACTCCTAAAGTGCATCTCTAAACTTGTAATTTGTGTCATTCCGATCCTTAAATTCTTAAAGTGCATATTCCGGTCGTTACACTTTCTTTGAATCTCGCCATGGTCCAAACGGAGTCAATATGCCATGCAAATAAATTGATATCCATTTGAGAAAAAAAATTTCTTGCATGGCAAATATGTAGCTCATGGTGTTGATGCCGAAGAAGTACAGATTGAGACCTATTATTATTCTCGGTTCTTTTCCAAAGACCAATATTTCAGAAGAGGACTTTTTTCTCTTACCGAAGAATAAAATGTTCTAAAATGGAGGAACTAAGTCCTTCCACTCCGATCACTTTTTAAGAGAAGATGATCTCCAAAATCAAACATTACTAATATGAATACACATAAGAAAATTGGCAAAAGTAGCTGAAAGATAGCAAGAACGCCTGGACGTCGGACGAACTCCGGAACATTGAAAATATGAATTTTCAACATCGAAAAACAGCGTACACAACATTGATGAGACCTGATTGATTAACGTCTTGAGGACCTGAGAAGGCGACCTAGAGGGGGGTGAATAGGTCGACATAACTTGCACCCAAAAACCCTATTTTCTCACCCGTGCAAGGTCACGTAGCAAACACAGAGCTACCAGCCCTAGGACACGTCGAGGAAAGCTTAGCGGAAGCACTCGCTCAAATGTCAATTGAAAGTGACACAAAATGAGACAACATAGCCGACGACAGAGCACCGAACGGTCCGATGGTTCAACCAACGGACGGTCCGATGGTCACCGTTGGACTTGTCGAATGGACCACAGGATGAAATAGGCAGTGGGGGGATTTGGCCACCAAACCACTGTTGGACGGTGATGAAAATATGTACAACATGCATAAGATCAAGGCCCAAGAGAAAATGGAGTTTGAAGCACAATCCAAATTGAGGTCCAATTTATTCGCGAGGTCAGTTCGGACTGCATGAGTAGGCCTCCGTAAAACGGATGCCCACTCCACATATGGACTCTGTTTTAGGTATTCTACATATCAATGAAAAGCTAAGGACATAAGCTTTCCAGAAAATACTAGAACACAACAATACATGTTCATATGAAGGAGTATCATCAAAATACCAAATTGGACAGAGAGGATTTCAAACCAGACATGATGACGAGATGGAAACGGACACGGTGACAAGATGCAAAACTCAAACTAAATCAAAAAAGGAATATAAACCAACAACAAGACTATGCACAAGAACAAAAACTCAAAGATGCAGACTCTAAAATCAAATTATGCAAAGGCTAAACGTGATGATAGGACAAAATGAACTACAAACCTTAATTTTTATGGTTTTTTGGACTTTAGGAATATAAAACACTCAAAATAAGGGACACACGATAATATACCTCAACGAAAACCTGAAGCTCCGATACCAACTAGTAGGGGAATAGGGTTCCCGATCTTCCGAGAGGTATGGATAAGTCAGTTTAGGGGTAGAGATCTCGATGTTGGTGAAGAAGGCTCCGAGCAAAAGATCGAATCCTTGCAATCACTACACCACTGCTCCGTTGGTTATCGACCGCATGACGCGCGCAATCAACCTCGCCAAGAAGGCTATCGTTCCTGTAATGCAACTGAGAGAACACAAGCAAGAACGAGTAATAAACGTAATCAGGATTAATCTTGTGCAAAGTTGGGGTTTCACAAACCGATAACGACGAAACTGTTCACGACAGAATAATCTAAACAAAACCCATCTAATCTAATGACGGCTATAGAATATATACAAGAGAGAGGTCTAAAGGGTGGCCAAGGGGGTGGCCGAAGCAATCTTAGGGCGTACAAGGCCAGCGGGCCCAAAAACCGGTGTCGCAGCACCCTAGCAGAATCTAGTCGTCGTGTTGTTTCAACGATTTTCGTCGACTCTGAGCTTATTTGGGCCTAGGACTAGATGGGATGGAAAGCTTATGTCCTTTGCTTTCCGTCGATATGTAGAATGCTCAAAACGGAGTCCGTATGTGGACTGGGCATCTGTTTTACTCAGGCCTACTCCTGCAGTCCGAACCGTCCTCGCGAATAAATTGGACCTCAACACGGATTGGGCTTCAAACTCCATCTTCTATTGGGCCTTGATCTTATGCATGTTGTACATGTTCTCATCATACGGTCTAATGGTCGCACAACTAGATGAACTGGATAGATGGGCACTTGGGCACCCTGGACAACCGTAGGACGGTCTCATGGTCCCAAAATTTCGATGGTGGCCAGACCTCAGTTCCTCCGCCCAAGACTACAACTCACCGGATCTTGTCTCATGGTAAGTTAGCAAATACAAGTTCTAGCATACAGAGCATGTGAGGACAACGGGGCATGCAACAAGCTCAAATAAACCTATCTACTCAGGTCAAGAGCAAAGCATGGTTTTCAGATTTTAGTTAAAGGAAAACATCACCAACATAAATAGCATCCAGCAAGATAGGTATGAATTAGCAATGCATACAAGGTGTGCTAATCCTAACCAGAGCATATCCAACAAGCCATAAGCAATTACAAAGCTTGCATATTTCAGATTTAACATTTTCAATTCAAACAAGTTTAACACTAAGTGCCAGGAGTTATTTGCTTGTCATGTCACTTCTTACCAACCAATGCCAAACCTAGACCTAGAAATACCATCAGAAGCTTAAGACAAGTGAAAGTTGCCTAGAGGGGGATGAATAGGTAATCTAAAACTTAAACGACAAAATCAAACAAAACCAATACAAACCGGTTCAACCTTGATGGGACTAGGGATCCCAATCTTGGGAGAGGTATGGATACGTCGGTTTAGGGGTGGATATATCAATGTTGGTGAATAAGGCTCCGAGCGAAAGATGGAATCCTTGCAGTCACTAAGCCACTGCTCCGATGGTTATCGACCGCGTGATGTGCGTAATCGGCCTTGCCAAGAAGGCTATCGTACCTGCAAGTGCAACCGAAAGAACACAGATAAGAATGAGGAAACACAACCAATAATTAAATTGCACAAGTTGGGGTTTCAAAAATCGATGATGGCGAAACTATTCGATGACGGACTAATCTAAGCAAAACCCAAACCCTAACTTGGACGGCGGATACTGTTTATATACAAAGGAGAGGTCTAGGGGGTGGCCGAGAAACCCTAGGGCGTACAAGGCCTTCGGGCCCAAAAACAGATGTCGCAGCACCCTAGCAGATTCTGGTCGTCATAATATTTCGAGTATTGTTGTTGACTCAGAGCTTTTTTAGATGTGGAACCAGATGGGTTGGAAATCTTTTCTGTTTAGCTTTTCCATCGATATGTAGAATACCCAAAATAGAGTCTGTATGTGGCCTGGCTATCCATATCATATGTATATTGGACATGTTCTTATCATTTTTCTCCTTCTTGATTTTGAGTCGTCCTCGACTCAAAGTTGTTGATACTCAAGAAACTAGTTGTCATTCTTGACATTGTTCAGCTATGCTCTCCTTCTTGAAATTTACCCTGTTGCGACACAACAAGCAATGAATAAGGGGAACTCGATGTGATATGATTAGCGCTAGTGCAGCCCTCTAACAGATCACATTCACCAATAAGAAGAGAGTCTAAATTTGATGAGATATAAACACAATGCATCATATATTTTTCTTTATTATCATACTTGCCAATAACATAATAAGAATTCTTAGATAACCATGGCAAATCGGCAACAAGAGAAAATTCTTCTCTAAATTATTCAGATTACATATAACATCAAATTCAATACAAACCAAAGTATTTAAAGAAGATATCAACTTGAGCTCATCATGCACACTAGAAATAGGGAGAAGGATTATTTTCAGCACAAATAGTTGGCTCCAAATCATCAACATCAAGCTTATCAACAAGTTGTGACACAGAAATAATAGAAGCAACATCATACAACTCTTTTTATCACATGAATCATTAGTATAATCAGCTTGTAATAAAGGTTACTCACAAGTTTCCTCACATTGAGAGATCATAGAACATGTGTCATTACCTTTATTTACATAACCAGGGTATTGTGACAAGTATGGAACGAAAACAAGATCATCCTCATTCTCCTCCAATGTGTTGTCAACTTCATTCTTATTCTCAATATTCTGTGTACGGTTAGTAGTACGGAACCTCCATATGTTGTATATCATCACATTCAAATTCAGCAAGACATGTATCATATTCTTCTCATATTTAATTTTACTTTCAATCTCGCAAGCAAGAGTATATAATTCATAGAGAGAGTTAAATTTCATACTAGCAATAATATCATAAATGTCATTATCAAGACTTTTTAAAAATCTTTTTTCAACTGTTTTTTCCAATTCTTGTAAATCACAAAGCAATAACAAAGTATATAGCTCAATGTAATACTCCACAATAGTTATATCATTTTGTTATAAAAATTGTAGGTCACAAATTAGCTTTCTAGAAAAAGAATCTAAAACAAATTCATTACTCATAAGTCTTTTCATATCTTTCCAATTTTGTGAATCTTTATCATAAACATAAAGATCTTAAACACAAAGATCTTTCTACCGACGTAAAACATATTTTTTAAAGTACTAGCAGCATTCTTAACTTTCTTCTATCACGCAAATGAAATTGGAAAAAAACTTCATCAATAGCTATTTCCCAATCAGTATTAACATCATCAATAAAACCGTTATTAGAAGGAAGATTTGGAAGGAGACAATCTGAACTTTTTGATTAAGATGTTTTCATAGTTATTTGGCTCTCAAATGCCTTCATGACCCTTTTTTTTTGTCCCTTTCATGTTCATGTGGGGTGGTGTAACCTGTCATTGTTACCAGAAAAATAAAAAATAAACTAAAAAACATGGTTAACCCTATCTAATGACAGTAAGCAGGTGTGATCTCTCACACTTCAAACGTTTACCAAGCGCTTGCAAATATTCTTTCTATACACAGCAAGAAGATGATGGCGATCTAGAAGAGATGACGGCAGCCAAAAGGCGATAACACAATTAGAGCGTAGGATGATTGCAAGACTGATATGTGCTGCTCTAGAGCATATACGTGGATCTTTGAGAAGGCGCAATATGTAACAAGGAATAGCAAAATTCGAAATTAGATAGTAAAGTTGAACGAATGTCCAAAATACTTACCGAATGTGTTCGTAGAACTAGTTTAAGTAAGTAAGAGATACACCAAAATACAATGGACACAAAGGATGCAAGCACTTCTGATTTTTTTCTTTTCTTTTATTTCTTTTTTTCTTTTTTTTTGTACTTGCCTTTTTTTTCTTTCTTTTTTTGTCAAAAGTGACGCAAGAGCACAATACAACTCTACACTATAATAAAACTCTCGTCTATATATATTATAGATTTACTACACAAATTTATACAGGCCGTTTGACAAATTTAGTGGTCTCAAACGCCAAAACTCACAACAAAAAAGTTGTAGGTCTACTTTTCCTCTTTAATTTAAATATATGGAACATCTTTTTTGGATAAAGAAAGCAGGAGATATCGACCCCCGAAATACAGATTACTCGGAAAATTCTGGGTCATAAACAAGTGTACTTCCAACGGATATTACACCATGATAACTATGTTTTCTGGAAATCTCACAATTTACAAAGTTGTAGATATTTTCATAAGATTTTCAGAATGTAGTAGAATATAAAAATCCAAGTTAGTATGAAAGAGATACGATCAAAATAATAAATTGGACAGAGAGGATTCCAAACCGGACGTGATGATAAGATGGAAAAGAATAAGAGGTAACGTTGTAAAACTCGAACCAATCTAAGAATCTGATCTAAGCCAGCAAGAATACTATGGTCATAGACACAAACTCAATGATGCAGACTCTGGAAAAAAAGCCAAGACTAAACGTGGTGATAGGACAAGATGAACTACAAACCCTAAATTTGTATGGCTTTTTGTGGACTTCGTGAATATAAAACACTCAAACTAAGGGAAACACGATAATATACCCTAAGGGAAACCTGAAGCTCTGACACCAAATGTTAGGGACTATGGATCTCGATCTTCTGAGAGGTATGGATAAGTCAATTTATGGGTGGAGATCTCGACGTTGGTGAAGAAAGCTCCAAACGAAAGATCAAATCCTTGCAATCACTACACCACTGCTCTGATGGTTATCGATCATGTGACGCACGCAAATGACCTCACCAAGAAGGCTATCGTACCTATAAGTGCAACCGTGAGAAAACAAGCAAGAACGAGGAAACACAATCAATAATTGAATTTCGCAAGTTGGGGTTTCACAAAACGATGACGGCGAAACTGTTCGACGATAGACTAATCTAAGCAAAACTCAAACCTTAACTTGGGCAATGGCTACTATTTCTATACAAAGGAAAGGTCTAGGGGGTGGCCGAGAAACCCTATGGCGTACAAGGCCTTTGGGTCCAAAAACCGATGTCAGCAACACTCTTGCATATTCTGGTCATCATAATATTTTGACTATTCGTATCGACTTGGAGATTATTTGGATATGGAACTAGATGGGTTATAAATCTTATCTTTTTAGCTTTCCGTCGATACGTAGAACGCCCAAAGCAGAGCCTATATGTGGCTTGGGCGTCCATTTTCGTGTGGCTTCGCAAATAAATTGAATTTCATCACGGAATATTGGGCTTCAAACTCCATCTTGTCTTGGGCCATTGTCGCATATTGGACATGTTCTCATCAAACCTATACAAGGTATAAAACACTGAATTGATCTACAAATCTAGCCAACCAAACTTGGATCCACAAGTTGGAGAGTGTTCCTTGATGTTTAAACTATTAGATCTGCAAGGGCCTTGGCTAGAAACCTTCACAACAAAGAGATCCACTCGAAGGTGTTCTCTATGAGCACATTAGAATGTTAATAACAACACAATAGCACATGGGGCAAAGTTTAATCCAAGGTTCGGTCACACACAAGAGTGCCGTACTTCCCCTTGAGGCGCCCACAAAGAGCTGGGTCTCTTTCAACCCTAATCCTCCCCTCACCAACCACAAAGGCACGATGAGGTCACTTACTATGTTGCTCTCACAAGCTGGGGTAATACAAACTTCTTGAAGCACCACCACACACAAGATGAATGGGTAGTGCTTTAACGGACGAGGCTTATCTGTCTAGGAGCACAAAGCTCGAAGAGTAACAAATCTACCAGGATGCTTGAAGTGCCACCAAAGCTCAAATGAACAAGAGAGAAGGGAGATGAAGATCTTGAGTTCTCTCTTGAATCATCACAAGCTCACTAAAAGATTGGATGGATTTGAGCTTCAGTGAGTGAGATGGAGGTTGAAGAAGAATGAGCCTTGTGCAAGAGTGTCTCAAGTTGTAGGAAGTGCCAAGCGAGAGAGGGTGAAGGGGTATAAGGAGTATATATAGCAACCCCTCTCAAACTAGCCGGTACTATGCGAAACCAATGAATATAGGCTGAACCGGGGGGAGGGGTAGGTTCAATCGGGATTTGCTGAGAAATTCAACCCGAGAGCCCATTTCGGTTAAGTGGCTAATACCGGTTGAACCGGCAAGGTCAACCGAGATTGGCTGAAATCAAACCTGAGAGCCCATTATGGTTGAAGTGAAGGAAACCTATTGAACCGGCAAGGTCAACTAGGGTCACTAAAGA
The DNA here is from genome assembly GCA_030272315.1 of Paspalum vaginatum. Classification (NCBI taxonomy): domain Eukaryota; kingdom Viridiplantae; phylum Streptophyta; class Magnoliopsida; order Poales; family Poaceae; genus Paspalum; species Paspalum vaginatum. Next base: position 29,897,895 of record CM059020.1, on the reverse strand, counting down.
AAACAAAGAGGGCATTTCAGTTGAAAGGAGGATGGGCCGGTTGAGCCTAATTTGGAGAGATTTGAGTATGTGGTTTGGATAACTTGAACTTTTGAGCTATGGTAGCACTACAATCATACCTTTTTGGATCCCTCTTGATAGTGCGAATTTTCCTAAGTCAATGATAAAGCAAAATCTAAGCCTTGATGCTTGAATGATGATTTCAACACGTGAGTTCTTGTGTGATTCAAATGAGGGTCCTCCAAAGCGACCTTTTTTCACTTTGCTTCAGCTTTTTTACCATTCATGAGCATGCTTATTCAACAATATATAAGGGTTTTTGCGCTCATGGTCAAATAAACTCATTAGAGACTTTTAGTTGCTCATCGTCAATCACTAAAACCCCTCATGATTTGATTACACTTTCAATCTCCCGTTTTTGGTGATTGATGACAACACACTTAAAAATTAAATATATGAAGTATAAACAAGTTTTTGAATCCATGTATATCTATGGCTCCTCCTAGGTATGTGCATGAGAGTTTTGAATGGCCTAACAAGCCATGTTTGCACACACACAAAGAGTAAAGTGAAAAAAACATACTATATACAAGATTTGAGGGAGTGCACACAAGTGTTAAGAATAAATCTGTGATGCATATGATAGTTATGTACTCAACAACAAAAAGATAGAACAACACATCATAAACAATAAACCAATGTTCACGCATAAGAGTTGAGCGAAAAAAGTTCAAATTCTCCTATTTAAACTATTATAGGCCATAGTTCCACACAAACAAATATTATATGTCGAAGTTTTTTCACTCAAACTCACATAGATAATAGATAAACATGGATACAAAGACTTAAATTTTCAGCCTTGAAATTTTAGCTTCATCCAAATTTTAGCTCCATACATCCTTCAAGTCTCTTTCTCCCCCTCTGACATCAGGCGCCAAAAAGGAGAAGAAGCGAACCACCAAGTTTCCTACCATTTTGGCCACCCTTGGGCAGTAGCATCCCATGCCGAAGTGTCATAAGAAGGAGGAGGAGGTGGAGTGTTACCACCAAAAGATGGTTGTCTTGTCATGTATCTGTGATAAGAAGCGGAGCTTGGATATTCTTGAATCTCATCATCATTTTGAAAGGAAAGGCGAGCTCCATAAGTGAAAGGTTCTAGAGGATCGGGCTCATATTCTTCCTCCTCACCGGCAATAGGAGGATCCACGTACTGGGAAAAATATTTCTCAAAAGTAGTAGGCATGGCTGCTGGAGGAACATACTCATGAGAAGGAGAAACTTGAGCCGATGATCCTGCAACACTATCATGACTGATGCTCTTAAGATGTTCACAGATGTCATGTTGATTCCTTTCAATAACGTCTGAGTGGACTGAGCATGGCAAGCATGAAAAATTCCTTGAAAGCTTCTCTTAAGGAACATAAAAAAAATCCACCACTAGTTCTTCTGTGACCACGACCACCATATGTATGCATTGGACGACCAGCCTACGTAGCCCTAGAAGAAGCGGGATGGTGAACTAGAGAAGGTGAGGGCTCACCAGAGGACATGGGAGGAGCCTTGAAATGCCTTGCTGTTTAGTTTTTGGGATCAACCCAACAAGGCTTGTACTTGGCACACTTTCCATCCAAAGGTAGATACCTCTTTTGTGTCACAACTTCAATCATCCTCATAAGATAAGGTTCATGTACACAACCCCTTAACATATTCCATGAAGCTCAGATGATTTTTTGATAGATGAGATCAAAGACATCGATAGGAATATGTGCATTTTCTGGATGAAGTAGCCATAGGATAGCACAACTCACACCAAGAATGTTATGCTGATTTTTACGTTTAGGAACCATCGTGGCACGGAGAAGATGATTCATGTAACGCATGAGTGGAGTGATGTTGGTTGACACCCAAAGTTGATCATTGGGGTCCAAATGCATGCCATCTATTATTGAATCATGCATCGACATGTCAAAGTCATGGGCACACCTCTTCTTCCTAGAGATATCACTGTCAGAGAATCCAAGAATGTGAGCAAATCTCCTATAACTGCACTTATACCACGCACTTTCAATATTGAAGTGAAGATATGGAAGCGATATGTAATCATTTTAGTATCTGGGTTTTGTATCCAAATAGTGGCATATAACTGGGCTATCACCTCAGAATTCCATGGACGATGGAAGGTCATGATCTCTTGAAAACCTCTAGCCTCAAGAATGTCAAGAGCCTCATGCATATGTTTTTCATTTAGAGCCCAACAACCTTCCCAATCAATCCACCACTGAAGTAACACCTGTTGCTTTATCTTGGAGAGAATGACTGAGTTGTAAAAGTCAACATGTGTTTGAGAGTCGAAGCGGTGACCTTCAATGCCCGGATGCCTCTCCAAATGAGTTTCATTCTCAAATCTAAACTTGTACATCTAATCACTACTCCCATTTACTGAATATTCAATGGACTACTGAATATTCAATGGCCTCAATGACCGCTCCTCCACAATAGGCATCATGTAGCTTTAGATTTTTTATGACACGAGCATTGTGAGGAGGAGAGCTAATTTCACCATCAAGCTCCCACTCATTGTCAGACACATCTGTTGCAGGTTGCTTGCCTCTACTGACTGTCCGCTTAAACTTGTGCTGAGGAGGTAACCTGGCACAACTAGCAACTTTCATTGTTTGAGGAGGAGATTCATGTGCAGCACTCCTAGAATCCCCATGCTTTCTCTTGTGTTGCTTCTTCTACCGTTGCCTTTGGTAGACTTTGGGAGGAGAAAGAGCAAGTAGAGGTGAGTCCTCTTCCTCTTCTTCTTCTTCCTCTTTCTCAACAAAGTCATCATCCTCTGAATTGCTCGATGGATCGGCATAGTTGGGTTTGGCTCCACGATGAGGACGAGTCATTACTACACGAGGGAATGGATAGGAATAAATACTTTTGTGCAAACATTTGTAAAAACAAGGTTTGGAGAGAAATTAGATACCCTAGGTTGCTACAAAGGAATACTTATACTAGAAACCTTGAAGAGATGCTTTGCGTATTGGATTTAATGTGCAAAAAATGCACAGACAGGTTGAACCAGTTCGGGGGCAGTTCAATCGGTCAGGGTGAACCTCGGTTGAATCCGAGCCCTAAATCGGTTGAACCCCAAATCTAATCAACAAGCCATCATAGATCCATACTCTAGCATGCATTCGGAGTCTTTTCACGGTAGGGAATCATCTCTAACCCTAGGGGTTGATAGATTAGGTCAAAACAATATTATACCTTGGGAGAGAGAAGTTCCTGCGGAAACCAAGTTGAAGCTTGGGGAAGAGATGGAGGAGCATGTGGGGAAGAGCTTCCTTGGCTTGAATCTTGGTCCCCTTCACGTGAAGCCTTGATTCTTGGTCAGATTTGGAATGGGAAGAGTGTTCCTAGGAGAGAAAAGAGTGAGGTAGGAGAAGCAAGAGAGAGAATGAGATAGGTAAAATGAAGAGATAAGAGAAAACTTACCCCTCTGAGAGCAAATGGATTGGCTCCATTGCCTCTGGAGTGATGAGTGATTGTCAACAGAAGTCAAGACTCAGAATGACTTGGGCCCAAGCCCTCCGATGGACTGGAGGTAAATGGAAAAGAAAGTCATCCGAAGGATAGGAGGCATGCTCGGCGTCGGTCGGCCAAGGGAGTTTGGTACACGGAGCAGCGGCACAACGACGGCAAGTCTAAGACCTCTGAAGGACTACAAGGCGACCCCGATGGACAGGGGATGCCGGGTGTCACCGTGGTGCTCCAATCCGAGTGCATGGCGCAAAGACGTGCGAGGGCGATGGCGGATTCGCTCAAATCGTCCACCCTACGACCAAGTTACCAAGACTCAACAAATGAGCTCAATTCTCACCGAGATAGAGTGGAGTGGACTGTTCTAGGCCCAGGAAGGAAACCCTAAAGTTTCTCGGATTCTAACTTCAAAATCGGGGGTCGATCGACGGATTTGGACTACTGGCCACGTGGATGTCATCATGAAGATAGCGTGCAACCGAAGAAGATCAAGACTCCATCGCGGTCGTCCGTCACCGAGAAAGTTAGGTCTTTTCCAGTTTAGCCCCTTCTAGATTCTCGTCGTCCTATTGTTTTGGCAATTTCCATCGACTCCTGATGTATTTGGACATGATTCCAACAGCATTGGAAAGTTTATCTCCTTAGCTTTCTGTTAACACCTCTTAGCGTAATAGATTTTACTCTGCAAGCGCATGGAGATTTGATGTAGCTTTTTCACTCAGAGTATTTCGAGTATCATAAAAATCCACAGGGAAGCAAGGGCGAATAGGTGGAATGAAATGTCGAACTTTCAACGGTACTATATAACTTAGATAAATACTAGCTATTCTACACCGAGCAGGGGTAAGACAAATAAGATAGTGTATGGTGGAAAGAGTAAACAGGGACCAAAGCGGTCAGTAACTAGGTATAGCTATCTGGGAGGTACAACGAGCGAGATTAAAATATCCAAACTCTATTTCTTAACTACTGCATAGGAGTATTCGCGGTTGAACTAAGTTAACTGAACACGAACTAGGGTCTTGCGTCGAGCGAAATTCCAGACTATACCAAGGAGGCACGGGGGTAGATAGTTTGCCAACTGAACGGCAACTGACTAACGTCTACGAGCTTACCGAACGACGTGGTCGGATTACAGAGTCTCCCTAATGCTGTCACCAATAGGGGCTACCAACTATATCCGTGTGGGTAAGATGGCACACTAATCTAGTGATCAAGTAAGAACTTGATCACTAAAGCTCATCCTTGATCAGAGGGTAAGAGCTAACTTAACCTTAGATCAGAGCCTACTTTGATGTATTTTCCTTCATATTCATGGATAGTTGATGGTCGAAAGTAGTGCAATAATGACCGTCAACACTTTCCATCCATATGTAGAACGCCCTAAATGGAGTTCGTGTGGGTTGTTTGGTAGCCGCGCCAGGCCCGCAGCCCAGCCATGGTAGGCCGAGGCCCATGTTTGGGCGAGTGAACCGGCCGCCTAGCCAGGTCCCGCGGAACCATTTAGGGCTTAGGAGGGTGGCTCCGCTGGGATCTCCGATTCGCCCATTCATTCGTGGCGGCCTCTCACGACCCGCGTGTGCCCCGCTTGGCCACCCTCTTCTTCACCGGTCACCGCGATCGTCATCTCTTCACCACTCTCCATTGCCGCCGTTGGTCACCCCTGGACCCGCCGGGAGGAGCACGTCACCGGCCAGATCTGGTGGAAGGGTCGGTGGCGCGGGCATGGCAAAGCGGCGGCTCGGGGGCGAAGGGGTCGGCGGCCCCTCTCCTTCCCCTTCGCCACCGACGCGTCGCACGCCGACCATCTCCTTCCCCTCTGTCGCCGGTGCATCGCCCGCCGCCCATCTCCTTCCCCTCCGCCGCCAACGCGTCCATCGCTTGCCGTCCCTCTCCTTTCCCTCTGCCGCCGGTGCGTCGCCCGCTGCCCATCTCCTTCCCCTCCGCCGCCGACGTGTCCGTCGCTCGCCGCCCCTCTCCTTCCCATCCGCCGTCAGTGCATTGCCTGCTGCCCTTCTTCTTCCCTTCCGCCGTCGGTGTGTCGCCCGCCACCCCTCTCCTTCCCCTCCGCATAGGCAACGTCGTCGAGGAAGACGAGATGTGGAGCACAGGCAACGGTGGGCAACCAAACACAATCTAATTTTGTACACTTCTCTCGTCATGTATAACCAAACACAAGCCAACCTTGTACAAAGCCAGCTGCAGACAGACCATGTCTAGCCTGGCCTACGGGGGCTAGCTAGGCTACACTGAGACAACTACCAAATATACCCTATGTGGCTAGGCGTCCGTTTTTGTACAACCTATTTCTGCAGTCTGAACCAGCCTCGTGAATAAACCGAGTTTTAACATGGATTAGGCCTATGACTTCATCTCGGCTTGAGTCTTGGGTACACACTTATCATTATATTTGGCCAAACTTACGATATAAGCCTGGCCAAGTGATTTTCTTCATCATGGTCTTCTGCTGGCATTTCGGCCTAACTAGACTTGGTCAAAATCCGACAGCAACAACGTCACCGGCAAGATGCAGAGGGATGGTATTTGCGTGGGTGGCTGTAGGGCGGGTGGACCGTGACTCGTTTCTCGTTGTTCGTTGGCGAAGAGTGCAGATCCATGGCCAAAGGAACTCAGGGTGCGCCCCCGGCAGATATGCTTCCTCAGATATCTTCTGTTGCAGCTCATGTCAAAGCTTTTAAGCAATGGAGTTCCTTCTGGCCTTGATGTTCCTGTCGTCCTGCCCTGGTGCTTGTGGCGGAACCGCCGATTTAATTCGGACTAAGCACATCTGCCACCTCTGGCTCGCAATGTGACTAGGCCAAACTAAACCCGGTCGTCCGTCGAGAGTCATTTGACTCCCGATATTACCATTTCCCAGAGGAACCTGCATCATACACATCTGACCCACGATGGAGCCACAACAGATACATCATCACAGGTAGTTGAATAGCATAATAATAGACTTAGTTACAAACCGGTTTCGAATAAAGTACAAGTCTAACATAGAGTTATAAAGTAGTAATTTTAAAAGTTTTTCGCAGCGGAATTATAAGTTCAGAGGTCACCATGATATCATCAAAAGATTTGCATTAGAGGTAACAACATCGAGCCCACCGATGTTGCCCTTGTGCCACTCATGCCGTTTCATCCTAAGTGAGGACATGCGCCACCTCCAACACAAGTGCAAACCATGAACTCCATACCTGCGCTCAAAATATGGGAGCAAACCCTGAGTACTAATTACTCAATAGGTCTTAATGAATTTGGCTTACGGCTGACGCGAAGCGGCTTACTAGTAAGTGGATCCTTAGCCTTTGGTTTTAAACAATATCATGTGTAACATAAGTAACAGTTTTCATCATTTGTATGACCACCAACATAATAGTAAATTGCAGTAAGGTAAATAGTTCAATTCAAGCATGTGATATTCAAAAATCATGAGTATTAGATATAGAGTGTTTAAGTAGTTACTACGTTGCCCGACAGTGATATTGGCATTCCCACACCTGGTGGGCATCAGCGATTCGAATCGATTTTAATTCCCGGGAATAACTATCATGCCAGGGATATATGCTTACTAGCCATCACGTTCTCACATATAGTCCCGATCTCCACCTATCTTGTCCCAAGATTCAAAGCGCCTCCACCTAATTCCCCGGGTTGTGCCCCCTCAGGAGCGATACCACAGTGCCCTGGGTCAGCCCTCCCTCGAGTACAAGCGCCCCCGGGCCCATCGGCCTCCAGCAAGTGGATGGGCGGAGCCTCGAAAACTTCGGACAAACCCAGGTAAGACTTTACGGGTCCCATTCTCCGGTTAAGCACTCTAGCAATGTTATGCCGATCAGCAGACGAACAGCGGACGGGCCTTGTACGACTCGGGCAGAGTCCAAAGTGCAACATTATGAAAAGTAAATACTGAAATAAATCTCCGCCCGGTCTCCATTTAATTCATGAGCAACAGTAATAATTGACGTAATAGTAAATTTTTGTAACTTTGAAAGCACCTACGGGACGAGTCCACACACTCGTGTCTACTCGTACCTAGCAATTTCTATGCATACTCGCCCTACGAACTCTATGTGTAGGTGCTAGGGGCAGGGTGGCCAGGGAGTCTAATGCAACTGGTTTCAAGTAACTCCTAATGCATATGCGTAATCATCAAGTATAATTTGTTTGCTGGGTTAAGTATTGTCCTGCCTACTTTCCTCGTTAGGGTCAGTAGCTTCTTCCGGAGCGTAGTCGGGCCCCTGCTGCTGGTTCTTCAGTTCTTGGTGCAGCTGCTCCTCTGACTCCTCTACGATTGGTTGGTCCGGCGGTTGTCCTTCGCTCGCGGGATCTATATGCATGACATAGTGCAGTCGGAGCATGTATTAGTGTAATGCTTGCTTCATGATGCGAGTGCAATGCAAGAAATCATGATTTATGGAATAACATTATGCATTTTCGTGACGAAACTTGTTTAGCGCTAAGAAATCGTACAAGCCATCCCCTATGATAACTTAGCTTGTCACACATAACAACGTGGGGGTGTGTGACGGGGTAGCACCGATTCATGCGAAATGGCCGAGCTCACTTAAACAACTCTTTCCCACCTGGCTAGCTTAACATTTCTATCACGCATTTCCAAAACAGTAGCGAAGGCCTACATTGCATTCCAACTTAGTGGCTAAGGTCTACGTACTCCTAAATTTCCAAATATGATTCATGGTGGCATTTATTAATATACTAGTCTCACATTTTCTATTATTTTTTTAAATAAGCATTATGTCTACCATTTTCAAAATAGGGTCAAACCTTACATGCATGGCCTCACGTTTTCAGCGATGAGCTACTTACACCATCTAGAACCCAAACAAATACCACAAAGCCCTCTATAGCTTATTTTTATCTAGAACTCTTTTCCTTTGCTAATTATATGCTTAATTACTAGGCAAGGGTAAAACAGTAAATAAACAGTAAGCATTTGGGCTATCGAATTTTATACTAAGCTTAGGTATGCTAGCAAAGCTTCTGCCCAATTTTCAGAATTTTTGACCCTCATTTAAACCACATTTCCTATTTATTAATTTAAACATGCATAGACTTATTAATTTCAAAACACTAACCATACTTGACATGCACAGTACCCCATTTCAACAGTGAGCTATCTATACCACAGGGAGCACAAATAAAATGTGTAAAACCATTTAGAACATAATCTTTATATGGTTATCATTTCCTCATTTATTTTTATGCTAAAATCACATGCATGGGCAAAACAGTAATTAAAAAGTGAACACTTGAACTACCAAAATTCACAGTGAGCCTATATATCCTAACAACATTGCTGTCCAAGTTTGGCAATTTTTGGAAACCATTTAGTCCACATCTCCTAATTATATTGATTTATCAAGCATGCACAATAACAGGGGCAAAACTGTCTTTTCCTACTCAACCATCATAACCAACAGATAGATCTGATATCAAAGGTCAAAATGCAACTTAGTTTGCTATTTTTGGATTTTTATTTACTTTTCTACGATTTTTCAAAGTTTCAGCAATTTTAAATGCATTTTAAATCGAAAATCTACAGATCCAGGACCTATACATAATTATCCGTAGCTTCTGAGGGCTAACATGCAAGATCTACAAGACACAGGGCACAGCGCGGTGGACTGAATCGCAAATATGAGAAAATCAGGGGTCGGATCTAAAGTTTCCCCGGCCCCTTCTTCTTCCTCGCGACGCCCGCGGCCGCGCGGGAAGAAGCGCGCGCGCCGGCGAGCCGGAGCTCGCCGCGGCCGCGACGCGGGTCGGGGATGGTGTTCCCCGTGCGGGGCTTCTACCTCGAGGTGACGGTGACGACGGAGATGGTGTGGACGAGGCGGACGGCGGTGGTGAACCGAGGGTGAACCGGCGCGGCGCGACGTCGAGGCGAGGACGGATCTCGGCGTCCGGGAGGGGAATGTCGATGGGGACTCGAGCGTGAGGTGCGCGGGGTCGAGGCGGATGCAGCGGTGGAGATGTGGAGGCTCGGGGAGCAGCAGAGGGAAGGGCGCGAGCTCGAGCTTGGAGCTCGGCCGTCAATGGCGACGCGTCCCGGCGAGGGCGAGCGAGCGAGCGAGGAACGCGCGGAAAGAACGGGCGGAGAGGGCGGCCTCCGCTTTAACGGGGAGCGCGGCAGGGGGGCGATCCGCGGCGAGGCCGAGCTGGCTGTACGCCGGCGCACGCGGGGCGGTCGCCGGTTCGGTAGCGATCGCGGCCGCGGATCCCTGGGCCCACCCGTCAGTGGCCCGGGGTCCCAAAAAGGAAAACCCCCTTTTTTCTGTTTTTGGTAAGGCTCTGAAAATTGCTATTTTGAGGTATTTAGAAGCCGAATTTGAAAAAGGTCCAATTGAATGAAATATTTATCTCTTTCATATCTACAACTTTGTCAAAAAGCTCAAGTTCAAAATCCGAGTCTAAGTATGATTTATATTTAAATTTCTCCTCAGATTTTTGAATTTGCCGTACCCAGCCTTTTTAAAGAAAAATTTAAAAGTCCTATTTGTGGCCAAAAACTCAGGGAGTGTTTTATACCAACTTTGATCCAAATTCCAAGATCTACAACTTCCTAAATTGGGGCTTTGCATGAAAATGATTGTAAATTATAGAAAAAGTGATATTTCAATGAAATTTAGATTTTGAGTGTGTTTCTTGGCCGAGAGAAAAAGGCCTTTTACCCTAGGCTATGTCCATTTTCCATCTAAGCTCCAATTAACAAAATTTTTCATCACAACATGACCCACAAGTTTGGTATAAAAGGTTTCACCTAAATCTTAACACAACTAGGACCATACCGAATTTATTAGTGTCATACATGCAAAAACTGAGTGCATGGCTTAGCTATTTCCATCAAGCTTGTTCATATGAGTCAAAAGCACACTATCAAGCGATGAGATGATGCTTATGAGATGTAAGTAAACAAAGGATGCACATGCTAATGCTCTGGAGATGTCCAGGGCATCACAGTGCTAGCCTTGGTCATGACAAAGGGAGGCGACAACGACGAGTGGTGTTCTTAGCCGGTGCGAAAGATCTTTAGGACTATGTTGTAATTTTCTTTTTCTTTAGGGTCTTTTGTGCAAAATGGTGTTGACAAGTGTCCCCTGTGTACTTTTCTAGTACATGTATTGGTTTGGTGAGGCGCACAACAGTATAAGGCTGGTAAAGAAGATGAATATGGAGGGGCACCACCTTGTTTTTCCATACCCCCGCGTCACTCTTGCCGCGCTGTACCTTATGCGTATCAACAACAGGGGCAAAATATTACAAATATTAGATTACTTCAATTTCAACTTATCCGCAATAAGAAGGCAATAGATTAGATTGGTCTGTTGCGTACATCTAAAAAAAAAACGTCAAGCGGGCCCCACGCCATCCGGCGCCGCACTGCGCTGAAATCCCAGCACGAGCGCACCGTGAAGACATTTTTTCCGTTGCTTTCAATGGGCGGTATCACTTCGAGATGCACCAGGCCACGAAAGTCCAACCATCACCTCGTCCCGCTCAGACTTCCCGTGCCGCCGACCCTCCGTCTCAACCCTGCCCCGTATCTCGTCAATCCAAGCCATTCGTTCCAGAGTCATGGGTCTGGATCTCTGTGACGCCCTCGACCATAGGGTTACGGCAGCAGGCACCTCCAATTTCCTCCGGTTCACGATCGCACACCGTCCGTAGTAAGGCGGACGGCCGCGATGCCATCACGTCCCATCCTCGTACCGTGCCACATCCTCCGCGTCCCCACGCACGCGGCGCGCCGTCACATCCCCGATTCGATAAACCCTTCTCTCGTCCGCCTCCGCGCCTCCCTCCCCATCTCCTCCGTCCTCCGCACACGCGGCGCGCCGCACCCCCAAAACCCTAACCCTAGATCGCGGGAGGGCATGGCTAGCAAGTTCGGGCTCGCCGGCGGCATCCCGGAACGCCGTGTGCGGCCGATCTGGGACGCTGTCGACTCGCGTCAGTACAAGCCCGCGCTCAAGCTCTGCACCGCGCTCCTTGCCAAGCACCCAAAATCCCCCTACGCGCTCGTGAGCACCCTATCTCTCTCGCCTGAACTTCGTTTTCGTTTTCACTCTTTCGGGTGTGGTGACCGTTTGGCCAATCTGGCGCGGAAATGGCTTGTTGGGTTTATCAGCAGCCATGTTCCGCGTGATTTTGGTACTTTTTTCTATTCCCAGCGAAATGTTTGATCAAATGGATGGGTAACAAGTGCAGTGATTGCTAATGAGCTGATTATCTTTGAATTTTAATCATTTTTTGGCTACTTATATCGTATCCTAGATTGCTTTGAGCTTTTGTGGATGATGAGGACTTCGGACCACAGTGTAAAACTTAGCTCGCACTCCTAGTTAGGAGTAGAACCACATAGTGTCTGTTTGTTTTGATAAAAGCTGCGTTTTGGTGGAGAAGCGCAAGAAGCTGAATTAATCCTGCCAAACAGCCTGCCGTGAGCACGCTTCTCCACATTGCGACTTTGGCAGCTCCACAGGATTTTCACCGCGAATCGAGAATTGCAAAACGTGGAAGAAATCGAGATTCTCCTGATCGCAATGGCTCCCGAACATGTGCTGCCTAGACGTGGAAACAAACACGGCCATAGAAAAATAAATCAACAGTGCACCTCCTACCAAGTGCAGGGGCCTGGTGCACCAAAACTTATTGCACTTGAATTTATTGGAGTTGGCTTAGTATCAATCCAATTCTCTTCTTCAGTGAAGAAAAGGGGATATCATCCTAAGCATCTTATATCTGCTTTGCCATTGCCTGAAAGCAACAAGTGTTGGAATAGTTTATGAGCTTTACACCAGACTCAACTCCTGTGTTCATGGAAATGGAGAGGTGCTGTCTTCAGGGAAACGGACCACCCGTTTTGCTGTTTAGAGGTCAATGGTGACTGTTGGTAGCAATCTGAGGCATTGTCACAAAGTTCCTGGGTCAATGGGATCGAGGAATGTGGTACACTACTTTTGAGAGGTTTTTACAAGGTGGGGACAAAAATGACCCCGCGTACCCGGGTCGGGGACGACTGTTTCTGGTCGAGGATTGCTACCATCGACCCTGTTTCCTGCGACTATGATCTGAGGCTACATGCATGCTACTTCGGGAAGCAGAAAGAACAGCAACATGCCACAAATAGAAAGAGCGCTGGTGGCTGCTGTTGCGGTATCTTGAGCTGGCACAGGAGGGGTTAGGGTGCATTAAGTCTCTAGTTGAGCTGGATGGGCCAGCAGGCCAACACATGGAAGCTCTTATCTTCCTTTCCCCGGTTTTTGTCTTCTACTGGATCTGTATGCAGCATTAATATTTGAATAGGTTACTTGTTCTGTGCTCATCAGCCTTTTTATGCCAAAAAAGTTACATTTTGACTCCTGAAATTTAAAAAATGTATTAAATGAATCTCCAAATCGGCAAAGTTCGCTGAGTCAGACACTCGCACCTGAGTCTGACTCTGACCCCAATCCCAGTAGCACTGCTGAATACCCAAATAAATGATTGATATATTTCTTGAAATTGGAAGCTTAATTTCTGATATTGATATCCATCCTTTCCTTCCATATATATTGAATACTTATAATGAAATTCCTTTTGGTTGTTTTTATGTTGTTTATTGATGCATTCGAGCCTTACTTTAAATTATCTGATGCCAGGCCCTGAAGGCTCTTATTTTGGAAAGGATGGGAAAGCCTGATGAGGCGCTGAGCGTGTCCCTGAATGCCAAGGAGCTGTTGTATTCTGATAACATTTTTCATTTTGATGATCTTACACTTAGCACTCTACAAATTGTATTTCAACGGCTTGACCGATGTGCGTTGGACTTTTTCATATATTTTATCTATTACATTTGTTGTATTATATATCTCTAAATTTTCTCATGACCATGCTAATGCAGTGGATCTTGCTACTTCGTGCTATGAGTATGTCTGTACAAAGTATCCAAGTAACTTGGAATTAATGATGGGGCTTTTTAATTGCTATGTTAGAGAGTACTCGTATGTGAAGCAACAACAGGTATTATTATACTTTCACTGTTATTTAATTCTCATTCCTGTTGATCTCTTATTTCTATGCTCGCTCTTCCTTCCTGGTATCTTTTGCAGACAGCTCTCAAAATGTACAAAACTGTAGGAGAAGAAAGGTTTTTGCTTTGGGCAGTTTGCAGCATTCAGCTGCAGGTGAGGCATACTTTACATATTCGCATGAATAGTGTCATTTGCATTTACCATTTCAGTTTTTACTGGAGAAGGGATATTTCGTTCACCAATGAACTAAGTTCGTAGTTGTATGTTGAGACAATGTGTTTTGTCATGGAACAATGGGCACAACTATGGTCAATGACACATTTGCCATGGTCCAATGGGCAGGATAGTAGTTCTACAACTTTAAGCTGAACACATCAAGAAGATATTGTATTAGAGGTGTGAGGGAATGGAGGCAATGGAGTGAGCGAGTGTGGAGAGGAAAACTGTAATAGAGTGAGAAAGGCCATCATGCTGGAATGAAAAGAGAAACTGATAAATACATGAAAACCTTGTTAATTCCATTGGACGCTATGTTTGACTTAAGGCTGATCCTATCAGTTCTAAAGGTGCTGAACTGCTGTTATCCATAAAAACCTAGAAATATTATCTGGACCATTTTTTTGAAATTATTCTCAGGCAATAATTTGCATGGATGTTTGGTTGGTTTTAAACACTTAACTATCCTCTTAAATATTTGTTGCAATGCATGTCATACTATTTGTTATGGGTATCACATGCTACTTTTACTCCTTGGGTTGTTAGCTAAATATATATGCCGTATTCTTGAGTTCAGAATGGTTGCAATACTTAATTAATAGAGAGTAAAATCCATTTCCGGTCCCTAAACTTGTTTTGGTGTGTCAATCCAGTTCTTAAAGTTTCAAAGTGACCATCCCGGTCCCTAAAACTTATCTTGATGTGTCAACCCGGTCCCTAAAGTCTCAAAGTGATCATCCCGGTCCCTAAACTTGTCTGGGTGTGTCAACCTGATCCCAAAACTTGTCTTGGCGTCTTAACCCGGTCTCTAAACTTGTCTTGGCTTGTCAATCCGGTCCCAGTACAAATGGTCACTTTGAGACTTTAGGGACCGGATTGATACATCGAGACAAATTTAGGGATTGGAATGGTCACTTTGAGATTTTAGGGATCCGGTTGACACACCAAGATAAGTTTAGGGACCGAGATGGTCACTTTAAGACTTTAGGGACCGGGTTGATACACTGAGAGAAGTTTAGGGACCGGAGATGGATTTTACTCATTAATGGAAGTATGCAAGTTTTTCATTATGATATCTGTTTAGTGCATTGTATCCTATTTTCTGTTGCACAATAAATGATATTTGTCCACTGCAGGCACATTTTAGCAGCGGTGGTGTGAAATTATTGGCTCTAGCTGAAGCATTGCTTAAGAAGCACATAAGTTCTCATAGTTTACATGAGCCAGAAGGTATTTCTTTTTTTTTTGAATGCCCCATTGCCATGTTATCCCCCTTTTCTTTTTTCTTACTCATGCACTATTCTCTCCTGACATGTTTGGACTATTTGGCAGCACTTGCTCTCTATGTTTCAATTTTGGAACAACAGGAAAAGTATGATGCTGCTTTGGAAGTTCTTTCTGGAGATTTGGGGTCTCTTCTGGGAAGGGAGGAGGACAAGCTACGTTTGCAGGTAATGTAAAATTTTTAAATCAGTTTTGTTGGGCAACTTCTTGTGATCTTGTCACTGCAATTTGTTGATCCAGGCTACAAGTTTCAGTTTCATTTAACTTTCCATGTTGCATTTCACCATAGCAAACATGATTTGGCAACATCTGTTTATTGTTGCATGTGTCAACTTAGTTTACAAATTGCTGGCTTAATATCATTACTGTATTATCTGGAATTAATCGCCATGGAAGCTTTAATAAGTTAAGTGTTTGGGAAATTTCTATAAACTATATTAATGCATCGATACAATTTGTTTGAGTAATCCCTCCATATACCATGACGTTTTGTGTAAATTAGTCATTTTGTGAGTGACTACTAGTGAATCTAGATTGACTGAGTGAAAGTATAACTCGCCATGCAAAACTTATTCTGCTATGCCTATGCTATATTTTTCTAGTTGCTACCTACATATTATGATAGATACCATATTAGGCGAAGTTACCTATTATTGGCTGTGTGCCATGTCCAAAACAAGTTAAATCCATGTAAAGGAGTACTATTTTGGCAGAGTATGTTGCGCCTCCAGCACATGTACCCTTTATACAGAACTTTGACCCCTGATGCCCTGTTTTCTCCTACCTACGTTTACATTTGCGTTCTAAGTTGCGTTCGCTTACTTGGTTGTCTGACTTCAAGTTGACAGGGGCGTCTTCTTGCTCAAGCAAGTAACTATACTGCTGCTTCGGAGATATATCAGAAAGTCCTCGAGTCTTGGTAATGCTTCCCATCTTCAATTTATATTAATTTCATTTATTATCTGGAGTTAATATTAATTCTTAACCACGCACATTTTTAATCATGCTTCTTGACCTGTTTTGAAGAAATGTTGTACTCCATGCATTTATTGGAATCCTGTTTCGATTTATCCTATTTTAGTCATATAAGGCTCTTTTATCTACAGTATATATCTGTTTTAGATGTCACCTCAGTATGTGTTGGAATACTTTGCGTTGCTTTATCCTCATGCATCATCTTGATTTGTTACACCATATTTTGTTTTTATATTCATACTTTGTAAATTTTCTTTGAACTTTTGTTAAGTTTTTGATGTTTGCCATCTCCTTTTCACTGGGCAGTCCTGATGACTGGGAGTCCTTTCTCCATTATATAGGATGTTTGCTGGAGCATGATGTGAATTTGCCTAAACCATGCACTGGCGAACACACCTGTCCTTCTTGCTCTGTTGATTCGCCACTGTCCAACAAGGCTTCTCTTAGTGAGGAGTTGGTACTTCCTAAACCTAGAGCAACTCTTCTAGTATTTTTCTGTGTTTGTGAAAGTCAATATAGTTTACTGAAAGTACATGCTTGTAGGTTGAATCTCGCCTTACAAGTGCGTTGTCATTTGTGCAAAGGCTACAAGAAAATAACTCAAGCGATTGTGTCAGAGGACCTCATTTAGCTAATATTGAAATTGAACGGCAACGGTGCCTCAATGGAAACCCGAATAATATTAAGCTTATGGAAGTTTTGGTGAAGTACTTCCACAGGTTTGTCTGGGTGAACCACTTTTGTTTCCTCTTTTATGCTGTTGTGTGTTTTAATCTGTCCATACCATTATAGGGTACTAGTTCTTCTTGGAAGAATGGCTTTTAGTTGCAGTTTGATGCTGGTGCAGCATGCACCATCATGATCTTAGTAACAAGGTTCCCAAGTCGACGGGGTTGAGGAATGGGAATGTGGGACATGGTATGCTACTAAAGAAGGGTTCTAATATTGTAGGGATGAGATTGTTCCTGCGTTCCCAGGACAAGGAACATAGCAAAGTTCCACGATCCTGGTTACTAAGATCATGATATAGGAGACATTGCCCCGTACCCCCAATGTGTGATTGATTGATCCTGTTCCAGTGTCCTGCCAATGTGGATTAATTTACCAAAAATACTGAGAAATATAAATATGTAATTATGTATGGAAAATCAAGAAAAATGGCAGATGTACATGTTTTCTGAATTCTTCCTTTAGGTACTGACACTTCGACAAATGGCAGCTTACCACCACCCTCACTTGAGTGCATCTGTATTGCCATCTACTCCCTGATTCATTAAGTTCAGGTGTACCTGGTGTGCCAAAAAAAAGAAAGATAAGGTTGTAACTTTAGTACCGCTGGCCAAATTTCCCTTTTACTACTTCCATTGCAAATAACCATTATTTAACTTTGGTACCACTGACCAAATTTCACTTTGTACTACATCCATTACAAATAATCATTATTTTCTCCATGGATGTTTCTGCAAGTAGCTATAGGCATGTGTGTGTGTACACATATATATAAAGTAAACTTCTTTGCATTACAAATCTAACAGTACTTTTCCATTCTACTTAACTATTAAGATTGTTAATCTAAGTTGTTAGTTTTTTATGAACAGAGGGGGTAATATGTTTCGCCACACTTTTTTCATTTCCTTTTTTTTTGTAGTGGGCTAGCAGTCAATTGGTTGGTAATAGTTTAGTGACCTGGTGGCTACAAGACGAACTGTATTTCTAGCTAGTTATTAGATTGTTCCCCATAATTACATTTGTACCATAACAACTTCGCTTTTGCTAAGGAATAGTATCAACAAACAATTTGTACACATAATTACTCCCTCCGTTCCAAATTGTAAGGGGTTCTAGGCCTCTACTATTATTCATTTCTCCATGGATGTCGATGAATCTAGACACATATTGAACACACATACATGGAGAAATGAATGAACAGTAGAGGCCTAAAACTCCTTACAATTTGCGACGGAGGGACTATATAACAATGCTGCATGAATATTTTAATATTCACTCTAATGTAGGAACAGTAGTTATTCATGAAAATATCATTGCAAATTCACTGCATTGGGCACTTGCAGCTGGTGTTTTTGGGTATTTTCAGGATTTTACACTCTTAAGGTGAGCCACTATATGGGTGGAAATCCTCAAATTTCCCTCGTTTACTGTCATCTTGGTGCCCTCTTACATTCACCTAATTATTCCGCCAAGGCAGCTGTGGCAAAACAATGCTCAGATTTGAGGCCAGAGGTTGTAGAACTGGACTAGGGGGACGAAAGCTGGAATGACAACATAAATCCAGCAGAAACACAATAGTGTTATCCTGAGTGAGGGTGGATGACATCTGCTGCCAAATATCACTCAAATTTTAGGCGATAGGGTGTAGGACTTGGGTGGAGGGTGTCTGTAATGGAACATAACTCCATCAGCATGCGCCATATAGAGTTCAGCTTGGTGAGGGTATTTATGGCAGCTGATGTATTCGTGTTGATTGAGACTCGAGAGAATGAAAGTGTGATAAAGACAGCAAGAATGAAGAGGGGGGGGGGGCACAATTCACTGCTCTCATCGCACCAGATGTTGATGAGTGCCATTTTCCGTAGTTTTAGCTCTTTGTGATTGTACTTGCTAGAATGCTCTTGTTATTGTATTTTCACGAACAATGATGCTTCACTTTTTCATTTTCGATGCCTGTCTATTGATAATTTTTTTGCCACTTGCAGATTTGGCCATTTGTCCTGCTCAGCATCTGATGTTGAAATCTACCTTCACATGCTGTCCAGTAATGAGATATCTGAGCTGCTAGATGAGATTTCTGGATCTTTTGATACATCATCAATTTCTATTAACACACTGGGTTTGACAATTACTCTTTTCAAGGTTCAAGAACTTTTAGGAACTTTATTCACAAAATCAACTGCAGGTGTGCAGGTCCACCTTTGTCAATGTGTGTTGTTTTGTGTTGTTTTAAAATGTTACTGGGGATCCCAATAATCTTTTATTTATTCATGTTACTGAATTTTATGTGCAAAAACAGAACTTCAGGGCATTGCGAAAAGAATGGTTGATACATTTTATAAGAACTTGCCTCTGTCAAATGACTTGGATCCTCAAGAAAGCATGTACGGCGAAGAACTTCTCTCTATGGCCAGCAGTATTCTTGTGCAGGTTTGTAGCTATATTTGGTTATAACTACCATGAGAGAAAACGGTGCATAATAAGCTTTGTCCATGTCTCCTAAAATACAATACATTTAAGCTCTGTAGAGGTTTATTTTGATACTTATTTATGTGAATTTGTATAGTCTGATTCCAATGGGTTGCCCGATACTCTAAGACATATCTTGATATTTCCCTTTGCTTTTTGGAAAAAATGGAAACAAATGATGACATAACTGCTTATTCATCTGTCCCCCTGCATTTTAGTACTTCCTCCAATCACAAATATAAGCCTTGCTAGGTTTTTGTCCTATGTTAAACTTCTCTATCTTTCGACTAGCAATATCTATAAAATGTATTATCTTAGACGAAATGAATTGTATCATAAACGTAGTTTTGATAATGAATCTAGTGATGTTGATCCTGTGCTATCAATCTATAAAATGTTATATATGGATGGTCAAAGATAATAAAAAGTTTGACTTATGAAAAACCTAGATGGACTTCTTATTTAATGTTATATATGGATGCTATATTTGTGACTGGAGGAAACAGTTAGTTGTTTCTGTATTTTGGCTCTTTGAGTCAGGTTACTAGTGCTATGATCTATTATTTCTTACCTGCTTCAGAGAAGATGCCTCCAGGTTCTCCTGATATAGTATCTTCTCTTCTTTTTACTGTCCCAAGACTGCTAGAAAACTTCGGGGGTATTTGGATCTGGGGGCTAAACTTTCTCATGTCACATCGGATGTTTCGATGCTAGTTAGAAGTATTAAATATAGTCTAATTATAAAACTAATTACACAGACTAGGACTAAACTGCGAGACAAATTTATTAAGCCTAATTAGTCCACGATTAACGAATGGTTACTGTAGCTTCACATTTGTTAATCATAGATTAATTAGGCTTAATAAATTCGTCTCGCCGTTTAGTCCTCATCTATGTAATTAGTTTTATATTTAGACTATGTTTAATACTTCTAACTAGCGTCCAAACATCCGATGTGACGGGGCTAAATTTTAGCTTGGGGGATCCAAACACCCCCTTCCTGTTTTTTGTACCTTTTATGTTGACATATTTTTCTTGGACTTCATTTAATGCTTGTAATTATTTGCACTGTTAATATTTTGAAACAGCTATACTGGCGCACGAGGAACCTAGGATACTTGCTGGAAGCAATTTTGGTACTGGAATTTGGATTGACTGTTCGTAAGTAAGTTCATAATCATATAATCCTGCCTTCTCATAATCTTTTATTCTACAGTTCTTATTACCAGTGTATTAAGTGCCATTGAATATCTAGTAATATGAAGTGTTATTGTCTTATCGAAGTACTCCATGCCATTGACTTGAAAGGTGGATAAGTTCGAGGCACTTGATATCATCTCTTTTAGGAATTATATGTGGTCCTTATCTCAATATGAGCGTCCTAGAGAAGCTTGCTATTTCATTAATTTCTTTTGGTGTAAGTTATGTTACTGGATATATATTTTCAGTTTCGCGAATCCTACTGATGAAGCTTCCATATGCCTCAAAAGATAAAATAGTTGTAAAAGAACAGTGATAGTGCTAAATGATATTGTCATGACCTTTCAAAAGTTAAAACAGTGGGGTCATCAACGGTTGATCTATATTATTGGCCAAAACAAGCATTTGTTTGTTTCATTTTTTGCAGTATAATCAAGTATAATGTGTCAAGTCTGGTTCTACTGGATCCGGGTGTGTACTTTTGTATTGTGGTCACCTTCACATGCCTCGCCCTGCTCTTTTATGTGCACAACTTTGGTAGATTTGCAGCAACCTATACTTCATATGTATGCTAATATTGCTCATGAATATAGAGCTGTCTTGGAATGCTATAAATGTCATGTTGTGTTTACATTGTTGACTTAGCTATGCACCACCGTCCACTGATGTGATCTGTATGAGAGTGAGCATATTTTGTGTGGGTGTATAAATGCTCATTAACATCCCAATGTGAAGTACCATGCACATGGCAACCTAATGTATTTCTCTGATTGTATGTTCTATCTCTAATTTGGTTGTGTGCTCAGGTATGTCTGGCAATACAAGATTATTCTGGTGCACCTGTACTCTTACCTGGGGGCTCTTCCATTAGCATACAAATGGTATTTTGCCCATTTAATATATTTATTTCGTTTATGTTCTCGCATTCGTGTTCCAGTGTTCCACAGTCGATTTTCCCCTACAAAGCCCTCCATATTGCAATCATGATGCTTCTACAAAGAACAGCCCTTCATTGTCTCCACTCCATGTGATTCACCTACATAATGCTTGTTTTTGTGTAGCACATTTGCACTTCTATTTTCTTTTGGACTTATGTTTATGTTTTTACCGTCTTGAGATTATTCTACGGTGTCTATTACTATTTATACCATTTTTTATCTACGCTAAAGTATATTCTTATATACAGGTACACAACCTTGGAAGTGAAAAACATTCTTCTGGAGTCTGTCTTGCACCACATCTTGCCACAAATGTTAAATTCTCCCTTCTTGCAACATGCTACTGATCTTGTTAAGGACTATTTGAAATTCATGGATGATCATTTGAAAGAATCTGCAGATCTTACCTGTCTTGCATATAGACACCGTACTTATTCAAAGGTAAGCATGATCTCCAATAGTGCCTGCTTCGAATCCATATAAAAAAAAAATAGTAGAACTGATATGATCCTCCCTGTATCATTACCATAAAATGTCAATGCATCGGGCCAGGAACAGACTAATTTTACATGATCTATTTAGGAAGGAAATGCTGTGGCCATTTAATCTTTGACCTAACGCATTGAATTTTCTGTTCAGGTAATTGAGTTTGTTCAGTTTAAAGATCGCTTGCAACGCTCCATGCAGTATCTTTCTGTAAAATCCGATTCTGTGATGCTACAACTGAAGCAGAAGGCTGAGTCTCTTGATGAAATGGAGGTGAGGTCTCCCTTGCCAATTGGAAATGATAACCCAGGCACATGTTCCATATTTTTGCCAAAACATGGGTGCATGTTTTGACGTATAAGCAAATATATCCATTTTTTTCTCTGCTTCTAACCTGTTTTAACATATAATTTTGTAACCTTGAACTATGTATTAATGGGGTCTGGTTTTGCTGTCAGTTGTTTATTCGCTTCATTATACAAGGATATGCTGATGCTTGACAATTTCTATATCTGATACTGACCTATTTCACTTTCCCTGATTGCAGTCTGTTCTTGAAAATGTGAGCCATGGATCAAAGTTGGTTGAGCTATCTAATGAGGATAGCATGAAACACTTAACCTTCAATGAAGATCTTGAGGCGCGGCCTTGGTGGACACCAACGAGCAGTGTTAATTTTCTTTCTGGTATTTGATTCTTGTGAAGTGATTTTGTCACTTGTTTTCTCCATTTTCGGGGCTCTTTTTGAGTCGAAACATATTCTGCCAGGTACAAAAGTTTTTACTATTATCGTTGTGATCTTACAGAACCATTTGATGAAGGCTCAACCCCTGCAAGCTATAGGGTTAAAATGGTACGCCATTTTTATTCGAACCATGCATAAGTTAAGTCAAACAATATTTAGTTTCCAGTCCTCTTGTGTTACTAAATGTAGAGAATTAGGGAAACACCTTACGGCCTTAGATGGGGGGGTGCGTTTTATATATATAGGCCTAATAGGCTTGGAGTACAAGGAAGCCGATGAGGCTTGTAGTACAAGTCAAGTCAAGATATATACAGCCTATACAATCTCTAACACCCGCCCGCAGTCGCAGCGGGAGAATCACGAACGCAAAGACTGGACCTAAAAACACTAAACAACTGTGTAGGCAAGCCTTTGGTCATGATGTCCGCAAACTGATGTGACGAGGGAACATGAAGCACCCGGACCTGTCCAAGTGCAACCTTCTCATGGACGAAGTGAATGTCGATCTCGATGTGCTTCGTGCGCCGATGATGAACTGTGCGCCGATGATGAACTGGGTTGGCTGTCATATAAACAGCACTCACGTTGTCGCAATAAACAACGGTCGCCGAGGGAATCGAGATGTGAAGCTCTTGAAGGAGTTGGCGCAGCCAACAACATTCGGCAACAGCGTGCGCAACGACACGATACTCGGCCTCAGCACTAGAGCGGGAGACCGTAGTCTGGCGCTTTGAAGACCAAGACACCAGATTGTCGCCGAGGTAAACACAGTAGCCGGAGGTGGAACGCCGAGAGTCAGGACAGCCCGCCCAATCCGCATCAGAGTACGCGGTAATGGCTTGGACAGGTCCAACACCGATATGAAGTCCGACGGAGAGTGTTCCCTTAACATAGCGGAGAATACGCTTGATCAACGCGCGGTGAGGCTCGCGGGGATCATGCATGAAGAGGCACACCTGCTGTATCCGCCCGCCAAATCAGGGCGAGTCAGCGTGAGATACTGAAGAGCACCAGCAATACTCCGATATTCAGAAGCATATGCAACAGGGTCGCCGTCGGTCGCAGAGAGCTTGGCATCGGTGTCAACAGGGGTCGCCGTAGAGTGACACTCAGCCATGCCTGCGCGCTGTAGTAGATCAACAGCATACTGCCGTTGAGACAAGAACATCCCGTCAGAAGAGCGTGTGACGGAGATGCCGAGAAAATGATGGAGAGCACCAAGGTCCATCATGGCGAACTCAGAGTGAAGGCGAGCAGTGATACGCTACAGTAGTGTTGTCGATGAAGCAGTAAGCACGATGTCGTCCACGTACAGGAGCATGTAGGCGACATCATCTCCATCTTTGTAAACAGAGACGTGTCTGAGGTCGATGCAGCGAAGCCAAGGTGCCGAATGTACGTGGCAAACCGCTGGTACCAAGCCTGAGGAGCCTGCTTCAAACCATACAGAGATTTCTGCAATAAGCAAACATAGTCAGGTGCAGACGGGTTGACAAAGCCAGCTGCTGGCAGTAGACAGTCTCCGCCAGGTGGCCATGAAGAAAGGCGTTCTTCACGTCCAACTGATGAATCGGCCATGCACGAGAGACTGCAATGCTGAGGACGACTCTGATCGTGGCCTGCTTGACAACAGGACTGAAGGTCTCGTCATAGTCAACACCGTGCTGCTGCGAGAAGCCCTGAACCACCCAACGCGCCTTGTGGCGAGCAAGCGTACCATTGGAGTGGAACTTATGTTTGAAGATCCACTTGCCAGGTGACCACATTGGCGCCGGGCGGCCGAGGAACAAGGCACCAAGTCGCATTGTCGATCAGTGCCCGGTACTCGTCAGTCATGGCAGCGCGCCAATTGGGATCAGCCAGCGCGCTGCGATAATTGGACGGTATCGGGGAGATGGCCGGCGAAGCAGTGGTAGCAGACATGTTCATCCGCTCGACAGGAGGCTTTAGAGAGCCTGTCATCGACCGGGTGATGCGCCGAAGAACGTCCGGGGGCGGGGCGCCCTGCATGGGGCGTGTCGCTGGTGTTGGAGCCGGCAGGGTGACGGACGGGCCGACCGCAGCCGACCGGTGAGAAGACAAGGGCCCTGTGGACATATACAGGTCGTGGTCGACGACCGTACACAATCCTGAACCGACCAGCAGGGGGAGCCGGAGGGGCCGGCTGAGGTCGACGGGCATACACAAGCCCAAAGCGACCATGGGCTGGTGCTTGGGGAGCACCAGCAGCGACTGGAGCGGTGGCAGGAGCTGGCGCAGGTGCCGGAACAGCAGCTCCAGCAGCTGCTGCAGGCGCCACAGCAGCAGCGCCCGCTGCTGCAGGGACAGCCGGCTGTGCTGGAGAAGGCGCGCAAGGGCACCCAGCAGGAGACCTGCTCGGTCTCCCATGTGGGTTTGTAGAGGGACGCGGTTGCTCAACGCCCGCAAGGGATGGAGCTTCCGCGGCGAGAGGCGGCCGCTCGACGCCCATGGAGGGTGGAGCGACCGCTGGCGAGACGACGTACGGATCCTGCACATCATCAGCGACAAGAAAATCGAGAGAGGAAGCGACCGAAGGGGAGGGGTTAGCGAAGGGAAAGACAGTCTCATCAAAAACAACGTGGCGAGATATGATGACACGGTGTGTAGCAAGATCGAGACATCGGTACCCCTTATGTGAGGAGGGATAACCAATAAAAACACATGCTGTAGAACGAGGAGCAAGTTTGTGTGCAGCGGTGGCAGAAAGGTTAGGATAACACAGGCAGCCAAACACGCGAAGATGTGCGAGGTCAGGAGACGTGCCATAGAGGAGTTGAAAGGGTATGTGATTGTGGATGCTGGTGGAGGGGCGCCGGTTTAGGAGATATGTGGCGGTGGCTAGTGCTTCGGCCCAATATTTGGGCGGCATGGAGGCATGGAGAAGAAGAGTGCGAGTGGAGTTGTTTAGGGTGCGAAGAATGCGTTCAGCTTTGCCATTTTGTGGGGAGGTGTATGGGCAAGAAAGGCGTAACAGGGTGCCACGGGAGGCAAGGAAGGAGGCAGTGGCAGCGTTAACGAACTCGCGACCATTATCAGCCTGTAGACACTTAATGGGCAAGCTGAACTGTGTAAGTGCGTACTGGAAGAAATTAACAATCAGCTGGTGCACTTCAGACTTTCGGTGCATGGGAAACGTCCAGCAAAAGTGACTAAAATCATCCAGGAGAACAAGATAATATAAGCACCCAGAAATACTAGCAATAGGAGAGGTCCAGACATCACAATGGATTAACTCAAAGGGAGCAGAGGTGCATGAACTCGAACTAGAAAAAGGTAGCCGTGTATGCTTGCCAAGCTGACATGAGTGACAAACAGAGCGGTCTACTTTATTACACGAGATAGCTCCAGAATGTTGTAAGCTAGCTAAGGTGGTGGGGGCGGGGTGACCAAGACGCTGGTGCCAAACGGTGGAGGGAACGGCGATGTGGGCTTGGGTGACGCCGGGATGTTCAGCGGGGAAGGTGTAGAGGTCGCCGGAACTAGCGCAGCGAAGAATCTCGCTCCTGGTCTGAAGATCCTTGACTGAAAAACCAAAAGGGTCAAATTCAACGGAGCAAGAATTGTCACGTGTGAACTGACGTACAGAGCAGGTTACGGACTAAGGAGGGAACAACAAGAATGTTGTGGAGATTAAAGCGAGAGGATGAGACAGGAAGAAAGGAGTGACCTTGGGCAATGACAGGGACAGAGGTGCCATTGCCAACAGTGATGGAAGAATATGAGGGAGGTGTGCGGGAGAGGAGTATACCATCTGATGAGGCCATGTGCGAGGTGGCGCCACTATCCATGACCCAGGGGCCAGCACCCTGGAGCTGCATATTCTGGAGGGCAGCAACTAGACCCGCCTGGTCCCAGCTGGGTGCCTGCTGCTGCCAGCCCCCTGCCGGTGATGGCCAGAAGGGAGCGGGCTGAGTGGTCTGGTGACCGGCGAACGCCGTGTTGGCCTAAGGATATGGCCCGAGGAGCCCTGGAGCAGAAGGACGCCACGCCGGTGCAGGCTGGGGTCCGTTCCAAGGGCTGAAGCAGACCCAAGGTCCGGTGGGACGAGGCCCAGACTGCTGCTGGTTGCTGCCCTGCTGCTGCTGCTGTTGGCCCTTGCGCCAGCGGGCTTTGCGGCTAGGACGGCCACCTGCTAGTGCCCCCGCCAGCAGTGCCTGTGCCGCCGCTGGTGCTGCTGTTGCCCGTTGCCGCGAGGGCTGTGGACGACTTACAGCCGCCGGAGCAGGGGCTGCTGCTCGTGGTCCCGGCAAGGAGAGCGGTGGCGGCGGCGTTTTTGGTGTCATTGGCGAGGTGGAGCTCCTTGAGGATGAGGAGGTTGCGGGCTTCAGTGAACGACATCAGGGGCTTGGAGTTGGCGATGTCGTCGGCGGTGTTGGTGTAGCGCTCGTTGAGGCCGCGAAGAAGATTTGAGGACGATCTGCCGTCGACGGCAAAGCGGATGTTGTGCAGTCCATCAGTGAGGACCTTGATCTTCTGGAAGTACTCTGAGATGGAGCGATCCCCCTGAATCAACGAGTGGAATTCGTGACTCAGGTAGACGGCTCGTGGCTCCTGGTTAGCGGTGAAGAAGTCGCGGATGGCCTCCCACAGCTGGCAGGCAGATTGAGCCGGCGCGGTGGCGAGGTCGAGGACATCGTCGGCGATGGTGCAGAGCAGCCAGCTGTGGACGCAGCAATCGGCTTGAGCCCATGCCGGATCGGTGGAGGGTGCTGCTGTGCCCTCGATGTGATCCAGGAGGCCAAATTTCCCGCACATGCTGGTGAAGAAGTTGGACCACTTGTTGTAGTTGGGGTTCTGCAGTTCCAGGGTGATTGGAACGTGAGAACGAACAGCAATCGTGGCGTAGGGGCTGAGGGCAGGCGCCAGGGAACTCGAGGTGGAGCCCTGGGTGGTGGAGATGTGCGGGGCACTGGTCGCCGAGTGGAGGGAGGAATCGGTCGACATGGAGCACGGCGCAGGCACAGGACGGTGACAGCCAAGAGATTGGAGTCGCGAGGGCGACAGCCGGGAGGTCGGAGTCGCGAGGAGAGGGCGCGCGAGAGAGGGGGGGGGGGCGCTAGGATGCTGGTGGGTGGCGGCTAGGGTTAGGGCAGCGGAGGGAGGGAGCCGGGGACCCGGACTCGTGATACCGTGTAGAGAATTAGGGAAACACCTCACGCCCTTAGATGGGGGGGTGCGTTATATATATATAGGCCTAATAGGCTTGGAGTACAAGGAAGCCGATGAGGCTTGTAGTACAAGTCAAGTCAAGATATATACAGCCTATACAATTTCTTAACACTAAAGGACTGGGTTTTGTCCTTTGTCACTAAGTTGACTTTGATATCAAAAGATATTGGTGAATTTCACTCCGTAATAGACAGCAATGCTCTTTCTTACTCCACATATCTTGTCATGCATATCTTTGTTTCGCATATCAACAAATCATGTCCTAAAAATTTATACCTTTGCAGTGCAAGCACAAATCTAATGAGAAGGATGGTCCTAAGCTGAAAGTTGCGCAGAGAAAATCTCTCATTCCTCGGCTTGTTTATCTTTCCACACATGGCTGCACATCTTTTCTTAGGCAGAGTGAATCAAACGGTGCTTCCTCTGATGTAAGTGCTGCTGGGGAGATGAAAACCTTGCTCGAGAAGTATGCTAGGAGCACTGGTTATTCTTTTGATGATGCTCTAAATATAGTTCTGGGCATGTCATCTGGCAAGAAGGCTATAAAGGTAACACTTCTCTGACTATCCTAACTTTATCCTTGCCCGTGTTTTCTGTTTATATAGTTGTGATTTTATTGTGTCTGAAGAATATTATCGTATTTTTTTACAGTATGATCAGAGTCTGTAGAGAACCCGTATCCAGTAACTCTAGGTGTTTTTCCAATCTTGTTTCTTAGAACATATAAAAAATCTATGTTATTAAATAACATCATGTAATCTTTAAAGAATTTTCGAATTATAGTTTTTTATTTGAAATAACATCATTTTCTAGAAATAATGTGTCATCCTTAGGGATGTCGGCGGGACTACTTGCGGGTTTGGTGACATAACTAAATATCCACGGAATTTGCGGAAAAATAGTTTGTTGCTACACCCGCAAACATGTCCGCTGACATATCTAGTCATCCTCGTGGAATGTAATGTGTTTCTTCTATACCCTTGCAGAATATTTTTTTCTATCTTTTGAGAGGTTTCTTATTAGCAGCATGCATTACAATTTCTGGGGAATAGACTTCTGTATGTTTGGAACTGGAGTATTATAATATATTGTTCTTAGTGAGAGTAAAATGATTGATTTTCGTTTGCCTTGCTGATGCAAATTGTATGTTTGCAGGATTTTGCTCCTGATATAGTGAGCTGGATGAGTTTTGCTGTATTTATCAATGCTTGGAACTTGTGTTGTAACGAGTCAGCGTTCCCTGGAACTGACCAGAGCAGCCCAAGTTCTTGGCAGCTAGTGGATCACCTGGTCAAAACCTGCATAGAGGAGCAGCTGACTAATTGTAATGAAATGCTGACTTGTCCAGGAAACAATATTCCGCTTCTAGCGCGGATGGTTACAGAGCCCATTTCGTGGCACCTTCTGGTAATCCAATCATTTATGAGAGGTATGGCTCCGCAAGGGAAGAAAAAGAAGAAAGGTGGTCTGTTGGAGCGACCAAACACACCTCACCTGGAGGCAATCCAGAGATCTGTCCGGTGCATGGCTGACATCCTCGAGAGCATCCAAACATGGCTATCAGACCAGATGAGGCCGGAAGAGCAAGCTCTGGACAAGCTGCTGTCACATTTGCAAGGGACCGGTGCTGAATGTCCTGGTCAGATCTCTCGCACCTTGGAAGAGGCCTCAGCAGCGGCCAGCTCTGAAATCGGTGGCCGGATCGCCCAGTCTCTAGAGCCATGGAGCTGTGCTGGCGTGGTGAGAAGGATAGTTGGGACTGAGATGGATACGATAGCCGAATTAAAAAAGATCTGCGGCTTGAAGCTGAAGCTCCTCTCCTCGGCATCGGCTTCTTTGTCTTCTGTGGTGTTGCACTAGAGTTGGAAATTTTGGTCGTGAGATTTCCCCCCTGGCCATGACTGCTGTTGTCTTCCTCATCCCCCATGATGTTGTAACATTAAAATGCACTGCGTTGTTTGTTTCTATGCAATTTTGATTCGAGTGACATCCCGTTTTCCATATTATTTGCATTCCTGCTGCTGCATCTCTGAGGTGGTGAAGCTTGTTTCTTGAAGAATACATCCGTCGGCATCGACGCGTGGTGCTGTTTGTGGATGTCAGCTCAACTTAATATTGATGCAGTGGAGTGAACCGTGCAGGAGCTCGACTGCTGTAGGAGAAATGTACCGCCTCCGTCTGAAAATAGCTCGTCTTATTTTCAGTGCATAAAGCAACTTGTTAGTCTTATTCAGAAGTTGTTTAAATTGTTTTTGATTTTTTTATCATTTCATTTATAATCACAGGTGCTACATCCGTCCTAATTTAATTTATAGGTCGTTTGACCTATTTTTATTTCAAAAATTTGCGAAAATATGAAAAAGTTTAAATCATAGTTAAAGGACATTATATTTTAAACTATACCACAATGTAAATGATTGATAAGTATGAAATTTTTTGAATAAGATAAGAAGTTAAATTTGGTATAAAAAAGTCAAATTTTATAAATTGAGATAGAGGGAGTACTTCAAATCTAACTTAAATTTTTACATATTTGTATTAAAATTTTAAGTAAACAATGATTTGCTTTATACACTAAAAAAGCATTTTGGGGTTTTTTATATGGTTTTCTCAAATGGTATTTCTTAAAATGAAAGATCGGATACTGTTTTTGCATTGTAGTTGATATGACATAAAGTGTAGTGTGATTTAGTTGATATGACACAAAGTGTGTGATTTGAGAAAATGTGTGATTTGAGAAGGTAGGAGGAAGAATGTTCATCGAGATAGCTTTAAGGACCTCGTCATGGGTTTGGGTCCGGGCTGAAATAGGACGAGGATCTCGTCGTGGGTTTGGTCCGGGCCGGAGCGAACAGGAGCCAAGCGGAAAGGGCCTCGACAGGGAAACAGGGAAAAGGGGTTGAGATTGACGTGACTCGCCCGTTTTCCCTTGAAATCACACTCGCCCGTTTTCCATTGAGACTGACGACGGATGGGCTTGGGTGGTCGCTTTCGCTGTCACTCTGTCAGCCGTGCAGGTTGCGTAGCAGCCGGAGGGGGTCCTGTTACTGTGCATTGCGACGCAACTCTCTCTGCGGATCAGCGTATGCGCCTGCGTGCACACAAGCGGCCACTGCTGTAGCACATACCAGTATATGATAAGTACTACTGTTCTTGGCCCGCATGTTCGTTCACCGTCCTTCCTCAATGTTTTTTTTCTTTCTTTACCCTTTTGTTTTTTATATTTTCGTGTGGGGTCTAAAAGGCGCGATTTGCGGTGCGCCTTTTTTTTTCCTGTCCCCGTTACGTTTCTGTACGGCGTCCTGCACAGAATGGGAATTGGTACCACTACGAGATTAAACTATTGATCCTAACAAAGCGGTGGAACCATGGTGTCGCATTTGTCTGTACTCATTTCTATACGTCATCCTATGCATATTGCCACGGAGAAGACAATTGCATCAGGCTTCCCGATATCCTCGGCGTGGTAAGAAATTTCCTTTCTAGACGTACTCCGTACTTTTGTGTGGTCCAGTGCCAGTAGCCACTGAACGGAAACCATCGGAAGTTTTTTTAGAGCTCAGTAGAGCCTCGCTACTGCTGTTTTTGGCGTTTTTACCCGGCAAGGTTGTCTCGTCTCTGACTCACGCATGATTAATGAAAGCACGCAGCATCCTACGTCTCTTTCACAAGAAGTGACAAAAGGGGTGAAAGGGAAAAAAGGGTGAGAAGTGAGATGAGAAGGAGCCACGCCATCAATTAATTCCATCAGGCCCTGCACGCCGTAGCGACGCGCCGTGCCATCTTTGCCGTGCTCCATAATAATGCTGCCGGCGGCGTCCGGGAGCCTTTGCTCGGTAAAACAGCAGTGGCAAGCGACACCCCGTGATACAGAACCGCCCCTTTTGTTGACTCGCTCGCCACCTGACTCCATTCTACTGCTTCACGGGCGTCCAGTTCCTGTGCATCTTCCCTCGGCTCATGTATGATCAACATATCACGCTTCACTCTTAGGATACAAGTTTTACTATTATGTAGAATGGGCTATAAACATGTCAAGCCCACTTGTAGAATAGAGGTAGAAGGTCTAGAGGTGCACCATCAATTAGTTCCATATTGTTACTTAAGACCCCATTTAGAACAAAAGGAAAAATACGGAATTTGAAAAATTCAAATCCGATAGAAAATTTTCCTATGTGATCCATGATTACCTTTTTTTAGATAGTAATTGATCCTTTGATGTAAGCATCAGGAAGAGAATCCTCAATGCAACACAATAACATCTCCCTAGCTTATCTGTCCCCTTTCAAAAAAATTGATTGCTTTAAATAGTTCTGGCTTCTCCATCAATTTAGATATACTGAACGGATCATTCACTAGATTATTTTGATCTATTTGTTCATTTTTTTTTTCAACTCAAGCTACTTCTCAATTAGCTCCTTCTATGTTTCTAGTTCTTTTCGCAAAGCAGTCAACTCATTCATAGGATTTTCATTTTTCTTACTCTTCTTTTCCCGCTTTCCTGTTTGCCTAGTATTTCTGTACTAGCATAGGGGGACTATTTTTTTTCTGGCTCTTGCATTTCAACAGAGTCAACTTGTGCTTGGCTATAGAATTGTTTCTCTCTAGGCAGCTTGTTCTTCGGCCATATATCTATATTGAGGGCTCTGTTGGAATACAGGATTTCTAAAACATATGAATAAGAAAAACATAAGAGAACTGTGCAGCCGTTTTCTCGCTTGCTACAAGTCAAAAGTCTGTCTGACTCGTTACATATAGCTCTACTGGGGGAGTAGAACAGAGTGAGTATTCCGTTCGTTTATTCCACTCGTTCCTACTTTCACCAACCGTCCCCTACTCCATCCCTCTGCTTGGCTCTAGCCTTGCCCGGACCTCCACCTTCGCCCCCTGAGTTGCGTTCTTTGTCTCGTCCATCTGAGGCTGATGGATAGAGTTGCATGTCACTTACAATCTTGGATGCAACACAGAGAAAACACAGGAAGTAGAAGAGAGAGATAGACACAAAGGGAAATTTCCAAAAGATTGGACCTCATGTTAGATTTCATTCAAAACTTCTATGGATTGAGCCGTTCCATAGGAATTTCATAGGATTTGTGGGAACTCAATCATTTGTTCCAAAGAAGCAAAGAGATACACAGGAAACTTTCCTACTAGGATTCCAATCCTACAAAATTCCTCTATTTTTCATTTGTTCCAAAGGAGCCCCGACTATCATGTATATCGTAGTATTCTCCATGATCAGTGTTCAGACCAATACCTCCTTGTAGTAAATCAACAATTGAACCTTGGAAGACAGGTTGGCTCAGGCCTAGTGTGCCTGTCTGTCCATATCCCTCTTCCACAATTTTGTTGTTAGCTTTTTGTGCCTTCTATGAAGATCGTCTATAGTGTTTCTCTTAAGACATTTTTCCTAATAATGCAAAATGTATGAATTGGGTTTAAGCCATGAGCATGGTACATGTTTCAATTCGAAGGTAGTAGTTGAACGGTCTTACCATTGTAAATCTAGTGCAGATCATCGTAGAAAGTGAATTACTTGTCCTTCCATCTACACAAATTCTTCGGTAGGTCAGCCCATAACCCATCAATATTTGAAGCAATCTTAAGATCATCGTCCTAACCAAACCTACTCTTTGAAATATATCCTTCATAGCATTGTAATCCTTCTTTAGCCTTTGTTCCCTGTCCTTCAAATTGTGACATTGCAAAGTTTGCTGATAGAAACTGATCATTGAGCCATTGCACCATACTATTCCAAGCTTCTTTGGTCTAGCCATTCTGAGCACGATATTTTGGTGAGTTGTACTCTAAGGATGATTACTAAAAACTAGGTCCTTGATTCATTCCAACAGGCCCTCATATCTATTCTCCCTACGAAGAACAATCAACAATGGGTTAAACAATGAACATTGAATAAAAAAACAACAATCACCTCCAAGGTTAGGTAAGATGGGCATGGTGTGGGATGCTAGGAGCAGGGGACGCATAGGGACCGTGGTGGCGCTGCAAGGGAGAGCAGGGCAGGGAGGCATAGGGACCGTGGCGGCGCTGCAAGCGAGAGCGGGCGTGGCAGGCGCGAGGACCAGTGGCAGGCATGGGTCGGGACTCTTGAAGACGCACGTCGAGGGCTTGGATGAGAGGATTTGGACTGGAGAGGGGTACCACGTGGATGAGATGGTCACGTACCGCCCTTTCCTTATTGGATCCCTCCGCTCATACGAATCCCCGGACGGTGGCGACATCAAGGGCGGTGGCAGCAGCGCAGAGGGCAGAAGAGATTGGGATGCATCGAAAGCAGGAAGCACGGGAAAATGCCGCGGCAGGAAGCGGTTGGGGAAAATAGTGCGCGAGGAGAACTAGTCGAGACGTGCATGGAGAAAACTTGGATCCAACCCATAGTATCAAAAACTCCTAAAATACTACAGTTCTGTGTATATTGTAGTATTCGAAATGGTGCTTTAGAAGGCCTAATCAAACACCTTTGGACTAGAAAGACTACAATATTCTCTAATACTAAGGTGTTTGTAGCGAAATTGTAAAAATATTTCACCATCAAACAGGCCTTAGTGGTTGTCACTTCCTCTTCCCATGCCACTGTCAAAAATATGCTCGGTTGTAGTAAGTACATAGTATCCGAGTGGACACATCTTTTTGAGCAAAAAAGATGGTGGCATCAAAATGCTTTGAGATTTTGCACGGAAAATGAAGCGATATTTTGGGTTGTCAATGGCCCACGGCCACTGCGTACAACCTGCAGCTAACTGGCGTTTGAACCCTCTCTGGAAAGAGGATCAAGGCTGGCTACTTCCCCAACTTTGATGTAGCCAATCAACCTTGCAATTGCAATGATGCAAAACATGCCATGAGTAGTAGGCATCATTCCACTTTAATTACCTGGTGGCATCATTGATCCCATGTGCTTGCTCGCATGCCTCTGAATTGTCGTGCTAATCCTTTTGGTTACTTTCTGAGGACATATGGTTAATCAAATACTCACGTGTGCCAACGTTTTCCCCTCTCACATTTTGATCTTTGTATTCTAACCACCAGTACTGCAGTGCAATACAACATGAGCAGAGACATGAGCACCTGATAATTAGGGCCCTGGCGATTTTATTTGGATCACAATCCGAGACTTGGCCAGGGTGCAAACCTACTTATCTCCGAGCTTAGGGAGTGTTTGGTTTTTATCCTCATAATGCAGATTTTATGTCCCTTGTTACGACTGTCAATAGTCGTGCCACAAAGCAAAAGCATCCATAGTGCCATTTCATGTGTCATAATGCTAGTATCATCATTATCAAAAAACAAAACCCCACTATCCCAAACATTTGTAATAATCTGCCGCCATTGTTTAGCATTGTCTCCCGGACCCGACAGGTGGGCCTGGGCCAGGGGGCAGCTTTATTTTGAGGCACTGGCAGTGTTCCCGAAAAGAAGGAAAAAAAGACAAATAAAGCAGGGTGAGGGCATGAGGCCTTGACCATCTGATCAGACCAGCGACAAAGATGCACATCTGCCTGCCTGCGATCACCAGTTTTCCTTGTTCACACAACACCAGGGACCAGGCAAGTTTAGGAGAGGACCACCCTATCACAGCATCCGTTAGGCTCTTCGGGCAACGTAAAAAAGAAAAATCACGCAGGTTTAGTTCACTCAAAATACCATTAGCAGGAAGCGTATCGGGACACCAGATAATGAGAACTAAACACCCCTTAATCTAAAAATCCTAGGTTTGCGGCAAAAAGTGATCGTGGCCATTTTAGTAGCGCGTACAAAAAAGCCTGGACACAGGCACTATCCGAGCAAGTACAAATATAGGGTAAGAGAGCTAAGTACAAATATAGCCTAGTATACAATAAGTCAATATAACATACTCATTTATATGCACCACAGATCATTTTTATGACGTGGTAAGAGAGCTAAGTGGGGAAAAATTTATCTATCTACACTATAAAAAGATCGAGTTCTAGGAAAATCTTTTTTTACATACAACGGTTCTAGTGCACTCCTCACGTTAGCTCCACCACGTACGTTGGAAAGGGTTCGTAAAGTGTTAGAAATTGTCTAAAATCGATAGAAGAGAAATATTTTCACCATTTAGTCTTTATTTTCTCACTTCATTCTGTAATCATACCCACCTGATACTTTCGATGTCTTGAAATTAACGAGAAAGAAAATACATCAATCAAGCAGATCTCCTTTTTTTATTTTTTCTTTCTTTTCCTTTCTTTTTATTATTGCCGGTTATCTTGTCTACGCTAGTCTACGCCTGTAAAAGAGCGAGTTTTCGCTACCGTTTTTCATCTAACAAAAACATATATACCCCTCACATTTATCGCACTTGTCAGGTTGGAAAAGATTCGAAAGGGTTGGAGAGGGCTTAAAACTGATAAAAGGAAAATGTTTCTGACTTTTGGTCTTTATTTTCTCACCTCATTTTGTACCCATACCCACCAGATAGTTCCTTTATTTTCTCACCTCATTTTGTACCCTATAACCACCAGATATTTTCCATTGTCTTGAAATTAATGAAAAAAGAAAGACATCAATCAAGCTGGTTGCCTTATTTAATTCCTTATTTCT
The DNA here is from genome assembly GCA_030272315.1 of Paspalum vaginatum. Classification (NCBI taxonomy): domain Eukaryota; kingdom Viridiplantae; phylum Streptophyta; class Magnoliopsida; order Poales; family Poaceae; genus Paspalum; species Paspalum vaginatum. Next base: position 29,861,500 of record CM059020.1, on the reverse strand, counting down.
CTTTCCCCTTTCCTCCTTCCTTGATCGATGGCCGGCCAATTCTTACCTTTCTTTCGACGTTTTGGATTCACCACGTGCATGTTGCACGTACCTCTACGCTAGTATCCTAAAAGAGATACTACATAATCACAAAATTATAGACAATAAAACTTGAACCATCTAATGCCCCGTTTGGATCAAAGGATTTTTATAGGCATTTTGGAGGAATAGGTTCCAGAGGAAAGGAATCACGTGGAGGTATTTGGAATAAAGAAAAGCATTCCATTCCAATGGAAAGGAAACAAGTGAGATACAAAACATAGGAAAAAAATCCACTCCAATCCAAGGGAAAAAAAAATCTTTGCTCCTCCCACAATCTGTTCATTTCTTTCCTGCAATCCAAACAACACAGAGTATACATTTCCTATGTTTTAGAATCCTATAGGTTTTTCACTTTTCACACACGCTCATTCCTGTGTGTTTTTCTATTCTTCTGTTTTGGTTTCCTTTGTTCCAAACATGGCCTAAATGGCATACGATTCGCTCACATCAACATCTAGCATTTTGTTATTTTACCGAAACTAAGAAAACGGTCCACATCGCCATACATTCAAGTAATTGTATTTTTTATGGTTTGATATGATATGTCAATTTTGGATAATGTGTGCACTTCGAATAGCCTAATAAGTCTATGTAAACGGGAGGCAAGAGCTGCCACACCATATTTGTGATGGGGTAGAAAAGAGAAGAGGAGAGAGAAGGAAAGTAGACTATTAACTTACATATAGCCTGTCCAAACACGCACTCTAAGACACTTTTGTGAGAGAAAAATATAGGTCATATATTAATTATATAGCATATACTAAGAGCAAACTATTATTTTAATAGATTTTTAATTAGCTACAATAAGATGGCACATGTATAAAGAAGTTAGTAGGGCGTTAAAAATTATTAGCCATGTTCTGAGTTGTCGTTTTCAGCCATTTTTCATACAAACTTGCAAAGCCTTTAGCATACCTAATTTAAATACTATTCCAAAATCTCACAAAAAAATGATGTTTATCTTAAGTACATCATTCCAAAGATTTGTTGAATGTTACTGTTTATGCGTGGAACCTTTAAATTTTAAAACCATATGAGTAGATTTGCCTCAAAATCTTGTTTTATGGAAATATACTTCTAGTGCTATACTTAAATTTCTTTTGTCAAAAATACATCAATTAAAGTAGTGTTTGAAAACTATGATAATGTCTAGTGCATTGTTTATTTGTGATGGAAGCCACACATGATTTGATTTGGAGTGGATTTCAAGGGCCTTTTTGGAACATGGGAATAGAAACAAACAAAGAATTGGAGTTGCATGTTTGCGGTACTACAAGAATTTTTGAAAATCTAAAAAAGCTGTAGTGGAGAGGTTAGACTTTATGCTAGATTTTATCCAATATTCCTATGTGTTCAAGAGGATTATAAGATAGATAAACTCTAAAATTATAAGAGAGATAAAGTCAGCATTTTAGAAGAGGGTCTAAAATTGTGGTCCTAGAAAAGGAATCATTTTTTGCTCTAAGAAATTATATACATTGTCCTAACGTCAACACTATGATGATATGAAATTGGTTTCAGTTGTGCTATAAAATTACATGACATGATATGTAGTAAATATCAAGCACAAGGTTAAGAAGTTTGTGAATATGAGCACTTGTAAAGGGTAGTGAGATTATGTTCTTGGCGGCCTTTCCTTCCTTTTGAGTCTTAAACTCAGGTGGTGTTTGGTTTCGTAGAGATAATAAGAATCCAGATAATGTTAGCTCATAAAAACCCAAACACTCTCGTTTCATTCTTGAATTTTTGCATTCTAAGAAACAATATGCTACTACTAACCTACATTTGTATTTTGGATAATGTGTATTATCTATATTCTCAAAATCTCTTAGGCTATCTCCAAAGGCAATACGCATCCCCATTCCTTGATTCAAACTACACTGCCAGAATAATTAAAATGAGTATACCGTTGGAATTGGACTTAGCAACCAAACACCAATATGCTTAGGTTTTTAAGGTGTGCATGGCATTTGTGTCCGTACATACATGTACATTATAGGTAATGCTTGGTTGGTGAGCGAGGTAGAATGGAATAGTTCCGCCTCAGATTCTAGAGATGGAACGGTTCCATCCTAAATTCCATGGATGGAATGGTTTCGTTCCAGATTTTGAGCTTGGATCCACTATTAGTCACATATTCAAGTGGAACAAGTGCATTTAGATTTGTTTTGGATCAGTGCCTGTTCTAAATTTTAAAAAATATTATCTTTTCTGGAACCAATCTATTCCTTTGCTTTTGAAATGAGCACCGAAAATGGTTGGATGGGATCCGTGGCATTCTACACCATCCCACTAACCAAAGAAAAGGAGATTAAGTAAGGTAGTGTTTGGTAAGGAGGATGGAGTGGGATGGGTTGGGGGCGAACCCACTTTTTGACCTATTTGGCTTGGGGATAAGAGGGATAGAGTCATCCCATGTAGGGAATATTCCCCCGAGATTCAGGGCAACGCCATCCCAGAAATTTTTGGGATGAGCTCATCCCTCGACTGATGGCGCGTGTTCTCCATCTTCTGTTCGGCGAGCTCGCCCCTCCCGTCCGCCTTGTGCTCACCATCTCCCGCCCGCCGGAGAGAAGGAGCAGGGCCGTGGTAGTGTCATAGAGAAGGAGTGGGGTTACGGCGGCGGTGGCCGCGGGAAGCTGGAGAGGGGCAACGTCGGCAGAAAAAAGCTGCCGCTTGGAGCTCAGTGGAGGGGGTGCCATGGATGGCGTGCGGGGAAAAGGTAGCCCATTTATCGGTGATAGGTGGGGTCCACAAGTAGTGAGTCTTAGAGTGTTAACCTTCTGAGAAACAATGACCCTAAGAGGTAGAGGTTTCGGTGATTAATGACAACTTAATTATGTTACTAATGAGTTCATGACATGAAGGTGTTACGTTTAATATCGTGCCCATTAGTTGACCGAAAGAGACCCCTAATTTCAATATTCACGAAGGACGGCTCGTTGGTTGGATAATCTAGCATGAAGAGCGAGGATGGATAGTTCTAAGTGCCGTAAAGTTGAAAGAAGGGCACATGGAGAACCTTTTCTAGTTTCTAGATAAGCCGTACTATCAAGGGGGTCGAGGTGAGTAGCTTGATGCGCTTCTTTCTACAGTTATTCTCATTTTTGAGTGCATCTTTGTCCTAAAGCTCAAACATACTAAAATGTGATAAAACTCACTCATCTCTGTAGTTTGGATCAAAAGAAAAACCCTCAAAAAAATCTTATAAGTTTTCGAATCAAAACAGCGCTAAAAACAAGTTTTTATATGCCACCGGACCGTCTGATGGTGTGCCACTAGACCGTCCGGTGGTGACAAAATTGCGCTAAGTCCTTAACGTTTGGCCAGTGGGTCTAATGCCCACTGGACCATCGGGTTGCTTGCCACCGGACCGTCCGGTGCCTCCACCGGTTGTTATGGGCAGAGGGTTTGTCTAGGGCCTCCATGGGCAAATTAGCCCACCGAACCGTCCGCTGGCTTGCCACCGGACTGTCTGGTGCATCCGCCGGACGTTCTAGATAGGGAGGTGTGCTCGTGGGCTCGCTTGAGAAATCAGCCCACCGGACCGTCCGGTGGTTCTCCGCCGGACTGTCCGGTGGCTCTTTAGCCCATGGCACGAAACTGGAGTTTTCAAAATTACAAAGCACTAGACCGTCTGATGGCTAGCCACCTGGACCATCCGGTGGGTACGTAGAAAATTGATTTCATACAGTAATGGCTAGTTTTTGAGCTGGCCTCTATATAAAGGGCTCCCCTTCCCTCCTATTTCACACCTTTGAAACCTAGGCATCACTCACACACACAAAGGTCATCCCAAACACCAATTCCACACAAATACTTGAGCTTTGGGGCAAGATACCTGAGAGAGAGAGATAACTTCTTGAGTTGAAGTTGAATCAAGTAAAGACCAAGGCTTGTTAATCTTGGTGACCGCGATCACCTAGACGGCTACGTGTCGTGCCTTCCGCGAGGTCCTCGGAGATTGTGGGAGAAGGACCCCCGCCCGTGTTCGAACGCGAGGACTTTCCATATTGGAAGATCTGTATGGAGTCCTACTTGGAAGCTGTTGACACTTCTCTCCACATGGCCGCCATCACCAGGTTTTTAGAGATAGCCGATAAGAACAAGCCCACAACGTTGGAGCTTAGTTACGACAAGTGGAATGCCAAAGCTCATAACATTCTTTTCCGTGGCTTGTGCAAAGAGGTCTTCAACTGTGTGAGGACTATCAAGGACACGCACAAGCTTTGGGAAGAGATTTGTGCACTCCATGAGGGAACTAGAAGCGAGAGAGAGCACGGCCATAGTTTGCTTACCAAGAAACTTAATGATTTTCGCATGCTTCCCTATGAAAATGCTAATCAAATGTATTCTCATCTCAATGTGCTTGTAGAAGAGATCAATGGTCTTGGTTTGACTCAAATCAAAGAGGCTGATGTGGCTAGGAGGATATTGGATCTTCTCGATTATGACAAGTATGGCCACATCAGTCACATATCTTCACTAAACCGATCTCAACACAGCAACTCCATCCGGTGTGCTTGGCAAGATCAATGCACATGAGATGTACATGAAGATCACATTGGATGCGGAGCCACCATCCAAGAAGAAGGATATTGCCCTCAAGGCAAGCTCATCCAAAGAGAAGAAGTTCGCTTCCAAGAAAATCATTGTCATGGACAACAAAGAAGACTGATGAGCAAGAAGAGGATGATAGTGAAGAGGAAGTTGCTCTTCTTGTCTGCAAGGTCACTAGTGCCTTGGGATGCCTTAACAAGAAGGGTATTAAGTACTCCTCAAGCAAGAAGAAATTCTTTCCATCCAAGAAGAAGCTTGAAGAAACAGAGTGCTACAATTGTGGCAAGCTTGGCCACCTCTCCTTCCAATGCTGTGACAAGAAGAACAAGAAGAAGAAGGAAAAGAAGCACCACAAGCATGACTCAGGTGATGAGTCAAGTGATGATGAGAAGAAGAACAAGAAGAAGGCCCCCAAGCAATTCAAGAAGAAGGGTAAAGCGTACATTGGAGAGTGGATGACGGATGAAGACACATCAAGCAACTCTTCATCCGATGCTAGTGATAGTGATGATGAAGTGGTCGCGGGGCTTGCCATTGCTACTACTACTTCACCGCCACCGGCTTCATCAACATCTACTTCCAATCCATACATATGCCTTATGGCTAAGGGTGACAAGGTAATGGCCTTTGATGATCCTTCCGATGATGATGATGATTTGCCCTCCTATGATGAACTTGCTATCTTAGTCCATGAGCAAAACAAAGCAATTAGCAAGTTGAGTGCAAAGCTTGACAAGGCCTAAGATAGAGAAGAAGAATCTCATGAGCAAATGCAATGAGGTTGTGACAAGCTATGATCATGGTAAATTTGAGGAAATGCTAGAAGAAGGTTGATAGTCTTGAAGAGAGCAACAACAAGCTTGTTGAGTCAAATGAGAAGCTCACATCAGGCAACAAGCAATTTGTAATGGAAAGAGATGCACTTGATAATGGCTACAAGATGGTCAAGAAGTCTCACATTGAGCAAACACAAGAAATCAAAGAGCTCAATGACACACTTGAAGAAGTCACCAAGTGCTACAATGAGTTGACTACAACACATGAAGAGCTTAGCACAAGACATCGTCTCTTGCAACTTCATAGTGTTGAACTTGATGAAGCAAGAAAAGAGCTAGAAAAAAATCTTCAAGCTATCAACTCAATTCGCAAGATTGATGAATCCCCTAATGACATCAAGCCTTGTGAGAAGACACGTGTGCCCAAGAGTGAGCATGAGAAGCTAGTAATTGAGCTAGAGCAACTCAAGGGCAAAATGAGTGAATCTCCCAATGCACTCAAGGACCTAAAATATTGTGCACAATGTAAGAGTAAGGGTCCAATGGAGAAAGAGGCAAATATTCTCATCAAGCTCAAGGATGAGAATGAGAAGCTTAAGCTAGAAGTGAAAAGTGTACAATCCTGGTTACAATCAATTGCTCACAGGGACAAATGAAGTTTAGTGAGATTCTTTCTTATCAATCCATACACTTTGAGAAGGAAGGACTTGACTATGCCACCATTCAAGGATACATGCAAGTCGGCACCGCCAATCAAGATAGAGAAGCCAAAGTGGTGCACCGAGTGTATGACCGAAGGTCACTTCATGTTTGAGTGCAATGCACCACCTAAGAAGCCAATTTCTATCAAGAAAGAGCATTTGCATTTGATGCTCACTATATTGTGAGGAGAAACTCAAGAGGTCAAGTGAAAGTCCACTTCATGGGAAAGATGGATGAAACTAGGCCGAAGAAGATATGGGTGCCAAAGTCACTCATTCCCAAGATACCAGACCCAAATACAAAATGGACACCTAAGCCGAAGGTTGCACCTATTCTTAGATGGGTGCCCAAGTCTCAAGCTTTATTTGCTTGTATGTAGGTGAACTACAAGACCGGTAGATCACATTAGGTGATGGATAGTGGATGCACTCAACATATGACCATTGATTCCCAGATGTTCACTTCATTTCATGGGAATGTGGAGGACTATGATAAGATCACATTTGGTGACAACTCCAAAGGCAAGGTTGAAGGATTGGGCAAGATTGACATTTCAAGTGAATACTCAATTTCCAATGTGTTTCTAGTTGACTCTTTGAACTTCAATCTTTTGTCTGTTGGTCAATTGTGTGATTTGGGTTTCTAATGCCTTTTCAAGACAAATGAAGTGATTGTGAACAAGATTGATGGTGGTGAAGAAGTCTTCAAGGGATTCCGGCATAACAATCTATATCTTGTTGACTTTAACTCAAAGAAGGCCAATTTGCTAAGCATGTTTGTTCTCCAAAAATTCAAAGGGTTGGTTATGGCATAGAAGGCTTGCTCATGTTGGAATGAGCACACTCAAGAAGTTGATGAAGAAAGATTTGGTCTGAGGCTTAAAGGATATCACATTTGAAAAGGACAAATTGTGTAGTGCTTGTCAAGCCGGCAAACAAGTTGCAAACACTCATCCTAGCAAGATATTCATGTCAGCTTCAAGGACTACTAGAGCTACTTCACATGGATCTCTTTGGTCCAACCACATACACAAGTATTGGTGGAAACAAATATGGTTTTGTGATTGTTGATGACTTCTCAAGATACACATGGGTTTACTTTCTTGAGTACAAAACCGATGTGGCACATGTCTTTAGCCAGTTTGTCAAGAGAGCTCAAAATGAATTCAACACTTCAATTGTGAATATTAGAAGTGACAATGGAAGAGAGTTTGACAACACTAACATTGAAGAGTAATTTGAAGAAGTTTGGATCAAGCATGAGTTCTCCGCTACCTACACTCCTCAACAAAATGATGTAGTGGAGAGAAAAAATAGAACACTCATTACTCTTGCAAAATCAATGCTTGATGAATATGGTACAAGTAAGAAGTTTTGGGCCAAAGCCATCAACACCGCTTGCTATGCATCCAACTGGCTGTTTCCTCACCGCCTCCTTGACAATACTCCATATGAATTTCTCAATGGGAGAAAACCAAATAGTCTCATATTTCTGGGTGTTCGGTTGCAAATGTTATATTTACAAGAAGCGCCAACACGTGGGTAAGTTCCAAAAATGTTGTGATATTGGTTTCTTACTTGGTTACTCATCAAAGTCCAAAGCATACCGCGTATTCAACAATGCCACCGGCATGGTTGAAGATACGTATGATGTGGAATTTGATGAATCTAATGGCTTCCAAGGAGCACATGTTGATGTTGTGGATATAGATGAGGAACCACTTGTAGAGGCTATGAAAAATATGCCAATCGGTGACATCAAGCCTAAAGAGGATGAAGATGAAGTGCAAATTATTGATCAACCATCCTCTTCAATGGCACCACAAGATGGTAGTGAACAAGATAATCTACTTCCCAATGAAGATGTTCATGTACCATAACAGCAAGTTGAAGAACAAGCTCAAGATGTTGATTCACCGGTTCATGCACCTCAAGTGGCACCTTAAAGAAGAAGTCAACTTACAAGTGCACACCCTCAAGATCTCATCATTGGTAGTGCATCAAGAGGAGTTACAACAAGGTCTCGCAATGTGGCTGGATTTTGTCATGCCTACTCATTTGTCTCTAGCATTGAGCCTACAACTAATTGATCAAGCTTTGAGTGATCTGGATTGGGTAAATGGCAATGCACGAAGAGCTCAAAAATTTCACAAGAAATGAAGTTTGGACACTTGAAGCAAGACCCAAGGGTGCTAGAGTAATTGGAACCAAGTGGGTGTTTAGAAACAAGCAAGACGATGAAGGCAACATTGTGAGAAACAAGACAAGATTAGTGGCAAAGGGATACTCTCAAGTTGAAGGAATTGATTTTGGAGAGACCTTTGCACCGGTTGCAAGATTGGAAGCCATTCGGTTCCTACTAGCTTATGCAACACATCATGACATGAAGCTTTATCAAATAGATGTGAAAAGTGCATTTCTCAATGGATACATCAATGAGCTAGTCTATATTGAGCAACCACCCGGATTTGAAGACCCAAGCAATCCCAATCATGTGTATATGTTGTCCAAAGCTCTCTATGGACTTAAGCAAGCACCAAGAGCTTGGTATGTAGAGGCTTAGGGACTTCCTCATTATGAAAGGGTTCAAGATTGGCCAAGTTGACACCACTCTTTTCACCAAGAAGATGGATGATGATCTCTTCATTTGTCAAGTGTACGTTGATGACATTATCTTGGGCTCAACAAATGAAGAGTTTTGCAAGGAGTTTGGCAAGATGATGGCAAAAGAGTTCAAGATGTCTATTATTGGTGAGCTCACCTTCTTCCATTGGGTTTCAAATCAAGCAATTGAGGGAAGGGACATTTATCTATCAAGAAAAGTACACAAGAGAACTACTCAAGAGAATCAAGATGGATGATTGCAAGCCAATAAGTACTCCCATGGCATCTAATAGACATCTCGACATTGATGAAAGTGGCATCAAGGTGGGCCAAACTCTCTACCTGGTCCATGATAGGTTCATTGCTTTATTTGTGTGCTTCTAGGCTGGATATCATGTTTAGTGTGTGCTTGTGTGCTCTTTTCCAAGATGGTCCCAAAGAATCTCACCTCTCCGCGATGAAAATAATTCTTCAGTATCTCAAGCACACCCCTAGCATAGGCTTGTGGTACCCTAAGGGCGCTAGTATTGAACTCTTGGGCTACTCAGATTCGGCTTTGCCAGATGCCGTGTTGAGCGCAAGAGTACCTCCAGGGGATGCCAGTTGCTATGGCGCTAGCTTGTTTCTTGGTCCTCCAAGAAGAAGAACTGTGTGTCCTTGTCCACTGCGGAAGTGGAATATATAGCTGCTGGGTCTTGTTGTGCTGAAATTCTATATGTGAAGCAAATGCTTTTGGACTTCGGTGTAAAGCTTTCTAGGGTCCCTCCTTCTTTGTGACAATGAGAGCGCCGTTAAACTAGCCAACAACCCGGTTCAACACTTTTGCACTAAGCACATAGATATCCGCCATCACTTCATAAGGGACCACGACGCAAAGGGAGACATCCTCTTGCGAAATGTGGGGACCAAGAAGCAATTGGCGGACATCTTCATGAAACCATTAGATGAGAGTACCTTTTGTAAGTTGCGAAGTGAGCTAAACATGCTAGATGCTAGAACCATCATGTAAGTCACCATGCCATATAATTTGCATCATATGTAAATGCTAGTCGCTTGCCTAACCACTGCAAGATAGAGAGGAGCAAGGGTCTTGCATGAGCCGGTGGTCTAAGTTTTGCTCATGGCATGTAGAATGGCTCCTCTTGAAGAAGCTTGCGGGGGGGGGGGAGTAATATGGCAAGTGTAGATTTAAATTCTTGTGAGCATTGCATTCCTTGTCATATAGATGTGCATGCATATTTAAATTCCTATCCATGCCTGTTGGTAGCTTGCACTTGCATTGCATAAGGTAGTGTCACAAAGGAGCACTCTTGATGATATCGAGACTTGTTTCAAGTGCAAGCATCTCAAATCTTGAAAAGAGATCAAATTGACGGTTTGGCATCGTTCTTCATGCCTATTGAGTCAAGTTCCCATGGGATAGGAGTTAACTTCATCTCTAGTTCTACTAGGAAAAGACTCATACATTTCTTCTAGATCTTAGTCACCAATTTTCCTTGATTTGAAGTTCATGCATGAAAAATCAAAAACTATATAGAGCATGTGAAAATGCAAATATTTTTGAGTGTTTGAGGGGCAAGGGTTTCACCTTGGACTGTCCATACTTGTGTTTATCTGAATCTTCAAAAGATGGATAAGAGAAGGGGCAAATTCAGGTAGGTTCAGGTGATTTTTGCTGCCACCGGACCGTCCAGTGGCGTCATGGCCATCTATCGTCGCCAGGTAATCTCTCAGGCTATTTCGTTCGATGGCATCCACCGGGCTGTCCAGTGGCTCTCCACCGGACTGTTCGGTGGTCCTTTTCTTCACCATCTCCCTCAGGTTCAACCCCTCTACCTATTTCATCTGGTGGAGTCCATCTGGACCGTCTGGTGGCTCACTACCGGACCAGTCCAGTGGCTCTATGCGGCTCAGAATGGACCAATTCTTAAGCCTTTAAGTGGTGGACCCTGCTTCTTCCTTTTCATTCTTGCCCGCGCTCGCTCCTAGCCCTATGCCCTAGATGCCACCACCTCTCGTCGCCGCCAGTCGTCCCTGCACCGCCCGTAGCCACGCCGCATTGCTGGCCGCCTCGCGCCGACCGTGCCCGTGCCGCGGGCTGCCTCGCTTCGCCCGCGCTCGCACTGCTCCAACTGCCTGGGCGATGCCCCACTGTCGCCAGCACCACCGGCCTCCACGTGTCGCTACCTTCACTCGTGCCACCGTTGCCTCATGCAGTGCCGTCGCCTTCAGTCGTATCGCTGTGTCTCACCCTACCCCTGCAAGCTTGCCTAGAACTCTTCTTTTTGGCCTCTCTTCTCTCGATCTTCATGGTGAGCTCCGATCCTCTTTTTCCCCTTGCTACCTTGCTCACCATTGTCTCTAGGGTCTCAATTTCTTTGAACTTGTAGCATGTGGCACTAAAAGGAATGAAATCTCATGTTGATTATGCTACATGGACATGAGAAATTCGATTCTAGTGTGAGATGGTCACGCACTTTAATCCAAATTTCTCTAGATTTGAAAATCAACATACATGCTACATTTTCACCAATCTCATGCTATGCTTAAGGTCTTACCTTGTCTAGATTTATTCTACTTATCTAAATCTTCGTGTCTAGTCTATTCCTTGGATCTTTCAGATGGTGCGAGAACAGAAAGACAAGGGCAAGGTACAGGTCGTAGAGCTGAGCAAGAAGCCCAAGCGCACGCAGGAAGAGCGTGAGCGCGAGGCCGCCGAGAGGGCAACCGATGCTTTCGATGCCATGCAGAGCCGTCGAGAGAGGGGGATACATATTGGAGAGCCTCGTCAGAATGCTCCCCATGGTGCGCATCCACCTCCGGTCACTCACAATGGCGTGTACCAAGCATGCCACACCTTCCGAGTCAACCACGACAGAGATCATCACCCAGTAGGAGACAGAGGCAGCAAGTTGAGAGAGTAGCACAGGCCGAGGCACAGAGAGAGGCACAGGGTCAGGCTAGAGCAGGCATCGCTAGAGTCACCAGCTGCTGTGTGGGAGAGATTTGCTTTATCTTCAATAGCGGCACCACCTCTTCTCATTGGAGATGCCCAGCTGTCAGACTACAGGAGTTACGAGGGTAGGAAGCTCAAGAAGCTTCGCTACTATCTCACTAGCGGCTCAGTGGCAGCCAGTGCAAGCGTGATGAGAGTGTAGACCCCAAGTTTTAGACACTAGTCCAGGCCTCCCTCTATGAGAGCTCCAGATACACAAGCATGGGTCTTTTTCCACACGCCGTACTCAGCATACCGAGGATGGGGACAGTGATTGGGCAGAACCTATATCCTTTCTTCACACACATCCCTAGGCTGTCTGACCTGCTTGAGCACCTGCCACGCCTATGTGGTGGACTAGGTCTGAGTTTTCTATGCTACACTATATGTCGGCCCAGACAAGACGTTCATTACATTCATGTTTCATGGGCAACCAGTTCGTCTATACAGGCAGAACGTGGCTATTTTGCTTGAGCTAGAGCTTTCAGAGCATTGCCTCCACACTGACGTCTACGGGGACTCGGAGCCCCCTTGCTGCTCCAAGAATGAGCGGACCACTTTGTGTGACACTGAGGCTGCTTTCTTGTTTCGCGAGCACACTCAGGAGCGGACACCAGTAGCTCTCACTCCTGCAGCGAACGTGATACATCGAGCCATGAGGAGGAGCCTGACCTCGAGAGGGATACAGAGAGGGGATTACCACTTTACAGCAGCACCTGCTTCGAGCCCTCCTCGGAGGCATTCGTTTTTGTGTGGTTGACTTCCTAATTGCAGAGATGGAGGACGTGATCACCGACAGGATGGGCTCACACCGCAGCTTTCCATATGCCCATTTCATCTCACATATGTTGAGTCGGATTGAATCACGATCCAAGTTACCGAGACACTACCTCACTTCAGGATCTTTCAGAGGATCCTGGACCTCTTTCCCGACATACAAGGCTCATGCACCAATGGCTCCTAGAGCTCTAGTGCAGGGTTGTGTACCACCTAAGGGTCCGCAGCTTGAGTCACCCCAGCGAGCCACAGAGACAGAGATAGCGACTGTGCTAGAGACAGGGGGAGCGGACAGTTGCAGGGGAGGACAGTGGGGATGACACCACAGACGACGAGCACACACCACCTCTGCCTATCCTACCTAATGACCATGAGGCAGGTGGCTCGCGTGCTTCTCCACCACTCCCACCCCCACCGTCCGTCACAGTTGCCTAGGTTGCTACACCGTCAGATATAGCCTCAGTACTTCAGTTGATGATGGAGCAGCAAGCGACGAGCGGATGAGCGGTTCGCACAACAGCAGCAGCAGTGGAGCGATCATCACTTCGAGTTGCTTCTACAGCAGCAGCAGATGCAAAGGAGCAGTGACGATCATTTTTAGCTTCTCCAGCAGCGGCAGGCAGAGCAGTAGACACAGATCTTGGAGACAGTTCACACGCTGGTAGCTTGGACTCCGAGCAGATACCGAGCTTCAGTTTATAGCCATATGCCAGCAGTTCTAGTTGGCACCTTCGCAGCATGCAGTGACTCAGCAATTGGACACGAGCCTGCAGAGCCCGTTTGCTACCTTGGCCTCGCTAAGCATGTCTCCTCTCGACTTGTCATATTCTGGACTACTAGCGAGTGCCCCTTAGACATGCAGAGGTCCCAAATGCTAGCTCGCTCTCTACACTTTGATATGTCACCTCCGACGCTCCCAGACTTGCCGTTGACCGTCTCACTAGGCTCAGGACAGCCAGTACTTGACCTCCGGGTAGCCACCTGTGACAGGAGCTACCTCTCAGTCTGAGCCTGTCTCGTCAGCTCCAGAGTCGTTTGTGCTGGCTCCCAACACTCTAGTTGTTTCTCAGTCGACCGAAGCCGAGCTTTCAGTCTGCCTCCATGACCTGCTCGACGACTGATGCTACCACACTAGCTTTGACGATGACTATAGCTACTGCTACCGCTTCCGTCTCGCCTGTAGCTCCAGCACTCTAGATCCAGATCTCGAGCGGGATTGTTGGCGACACCGCTGTAGAGTCAGACGACGATGCCTCGCTCGACCAATTCATTTTGATGGCTTCTAGTGGTCTTCCTCCGGGTGCCCCTCCTTCGTCGAGCGCGTAGGACTCCCTGTTTGGTGCTTGTTGGCAAATGGGGAGAGAGTTACATTTAGGGGGAGTGAGTAGAGCTAGTGAGACCAGCAGTTAGGGGGAGCTATGAGAGTTATTATTTTGATGTATAGCTAGGACCCAACTGGATGTTTCTTTGATGTTGATTCATGGACATGGTATTTGGCTTTTGTGCTTGACTCGGTTTTACCATGCCTATGGATCCTTTGGTTGTGGACGATTGTGTATTTCCATTCATGTCTTTTCGTTTGAGCTTTGTACTTAATTGCATTTACTTTCAAGCTCTACTCTTGTGTTGTCATAAATCACCAAAAAGGGGAAGATTCTGAGAAACAATGACCCTAAGAGGTAGAGGTTTCGGTGATTAATGACAACTTAATTATGTTACTAATGAGTTCATGACATGAAGGTGTTACGATTAATATCGTGCTCATTGGTTGACCGAAAGAGACCCTTAATTTCAATATTCACGAAGGACGGCTTGTTGGTTGGATAATCTAGCGCGAAGAGCAAGCATTGATAGTTCTAAGTGCCGTAAAGTTGAAAGAAGGGCACTTGGAGATTCTTTTTTAGTTTCTAGATAAGCCGTACTATCAAGGGGGGTCGAGGTGAGTAGCTTGATGCGCTTTTTTCTAGAGTTATTCTCATTTTCAAGTGCATCTTTCTCCTAAAGCTCAAAGATACTAAAATGTGCTAAAACTCACTCACCTCTGTCCTTTGGAGCAAAAGAAAAACCCTCAAAAAATCTCCTTAAGTTTTTGAATCAAAACAATGCAGAAACTGGTGGTGGCAAAATTGCGTTGAGTCCTTAACGTTCGGCCAGTGGGTCTAATGCCCACCGGACCGTCCAGTGCCTCCACCGGATGTTACGGACAAAGGGTTTGTCTAGGGCGTTCTTGGGCAAATTAGCCCATCGGACTGTGCGTTGCATCCGCCGGACGTTCTAGACACAGAGGTGTGCTCGCTTGAGAAATCATCCCACCGAACTGTCCTAGTGGGTACACAGAAAATTGATTTGGTACAGTAACTGCTAGTTTTTGAGCTGGCCTCTATATAAAGGGCTTCCACTCCCTCCATTTCACACATTTTCGACCAGGCATCACTCACACACACAAAGGTTATCCAAGCACCAATTCGGGGCAAGAGACTTGAGAGAGAGATAACTTCTTGAGTTGAAGTTGAATCAAGTAAAGGCCAAGGCTTGTTACTCTTGGTGACCGCGATGACCTAGACGGCTGCATGTCGTGCCATTCCGCGAAGCTCCTCGGAGATTGTGGGAGAAGCGGAGGAAGGTCCTTGCGAGGGCATTGTGCGCGGTTTGGAGCTCACCATTCCGGAGTGGAGAAGAGCATCCCAAAGATAGCGTTTGATCTTTGCGAAGGTAAGAGGTAGCTTGGTTCTTGCGAGAACCACTTTGCCAACCTTTCTCCTTGCAAGGTTTGAGGCCGGGATCCTTGCGAGGAGCCCATGAGAGCAAAGCCTTACTGAGGGGACATCAAATCGAGGACCAGATGGAGTCACGACTCCTTCGATACCTCAGGAAAAAGGTCGCCTTGTCACTTCTTACTTTCTTTACGTTCCGCATTTACTTTCCGCAATTTACATTTAGAATTGTATGATTGGCTTCTAGGTTGCAAAACTTTTGTATCGTATAGAACTCTAGACACACGTGTTTAGGCACTAGGGTAATTGGAACTTGTACGATAGGATTTAATTTCAAATTTCGAAATTAGAAGTCCTAATTCACCACTCTCTTGGACATATTGATTCTTTCAAACCTAACATCCATCCCAATCAACTAAATGAGGATGATGTCCCTCTAACCAAACAGGACAGATGTGACCATGCCATAAAGAAAACAAAAACAGGCCCATCTCATCCCACTTCGTTCACATTGTACATTTCTCTGCAGAACAAATTACCTTTTTTGTTTAAATAGTGCTCCCTCAACCTCGTAGGCGTGGTGAGCTTTAAGGGAAATTACTATGGTCGTCCGGAACAACCATAGTACAGTTTCCGACATCGGTCGGAATCCAAAACATTTTGTAAATTGAGACCACCAATAGATTCTCTACTTTTCAGCTTTTCAACCTTTCGTAGTATGACAATACCAGTAAAACTGTAGATTAAGAATTCAAAACAATGCAAAAGACAAAAATAAAAGTATTTTAATCGGTGCACAGCCGACAAACTGGTACTCGAGAATAATCATAGTACACTCCAAAATCGCACGCTCTAGGAATCCAAAGACTTGTGAATTACCCCCAAAAAACTTAACTCATTAGCTTTATAACGGTAGTGATGACAAAAGTTCAACAGCGCTTACATTATACTCTACATATGGCATAATACATGCATGTCATTATAGCACTAGTAGTAATTAAATAGCCCTAACTTAAGCTCTCCCCTCTCCAGGTCCCAGAACGAGCCCGAGCAAGCGAACCACCTCACGGTCCGTTACAGGACCGACCACCAGCCGGCAAGCTGCCGGCCACCGCGGCCTAAACCGACGGCTTGCGCACAAAGTACCGGTAGGCGGCGACCTTCCGCTTCCGGGAACCGGAGTTGTCGATGGACAGCACCATCTTGCCGGCCTCCCTGGCCGTGAAGGCATTGTGCACGGGCTCGTCGGCGGTGGCCGGTACCATCCTCGTCTTCTCTACGCACAGCGTGTAGCTGTCCTCGGCTGCCGGCACGTACTCGGCGCCGTACTCCAGGTCCCAGCTGCCGACGACCAGATCCCACGTTATCGTCGCACCGGCCTGAAAGAATTGCAGAGCAAGAGGATTAGGTTTAGAGAAGCCGCACCAGGTATTAACTTAATGCATAAAAACAAAATAATCTGCATGCATGGGCACGTCTCATCCAGAATACTTAATCACACAAGGGGGCGTTTGGACGGGGGTGGGATAGGGATCGAGACAGAGAAATCCTATCGCACCCTCCAATCAATTCTTTATCCCATTCATTACATACTCACATGTATATCTCTATCCCACAATCCAAACACATCATAAAATTTATTCTACTCTACATTTTTCTATCACACCCCACGTTTCCAAGGTTACATTTTTGCATATCCCTGCAAAGCAAAAAATATAATGTTTGATTGTTTGTTTCTGCACGTCAGACAATTTCAGTTGATCTTGTCATGGCCAGATGATTAGAGTTTCTTCCCACGGGCCCCTACCATGTGCAGGACTCACATGAACATTGGCCTGGCGTACATACATACCAGAACGAGAATCCAAGACAGTGCTCAACTTTTTACAGTGGCTAAAGTGAACTAGTACTGTCAGCAATAGCAAGATTAATAAATCAAGCAGACCCCCAATCAGACAAAAAAATTGAGAAAGAAGAGCTTCTAGATGGAAAAGTTTACCAAGGGGTTCAACATTTTACCTGCTGTCCGAGTGTCCGTGGTACAGTAGCGCTATAGCAGGGGTAAAAAAATTCAGAGGGGCCTTTGTTTAAACTTTGACAGGGCCGCATGCACCCCCGTATGCGCCAAGCGCAGACGAGGTGACAGCACATGGAAACTCGCGCCGTGGCGTGAGCTGCAAACTAAAGTAAAAGCCACAAAAAGGCGCACTGCCTGGTGAGGCTGGTGTGTGGTGATGTGCATACTGTAGTACCCTCGTGAAATTCTCACACATCTGGATGTGACCGCATTAGCTCTGGATGTGCATGAGCTGCCTGTGAAACGGAAGTACGCGCCGTGGCTGTGCGTCACCTCAACCATCTCTTGTCATGTGAACGTGTTCAAGGAAACCTCTCCCTCCCTCGGACCCCCTCTCTCTTCATGTGAACCGGGCCCGGTAGACACGCAGGAAAACGAGCGTCCCAGCCGTGGTCCGTGTCGATTTCGCAGGGCAGGGCAGGAGACGAGAACAGGGGTTGCAGCGGCGGCAGCTCTGCTCTAGAGAGCAGGCCGTGGTGCAACCTATACACTACTGCCACAGTGCCACAAAGGAGGTCGTTTCCGGCAGCGAAATACTAGTACACAAGAGCAGGCAGGCAGTCCTCTCTCCTCTGCTTTTGCAGCGTGCCCAGCGACGAGCTGATGACTGATGGACGGACGGCAACCATGCCACAGATTTCAAAATCCAAAAGGGCTCAGGCTCACATGCACGGTGCGCAGGGCCTGCGCCACTGCCAACTCTACCGATTCTGTACATTGCTAAAAAGGATAGGTGTATTCTACTGCCTGCCTAGCTCATGCGAATACTACACTCCTCGTGTCAGATTTTGAAAGGGGAAAATGGTCAGCACAAAGAGCTGGAACCAAGCGACCTAGGCCACAGCGAAAGCCGGAAACCAAGCTCGTTCTGAGCCCTTGGGTGCAATTGTTTAGCCTCCAAAGCTGGCAGCCCGCGACGCATAAGCCAAATCAGAAAGTGATCCGACAACACTAATGCGCCCACGGAATCTGAGCGAGTTCAATTGGTTTGGACCTACCCACGCATAATTTGAACTAGTAATAGTTACTCAAAATTTACACCTGCCAACAATCTGAAAGTGCCGTCTTGAGCACCGAACGCGATAAAGAAATGGAGAGAAGCAGGTAGCAGCAGGGCAGGAATTGGGGCATATATACCTCGATGCCGTCGATCTCCAGGAAGACCTTCTCGCCGCCCTTGATGGTGAACTCGGACGCCGGCTTTGGCGGGCCGTTCTCGAGGTCGCCAGCGCGGCTCAGGCCGCCGTACCGCACCGGCACGAGCTCCGGCCGGATGAATCTGCGATTGAGTTTGTGAGCAATGCAAGCTTCGCGGCGCAGGTCGGAGTCTCAAGGTGCTGCGCTTACTTGTAGAGCGTCTCGGCCACGTTGCCCTCTCGCGCGATGACGAACTTGCTCTTGGTGCGCTCCGTGAGGAAGGGCGAGATCATGGAGAAGAGAACGGAGAAGTACCAGGGCACGTTGATGAACACCTGCGCCAGGGCGGCAGGGGGAGGTCACTGCGAGATTCATAGCCAGCCCAGCCCAGCCCAGCCCAGCCGAAATGCATGCGTCAGTGGACGGAGACGATTGGTTACCTTGCGCGCCACCATCTCCGGGTAGTTGTCCTGGAAGAGGGAGAGGATCTGGTTGCTCGCCGCCCTGAGCTCCCTCTTGGGCATGTCCTTGAGGTCGGTGACCTGTATGATGGCGTTGACGCCCCCCGGGGTGAGGCTGAGCGCGCGCACGCCGCGCTCCATGACCTGGACGCGCCAGCGGAGGAAGCGCGCGAGGCGCTCGCCGTCGCCGAAGACGCGCTCGTACATGTCCCTGTCCTTGAAGACGCCGTAGGCGTTGTAGCAGACGGGGTGGCCGTCGCGGTCCCAGCCGTGCATGTAGGCCACCACGCCCTCCAGGTCCTTGAAGCCCAGGTCCTCGTCCAGCACGGCGTCCGCGCCGAACTCGGCGCGCCACGCGGCGCAGCGGAGCAGCATGGCGTGCGCGTCGCGGACGCGGAAGTCCCGCGCGCGGAGGAACTTGAGGAGCACCACGTCGGCGCGCTCGTCCACCGCGGCGGGGGCGCCATCCTCGGCCGCCGCGGGGGCAGAGTGCGGGTTCAGAGGGACGCCCCAGATGGAGATGGGGTCCGGGTGGGTGGCGAGCAGCGCCTTGAGGTCGGCGAGCGCGCGGAGCTCCGAGGACGGCAGCGCGGCGGCCACGTACGAGTCCTCCTTGAAGGAGGACGAGCGGAGCAGCGCCGTGGCGTCCATGAGCGAGGACATGAGGCTGCGCTTGGCGCCCTTGGAGGACGGCGCCGCGGCGGGCGCGGGGGAAGGGGTGGTGGTGGGAGACATAGCGGCGGCGGCGTGGGCGTGGGCTCCTGCCGAGAGGTGGGGAGGGGGAGAGGAGGTGACGAGGCCCAAGGTGTGTGCGGTGCGGGAAATGGAATGGTGGGGAGCTGCGGTGAGGTGTGGTGGCGGTTTTTGAAATGGGACGGGAGGAGGAGGATTCGGGGGGAGCGTGAGCGGGGCGTTATGATGGGCGCGCCTCGCGTGGGGTTGGGGGGCCGCGGCGGCCGGAGGAGAGGAGCTGCTTCCGCCTCCCTGGATTGCTGGCTCGCTGTCTCTGCTCTCCCGCGCCCGCGATTTTAACCCCCGACGAAGAGAAACATGACCCGCGCCGAGGCTTGTAGACAATGTGCAGCGGAGGAAGCATCTGGTGGAGTCCAATGGTAGCTCAAAACAGGGGTTATCGCGCTGTTACATGCTGTTACAGACACTGAGGGCCAAGTAGAATAGTGATGGAAACGAGAGATAGGAAAAGGATTTGACTTAGTCCATATGCATTTTGACAGTTCAATCAGATACGAGGGTGATCCATATCACATCGGATGTTTGAACATTAATAAAAAATATTAAATAGGATCTAATTATAAAACTAATTAAACTGACAAGGACTAAACGACGAGACGAATTTATTAAATTTAATTAGTTCATGATTAACGAATGGTTACTGTAGCACCACATTTGCTAATCATAGATTAATTATGCTTAATAAATTCGTCTCGCCATTTAATCCTTATCCACGTAATTAGTTTTATAATTAAACTATATTTAATACTTTAAATAGTGTTCAAACATCCGATGTGATGGGTGTTAAAATGTAGCTGGCGGATCCAAATACCCCCATATAGGAGGCTAGGAGCATACACATGTCACTGCTAAACATATTTTAGCTGAGGCCCTATCTGTTAGCTACATCTTATAAGCAGTCGAATCAGAGCATTTTTTTTTATTTCTTCTTGCCGTGCTTTTTCCCACTCATTTGCACTAAAAAGCACAATTTAAATTAAACCAAGCTTATTTTGACCGTGCTTTTCACCTATTTGCACAACATATTAGAAAAACGATTATATGAGAACCAAGTTCTTCTTTTGGCTGGTGCTAGTTGATAGACTCAATACCAATAGTATGCTCTTCCTTCGAAATCTCCTCTCGCAGGAGGAGACGATCTGTGTCATGTGCAATAGACATGTTGAAGAAACTATTGAATCACCTTTTTTTTTTTGAGTGCAGCTTTGCTTTGTGCTGTTGGGAAGCCATTAACATTACCTGGCAAGTGAACCTTGAGTTACAAGAGAGAGTTCTGCAATCGGCCCATCCGAGGGCTCGTACCATGGCTCTACGAACGGAGATGAACTGCATGGTCCGCCATGCCCTGGTATGTCAATCGGAAGTTCTCATCAATTCTTTGGAACAAGTTGTTGCCAGAGTTGCCAGAGACATCATTGCTGGAGATTACCAATCTCCTGGGCGTACCTTTGGCTTGTTCAAAGAAGAAAAGAAGCTCTACACTTGGCCTCTGGAGGTAACATCATTCGAGGCACCAAAGGGGACGAAGGCCGAGTTTGTCATCTACTTTATTGGGAGCCTAGAAGATCCACCTTTAGTGTATAACAAGCGACCAATGTACATACCAGAGGGATGTAGATGTGAGATGTGTTTCAGGCCTTTGCGTGAAGGCAAAGGACCACCTCCGAAACTAGTTGTTCATCACCAACCGAAGATGGAAGCCCCAAACAACAATTTGCTTCAATGGCAGGCAATGTACGGCGGTAAGCCGACTCCTAGCAGTCCGGGTGCTTTTCAAGAAAGTCCTAATGTACCAGCGCTCTAAGATCAGATCTCAACTGTCTTCAAGACTGGTACGGATTACAACCCAAGATGAGAATCAGCTATGCCAAGTCATACCCAGAAGTGTTCGATCAATTACCAACTCCTCCGAAGTTCAAAGTGCCAGAGTTCTCCATGTTCAACAGCACTGACTAGCTCCAACACCGTCAAGCACATTAGACGATACACAGGCTCAATTTGGAGTGGCTGCTGCAGCTGAAGACATGAAAGTTCAGCTCTTTTCATTGTCTCTGTCAGGACTTGCATTTTGGTGGTATACATCTCTTGCCCCAGGTTTTGTCAACACATGGAAGCATCTGAATGATCAATTACATGCCCATTTCTTCTCAGGATCCAGCGAGATGTCCATCTCTGATCTAAGTACTCTTCAACAAATGAGAGGTGAGTCAATAGTTCAGTATATGCAGTGCTTTAGAGAGATCATAAATAGGTGCTATTCTCTCCGCCTTACAGAAAAGCAGATGGCTGAGATTGCCCATGGTGGATTGCTTAAGGCCACCAAGGATGCATATGGTTCTACTGATATTGGGTCAATCGTCGAGTTATTAAACAAGGTATCGACTTATGAAAGGCAGCGACCAGATGCTTACCAGGAGAGATACAGAAAGCTGATCTCCTTCCCACAACTACAAGAAGAAGACGATGAATAGACTGATGATGCCGATGTGGCACTAGTCCAGTGGGCCTGAGGGGTAGACCCGGTCCTATGTCAATGGCTCAAGGCACCTGAAGCTCTAATGGGTTTTGATCTTGACACTAGCGAAATAGGGGCAAATCTTTGACCTACTGCTAGAGTAGAAGCAACTCAAGTTATCAGTTGATCACAAGATCCCATCGGCTGAAGAGTTAAGGGGACGTAAGTACTGTAAGTGGCATAATGCAACCACACATAACACAAGAGATTGCAAGGTCCTCCGTTAGTAGATATAGCGGCTATCAAGCACGGTCGACTAATTTTTGGCAAGAAACAGATGCAAGTTGATGGGAATCCCTTCCCAGTTATCAATATGGTCAACATTACCTTAGATCCCAAAGATAAAAGAGCGATCGATTCGGATGATTAGCCCTAAGAAATTTGTCCAGAATGACAAATATCAGAGGACGATGTGGCTCATTATCATTAGTTCCATCTGCAATCCAAGGAATTGGTCAGCATGTACTCTCGTTAATACGAATGGTACCGAAGTCATGAACATGAGGGCGGACACTACTATCATGAAACCTAGCGGTAAAAGGAAGAACGACGGCGTCAAGAATAGCGTTGCTATCAACGTGATAGACACTGAGAAGAAAAGCAGTATTGTCACAACTAGAACAACTACCAGGAGCATTGGGACTGCCCTTTCTTTAGTACTGTTGGAGCACAGGTGTGGCAAGGCTGCCAACCGTTGATGATTGTCCTGAATGCACAGAACATCACCAGAAGAGGACATCCGTTTTCCACTATCTAGGGGGCACCTCCTACCAGCCTTCTAATCGGCTCCCTGGTTCGCATGAAAAACAACCAATGGAGGAAGAAGACACCAGCTACCCACGACCATGATTGTGTCAATGTCACAGAAGCTGTGTGTCTAGCATCTAAGAAATCTAGAGAAAGTAGAAGAGGAATACATCCCCTTGCTGAGGTGGATGCGTGCAGGACCAGTGCCTATACGTCCACAACACCTGCTGGTTTTGATAAGAAAGAACCAGCAGGATGCCGATGAGCACAACAAGAAAATCGACTGATGCAACCACTAGTGTCAACATGATGTTCGTCCTGCATGATGAGTTCCACAAGCCACTAGTAGAAGAGGAAGTCAGGGAACTTAGTCTTGGGGCAGTTCCCATCATATTTGAGAAGCCACCAGAAAAGGAGTATTGACGCATGAAGCCACTCTTCATTAATGTTTTCATCAATGGCAAGCCAATCAGCAGGATGATGGTGGACATAGGAGCTGCGGTCAATCTCATGCCTTACTTCATGTGCACCAAGATTGGTAGATTAGAAGAAGACCTTGTCCAGACCAATGTGGCGCTCAACTGATTTCAAGGGTAAATCACTAAAGCCAAAGGGGAACTAAACGTCGAGCTCACAATGGGACTGCAAGACCATCAACATGGCCTTCTTCATCATCAAGGGCCAAGGTCCATACTCGGTTTTGCTTGGCTGAGATTGGATTCATGCCAGCTGCTATGTTCCCTCATCTATGCATCAATGCCTGGTACATTGGGATGGAGATGAAGTAGAAGTAGTGCCGGTCGATGATTCTCAAGACGTGTCTGCCATTAGCCCTTCGCTCTAGAATGGCAAGACAGAGTATCTTAGCAGGAGAAGCTGGCAGGAGTACAGATACATAGAGTCTATACCTGAAGGAGTGAAGTTGATCCCAGCAACCAGCTTTCGAAAATGCAACTTTGTTTCGAAAGTCTGCAGGACTACATGGGTTGGTGTAAAGCTGACTCGATGCAGTTGGCCGCATTTCTTAGAAAATCTTGTGTAACAAGGTCAACCCGTGAGGCCGATCAAAGCAATCGGCCAAAAATTGAATAAAATCAATATTCTTCTTGAGTGAATACTTGGTGCAACTCGTCAGCATATGAAAGCAATCTACACCTGATCTTCTCAAATTCTTAAGAAATCTGGCTCGGGGGGCATCTAGTGTGCTAGATGACGGTGCACACAGTGTTCAGAATGTTGGGGTGCTAAAATTTTTTTCGAAGAGCCGATGCGTCGCCATCGTAGCTTGTTATCTAACCCAACATTAGCCGATGCACAGTCATCGCCTTTAGAACTAAAGGAAGCAAGCATGCGAAGCGTCACCATGCCTTGGGGGTCATGGAGGCTCAAGACAGACAACAGAAGAAGGTCGAGGTCAACTTAAGCTTGTCGACCATAGCAAGGCGAGATCAAGGCAAGAAAAACATGGAGGAAGTACAAGGAGACGTCAAGCAGACCTAATTGGTTTTTTAGCATCAACAATCTATGATCACTAGCTGATACTAGGTCCTGTTAGCAGTTAAGTCCAGCCTATTTTTTTGCCTTGATTGTCAAAGATTCATTCGGATAGGAGAGCAAGGGCCTGCAACTTCTATAGTCAGATCTGGATGGCCAAAGTCGAAGTATAGGAGGAATCGGTGATGTCACTAGGAAGAAGAGCTTGGAATTGATCATAACGATCATCAATTGCAGAAGTAGAGGTGCCTTGCACAGCCTTTCTAGGATTATGCCATATCGAAAGGTATTCATACAAAGTTCAAATGGGAAGGCTATGAAGTAGGCTTGCGGAAAGCCGATTCAATGAGACCAACTCCAGTGGCAGGACGCCGATCAACTCAGGAGGTCAACCAGTTGAGAACTAACACAACGCTACCAGACATGAAGAATTCCAAGACTAAAGCCAATGCATTGCCATCGCCTCTAGAAAGACAAATTACAATTCCACATTAGAAGGCGGAATACAAGCCAATGTGGTGACATTGACCATGAAGACTGAGGGACTCAAGTGTACCAAATCTGCTCTTTCATCCCTGGCTGTAATGAGCACTTGTCAACACTGAAGACTTGTTGAAGGATGAGGGAGCACTTCCTAAGCATGATCTGGAGGAAAGTCCACCTAAGTGTGACCTGTGGCGGCGCTCGAGTGTTACTATGGTGTGACAAAATCCCTGCCAAGTGGACCGACAAGTGGCATGGGCTGTGGTCCAAGTTAGGCCTAGCACAAAAGTGTGAACTTGGGCACGAGATGGTGTCATGAGCCATAAAATCACTCTATGGATGAAGCCCACTATCGTTTCCTGGTTCGAGCATCAAAACCAGGGGCAAAACCGTTTCCTGGTTCTACCAACAAAACAGGGGCAGGTTATCAGGGATTCCAAAAACCAAAGTTGCCCCCGAGGGATGAGCTACTGGACACATGGAGGACATCAAGTAAAGGGGGAGAAACCAAAGACGTCGAGGACTCCATCTTGGTCGTTCATCTGAGTTATTGCGGTCTTTTCTAGCCTCTACAGGCCTTATTAGTGTCAAAGTCTGTAATATAGGGGATCAAGTGCAAAACTGCCTAAGGGCAATAGAGTTGTTGTATAAATAAGGAGGTGGCTGCCATTTGCCATCCCCTTAGGCTTGTTTTGGGGTTTGCTTAGGCTAGTTAAGAACAAATTTTCGTCACCAAGCAAAGTGCTTAAGGAAAAGTGAGATTAGAGTGATCTAATCCCCATTGTGAGAGGTAAGAAGTGGGAGGCTGCTTGGGTGATGTAATTCCCATCTTGTAACCTGATTTCGAGACCTCTTTGGGCCATTAATAGATGGATTTCATGCAACCCCTTGTGTGTTCTTGTTTCCCCCTCTCTTGATTGGCTTTTGGTTTCTATTCTTGGTCTTGTGGTGTGTTTGTGCTTGACCAAGTTCGAGATCTTTCTATTGCTGGTGTTTTGGACTACTAGGACGTGGAGGGATTGTGGTTTTGGTGTGCCAAATCTCAGATCCACGAGCAGCCCCACAATTTTCGTTCTTGCCTAGTGGACTTCACTTTGGAGACAGGTCAATTCCATGGAGGAAAACTAGGGCTTTTGCCTTGATCTATTGGGAATAGCTCCTCCATGGCCTACACAAGGTCCTCACAAAGTTTGGTGAAGTTTGGACTGCATTTGTGTAAGATTTGGATCGATTCTTGAGAATTCACGGGCTGTTTTCCTGCTCTCGGGCTATATTTTCATACCATCGGATTGTCCAGTGGTGAAGCACCGAAGTGTCTGGTGCATGGTACAGCTTGGGGCAAAGTTAATGAGGTCCGGTCTCACCTGGCCCTTTTGCGAGCACTAGATCGTCTGATGGTGGTGCACCAGACCATCTAGTGGTGCTTGAGTGGGTTTCATCTGGTGGTCAGACCAGATAGTCCAGTGCAAGACCGTCAGACCATTTGGTGGTGGACCACCGATCCGTTTAGTGCGTTCTGCACCCGGTTTGTTTGTTCGTTTCGTGTCGTTTTTGATCTGCGATTGAGCGAGTGCTTTTGTGTGCTTCCATGTGGCTTTCCCCTAAGTGTTCTACGGTTGGTAGCTTGCCTTAGGTATGTGACCTTGCATGATGTAGAAGAGAGGGTTTTGGGGTTGCAAGTTTTAGGTGCGACCTATTCACCTCCCCCCTCTAGGTCACTCTTTTGGTCCTCAATTGACGAAGGATTTCATTATAAAGGATTACAGTCATTTGGATTGAAGAGGCTCATATAAATATTTTCCTTTTCCTTGGGCTCATCCTACAAATGATGATAATACCATTGACTCGGCCAGATTCAACAACCATTGAGTCGACAGTGGGTAGAAACCCTAGGGGGTATGTCCTACAGAGTAGGCAGAATTATGCTAGGAGGTTCTTGCCAGTGGTCAGAGCCTTGTATGCGAGCTTGGTTGCACAGTCCATGAAGCACAGGAGGCACAACAAGCCATGGCATGAGGAGCTTAACCAGTACAATTCATTTGTATCCTGGAAGTGCCATCGGCATGATAGCCGATGCTAAAGAAAATCAACGCGATTCAAGACCCAAACGCAGAATGTACAACTAAAGGTGTTGTTCCAAGTTAAGAAAGAGGCTACTAAGGCAGTAAGGAACGTGCCTAGGGTATCCGACTGAAGAGGGGAAAGGGGGTGAATTGGGTCGCTAATTGCTCTTCTAAAACCTAGGGCTTTCTAGTGCATAAGATAAACCTATTTCGTCCTACACATGCTAGTTAAGTCTAAGGTTTATCTATGCGCTCTCTAACTTACCCAAAGACTTGCAACCTAGGGCCAAACCAAATCAAACTAACTAGGAAAGCTAAAGGCACACAAGTAAGTAAATGCAGAAATGTAAATGCGGTAAGTAAAGAGGTGAGGGCAAGGGGATGCAAACTCACAAGAAGACATGAGGATTTAGCATGGTTCACCACTAAGGGCTACGTCCATAGGCTCGCCACTGAAGGCAAAATCTGAACCGGGCACCAAGACTCTCCCGTCACCGTCTTGCGCTTCGTCCTACACATGCTAGTTAAGTCTAAGGTTTATCTATGCGCTCTCTAACTTACCCAAAGACTTGCAACCTAGGGCCAAACAAAATCAAACTAACTAGGAAAGCTAAAGGCACACAAGTAAGTAAATGCGGAAATGTAAATGCGGTAAGTAAAGAGGTGAGGGCAAGGGGATGCAAACTCACAAGAAGACATGAGGCTTTAGCATGGTTCACCACTAAGGGCTATGTCCATAGGCTCGCCATTGAAGGCAAAATCCGAACCGGGCACCAAGACTCTCCCGTCACAATCTTGCGCTTGCCACCAAAGGCTCACAGCAAGCAAAGGCTAAGCACCACCAAGCCACCAAGGCTTAGCCACCGCCACCGTCTATCCCAGTCACAAGACACCAAATGCTTCACTACGGAGTTTGTAATGGTCTCCTCATCCTTGCACAAGTTGTCGCCACCACTCCACAACAAGAAGGGTCTCTGCCAATGAGTATAAGTGGCTTGACCGCAGCCAAGTCTTCTCCAGTAGCTCACGCAGGAACTACATTCTAGAAGAGCTCACAAGCTCACTCTCTCTAAGCTCTAACTAGCTTGGATCATGCACTAAGCTCACTTTTGGTGGTTGGAGTGGATGATATGCTTGGAATATACCTCTACACTTGTTGTGGTCTTCAGTAGCTCCAACTCACTCTAAATGGCTAGGTGGGGTGGCTTATATAGCCCCAAACATGAACTAAGCCGTTGGCCAAAGAGATTGCCAGAAAGTGCCTAGACCGGATGGTACGGTCCATACACTTTGCCATACTTCGGACCATATGGCCCATTGTCCTTGCCAACTAGCCATTGTACTAGTCGTTGAACTAGTCATTGCTGAAATAGAACGGTCGATAGTACGATTTGTAGGAGAGTTCTATACGGTACATGTATTCTTGATTTTCCTTCGAAATTCATAGCCTCAGGGTAACTTGGTACGGTTTATAGTACGATTTGTTGGAGAGTATTATATGGTCTATGTATTCCTGATTTTCCTTCCAAATTCACAGCCTCAAGTAACTTGGTGCAGGTTAATAGTACGGTATGTAGGAGAGTACTATATGGTCCATGTATTCATGATTTTCCTTCCAAATTCACAGCCTCAAGTAGCTTGGTACGGTTCATAGTACAGGTTTGTAGAAGAGTACTATACAATCCATGTATTCCTGATTTTCCTTCTGAATTCACTGCAAGATGGTATGGTGTATAGTATGGTCTGTAGGAAGATATGGTACGGTCCATACAAATCTGGGGGGGGGGGGGTCAGACCATACGGTCTTGACAACTTGACAGGGTTCCATTTGTTGGCCGCTTAGGGACATATAGTCCGAAGGTTGGTACGGTCTTTACGATCAGACCTTCTGGTCCTCACAAAAATGTGAGGTTTCTTGTTAGATCAGCCCCTCGAGCCATGCCTTTGGATCTTTTTCTTCCCTTCAGTCTCTTGGACCTAAAACACTTGAAAATGTGCATCTAGACAAACTTAGAGTAAAATTCCATCTCCGGTCCCTAAACTTGTTTTGGTGTGTCAACCCGCTTCCTAAAGTCTTAAAGTGACGATCTCGGTCCCTAAACTTGTCTTGGTGTGTCAACCGGGTTCCTAAAGTTTCAAAGTGACCATCCCAGTCCCTAAACTCGTCTCGCTGTGTCAACCATGTCCTTAAAGTCTCAAAGTGACCATTTATACTAGGACCGGGTTGACGAGCCAAGACAAGTTTATAGACCGAATTGAGCCACCAAGACAAGTTTAGGGATCAGGTTGACACACCCAGACAAGTTTAGGGTTCGAGATGGTCACTTTGAAACTTTAGGGACCAGGTTGACACACCAAGACAAGTTTAGGGACCGGAATGGTCATTTTGAAACTTTAGGGACTGGGTTGACACACCAAGACAAGTTTAGGGACCGGAGATGGATTTTACTCACAAACTTATTAGTCCAAGTGTTGGTTGTCAATCAATCACCAAAACACAACTATAAAAATATGGCACATGAGGCCATTTTCCTTACAATCTCCCCCTTTTTGGTGATTGATGACAACATAACCAAAGCAGGCAAGATAAATGCAATAAAAGGTACTAAATGTAAATTTCAATGAGTTAGAATAAACTTAGCTTGCTTGCATGGATTTTTCAATGCTCAACTTCATTTGCCACTGGCATGTGATCCAATTGATGCTTCCGGCTTTATATCCACACAGTGGGATTTAAGCACAAATTGAGCATTGGTTCATAGGATCACCGATTTTGCAATTCTCCCCCATATTTGAACTAGTTATCTCCCCCTATCACCTCACCTTCTTATTTTCACCTCATCTTCCCTTTGCTAATGGTCTTCATATTTCTCCTCCTTTGGTGCTTGACCTTTTCTCCCCCTTAAGATATGCAATCCTTGCATGGGATGTGCATCTCTCCCCATATGATGTGCATCTTGCTTGCATGGAATTACTCTCCCCCTTTGTCATCAAGCACCTAAAAGACCTAAACACAACCACTACCAAAAAAATTAGTAGCATGAGAATTTTACTAGTGAGGCCATTTTACCTTTTTCACTCTCCTCCTTAATTTAAGACATTAATTGTGGCAATCACTTGTAGTGACCATCTCCCCCCTTGTCATGGACTTGTTGCCTCAAGATATCCATTGTGACTTATGGCATAATTGTAGGGGATGGACACCAATTATAAATGAAGCTCATTGGAGGTAGAGCCATGTGAATACAACAAATGGAACTTGAAAGCATGTTAGTCACAAAAATAGCACTTGAAAGCATGTGCCATGGCCGAAATGGTGTTTTCCGTACACTGAAAATTTAAGATCATGTAATTTGCTTCAAGAAGACACGGTTAGCATAAGCAACAAACCATATGTAGTACTAGGAAAGCACAAGCTAGATACCAATTGCAATAAATAAACTTGCTCATGCAATCCTAGAGAGGCAATTGAGCTACACTGATGCATGCAATTGGTTTACCTTGCTTGTTACCTCATATGTATGGGAGGAGAATTTGGTTATCTAATTTTTTATCCTATACTTGGCTCTAATCCAATAGCATGGTGCATCCCTACTTATGCACCCCAATATTTGCCAAGTCTCCTAATTCCTTGAAGACCACTCTCTTCTTCTAAGTCTTTGGGACCCAAACCTTTGGGAGCCTTCCATGGTTTGAATTAATTCCGTTGGCAC
The DNA here is from genome assembly GCA_030272315.1 of Paspalum vaginatum. Classification (NCBI taxonomy): domain Eukaryota; kingdom Viridiplantae; phylum Streptophyta; class Magnoliopsida; order Poales; family Poaceae; genus Paspalum; species Paspalum vaginatum. The sequence goes on along the minus strand of CM059020.1, from coordinate 29,830,849 downwards.
CCAAATAGGATGGTTCCATCCTTGGTTCCTCCACCCCATGGTTTGAGTCACCACCTTACCATTCTTCTTCTTCTCAAGTATGTAGTGGTTACTCTTTTGCTTTGCCTCAGTAGGTGGGCTTGGTTTAAACTAGCATGGAGTTCAATTTTGGAGAGTTCTTGTTTTTCTCCTCCATTGCCTTCTTCTTGCCCTTAGCATTGCTCTTGCCCTTGTTCTTGCTCTTTTGTTGAGCCTTCTCCTCCTTTCATTCATAGGACTTGTGGCCTTATTTGTGACATTTGAAGCAAGTCACAATTGCTCCCTTCTCAAGCTTCTTCACGCCCTTGGAGGGGTTATCTTGAGGAGGTTCGACTTGATCTTGTGCCTCTTTTCCTTATAAGCCGCCTTAAGTCCAACCTTAGACTTTCCACCTCTTATTTGATCTCTTCATTTTCCCTAGTAATGTGGTCATCACATGTTTCTACAACCACATTCTCATTGCAAGGTGTTAGATCACCAGAGGTAGACACATCTACCTTGACAATAGGAATTGCATAAGGAATAGCACAAGGGATAGATGCATCCATTGAGTTTGTGAGGGACTCATATTTTAGTTCAAGGTACTCAAATTGCTTCTTGAGCTCCCCATGCTCCTTGTCTAACAAATTGAATTTGTTAAGCAAGTTCTCATATCTTGAGACAAAGGAGGCATAGAGCTCTTCATTAGCTTTGAGGGCTGCAATTTGCTCCTTTTGTTTTAGAATATATTCTTGCTGTTCTTTAATTAAGCTCATCATCTCACAAATATCGTTGGGCTCATCATCATTGGAGGAGGAGTCATCACTATTACCTTTGGCTATGAGGCATATGTGTGATGATCGTGTGTTGAAGGGCTTGCTTGATTCATAAATTGAACTCCCTTTGCCACCCTTCTTCCCTTTGATGATGGCGGGGCAAGCTTGATGTCTTCTTTGCTTGCTCTTGTTCTTCTTGCCCACCATGTTGAACACTCCCATCACATCTCCTCTTATGCGGGTTTCATAGCCTAGCATGTAGAGTTTCCTCACATGTTTGGCTACCTTTGTTTGGTGGAAGTTTATGGCCCTTGATGTAGCTTCATCTTCATTTGAGCTTGAGCTTGAGGCTTCATCATCACTTTCATCCTCCTCTTATTCTCCACTTGAGCTTTGCTCTTGCCGCCTTGGTTGATGCTTGCATGTGTGCTTGACGTTAAGCGTCTTTTGGCTTGAAATGGAGGTTGATTCTTGCTTGTTCATCCCCATGGAATACTCATGGGCAACAATTGTGTTGACTGACTTGGTTGGGTGTCTTGTTGTCCAAGTCTTCCTGGAGCAAGATGATCTTGATGATGTTGTAGTCAGGGTTTGCAAAGGCAATGGATGATCTTGCGATTCACCTCTCCATCCTTTATTTGCTTTAGACCTAGGCCATTAATTTCATTCACCTGGAGTGTTCAAACATGAGAGCATGTCATGAGCACTTTCATTAGCAAGTTGTTTAAAGCTAGTTAGCTCATCGGCAAGAACATGATATTTTTGATTAGCTACATCCGATGAGCCCTCATGATTCTCGATAATTTGCTTCCATATGTCATGAGCATTAGGAGAAGCATACACACGATTGAACACATCATCACAAAGTGAGGACACAAGATGGATTTTGCGATAGCATCAAATTGCCTCTCATGAGAGGAGTTGCTACGGGTGCCTTCTTAAGCTGATACACCAAACATCAAGCCCCTTGGGCTTGAAGATCTGCTTCCATGAGCACCTTCCACTGAGGGAAGCCCTTCCCATCGAAAAACAGAGCCCTATTGGTACTCATCCCTTACCCGAACATGAAAACTCATTGGCATCAAAGCTAGTGGCACTCCTACGAGCTATCTCACAAATGTGCCAATGGAAATGGTTATTCTCGCAAGAGATGTGAGCCTAGATCTAATACAAATTATCACAAACATGCCGAGGGTATCCAACCCAAGAGGAGGAGGGGTGAATTGGGTTGCTAATGGCTATTCTAAAACCTAGGGCTTTCTAGTGCATAAGATATACTTATTTCGTCCTACACATGCTAGTTAAGTCTAAGTTTTGTCTATACACTCTATAACTTACCCAAAAGACTTGCAACCTAGAGCCAAACCTAATCAAACTAACTAAGAAAGATCAAGGCACACAAGTAAGTAAATGCTGGAAACGTAAATGCGGTAAGTAAAGAGGTAAGGGCAAGGGGATGCAAACTCCTGAGAGGACACGAGGATTTAACACGGTTCACCTACTAATGGCTACGTCCACGAGCTCGCCACCAAAGGCAAAATACGATGCCGAGCACCAAGACTGTCCCGATCATCGTCTTGCGCTTGCCACCAAATGCTCACAGCAAGGAAAGGCTAAGTGCCACCAATGCCACCAAGGCTTAGCCACCGCTACTGTCTCTCAGTCACAAGGCACTGCATGCTTCACTATGGAGTTTGTAGGGTCTCCTCATCCCTGCACAAGTAGTCACCACCACTCCACAACAAGAAGGAGGGCCTAGCAATGAGTACAAGTGGCTTGACCGCAGCCAAGTCTTCTCCAATTGATCACGCATGGAGCTACATTCAAGAAGATCTCACAAGCTCCCTCTCTCTAAGCTCTAACGAGCTTGGATCATGCACTAAGCTCACTTTTGGTGGTTGGAGTGGATGATATGCTTGGAATACACCTCTACACTTGTTGTGGTACTTCCTAGCTCCAACTAGCTCTAAATGGCTAGGTGGGGTGGCTTATATAGTCGCCAAACATTGAACTAGCCGTTGGCCAAAGAGGCTGCCAGAAAGTGACTACTTCGGATGGTACGGTCCATACAATTTGCCATACTTCAGACCATACGGTCCATTGTCCTTGCCAACTAGCCGTTGAACTAGCCATTGCTAAAATGGAACTGATCGATAGTATAGTCTGTAGGGGAGTTCTATACGGTGCATGTATTCTTGATTTTCCGTCCAAATTCACAGCCTCGGCTAGCTTGGTACGGTTGATAGTATGGTCTATAGGAGAGCACTATACGTCCATGTATTCCTGATTTTCCTTCCAAATTCACAGCCTCGAGTAACTTAGTGCGGTTGATAGTACGGTGTGTAGGAGAGTACTATACAGTCCATGTATTCCTGATTTTTCTTCCAAATTCACAGCCTTGGGTAGCTTGGTACGGTTGATAGTACGATCTGTAGAAGAGTACTATATCGTTCATGTATTCCTGATTTTCTTTCTGAATTCACTGCCTCGAGAAAGATGGTACAGTTTATAGTATGGTCTGTAGGAAGTTATGGTACGGTCCATACAAATCTGGGGGGTCAGACCATACGGTCTTCACAACCTGCCATGCTTCCATTTCTCGGGCCGTTAGGGAAATATAGTTCCGAAGGTTGGTATGGCCTTTTGGACCGTACCTTCTGATCCTCACAAAAATGTGAGGTTTCTTGTTAGATCAGCCCCTCGAGCCATGTCTTTGGTTCTTTTTCTTCCCTTCATCTCTTGGACCTAAAACACATAAGAATGTGCATCTAGACAAACTTATTAGTCCAAGTGTTGGTTGTCAATCAATCACCAATACAGAACTATGAAAATATGGCACATGAGGCCATTTTCCTGTTATCAGTATACATTCTTAACAAGGTGGCATCATTCTGAGCTTGAGTGTGCCGACTAGCCTTCAAGTGCACTATACCAAATGTATGGAAAATTTCATATTCACTAGCTATTAATGTCTCTTAGCGTGATAGATTTTACTTCCGCAAGAGCACGAAGATTCAATGTAGCTTTTTCACTTAGAGTATTCAGAGTATAGTAAATCCATAGGGAAGCAAGGGTGAATAGGTGGAATGATCTGTTCGAACCAAGTAGTATTGTAAACTGATAATTTTTTGACCAAAAAGACTGTGGGGGAGTTCCCCACAATAAAAAGGTGTTTTATTAGATTAGCGAGCACTTACTTACATAGAATACATAGTTTATAACCACCACGCAAAGAAGAAAAGAACTGCTACCAAACTAGACAAACCCATGAAGGTGGAAAAGATTATAAGCAGATTTAGCCATGACACAATATGATTTCTAAGAGACTCCTTAAGCCACAGGCTTTGGAGATGAGCTTCTTCTTTGAAACGCTGAAGCCATAGGTTGAAGTTGGCTTGCTGCCCATCAAAAACCTTCCTATTTCTCAGCTTCCAAATTTCCCACATAGCTACAATGGAGATCTCCATAAAGAATGGTATACCTGAATTTCCCCTTGCCTGCAGGACTCTATCCTGTATAGGTTGCGTCAAGTCCCACTGAGTTCCAAGTTTTTGCCAGCACCTCTGAGCAAAGACACACTGGAAGAACAAGTGATCAACATCCTCCTGGACTGATGCTGAGCAGAGCACACAATGTGAAGTCTTGTGGATGTAACATATTCCATTCTTATCAGCATGCTCTTGGTGTTCAACCTATCGATGAGAACTAACCAAAAAAAGAACTTCATCTTCATTGTACAGTTTGCACTTCCAAAGCTTGGTGAAAACTCTGGATGCCTGAATATCCTCATGTTTGTTCTTGTAGTACTTGTTCACTGAGATGTTCTCCAAACCCCTAGGTCAGGTCCAAACATCGGTTTGATCCCCTCATACTCCCTATCTGACAAGAGATCTTGCAAATAGTGAAACTCTTCATATGCCTCTGTTGACCATGGCAGATGGAAGATGGATGCTAAGTATGGTGCATCTCTAGCATTCTTAATTGAATATATTCGAAGTCCCGAGCATAGGAAGCTAGCATTGGGAACTTATTCTATAGAATTTCCCCAGTCCAATTGTCTTCCAAAAAGAGGATGGAAGATCCATCCCCAGCTGTGCACACCGCCAGCTTCCTATAGATACCATGAAGCCTAAACACATCCTTCCACCAAAAGGAGCAAACTTCTCGACAAGCATAGTGGAACTCTGCCCTAGTAGTGGGTGTGACAGATGAAGTGGACCCAAGGAATGTCTCTTTTGGAGTAAAATTTGTGCAGCTGCTCGATCACAAGAGCCTCATTCTGGATTTTGAGATTGATCACTCCAATTCCTCCTTTATCTTTAGGCTTAAGCACTGTCTCCCAGGCTACCATGTTACCTCCTTTCTTTTCTTTCTCGACTCCCTTCCATAGACATTGCTTATGGGCTCTAGCTATGTTTTTTATAACCCCTGCATGCAGTTTGATAGTTGACATGGTATACGTTGTGATGGGGTTTATGACCGAATTGACTAGTTCCAATCTTCCTAAATATGAGAGGTAGGATGAGCATGTCATGAGTTCTCCTCAGCTACTCTATCCATTAGGGGCATAAAATCTTCAATCTTTGGCTTTGTTGTTCCTAAGGACAGTCCTAGATACGTAAAAGGCAGAGACCCAACCTGACAGCCAAAGGTTTGAGTAACTATATTCATCTTTTTTGGGTCAACATTAATCAACACAAGGGAAGACTTTCTATAGTTGACCTTGATGGCCAGTTGATGCTCTGAAGGAAGACAAAATGGCCTTGAGATAGAATAGTTGTCCTAGCCTCTACTTGCATCATCAAAAGGGTATCATTAGCATACTCGGATAATAAGGAATAACCCTCTTCTCTGTGGTATTGGGAGTTTAAGGATGCCATTCTTCTGAGCTCTGTTGATGATGTACTATAGTAGTTCAGTGGCCATCACAAACAGGATTGGTGAAAGAGGATCCCTTTGCCAAACACCTCTCTTACAGTGAAACTGCTTGCCCGGGACTCCATTCAGAAGCATTGAGGAGCTAGCGGTAGACAGGATGTCATTGACCCAGGATCTCCACTTTTCTGAGAAACCCAGGACCTCCATCATTGATATAATCACAGAGTGCTCCACTCTATCAAAGGCTTTTGCAAAGTCCAGCTTCAAGATGACAATCTCTTTTATGGACTGATGACATTGGTGTATATATTCAAAGCTCCATGCAAGACAATCTTGGATGCTCCTACCTTTGATGAAACCATATTGGTTCTGATGGACCAAACTCAAGAGGACCCCTTGCATTCTGTTAGCTAGTACCTTGGTCAGGATTTTCAAACTGCAATTGCTTAAGGAAATGGGCCTAAAATTAGAAGCAGATTCTGGAGCTTGCACTTTAGGGACCAGTGTGATAAATGAATAATTGACCAAAAAAAATCTCTGCACAGATTAAGGAAATCAAGCTGCATAATGCCCCAATATTTCTTCAAGAATAACCCAATAAAACCATATGGCCCTGAAACTTTGTCAGAAGGCATTCTTTTCACTATTTTGGTAATTTCCTCCTTTGTAATTGGCTCATCTAGGCTTTGCAAGTTATCACTTCTTGGGACTAGGTCAGAGACATCAAACCACATCACTGGTTTGCTAGAAGACCCCATTCTCTCCTTGAAATCCTTCCACAAAACTGCAGCCTTGCCTTCATGATCACTGATGAAGTAACTGTCATCTATTTTGTTTTGAGAGATGCATTCCTCCTATATGATATTGTGGCCATAGAGTGAAAAATTTTGGTGCATTCGTCTCCAAAATTGACCCTATTGACAGTATATCTTTTTTCCAATATTCCTTCTTGTAATCCATCAGTTGTAGCATATGCTTCTTCACAATCCTCCTCAAATTCCACTCAGGATTCGTGAGCTGCTGACACTCCTCCAGTGCATCAAGACAACCAATTACCTTATCATAATTCTTAATACAGTTATTTAGGTTTGAGATCCCTTTGCTCCACCTTTTTAATGAATACCTCAACTATTTTAGCTTGGCGACCCAAACCGCTACTGAATTGCTTTTGTTATGAGGTTCCTTTGACCAAGACTGTTGAATAGTGTTGACGGTCGTTATTGCACTACCTACGACCATCAACTATCCATGAACATGAAGGAAAATACATCAAAATGTAGACTAACCCTTGCTACTAACACAGTTCCACTGAGCTGTGTTGAATATTTGATTACAGGTGCAAGATCAGCCGAAAACATGTCAAATATGGCTAAGTCAGGAAGATAACTGACCAAGGGGCTAGGCTGCCCAGCCTCCCCCCTAGGCCGCCCGGCTTGTGAATGTGCCCAAATGAGCCCATCTTCGACCTACATACACACTAAAGATGTGCCAACACAATTCCAAGGCCCAAGTCGAGAACCCAACATGTTAAGTACCGGAAGGCTTGCCACCTCAACGATGTGGCGGAACCGCTGATTTAATCCGGGCTAAGCACACCTACCACCTTTGGCCCACAATGCACTTAGGCCAAACTAAACCCGGTCGTCCATCGAGAGTCATTCGGCTCCTGATATTACCCTTTCCCAGAGGAACCGACATCATACACATCTAGCCCGCGACGGAGCCATAACAGTTACATCATCACAAGCAGTTGAAATAGAGTATAAATAGATTTACTTTACAAACCTGTACGATATAAAATACAAGTTTCACCATAATGCCATACGAAAGGAAAGTTCGAACCAGATAGCGGAAGCGATTTCAAAAACATCTCGCAGCGAAAATGAAGTACTTTAGTAGTCTTCATGCAATGATGATCGTGGTGAGCAGCACCGAGCCAACCGGTACTACCCTCCTCCAAGCACTTGTCCAGATGTCGTCGGTACCTGTGCTCAAAAGGTGGGGGCAAACCCTAAGTACTAATTACTCAGTAGGACTTAATGGAGTGGCTTACGACTGACGCGAAGCTTGCTTACTAACAAGTGGGTCCTTAGCCATTGATTTTTAAACAGTGGTATATCAATATAAAGTAACAATTTCATCATTTGCATATAACATCATAATAATAGCTTGCAGAAATGTAAGCAACACAATGGTACAAGCATGTAGTATTTGAAAACATGAGTAATAATTATGAAAGATTTAAGTAGTTACTACGTTGCCCGTGTGCATTATCAGCATTCCCACACCTGGTGGGTATCAGTGATTCGAATCGATTTTAATTCTCGGAAATAACTATCATGCTAGGGGTACATGCTTACTAGCCATCGCGTTCCCACGTATAGTCCCCATCTCCACCTGTCTTTCCCAAGATTCAAAGCGCCCCCACCTAACCCTCGGGTTGTGCCCCTTAGAAACGTAACCACAGCGCATTGGGTCAGCCCTCCCTCGTGTACAAGCGCCCCCGGGCCAACGGCTTCCAGCAAGTGGATGGGTGGCACCTCTAAAACTTCGGATGAGCCCTAGGTAAGACTTTCACGGGTCCCATATCCCGGTTAAGCACTCGAGCAATGTTATGGCGATCCGCAGGCGAACAGCGGACGGGCCTTAAATGACTCAGGCAGAGCCAAATGATCCAACAACGCACACCACCAAATAAAATTATTCTCCGCCCGGTCTACATTTAAATCATGAGCATAATAATAACTTTCATAATAGTAAGATTTCTAAAATTTTTGAAATCACCTACGCGACGAGTGACTCCATTCACCCGTATCTACTCGTACCTAACAGAGCCTAGGCAACTCGTCCTATGAACTCTATATATAGGTGCTAGGGCCAAGGTGGCCAGGGGATCTAATGCAATTGTTTTTCAATCAACTCCTAATGCGGATGCGTAATCATCAACCAACATAATTTTAGCTGGGAATTTCATGGTCCTGCCTACCTTGCTTATGTCTCACCAAATCGACAAACTAAACTACGTTAGTTTGTCGGGTTGTGGGGCTTTGCCCCAGGCAACCCCTTGATCACTTGGACAACTTCTCCTTCCAAACACGACTGATGGGCTCTCCTGGTCGTGCTTGGGACTTAGTTGATCTTCTGGACACCGTTGCTTGAAGTAGTCCCACGCACTTGCTTCCTGTTCACGTATCTGCATTAAGCGTCACTACATGAGTGCCATGCATGATGCAATGAGTGGGATGCATGAATATCAAGCACACATTTAGGACAATCATTTTATGGATAGGCAGAAAGGTGATTGATAAACTATTTAAATAGGGAGTACACGGAGCAAACACATAATCGCAAAATTACACATATTCGAGCTACTGATCATCTTTATTATTTGCTTAGTATTAGTTGCATTATGGTTTCGCCCACAACATACACGCACAAGTTGTGAAGCTCATCTATATATAATCCTACATATCAAGTATAGTAGACAGGATAAATCATAGACTAACAGCATGCATGCCCATTGACATCCCATTTTTATTTTCCTCAATTTTAAGCATATTAATATGACTAATTAAAGGACCCTCCAAGTTACGGCAACCAAAGTTCATGAAAAACTCACACAAGCTTACATACACAGTAACATAGCTACTAGAATTTTGGTGTAATTTTTTGGAGAAAGCTACGTGTCACTTTTCTATTTTGTTATTTAAATCACTATAGCATCTGTCATTTTCAAAATACATAGCAATCAGCAAGCAAAACATATGGAACATTAGGCCACAATGGACTAAATGAGCATAACAAAACTACTAGGGGTTTATTTGAGCACATTCCATATAGCATACATTTTCTTATTCAATAAATATCTAAAAGTAATCCCTAGGGGTAGATCTGTCATTTTCTAGTAATAACTAGGGCTACCAAAAATATATGTGGCAATACTTGGCATAAATAGTACTCAGCCCAAGTTTCATAATTTTTAGAGGCCATTTAGTTCACTTTTGCTAATTACCTACGAAAACAATACATGGACAAAAGCAAGGGTAAAACAGTCATTTCACTCAGCAAGGCCTACTCCACTGCATAGATCTATTCATATGCAATCCAACAAAATAAGTTTTGTATTTTTATGATTTTTCTCCTAATTTCTAGAGAATTTCAAATTCATATGCCAAATCCAGAATATAGTTAAATATTACCCTGCCACATGGACCTATATATCAATAGACCTATCTCCGAGGGCCTGCCAGGAAGATTGTATAGACTCACTGCATAGTGATTGAAATAGGTGAAAATTAGAGAAAAGAGCAGGGGGTTTTGTGTAAAAGGCTGGGCCCTTCTTCTACCTCTGGACAGGGAAGAGGCCGCGCGTGGGGAGGGGGAAGGCGCGGCTACACCGGCACGTGTGGGGGCGAGGGCTTGGAGCCGAGCCGCTCCGGGAGGGTGTTCGTGGCGACGGGGCTCCTTTCCCCCAAGGCGGCGTCGCGAGAAGAGGAGCGAGCAGGCGGCTCGGCGTCGGTGAACCGGGCGGCGGCGATGGCGCAGAACGTGGCAGCGCGGCTTTGACTCCGTCGGCTCAAGCTCGAGGAGGGGCTGAGGATGGGCGTGAGAGCTTTGCGGGGAGATGGCGAGTCCGATGGTGGAGTCGTGGAGGCGAGGGGACGGCCCGGAGGGGGTCCTCTGTGGCGCGGGTCGGCGATGTGCGCGGCGCGCGCTGCTCGCGTCGTCGGGGCGGGTGGAGGAGGCGCCGGCGAGGGCCAAGGGACACTGGGAACGGTGGAGGAGCTCAAGGTGAGCGCAGGATGCACGAAGTGGAGAGCAGAGGAGGCCAGAGGCGGCCAGGGCTTGAGCTCGCTGCGGCTCACTAATGGCGGCGCTTGCTGCTCTGTGCTTCGGGGATAGAGTCAGGGAGGGCGAGCGAGTGAGGCGAGTGGAGGAAGAGAGAGCCCGGTGCCCCTCTCTTGAAGGGAGGCCAGGGCACGGAGTAGGGCCAGCCGACGTGGCCATGGCAGGCAGGAGCAGGAGCTGCCTGCCGCGTGGGCGAGCGGGGGTGGGGAAGAAGAGGAAAGAGGGTCGGGTGGACGCGGTCCGTGGACCGTGGGACGCCGACAGGTGGGACCGGGCGGGGGAAAAAAGGATTACGGTGCACTGGACCGAGTTCGGGGAGCCGAACGAAGGCGGGACCCACTCGAGGATGTCGACATCCGCTCCCGGGCGGGTATTCGACCAGTGGGGCCCACACGTCATAGACACGCAGAAAATGGAAAAATCCCGAAAATAGGAAAATGGAGTTTGACCAGGGAATCAGGTTTCTGAAATTTGATAAAATGAACACCCAACTGGGGGAATTTGATTAAGGTATAAATACAAGAATTGCTCTAAATTTATCCCTCTACAACTTTGTTATAAACTTTAATACCATGTTATGTATAAATTTATGGTTTAAATTTGAATTTGATTAACATACCCCGGTTTGACCAAAATAATCCACCAGTTTGGAAAAATCGAAAAACCCCTTTAATGTTCACTTTCATACAAGGAGTTTTATGCCAAAGTTGTTCAGAATTGCATGAACTACAACTTTCTCAAATAGAGTTTTGCAAGATTATGGCTGTAGATCCAAGAAAATTTGAATTTACTAAGCAGGTCAGATTTGGGCAGATTTCATGTGCTGACAGAAAAAGGCCCAAAACACTATGCAAACCTTAGTGCATGTCAAAACTCCAATTGCCAAAGTTGTTCAGCATGAAATTTTTTATAAGTTTGATATACAAAGTTTCTTCCAATTCACCACAAATTTTGAAATGTAAGGCCACCATATTGAGAGGTTTGGTAAAATAGCAAGTTTACTTCATGTGGAGTCTTTCTTGTTTTCAAGCTTTGGGATAACAAATGAAGTCCAATGAGATCAAGGCCTAGTGCATTTGAGAGTTAATAAACCTAATTTCATTTCCTACAAAGGAATATTTTGAAGTTGTATAGTCAAATCGAAAGTAATTTCAGAATGAAATTTGGGAAGGAGTGTTAACTCTAGACTTAGCAAAATTTCCTGAGTGTAGACTAACCTGGTTTGGTTTGAACTTTTGAACCTCTTAACATTTGATTTTGGGATTGGTCAAAATAGCATATTTGAAGACAACATCCTGAACTAAGACTTTTGTATTTGATGTCTTGCATGAAAATGTATAAATGTTTAACTACTTAACCAAGCAACGCAAAGTTTTGCATGTTTAACTTGAAAATTTTTGACTTAGTGGTCTACTGGCCTAGTTGTTGCTCTTCTCTAAGCATGATTAAGTCCAAATCCTTGATTAACATTAATCTAATTGTGTGTCAAGGCTTTTGAGATGCCGGGGCATCACAAATGATCCAGCACTTGGATCGGTGAAGTCAGCAATCTGTGGGACTTCAATCATGTGGCTAAGGAAGAAACACAAGTGGGATCCAATGGCTCAGGAGAAAGCACACATTTTAACCACCAACCGCCATGCAACCGACTTGGGGAGTGAAGATGGACCACAACATGAAGAAAGCCGATGGATCCGATGGTTCTCCAGGCTGCCCGGCCTAGGGTGGGGCCGCCCGGGCATCCACCAGGCCGCCCGGCCTGGTAACCGCCTCCACAACCACCATACCGACCCTATAAGACCCCTCACTCCCTTAGTAGCTATAAATACCCCCGAGCTCTCACTTGTAAAGTGTGGAAGTTGAGTGGAAACAGACCATTATCTAGTTAGTTGCACTAGGATAGTCCTAGGAGTTAGAGTTGAGTCTGGTAAAGCTCTTGTATCTTTCTATCTTTGTACTCTTGCTACTTCAGTATAATATACTTTGTTGATCTATCTTTCAGGCTATACTTTACTTTATTTCTTACACTTGCCTAGGGTGGTGTACCTTATTGCATACTAGACCAAGGCTTAGGTTTGTGTTGTTCTTGAGTTATCTGAATCTTGCTAGACTTGCTGGTGCTATAGGCTTTCCTTAGGCTCTAATCTAAGGCTACGTCAGTCCTAACCCTCTGATCAAGGACGAACTTTAGTGATCAAGTTCTCACTTGATCACTAGTTTAGCGTGCCATCTTACCCACATAGATCTAGTTGGTAGCCCCTCTTTGTGACAGCATTAGGGAGCCTCTGTAATCCGATCCCGTCGTTCGGTAAGCCCGTAGGTGTTAGCCAGTTGTCGTTCGGTTGGCCAACTATCTACCCCCGTGCATCCTCGGTGTAGTATGGAATTTTGCTCGATGCAAGATCCTAGTTTGTGTTTGTTTAACTCAGTTCTACCACGAATACTCCTCTGCAGTTGTCAAGGAATATAGTTTGGATATCTTAATCTCACTCGTTGTCCTCCCAGGCAACTACCTAGTTGTTTACTGCTTTGGTCCCTGTTTACTCTCCCCACCATACACTATCTTGTTATATCTTACCCCCGTTGTAAGAATAGCTGGTGTTTATCTAAGTTATAGTACTGTTTGAAGTTCGAACATATCATTCTACCTATTAGCCCTTGCTTCCCAGTGGATTTTTACGATACTCGGAATACTTTGACTGAAAAAGCTACAGCGAATGTCTGTGTGCTTGCGGAGTAAAATCTGTTATACTAAGAGACGTCAACAAATAGTCTCTAGGAAACTGATATGCTGTGGCCAAAAGTTCTCAAATCTAAAAATGTTGGATTTAGGAATGTCAGTACCGATTAGCACTTGACAAGGTGCATGATCTGAAGTAGGCCGTGCTAATGGAATAACAGTGTAGTTGGGATATGAGGTCATCCAATGCTGCGAAGTAAAGAACCAATCTAATTGTTCCAATAATGGGTCTTCCTACATATTGCTCCATGTACATCCCCGGCCCTTGGGAGGGAGGTCTATAAGACAATTCTCACCAATAGCATCATTAAATCTGAACACATCACCCACATTGCCTCCAGGTCTATTCTTGTTGGAGGGATCTATAGAAATTAAAATCACCAACCAGTAGCCAATCCTCATATCTTAGAACATCAATTTGCTTAAACCAATCAATGAAGTCCGTATGGGCCGGTTCAGAGCAAGGCCCATATACTGAGGTTAAACACCAGGTGGAGTAGTTATGCTTAGACTTGAGCTCTATTGACAATGCAAAAGGCAGTTTCTCCACAACAACTCCTTTAAACATTGACGAGTTCCAAAGCATCAAAATACCACCCGAATGTCCTACCGATGGGATGAAATCAAAATTATCAAATCTCTTAGGAGCAAAATTTCTAATGTATCTCATGTCAAAGGATTCTCTCGTAGTCTCCTGTATACAAGCCACTGCACATGCACTTTCTTCAATTTTTGTCTTAAAGCATCCCATTTACTATGATGATTAATTCCTCTAATGTTCTAGGACCAAACATTCCAGTTTTTGGTTGTCATTAAAGCAGCTCAGAAAGGTGTAGCAAACATTGAATAAGACTAGCAAATCCAACCGAGAGTAGGCCAACAAGCAACTATCGCAGAGAAAAGCCCACACAATCAGAGTACCAAAGCAATCACCATAGCACCAGTTACATAACCAACCATAAAGCAAACCAGCTAGCCTCCATGGTTCAGCAAAGCACCAGACCAAAAGGAACATCCAGCTGCTAAACATTAACAAAATAAGATCAAGGGTGACGTAACCCCCTAAACTCCTCTAGCAGCAGCTGTCCATCAACATTGTCATCAGAGGCAGGAGCAGCTCCTAGAGCATGCCAGAGTGAGGTCTGTAGGATCACACCACAGTCAGCTCCCCATTCTTATAGAACATTGATTGGCAATGGTGGAGGGGGCACCCCATCCTTCTTCCTTAGTGGTTCATCTAGGTTGACCTGTTCATAGACCATTCTAGCGCTTCTTCCTTAGGGATATCCGAGAGCTTTACATGCTGATAACCATCTATTTTGTTGAAACTTGGGCTTCTCCTTGACCTGAGTTACCACCATAGTTGTAGTAGTGTTGCTAGCAGAGGCGATGCTTGATAGTCTGAAGGAGGGAGAGCTCTGGTTTTGAACAATGAAATCAGCTAGATTAGTTAAGGCCTTGAGCTCTGACCAATTCTAGGGTCCTGTCCACTGCCATTGCAACTCCATGTTCTTCTTGGGAAGCTGGTTCTAGCACCTGTTGTTCTGCGCCATCCAACAACTTGATGCTCTGCAGATTGGGGGATATTCTACTCTTAGTGCCACATAGAAATCATACACAACAGCCCATATTTCAAGCAATTGTGCCGCCCAAGTGGGCTGAAAATGAATAACCGCCCACTTGCGTTCATCATTTGCTAGCCCAAGAAGCGAAGAGTTCTCGAATGTTGATGCATTCAGGATAATGGGCTGAAAGAAGTCAGGTGACAAACGCAGCGTCGAACTGACCACTGAGGATAGTGCAAAATGAACCACTCTATCAGTTCTTAACACCCTAATGCCAAGGATTGGCACTCGGGTTTTGATTGGCCTGAAGGCAGAGCTTACTTCTAAGTCATCTGACGAATTGGATGATCCACTGCCAAGGTTACCCATCCTGAGATCTTCTAGAGTGAACTAACATCAGGACCTGTGGCCCTTAAAAACCTGAGTGGTAGAACCTAACTGATAAAATGACAGAGAATCATGAGGCTGTGGTTCAACTTCCATCTACTGTTCCTGCTCATCAAGGTCCATTGGGTCATCTTCTTGAACTACATGATGTGGATTAAGCTCCTCCTAGGGCATGCTGCATTTCTGCCAGGTTAACTCCCATTTCTACTTGGAGAGCATCTACAAGCACCTACTAGGCTCATGGACCAAATGCTGGGGAACATTGTGATTGCCATGGACTGACATGCCTATGCACTAGGTGGGGAATTCCATTTGCTGGTTCTAGGTCCTCATCTGCTGGAAAGTTATCCGGAAATTGACCCCAGTTCCCTCCCAAGATGTAAACTAGGGCTAACCAAGAACAACCAGCACCTCCCAGAACTTGATCCTTGAGAAATGACGAAACTCCGAGGGATGAGCTCAGCCGAGATGACCAGAGCATGTACCAGGACCCTTGTTAGGCCCTTTGATCCAGTTTAGGAGCCTACCAAAAGGGGAGACAGCTATCACACAGATGGTCGCTGTCTTGATAATCTAGAGGAAAAGCGAGAATCATCAGCCAACATAAGCGTTCGTAGTTGCACACATGGAGATTCAATCCTTCATCATGGCTATGGACGAACAAGGTCACTGCCCCCATAGAATAGGACCCTCATTGAGCAGAATTTGGCGACAAAAAAGTAGACCCTAGCCAAAAAAACCCTAATCTAAGCCGTGACCGATGAGTGGACACTACTATAACTGCCTAGGTCTCCTCTAGCATCTCCGAGCAATCAGCAAGTACCTGATTAACTTCATTTGATGGGGGTGGAGGAACCATGATGATGATCGCATACTCCTCATGCCTTCGCAGTGACTCTCCACTAAGGGCCACCCTTGCTCGTGCTGGCCAATGCCAACCTTGCTCAATCTGAGCACCGTGAGGAAGGAAAGGTGCCGGTTCGACATCAAAGTTTGCCATTGTTGCTTCGACTCGCTCTAGAGCCGACGACGGAGAAGATGATGGAACCGCTGCCTCTGGGTTGCAAGAGGTATGCTCTTGGAATTTCGTGGGTATGGTTTGGGGAGGTTGAACAGTAGAAGACGATGGGGTCATTTCATCTTCTTCAGCTAGGCCAGGAGAGACTGCTTCTTCATCGGCTGGGCTTGGGGGAACAGTCTGAACCTTTTTGGGAGCCTAATGAATATGTGGCTTAGACCTAGTGCGATAGAAACGGGCCTTGTGGCCATAATTCTAGCAAGCCCAGCACCTGATAGGAAGCCTACACATGTGAGCCCGGTGGTCCAAGGCCAAACAGTTGCCACATTTGAAATCTCTTGTGCCCTGGCACACAAAATTCCGCGCTCTCAACAGTTTGATCATGATCTGGCAGTGAATTCCGATTGAAACTGCTGCCCCTGATTAAGCGCTTGGTTGATACGACCAAAAACTCTTGAGATTTGAATTGTTTCTTCCATAGGATGCAAATCAACATCAAAAGAACCTAATCTGAGAACTCGTAATAGGAGATGGCTGAGGTTTGGTTTTGAGCGGTGGAGAATCCTGTACAATGCTTTGCCACAAAATGGACTTTCTTATGCAAACCAGAAGATCTGGACTGCTTTTTGGCTCTCTTAGAAAGAACTTCAGCCCATTCTCTGGCTTGCTTAGCCTCCTAAAGAGATTTATCCTGCTCTCAATGAGCAACTCCATTGTTCCAGAGATGAAAATAAGCATCAAAGGATTTGCCAATATACCTTTTCAGATTGTAAACTTCAAAACCCAAAGACTTGTTGGCAACCGAGAAACGAAAATGGTTCTGGCTCAAGAACTTGACATGAAAACCCGCAGCCGAACCACCCAAGCAGGATTGCAACGCAAGGCTCACAGATTACTCCGTCAAACGAAAGAGGTATCTTCGAAAGGTGACCTAAAGGAAGAAAGAAACACTAGGTGAGGAAGTGGGATGATGTACTAAAGAGTTGTGGCACCGATGTATATCCTCTGTGAAAACTCATCCATGTGTGAAATCCAGAAGATCCCTGAGTTGAGAGGATGATCCCATGGCTTGGATTTCAATGAATATCACCACAGATCACCAGCGAATCCATGGTAGGAAGGCACCACGCGAGAGGAGAGGGAGGCGGAGGAGAGAGGGGAGGAGAGACATGTCCTATATGGTGGTCATCTCGTGCAAGTAGAAGAGTTTGTAAACTGTAATTACCAACTATTCTTACAGTGGGGGTAAGATAAGAGAACAAGGATCGAAGCTATCTGTAAACTTGGTATAGCTATCTGGGAGGACAGCAAGTGAGATTTAGATATCCAAACACTACTTCTTAACTACTGCAAAGGAGTATTCACGGTTGAGCTAAGTTATCCAAACTCGAACTAGGGTCTTGTGTTGAGCAAAATTCCAAACTACACCGAGGTGGCACGGGGGTAGATAGTTGGCCAACTAAACGACAACTTGCTAGCTCCTACGGGCTTACCGAATCGCGGGATCAGAATACAGAGGATCCCTAATGCTGTCACCAAGAGGGGCTACCGACCTAGAGCTTCGTGGGTAAGATGGCACGCTAAATTAGTGATCAAGTTGGAACTTGATCACTAAGGGATCTTCCTGGATCATAGGTGAGAACTAACTTAACCTTAGATCAAAGTCTAAGGAAAGTTTATAGCACCGGCAAGTCTAGCAAGATTCAAACAACTTAAGAACAACACAAACCTAAGCCTTTGTCTAGTATGCAATAAGGTACGCCACACTAGGCAAGTGTAAGAAATAAAGTAAAGTATAACGGAAATATAAGCGAGAATAATCTTATATTGGAGTGGCAAAGGTACAAAAGATACAAGAGTTTTACTAGACTCGAAGCTAACTTCAGAATCCGTAAGGCAAAGACTGAGACTCAACTCTAACTCCCAGGACAATCCTATTGCTACAAGACTAAGACAATGGTATGTTACTCTTCACATCCACGCCTTCCAAGTGCGGTCTAGGGGCCTATTTATACCTACTCAAGTAGAATGGGTATTTATACATGGAGTAGGGTCGGTGTGGCAGGTTAAGGCGGTTACACTAGGATAGGTGGCAGGCCGGGCGGCCTGGTAGGGAGTGGGAGGCTGCTTGGTCACAAATTTCCCATCTTGTAATCGAATCTTGAGACCCTATTGGGCAGCTACTAGATGGATTTTGTGTAGCTCCTTGTGTGTGCTTGCCTTCCCCCTCCTTGATTGGCTTTTGGTCATGAATCATCAGTCTTTTGGTGTGTTTGTGCTTGACCAAGTTTGAGATCGTTCTTTTGCCGGTGTTTTAGAATGCTTAGGACATGGACAGATTGTGGTTTCAGTGTGCCAAATCTCTGATCCATGAGCAGCCCCCTTTCTCTTTTGTTCTTGCCCTTGTTCTTCACCTCTTGGATAGTCAAATCTGTGGAGAATCCCAAGGTTTGAGAGGGTGATTTGTTGGGAATAGTTCCATGGCCTTGACAAGATCCACATAAAGTTTCATGAGATTTGGAGATCATTGGAGCAAGATTTGGATCGGATTTGGTGGATTCACCGGCTGTTTTCCTCTTGCCTAGGCTGTTTTCAATACCATCGAACCGTCTGATGGTGTGAGCATCGGACCGTCTGAAGGTTTGTGCAGTAGGCAATAGGTTTGTCGAGGCCCAGCCATCTTCATACTTTTGGGACCATCCGACAGTCTGTTGACGGCACTTAAGTACGGCAAACCTTATACTGCAAGCGACAGTATCGTGTGTAGCTTTTCCCCAAGATGAGTATCATGGGTTTTGTCAATCTGGGAAATTAACTAATTGAGAACTAATTAACTAAGAGTTTATTGTAAACTAAGGGTATAAAACAAGACTATAATCTACCTCTAAACTAGCCCTAAACTATATCTAATCTACGTCTAAACTATACTAATACTATAAGATAAGCAATTAGAACAGAACTAGAACACCAATTAAGGGGTATTAACTAGAGTCTAATCAATCGCTAATTGGATCCAAAACATGCATGATAAGGGCACCACAACTAGATTAAAGCAACGAGATAACTAGCAGCTCAAGGTAGAAATAAGCATAATCAAGCATAAACTTCATAGTATGATTAAATCAAGATCAATCAACCTAAACCCCTAGATCGAGTTTAACCTTTCCCCGGCTTCTACCATCACTAGTAACCAGGTAATCGATGAGAAACTCTCAACAGGCATACATGATTAGAGAACCGGCTTCTAATCACTTCGCATAGTCCTAATAACATAATTAGCACAACTAGAACCTCTAATGTCACGCCCAGTTCTCAACCAATGGAACCAGACCAACATATATGTGCCAAGAACAAAGTCTCACATATATTATGACAAGAGTGACATCACGGAACATGCATAAAGGTAATTAAAATGTTACAAAGCGTACCATCACATTATTACATTGAGACCACAAGTCTTTATAACAGAGTCATATAGCGGAAGCGTAAATGATGGCACAATGAGCCACCACAGGGACATCAACTGGAAGTCCGGTAAGCCTTGTACTCTTCATGACCTTGGACATCATCTCCACACCTTCCTCAACTGAGTAGCAGGTTGGTGATTCACCCAACATAGAAAAAAAACACAACACAAGCGTGAGTACACAACTGTACTCAACAAGCATAACATGAACCATGAGGCTCTAAGGTTGGCTGACATGTATGCATGAGCTTTTAGTTGGACAATTTTTTATTAAGCAACTAATTACTACAAGTGAGTATAAAAACCATTAACCCAAAGAGTATTACATAAACATTAGTCAACATCATTTACAACCGAACCAACTTCCAAACCAAACCGGAACCCACTAATCAGCATAAAGGATCTGGGTCCACTCATAACCGTGAGCACGGTTGACTTGTCAGTTTTACACTCTCGAGAGATTGTACATCTTTACCCATAAGTCGCAGGGGCTACGCTAGTGGTTCACCTCAATGCCTTAGATGAGGTGGCTAGCAAGCACACTACGAGACCGTTACAAAAGTCATGTTGGTAAGAAGCAACCGCAAGGAATCAAGCACCGCAACGGTGGTGTTTGCCTCACAAAGGGAGAAGCACTCAGCACACTCAACCTAAGGCAGTGCAGGGACCACAGAAGCTTACTCCCCCTCTTGCCCCGCAGGTAAGTTACTTCAAACCAAAACGACTTAATTAATAAGTCAAGACCGTCCCATACCAGTCTCATGGTATCACGGTTGTCCTAGGTTATCGCTTTGCAAACCGGTCCTTATGGAGAGTGGCTATGAGCAAAACCACTAAGCACATTGCTCATGCCCCCTAAACCATGTTGCTAAAAAGCCAATTTTAAAGAGCCATGAACCACTCAAGCACCTCAGCACAGAGGGTCACGCTCACAAAATATTGCATAGATCCATTAACCAGATTATTAACAAAAGAACATGTGTTTGCGCAGCAACTAGCAAAACTTATCCAACATGCATTCCCTTAGGTAAAACATAGAGTAAAGAGGCTAATGTATAGTCCTTATAGGCATACAAGTTAGACACATGCATATGAAGTGATTAAAGGGTTATTAGGTTGTCCATGTTATACTTGCCTTCCTCAAACTGGTCTTGCTACTGCTTGTCAAAACCTTCAGGCTGATTGCTCTTCGTCTCCAATGAACGGTTCACGGTCTAAACACGTTCACGGTGACATACAAGCATTCCCATTTACACATACATGCAAACAATTAACAAAAGATAAGCAACAATACATCATATCTTCAAAATAGAAGATAAAACTATGTAAAAACATTCTACATTCTGCTACGATCATGTGAGTGCAAAAAATCACTCAAATCAGAGTTAAAACGTGAAAGTTATGCCCAAAACAAGCTATTAGGGACAAAACTGTGTTATATAAACTAAACCAGGGGCTAACTTTGAAAAACCGGGGTCCTAAACATAATTAAACCAAACTACCAAGGGTTTTAGAGCAAAAACTTCGGGGTCTGGACCGCGATTTCAAAACTCAGGAAGTCTAGGGGCTAAACTGGTAAAAATAGGACCTAAACCTAATTATCTTTCCAAAGGGGTGAACTGCGGGTTGATTCAAGGAGCACTCAGGGGCTTAAGCGCAAAACAGCCGTGGTTGACTGGGTCTGCGCTACGTGGTGGTAACGTGGCCGGTGACGTGGCCTGCCACGTTGGCCCGACGTGTGGGCCCGTGCTGAGTCGGATTAAGGGAGGCGACGTGGCGCTGTGTGACCGTGCTGAGTCGGATTAAGGGAGGTGACGTGGCGCTGTGTGATTCGCTAGCGAAGGGGTATGGGCTGTTCTAATCGTGGCCGTTGACGAAAGATCGGAAGGCTCAGGATTCAAAAGGGAAGGGGGGCACCGGCGGCGACTAAACCCCGCGGTGGAGTCCGCCTCCCGCGGTGGCGGCTCGCCGGAGCGGAGCGTGCCCGGGCCTAGAGGCGGTCCCCTTGCCCTTGGGCTAGCTCAGGACGGAGAATAGGCAATAGCGAAGCTCACCACGGGCTCGGTGAGGTCGGGGAAGCTGCGGAACGGCCTGGCGACGTGGGACGGTGGACGGGGTCGAATTGAGCTCGTGGACAGGGGCGTTGAAGGCACGAGCCCACATCCAGAACCCACGGAACGTCTCCGCGACATCCCTGCTTATGAAACAGAAGGAGTTAGAAGGCCGGAGAGGCCTCACTGATGGAAATTTTGACAGCGAAACGGCTTACCGAGGGCGGCGTTCGGCGGCGGAATGCGAGCTCGGTAGTGCGAGGGAGTGCGATTGGAGTGATGGAGTGGTAAAGGAGGTCACGGCAAAGGTCGGGGCATGGTTTTATAGGGCTCGGGTGACCTGGAGTGTCGCGGACGTGGAGGAGTGGTCGGCGGCTTTGATAGCTCAGTGAGGTGCGGTGAAGGAAGGGAGGGAGAAGGGGAAACTGTCGCGATTGTTGGGGGATTGATTGCGGGCAATTATGGATGAGGCACGTGGCCTCGGATTCATCTCCCATCGACCGGAGCGCCAATGTGGTAGAACGGAGAAGGAAAGAGAGGTGCGGGATCTCCGACGAGAGCTAGGGGAAGGGGATGACAACCGGGTCCCGCCTGTCACCGAGAGAGAGGGCGCGGCCCTACCCGGCAGTGGCGCGCGAGAGAGAGGGGAGAGGAGTGCGGTTGGGCCAGCTTTTGGCCCAGGCGGGAAGCGGGGGAGGGGCTTAGGTGGGCTGCTGGCTGGGCCGGTGGCCTGGGCTACTCCTCTTCTTCCTTTTCTTTTTCTTTTTTTTCCAATTATTTTGAATAAGAGAGCAATAGATCTATATATTCAAATAAATTTGAATTTGAATCCTTAGTTCATACAAACAAAGAAAATAATACACCAGCATGTATGCACAAGAAAGTTGGACTTATATTTGCTTTTATGCATTTGTTCAAAAGTAATAAATCATGATAAATGCAAGCTAAACACCTAAGCCTTAGAAAATTAAATAAATTGCTTGAAATTTACTATAAAATGCTGGAATTTAAAAGTAGGGTGTCACATATAATCACCATGATTACAAGAACTAGATATACAACTATATCATTAGTAACCTAGGATCAACGATCAAGAACTGCTAGAAGAATATGACCCTTAATGACATGCTCTAATTAACATGCATCTAGACCTAAAGTTAATTAGAGCTAGAACAAGCATAATTAGAACAAGAAGATGATAATTAGACAAGATCAAAGCTTCATTAATAAATTGTATCATACTTACAACCATGATCATACCTTCCCTTGATGATACAATTAGAGCCTCGGAGCTAGGTAATTAGAGCACCATGCAAGGCCTCTAATCACCTCTAGGAACTAGAAGAACTCTAATCCTAGACTAGAAATTCGACCCTCTACTCTCCTATAGTTGTTGTCCCTCTTCTCTACATCTTGTCACCTTGATAATGAATTGGATGCCCTGACTTCGGGGCCTAGCCTCGCTTTATATAGTCCAGAGATGACATGGGAAAAAGGAAAACTCCTAACCTGACTTAAGGTGAGCCATGGTCGGCTGAACTCGGAGGGGTCTGGTCGGCCGACCAGGACTCCTCCTCTGCCCGATTGTTTCCATCTTTCGCGGGGACATTGCTTGATGCTTAAGAAATATAATTGCGAGGGATCTCGGACTCTTGGGATTCTGGAATATTCTATATTCTCCGAGAATTATCGAAATCTTCTAGTTTTGGATAGATATGAAGTGTCTTGACACCTTCTATGTAGATTTATTCTAGTAGCTTCCCTTCCCAGCGTAGCATATGATGTCTTCAAGAAGTTTCCGATTAGAAAGCCTTGATTAACTCAGAGGATGGGCATAAGTTAACCAAGCCTTCCTTGATCATCATCTTCATAGAATGCCATCTCAGAGGCCTTTTCTCACTCGAGGCAGATTGTGGTAGAATTTCGCGAAAAATTGGTCAAAAACCTGCAAAAATGAAGTATAGCAAAATTCCAAGACAATGTTGCAAAATCCACAATAATCGGTGATAAATGTTAGTAAAAGATATAGTTGACGCATAAAAACAGTGAAAAACCACATAAAATGATACAAAATATTCGTTCAAATGTTGCAGTCAACACAGTCCGATGTTGTGACCATTCGGACCGTCTGTCGATTGCCTAGTGGCCTAAGTTCCCCTATCTATTTCATCCGATGGTGCATCAGACCGTCCGATGATCCTACCACAGGACTGTCTGACGGTTCCCCATCGAACCGTCCAGTGCTCTATGCATAGTGTTGTATTGTCTCGTTTTGCATTATTTTCGATCGACATTTGAGCGAGTGCTTTCTGCGTGGTTTTCCTCTACGTGTCCTAGGGTTAGTAGCTCAAGCTTTGCTACGTGACCTTGAATGTTGTTTGAGAAGAGAGGGTTTTTTTGGGTTGCAAGTTTTAGGTGTCGACCTATTCACCCCCCTGTAGGTCACCCTTTCAGTCTTCATGTAAACTTGGCATTACCATCCATAGCATATTTATTTTCCTCAACCCCTTATTTTCTTCTCATTTGCATTTCACTTAGAATTCATCCACTGCATGCTTGAGTTTAAATTTTTGCATAATCTTCTTTTCACATTTTTATACTCCTATATTTAAAAAAATAAATATTAGAGGCCGACCGACCCCACCTGGGCCGACCGACCCTCCCCTTTGCTCAAGAGCCGAGTGCGAGCAGCACTCAGGCTGCACTGGTCCTCTCTTGCTAGCCACCCTGGCCTAGACTGCTCCCCCCTCTTGTCCTACCTGCATGCATGCACAAACACCCAAAGTGCATTGAGCACTCAGGTCGCTCGGCCCCTTGCCGACACCACCCGTCTTCCTCCTTGCATAGTTGGATTTCGATCGCCTAATCAACACACCCACCACTCTATCCCTTAGGCGCTAGGCCTCTCAGCCCCTCTAGCTGGCTGCTCAGCCTCCCCCTGCTACCCATGCACACTCCCTTGTGCCTATAAATACACATGCATGCTCACTTGCTCCTTGCATCGCTCGGCAGCGTGAACTCTCTCCCTCTAAGCACTTGATTAGTTGCTGGTTTAGCACTAATTAAGCTCTTTAGTACTTACTAAAAATTTTGTCCAAATAAAATGTGTGCTCCACCCTCAGTTCTTGAACGATTTGTGGAGGCTCTTACTCCCCAAGAATAACTAACCTCTGGACATCCGACTTTCGGACTGCTAACCACTAACGTTACATTTATTCTGTCATTGCTCTTGTTCTTCAGGTATTTTCTTGTGTCTGTGATTTTGCACAATGTCTCTCTTTAGCAAGACTAAGAAGGCCCCAGGCAAAGCAGGGAAGGCCATGTACATCAGGTTCCCGGCCTTTTCTCACTCCCACTCACAGAGTGGTAGTTTGGGGACCCCAGCGGCGCCTGACCGGATGTCTATAAGCATTGTCCAACATCAAGATGAGGTAACTTCATCACACCAGCATCCATGAACGCTCCTGACCAACCACAACATCGTGCCACATGGTGAGGTAGAGGAGGAATTGATAGAATGCCAAACCCCCCAAACAATTTGGTAGGACAAGGTGCTGTGATCTTTTCTTCCTGGCCAACATAGGCATGTTCGATTAATTTGAGAAAGCATTCGACTGCGTCGGTTGGAGCAACTTCTAGATGATCGATGAAGAAGGATCCATCCTTCTAACCAAGGAGTTCTTGATGACTCTCCACGTAGAGACTGTAGGATAGAGACGTGCGACTAGAGGGGGTGAATAGGAGCACTTAAAAACTCAAACTCACAAACCCCGAACGGCTAACTCACTAACAGAGCACACAGAAGCTAGACACCATCCACTGAACGGATACGTGTCTAGAAAGCACTTGGTACCATCTACTGAAAGGATACGCACCAAGCAAACGGAAGCACTAAACTCAACGATCAAAATGACCGCAAGCCAAGCGGAGCAGCGACTCACGCCGAAGTGTCTCACCAGCCACTCAATGCACCTAGATCCTTCTCACTGATACACAACAAGCATGTAGGACCGAGACGTGCGACTAGAGGGGGGGGTGAATAGGAGCACTTGAAATCACAAAATCACAAACCCCCAAATGAAACCAAATACTAAGCACCGTCCACTGAACAGATACGTGCCTAGCAGCGCAAGGGTGCCGTCCACTGTGAGGATACGCACCAATGCAAGAAAGCTCAAGATCTGAACAAGAGTGACAGCGGAGCAACGGATTTTGCAATATCCGCCACAAGACACTCACCACACCTAGGTGTGTCTCACTGACTTTCAGTAAGCAAAGAGAATGGTCCTAAGGGAGGAATGCGAAAATCCGCAGCAAAATCACAGCGGAAAAACCAACCTGGGAAGAACACAGCAGCTCCCGGACTGTCCGGTGGCCAACACCGGATTGTCCGATGGGACCGGACTATCCGGTACCTGTTGCCGGACTGTCCGATGGCACTGCCCGGACAACGCCTCACGCCGGACTGTCCGGTGGGCGCTGCCGGACTATCCGGTGGAACCGGACTGTCCGGTGGCCTCTGCCGGATGGTCCGGTAGGGTCGCAGAAAATATGATTTCAAATCATAACTTGATCACACCTTGCTCAAACTTCACGAAATTTAGTTCAGGTTATCTAGACCCTATTTCAAAGTTATTCCCAACAGATCAACTCAAAGTAACCACGGAATCAGCGGGAATTTCAGATCTTGTGAAATCTCCATTCTTGGGCAAGAAAGGGGAAAACACAAAAGAGGCTTGCTCGTGGCAATCCAGCAGGATTGAGATGAACTAAGTCATGATATCCACGTCCTAGCAAGTCCAGAACATCAGCAAGGAAAGGGATTCAAGCTTGCCCAACAAAAACACCCAAAAAGGCAAAGATTGAACCCAAAAACCAAAGTGAGAGGGGAAGGAGAAGAACACAAGGTTGCTGCACGAATTTGCTTCGATTAAGTGCCCAAAATGGGTCTAAAGATCCAGCATACAAGCAGAAATTCGTCCCAAGCAACCACCCTCACCTTCCCTCAAGATTAGGAGGCTAAATCCTACTCTAACCTCTCTAACAATGGAGCTCAAAGCTTAAGGACGAAAATCACCAAGTGAAAACTAATCCTAGCAGCCAAGAGACCTTCTAATGACCTACACTGAACCTATTTATACCCGAGTGCTATTTAGACAGTTTTGCACTTAGGTCTGTATAGCTAGACAAACCCAAAGGACTCAAATGAAAGATTACAAGAGATTCCGGGACGGACGACCACGATGAAGTCTTGATCTTTGTAAGTTCCACGCAATCCTCGGATGTTCTCCACGTGGCCAGTAGTCCAAACCGTGATCCGCCCCCGGTTTTTAAGTCAGAAACCGAGAAACTTTAGGAAGTCTCCGCCTGGGCCGAATTTGGACCATCTTCTCTATCTTGGCGAGTCGTGGCCCAACTCACCAAGGCTTGGGTAGCTTGGGTGGCGGTTTTGAGCCGAAGCCGCCAAAGCCTCCCTCGCACGCCTTCGTGCCAACCATTCGGGTTGGAGCACCGCGATGGCGCCCGGCATCCCCTGTCCATCGGGGCAGCCTCACAGTCCTTCGGAGGACTTACTCTTGCCGTCGCTGTGCCGCTCCTCCGTATACCGAAATCCCATGGCCGACAGACGCCGAGCATGCCTCCAGTCCATCATTGGACTTTCCTCTACCTCTAGTCCATCAGAGGGCCTCCTGTCCATCGGAGGTCTTTTGCCCCAGTCCTTCTGGCTCTTGCTACTATTGACAATCACTCATCACTCTAGAGGCAATGGAGCCGGTCCATTGGCTCTCAAAGCAGAGAGTATAGGCATACAATGAAAACCACCAAAGCGAGGTTGAGGCAAAAGCACGGAAGCGAACGAACACAAACCAACCAAAAGGAACCCGTCTAGTGATCACCAAGATCTCTTAGCAAATGAGGTGCTAAAGACCTTATGAATGATCCTAGGCACCCCCAAAGCCATCTAGAACAAGCCACAAACCTTAGGAACAACTTAAACCAAATCCAGGGGCAAAACCACTGCTACCACTGGACTGTCTGACATGCCCTACCTGGACAGTCCGATAGGGAATTTTCATACAGACAAGGGCTGCAAACAAAATTGCCAAAACCTAATCAAACGGGCTCAAAAAATCATGAAATTTTAACCACGGGCTGAGGAAAACATGGGGAACTGACATACTAAAAATTCAGCCCATTTGGAGACTGTTAATTCCACTGGACTATCCGGTGAAGTTGCACCAGACTGTCTGGTGTGCCCAGAAAATAGCCTCAGATATTTAGTTTGCAAGCCTTAAACTTGACCAAATCTTCTCGGATCTTCACGAAATTTAGCACAGGCTGTCATTGCACTATTCCAAAGCTATTCCTTCCTAGGACTAGAATGGCCCACTCCACTCTATCTCGGTGAGAACGAGCCCATTCGCCTGAGTTTGGTAACTTGGTGGTAGGGTGGCGGATTCGAGCGAATCCGCCAATGCCCTCGCCCGTCTTCGTGTCATGTACTCGGGTTGGAGCACCACGGTGGCACCCGGCATCCCGAGTCCATCGGGGTCACCTCACAGTCCTTCGGAGGTCTTACTCATGCCGTCGCGGTGCCGCTCCTCCGTATACCGAACTCCCATGGCTGACCGATGTCGAGCATGCCTCCAGTCCTTCAGGAGGACTTCCATCTACCTCCCGTCCATCAAAGGGCCTCCTGTCCAACAGAGGTTTTGTGCCCAAGTCTTACTAGGTATTTAGCTTCTGTTGACAATCACTTATCACTTCAGAGGCAATCGAGCCGGTCTATTGGCTCTCAATCTCCCCCTTGATGAGTGCATTGTGAACACCTTCTACCTGTAACCTGAAATAGAACAAAGACAAGAAAAACAAGCGTAAAACCGAAAAGAAAGAAGAAAAGAAGAAAGTTGATCAAGATGCCCAAAAATGAAACACAAGCTAAGAAGGGCAAATTGAGGCAACAAAAACAAAACCAATGACCAACCCCCTAAGACAAGGGAAACCGCTTAACACAGTCGATCAGACTAAAGCATGACCCCTCAAGAAAGATGCAAACCGGATCAACACAGTCATGCTTAGGCAAAGCATATAGAGCAAGTGAGGGCAAGGAAGCATGCAACAAGCTCAATTGAATCTATCTTATACAGATCAGGAGCATGTTTTTCAGGGTTGTTGAAAAGAAAGCATCACCAACATGAATACCATCTAGCAAGATAGGCATGAACAACAAGATACTAGCAAAACATAAAAGGTGTGCTACTCTCAACCAAAGCAAATACAACATGCCATAAGCAATTTAGAGACTTGCAGATTTCAGATTTAGCAATTTGTCACTTCATGCAAATCAGTACATGTGCCAGGGGTTATTCACTTGTTTTTGCCACTTTTTACCAACCAATGCCAAGCCTAGGTTCAGAAAACCATCAGAAGCTTAAGACACGGTTTTGGTCATACACAGCCTCGTCCAAGTTCATGCCAAAGTACAAAGGCAAGCTATCTCAAACTAGAACAGCGTGACAAGCGAATCCACCTAGGATCTTTTCAATTCAACTCATAAGACACACAAAGTGCACAGATTTAATTCAGACTTCAGGTTTAGGTAAGGTGTCATAAATGCTTAGGCATAAACTTAACAAAGGCATACGACTAGCATATCCAAGCATGAAAAGATAGCATAGCATTCAACATTCCTACACATGCTAGGTAGCCAAGTCAAGTGGTGATCATGGTTTTTGATTTTCAAGAAATAAAAGTGACTTAGCTCACAAAAGAGATTAGACAGATTCAAGGAGCTCAGCCAACCATGATCATGCAAGCAACTGTACAATCTAGCACAAGCAAGTACTAACTAGTCATTCCAGAAGAGCTCTGGTGCTATTGAAAGTGGAAATGCATATGATACAATGCAATGCATGATATGATACAAAATGCAAAGTAAACCAAAGAAAAGCAAAGAAAAGGCAAAACAAAATCCTAAACTACAACAAAGTTACCCCAACCTAAAAGGGGTAACAAACACCAAGCTCCCCACGCAAGCGAGAAAACGTGTCGAGCTCTAAGGGCTTGGTGAATATATCGGCCAACTGGTTCTCGGTCTCCACATGGATCAAGTCTATATCTCCCTTCTCATAGTGATCTCTCAGAAAGTTAAACCTCACGTCTATGTGCTTGGTTCTGGAGTGCAAGACAGGGTTCCTAGCTACAAAAATAGCAGAAGTAGAGTCTACTAGGAGAGGGATCTTCCTAAAGCTAAGGCCAAAGTCACTCAAGGTAGATCTCATCCAAAGGAGCTGGGAGCAGCAACTAGCAGCAGCAATGTATTCGGCTTCTGTGGTAGAAGTGGCTACACTAGATTGCTTGCGTGAGGACCAAGAGACAAGAGAAGAACCGAGAAACTGACAGGTGCAGGAAGTCAACTTGCACTCCAATCGACAACCCACAAAATCAGCATCTAAATTCCCTCTGAGAGAGAGCGTCGAAGCTAAAGAGAACCAAAGACCAAGCTCAGGAGTGCATTTCAGGTACCTGAAGATGCGCTTCACCGCTTGACGGTGTGATGTCCTCGGTGAGGCTTGAAAACGCGCACAAAGGCAAACCGCAAACTGTATGTCCGGCCTAGTCGCCGTCAGGTACAGAAGTGAGCCGATCATCCCTCGGTACTCTCTTTGGTCGAGAACCTCCCCTTCTTCATCTGTATCAAGAGCTGTTTGTGTTGATATGGGAGTCGCCATGGGCTTCAAATCTCCCATATCAAACTTCCTCAGAATGTCCTTCATGTACTTGGCTTGGTGGATGAAGGTTCCTTCACGCCCTTGCTTGATTTACAGTCTAAGAAAAAACTGCAACTCTCCCATCATGCTCATCTCAAACTCCTTCGACATCTGCTCAGAAAACTTGGTAACAATGAGTGAGACGAGCCACCAAAGATGATATCATCCATGTATATCTGGACAATAAGAAGATCACTACCATGCTTGAGGAGAAACAAGGTCTTATCCACACTCCCCATTTTGAAACCTTGGTTTAGCAAAAAGGTTTTCAATCTCTCATACCTGGCTCTAGGGGCTTGTTTTAAACCATACAAGGCTTTTTGCAATTTGTAAACATGGTTAGGATACTTTGCATTTTCAAATCCAGGGGGTTGCTTGACATAAACTTCTTCTTGAATGAAACCATTTAGAAAAGCAGACTTCACATCCATTTGAAAAAGCTTGAAACCCATGGAAGCTGCAAAGGCTAAGAGAATGCATATAGCTTCCTAGGCGTGCAACTGGAGCAAACATTTCCTCATAGTCTATCCCCTCTTTTTGACAAAAACCCTTAGCCACAAGTCTAGCCTTGTTCCGCACAACAATGCCATCCTCCCCTTGCTTATTTTTGAAAACCCACTTTGTACCAATAGGATTGCATTGTGGCGGTGGCTCTACCAAAACCCAAACCTCATTTCTCTCAAAGTTTTCTAATTCCTCATGCATGGCATTCACCCAATTACCATCAAAAAGTGCGTGTCCAACATCCTTGGGCTCAAAGGAGGCAACAAATGTAGCATGAGCAAAGAAAGCGATAGAACCTTGTCTGGGACCTCAAGGTCCTTGCATGGAAATCACCAATGATCCCATGTGGAGGATCATGTTGGACCTGCCGAGGTGGAACAATCTCAGAGGTCACCTCCCCGGCGTCCTCAGCGGGGCCAGCCTCTGTTCAAGCTTGGAGTCGGGGGAGCGAGGAGAAAGCCGTCGGCAAGGGTCCTCCTTCATCTTTAGAGCTCGTAGCGGAGGGGGTAGGAGCTGTAACCGGTGCAGTTGCTCCTGCATCACCAGCATCTTCCTGAACTTCCTCATCTTCAAAGATGGGAGTTCATTCTTCATCATCACCTGAAAGCTCAAATGCAGGGGTTGTGCAAGGCATAGACTCATCAAAGGAAACTTCACAGGTCTCAACCACTTGTTTAGTATCAAGGATCCACACTCTATTTGCCCAAGAGCTAGTGGCGTACCCAAGGAAAATATCATCCAAGTAGCGAGATTCAAATTTGTCCAAATGCCCCCCCGTTTTGTGCACAAAGCATCTGCAGCCAAATGCACGCAGGTTCTTGATGCTGTGCTGCCTACCAAACTGTAGCTCGTATGAAGTCTTCCCTAAGAAAGCTCATCAATCATCGTCCGTGCCATCACTACATGTGTGCGGTTTTTTCATTCCACAACACCGTTCTGAGGTGGGGTATAAGGAGATGAGAATTGATGATCAAGACCTAGGTCACGACAGAAGGTTTCGAAACGAGGGTTACGAAATTCTACGCCATTGTCGATGTGGATAGCCCTCATGGCCTTATGACTCTCATTTCTTATCCTCAAGAGTAGATCCCGAACAAAACTGAAAGCCTCATGTTTAAATTCCATGAAGAACACCCGTGGAGAGTGAGAAAAGTAGTCTACAATGACAAGCACGTACCACTTCCCACTGACCGACTGTACCCGAGCTGGACCAGTTGTGTCCATATGCAAAAGCTCTTCCGAGTAAGAGGTCATCACCTGATTGATCGGCGTATGAGAAGCGGCAACCATCTTGCCATGACGACAGGGTGGCACACTAAGTCCTTTTCTGCTTTCAAATTGGGCAATCCTCGGACCAGACCCATCGAGCTCAACCTGGCAAGCAGATCAAAACTCAAATGGCCTAGCCTCCTATGCCACTTCCAAATATCATGAGAAGGACCAGCTACCAAACACCGAGGAGGGCAAGAAACAGATGCAAGGTCAACCTTAAAAACCTGCCCATAGGGCAAAATCTGACAAACAAGGTTTTCCTTAGCATCAAGCACACAAGAAGAACCCTCCTTAAAGCGAACTTAAACCCTTCCTTGAGAAGTTGTGAGACAGAAACCAAATTGAACCCCAAATTCCTCACCAAAGCAACTTCTCTCAGGGAAGCTTGCCAGAAAGCGCAATAGAGCCAACACCCAACACTTTACCCTGACCATTATCCTCGAATGTGATGTACTCCTTGGTGCTCACGGAGTTGAGGCTGGAGAACCATCTGCGGTTGTGGCGGAACCGCCGATTTAATCCGGGCTAAGCACACCTGCCACCTCTGGCTTGCAGTGCGATTAGACCGAACTAAACCCGGTCGTCCGTCGAGAGTCATTCGACTCCCGATATTACCTTTTCCCAGAGGAACCGACATCATACACATCCGACTCACGATGGAGCCACAACAGAAACATCGTCACAGGCAGTTAAATAGCATAAAAGTAGATTTATTTACAAACCAGTTTTTACATAAAATACCAGTCCAACATAATATTATACGGTAGCAAGTTTGAAAGTTTCTCGCAGCGGAAAATATAAGTTTAGGTCACCATGTTATCACCAAAAGTTTTGCATTGGAGGTACAACATCGAGCCCACCGATGTTGTCCTCGTGCCACTTAGTCACTTCATCCTACATGAGGGCATGCCCCGCCTCCAACACAGGTGCACACCATGAATTCCATACCTGCGCTCAAAATGTGGGGGCAAACCCTGAGTACTAATTACTCAGTAGGTCTTAATGGACTTGGCTTACGGCTGACGCGAAGCAGCTTACTAGCAAGTGGATCCTTAGCTTTTAGTTTTTACAGCAACTTTATTAACATAACATCAAGTTTCGTTGTCTGTACGATTGTCAACATAACAGTAAATTTCCGTAATGTAACATCTCAGATCAAACATGTAGTATTCCAAAATCATGAGCATTAAGCATCTGATAATTTAAGTAATTACTACGTTGAACGTCAAAGGCATTAGCATTCCCACACCTGGTGGGCATCAGCGATTCGAATCGATTTTTAATTCCCGGGAATAACTATCATGCCAGGGGTATATGCTTACTAGCCATCGCGTTCCCACATATAGCCCCAATCTTAACCTGCCTCGTCCCAAGTTCGATTCACTCCCGCCTAGCCCCCGGGTTGTGCCCCCATGACGAGCCTGCCGACATCTCGGTCTCCCCGTCATGAGTACCAAGCTCCCCCGGGCCACCTTCCTCTCAACCAGCGGGTAGGAACGTGTCTCTGTGCTTCGGACGAGCCCAGGAAAGACTTTTCCGGTCCCATTTCCCGGTTAAGCACTCTAGCAATGTTATGCCGACCAATAGGCGAACAGCGAACGGGCCTTATGCGACTCGGGCGGAGCCAAACGCATACCACATACGCACACCACATAATAAAATTATTCTCCGCCCGGTCTCCATTTAAATCATAAGCATAATATTACTTTCTCAATAGTAATAGTTTTGTAATCTTTGAAATCACCTACGCGACGAGTGACTCCTTTCACTCGTGTCTACTCGCACCTAGCAGAGCCTAGGCAACTCGTCCTACGACTCTATATATAGGTGCTAGGGCCAGGGCGGCCAGGAAGTCTAATGCAACTGGTTACAAGCAACTCCTAATGCATATGCGTAATCATCAAGTGTAATTTATTTGCTGGGTAGAGTATGGTCCTGCCTACCTTCTTCACTAGGGTCAGTAGATTCCTCCGGAGCGTAGTCTGGTTCCTGCTGCTGGCCCTCTGGTTCCGGGTGCAACTCCTCTTCGGGTTCCTCCGCGACGGTTTGGTTCGGCGGTGGTTCTTCGTTCGCGGACTCTATATGCATGACATGATGCGAGTAGAACATATATTAGTGCAATGCTTGCTTTATGATGTGAGCGTAATGCAGTAAATCAGTGAATTTATGATTCATGGTATAGGGTTATGCATATTGAGGCGAAAATTGTTTCGTACTAAGAAATCGTACAAGCCATCATCTACGACAGCTTTGCTTGTCACATAAAATAACGTGGTGTGTGACTGAGTTGCATCGATTTATGCGAAAAGATCGATGTCTACTACCATCTAGAACTCTTTTATGCTATAAGGAGCACAAAAAACTAGGTATAACCATTTAGAACCTAATTTTTATATAAACAACATTTCTTCATTTATTTCCATGCTAAAAACACATGTAGGGGCAAAATGGTAATTAGCAGTGGACATTTGAGCTACCAAAATTTTCATAGAGCCTACACAGAATAAAAAGGTCTCTGCCCAAATTTCACAATTTTTGGAGTTCATTTTAACCATATTTTCTATTTATCGAGGTTTTTCATGCTTGCACAAAAACAGGGGCAAAACTGTCTTTTCCTACTCAACCATCATACCCATTCTGTAGATCTATTTATTAGGAACAAAATGCAACAAAGTTTGCTATTTTTGGATTTTTATACACTTTATTATGATTTTTCAAAGTTTCAGCCTTTTTAAAAGCATTTTAATCGAAATTAAACAGATCCAGGACCTATCTGTAAATATCTATAGCTTCTGAGGGTTCCTGTGCAAGATTTACAAGACTCAGCGTACAGTGCGGTGGACTGATTCGCAAATAATGGAAAACGCAGGGGCCGGATCTGAAATTTGCCCGGCCCCCTTTCTTCTTCCTCGCGTCGGCCGCGGCCGCGCGGGAGGGCGCGCGCGCGCCGGCGAGCCGGGGCTCGCCGCGGCCGCGACACGGGTTGGGGAAGGTGTTCCCCGTGCGGGGCTTCTACCTTGGGGAGGCGGTGACGGCGGAGACGGCGTGGACGAGGCGGGCGACGGAGATGAACCGAGGGTGAACCGGCGCGACGCGACGTCGAGGCGAGGTCGAACCTCGGCGTCCGGGCGGGGAACGGCGACGAGGTCTAGGGCGCGAGGTGCGCGGGAGCGAGGCGAAGGTCGCGGGGTAGGTGGGGAGGCTCGGGAAGCGACGGAGGGTGCGGCGCGAGCTCGAGCTCGCCGTCAATGGCGGCGCGAACTGGCGCGGGCGGGGAGAAGCGGAGAGGCCGAGCGAAGGGAGCCTAGGCACGCGAATGGGGTCGGGGAAAGAGGCCGGCCCTCGCCTTCGCCTTGGAGGCGCGCCTTGCGCGCGCTGTCCGCGCGCGGCAGGGGCGCGTGGCCGCGGCGGCTGGGGTGGCCGGCGCGTGGCCACGGCGCGCAGCGCGCAGCGCTGCGTGGGCGCGCGCGGGCGGCGAGAGAGGAGGGAGGCGCGTGGGTGAACCCGGTCTATGGACCGGTGGGACTGACAGGTGGGACCAAGGACGGAAACAAAGATCAGGGTGCATGGACTGGGTGCACGGAGCGAGGGGCCGGGGATCGACCCATGCGCTGGCGCGGGCGGGGCTGACAGGTGGGTCCCGCCTGTCATACAGACGAGAAAATAAAAGTAAATCGAAAAAAAGATAAACCCCCTTTGACCAGCTGACATGGTTTCTGAATTTCGCAAATTTGACCAATTTAGGAGCCGAATTTGAAAAAGACCCAATTGAATGAAATGTTGTACATTTTGAAATATACAACTTTGTCAAAAGGACCTATACCAGATTCCAAATATAAAAAGATTTAAATTTGAAAATAACTTGCTGACTCCTGTTTGACCAATTAAAACCCCCAACTTGAAAATTATAAAAGTCCATCTTAGGTGCATTTTCATGAAAGGTGAACTATACCAAAGTTGCATAGAATCTCATGATCTACAACTTTGGTATTCATGACATGGCAATATTTTGAATTTTGTTTCACAAAATTTTGAATTTACCAAACAGGGCTGAATTTGGCAAAAGTCACATTTTCACATAAAATGACCCAAAACTAGATTTCAACGTTCATGCATGCCAAAGCACAAAATACCAAAGTCATTCCTTATGGGATTACCTACAAGTTTGGTATGTAAGGTTTTATGAAAAACACAATGGCCTTAAAGTTATATCCGCAATACAAACTCAGTTTTTCTGAAAACTAGGTTTAGTTGCTCAATTGGCCTAGTTTATGCATGCTTTTCAAGATAAAAGGCCTCTGAAAAGATATCATTATGCTAATGTTTTTAGTGCAAAGCATTTGAGATGCCTAGGGCATCACAACCCACCCTCCTTAAAGAAATCTCGTCCCGAGATTTTTGAAGTGTCGTGGATGATTAAACTGGTTGTAGTTAGTGTTGGGTGCACGTATTGGGTTTAGACCCAGAAGCTAAGCTGTTGTAACGTACCGAGTTGAGGTGGATGGCAGAAAACCAGGGTACTTAGTGTGTAGGAATTCTTCTTGCTCCCAAGTGGCTTCTTCTTCGGAGTGATTACTCCATTGAACTTTGTAGAAGTTAATTGTTTTCCGACGGGTTGATCTTTGCTTCTGATCGAGAATTTTTATGGGATGTTCTTCGTATGTGAGATCTGGTTCAATCTGAACTTGAGAGGTATCTACCACTTTCTCGGGTACCCTTAAGCACTTCTTTAGTTGTGAGACATGAAACACATCGTGAACCGCAGGTAGATGTGGTGGTAGTTCTAACCGGTAGGCGACGGGTCCGCATTTTCCAACGATTTTGAATGGACCGACGTACCTTGGTGCTAATTTCCCTTTTACTCCAAACCGTTGTACCCCTTTCATCGGAGATACTTTGAGATACACATGATCCCCCTCATCAAAGACTAGTGGCCTCCTCCTTTTATCCGAGTAACTTTTCTGTCTGGACTGTGCTCTTTTGAGATGGTGGTGTAAGAGTTTCACTTGTTCTTTGGCTTCTACCACTAAATCAGGGCCAAAGGTAACACGTTCTCCTGGTTCGGACCAGTTTAGTGGTGTTCTGCATCTCCTACCATAAAGAGCCTCGAAAGGAGCCATTTCCAAGCTCTTTTGGTAGCTATTGTTATAAGCGAACTCTGCCAGGGGAAGGCATTCATCCCACTTAGTGGAATATGTCAGTGCACAAGCCCTTAACATATCTTCTAGAATTTGATTCACTCTTTCTACTTGACCACTGGTTTGAGGGTGGTATGCCGAACTGTGAATCAAAGTGGTCCCTAAAGCGGTATGCAATTTCTCCCAGAAACGGGAGACAAACTGTGACCCTCTATCCGAAGTGATGGTCTTTGGGACTCCATGGAAAGGAAGGATACGAGCTAAATAAATCTCAGCATAGGTCTTGGCATGGTATATCGTTTTTACCGGAAGGAAATGGGCTGACTTTGTAAATCTGTCTATTATTACCCATACCGAATCATACCCCTTTTTAGTTCGAGGCAACCCCACAATGAAATCCATGTGTATATCCTCCCATTTCCACGCTGGGATATCCAGTGGTTGAAGCATTCCCGCGGACTTTAAATGATCAGCTTTTACTTTCTTGCACACGTCGCACTCAGACACGTACTTGGCGATTTCTCGTTTCATGCGGGTCCACCAAAACTTTTGCTTCAAGTCTTGGTACATCTTATTGCTGCCTGGATGTATCGTGAGTATTGAAGTGTGCGCTTCGTCCAGTATCTTCTTTCTCAACTCCATGTCCTTGGGTACCACTAGGCGATTCTTGAACCACAGGACACCTTGGTCATCAAGCGTGAAACACGCCTTCTTCTCTTCGCTAATACCTTCACGGATATGTGCCATACCCTTATCTTGCTTCTGAGCTTCTATGACTTGTGCCTTGATTGTGGGCTCAATAATGATACTATAGAGTTCTGCAGGCTGTCCTGGAGGTGTTTCAATGTCACTCATTTCACAGCAGATTACTCTTGCTGTAGGTCGGACCTCTATCACATTGCAATGAGCTTTTCGGCTTAGTGCATCTGCTACCACATTGGCCTTGCCTGGGTGGTAGTGTATCTCCAGATCATAATCTTTTATCAGCTCTAACCATCGCCTCTGCCTCATATTGATTTCGGGTTGGGTGAAAATATATTTGAGACTCTTATGGTCAGTGTAGATGTGACATGTGTTGCCTAACAGATAGTGTCTCCAAATTTTTAGTGCATGAACGACTGCAGCCAACTCAAGGTCATGTGTTGGGTAGTTGGCTTCATGTTTCCTCAGTTGGCGGGAGGCATAAGCAATTACTCTTCCTTCTTGCATCAAGACACAACCAAGTCCATTACCGGAGGCATCACAGTACACCTCAAAAGGCTTGGTAATATCTGGTTGAGCTAGCACTGGTGCTGAGGTTAACAATTTCTTCAAAGTTTGGAAAGCTTCTTCACATTTCGGATTCCAAAGGAACTTGGCATTTTTCTTGGTTAAAGAGGTCATAGGTTTTGCAATTTTGGAGAAATCTTTGATAAAGCGGCGGTAGTAGCCCGCTAAACCAAGAAAACTCCGGATTTCAGTCACGGTCTCTGGTTGTTTCCAATTTAGCACATCTTCTACTTTGTTAGGGTCAACTGCGACTCCCTTTTCAGATAGTACGTGACCCAAGAAACTCACTTCTTTCAGCCAGAATGCACACTTGCTATACTTGGCATAAAGCTTATGCTCTCTGAGCCGAGTGAGCACGACCCTCAAATGTTCTTCATGTTCTTTTTCATTTTTGGAGTAGATTAGTATGTCATCTATGAATACCACCACGAACTTATCGAGTTCATTCATGAACACCGAGTTCATCATATACATGAAGAAAGCCGGTGCGTTGGTTAACCCAAATGACATGACCAAATACTCATATAAACCATATCTGGTAGAGAATGCTGTCTTGGGTACGTCCTCTTCTCTAATCTTCATCTGATAGTAGCCAGACCTTAGGTCAATTTTAGAAAAGACCTTAGCCCCGGCTAACTGATCAAATAGAATGTCGATGTGTGGCAGTGGGTATTTGTTTTTGACGGTCACTGCATTCAGTGGCCGATAGTCAACGCACAATCTTTTCCCACCATGATCCTTTTTCTCAACAAAGAGAGCTGGACAACCCCACGGTGATGAACTAGGCCTAATGAACCCTTTGTCTAATTGTTCTTGTAGCTGTACTTTCAATTCCTTCAAATCATCAGGTGGCATCCTGTATGGTCTTTTTGACACAGGTGCCGTACCTGGAACGAGCTCAATGACAAATTCTACATCCCGTTTTGGTGGTAGTCCCGGAAGTTCTTCTGGAAATACGTCCGGGAATTCACACACTACTGGTATCTTTTTAACCTCTTGTAGTTCAGTCGCATTGACCGTGGGGGTCATGTGTTTTTGGTTTGGCATGTGTATCTGTATAGCCTTACCACTTACGCCTGACTTTAATTGTATTGTCCTGCTGCTAACATCCAGGACTGCATCGTGTTCTTTCATCCAATTCATACCTAAAATAATATCAATCCCCTGGTGTGGTAGTACCACGGGGTTGATGATAAAATTTTCTGTGCCAATGCTCAGCTTAAGCTGTCTAACCCCCAAACTGGTTTCAATAGGTGATCCCGGTGCTGTAATTTGATAATTTTCTTTCAACTTGTACATTTTTATCCCATGCCTCAATGCATATGTTTTACTGATAAAAGTATGTGTGGCCCCAGAATCAAATAACACGACGGTCGGTTGACCGTTGATTATGAACGTACCAGCAAGCACCGGTTCTCCGGCGGAAATCTGATCCATGTGCACATAGTGCACGCGACCCATCTTGGGCATGGGTCCCTTCGGCTTGCTCTGTTGACTTCCACCAGCTGGGGTAGGACCCTGTATCTTACGGGGTGCCCTACAGTCACGACTGAAGTGACCTATTTTGCCACAATTGAAGCATGGAGCACCCGGCCCCGGGACGATGGGAGCACGGGGAGCTGACAACTGTGCGGGTGCTCGATAGATGGGGTACTGTTGCGGCGGTGCTGCCCGATGAATCCACCTTGGTTGGTTGGGTCGGACCACATAGCGAGACTGCTGAAAATTTTGCTGTTGAGGTTTGTATGCGGTCTTCTGCTTCTGTGAAGGGCCAGTCGTTGAGGTGTTGGCTATCCTTTTGCGCTTCTGATCCTCATTAGCAGCACGGAGACGATTCTCCATGTCGAGAGCAGTGTCTACCAGTTCAGTGAAGCTCTGGTAACGCCGTGCCAAGTGAGTTCGGAGGGTAGGGTCAAGGCCCTCTAGGAGTCTCTCGGCCCGTTCCGGCTCAGTAGCAACATCTCTCGGAGCATACTGTGAGAGGTGGATAAAGGTCTGCACATATTGCATCACGGTCCGGTTGCCCTGCTTGAGGTCTCGGAACTCACGTCGCTTTTGTTCCATCAAACTTGCCGGGATATAGTGGGCCCGGAAAGCCTGACGGAACTCTTCCCATGTGGGCTCGTGGCCCTCTTCCTGCATGGCGAGGAAAGTGGCATACCACGCCCCCGCAGGCCCATGAAGAAGCTGAGCAGCAAATCGAGCCTTCTCTCGCTCATTGATCCCTAGCAGAAGGGTAAACTTGGACTGGACAGTGCGAAGCCAATCGTCTGCCGCCAGTGGCTCTGGGCAGTTGGTGAAGACCGGGGGTCGCAGCCCCTCGAAGTCCTGGTAAGTAATGCCACGTGGCCTGTACTCCCGCGGCTGTGGTTGCCCACGGGCTTGACGGTGCTAATAACCGAATCAGCTCAGCTTGTTGGACCACCAAAGTGGCCAGCTCCGGCGGGGGTGGAGCGCCTTGCGCTGACTGCCCTGATGACTGCCCCGTGCGAGTGTTCACCATCTGCAAAATGGAATCATATGGGTTTAGCCCAATAGCCCAGGTGCAGAAATACGGTGACAGCAAGATCATAGGACTATAGGCAATTTGTGAGCACAGGTAAACTTGTAACAAAGCAGCTAGACTTTATCTCTCAAGGCCAAGCTTAACGACATCGCATCATTCGCATCATCCATGCGCACTCAACAGTTACTGCAACCATACTTATAGAGTCTTAATAAACTAAAGGTTTACTTAGTACACACATGGGCCATCTCATCCATCACATCGGAACACTAACTTAAGGTTCTACATTAGGTTACATGACGTACATAAGTGAGTTCTCTCGACCTCACCACTGTTTAGTACAGTCATGATATACTGCACGGAGCGATATAGTACAAAACATCGCTCACAACGTGCACCATTTACAAAAGGCTTCATCACACAATGCCATTGCCAAACTCTCTAACGCCCGTTACGCGCGTCAGACACCATGCTGCCCTCATCCTCCACCACAGGGGCAACTGAAGGATCCGGCTCGTACTGCGCCAGGCGCTGCTGTGCCTCGGCCAACTCTGCCTCCAGCTCCTCAATACGGTCCTGTGCATACATGTGCTGGTCGCGGTAGTGAGCGACACGGTCCTCGGCACGGAGGTACATCCCGTGTACGCTGTGAGCAAACTGCATGGTCGCAGCATAGGGCCTGGTGTCAATCCGCTCCTCCAGCATGTTGTGACGACGGAGCCACTCGTCGTCGTAACCGTCGGTGGGGAGGTAGCGAAGCACTGACATCCCTGCTGCTCCCGACGAGCTGAGCGAGGTGATGGCTGCTAGGGTGACCTTGTCGTAAGCGTCCTCCTCATTGGCCCCGTAGACGGTGAGCGTCTGCCGGACCGCGGTGTGGCTCGAAGGAAGGACAACACTGGCCATGCAGTGTCCCTCCGCGTGCACCGTCTGCACTGAGAAGAAAGGGCACGGCCTGCGCCTCATCTCACGCAGAGCCCGACAAAGGATCTGCGCAAGGCCGTTCTCCTCACGGCAACGGGTGTGAACCATCCCATTCTCAAGCTGAGGAGGGGTATGGGTCACTGGTGGGAGGGGAGCAGCCCTTCCCTCCTGTATGCGAAGTCCCCTCGCACTGGTGGCCTTACGAGCGGTTTGCTTGGTCCTGGCCATCTGTTTTTAAAAGAGATTTTAATCAGTGATAGGCATAGGTTGCATATAACTTCAACGGTTAAGTGGGTGATGGGTGCAGAAAACATCTTTGAATCTTTCATTTCACTTATTTGACTTTTTAGCGATAAACCCCCAAGTATGAACAAATAAGAATAAACATGATGCATGACTCGTCCTATTCGATCTCACACCACACACCTTAAGCATAATTTATATATCTAGCGAGTATCCGGTGACATATATGCACGGCACTCTCTAATGCAACTAGTCGTTCTCTACTCGTTCTTAATTTTGCACGTGGTTAGTGTACCTGCAGAAAAATGCATGCTCATATCATCATCATTACCATAACCAATCATTACCACTCTAACTCTAGAAGTGGCACCCACGAATTTCTTTAAGCTACGTCTGGTGGACGACGTAGTGGCGCCATTTCTCTCAACACACCCAGTCTTCCTCCAGTACTGGGGAATTGCTGGGGAGAGAAACGGTGGTCAACAAGATCTAGCTATAATTTTGGTTGAAGGAAAAGTGGTCACGAAACACTCCAATAGCGTGACCACCCCCCTTAAAGAGTTCTGCCCTATCAGCATGAATGCAGGGTTCGCAACAGTCCGCAAATCCCAATAGCGCTCCACCAGTACTGGGGATGGCTATGGCCGAAATGTTGCTTCCCAAAGCGCCGAATATGCACATGAGTTCTATCTAGGTCAGAATGTTAGCGATGTCACCTGGTATTTCACTAACATCCTTAATATGGGCATATCGATACTCTCATTTTTCAAATACTTCGAAAAGGGTTTTCGAAAATAGGTTTGCAAATCAAAACTGGATGATATGTCTGTTGTCTGTGTATGATCGGCTCTGATACCAGCTGTGGCGGAACCGCCGATTTAATCCGGGCTAAGCACACCTGCCACCTCTGGCTTGCAGTGCGATTAGACCGAACTAAACCCGGTCGTCCGTCGAGAGTCATTCGACTCCCGATATTACCTTTTCCCAGAGGAACCGACATCATACACATCCGACTCACGATGGAGCCACAACAGAAACATCGTCACAGGCAGTTAAATAGCATAAAAGTAGATTTATTTACAAACCAGTTTTTACATAAAATACCAGTCCAACATAATATTATACGGTAGCAAGTTTGAAAGTTTCTCGCAGCGGAAAATATAAGTTTAGGTCACCATGTTATCACCAAAAGTTTTGCATTGGAGGTACAACATCGAGCCCACCGATGTTGTCCTCGTGCCACTTAGTCACTTCATCCTACATGAGGGCATGCCCCGCCTCCAACACAGGTGCACACCATGAATTCCATACCTGCGCTCAAAATGTGGGGGCAAACCCTGAGTACTAATTACTCAGTAGGTCTTAATGGACTTGGCTTACGGCTGACGCGAAGCAGCTTACTAGCAAGTGGATCCTTAGCTTTTAGTTTTTACAGCAACTTTATTAACATAACATCAAGTTTCGTTGTCTGTACGATTGTCAACATAACAGTAAATTTCCGTAATGTAACATCTCAGATCAAACATGTAGTATTCCAAAATCATGAGCATTAAGCATCTGATAATTTAAGTAATTACTACGTTGAACGTCAAAGGCATTAGCATTCCCACACCTGGTGGGCATCAGCGATTCGAATCGATTTTTAATTCCCGGGAATAACTATCATGCCAGGGGTATATGCTTACTAGCCATCGCGTTCCCACATATAGCCCCAATCTTAACCTGCCTCGTCCCAAGTTCGATTCACTCCCGCCTAGCCCCCGGGTTGTGCCCCCATGACGAGCCT
Organism: Paspalum vaginatum; assembly: GCA_030272315.1. Taxonomy (NCBI): domain Eukaryota; kingdom Viridiplantae; phylum Streptophyta; class Magnoliopsida; order Poales; family Poaceae; genus Paspalum; species Paspalum vaginatum. The sequence goes on along the minus strand of CM059020.1, from coordinate 29,786,710 downwards.
GCCGACATCTCGGTCTCCCCGTCATGAGTACCAAGCTCCCCCGGGCCACCTTCCTCTCAACCAGCGGGTAGGAACGTGTCTCTGTGCTTCGGACGAGCCCAGGAAAGACTTTTCCGGTCCCATTTCCCGGTTAAGCACTCTAGCAATGTTATGCCGACCAATAGGCGAACAGCGAACGGGCCTTATGCGACTCGGGCGGAGCCAAACGCATACCACATACGCACACCACATAATAAAATTATTCTCCGCCCGGTCTCCATTTAAATCATAAGCATAATATTACTTTCTCAATAGTAATAGTTTTGTAATCTTTGAAATCACCTACGCGACGAGTGACTCCTTTCACTCGTGTCTACTCGCACCTAGCAGAGCCTAGGCAACTCGTCCTACGACTCTATATATAGGTGCTAGGGCCAGGGCGGCCAGGAAGTCTAATGCAACTGGTTACAAGCAACTCCTAATGCATATGCGTAATCATCAAGTGTAATTTATTTGCTGGGTAGAGTATGGTCCTGCCTACCTTCTTCACTAGGGTCAGTAGATTCCTCCGGAGCGTAGTCTGGTTCCTGCTGCTGGCCCTCTGGTTCCGGGTGCAACTCCTCTTCGGGTTCCTCCGCGACGGTTTGGTTCGGCGGTGGTTCTTCGTTCGCGGACTCTATATGCATGATGCGAGTAGAACATATATTAGTGCAATGCTTGCTTTATGATGTGAGCGTAATGCAGTAAATCAGTGAATTTATGATTCATGGTATAGGGTTATGCATATTGAGGCGAAAATTGTTTCGTACTAAGAAATCGTACAAGCCATCATCTACGACAGCTTTGCTTGTCACATAAAATAACGTGGTGTGTGACTGAGTTGCATCGATTTATGCGAAAAGATCGATGTCTACTACCATCTAGAACTCTTTTATGCTATAAGGAGCACAAAAAACTAGGTATAACCATTTAGAACCTAATTTTTATATAAACAACATTTCTTCATTTATTTCCATGCTAAAAACACATGTAGGGGCAAAATGGTAATTAGCAGTGGACATTTGAGCTACCAAAATTTTCATAGAGCCTACACAGAATAAAAAGGTCTCTGCCCAAATTTCACAATTTTTGGAGTTCATTTTAACCATATTTTCTATTTATCGAGGTTTTTCATGCTTGCACAAAAACAGGGGCAAAACTGTCTTTTCCTACTCAACCATCATACCCATTCTGTAGATCTATTTATTAGGAACAAAATGCAACAAAGTTTGCTATTTTTGGATTTTTATACACTTTATTATGATTTTTCAAAGTTTCAGCCTTTTTAAAAGCATTTTAATCGAAATTAAACAGATCCAGGACCTATCTGTAAATATCTATAGCTTCTGAGGGTTCCTGTGCAAGATTTACAAGACTCAGCGTACAGCGCGGTGGACTGATTCGCAAATAATGGAAAACGCAGGGGCCGGATCTGAAATTTGCCCGGCCCCCTTTCTTCTTCCTCGCGTCGGCCGCGGCCGCGCGGGAGGGCGCGCGCGCGCCGGCGAGCCGGGGCTCGCCGCGGCCGCGACACGGGTTGGGGAAGGTGTTCCCCGTGCGGGGCTTCTACCTTGGGGAGGCGGTGACGGCGGAGACGGCGTGGACGAGGCGGGCGACGGAGATGAACCGAGGGTGAACCGGCGCGACGCGACGTCGAGGCGAGGTCGAACCTCGGCGTCCGGGCGGGGAACGGCGACGAGGTCTAGGGCGCGAGGTGCGCGGGAGCGAGGCGAAGGTCGCGGGGTAGGTGGGGAGGCTCGGGAAGCGACGGAGGGTGCGGCGCGAGCTCGAGCTCGGAGCTCGCCGTCAATGGCGGCGCGAACTGGCGCGGGCGGGGAGAAGCGGAGAGGCCGAGCGAAGGGAGCCTAGGCACGCGAATGGGGTCGGGGAAAGAGGCCGGCCCTCGCCTTCGCCTTTGAGGCGCGCCTTGCGCGCGCTGTCCGCGCGCGGCAGGGGCGCGTGGCCGCGGCGGCCGGGGTGGCCGGCGCGTGGCCACGGCGCGCAGCGCGCAGCGCCGCGTGGGCGCGCGCGGGCGGCGAGAGAGGAGGGAGGCGCGTGGGTGAACCCGGTCTATGGACCGGTGGGACTGACAGGTGGGACCAAGGACGGAAACAAAGATCAGGGTGCATGGACTGGGTGCACGGAGCGAGGGGCCGGGGATCGACCCATGCGCTGGCGCGGGCGGGGCTGACAGGTGGGTCCCGCCTGTCATACAGACGAGAAAATAAAAGTAAATCGAAAAAAAGATAAACCCCCTTTGACCAGCTGACATGGTTTCTGAATTTCGCAAATTTGACCAATTTAGGAGCCGAATTTGAAAAAGACCCAATTGAATGAAATGTTGTACATTTTGAAATCTACAACTTTGTCAAAAGGACCTATACCAGATTCCAAATATAAAAAGATTTAAATTTGAAAATAACTTGCTGACTCCTGTTTGACCAATTAAAACCCCCAACTTGAAAATTATAAAAGTCCATTTTAGGTGCATTTTCATGAAAGGTGAACTATACCAAAGTTGCATAGAATCTCATGATCTACAACTTTGGTATTCATGACATGGCAAGATTTTGAATTTTGTTTCACAAAATTTTGAATTTACCACACAGGGCTGAATTTGGCAAAAGTCACATTTTCACATAAAATGACCCAAAACTAGATTTCAACATTCATGCATGCCAAAGCACAAAATACCAAAGTCATTCCTTATGGGATTACCTACAAGTTTGGTATGTAAGGTTTTATGAAAAACACAATGGCCTTAAAGTTATATCCGCAATACAAACTCAGTTTTTCTGAAAACTAGGTTTAGTTGCTCAATTGGCCTAGTTTATGCATGCTTTTCAAGATAAAAGGCCTCTGAAAAGATATCATTATGCTAATGTTTTTAGTGCAAAGCATTTGAGATGCCTAGGGCATCACAGCGGTGCCCTGTCATGTGCCTAGAGCAGCCAGAGTCCATGATCCATAAGTCTTCCAGGACTCGATCATGCAAAATCAAGGAAAGCGAGAGTGAGCAAATGGTCCGGCACTGGGGTTAGTGAAACTGCTGAACCAGTGCTGAGCCCGTCCATAGCCACGCTAAAAATGACTAGGAGCTCGGCCGACACAGCATCTCTCTACCAGGAGCACAAGCCTGAAAGCCGCCTCCTCGCTCACCACTAGCAAAGCAGTCTCTCATCTCACCACTACTGGGAGGATCCTATCTACCACCCCAGCTGAACTGATCCAGGTTTCCCTAGGCTCTTTCCTTCCTCTTAGCCCACTTCCTCCTGAAGCAAAACTCCTCCAAGTGACCATTCCACTGGCAAAACTCACAGTGGTAGACAGGTTTCTTGGGCATAGTTTGGGGCTGGGTCTTGGGCTTTTGGTGAGGTGGTGAAGCCTTGGGTGGTGCTGGCTGCTGGACTTGCTTCTTGGGTGAAGGCTTAAGAACATCTTCTACTATCTTGTCCAGCTTAGCTTGTGGTGGCTTGGGTGTCCAATATGACTTCATTGGGGCAGCCTTGGGAGGCTCGTGGTAAACCCCATCGAAATTAGAACTAGGCTTGGGAGGGGCAGTGTTAGGCTTGATTGGGCACCCTTCTTCTTACCCGTAGTACTACACTCTTCGAACCCAAGTCCACTGGTGTCACCGTCACCATGCTTGTTCACCTCTATGATCATTGTCGGCGTTCCATAGCCTTCAGATATAATTCCGCAAGCACACGGTAAACACGTTGTAGCTTTTTCACGCAATAGTATTCCAAGGTATCCAATCCACAGAGAACGAGGAGTATAATAATACATAACATAACCAACCGAACTAGTGAAGCTAGCAATGTAAATGATAAAAGATAGGGGAGCAGGTTCTCAACAAATGTTACATCACCTTACTATACTAAGCATGCAAAGAGATATACTTGTCATGTAAACATAGACACCAAAGCTGTAGCACCACTGCCAGGCACCAGAGTACTGATTACCCAGCCGAGAAAGGCAGGTAGTACAGGCTAAGGCTATATCGTCAGCGAGTCTATCTGAACGTATGGGATTGGAATACTGAGAACACAAAAGCTGTCACCTAATGTGTCTACCAACCAGAGCTGCGTGGGATAGCTGACCAACCAAGGTAAACTCTAAGTATGAACACCATCGTGCCACTCAAAGAGTCTACTACTAACTGCTAATGAGCCAAAAAAGCAAGCACAACTATTTAGCCAACACTATAAGCATGCACAAGGTTCCTGTAAACAGACAAGTATAAGACTAAGTATGAAAACAAAGTAAGTATGAAATAACAAAGGTCGAGGACATGGAACTTTACTCAATCCTGGAATTGAATATCCTTCCACTAAGAATACAAGTATGGGAGCAAAGAGAAATCCGGCTCCCGCACTCTTCTCCTCACTACTCTCCTTGATACTGGAGGCACTATCTCTATAAGCTAACGGATAACTTCACTTCTCCACACTATACTCTTCACACCAAGTGCTACTATGACACTACATCTACACACACACTCACTAATGAGCTACCAGGGGGTATTTATAGTGCCAAGGGAGTGAGGGGGTACTTGTAGGGTCGGTATGGCGGTTACAAGGGTGTGGGCTAGGCCGGGCGACCTGGTAGGAGGCCGGGTGGCCCTACCCTAGGTTAGGTGGCCTGGGGTGCCCTTGGATCCACCGCCTTACTTAATCCTTCGGTTCATATTGACTCTCCAAGGCGGTTGTAGGTCGGTTGGCGGTTATCCTCGTGTGCTTTTGCCTCAACCATTGGATTCTCTTTGTGTTTCTTCATTAGCCATTGGATGGGACTCCCTTGGATCACTGACTTAACGAATCCGCGGGCTGGATTGGTGAGGTGGAGGCCTTCCGATGTGTTTGTGCTTCTTCTCTTGGTTGCCACGGTGGATTTGTGTTTGACACGTTGTCTCTTGCATGCAGGTGAAGAATGGTGGCATTCGGAGCCGGAGGCAGGCCGGGCGGCCTCGAGATAGGCCGGGCGGCCTAGACAACCGGCTGGGTGGCCTGGGTCCTTAGCCCATTTCTAGGCTTCCTTCTTGGTTCACTATGTTTCAGCATGTTTTATATGTTTTTACACCATGACATGTGTTCCTGCAAGACTTTTGTACACAACTCATGGAACTTCTTAATATGTATAAACTTTGCATAAAATCACCCTTGGAACATGAACTGTTGGTGGTCGAATGGGTTATAATGACCGCCAACACCCCCACACACTTAGATCTTTGCTCGTCCTCGAGCAATGGAGAGTTAAGCATGGTGTAGAGAGCATATGCCAACTGTAGTCTTGACAAGCACAAAAGATACTCCCAAATTGGTTCATCTTACCCTAGATTTCAATGGTAGCTACACTTATGATTTTGAGATGTTGAGACTAAGAACGGGCCACAAGTACCACAACAGTTTTCTCCCAACTATGAGCAACAGAGGTTTTTCTCACTTTTTTCGAATAGTATAGTGCTCCTCCCCTTGTTCTCAAGATCACCTCTCGATCACTCAAAGGATGAGAATCCTTGTGTTTCCTCTCTTCCTATTCTAAGTTTGAGTGGAGATGAGAAGTAACCTGACTATCTCATAATGTTTGTATCACCAAGTCAAATCAATGTGTCAGGCAAGGAGTATGAATCAACTCAAGAACTTTGGCTATGTGCAAGTGTGGCGGAAAGTTTATTGGTAAGTGTGCCTTGGTATTTCCCCTTTTTGATGCGAGAGAGGGCATGGAATTTTCTTTTCCTCTTTCTTTCTTTCTTTTCTATTTCTCGTTTCATTTTTTTTCAATTCAATTCAATTCCATGTCTCTGTTCTTCTCTTTTTGCATGATTGACGAGGGGTAATTAGAATGTTTGTATAGCACATCTTGCTGGAACTTTGTGATATGGACGTGCACGTGATAGCCAAAAGTTATGAATGATTCTAACTCATTTGATGGCACAAAATTTGACAGGGTTCAAAACATTTAGAGAAGCCTTTTTGATGCATAAGAATTTTCATTTGTGGCACTGGTAGGACATGTGTCTTGAGATCATTGGAGAAGAACACATTTTGATATTTTAGCAAAACAAAATCTCTTTGCTCAAACGGGAGATTACTGGGGTGTATACCTGTTACTCATATCTCATGAATCAACATCTTAAATCAAAGTGGGTCCCTAATCAAGAGTATCCATGGACAATTTTACTTCAACATTGGGAGTAAAGTTTGTACAAGTATAGATACAGGTTGTCAATATGATCATGTAGAGTAAATTTTATCCAAGTTTCATGTATAGCATGGAATATAAGGACCATATATGAAAAATTTGCGATAATACCTGGTCCATGTGCAAGGTCGAGGTAGAGATGGGCTGACTCAGCCCAGGACCAGGCCGGGCGGCCTGGTCAGGAGCCATGCGGCATGACATTGGGGTCTTCCGACCTTTGCATCGATCTTGTTACGTGGAGAAGTGTTTTGGGATGTCCTTTTTGGCGTTTGGTCGTTTTCCATCTACTTGACAGGCCAGGCGGCCTGGGTAGGTGCCGAGCGCCCTGTGCTGGAGGCTGGGTGGCCTGGGGTTAGGCCAGGCTGCCAGCCTTTGGCTCGGTTCATCCCAAGTTTTTATGTGCAGCGAGGTGCAACCCTGTACATCGTGACTCTTCGTTCGTTTCTGTAGGGTTAGTGATGAGAGTTTGGGGGAGGCTATGTGCATTCACCCCCACACTTGAACTCAGAGCAGGGATAGACAAAATATTTATTTAACTAAGCATTAATCAAACTAAAACAAAGATAGAGATAGGAGCTGTCCATACAAAGAAAGAAATAAAAGAAACAAAGCCTAAGCACTAAGAAAACAAAATGGGCGCCTATACTAAAATTTATTGTGAAGCCATGGGCATCTATGGTTTTAGATCATAGATATCGGGATGCCCTGTGGCTTCCGCAAGGCTGCGGAACATGGAAGAGAAGCCCTTCCTAAGGATTTCTAGCTTATCATTAATCTCCTACTTCCAAAGTTCGCCTTCCACACAGCGCTCCTCAAGTCTTAGCAGTGCGTGCTTGAGTGCTTTGTTCTCCATCTTTAGAGACTCGATGGTCTCTTTCTCCTTCTCCTCCTCCTCCTCTGAATCTTCAAATTGGCCTAGTGGAGTGCGATCGGAGGTGGTTTGGAGATCCTCTTCATGGTCCTCCTAGGGGGAGTGGAGTCGATGGACTCATCAATTGATGCGTCCCCCCTAAGGACGTTCTCCAAGTGCTTAGGGACCAACACCTTCTCCCACCTTCCAGAGGGAGTAACTCCACCCCGAATGATGTAGGTTGGTGATTGTGGCTCCTTGGGTACCTCCTTGCCTATGCCCTCCACAGAATCTTCCGAGAAGAGTTTCCAGATGGGCACCTTGGGGCTGACCGCCCCGACCTTAGGTCGAGGGGAATCTGCCCGAAACACCTTCTTCGCGATGGTTCGTGCAGGAGATAAGGCACGTACAGGTCTTCCCGCACTGCGTGAGCACGCGGGGAAGGCTGGGCGGCCTCTTTCTAGGCCGAGCGGCCTGCCCTGAGGCCGGGCAGCCTGAGGGGGTGCTGGGCAGCCAGTGGTGCCACATCCAGCACCCTCATGGTGCCGTTCCCCATTGCTACGTGAGTGAACTCATCGTCGGAGGCCGGTGAATAGGTCGCCGTGGTGCCGGATGTTAAGGCAAAGCTCTTGGATGGAGTGTTGTTGGAGGCCATGACTTAGTTTTTCAAGTGGAGATGAGATAGGAATGGAGAGAGTGGCTGGAAGGGAAGAAACCCTCTAGCGGCTTAGGGATCAACTCAACTCAAAAAATTACGAAAAGAGGCGGCCGAGCGGCAAGGTGGGAGGCCGGGCGGCCGGGCCCTTGGGCCGGGCGGCTTCACCAGGGGGCTGGGCGGCCTGACATGAGGTCGGCCAGCCTCGCCGACCCTAGTTTGGCAGACCAGGTGTCAGTTTTACCCATCTAGTTACTTGAAACCCTATTTCATCGTGTTGTACCATCACATTGTTGAGATTTGGTGATGTGGAAGCAAAAGGTGAGATAAGACAGAAAAGAGAGAAGCATGGTAGTGTACATGGCTTCATTTAAGGTCAGAACTAGACCGTGGCCATGTGATCATGCTGATTCTTGTAGCTCATTGACGTCCACTTCTTCGAGCTGTGGCATTTCGGGCTCTAGGAAAACTTTTAGGCGTTGCCCGTTCACCTTAAAGACTTTCCCATCATTGTCCTGGAGGGTGATGGCACTGTGATCGGCGGCATCAAGGACAAAAAATGGCCCTTCCCACTTAATTCTAAGCTTACCATGACCAAACAAATGAACGCGAGAATTAAAAAGTAGTATCTTATCGCCTGGTTTGAATATCTTGATCTTGATGCGCTTGTCGTGCCATCTTTTGGTTCGCTCCTTGTGTAGCTTAGCACTGTGGTAGGCCTTTGATGACGTCTCTTAGCATACAAATTTTACTCCACAAGCGCACGGAGATTCGCTCTAGCCTTTTTCACTCAGAGTATTCCGAGTATCGTAAATCCACAGGGAAGCGGTAGGCCAGAGAGTGTAATTGAATATACTCAAGTCGAAATTATTGTAAACTTGGATAAATTATACCAGCTAGTAGTAACAGGGGTAAACGTGATAAAGATAGGTGTATGGTGGGAGAGGTAAGTCTATCAAAGATATCTGTAGAAAAGGTATAGTTGCCTGGGAGGACAACGAGTGAAATAAAGTCACCAAACTCTAATTCTAATTGGCTGCAAAGGCTATCCGTGGATAACTCAGAAACTCAATTAACAAGCCAGGGTCTTGCGTCGAGCGAAATTCTAGAGTCTCGAGGGTACCAGGGGTAGATAGTTGGTCCCGAAGCAGAGTCTAGCTAACACCTACAAGCCACCCGAACAACGGGCTTGGACTACACAGGCACACCACACGCTGTCACCGAGTGGGGCTACCAAGCAAAGCTGCGTGGAGAGGATGGCACGCTATAAACATGTTCAAGCGGAGCTTGCACAACGATAGATCGTCCTTGATCAGAGCAGAGGATCTAGCCAGAGCCTAGCGTCTAAGTCTTGGGTTGAGTTATAGCACCGGCAAGAATAACCAGAATTGAATAACAAAGTTAAAAACAACCTATGCCTAGCAAGTGTGCAAAGAAAGGTACACCACACTCGCAGGAGATAGACTTAGAGTAAAATATAACTGAAGTTATATTGAAGGTAATCTGAATCCAAAAGATACAGGAGTTTTACCACCGACTCGAAGATAACTCCGGAGACTCTGAGGCAAAGGCTCGACTCAACTCTAACTCCCAGGACTATCCTAACTACTAAGAGAATAGTGTAGCACTCTAAGATAGAACTTGAACTCAACTCCACCCCCCTACAAATGAGCTCTCGGGGTCTATTTATAGCCTAGAAAGTGAGGGGGGTATTTATAGACACACTAGGTCGGTAAATGGGGTTAATTCGGTGGCTAGGTGGCCACCCCCTATGGCTGGGCGGCCATAGGATTCACCGACCTAGGTGATCCGACGCTTGATCTTGCTCCCTCGTGTCGGTTGGCGGTTGAAACAGTTGACGCACGTGAAAAGTGTTGCCGAGGGGTGGCTGGGCGGCCACATGTTTTTCCCCGATTGGCTACATGTTGGTTCTCTCGGATCCTTGACATCACCAATCCTTGTTCCAATACTGTTTGACCCTTGGATATGTTGGATGCACTCTTGCATGGTTGGATCTTCACCATTTTGTGTTTGTTTGCTTGTTGGATCGAAGTCATGGCAACTGAGGTGCTCAGGAGGTCATGCCACCTAGGTCGGGGACTGTTTGTGCACTGGAGGGTTCGCCGGGCGGCCACACTCCCTGGCCGGGTGGCCATGCCATATGGCCGGGCGGCCATGGTGTTTTCACCATTGTTGCCTCATCTTTGATATTTGATCTGTTTTCAACCATTTTGCAAGTATTTTGGTATCTGCATCCAAATATTCAGGTACATCTTGTGGAACTCATTAGTTGTAGGGGTTAGTCCAGATATTTCACAGTGTTTCGCTTCATTTGGTGGATAATTGACGGTTGATATCATGAGATTACGACCGTCAACACCCCTCCAAGCTTAGACCTTTGCTCGTCCCTGAGCAAAGCTAAGACTGACAGCGGATCAGGAGTTGCTACAATATCGAAGATGAAGGAAAGTTCTTATATGCAACTCAACACTCAAACTTTTGCCCCAAGTAGTGAAATGATTGAAGTTTACCTTGTGTACTACCTGTGGTGCATCTTTTTGCTTACCTTGCCTTGGGCAGTTGTGAGATATAACAACTTTATTGCAAGAGTGATTCTAACTCATTCTTTTTGGATGTCCTTCTTAGATGTTTTCAAGATTTTCAAAACAAAGAAGCTTCCCAAGGTACTCTCGATCGCTCAGAAGTGTTTCCTCACCAAGGGCCATGATCTCGGCCAACATTTTCTTACACTAAGGCCTTTGTGGAGCTTTAGGTGGGGAAGAATGTGGCACACTTAGAATGTCTATTTTGCTAGTCCAAAGATTGGACCAAAGAGTATACTCTATCATTTCTTCTGTTTGATCACTGGAGTATGTGTGGTGGCACAAGGGTGTCTCCTTCTCTTGATTTTCATCCCTTTGTAGCCTTTTATGGATTTGGAGAGAGTATGGAGCTTTTATTTATTTTTGCCATGCTTGAACTTGCATGCTTTTCTTTTTATCGTGCACTTGCACACATTTTTTTTGCCATGCTTTTGCATGCTTTTCTTTTTAGCTCCATACCCTTACTCCTTGAGATTTGAAGGCTAGGGGACTATGAGAAGTATTTGGAGACTTTTTGGTGGATGCAAGGTCCGGAATGGAACTCTTGCATTTGGTTTTTCTACTCCAGCTATCAACAGAAGATGATATTTCTACTCAATGAGACTCAAAATTTGACAAAGCTCAAAACATGTCTAAGAACCTCTTTGTAGTAGTTAGAACATATGAAGCATTTTTGGCTCTGGTAGCAATTTTATCCAAGGGGATCTTAATTTTGTCATTTTCAAAATAAAAACATGAGATATTCATCTTACTAGGAACATGAAAGAATCATCCCCCATTTACGTCATATCATGTCTCTCAACAACTTTGGCATTGTTATCACAAATGGCATCCACAAGGTAGGACCTTTGGTTTGCTTCTTTTTATTTACCTAACATGGGACTAAGCTAAGCATAAGTTGTCATGCAAGAATTAAACCGTTCACTTGATAGAGCAACTATTCATCATTTCCGAAATGAAGCTTAGTATGTGAATTTGTCGTTTAAGCATTGGAGTTATTTCACACTTTTTTTTTGAAATATGCAAAAAAAAAAATTTAAGATGAGAAAATATGCATGACGAAAATTAAATATGCAGGGAAAATTTGAATTTGAACTTTGGTGGAAAATTAGATATGCCGTCAAAGGGTAATGCCAATTTACCTGTTGGCGAGGGGAGCCCATTTCTTGCCCTTCAGGATTTTATCAGCCTTTAAGTTGGGGGCTGCCTTTCTTGGTGCTCTGTTTCCTCTACGCCGCCTTGGTGTAGTCGAATTATCCTCAGCGTCGACCTTGTTTTCAAGGGGCCGTATTTACTTGCCACTTCGGCATAGTCGATCGGCTCTCAGGTGTCGACTTCATTTTCGGGGGCCTTCTTTAATTGCCCTTTTGCCGTGGTCAAGTTGTTCTTGGCCGTGTTCACAGGAGCTTTGCCTCCTGGTGCGGGGCTAGGCTTGCCACTGACTGGTCTCATGTCTTCTCGATCTTCTGCTTTGCATTGCCTTCTCATACACTTTTTGTAGGATCTCAGCCTCAATTTTCAATTTCTTCTTCATGAATGTGATGAGGCTATCCTCCTTAGACTTTGTGTTGCTGGTCCCGGCATTGACCTCGAGCGCATTCTTTTGAGCTTGGCACTTGAAAGTATGCACCTTGTTGCATTGTTCCATTTTTGGCTTGAAGGCGAATGTCTCCTTCTTGCCATTTATGTTCAGGTGGACCTATCCTGCTCCGACGTCGATAGTCGCTTCAGCGGTGCTCAAAAACTGGGCGACCAAGGATGAGCTGGGGTTTTTGAGTCAATTTCCATATCCAGCACCACGAAGTCCATCGGAAATGAGGAAAGTTCCTGATTCTCACTGGAACATTTTCCGTGACTCCTTCGGGGTATCGGACAGATTGATCTGCGAGCTATAGGCACATAGCTGTGGGAGCAAGTGCAGTATGATTCAGCTTGTCGAAGATGACCTTCAGCATTACGGTGACACTGGCTCCAAGATCGCACAACGCTTGGTCGAAATGCTGGGTTCCAATCGAGCATGAGATGGTTGGGCTTCTAGGGTCCTTTTTATTGAGTATAGCTGCACTACACTCTTCTGTCAAGTGCACAATTTCCGTTGACGGTAGGGGTTTCTTGTTGTTGAGGATGCATTTTAAGTACTTTGCATATGTCGGTACCTGCATAGCATCTAGCAGGGGTATGTTGACATATAACTTCCTAATGATCTCAACAAACTTACTGTATTAGTTCGTCAGCGGCAGCCTTCTTGTTCCATGGAGGGAATGGTAGCACCGTTGTATTGTGGAAATCGTGGGGTAAATGTTTCGGTGCTGGCTTCTCCTCCTTCCTAGGTGTATCTTCCTTTGCGACCTTATCTTCGGAATCAGCTGTTTCCTCTTGCTCTTTACCTGCACGATTAGGGGTTGGAGGGTCCTGTGTGGACTTTCCTCTCCTAGTGGTTACTGCATTTATGTGCTCCTTGAGAGGAGCTTCAGGTTGCCCAGGCAGCTTACCTGCATTTGGGTTAGGTAAAGCAGCAGCCAACTGAGCTATTTGAGTTTCAAGCATTTTATTGAAGCTAAGTTGGTTTTTCATAGCACTATTCAAAGTTTCCATTTGCAACGAAATAGATTCAAACATTCTATCATTGGCATGGAACTTTTTACTAATGCTATCATTCACAGATTTCTGATCAAAATTATAATTACTTTTTGAAAACTGCTGTGAACTACCTGAAGAGTCACCTTGTCCTGGAGAAAGGGAGATGTGGTCGTGAATTCCATCCTGGCTGAGGACGATTCCCGTTGTTGAAGTTATTACTTCTGATGATGTTCGCATCTTCGGGTCGTGTCTCGGGGCAGCTGTTCCCTGAGTGTCCAATATTTCCACAAACTTTCGCAAGTCATGTGAGAATCAAGAGCTTGGACCGGAGCGGCTTCTGGCGTGTCATTGAGCTTCTTCAACAGTAGGTCCATCTTTGCGGCGAGCATGTCAGTGCTCTCGATCTGAATGGACGCCACGGGATCGGGTGCTAGACCTCTCTTCTCTTCATCCCTTGATTGGTGGCCATCTTCTCAATTAAGTTTCTGGCTGCCGAAATGCTCAAGGAGAGGAAGGATCCTCCAGCGGCTGCATCCAGGTGTTCTTGTGCTGAGCGGTGAAGCCCATGAAAGAAACTCCGAATAATGAGCCACTCTAGCATGCCGTGATTGGGGCAGGCTGCGATGTACTCCTGGAGTCTTTCCCAGGCCTCTGCCACGGTTTCATCAGTGAGCTGTTGAAAGCTCGATATCTTGTTCCTCAATGCGTTAGTTTTTCCCAGCAGCAAATACTTCGCAAGAAATGCATCGGAACATGCGTTCCACGATGTCAGTGATGGACGGTTGAGGTAGAACCACTGTTTTGCTTTCCCAACAAGAGATAATGGGAAGAGACAAAGTTTGACGGCGTCAGGTGATGCTCCTTTAATGTTGAACGTGCTGCAGATCTCTAGATATTGCTGTAAGTGATTGTTGGCATCTTCCGTGGCTAGTCCGCAGAAAGGGATAGCTTGAACCATATGGATCACTCCCGCTTGATGTTCGAAGTTCTCCCCTACTTGAACTTCAGGTCCCGTAGGGATGTTGTTGCTCGAGGGGATGGAGAACTCGCGGATAGTCTTTTCAGCCATAGTGGTAACTGGAGTGCTGGTTGAAATGCTTGGTTCTAAATCCCTTGGTACAGGTCTCTACCTGTGAATAGTCTTTGGATGGACTCTCCTAAGCAGTGACTCTGGGTTATTGTGGTAGTTTTTCGGCAGGTCGAAACCAGTCATACACCTCTCTGTTGCAACCACAATAGAGCAAAGTGAGCCTGTTAACAACTAGCGGTAAAACTTATCAAGTATATAGGTTCGAAATGAGGTCTCAATTATCTCTCGGCCAATTGCTTCCCTGGCAGCGGTGCCAGAAAAAAGGCTTGTTGACGTCTCTTAGCGTACAGATTTTACTCCGCAAGCGCACGGAGATTCGCTTGTAGCCTTTTTCACTCAGAGTATTCTGAGTATCGCAAATCCACAGGGAAGCGGTAGGCCAGAGAGTGTAATTGAATATACTCAAGTCAAAATTATTGTAAACTTGGATAAATTATACCAGCTAGTAGTAATAGGAGTAAACGTGATAAAGATAGGTGTATGGTGGGAGAGGTAAGTCTATCAAAGATATCCGTAGAAAAGGTATAGTTGCCTGGGAGGACAACGAGTGAAATAAAGTCACCAAACTCTAATTCTAATCGGCTGCCAAGGCTATCCACTGAATAACTCAGAAACTCAATTAACAAGCCAGGGTCTTGCATCGAGCGAAATTCTAGAGTCTTGAGGGTACTAGGGGTAGATAGTTGGTCCTGAAGGAGAGTCTAGCTAACACCTACGGGCCTCCCGAACGACGGGCTTGGACTACACAGGCACACCACACGCTATCACCGAGTGCGGCTACCAAGCAAAGCTGCGTGGAGTGGATGGCACGCTATAAACGTGTTCAAGCGGAGCTTGAACAACGATAGATCGTCCTTGATCAGAGGAGAGGATCTAGCCAGAGCCTAGCATCTAAGTCTAGGGTTGAGTTATAGCACCGACAAGAATAACCAGAATTGAATAACAAAGTTAAACACAACCTATGCCTAGCAAGTGTGCAAAGAAAGGTACACCACACTCGCAGGAGATAGACTTAGAGTAAAATATAACTGAAGTTATATTGAAGGTAATCTGAATCCAAAAGATACAAGAGTTTTACCACCGACTCGAAGATAACTCCGGAGACTTCTGAGGCAAAGCTCGACTCAACTCTAACTCCCAAGGACTATCCTAACTACTAAGAGAATAGTGTAGCACTCTAAGATAGAACTTGAACTCAACTCCACCCCCCTACAAATGAGCTCTCGGGGTCTATTTATAGCCTAGAAAGTGAGGGGGGGGGTATTTATAGACACACTAGGTCAGGTAAAGGGGGTAAGTCGGTGGCCGAGCAGGCCAAGGTCGCTGGCCCGGCGGCCACCCCTTATGGCCGGGCGGCCATAGGATTCACCGACCTAGGTGATTCGATGCTTGATCTTGCTCCCTCATGTCGGTTGGCGGTTGAAACAGTTGACGCACGTGAAAAGTGTTGCCGAGGGGTGCCCGGGCGGCCACGGCATGTGGCCGGGCGGCCACATGTTTTTCCCCGATTGGCTGCATGTTGGTTCCCTTGGATCCTTGACATCACCAATCCTTGTTCCAATACCGTTTGACCCTTGGATATATTGGATGCTCTCTTGCATGGTTGGATCTTCACCATTTTGGGTTTGTTTGCATGTTGGATCGAAGTCGTGGCAAATGAGGTGCTCAGGAGGTCATGCCACCTGGTCGGGGACTGTTTGTGCACTGGAGGGTGGCCGGGCGGCGACACTCCCTGGCCGGGCAGCCATGGCATATGGCAGGGCAGCCATGGTGTTTCCACCATTGTTGCCCATCGTTGATATTTGATCTGTTTTCAACCATTTTGCTAGTATTTTGGTACCTGAATCCAAATATTCATGTACATCTTGTGGAACTCATTAGTTGTAGGGGTTAGTCCAGATATTTCACGTGTTTCGCTTCATTTGGTGGATAATTCATGGTTGATAACATGAGATTACGACCGTCAATAGCCTTGTCCCTCCATTCCTCTAATTTGGCGAGTTGAATCTGTCGTCGAACTCCCGTTGATTGGAGATCCATGTTTCATTTCCTTATCGGCCAATGAGACTTGAACACAAGTTCTACTAGCAAGTGACATGTCTTGCCGTACACCATTTGGTATGGTGTCATGCCAATGGGAGTTTTAAATGCTATGCGGTACGCCCATAGAGCGTCGGGTAGCTTGGATACCCAATCTTTTCCCATAGCCTCGACTGTTTTCTGCAGGATGTTCTTGATCTGCTTGTTCGATGTCTCAGCTTGGCCACTTGTCTGCGGTTGATAAGGAGTGGCAACATGGTGATCCACACCGAGTTCTGCAAGGCACCTCTTGAATCTTTTATCTATGAAGTGAGGTCCTCCATCGCTGATGATGACCCTTGGCGTACCAAATCGAGGGAAGATGGTGTCGTTGAACATTCTGATCGAATGCCTTGAATCTGCCGCGGAGCACAGGCAGTGCCTCTACCCATTTTGATACATAGTCCACTGCGATCAGGATGTATTCTTTGTCTCCACACTTGCGGAAAGGCCCCATGAAGTCTATGCCCCACACATCGAATACATCGAGTTGAAGGTTGCTTGTGAGTGGCATAGCATCCCTTGGGTTAGTGTTTCCTTGGTAGCTGACACTGTGAGCACCTTCGTACAAACTCTTTGGCATCATCGTACATATTTGGCCAGTAGAATCCACTTTGCCAAATCTTTGCATGAGTCCGATAGGCTCCATAGTGACCACCATAGGAAGATGGGTGACATCTATCAAGGATTTGAGGTACTTCACAAGCTGGAATGCAGCGACAGTAAGAGTCCCGTCTACGTAGAGTTTGTATAAGCAGGGGTCATCCCAGATATAGAACCGGCTGTCATAAATCAATTTTCTCTTGTCAACTCCTTGAGATATACATCCACGCAACCAGGTAATTGACCAGATCTGCGTGCCATGGTTGGGATAGTGGCGACCTCTATGAGGGTGTCATCTCTCATGTAGTCATCAATCGGCAATGGATGATTTCTCTTCAAATTGCATTCGTGAGAGATGATCGGCAACTGAATTCTCAACTCCCTTCTTATCTCTGATTTCTATGTCAAATTCTTGGAGTAGTAGGATCCACCATATCAGTCATGGCTTTGCATCTTTCTTGGTGAGGAGGTATTTGAGAGCTGCATGATCTGTATATATGATGACTTTGGCTCCCACCAAATATGATCTGAACTTGTCAATGGCAAAGACGACTGCTAACAACTCTTTTTTGGTGGTGGAGTAATTTAGCTGCGGGCCAGTGAGCGTCTTGCTTGCATATGATATGGCATGATGTTTTCTATCCTTGCTCTGTCCTAGGACTGCTTCCTATAGAATAATTGCTGGCATCGCACATGATTTCAAAAGGAGCATTCCAGTCTAGTGGTTGGATGATGGGTGCTGTGACTAGAGCCTTCTTGAGTGTATGGAATGCTTCAAGGCAGGCATCATCAAACACAAAGGGTGTGTCCTTGGCTAGGAGATTAGTCAGAGGCCGAGCAATAAAGGAGAAGTTTTTGATGAATCTCCTGTAGAACCCAGTATGGCCAAGAAAGCTTCAGAGTGCCTTGATGTTTGCTAGAGGTGGAAGCTGCTCAATGACTTCATGTTGTGCACGGTCCACCTCTATGCCTCTCTCTGAGACTCTGTGTCCTAGCACAATTCCTTCTCTGACCATAAAGTGACACTTTTCCCAGTTTTGGACAAGGTCGACTTCTTTGCACCAGCTGGAGAACCTTTTCCAAGTTCTCTAGACATCCATCAAAGGTCTTGCCATAAACTGAGAAGTCATCCATGAAGACTTCCATTATATTTTCTATTAGGTCAGAGAATATGGCCATCATGCAATGCTGGAACGATGCTGGAGCATTGCACAGCCCGAACGGACATCCGTCGATATGCAAATGTGCCGTATGGACATGTGAAGGTAGTCTTACTCTGGTCATCCTGGGTGAATTGGGATCTGGTGATAACCAGAGTAGCCATCGAGATAGCAGAAGGAGTGATTGGCCTAGCCTTTTGAGCATCTCATAAATGAAAGGAAGGGGGAAGTGGTCTTTCTGGATGGCTGAGTTGAGTTTTCTATAATCAATGCACATTCACCATCCCGTGACAGTGCGCTGAGGGATTAACTCATTGTTCTGGTTCTTCACAACTGTCATTCCTCCCTTCTTGGGTATGACTTGGACTAGACTGACCCATTCACTATCTTGTACGGGGTAGATAATACCCGCGTGTAGGAAGTTTAAGTACCTCCTTCTTAACTACCTCCTCTCATCGCATTATTGAGTCTGCGTTGTGGTTCCCTTGTAGGCCAATGTTCGGTCTCCATGGGGGTGCGATGTGTGCACAGGTTAGGACTGATTCCCTTCATATCTTGCAAGTGAGTACCCAAGCACTGATCTATACTTTTCCAAGACTGAGAGTATTCGCCGGCTTTCATTCTCGGTCAGCTTGTCGCTGATGATCACCGGTGTGTCCGGATTCCTGTTGAGGAAGGCGTACTTCGGGCCAAGCGGTAGCAGTTTAAGCTCAATTTTTGGGGGGTCGAAACGCAGAGATTCACCCAGTTCTTCGAACTCAAGCGGCTCTTCTACCACACTGAAGTTGGTAGCCTCTTCCTCTAGGCTATGTGGATCCTCCTCTTCCTCAAGTGAAATACCCATCACTTCTTCTAGGGGGTCAACTTCTGGCTTGGATTCTGTTTTGGTATTCAATGCTCGACTCATGCCAATTTTGAGCACCTCTTGACCAAATTGAAGCTGTAACTATCCTGGATTTATCATGTTGATTAGGGAAGAAATGGGGAGCCCAATCAATATGAATGGTGTAGGCCCCTCGGGTATGTCGAAGATGTGGAAGTCTACGAATATCCGCTTGTCCCGCAAGGTAATTGGTATGACCTGAATGACTCCATGATTTTCCAATGATTCATTCTTGTTCTACTTCAAGCGAATGTTGGATTTTGATCGTGGTTGAGTGGGGAAATGAGTGTCTACAACATATTTGGGAATGATGTTCACCCCAACTCGTGGGTCATAGAGAATATCTTGCGGAAGCATGTCGGATACATGGCCAGGGACGAGAGTTGGTTCTGGGTAGAACCTAACGAATTTTGTATCAAGTCTTCTCTCTTCTAGCCATTCCTGATTTATCACAACTGTAAGCCAGAGTAGGTTCTCTCGTATTTTATGTATCTGATATGGGAAGAGGTATGTTGGTTGAGAGGTCCTTTCGAAGAGTCAGCTCACTTTAGGCAACCGAGATACATTGCCAAAGCTTGCGAATAGTTCGTCATCGAATGAGAATGGTGGAATCGACGGAGGATTCATCACAGATTCATTTACCCTCTCGGTGTCCTGTGACGTGATTGGTTCAGGGACATCTTCTATCATGAGGGTTTGACCGGATAGTGGAGCTGGTGGATGGGTGTTCTGAATTTCTTCGTGGCAGCTAGGCTCAGGTGGATCTTGTGGATATGAGTGTGGTTTCTCGATCTTACCACCATTCAGAGATTTCTCGAGGATTTTATCATGAACTTTCCAGTCCTTCTGGGGTAGTTAAGTGAGAGAACTGATCCTCCCGAATGCTAAATCCAAACATAGTCCTTGCGCCTTGGTGATAGGCCTCGGACAAAGTGCTGCATGAGCATGGATTCTTGTATCGCCAAGTCAGGGCCAGATGCAACGAGAGTGGTGAAACATGACCAGGCTGCGGCCAAGTCCTCATTACTTCCTTGTCAGGAAATTGAGAACTTCACATCAGAGGTCAACAACTCGATGTTGTGGGAAGAAGTGTAGACTAGAACTTGACTTTAAGTCTTTCCCAAGTCCCCTCTACTGTACCAACTGCTCTAGTTATACCAAGATTTTGCTTGCTCCCGTAAGTGAGAACAGGAAAGAGCAGCCGATCGAAGAGTTTCTCCAGGCATTCCCGAAATTACTGAGAAAACTACATAGCTGCTCGAATTCTCGGAGGTGTGTGTAGGGGCTCTCTGAGTCTAATCCCGTGAAACATTGATCCCGAACCATGGCTATCAAGCCGGGACATAGCTGATAACCATATGTGATGATGGGGGCAGATGATGGTGGAGGCTCCAGAAAATCACCCTTCGGAGCAGATAATTCGCAGATAGGCATGTGATCCATTGGGTGGAATGGTGATATGATGGTGGAGTGGTGGTATAGTGGGAGATAGGACGGCCTTGGTTTTGTGTTAAAAATTGCTACCGTTCCCCGGCAACGGCGCCAGAAAAAGCTTGTTGGCGTTCCTTAGCCTTTACATATAATTCCGCAAGCGCAAGGTAAACGCGTTGTAGCTCTTTCACCCATGAGTATTCCTAGGTATCGAATGCACAGAGAACGAGGAGTATAATAACACGTAACACAACCAACCGAACTAGTGAAGCAAGCAACGTAAAGGATAAAAGATAGGGGAGCAGGTTCTCAACAAATGTTGGATCACCTTACTATACTATGCATGCAAAGAGATATACTTGTTATGTAAACATAGACACCAAAGCTGTAGCACCACTGCAAGGCACCAGAGTGCTGATTACCCAGCCGAGAAAGGCGGGTACTATAGGCTAAGGCTATATCGTCAGCGATTCTATCCGAACGCACGGGATTGCAATACTGAGAACACAAAAGCTGTCACCTAATGTGTCTACCAACTAGAGCTGCATGGGATAGCTGACCAACCAAGGTAAACTCTAAGTATGAACACCATCGTGCCACTCAGAGAGTCTACTACTAACTGGTAATGAGCCAGAAAAGCAAGCACTACTATTTACCCAACACTATAAGCATGCACAAGGTTCCCGTAAACAGACAAGTATAAGACTAAGTATGAAAGCAAAGTAAGTATGAAATAACAAAGGTAGAGGACTAGGAACTTTACTCAATCCTAGAATTGAATATCCTTCCATTGAGTATATAAGTATGAGAGCAAAGAGAAATCTGGCTCCCGCAATCTTCTCCTCACTACTCTCCCTGATACAGGAGGCACTCTCTCTAGAAGCTAAGCGATAACGTCACTTCTCCACACTATACTCTTCACACCAAGTGCTACTATGCCACTACATATACACACACACACAAACTCACTAATGAGCTACCAGGGGGTATTTATAGTGCCAAGGGTGTGAGGGGGTACTTGTAGGGTTGGTATGGCGATTATAAGGGTGCAGGCCAGGCTGGACTGCCTGGGGTGCCCTTGGACCCACCGCCTTACTTCATCCTTCAGTTGATATTGACTCTCCAAGGCGGTTGTAGGTCGGTTAGCGATTATCCTCGTGTGCTTTTGCCTCAACTATTGGATTCTTTTTGTATTTCTTCCTTAGCCATTGGATGGGACTCCTCTGGATCACTGACTTAACCAATCCGTGGGCTGGATTGGTGAGGTGGAGGCCTTCCGATGTGTTTTTGCTTCTTTTCTTGGTTGCCACACTGGATTTGTGTTTGACACGTTGTCTCCTGCATGCAGGTGAAGAATGGTAGCATTCGGAGTCGGAGGCAGGCTGGGTGGCCGGGAGATAGGCCGGGCGGCCTAGACAACAGGCCGGGTGGCCTGGGTCCTTAGCCCATTTCCAGCCTTCCTTTGTGGTTGACTATGTTTCACTATGTTTTGGATGTTTTTACACCGTGACATGCGTTCCTGCAAGACTTTTGTACACAACTCGTGGAACTAGGTTAATATGTATGAACTTTGCATAAAATCACCCTTGGAACATGAAATGTTGGTGATCGAAATGGGTTATAACGACCGCCAACAATCATCCTGAGCTGAGGTTCCCTGACATACATCTAGCTTAGCACCTCTCTCAACCTACACTTGTCCTTTTCAAGGATCAACTTCTCCTCTCTCAGATCCTCCAGAATCAAAGTCTGGGCAGCACAAGTGGGGCAGTCTAGAGAGAGAATCACAGGAGCAGACTTCTCAACTTTCCTAATGGTCGCATCCTTCTCCACCAACTGTAGCCTCAAAGTGAGACAGTTCTCACACGTATCAGGGGGTGCCGAAAGCACCTCTAGGTCAGCTCTCACCTGGTCAATCTCACTCCTCAAGGAAGGACAGACCTTGCACGCACCTAAAACCATGGGTCTAGACCTAAGCTCCTCCAACTCCTTGAGTTGCCCCTCACACTTCACCTGCAGCTTAGCTTTGTCAACAGCTAGGTGGAGGCAAGACTCACACTCAGGCACCTCACTCAAAGTAGGCTCATCCAGTTTAGACTGGAGCTTGCCAAACTCAACCTTCAGCCTATCTATCTCCTCTACATGATGAGCATACTTGCTCTTTTGCTCACAAAGGTCACTCATGAGGGACTCACAGGTAGGGCACCCAAACTCACTAAGCTGGGTTTGCACACTCTTCAGTCTCTCAATCTCAGCCAAAGCATCAGCAAGCTTGGCTTTCTGCTTCTGTAGCTTCTTGGCTGCCTTCTCCAACAACTTATCCTGGGCTTTCAATTCACGACTGTTCCTCTCGAGCATATCAAAGATCTCAACTTGCTCAGGAGTTACCTGTTCATCGGATCAGTCATTGTCGTTGCCCTTGTCGTCCTTGTCCTCAAGCGCCATGGAGCCTAACGATCTCTGGTTCACCTTGTGCTTGCACTTGGACTTGGTGGAGACAAAGCAGAGGCCAGCTGGACTGCCTTGGTCCCTCCTCTTGTCTCGCTTGGTGACCATCTCCTCATCACTTGAGCTTGACGAAGACGAGGAGGAACAGGAGGACGATCCGCTCCAAAGACCACCAAGCTCAGCGAAGAAGGCCTTGTCCCGCTTCCGGTTATCCTTCTGGTAGCTCTTGAAAGCCTTCCTGAAGTTCTTGCTCTTGCTAGAACGGTGCTTGGTGTGGTCACGCTTGCCGTAGTCATGCTTGCTGGAGCGATACTTGTTGGAGTCACGGGAGTGGCTCTTGCCCTTCTTGTAGTAGTCGTTATGCTTGTTCGGGCACACAGCGATGAAGTGGCCGGCCTTTCCGCACTCGAAGCACTTGGGCCTCTCGCCGATCTTCTTGCTCATCCGGTTGTCATAGGTGTGCTGAAAGCGACTAGACACCAAAAAATGCTCATCATCCCCAAGTGATGCCAACTACTCCTCTGTCACAGACATCAAACCAGAGAACGAAAAACAATGAAGTGGGGGGGGGGTTAGTTGCAACTTCTTTGGAGTTGGAAGCCAAGGCCAGGCTCTTGGAGCTAGTACCATTTAGCAAATCTATCATCTGGTAATCAAGCTCTGTGGCCTTGAGCTTGCTGTAAAGCTCCTCAACTCCCATGGTGTCATACCCTGCCGACCAAAGAATAGAGTTCTTCTTAATCTCCCACACATTTCTGTCCAAGGAATACAGCAGCTTGACAGCCTGCTGATGGTCAGTGTACGGAAGAGCAGCGGGGGCAGAGTTGACACGGAGCTTGTTGATGATCGACTAAAAATGAGCAAACAACACATCCATAGACTCTTCCGGCTTCTGGGCAAAGTTCTCATACTCGCGCCGGTAAGTCTCAACAAGCCGACCCTTAACTATCACCGTCCCCTCATGGTGTGCACTGAGCAGGGACCAGATCTTACGGTCAGTATCAAGGTGGCTCACACTCTCATAGTCCACCAGACCAAGTCCAGAGAAGAGAAAGTTCACCGCCTTGTAGTTCGCCTCGTGCTGAGCAGCGAGCGCCGGTCTGGTACGCTCGGCAACAGGGACCACCGTGAAAGTCGTACTTTGTGTAGCATTCCATATGTCCTCGCTCTAGCTAAGCAAGAAAGCTCTCATCCTACCCTTCCAGTAGGGATACCCATCCGAGCAGACAACTGGAACCTTCCTAGAGTGCGCCATAGTCGCTATTGGTTTCTCACCGGTAAAGGTATGAACAAACCTAACCGGCTCTGATACCAATTGTAGGACCGAGACGTGCGACTAGAGGGGGTTGAATAGGAGCACTTAAAAACTTAAACTCACAGACCCCGAATGGCTAACTGACTAATAGAGCACATAGAAGCTAGACACCGTCCACTGAATGGATACGTGTCTAGCAAGCACTTGTTACCGTCCACTGAAAGGATACGCACCAAGCAAACGGAAGCACTAAACTCAACGATCAAAATGACCGCAAGCCAAGCGGAGCAGCGACTTACGCCGAAGTGTCTCGCCAGCCACTCAATGCACCTAGATGCGTCTCACTGATACACAACAAGCAGAGAGTATAGGCATACAATGAAAACCACCAAAGTGAGGTTGCGGCAAAAGCACGGAAGGAAACGAACACAAACCAGCCAAAAGGACCCCGTCTAGTAATTACCAAGATCTCCTAGCAAATGAGGTGCTAAAGACCTTATGAATGATCCTAGGCACCCCCAAACCCATCTAGAACAAGCCACAAACCTTAGGAACAACTTAAACAAAATCTAGGGGCAAAACCACTACTGCCACTAGACTATCCGACATGCCCTACCGGATAGTCCGACAGGGAATTTTTAGACAGATAGGGCTGCAAAGAAAATTGCCAAAACTTAATCAAACAGGCTCCAAAAATCATGAAATTTTAACCACATGGTGTAGGAAAACATGGGGAACAACATATTAAAAATTCAGCCCATTTGGAGACTGTTAGGTCCACCGGACTATCCGGTGAAGTTGCACCGGACTGTCCGGTGTGCCTAGAAAATAGCCTCGGATATTGAGTTTGCAAACCTTAAACTTGACCAAATCTTCTCGGATCTTCATGAAATCTTGCACAGGATATCATTGAACTTTTCCAAAGCTATTCCCAAAAGATCTACATAAAAAAATAAAGGGATTAGCGGGAATTCAGATCTCGTGAAGAGGGGAAAATTTGGGCAAGAAAGGGGAAAACTCAAGATTGACCTGCTGGTGGAAATCCAACAGGATAGAGATGTTCTGAGACATATTCTCCATGTCCTAGCAAGTTCAAAAGAGCCAAAAGAATTGGATTAACTCACGGGCAAAGCAAATCACTAAAAGCCTTTGAGTTGAGAGCCAATGGACCGGCTCCATTGCCTCTGGAGTGATGAGTGATTGTCAACAGTAGCAAGACCCAGAAGGACTTGGGCACAAGACCTCCGATGGACAGGAGGCCCTCCGTTGGACTGGAGGTAGAGGGAAGTCCTCCGAAGGACTGGAGGCACACTCGGCGTCTGTCGGCCATGGGAGTTCGGTATACGGAGGAGAGTTACGACGACGGCAGGAGTAAGTCCTCCAAAGGACTGCGAGGCTACCCCGATGGACAGGGATGCCGGGCGCCACCGCGGTGCTCCAACCCGAATACCTGGCGCGAAGGCGTGCGAGGGAGGCTTTGGCGGCTTCGGCTTAAAACCGTCACCCAAGCTACCCAAGCCTTGGTGAGTTGGGCCACGACTCGCCAAGATAGAGAAGATGGGCCAAATCCGGCCCAGGCGGAGACTTCCTAAAGTTTCCCGGTTTCTGACTTCAAAACCGGGGACGGATCGCGGATTGGACTACTGGCCACGTGGAGAGCATCCGAGGATTGCGTGGAACTTACGAAGATCAAGATTCCATCGTGGTCGTCCGTCCTGAAATATCCTGTAATCTTTCGTTTGAGTCCTTAGGGTTTGTCTAGCTGTAGGGACCTAAGTGCAAAACTGTCTAAATAGCACTCGGGTATAAATAGGTTCAGTGTAGGTCATTAGAAGGCCTATTGGCTGCTAGGATTAGTTTTCACTTGGTGATTTTCGTCCTTAAGCTTTGAGCTCCATTGTTAGAGAGGTTAGAGTAGGATTTAGCCTCCTAATCTTGAGGGAAGGTGAGGGTGGTTGCTTGGGACGAATTTCTGCTTGTATGCTGGATCTTTAGACCCATTTTGGGCACTTAATCGAAGCAAATTCGTGCAACAACCTTGTGTTCTTCTCCTCCCCCTCTCACTTTGGTTTTTGGGTTCAATCTTTGCCTTTTTGGGTGTTTTTGTTGGGCAAGCTTGAATCCCTTCCCTTGCTGATGTTCTGGACTTGCTAGGACGTGGATATCATGACATAGTTCATCTCAATCCTGCTGGATTGCCACGAGCAAGCCTCTTTTGTGTTTTCCCCTTTCTTGCCCAAGAGTGGAGATTTCACAAGATCTGAAATTCCCGTTGATTCCGTAGTTACTTTGAGTTGCTCTGTTGGGAATAACTTTGAAATAGGGTCTAGATAACCTGTGCTAAATTTTGTGAAGTTTGAGCAAGGTGTGATCAAGTTATGATTTGAAATCATATTTTGTGCGACCCTACCGGACCATCCGGCAGAGGCAACCGGACAGTCCGGTTCCACCAGATAGTCCGGCAGCGCCCACCGGACAGTCCGGCGTGAGGCATTGTCCAGGCAGTGCCACCGGACAATCCGGCAATAGGCACCGGAGAGTCCGGTCCCATCGGACAATCCGGTGTTGGCCACCGGACAGTCCGGTCCTGTCAGGGAGCTGCTGTGTTCTTCCCATGTTGGTTTTTCCGCTGTGTTTTTGCTGCGGATTTTCGCATTCCTCCCTTAAAACCATTCTCTTTGCTTACTGAAAGTCAGTGAGACACACCTAGGTGTGGTGAGTGTCTTGTGGCGGATATTGCAAAAGCCGTTGCTCCGCTGTCACTCTTATTCAGATCTTGAGCTTTCTTGCATTGGTGCGCATCCTCACAGTGGACGGCACCCTTGCGCTGCTAGGCACGTATCTGTTCAGTGGACGGTGCTTAGTATCTAGTTTCATTTGGGGGTTTGTGATTTTGTGATTTCAAGTGCTCCTATTCACCCCCCCTCTAGTCGCACGTCTCGGTCCTACAATTGGTATCAGAGCCGGTTAGGTTTCTTCATACCTTTACCGGTGAGAAACCAGTAGCGACTATGACTTATTCTGGGAAGATTCCGGTCCTTGTTTCCCTAGGCTACTCCTACTGGAAGGGTAGGATGAGAGCTTTCTTGCTTAGCCAGGGCCAGGACATATGGGATGCTACTCAGAGTGCGAACTTTGTTGTGGTTCCAGTTGCCCAGCGCACTACCCTAGCGATTGTGGCTCAGCATGAGGCGAACGCCAAAGCTGTTAACTTTCTCTTCTCAGGACTTGGTCCAGTTGATTATGAGAAAGTGAGCCATCTTGAGACTGCCCGTCAGATCTGGTCCCTGCTGAGTGCACACCATGAGGGCACTGCTACCATCAAGGGGCGTCTCGTTGAGACTTACAGGCGCGAGTATGAAAATTTCGTTCAGAAGCCTGGTGAGTCCATCAATGACTTGTTTGGTCGTTTTCAATCGATCATCAACAAGTTGCGCGTTAACTCTAGCCCTGAGAGGATCCCATACACCGACCATCAGCAGGCTGTCAAGTTGCTGTATGCGTTGGACAGGAAGGTATGGGAGATCAAGGTTAACTCGATCATCGAGTCTGAGGCCTATGACACAATTGGAGTGGAGGCTCTTTACAGTAAGCTCAAGGCCACAGAGGTGGATTACAAGTTGAGAGACTCTCTCGCTTGTACTGGCTCCAAGAGCTTGGCCTTGGCTTCTCCCTCTAGTGAGGCCATTTCTAACCCCCAGCTTCACAACTTTTCGTTTTCTGCTCTTATGTCTGTTACAGAGGAGCAGTTGGTGTCACTTGGGGATGATGAGCTTTGTCTGGTGTCTAGCCGCTTTCAGCGTGCCTATGACAACCGGATGAGCAAGAAGAGGGGTGAGAGGCCCAAGTGCTTCGAGTGCGGAGAGGTTGGCCACTTCTTTGCCGTATGCCCAAACAAGCAGAACGACTACTACAAGAAGGGCAAGAGCCACTCCTGCGACTCCAACAAGTACCACTCCGGCAAGCGTGACCACACCAAGCACCGCTCCGGCAAGATCAAGAACTTCCGGAAGGCTTTCAAGAGCTACCAGAAGGACAACCGGAAGCGGGACAAGGCCTTCTTCGCCGAGCTTGGTGGTCTGTGTGGCGGATCGTCTTCCTCCTCTTCGTCTTCGTCGAGCTCAAGCGATGAGGAGATCGTCACCAAGCGGGACAAGAGGAGGGACCAAGGCGGTCCAGCCGGACTCTGCTTCGTCTCCACCAAGTCCAAGCGCAAGCACAAGATGCACCGGAAATCCTTTTGCTCCATGGCGCTTGAGGACAAGGACGACAAGGGCAATGACAACGACTCATCCGATGAAGAGGATCGAGGCCTGGAGGACATATGGATCATGGACTCTGGTTGCTCTAGGCACATGACTGGGCACCGCAGATGGTTCTCCAGCCTCAACCCCGTGAGCACCAAGGAGTACATCACATTCGGGGATAATGGTCAAGGTAAAGTGTTGGGTGTTGGTTCTGTTGCACTTTCTAGCAAGCTTTCCCTGAGAGAAGTTGCTTTGGTGAGGAATTTGGGGTTCAATTTGGTCTCCGTCTCGCAACTTCTCATGGAAGGGTTTGAGGTTCGTTTTAAGGAGGGTTTCTCTTGTGTGCTTGATGCTAAGGAAAACCTTGTTTGTCAGATTTTGCCCTATGGGCAGGTTTTTAAGGTTGACCTTGCATCTGTTTCTGGACCTCCTTGGTGTTTGGTTGCTAGTCCTTCTGCTGATATTTGGATGTGGCATAGGAGGCTTGGCTATTTGAGTTTTGATCTGCTAGTCAGGTTGAGCTCAATGGATCTGATTCGAGGATTGCCCAATTTGAAAGCAGAAAAGGATTTAGTATGCCACCCCTGTCGTCATGGCAAGATGGTTGCCGCTTCTCATGCACCTGTCAATCAGGTGATGACCTCCTACTCGGGTGAGCTGCTACATATGGACACGGTTGGTCCTGCTCGAGTACAGTCGGTCAGTGGGAAGTGGTATGTGCTTGTAGTTGTGGATGACTTTTCTCGCTATTCGTGGGTGTTCTTCATGGAATTCAAAGATGAAGCTTTTGGTTTTATTTGGGATCTGGTCTTGAGGTTAAGGAATGAGAGTCATAAAGCCATGAGGGCTATCCGCAGCGACAATGGCGGAGAATTTCGTAACTCTCGTTTTGAAACCTTTTGTCGTGACCTTGGTCTTGATCACCAATTCTCATCTCCTTATACCCCACCGCAGAACGGTGTTGTGGAACGAAAGAACCGCACACTTATAGAGATGGCATGGACGATGCTTGATGAGCATAGGACTCCGCGACGCTTTTGGGCTGAGCCTATGAACACGGCCTGTTACATTGCCAACCGTATCTTTCTACGGGGTTTCTTGGGAAAGACTTCGTATGAGCTACGGTTTGGCAGGCAGCCTAGCGTCAAGCACCTGCGTGCCTTTGGCTGCAGATGCTTTGTGCTCAAAAAGGGGGGGCATTTGGACAAATTTGAATCTCGCTGCTTGGATGGTATTTTTCTTGGATACGCCTCTAGCTCTAGGGCATTTAGAGTGTGGATCCTTGATACTAGACAAGTGGTTGAGACCTGTGAAGTTTCCTTTGATGAATCTATGCCTTGCACAACCCCTGCATTTGAGCTTTCAGGTGATGATGAAGAAGGCGCTCCCATCTTTGAAGATGAGGAAGGCGAAGTAGATGCTGGTGATGCAGGAGCCACTGCACCGGCTGTCGCTCCTGCCCCCTCTGCTATGAGCTCTGAAGATGAAGGAGGACCCTTGCCTACGTCTTCCTCCTCACTCCCCCGACCACAAGCTCGAGCAGAGGTTGGCCCCGCTGAGGACGTAGGGGTGGTGACCTCTGAGATTGTTCCATCTCGGCAGGTCCAGCGGGACCACCCTCCAGACAGGATGATTGGAGACCTACACCAGCGTGTCACACATTCTTCGGTTAACTCCCTGGCCTTTTTCTGTCACTCCTCATCTGTTGCTTCTTTCGAACCCCTTTTAGGTTGGGGTAACTTTAGTATAGTTTAGGTTTTGCTTTGCGTTTTCCTTCTTTTCTTTTCTTTGTTTCTCTTTTCTTCTCTTGCATTTTGTCCCATACCATGCATTGCATTGTAACATATGCATTTCACTTTCACTAGCACGAGAGCTCTTCTGGTATGCCAAGTTAGTACTTGCTTGTGCTAGATTGTACAGTTGCTTGCATGATCATGGTTGGCTAAGCTCCTTGAATCTGTCTAATATCTTTTGTGAGCTTAGTCACTTTTGCTTCTTCCAAATCAAAAACCATGATCACCACTTGACTTGGCTACCTAGCATGTGTAGGAATGTTGAATGCTATGCTATCTTTTCATGCTTGGATAAGCTAGTTGTATGCCTGGGTTGCACTGATGCCTAAGCATTTATGGCACCTTGTTCATATCTAAAATCTGAATTAATGTGATTTACAAGTGCTGTCCTAAGAGTTATCTTGAAAAGATTCAGGAGGGTTCACTTGTCACACTGATCTAGTTTGAGATAGCTTGCCTTTGCACCTTGGCTTGAACTTGGACTAGGCTGTGTATGACCAAAACCTTGTCTTAAGCTCCTGATGGTTTTCTGAACCTAGGCTTGCCTTGGTTGAGAGTAGCACACCTTGTATGTTTTGCTAGCATCTTGCTGTTCATGCCTACCTTGCTAGATGCTATTCATGTTGGTGATGCTCTCTTTTCAACAACTCTGAAAAACATGCTCCTGATCTGTATAAGATAGATTCAATTGAGCTTGTTTTGCATGCTACCTTGCCCTCACTTGCTCTGTATGCTAGAACTTGTATTTACTAGCTTTTCATCCCTGCTGAGCTCTTCATGGTACACTTCCTGCATTTCATGGCATATTTTGAGGGGGAGTTGTCCACTTCAGGGGGAGTTGGGTTCTATGACCCTTGATGTGTCCATTGTCAACAAGGGGGAGAGATTGTACCATGGGGGAGGACTCTGTAGAGGTCTAGTTGAGGGGGAGATTGAGTTTTTAGCATGCTCTTGCATCGGTGCGTTGAGCCTTTTTGCCTCTTTCTGGAGGAGCCAATGCTTTTGCCTTAGCATGACTGTGTTGAGCCAGTTTGCCTCTTTCTTGAGGGGTCATGCTTTAGTTTGATCGATTGCATTGAGCGGTTTCCCTTGTCTTAGGGGGTCGATCTTTGGCTTTGTTTTTGTTGTAGTCTCAATTTGCCCTTTTCTGCCAGTATTTGGTCTTTGGGCATCTTGAGCAACATCTTCCTTTTTTTTCTTCATTCTTTTCGGTTTTACGCTTTTCTTTTGTCTTTGTTCTATTTCAGGTTACAGGTTGAAGGTGTTGACAATGCACTCATCAAGGGGGAGATTGAGAGCAAATGGACCGGCTCCATTGCCTCTGGAGTGATGAGTGATTGTCAACAGTAGCAAGACCCAGAAGGATTTGGGCACAAGACCTCCGATGGACAGGAGGCCCTCCGATGGACTGGAGGTAGAGGGAAGTCCTCCGAAGGACTGGAGGCACACTCGGCGTCTGTCGGCCATGGGAGTTCGGTATACGGAGGAGCGGTACGACGACGGCAGGAATAAGTCCTCCGAAGGACTGCGAGGCTACCCCGA
Source organism: Paspalum vaginatum (assembly GCA_030272315.1). Taxonomy (NCBI): domain Eukaryota; kingdom Viridiplantae; phylum Streptophyta; class Magnoliopsida; order Poales; family Poaceae; genus Paspalum; species Paspalum vaginatum. The sequence continues at coordinate 29,755,269 of CM059020.1, read as the reverse complement.
TGGACAGGGGATGCCGGGCACCACCGCGGTGCTCCAACCCGAATGTGTGGCGCAAAGGCGTGCGAGGGAGGCTTTGGCGGCTTCGGCTTAAAACCGTCACCCAAGCTACCCAAGCCTTGGTGAGTTGGGCCACGACTCGCCAAGATAGAGAAGATGGGCCAAATCCGGCCCAGGCGGAGACTTCCTAAAGTTTCCCGGTTTCTGACTTCAAAACCGGGGGCGGATCGCGGATTGGACTACTGGCCACGTGGAGAGCATCCGAGGATTGCATGGAACTTACGAAGATCAAGATTCCATCGTGGTCGTCCGTCCCGAAATATCCTGTAATCTTTCGTTTGAGTCCTTTGGGTTTGTCTAGCTGTAGGGACCTAAGTGCAAAACTGTCTAAATAGCACTCGGGTATAAATAGGTTCAGTGTAGGTCATTAGAAGGCCTCTTGGCTGCTAGGATTAGTTTTCACTTGGTGATTTTCGTCCTAAAGCTTTGAGCTCCATTGTTAGAGAGGTTAGAGTAGGATTTAGCCTCCTAATCTTGAGGGAAGGTGAGGGTGGTTGCTTGGGACGAATTTCTGCTTGTATGCTGGATCTTTAGACCCATTTTGGGCACTTAATCGAAGCAAATTCGTGCAGCAACCTTGTGTTCTTCTCCTCCCCCTCTCACTTTGGTTTTTGGGTTCAATCTTTGCCTTTTTGGGTGTTTTTGTTGGGCAAGCTTGAATCCCTTCCCTTGCTGATGTTCTGGACTTGCTAGGACGTGGATATCATGACTTAGTTCATCTCAATCCTGCTGGATTGCCACGAGCAAGCCTCTTTTGTGTTTTCCCCTTTCTTGCCCAAGAGTGGTGATTTCACAAGATCTGAAATTCCCGCTGATTCCATGGTTACTTTGAGTTGATCTGTTGGGAATAACTTTGAAATAGGGTCTAGATAACCTGAGCTAAATTTCATGAAGTTTGAGCAAGGTGTGATCAAGTTATGATTTGAAATCATATTTTCTGCGACCCTACCGGACCATCCGGCAGAGGCCACCGGACAGTCCGGTTCCACCGGATAGTCTGGCAGCGCCCACCGGACAGTCCGGCGTGAGGCGTTGTCCAGGCAGTGCCACCGGATAGTCCGGCAACTGGTACCGGATAGTCCGGTCCCATCGGACAATCCGGTGTTGGCCACCGGACAGTCCGGTCCTGTCAGGGAGCTGCTGTGTTCTTCCCAGGTTGGTTTTTCCGCTGTGTTTTTGCTGCGGATTTTCGCATTCCTCCCTTAAGACCATTCTCTTTGCTTACTGAAAGTCAGTGAGACACACCTAGGTGTGGTGAGTGTCTTGTGGCGGATATTGCAAAATCGGTTGCTCCGCTGTCACTCTTATTCAGATCTTGAGCTTTCTTGCATTGGTGCGTATCCTCACAGTGGATGGCACCCTTGCGCTGCTAGGCACGTATCTGTTCAGTGGACGGTGCTTAGTATCTGGTTTCATTTGGGGGTTTGTGATTTTGTGATTTCAAGTGCTGCTATTCACCCCCCCTCTAGTCGCACGTCTCGGTCCTACATGAGTTTCATCAAAAATCCAACTAGAAAAGGGGGAGGGAGATGGCTGCACACGTGAGCACGAATTGGGGATGAATCTTGCCTTGATTAGAAGTGGCAATCAGTGCTTACAAGGTTCCTCACAGCCTACCACCCTTCATCCTCTGACTAATGCAAAGTACTAGCCTAGAGGAATCTTAAATCCTAAGCTATGCACTCGGTTTAATCCTAAGCTCTTGGCTGGTTGGAAAGTAAGCCTAGGTTTTCTTGAGGTGGAAGAGTCACGTAAATGACCAACAACTTAGGTATATATAGCCTAGGCCTAATCGACACATTTTACACTAAGAGCTCTATATTACCGAAATGGCCGTAGGGGTCAAAACGGAAAAGACTCGACTTTCTCGGGGACGGACGACCGCGATGGAGTCTTGATCTTCTTCGGATGCACGCAAACTCCTGGATGACGTCCACGTGGCCAGTAGTCCAAATCCGCCGATCGACCCCCGGTTTTGAAGTCAGAAACTAGGAAACTTTAGGGTTTCCTTCCTAGGCCTAGAATGGCCCACTCCACTCTATCTCGGCAAGAATGAGCCCATTGGCTGAGTCTGGTAACTTGGTGGTAGGGTGGCGGATTTGAGCGAATCCGCCAACGCCCTCGCCTGTCTTCATGCTATGTACTCGGGTTGGAGTACAGCGGTGGCACCCGGCATCCTCAATCCATCGGGGTTGCCTCGCAGTCCTTCAGAGGTCTTACTCCTGCAGTCGCCGTGCCACTCCTACGTGTACCGAACTCCAATGGCTAACCGACGTCGAGCATGCCTCCAGTCCTTCGGAGGACTTCCATCTACCTCCCATCCTTCAGAGGGCCTCCTGTCCAACGGAGGTGTTGTGCCCAAGTCCTTCTGGGTCTTTGGCTTCTGTTGACAATCACTCATCACTCCAGAGGCAATGGAGCTGGTTCATTTTCTCTCAGAGACCCCTGCCAAAGGTATCACCATCCATTTCCATCTCTTCAACACTGAGTTTTCCATCTCAGTTAGGAAGATCAGTGAACTCCTAGGCTTCTCTTCTAGCTGCTCTCTAGCAAAAGAGCCTGCGGGGTATGACACAAAGGCGTTTTGGAGGGAAATTTGTGGGGAAGTATATCATCAGTAAGATCCATAATCCAACTTTGAGGTTTCTAGCTCGTTGGGTTTCTCTCATCGTCTTTCCATGTAGTGAAGCACGTTGCACCGCCAATGAGGATTTAAAATGCATTTATGCAATGTGCAAAAAGAAGCATTGTGCCCTATTCTAGATATGGTACTCCACTTGAGGGATATGTGGAAAACCAACACACCTATCACTATCACATCCTTCGTCACAGGGATTGCATCCGGTTTGGGTGTCTTAGCAAACACCCAACTCGAATACATGCCTAATGACTTAGTACATCTAGTGGGTGAACAACACTTCACATAGGGGCACTTTTTGAGGAAGGATGAGAGAGGAAACCATATCATGACATACTTTGGCCACAAATTCAAGCTGCAGCTCGACATGGAAGCACCACGAGAAAGTTTTTTAGGTGTCTTGACACAAGCCCAGAGGCGTGCAGCCAAGCAGCGTCAGTGGGAGGCAGAAGTGGAAGGCAACACAAACCCATCCTTGGCACCTCATATTGCATCATCATTTGGGGCAGGCTTAGGCACTGAACTATGGCAACCCAGAACCACGGTACAGCCGTAGAGGAGGTGGTGGTGCTTCATACCACCAACCACCTTATGCCCTCGAGTACTATGCTACAGGTATGTTACGAGGTTTTGACAGGAACATAGGTCCATCGGCACCCGCACCCGCATGGTTCAACACCAACAACGTGGCTAGACTCAACTCTGCCATGTAAGGGATGAACCTCCACGATCAACATGAGCCACGGTTGTACAAGGAAGTGCATGCCATCAACCTACGTACCACTGAGATGGACAATTGGCTACACTCCAACACTAACATCGTTCGAGAAACTAGAGAACAAATGGAAGCCGATACCAAAGACGCTCACGAGTTCTACAACCACTACTACAACCAAAACCCCTAGCTTCATTGAAGCTTGGGGAAGGTGGTAAATCACCGTCAATGCCAGCACCCGTCCTCGATTCCTCTTCAACTCAAAGTAAGACCCCCATGCCTCTATCTCTCTACCTTGGAAGCAAAGACAACAGACCCAGTCCTACCAGTCCAACAGTCCTACCTTCCAAAGAAATGAGAAGTAAGCACCACTGAGTATAATAATAATAATAATAAATACTTTGTTTTAGGTAAAAAAAAAAGAGAGAGTGTCAATAAAACCAACTCCCACCTTTCATAATATCACCTTCATTATGGAAATGATGAATAGTTGCTCTATCATGCTCTTGATTAGTTGTCTATGCAATAACCATACCAAGCTTAGTTTCGAGCTTGTGTGTATACAATCGTGAACCTGGCTTATTACTTTGTGGATGCCATTTACATAACTCTATCTAAGTTGTTGTGAGAAATGATGTGACTAAGTTTTAGGCCAGCTCTCACATTTTCATAGTAAGATGACGTCTCATGTTTATTTCTTTTGAAAAGTGGAAATGAAGTTCCCCTTTGGTTCAAACACCTACCAAAGCCAAATACAATGAAAACATCTGAACCCAGCTTATAAGCTATTTAGTGTTGTTTTGAGTTTTGTCAAATTTTGAGTCTCACTGAATGGAATCATCACTATCTTGTAATCTTTGAAGCAAAAATCCACCATCCCATATGCATTTATCTATCCTAGTATGCATGCATACATCTCCACACAATACCATCAATATTACTCCTTCAAAATAGGAGCCATCCAAAAGAAAATAAAGCATGATAGTCAAAGCATGGAAAAATTATGAAAAGAAAAGCATGCTAGTCAAAGCGTGGCAAAAAGAAAAGAAATATAAAAAGGCTCCATATTCATACCTCTCATAAACAAAAGAAGGAGAAGGAAAGGAAACAAGGAGATCCATCTACCCAGCCACCAAATAAAGCTCCAATGGTTAATAGGTTAGTGTAGAACATTTCTTTGGTCCAATCTTTGGCTATGCAAAATAAACAACCTAAGTGAGCTAAGCCCTCCCATCACCCTGAGCTCCACAGAAGCTTTAGTGTAGAAAGTTCTTGGCCGTACTATTGGCCTCAATGGTAAGGATACAATTTTGAGTGATCGAGATTACCTTGGGGGAAACTAACTTGTCTTGAAAAATCTTTAAAACACTTGAGTTAGAAGTATAAAAAGAAAATGTTTTGAGCTGAAGCGTACAACCAAGTTACTCTTTCTCTCAATGCTCAAGATAGGGTATGTTAGAAAGATGCACCACATGTATGAGAAAAGGATAAACTATGAATACACTATGGTTCTAAATAAAAGCATGGATGTCAGTTATGTATAGCTCCTTCTCATGATCATCGATACTGCAGCAACTCCCAATCCATAACCCATCTTAACATTACTCGAGGACGAGCAAAGGTATAAGGTTGTGGGGGTGTTGATGGTCGTTATCTCAACGTTTTGACCATTAACTATCCACTCTTTTGATGGAAAATATATCAAAGTGTAGACTAAACCTTTGCAGCTGATAAGCTCCATGAGTTTTGTTGCATATTTGAATGCAGGAACAAAGTTTGGTGAAGAATGCATAAAAAGGAGGCACACCAGGGAGGAGGCTGACCATCTGGCTAACCACCCTAGCTGGCCGGCCACTCTGCCTGGCCACCTGCGTACCTCTAGCCGCCTGACCTGGTACCCAGGCCGCCCGGCCTGATCTTGCACCAAAACGGCTCCAACTTCCACCTGCATGCACATAACAGGCATGTCAGCATAACTCCATGGTGTACCCCAAGAATCCATTGTGTCAAGTACTAGAAGGCTTGCCCTACTTCATCAATACAACACTTGGATCTGTGAAGTCAGCAATCATGTCATTTCAATCGTATGAATAAGAAAGAAACACACTCAAGAATCCAATGATCCGGGAAGAAACACAGGTGTAATCGCCAAACCAACCTTAAACCAACTTCGGAGGGCAGTCATAGCCGTTGGATGAAGTGAGGTGGAGCATCCATTGGTTGCCCGGCCTCCACCTAGCTGCCCGGCCTCTCCTCCTTGGCCGCCCGGCCTGCCACCTATCCCTGTTGTAACCACATCAACTTCCACACCAACTTAGTACCCCTATAAGTACCCTTCTTGCAAAGTGTTGTAGATCTTTTGGGTATAAATAGACCCTTAGACCTCACTTGCAAAGTGTGGAGAGTGGAAGAAGCATACCTTAGTCTTAGTATTGTAGTAGTTGGATAGTCCTTGGAGTTAGAGTCGAGTCTGAGCTTCCGCCTTTGGGATTCCGGGTTAGCTTCAAGTCTTGGTAAAAGCTCTTGTATCTTTTGTACCTTTGCTACTCCAGTATAATATAATTCATTGCTTATATTCCAGTTATACTTTACTCTATTTCTTACACTTTCCTAGTGTGGTATACCTTCTAGAATTCTAGATCAAGGCTTAGGATTATGTTGTTATTGAGCTATTCAAATCTTGCTAGACCTACCGGTGCTATAAATTTTCCTTAGGCTTGGACCTAAGGTTAAGTTAGTTCTCACCCTCTAATCCAGGTAGAACTTTAGCGATCACTAGTGTTGCGTGCCATCTTATCTGTTGACGGCACTTAAGCATGGCAAACCTTATACTGCAAGCGACAGTATCTTGTGTAGCTTTTCCCTAGGATGAGTATCATGGGTTTTGTCAATACAGAAAATTAACTAATTGATAACTAATTAACAAGAGTTTAAGGTAAAACAAAGATACTAGAAGCTATTTAATCTATCTCTAATCTACATCTAATCTATCTCTAATCTATGTCTAATCTACCTCAAATTTACGTCAGAGTTAGATGATAAGCAACTAGAACATAATTAGAACATCCGAATAGGAGGAACTAAACTGAGTCTAATCAAGCTCTAATTGGATCCAAAACAAGCATGATAGGAACAACCAAAAGATTGGAGCATTCGAGATAACTAGCAGCTCAAGGCAGATATAAGCATGATCAAGCCCACTCCTCATAGCATAATTAAACCAAGGTCATTAACCAAACCCCCTCAATCGAGCTTAACCTTTCCCTCCAACCACTTGTCACATAAGTCAGGGTAATCAACGAGAAGCTCTCATAAGGCATACACTTACGCATAGTCTAATAACGTAATAAACATAACTAGACTTCTAATCACCATGATCACAAGAACTAGCTACGCAACCATATCATTAGTAAGCAAGATCATTGACCAAGATCGCTAGAAGAACATACCCTTAAGAACATGATCTAATTAACATGCATCTAGACCTAAAGTTCATTAGAGCTAGAACAAGCATAATTAGAACAAGAAGATGATAATTAGACAAGATGAATCCTTCATTAATAAATCGTAACATACTTACAACCATGGCCATAGATCTTGATGATACAATTAGACCTCTGGAGCTAGTGAATTAGAGAGTCATGCAAGGCCTCTAATCACCTCTAGGAACTAGAAGAACCTCTAATCCCTAGCCTAGAACTCGACCCTCAACTCTCCTCTGGTGGAAGTCCCGCTTCTCTACATCTTCTCGCCTTGATAATGAATTGGATGCCCAACCTCAGGGCCTAGCCTCGCTATTTATACCCTGGGGAAGGTGCTGTAAAAAGGAAATCGCGAACCGACATAAAAAGACCCTGGGTCAGCTGACTTAGGGGGGTAGGGTCGACTGATCCCTTGCCTTTTTGGCTCCTCTCGTGCTCATCTTTTCCGACGTCGGTTGTTGCTTGATTTGATGAATAAATCGCCACTGCATGTGGGCCCTAGGTCTCTGGAATCTTCGGTATAAGTCAGTTTGTGCCAAATCTTCCATGTTTGAGCATATCTTCATGATTTCCCAAGATCCTTTGGCAAAACGCTTCCGCATCTTTCCTTATAATGTTGAATCAAAGCGTATCCCCGAAGATCTCCTCCAGAAGCTTCAAGAAGGGGGCGGCTCGGCCGACCTAGGGGGGCTAGGGTCGGCCGACCCAAGCGATTTTGAGGGCTTTTGGGATTCATCTTTCTCTAGTCTCTTCTTCTCTCGAGGTGGATCAATTGTGAATATGCAAAAATAGGCCTTAAAACCTGCAAAAATCAAGTATAGTGCAATTCCAAAATAATATTGCAAAATCCACAATTATCGGTGATAAATGTTAGTGAAAGACATAGTTGATGCTCATATTTAATGAAAAACTTTGTAAAATGATGCAATTGTTTCGTTAATATAGAGCGTCAACATTATCCACGCAGCTCTGGTCAGTAGCCCTTTCGGTGACAGCGTTAGGGAGCCCTGTATTCCGATCCCGTCGTTCGGTAAGCCCATTGGTGTTAGCCTGTTCAACTATCTACCCCCATGCCACCTCGGTGTAGTCTAGAATTTTGCTGGGCGCAAGACCTTAGTTTGTGTTTGGATAGTTTAGCTCAGCCGCGAATAATCCTCTACAGAATTAAGATTTAGTGTTTTGATATGTATCTCACTTTTTGTCCTCCCAGATAGCTGCCTATTTTGCTGACTACTTTTGGTCACTGCTCTCTCATCCCACCATACACTATCTTTATTTATCTTACCCCCGTCTTAAGAATAGTTGGCGTTTATCTTGTTTACAATACTACTTAGTTTGAACATATCATTCCACCTGTTGGCCACTGCTTCCCTATGGATTTTACGATACTCAAAATACTATGATTGACAAAAGCTACATCGAATATCCATGCGCTTGTTGAGTAAAAATTGTTATGCTACATCGAATCATTGAACCGACGAAATAAACCGTGTTTTCGTCGGCTGACAAATCGGGCCGACAAAAATAAGTGACCCAGCGCGCCACCCTAGTCCCCTAACATATAGTTAGCGGCACAACGCATAACAGCCAATCTCATCTGCCTGACCCTAGTCAGCCTTGTCTGTTGTCGGGTCATCGCATTCCGGCTACTCTGCTAGTCCATTTGATGCAGTGTCATCCAATGTCTAACCATGAGAGACCATCTTTGGTTGGTCCTTCTATTTCTCAGTCATCCAATGTTGAAGTTTTCTGGTCTCTATCTGATAATACCCCAGGGGCAAAGATAATGAATGATGATTGGAAAGATATTCTGGATGCAACAGCTACTCATTCCCACTCAAAGGTGTGGAATTGCTAGACCATAATGAGTAAACTTGCAGGTCCATATTCTGTTATGGTAGTTTAGAAGTACTCTTCTTTATTATAACATGCTAATTTTGATAGCAAACCTACTGGTATGTCCATGCAAAACATTTTATGTATTTCTGTGATTGAAGTTTGAAAGTTTTCACTTAGCACATACTGTTGTCCCCTACATCTACAAATGAAGGTTCCCTTGCTCCTTATGAGAAGTTGCGCCCCATAAGATTGTGCAAGTAATTAGGTCTCACTCTTATTTATAAATTCTTTAAGATGTCATATTGCCATGGTGAAAAGAGCAGAAACGATTCCTGTAAATTGATTTGAATAGTGTTGTACATATTAGATTGATCACTTGGGCTACTATGTTAGAATCTTGTAAGAACTGTTCATGTTGGTAATATGAAGTGGATACTGCTGGAAAATAAGAATGATCTCACTGCATCTCATTTTTGGTATAGAAGAGGCATTGATTGTCTTGTAGCCCCATAGTTCTATGTGGCATTGTTTCCAGGCATAATCTGAAACAATCGTGGTTATTTGCTAAATCTTGTTGCAGCAATTGGAATGGTTACAGCTGTAGGACCGAGACGTGCGACTAGAGGGGGGGTGAATAGGAGCACTTTAAAAACTCAAATTCACAACATCCCAAAACTGGTGCTAAAGAGAAGAACTAGACACCGTCCACTGAACATATATGTGTCTGGCAGTGCAAAGGTGTCGTCCACTGAGAGGATATGCACCAAGCGAGAAAAAACTCGAGCCAATTCAAAAAGAGCACCGAGGCAACGAACCTTGCAAAATCCGCTATACGCCACTCACTGTACCAAGGTGTGTCTCACTGACTCACAGCAAGCAAAGAGAACAGTCTGGAAGTGGGGAATGCAAAAATCCAAAGCAAAAACACAGCGGAAGAAGCAAATCAGTGAAAACACCGAAGCACCCCCGCCTGAAACGAACTGTCCGGTAGCAGGGGCCGGACTGTCCGGTGGAACCGGAGTCCCGTCTCCTCTACCGGACAGTCCGGTGGGAGTTCCTTGATAGAACCCAACACTGGACTATCCGGTGGACACTGCCAGACTGTCTCGTGGAACCAGATTGTCCGGTTGCCTCTGCCAGACTATCCGATAGGGTTGCAGACAGGGGGTTTTCAAACCCAAAGCAGACCAAATCTTGTCCAATCTTCACGAAATTTTGCACAGGCTATCTGTACCCTGCTCCAAAGCTTTTCCCAAAAGATCAATGCAAAGTGACCAAGGGATCAGCAGGAATTTCAGATCTTGTGAGATGGCAATCTTTGGGCAAGAAGAGGGAAAACGCAAAAGAAGCTTACTCGTGGCAATCCAGTAGGATTGAGATGAACTAAGTCATAATCTCCACGTCCTAGCAAGTCCAAAATAGCCAATAGAACAGGATTAACTCGTAGGCAACACAAATCACAAAAAGCCCTTGAGTTCCATCCAAAAACCAACTAAAAAGGGGGGAGAAAGATGGCTGCACACATGAACTCGAATTTGGGACAAATCTTGCCGTGATTAGATGAGGAAATCAGTTCTTACAAGGCTCAACTCAGCCTACCACCCTTCATCCTCCCACCAATGAAAAGTACTAGTCTAGGGGACTCTCAAATCCTAAGCTAAGCATTCGATTTGCTCTCTAATCACTTAGCTGGTTGGAAACTAAGCCTAGAGTTTCTTGAGGTGGAAGAGTCATCTAAATGACTAGCCACTTAGGTATTTATAGCCCTGGCCTAATCGACACATTCTACACTAAGACCTCTATATTAGAAAAACGCCCGTAGGGGCCAAATCGGAAAGGACTCGACTTTCTCGGGGACGGACGACCGCAATGGAGTCTTGATCTTCTTCGCCTGCAAGCTAACTCCCAGATGACGTCGACGTGGCCCGTAGTCCAAATCCGCCGATCGACCCCCAGTTTTGAAGTCAAAAACCAAGAAACTTGAGGGCTTCCTTCCTAGGCCTAGAATGGCCTGCTCCACTCTATCTCGGCGAGAATGAGCCCATTCGCCGAGTCTGGTAACTTGGTGGTAGGGTGGCGGATTTGAGCGAATCCACCAACGCCCTAGCCCATCTTCATGCCATGTACTCGAGATGGAGCATCGCGGTGGCACCCGGCATCCCCTGTCCATCGGGGTCGCCTCGCAGTCCTTCTGAGATCTTACTCGTGCCGTAGCCGTGCTGCTCCTCCATGTACCGAACTCCCATGGCCGACCGACGTCGAGCATGCCTCCAGTCCTTCGGAGGGCTTCCATCTACCTCCTGTCCATTAGAGGGCCTCTTGTACATCGGAGGTCTTGTGCCCAAGTCCTTCTGGGTCTTTGGCTTATGTAGACAATCACTCATCACTCCAGAGGCAATGAAGCCGATCCGTTGGCTCTCAATCTCCCCCTTGATGAGTGCATTGTCAACACCTTGTACCTGTAACCTGAAAAGAGAACAAAGACAAGAAAAACAAGCGTAAAACCGAAAAGAAAGAAGAAAAGAAGAATGTTGCTCAAAATGCCCAAAAACCAAACACAAGCAAAGAAGGGCAAAATGAGGCAACAAAAAGAAACCAAAGATCGACCCCCTAAGACAAGGGAAACCGTTCAACGTAGTCGATCAAACTAAAGCATGACCCCTCAAGAAAGAGCCAAATAGGCTCAACACAGCCATGCTTAGGCAAAGCATCGGCTCCTCCAGAAAGAGGCAAAAGGCTCAATGCAGCGACACAAGAGCATGCTAAAAGCTCAAATTCCTTGAATGCACAGCTCCCTCTCTACTAATTCTCCCCCTTGGTCCATGAGCTCCTAGGTCAACATCTCTCCCTCTTGTTGACAATGGACACATCAAGGGTTCATAGAATCAGACTCCCCCTGAACTAGACAACTCCCACTCAAAATATGCTATGAAATGTAGGAAGTGTACAATGAAGAGCTCAGCAGGGATGAAAAGCTAGTAAATACAAGTTCTAGCATATAGAGCAAGTGAGGGCAAGGAAGCATGCAACAAGCTCAATTGAATTTATCTTATACAGATCATGAGCATGTTTTTCAGGGATTTGGAACAGAAAGCATCACCAACATGAATAGCATCTAGCACGATAGGCATGAACAACAAAATGCTAGCAAAACATACAAGGTGTGCTATTCTCAACCAAAGCATATACAATAGCCATAAGCAATTTAGACACTTGCAGATTTAGTAATTTTGTAACTTTATGCAAATCAGACCATGTGCCAGGGGTTATTCACTTGTCTTTGCCACTTCTTACCAACCAATGCCAAGCCTAGGTTCAGAAAACCATCAGAAGCTTATGACAAAGTTTTGGTCATACACAGCCTAGTCCAAGTGCATGCCAAAGTGCAAATTCAAGCTATCTCAAACTAGAACAGCGTGACAAGTGAACCCACCTGGATCTTTTCATTTCAGCTCATAAGACACACATGTACCCAGTTTTATTTCAGATTTTAGGTTTAAGCAAGGTGTCATAAATGCTTAGGCATAAACTCAACAACGACATACGACTAGCATATCCAAGCATGAGAAGATAGCATAGCATTCAACATTCCTACACGGTGTGATGTCCTCAGTGAGGCTTGAAAATGCGCACAAAGGCAAACCGTGAACTGTATGTCCGGCCTAGTTGCCGACAGGTACAGAAGTGAGCTGATCATTCCTCGGTACTCTCTTTGGTCCAGAACCTCCCCTTCTTCATCTGCATCAAGAGCTGTTTGTGTTGACATGAGAGTCGCCATGGGCTTCGAATCTCCCATATCAAACTTCCTCAGAATGTCCTTCGTGTACTTGGCTTGGTGGATGAAGGTTCCTTCACGCCTTTGCTTGATTTACAGTCCAAGGAAAAACTGCAACTCTCCCATCGTGCTCATCTCAAACTCCTTCGACATCTGCTCAGAAAACTTGGTAACAAGAGAGTGAGACGAGCCACCAAAGATGATATCATCCATGTATATCTGGACAATAAGAAGATCACTACTTTGCTTGAGGAGAAACAATGCTAAGAGACATAAACTTCTTCTTGAATGAAACCATTTAGAAAAGCAGACTTCATATCCATTTGAAAAAGGTTGAAATCCATGGAAGCTGCAAAGGCTAAGAGAATGCATATAGCTTCCAGGCGTGCAACTGGAGCAAACATTTCCTCATAGTCTATCCCCTCTTTTTGACAAAAACCCTTAGCCACAAGTCTAGTCTTGTTCCGCACAACAATGCCATCCTCCCCTTGCTTATTTTTAAAAACCCACTTTGTACCAATAGGATTGCATTGTGGCGGTGGCTCTACGAAAACCCAAACCTCATTTCTCTTAAAGTTTTCTAATTCCTTATGCATGGCATTCACCCAATTACCATCAGAAAGTGCGGGTCCAACATCCTTGGGCTCAAAGGAGGCAACAAATGCAGCATGAGCAAAGAAAGCGATAGAACCTGTCTGCGACCTCAAGGTCCTCGCATGCAAATTACCAATGATCCCATGTGGAGGGTGATCCCACTGGACCTGCCGAGATGGAACAATCTCAGAGGCCACCTCCCCTGGGTCCTCAGCGGGGCCGGCCTCTGCTTGAGCTTGCGGTCGGGGGAGTGAAGAGGAAGCCGTTGGCAAAGGTCCTCTTTTGTCTTCAGAGCTCAGAGCATAGGGGGCAGGAGCTGCAGCCGGTGTAGTGGCTCCTGCTTCACCAGCATCTACCTGAACTTTCTCATCTTCAAAGATGGGAGCTCCTTCGTCATCATCACCTGAAAGCACAAATGTAGGGGTTGTGCAAGGCATAGATTCATCAAAGGAAACTTCACAGGTCTCAACCACTTGTTTGGTGTCCAGGATCCACACTCTATATGCCCTAGAGCTAAAGGCGTACCCAAGGAAAATACCATCCAAGCAGCGATATTCAAATTTGTCCAAATGCCCCTCTGTTTTGAGCACAAAGCATCTGCAGCCAAACGAACGCATGTGCTTGACGCTGGGCTACCTACCAAACCGTAGCTCGTATTAAGGCTTCCCAAAGAAAGCTCATAGGAAGATGCGGTTGGCAATGTAACAGGCCGTATTCATAGCCTTAGCCCAAAAGCATCGTGGAGTCCTATGCTCATCAAGCATCATCCGTGCCATCTCTACAAGTGTGCGGTTGTTTCGTTCCACAACACCGTTCTGAGGTGGGGTATAAGGAGATGAGAATTGGTGAGCAAGACTGAGGTCACGACAAAAGGTTTCAAAACGAGAGTTATGAAATTCTCCACCATTGTTGCTGCGGATAGCCCTCATGGCCATATGACTCTCATTTCTTAACCTCAAGACCAGATCCCGAACAAAATCGAAAGCCTCATCTTTGAATTCCATGAAGAACACCCACAAAAAGTGAGAAAAGTCGTCTACAACGACAAGCACATACCACTTCCCACTGACCGACTGTACCCGAGCACGACCAACCATGTCCATATGCAGCAGCTCACCTGGGTAAGAAGTCATCACCTGATTGACAGGTGCATGAGAAGCGGCAACCATCTTGCCATGATGACAGGGCTGGCATACTAAGTCCTTTTCTATTTTCCAATTGGGCAATCCTCGGATTAGACCCATCGAGCTCAACCTGACAAGCAGATCAAAACTCAAATGGCCTAGCCTCCTATGCCACTTCCAAATATCAGCAGAAGGACCAGCTACCAAACACCGAGGAGGACCAGAAACAGATGCAAGGTCAACCTAAAAAACCATCCCATAGGGCAAAATCCGACAAACAAGGTTTTCCTTAGCATCAAGCACACGAGAAGAACCCTCCTTAAAGCGAACCTCATACCCTTCCTTGAGAAGTTGCGAGACAGCAACCATTCCTCACCAAAGCAACTTCTCTCAGGGAAAGCCTGCCAGAAAGCTCAACAGAACCAACACCCAACACTTTACCCTGACCATTATCCCCGAATGTGATGTATTCCTTGGTGCTCACGGGGTTGAGGCTATGGAACCATCTACGGTGCCCTGTCATGTGCCTAGAGCAGCCGGAGTCCATGATCCATATGTCCTCCAGGCCTCAATCCTGCAAAATCAAGGAAAGCGAGAGTGAGCAAATGGTCCGGCACTGGGGGTAGTGAACATGCTGAACCAGTGCCGAGCCATCTGCTCAAAGGTTTGAAAAGCACAGCCAAAGTAAGCATCACGATGATCTGAGTGCCCATGACCTCCAAAGTGTGAGCTCTCAAACCCTCTACCAAAGCCTCGGTTGCGAGGTCCATAGCCATGCTAAAAACGACTAGGAGATCGACAGGCAAAGCGTTCCTCACCACCTAGAGCGCGGACCTGAAAGCCACCTTCTCTCTCACCACTAGCAAAGTGGTCTCACATCTCACCGCTACGGGGAGGATCTTACCTACCACCTTGGTAGAACAGATCCTGGTTTCCCCAAGCTCTCTTCTGCCTCTTAGCTCACTTCCTCTTGAAGCAGAACTCCTCCAAGTGGCCATTCCGCTAGCAAAAGTCACAGTGGTAGATATGCCTCTTGGGAGTAGGGTTAGGCTGGGCCTTGGGCTTAGGTGGAGTAGCCTTGGGTGGAACAGGCTGCTGGACTCTTTCCTTGTTCACTAGAGGCCTAAGGATCTCACTCACTACTTTGTCCAACTTAGCCTGTGAGGGCTTGGGTGTCCAGAACTGCTTCTTTGGAGCCGCCTTGGGAGGCTCACGGCAAACCCCATCAACAGTAGGACTAGGCTGAGGAGAGGCAGTCTTAAGCTTAACTGGGGCACTCTTTTTCTTATTGGAGGTACTGCACTCTCCTAACCCAAGTCCACCCATATCACCCTTAGCTCTCTTGGTGCTCTCTAAAATCATCCTTATTTGGGGCTCTCTAGCATACATCCAACTGAGCACCTGTCTCAAATGGTTGTTCTCATCAACCAAGGTTAGTTTCTCCTCTCTCAGATCCTCCAGAATCAAAGTCTGGGCAGCACAAGTGGGACGGTCTAGAGAGGGAATCACAGGAGCAGACTTCTCAAGCTTCCTAATGTTGGCATCCTTCTCCACCAACTGCAACCTCAGAGTGAGACAACTCGCACATGTATCAGGAGGTGCTGAAAAGAACCTCAAAGTCAGCTCTCACCTGGTCAGGCTCACTCCTCAAGGTAGGACAGACCGTGCATGCACCCAAAAGAGTAGGTCTAGCCCTGAGCTCCTCCAACGCTTTGAGATGCCCCTCACACTTCACCTTCAGCTCAGCTACGTCAACAGCTAGGTGGAGGCATGACTCATACTCAGGGTCTTCACTCAAGGTAGACTCATCCAGTTTATACTAGAGCTTGCCACACTCAACCTTCAGCCTATCCATCTCCTCTATCTGATGAGCATACTTGCTCTTCTGCTCACAAAGCTCACTCATGAGGGTCTCACAGGTAGGGCACTCAAACTCACTAGGCTGGGCTTGCACAGTCTTTAGCCTCTTGATTTTAGCTAAAGCATCAGCAAGCTTGGCTTTCTGCTTCTGCAGCTTCTTGGCTGCCTTCTCCAACAACTTATCCTAGGCTTTCAATTCACAACTATTCCTCTCCAGCATATCAAGGATCTCAGCTTGCTCAGGAGTTACCTCTTCATCAGAGGAGCCATTGTCGTTGCCCTTGTCGTCCTTGTCCTCAAGTGCCATGGAGCAAAACGATCTCCGGTTCATCTTGTGCTTGCTCTTGGACTTGGTGAAGACGAAGCAGAGGCCTGCTGGACTGCCTTGGTCCCTCCTCTTGTCTCGCTTGGTGACGATCTCCTCATTGCTTGAGCTTGATAAAGATGAGGAGGAAGAGGAGGACGATCCGCTGCAAAGACAACAAAGATCGGCGAAGAAGGCCTTGTCCCGCTTCCGGTTGTCTTTCTAGTAGCTCTTGAAAGCCTTCCTGAAGTTTTTGGTCTTGCCGGAGCGGTGCTTGGAGTGGACGCGCTTGCCATAGTCATGCTTGCAAGAGCGGCACTTGCTGAAGTCGCGGGAGTGGTTCTTGCCCTTCTTGTAGTAGTCGTTTTGCTTGTTCGGGCACTCAGTAATGAAGTGTTCGACTTCTCTGCACTCAAAGCACTTGGGCTTCTTGCCCCTCTTCTTGATCATCTGGTTGTCATAGGCATGCTGGAAGCGACTAGACACCAGGCAAATCTCATCATCCCCAAGTAACGCCAACTGCTCCTCTGTGACAGACATCAAAGCAGAGAACGAAAAACTGTGAAGTGGGTGTTAGTAGCAACTTCCTTGGAGCTAGAAGCTAAGGCCAAGCTCTTGGAGCTAGTTCCAGTGAGCATATCTGTCATCTGGTAATCAAACTTTGTGGCCTTGAGCTTGCTGTAAAGCTCCTCAACTCCCAAGGTGTCATACCCTACCGACTCAAGAATGGAGTTCTTCTTGATCTCCCACACATTCATGTCCAAGGAATACAGCAGCTTGACAGCCTGCTGATGGTCAAAGTATGGGAGAGGATCAGGAGCGGAGTTGACATGAAGCTTGTTGATGATCGACTGAAAACGACCAAATAAGGCATCGATAGACTGTCCTGGCTTCTAAACAAAGTTCTCGTACTCACACCGGTAAGTCTCAACAAGCCGACCCTTAACTGTCAAAATTCCCTCATGGTGTGCACTAAGCAGGGACCAGATCTCACGGGCGGTACTAAGGTGGCTCACCCTCTCATAGTGCGCCGCACCAAGTGCAGAGAAGAGAAAGTTCACCGCCTTGTAGTTCGCCTCGTGCTATGCAATGAGCGCCGGTGTGGTACACTTGGCAACGGGGAGCACCATGAAAGTCGTACTCTGTGTAGCATTCCATATGTCCTCGCTCTGGCTTAGCAAGAATGCTTTCATCCTACCCTTCCAGTAGGGATAGCCATCCGAGCCAAGAACCGAAACCTTCCCAGAGTGCGCCATAGTTGCTACTGGTTTCTCACCGGTAAAGGTATGAAGAAACCTAACCGGCTCTGATACCAATTGTAGGACCGAGATGTGCGACTATAGGGGGGTGAATAGGAGCTCTTTAAAAACTCAAATTCACAACACCCCAAAACTGGTGCTAAAGAGAAGAACTAGACACTGTCTACTGAATAGATACGTGTGTAGCAGTGCAAGGGTGCTATCCACTGAGAGGATATGCACCAAGCGAGAAAAACCGCGAGCCAACTCAAAAAGAGCACCGAGGCAATGAACCTTGCAAAATCCGCCACACGACACTCACCGCACCAAGGTGCGTATCACTGACTCACAGCAAGCAAAGATAATAGTCTGGAAGTAGGGAATGCAAAAATCCGAAGCAAAAACATAGCGGAAGAAGCAAATCAGCAAAAACACCGAAGCACCCATGCCTGAACCGGACTGTCCGGTAGCAGGGGCCGGACTGTCCAATGGAACCAGATAGTCCGGCCTCCTCTGCCGGACTGTCCGGTGGGAGGTCCTCGACAGAACCCAGCACCAGACTGTCCGGTGGGCGATGCTGGACTGTCTGGTGGAACCAAAGTGTCCAGTAGGGTCGCAGACAGGGGGTTTTCAAACCCAATCCTGACCAAATCTTGACCAATCTTCACAAAATTTTGCACAGGCTATCTGGACCCTATTCCAAAACTTTTCCCAAAAGATCAACGTAAAGCAACCAAGGGATCAGTGGGAATTTCAGATCTTGTGAGATGGCAATCTTTGGGCAAGAAGGGGGAAAACTCAAAAGAAGCTTGCTTGTGGCAATCTAGCAGGATTGAGATGAACTAAGTCATAATCTCCACATCCTAACAAGTCCAAAAGAGCCAATAGAACAGGATTAACTCGAAGGCAACACAAATCACAAAATGCCCTTGAGTTCCATCCAAAAACCATTTAGAAAGGGGGGAGAATGATGGCTGCACACATGAGCACAAATTTGGGACGAATCTTGCCTTGATTAGATGAGGAAATCAGTTCTTACAAGGCTCAAGTCAGCCTACCACCCTTCATACTCCCACTAATGCAAAGTACTAGCCTAGGGGACTCTTAAATCCTAGGCTAAGCACCCGATTTGCTCTCTAAGCATTTGGCTGGTTGGAGACTAAGCCTAGAGTTTCTTGTGGTGGAACAGTCATCTAAATGACTAGCCACTTAGGTATTTATAGCCCTGGCCTAATCGACACATTTTACACTAAGACCCCTATATTACAGAAACGCCCGTAGGGGCCAAAACGGAAAGGACTTGACTTTCTCGGGGACAGATGACTGCGATGGAGTCTTGTTCTTCTTTGCCTGCAAGCTAACTCCCGGATGACGTCCACGTGGCTAGTAGTCCAAATTCGCCGATCGACCCCCGGTTTTGAACTCAGAAACCGGGAAACTTTAGGGTTTCCTTCCTGGGCTTGGAACGGCCCGCTCCACTCTATCTCGGCGAGAATGAGCACATTCGCCAAGTCTGGTAACTTGGTGGTAGGGTGGCAGATTTGAGCGAATCCACCAACACTTCGCCCGTCTTCGCGTCATGTACTCAGGGTGGAGCACCGCGATGTCACCCAGCATCCCCTGACCATCGGGGTCACCTCGCAGTCCTTCGGAGGTCTTACTCGTGCCGTCGCCGTGCCGCTCCTCTGTGTACTGAACTCCCATGGCCGACCGACGTCGAGCATGCCTCCAGTCCTTCGGAGGGCTGCCATCTACCTCCTATCCTTTGAAGGGCCTCCTGTCCATCGGAGCTCTTGTGCCCAAGTCCTTCTGGGTCTTTGGCTTCTGTTGAGAATCACTCATCACTCCAGAGGTAATGGAGCCGGTCCATTGGCTCTCAACAGCTGCTGCAATTGGAATGTTAGGAGTTCTTTTAGATCAAAGCCAACTGCCCAGCTCTAAATTCTTCATATTTAATATGGACTACTGTGAATTTGAGAACTATTCACATATCAATAAATGTTTGCAGTTGGGATTATCTTGTCTTCAACTTGAAAACATTCTTTCTGCACCAAGTTATATTGTCTGGTGGTTGAGGTGTAACAAGGTGCTGTACTCATTGATGTTCTCTATTTTGCAGCTGCTGATGAGTTCCTGTCCCTGCTGGAGTACTTATTGGGGCGCCACAACAATTTGAATCCTATTTGAATTGATTGGTTACCATCTTTTTACTTTTGTTTGCCATGGTTTGCCATGGTCTTATATTCTCTCTTGGTGTTCTCTTTCTCTGGTCCAATGCCTCCTCGTTCGTTACAGATTTCATCTTAATGTCATAAGCTGCACAACCTTATGAAAGAAATACAGTCTGTTCATTGCAATCATTGTCAGAAAGTTACCTATTTCGGACTGGTGGAAGTATATTATTCATAGTTGATTTCTCCTTTTTTCAGTAAAGCTGGGACAATTTCCTCCTGAAGCTATGAGACTGAAGGTGCCACCTTCAATGAAACTGTGGGCAGCTTTTACAGATTTCATACAACTCCATTCTAGTTTACTTGATATGAACTGTTGGTAAACTGTAGAGAATAAAGTCTTTTTTATTATGTGATGTCAATGTACAAAATAGCAGGCTATAGAATTTAGCATCGGGTTTCCAAAAACGCTATTAGTGTGCAATAGCGCGCTATAGCCCACAATAGCATGCTATTTTGTACTGCAATAGTGTTAGCGTCAAGTTTGTAGAAAGTAGAAATGCTATAGCGGCGCTACAGCGCGCTATTTCGTACTATGTGTGATATTGATTTGGTCAAACTTTGTGTATATGCTTGACCTTGTATATGTATTATTCTCCTTTATGTGATGTTAATCTGGTGGAGTTTGTGGCTGCACTATTAGTATAATTTTTTTCCATATTTTTTCTGAATTTTCTGTGATTTTTTGAATTTTTCTGAGTATGTTATTAATTTTTAACGAAAAATGGTGTAAATTCGTGGGCCTACGTGGCCGACGAAATTACATGACATGGCACTCCAGAAATTCGTCGGATACGTTGGCCGACGAAATTACTTGGACATGTAGCAAATAACTTCGTCGGCCAGTGTAAAACCCATGAAAATATGTTAAATTCGTCGGGACCGACGAAATTATTTCCAAAAGTTTGTCGAACCTAATTTCGTCAAACTATTTTGTCGGAATGCCAACGGAAATAGGCTATTTTTGTTGGTTTTGGACTATTTTCATCGGTTTTGAGCCCATGAAAAAATAATGTGTTCCTGTAGTTCAAGTGCTACTGCTGCCATGAGTCTGGGCGTTTAGCTCTAAATTTCCCTAAATTGAAGAAGAATAAGGGTCTCAAATTGCGTGCAATGGGCATGCCAGGGCAGTTGTTTTACAGCATACATTTCCCAATTGAAGAGGAAGAAAGGAACAAGGATAAACCAACCATGGCAGTAATGAGAATCAAAAGTGGTACTGGAAATGTAGAGAGAGTAACAACAGAATTGAGGTACTTAGTCTACTCAACTTGGGATTGGCAAGTCAGAAGGTTGTCAACTATAGAATTTATATTTGTCCCTTCAGCAAGAGATTTGGAAATTCTAACTAATTTTTCCTGAATTTCAGTGCAAGACTCATGACATGAAGGTGTGTGTGGAAGAATCTTGTCCGGCAGTTGCGCCCTCTCCTCTCCACCTCTCCGCGCGGGTGCAACTGCCGGATCTGCATTCTCCACGGTGGCTAGCGACAGCTGCGGATGATGGCAGAGCCGGTGCGTGCACGGCCGGAGACGGTAGCGGTGGCATGTGCAGCGGAGCTCCGGTGCTCCTCTCTCTTCCCTCTCCTGGCAATCACGACGTGGGTGCTCGCGTGTTGGCACTTGCCAATGGCCGCCTCTCGCGAGATCCGCCCGGTCAGTGGCCACCAATGAGCCCTGCCAGCCAGCAGACTCCGACCAATCGCGCAACGGACGGGTGGTTGTGTTGCCGCGAGAAACCGGCGGACAAGAGCCCCGCGGCTGCACACACGAGGAGCTAGGGATCGTGCTGCTGCTACACTCGTCTCCCTGTGTGCGGCTCCGATCGGTTCAGGACAAAGCTGATCAGCGGTGGTGCGGGTGTGCCACTTGGCTTGACCTTGCAGCCAAGAAGGTTGGGTGGATGCGGTGGTTGGCTTCGATTCTCCCTGCAAAGTATACACAGCAGCCGCAAACATTAAATTCTTGCCTGATCGCTCGGATCGGCATCACGAAAGCTCATGAATTCCCATCGGCAACTGACCCTATATTTGATGGTCTGTGAGATGTGTTGATTCGTAACAATGAACTGCATCCAAAGCGAAACACATATAAAAATAGAAAACCTATCTAAAACATGATATAAGATATCTACCCATCCAGGTCGGCTTCTAACTAGGACCTCCAAAGAGATCCAACTAGATAAACAAATGCATCTTAAGACATGCGAAGATAGGGTGCTTGAAATACATTAATCTATTGATATGTCGCATGCACGTGTTGCACATGTCGTGAATTGTAACAAACGATTAGGGAAGGGATAACAAGCTGCATGAGACTCGATCTATCGCTTGAAGCACAAACGTATAGAGCATATCGACAAACATGCAAGATAAAAAATGGATCTCCCGCCAAGCAAGGCGTGACACGAGATTCATCGGGATAACTAGCAAATCTTGCCATAAAAAACAATTTGGTAGAAGATTCACCATATGGCTCATGCCCTAAAGCCCTAATGAATCTATAAAAGAAACATCAGAGCAACATGATGATTACCTTGAAAACCCTAATTGCTCAGGGGTGGCGATGCACCGAGAGAATATGGAGACAACCGCAGCTGGGGAACGTATGTCGTCAACTTCATTACGTAGGTATGGGTACATATTTATAGTCCATAGACTTGGACGTCAAGTCTGGCTCTTCTAAAGCTAAAACCCTATTTTAGGTGGGATAGTCCCAACTCGACTTGAACTGAACAATATACACAGCCCATCGGCCTTACAATCGTCTCTTCCTTGGACGACTAACCACAGCCCACCTGTCCATCTGGTCTCCTATGGATCAGCTGACTCAGCCCAATTTAGCCGATCCAGACCATATATCAATCGGCTAAATTCTGGCGATAACACATGCCCCCTGGTTTTGGCAATAAGAATTATTCTAAAACTAAGAAAAAAGACTGCAAGCCTGACTCATGGTGGATTCATGTTTGGATTTTGTGTGTCGCGCACGTCTCCTTTGCTTGCACGAACCAGCCCCTTTTCATGTGGTTATACTGTTGAATGCATCATATTTTAGAAAAGGACGCAATCACGGGTTCCGGCTTCTACTTCGGCATGCCCTAGACAAAGCTGCCTTGTCCTTGTCACATAGCTCTTCATGTCAAATCATGCCATAACTTTACCGATAGCAGCTCTAGATGTAGCTCTCTTTAACTCCCATTCACGCGTGCAGATTCCCCGTGCTTGGTCAATACTCAGGGCTGGTTTCTTTTATAGCTTTCTCCCCTATCTTCCCAAAATCGGCCTCACACCCTAGGCCAGGTGTGTAAATAGCACACATTGGCCGATGTCTTTCTCATGGATCCACCAAGCCCTCAATCCACTACCACTTCTGCCGATCCTCCTCAAGTGTAATACTACCAGCCTCAAACTGTTGAGAGTAAACCATTGCCGGAGTACCCTCAAATCAAAGACGAAGATTGGCTAAAAAAGGTTTGAACTTACATGGCTGTCATCGGAGAAATCATAGAGACCCATCGGCAGGCGCGATCTCATGTCGGCGTCTTCCCAGTTGAAGGTTATACTAACATTCCTCATGTTTTCTTTCCTCCAGACATGGTAGACCGTCCCATCAAAAGTGATTATACCAAGGCTGACAAGCAGCATCACCGATCGATATTCCTCACGAGTTTGGGTATAGAACCTCATCCGTAGATGATACCCAAGGTGTCGGCTGTTAGGCCGATTGTCCTCCCAGAGTACAAATGAATTCTCATGTAGTTCCATTTAGGGATAGTCGAATAGGGTACCAGAGTATAAATGAATCCTCATGAATTTCACCCTTCCCGGCTAGGGTTATTCTTTGCGGTATGGTCAGGCATCTCCATCTGGCCATTTGACCATGCGAGCTTCTAGCTTGCATACATAGCTCCAACTCCCTACAAGAAACCCTCAGAATAATTCTGCCTGCTCCACTGGACATACCCCCTGGTTTTCCCTCCGTTGTCGACTCATTGCCATTAAGTTGAGCTGACGGGATGATGGGGTTAAATTTTCTAGGAAGGCAGTGGATACCAGGTGGATCCGCACCTTGAGCTCGCTTCAATCCGAATGATGTATGAATCACTGAATTTAATAAATACCTCGTCATTTGGATGCGGTCGAATCTGTTACTTTATGCGAATATGTAAAGTAGTGTTCCTAAAGGCAATGGCAATGCATCAGCTTTGGTCTCGAATTTCTCTGATTTTGAAGACTTATACTGGCTTTTGTCTTGTTTGGGTCCTATTGCTTATCGGTTGATACTCGTCGATTGTCGAATGCCAATATGTATCTTTTTGTGGTCACCTCCTTTAAGATTGTCCATAGATTTCCGTGAACTGTTGTACTTACTTCGCGTCTGTGAACAACTTCAGGTTGAGGCATATGCTAATAACAGTTACAATTTAAACAAGATGACTTGTGTCTTCCATAGCAACCGATCCTCCATGATCGATTCCAAGTTCTTCTCTCTGGAGGCATTTCTTTTCTATCTTCCTCCTACCCTTGCTAACCAGAGTTTCCACAGAACTTTGCCCTTTGACCCGAGTGTTGAACGGTCTTCCTTTGCCTTCCTAAGTTGACTTATCTTTATGCCTGCTGCCAAAGCTTGGAAGATTGTCGAGCAGGATAACTTGACGTCTCATTGTACTGTCTTCATGCAAGATTTCCCAATTGGGGCTTGGTCGTACCTTGAAGAGTTGATGGAGTGTCAGTTGATTTATGATGACTTAATCAGTGATGGCGTTGCACTGGCCTTTCTTAAGTCGATATTCTCCCTTTTTTTATGGGGTACCTAAAGTCGATGGCCACGCATCGACTCTAAAAATCTATTTTACATATTTTTTTGGTGCCGATGGCAACACGGCAGCCTCTGGGAACATCATACAAGTGCCCTCCAAGCATGTGGGATCTAGGACTTGATCCACACGCTTGGGTACTACTTCTTTAAGTATATTCCATTCACGTTCCTATTAAACTTCTCTCCCTCAAGAGTCTCCATACGATATGATTTGCCTGTTGCCACCACTATACGGTAAGGACCGTACCAATTAGGTGACCACTTGCCGTATGTTGGGTCTTTGGTTCCAACTGGCAAGACCAGCTCCCAAACTGAATCTCCAACTTGGAATCCGTTTAGCTTAACTTTCTTGTTATAGGTTCGTGCTACCTTTGCTTTGTTTTCCCATATCTTTTCTAGAGCCCAAAGCTGAAGTTCTGTTAGATTTAGATCCTCAGTGTTAATGTTCATGAGAGACGCATATTTATCAGCTGTCAAATTGTTTTGGAACTTGACGCGCATTGAGCCGATGTTGATTTCCCTTAGCATAACTACTTCTTGACCGTAGACGAGCTGGTATGGTGTGCACTTGTAGCTCCATGGCATGACATGTGGTAAGACCACAGTGCTTTTGCAAGTCGATCATGCCATTGCTTGGGGTATTCTTTAATCATACACTTGATCATCTTCATTAGACTCTTGTTAGATACCTTGGCCTGCCCGTTGGCCTGAGCATAGCAAGGTGATGACAGAATCAACGCAATTCCCATCTCTCTAGCAAAAATTTTGAATTCTTCTGCTATAAAAATGGACCCCTGAGTAGTCGTGATCGTCTGTGGTATGCCAAACCTATGTATGATGTGTTCTTTGACAAAGTTAATCACATCTTTTGTCGTGACATTCTTTAATGGTATGACTTCTACCCACTTGGTGAAGTAGTCAGTGGCCACCAAAATCCAGTTGTGCCCCTTGTTAGTGTGCGGGTAAATTTGACCGATCATGTCCATTCCCTAACCTCTAAACAGCCATGGCTTGATAATGGCGTGTAGCATGTCAGCCGATGCCATTTGGATGGCCCCAAACTTTTGGCAGTGCTAACAACCTCCGTAGTATTTGAAGCAATTTTCTAACATGGTCGGCCAGTAGAAGCTAGACCTCCTAATTAACCATTTCATTTTGTGAGTTTATTAGTGAGCGCCGCAAGTACCTTCATCTACATCATGCATGATCTTCAAAGCTTCGTTTGGGCCAAGACAGTTCAGCAATAGACCATCAATAGTACGGAAATACAGATCATCACCAATCAACACATGCCTTAGAGCTTTGTGTTGTATCTTTTTGTCTGCCCGTCGAGCTGGATCCTTCAAGTAATTGAGGAGATCGGCTCTCCAATCTGCAGTGGATAAATGTAAAATTTCGACATAAGTATCACTAGACTGAGGCGCGTAACCACAAGCCATCTGTGCTAGCTTGCTTGCTTCATCAGTTTGCTCTCTAGGAATCTAGGTAAGTGTGATCATCTAGATCTGGACCATCAATTCCTGACATTTGATGAAGTAATGATACAAAGAGTAGCTATTGCAATCAAAATCTTTCGCCGATTGATGAATGACCACCTTCGAATCACCAAAAACTCGGACCACATCAGCCCCAGCTTCTAGTAACAGTTCCAACCCTCTGCAAATAGCTTCGTTTTTAGTCTAGTTATTGGTATATTTCGCTTGTAGCTGAATTGTGAATTGATAAGCTGCCCCCCCAAGGGAAAACAATGTAATGTCCAACACTACAGCCAGCCTCGCATGCCGATCCACCAAAAAACAAGACCCATGGTCTGATGCCTAGAATCTGAACTGGTGGTGCGATTCTCTCTGTGACAAGGTATTCGGCTAACGATACAGTCCCAAGCTGAGCTATATATCGGCTGATATGTTCCACAGTGTTGGTATTGTCTTTACCACTTAACTTAGAAAACTCCGACACCTTGAACTTAAGCGGGGGTGGGAGTTGATCATAGGCCTCGGGGTACGGCTTGGAAAAGATAACAGTGCCTCTTACTAGTGTCACTCCATGCTGGCTCCTGAGAATTTCAACTAGATCTAATGGAACAACTGACTCATTGTTGGCAACAAAACTAGCCTGGTTGTTAAAAACCGGCCTTGATCCATATCATGCTTGTCAATCTGCAAGTTCTTGATCGATGACCTTTTCCTTGCTGCCACTTGCATGACCTGTGTGGTAGGTGATAGGAATATGGGTCCCAATCTTTTGAGAGCTATGGATAAGTCGGTTTAGGGGTGGAGATCTCGACGTTGGTGAAGAAAGCTCCGAACGATCGATCGAATCCTTGCAATCACTACACCACTGCTCCGATGGTTATCGACTGCGTGACGCATGCAATCGACCTCGCCAAGAAGGCTATTGTTCCTGCGATGAAACCGAGAGAACACAAGCAAGAACGAGGAATAAACGCAATAAAGATTAATCTTGTGCACAAGTTGGGGTTTCACAAACCGGTGACGGCGAAACTTTTCACGACAGCATAATCTAAGCAAAACCCCATCTAATCTAATGATGGCTACAGAATATATACAAGAGAGAGGTCCAGCGGATGGCCAAAGGGGTGGCTGAGCAACCCCAGGGGTACAAGGCTAGTGGGCCCAAAAACCGGTCCAGCAGCACCCTAGCAGATTCTGTCTATCATCTTGTTTCGACGATTCCTGTCGACTCCGATCGAATTCAGAGGTGGGACCACATGGGTTGGAAATCTTATCTCCTTAGCTTTCCAATCATAGAGCGTCCAAAACGGAGCCCGTATGTGGTCTGGACGTCCGTTTTACTGAGGCCTACTCCTGCAGTCCGAACCGGCCTCGTGAATAAATTGGACCTCCACTCAGATTGGCCTTCAAATTCCATCTTCTCTTGGGCCTTGGTCATATGCTTATTGATCATGTTCTCATCATTCTCCACTTCTTGTTTTTAAGTTGTCCTCGACTCAAAGTCGTTGATGCTTGCAGAAGTTGTTGCCATGCTTGACATGATCCATCCTTGCTCCCTTTATTGAAATTTACCCTGTTGTAACACAATAAACAAAGAACAAGGGGAACTCGCTGTGATATGATTAGCGTTAGCGCAGTCCTCAAATTGTTCACATTCACCAACAGGAAAAGAGTTCAAATTTGATGAGATATAAACACGGTGCACCACATATTCTTTTTTGCTATCATACTTGCTAATAATATGATAAGAATTTTCTTAGATAACTATGGCAAATCCAGCAACAAAAGAAAGCTTTTTATTTAAACTATTCAGATTACATAGAATATCAAATTCAATATAACCCAAAAGTATTTAAAGAAGATATCAACTTCATCCCATCATACACACTAGCAATAGATAGAAAAGGACTATTTTCAGCACAAATATTTAGCTCAGAATCATTAACATCAAGCTTATCAACAAGTTGTGGCATAGAAATAAAAGAAACAAAATCACACTACTCTTTTTGATTACATGAATCAGCAATATAATCAGCGTGTAATAAAGATAACATCAGAAGTTTTCTCACCTTGAGAGATCATATAACATGTGTCATTACCTTTGTTTATATAATCGATGCACTGTGGAATGCATGGAAAAGAAGCCAAGTCATGTTCATTCTCTTTATCAATGTCACAATGCAACACAGCAAAATACAAATCATTAGAATATTCATTAACAGAACTATTGCATTGAATAAAACGTTGCAATTTTTTCTTAAAATCAGACTGATAAGTAGGAGGAATAAAATTACTACGCATATAGAACGTTTCAGCTTGTACCATGTAGAATGATCTTTACCATGTTTAACTAAACTATTCCACCAAAACATTGTTTAACCAGTAAATTTACTAGTAGCATATCGAACACACTGATTGGCAGGAAATCATATGAGAATTAAATTTTTGTTCAACAGTAATCTCCCTAATATAAATAAGTATCAGCATCATATTAACCATCAACGGAAGGAATTTTAAATTTAGCACTACCAAAATGACTATTCTCATCACATTTTTTAACTTTGTTAGCACGATGTGTAGGTGGTCGCTTACCCTTTTTGCCTGATCGCAAGTCTTGAGAAGCGTCATTGGATGCAGCAATTTTGTTCTTCACAGTTTCAAGCCGAGTAGCCAAACTATTTACCGAAGCACGCAGATTGTTCACGACTAGAGAAAGTTCTTTTCTGAAATCACCAATAAGCTTTTTTTTGTTCGTCAATGAGTTCGCTCAGCTCATCCTTTGAGGCACAGTCATCGAATCCTTTAGAGAAATCATCTTCCTGCCATGGTTAGAGAAAACAAGACAGAGAAAATGAGACAAGATTATCCCTATCTAGTAGGTAGGTGGAATCTCTCACACTCGAAGCATGCACCAAGCGTTTGCAAATGTTATTACCGTACACAGCAAGAAGACCTTGTCGATCTATAAGAGGTGAAGGCGGCCAAGAGGCGATAACACACCTGGAGCGTGAAATGATTGCAGGATCGACCTGTGCTGCTCTAGAGTATATATGTGGATTTTTGAGAAGGTACAATATGTAGCAAGGTATAGGCAAAATTTAAAATCAGATAGCAAAGTTGAATAAATATCCAAAGTACTTGTCAAAGTTGCTGGCCTAAACGTGCACCTAGAACTAGTTTAAGCAAAGCAAGAGATGCACCGAAGTACAAAGGACACAAATGATGCAAGGACATCTGATTTTTTTCTTTTCTTTTTATTTTTTTTGGTGTCTCTATTTTTTATGCACTTGTCTTTTTCTTGCTTTTTTTATCTCAAAAGTGCCGCAAAACAAGATACAACTCCACGTAAACAGAAAACTCTCGTCTATAAGCCATAGATTTACTACTCTGAATTGCACAGTAGATTAAACAATCTTAATGTGCTTAAATGCAAAAATTTAGAATACTAAAATTGTAGCTCAGCTTTTTATTTTTCTTTAGCAGTATATGGAACGCCTATTTTGGCCAAAGAAGGATAGAGATATTGACCCCGAAATACAGACTGCTCAGAAAATTCTGGGCCACAAACAGTTTTGCACCCAATAGATATTATGCCTTGATAACGATGTTTTCTGTAAATCTTACAATTGACAAAGTTGTAGGTAATTTCACAAGCTTTCCAGAATGTACTAGAACATAAAATTCTGAGTTCGGATGTGAGAGATATCATCAAAATACCGAACTATACAGAGACAAAACTGATCTACACAGGGTGACGGGATGGAAACAGACACGGTGTCATGATGCAAAACTCAAACTAATCTAAGAACCTGATCTAAACCTGTAAGAAGACTATGAACCAGGACACAAACTCAGAGATGCGGACTCTGAAATCAAATTATGCAAAGGCTAAACGTGGTGATAGGACAAACTACAAAGCCTAATTTTTTTGGCTTTTTTAGACTTTAGAAATATAAATCACTCAAACTAAGGGATACACGATAATATACCTCATAGTAAACCTGAAGCTCTAATAACACTTGATAGGAAAAAAGAGGGTTTCCTGATCTTCCAAGAGGTATGGATCAGTCGGTTTAGGTGTAGAGATCTCGACGTTGGTGAAGAAGGCTCCGAGCAATCGATCGAATCCTTGCAATCACTACACCACTTGCTCCGATGGTTATCGACCGCGTGACGCATGCAATCGACCTTGCCAAGAAGACTATCATTCTTGCAATGCAATCGAGAGAACACAAGCAAAGAACAAGGAATAAACGCAATCAAGATTAATCTTGTGCATAAGTTGGGGTTTCACAAACCGGTGACGGGGAAACTGTTCACGACAGAATAATCTAAGCAAAACCCCATCTAATCTAATGACGGCTACAGAATATATACAAGAGAGAGGTCTTAGGGGTGGCCAAGGGGGTGGCCGAGCAACCCCAGGGCGTACAAGGCTAGCGAGCCCAAAAATCGGTCTAGCGGCACCCTAGCTGATTCTGTCCGTCATTTTGTTTTGATGATTTCTGTCGACTCCGATCGAATTCAGAGGTGGGACCATTTGGAAAGGTTATCTCCTTAGCTTTTCAACGATATGTAGAACGTCCAAAACGGAGCCCGTATGTGGTTTGGACGTCCGTTTTACTGAGGCCTACTCCTGCAGTCCGAACCGGCCTCGCGAATAAATTGGACCTCAACTCGGATTGGGCTTCAAATTCCATCTTCTCTTGGGCCTTGGTCATATGCTTATTGGTCATGTTCTCATCAATAGGATTGTTTGTTTGGCAGGGGTCGGCGAGGAGGCTCCTCCCCCTCCTGGAGTAACCTATACCTGAGCTGACAAAGGTAGCCATCTGGTATGTAAGCTAGGTGGCTCTTCTAGCATATGGGTTGGTCGTTTAGGTTGCTAGGTGGATGCATGATGAACTTAGCCTTGCTGTTCTCTGGTGCATTAATAGGAGGCATGTAAAGCTGGCTGAGTATAGAACTTAGGTTTCCCCAACAGAATTACTAAGTGACAGCCTGACGTCTTGTGCGTACTCACCGGGCAGAACAGACTTGACAACATGCGCTACTATCTTTTCCATGTTCTACAATACTTCAGCTTGGCACAGCATGGCCTGATGGACCAATATGTTCATCACTAGAGAGCCCTGTTCGTTCCTCCGACGGTGTGGATACGTCGAGCAAGCTCTTTGGATGTTCCACGGTCTTGATGCCACCACTCCGAGCCCAAGTGAAGTGGTCGATGAGATTATAGCTAAGCTTAGCGAGTATGCGGTCATACACCTTCCTGTGCTCAAGTGGGAGTTCCTCAAGCCTAGGGCGCTGCATCCTTGCCTTTCAGCCACATGCTCGGATCATGGCGGGCCAAACAAACCATCTCTCCCTTCTTGGAATTTTCTAGAGCTATTGCTCAGTGATGAAGTTGACGGTGGTGAGGTCCTATCAAGCATGCCAAAAGTGTGTTGCCATGAGAAATTGGTGGGCGAGAGCCCCGTGACCGAACACAGGAGGAGCCGATGATCGTGCTGCTGCTACACACGTCTCCCTGTGTGCGGTTCCGATCGGCTTAGGACAAAGCCGATCAGCGGTGCTGCGGGCCGATCAACAGTGGTACGGGCGTGCCACTTGGCTTGACCTTGCAGCCAGAAAGGTTGGGTGAAAGTGGTAGGTTAGCTTTGATTCTCCCTGCAAAGTATACACTGCAGATGCAAACATTAAATTCTTGTCTGATCGCTCAGATCGGCATCACAAAAGCTCGTGAATTCCCATTGGCAACTGAGCCGATATTCGATGGTCCGTGAGATGTGTTGATTCATAGCAATGAACCGCATCCAAAGCAACACACATATAAAAATAGAAAACCTATCTAAAAAATGATATAAGAGATCTGCCCGTCCAGGTCGCCTTCTAACCTAGGACCTCCGAAGAGATCCAACTAGGTAAACAGATGCATCTTAAGACATGTTAAGATAGGGTGCTCGAAATACATTAATCTAGTGGCACTGTCACATGCACGTGTTGCAGTGCACGTCGTGAATCGTAACAAACGATTAGGTATGGTATAACGAGCTGCGCAAGAGTCGATCTATCGCATGAAGCACAAATGTATAGAACAGATCGACAAACATGCAAGATAAAAAATGGATCTCAGCACCAAGCAAGGCTTGACACGAGATTCATCGGGATAACTAGTAAATCTTGACATAAAAAACACTTCGGTACAAGATTCACCATATGGCTCATGCCCTAATGCACTAATGAATCTATAAAAGAAACATGAAAGCAACTTGGCGCTTACCTTGAAAACTATAATTGCTCAGGGGTGGCGATGCGCCGAGAGAATAGGGAGACAACCAGTTGCTAAGGAATGTATGTTGTCAACTTTATTATGTAGGTATGGGTACAAATTTGTAGTCCGTAGACTTGGACGTCAAGTCCGACTCTTCTGAAGCTAAAACCCTATTTTAGGTGGGCTATTCCCAACTCGACTCAAATTGAACAATATACATGGCCCATCAGCCTTACAATCGTCTCTTCCTTGGACGATTAACCACGGCCCACTAGCCAATCTGGTGTCCTATGGATCACCTGACTCAGCCCAATTTAGCTGATCCAGGCTATATATGAATCGGCTAAATTCTAGCGGCAATAGGTTGTTGCAGGAGAACAAGGAGAGAGAAGATGCTGTCGTCCGTACAACGCCAATGCTGGTGGAACCGCAAGGTTAGACCATATGCAACCCATTCCTCCACCGCTCTACTACCCTGGATGGAGGAATGATTTGGCATAAAAAATGTTGTAGCCCTCTCCTACACTGCTTCCGCCATGCCACCAAAAGCTACCTATTCTGTCAGATGTGGCAGAGCCCACCCTCCTTCACCATGCACTGTAGCTCGTGGGCCCGGGCAGTAGTTGATCCGTCACGTGCGTGGATGAAAGAGGAGAGAGGCGGGAGCCAATGTCCCTCGTGCAGGAGCCCACTGCCACTGCATGCACTGTTGTCCTCGCCTCGGCAGTGTGCACCCTGTGGCCATAGCTGCAACATGCATTGCCGTTGACGGCACTGGAGCCCGCAGGGAGAAGAGAGGAAGGTGGGGAAGGCGGCTGCACAGGGAGAGGCCAGTAGAGCTTGGTGGCAATGGATCCGGTGCTAGAGCGGGGAGATGAGGTGGGGACCAGTGAAGGAGGCCGCCTGCCCAAGAGGGGAGAGGAGGCGCCGACAATGAGCGGGGATAGGAGGCGCAACAGCGGTGAAGGAAAGAAGAGGAGGGGCGACGACGGGGAGACCGAATTGGGATGGTGCACATGGCAGAGGCAGCGGCGGCGGTGCATCGGGCGGGCGTGGTAGAGAAGGTGCTTGGTGGTGAGGTGGGGTGGTGTTGCGCTCGGGCGGCCGGCAGAGGAGACGAGGCAGTCCCACTTGTAAGTGGTAGCGAGATGTGGGTGGTGGTTGGAAATGGATGAATAAAATATTGGATGGTGGGATATGGACGAAATATTTAGAGGAATATGGGTGTGGGAAAAATTGATTTGGAGGAAAGAATCTTGCTGACCGGACTGGAATATTCCTTCTAGAGCAAATATTTGGAGTAGCACGAGTGTAAATAGACTTACGCTCTTTTGGCATGGGCTTTGCCGGAGTAGGCGGTAGCATTTTTACAGAATCTGATTTCGACATGCAGGATAGTGGGGCGGTAGAGGGATGGAGCGCAAATGGCCTAAGTCTATCCACACTTGTTCTACTCTATTCCTGATTTCGGCGTGCAGGATAGCGGGCAGTAGATGGAATATTCCATCCCAATCAACAATAACCCGCAATTTTTGGCATCTCTTAGCCTAAACAGATTTTGCATCGCAAGTGCACGGAGACTGTTGTAGCCCTTGTGATACCCCATATTTCTAAACCTTAATTAAGTACATTTAAGCATGTCATCATATGCATAATTCAAAAATTTTGGAGTTTAATATTATAAAATTAATTTCAAATCAGATTTTTATTCAAACCCTTTCAAAATTATTTTTGTCCAAGGGCAAAAATGCAAGGTAATAGTATAATTTATACCTTTTCACTTTTGCATTTGGGCCTTAGGATAATTTTGCTTGTGTGAGGGGATAAAAATAAGAGAAGTGATTGGTTTAAAAAAATGTGAAACAGGGGGAGCCGGCGGCCCAAAGCCGCTGTGGCCCAACCCCTGGTTCCCAGCCGGGTTGGCACCATGTGCCCACACACTGGCAGCCTAGCCAGCTCTGTGGGCCGGCGTGGCAGCGCCTACGGGTGACACAAAGGCCCAACCCACGGGTTGCGCCGCTTGCCCATCGTCTTTCTCCCGCGGACAGATAACGCCGCCACCGCGGCCAAGCTCACTTTAGTCGCCGATTCATCGCCGCCCCACCGCCCTCCCTGCCTATTTAAGCTGCACTTGAGCCTCACTCCTTCACCAGAAACTCTCACCACTAACCATAGCTCAACTACATCGTCCGCTAGCCCCTACCACGCACACCCTCATCTGTTGCCATTGCTCACTGCGGCTCGCCATCTTCCACCAAGCCGCTCGCTGTCGTAAGGTGAGAACTCGTGTTCTCCACCATCCTCTACCTTCTCCACCTATCCTCATCGAGGATTAGGCCAACCCTTGGTCTAATCGAGCTCGGTGTCAACCATGGCGACGGTGACACGTTCATCGTGTCGCTGTCGCATCTCCCTTGCGCACGAGCTCCCTTTCGGGCTCCTGGGCTCATGCATCCGATGCTGGACACTGGCGCGCACCTTGCAAAGGTATCCTCCGGTAGCGGCTTGACCTAGAGCCACTGGGAACGTGGCTCGCCGCCACGCTTCGCATGTGCACGCGTCGCATCCGCCATGTCCGCCGCGGTTGCCGCGAGAGGAAGAAGAGGAAAGGAGAAAGAGAGGAGAGAAGGAAAGGAGAGGAAAAAGGGAGTGCCGCGCCACTGCACGTTGGTTGTCACCGGCAGATGCCGAGGACGCTTCGCCGCGTGGTATGGCTGCCGGCGCCGCTGCAGGGGTGCATCCGTGCATGGCGCGCGAGAGCGTCGTGCGCCCCTGGCGTTGGCCAGGCTGCGCCTTGGCTGGGCTGAAAGGCCAGCTGGGCTGCACCTTGGGCCGAGCTGTTCGGCCTAGATGGAGGGGAATAGGAAGCAGACGGGTCTGGCCTTCGGGCTGGGCCAATTTGAAGGAGAAGAGAGAGGAAAATCTGCTATATGAGAATTTTAGGGAGAAAAATAGAACTTTTGTATAAAAGACTTATTGTGGGCCTTGGGCTTCTTTTTAAATTCTAATTTTCTAAACTTATACTTTCCTTATTTCAATTACTATAATTTGGATTTAAATTTCTAAAAAGAATTATGTATTTCTTTGTTTTTTTAGTTAGTTTTAAAATCCTTTAAGTTTCATTTTATTTCTAAATATTTAATAAAAATAACTAAATAATTACTTTATTGTTTTGGAAATACTTTTAATTGCTAATAATTCATCTTTGGCTTTTAAAATTCTAGAAATTATTCTAAAAACCTTATAAAATAATTTTAAACACATTGCGAGCCTTAACCTTTGGAGCAATCCAAGCAATCCCCGGTGCATTTCCATTTTATTTTCTTTTGAGTCTTAATCAATGAGTTATGATTGTGCATTAAAGTTAGGAATTGATTGAAACCCTAGTGCATGAATAATTCCCAGCATATCTACTCCTTTGTGCGATAGATTAGAATGCTTATTCACGCTTAAAATTTAGGTTGCGCTACTTTCAAAGAAACTGGACCTGGAAAAGCAAAGTTTCTTGAAATGTTAATTGGATACATTTGGCGAGATCAGTTATGCTTTTGGTATTAATGATTATGGAAGGTTTAATGAATGAACACGGTCTTGGATCCTGACCCTACCTATGTCGCATAAGGCCGTCCGATATTTGGTCATGCTTTTGGCCTTTAAACGCGCCTCTTTCACTTATCGTCCTTAGCGGGCCTTGATAAACCTCTCATTCTTTGTACCTAAGAGTTAGAACTATACAAGACCAATTGGAAGCTGGGAGACAGATGGGTGTCGACGGACTGTACACCCGGGTTCAGTGATGATGGTTCCGACTAGGTGGCACTAGATGTCAGGTTGTCATATATGGGGTCGTTGTACACGTATATGACGGGTGATTGAGTATTATTCCCTGGGAGTATAAAATAATTCAAATCGCTGGGCTTACCAGGTGTAAGAGCTTGATCGCAATCAACATCGTAGTTATGAAGAATAATGCTTCAGTTAAAGAATGATTTTGCAAAGTGTTTGCCTTGCTTGATTATAGAATAGGTATAACATAGCATATGTAGGATATAACTAAAACAGTGATGACACTTAAAAGCTAAGGATCCACTTGTAGGCGGCTGCAGTGTGAGCTGAGCTAACCAGATCAGCTTTAGGTTGAAAGTCGGGTTTAGACCCAGTGGTCGGATAGTCTTGTTGAGTATTAGTACTCAGGATTGTAGCTTTAATCCTTTTTGTAGTATAGAGCTTTAAATCATCTCTCTTCTTCGAGAAGACGTTAAAGCTGGGTGTCCTTCGGATTGTCTTCTTCTACCTCTTAAAGTTGAAGAAATAAACAAACTAGATGTTGAAGTTTTTTTAAAGTTGTTTGAATGTGAAATGACATTAGTGGGCTCAATGTTGATTTTACATAATATCATCATCTATATAATAGAGTACCATTAATTGGTTCTCGCTTCCACTGTAAGTTCCTATTTTGTTGTATAAACTTATAAAAGCTTTTATGTTCTTGTTCTTCATCTGTTCTACTTTACTAAAGTCTATTCGTTAATCTTTTGTATTGGAATGATCCAAGGACTCTTTATGGGTCACCTAGTGTATATCCGATCCTGTCTGGCGTTGTCAGGGCCCTTCGGGGACCTTGACGGACTATCGGGCTTAATCCAGTTTAGGACGCAAAACTCGTGTTATGTGCTTAAACTAGGTTAAGCTAGGGCGGTTCTACCACAGTCCTTTCACCCAGAGTGTTCTAAGGTATCGTAAATATCCACAGGGAAGTGGCAAGCGAGAGAGTGTAATTGGATAAACTCAAATCGAAAGCTCCGTAAACTTAAATAAATAAACTAGCTAGTAGCTAGATAGGGGTAAGCCATTAAAGATAGGTGTACGATGGAAAACTAAATAAACTACCTAAAATACACGTAGAAATGTGTCGTTGGTCTGAGACGACAATGAGTGAGATAAAATTCCCAAACTCTATTCTATTCGGCTGCAAAGACTAGTCGATGAGACAATGACTCGTCAAAATATCTCAGCTGGCTTGTTATTTACTGAGTGCAAAGCCTCACTTATTTCAGATAGTAATGATAGGAAAAATCCTTTGTTGATTCAATTTGGTAAAGTTTATATTGATGTGATCTATGGCTGGGAAGGTTAAGGAGATGAGTCAAGTTGCTACTCGTGCTGTCCTGCCATGCAAACTGGTTTTTAAAGGAATTAATCTCCATAATAAGGAAGAGAAGAACGTAGCAGAAAAATGTGTGAGAATTGGATCAAGGCAAGTGCCGTTTATTTGATTTGTAAAAGCCATGGAATATTTCCTGGAAGACAAGTTTCACGTGATTACCATCTAGGCCGCAATATTCTTTTATTTCCATGCATGTTCACGTTTGCTTTGGTCACATAGACGTTCGAGTCATTTTTTAGCTGGCTTTAATTATAGTTGAGTCGGAATTAGCCTGGTTATTAAGTAGAGATGGGCCTGGTGGCTGGTGGCTGCATGCACCTAGGTTAGTGGCCGTCGATTGGCCTGTGAACCATATATGGGCGTCGCCCTTGCATCAGAGGGGAGGTTTTTGTTTATTGGTGGAATTTATCCCCGGCGAGCCGTCGCTCTCCTAAAACCCTAGGTGGTGATTCTCTATGTTCTTCGTCCCAAAGATTATCATTCCGGATCCCGCACGGATTTGTGTTGGTGTGCGATCAAGCTGCTGCTTAGGCGTTCTCCGGATTCCAACTGGAATTCCTCAGTCCTCTGATCAGTGGTTCGTCGCCGCGGGTGGAAGAACACATCTAGGGTTTGGTTTGCATCTCTTGTAAGCTGATGCATCTATCTGTACCTTTTGCTACAGTTTCGTTGGTCATTAATCAACTGGAAGTTGGGGCTGCGTGTTTGTTCAACGGAATTTATTTGGTCCACAATTCCATCCTGTTATTAGCGAATTGCATGTTGGCTAATTGGTCTGGGACTGTCGTGATTTCCTTGCCGCTTGTTCTGTTTCAGCACGAGAGCTTTGCTTCTATTTATTTTGCCACGGAAATTACCAGCTCTTGTCGCCGCTGTTGTCATTGGGTGGAAAATATTAGAACCTGGATTTAATCTCACGAGAGAGATCATCGGCTGTCTTGTTTGCTTTTGAAAGGTGAACAATAGCTAGAGTTGAAGTGGTGTGCGCTACCGCAAGTGAATTTATGCTTGCTGATTATCTGTCTTGTTTCTCACCCTGAGAAATAATTTAGTAAAGTATCAGCTTGCTATCAAGTACCGTGAAAGATTGGAGAAAATACTTAGACACCGTAGGCATGTCCTTATCAGTTGGTATTCAGTTGTTGGGTTGCTCACGGTACTTTGGAATTTTTTCTCCAATTGATTTATGATGATGACTTACCATAAGTTCAGCAAGGGGAAAAACAATCGTTCTTCATGGTGCTCATCTATTATTGATGATGATGGTTTTATTGATAAGTATGGTCTTACTAGAAAAAGTCTTCTCCTTCGGAGTATTATGAATGGGAGGGATTCAATACTGGATTTTGTTTGGAGTGGTGACTTACCATCTCATCAGTTGGTAAATTTGGCAATGCAGACTTTCTCTGATCGTGTTTTGCAGTGGTGGATGAAATTTCAGCACGGTGATGATCATGGGACATCATGGAAAGATACAAGAGATGCGTTAAGACGTCGTTATGACCCACCACTTGAGAAACATGTCTATAAACCAAGAAAAGTTACTCCTGCTGGTGCCCCTGCACAAAAAAAATACTAGGAACAAGACTGTAGCAGCTAGATGTTCTCCCCCAAAGGAAAAGGTTTCCTGCTACAGTTCAAGGCTGTGTTGGGCAAGGAAGTAAATACTATTTTTTCAGCCCTTAATCAATCCATAAATAATATTGATCGATGGTTAGAAAAATTCAGTTGTCCTGCAAAGGAGGCAGAAACTCATGGTATAGCTGTTTCCTCTCAAGAGTCCGTTAAGAAAGCTTCTGATGTTGTTGATGATGCTTCGCATGGCTTATCTATGATGGCACGAGAAGTATAGTCTGATGGTACCAGGTGTTAATATTAAAGGGCAACAGTTCTAGCATCTTTCAGTCGGAATGAAAAATTAAAGACAAGGTATGCAACCTCATTATTGATGGTGGTAGTTTTACTAATACCATTAGTTCAGATCTTGTTCATTCTTTATCCTTAGTCTGCTCGGAGGCTTCTGACGCCGCGCTATATGCAGTGGATGAATCAAAGTGGCATGCTGAAAATTACTCATAAGGTTAGAGTTAAATTTTCTGTTGGGGATTATATTGACACAGTGGATTGTGATGTTGTGCCTATGCATGCGTGCCATTTATTATTGGGTCGACCATGGCAGTTTGATCTTGATGCTACCCATGGTGGTCGCTCCAATAGTTATTATTTTGTGCATAAGGGTGTTTCTCATGTGCTGAAACCAATGGTGGAGAGTGCTATTAAGGCTGAGGTGTTTGCTACCATGAAAAAGAAGAAATCACAACCTGCTAACACTTTTCTAGAGTCGACGACGACTTGTTTTCAAGAGGGAGAGAATGATGGAATCATCCCTAATAGCAACTATTATTTGCTAAGGCCCTTGTAATGTAATGCCCATCGGGCTATAGGGTTTAGTGTGGCAGGCCGGCCTCTTTAGGCCCAAGCTGCCCCCTAGATCAGGGTTAGGCGTCGGCTGCCTCCCTCATGGGGCGCCGGCCCTAGGTCTCTCCCAGGGGCTAGGACTCTTCCCCGGGGTAGTATATATGTACGTGTACCCCCCTAATTATAATCTATCATAACCTGATTGCCCTACTTTTATGGCATCACGAGTCTGGGATTCCATGGATATCGCTTCCACTCCCAAGCTGCCTTCGGCACTCCCTGCAGGCTGCATCTGTGCCTTCCCTAGGGCTGCACGTCGCCACTCCCGGCATCTTGCGCGCCCTCGCCGTTTCCTGCGCCCCTCTCTAGGGCTTGCGCGTCTCGGCCCTTCCCTCGATGTCTCCTCTCGCACACGGGCGCCCTCCCTGCGGCTGCACCTTGCTGCCATGATGTCTGACGCCGATCCCAAGACGACCGACTCTGACGTCGTCGACCCCTAGGACCCCAAGGCTACAGCGATCGCCTCCCCTTTTACGGCGGAACAGCGCGCCAAGGAGCTCCACGACACTGCCCTTGCTGCATCGGAGGAGGCCGAACAGGCCGCCGCCGCTGCCATCAAGGAGCGCGACGCCGCCATTGCACGCGCCCAGGCTGCCATCGACCAGGCCGCGCGTGCTAGGGCAGCAGCGACGGCTGCCCCCTCCGACACCGGCGCCGGCGCCGGCGTCCCCGACCCCGATCCTTCCGAGACCAGCGACGTCGACCCTGACCCGGAGGCTCTTCAGTTCCATGAAGCCGCTGCCCTTCTCAACCTCCATGCCCAGGCAGTGGCTGTCCAGAACATCCGCTCCATCGTCACCGTCATCCTCGACGTCAGCTCCGGTGACTACAGCCACTAGCGCAAGCAGATGCTGCACATGCTCAGCAAGTACTCCCTCACCGCCCACGTCCTCTCCTCCAAGCCGCCGCCATCGACTTCGGATTGGTTCCGTATGGACTGCATTGTCAAGTCTTGGATCTACGGGGCCCTCTCCACCACCCTCACCAACGCCGTCCGGACCCGCAACGCCACTGCACGTTCCGTGTGGTTGGCTGTGGAATCCCAATTCCACGGCAACCGCGAGGCCCGTGCCCTCCTCCTCGATGCTGAGTTCCGCAACTTCGTCCAAGGCGACCTCAACATCACCGATTACTGCACCCGTCTCAAGAGCATGGCGGACGTACTCGATGACCTTGGTGAGCCGGTCACCGATCGCACCCTCGTCCTCAACCTCATCCGCGGCCTCAACGAGCACTTCGCCGACATCGGTGTTCACCTTCGGCGTGGGCGCCCCTTCCCCAAGTTCCTCGAAGCGCGCTCCAAGCTGCAGCTAGAGGAGCTCACCAAGCACGCTGCTCCTCAGCAGCCCACCACTGCCCTCGCGGCCGCTGCGACATCAACTCCGGCTGCCAGCGCTGCCCCTCCCGCGCCTCCCCAGCAGCCATCTTCCACCCCTGCAGGTGGCGCCGGCAAGAAGTCCAAGCCGCGCGGCAAACGCGGCGGCAAGGGTGGCCAAAGCAGCGGTCAGGGCGGCGGCCAGGCTTCCTGGCCCTCGGTGTACAACCCGTGGACCGGGTCCATGCAGATGTGGCCTGGTCCCCGGCCCCCTCTCGCGCCCATCCCGTCGCCCCGGCCTGTGGCGCCTCCCCAGCACCAGACATACCTTGTACAGCAGCCCCAGCAGGCGGCTGCTGCCTACTGGCCTCCTCCGCCTTATGGTGCTCCCGCAGCTCCGCCTTCCTGGGATAAGCAGTCCCTCGTTTCCTCCTTCAACACTGTCTCCCTGCAGCAACCTCAGCAGCACGAGTGGTACTTCGACTCCGGCGCTACCTCCCACATGACATCCCACCCTGGTATCATCTCACACCTCACTCCATCTGGCTATCCTCTCGGATCCTCTATTATTGTCGGCAATGGTTCTCACCTCCCTGTCACCTCTGGTGGCTCTACTACTCTCCCAGGCGACCTTCATCTCTCTAATGTGCTCGTTTCCCCTCAGCTCATTAAGAGCCTTATCTCTGTTCGCCAGTTTACCACTGACAATAATGTTTCCGTTGAGTTTGATCCCTCTGGTTGTTCTGTGAAGGATCTTCGGTCTCGGAGGGAAATCATCAGGTGCAATAGCTCCGGCCCACTGTACCCCTTCTACCTCCTTGCGCCACCAGCCGTCACCTTCATCACCACTGCCCACTCCGACCTCTGGCATCGTCGTCTTGGTCATCCTGGTCATGAAGCTCTCGGCAAGCTCATCCAGGCGTCCTCCACCCCTCGCGCTGCTGCTGCTACCCCCGATCAGTTGTGTCATGCTTGTCAGTTAGGGCGCCACTATCGGCTGCTGTTTCCTGTGTCCGGTTCTCGTGCTGGTCACCCATTCGACCTTCTACATTGTGATCTTTGGACATCACCCATTGCTAGTGTCTCAGGTTATAAATATTATTTGGTCGCTCTTGATGATTGCACTCATTATTTGTGGACATTTCCGCTTCGTCTCAAATCCGACACCTATTCCACCCTAACACACTTCTCTGCTTACGCCCGGACCCAGATCCATGCCTCGATCAAAGCAATA
Organism: Paspalum vaginatum; assembly: GCA_030272315.1. Lineage (NCBI taxonomy): Eukaryota > Viridiplantae > Streptophyta > Magnoliopsida > Poales > Poaceae > Paspalum > Paspalum vaginatum. The sequence goes on along the minus strand of CM059020.1, from coordinate 29,712,649 downwards.
CAGTGCGATAACGGCCGCGGATTTGATAACTCCAGCGCCCGCACTTTCTTTGCTTCTCACGGCATCCACCTTCGCATGTCGTGCCCATACACCTCGGCCCAAAACGGCCGTGCTGAGCATATGATCTGTTCTATCAATAATATCATTCGCTCACTTCTCTTTCAGGCCGTCATGCCCCCTACCTACTGGGTTGAAGCGCTAGGCTTGTCCACCCACCTCCTCAATCTCCTACCCACCAAAACTCTTAGTTTCTCCACTCCCCACCAGTCCCTGTTCGGCACCACTCCTTCCTATGACCATCTTCGCGTCTTTGGATGCTTGTGCTACCCGAACACCGCTGCCACCGCCCCCCATAAACTCGCCCCTCGCTTCGCCCGTTGCGTCTTCCTTGGTTTTTCTCCCAACCACAAAGGCTATCGCTGTCTCGACTTAGCTACTAACCGGATCCTCCTCTCCCGGCATGTCATCTTCGACGAGACTGTCTTTCCCTTTGCCCAGCGTGCCGCAGCATGTCCATCTCAGGAGCTTGAGTTTCGGAACACCCCAACTGACTCGGTGTCAGTGCCTCCCGGCCTGTCACCAATTTTTTTTCCTGCAGGGTCACCTCCCGCGCCCTGCGCAGCTTCGACGTCTCCGCTGCTCGCGCCATGCGCGGCCCCGACGTCACCAGCAGCGTCGCCACCCCTGCTGCCCTTCCCGATGTCTGCCTCTGCGCCACGCGCAGCACCGTCCAGCACGACCCTCGCTGCTGCACCGTGTGCCGCCGCGCAGTGCCCCCGGAGTCTGCGCTGCCCACGCCTTCGGCGTCCACGGTGCCGTGCGCCCCTGTTCAACCGCGCCACGTGCGGCCACGTCGTCCCCTTCACCCGCGCCACGCGTGGCCACGGCCTCGCCACGTCAGGGCCCCGGGGCTGCACCCCGCTGCTGTCGCACTCGTGGACGTTTCAGCACGTCTACGTGCGCCGCGGCCCCCGGCCGCTACCAGAGCCAGCGACTCCCCCCGCCCCGGCGCCGCCGGTGCCACCGCCGGGAGCCCTGCCGGTTACTCCCATGGTCAACCAGCATTGGATGATGACCCAGGCCAAGCATGGTTTCCGCATCTCGGCTCTCTATCATGCGGCCCACCTGTCACCGGTGCCATCCTCCTACTGAGCTGCCCTCACCGATTCGAATTGGCGGGCAGCTATGGAAGAGGAACACGTTGAGCTACTTCAGGAACTCCACCTGGGATCTTGTGCCTCGCCCTCCTCGGATGAATGTCGTGTCGGGCAAGTGGATTTTCAAGCACAAGTTCCGGGCTGATGGTTCTCTCGAGCGCTACAAGGCTCGCTGGGTCCTTCGCGGCTTCACTCAGCGTCCCGGCATCGACTACGACGAGACTTTCAGTCCGGTGGTCAAGCCCGCCACCGTCCAGACTGTGCTGTCTCTCGCACTCTCGGCAGTGGCCTATTAATCAGCTGGACGTCAAGAACGCTTTTCTCCACGGCACCCTCACTGAGACGGTTTACTGTGCTCAGCCCTTTGGTTTTGAAGACCGGGCTCATCCTGATTTCGTGTGCCGCCTCAACAAGTCACTCTATGGCTTAAAGCAGGCGCCACGGGCCTGGTACAGTCGGTTTGCTACATACTTGGTCTCCCTCGGCTTTGTGGAATCCAAGTCCGACACCTCGCTTTTTGTTTACCAGCGCGGCACTGCTACAGCCTATCTCTTGCTCTATATGGATGACATCGTACTGACAGCCTCTTCGCCAGCTCTCCTTCAAGACACTATTGCTGCGTTGCAACGGGAGTTTTCTATGACAGATCTCAGCTCGCTCCATCACTTCCTTGGGATGCATGTACAGCCTCAAGATGGTGGACTTCTCCTGTCGCAGCATCAGTATATATTGGATATCCTGGCTCGTGCTGGCATGACTGAATGCAATCCTAGTGTTACACCAGTGGACACCAACCCGAAGCTCTCAGGATCAGATGGTTCAGCCTTAGGGGACAAGGATGTATCTGATTTTCACAGCCTCACCGGTGCACTTCAGTACCTCACCTTCACCAGGCTAGATATTGCCTATGCTGTTCAGCAAGTATGTATCCACATGCATGCTCCCCGCGAGCCGCATCTTGCTGCCTTGAAGCGCATCCTGCGCTATATTCGGGGCACACTTGACATGGGTCTGCTGCTGCGTCCTTCTGCCTCAGCCGATTTGGTGGTCTATTCGGATGCTGATTGGGCTGGTTGTTCGGATACGCGCAAGTCTACCTCAGGCTATGCTGTGTTCCTAGGCGACAATCTTGTTTCATGGTCCTCCAAGCGCCAAGCAACCATCTCCAGGTCCAGTGCAGAAGCAGAGTATCGCGCTGTGGCCAACGCCGTCGCCGAGGCCACTTGGCTATGACAACTGCTTCTGGAGCTCCATGCGCCACCTCGTCGCTCGTCACTAGTATATTGTGACAACATCAGCACTGTTTACATGGCCTCCAACCCCGTCCAGCATCAGCGCACCAAACACATCGAGATCGACCTCCACTTCCTTCAGGAGCGCGTCGCCCTTGGTGAAGTCTGTGTTCAGCATGTTCCGACATCGCTACAGTTCGCCGACATCTTCACCAAAGGGCTGCCTTCTCCGGTGTTTACTGAGTTTAGGTCCAGTCTGAATGTTCGCGGTGCTGCCGTTCCGACTACGGAGGGGTAATAGCAACTATTATTTGCTAAGGCCCTTGTAATGTAACGCCCATCGGGCTATATGGTTTAGTGTGGCAGGCCAGCCTCTTTAGGCCCAAGCCGCCCCTAGTTCAGGGTTAGGCGCCGGCTGCCTCCCTCTTGGGGCGCCGGCCCTAGGTCTCTCCCAGGGGTTATGACTCTTCCCCTGGGTAGTATATATGTACTGTGTACCCCCCTGGTTATAATCTATCATAACCTGATTGCCCTACTTTCAATCCCTATTCAGTCTAGTTCTATCTCTAATTTTCTAAAACAAGATATGATATCTGGTAAAGGGATAGTTTCTAAAACACATGATGATGAGTTTGTCGTCGAACCTAAAGAATTGTCCATTTAGATATCAAATGTGGGAGCTGTTCCATCTCGTGGAGGCAAGGGTGCTGCGGCAATCAAATCTCCATTTATTGCTACAGAGAAATCATGCGATGACCCTACCTGTTCTTTCGCTGTTGACAAGAAGAGTGAGAAACTAGTGATCAGCTCTATGCATTACAAGTCTCCACTAAAGAATGTTCATTATCAAGAAAATGAAGTGACTGAATTTATATCCCAGCCGAGAATGGCTTTGTTTCAAGAAAGAGAGAATGGTGAGACAATGACTCGTCAAAATATGTCAGCTAGTTGGTTATTTAATGAGTGCATGTTCACGTTTGCTTTGGTCACATAGACGTTCGAGTCATTTTTTAGCTGGCTTTAATTATAGTTGAGTCGGAATTAGCCTGGTTATTAAGTAGAGATGGGCCTGGTGCAGCAGGCCTGCTGTGGCTGGTGGCTGCATGCACCTAGGTTAGTGGCCATCGATTGGCCTGTGAACCATATATGGGCGTCGCCCTTGCATCAGAGGGGAGGATTTTGTTTATTGGTGGAATTTATCCCCGGCGAGCCGTCGCTCTCCTAAAACCCTAGGTGGTGATTCCCTAGGTTTTTCGTCCGAAGATTATCATTCCGGATCCCGCGCAGATTTGTGTTGGTGGGCGATCAAGCTGATGCTTGGGCGTTCTCTGGATTCCAACTGGAATTCCTCGTCTTCTGATCGTGGTTCGTCGCCGCGGGTGGAAGAACACATGTAGGGTTTGGTTTGCATCTCTTGTAAGATGATCCACCTATCTGTACCTTTGCTACTGTTTCGTTGGTGATTAATCGACTGGAAGTTGGGGCTGCGTGTTTGTTCAACGGAATTTATTTGGTCCGCAATTCCATCCTGCTATTAGCGAATTGCATGTTGGCTAATTGGTCTGGGACTGTCGTGATTTCCTTGCCGCTTGTTCTGTTTCAGCACGAGAGCTGTGCTTCTATTTATTTTGCCATGGAAATTACCAGCTCTTGTCGCCGCTGTTGTCATTGGGCGGAAAATGAGAGATATCATCGGTTGTCTTGTTTGCTTTTGAAAGGTGAACAATAGCTAGAGTTGAAGTGGTGTAAGCTACCACAAGTGAATTTATCTGATTATCTGTCTTGGTTTATCACCTGCTCTGAGAAATAATTCAGTAAAGTATCAACTTGCTATCCAGTACCGTGAAAGATTGGGAAAATACTTAGACACCGTAGGCGTGTCCTTATCAACTATGTCATGACTACTAAAGAAACTCAAGTAACAAGTCAGGGTTTCGCATCGATCGAAATTCCAGTGCCCTTGAGAAGCTAGAGGGTACATAGTTGGCCACCAAAGGAGAACCTAGCTAACACCTACGGGCCTCCCGAACGACGAGCCTAGACTACACTGGCACACCACACGCTATCACCGAGTGGGGCTACCAAGCAAATCTGCGTGGAGAGGATGGCATGCTATAAATGTACTCAAGCAAAGCCTGAGTAATGATAGATCATCCTTGATCGGAGGAGAGGACCTAACCAGAGCTTGGCATACAGGTTGGATTACAGCACCGGCAAGAATAACAGGACTTGTATGACTAAGGTAATCACTATCTAATCCAAGCAAGTATGCAAAGAAAGGTATACCATGTTGGCGGTCGTTATTTCCTAATTTCGATCGCCAATTCCTCGGTGAATAAATGGGGTATAACCAAAGCTCTATGCTTTATTTACATTAAACTAATGAATTCCACAAGTTTTGGTGGTTTTCGATATTTTACAGGGAGATGCACAAATTCTATGCAAAAGAACATCATTTGTAGTAAATACAGAGTGGGCACAAAAGGGCTTGAGAATGGATTACACATAACATCATTATGAAGTATCTCAAATGTCATCAAAAACCAAACCGTTGCAAAGCTCTCGTCGAAATAATCGAAATGGAGTTTTGGTTCACTCAATTTGGAGTCTGAATGTAAAAGTTATGGCCGTTGCAAACTCCGGCTGCGAGGATAGTGGCCGGGCGGCCACCACTTAGGCCGGGAATCAACCAAGTCACTCACCAAGGACCCATATACACCTAAGGGATCAAGCCCAAGTGAAGATAAAGGTCGGAAGGCCACCATATGGACCACAAGAAATGACTAAGTGCTGAAGGGCTGGCCGCCCGGCCCAGTACTTAGGCCGCACAGCCTATTATTTAGGCTGCCCGGCCTCCCTCTCGGTCACCTGGTCTTCCTACAACATATGCATGCAAAGAAGCACAACTTGGATACAAATCAACCGTCGATCAAAGCCATGCATGATGGATGGATCCACGAGACTCACTCTCCAACCAACGAGGAACATCCAAGTGGCAACTAGAGGCTAAGTCCTTGGCCGCCCGGCCAAGTAACCAGGCTGCCCTACCTATGGATTAGGCCTTCCGGCACGTGCTCTAAACGAAACAACTATCACAGCCTCAAAGATTGAAGATCAAGCCGTCCAAAGCAACGTCGGTGCATCGAAGGGCTGGAAGGCCACAAGACCAGGCCGCCTGGCCTCCTACTTGGCCGCCCAGCTTGCAGACTTAGCCATTTCACTGACCTACAGCCTCCTATAAATAGAGGGTCACTCCCCCACTCCAAACTTGTACCTTCCAGGTGCCATTGGCACTAGTACACTCTCTCCACTCTCCCCCTTGGGGAGGTGCCCCCTTTTGGGTGGCGCTACCTCTTCTAGTTCAATGTTTAGTAGGAGATAGAGTCGGCCTCTGCCTATTCCGGAGTCATCTTCAGGAGTTCGGTATGAGTCTCTTGTATCTTTCCTTTCCTATAAGACTTTGAGTTTATTTAATATATTTCTTTACTTTGTTAAACATTTACATTCTTGCCTCTATGATTATGCATGATCATAGTGTAGGGATGTCTTTAGATAGTAGTTAGCATTGCTCTATGAGGTATTGGTTAATCTAGTCTATTTACTTGGGGGTTCCTTGTTCACGCTGTTAATTAAGTCGTAGTAGTTGTGATGCATTCACTTGCGCAACAAGTGGATGTGTGAGCAACTAGAGTTTACTCTGGAAGTTCACCTTGGGTTGCAACCAGTCCCACGCAGCTCTGGGTGCTTCGTGTGTACCGTTTCACGCACAGGCTTTAGGTAGCCCCTCTTGGTGACAGCATTAGGGCGTCTCAGTATTCCACCCCCGTCGTTCGGGCTGACACTTTGTGTTATAGCATGTTGTAGACCCATAGTCGGGCTCTCTAGAACCCGCCTTTCTCGGTTGGGTAATCAGCACTCTGGTGCCTGGCAGTGGTTCTATAGCCGTGATGTCTGATGCAGTAAAGATGACTAGACCAAACCATAACCTCAGTCGTGTCACAACCTTAGTAGAGTGACAGTTGGAGCTAGCTTTGTCTTTGGGCTTGCGCTTAGTAAAAGAAGATCTCATCAGGAACCAGACCCCGTCTCATTGTCCTCCTAGCTTCTCGTTGAGCTGTGTATCTGTGTGGAGTGTGTCAGTGTGCCGTTATCTTTTCTATTATCGTTTAGAATGAATGAGTAAAATAACAAGATGTTTGATAAGTTAATATCCCTATCTCAATGCTTCCCTGTGGATAAATACGATACCTTGGAATACTCCCGGGTGAAAGCTACAGCGGTCTCCGTACGCTTGCGGAGTAAAATCAGTTAGGCTAAGAACCTCCAACTCACCACACTTGCAAGAGATAGAGATAAAGTAAAGTAGAATATGTTGTACTAGAAATAGTAAAAGTACAAAGATACATGGCGACTTTACCACAGACTCGAAGCTATCTCTGAGAATTCCAAGGCAAAGCTCAACCCACTCTAACTCCTAGGACTATCCTAACTATTAAGATGTGGAAGTGGTACTCTTTTAGGTAGAATGTAACTCTCTCAACTTCTCCACACTTTTGCAAATGAGCTCTCAGGACCAATTTATAGTCTAGAGAGTGAGGGGGGTATTTGTCGGTACACTAGGTTGGTTGGGGGCAAGAGTTGGTGGCCGGCCGGCCACACTTGGGTGTGATCATGGGTTCAGGCGGCCACCCTTTTTACCGACATAGTTGATCCAACACTTGATATCGCTTCCCCATGCCGGTTGACAGTTGGAGGAGTTGGTGCACATGCAAAACACCTCCGAACGGCGGCCGGGCGGCCACGTGTTTTCCACTGGTTGGTTACACGGTTCTTCCCTTGGATTGATGATGTCACCGATCTTCATTTTGGTGCTCGTTTGAACTTTGGATGCATTGGATGCTCTTTTGTATGGTTGGATCTTCAGTGTCTTGTGTTTCTTTGCGTGTTGGATCGAAGAAGTGGCAAATGGGTTCCGGTGCATGGTCGAGCAATCGGGCCACATGGCCGAGTGACCGAGTTAGGATCCTGACCTAGTCGAGCAACCGAGGTTAGGTCTTGACCCTCATCGGGCGACCAGAAATGTGGCCGGCCGGCCATGACCTATGGTCAGGCGGCTATGACATATTTACAAACTTTGCTCATCTCTAATCTTTGACCTGTTTTCACCCTTTTATCATGTATTTTCATACCTGCATCAAATATTTGTACACAACTTGTGGAACTCATTAGTAGAAAGGGTTAGTCCAAATTGTTCACATGTTTTGCCTCGTATGGTAGATAATTGACGGCTGAAATTCTGAGATTATGACCGTCAACACCCCTTAGCTTAGACTATTGCTTGTCCTCGAGCAAAGCTAAGACTAAAAGTAGATCAGGAATTGCTGCGATAACGAAGATGAAGGAAAATTTTTATGTACAACTGAACACTCAAACTTTTGCCCCAAGTAGTGGAATAATCAAACCTCACCGTATGTAATACCTGTGGTGTATCTTTTTGCTTACCTTGCCTTGAGCGGTTGAGAGATAGAACGACTTTATTGCAGGAATATTTCTAACCCATTCTTTTTTTATGTCTTCTCAAGTGTTTTCAAGATTTTTAAAACAAAAAGGAGGTTCTCCAAGGTACTCTGAATCACTTCGAAGTGTTTCCTCTCCAAGGGCCATGATCTTGGCCATCATTTTCCTACATTAAGACCTTTGTAGAGCTTTAGGTGGGGGAGAATGTGGCACACTTTGAATGTTTTATTTTGCCAAGCCAAAGATTGGATAAAAAAGTGTACTCTACCACTTCTTCTATTTGATCACTGGAGTATGAGTGGTGGAACAAAGTGTCTATTTCTCTACATTTTCATCCCTTGTACCCTTTTATAGATTTGGAGTGGATATGGAGCTTTTATTTATTTTCGCCATGCCTGAACTTGCATGCTTTTCCTTTTGCCGTGCTTTTGCACGCATATTTTTTTAGCTCCATACCCTTCCTCCTTGATATTTGAAGGCATAAGGAAAATGAGAAGTATTTGGAGACTTTTTGGTGGATGCAAAGTCCGGAGTGGATTACTTGCATTTATTTCTTTTGTACTCCAGCTATCAACAGAAGGTGATATTTCTACTCATGAGACTCAAAATTAGGCAAAGCTCAAAACATTTCTAAGTAGCTCTTTTAGTGGTTAGAACATATGAAGCATTTTGGGCTCTGGTAAGAATTTTATCCAAGGGGAGCTTGATTTTGTTATTTTTAAAATAAGAACCTGAGGTATTCATCTTACTAGGAACATGAAAGAATCATCCCACTTTTAAGTCATATCATTGTCTCCGAACAACTTTGGCTTGTTGTCACAAATGGCATCCACAAGGTAAAACTTTTTGGTTCACTTCTTTTATTCACCAACATGGGACTAAGCTAAGCATAAGTTGACATGCAAGAATTAAACCATTCACTTGATAGAGCAACTATTCATCATTTTTAAAATGAAGCTAGCATGTGAACTTAAGCATGGGAGTTATTTATTATGATACACACATTTTTTTCATCATTTTCTTAAATAAACAAACTAAGCGAACTAAAATTAAACATCTTGAAATTAAAGATACATTACTACTCTCATGGTGAGATAGGTCATTCAAGCAGGACTTGGCAAGCTTTCAGACAAAACATAGGGATGCACAAAGGAGAGGTGTGGCACACATACCTTCCGTTTGTTGGTTCTTCCCTCCCCCCCCAAGCTTCAACGAGGCTCAGTCGGGATAGAACCCTTTCCAGTTGTAGTGCATGAGGTTTTGCTCTTATATGCGGTCAATAGTCGCTCTTGTCTCCAAGAGCATGTTGTGGTCGACTCCTTGTTGCTGTTGTATCTGGTTGTGGCTATCCATCATCCCCAAGGTGCGGTGCTTTTAGAGGTCCAAAGCCCTGAAGAGGGGAGTTCAGGTTCCCCGCGAGTCCCTCGCCAGTGTAGTGGGCAGATGAGGACGTACCTACACCATGACCATAAGATTGCTCACCTCCGCTGTAGTGGTTTGATGGTATCAGGTGCACTGTGGGCACACTAGAGTCAGTGTTCCATGAGCTATGCCAGGATTCTCTTGAGGGTTCCCAAGTGGGTGCCCCTCCCTGGGGTTCCCTGGAGGGTCTAGTGCATTGGTTAACCCAGGAGGGTTCTGCCCTGTGGCTTGTGCTTCTTCTTGCACCTTGATGATCCTTGCTTGGGCTCGTCATCGCTAGGCCACAAGTTAAGACTCCGAAGATGTTGTTCCATGCGGCCTCGGTTTCTAGCTACATGGTTAATGATCTCATGGAATAGAGTTTGTATTGTGGCACTAGGAGCGTGACTTCAAATTCATAGCCTCTATATGTCATGACAAGCTCCCCTGTTGCGGTTCTTTTTAGAAAATGTGCCTGGATGAAGTGTTGCTCCAGTGATCATGCGTGTTGGGTCATTAGGCATGAAAGCTATGCTAGCATTCACTAAAACTCCCAACTTACTTGCGATTCTGGTCACGAATGACGTGATCACAATAGTGTTGCCATCATGAACTAGCCTAAGCCAGTGATAAACCATGCCTGAGCACAGGAGCAAACTTTTGTTTTCTCCACATGACGTAGAGAAACTCAACATCATCTATTGTAACATAGTGGGTGTCATCCTGAGGAAAAACGACTGAGGTGAGCTAGCGAGCAAGGAAACGCTTGGTAGGGTGTTTGATATTTGTGATGCTCTTTTTCTTTGCAGGATCACCCATAGTTAACTCATCCCAGAATTCTCCAGAATTAAAACCCATGGGGTCCATATCTATGGAGCAACGTGATGAGAACCCCAAAAAGTTACTGATTTGACGCAATGTGAGAGTATGCTCGGTATTAAAGAGTCGAAAATAGAAAGTGATACTTGCCTGCTCGTCCTCGACGACTTGCAGTGTCATAAGAAATTCCTTGGTGAGCAACACCACACCTCCTTCTGGGACTTCTAGCGAAGTTTTCCCAGCCAACGGCTTGAAACACTTTGTCGAATTCCTCCAGCATACCATGTGTTTGTGAGGAACATCTCGTCGAAGTACTTGGGTAAGGCATAGGGTTTCTGGTGGACAAGCCTCAACGCCTCTGCTTCGTTGGAGTCGCGGGGTGTGATGTGTGAGTCGAGCAGCAGTATAGGTCAGTTGGTGGATTGTCGGGATTTCTTCAGGTGCCTCTGTGCTCATGGACATCCTCTCAGAAGGTGAGCCAACATACCTACTTCTCGGATTGGATCCCTTAGAGGAGGACCAGTGAATGTGTTGTCCTGCCTTGCTTATGGCCTTCTTTGCCTTCTTGAACACTCTATTGGTCTAGCAATACAAAAATCAAACACACGATACCCGAAGGAGAGACGACAAAATAATATTAGCGTTAGTAGGTTAGTCATTCGAACATCAGCATCCTTGCGGGGCAGAGCCTCCACAAAAAGTTCTCATTCCTGCTCAAAGCAATGAGAGAAGTGCTAGAAATTTTATTTGGCTAACACAGTTTTATTTTGGGATAATTTTGACTAAGCAAGAGAGATTTACTAAGCACTAAGTGAGAGATTAGAGAAGGGGAAAAGGGATTTCAGCTTGTTGCTGGTTGGGGTAGGACCAAGACGTGCGACTAGAGGGGGGTGAATAGTGTAGGGTTACGGGATAGGCTACCATAGCATGAAAACGATTTTTTACTATCGCGTAAGACATAGGAACATGTACAAGCAAGAGATCATAGATCGTTACCACTAGATGCACAAAGCAGCGGAAGATGAGTCGATGCAGCCGAGTGCTGAGTCAAGGCAGTCAGGTGCCGAGTCAAGAGCGCTGAGTCGATGTGTGGGAAGAACTGATGCCGAGTCACCCAGCCAAACTCGATCAGAAACTACTCGGCCTGGCCTTGAGATCAGTCGATTGATCAAGCATAGCAGTCGTAGCAACACCTCTACGGTATCCACACATACGGGAAGGCGACACCGAGTTCTGGCGTGCTAGCACCACGAACTTGGTAGAGGATCTTGAGAGATCGAACTAGGGCACAACTAAGGTTTCGCAGAAACCTTTTTTGTGATGGCTCACGTGCACACACTGTACCCTAAGCTGTGCCCTTTCATGCATATATATAGCCTCCACTAATGGGCTTTAGCCACGTAAAGGCCCATCAGGATCCAAATTGCTTGCGGATCAAGTATCCAGGTCCTGATAGAGGTCTAACTATGCATACCATATGCAAGCATCTGAGTCAGACCTGATGGGTCGAGTCCCGATTGGATCCAGCATCGGCTCATACCAGAGCTGATACGACTCGGAGTTGGACCTGAAAATTGCCGCTGTGGGCACATCTCCATCAATCTCCCACTTGCCAAGAGGCAATATCCTAGTGTCACTATCCCTTAAGTGTGTGACTCTTTGGGTTCTCATGCAGTCGGCCATGGCAAAAAACCCTTTCTCAAACCAATCGATCAACAGCGGCGCCTAGCAGCACATGTTGACCCCCGAAAGCACCACACGACGCCAGTCAGACCCAAGGCAAGATTTGTGCCACCCTAGTTGAATAGTCTGACTTATTTCACTTGTCAATGGTGGATTACTGGACTAACCATTAGTCCAAATGTGATTAACCATTAATCACATAGCACGGCCATGCATTTTCTAATCCAGCCACCTCAAGGGGCCTAGAGGCAATCTCTCCCATTACGTAGGAGGGGCAAATTCCATCTTGATCCACTCACATCTCAATCCATGTTTCGCAATGCACCAGAAAGTTACTTTTATAACTACCCAGTTACGGAGCAGTGTTTGTTAGCCCCTAAGTACACCACTACGTATAGTGAGAAACAATGGTGATCTTAGGTCAAAGCATTTAGCGGGTATATCACTTGAGAGCTGCTTGATGGAACATATAAGCATAACAATCCCAGCAACGTCTCGGAGTGAGTCAATCCGACACCATGTTCTCTAACATCTGTACCACATCATTCATTCGATATCCAATATCTATGACCCATGAAACATGATCATCAATCAATCCATGTGGTAGCCCTTGAATCATTACTGTCCCATGTAAAGATTTTAGGCTAGGGACCATTCAGAACCCAGCATTTAAACAAGAGTCTCATGAACGGGTCATGCACTCAGTTGATCCTATTGCTTACAGCAACATGTTCGTGGAACAAGAATGAATAACATTTATTCGAAATAAAACAAAACAAATTCTTATCCCACATACACTAGAGTCAACTCAAGTATCCAATACCCATTGCTTTGTGTGCGCCATCAAACTTGGAGGAGATGCTTGGTTAACTAGATTAGCTACATTTAGATCTGTGTGCACTTTACATATCTTCACAACACCTCTATCAATAATCTCTCTGATCAGGTGATATCGCCTGAGTATATCTTTGGATTTTTGGTGTGACCTAGGTTCCTTAGCTTGTGCAACGGCACCGATATTATCATAGTAAAGGTCCAATGGGCACGAAGCACTTTCAACTAGCCAACTTAGAAACAAGCTTTCTGATCCAAACTGCCTCCTTGCAGCTTCCGAAGCTGCAATGTACTTAGCTTTTCTTGCAGAATCGGCTACCAGTATCTTGCTTGGAACTCTTCCAACTAACCAGCTCCACCATTGAGGCAGAATACGAATCTGGCTTGCGAATCTACTGTCGTCTTTGTCTCTTTGGAAACCAGCATCGGTGTAACCCTTTACAACGAGCTCTTTCTCACCTCCAAACACTAGATACGCATCCTTAGTCCTTCTTAAGTACTTAAGGATATTCTTTGCAACAATCCAGTGACCTTCACCTAGACATGATTGATATCGGCTCGTAACACTTAGAGCAAAAGAGACATCTGGCGTGTACATATCATAGCATACATGATGGATCCGATTGCGGAGGCATACGGGATCTCACTCATCCTCTTTTGCTCATCAGTAGTCGAAGGACACTGAGTCTTGCTCAAGATCATGCCAGGAGACATGGGCAAGAAACCTTTCTTGGAATTATGCTTGTTGAACCATTTCAACACCTTGTCAATATATGTACTTTGGCTTAATCCAATTAAGCTCTTAGATCTATCTCTATAGATCCTTATGCCCAAAATGTAAGCTGCTTCTCCCAAGTCCTTCATCGAGAAACTCTTTCTCAATGAGTCCTTCACAGCTTCCAATATAAGAATGTCATTTCCGATCAACAATATGTCATCTACATATAAGACCAGAAAGACTAGTGCATTCCCACTAACCTTCTTGTATACAAAAGGTTCTTCTACATTTTTGATGAAACCAAACCCTTTGACCACTTCATCAAAATGTAGATTCCAACTCCGAGATGTTTGCTTGAGTCCATAAATAGACTTCAAAAGCTTAGCATACCTTCCCAGCATTCTCTAGATCGACAAAACCTTCAGGCCATGTCATGTACACATCCTCGCTTAGGTTTCCATTAAGGAAAGTCGTTTTGACATCCATTTGCCACACCTCATAGTCATGATATGCGACAATCGCTAGGAGGATCCGAATAGATTTTAGCATGGCTATGGGTGAAAATGTTTCATCATAATCAACACCTTGAATCTGATGAAACCCTTTTGCCACAAGCTGTGCCTTATAGATGTGAACATTTCCATCAACCTCTATCTTTTTCTTGAAAACCCACTTGCACTCGATAGGTCGTACCTCATCAAGTGGCTCAACCAAGTTCCAAACTTGATTGTTAGCCATGGATTTCAACTCGGATCTCATGGCCTCCAGCCATTTCTCAAAGTTGGGTCCCATCATAGCTTCTTTGTAAGTCTTCGGCTCATCGCTGTCCAACAACAATACATCGTGCCGACCCATGGTGAGGAACCTGTATTGGTCAGGTGCACGATGCGCCCTCCGTGACCTACACGGGGCTAATGGTGTTTCAACAGAGTGCTCAATGCTTGACTCATCCTGTTGGAAATCAGTCAGATCAGAACCATTCTCTAGTGTTTCTCGAACCTCTTTGAGTTGCACATGGTTCCGACTGGTTTTATCTTTCAAGAGAAACTCTTTTCCCAAAAAGACACCATTCCGGGAAACAAACACTTTTGCTTCCTCCTGGTTATAAAAATAATATCCTTTGGTTTCCCTAGGATAGCCCATAAAGTAGCATTTGTCCAACTTAGGATGGAGCTTGTCTGACGTCAAATGTTTGACATAAGGCTCACAGCCCCAAATCTTAAGGAAGTACAACCTAGGACTCTTCCCAGTCCATATCTCATATGGTGTCTTCTCCACAGACTTCGATGGAACTTGGTTCAGTGTGAACGCAACAGTTTCTAGAGCATAACCCCAAAAGGACAATGGAAGATCAGTCTGACTCATCATCGACCTCACCATGTCCAACAAGGTTCGGTTCCTCCTCTTAGACACACCATTCCATTGGGGCGTTCCGGGTGGATTCAGCTGTGGAATGATTCCACAACTCTTCAAATGATCATTAAACTCTTGGCTCAGATATTCTCCACCACGATCCGATCATAGGAATTTTATCATCTTGCCGAGTGATTTTGTACTTCATTCTGATACTGTTTGAACCTTTCAAACGACTCAGACTTATGTCGCATTAAGTAGATATAGCCATACCTACTAAAGTCATCAGTAAAAGTTATGAAATACTAAAAACCGCCTCTGGCCACTGAGCTCATTGGACCGCATACATCAGTATGTACAATGGCCAATAACTCAGATGCCCTCTCACCCTGACCAGTGAAGGGTGCTTTTGTCATCTTGCCAAGTAAACATGACTCACATGTCTCAAATGATTCATAATCAAATGAGTTGAGTAGTCCATCTTTATGGAGCTTCTCTACACATTTCTTGTTAATATGGCCAAGGCGACAATGCTAGATATAGGCAGGGTTCAAACCACTCAGCTTGAGTCATTTAGCATTAATGTTAAGAATTGGCTCATAACCCACGATACTCATCCTAGGGAAAAGCTACCACGATACTGTCGCTTGCAGTATAAGGTTTGCTGTGCTTAAGTGCCGTCAACAGCCGACCGGCCAATTTTTTTTTTGAGACGCAAAAAGAAAAGCTACATTATACTAATGAGCAATTATGCAAGACACAAACTTAAACATGCAATGGAGTGTAAGGTGATAAAAAAATTGGCGGGGAGTAAATATGCCATCGAAAGATAATGCCAATTTTACCTTTTGGCGAGGGTGAACTATCTACGACCTTCTGGAATGTCATACGCACATGTGTATGGGGTGGCGAGTGGTATTTTCACGTGCCATCTTGGAGTTGTATTAGTTGGCTTAATGGTACGCTTGCTCATGACACACCTTTGATTAATTGACGTAGATAGCTCATTGGCATGTCGAGTCTTGTTATGCCCTTGGTTGGTTGTCGTCGCCAGATCATGGGCAACGACCTTCTTTACAGGAGCTTTGCCTCATGTTTCCTTGGCTTTGGTTCTAGCCTTGTTAGCATTCTCCTTCTTCCACTCTTGCTCTTCTCGTTTCCGGATGGCAGCGTCATGATCTAATTTCTGTTTCATGAATGCTACGAGGCTGTCCATCTCTTTCCCGGAGGCGTCTATCACTGGGTTCTTCGGCACATATTTTTGACACCAGAATACTTTCACTTGGTTGCACTGCTCCACCTTTGGTTTAAAGTAGAATGTCTCCCTTACCCCGTTGATGTTGAGATGGACTTCTCTGGCTCCAACATCAATGCTTGCATCCGCAATACTCAGGAATGGTCACCCAAGAATAAGTGGTGTCTTTGCGTCTATCTCTATACCCAGTACCACAAAGTCCATAGGGATTACGAAATTTCAGATTCTCACCGGGACGTCTTCAGTGATCCCTACGGGGTGGCGTATGGATTGGTCTGCGAGCTACAGGCACCTGGTAGTGGGGGCAAGTGCAGTGTGATTTACCTTGTCGAAGATGACTTTGGCAACACTAGCGCTGGCTCCGAGATTTCATAAGTCTTGATTGAAGAATTGGTTCCCAATTGAGCACGGAATGGTAGGGCTTCTAGGGTCCCTTTTCTTAAGTATAGCTGTGCAACACTCTTCTATCAAATGCACAATTTCCTTTGACGGTAGGGGTTTCTTGTTGATGAGGATGTCCTTTATGTACTTAGCATACGTCGGTACCTGCATAGCATCTAGCAAGGGGATATTGACATATAGCTTCTAAATGACCTCAACAAACTTACTATATTGTTCGTCAGCAGCAGCCTTCCTGTTTTGTCGAGGAAATGGTAGCACCGTAGTGTCATAGAATTCACGGGGTATATGTTTGGATGCTGTCTTTTCCTCTTGTCTAGGGGTATCTTCATCTGCGACCATGTCTTTGGATTCGGTTGTCTTCTCATGCTCTTTACCTGCATGACTAGGGGGCGGGGGTCCTATGTGGACTTTCCACCCCTAGTGGTTACAGCATTTATGTGCTCCTTGGGAGGAGCTTCAGGTTGCCTAGGTAGTTTACCCGCATTTGGGTTAGGTAAAGCAATAGCCAACTAAGCTATTTGAGTTTCTAGCATTTTATTGAAGCTAAGTTGGTTTTTCATAGCACTATTTAAAGTTTCCATTTGCAAGAAATCGTTTCAAACATCCTATCATTAGCATGGAAATTTTTATGAATGCTATCATTCATAGCTTTTTGATCAAAAGAACTAGGCTTATTAAATTGTTGTGAATTGCCTGAAGAATTAACTTGTCCAGAGAAAGGAATGATGGTCTTGAATTCCAACCTAGCTGAGGACGATTCCCGTTGTTGAAGTTGCTAGAATTGCCGATGAAGTTAGCATCTTCCGGTCGAGTCTCGAGGCAGCTGTTCCCCGAATGCCCCATATTCCTGTAGACTTCACACGTCACATAGGCGTCAAGGGCCTAGACTGGTGCAGTCTTAGGATTGTCTTCTAGCTTCTTTAGGAGCAGGACCATCTTGGCGGCGAGCATATCAGTGTTGTCGATGTGATGGACCCCACGGGCTCGGGTGCTAAACCTCTCTTCTTTCCATCCCTGGTTAGTGGCTATCTTCTCAATAAGATCTTTGGCAGCTCTCATACTTTGGGATAAGAAGGATCCTTCAGCGGCTACATCTAGGTGATCTTGTGCATGGAGGTTTAATCCATGAAAGAAGCTCTGGATGATGAGCCATTGTTCCATTCCATGGTGGGGGCAGGCTGCGATGTACTCTTGTAATCTTTGCCAAGCCTCTGCCACTTTTTCATCTGTGAGCTGTGTTGAAAGCTCGAGATCTTGTTCCTCAATGCATTGGTCTTCCCTAGAGGGAAGTACTTTGCAAGGAATGCGTTGGAACACGCATCCCACATCAGCAATGTGGCACGGTTGAGTTAGAACCATTACTTCGCCTTTCTAACAAGTGAAAACGGGAAGAGGCATAGTTTGATGGCATCAGGAGATGCGCCTTTCACTGTGAAGGTGCTGCAGATTTCAAGGAATTGCTGCAGGTGGCTTTTGGAATCCTCCATTGCTAGTCCACAAAATGGGATACCTTGAACCATGTGGATCACTCTGGGTTTGAGCTCAAAGTTCTCCCTTGCCTGAACATTTGGTCCTGTCAGAAGTTGATGCTGGATGGGATGGAGAACTCACGGATGGTCTTTTTGGCCATGACGTTGGTGAATGCAGTGCTACTCATAGATGGTGTTGATTCAAGCTCCGTTGGTACAAGAATCTGCCCGTGGATAGTCTTTGAATGGACTCTCCTGAGTAGAGACTCTAGATTATTGTGGAAATTTTTTGGCAGGTCGAAACCGGTCATACACCTCGCTATTGCAACCACAACTAAAACAATAGAGACAAGTGAGCCTGCTAAAAACTAATGACAAATTTATAAAGTATACAGGGTTTGAAAAGAGATTATCAATTATATCTCTGCCTATTGCTTCCCCGGTAATGGCACCAGAAAAGCTTGTTGGCGTCTCTTAGACTATAGATTTTGCTCCGCAAGCGCACGGAGGCCACTGTAGCCTTTCACCCGGAGATTCCAAGGTATCGTAAATTTCTGTATGGAAGCGGCAGCCGAGAGAGTGTAATTGGATAAACTCAAATTGAAAGCTCCGTAAACTTAAATAAATAAACTAGCTAGTAGCTAGACACGGGTAAGACAAATAAAGATAGGTGTGTGATGGAAAAGTAAATAAACTACCTAAGATACATGTAGAAAGGTATAGTTGCCTGGGAGGACAACGAGCGAGATAAAGTTCCCAAACTCTCTTCTGTTCAGCTGCAAAGACTATGTCATGACTACTAAAGAAACTTGTAACAAGTTAGGGTCTCATTTCGAACGAAATTCTAGCACCCTCAAGGAGCTAGGGGGTAGACAGTTGGCCACCAAAGGAGAACCTAGCTAACACCTACGGGCCTCCCGAACGATGGGCCTGGACTACACAGGCACACCACAGGCTATCACTGAGTGGGCCTACTAAGCAAATCTGCGTGGAGAGGATGGCATGTTATAAACGTACTCAAGCAAGGCCTTAGTAACAATAGATAATCCTTGATTAGAGGAGAGGATCTAATCAGAGCCTGGCGTACAGGTTGGATTATAGCATCGGCAAGAATAACAGGACTTGAATGTCTAAGGCAATCACAGTCTAAGCTAAGCAAGTAAGCAAAGAAAGGTGCACCACACTTGCAAGAGATAGAGATAAAGTAAAGTAGAATATATTATACTAGAAATAGTAAAAGTACAAAGATTCAAGGCAACTTTACCACAGACTCAAAGCTATGTCCGAGAACTCCGAGGCAAAGCTTGATCCACTCTAACTCCAAGGACTATCATAACTACTATGATGTGGAAATGGAACTCCCTAAGGTAGAATGTAACTCTCTCAACTTCTCCACATCTTTGCAAATGAGCTCTCAAGGCCTATTTATAGTCTAGACTGTGAGGGGGTATTTGTAGGTATACTAGGTCGGTTGGGGGCAAAAGTCAGGGGCTGACTGGCCACATTTGGGTGTGATCAAGGGTCAGGCAGCCACCCTTTTTACCGACTTAGTTGATCCAACGCTTCATATCGCTTCCCCACATCGGTTGACAGTTGAAGTAGTTGGTGCACGTGCAAAATGCCTCCGAAGGGTGGTTGGACGGCCAAGGAAAGTGGTTGGCTGGCCATGTGTTTTCCACTGGTTGGTTCTATGGCTCTTCCCTTGGATTGATGATGTCATCTATCTTCGTTTTTGTGGTCTTTCGAACCTTGGATGCATTGGATGCTCTTTTGTATGGTTGGATCTTCATTGTCTTTTGTTTCGTTGCGTGTAGGATTGAAGACGTGGTAAATGGGTTTCGGTGCATGGTCGAGCGATCGGGCCACATGGCCGAGCGACCGAGTCTAGATCCTGACCTGGTTGGGCGACCGAGCTTTGGTCCTGACCTGGTCTCGCCCGACCATCGGTCATGGCCGGCCGGCCATATTTGTGGCTGTTTGGTCCTGACCTGGTCCCACCTAACCATCGATCATGGCCAGCCGGCCATGTTTTTGGTTGCCTGACCAGAAATATGGCTGGCCAGGCCATGACCTATGGTCGGGCGGCCATTACATTTTTACAAACTTTGCTCATCTTTGATCTTTGGCCTGTTTTCACCCTTTTATCATGTATTTTCTTACCTGCAACCAAATATTTGTACACAACTTGTGGAACTCATTAGTAGAAAGGGTTAGTCCAAATTGTTCACATGTTTTGCTTCATATGGTGGATAACTGACAGTTGAAATCGTGAGATTATGACCGTCAACAACAATCACATTTACTCTATATCTCCACCCTATACCAACTACCACATTATTATATTATATTTCTTTTTCTCTCCACCCCCTCGATCTCCTCCCTTCCCTAATCCTCCACACCCACTACAGCTCCCCTTTCTCCATCCTTCTCCACCACACCGGCCGCAGGACCTCCTTCTCCACTGTGCCTCTAGGAGCGCCGCCGCCACCTCACCCTCCTGCAATGCAGCCTCCTAGCCCACTCTGTCCTAGAGCACCGCGCTCTATTGCCTCCTCCTTCTCGTGTAGGGCCTGCTACATCCCTTGTGCACAATGGTCCACCACCCTAGCCAACTCCTCCCATCGTAGCTCCTCGTCATCACCTCCTCCGACGGCCATGGAGCCACCCGCCTGTGTAGAAGCTCACATTTGGCCCCCACCTCTCATGGAGGAGCCGCTACTAGCTCCTTGGCCCAGCATTGGGCCTCTTCAGGTCAATCCGTGCCAAGGCGGCTGTTGCAGCCGGCTCCCACCCTGCTACCTCCTCTCTACCGGTCTGTCATGGTGGCCCCCACCACCGGCTCCTCGACACAGATCTGGGTCTTGGGGTCGAACCCCATGTCGTGCTCCATCTTCCTTGAAGCCTGACTCCTCGACACAGATCTGGGTCTTGGGGTCGAACCCCATGTCGTGCTCCATCTTCCTTGAAGCCTGACGACGCCTCGTCTGTCCCGCC
This sequence comes from Paspalum vaginatum, assembly GCA_030272315.1. Taxonomy (NCBI): domain Eukaryota; kingdom Viridiplantae; phylum Streptophyta; class Magnoliopsida; order Poales; family Poaceae; genus Paspalum; species Paspalum vaginatum. The sequence goes on along the minus strand of CM059020.1, from coordinate 29,691,815 downwards.
GGCAGCTTGCTCCTCCTCCCATTTCTAGGTGCGCGTGCAAGCAGGAGGCAGTTCTCCCGCGTCTTCTTCTCCCTACTGGTCGCCCGCTAGGGGCAAGCTGCCTGGCCTCCTACAACATGCGCTCGCCTACAAATACAGCAGAACTCCGTCATTCACACCTTGCACCACTCAGGAATGTGAGCTCTTCCTTCCCCCTCTAATCACTTGTTTAGGTTCTTAATTAAGTGCTTAAGTTAGTTAATCTTTGTAAAAATAAAATTTGTGCTCCACTCTTGATGCGCATTTGAATAGTTTTTGGCGGTTATCGCTCCACAAGGACACTGTTGGATGGCTAACCGGTAACTTTATTCTATATTTTTGTCCTTCTGGCATCCTCTTGTGTCTTTGTTTTGCAGTATGTATCTATTCAGCAAGACCAAGAAGCCCCTTACCAAGGTTGGAAAGGCCATCCACATCTAGTCCTCGTCCTCATCCTCTCTCTGCTAGCAGAAGTTTGAGAACTCCAGCTAATGGAGATGTGCCTGTGTGGCAATTTCCAGGTCCGACTTCGAGTCGTATCGGCTCTGGCATGATCCAATGTTGTGTTCGATAAGGACACAACTCATCGGATGTGGCTCACAAGTTCGCATATTGTATGCATAGTTGGACCTCAATCAGGACTTAGATACTTGATCTGCAAGCAATTAAAATCATAATGGGCCTTTACGTGGCTAAAGCCCATTAGTGGATACTATATATATGCATGAGGGGCATGGCTTAGGGTACCAGTTGTGTGCGCATGACAGCCATCGCAGAAAAGGTTTCTGCTAAACCCTAGCTTTCACTAAGTCCAATCTATGAAGATCCTCTATTAAGTTCATGGTTCTAGCACAGCCAGAACTCTGCATCGCCTTCCCACACTGTGTGGATACCATAGAGGCAGTTGCTATGACTGCTACGCTCATCAACCAATTGGTTGCGAACCTAGCTAAGTGGTTCTTTATTGAGATAGACTGGAGGAATCGACATCGGCTCTTCTCACTACATCAACTCGGCGGCTCGACTCGACACTCGATTATCCTCAGCTCGGCACTCGGCTACTTCGACTCATTTTCTGCTGCACTGCGCGTATAGTGGTAACAATCCATGATCTCTTGCTTGTACGTGTTCCTGTATTTACGTGGTAGAAGAAGAATGTTTTCATGCTATGGTAGCCTACCCTATAACCCTACACTAGCAACATGCGACCAAATGTCTATTAGCACAAGCTAGCCTAGAGAAGAGGCAACATCATCCTAGTAGCCGCCAATGCTCCTGACCATCTGTGACATCCTGCCACATGTGGAGATTGAAGAAAACACTTTGGAATGCCTTGCTTCCAAAACATTTGGTAGAACATGGTATTTCAATCTCTTTCTCTTATCCAGTGCAGGCATGTTAGGACAATTTGAGTAGGCATTCAATTATGTCGTCTAGAGTAAATTCTATAACATCGAGGATGATGGTTTCATCCTTCTCACCAAAGATTTCCTAATGATGCTCCACGTATAGGAGCTCGCTGCAGGTACGACCATTGTATTTTGTATGTTTAACATAGAGTTCTCACTCTCTCTAAGAGAGAGCTCAGTAATCATCTAGGCTTCTCCAAGAGTTTCTCATTATCATCGAATCCTACAGGATATAATGCACAGAATTTCTAGAGAGAAGTCTATGGCTGATGACGTCTTGGGTAAGTATAGCATCACCAAGATCCATAATCCTACTGTGAGGTTTGTTGCTCTATGGATTTCAGTGATAGTCTTTCGACACACCGAAGCACGTTGCACCTTTAACAATGATTTAAAACGTTTATATGAAATGTGTCATAAGAAACATTATAGCCCGTACTAGATATGGTATATCATTGGATTGAGATGGTGCACACCAAATACCCCATCACCATCATGTCACTTGTGATGAGGATTGAACCAAGCCTGGTGTCTTTGCAAATGACAAGATTGAGTACATTCCCAATTATTTATCACATCTAGTCATGGTGAAGCATTTTGTCTAAGGCCACATCTAGTAATGACTTACCATGGACACAATTTTGAACTGATTATCCCAGCACCACAGTACGAGCTATACAAGGTAAGAAGTCTAACCATGCAGCTCGACATGGAGGAGATGAGGCATAGCTATGCAGGAGTCATGTCCAAGCATAGAGACACATGGTTGAGCAGCGTCAAAGGGAGGTAGTAGAGGAAGCCATGCTGCATCTAGAGCAGCACTAGAGCTATGGAGATGGTCCATCTTGGTCACCCCAAACAACACCATCGTTTAGGGCTGGCCAAAGCATGGACCACTCTTGGTTCCACCATGGAGTCATAGAACCATGGCATATCTTGTGGGAGAGGAGCCAAGCTGGTGCTTCATCGCATCAGCCATAGCCACACCCCATGCAGGAGCACTACGGCAGAGGTATGTTGTATGATTATGGAAATCATGCATGTCCATCGGCATCCAGGCACTTCGCAGACAATAGAGACTCCATGAGGGACATCAACTGCGCAATGGGGGAAAGCACCTTCATCACAATATACCGGATGGCCAAAGCGAACTGTGAGATGAGTCAATGCGCCATCAACATGCAGCATCAGATACAAGCTAATGGCAACATTCTCTGGGAAATCAGAGAATTTGCTAACAACAGCGACAATGAAGCCGACAACTTCCACAATAACTACTACTATCAATATTCCTAGCTTCATTGAAGCTTGGGGGAGTACAATGTGGGTATGCATCCTTGACTCCTCCCAACCTCAAAGTAAGACCCCTTTTCACCTCTCTTGAATGAAGTCAGAATAGCCCAGTGCATGTCCTACCGTCCGACCGTACCAAACTTGTGAGCCCTACCTAATCATGATAATAGTAGTAGTAACAAAGTTCATTTTACTTTTTCTTAAAATACTATGAATAAAATCAACTCCCTCTTTGATATGCTACCTTCATTGTGGAAATGATGAATAGTTGCTTGATTTTAATTAGTTGTCTATGAGCTAACCATGCTTAGCTTAATTTCGAGCTTGCGTGTATAATGAGTAAACCCAACCTTTTACTTTGTGGATGCCATTTGTATAACTTTGTCTAAGTTTTTATGAGAAATGATATGACTAAGTAATAGGTCAGCTCTTACATGCTCCAACTAGGATGAACATCTCAGGCTTTACTTTTGAAAAAGACAAAATACAGTTCCCTCTTTGGTTTAAATGCCTACCAAAGCCAAATATAATGAAATCATCTGAGCCACTTCTTTAAGATACGTGGTGTTGTGTTGAGCTTTGACAAACTTTGAGTCTCATCAAATGGAATTATCACCATCTTGTGAATCATTGGAGAAATGTCTATCCTGGACATTGCAGCCCAATATCTTCAAAACAAATGCCTTTGTTCCTACTCCTTCCAAATTCAAAAATATGGAGCCATCAAAAAGAGGAAAAGCATGCCAAAAAGTAGCAAGGCAAAATGATAAAAGAAAATCATGCCAATCAAAGCATGGCAAAAAGGAAAAGAAAGTTCAAAACTTTGTTCTAATCCATCCACAAAAGGAAATAAGGAGACGAAGTTCACCATCCATCCACATAAGCTCCAATGATAAATAATATGAGTTGATATAGTACACTTCTTTGGTCCAATCTTTGATTTTGCAAAATAAACAACCATTGTAAGCTAATGTTTTTAATCACCTGAGCTCCACAAAATCTTAGTGTAGGTAATTCCTGACCATGCTCTTGGCCTTCATGGTGAGGATACACTCTTTAGTGATCAAGAGTACCTTTGGGGAAACTCTTTACTCGAGGACGAGCAAAGGTCTAAGCTTGGGGGTGTTGACGGTCTTTATTTCACCATTTCAACCATCAACCATCCACTCTTTTGAAGGGAAACATGTCAATTTAGGATGAACCATTACAAATAATCAAATTCCATGAGTTATTCTTCAATATTTGATTGCAGGTATTAAAAACCAGTAGAAATACATGAAATGGGCTAAGTCTGGGAACATGGCTTGGGTTCCCAGCCTTAGGGATTGGCTGGTCAGGCCTACATCAAGCCGCTTGGCCTCCCCCTTGGCTACCCGACCTACAAAAGTGTAAAAACAAGCTCTAGTTTGACCTGCATGCACATACATGACATGTACACAACTCCAAGGTGCAAGCCATGAAAACAACACTCCATGTACAAGAAGGCCGACACCGCACCATTCTAGCACTTGGATTAGTGAAGTCAGCAATCCTAGGTAATCCAATCTGAAAGTTGAGGAGGAAACACAAAGCAAATCCAACTTCATGGAGGAAACACACCAAAGTAACAGTCAACCGACATACTAGAACACCCCACAGACATCAGATCATCAAAGGCGGTGGATCCTAAGGTCATCCAGCCTTGGTCCAGGCCACCTTGGAATGGCCGCCTGGCCTACCACATGCCCCTTCTTCAACTGACTTAAGCAGATTATAGACCTACCTTGCCTATAAATACCCCCTTGCTCGAGAGGGTATAAATAGACCCAAAAGTGTTGAGTGTGTAAAGTGAAGATAAGCATACCTTAGAAGCTTCACTCTAGTCTAGTAGCATTACGATAGTCCTACGAGTTAGAGTCAAGTTTGAGGTTTTACCTCAGGGATTCCGGAGTTAGCTTCATGTTCTTGGTAAAACCTATTGTATCTTTTGTACCTTGATTTTTCCAGTATAATATAAAGTCATGTCTTACATTTTAGTTATACTTCTTACACTTGACTAGTGTGGTGTACCTTCTTGCACACTAAACCAAGGCTTAGGATTGTGTTATTCTGTTGTTATTATAATCTTGCTAGACATGCCGGTGCTATAAGACTATCTTAGGGCATATATCTAAGGCTGTGTTAGTTCTCACCCTCTGATCGAGGAAGAGCTTTAGTGTTCAAGCATCGCTTGAAAACTAGTGTAGCGTGGCATGTTGTCCACGCAAATCTAGTCGGTAGGTCCTCCTAGTGACAACGGGAGTGCGCCCTCTGTATTCTGACTCTGTCATTCAGGCAAGCTCATATGCGTTAGCTTTCTACTGTTCGGTTGGCCAACTATCTCCCACGGCCACCTCGGTGTAGTCTAGAATGTCTCTCGACGCAAGACCCTAGTTTGTTTTCAGATAACATAGCTTAACCGTGAATATTATTTCCTATGCAGCTGTAAAGATTTAGAGTTTGGAAAACTTCATCTTGCTCGTTGTCCTCCCAGGAAGCTATACCTAACTGCAGACCACTTTGGTCTTTTGCTTCCTCATTCTACCATACACCACTTTTATTTACCTTAACCCTACTTAAGACTTAGCTGGTATTTATTCCGTTTAAAATTTACTTAGTTCGAACATTACATCATCCTATCTATTTGCCAATTGCTTCCCTGTGGGAATTATGAGATACTCAGAATATTTTGACTAAAAAGTTACAACGAATCTCTATGTGCTTGCGGAGTATAATCTGTTATGCTAAGAGACATTAACAAGTATGTATCGGGACTCAAAAGCGTGTACTTGTAATACACCTCAAAGAGTAAATCCCCATCAAGCTTAGGTGTAAGGGCAAGTCAAGCGAAGACACACTTGCGCTTGCTGAATTTTCATTGATTCGACTAGAATTAGAAATAACTAGGAATCCGAATCATGAGTATTAGAAGCTGCATCGAGTGCTGAATTGTGACTAATTCAGCTAGAGGTAGAAGCAACATGTGAAGCTGAATCGTGATTGTTATAGCTGACATAGGGTGCTGAATCTTCATTGATTTGGTTAGCACTATAAGAAGCATATGAAGCCGAACCATGATTATTAGAATCCGTGTATTGCGTTGAATTTTCATTAATCCGGCTAGCAGTATGAAAAATATATGAAGCGAGATCATGACTATTAGGTGTTGAATACGGTGCTGGAATTTCATTAATTCGGCTAGAGCTAGTAGTAAGCATAAGAAACCGAATCATGAACATTAGGACTTGGATATGGTGCTGAAATTTCATTAATTCAGCTAGAGCCAATATCAACATAAAAAGCCGAATCATGAATAGTAGAACCATATTTTGTAGCATTGTTGGTGGTCGTTATTGCAGGATTTCGACCACCAACTTTCAGTGAATAAATGGGGTATACATAAAGTTCTATGCATTATATACCTAACACTAACGAATTCCACGAGTTTTGGTGGTTTTCGATGTATCACAGGGAGAAGCTCATATTCCGTACAAAAGAAGATCATTTGGAGCAGGAGAGAATTCTCGCACAAAGGGCTTGAGATAAGAACCACAAATTCCATCACTATGAAGTATCTCAAATGTCCCCATGGACCAAACAATTGCAAAGAGCTCGTCAAAATAATCAAAATAGAGTTTTGGTTCACTCAATTTGGAGTCCGGATGCAAAAATTACGGTTGTTGCAAGTCAGCACTACGGGTTTGGTGGGCTGGCCGCCTAGCCTGATCGGTTGGCCGCCCGACCCAAGTGGGTTAGCCACCCAGCCACCATATTGGCTGCCCGGCCACCACTTGGGCCGCCCAGAGGAAGGTGGGAGCCCAAGAGGTGTTTTGGGATTAGTCCCACCTTGAGAACTCTTGGAAGACTGCCCCCACCTCAAGGCTATAAGTAGAGGGGCACTCCCCCACTCCAAAAATGTACCTTTCACCATGTGATTCTCTTCCCCCTCTCTAGGAGGCGCCCCATGGGAGGTGCCTCCACTCTGAAAATAGTGTTTGGTTAGGAGTTACAGAAGTGTCTGTTGTATCGAAGTCATTCGGAATCTTCGGTAATGTACTCTATTTTGATATCTTCAGCATTACTTCCCGATTATTGACTAGTGCAAGTACTTCATATTTCTACTTTTTGCACTTATCTTTGTCTCTGTTAGTAATTCGAGTGGTGTAGTTGCATTTTCCTTTTTGGTCCACCATTTCGAAGCCTGAGTTGTGCGAAACTAGAATTGATTAATCGTTGTTATGCTTGCCGGTGCTACAATTCATCCCTAGACTTAGACGCCAGGCTCTAGTTAGCTCTTCACCTCTAGCTAAGGACGAGCTATTGTTGTTCAAGCTTCGCTTGAACACGTTTGTAGCGTGCCATCCTGCCCACGCAGATTTGCTTGGTAGCCCCACTCGGTGACAGCGTGTGGTGTGCCCGTGTAGTCCAGGCCCATTCATTCGGTAGGCCCGTAGGTGATAGCCAAGTCTCCTTTGGTGGTCTACTATCTACCCCTTGACCCCTCGAGGAGCCGGAATTTTGCTCGACGCAAGTTCATAACTCTGTTGAGGTAGCTCTTGTATGCTAGCAGAGATAGAAGACCGAAACACAGTCCCTATCTCGTTGTCCTCCTAGCTTTACCTATTTTCTACCAACGGTGCTTGGCCTGCATCCCTTGGTGTTTGGTGTCAACCTTTCCTAGCTATCGGTTGACGTGAAAGAGTAGTAACAACTGGATGAATGATAGTTTAATATCTCTATCTCAATGCTTCCCTTTGGATAAATACGATACCTTGGAATACTACCGAGTGAAAGGCTACAGCGGTCCCCGTGCGCTTGCGGAGTAAAATCCGGTAGGCTAAGAACCGCCAACAAGCTTTTCTGGCGCCGTTGCCGGGGAAGCACTGAGTTAGAGTGTTATTCTGTTTTTCATCTTTTTGTTATTGCTCTTTCTTTTGAAAATCCAAAAAAATAGAAAAATAGAAAACCTTCTCTTCTATCTTGCTCTATTCCGTTGAGTAAATCTTGATCATGCTCATTCATGCTACAAAGTTTACGTAAAAACATAGCTTGGGCCATGTGTGTGCCCAGAGACTAATTTTCAAATTAAGCAGTGGTGCTTGGGTTGAATTAGTCTCTCTTTTTTTAAACGATGTGTCGGGATAAATGAGCTATGTGTAGACTTTGGTAGTGACGTTCCATGCTAGTTCATGAGCCGCTGATTCTTGAATTAGTTGGATCTCTCAAGTTTCTTGGAGACACAATAATCCCGGTAATGTTTAAAAAATACACCTGTTTTTTTTACACCGTGGATTTGAGTAAAGTTGGAGAGATGGAAGTCATGGTTTAGCAACATGGTTTGTGCTATGCTTTGATTGAAATGTTTTGCTAGCACTTTGTGAACAACAGGCCTGGTGGTTAATACTCTATACACATTTATGGACCCTTGTGTTTGTTGTACACTAACCTCTTGCAGGAGGCATTCATTCCCTACACGAGTGGAGAGGCCCCATGGCTGACATTCTCGTGCTCAACCTCTTGCCCTTTTTGGGAAATGATAGCAAGGTGACATGCAATCATATACCACATTATGCTATCATCCATGCTTGAATTTGCACAACTAGTAGGCCACTGGTCTACTGCCCCACGGGAGGATTGCGCATCCGTGGCGTTGTGGTGTAGATCCCAAATTCGGCCGGCATAGACAGCTCTGATCGCAGGCAAAGCCCCGTCTTAAGCACCACAAGGGCAAACACAAATCAAAGTCTACAAGCATGGTGAGAATGTCGACGTCATGATATGCAGTCAATGACTGGTGGCACATGTCATACCCGACAAGTATCAAACCCAATAAGAGCATGATAGGGAGCAAGTTTGGAATCAGCTATCAGTGCAGAATCCAAGCTTGGGGGAGAAAATTGTCTAGCATTTGACAAGCTTCAAGAGAGACAACCAAAATTTGAAAGCCAACTGAAGCAGAACTTGATACATATCCGCGACATTACATTCCACTGACCAACCATGGAGCAAGAGCTCTACTGTTTACCGAGGTGGAATTTTAGCATCGATACCTCCAGCGTCAATGAAGGTAACCCTTCTAACAGCTATTTTTCAACATTCTCTTTTTAGAGGTCGTTTCAAAATGCCTGTTAGTGATAGCTCTTGGAACAAAACCTTAATCGTACTAGGATCTTCCATAGTAGTGCTATCATGGTAGCACTAGAGACCAAACGTTCTTCATGCTAAAGATCCTAGGACCATAAGATCTTCCAATAGTGCTATCATAGGTTAGCTTATCCTGATCAGCTAAGCTAGCCCTCTACTTTGCCCAACCAAGATGAAATCCTGTTAGGTAGACAAAGGCCACATCGAACCCTAATATGCAGGGAAAGGTAGAAGGAGGTTTCCGGAAGATCATAATGGAGGAACGAAAATGCCATCACGTGATCCACACTCAGCCTTGAGTATCTATTCGCACAATGATTGGACAAGTCTTCCACTGGAATCAAAATGAAGGACAAAGCGGAACATGAAAACTTCACACAAAGGAGTTGTTTCTTCACACCACAGGAATCAAGCTTGGGGGAGGATATGCCATGAGGCACCTATACTCTAATCCAACCCCTAAAAGGAAGGACCTCGATGTTCAACCTATGACTAATGGTTGATTGCTACAATACATTGACCGTGCTCTGCATCACTTGGGAAGCAAACATAAAGGCCATCTCTCATCCCGAGAGGACATCTTGAACACCACAAGACCTAGATGTCTCTATAGTAGGAGGTTGCAAGTGGTATAAAATCTACGTAGAGACATCACCCAAGTATGGAGGAACGCTACGAGTGGGCATTCCTTAATTCCCTTCCCTTGGCCGGACACACAACAAGATTTACTAGAGGTCAGGTCGATCTACTCTACTCATGAGTCAATGCACCAATGAGCCACCTGACATCACAAGCATGGCGCAACATGAGTCATCACGCCAATGAGCCACCTGACATCATAAGCATGGCAAGCAACCATCAACTATGGTTGGTGGCAAACTACAAGGATGCAAAGGAGTCAACTCCAACAAACATCCACCTCTATCATTCCACTCAGTCTGATTGGGAATAAACAGCTGGCCACGACCGAAATTGTGTTACTTTGCGAGAATGTCAGGCTTAAGGCAAAAATATGATGTTGGAGTGGGAGATCCAACAAGAGACATTCATCCATGGGAGTAGTATCATCAGATCAGATCCAAGCCCCCGACACTTTGCAAACTCCAAACAGTAGCACGAGAGAAACAACTGCTCATGAGACAGTCATTTCTAGAAATAGAGGAGGCAGAAAAAGAGTAGAGACAGAAGTGAATTCGCCTAACTAGGTGAGCAACAAAAGCAGCATCGTCGTCACCCAGGGAATAATCAAGCTTGCGGGAGGCAATGCCAGGTAATGCTGAAGCTCAGTTTCATGTCAATCGCTTGCTAGAACTAAGCTTGGGGAGAGATCACCAGGTGAGTACCCCGAATGCTCTGTATCAAATTGATATATTAAATCCTAAAAATTGCAATGACACACCAAAAATATTTATGTTTTGGTTACCCCGAATAAAAGAAAAGTTATAAAAATTTGCATAATTCGAAAACAATAAAAAGATTTCTGTTTTTAGGATGAATAAACTAACTCCTAGCTATAATGCTAGAGCTTTATTTATACTCTTGCTTAAAGGAAATGATGGATAGTTGCTCTATTAATTTCTTGTAAGTATTTCGTATACAACCTGACACTCTCCTAAAAATTTGAACTTATTGGCATTTGTCGTGATCCTACCTTCAATCTTTAACCTTGTGGGAGCAAGTGCTTTCAAAACCATATCTAAGTTGTTGTGAGACGTGATATAATCAAAGTATGAGTTTAACCCATCTTGATCCTAGTAAGGTGAATTCTTGGAGTTTTCTTTATGAAAATTAAAATGAGAAAAGTTCCTTAGTGGTTTAATTGCCTATCCAGAGCCAAATGCTTACATGATGAAACCTTTGCATATGCTACTTATTGTTATGTTGAGTTTTGTCAAATTTTGAGTTCTTATAAAGTAGTGACATTTCAAGTCTCGATCAAAATCCCTCACATTCACCTCTATTTGCTAGCCTTCCTTTGTCTGGTTATGCTTAAATCTACACTGGATTCAAGCATCCCCCTATACCAGACGTTTCTCCACCATATCCATCATCCACCTACCTATCCACAAATATAGTCTTACAAATAAATACTTCAGTCATATTCTAGCAATATCCCAAAGTTCTCATACAAGGAGACATGGAGCTATCAAAAAAAAAGAAAGAAGAAGAGAGAAAAAAAAAAGAGAAGAAAAAAAAAGAGAGAAGAAAAGAAAAAAAATGATAGCTCCATGAACTCAAAAGCTTCAAAGTTTTGAGAGGGGATTCACCAAATAAGGAGTTTTTCATCCAAGACCATTTCCATCCACAAAACAAACCCATTCTATCCTTTGATCGGGATGAGAAGTATCACAAACTTCGCTAGGACCAATCTTTGACTCAACAAAATACATGACATAGGTAAGCCAACTTTATCTCTACCTTGAGCTCCACATAGCCTTTTAATTGATAGGGAAAAGTTTGGCCAATGACCTGGTGAGGAAATATAAAACCACTTGAGCGATCGAGGGTACCATTTAAGGAACTTAATGCTTTCATTTCAAAAAAATTTCAAACCCTCACAGTATGAAACCAGAAAAGTGATAGAGTTCGGTGAGACTCGACTAAGATTGTTCCGTCTATCAACCGACGAAAGAAAAGGTAAGAATTGCCAGAAGCCCCACAGGTATGGATAAAAAGGAGGGGTACACTTATGCCAGATTGTTCATAAAAATAGAGTGTTGGATTGTGCCCTTAATACTTGCAGGACATTAAAATTGACGCAACTCCTGATTTGCCGAGCCTAAGTCTTAGCTTTGCTCGAGGACGAGCAAAAGTTCAAGCTTGGGGGTGTGTTGGTGGTCGTTATTGCAGGATTTCGACCACCAACTTTCATTGAATAAATGGGGTATACATAAAGTTCTGTGCATTATATACATAACACTAATGAATTCCACGAGTTTTGGTGGTTTTCGATGTATCACAGGGAGAAGCTCATATTCCGTACAAAAGAAGATCATTTGGAGTAGGAGAGAATTCTCGCACAATGGGCTTGAGATAAGAACCACAAATTCCATCACTATGAAGTATCTCAAATGTCCTCATGGACCAAACCATTGCAAAGAGCTCGTCGATATAATCAAAATGGAGTTTTGGTTTACTCAATTTGGAGTCCGGATGCAAAAATTACGGCTGTTGCAAGTCAGCACTACGGGTCTGGTGGGCTGGCCGCCCGGCCTGATCAGCTGGCCGCCCGGCCACCATATTGGCCGCCCAGCCTAATGGGCTGGCCGCCCGGCCACCACTTGGGCCGCCCGAAGGAAGGTGGCGGCCCAAGAGGTGTTTTGGGATTAGTCCCACCTTGAGAACTCTTGAAAGATTGCCCCCACCTCAAGGCTATAAGTAGAGGGGCACTCCCCCACTCCAAAAATGTACCTTTCACCATGTGATTCTCTTCCCCCCTCTCTAGGAGGAGCCCCACGGGAGGTGCCTCCACTCTGAAAATAGTGTTTGGTTAGGAGTTAGAGAAGTGTCTGCTGTATCGGAGTCATTCAGAATCTTCGGTAATGTATTCTATTTTGATATCTTCAGCATTACTTCCCGATTATTGACTAGTGCAAGTACTTCATGTTTCTACTTTTTGCACTTATCTTTGTCTCTGTTAGTAATTCGAGTGGTGTAGTTGCATTTTCCTTTTTGGTCCACCATTTCGAAGCCTGAGTTGTGTGAAACTAGAATTGATTAATCGTTGTTATGTTTGCCGGTGCTACAATTCACCCCTAGACATTAGACGCTAGGCTCTAGTTAGCTCTTCACCTCTAGCTAAGGATGAGCTATTGTTGTTCAAGCTTCGCTTGAACGCGTTTGTAGCGTGCCATCCTGCCCACGCAAGATTTGCTTGGTAGCCCCACTCTGTGACAGCGTGTGGTGTGCCTGTGTAGTCCAGGCCCGTTTGTTCGGTAGGCCTGTAGGTGATAGCCGGGTCTCCTTCGGTGGTCTACTATCTACCCATTGACCCCTCGAGGCGCCGGAATTTCGCTCGACGCAAGTTCATAACTCTGTTGAGGTCCTTTCGACCCTTAGCACAGATAGCTCTTGTATGCTAGCAGAGATAGAAGATCGAAACACAGTCCCTATCTCAGTTGTCCTCCTAGATTTACATGTTTTCTGCCAACGGTGCTTGGCCTGTATCCCTTGGTGTTTGGTGTCAACCTTTCCTAGCTATCGGTTGACGTGAAAGAGTAGTAACAACTGAATGAATGATAGTTTAATATCTCTATCTCAATGCTTCCCAGTGGATAAATACGATATCTTGGAATACTCTCCGGGTGAAAGGCTACAGCGGTCCCCGTGCGCTTGCGGAGTAAAATCTGGTAGGCTAATAACCGCCAACAAGCATATGACGCTTGAGCATAATTGGACAGAGCACACTAGTGTTAGCATGGACTAATTCTCTCATGCATCGGCATATCTTGTGATGGACTCACATATTGTGAATTCATCGTCGATGAGTATGAGGATGAAACATCACATTGCATGTTATGCGTAGTTTTATGATGTGATACTTCATATTGAATGATTGAACTCATAATGTTAGTTTGGCCTTGATAATTATACATTGGTATTTGACCTTGTTCACCATGTGCAAGGAAGTACGTGTTGCACGTTACTAGTAGAATTAAACCTCAAAAGCTTGCATAACATGTTGCATTGGCCTTTGGATATGATTCTCATAATTATAATGTATGTAGTAAAAAGCATTATCTGAATAATGACCAGCCAATGCCATAACATGCCAACTATCATGACTAGGCAACATGAACACGAGAATTCATGATATTTGCAAAATAAATAGTAGAATTATTTAATTAATTTGCAAATTTTACCATAGGCTTGCGCTTGCCATAGTAGTACCTGTGGCGCAACGCTTTTGTAGCTCCCCATTAGTATATGTGACTACACCTTGGTAGTGAACCAACTGCGTTAACAGACGTCCTGTGCCTAGCTAGACTAGCAGCAACAAGACAAAAGGGATCGGCCTAGGTAGCCCAATGCAATTGTAACGACAAAGTAACAGATTAGGGCAATTAAGCAATTGGCTAGGGCAAGGATATTCGGCAGTGAATATTAGCCTGAAACAATCTCATTCCCCAGTGGAGTCGTCAAAAAGTATGTTGACAGCAATTTTGGCCAAATACTAACGAACCCTAGAGCCTCAACTCAGTGGTCAGTCATGGGCGTCGGAGTGTACTGGTGCGCAATACCGGACTGTCCGATGTAGGGCAGAGCTTGGGAAAACCTAGAGGCATCTGAGAAGGATAACTACAATGCTTACGTGGTGAAGAACAACATTGTTTATTAGCAAACCAGTGAAGGATAACTATCGCGCTTACGTGACGACGAATGACTAATTTACAAGCAAACTAGCAAAGGAACCACCAATGATCACACCCGAGAGGAACACTGTCAAGGCATAGGCCTCGCCGGTGTGCCCTAGGTCGCCAGGGAGCCTAGGGCGCCATCCCCAATCATAGAGATCAGAAGATGAACAACATGGATATGGTTGGAGGAGAACCTAGGGTTTAAAGGGGAAAAGTTAAATGCACAATAGATTAGTTCGATTGGATGATCCTCAATCGGCCATGACTCTTCATATTTTATAGGTGAGGAGGTCTGGACCCTTGTACAAGACAAAATCCACCGAGATCGCACAAACCACAAGTTACCAGACAATCTAGGCCTCCCGCATCGTACAGTTAGTGCAGGCCTGCTGCCCAATTTTGGTGCTCAACACTTGCCTTACCTTGTAATAATTAATAGAAAAGGAAGGGACATCAATCCAATGCAAATTAATTTTTCATTTCTCTTTCCTTATTCTATTGTATTGCCCGGCTCACCAGCTAGTTCTTTTCCCTCGACGCCTTCCACTCTTCGTTGACCCGTGTGACCCGCCAAGTATGCAGTCTACGATGTGGTTTATTTCCGCATGTACATCTACACTAGTTGAGGGATAAAGGTCTCAATTTGGTTAAAAAAATAGAGGACTCAAGGAAAAAACAGAAGAGATGTTATTGCATATATATTCATAATATGATGCTGGCATCGCGCTTGGTATTTCTCAACGACCATATGATGGATCTTATCGTTGAACGAAGCACACTAGCTTATTCTCCGAACCGATCCAGCCTTTATTCTTACCCACTAGCTGGAGCAATGCAGGTAACCGGGCGCAAAACGAGTTTTGTTTTCTTCTTTGCAACCAGTCCTATGTTCTCACTATCGTCAATATCCTTGGGCTCCGCTACTCCATCGGGGAGCTTCCAGTCGAAGTGGTATAAAAGGCTTGCTAGCACGAGCTCCATGTTGGCCACTCCAAGGTTGAGGCCGGTGCACATGCGGCGCCCGATCCGAATGGAATGAACTCGTAGTCCGTCCCCTTGTAGTCCAGGCTAGATTTCTCGAACCGCTCAGGCTTGAACACCTCGGCGTCGTCCCAGTACTTGGGGTGCCTGCAAATCGCCCACGCGTTGATGAGCACGGTGGTGCCCTTCGGGATGTCGTAGCCCAGGACCTGGCACGTCTCGCGGCACTGACGTGGGAGCAGCAGCGGCAGCGGCGGGTGCAGCCTCAGAGTTTCCTTGATGACAAGCTTGAGGTAGCCAGGCTTGGCCCTGGTGAGGTCCTCCTCGGTGATTACGCTCTTGCCCTTGAAGGCCTCCCGGACCTTGGCCTGCACTTTAGCCATCACCGCCGGGTTCCGAGCTAGCTCTGTCATGCACCAGTTGAGCGAGGTCGACGAGGTCTCGCTGCCCGCGCCGAACAAGTCCTGATCGATGTATATAGAATGGCATATGCACGCGTGAGAACCAAATACGTGCAGTAGTATGTATGTGGGGACAGACCGGGGACATATAATAATAAAGGGAACAATCGACACTACTTACAAACATGAGCCTGACAATGGTGTCGTTGGTGAGCTGGATGGGCATGCTGGCCTCTTTCTGAAGCCTGAGCAGGACACCGATGAACCCGTCGTGCGCCGTCTCGTCACCGCGCTCCATGGCTTCCTTCTTCTCGCCGATGATCTCCTCGATGATGCGCTCGATCCTTTTGCGGCAGTCGAGCGCCTTCCATGGCGCCGTGCTAAGAGCCCGCATGAGTCTAGACGACGGGAAGAGGTCGGCCAAGGTCACCCCGGATGTCTGCAGGATCGCCGTGTCGATGGCGTCCAGGTAGTCATCCTGGTACCTGCACCGGCTGCCGATGGACTCCCTCACGAAGAGGTTACTCATGAAGACGGCGAACATCTTGGACATGTTGACGGTGGCGCCGGCGCCCGCGGAGGCGGCGACGCTTTGCATGAACCGCGCCACCTCCTCCTCGCGGATGCGGTGGAAGGACTGCACGCGTGCCACGCTGAGCAGCTCTAGCACGCTGATCTTGCGGAGCTGCCGCCACCGCTCGCCGTACTTCCCGAACACCAGGTCCGTGCTGTCAAAGGTGAGCACGCCCATGGTGACGTTCGTGTAACGGTCGGCGAACGTTATGTCGTGCGTCTTCATTATCGCCTGCGCGGCCTCCGGCGAGGATACTACCAGCGTGGGCACCTCACCCACCCGGAGCATCATCAGAGGCCCCTACTTGTGCGCCAGATCGCGCATGGCCCGGCACACCACTGGGCTGCGCAGAAGGTGGTGGAGGCTACCGATCAACGGCAGCGTCCATGGGCCCGGTGGCAGGTTCAGCTTCGGCTTCGCGGTGAGCAAAGCACCGACCACCTTTCTGACGACGACGACGAGCAGCACTGCCACGCCGACGGCGAGGGCCACCTTGTCCTCCATCTCGTGGGCTGTGGTTAGCTCTACACTTAGTAATTTATTGGTATGTTACAGATCTATTTGCTAGTCCTTGTGTATTTATAGAGTAGTAGTACAAGCTAGTGGGAGGCCGGGCGCAACTTCGTTCACTGCTGATGAATACGTAGGGTCCAGGTCAAATACTCGTGCCTTGACATTTGAATAGACTGTCCGCCAAATATGTCTCAACAAAATCCACGTGGTGGGACAGAATTTCTAGGCTTGTAGAGATATGACAGAATTTCGGACAAACAAAAAACTTCAAAGTCTGAAATAGCATCTCTCTCAGTTTGTGATGCGTGGCTCTATTTTGAAATTTATGAGACACGCTAGAAAAAATAGATATAGGAAATTCTAAAAAAATTAGAAATATTAGGACATCCATAATAAGGTAGTTTATAATAATTCGAGTCCTCAGATCTATTATATGTCTAAAAATTTACCCCTACCATACTATTATTAAAGATGAATTAGTTAGCCCCTAAATGAAAATTGTCAACCATGGCACTATGAAAATAAATTAAAATACCCTAAAATTGAAATAGAAAGCATCCACCATGATATTATATATGAAAGATTAATTAAAATAACAAGCATGCCTACAAATTACCCATCATGTCATTACGAGAGATAAATTAAAATAGCCCTTAAATTTGTTATATAATTTACTTAATTTGCCATACATTGTGAAAAATAGAGTAGAAACAATCATAGAGTTGCATATAAATTACACATTATGACAATTATAAAAGATAATATTAGCCTACTGTAGATACATAAAGGTAAAAAGTGTATAGATATTCTATTTGAGTATATGAACCAATGAGTGGTAGTGAGCAGTAGTAATTTTGATTAATTATGTCCGAAACTTGTATAATAATTTCTAAGATTTATGTCTCTTAATTATACTAGCTCTTGTTTTGCACAATATTGATGTAGCAGATGACTAGCAAGTTCCAGCATAACCACAAAGACCTGCAAGTTACAGCAGAATCAAGATCCAAACTTATTAAAAAACTACATGGTTGTGCAATATACCAGAGGCCACATGCATAACAGAGCAACTGCATGGGTAAAACGATACTCAAATAACATGTGCTTTTGGAGTTATTATAAAGATTGGAAAGTATTGTTGGTACTGTGTATTTTTATTGGGATTCATATAATACCCATTTTACCCATTGGTTTAAAAAAGTAAAAAAAAATAACTTGGTACTGGTCCCATATCATTTTGGTAGTCCACTCATTAGTACTTTCATATTAGTTCTTCATATTTTTAAGCCACTAGATCTCATGGAATGCAAGGTTTGTGTTAAACCCAATCATCGTAAAAGTTATAGTGCTTTATCTAATCTTTGTGACAAAATCATCACTGCTTGCTATCTTGCCAGTTTCAGTTCGCTAGGTTGTCCTTTGTTAGTACCCTTCGTAGATAACATAGGAAAATCTTAATATTTGACAATGCTTTTAGCCTCCAAAGACATTTGTTGGTAATTGGGGACCTCAGAGTGGACTAAGGCCAGATAATGAGATTGCACTTAAAGCTTTCCATTTGGGTGTAAATTCCATTGAAACTCATCTTCCTCCTGACGCAACACAATTTTCGGCTAAGCGTGCAAGGAGATCATTCTAGGCAAGTAACTTGGTTATAAGATCTCTACGCCAAGAGATATTAGGTACTGAGGATCCAAGCATGTGAGCTACGTTACTATGACCTATGTTATAGAGGTAATCAAGCATAGGGAATATGGATCCAGTTATATTTTTGCTCTGATCTAGATACCTCCCTCAGCTAATGAAAAAAAAAAGCAAAAAATGTTTTTTGGAGGAACCATCATAAACTTTGTGAATGCACTTAGTTTAATCCTAATATATGCAATATATATCTTTTTCCTCGAAACTCGATAAATCCTCCGGTTCTTCCAACAATCCAATGTATCGATGCTAGCTCTTAGCATTTATGTCGTCATTTTCCTTCGTATTGTCCTGCAAAGAAACAACCCCAATCCCCGGCAACAAATAATTGATCACTGGGGTTGTTGTGTATCATTGTTTAGTTATCAGTATGGGGAAATTCTTCCTTGGACCGTGCCTCATGTTCTTACGTTTCTTTGGCAGTGCATCACTGGTTGTATGGATGCAGGGCCCTTTGAATTTTCCGACCGCTCAGGTGGCTTCCGTGGCGTTGAAGTCCTGAGAAAGTTTCCTTCCACACACATGTGAAGAAACGGCCGGGAGCCGTTCAATGCATGGAAAGCCACATAGTCAACATGATTAGTCTATCGTCCAGCAAACGTACGTCACGCTAAATAAGGTGAAGAAAACACGGAGAAGATAATTACTAGTCCGCCAAAAGTGACGGTGAAACAGGCCTCATATCAGAGACTGAACACCGAGCTAGAAGACAACTTTGCTTAGCAAATGGCTTTATAATTTGCTTACATCAGATGAAATTTGGCAACAAATGTTACGTAATATATCCTTAAGATCTAAATCTCTTTCTCAACCAGTGGAAAAATGGAGACTCACATTTTTTGGCATGCCTTATGAAAGTGAAGCGTGATTTTCTGCGATTTGGAACACTCTTAATTAAGAATGGTTCTCAAGTTAGGTTTTGAAAAAATAGATGGTTGGAACTAGGGGTGTAAATGATACAAATGTTATCTGTTCGTATTCGAGTTATGATCCGTTTAAAAGTGTTAAGTTCCGATCCATATTTGAGTCTGGATATTTAGTATCCAATCTGTATCCGTATCTGAGTACTCAAAGTTAGATAAATATGATGTCGATAACCATTCAAGTCTTATTCGACACATTTGATCAATATCCGTATCCGATCTAAACCCGAATAAAAAAAATATAAAAACAAATACGGTATCAGCAATATCTGTCCGTATTAATTCGATCCGATTACACCCCTAGTTGCGACAATCAACCCTACGTGAACAGTATCATTGCCTCTACAACATAGCTCGTTATAAGCATACCACTGTAGCAGTAGTTCTTAGCACCTCCTTATCTAATATCTCTTGGCCTAGAATCTCATTGAAAACAAGTTAGCTACGTGGAATAATCTATTACCACGCCTAGCTAATGTTGTGATGATATTTTTCATTGGAAGTTAAACCAAAATGAAAAGTTTTTAGTCAAGTCTCGTTATCTAGTTCTGATTCACACATCAATAAACTCCTTTGAAGTCTGAAAGCCCGTTTAAAAATTAAAATCTTCCTTTGGTATTTACGTAAGGGTGCAGTACTAACATGGGATAACCTAACGAAGTGAAATTGGCAGTGCAGTAAGCAATGTTGCTTTTGCCACAAAGATGAGACAATAAAGCACATGTTCTTTGAATGTCAATTTGCTCGTGCGGTTTGGGCTATTATCTAAGCGGCTTTTGGTTTAGTACAACCACGTAGTGCGTCAAACAATGTTTAAGAATTTACTTGGGAGTTTTAAAAAAGAGTTTAAGCCACTTGTTCTGTTAGGAGCTGCTACTACCTGTTGGTCGTTGTAGTTATCTAGAAATAATTTGGTATCCAGAAATAATTTGGTATTTGAAAAAAAAATAATGTCATTCTTCTTTGCAGGTTATTTTCTCGACTATACATTTGCTCCGCAGTTGGTTATTCTTTAGAAATTTCTTCTAGGATTTAGTTATAGCGGCATCTCAGTGTTTGGCAAGGGTAACCAAAGAGTTTTATTTTTACCCGGCACATGGGTGGCAGTCTAGTTTACGGATCGGGTGTCACTAGTGTGTTGGTATTTTTTTGCGCTTTTTGTAAGACTGTGTGCATCTTAAACATGCAAAGGTCGAGAGTGTTTTAGGATATTTGTATCTTTTTTATGTATTGATCCTTAAATTAATAAAGCTTCCATTATGGAAAAAAAACTAGAGCTAAAAGACGAGAGGAGGGCAAGCTTTCCGCACACATGCATTGACGAATGCCACTTGGGAGTTGGGATATATAGTTTTAGCTCATGTGTTGCTTCCTCGTCAGAACTTCGATTTTTCCCTAAAACTATTGCTTGTGCATGTAATCAAATAAGTAATTAAAAATAATTAAGTAATCCTTGGAGTAAACTACTAAATTAATTAGGAAAACAAATATTTACTTTATAGTTAACTATACATAGTTGCATTCGTTGACATTTTCAGTTTGAATTCAAATTTAATTTAAAACCTAAAATCTGAAAACCTAAATCGGATTCTAAATGGAAATCTAAACCTAAAAAGAAGGAAGCTGCTAATGGACACACGGCTCCTATATCCTGGGAAAGCCTATCATCGTTTGTTAGGAACATTTCCTCTTTCAGTAATTTGCTTTTTAGCAAGTTTTTTTTCCACCCCACACGATTGTCTATTGATTCTGCTAACTGGTTTAACATCTTAGCCATGATGTTTTCCTGCCATCTATATCTGGCGATTTTGATTGTTATCCCAAATACTCTAAAATAAAAAAATAAAGTTCATTCATCAGGCGCCATTCCTCACCAGGTGTTTTGGTTGATGCAAAAAAGCATAGCATCATTATGAATCTTGGGAGACACTAAATTGAAAGTACTCTAGAGGGGTTGAACAGACTAATCTGAAAAATTAGACAAATTACAAACGAAAATCAGTGGCAGACCGGTTGGACTGGTGTGGACCGGTTCAACTGGTCAGACCGGTTGAACCGATGCGCATTAGTTCAACTGGTGGGGAGGAGATAAAACTGAATTGATCTCTAAATCTACTCGAGTAAATGTGATACTGATACCTTCTAGAGGTTCCTAGAGGCTTGTTCTTGCAGATTTGAAGAGGACTAGCTTTGATACCTACACAGGAGATAGATCCACGTGAAACTAGATACAACGAGGTAAATATGTTCAAGAACAATATGAATATGAAGAACACAAAGCACCAGAAGCAAGCACACAAGATAATGATTTATTCCGAGGTTTAGGCACACTACAAAGGCGTCCCTACGTCCTCGTTCTTAAGTAACCCACGAAGGGCATAGGCTCACGACCTTATCGTCTTCTCCCCAATCACAAAGACTGCCAGAGAGTACTTACTATGATACTCAAAGAGCGGGGCAATACAAACTTCCCGGAACAATCCACACAGGATAGATGCTTCAATGGGCCACGCCTAGCCGTCTAGAAGCACGAAGCTTCAAGAAGTAGCAAGTCCACCAAGATTGCTTCAACGGGTACCAAAGCTCATAAAGAACAAGAGAGAAGAGAGTGAAGAACATGGAGTCATGAATGCTCTCACTGAGATCTCACCAACTAACACTCAAAATCAATGGAGGATTTAAGCACAACTAGAGTGGATAGTGAGGGTGAGGAGTGAGTTCACAAGGAGCTTTTGTCTCA
This sequence comes from Paspalum vaginatum, assembly GCA_030272315.1. Lineage (NCBI taxonomy): Eukaryota > Viridiplantae > Streptophyta > Magnoliopsida > Poales > Poaceae > Paspalum > Paspalum vaginatum. The sequence continues at coordinate 29,669,743 of CM059020.1, read as the reverse complement.
AGTTTGGTGGAGTGATAAGAGAGAAAGAAGAGAGGGAGTAAAGGGGTATAAATACCCCTGCCCTTGAACTAGCCATTTATGAACTGTTATAGTGCAGGCAAGTGGCACACCAGTTGAACTGGTGGACCACCAGTGGAACCGGCGGGACGATTTGAAATACACCAGAACCGGTAGACAGGTGCCAGGGCAGCCGGTCCAACCGATGGGCCACCAGAGCCGGCAGACCGGTGCAAGGGCTGCCGACAGGTTGGACCGATGGGCCACCAGAGCCGGCAGACCGGCACTGCCTAGGCAGACCGGGTCCAACCGGTGGGTAGAGAAAGTTTGCAACTTTGATTTTGCGGCTAAGGAATTTGAAATTGGTAGAATGTGAACTTTGTCAGCTTGATGAAACTAAGAGCTCTGCATGTTGGACCCCCCTTGATAGAACGACGATTCCTATACTCAAGAAATAAATTAGTAACTCTATTTGTAGCTTCGATCTTGAGTTTGGACCGCTTTCCTTTTTCTCCAAATAAATGAGGGGTCTCTTTTCTTGCTTCTAATAACACCTTAGCACTTGTTTGCTTGATATAAAATTAAAGACCATCTTCTCTTGCCGAATATGAGTGTGTGCGGCACTTTCATTTGGTTTAATCACTATGTCCATGCTTATACAAAACATTAGTGACTTTTAATGTCTTGTCAACATTCACTAAAACCCTCATAGGGGTTGATTGCACTTACAATCTCCCCCTTTTTGGTGATTGTTGACAAACCATTAAAAGTGTTGAAATAAGATAATAATCACAAGCTTTTGAGTAAGAGCATATATATGACTCCCCCTAAATTTGCTCATGCATCAACTTATGTAAGATTGGCCTAACATGCCAATTCATGCACAAACAAAGGGAAAGTGAAAGTCACGCAATATACTTTTGTTTGAGGGGTACACAAACAAGTGTCATGTAATAACCGTGATGCATATGACATGTTATACACTTCAAGAAAAGAGAGAATAACATTACACCAAAGAACAATAACCAACATCCATAGAGAATAAAACAAGGTTCACAACCACTTGTTACTACTACAAAGTACCAACTACAAATATTACAAGTTCAAATTAAGTTCAACGACAACACATAACTAACATAGTTCATTACAACACAAATTGACTAGATAGATAGATAGCTCTCAGCTCAACATATCGACACTACCCCTTTTGGCAACAAGTCACCAAAAGAGGAATAGAACTGCTGCTACTCACTCCAAGCCTCCATGAGTGTGATAAGGCAGATTAGGAGCATCCCAACTGGGCCAACCAGAGGAAGAGGAAGCATTGTTGGCAGTCGAATACAACCCATTTCGACCACCAACATTTCATGATTGAGGGCATAATTTATCAAGTTTTCATGTATCACTAACTGGTTCCATGAGTTGTGCATGAAAGTTGTATGCAGGAGCTTTGTAACGTCCAAATTAATGAAGGAATGAGCAAAACAAGGGCAATATGGCAAGGGAGGAGCAAAGGGCCAAAAATGGATGGCCGCCGGCCATCACCGTGGCCGGCCGGCCACCTCCCTTGGCCGCCTGGCCGTACTCATCATGGGCAAAGGCCCTAGCAGCCCCTTTGGGCCAAAGGGTGGCCGCCCGGCCATGCACCTGGGCCACCCCGCCAAGCCCAAGGCACCAAGAGGCCTAGGGATGCTCCCAACCCAAAAGTGACGGCCGCCCGGCCACCCCATAGGCCTCCCAGTCATGCCATAGAGCCAATCCGACACGTCCTTCGACCTGCATGCAAAGAAGCACAAAATGAGACAAATCCAACCGTGCAACCGAAGAATCCAATGAAATCAAGGGTCGGAAGGCCATCACACAAGGATTGCAATACGGGAGATCAATATGCAACGAATTCGGGAAGAACACGTAGCCGCCCGTCTTCTTCCCCATCTGCACTCTCACTTTCAGTCCTCCACCCTGAAACCAGCCATGGCAACAATGGCAAGGCCATCATCTCCGTCACCTTGGACACCACCGCCACCTACACTCTAGCGTCCGAAGGGTCCCCACAGCCCTTACAGTCCTTACCCAGGGAAGAGACCCCTGAGAGACTCGTCTAGAGGTCACCTTGGCTGACGGTGCTTGGCCCCCATGGCCTCCCGGCCATGACTGATGGCTGCCCGACCATGACTGATGGCCGTTCGGCCACCTCTGTTGGCCGCCTGGCCATGCCAGCCATGCCAGATGGCCGTCCAGCCACCCCCTTGGCCGCCCGGCCATGCCACGGAACCAATCCAACACGTCCTTCAAACTGCATGCAAAGAAGCACAAAATGAGACAAATCCAACCATGCAACCGAGAATCCAATGAAATCAAGGGTCAGAAGGCCATCACACAAGGATTGCAATCTGGGAGATTAACATGCAACCAATTCAGGAAGAACACATAGCCACCCGGCCATAACCATGGCCGCCCAGCCATGTGTTTTAACCATTTTGCATGTGCACCAACTCAAACAACCACCACCAACCTTGTGGAAGCAATATCAGCTGATGGATCAACAAAGGCGGTAAAATAGATGGCCGCCCGGCCATGCATTAGACCCATTTTACAATGCGCAACTTCCAAAGTAACTGTCAACCACCTTGATGAGTGAAAATCAACCGTCAGATGCACAAAGGCGATGGATCGAATGGCCAGCCGACCATGGGTACGGCCGCCCGGCCATCCACGTGGCCGCCCGGGCACCAACCTACTCCAACTACCGACCTAGTATTTGTATAAGTACCCCCCCCTTTGATGTCTAGCAATAAATACACCCCAGGAGGTCACTTGTAGAGTGTGGTGGATCAATAGAAGAATAGTGTGGTTGTGTGTAAGTATAGTAGTGAAGCCACCCTTGGCATTGTAAAGAGAGCCACCTATGTCTCAAGAGAGAGTAGTGAGGTGTAGAGTGAAGGAGTTGGAATTCTCTTTGGTATTCTATTTTTGAGCTCTTAATCTCATAGGAATTATTACTCTATTTCCAGGATTAAGTAAAGTTCCTTGCTCCATTTTTTATTTATTTCATACTTACTTTATTTACATACTCAGTCTCTATTTAATAGTTTACGGGTGCCAAGTGTGCTCTAGTTTAGTTTAGCTATACAGTTGTGCTTGCTCTCTGGCTTTGAACCAGTGTAGTAGTAAACTCGTTCGTGTAGACGTGGTGTCTAGACTAGAGTTTACCTTGGAAGATGTCTTGTCCCACCTGGTGATAGCGGATGTGTGTCCTGTGTAGTCCAACCCAGACATTCGGATAAGTAGCCATCGACGCATAGCTGAGTCATGTAGCACCCGCCTTTCTCAGTCTGGGTTATCAGCACTCTGGTGCCTAGAAGTGATTCTACAGTCTCGGAGTCCAAGTAAACCCGTTAAGCAGAGTTCTGGTTTGTTTAGTAAAGTTAAGTTGTTATATTAAAAGTAGTGACCCTACTCTACTCTGTTATATATCTTTACAGTTGCTGGTTTACTGTTTAGGTTCTATCTATTCTACGTTGAGTTAGTCCTCGTTCCTCATAGATTTCGATACACTGGAATACTCTAGGGTGAAAGGCTACAATGTGTTTTTGTGTGCTAGCGGTCAGTAGGCTAAGATACGCCAACAAGCTTTTCTGGCGCCGTTGCTAGGGAACGGTAGCTGATTCAACTAGAACCTAAGCCGTCCATACTCACACCATACACAACCACCATATATATCCCCACCAAATACCAAATACCACCATATGGATGTTGACGATGAGATGTTGAGCTCAAACTTCACGAACATATTCACTTGCCTTGTATATCGTATTTGCCAAAGACTAAAGTTTTTAAACAAAGATAAGAAGGGGTGATTGTTTTATAAATAGACAGAAGTAGATGAGTTTGGAGCATGAAGAGATAGGCAAAAGGTCACAAAGCTAAAGGTTTTTGAAAATACAGAGAAAATATAACCTTAGTAACCACCATTGCTACCTAGGCTTGCGTCCTACAGTCAGCACGACTCTGATACCACTTTGTCACACCCTGGTTTTCAACACAAAACCAAAGCAAATCCATATGTGTGCTAGGATCTAATCTCACACATATAGAGACAATTAACAGTGATATCATAGACAATGCTTTATTATATAACGTTTAAGCAAAATTTACAATCAAGTAAAGAGGCTAATGTACAGTCCTTATAGGCATACAAATTAGACACATGCATATGAGGTGATTAAAGGGTTATTAGGTTGTGTTCATGCTATACTTTGCCTTCCTTAAAGTAATCTTGCTGCTGCTCGCACACGTTGATCCTCAGCGCAAACAATCAACTGAAACAACAGATAAAGGAAACTAAGAACAATACACCGTACAAATAAATAATTTTAATAAGAGCATGAAAAGAACACTAGTCGTTGCTAATAATGTGGGAGCGCAAGAACAAACCATGATAGGGCTTTGAGTTAGGATGATGTAAACATGTAAAAGTGAATGATGATGTGGGGCCATAGTTTGCATAGAGATATTGTTGTGGTGGAGGATATGAGTGGTTGAGAGGAAACTAGCGTGCAAATGAGAGAGAGGTATGGTCGATCATGTGGTTGTGTTGTACACTTGGTGATGACAATATTGAGATAGATCAATCAACTAGGATGAGGTCATAAGATAATACAAGGTTACGATGGATGGTGGGAGACTCGTGACTTTGATATACATGGGGAGAATCTAAGTGATGCTCAAATGGAGATGATTGACAAAAATAGATAATTGAGTAGAGGTGGCACATGCTTGCATGACGCTTGAGGGAGGTGGTGGGGTTATAAAGATAAGAACTCACAATCGACGAAGGGACTTAAAAGATGGAGAACCAACGCAGCAATGATCATTGCCCGCATTTGGCCATATGTTTGACATACGATGGAGGTCATGTGGGATTGTGTTTATTTTACATAGGAACACACCTTGATAAGAGAAAACAACAATACAAGCTGTTGAACAAATAAAAACATAGAATGAGATAAGTGGTGTTTGTGCTGAAACTGCACAGTGACATGACAACGATAATGTGGGCACCGGAACTCTTTCCATGCCACACCATTTAAGGATCTTATTTGTGGAATTGATAAGGAATAGATTTTTGACCAAAGGGTGCTGAGATTCGACCAACGGGTCAACAATAAAAGAAGACGCAAGGCAGGGTTATGTAACCTCTTTTCTGCAGTTGAGACAGAAAACACACCGATAGGAAAGACCCTCCAACAATTGGCGTAAATTGATCCAATGGCTACCGAAATTCACAGCAAGGTGTGGTACTATAATATACATGATGTGAAAAAAGGATTCGATTATTGGACAAGAGGATTAATAGAAAAGAACCTTGCATTGGGCAGAAGCTCGGCTGTCCGGGCTGCAGAGATGTGTTCGCGATAATGCTAAAATCTCTGGACCTGTGTCTCCTATGGCCAAGCCAATTTACAGGGGTATGTTTGAGGATATAGGTCATGTCTTCAGTGGAAGGGCTTGCTGATTGGACCTCTGGAACACTGAGAAAATAAGCACCAAAGTAGCAGCAGTGCCGCTGTCTGCACTGCAGTGACCGCAAGCACAAAGACGGCCATATCTTTCTCATTGTATCACCAATGGCAAAACTGTTTTATAGGAGTGTGTACAAAGATATTGGGCACATCTCAGTCAAAGGGCTCAACCATTGGACTTCCGGATCACCGGCAAAATATTAACCAAAGGCAGCAACACGGCTGTCTTGGACAGCAGAACAGCGGACGCGTTGACCTCCGAACATCTGGCCTCCGTGGCTCCAACGGTCAAACCATTTTACAGGGACGAGTTCAAGTACAAGATACAAGATTTAGTTGAAGGGCATGATCATTAGGTCACTGGATTTGTGGGAAACACAGGTGTCAACTAGGGCAACATGGCTGTCCATTACAGCAGTGAGACGTTACGTGGGTAAACCTTGCCGGAACTGTGATGGGATTCGATCTATATAACATGATTCACATCAGAGACACATGACGTACACAGTGAGGAAACAAAGGGGTTCTCACCATGAGGTTGGTGGCAGCCAGGCGATGAATACAATGATGACTGGATGATGGCTGCACCACTGCACACACGATCCCACGGGGCGGCAACCTGTTTCCTCGGTGTCAGGGATCATCGGGGGACGCTCCACAGTAGGCATGGTGACCACCATGACCATTGCAGCAGGGGCAACATTGGTGGATCATCCTCCGTAGGGCATGGGCGCACCAACAAGGCCGTACAACACGATCACCATGTCGAGGGCACTCCATTTTTTGCATTTCAGTGGTAGGTAAGGTGGGGGAATGAAAGGGGCAGCCATGTGTGATTGCAGGGCAGTCCATGGCTTCTCCTTCTGGATCTGGTCATGAGGAGAGGGAGAGGGGCGTCCAAGGGTCAAGGGAAGAGGGAGGGATTTTAGGGAATAAATAAGGCAATTGATGGGAAATTGAATGTGGGAGAGAGGCGAATGGAAATGGGCGCCCAGCAGGGGGAAGGAACGACCAGGAGAGGCACCATGTGCTGTTTATTCATGAGGAGGAAGGGGAGAATGTGGGGAAGAGAAGGGAAAGGGGTGGAGGGCTGGTTCGGACCCTTTGTAGCTTGGCGTAACACCCCAAAATTTAGCACCCGGAATTTTCTTCTAATCTATCCCTAATTCAAAATCAAATTTCGAAAACTTTGGTTGTTTGCTTATTTGTTTTGAGTGTGTTAATCTGAGCTCAACAAAATTCCAAATATCGCAAATACTCTCCACCAAACCCTCCATCTCCGCGCCATTTGCACCCTTCATCTCCGCGCCACTTGGACCCTCCATCTCCGCGCCATTTGGACCTTCCACCTCCGCGACACGTCATCGGTCTTCTCCTTCAGTGGCTATAAATAGCCCCCCACCCCATGCCTCCATCCACACCAAGCTCACCACCACCGCGACCAGCCCCTAGCTCACCCGGGTGTTGCCCATTGCGGACGCCTCCTCCTTGCCTTTCCCCTCCTGCGCACGCGCAGCTCTCTGCTCCTCCTTCGTGTTCACCACCACAGGCCACCAAATTCCCCGCCCACGGCCGCTATAGCTCGATTGCTCCGACCGTGAGCACCTCGCCACCTCCCTCCACCTCCCCTAAGCCGCGCCCCCTCCCCATCTCCTTGCATGTATCGAGCTCCCTACAAGCTCCTAGGCTGCCACCAATGGCTGCCCACGACGAGCACCTCCGCGTCCACCACCTCCACCACACTACCACCTCCACCACACTAACAACTACTAGAGCTGAATCCCCTCATCCTCCTCTTTCTCCCATTATGCTTAAATCGAAGAACGGTGGCTGGGAACCCCATTCTGGCAAGCACCGGCAAGCCGCCTCTGTTCTTATGGTGGCGTGAGGTGAGAAACCGAGCAGCAGCACCGCTGCTCTGTCTCTGGCCTAGCTCCGCTTTGCTTCTGTCTCTATTATTTTCCACCTCCCGCTCAGCCTTACACCACGCGCACCCATGTGTTGCACACACAAAAGCACTAGTCAGTCCAAAACATGATTAGCTTAAACACGTGAAGCTCCTACCCAAGAGTCACCGGTTAGCGACACAAGCAAGCTGTGTACCATTCTTTTCCTCCTATCCATTTATTACCGAATTAATCTCTCGACCATACAAGCTCTGATTCTGCTAATTCTTCTGTCTAAATTCATCTAAAATATATATCTACCACCCGAATTAATGTCATGATTTTAGAAGCTTCCAAGGCCCGTCTACAAGCCGGTGTCACATTCGACACCCTAGGCGTGGACCGTTGACACCATCCTGAAACTCCGCTCACAAGCACTCTAGAAATATTTTCTGTTCCTCCAGAATCCAAAAATACGATTTTATTCTCCGATACACCTATCCATGCACTCCACATAATCTATTCCTCTGGCCGAAAGCCACCGTCATGCCCCCATGACGCCGTCCTACGCCCAGTCAGTGCTTCGCACCGGCCCCACATATACTATGAGCCTGGTGATCGATGCAGTTCCTCTCCTATTCTCCATAAACCTGCAAGGTTCCTGCCTTGGTCTTCCCGAGCCTTGACTTCGGATGATGACGATACCGAAAATCATCTGAAAATCATCGCTCATTCCGTCATTCCACAAAAGACATTTTCCTCCAACATCACCATGCGGCCACCATCGTGCAAATTCTATTTCCGCCTGGGCCGTCCCAGCTCACTGCCTTGGCGTTTCCGGAATAACCATTACTTAGCACGCCAGCGTGGCCGTCAACACACTCTACCCCAACCACCACCTTGGGTAAGCCCCAACCATCCCAATAACACTAGACCCCCTGCCATTTCCACCACATACCCAAAAACAATGTTGAGCTCATGTTATGTTTCAATTGTGTTTTCATTGTTTGTGCGCTAGGCCTTACCAGAGAGTCATTTCAGCCTACCCATCACAGTATACTACGCGATGGTCTGCGCCCAATACGTCCAGCAACTGTTATATCAACCGCCTCAAAAAAAGCGAAAGGCAAGCCCACTGGAATCCCCACTTGATGCATAAATTTCCTATGTTTTACAAACACAACCCTTGGCCTCATAATCACATAAAAACTTGTGTGTTTTGCTTGCTAAGGTAACCCAGCAAAATATACACCACCTAAGCCTATTTTAGATATAGCGCACATAGGTGGGATCGTTCATTTAATTATCTATCATAATATTGACGTTATGTTGGATTATGGATGTGGAATATGATGGGTATGGGAGAGTGGATGTGTGTGTGGTTTTGAAATAAAATGGGAAAGAACCCCGGCAACCAACCTTGTCAGAATATGGCTACGCGCCGAAACAGCCATAAGGGCAGGGTATGAACGGGTAACTTAGCGACTCGCGGTCACCCCATGTCCCGAGATTTGTGGAGAATACCAGGTAGGTCGTTGCTCACGCAGTTGAGCATTGGAAAGTGGGAATGGTTCTACCTGAGCTCTCCGTAAGGACCGTTATGATTTTCATCTTGCATAACTCTTTTAGTACAACTACTCGCTCATGTATGCGGCATTAGCCAGGCTCGAGCCGGAGTGGATAGCCTAGTAGCTTCTGTGCTGGCGCACAAGGGACTAGGGAATGGGTGGGTGTAGATGGAAGTACCGCAAGGTACTGGAGTGACTCGGATGCCCGAACCCCTAAAGTTCTGCTAGGTGATGAAACAAAGGCAATGGCTTGGTTAGGAATTCGGGCAGTTACGACGGTAATGTGCCGCTAAGTCCAACTTGTAGGAATTTGTACAAGCTCTGATCAGAGTAAAACCTATTCGAAATATTCCGTGTCCACTGGTATGGATGAGTTACGGCTTGGTTCTTCAGTTAGCAGTTTTCATAAAATAAATTGGAATTGGTCTGGAATTGAATAAAATGGTTTTTGATTCAGCAGTGGATGCTGGACGTATGGAAAAGTGTATTGGCAGAAATGGCTTGAGCCATGATGGATTGGAAAGTCCAGTGGCAACCCCTTTTGGGAAAAACCCAATTTTCAGAAAGATTAAAACTTGGCAACTAGCTCAAACCCTGCATGCAAATACTTTTCTGCAAAACTATCCTAAGCCCCAGATATATCTTGCATATAGAGTTAGCCTTCTCTCAACTCCTTATGGAGGAAGGTGGGCTGCTGAGTACGTATGTACTCACCCTTGCTTTGTTATTGTTTTTCTCAGTGCTATGGATATATACTGGTCCGAGAACGAGTAAGGGTTACGACCTGCCTTCCCAACTGTGGCGTGAAGAAGATGGGCCTACGTTTTATATCTCGCTGCTTAGATTATCAGGGCTGTGCCCCTTTATGTTCAACCTGTTTAGGGCAGATCTGTATCACTCCAATGTAAGAATGTGATTACCAAACCTAGGATGGTAATAAAGCAGATTTTAGTCCCATTATGAAAACTGGGGTGCTTCGCTTGGCCTGAGTTGTGGAGGGGTGGTGAGAAAATGGTGAGGGCTGGTTTGGACTCAATTTCATGGATGGCCCATGTCGGGGAAAGAATATGAAACTCTTGGACCTTGATTGGGATATTGTTCAAGTTGTAATTTGTTTAGTATTGAGACGAGATCGTGACAAGGTAGAAAGATGTATGGACATTGTCACACAAAGAGAAGTATAGTCAACCCAAACTCGGGTTTTCATTTGGTGAAATCCAAGGGTTGGACTATGGTTTTGATTTGACGATGATTCAAGGATTGGTCGGGGTTAAACCTTCCATGAATAATGATAGAAATGTGAATAAGAATTTGGTCCATGATGAATTGGAGTTCATGGAGGAAGGGAATGGGGGAAGAGAATGTCAATGGACTTGATATTGATATTGAGCTTCGGGATGATATTGATTTATACTATAGAGAGAGAAGGGTGTCAATGGGAATAAATGATGAAAAGGTAAATGTGAAGATGATATCAAATTCATTGAGAGGAGAGTGAGGTTCGAGTGATATCATCTAGGGTTTCAAGAATGACTCAGATCAATTGAAAGAAGTTACTTGGTACAGAGGAATGATCGATAAGATCGGATTGTGGTTTCGAAGTGATGAAACTTTAGAGATTGACCAAGGATTTCAGAGGTTGGGTTTGAGTTGGTGAGAAAGCATAAGGTTAAGGCTTTTAGAGATATGGCTTGAGATGGACTCTAAACCTAGCCAGTGTTGAAATATTTTGAAACTCATTTAACACACATGAACACTATGCACTTCGGCATGAAAGCAACATACAACCAAATTCTATTTGAAAAAAAAACTTTTAAAAGCATACTCTTCTCTCAATCCAATAAAACTTACAAGTTTGAGAATTTTAGAAAATTAAGAATTCCTTAATTTTATTCGTTCTTATCTATTCACATCCCAAAATTAGAAATTTTGGGGTGTGACATCCACCATCATCGACACCCATCACCATAGATGGCTATCAGCTACGTCTCGGCTTGATAGCCATGGTTTGGGATCAATCATTCGGAGGATTGGAATCTGAATGCCCCTACTTACACCTCTAGGAGTTCGAGCAGTTATGCAGCTGTTTGGTCATCTTAGGAATGTCAAGTGAAACACTGCGATGGTTGCTTTTTCTATTTTCGCTAACGGGAGAACGAAAAATGTGGTGCAATCAGACAGTAGGCAAAGTAGAAGGGAGTTGGGAGGAATTGAAATCCATTTTTTGTCTGTGCTTCTTTTCGCCGAACAAGGTTGTCGATCTCCATTGTGAAGTTCTTTCGTTTTGACAAAGAGAAAGAGAATCCTTGGGGGCAGCTTGGTCATGCTTCAACCGTCTGGTCTCCTCAGGACTAGACTTGGCTATTCTGGAGTCAATATTGATGCAACACTTCATCAAAGGTTTCTCATCTGGTGCTCACTTCTACCTTGACTTAGCATCTAGAGGATCATTCTCACACCTAACAGCTACCGAGGGAAGAAAAATTCTCGACAAAATTCTCGAGAAGGCTTCTGACCTCAGCACACTAGAAGAGCAACCTCCCCAAAAGCCTCCTCGAATCGAAGAGATCCCAGAGCCTTCGTCATGGTAAACTGAGAGGGTCAGTTTAGCCTTGACGATTCCTCCATTAGCACCTCCGTTCTCTTTTGAGGACGAACTCTTCATGGACTTTGGCGATGCCTCTCGGTTGCCTAAAGAAGACCGACACTTCACCAGGACCTCTAAACCAGCATACGTGTTACCAGATCATAAAGAACATATGAAGGAGGACCTGCTCTGGCTTTCTGTAGTAATCAATCAGGAATGGCTATAGGAGAGATATCTGGACACAAGAGCAATCAAATTCTATCCAGACCTAGTGTCATCCCTGACCAAGTATCCAGGCTTCAACCGCAAGACATCATATACGACACAAGAATAGAAGAGAACATAATTCCCAAGTATGCGACACACCGATATTACACTACACAGCCACTGTCAAGATCGGCCATACATCTACAATGGGCAGATGGTAGATATTTGAAGTGCGATGGTATGCTTCGAGTAATTCCAACAACTGTGTGGGATACTCAGGTGTTCTTAGACTTCCACGTCTTTGACATCCCCGAGGGATCCACACTATTGATTGTGGTTGGGATCCCAATCGCCGCCCTCACCAGGTTCAAATATATACAAAGAAAGACTACAGCTTCAGCTTGGCAATGAGGAAATTAATGTTATCATCGATAAATCACTCAATGCCAAAACAGAAGCAAAGCTAGAGATTGACCCTTTAGAAGAAGTGATGAGCCTTTCACTTGAGGAAGTGGGTCAAGCCAACCTAGAGGAAGAGGCTATTAGCGACTTTAGTGCGGTAGAGGAGCCACTTGAGTTTGAAGAACTTGGTGAATCATTGTGGCCCGAAGCTCCAAAAATAGAGCTGAAGCAACTACCACCTGGCCTGAAGTATGCCTTCCTCCACAGGAGAAAGGACACACCGATAATCATCAGCGACAAGCTGACAGAGAGTGAGAGCCAGCGCCGGTGATTACTTTTGTTTTGGAGAAAGTATAGAACCATGCTTGGATACTCACTCCAAGACCTAAATGGGATCAGTCCCAACCTGTGCACTCATTGCATCCTCATGGAGGTTGATCACAAACCAATGAGGTAACCTCAACGATGACTCAACAACGCGATGAGAGAGGTAGTTAAGAAGGAAATGTTCAAACTCCTACACATGGGTATCATCTATCCCATACAAAGATAGTGAATGGGTCAGCCCAGTACAAGTTGTACCTAAGAAGCGAGGGATGAAAGTTGTCAAGAATCAAAACAACGAACTAATCCCACAGAGAACTATCACCGGTTGGAGGATGTGCATTGACTATAGCAAACTCAACTCCACCACCAGGAAGGACCACTTTCCCCTCTCCTTCATTGACAAAATGCTAGAGAGGCTAGCAAATCACTCTTTCTTTTACTATCTTGATGGCTACTCTGGCTACCACCAGATTCCATTCACCCCGAGGACTAGAGTAAGACCACATTCACATGCCCGTGCCGAACTTTCACTTACCAGCGAATGTCGTTCAGGCTATGCAATGCTCCAGCATCATTCCAGCGATGCATGATGGCAACCTTCTCCGATTTCAATGATAACATTATGGAAGTCTTCATGGATGATTTCTCAGTTTATGGCAAAAGCTTCAATGAATGTCTAGAGAACCTTGAAAAAGTTCTCTAGAGGTGCAAAGAAGTCGACCTTGTCTTAAATTGGGAAAAATGTCACTTCATGGTCAGAGAAGGAATTGTGCTAGGCCACAGAATCTCAGAAAGAGGCATAGAGGTAGATCGTGCAAAGATCGAGGTCATTAAACAACTACCCCTGCCTACAAACATCAAGGTCATTCAAAGTTTTTTAGGCCATGCTAAGTTTTACAGGGGATTTATCAACAATTTCTCCCATATAGCTAGGCCTCTGGCCAACTTGCTAGCCAAGGATGCTCCCTTTGTGTTTGACGAGGATTGTCTCGAAGCATTTAACAAGCTCAAGAGAGCACTGGTCACAGCACCAATCATTCAACCACCCGATTGGAACAAACCATTTGAGATCATGTGTGATGCAAGTGACTTTGTTGTTGGAGCAGTACTGGGCCAAACCAAGGATAAGAAACATCATGCCATATCCTATGCTAGCAAAACCCTTACTAGCCCGCAGCTTGAACTACTCCACCACCAAGAAAGAACTGCTGGTAGTGGTCTTTGCAATCGATAAGTTTAGATCATATTTGGTAGGAGCAAAAGTAATCATCTACACAGATCATGCAGCTCTCAAATACCTCCTCACGAAGAAAGATGCAAAGCCACGCCTAATTCGGTGTGTACTATTACTCTAAGAGTTCGATATCAAAATTAGAGATAAGGGAGTAGACAATTCAGTTGCAGATCACCTCTCATGAATGAAATTCCAAGAAACATCACCCTTGCCAATCGATGACTACATGAGAGATCATCAGCTCCTTAAAGTAACGATAGCCCAACCATGGTATGCAAATATGGTGAATTACATAGTTGCTGGCCACGTCCCTAAAGGAGTAGACAAGAGGAAATTAGCCCACGACAGCCGATTCTATCTCTGGGATGGCCTATACCTATACAAACTCTATGCAGATGGACTCTTACGTCGCTGCATTCTAGCTAGTGACACAAGTCCTTGATAGATGTCACACATCCTCTTATGGAGGTCACTATAGGGCTTATCGGACTCATGCGAAAATCTGGTAGAGTGGGTTTTACTGGCCCACTATGTATGAGGATGCAAAAGAGTTCATGCGACGGTGTCGAAGGTGCTAGCGCCAACGGAACATAAATCCAAGAGATGCTATGCCACTCATGAGCAATCTTCAATTCGACATATTCCACATGTGGGGCATAGACTTCATGGGACCTTTTCCCAAGAATGGAGACAAGGAGTACATTCTCATTGCAGTGGATTATGTGTCAAAATGGGTAGAGGCAATACCGTGTCCTGTAGCAGACTCGAAACACTCCATCAAGATGTTCTGAGAAACCATCTTTCCTCATTTTGGAGTACCGCAGGTCATCATCAGTGATAGGGGCACACACTTCATTGACTAATGCTTCAAGAAGTGTCTCGCTGAACTTGGTGTGAACCATCGTGTTGCCACTCCTTTTCCTCCGCAGACAAGTGGCCAAGCTGAGACGTCAAATAAACAAATCAAGAACATATTGCAAAAGACTGTCAAGGCTATGGGAAAAGAATGGATATCCAAGCTACCCAATGCTCTTTGGGCATACCGTAGAGCGTACAAGACTCCCATTGGCATGACACCATACCACATTGTGTATGGCAAGACTTGTCATCTTCTAGTGGAACTCGAATTCAAATCTCACTGGGCGGTGAAGAGGTCAAACATGGATCTCCAGTTGGCAGGCGTAAGAAGACAAATTCAACTAACCGAGCTGGAGGAATGGAGGGAGAAGGCATACCACAGTGCCAAGCTATACAAGGAGCGCACCAAAAGATGGCACGATAAGCGACTCAAGATCAAGACATTCAAACCGGGGGATAAGGTACTACTCTTTAATTCCCGCATTCGTTTATTCGGTCATGTGAATCTTAGAAGTAAGTGGGAAAGACCTTCTACGGTCCTTGAAGCCACCAATCATGGTGCCGTCACCCTCCAAGACGATGACAGAAGGACTTTCAAGGCAAATGGACCATGCCTTAAAGTCTTTCTAGAGCCCGAAATGCCTCAGCTCGAAGAAATAGACGTCTTTGAGCTGCACGAGGTAGTTTGATCACACGTCCATGGTTGAGCTTAGACCTTACAAGAGCCATGTACAATACCTCTTTTCTCCCTTAGAATTCCATCTAATCTCACCTTTTGCTCAAAATCTCAACAAAACCGACGTCCCACCTATGAAAAATGAACTCATAGCTCACCTAGAAGGGCAACCCCGACGTGTGGCTCGTCCAGCCGACGTTGGCATGGCTGGCTGGCCATGGGCCTGGCCGCCTGACCCTAGGTGTGCCCACCTGGCCGAGGAGCTAGCCACCTGGCCATAATGTGGGCCACCCAGCCATCCTCCGATGCCGCCTGGCTGCCAAAACTCAAATTTTGAAGTTTGGAGCATCGATCCAACATATTTGGGGCTACTGAGTGGATGAGGATGGGTTTTTCTGACGTTTTAAGGAGGGGAAGGCCGTCTTCCCCATCTATACTCTCACTTTCATCCTCAACCCTGAAACTAGCCATGGCACCTCGCTCCCCTCCTAACAATGGTAAGGTCATAATCTCTATCACCTCAGACACCACCGCCACCAAAACTCTAGCGTCCGAAGGGTCCCCAAGGCCCTTGCAATCCTTACCTAGGGAAGAGAGCCCTGAGAGACTCATCCGGAGCTCACCCTGGCATGACGGGGCTTGGCCCAAATGGCCGCACGACCATGACTGATGGCTGCTTGGCCATGACTGATGGCAGCCCAGGCACCTCTGCTAGCCGCCAGGCCATGCCAAATGGCTGCTCGGCCATCGCCTTAAGCCACACGGCCATGCCACAGAGCCAATCCGACATGTCCTTCAACCTGCATGCAAAAAACCACAATATGAGACAAATTCAATCATGCAACCGAGAATCCAATGAAATCAATGGTCTGAAGGCCATCACACAAGGACTGTAATCCAGGAGATCAACATGCAACCAATTCAAGAAGAACATGTGGCTGCCCAGCCATGTGTTTTAACCATTTTACATGTGCACCGACTCAAACAACCACCACTAAACTTGTGGAAGCAATATCTGCCGATGGATCAACAAAGGCGGTAAAATGGATGGCCGCCCGGCCATGAATTGGACCTATTTTCCACATGCAATTCCGTAGTAACTGCCAACCGCCTTGAGGAGTGAAAATCAACCGTTAGATGCGCAAAGGTGGTGGATCGGATGGCCGGTAGGCCATGGGCATGGCCTCCCGGCCACGTACATGGCCTATCGGCCATCCATGTGGCCGCCCAGCCACAAACCTACTCCAACTACTGACCTAGTAGCTCTATAAGTATCCTCCTTTTATGTCTAGCTATAAATACCCTTGGGAGGTCACTATAGAGTGTGGTGGAGCAATAGAAGAATTGTATGGTTGTGTAGTTGTGTGTAGAGTATAGTAGTGAAGCCACCCTTGGCATTGTAAATAGAGCCACCTATGTCTTAAGAGTGAGTAGTGAGGTGTAGAGTGAAGGAGTTGGAATTCTCTTTCGTATTCTATTTCTGAGCTCGCTCCTAATCTCAGAGGAATTATTACTCTATTTCTAGGATCGAGTAAAGTTCCTTGCTCCCTTCTTTTTTTTATTTCATACATACTTTATTTACACACCCAGTCTCTGTTTAGTAGTTTACAAGTGCCAAGTGTGCTGTGTTTAGTTTTGTTATACAGTTGTGCTTGCTCTCTAGCTTTGAACCAGTGTAGTAGTAAACTCGTTCATGTAGACGTGGTGTCTAGACTAGAGTTTACCTTGGAAGGTGTCTTGTCCCACGCAGTTTTGGTTGCTAGTCCCACCTGGTGACAGCCGGTGTGTGTCCTGTGTAGTCCAACCCCGACGTTAGGATAGGTAGTCATCGATGCATAGCTGAGTCCTGTAGCACCTGCCTTTCTCATCTAGGTTATCACCACTTTGGTGCCTGGAAGCGATTCTATAGTCTCGGTGTCCAAGTCAACCTGTTAAGCATAGTTCTGGTTTGTTTAGTAAAGTTAAGTTATTATATTTAAAGTAGTGACCCTGCTCTGCTCTGTTATATATCTTTACAATTGCTGGTTATATTGTTCGGTTCTATCTGTTCTACGTTCAGTTCAACCTCATTCCTTGTGGATTTTGATACCCTAGAATACTCTTCGTGTGAAAGGCTACAACGTGTTTCCATGCGCTTGCGGTCAGTAGGCTAAGAAACGCCAACAAGCATCTAGAGGAGGAGTGGCATCTGAAGGAGCATCTGGCTGAGGAGGAGCAAAGGAACAGAAGGAGGCATGTATCCATGATAAACGGATGGACCTTGATAGCTAGAAGGCCCAAAAATGCTCGCACCCAACTGATCAATGCTTGCCCTAGCCTCTTCAAATACTCCTTGAGGCTACTGAGGAGGAGGTAGAGGCTGACAAGAACTTTGTGGCTGCTCATAATTCCTCTAATGGAATCCACTTGGATAATCTAAAGCACTAGGTGGAGGATGATCCAGGTGAAAACTATACTGCTGAAAGTGATAATCCTGCAGGGTGAGCCGACTGCTCAAAAGAGCATGCAAGTGACATAGGAGCTGATGGTTGTCCTGATGTTTGCCTCTTAAGCTGCTCTCTAATCTCATGGATGTAAATGTTGTTATCAATGGCATAATTTCTAGCATCATGACAAATCCTGAAAATAGCATTGATCCTCCTAAGTAATCCACCCTCATTGGACCTTGGTCTTGCATCATGGCTCGAACGATAGGGACGACTCGCTGTGGCAGTGCGTGATGAAGAACTGGTAGCGAGGAGGGGTGGGCTCACTAGACAACTGGGGAGATGCAGGAGCATGAAGAGCCCGCTGAGCAGGAGGAACAATCCCTTGAAAAGCTATCGACTTGTATGACAAATGCTTAATTTCCTTGTCAAATCTGCACTTGATCACTACTTCAATCATTTTGATCACATAAGATGGCTCTTCTTTGTGTCCCAAGAGACATTCAGGATCTCTTTCCAAATTAGATCAAACCCACTAAAGGAATATTTTGATTTGGGATGGAAGTACATGCGAATGAGTTGGTTGTACGATAGCACATTGATCTCATTGCCTCCTTTTAGAAGAAGAGTATGTCGCATAAGGGAGTTGAGGTACCAATAATATGGCTTCAAGTTTGGAGTCTCCCATAGGTGACTTGATGGATCAATATGCATACCAGCCACTTGATCCTTGCTTCGGAGCTCAAAATCATAGAGAGAGCGCTTTGCAAGATCATCCTCTCCAAAGGCAAAAATTCTTGCAAACTGATTATAGCTGCAGCGATAATCAACACCTTGTATGAGAAAGTTCACATAGGAAGGTGTGCCGGCTTCCTCATCGGAACAAGAGATCCAAAGGTGGAGCAAAACTGAGTTGTCACCTCTTTATTCCAATCATATTTGAATTCCATGATGTGCCTTAATCCTTGATTCTCCAAAGCATTGAGAGCCTAGTTAAGATGAACATCATTCATGCTCTGACAACCTTCCTAATCAATGTACTTATGCACAATCACTCTTTGCTTGCGTGCAAACACATTGTTATAGAATTCAACATGCAACGAGGTGTCAAAGAGAATATCATCAATGAACTTTTCTTTTTTTTGTGAAGGAGAGGGTGAGTGAACCTTTCGGTCTTGATTCTGTCAAGTTTCTCTTTGGGTTAGTAACCAAAAAATTGAGTATCAAAATCTTTGCACTTTGGTCGAGTCATGACTAGATCAGTGAAGAATTCAACATCAGAAGATGGATATGCAATATCATCTTCATTGTCATATGCTTGGCCCTTCTTCTTCTTCTTGGATGCAACCTTTTTTTTTGCACTTGAGTGTAGGACTGGGCTGGTTCTTTGCCACTAGACACAGACTTGCGAGGAGGGTTGCGATGAGTTGGTAAAGTTGGTTGTTCTTCTTGATCAATCTCATCACTACTCTCACTAGAAACATCATCACCATGGCGAGTCATATTGAACAAACCCTATGAAAAAGATATAGCACTAGGTTTTACGATAGGTTATTGGGTGAAAACATTTTGCAGGTGAAAACATTTTGCACAAGGACAAAACATGAAAGGATAGCCATGATTGATACAGGAGGACTCAATCGAATAAAGATTGTGCAAATGCAGTACCCATCAGTGGCACCAGTAGGCCATCGGTGCCACCGGTCGGCATGTAGTTTGCACAATGAACCATGTGTAACTTGAGATTCTTTTATCCAAACATTATGCCCTCTTAGATCCAATGTAGTAGGCATCTAATGAACAATCCTACCCAAGGGATTTGACTAGAATGGAGTAGAACCATAGATCGGGCATGAAATTGGTGACAGTATCCGCTGACTCCTGTTCTACCCAAGGGATGTTGTTCCCCCTACCTTCCTTACCCCCTCCTCCATGCATGGAACAGTATCCACTGACTCCCCACCAGTCCTACCGATCGGCCACCGATGAACCAATAGATTTGGCAAAGTGGTGGAGGGGCGACCGATCGGTTGCATCGATGGGACCAATCGGTGAGGCATCAGAAACTGCAGATCAGTTGGCGCCGACCGGACTGGTGCCGCCGGTGGGATAAAGAAATTTGGAGTTGATTAGTTTTGAGGGAGAATTTTGAAGGAATTTTTCAAACAAGTTTTTAAAGAGTTTTACGAGAACAGTTATACAAAGAGAAAACAATCAAGTATGTGCAAGGGATCACTCTACGTTACGAGAATCCAAGATATTCAGTTCACTCCTTAAAGCACAAAACCTTGCCTCATCAAGGGGTTTGGTAAAGATATCGGCTAGTTGATTTTCGGTACTCACATGACCTCCTTTGGCTTCATGGTCTTTCAAGAAATGGTGGCGGATGTCTATGTGTTTGGTACGTGCTTGTTGCACTGGATTGTTTGCAAGCTTGATTGCACTCTCATTGTCACACAATAGAGGGATCTTGCTATACTCACAACCAAAGTCTCTCAAGGTTTGCCTCATCCAAAGTAGTTGAGCACAACAAGCGTCGGCTGCAACATACTCGGCCTCGGCGGTGGATAGTGCAACACTATTTTGTTTCTTAGAGCTCCACGACACCAAAGACACCAAATATAAAAGCTTCTATAATTCAATCCTTTCTTATCTATATGGCACCTTCAAAACGCAAATATAAAATCTTCCATTGGGAATGGTCTAATTCTCGAAGCTAGAAATCTGGACACCATCGGCCCATAACTTTTAGATAAATGTTATTCAAGTGATTTTGTTTATTAAAGTTCATTTAACGATCAATTTACTCATTTCATATTCTCCTTTATTCATTTTCTAGTGTTTTAGCTTGACCAAAATGGCAAAATGCCAGATGGGTCCTAATTTTACACACACACAATAATAATTAGAGTACAATTGGTAGTATTAGATGTATTGGATCTTTAGGAGTCTTATGTATCCAGTACTGCCATATATATCTAGAGAGGTGTCTTTTTCACCAAATCTTATACTCTTATACATACGGCCCAAGGGCTCTATGCAATCAATAAATCAATCTATTATACACAATCTCTCCTTCTTAAAATGTGTATAAAACACTTGAGTCTGTCTCTAAATTTCCACCATTTCTAATCGCTTCCTTGTGAAAATTTTACGATACCTAGAATACTCCGTGCAAAGAGGTACAATGAATCGTTGTGTCCTTTCAGAGTAAAATCTGTTATGCTAAGAGACGATAATAGTCCTCACATGTCACGAGGACACATCCTGCCACGCCTCCAACACAGTGTCAACATCACATACACAATTTTCTAGCCCGAACATCCCTTGTGACATCCTCGACCAATAGGGCCTCAGTTCTTCCCTGAACTTTGTCTGAAACCTTAGCCCAAAACCTAGTTCTAGTCCCGTCACAGACCACGCTTGCTCCGCCTCAAGCAATGTGAACAAACACCAAACCGTCCGATCCCAAGTCCATGACTTAACTCAAATTAGTCCAACACCTGCACTACAAGGAGTGTACCCAATCACTCTGATATCACAATATTAATAATTAATCACTTTGCAATGTCAAGTTCAATATAAACCATTTTTTCATCACTTGATTTCACACCAAAAACTGTGGGCAAGTTTCTTCGTTTCCTTTTCAAAATTGTGGATGACTAGGGTTAGACTACTGGACATGGTATCATCTAGAGGTTGCATGAAGCTTAACTAGATCTCTAGGTGGCATCGCGTTCGTCCGATCAAGTTTCATATATATCTTTCTGGTTTTGTCCTACGGGCCTTCTAGTTATGTGTCTACTGTAGGCTATTTGAATCATTAGCACTAGGATCTATATATGGAAGTGTTGGCAGCCATCTGGAGTTCAAGTCCTTGCTTTGTTCTTTGAGAGAAACTACAATTCTAGGAGATCCTTTGATTTTTTTTCTAACACGTCCTTTTCGGAATACCCTCCATATATGCAATGTTAGTCCAAAGTTTCTTCTCATTTAGACTTGGTTTGACTTGATTTTGATCAAGTTTGGGCAAAACGGGGTTTTCTGGAGCAGCTTTTGTGCACACAGAATCGTCCCGTGCTGCACCACCATACAGTTTGGTGCTATGTTGCTGGCCCTAAGGCGTTTCATGCCTTTCCTTGGCATACAACGTCCGGTGCTCATAGTGGACTATTCGATATGTACGCGTCAGATTGTCCAATTCGTAGACCTGGAGGTCGATTGGATTCCCAAAACCTCCTAGTGCAGTCATCACTGAACCATTCAGTGCATATCTTTGACACTATACCGGCAAAGTCTTTGTTCAATGCTTTGTACACGTTGAACCATCTGCTCTATGCAGCTTGATCTGTTTGGCTCGTTTTGCATTCTTTCTCTTGGCTATTTGAGCCAGTACTTCCGCTAAGATTTTCACAGCTGAATACTAAGAAGAATAGTTTGTTCTTGCTACGCGTTCTCGCTCATCACTAGAAAAGAGAGAGAGTTTAAGAGGTTAAATTTTTAAGGGCACCTTTTCACCCACTCTGATTGTCTTTTTTAACCCGGTGTATCATGTGTAGTTGGTTTGGGCCCCATTTGTATCTCAAATGAATTGGACTTTCTTTATTTGACTGCTTTAATTGAACAAGGATCATAATCCACTCACGAGCCTGTCTACCCAACAATCAATTGTTTTGGAGAGATCCAACACTTGATTTTTGGTCCATTAGATCTATTAATAAGATGGAGGGTTAGGATTCTCCCCTTACCCCCCCTTTGCCCTATCCCACGCCTCCTCCTCTCACAGCACTGCTACCCGTGTGCCTCTTCGGGCCACCCCTCACGCGTCTCCTCCTCAGCCGCCGCCGTCGCCCCCGCCTATCCTCCAATGGCATGTTTGGCTGCTACCGCCGCCAGATCCCTCCCACGCTAACCCGGCTTTGTTGGGTGGCTACACCCGCCTCCGATTCATGCCTCCTCCCTCAGCGGTGCCTCCTCCCTCAGCTCCAGCTCCATCACGACAGCCACTAACCGAGGTGGAGTCGATGCCCCCACCATCGGCTATGGGCCCAACTACCCTCCTCCGCCACCCGCGGCCGACGGCACCCCACCGCCTCCATCCGCCACTACCGTCGGGCCGTTGACCTCCCGGCATCCCTCTAAGGCTGGAGTCGACGCATGTAACCCCTACCCCAATCCCGAACCCTAACTCCCACCCCAACCTAACCTCGTCGGTGGAAATTGAGGGAGTAGCGTGACGTGGCGTTATTGGTTGATAAACAGTAGCATTCTCGTTTGTATAACTAGACCGGGTGACTTGCACGGACCGCGAGGTTGCAGCCAACGGAAGCAACCGATCCAGCGAGCCGAACCAATCCATCCCATTTCCTTCGAGGTCCCGCGAGCAGCACGTCACCCGAGCCGAGCAGCCGCCCGCCACCATGACCGACGTCGAGAAGGCCGTCCCCGTGGCCGCCCCGGCCGAGGGCGCGGGCGGCGGGAGGGCCGGCGTGGTGGGCGCCGTGCTGCGGCAGTGGCGGACGCAGGACCTCCTGGACCGGTCCGGGTCCGCGCTGCGCGCCGGCGCGTGGGCGCTCTCCCTGCTCGCGTTCCTCGTCATGGCCTGCAACGAGCACGGCGACTGGAAGCAGTTCGACCGCTACGAGGAGTACAGGTGCGTTCCCGTCCGCATCTCCGTCGCGAGGGCTTCCCCGATTCGTCGTCCCGCCGACCGAGTCCGACGTATTGTTTTATCTGTCATGTGTCAGGTACATCGTGGCGATCGGGCTGCTGGCCTTCGTCTACACGACGCTGCAGCTGCTCCGGCAAGGCGTCCGCCTCTCCGGCGGCCAGGACCTGCAGCCCAAGACCGGCCTCCTCGTCGACTTCGCCGGAGACCAGGTCACCCTGAATTGTACTCTGAATTCCGCCTCTACCTAAAACTGCAGATTCACTCTTCTCTGAATTCTGCTTGGACGATTCGTTCATGTTTCCCATCGCATGGCATTCGTCTGCGATGGGCCTTCCTTGGGTTCTGCGGTTTGCATCAATCTTGGATCGCATTGCCATGCCTCGCTGTCGATTTTATCAGAATCACGGGTTTCTTGCCCTGCACGAGACACAAAGCCAAAGATACTTGCATGCTGCGGCAAAAGTCTTTATTTTCGCGTCAGTAGCGGAGTATAATTTGCTCCCTGAACTCTGCTTTGTGGTGATGCAACCCACCTCGTGAAAGACAACTGTTCTGGGTTGCCAACGTGCCACGGGGCGGACCACTGTTGGGGCAAAGGTGTCATGCGCTGGAATTTTAATGCATTTCGGCGACAGCTGCATTCCAGTACTTAACTAATAATTGAGTTCATATCCCTGGTTTCGGAAACATAGGAACCTCTTTCTTTTTTGTTATAAGAAAAGGGGCTATCTCGTGGTGGATATGAAGAAACAGTTTAAGGACTCTATGCACCTATACACCTTAAATTATTGAAGTTTTAGATTAGCAAATAGCTGGTTCAATTTCCTTTCGTTGCAACTTCTGTTGTGTAACACTCATAGCCATCACTATCATGAGCGTTTAAAAATGCCAAATTCCTATTATATCTGTTCTGTAGTGAGTACTGACTCGGTTGTGTCCTAAATTTGATGGTCAGCGAAATAAATATCAGTGGATCACGGACTTGACACGTTCTCCTAGACGAAGCACCAAGTCGCCTACATGAGAGCCACCATATGGGATGGGATTACGGGAAACTAACTATACTTGATGCGTCCTGACAAATACTGCACTTAATTCTAGCACTCAACTAGTGTTGAGCAAGCTGTTAGTATGAGATGCACGCTTTCACAACTGCACACGGAACTGCCAGCTCGCAAGTTCACATAGGAATGCATCACCCATTGGAACACGCCAAATTTCACATTCTTTTCTTTTCATCGGTTCACAATGTTCGGCAACGGGAATGATCTATATCAGATGGGCTGACAGAGACATACATGATGTGAGGAAACATGAACTTGACACATGGTTTTGTTTTCCTAGTCCAGAGTCAAGACAAAAAGGCACACGGAATTTCTGTAAGGCTGCCATCACCAAAGCGTATATATTGGCGTCAAAACACTGGCATGCTTGGTTCTTGGTCAAATTGTGCCAAAGCCAAAATTTTGACACGATTTTACCTGTTGAATGTACATCAATTTTGACTGAACGACGTATTTTTTATTCATGTGGTTTCTTTTAAAACCTAAACAAGCTATGTCAATGAGAAATATGTTTTTTTGCCAAAATTTAATATAGATTCAACAAAGTTAAAATGTGCCAAAATATTGACTTTGGCACATTTGGGCCAAGAACCAAGCGGCCTCACTATTTGCGCATTGGTTAAATAGGGTGGAGTTTAAATTATAGATTATGGGATGGGTAGTCTAGTGATATCAGCCTAACTTGAACATGAAGCCACTTATAGGCTGAGAGAATACCTTTGTCAAAGGTTTGGCGTCATGAGAGCCGTTGACTTCCATTGCATGTATACAGAATCTGAAAACGATGGTGATGAGCAGCGTTAAAAAAATTAGTGTTCAAAAAACGATGGTGATGAGGTTGTAATTCATCCCTTTCTTTTCGTTTAAGTACGTGTATCTTCCTGGATGAGCAGTTCGATGACTTTGCATTACCGTTCTGACCTGCTTTGAATAACAACTAACCCCTACTCGATCGTTGCTGTTCCATTCTCCAGGTGACGGCCTACCTGATGATGTCGGCGCTGTCGGCCGCCATCCCGATCACCAACCGTATGCGTGAAGGAACGGACAACGTGTTCACCGACTCGTCGGCGGCGTCCATCAGTATGGCCTTCCTCGCCTTCGTGTGCCTCGCATTCTCCGCCCTCATCTCCGGCTTCAAGCTCGCCAAGCAGACATACATCTGAGGCTCTAATCCATACACGGACTCTTGCATATATACTTCACCGGTTAATTTGATCAATTGTGTACAGTCTTAATCGCGTGCGTGGTTTACCATTAGTTGTGTATATAGGTTTGGTTCATTGTGAGTACTTACTATAAGAGTTATCCACCTCCCAATTGGGATGTAGATACTTATTGGTTTGCGTGCTTAGATGAATGAATTGAAGATGGCTATATATACGCTGCATAGCTGAGATTAATTTGCTTGCAAGAAAGGGTCTGTCTCCTACTCTCCTCTACAGTGGCTTTATATTTTGTTTTTCTCTAAGTCATCAATTGTAGCCGTTGGATCTAAAATCAACAGAGTCCCGATTGATCGTGACACTTTGATGCATACAGCCAACTGCCTGCCTCTCGTAGCGCCTGCCACCTTCCCTCTCCACTGGCTACCGGCCTTCCCTATGCTCACGAGTCTAAATGGGTGTGCAAAGTACTGTAAACGCAAAGAGATGAGTTTGAAATATAAACCATGAGACGGAGAACTGGTGAGCACTGAACATAGCTGCAGGTCCCCACCGCCTCATTGTCCTACCCGTCACCTACTACTGCTTGGCGATATGCCCCACAGCTCCTGCTAATTTTGGTGGCCATAGGTTACCTCACAAATCTAAAACCTCCATGTCCTCAACCTAATTCTCGACTACCTCTGTCGCTGAAAATAAGGCATTCTAGAGATTTTTAGGACAGATTAGGTACTCTCTATTTATTTGGTTGTTTCGGTTGAGGATGGCAACATCCGGTCCCATGCAAATCTAACCCGTGATTCATGCCCATGCATATGAATGGAGATGGCGCCAACACACAATCCCTTAGTTATGGCACGCAAGGAAAGTTAATTGTATTGGCACATGCATAGAATGGAGATATGTATTTTTTTTTTCGGAGTCCATTCGTACCTAGAATGACTTATTTTCTGGGACGGAGAGAGTAGTTCACTTTTGTGACTAATGGATGGGCAAATTTTCAATCGATGAACTCTGCAAGGAACTGATGAGCGTGTTCATTTTAAAAACAATATCCAAAATATTTGTGCCCAAGCATCTACCGCATGTATTGCGGGAAAATGACAAGATATTGAGCATCGTAGATGTAGTCAATATGCGGGGCTAAGCCCGGGAAGAGTGAATCTTACACTTATTTTTCGGTAACTACATTGGCTTTTTCCCCGTGAATACTTTACAATTGTACTCCCACATTCCAAATAGAAACAAGCCATCAGCTGCCTGAAATAAACATATATAAAACTGCAACGGTAAGTTACTAACATGGGAAGGTCTCCCAGTCTCATCCAAATATAATGATGGTTACTTGTCAGGAGGAGATGCGATTAGTGACGTGCCGTGCACTCTCGTACATGCACCTCACATAACCCTTCTGCAGCCAACAAATCAGCGCGCCTAGTTTTATACTACGGACAATGCACCTGTAAATTTAAAAGTCGTGGAATTATTATGATAACTTGACGTCTAAGGTTCAAGAGTATCATATTGCACACAGAGCAAAATCATCAACTATGCTCCCTCTCCTGAACTATAATAATTTAATTCTGACAATTGCAATGATACATGCACAGTTAGAAATCCAGCCGCCCCAACGGGTTCTGCTACCCGGTTAGCGGACGGGGATCAAGGGAGAGCCACCCGTCGCGGGTCTCGGGGTAGCGCCCTCAAACCTCACAGCCTGGCGATTATGAGGACCAGACAGTCCGATGTCTCAAGAATGAACTGATCGGGCAATGTCAAGGAAGACAGAGTTGAAGCAACCATGTTACATAGACCGAATAGTACGGTCTAGAAGACCGGACAAAGGTTCGGACAAAGATGGCCAAGGGTATGAATATTGAATCCCCTAAAGATTACAATGGACCAGCCATTACGGATTGCGAGACCGAACAAAGGACCGGACAAAGTATCCCGAGGGTGTGCAGTTCAAGTAGTCGAGGAGTTACAATGGACTGGACAGTTCACTCTGTGAGACCGGACAACGCTTTGGACAATAGTACAATAACGGTTAGTTTTGTGACCGTTGTAAAAGTTAATAGACCGGATTGTCCGAAGTTAGGAAAAAGCATGGACCGGATAATCCGATGTTCACTACATCAGCAGACTTTTAGCCAACGGCTAGTTTGCGTTTGGGGGTATATAAGCCACCCCACCCAGCCATTTCGAGCGTGTTGGAGCAACTGAAGTTTAGAGCAAGTGTAGAGGAGTATTCACATCTACTACTCCAACCTGTCGTCGCCAAAAGCCGATGGCCTTAGGAGAGCAACGCAATAAGGAACCGGGAGGTACACTTTCCACTGTGGTCGATCCCCCCTAGCGGCGGTTCCGACCGTCCTCGAGCTCGGTCGAGGATGTGAGAGGAGGTTTGGGGTGTGCCACGTGGCTTGACCTGCTAGGCAAGGAGGTTGGAGGAGCGTGTGTGCATCGGGCAATCGCCTGCAGACACACGAACAACAGATCGGTGTCAAATTCCAGTCGGATCGCTAGGATCGGCTCGAGGCATCTCTGTAGATCAACTCATACGAGCCGATCGCCTCCTTGCATCCTGCGGGGTTAGTGCGTCGATAAAACATAAGAAGGAAGCAAACCCTGCATAAAGCATGATCTAGCTGATGCAACGTCCCTAAGTTGATTACACTACACACATGATAAGATGGATCTAGCTAAGAAAAGACTTAAATGAAACATAAACCACATGCATGAACATAGATCACAACCCCCAAGGGGATTCACCCACGGAGGAGGGTACAAACTAGGACATGTAAAGCAAGGGCCAAGTGTACATCGATCTCTCGAGCTGCCGCGTGCACATGTTGCGGCGCCTGTCATGGTGTGTAGCAGCCGAACAAGCAATGAACGCCTGGTCATGTGCCGTCAATCTGTTACGTGAAGCATGAACAGATATATAGATCGGCGACGCACATGGTAACTGTTGGATCTCAAGGTAAGCAGAGCTCAGCGCGAGGTTCATCGTGATAACTAGATTTCGCCATAAAAATGGTTCAATATGAGATCCACCGGATAAGAAAATGTTAACAGCCCTAAAACAACAATGAACGGTTAGAGCAGCATGGCGCTTACTTGGAAAAACCCTAGGAGCTAGGGGTGGCGATGTGCCAAGATTGAGGTGAATGAAGCACGCGTTGCTTGGGAACATATGGCAGTCGTTGACTTTATTACGAAGCAATATGCTACATATTTATAGGATGGAGACTTGGACGACAAGCCCTTTCTATCTAAACAAACCCTAACTAAGAATTCAAAAATTGAGATACACGGCCCGATGGGCCCAAAGATACAGAGAATGCCATAGAGTAGGTGGCCCGCGGAGTTCATCAGCCAATCCTCTCAGTGATCCTAGATCGGCTAAGATTTGGTGGCAACACATCCCCCCCCCCAAGTTTTGGGATAATTATTTTTCCAAAACTATTTCTCCAAGCAATTACGGAGATTCTTGTTGACGCAAAATTTAGACGAAAATTATGCTCTATTTTTATAAGATTTTATATCTTTTCAAGAGTTAATCTTATGATTTAGTCTTATTTTGCTAACAAATAACCCCGTTTTCGAGAATGCTCTTTGTTTTTGTGCAATATTGATTTTTGCAGGAAAATAGGGAATAATTGATATAATTTTAAAGATTTCCCGGAGATAGGATTTATGCTAATATGAGCAAACTTTGGAATAAGAGTAAATTGAAGCCCAATTGGAGGATAAAAGCCCAATAATAAGAAGATGGAGATTACTTGGAGGACTAAATCCTGAAATATTCTTGGAATTCAAGACAGCAGCAACTTGTGTGCCCAATGTGGAGACCTTAACGATGTCAAATGAAGAAGGTTTGAATACCAAAGTTGTAGATCTCTTCGAGTTATACAAATTAGAGTCCGATTTTGCCTTATTTGGACTTCGGATGAGGGAGTTACGGTCGAAATACTACAAGCTGCAGAATATGGCGAATCCTATTTCGGGAAGGACGAGGAAGGAAACTTCATCGCCAAGCAAAGGAGTATATGGACGACCGGGACTCTTCTAGAAGCTTGTATATACTTGGAAATAGTTGTTTTAGATGTTTTAGGACTCTTAGAACCGACATAATAGCTTCCATGTATAGGACTCTCTCCGGAGTATAAATATAGAGCCTCCAAAGGGGAGAGGCAACAATTGTTCTCCACAACTCATTGTAAGCCAAGAGTCTAGGGCAGAGTTCAGGGGCTACGATCAAGTAACTCGGCGAGAAGGACATCTCGGCGAAAGGAGGAAGCAAGTGAAGGCAGGATCCAGGGGGGTCGGCCTGACCAGCCTAGGCATCCTGAGGGCAGATCGAGTTCATCTTTCTACATGTTCTTCGTCGAGTTCATCCCGACGATTATGCTTCAAAGTTCTTGATGTATCTCGAGTAAATCCTCGTACTTCTTATGTTACTTTGAGAAAACCTTGATGTTTGATCAATAAAGTTTGTCTTTTAGACTTAGCTTCTTGTTTATGCATGTTCTATGATCCATAGCTTTGCAATGCTTAATGCCAACATGAATCTACCTAGCCAGGTGTTTTAGCGCTTTCATGTTCTTTTAGTTGACCTTTTTACTTTAATTAGTTGATTGAATCTGCTCATGCTTAGAGATGGTTAGGGTTTACTAGTTTGTTGATTACCTGGTTACTAGTGACAGTAGAGCCCAGAGAAAGGTTCGAGTAAGTCCTTGACATTCATGTTCATGCTTAATCTATACTTGTTGATTAGGTCTTATATCAAGGTGGTTCTTAGTTCATAAGTTGTTTGTCTCGTATCTCTTGTGGATCCTTTTGCCATGTTTATCATATCGTTCTCATGTTTTAATCTAGTTCTTGATCTATCATTTTATGCTTAGTTTAGACCATAATTAGAGTATAGATTAGAGAGTAGATTAGAGTATAATTAGAGTAGTTCTAATCCTCTTTTAAAGGTTGTTTAGATCTATTAGAATTAGCTAGTAATTAAGTTAACATTAGATTAATAGTAGTTTATACATAATTATCCATAGATTGACAAAACCCAAGATACTCATCTTGGGGAAAAGCTACCACGATACTGTGCGCTTGCAGTATAAGGTTTGGCATGCTTAAGTGCCGTCAACAAGCTTTTCTGGCGCCGTTGCCGGGGATAATTATTGTTTAAGATATTATAAATCTTTCATTTACCTTTTTACTACTAGTTTTAATAGTTAGTTAGTTTGCTAATTGTGTGTTAATCTCTTTCTAGTTGTTTGCTTATAGCCTTTCTAATAGTGTGTTAGTTTCTATCTAGTGTTTAGTTTTGTTTGATAATTTCTAATTCTAGTTGCTTGGAGATATCTAAATTACGTTCTTATTTCTCTAATTTAGTTTTTTTTTGTGTTCTTCATTCGTTCTTAATTCAAACTAACCCAGCAGCTTTGCTATCATAGATCTTTTGTTCTCTGTTTTGTTTTTGTTTTTGTGTCAGATATGACGACACTGCTTGAAGATCTAGAACTTTTGACACTTAGAGAGCACTTGACTCCAAAAGCTACAGATCTGAAGTTTCAAGAATCAAATAAGAAGCCGGAGTCAGGATCCTACGAGCTGAAGGCAGGAATCATCCGGATCGCTGCTGCAAACTGGTTCAGTGGAGAAGATGGTGAAAATCCATACAAGCACTTGGAGAAGCTCAAGCAAGTGTGCCACACTTTCCACCAAGATGGAGTCCCAGTGGAATGGGTTAAATGGAACCTCTTTCCATTTACCCTTGTTGATAAAGCCAACAGATGGTACCAAATTGCCTCATTCGAAGCCAATGGAGATTGGGACTTTCTTGAGCGGAAGTTCCTCACAAGATTCATCTCTCCACTTCGAGTGCACAAGTTAAGGAAGGAAATTTGGGCATTCAAGCAGAGGGAGAATGAAGACATCAGTGAAGCCTGGGATAGACTCCAAAAAATGATGATGCAAGGACCATCACTCGGATTCACGCCAGAAATGTACACGTAGATCTTCTACTATGGATTAACATCAGAAACTTTTATGTATGTGAACACATGCGCAAGAGGATCAGTGATCAGTAGAACATGGAGTGAAGCCAACAAGATCTTGTCAGATGTCTGCATGACTTGCAAGGAGAACAAAGAGAGACAAGACAGTGAAGTGAAGGAGCCAGTAGAGGAGCACATGACGCCTACACCAGCTGTTTTTGAAGATCAACTACCTATCAAGAAGACTCCAGTGTCATATGCATTTGACGAGGAAGAGTTTGGAAGTTTTGCACCTCAAGAGGAGATCAAGAGTACAGATTATAGAAGTCTTGCTAGTGCGAAGCCTCTGACAGAGTTCGAGAGAATGAGCTGGATGCCTAGTGGATTTTGGAAATACACTCAAGTGTGCAGGACCACTCCCGCTAGAAGATTTAGTGGAGAAAGAAGAGCTATTTCCACCAGAAATGCCACTAAGGAAGAATTCTGATAGCCAAGATATAGGAGAGATACTGCAGAAATTATTCCAAGAAGAGGAGCTGGAATAGTGACTTCGTCTCTGAAGTGAAGCGAGTAATCGGAGTCAAGCTAGAGTCATCACTTACTGAAGAGGTTATCGTCCAGCTACCGACGGAGGAATCTTCAACTGGTATTTCATGCTCCATCAACAAAGAAGACTTCAACAACATACATTGCTCTATGGAAGCCTAGGTAAGTACGATGAGCTATGAAGTTTATTCTAAGTTATGTGACAAACCATGCTTACTTTATACTAATCTTAAGATTAAACTTTCTAGTGATGAAATAATTAAACATGTAGGCTTAATTAAAAATGTTGAAGTTAACTTTGCTAATAATATTATACCAACTGATTTTTATGTAATTAATGTCTATGATGATAATGTTAATTTAATCCTTGGTAGACCTTTTCTTAAGTTGGTTAATGCTGTAGTTAATAATGAAAAAGGGAAAGTAAAACTTAACATTAATGGTTTAAAATATGACTTTGATTTCCTACCGGCATCTAAAGTGCCCAATAATCTCACTCCCGATATAGAGGAGATAGAGAGTATTAATTATACAAATGCTTTTAGAGAGCCTTTAAATCTAGTCTTAGAAGGAGAAGAAGAAGGTTTCTTCTCTGAAGAAACAACCATTGCCACTAATCAACTTGACCAAAATATTAAAAAAAACCCGAGACATTCCAGTAGAGCCACTAGGTGACCTTAATCAACATGAGGTACCAGATGTAGAGTTAAAACCACTACCTGATGGACTAAAATATGAGTTCTTGGGAGAAGATAAAACCTACCCAGTAATCATTAGTGATGAGCTGAGTCCAGAAGAAGTGAAGAGGCTGCTGGTAGTGTTGAGGAAGCACAAGAAGGCAATTGGTTATTCTCTAGCAGATCTAAAAGGAATCAGCCCAGCATTTTGTACTCACTGAATCCCAATGGAGGAAGATCACAAGCCAGTGGTTGACAATCAAATGAGGTTGAGTAATGAGATGAGGTCTGTAGTGAAAAAGGAAGTAATCAAGCTCTTAAACGCCGGAATTATCTACCTAGTACCGACCAGTGAGTGGGTGAGCCCAGTCCATTGTGTGCCTAAGAAAAGAGGTTTAACCGTAGTTAAAAATGAGAAAAATGAATTAATCCCACAAAGGACAGTGACTGGTTGGAGAATGTGCATCGATTAACAGAAACTAAACAAAGCCACTAAGAAAGACCACTTCCCTCTACCCTTTATAGATGAGATGCTAGAGAGACTTGCGAAGAATACCCATTTTTGCTATTTAGATGGATATTCTGGTTTCTTTCAAATCCCTATTCATCCAGATGATCAACACAAGACCACTTTTACTTGTCCATATGGAACCTTTGCTTATAGGAGAATGCCTTTCGGTCTATGTAATGCACCAGCTTCTTTCCAAAGGTGTATGATGGCAATCTTCTCCGATATTATCGAAGATATTATGGAACTTTTCATGGATGATTTCTCAGTTCATGGCACAAGTTTTGACCACTATTTAAGGAATCTAGAGAAAGTACTTAAGAGGTGTGAAGAAGTTGATTTAGTGCTAAACTGGGAGAAGTGTCATTTTATGGTTAGAAGAGGACTTGTGTTGGGACACGTCATATCTGAGAAAGGAATTGAAGTAGACAAGGCCAAAATAGAGACGGTAGAAAAGTTGCCACCACCCACTGATATTAAGCCTCTAAGAAGCTTTCTTGGACATGCTGGATTCAATAGGATATTTATTAAGGATTTTTCAAAAATAGCTAAGCCAGTTACTTATCTGCTTCAGAAGGATATTCCATTTGAGTTCACCAAGGAATGTGATGTTGCCTTTAGAAAGATTAAGGAATTGCTTATCAGTGCACCGATCATTCAACCACGAGACTAGAACCTTCCTTTTGAAATCATGTGTGATGCAAGTGACTATGCAGTAGGAGCTATGCTAGGGCAGAGAAAAGACGGAAAAGTACATGCCATTTATTATGCCAGCAAAACTCTTAATGAGGCCCAAGTAAATTATGCTGCCTACATAGAAGGAGTTGCTAGCGATAGTTTTTGCCTTTGAGAAATTTAGATCCTATATAGTTAATTCAAAGGTTATAGTCTACACTGATCATGCTGCTATCAAGTACGTACTTACCAAAAAGGATGCAAATCCTCATCTGATTAGATGGATATTAATGCTAAAAGAGTTCGATGTAGAAATTAGAGACAAGAAGAGAGTTGAGAATGTAGTGGCGGATCATTTATCTAGAATGAACCATGAGAAGGGTGGCCCACCAATTGAAGATGCCTTAAGAGACGACCCTGTTTATGTGGTTCTAGATAAGGATTCATGGATAAGAGACGTTATAAGAGCCATAAGAGGAGAACCACTACCGCATCTCAACTATAATTCTAAAAGAAAAGTTCTGGCTGAAGCAAAGAAGTATTATTGGAATGCGCCTTACTTATATAGATTTGGATGTGATGGAGTCCTTAGAAGATGCGTTCCAGCAAAGGAAAGAGAGGAAATTTTAATAAAATGCCACTCTGCGGAATATGGGGGACATCATGGACATTTCAGAACCCAAGCTAAGATATGGGGGAGTGGGTTTTATTGGCCTATGCATGAAGATGCAAGAAAATTTGTCACTTCTTGTCTTGAGTGTCAAAGGTATGGAAATATAACTTCTAGAAATTCGATGCCTCTCACATATAATCTACAAATTGATTTATTTGATGTCTGAGGAATGGATTTTATGGGACCATTTGAGAATTCACATGGATATGAGTATATTTTGGTGACTGTGGACTATGTTTAGAAATGGGTAGAAGCTATACCATGTAGAAAAGCATCTATGGAAGAATCCATTGAAATGATTGGGAATAATATCTTTCCAAGATATGGAGTCCCTAGAGTAATTATCTCAGATGGAGGATCACATTTTATTGGTAAATAATTTACCAATTATTTAGAGAAGATGGGAATCGAGCATAGAGTTTCTAAAGCCTATCATCCACAGACGAATGGTCAAGCAGATACGTCAAATAAACAATTAAAAAATATTCTTAAAAAGACAGTGACTATAGGTGGTAAAAATTGGTCAAAGAAGCTTGATGATGCTCTTTGGGCGTATTGGACTAGCATTTAAAGCCCCTATTGGAATGACACCCTATCAGCTTGTTTATGGAAAGACTTGTCATTTGCCAGTAGAGATGGAGCACAAAGCTGATTGGGCAATTAAATAATTAAACCTAGATTTAGACACCGCCTTAATCAAGAGAAGGATTCAGCTTAGTACCCTTGCTGAAGCAAGATTACAAGCTTATCATAATGCCAGTATTTATAAGGAAAGGGTTAAGAGATGGTTTGATAAGAGAATCTGGAAGAAAGAGTTTAAGGAAGGTGATAAGGTTCTTATGTACAATTCAAGATTCAAATTATTTGGAAAAGGAAAGTTACAAAGTAAATGGGATGGACCTTATATAGTACATGATGTATCACGTACTGGAGCAGTCAGTATTATGGATTTGGGAGGGAATCGATTTATGGTCAATGGTCAAAGACTCAAGGTATTCATTGAAGAGGACAGATTTGAGATTAATTATATTGATACATATGAGTTCAAGGCGGTAAAAATCCGTTACCATGACCATTATCCCTAGTTATCCATAGCCTTTGTACCCTTGTATATAGATCATCGCGGTTAGTTTCGTGTTTTTCAAAAAATTTCTTTATATATATATTTTAAATTAGGAAATAAAATCACCAGCAAAACCTGGGGCCCATAGGCCAGGGGGGAGGCCCAGGTATGCCGACCAGAGAGCCTAGGCTCGGCCGACCTAGGGAGTTTCCCGAGTCGGTTTCTGTTCAAATTTCGCTAGTGAAGTCTCCGATGATTTCCATACCAGATTGAGGTAGAGTTCGGATCGGAATCCTCGTTTTGTTTCCTAATCCTGTCGAATCTCCAGACTATAAAGCCATGGGCAGACCCTAGCCTTGAGACATCAACTCCAAACACAACCAATCCAAGCCACACCAAGTTCTGAAGCAATGGAGAGCCAGCTCATGAACAGGGAGGATGAGTCGAGGCAAGAGGAGGCTTGGTCGGCCGACCAAGGTGGACAGGCTCGGCCGACCAGTCCCCTGTTTCGCGGATCTCATCACAATTTTTTGCAAGTTGTCTTCTCTGATGATGAGGAAGAGGCATGGGTGCGTAGTTTCGTCAGAAAGAATGGAATTTCAGGGAATTTAGCGAAGCTATCTATTCAACTGAAGGAGATGAAGAATAGGAGGTCCAAAAGAATTAGAGGGATGCCAAAAGTCGACTATCAAGAGTCATCAGTAAGCTCGGGAGGTACAACCAACTCTAGTCAAGATAAATCCATGGAGAGCAACCATAGAGAAAGCCCATGATTTGAGGAAGTAAGCTCCATCTATCTCGTTCCTCGTTTCAACACATATCACATAGGAGGAACAGAGGAAGTGGACTTGCTGCCCCGTGTGTAGAGAAGCCATTTAGGCCAACATGGTTAAAAGCACCAACATAGTTCAAATGATTGAAGACTTAGAGGGAAGACTTGAGGAAAGAATAGCGAAAACTCGCAAGGATGTCACTGTATTTATCATCAACCTGAAGGAGCAAGTTGAGTCTCTTCAAGCTACATGTATGAGGCAAAGTGACACTCTCTATTCTATCTGGGACCACGTGACAAAACAAGGAGGAGGAGGATATCAACCAGATCCAACTGGGGACGAAGAGGAGGATCCATATGAAGTTTATCGTGCAATCAGAAATGATCCTCTTGATGATCCGGTGGATGAGGAGCACTGGTATGATGATGAGCATTAGGAGTCTTTGCTTAGTCTAAGTGTGGGGAAGTTAGTAGAATTTCCCCATTCATAAATAAAGCGTTTGATAAAACGTCTAGAATAAATAAGTTATATATATATATAGCCATTATTTACGAGTTTTTATTTAGAGTTGTTATCTCTTATATTCGTGTCTTAATTGAGTCTATGTAACGTCTTTAAAATATATATATTAATAAAGTGTGAGATTGGATAAGTGTCTCGCTTTATTTAAGTTTGTTCTTTACTTTTACTTTGATATTTAATCCTATTTTAGTTTTCATGATTTGATTAATGTGGAGATTACTAGATTAATTAGTAATGCATAACCCATATCTTTATTAGAGGATTATGTTTCATAGCTTTACCAAAGTTTTTGATTAAGAAAAAGATTAGAGGTGTATTTAATTTTTCTTAAAACCTCTCTTCATTGATCAAGTTTTACACCCCTTTGCTAAGAGAGAGTCAAAATTCCTAGTAGAGCTTAGCTTATAAAAGCCAGTCTATAAGCAAGTTATCTCATGTGATTTTAGTTAAGTTTGATCCCTTTAGAAATTTTGATCTCTTGAATAATCTTGGTCATCTACATTACATCTTTTGCTAGCCTATATTATTTTCCAATTGCTTATATCATTAGAGCAATTTCTTTTATCCGATAAACCCTTTTATCTCATTATTTATCCTTACCTATATAATGTAAAGTTTTTGCTCATTAGTTTATTGAGTAAGTTTATAAAATTATAAATAGGAGAAAGGAGGGTGAGGTTATGGCGCCAAATAAAAAAAGAGAGAGAGAGAAAGAAAGAAAAAAATATATATAGGTGTGGCGCCAAGTTAAAAAAAATAGAAGAAAAAAAGAAGAAAAAGAAGAGAGAGGGAGAAAAAAATGACCAATGGTCGAAATAAAAAAGAGAGAGAGAGAGTAGAGTTAGGAAAAGGAGAAAGGGGAAGAGAAAAAGGTAGAATTAGGAAAGTTTTGGAAAGGTAGAATGGAAATCTTATCGTCTTATTAGTGTAATAAGCAAAAACTTTCACTTTTCCAACCATGTGCAAATTCCGGAATTTATTCCAATTCATTTATTATTGCACATGTCCACTATCTATATCTTCTTTTTCCTTGTCTCTTTATATAAATATTTATTCTCTTATTTTGTTGACCAAGACTAATTTAAGTTGATTTAATGATCTTTAGAGAGGTATCTTAATTAGACAATAAAATGAGTAGCTTTGCTAAACCTTTACCAAGCTCCTCATATATTCTTGTGAGATGAGAGAAAGAGAGTGGAATTTTAGAGGATAGCCACTTATAAAGAGTGCCTTTTTCAGATCTTGACAAAAGGGATAAGTAATTTCTTGATCTTTTGAAGTTTTATTATTTTTCAAAAACCATCTCTGATAATTTCGAAAGTAAACTTGTGATATTGCTATGATTCGTTTGACTTTGATAATTTTTGTGGGGATCTCTATGCATGAAAGTTAGTTTAAAGTCCCATATTATGATTTGAGT
The DNA here is from genome assembly GCA_030272315.1 of Paspalum vaginatum. Classification (NCBI taxonomy): domain Eukaryota; kingdom Viridiplantae; phylum Streptophyta; class Magnoliopsida; order Poales; family Poaceae; genus Paspalum; species Paspalum vaginatum. Next base: position 29,631,287 of record CM059020.1, on the reverse strand, counting down.
GATTTTTAAGGTAAGATTATTTTTGAGAAGTAGTGATTTAGAATTTGCTTAAATTTAGTTGAGTTCTTTATCGATCTTTTTCTCGAGGACTAGCAAGATCTAAGTGTAGGGGATGTTGTTGACGCAAGATTTAGATGAAAATTATACTCTATTTTTATATGATTTTATATCTTTTCAAGAGTTAATCTTATGATTTAGTCTTATTTTTCTAACAAATAACCCCGTTTTCGAGAATGCTCTTTGTTTTTGTGCAATATTGATTTTTGCAGGAAAATAGGGAATAATTGATATAATTTTAAAGATTTCTCAGAGATTGGATTGATGCTAATATGAGCAACCTTTGAAATAAGAGTTAATGCAAGCCCAATTGTAAGGATAAAAGCCCAACAATAAGAAGTTTCTTGAAGATGGAGATTACTTGGAGGACTAAATCCTGAAATATTCTTGGAATTCATGACAGTAGCAACTTGTAGGCCCAATTCGGAGACCTTAACGACGTCAAATGAAGAAGGTTTGAATACCAAAGTTTTAGATCTCTTCGAGTTCTACAAATAAGATGTCCGATTTTGCCTTATTTGGACTTCGGATGAGGGAATTATGGTCGAAATACTACAAGCTGCAGAATATGGAGAATCCTATTTCGGGACGGACGAGGAAGGAAACTTCATCACCAAGCAAAGGAGTATATGGACGACTGGGACTCTTCTAGAAGCTTGTATATACTTGGAAATAGTTGTTTTAGGTGTTTTAGAACCCTTAGAACCGACCTAATAGCTTCCATGTATAGGACTCTCTCCGGAGTATAAATATAGAGCCTCCAAAGCTGAGAGGCAACAATTGTTCTCCACAACTCATTGTAAGCCGAGAGTCTAGGGCAGAGTTCGGGGGCTACGATCAAGTAACTCGGCGAGAAGGACATCTCGGTGAAAGGAGGAAGCAAGAGAAGGCAGGATCCAGGGGGGTCGGCCGACCAGCCCAGGCATCCCGAGGGCAGATCGAGTTCATCTTTCGACATGTTCTTCGTCGAGTTCATCCCGACGATTATGCTTCAAAGTTCTTGATGTATCTCGAGTAAATCCTCATACTTCTTCTGTTACTTTGATAAAACCTTGATGTTTGATCAATAAAGTTTGTCTTTTAGACTTAGCTTCTAGTTTATGCATGTTCTATGATCCATAGCTTTGCAATGCTTAATGCCAACATGAATCTACCTGGCCAGGTGTTTTAGCGCTTTCATGTTCTTTTAGTAGATCTTTTTACTTTAATTAGTTGATTGAATCTGCTCATGCTTAGAGATGGTTACGATTTACTAGTTCGTCGATTACCTGATTACTAGTGACAGTAGAGCCCGGGGAAAGGTTCGAGTAAGTCCTTGACATTCATGTTCATGCTTAATCTATACTTGTTGATTAGATCTTATATCAAGGTGGTTCTTAGTTCATAAGTTGTTTGTCTCCTATCTCTTGTGGATCCTTTTGCCATGTTTATCATATCGTTCTCCTGTTTAATTTAGTTCTTGATCTATCATTTTATGCTTAGTTTAGACCATAATTAGAGTATAGATTAGAGAGTAGTTTAGAGTTTAATTAGAGTAGTTCTAATCCTCTTTTAAAGCTTGTTTAGATCTATTAGAATTAGCTAGTAATTAAGTTAACATTAGATTAATAGTAGTTTAAACATAATTATCCGTGGATTGACAAAATCCCAAGATACTCATCCGGGGGAAAAGCTAGCACGATACTGTGCGCTTGCAGTATAAGGTTTGGCAGTGCTTAAGTGACGTCAACAATTCTCCCTTCAAGGTTCTGTTCCACAGCCTCAGAGCTCAGCATCTCATTCCTTCGTCTTGATAAATTTTGAGCCGATGGCATTGCACTAGCTCTTGGACCACGAACAGGCTGTTAGTCAGCTCGATTTCATATGAGCAATCTTCTTTGCTTTACCGGGTCTCCTGTCGAACTGATCCACAACCATGTCCCCCAGGGCCCAGATTTGTATGACTCATGTTTGGATCGATTCTAGGCTTCCGCTCCGAGTCATATTATGTGACCGTTGTACTCATAAAACCAAATATGTGGGTGTACTTCTATCCTCAAATTCAAGCTTTTCTTGAACCCTAGGCATCATGAATCCACCATCGGCCTTTGACTTGTTTTTGCAATGGAGCAGAGCAGTGCACCGGATGAGATCTTTGGCTTGAAGGTATGTACTTCTATCCTCTAATTTGAGGGCCACTTTTTAATTTCCTCCCTGTAAGTCTTTGAGCTTAATTCTAAGAAGTTTTCCTTTTTCCGCCTCAGGCAAGCGATAGTCTGATTCAGTGCCCAACAGTGACCAGATGTGATTCAACTGGTACCAACTTCTACAGCTCAGGAGCACTACCACAAGGTACAAATTCCACTTATGTTGCCCTCATTCCAAAAGGTATGGATGCAAAACTCCTCAAAATTTCACACCTATTAGTCTATGCATTGCATTTATAAGATCATTTCCACTAGTCTTGCAAAGAGAATTAAAACTCACCTTCCAAACTATATTCATGCTTCTCAAGTTGCTTTTATTCATGCTTCTCAAGTACTGCCACATTACTACTAACATTATTATTGCCCCAGAAATAACACATTCCTTTAGTCTTAGAAGTTGGAAACATCATGCTTTCATGCTAAAAATTGATCTAGCAAAGGCTTTTGATAGAATTGAATGGTCTTTCATTTTGAAAGCCGTTCATAGAAGGGCCTTCTCTGATCATTTCTGCAGGCTCGTGCAAGAATGTTTATCCTCTTCATCCTTCTCTATCATAATTAATGGACAACCTTACCATGATTTCAAAGCTCAAATAGGTATAAGACAAGGTTGCCCTATTTCTCCCTACCTCTTTGTGCTAGCAATCAATGAACTCTCCTTGTCCCTCCAGGAAGCTATGTCCCTAAGAGAAACCACTGGAATCACTCTTAGCCCAAATGGCCCCTCTATTCATTCTATCATATTTGCAGATGGCCCCTTAGTGTCAAATGATTAAACAAATCATAGACTCCTTTTGCAGTGTTTCAAATCAAACTCCAAACTAGTCTAAATCTTCAATACTTTTCAACATACATGTCTCTCGATAATAGAAAAGCATGGTAACATCTTTCTTCCCAGTTGTCCTAATGAATAATGAAACCACTCATTCGTGACACCCTCTCATGCTTACCTACAGAAATAGATCTGCATCTTTTAATTTCATTTTAAATAAATTTAGAAGCAAACTCACTGGTCTCAAGGCCAATTCCCTTAGTCATGCTGGTTGTCTTATTTATTTAGTTCAGCTCTAACATCCATTTCCATTAACAACAAGACTAACTAACATTCTCTTCCCTAAAGATTTCTTGGAGAAAATCATATCCATAAACAGGAATTTCTGGTGGAAACGAAACGAACAAGAAAGCACAATGAAATCCATTTGTTGCAGGTCATGGGATGACATTTGTTAGCCTAAACATCAAGGAGGTCTAGGTATCAAGAACATTATCACAGTTAAGAAAAGCCTAGCTGACTCATTCAGCTTGGATGGTAGCTGCTCAAAGGGATACCTTCCTCTCAAATATGCTCAAAGATAAATATCACCCACATTCCTCCTTTGGGAAAGCAACCTCCATAGGAACAAGGTTAGTTTTTCTGGTCCGCAATACAAAAGGTAAGACACTTTATTCATGACAACTGTAGCTACCAAATACATGAAGGTTCTATTAATATTTGGTCCGAACCATGGTGCCCCATCTAGGACAATATTCACTCTCATCTTACTTTACCCACTACTATTTCCCTTCTTCCCAATCAAGTTTGAGATCTTTGGATCCAAAATGAATAGGCTTGGAATAGAACCCTCATTAACCAAGTTTTTGATAACCATGCTGCTCAGATTATCCTAAACACTCCTATTGTGCAGCAGCATGTAGAAGACATTCTAGTTTGTAAGCCAGCAAAAAAGGGAGAGTGCTCTTCCAAAGAATCCTACACATTCCTAACCCTTCAAACTCCCTCTACTGTCATTTTATAGGGTTCAAGAAATTTAAGCAATCAATCCCTCCCTTTGTTGAACAAAACTTGGAAAGATAAAAATATCCAACCAAAACTAAGCACTTTCCTTTAGAGATTGTTAACATATGCCCTTGCCACTGCTGAGAGAACTTCAAAATACTCTCAGCATAAAGATGAATCAACCAGGCAGAGGATGACTTAGAATTGTTTTTCACTTGTTCCTTTCCTAGAGCTACTTGGTTTTCTGCCTCTGTCGTCTCATCTCCTTAAGCCCGGTCGGGGCCCAAGAGAGGGACACACAAAGGAATCGGGAAGTACGCTCCTGCTGTGGTTGACCCCTCCAAGTGTTTCCAAGATGCTACCAGGCGTGCTTGACCTTCCAGCCGGGGAGGTTGGTGTGGTGGTTGATTCGTCAGGTGCGGGTGCTCGAGCATGCTTCTTTGGAAAATCAACCAGCAGGTACATGAACAACAGATCGTCATTAAACTCTAGCTGAATTGCTGGGAACGGCTCGAGGCATCTCCGTTGATCGGCTCTTTGAGAGCCGATCGCCTCCTTCTACCCTGCATGGTTAGTTTAATGACAAAGCACAGCTAGGGAGTGGGGTAGGGAACCTTGCTTAAAGCATGATCTATACAACGCTACCCCCTTGGGTTGACATCCGCTACATGCTTGACTAGATGAATCTAATCAAAATACACAACATAGATCGGAACCCTCAAGGGGTTTCACTCGCGGGGCAAGTATGATCTAGAGCATGTAAAACAGGGTGCTAAGTGCACATGGATCTCTTGAACTACCGCATGCACATGTTGTGGTGTCATGTCGTGGAATATAGCAAGCGAACAAGCTTTGTGTGCTTAGCCGCCCACTGCGGATCCATTCACGTGAAGCATAAACAGATATGTAGATTAGTTGTGGGTGCGGTAACTAATGGAACCCGCGCCAAGCAGAGCTTGATGCAAGGTTCATCTATAGCTAATGGATCTCACGCCAAAGAGGGCTTGATGCGAGCTTCATCTATATAACTAGTAGATCTCGCCGTCAAAAACACTTCAGTACGAGATCTACCGGGTAAGCAAGATGCTTAAACATGCCCTAAAATGACTGTGAGGAAGGATTAGAGCCGCATGGTGCTTACTTGGTTGAAAAAACCTAGGGGCCAAGGGCAGCAATGCGCCGAGATTGTGGTGATGAGACACCGCTGCTAGGACAATATCATCATGTTTTTTATGGTACATGGGGTTACACATTAATAGCCCGGAGGCTTGGAGGACAAGTCTGACTTGCCTAGCTAAATCCTAGATTATTTTCTATTCTTAAGCTAGGATACACGGCCGTTTGGGCCCAAACGATACACATTGCCACCACTGTGCGGGTGGCCCATTAAGCTCCTTAGCTGTCCTGATACCAATTCCTAGTCTGGCTAGGATTTGGCGGCAACACATGCCCCCTAGTTTTGGTGATGACTTGTTCATCTCAAACTAAAGCTGAACACACATGTGCATGGGCTGTTTCCTTCTCCTCTCACAGCAATCTTGATCTTTGAAAAATTGAGCTACGAAATTTTGGTCTTAGCATACGAGCTGATCCTGGTGTGTCAATTGGATTCTGCATTGCTCGTCCTTCTCGGTTAGCTTTTCTCCTCATGTCTTGAGTGCACCATGGCTTTCCTTTTGGATGCGCACTGATTATGGCTTTCCTCCCAGAAGGACAAGGTCGGGAGCTCCAGCTTTTACTTCGGCGCATGCTAGAGAATCTTTACATTGTTCTAGCTTCGTCACGTAGTTCCCTCTTCCATAAATATGCGTATTCTTTTTATCGAAAGTTGCGCTGGAGTACATTGTCTTTTGCCTTCTTGAATGTGCACTGTTTCCCCATTCCCGGCTTGACTTATTGCGAGGTCTTCTTGCAGGTCTACCCTTCTACTTTTCCTTAATCGGCAAAATACCATTGCTTTGGTCCATAAATAATGCATCTCAGCCAACGTCCTCTCCATGGGACCTCCAAGCCCTCAATCTACCACAACCAATGCCAATTTTTCCCAAGAATTCCACTACGTACCTCCAGAGACCTTCAATAGAGTATAGCCAGAATACCCTCTTCCCTCTGAACTAGATTGGCCATGGAAGATCAAGGTTTACTAGGCCGAGCTTAATGTAGTCATGGAGGCCAAGCGAACGGAGAGAGCTCATGTCGACACCTTTCGGTCGAAGGGTATACCAATATCCCTTATGTGGTTTTCCCCCGTCTGTGCTTGATCAACCAGGCGATGATTCTTATGTTAGGTATGAGAAAGAACGTCACCATTCGGTCCATCTTGAGAGTATTGGGATCAAGACAGAGCCTTGGATGATTCCCAAAGTGTCGGCTACCAAGCTGATGGTAATTCCAGAGTACAAATGAATCCCATGTTTCTTGCATGGTCGGTAGGATAGGGTACTAAAATAAAAATGAATCCTTATGAAGCTCACCCTATCAGGCTGAGATCGCCCCTCATGGCAGTGGTCGGATGATTTGGTCTGACCATTTGACCATGTAAGCCATAGCTTGCATACAGAGCTCCAACCACTAGCAAGAAACTCCTAGGAGAGTTCTGCCTGCTCCGTAGGACATACTCCCTGGCTTTCTGCCGAGTGTCGGCTCAATGCTTGTCGAGTTAGGTTGAGTCGCTGATGGGGTTATATTTTCTAAGGGCATGGTAGATACTAGGTAGATTCATACCCCAAGATCGCTTCAATCCAAATGATGTAAACTAGTTGAATTTGCTAAATAATCCATCATTTGGTCACGACTATATTCCAGCACCGAATGTAATTTTCAACAGTTTGTCAATCAACGAAAAATAGGCAGTCTTTCTAAAGGCGATGTCATCGCACCGGCTATCTTTTTCTAATCATATGATCCGATGGCAAGGCATTGGCTCGTCTTATGCTTGCTAGAGCAACTTTTAAAGAATTTATATACCCCCAATTTTTTACAACTTGGGAGCACTCTTCTCTATATGCCCTCGCGCCAAATCTCTCAAACATCTTGGGGAATATCGGCTTGTGTACCAATTGTCTTGGGATATGGGGCGTGCTAGTTGCTCTTTGAAAAAGATCTTATTATGATTTTTTCGGCCGATTTCGCATAATTGGCCACGCGAGTATAGACAAATTACACTTTTCATTTGTACGTTGGACGATTGCAAGGATTGGCCTTTCCCTTCGCATATTCACAGTTGCACACCCTCTTTAGGATGTATCCTATCTTGCAGCAGACTGCGTTACACTTTCAAGGTTGGTTGCATGAACCTAGCCTAACGCCTTTCTCTGAGATCTCGATGTACTTGTAATCCTTTAGATTGCGTCCCATAAGATGTAGGACCGAGACGTGTGACTAGAGGGGAGGGTGAATAGGAGCACTTAAAAACTCAAAATCACAACCCCAAAACTGGTGCTACAAGAACTGACGCTAAACTTCGTCCACTGAACAGCTACAAGTCTAGCAAAAGTAAGGTGTCATCTACTAAACGAATACGCACCAAGCGAGAAAAGAGCTAGCAACTCATGGATCAAAAAGATCGCAAGTCACCCCAAGCACCGAAAACATGCAAGTTCGCCACTTGTCACTCACCACACCGAAATGCGACTTACTGATATATATCAAACAAAGAGAATGGTCAGATAGTGGGGAAAGCACGTTCGATGCAAAAACGCTGCAGAAGAATCAAACAAACACAGAACAGGTGTTGACGCAAGATTTAGACGAAAATTATGCTCTATTTTTATATGATTTTATATCTTTTTAAGAATTAATCTTATGATTTAGTCTTATTTTGCTAACAAATAACCCCGTTTTCGAGAATGCTCTTTGTTTTTGTGCAATATTGATTTTTGCAGGAAAATAGTGAATAATTGATATAATTTTAAAGATTTCTCGGAGATAGGATTTATGCTAATATGAGCAAGCTTTGGAATAAGAGTTAATTGAAGCCCAATTGAAGGATAAAAGCCCAATAATAAGAAGTTTCTAGAACATGAAGATTGCTTGGAGGACTCAATCCTGAAATATTCTCGGAATTCATGACAGCAGCAACTTGTGGGCCCAATTCGTAGACTTTACTTATGTCAAATGAAGAAAGTTTGAATACCAAAGTTGTAGATCTCTTCGAGCTCTACAATTTAGAGTCCGAGCTTGCCTTTTTCAGACTTCGGATGAGGGAGTTATGGTCGAAATACTTCAGGCCGCAGAATATGGAGAATCCTATTTCGGGAAGGACAATGAAGGAAACTTCATCGCCAAGCAAAGGAGTATATGGACGACCGGGACTCTTCTAGAAGCTTGTATATACTTGGAAATAGTTGTTTTAGGTGGTTTAGGACTCTTAGAACTGACCTAATAGCTTCCATGTATAGGACTCTCTCCGGAGTATAAATATAGAGCCTCCAAAGGGGAGAGGCAACCATTGTTCTCCACAATTCATTGTAAGTCGAGAGTCTAGGGCAGAGTTCGGGGGCTACGATCAAGTAACTCGGCGAGAAGTACATCTCGGCGAAAGGAGGAAGCATGAGGAGGCAGGATCCAGGGGGGTCGGCCGACCTCTAGGGGGTCTGGTCGGTCGACCCCTAGGGGGTCTGATCGGTCGACCCCAGGCATCCCGAGGGCAGTTCGAGTTCATCTTTCAACATGTTCTTGGTCGAGTTCATCCCGACGACTATGCTTAAAAGTTCTTGATGTATCTCGAGTAAATCCTGGTACTTCTTATGTTACTTTGATAAAACCTTGATGTTTGATCAATAAAGTTTGTGTTTTAGACTTAGCTTCTTGTTTATGCATGTTCTATGATCCATAGCTTTGCAATGCTTAATGCCAACATGAATCAACCTGGCTAGGGTTTTAGCGCTTTCATGTTCTTTTAGTAGATCTTTTTACTTTAATTAGTTGATTGAATCTGCTCATGCTTAGAGATGGTTAGGGTTTACTAGTTCGTCGATTACCTGGTTACTAGTGACAGTAGAGCCTGGTTTCATGCTCCATCAACAAAGAAGACTTCAACAACATACACTGCTCTATGGAAGTAGTAGAGCCACTAGGTGACCTTAATCAACATTAAGTACCAGATGTAGAGTTAAAACCACTACCTGATGGATTAAAATATGAGTTCTTGGGAGAAGATAAAACCTACCTAGTAATCGTTAGTGATGAGCTTAGTCCAGAAGAAGTGAAGAGGCTGCTGGTAGTGTTAAGGAAGCACAAGAAGGCAATTGGTTATTCTCTAGCAGATCTAAAAGGAATCAGCCCAGCATTTTGTACTCACCGAATCCCAATGGAGGAAGATCACGAACCAGTGGTTGACAATCAAAGGAGGTTCAGTAACGAGATGAGGTCTATAGTGAAAAAGGAAGTAATCAAGCTCTTTAATGCCGGAATTATCTACCCAGTACCGATCAGTAAGTGGGTGAGCCTAGTCCATTGTGTGCCTAAGAAAAGAGGTTTAACCGTAGTTAAAAATGAGAAACTTGAATTAATCCCACAAAGGATAGTGACTGGTTGGAGGATGTGCATCGATTACCGAAAGCTTAACAAAGCCACTAAGAAAGATCACTTCCCTCTACCCTTTATAGATGAGATGCTAGAGAGACTTGCGAAGAATACCCATTTTTGCTATTTAGATGGATATTCTGGTTTCTTTCAAATCCCTATTCATCCAGACGATCAACACAAGACCACTTTTACTTGTCCATATGGAATCTTTGCTTATAGGAGAATGCCTTTCGGTCTATGTAATGCACCAGTTTCTTTCCAAAGGTGTGTGATGGCAATCTTCTCAGATTTTATCGAAGATATTATGGAAGTTTTTATGGATGATTTCTCAGTTCATGGCACAAGTTTTGACCACTGTTTAAGGAATCTAGAGAAAGTACTTAAGAGGTGTGAAGAAGTTGATTTACTACTAAACTGGGAGAAGTGTCATTTTATGGTTAGAAGAGGACTTGTGTTGGGACACGTCATATCCGAGAAAGGAATTGAAGTAGACAAGGCCGAAATAGAGACGGTAGAAAAGTTGCCACCACCCACTGATATTAAGTCTCTAAGAAGGTTTCTTGGACATGCTGGATTCTATAGGAGATTTATTAAGGATTTTTCAAAAATAGCTAAGGATATTCCCTTTGAGTTCACCGAAGAATGTGAGGTTGCCTTTAGAAAGATTAAGGAATTACTTATCAGTGCTCCGATCATTCAACCACCAGACTGGAATCTTCCTTTTGAAATCATGTGTGATGCAAGTGACTATGCAGTAGGAGCTGTGCTGGGGCAGAGAAAAAACGGAAAAGTACATGCCATTTATTATGCGAGCAAAACTCTTAATGAGGCCCAAGTAAATTATGCTACTACAGAGAAGGAGTTGCTAGCAGTAGTTTTTGCCTTTGAGAAATTTAGATCCTATATAGTTAATTCAAAGGTTATAGTCTACACTGATCATGCTGCTATCAAGTACCAACTTACCAAAAAGGATGCAAATCCTCGTCTGATTAGATGGATATTAATGCTACAAGAGTTCGATGTAGAAATCAGAGACAAGAAGGGAGTTGAGAATGTAGTGGCAGATCATTTATCTAGAATGAACCATGAGAAGGGTGGCCCACCAATTGAAGATGCCTTAAGAGACGACACTCTTTATGCGGTTCTAGATAAGGATTCATGGATGAGAGACGTTATAAGAGCCATAAGAGGAGAACCACTACCGCATCTCAACTATAATTCTAAAAGAAAAGTTCTGGCTGAAGCGAAGAAGTATTATTGGAATGCTCCTTACTTATACAGATTTGGATCTGATGGAGTCCTTAGAAGATGCGTTCCAGCAGAGGAAAGAGAGGAAATTTTAATAAAATGCCACTCTGCGCAATATGGGGGACATCATGGACATTTCAGAACCCAAGCTAAGATATGGGGTAGTGGGTTTTATTGGCTAGGAATGCATGAATATGCAAGGAAATTTGTCGCTTCTTGTCCTGAGTGTCAGAGGTCCGGAAATATAACTTCTAGAAATTCGATGCCTCTCACATATAATCTACAAATTGATTTATTTGTTGTCTGGGGAATGGATTTTATGGGACCATTTGAGAATTCACATGGATATGAGTATATTTTGGTGACTGTGGATTATGTTTCGAAATGGGTGGAAGCTATACCATGTAGAAAAGCATCTACGCAAGAATCCATTGTAATGATTAGGAATAATATCTTTCCAAGATATGGAGTCCCTAGAGTAATTATCTCAGATGGAGGATCACATTTTATTGGTAAAGAATTTACCAATTATTTGGAAAAGATGGGAATCGAGCATAGAGTTTCTACAGCCTATCATCCACAGACGAATGGTCAAGTAGAGACGTCAAATAAACAATTAAAGAATATTCTTAAAAAGACAGTGCTTAAAGGTGGTAACAATTGGTCAAAGAAGCTTGATGATGCTCTTTGGGCGTACAGGACAGCATTTAAAGCCCATATTGGAATGACACCCTATCAGCTTGTTTATGGAAAGACTTGTCATTTACCAGTAGAGATGGAGCACAAAGCTTATTCGGCAATTAAGGCATTAAACCTAGATTTAGACACCGCTTTAATCAAGAGAAGGATTCAGCTTAGTACCCTTGATGAAGCAAGATTACAAGCTTATCATAATGCCAATATTTATAAGGAAAGGGTTAAGAGATGGTTTGATAAGTGAATCTAGAAGAAAGAGTTTAAGGAAGGTGATAACGTTCTTCTTTACAATTCAACATTCAAATTATTTGGAAATGGAAAGTTACAAACTAAATGGGATGGACCATATATAGTACATGATGTATCACCTACCGGAGCAGTCACTATTATGGATTTGGAAGGGAATCGATTTATGGTCAATGGTCAAAGACTCAAGGTATTCATTGAAGAGGACAGATTTGAGATTAATTATATTGATACATATGAGTTCAAGGAGGTAAAAGTCCATTACCATGACCATCATCCCTAGTTATCCATAGCCTTCGTACCCTTGTATATAGATCATTGCGGTTAGTTTCGTGTTTTTCAAAAATTTTTCTCTCTATATATATTTTAAATTAGGAAATAAAATCACTGGCAAAACCTAGGGCCCATAGGCCAGAGGGGAGGCCCAGGTCGGCCGACCAGAGAGCCCAGGCTCGGCCAACAAGGGAGTTTTCCGAGTCGGTTTGTGTTCAAATTTTGCTAGCGAACTCTCCGATGATTTCCATACCAGATTGAGGTAGAGTTCGGATCGGAATCCCCTTTTTGTTTCCTAATCCTGTCGAATCTCCGGAGTATAAAGCCAAGGGCAGACCCTAGCCTTGAGACATCAAGTCCAAACACAACCAATCCAAGCCACAACAAGTTCTGAAGCAACGGAGAGCCAGCTCGTGAAGAGGGAGGAAGAGTCGAGGCAAGAAGAGGCTTGGTCAGCCGACCAAGATGGGCAAGCTCGGCCGACCAATCCCTTGTTTCGCGGATCTCGTCGTAATTTTTCGCAAGTTATTTTCTCTAATGACGAGGAAGAGGCGAGGGTGCGTAGTTTCATCAGAAAGCATGGAATTTCAGGGAATTTAGCGAAGCTATCTATTCAACAGAAGGAGATGAAGAATAGTAGGTCCAGAAGAATTAGAGGGATGCCAACAGTTAACTATCAAGAGTCATCAGTAGGCTCGGGAGGTACGATCAACTCTAGTCAAGATCAATCCAAGGAGAACGACCATAGAGAAAGCCCAAGATTAGAGGAAGTAAGCTCCGTCTATCTCGTTGCTCGTTTCAACACCTATCACATAGGAGGAACAGATGAAGTGGACTGCTGCCCCATGTGTAGAGAAGCCATTTATGCCAACATGGTTAAAAGCACCAACATAGTTGAAATGATTGAAGACTTAGAGGGAAGACTTGAGGAAAGAATAGAGAAAACTCGCAAGGATGTCATTGAATTTATCATCAACCTGAAGGAGCAAGTTGAGTCTCTTCAAGCTACATGTACGAGGCAAAGCGACACTCTCTATTCTATCTGGGACCACGTGACAAAACAAGAAAGAGGAGGATATCAACCAGATCCAACTAGGGGACGAAGAGGAGGATCCATATGAAGTTTATCGTGCCATCAGAAATGATCCTCTTGATGATCCAGTGGATGAGGAGCACTGGTATGATGATGAGGATTAGGAGTCTTTGCTTAGTCTAAGTGTGGGGAAGTTAGTAGAATTTCCCCATTCATAAATAAATCATTTGATAAAACGTCTAGAATAAATAAGTTATATATATATATAGTCTTTATTAACGAGTTTTTTTAGAGTTGTTATATTCGTGTCTTAATTGAGTCTATGTAACGTCTTTAAAATATATATATTAATAAAGTGTGAGATTGAGTAAGTGTCTCGCTTTATATAAGTTTGTTCTTTATTTTTACTTTGATATTTAATCCTATTTTAGTTTTCATGATTTGATTAATGTGGAGATTACTAGATTAATTAGTAATGCATAACCCATATCTTTATTAGAGGATTATGTTTCATAGCTTTGCCAAAGTTTTTGATTAAGAAAAAGATTAGAGGTGTATTTAATTTTTCTTAAAACCTTTCTTCATTGATCAAGTTTTACACCCCTTTGTTAAGAGAGAGTCAAAATTCCTAGTAGAGCTTAGTTTATATAAGCCAGTCTATAAGCAAGTTATCTCATGTGAGTTTAGTTAAGTTTGATCCCTTTAGAAAGTTTGATCTCTTGAATAATCTTGATCATCTACATTTCATCTTTTGCTAGCCTATATTATTTTCCAATTGCCTATATCATTACAGCAATTTCTTTTATTCGATAAACCCTTTTATCTCATTATTTATCTTTACCTATATAAGTAAAGTTTTTGCTCATTAGTTGATAAATTTAGTAAGTTTATAAAACTATAAATAGGAGAAAAAGGAGAGTGAGGTTATGGCGCTAAATAGAAAAAAGAGGAGAGAAAAAGAAAGAAAGAAAATAATAATAATAAAATATATATAGGTGTGGCGCCAAGTTAAAAAAGAAATAGAATAAAAAAAGAAGAGAAAAAGAAGAGAGAGGTAGAAAAAAATGACCAAGTGGTCGAAAAAAGAGGGATAGTAGAATTAGGAAAAGGAGAAAGGGGAAGAGAAAAAGGTAGAATTAGGAAAGTTTTGGAAAGGTAGAAATGAAATCTTATCGTCTTATCAGTGTAATGAGCAAAAACTTTCACTTTTCCAACCATGTGCAAATTCCGGAATTTATTCTAATTCATTTGTTAATGCACATGTCCACTATCTGTATCTTCTTTTTCCTTGTCTCTTTATATAAATATTTATTCTCTTATTTCGATGACCAAGATAATTTAAGTTGATTGAATGATCTTTAAAGAGATATCTTAATTAGACAATAAAATGAGTAGCTTTGCTAAACCTTTACCAAGCTCCTCATATATTCCTGTGAGATGAGAGAAAGAGAGTGGAATTTTATAGGATAGCCACTTATAAAGAGTGCCTTTTTGAGAGCTTGACAAAAGGGATAAGTAATTTCTTGATCTTTTGAAGTTTTATTATTTTTCAAAAACCCTCTCTGATAATTTCGAAAGAAAACTTTGGTATTGCTATGATTCGTTTGACTTTGATAATTTTTGTGGGGATCTCTATGCATGAAAGTTAGTTTAAAGTCCCATACTATGATATGAGTGATTTATAAGGTTAGATTATTTTTGAGAAGTAATGATTTAGAATTTGCTTAAATTTAGTTGAGTTCTTTATCAATCTTTTTGCTTGAGGACTAGCAAGATCTAAGTGTGGGGATGTTGTTGACGCAAAATTAAACGAAAATAATCCTCTATTTTTATATGATTTTATATATTTTAAAGAATTAATCTTATGATTTAGTCTTATTTTCCAAACAAATAACCCCGTTTTCGAGAATGCTCTTTGTTTTTGTGCAATATTGATTTTTGCAGGAAAATAGGGAATAATTGATATAATTTTAAAGATTTCTCGGAGATAGGATTTATGCTAATATGAGCAAGCTTTGGAATAAGGGTTAATTGAAGCCCAATTGAAGGATAAAAGCTCAATAATAAGAAGTTTCTAGAAGATGAAGATTGCTTGGACGACTAAATCCTGAAATATTCTCGGAATTCATGACAGCAGCAACTTGTGGGCTCAATTCGGAGCCTTAACCTACTCTCTAGTCTACTCTCTAATCTATACTCTAAACTTAAGCATAAAATGATAGATCAAGAACTAGATTAAAACACGAGAACGATATGATAAACATGGCAAAGGATCCATAAGAGATATGAGACAAACAAATTATGAACTAAGAACCACCTTGATATAAGATCTAATCAACAAGTATATATTAAGCATGAACATGAATGTCAAGGACTTACTCGAACCCTTCCCCGGGCTCTACTGTCACTATCACTAGTAGCCAGGTAATCGACGAACTAGTAAACCCTAACCATCTCTAAGCATGAGCAGATGCAATCAACTAATTAAAGTAAAAAGATCTACTAAACGAACATGAAAGCGCTAAAACACCAAGCCAGGTAGATTCATATTGGCATTAAGCATTGCAAAGCTATGGATCATAGAACATGCATAAACAAGAAGCTAAGTCTAAAAGACAAACTTTATTTATCAAACATCAAGGTTTTATCAAAGTAACATAAGAAGTACGAGGATTTACTCGAGATACATCAAGAACTTTGAAGCATAGTCGTCGGGATGAACTCGACGAAGAACATGTCGAAAGATGAGCTCGAAATTCCTCAGGAGGGCCCCCCTAGGGGTTGGTCAGCCGCCAGGCCTCCTGCCTCCTCTTGCTTTCTCCTTTCGCCGAGATGTCCTTCTCGACGAGTTAATTAATCATAGCCCCCGAACTCTGCCCTAGACTCTCGACTTACAATGAATTGTGGAGAACAATAGTTGCCTCTCCCCTTTGGAGGCTCTATATTTATACTCCGGAGAGAGTCCTATACATGGAAGCCATTAGGTCGGTTCTAAGAGTCCTAAAACACCTAAAACACCTATTTCCAAGTATATACAAGCGTCTAGAAGAGTCCTAGTCATCTATATACTCCTTTGCTTGGCGATGAAGTTTCCTTCCTTGTCCTTCCCGACATAGGATTCTCCATATTCTGCAGCCTGTAGTATTTCGACCATAACTCCATCATCCGAAGTCCAAATAAGGCAAACTCAGACTCTAAATTGTAGAGCTCGAAGATTTCTACAACTTTCGTATTCAAACTTTCTTCATTGGACGTCGTTAAGGTCTCATAATTTGGCCCACAAATTGCTGCTGTCATGAATTCTGAGAATATTTCAGGATTTAGTTCTGCAAGCAATCTTCATCTTCTAGAAACTTCTTATTATTGGACTTTTGTCCTTCAATTGGGCTTCAATTAACTCTTATTCCAAAGCTTGCTCATATTAGCATAAATCCTATCTCCGAGAAATCTTTAAAATTATATCAATTATTCCCTATTTTCCTGCAAAAATCAATATTGCACAAAAACAAAGAGCATTCTCGAAAACAGGGTTATTTGTTAGCAAAATAAGACTAAATCATAAGATTAATTCTTGAAAATATATAAAATCATATAAAAAAGAGCATAATTTTCGTCTAAATCTTGCGTCAACAGTCGGCCTGTCCGGTGAGACCGGATAGTCCGATGGCCAATCGGATAGTCTGGTAGAGTCGCAGGAAAAGAGTTTTCACACCCCAAAACTGACCAAATCTTGTCCAATCATTACGAGATTTTGCACAGACTATCTGGACCTTATTCCAAAGCTTTTCCCATGTGATCAACTCAAAATGACCAAGAGAATAGCGGGAATTTTAGATCTCGTGAGAAGGCAATCATTGGGCATGAAAGGGGGGAACTCAAGAACACCTTGCTCGTGGCAATCCTGTGGGATGATGAACTAAGTCATAATCTCCACGTCATAGCAAGTCCAAAAGAGCCAAAAGAACAGGATTAACTTGTGGGCAAAGCAAATCACCAAAAGCCTTTGAGTTTCATCCAAGAACCAAACTAGAGGAGGGGGGAGGAGATGGCTGCACACATGAGCACGAATTTGGGACGAATCAGCCTTGTATTAGAAGTGGAAATGAGTTCTTACAAGGTTCCTCATAGCCTACCACCCTTCATCCTCCCACTAAGGCAAAGTACTTGCTCTAGGCGACTCTAAAACCTAAATTAGCGCCCGATTTGCTCTCTAAGAAATTGGCTGGTTGGAAAGCTAAGCCTGGGGTTTCAAGAGCTGGACGAATCACCTAAATGACCAGCCACTTAGGTATATATATCCTAGGCCCAACTGACCTAGTCTACACTAAGACCCCTATATTACAGAAACGCCCGTAGGGGCCAAAATGGAAAAGACCCAACTTTCTCGGGGACCGACGACCGTGATAGAGTCTTGATCTTCTTCGGTTGCATGCTAAGTCCCGGATGACATCCACATGGCCAGTAGTCCAAATCCGCTGATCAACCCCTGCTTTTAAAGTCAAAAATTGGGAAACTTTAGGGTTTCCTTCCTGGGCCTAGAACGGCCCACTCCACTCTATCTCGGCGAGAATTGAGCCCATTCGCCGAGTCTTGGTAACTTGGTGTTTGGGTGGCAGATTTGAGCGAATCCACCAACGCCCTCGTACGTCTTCGCGCCATGTACTCTGGTTGGAGCACCGCGGTCGCACCCGATATCCCCTGTCCATCGGGATCGCCTTGCAGTCCTTCGGAGGTCTTACTCCTGCCATCATTGTGCCGCTTCTCCATGCACCGAAGTCCCATGGCCAACCGACGCTGAGCATGCCTCCTATCCTTCGGAGGACTTTCATCTACTTCGCGTCCATCGGAGGGCCTCCTATCCATCGGAGGTCTTGTGGCCCAAGTCCATCTGGGTCTTGGCTTACGTTGACAATCACTCATCACTCCAGAGGCAATGGAGCCGGTCTATTGGTTCTCAATCTCCCCCTTGATGAGTGCATTGTCAATACCTTCTACTAGTAACCTAAAATAGAGCAAAGACAAGAAAAACAAGCATATAACTGAAAAGAAAGAAGAAAAGAAGAAAGTTACTCAAAATGCCCAAAAGCGAAACACAAGCAGAGAAGGGCAAATTGAGACAACAAAAAAACAAAGCCAAAGATCGACCCCCTAAGATAAGGGAAACTTCTCAAAGCAGTCATTCAAACTAAAGCATGATCCCTCAAGAAAGAGGCAAACCGGCTCAACACAATCATGTTTAGGAAAAGCATTAGCTCTGAAAGAGGCAAAAGGCTCAACGCACCGATGCAAGAGCATGCCAAGCTCAAACTCCCCCTAAAATGCATCCTCACAAATGCAAGATGAATGCACAGCTCTGCCTCAACTAGATCTCTCCAAAATTCTCCCCCTTGGTCCATGAACTCTCTCTCCTTGGGAGCAATAATCTCTCCCATAAGTCAACATATCTCCCCCTTGTTGACAATGGACACATCAAGGGTTCATAGAATCCGACTCCCCTTGAACTAGAGAACTCCCCCCTCAAAATATGCCATGAAATGCAGGAAGTGTACCATGAAGAGCTCAGCAGGGATGAAAAGCTAGTAAATACGAGTTCTAGCATACAGAGCAAGTGAGGGCAAGGAAGCATGCAAACAAACTTAATTGAATCTACCTTATACTGGATCAGGAGCATGTTTTCCAAGGTAGTTGAAGAGAAAGCATCACCAACATAAATACCATCTAGCATGATAGGCATGAACAGCAAGATGCTAGCAAAACATACAAGGTGTGATACTCTTAACCAAAGCATATACAAAAGGCCATAAGCAATTTAGAGACTTGTAGATTTCAGATTTTAGTAACTTGTAGTTTCATGCAAGTTAGATCATGTGCCAGGGGTTATTCACTCGTCTTAGCCACTTCTTACCAACCAATGCCAAGCCTAGGTTCAGAGAACCGTTAGAAGCTTAAGATAAGGATTTGGTCATACACAGCCTAGTCCAAGTTCATGCCAAAGTGCAAAGGCAAGCTATCTCAACTAGATCAGTGTGACAAGCGAACCCACCTAGATCTTTTCAATTTACCTCATAAGACACAACTTGTATACAGTTTGAGTTCATATTTTAGGTTTAGGCAATGTATCATAAATGCTTAGGCATATTCTTGATAAAGGCATATGACTAGCATATCCAAGCATGAAAAGATAGCATAGCATTCAACATTCCTACACATGCTAGGCGCCAAGTCAAGTGGTGATCATGGTTTTTGATTTTCAAGAAATAAAAGTGACTTAGCTCACAAAAGATATTAGACAGATTCAAGGAGCTTAGCCAACCATGATCATGCAAGCAACTATACAATCTAGCACAAGCAAGTACTAACTAGTCATTCTAGAAGAGCTCCAGTGCTAGTGAAAGTGAAAATGCATATGATACAATGCAATGCATGATATGATACAAAATGCAAAGAAAACAAAAAAAAAGAGAAAGCAAATAAAAAACCAACACTACAGCAAAGCTACCCCAAACTAAAAGGGCTAACAAGCACCAGGTTCCCCATGCAAGCGAGCAAACACGCTAAGCTCTAAGGGCTTGGTAAAGATATCGGCCAACTGGTTCTCGGTTTTCACATGGATCAAGTCTATATCTCCCTTGTCATAGTGATGTCTCAGGAAGTGAAACCTCACATCTATGTGTTTGGTTCTAGAGTGCAAGACGAGATTCCTAGCTACAGAAATAGCAGAAGTAGAGTCTACTAGGAGAGCGATCTTCCTAAAGCTTAGGCCAAAGTAACTCAAGGTAGCTCTCATCCAAAGCAGCTGGGAGCAGCAACTAGCCGTAGCAACGTATTTAGCTTCTGTGGTGGAAGTGGCTATGCTAGATTGCTTGCGTGAGGACCAAGAGACAAGAGAAGAACCGATAAACTGGCAGGTGCCGGAAGTAGACTTGCGCTCCCGCCGACAACTCGCAAAGTCCGCATCCAAATACCCTCTGAGAGAGAGCGTCGAAGCTGAAGAGAACCAAAGACCAAGCTTAGGATTGTATTTCAGATACCTGAAGATGTGCTTCACCACTTGACGGTGTGATGTCCTCGGTGAGGCCTGAAATCGCGCACAAAGGCAAACTGCAAACTGGATGTCCGGTCTAGTCGCCGTCAGGTACAGAAGTGAGCCGATCATCCCTGGTACTCTCTTTGGTCCACCACCTCCCCTTCTTCATCTGCATCAAGCGCCGTTTGTGTTGACATGGGAGTCGCCATGGGCTTGGAGTCTCCTATATCAAACTTCCTCAAAATATCCTTCTTGTACTTGGCTTGATGGATGAAGGTTCCTTCACGCCCTTGCTTGATTTGCAGTCCAAGGAAAAATTGCAACTCTCCCATCATGCTCATCTCAAACTCCTTCGACATCTGCTCAGAAAACTTGGTAACAAGAAAGTGAGACGAGCCACCAAAGATGATATCATCCACGTATATTTGGACAATAAGAAGATCACTACCATGCTTGAGGAGAAACAAGGTCTTATTAACACTCCTCATATTGAAAACCTAGTTTAGCAAAAAGGTTTTCAATCTATCATACCAGGCTCTAGGGGTTTGTTTCAAACCATACAAGGCTTTTTACAATTTGTAAACATGGTTAGGGTGTTTAGCATTTTCAAATCCAGAGGGTTGCTTGACATAAACTTCTTCTTGAATAAAGCCATTCAGAAAAGCAGACTTCATATCCATTTGAAAAAGCTTGAAACCCATGGAAGCTGCAAAGGCTAAGAGAATACGTATAGCTTCCAAGCGTGCAACTGGAGCAAACATTTCCTCATAGTCTATCCCCTCTTTTTGACAAAAACCCTTAGCCACAAGTCTAGCCTTGTCCCGCACAACAATGCCATCCTTCCCTTGATTATTTTTGAAAACCCATTTTCTAGCAATTGGATTGCATTGTGGCGGTGGCTCTAACAAAACCCAAACCTCATACCACTCAAAGTTTTCTAACTCCACATGCATGGCATTAACCCAATTACCATCAGAAAGAGCGTGTCCAACATCCTTGGGCTCAAAGAAGGCAATAAATGCAGCATGAGCAAAGAAAATGATAGAACCTATCTGGGACCTCAAGGTCCTCGCATGCAAATCACCAATGATCACATGTGGTGGGTGATCCCACTGGATGTACCAAGATGGAACAATCTCCGAGGTCACCTCCCCTGTGTTCTCAGTGGGGCCATCCTCTACTCGAGCTTGTAGTCGGGGGACCGAAGAGGAAGCCATCGGCAAGGGTCCTCCTTCGTCTTTAGAGATCGTAGCAGAGGGGGCATGAGCTACAGCCGGTGCAGTGGCTCCTACATCACCAGCATCTACTTGCCTTCCTCATCTTCAAAGATGGGAGTTCCTTCTTCATCATCACCTGAAAGCTCAAATGCAGGGGTTGTGCAAGGCATAGATTCATCGAAGGAAACCTCACAGGTCTCTACCACTTGTTTGGTATCAAGGATCCACTCTCTATACACTTGAGAGCTAGAGGCGTATCCAAGGAAAATACCATTCAAGCAGCAAGATTCAAATTTGTCCAAATGCCCCCCTTTTTTAGCACAAAGCATCTGCAGCCAAATGCATGCTGGTGCTTGATGCTGGGTTGCCTACCAAACCGTAGCTTGTACAAAGTCTTCCCTAAGAAAGCTCGTAGGAAGATGCTGTTGGTAATGTAACAGGCCGTATTCATAGCCTCAGCCCAAAAGCGTTGTGGAGTCCTATGCTCATCGAGCATCATCCACACCATCTCAACAAGTGTGCGGTTCTTTCGTTCCACGACACCGTTCTGAGGTGGGGTATAAGGAGACGAGAATTGGTGTTGAAGACCGAGGTCATGACACAAGGTTTCGAAACAAGAGTTACGAAATCCTCCGCCATTGTCGCTGCGGATACACCAGATCCTGAACAAAACAGAAAGCTTCATCTTTGAATTCCATGAAGAACACCCAAGAAAAGCGAGAAAAGTCATCTACAACGACAAGCACATACCACTTCCCACTAACCAATTGTACCCGATCAGGACCAACCGTGTCCATATGCAATAACTCGCCTAGGTAAGAGGTCATAACCTGATTAACAGGAGTATGAGAAGCAGCAACCATCTTGCAATGACGACAAGGGTGGCACACTAAGTCCTTTTCTGCTTTCAAATTGGCCAATCCTCGGATCAGACCCATCGAGCTCAACCTGGCTAGCAGATCAAAACTCAAATGGCCTACCTTCCTATGCTACTTCTAGATATCAGCAGAAGGAACAGCTACCAAACATCGAAGAGGGCCAGAAACAGATGCAAAGTCAACCATAAAAACCTGTCCATAGAGCAAAATCCGACAAAAAAGGTTTTCCTTAGCATCAAGCACACAAGAAGAACCCTCCTTAAAGCGAACCTCAAACCTTTCCTTGAGAAGTTGTAAGACAGACCAAATTGAACCCCAAATTCCTCACCAAAGTAACTTCTCTCAGGGAAAGCTTGCGAGAAAGCGCAATAGAGCCAACACCCAACACTTTACCTTGACCATTATCCCCGAATGTGATGTATTCCTTGGTGCTCACGGGGTTAAGGCTGAAGAACCATCTGTGGTGCCCTGTCATGTGCCTAGAGTAGCCGAAGTCCATGATTCATATGTCCTCCTGGCCTCGATCCTACAAAATCAGGGAAAGCAAGAGTCAGCAAATGGTCCGGCACTAGGGTTAGTGAAACTGCTGAACCAGTGCTGAGCCATCTGCTCAAAAGTGGGGTAAGCATAGTCAAAGTAAGCACTGCGACGATCTAGGTAACCACGACCTCCAAAGCGTGGACTCACAAAGCCTCTACCTTCAAAGCCTCAGTCACAAGGTCCAAAGCCACGCTGAAAATGACTAGGAGCTCGGTCGGCAAAGCGTCTCTCACCACCAGGAGCACGGGCCTAAAAACCGCCTCCTCTTTCACCTCGAGCAAAGGGGTCTCTCAACTCACCACGATGGAGAGGATCCTGCCTACCACCTTGGTAGAACCGATCCTGGTTCACCCAGGCTCTCTCCCGCCTCTCAACCCGCTTCCTCTTGAAGCAAAACTCCTCCAAGTGACCATTCTACTGGCAAAACTCATAGTGGTACACAGGTCTCTTGGGCAAAGGCTAGGGCTGTGTCTTGGGCTTCTGGTGTGGTGGTGAAGCCTTAGGTGGTGTTGGCTACTGGACTTGCTTCTTGCTAAAAGGCTTAAGCACTTCTTCTACAATCTTGTCCAGCTTGGCTTGTGGTGGCTTGGGTGTCGAGTATGATTTCCTTGGGCAGCCTTGGGAGGCTCATGGTAAACCTCATCAGCAGTAGAACCAGGCTGGGGAGAGGTAGTGTTAAGCTTGATTGGGGCACTCTTCTTCTCACCCGAACTACTCTTACCCAAACCAAGTCCACTAGTGTCACCCTCACCACTCTTGCTTGCCTCTATGATCATCCAAAGCTGAGGTTCCCTGGCATACATTTAGCTCAGCACCTCTCTCAACCTACAGTTGTCCTCTTCAATGATCAACTTCTCATCTCTCAGTTCTTCTAGAACTAAAGTCTAGGTAGCACAAGTGTCATACTCTAGAGAGGGAGAGGGAGCCAACTTCTCTAACTTCTTAATGGTGGCATCCTTCTCCACCAACAGCAATCTCAAGTGAGACAGTTCTCACACGTGTCAAGAGGTGCTGAACGCACCTCAAGATCAGCTCTCACCTGCCCAAGCTCACTCCTCAAGGTAGGACAGACCATGCAATGTCAACTGCTAGGTGGGAGCATGACTCACACTCAGGCTCCGCACTCAAAGTAGGCTCATCCAGTTTAGACTGGAGCCTGCCTAACTCAACCTTCCGCCTATCCATCTCCTCTACCTAATGAGCATACTTGCTCTTTTGCTCACAAAGGTCACTCATGAGGAACTCACAGGTAGGGCACTCAAACTCATTAGGCTGGGCTTGCACACTCTTCAGCCTCTCAATCTTAGCCAAAGCATTAGCAAGCTTGGCTTTCTGCTTCTGCAGCTTCTTGGCTGCTTTCTCCAACATCTTATCCTAGGCTTTCAACTCATGACTATTCTTCTCCACCATCTCAAGAATCTCAGCTTGCTTAGGAGCTACCTCCTCATCGGAGGAGTCGTTGTTGTTGCCCTTGTTGTCCTTGTCCTCAAGTGCTATGGAGCAGAAGGATCTCTGGTTCATCTTGTGCTTTCACTTGGACTTCGTGGAGATGAAGCAGAGGCTAGCTGGACCACCTTGATCTCTCCTATTGTCCTGTTTGGTGATGATGTCCTCATCGCTTGAGCTTGACGAATACAAGGAGGAAGAGGACGTTCTGCTGTAAAGACCACCAAGCTTAGCCAAGAAGGCCTTGTCCCGCTTCCTGTTGTCCTTCTGGTAGCTCTTGAAAGCCTTTCTGAAGTTCTTGATCTTGCTGGAGCGGTGCATGGCATGGTCGTGATTGCTGAAGTCATGCTTGCTAGATGGTACTTGTTGGAGTCACGGGAGTGGCTCATGACCTTCTTGTAGTAGTCATTCTCCTTGTTCGGGCACTCAGCGATTAAGTGGCCGACCTCTCCACACTCAAAGCATTTGGGCCTATCGCCCCTCTTCTTGCTCATCCGGTTATCATAGGCATGCTGAAAGCAGCTAGACACTAGGCAAAGCTCATCATCCCCAAGTAACGCCAACTTCTACTCTATCACAGACATCAAAGCAGAGAACAAAAAACCATGAAGTGGGGGGTTAGTAGCTACTTCCTTGGAGCTAGAAGACAAGGCCAGGCTCTTGGAGCCAGTACCATCGAGAATATCTGTCATCTGGTAATCAACCTCTGTGGCCTTGAGCTTGCTATAAAGCTCCTTTACACCCAAGGTGTCATACCCTACCGACTCAAGAATGGAGTTCTTCTTGATCTCCCACACTTTCCTATCCAAGGAATACAGCAGCTTGACAGCCTGCTGATGGTCAGTGTATGGGAGAGCAGCGGGGCTAGAGTTGACATGGAGCTTGTTGATGATCAACTAAAAATGACCAAACAAGGCATCCACAGAGTCTCCCGGCTTCTGGCGAAATTCTCATATTCGCGCTGGTAAGTCTCCACAAGTTGACCCTTAATTGTCACCGTTCCCTCATGTTGTGCATTGAGTAGGGGCCAAATCTCATGGGCGGTATCAAGGTGGCTTACCCTCTCATAGTCCGCTGGACTAAGTCCAGAGAAGAGAAAGTTTACCGCCTTGTAGTTCGCCTTGTGCAAAGCAACGAGCGCCGGTGTGGTACGCTCGGCAACGGGAAGGACCACAAAAGTTGTACTCTAAGTAACATTCCATATGTCCTCGCTCTGGCTAGGCAAAAAAGCTCTCATACTACCCTTCCAGTAGGGATAGCCATTCGAGCCGAGAACCGGAACGTTCCCTAAGTGCACCATAGTCGCTACTAGTTTCTCACCGGTAAAGGTATGAAGAAACCTAACCGGCTCTTATACCACTTGTAGGTCCGAGACGTGTGACTAGAGGGGGGTGAATAGGAGCACTTAAAAACTCAAAATCACAACCCCCAAAACTAGTGCTATGAGAACTGACGCTAGACTCTGTTTACTGAACACATACGAGTCTAGCAAAAGCAAGGTGCCGTCCATTGAACGGATACGCACCAAGTAGGAAATTAAAAGAGCTAGCAACTCAACGGTCACAAAGATCGCAAGTCACCCTAAGCACCGAAAACCTGCAAGTTCGCCACTTGACAGTCACCGCACCGAAATGCGACTTACTAATTTACAGCAAACAAAGAGAATGGTCATATAGTGGAGAAAGCACGTTCGATGCAAAAACGCGGCGAAAGAATCAAACAAACACAGAACATGGCAGCTCCCCTAGGATCACAGGACTGTCCGGTGCCAAGGGCGGGACTGTCCGGTAGCACCAGATAGTCTGGTGGGGGCTGCCAGATAGTCCGGTGGGAAGCCCCGAGGTAGACCCAGCACCGGATTGTTCGGTAGGCTACACCGGACTGTCCGGTGAGACCGGATAGTCTGATGGCCTATCAGATTGACTGGTGGAGTTGCAGGAAAAGAGTTTTCACACTCCAAAACTAACCAATTTGTCCAATCATCATGAGATTTTGCATAGGCTATCTGGACCCTATTCTAAAGCTTTTCCCAAGTGATCAACTCAAAATGACCAAGGGAATAGCGGAAATTTCAGATCTCAAGAGAAGGCAATCTTTGGGCATGAAAGGGGGGAACTCAAGAACACCTTGCTCATGGCAATCCTGCGGGATGATGAACTAAGTCATAATCTCCACATCATAGAAAGTCCAAAAGAGCCAAAATAACAGGATTAACTCGTGGGCAAAGCAAATCACCAAAAGCCTTTGAGTTTCAGCCAAGAACCAAACTAGAGGAGGGGCAAGGAGATGGCTGCACACATGAGCACGAATTTGGGATGAATCAGCCTTGTTTTAGAAGTGGAAATGAGTTCTTACAAGGTTCCTCACAGCCTACCGCCCTTCATCCTCCCACTAATGCAAAGTACTAGCTCCAGGGGACTCTAAAACCTAGATTAGCACTCGATTTGCTCTCTAAGCACTTGGTTGGTTGGAAAGCAAAGCCTAGGGTTTCTAGAGGTGGAACAGTCACCTAAATGACCAGCCACTTAGGTATATATTGCCCAGGCCTAACTGACTTAGTTTACACTAAGACCCCTATATTACAGAAATGCCCGTAGGGGCCAAATTGGAAAAGACCCAACTTTCTCGGGGATGGACGACTGCGATGGAGTCTTGATCTTCTTCGGTTGCACGCTAACTCTCAGATGACATCCATGTGGCCAGTAGTCCAAATCCGCCGATCGACCCCTGGTTTTGAAGTCAGAAACCGAGAAACATTAGGGTTTCCTTCCTGGGCCTGGAATGGCCCACTCCAATCTATCTCAGCAAGAATTGAGCCCACTCACTGAGTCCTAGTAACTTGGTTGTAGGGTGGCATATTTGAGCGAATCCTCCAACGCCCTCGCATGTCTCCGCGCCATGTACTCGGGTTGGAGCACCGCGGTCGCACCTGGCATCCCCTGTCTATGAGGGTCACCACACAGTTCTTCGGAGGTTTTACTCCTATCAGTCTATTGGTAAGATTCTGAGGTTCGATGGCTCAGACTATGTGTTTTGGAAGACTCGCATATCTGCTTTCTTGCAGAGCTAACATTTGTCCATCTGGGATATTTGCTAGAGAGTTCATTACCAAGTGTTGGATGAGCGTGTGACCCAACTGCAGTAGTGGGAACATGAGATGAACAACAAAGCTAGGAATTTCATGTTTATAGCCTTAAGCCACTCTGAGTTCAACAGAGCGAGTCACTTGCAGATAGCTCATGAGATCTGGACTACCCTTGCAAACTTCCATGAGGGGACAAGTCTGGTCAAGGCTAGGTTGTTTGAGACATACAAGCGGGAGTATGGGAATTTCTCCCAGCAGCCTAGTGAGAGAACAGACCATTGTTCAGTTGCTTTCAGTCGATTGCTAACAAGATTAGTGCAAATGCTAAGAATGGGGCATTGCCATATGACGACCATGAGCAATCTTGCAAGCTTATCTATGCCTTGGATCATATTATTTGGCAACTAAAGAAGGACTCTATAGTCGAGTCAGTTGTCTATGAGACTCTTACCACAGACGAGCTATATAGCAAGTTGAAGGCTTCAGAGGTTAACTCTCAGATTTATGCCAAAATGAGTGGACCAACTACCAAGAGCCTAGATCTTATGTCTGGCCCCAGCAGTGGTGGTGCGGCTAACCCTAACCCTTCTGCTACCTACGCTTTGTCGCTGATTGCAGCTATGGAGGAGGAGCTTGATGCACTTGATGATGAGAAGTTGTGCCTGCTGTCCAACAAGTTTTAGTGCCTCTACTCCAACAGGATGAGCCGCAGAAGAGGTGAAAAGCACCAGGGCTATGAGTGTGGGAAGACGGACCACTTCATCACTGACTGTCCCCAAAGGAGAGCTCAGGAGAAGTACTCCACCGGCAAGAGTGACTACAAGCACAAGGGCGAGTACAACTCTAACAAGAAGAAGGACGAGTACAAGGGCGATAAGAAAAAATGACCGCCCTTCACCAAGAAGGAGTTTGTCAAGCATTATAGAAGCACGCCCAAGAGCATGACCATGCTTTCCTCGCTAGCCTCAGCGATTGTGACGGCGACTCCAGTGACTTCGACTCTAATAGTGACAATGATCACAAGAAGATCGTCGGACACATTGCACTTTCTTCTTCGATGATTAGATCGGCTACTACATGATGGCTCTTGTAGGAGGTCAAGCTAGATCCACCGACACGGACATCTGCAACAAGTACAATGCTGAGCTTCAGTTGAGGGACGACGAGAATGATGAAGATGCTATGTTCACTGCCTTCAAGAACCAAGATTCGCTTGCTTAGGGTAGCTGCTAAGGATCTTAGGCTTGCAAACGCTATGGTTGCTACTTTAGAGGATGAGCTTGAGATTTTTAAGTCTAAACTTGCATGTACTTTCAATAATCTTGCTGTAGCTAAGGAAGCATGTGCAGTTGCCAATGAGATTGAATGCACTGATTGTCACGTTCTAGCTGTTGAATTGATTGAATTCTTCTCTAAGCATGCTAGTAATGTAGATTTACTTTTCTCTAACACTGATGCATTAGAGGAGTTGAAGGCTAGGCCTACTTTTCTTGGTGCTTGTCCTATTTGTCCCACTCTTAGGATGGAGTTTCAAGAGACTAGGGCTGCTTTGAGGAAATTTGAAAAGAATGCTAGCCATATTAGTGCTGATTGTTCTAAGTATGAAGGTCTTAGAGGGAGATTGGATGATTTGGCCATTGAGAAGGTCCAGCTAGAAGATGATAATACATATCTCAGGACCATTCTCAGTTGGATTTTGGCTAAGGAGCCACAACTTGGCATTATTGTTTCCTCTTTTAAGGTGAGTGACAAGTTGGGGGTTGGCTACCGATCACCCAAGCTGATTTTGATCAACTATATGGGAAGATAGGTGATTTGAGTGGGATTTCCATTAGCAAGAAGTTCCATGTTACCCATGACAAGCCTACTTTGAGCATGGAAACCCTGAGGATGGTGTGTGGTTAGAGAAGCCTTGGGAGCCACCAAAGAAACAAGTGTGGACTCTCAAACCCAACTTTGTTAGAAACTCACTTGACACTCTACTTGTGAGGAATCTAGTTGACTCACCTCTTGTGAGCTCTAAACAAGGGGCTAAGAGGAATGCTCCTCCCAAGCCCACTCCACAGCCTAATCACTACAGGAAACAAGGTAATTTTCGGCCCCTGGACCCAGTTATTTTCGGCGGCCAGGTGGAACCGCCGAAAATAGTGGAGGGTTATTTTCAGCAGCCAGGTTGGGCCACTGATAATTTTTGGCAGCCCATCCCTAGCCGCCGAAAATAACTAAGTCCAGGGGCCAAAACTTCATAAATTTCTGTTTTTTCTCAGATTTTAACATTTGACAACCATACACATCACAGAGTATTCAAATCCATAACAACGACACATCACAATCCATAACCATGCACACACATATATATTCATCCACAAAGTCCTCATATCCATTTAACCACATGCATAAGTCCTCAAATCCGTACACAAAGTCCAAACATTGTCAAGTCTATAAGACAAGTAGTCTCAAGTCCATACGGAAAATAATAAGTCCATACACACATTTTCATCTCTCGCTCATTCAACTCACATGGGACCTAGCTCGTTGGAGTTGTGGGCGTTACCTCCGAATGCGAAGAGGTTGTTTACAAAATCAATGTTCTGTCCAGATTGCTGACAAATAGAACAAATGACAAAATTAGCCAAGAATATTAGATATGTGACAACACAGACACAATTAGTATAGCTTAATGGCACAAGTACCTCTTCTCTAGGTTGTCTTGACACTGGCGGAGGAGTTTGGTAAGGATTGGATGCATGGACTCCCAATCCCTATTACACGTAAGTATAACTTAATTAAAACATGTTTGGCAATTTTATCTACTTTAGAATATACCAAAGTATTGCTAGGTTTGAGTTTTTTAACTACATTGACCACAATCAGCTATATTTATACAATGTTTGATAAAGTTGAACAATTTTAACTATAGTTGAGCAACTTTCACTTGAGCTAATGGAGAAAAAGTCATCTGAGCAAATATTCCCCACTGTGGCGGTGCTGGTGGCGGTCTAACTTCTGGCATGACAAAGGTTTGTCCATGCAGCTGGTACATTGCCTGCAGAATGCAACACGTTAGTAACATGTTTTGATAATGATAGCAATGCTAATTATTGATTTTCATATTTACTTGAATCGCCGCCATCTGTTGTGCGTGAAGGTGTTCTTGATGAGCTTGCTGCTGCTTCTGGTACTTCTCTTGGGCTTTAATCCATGCATCACGCTTCTCAATCTCTTTCTCCAGCCTCCCTATCTCCATTTCATATGTGGTGAGGCGCTGACAGCTGTTACTACCACCCGAACTCTGTGAGGAAGACCCCCTCTGTCGAGTTGATCATGCCGTTGAACATGGAGTACCTTCAAAACTCAACCATAGTGTTAACATTGAGACTGTGTTATATTGAACACAACTAGACATCTCCGTGCATATTGCGATCTTACCGTACATGTGACTTGCCACCACCGCTATCATAAATAGCCTGACCGTCAATGGGTCCCTTCCTCCAATCAAATTCTTCACCATGACGTCTGGTCATCTCCTTCCCATATTCCTTCTGCAAGTAGAAACCAACTTTACAAGTTAGCTATTTAAAAATACTGTGAGAACTAATTTAAAGATATGACCAACTAACCAGTCGCTCTGTAGCCAACGGAGTACACAATAGGTCAGGCTGGGAAGGGTTTGGTCCCCTATGTCCTAGAATATACATGTCTATGGGACTTGGCTCCTCTCCAGTTCTAGCAGCCTGTATGTAGATGTTAGAATCATATATTTTCAAATAGTTGAGGGACAAAACACAAACCAATTTCTTACCGTGCGTTGAGCCATTCGTCGATATCCGTCACCCCCGAGCGTATGCGATGCATTCTTGGTCCCAGCATTTCTATGCTTCTTTGATCACTCTTGGAATTCTTCAGATGCCCACAGCTCACAAAGTGCCTTGTAAGGTCCTGACTGATCTTCAAACAATGGGTGTGCGATCTGCATGTACATGAGTTAGTATATCATAATAACATTCTTAATATCTTAAGCAACAACACAATTCCCAAATAAGGCCATTACCTCTCCATACTGTTTAGCGGTCAGATAAATCTCTGAACAATCACGAAAATGGCCCAATGTCCGCCCTTGATTCTTAAGCCACTGGTTTGTTACTTGAAGATGAATATTGGAGAATAAATCCTTGCATATCTTCATCGCACATGGTCAAGAACTATATCTGCATAATCCTGCTCTAAGGGATCCACACGGAAATACTTCTGCAACATCAAACAGTTAATACCAAATGAATCAGCATAATTGGAAGTTAATAGAAAGGATCAACATAATAGGAATCAAAGAATAAGTAGAAAGAATTTCACCCAGAATTTGTGTTTCACGAGCCCCTGAATACTTCCATGTGTAACATGTTCAGCAAGTGCAAAATGCTTCCATCTTGTGACGGGTATAGTCTCACCCTTCTTCTCCACAACTCCTGGGTTGTGCACACGAATAAGGTTACCCAACACGCCGTTGGGAGTCCTACGGTGACCTCGCCCGTCCCAAGTCAGGTCCTCCCATTGGCTACAAAACAAAATAACATTGAAGACATGTCATGTATACAAACTATTGAAGTAAAAAGCTCGTAATGACCATACCCGTCACCAACTGGTCTGATTAGTCTCCTGTCCGCAGGGTTGGTGGGAACTGGAGGAGGGTTGACGTAGTGACTCCTCCTAGTCCCCCTCCTCTGAACCACCTCCTCTGAACCATCCCCACCCATCAGGTCCTCGTTAGCTCCAGCATCATCCTGCCCAGCTCTAGCCTTCTCATTCTCCTACCCAGCTCCAGCGTCCTCCTCATCCTGCTGCATAGCTCTAGCCTCTACCTCATCCTGCTGCACAGCTCCAGCCTCCACCTCATCCTCCTCGTCCTCCTCAACCTACAAAAGTAAACATCAGATAAGTTATTAAACATATATTAACATGTGAGATAAGTTAGTAAACCTGCAAAAGTAAACTCTATGCGCATATGTACCTCAGTTCTTTGAAGGGCGATAGGAACTCCCTGCAAGTTCAGGTCCACACACCTCAACAAAGCCTCACGCCTAGAGCTAGTCGCGGAACTCCCTTGCAAAAATCTCTCCCTGCTTGGGGTCATCTTTGCCACGAACCCCTTTGCTACTTGCTTGAGCCTACGACTCATCCTGTTGATGAAATATTAAGAGTTAGTTCAGGATTTACATAAAGTATAGAAATAAAATGATTTACTTGTCAAAACTCATCAACGTCACGATTAAGTTGTCCCCTCCGTGCAAAACCCCACCACCGAACTTTTTTTAGGTACTTGTCGTTTCCGTTTGTTTGGAAAACTGATGTCCTCACAGTCTGTGACCAAGGCATCCAGTTCTGCACCGAGCTCTACAATGAAAGATGTTGACAAGTCTTCTTCTTGATAAACTTCCTCAACGACGTCATCAAACTGACTAGCACAATAACCATCATATCTAGGGGTATATAAACGTTCACGGGGATTGACTTTGTGAACTACCCACCAAGCATCGAACTTTTGGTTTGGATATGTCAAATAATAAACCTGGTCACATTGGTGTGCAAGGACCAAGTTGTTGTCGCCCTTGAGCTTTTCGTTGTGCATGACTTCGACCATGCCATACTGGTTCTCTCGAACCCCTCTAATGGGTCAGACCAATCACAAACAAAGAAGAATAATTTCAGTTCCTTATCGCCTATGAACGTGAACTAGAGAATTTTTTTGAATGATTCCATAATAAGTAGATTCCTGTTCTTGTTCATCGCTTGCTGGAACCATACCCCAGAGTTGCATGTTGCCACTAGAGGATGAGCGGCTTCAAATGGGGCTGAGCGAAACCGGAATCCATTGACATCGTACCGACCGTGGCTCCTAACGGTCACCCTTCCCTCTGATAGCTGAACCAAGTCTTTATGGACTTCACCGTCAATTTTTATGCACTGCAGAACGCACATAGTCAGGTTAAGGGACGTATAGTATTGACATGTACAACGAGAGAAAAATATGGTACGGATCGGAAGGATTTTTACATAATTCTTCCACCAGGCGATGAAATTAGGTTTTCCATCTATGACATCTCATCGCATCTTATCTAGCTGCTTGCTTGTAGGTTGCTTCTTAGATGTCCAGTTCTGCCTATCAAACTCACTTTACGAAGAATACAAATAGATAAGGAATAGAACAAGACATTAGATGTTAATAAGAAGCAAAGTACTCAATGAACACTTACGCAAAATATGGATCCATCTGTCTTATGTTAGCATACATGTAGAGCAGAGCCGACACTTTTTCTCCTGGCTCAAAATACTAAGGTGAGCTGGCACTTGCACTTGTTCCAGTAGATTGGAATATTTCAAGGTCAGTGAGAGAAGGTTCTTTGTCCACATTGTATTGCATCATAGGAGCATTGACATTGTGTTCCTCGGCAAAATATACACTAGAGAAGTATGATATCTACTTAAGAATAAATGCTTTAGTGATGCACCCTTCAACTTTGGCCTTATTGCCAACCATTGCTCTAAGATATTTGAGGGCCCTTTCAATGTGATACATCCACCTAAATTGCACAGGCCTGCCAACCTTAGCTTCATACGCAAGATGAACAAGGAGATGTTGCATTGGATTAAAGAACCCAGGAGGGAAATATTTTTCCATTTTGCATATTAGCACAGGTACATCTTTCTCTAGCTTCTCCATTGTCTCTTTCTTGATCTCTTTAGCACAGAGCTGTCTATAGAAATTGCTTAGCTCAGCAAGCACCGACCAAACTCCATCGGGCAGGTAACCACGAAACATCACAGGCAACAGTCTTTCCATGATAATGTGGTAATCATGGCTCTTCAAACCATTAAGCTTCCCGGTCTTCAGATTAATGGCTCGTTTCAACCCTGCTGCGTAACCATCTAGGAATTTCAATTTTTTCACCCATCTCAACACTTCTTTTCTCTCTTGTGGTTTAAGACAAAATGGGGCATGAGGTTTACCTCTACTTGCAGTGAGCTCAAGGGTTGGGCGGTTGCAAATCTTTGCCAAGTCCTTTCGGGCCTTTACATTGTCCTTTGTTTTGTCACTGAAATCCATACACGTGCTTATGACGCTTTCAGCAACATTACGTTCCTCATGCGTAACATCAATGTTGTGTGGGAGAATCAACACTTTGGCATATGGAAGGTCCCATATTCCACTGATGTGAGTCCAGTTGTGCTCCTTTCCAAACCCTTCATACGCAGTCTTATCCTCGTTTAGCTTAAGACTTGTGAGCTGGTCAGCAATTTCTTGCCCACTTAGTCTTTTTGGTGGTCCCTCGTAGCAGATGGTGTCTTTCCAAAAGCTATCCTTGTCGCCTCTAAATATATGATCAGAAGGCAACCAACATCTGTGGCAATCAAAGTAGCAGATCTTCCCACCACACTCAAGATGAAAACATATAGTGTCAACACCACATATCAGACATGTCAAGGTCCCATGAACGCTCCATCTAGCAAAGATACCATACGCTAGGAAATCATGAATTGACCACAGGTACGCAGCCCCAAGCGTGAATTTCTGTTTCAAGGAAATGTCATATGCTTCGACACACCTACCCACAGTTGTTTCAACTCTTTGATCAATGGTTGTAACATCACATTGAGTTTTGGTCCAGGATGTTCCAGACCAGGTATGATGAGGCAAAGGAACATAAATTCATACTTCATGCACATAGAAGGTGAAAGGTTGTATGGAATAGCAAACACAGGCCAACAAGAGTAGGAAGCGGCCAATTGACCGAAAGGTGTGAAGCCATCAGTTGCCAAACCGAAGCGAATATTCCTCGCTTCCTTAGCAAACTCTGGGTCAAACTCATCCAAAGCCTTCCATGCATCTGAATCAGCAGGGTGCGCCATGACCCCTGGGTTCTCACGTACACCTTCTTTCGACCACCGCATGGGTTCAGCTGTTTTCTTTGAGAGAGAGAGCCATTTAAAGCGAGGTGCCATAGGGAAGGAACGAAGTTACTTATGTGCAATGTCCTGTCGTCACCTTTTCGCCATCCTCATTTATTACCTCGACATATCTTCCTTTGCCACAGTTTAAGCACTTTTTCTTGTCCTTATGATCATCCATGAAAAGCATGCAGCTGTCTGGACACATATCTATCTTCTCATAGCCCATACCAAGGCCTTTGGTCAACCTCTTGCACTGATACATGTCATTGGGCAACTTATGAGGTTGCGGAAGGAGATCCCCGATCAATTGCACGATCTCATTGAAACACTTGTTCGAAAAGAAATACTTTGACTTGATGGCAATGAGCCGAGTCACAAAAGCTAGGAGGGACACTTTTGTGTGTTCTTGCAGCGGCTCTTTTGAAGCTTTAAGGAGGTTGAAGAACTCCTCAACCTCCTTTGTAGGAGGATCCTCAGAGTTTAGACCAAACTCCGGCTGTAAAGCTTCTAGCATCTCATCCATCCTATCAACGTCCGCCGAATCATCATCTGCTTCCCCTTCTGTTTCAACTCTTGTATCTTCCTCACCATGGAAGGTACAAATTTCATAGTCAAGCAGGAAACCATAGTCAACCAGGTCTTTGGCTAATTCAAATTTATTTCGAAATTTTCCGTTGCTGTGGATGTTGCATGGACACCTAACCCGATTGTGAGTTGTCAAAGAGAATGCATGGTCGATAAAAGCAGTTGTCTTCCTCCTCCACTCAGCTGAGTGAGCTTTACCCCCACTCTTATCCCAACCATCATACATCCATCGGCGATCGTCACCCATACTTGAGGCTATAGATTAAAGCAAGTTAGATGGTAAGCTTATTTTCTTTCAACGTATTGCGGCACTACATCTATAGGTAAGGATATGTCCTAAACCCACCCAAGAGTGACCGACAGAGCACGGATTTATGATGAGTTCGCGGGGTTCGAACGAAATTTCGGCAGCATAACCCCGCTGTTCTCCAACTGCATGCCCAAATGTGGTGTAGCAGAGAACAATAGGGTTATGCCGCCGAAACTTAGCTCAGACCCCGTGGCTCATTATAAATACCACGCTCTATCAGTCACTCCGAGGCTGTCAAAAAAAGGGACAATTCTGGACCAAATACATCTCACATGCGCAACGCACGTGAGACGTTGCCGGTCCGAAACGGGTGACGCATAGGTTCCATGACTTGAGGTTATTAGAGAAAGATAGATGGTAAACATAGCATATGAAAATGATAAGACATATATATAGTATAAGTGCTAACATATAAATAAACATGTTGAACCATAACAAATCAGTCAATACTTAATAAAAGAAATAATATTAATTGCACTAAGCATGACAAATCATAACTGAATATCAAAGTAAGCCTGACATCGTACATAATCAATCAACACTTAATCAAAGAAACAATACTAATTGCATTTCAAATCATAACTTTCACCGGCCATGTCGCCGAAAATTAACTGCAATAACTATAAAATGATGTATAAAGTTGTTGGTTTCTTACTCCAAATCCGTTCCGCGGTTTCCTTAGAACGGGATAAGGCACCATCCGGTAGGGAGGGGCGCGCTGGGCAGGAGTGCACCGAGCTTGAGAGCAGTGGGCACCATCTACCGGGGAAGGGCGCACCGGGGAGGGGCGTCGGCAGGGGCTGCGCTAGGGAGCTGCCGGCAGAGGAGGGGTGCCGAGGAGGGGCGCTGGTAGAGGAACAGCGGCCATCGGGGAGGGGCACCAGTGAGGGGTGCCAGGGAGAGGAGGGGCACTGACCGAGGCCAGCCTGGGCAGGCGGGCAGCAGCGGGTAGCGCGACTGGGAGAGGAGTGGCAGGCGGGCGGCCCGCGTGGGGGAGGAGCACGGCAGCCGGGACGCACGCACGAGGGAGGGGCACGGCAGCGGGCGACGCCTAAGTGCGCAGGGGAGGAGCACGCTCCTCCCAAGAGGTACATGTGTGACTATTGCCATATGGAGGGTCACTTGGTGTTGTTTTGCTATCGCAGGTTTAGGGCTGAGTGTAAAGAGATGGAGAAAGATGGAGTCGAAGAACCAGGATAGGTTCTATCAGGGGGATAGGCCTGAGGTTGTACCTTGGCATTGGGATAGGTGAGACCGCTGGCCACATCTTGTAGGTGGAGGTGGCGGAGACCGTTTTCCTCATGGTGCTCCAGGTGGTGGATGCTTTGTCTACAGGGCACTGGGTCGTGAGCAGTTGACTTTGGTCCTCCTCGCTGAGGCTTTGAGAGCTATGATGAACCACATTTTTCTAGACATGGTGACCGGCAGTCTTAGTTTGTGTGGGACAGGGGTTTTGGAATGTTTGATTGTGACTATGCTAACCCTTATTTTCTGCAAATGGCTCGACACTGGATTGCTTCTTTTCAGACTAACCCCAGTGTTGGACCATATGCTCACCCCATGAAGCGCTATTGATGCAGGATGGAGTCCTAGAGAACATATGGCTCATGGATTCTATGACACACTGTTGACGCGACATTTGAACAAATATTTTGTATCATTTTATGTGGTTTTTCACTGTTTTTATGTGTCAACTATATCTTTTACTAACATTTATCACTGATTATTGTGGATTTTGCAACATTGTCTTGGAATTTTGCTATACTTCATTTTTGCAGGTTCTTGACCAATTTTTCGCGAAATTCACCACAATCTATCTCGAGTGAGAAAAGGCCTCTGAGATGGCATTCTATGAAGATGATGATCAAGGAAGGCTTGGTTAACTTACGCCTATCCTCTGAGTTAATCAAGGCTTTCTAATCGGAAACTTCTTGAAGACATCATATGCTACGCTGGGAAGGGAAGCTACTAGAAGAAATCTACATGGAAGGTGTTAAGACACTTCATATCTATCTAAAACTAGAAGATTTCGACAATTCTCGGAGAATATAAAAGATTCCAGAATCCCAAGAGTTTGAGATCCCTCGCAATTATATTTCTTAAGCATCAAGCAATGTCCCCGCGAAAGATGGAAACAATTGGGCAGAGGAGGAGTCCTGGTCGGCCGACAAAACCCCTCCGAGTCGGCCGACCAGGGCCCACCTTAAGTCGGTTGGAGTTTTCCTTTATCCCACGTCATCTCTGGACTATATAAAGCGAGGCTAGGCCCCGAAGTCGGGCATCCAATTCATTATCAAGGCGACAAGATGTAGAGAAGAGGGACAACAACTAGAGGAGAGTAGAGGGTCGAGTTTCTATTCTAGGATTAGAGTTCTTCTAGTTCCTAGAGGTGATTAGAGGCCTTGCATGGTTCTCTAATTACCTAACTCCAGAGGTCTAATTGTATCATCAAGGGAAGGTATGATCATGGTTGTAAGTATGATACAATTTATTAATGAAGCTTCGATCTTGTCTAATTATCATCTTCTTGTTCTAATTATGCTTGTTCTAGCTCTAATTAACTTTAGGTCTAGATGCATGTTAATTAGGGCATGTCATTAAGGGTTATATTCTTCTAGCGTTCCTGATCGTTGATCTAGCTTACTAATGATATAGTTAAACATCTAGTTCTTGTAATCATGGAGATTAGATGTTCTAGTTGTGCTAATTATGTTATTAGACTATGCGATGTGATTAGAAGCCGGTTCTCTAATCATGTATGCCTGTTGAGAGTTTCTCGTCGATTACCTGGTTACTAGTGACAGTAGAGCCCGGGGAAAGGTTAAACTCGATCTAGGGGTTAGGTTGATTGATCTTGATTTAATCATGCTATGAAGTTTATGCTTGATCATGCTTATTTCTACCTTGAGCTGCTAGTTATCTCGTTGCTCTAATCTAGTTGTGGTGCCCTTATCATGCATGTTTTGGATCCAATTAGAGCTTGATTAGACTCTAGTTAATACCCCTTAATTGGTGTCCTAGTTCTGTTCTAATTGCTTATCTTATAATATTAGTATAGTTTAGACGTAGATTAGACATAGTTCAGAACTTGTTTAGAGGTAGATTAGAGCCTTATTTTATACTCTTAGTTTACCATAAAGTCTTGTTAATTAGTTCTCAATTAGTTGATTTCCCGAATTGACAAAACCCATGATACTCATCCTGGGGAAAAGCTACATACGATACTGTCGCTTGCAGTATAAGATTTGCCGTGCTTAAGCGCCAGTCAACAAGCTTTTCTGGCGCCTTTGCCGGGGATTGAATTAATCGAGACCTAATTATCTTGAGTTTATGTATGTATTTAATTTTGTCTTTTCTTTATTTAGCCTTTAACTTCAATTTTGTGCCTTTGATTTTATTTTAGTTTATTTTATTTTATTTACTTTCGTGCATTTAATTTTATAATTAGATAGTTTTTGTTTAGAATAAGTTTAGCTCTTTTATTAGTTTAATCTTTTATAAACTCTGTTAGAATATAGTTTCTCCTATATACATATATTTCTTTGACTAACATTACAGGAAAAAAATAGACCTCAATCCAATAAAGAAATATATATCTTTTCGAACCTGCTCTTTAACAGTAGGTGCTAACGCTGTCAGTGGCCTATGATCCGTTATTGAGTTTTTCTACAGCTATCATGAAGAAGTAACTATGGTGAAATGGTATGTCTGCTGTGTCAATTAGTTTTTAAGACTAATGTTCTTTGGTGCTTGTTTGTTCTAAGCTACAGATAATGGAGGCAAAGATGATTAGCCGAGAAGATTCCAGAAGCTAAGGATTGCTTGAGTAAAAGGAAGATGAAGATACGGAAGGTTTATCTCAAGACCAATCCAAGCTTCAACCAAATCTACGAGATACCCTGGGAATTCAGAACAACAACACCTTATGGGCCCAATTCGAAGACCTTAACGACATCAAATGAAGAAAGTCTGAATACCAAAGTTGTAGATCATTTCGAGCTCTTCAAGATAGAGTCGAATTTGCATTATTTGGACTCCAGATGAGGAAGTTTGGTCGAAATACCAAAGGTGCAGAACAAGGGAAGGTGAATTTCGAAAAAGACGAGAAGTGTTCTTCTCCAACACTTGATGGTGCATGCAGTCATGGTATTCCAAGTAAGAAGATGAAGCCACCATGGAGTCAATTATGAGATTTGAACTTCACTTCTTCAGGATGAAGGTAATACTCGATTTAATCATAAGTATAATTAAAGTTTGCCTATGTTTGATTAGAGCAATGTTTCATAATGGTCATTAAGATGTTATTTGGTTGATTGTGATCATATCCCTACTTATGTTTTGTTTTTCGTTTTTTATGAAACCTTTGTTCCCTTAATCCATACCATGAGAATCAATTAATAAAGTCAGCCTTTAGATTAACTTCTTCATCCATAGCTTTGCAATGCTTAATTCCAACATGAATATCTGGCCAGGGTTTAAGCGTTTTCATCTTCTTTTAGTAGATCTTTTTTTCTTTAATTAGTTGATTCAATCTACTC
This sequence comes from Paspalum vaginatum, assembly GCA_030272315.1. Classification (NCBI taxonomy): domain Eukaryota; kingdom Viridiplantae; phylum Streptophyta; class Magnoliopsida; order Poales; family Poaceae; genus Paspalum; species Paspalum vaginatum. Next base: position 29,590,672 of record CM059020.1, on the reverse strand, counting down.
ATGCATAGAGATGGTTAAGGTTTGCTAGTGGTTCGTTTCTCAGGTTTAAGGTTTAGGGTTCGATATAAATAAATAAAAAAATAGAGAGTCAAGGTTTGTGTAAAAGTAGAGGGGACTGACCACCAATTCCCCCGTTGAGTGGTTTGGTCTAGGTTTAATTTTATATGCAAATTGCTTTTGAAATTTTAAACATGAACATGTGTATGTTTTTCTTGATTTATTCTATGTGCACAATATTATCTTTGAAAATTTGAAATTTGAAAACGTTTGGTCTCTACAAAAAATTGCCTTGTTAGAATTTTATCTAAGCCTAATTTTATTTTATTTATTTCAAAAATCATCTCTCTAATTTGGCCAAAATCATTAGGAACCCATTGTCTTGTTTATCCCATGTTTGATTTTATGAATCAAGATAATCTATGAATTATATGTGCTTTAGTGTTTTGCTAAGTGGTTTCAATTAAAGTTGTCTTTATTCATGAATCAAATGTTTGAACCCCTATCAACCATGTGGCTCTACTTTTATCTCTAATCAATACCATGATGTTATTATATTATATATTGTGTGCACTATGAGCTAACCATGCAGAGAAATTCACACTTCATTTGAAACAATGAGATCAATGTGGTGAAAGAGTACAAGACAAATTCGTGATGATTGATACAAGTATTTGAAGACATCATCAGAATTTGCCAAATGTTTGGTTGAGTTTCAAATTGAATTAGAGAGTGGACTGAATGGAGGAGGAATTGAAGACAAGAATCAAGCCTATGAAGCTTCAAGATCAACAATGGTGGACTCTAGACAATTTCCACAAAGACCCGAGGCCAAAAAGCTGAGGATTGTCAACATCTAAGAGCTGAAAATAGGAAGCTGAAGATGTCACCAACATGGAGCTCGACCTTAGAAAGAAAAGACCGAATATTTTCTTATATTTTGAAAGCCCATGAAGTCCTTTTTCCAACGCAACAAGAATCACTCAATTTGGAGATTTCTACTAGGAGCAATGTGCAAATCATTGAAGGCTGTGCGAGCTGAATTGAAGTCTGGACAGAACGCAGTGCTCGAGTAAAATGGGCATAACTCCTTCATACGGAATCGGATTTTGACGTATAAGTACTCGTTAGAAATATAATTTCAGAAGCTATACAATGGATCTATTGTTTAAGATATGTTCTGTTCGAGACCAATGAGATATACCACGAAGAACGAGGTGGCAGCAACAACGGTGATGTCTACTTGAGGAACATGATGGCAACAATGATAAAGAAAGCTCGGGAAATACTTCCATGCGAATTTTATGATCAAGTTCAGTTGTAAAGAGCTTCAAAGACATTGGCACATGAACACACAAGCAGAGTATTGTGCACACAAGTGATGCTATGATTAAGACACGATGAAGCTGCACAATCAAGTTATCAAGCTGCATGGACACTTTGGATTCTTACTCCAAGGACCAGGGCTTCACTTCAACGAAGGTAAGTAAGGAGTCTAGTTTTATGACTTTAACTTAAGCGCTTTTCGGGAGGCAACCCGTTCAATCATTTCTTTGTAGTGTTAAGAGTCTTAGAGTCTTTTAATAGAGAAATGGGAAGCATGACACCACCCTTTGAATCTTTAGCTTGTGGCTAGTTAACTTAGTCTAACCTTTGTTTTAGATAGTTACCATCATATCACTTCATAATTGTGTTTTCTATTTTGCATTTTGCATATATCACCCTGTTACATATAGATTAGAGTTGGATGTTTGCATTATAATTGGCTTGGTTGTTTAATTAACTTCATGATATGTGCTTTCATGTTTATGTTAAGTGCTTAATCAGCGTTTTTCCTTTACAGTTTTGTGTAAACATGGTGCTTAGATTAAATAGTTGATCATCATAATGAAGTTAATTAACCTTGCTAGTTGTCCATAATTTCATGTGATTAGTTTATAAGCTTTGCAATGTGCTTTGGTTTTCTTGTGTTGTTATAAGTTAATAACCCTGAGAAAACATGGTGTTTAATCTTGGTTTATTAATCTTTATGGCTATGGAGAGACTTAGCAATCTTGTTGTAAACATGGTGTTTAGAACTAGATTTATTCATTGTCTTTGTTTATATGCTTATCTCTTACATAATTACACACATACACCCATTAGGTTTTTATTTATCTTTTATTAAGTTTAATTAAGCCATGAGTTAAAAGTCATTGGGGATATTTTTAGATTATGGTAAATTGCTTCTACTCTTGACCGTTACCTCGAGAGTAATATGTGCATTTGAATTATTTTGCAGGAAATTATTTAATGACAAGAAAATTGAAGTAATCTACGGTAACATATTTCTAAAACCTTCTCTTTTCATTTTTTGAATTCTGCAATATTTACCTACATCTATCAATTTGGTGTTCCCTTTGTGTTTCTCTTATTGTTTTTAGTGTGTTAGTCTAGATTTATAGTATGATTAATGCTACAACCATGATCTATGCTTAGTTAATTAATGATAAGAAAATGATGAAAGTTGCCGCTTTATCTTTATTGTGCTTTTGTTTTTATTAGTCAAATTTAACAAGCTCTAATAAAACATGATTAATTGAACTAGCCAGCAAATTTGTGATTGATTATGATTGTTCATAAAGACCTATATGATTTAATTTTTGCAAAGTTTAATCTTTTTCATGATCATCTCCTTGTTTATTTTTACTGCTTATAAATGCCATGATCAACTTTATAAGATTATCTTACAATAGCCATTCCTACTAGAGCCATATATATTTTAAATCTTAGATTTATCAGATTTGTTTTTAAATGAGTTGGATGAAGACTTCGATCTAGGGTATGAGACATAGAAGCTGGTCATTCATTCGCGTATCTTTTCTATGCAAGCCTTTTCTATCCAAGCATTTTGTCTCTCTACATTGGAGAGACTACAAACTTCGTTGGATATTCATCCTTAAACCAAGATTATCTTTTTGTGTATTCTTCTTGACCACAATTCATTATTTTCTGGAGTATTTAAGGGATTAAATATTATTCTTTCTATTAGACAGCTCTATCCTCTAAGTTAATTGTTTTAGAAATATATACTTAAGGATGAGAGTGAGTATTATTCAAGAGTGGGGATATAGAGCTGTCATTTTATTATTAATATAAGGGATTTTTGTATTGAGATTTTTGGGGAGGATTAAAAAAAACAAAAAAAAGACCAAGTGGTCGCAAAAGAAAAAAGAAAAAGAAGACCAAGACCAAGGGATATCCTGTTTATATATACTCTAGAAAAATATTCCAACCATGTGCAATCCGATAGCAAGGACTTCGTTTGTACCTTGAGATCATCCATTGACACTTGCACATGTCCACTTTTCTAAATGTGTGTGTTCCATCCTTTCCCTCTCTACATTATTTTATTCCATGACCTTTTCGACAAGTCTCAGTAAAACCAGCAGATTTCTTTCTTGGTTTGACAATATTTTGAAAACAAGTTTTGATTAGGATTCATACCAAGCCCTAGATAAACTTCCACGTTTTTATATTTATATATATTGAATACCATTTAGATATTGAGAGACTGGAGAGTTGAGTGTGTTTCTTTGGCTTTGCAAGAATTTATCTTTAAGGTTTTGATTATGTTTTTCAAAAACATATTAATAAAATAAGGAGATGTGTCATTGATAAATTTAAATTCTTGCTAATTCTTTTATTGTGGGATGAGCTTAGTTGAATATCTTTTCTTTCATAATTTGCTGGCTTACACTAAAATTTTGAGAGAGCTTGTTAGTTTGATTGATTAAGATTTGAATATGAAAAAGTTAATGTAGGGCAACGCTGATTCTTGACTTACTCGAGGACGAGCAAGGTTTAAGAGTGGGGATGTTGTTGACGCGACATTTGAACGAATATTTTATATCATTTTATGTGGGTTTTCACTGTTTTTATGCGTCAACTATATCTTTTACTAACATTTATCACCGATTATTGTGGATTTTGCAACATTGTCTTGGAATTTTGCTCTACTTCATTTTTGCAGGTTTTTGACCAATTTTTCGCGAAATTCACCACAATCTGCCTCGAGTGAGAAAAGGCCTCTGAGATGGCATTCTATGAAGACGATGATCAAGGAAGGCTTGATTAACTTATGCCCATCCTCTGAGTTAATCAAGGCTTTCTAATCGGAAACTTCTCGAAGACATCAAATGCTACACTAGGGAAGGGAAGCTACTAGAAGAAATCTACATGGAAGGTGTCAAGACACTTCATATCTATCCAAAACCAGAAGATTTTGGCAATTCTCGGAGAATATAGAAGATTCCAGAATCCCAAGAGTCTGAGATCCCTCGCAATTATATTTCTTAAGCATCAAGCAATGTCCCCGCGAAAGATGGAAACAATCGGGCAGAGGAGGAGTCCTGGTCAGCCGACCAAACACCTCCGAGTCGGCTGACCACGGCCCACCTTAAGTCGGTTGGAGTTTTCCTTTTTCCCACGTCATCTCTGGACTATATAAAGCGAGGCTAGGCCCCGAACTCGGGCATCCAATTCATTATCAAGGCGACAAGATGTAGAGAAGAGGGACAACAACTAGAGGAGAGTAGAGGGTCGAGTTTCTAGTCTAGGATTAGAGTTCTTCTAGTTCCTAGAGGAGATTAGAGGCCTTGCATGGTGCTGTAATTACCTAACTCCAGAGGTCTAATTGTATCATCAAGGGACGGTATGATCATGGTTGTAAGTATGATACAATTTATTAATGAAGGTTTGATCTTGTCTAATTATCATCTTCTTGTTCTAATTATGCTTGTTGTAGCTCTAATTAACTTTAGGTCTAGATGCATGTTAATTAGGGCATGTCATTAAGGGTTATATTCTTCTAGCGTTCTTGATCGTTGATCTAGCTTACTAATAATATAGTTGAACATCTAGTTCTTGTAATCATGGTGATTAGATGTTCTAGTTGTGCTAATTATGTTATTAGACTATGCGAAGTGATTAGAAGCCGGTTCTCTAATCATGTATGCATGTTGAGAGTTTCTCGTTGATTACCTGGTTACTAGTGACAGTAGAGCCCGGGGAAAGGTTAAACTCGATCTAGGGGTTAGGTTGATTGATCTTGATTTAATCATGCTATGAAGTTTATGCTTGATCATGCTTATTTCTACCTTGAGCTGCTAGTTATCTCGTTGCTCTAATCTAGTTGTGGTGCCCTTATCATGCATGTTTTGGATCCAATTAGAGCTTGATTAGACTCTAGTTAATACCCCTTAATTTGTGTCCTAGTTCTGTTCTAATTGCTTATCTTATAATATTAGTATAGTTTAGACGTAGATTAGACATAGTTTAGAGCTATTTTAGAGGTAGATTAGAGCCTTATTTTATACTCTTAGTTTACCACAAACTCTTGTTGATTAGTTATCAATTAGTTGATTTCCCGGATTGACAAAACCCATGATATTCATCCTGGGGAAAAGCTACATACGATACTGTAGCTTGCATTGCCGTGCTTATGTGCCGTCAACACACACTCGGTTTCCAATGAACAAAACCACACAAGCTATATATGCATCGGGAATGTGTATTGCATCTATAGAATGAATTACAAATGTATCACAGACTCATGCCAAAGATAAAAGCGTACATAACATTTAACACCAGTATTACATAGTGACATTGAGTCTTAAACAAAGCATCGTAACATTGTGAAAGATGAACTGCACAGACAAGTAGGGCGCCACAGGGATGTCAACTAGGAGAGCAAAGTGCCTAAAACTCGTCGAAGTCTTGCACATAGTCTTCAACATCTCCGTCAACTGAGCAGCGGTTGGAATTTCCACCCAACAAGGAATAAATGTAAAGGAACAAGCATGAGTACACCAACTCATACTCAACAAGCATAACATAAACAATGAGGCTCTAAGGTTAGCTAACACGACTGCATGAGCTTTTAATTGATTCAAGCTTTATTAAGGCCTAATTACTGTAGTTGAGTAAAGAAAACCTTAACCTAAAGATATTGCATAAAGGATTTAAATAGAGTTAACCATTTCCTTGGGAAGGGTCTGGGCCACTCATCACCGTGAGCAAGGCTGACATGTCAGTTTAACACTCTCGAGAGGTGGCGCACCTTTACCCACAAGTCATGAGCTACGCTAGGAATTCATCACATTGCCTTAGATGAGATGACTAGCAAGCACACTATGAAGCCTTTACAAAGATCACATTGGTAAGAAGTAATCACAAGGAATCAAGTACCGCAACGATGGTGTCCACCTCACAAAGGGAGAAGCACACAACACACTCAACCTAAGGCAGTACAACGACCATAGAAGCTTACTCCCCCTCTTGCCCCAAAGGTAAGTTACTCCAGACAAAAATGACCTAATTAATCGGCCAAGATCATCTCATTCCAACCTTGTGGTAGCACTGTTGTCCTAGGTGGTCACTTTGTGAACCGGTCCTTAACAGAGAAACCCGCGAAAGCACTGAGCACATTGCCCAGGCTCCCTAAACCATGTTGCTAAAAGGAGATTTTCAAAAAGGATATGAACCGCTCAAGCACCACGGCACAGAGGGTTAAGTCCAACTATTAGATTGCATAGAACCATTAATCAAGATTAATTAACAAAAAGAAATGAGTTCAGGATACACCTAGCACAACTTAACCATATGCATCCAAAAAGGTAAATATAAGGATAGAGGTCGCTAAGGTAACATGCTTGCAGCATAGAAATTTAAATGCACATGCAGTGATTAAAAGCTTATTAGGTGTCATTTGTATTATACTTGCCTTCCTAAAAGTTCCCTTGGGGATGCTACTCAAAAGCTTTAGGAGGCAGTTCTTCAAACTCCACGGACTGATCAATGTCTACTCACGTTCATAGCACCATACAATCATCCACATGCACACATTCATGCAAGCAACGGCAAAAAGATAAGAAACAATACACCATTACATAAAAACAAAACATGAAAATGTTTAAAATTATTCTACGCATTGTTACAATCACATGAGCGCAAGAATCACTGAAAACGGATTTAAAACTGGAAAGATATGGCCTTTTAAAAGTTACAAGACCTATTTTCATTTACTTTTCGAAAGCCAGGGTTTAAAACATTAAAATAGGGGCATGCTCATAAGTGGCTGGACTGCAGATTAATTACACTCAAATAGAGGGCCTTTTCTGCAAAAATGGCAGTGCTGACCGGCGCTTGACCGGAGTTGACTGGTCACCTTCGTGTGTGGGCCTTCGTATCAAGCTTGGATGGCTATGGTTAAACGAGGCTAAGTTTGGCCGCTGGCGACCAACAAGGACAATGGAGGTTCGCCGGTGCATGGGGGAATCCGCGTATGGAGGAACAGCTCGGGATGGGATTTGGTCGGGGAGGAAGAGCGCATGAAGGGAAACCTCACCGAGGGCTTGGAGACAGAAGAGATGCGACAGAGAAATCTAACAGCGAACGGAGGTGGTCGACGGCGACTGGAGATCGCAGAATGGCAAGACAGAGATTGCTCCAGGCATCCAGAGGCAGCAGAACGGCTTTGGGATGCTCCTAAGATGGCAGAAAGGGTCAAAGAAAGACCGAGGAAGCCCTACCACAGTAGAATCGAAGCGGCAACAACAAGCTCACCTGGTGGGCCTCGGCGACCAAACTAGCGGCCAGCGTGGGCACTAGGGCTTAGGCAAGAGAATGAACGCGAAATGGGACGCATCGACGGGATTGAGAGACCCTTTTATAGGGCGGTGGTATGAGTCTGACTTGAGCGAGGAAAGGGGGCGGCGCAGTCATACCCGAACTCGAGTCCGTAGTGGGTCCACGTCGAGTCCGAGCCGGGCAAGGATGAATGGGCCACTCGTGCAGGTGATGTGGGAGTGCGGGGCCATTGGTAGCGGGAGAGGGGAAGACAGGGCCATGGCCAGAGAGAAAGAGAGCGGAGGGGGCATGGGCGGTCCACCGGCAAGAGATGGAAGAGAGTGAGGAGGAAGAAGATGAGCGGGCCCCACCTGTCGGCGGCTCGGGACGATAGGCCCACAAGGCAGAGAGAGCGAGAGGGAAAGAGGGGTGTGCGGTTGGGCCCTTCCGCTATCCCAGGAAGGCGCATGGGTAGGCCAGATGAAAGGAAAGGGGGGAGCTAGGTTGCGGCCTGGTTGGCTGGCCTAGGCTACTCGCCCTCCTCTCTTTTTGTTCTTTTTCTTTTCTCTCCCTTTTTTCTTTTAAAAAACAAACCCAACCAAAAATTTAGATAAATCTGAATTTCCAAAACTGTAGATCGTGCGGGCAATAAAATAAGCACCAGCATGAATGCTCAGACAAGGTTGTGCTATGATTCATTTTAATTACTTGATCTATAAAATAAACCATGAAAATGCACGGCTAGGCACATAAAACCTTTAAAAAAAGTAGGTAAACCATATTAAATTTATTGTATAGTGCTGGAATTAAAATTAGGGTGTTACATTTCGGTTGTTCACGCCATATGAATGGCAATCACGAATGGTTCTCCAATCTCACCCTAGTGAGCTCCAGCGAGCACATCATTTTTAGGGATAAAGACACAGGTAAGGTAAAGGGAGTTGGTCTTGTTTCCGTTTCCAAGCAGTTTATCCCGAGGGATGTTGATTTGGTTGCTTACAACCTTCTCTCTATTTCATAACTTCTCGATGAAGGATATGAGGTTCGTTTCAAGAAGGGTTTTTCTGAGAGCCAACGGACCGGCTCCATTGCCTTTGGAGTGATGAGTGATTGTCAACAGTATCCAAAGACCCAGATGGACTTGGGCACAGGACCTCCGATGGACAGGAGGCCCTCCGATGGACTGGAGGTAGAGGGCGAGGAAAGCCCTCCGAAGGACCGGAGGCATGCTCAGCGTCTGTCAGCCATGGAAGTTCAGTACACGGAGGAGCGGCATGGTGACGGCAGGAGTAAGTCCTCCGAAGGACTGCTGTTGACGTCTCTTAGCGTACAGATTTTACTCCGCAAGCGCACGGAGATTCGCTGTAGCCTTTTTCACTCAGAGTATTCTGAGTATCGTAAATCCACAGGGAAGCGGTAGGCCAGAGAGTGTTATTGAATATACTCAAGTCGAAATTATTGTAAACTTGGATAAATTATACCAGCTAGTAGTAACAGGGGTAAACGTGATAAAGATAGGTGTATGGTGGGAGAGATAAGTCTATCAAAGATTGAGAGCCAATGGACCGGCTCCATTGCCTCTGGAGTGATGAGAGATTGTCAACAGTAGTAAGACCTAGAAGGACTTGGGCACAAGATCTCCGATGGACAGGAGGCCCTCCGATGGACTGGAGGTAGAGGAAAGTCCTCCGAAGGACTGGAGGCACACTCGGCGTCTGTCAGCTATGGGAGTTCAGTATATGGAGGAGCGGTATGGCGATGGCAGGAGTAAGTCCTTCCGAAGGACTGCGAGGCTGCCCCGATGGACAGGGGATGCCGGGCGCCACCACGGTGCTCCAACCCGAATACGTGGCGCGAAGGCGTGCGAGGGAGGCTTTGGCGGCTTGGCTCAAAACTGTCACCCAAGCTACCCAAGCCTTGGTGAGTTGGGCCACGACTCGCCAAGATAGAGAAGATGGGCCAAATCCGACCCAAACGGAGACTTCCTAAAGTTTCCCGGTTTCTGACTTCAAAACCGGGGGCGGATCGCGGATTGGACTACTGGCCACGTGGAGAGCATCCGAGGATTGCATGGAACTTACGAAGATCAGGACTTCATCGTGGTCGTCCATCCCGAAATATCCTGTAATCTTTCATTTGAGTCCTTAGGGTTTGTCTAGCTGTAGGGACCTAAGTGCAAAACTATCTAAATAGCACTCGGGTATAAATAGGTCGAAGGCAAGTCATTAGAAGGTCTCTTGGCTGCTAGGATTGGTCTTTACTTGGTGATTTTCGTCCTTAAGCTTTGACCTCCATTGTTGGGGGGGTTAGAGTAGGATTTAGCCTCCTAATCTTGAGGGAAGGTGAGGGTGGTTGCTTGGGACGAATTTATGCTTGTATGCTAAATCTTTAGACCCATCTTGGGCACTTAATCGAAGCAAATTCGTGCAGCAACCTTGTGTTCTTCTCCTCCCCCTCTCTCTCTTTGGTTTTTGGGTTCAATCCTTGCTTTTTGGGGTGTTTTTGTTGGGCAAGCTTGAATCCCTTTCTTTGCTAATGTTCTGGACTTGCTAGGACGTGGAGATCATGACTTAGTTCATCTCAATCCTGCTGGATTGCCACGAGCAAGCCTCTTTTGTGTTTTCCCCTTTCTTGCCCAAGGATGGCCATTTCACAAGATCTGAAATTCCCGCTGATTCCGCGGTTACCTTGAGTTGATCTTTTGGGAATAGCTTTGAAATAGGGTCTAGATAACCTGTGCAAAATTTCATGAAGGTTGGACAAGGTTTGATCAAGTTTGGATTTGAAAACGTCTTTTCTGTGACCCTATCGGACCATCCGGCAGAGGCCACCAGACAGTCCAGTTCCACCGGATAGTCCAGCAGCGCCCACCTGACAGTCCAGCGTGAGGCACTGTCCGGGCAGTGCCACCGGACAGTCCGGCATCAGGCACCGAATAGTCCGGTCCCACCGGACAATCCGGTGTTGGTCACTGGACAGTCCGGTCCTGCCAGGGAGCTGCTGTGTTCTTCCCAGTTTGGTTTTTCCGCTATGATTTTGCTACGGATTTTCGTATTCCTCCTTTAAGACCATTCTCTTTGCTTACTGTGAGTCAGTGAGATGCACCTCGGTGCGGTGAGTGTCTTGTGGCGGTTATTGCAAAATCCGTTGCTCCGCTGTCATTCTTGTTCGGATCTTGAGCTTTCTTGCATTGGTGCGTATCCTCACAATGGACGGCACCCTTGTGCTGCTAGGCACATATCTGTTCAGCGGACGGTGCTTAGCTTCGGTTACCACTTGGGGGTTTGTGATTTTGTGATTTTAAGTGCTCCTATTCACCCCCCCTCTAGTCGCATGTCTCGGTCCTACAATTGGTATCAGAGCCGGTTAGGTTTCTTCATACCTTTGCCGGTGAGAAACCAGTAGCGACTATGACTCACTCTGGGAAGATTTCGGTCCTTGGTTCAGATGGCTACTCCTACTGGTAGGTAGGATGAGAGCTTTCTTGCTTAGCCAAGGCCAGGACATATGGGATGCTACTCAGAGTGCGAACTTTGTGGTGCTTCCAATTGCCCAGCGCACCACTCCAGCGATTGTGGCTCAGCATGAGGCGAACGCCAAAGCTGTTAACTTTCTCTTCTCAGGACTTGTTCCAGTTGATTATGAGAAACTGAGCCATCTTGAGACTGCCTGTCAGATCTGGTCCCTGCTAAGTGCACACCATGAGGGCACTGCTACTATCAAGGGGCGTCTCGTTGAGACTTACAGGCGCGAATATGAAAATTTCGTTCACAAGCCTGGTGAGTCCATCGATGACTTGTTTGGTCATTTTCAATCGATCATCAACAAGTTGCGTGTTAACTCTAGCCCTGAGAGGATCCCATACACTGACCATCAGCATGCTGTCAAGTTGCTGTATGCGTTGGACAGGAAGGTATGGGAGATCAAGGTTAACTCGATCATTGAGTCTGAGGCCTATGACACAATTGGAGTGGAGATTCTTTACAGCAAGCTCAAGGCCACAGAGGTGGATTACAAGTTGAGAGATTCTCTCGCTTGTACTGGCTCCAAGAGCCTGGCCTTGGCTTCTACCTCCAGTGAGGCCGTTTGTAACCCCCAGCTTCACAACTTTTCATTTTCTGCTCTTATGTCTGTTACAGAGGAGCTGTTGGCATCACTTGGGGATGATGAGCTTTGTCTGGTGTCTAGCCGCTTTCAGCGTGCCTATGACAACCGAATGAGCAAGAAGAGGGGCGAGAGGCCCAAGTGCTTTGAGTGCGGAGAGGTCGGCCACTTCATTGCCAAATGCCCAAACAAGCAGAACGACTACTACAAGAAGGGCAAGAGCCACTCCCGCGACTCCAACAAGTACCACTCTGGCAAGCGTGACCACACCAAGCACCGATCCGGCAAGATCAAGAACTTCTGGAAGGCTTTCAAGAGCTACCAGAAGGACAACCAGAAGCGGGACAAGGCCTTCTTCGCCGAGCTTGGTGGTTTGTGTGGCGGATCGTCTTCCTCCTCGTCGTCTTCGTCAAGCTCAAGCGATGAGGAGATCGTCACCAAACGGGACAAGAGGAGGCACCAAGGCAGTCCAGCTTGACTCTGCTTCGTCTCCACCAAGTCCAAGAGCAAGCACAAGATGCACCGGAGATCCTTTTGCTCCATGGCGCTTGAGGACAAGGATGACAAGGGCAACGACAATGACTCCTCCGATGAAGAGGTAACTCTTGAGCAAGCTAAAATTCTTGAGATGTTGGAGTCAAATAGTCGTGAGTTGAAAGCCCATGATAGGTTATTGGAGAAGGCAGCCAAGAAGCTGTAGAAGGAGAAAGCCAAGTTGGCTGATGCTTTAGCTGAGATAGAGAGGCTGAAGAGTGTGTCAGCCCAGCCTAGTGAGGCTGAGTGTCCTACCTGTGAGACTTTGATGAGAGATCTCTATGAGCAGAAGAGCAAGTATGCTCATCAGGTAGAGGAGATGGATAGGCTTAAGGTAGAGTTAGCCAAGCTCCAGTCTAAACTGGATGAGCCTATTTTGAGTGATGTGACTGAGTGTGAGATGTGCCCCCACCTAGCTGTTGACATAGCTGAGCTGAAAGTGAGGTGTGAGGGACAGCTCAAAGAGTTGGAGGAGCTTAGGGCTAGACCCATGCTTTTGGGTGCGTGCATGGTCTGTCCTACTTTGGAGAGTGAGCTTGTGTAGTTGAGAGCTGACCTTGAGATGCTTTTAGCATCCCCTGACACTTGTGAGAACTGTCTCACTCTGAGGTTGATGTTGGTGGATAGGGATGCCACCATTAAGAAGTTAGAGAAGTCCGCTTTCCCTATTCCCTCTCTAGACTGCTCTACTTGTGCTGACCAGACTTTAGTTCTGAAGGATCTGAGAGAGGAAAAATAGACTTTGGTTGAGGAGAACAACCGGTTGAGAGAGGTGCCCAGTTGGATGTATGCTAGAGAGCCCCAACTTAGGATGATCGATATCCGTAGAAAAGGTATAGTTGCCTGGGAGGACAACGAGTGAAATAAAGTCACCAAACTCTAATTCTAATTGGCGGCAAAGGCTATCCGTGAATAACTCAGAAACTCAATTAACAAGCCAGGGTCTTGCGTCGAACCAAATTCTAGAGTCTCGAGGGTAACAGGGGTAGAAAGTTGGTCCTGAAGGAGAGTCTAGCAAACACCTAAGGGCCTCCCGAACGACGGGCTTGGACTACACAGGCACACCACACGCTGTCACCGAGTGCGGCTACCAAGCAAAGCTGCATGGAGAGGATGGCATGCCATAAATGTGTTCAAGCAGAGCTTGAACAACGATAGATCGTCCTTGATCAGAGGAGAGGATCTAGCTAGAGCCTAGCGTCTAAGTCTAGGGATGAGTTATAGCATCGGCAAGAATAACAAGAATTGAATAACAAAGTTAAACACAACCTATGCCTAGCAAGTGTGCAAAGAAAGGTACACCACACTCGCAGGAGATAGTCTTAGAGTAAAATATAACTGAAATTATATTGAATGTAATCTGAATCCAAAAGATGCAAGAGTTTTACCACAGACTCGAAGATAACTCTGGAGACTCCGAGGCAAAGCTCAACTCAACTCTAACTCCGAGGACTATCCTAACTACTAAGAGAATAGTGTAGCACTATAAGATAGAACTTGAACTCAACTCCCCCCTCTACAAATGAGCTCTCAGGGTCTATTTATAGCCTAGAAAGTGAGGGGGGTATTTATAGACACACTAGGTTGGTAAAGGGGGTAAGTCGGTGGCCGGGCGGCCACCCCCTATGGCCGGGCGGCCATCGGATTCACCGACCTAGGTGATCCGATGCTTTATCTTGCTCCCTCGTGTCTGTTGGCGGTTGAAACAGTTAACGCACGTGAAAAATGTTGCCGAGGGGTGGCCGGGCGGCCACGGCATGTGGCCGGGCACATGTTTTCCCCCGATTGGCTGCATGTTGGTTCCCTCGGATCCTTGACATCACCAATCCTTGTTCCAATACTATTTGACCCTTGGATATAATGGATGCTCTCTTGCATGGTTGGATCTTCACCATTTTGTGTTTGTTTGCATGTTGGATCGAAGTCATGGCAACTGAGGTGCTCAGGAGGTCATGCCACCTGGTCGAGGACTGTTTGTGCGCAGGAGGGTGGCCGGGTGGCCATGGTGTTTTCACAATTGTTGCCCATCTTTGATATTTAATCTGTTTTCAACCATTTTGTGAGTATTTTGTTACCTGCATCCAAATATTCACGTACACCTTGCGGAACTCATTAGTTGTAGGGGTTAGTCCAGAAATTTCACATGTTTCGCTTCATTTGGTGGATAATTGACGGCTGATATCATGAGATCATGACTGTCAACAACTGTGACGATGCCCCGATGGATAGGGGATGCCGGGCGCCACCGTGGTGCTCCAATCCGAGTGCGTGGCGCAAAGATGTGCGAGGGAGGCTTTGGCGGCTTCAGTTCAAAACCGTCAACCAAGTGACCCAAGCCTTGGTGAGTTGGGCCTTGACTCGCCAAGATAGAGAAGATGGGCCAAATTCGGCCAAGGCGGAGACTTGCTAAAGTTTCCCGGTTTCTGACTTCAAAACCGGGGGCGGATCGCGGATTGGACTACTGGCCACGTGGAGAACATTCGAGAATTGCGTGGAACTTACGAAGATCAAGACTTCATCGTGGTCATCCATCCCGAAATATCCTGTAATCTTTCGTTTGAGTCCTTAGGGTTTGTCTTGTTGTAGGGACCTAAGTGCAAAACTGTCTAAACAGCACTCGGGTATAAATAGGTCCAATGCAGGTCATTAGGATGACTCTTGGCTGCCTAGATTAGGTTTTTCTTTGTGATTTTCGTCCTTAAGCCTTGAGGTCCATTGTTAGGGAGGTTAGACTAGGATTTTGCCTACTAATCATGAGGGAAGGTGAGGGTGGTTGCTTGGGACGAATTACTGCTTGTACGCTGAATCTTTAGACCCATCTTGGGCACTTAATCAAAGCAAATTAATGCAGCAACCTAGTGTTCTTCTCCTCCCCCTCTCTCTTTGGTTTTTGGGTTCAATCCTTGGCTTTTGGGTGTTTGTGTTGGCCAAGCTTGAATCCCTTCCCTTCCTGATGTTTTGGACCTGCTTGGATGTGGAGATCATGACTTAGTTCATCTCAATCCCGCTGGATTGCCACGAGCAAGCTACCTTTGTGTTTTCCCCTTTCTTGCCCAAAGATTGCCATCTCACGAAATCTGAAAATCCCGCTGATCCCATGATCATTTTACGTTGATATTTTGGGAAAAGCTTTGGAATAGGGTCCAGATAGCCTGTGCAAAATTTTGTGAAGATTGGACAAGATTTGGTCTGGTTTGGGTTGGAAAACCCCCTGTCTATGATTCTATCGGACAGTCCGGCAGAGGCCACCGGCAGTCCGGTTCCACCGGATAGTCCGGCAGCGCCCACCGGACAATCTGTTGTGAGGCTCTGCCTGGGCCGAGCCACCGGACAGTCCGACAGTAGGCACCGAATAGTTCGGTCCCACCGGACAGTCTGGTGCTGGCCATCGGACAGTCCGGTCCCGCCAGGGAGTTGCTGCGTTCTTCCCAGTTTGGTTTTTCCGCTGTGTTTCTGGTCTGGATTTTTGCATTCCCCACTTTTAGATCATTCTCTTTGCTTGCTGTGAATCAGTGAGACACCTCGGTGTGGTGAGTGTCGTGTGGCGGTTTGTTGCAAAGTCTCATTGCCAGTGTGCCTTTCTTGGTCAGATCTTGAGTTTTATTGCATTGGTGCGTATCCTTTCAGTGGACGACACCCTTGCACTGCTAGGCATGTATCTGTTCAGTGGACGGTGCCTAGTTCTGTTCTCTTGAGCTTTGCGGAGCATTTTCTTAGGGGTTGTGATTTTGAGTTTTTAAGTGCTCCTATTCACCCCCCCCTCTAGTCGCACGTCTCGTTCCTACATTTTCCTCGTGTTTTGGATGCTCAAGAGGATCTTGTTTGTGCAATTTTGCCTTTTGGGAAGGTTTTCTGAGTGGATTTCTTAGGCTCTTCTCGTCCTTCTCGGTGTTTGGTCCCTCCTCTAATTTGTGGAAATGGCATAGGAGGCTAGGTCATTTGAGCTTTCATTTGAGTTTTTAAGTGCTCCTATTCACCCCCCTTCTAGTCGCACGTCTCGGCCGTACAATTGGTATCAGAGCCGGTTAGCTTTCTTCATACCTTTACCAGTGAGAAACCAGTAGCGACTATGACTCACTCTGGGAAGATTCCGGTCCTTGGCTCTGTTGGCTACTCCTACTGGAAGGGTAGGATGAGGGCATTCTTGCTTAGCCAGGGCCAGGACATATGGGATGCTACTCCGAGTGCGAACTTTGTGGTGCTTCCAGTTGCTCAGCGCACTACCCCAGTGATTGTGGCTCAGCATGAGGCGAATGCCAGAGCTGTTAACTTTCTCTTCTCATGACTTGGTCCAGTTGATTATGAGAGAGTGAGCCACCACGAGACTACCCATCAGATTTGGTCCCTGCTGAGTGCACACCATGACGGCACTGCTACTATCAAGGGGCATCTCGTTGAGACATACAGGCGAGGATATGAGAATTTTGTTCAGAAGCCTGGTGAGTCCATCGATGACTTGTTTGGTCATTTTCAATTGATCATCAACAAGTTGCGTGTTAACTCTAGCCCTGAGAGGATCCCATACACCGACCATCAGCAGGCTGTCAAATTGCTATATGCGTTGGACAGGAAGATATGGGAGATCAAGGTTAACTCGATCATCAAGTCTGAGGCCTATGACTCAATTGGAGTGGAGACACTTTACAGCAAGCACAAGGCCACAGAGGTGGATTACAAGTTGAGAGATTCTCTCGCTTGTATTGGCTCTAAGAGCCTAGCCTTGGCTTCTCCCTCTAGTGAGGCCGCTACTAACCCCCAGTTTCACAACTTTTCATTTTTTGCTCTTATGTCTGTTACAGAGGAGCAGCTAGCATCACTTGGGGATGATGAGCATTGCCTGGTGTCTAGCCGCTTTCAGCTCGCCTATGACAATCGGATGAGCAAGAAGAGGGGCGAGAGGCCCAAGTGCTTCGAGTGTGGAGAGGTCAGCCACTTCATCGCCGAATGCCCGAACAAGCAGAATGACTACTACAAGAAGGGCAAGAGCCACTCCCGCGACTCTGACAAGTACCACTACGGCAAGCGCTGACTTCGGCAAGCACGGCCACTCCCAAGCACCGCTCCAGCAAGATCAAGAACTTCAGGAAGGCTTTCAAGAGCAACCTGAAGGACAACTGAAAGCGGGACAAGGCTTTCTTCGCCGAGCTTGGAGGACTTTGCAGTGGACCATCCTCTTCTTCCTCTTCGTCCTCATCGAGTTCAAGCGATGAGGAGATCATCACCAAGCTGGACAAGAGGAGAGAGCAAGGTGGCCCAACTGGACTCTGCTTCGTCTCCACCAAGTCCAAGCGCAAGCACAAGGTCCACCGGAGATCCTTCTACTCCATGGCGCTTGAGGACCAGAACGACAAGGGCAACGACAGCGACTCCTCCGATGAAGAGGTAACTCCTGAACAAGCTGAGATTCTTCAGATGTTGGAGGCCAATAGACGTGAGTTGAAAGCCCTTGACAGGATGTTGGAGAAGGCAGCCAAGAAGCTGCAGAAGCAGAAAGCCAAGTTGGCTAATGCTTTAGCTGAGATTGAGAGGTTGAAGAGTGTGCCAGCCCAGCCTAGTGAGCTTGAGTGCCCCACCTGTGAGTCTTTGATGAGTGACCTTTGTGAGCAGAAGAGCAAGTATGCTCATCGGGTAGAGGAGATGGATAGGCTAAAGATAGAGTTAGGCAAGCTCCAGTCTAAACTGGATGAGCCTATTGTGTGTGAGATGTTCCCTCACCTAGCTGTTGATATAGCAGAGCTGAAAGTGAAGTGTGAGGGACAGCTCAAGGAGTTGGAGGAGCTTAGGGCTAGACCCACGCTTTTGTTTAAGTGCATGGTCTGTCCTACCTTGAAGAGTGAGCTTGAGCAGTTGAGAGCTGACCTTGAGGTGCTTTCAGCACCCCCTGACATGTGTGAGAGCTATCTCACTTTGAGGTTGACGTTGGTGGATAGGGATGCCACGATTAAGAAGTTAGAGAAGTCTGCTCCCTCCATTCCTTCTCTAGACTGCCCCACTTGTGCTGCCCAGACTCTAGTTCTGGAGGATCTGAGAGAGGAGAAACAGACTTTGGTTGATGAGAACAACCGCTTGAGAGAGGTGCTTAGTTGGATGTATGCTAGAGAGCCCCAACTTAGGATTATCTTGGAGAGCACCAAGAGAGCTGAGGGTGATATGAGTGGACTTGGGTTAGGAGAGTGTAGTTCTTCAGGAGAGAAGAAGAGTTCCCCAATTAAGCTTAAGACTGCCTCTCCTCAGCCTAACCCTACTAGTTGATGGGGTTTACCACGAGCCTCCCAAGGATGCCCCAAAGAAGCAGTTCTGGACACCCAAGCCCTCACAAGCTAAGCTGGACAGAGTAGTGACTGAGATTCTCAAGCCTCCAGTGAGCAAGGAGAGAGTCCAGCAGTCTGTTCCACCTAAGGCTACTCCACCTAAGCCCAAGGCCCTAGCCTAACCCCACTCCCAAGAGGCCTGTCTACCACTGTGACTTTTGCCAGCGGAACGGCCACTTGGAGGAGTTTTGCTTCAGGAGGAAGCGAGTTGAGAGGCAGGAGAGAGCCTGGGGGAACCAGGATCAGTTCTACCAAGGTGGTAGGCAGGATCCTCCCCACCGCGGTGATATGAGAGACCGGTTTGTTCATGGTGAGAGAGGAGGCAGCTTTCAGGTCCGTGCTCCTGGTAGTGAGAGACGCTTTGCCAGTCGAGCTCCTAGTCGTTTTCAGCGCGGCTATGGATCTCGTGACCGAGGCTTTGGTAGAGGATTTGAGAGCTCACGCTTTGGAGGTCGTGGGTACCCAGATAGTCGTGATGCTTACCTTGACTTGTGCTTTTCCCACTTTTGAGCAGATGGCTCGGCACTGGTTCAGCAGTTTCACTAACCCTAGTGCCCGACCATTTGCTCACTCTCGATTTCCTTGATTTTGCAGGATCGAAGCCTGGAGGACATATGGATCATGGACTCCGGTTGCTCTAGGCACATGACAGGGCACCATAGATGGTTCTCCAGCCTCAACCTCGTGAGCACCAAAGAATATATCACATTCAGGGATAATGGTCATGGTAAAGTGTTGGGTGTTGGTTATGTTGCTCTTTCTGGCAAGCTTTCCCTGAGAGAAGTTGCTTTGGTAAGAAATTTGGGGTTCAATTTGGTTTCTGTCTCGCAACTTCTCAAGGAAGGGTATGAGGTTCGCTTTAAGGAGGGTTCTTCGCGTGTGCTTGATGCTAAGGAAAACCTTGTTTGTCGGATTTTGCCCTATGGGCAGGTTTTTAGGGTTGACCTTGCATCTGTTTCTAGCCCTCCTCGGTGTTTGGTTGCTAGTATTTCTGCTGATATTTGGAAGTGGCATAGGCAGGCTTGGCCATTTGAGTTTTGATCTACAAGCCTGGTTGAGCTCGATGGGTCTGATCCGAGGATTGCCCAATTTAAAGCAAAAAAGGACTTAGTGTGACACCCCTGTCGTCATGGCAAGATGGTTGCCAGTTTCTCATGCACCTGTCAATCAGGTGATGACCTCTTACCCGGGTGAGCTGTTGCATATGGACACAGTTGGTCCTACTCGAGTACAGTCGGTTAGTGGGAAGTGGTATGTGCTTGTAGTTGTGGACGATTTTTCTCGCTTTTTGTGGGTGTTCTTCATGGAATTCAAAGATGAGGCTTTCGGTTTTGTTCAGGATCTGGTCTTGAGGTTAAGGAATGAGAGTCATAAGGCCATGAGGGCTATCCGCAGCGACAATGGTGGAGAATTTCGTAACTCTCATTTTGAAACCTTTTGTCGTGACCTAGGTCTTGATCACCAATTCTCGTCTTCTTATACCCCACCTCAGAACGGTGTTGTGGAACGAAATAACTGCATACTTGTCAAGATGGCGCAGACGATGCTTGATGAGCATAGGACTGCGCGACGCTTTTGGGCTGAGGCTATGAATATGGCCTGTTACATTGCCAACTGGCATCTTCCTATGAGCTTTCTTAGGAAAGATTTCATACGAGCTACGGTTTGGTAGGTAGCCTAGCATCAAGCACCTGCGTGCATTTGGCTGCAGATGCTTTGTGCTCAAAAAGGGGGGCATTTGGACAAATTCGAATCTCGCTGCTTGGATGGCATTTTCCTTGGGTACGCCTCTAGCTCTAGGGCATATAGAGTGTGGATCCTTGATACCAAACAAATGGTTGAGACTTGTGAAGTTTCCTTTGATGAATCTATGCCCTGCACAACCCCTGCATTTGAGCTTTCAGGTGATGATGAAGAAGGCGCTCCCATCTTTGAAGATGAGGAAGGCGAAGTAGATGCTGGTGATGCAGGAGCCACTGCACCGGCTGCAGCTCCTGCCCCTTCTGCTACGAGCTCTGAAGACAAAGGAGGACCCTTGCCGATGGCTTCCTCCTCACTCCCTCGACCGCAAGCTCGAGCAGAGGCTGGCCCCGCTGAGGACGCAGGGGAGGTGACCTCTGAGATTGTTCCATCTCGGCAGGTCCAGCGGGATCACCCTCTAGACAGGATGATTGGAGATCTACACTAGCGTCTCACACGCTCTTCGGTTAACTCTCTAGCCGTCTTCTGCCACTCTGCATTTGTTGCTTCTTTCGAACCCCGGGATGTGTCACATGCATTATCTGATCCTAGTTAGGTGAACGCCATGCATGAGGAGTTAGAGAACTTTGAGAGAAACCATGTCTGGGATTTAGTTGAACCTCCACCAAATTGCCACCCTATAGGAACCAAGTGGGTCTTTAAGAACAAACAGGGTGTGGATGGGATGGTGGTGAGGAACAAAGCGAGATTGGTTGCCCAGGGTTTCTGTCAGAAGGAGGGGATAGATTATGAGGAGACCTTTGCCCCTGTAGCTCGTTTAGAAGCCATTAGGATTCTGCTTGCCTTTGCTGCCTCTAAAGGCTTCAAACTGCAGCAGATGGACGTCAAGTCAGCCTTCCTAAATGGTTACATAGAGGAGGAGGTATATGTGAGACAACCTCCTGGTTTTGAGAGTGCCAAGTTTCCTAGACTGGGTGTATAAGTTGAGAAAAGCCATGTATGGTCTGAAGCAAGCTCTAAGAGCTTGGTATGCTAGGTTGAAAGCCTTCCTGCTCAAGTCTGGGTTTGTGATGGGTTCAGTAGATAAGACCTTGTTTCTGTTGAGTCGTGACGGTGACACCCTTCTTGTTCAGATATATGTTGATGGCATTATCTTTGGTGGTTCATCTCACGCTTTGGTGTCTAAGTTTGCTGAACAGATGAGCAGTGAGTTCGAGATGAGTCTCATGGGTGAGCTTCAGTTCTTTCTCGAGCTTCAGATCAAGCAAGGCCCAGAAGGAACCTTCGTCCATCAAGCCAAGTACACGAAGGACATTCTGAAGAAGTTTGACAAGGGAGACCTCAAGCCTATGGCTACTCCCATGTCAACACAAACGGTGCTTGATGCAGATGAAGAAGGGGAGGTTGTGGACCAGAGAGAGTACCGAGGGATGATCGGCTCACTTCGGTACCTGACGGCTACTAGGCCAGACATCTAGTTCGTAGTCTACCTATGTGCGCATTTTCAGGCCTCGCCAAGGACATCACACCGTCAAGCGGTGAAGCGCATCTTCAGGTACCTGAAATACACTCCTGAGCTTGGTCTTTGGTTTTCTTCAGCTTCTATGCACTTTCTCAGAGGGTATTCTAATTCTAATTTTGTGGGTTGTCGGCTGGAGCGCAAGTCAACTTCCGGCACCTACCAATTTCTCGGTTCTTCTCTTATCTCTTGGTCCTCACGCAAGCAAACTAGCGTAGCCACTTCCACCACAGAAGCTGAATACATTGCTGCTGCTAGTTGCTGGTCCCAGCTGCTTTGGATGAAGTCCACTTTGAGTGACTTTGGTCTCAGTTTTAGGAAGATCCCTCTCCTAGTAGACTCCACTTCTGCAATTTCTGTAGCTAAGAACCCCGTCTTGCATTCCAGAACCAAACACATAGACGTGAGGTTTCACTTCCTGAGAGATCACTATGAGAAGGGAGATATAGACTTGATCCTTGTGGAGACTGAGAACCAGTTGGCAGATATCTTTACCAAGCCCTTAGAGCTTAGCGCATTTGCTCGCTTGCGTGGGGAGCTTGGTGTTTGTTACCCCTTTTAGGGTGGGGTAGCTTTGTTGTATTTTAGGGTTTTGGTTTGCTTTTTCTTTGCTTTTCCTTGTTTCTCTTGCATTTTGTATCATATCATGCATTGCATTGTAACATATGCATTTTTACTTACACTAGCACTAGAGCTCTTCTGGTATGACGAGTTAGTACTTGCTTGTGCTAGATTGTACAGTTGCTTGCTTGATCATGGTTGGCTAAGCTCCTTGAATCTGTCTAATATCTTTTGTGAGCTAAGTCACCTCTGTTTCTTGAAAATCCAAAAACCATGATCACCACTTGTCTTGGCTACCTAGCATGTGTAGGAATGTTGAATGCTATGCTTATCTGTTCATGCTTGGATATGCTAGTCGTATGCCTCTGTTAAGTTGTTGCCTAAGCATTTATGACACCTTGCTTAAACCTGAAATCTGAAGTTAAATTGTGTACCTGTGTGTCTTCTGAGCTGAAATGAAAAGATCCAGGTGGGTTCGCTTGTCACACTGATCTAGTTTGAGATAGCTTGCATTTGCACTCTAGCATGAACTTGGACCTAGGATGTGTATGATCAAAACCTTGTCTTAGGCTTCTGATGGTTTTCTAAATCTAGGCTTGGCATTGGTTGATAAGAAGTGGCAAAGACAAGTGAATAACCCCTGGCACATGATCTGATTTGCTTGAAGTTAAAAATTGCGAAATCTGAAATCAGCAAGTCTCTAAATTGCTTATGGCCTATTGTATATGCTTTGGTTGAGAGTAGCACACCATGTATGTCATGCTAGCATCTTGTTGTTCATGCCTATCTTGCTTGATGCTATTCATGTTGGTGATGCCTTCTTTTCAACAACCCTGAAAAACATGCTCCTAATCTGTATAAGATAGATTCAATTGAGCTTGTTTGCATGCCTCCTTGCCCTCACTTGCTCTGTATGCTAGAACTTGTATTTACTAGCTTTTCATCCCTGCTGAGCTCTTCATGGTACACTTCCTGCATTTCATTGCATATTTTGAGGGGGAGTTGTCCATTTTAGGGGAAGTTGAGTTCTATGTACCCTTGATGTGTCCAGTTGTCAACAAGGGGGAGAGAATAGATGCTCACCCTTGGGGGGAGAGATGTTCCCAAGGGACATTCATGGACCAAGGGGGAGGACTTTGTAGAGATCTAGTTGAGGGGGAGTTTGAGCTTTTAGCATGCTCTTGCATCGGTGCATTGAGCCTTTTGCCTCTTTCTAGAGGAGCCGATGCTTTGCCTAGGCATAACTGTGTTGAGCCAGTTTGCCTCTTTCTTGAGGGGTCATGCTTTAGTTTGATCGACTGCGTTGAGCGGTTTCCCTTGTCTTAGGGGGTCGATCTTTGGCTTTGTTTCTGTTGTCTCAATTTGCTCTTTTCTGCTTGTGTTTGGCTTTTGGGCATCTTGAGCAACTTCTTCTTTTCTTCTTTCTTTTTGGTTTTACGCTTTTCTTCTTGTCTTTGTTCTATTTCAGGTTACAGGTTGAAGGTGTTGACAATGCACTCATCAAGGGGGAGATTGAGAGCCAATGGACTGGCTCCATTACCTCTGGAGTGATGAGTGATTCTCAACAGTAGCCAAAGACCCAGATGGACTTGGGCACAAGACCTCCGATGGATAGGAGGCCCTCCGATGGACTGGAGGTAGATGGAGAGGAAAGCCCTCCGAAGGACTGGAGGCATGCTCGGCGTCTATAGGCCATGGAAGTTCGGTACACGAAGGAGCGACATGGTGACGGCAGGAGTAAGTCCTCTGAAGGACTGCGAGGCTGCCCCGATGGACAGGGGATGCCGGGAGCCACTGCAGCGCTCCAATCCGAGTGCGTGGCGCGAAGACGTGCGAGGGAGGCTTTGGCGGCTTCAGCTCAAAACCGTCAACCAAGTGACCCAAGCCTTGGTGAGTTGGGCCTTGACTCGCCAAGATAGAGAAGATGGGCCAAATCCGGCCCAGGGGGAGACTTCCTAAAGTTTCTCGGTTTTTGACTTCAAAACCGGGGGCGGATCACCGATTCGACAACTGGCCACGTGGAGAACATCCGAGGATTGCGTGGAACTTACGAAGATCAAGACTTCATCATGGTCGTCCGTCCCGAAATATACTGTAATCTTCGTTTGAGTCCTTAGGGTTTGTCTAGTTGTAGGGACCTAAGTGCAAAATTGTCTAAACAGCACTTGGGTATAAATAGGTCCAATTCAGGTCATTATAATGACTCTTGGCTGCCTAGATTAGGTTTTTCTTTGTGATTTTCGTCCTTAAGCCTTGAGCTCCATTGTTTGGGAGGTTAAAGTAGGATTTAGCCTCCTAATCATGATGGAAGGTGAGGGTGGTTGCTTGGGACGAATTCTTGCTTGTATGCTGAATCTTTAGACCCATCTTGGGCACTTAATCGAAGCAAATTCAAGCAGCAACCTTGTTTTCTTCTCCTCCCCCTCTCTCTTTGGTTTTTGGGTTCAATCCTTGGCTTTTGGGTGTCTGTGTTGGCCAAGCTTGAATCCGTTCCCTTGCTGATATTTTGGACTTCTAGGATGTGGAGATCATGACTTAGTCCATCTCAATCCCACTGGATTGCCACGAGCATGCTACCTTTGTGTTGTCCCCTTTCTTGCCCAAAGATTGACATCTCACGAAATCTGAAATTCCCGCTGATCGCTTGAAGATTTTACGTTGATCTTTTGGGAAAAGCTTTGGAATAGGGTCCAGATAGCCTATGCAAAATTTCGTGAAGATTGGACAAGATTTATTTAGGTTTGGGTTGGAAAACCCCCTGTCTGCGACTCTACCGGACAGTCCGGTAGAGGCCACCAGACAGTCCGGTTCCACCGGATAGTCTGGCAGCACCCACCGGATAGTCCGGTGTGAGGCTCTGCCCAGGCCGTGCCACCGGACAGTCTGGTAGCATGCACCAGAGAGTCCGCTCCCACCGTACAGTCCGGTGCTGGCCATCGGACAATCCGGTCCAGCTAGGGAGTTGCTCCGTTCTTCCCAGTTTAGTTTTTTCACTGTGTTTCTACTCTGTATTTTTGCATTCCCCACTATTAGACCATTCTCTTTGCTTGCTGTGAGTCAGTGAGACACACCTCGGTGTGGTGAGTGTCGTGTGGCGGTTTGTTGCAAAGCCTCGTTAGCAGTGTGCCATTCTTGGTCGGATCTTGAGTTTTATTGCATTGGTGCGTATCCTTTCAGTGGACGACACCCTTGCACTGCTAGGCACGTATCTGTTCAATGGACGGTGCCTAGTTCTGTTCTCTTGAGCTTTGCGGAGCATTTTCTTGGGGGTTGTGATTTTGAGTTTTTAAGTGCTCCTATTCACACCCCCCATCTAGTCGCACATCTCGGTCCTACATTTTCCTCGTGTTTTGGATGCTCAAGCGGATCTTGTTTGTGCAATTTTGCCTTTTGGGAAGGTTTTTTGAGTGGATTTCTCAGTCTCCTCTAGTCCTTCTTGGTGTTTGGCCCCTGCTCTAATTTGTGGAAATGGCATAGGAGGCTAGGTCATTTGAGCTTTCATTTGCTTGCAAAGCTTAGCTCACTTGATCTAATCCGATGATTGCCCAAGCTGAAGAATGAGTGGGATATTGTTTGCCATCCTCGTCGCCATGAGAAGATGGTTGTTGCTTCCCACACACGTCAATTAGGTGATGATGACTCACCGTGGAGAGTTGCTTCATATGGACACAGTTGGTCCTTCTCGGGGGAGGTCTGTTGATGGGATGTGGTACTTTTAGTGATCGTGGATGATTTTTCTCGCTGGTCTTGGGTGTATTTTATGTAATCGAATGATGAGGCTTTTGAGTTTATTCATGACTTAGTTTTCAGGTTGAGAGCTATACGCAGTGACAATGGCTCGGAATTCAAAAATGGTTGTTTCAAAGCCTTTTGCCATAGCCAAGGTTTTGAACACCAGTTTTCATCCCCATATGTCCCCCAACAGAGCAGTGTGGTAGAACGCAAGAATCGGACCCTTGTTGAGATGGCTAGGATGATTCTCGATGAGCATAGGACTCCTAGGAAATTCTAGGCCGAGACGATTAACACCGCATGCTACATTTCCAACCTCATTTTTCTCCAAGCTCTTCTTCATAAGACCACGTGTGAGTTGCGGTTTGGGCGGCAGCAAAAGTGAGCCACCTATAGTTTTTTGGCCGTGTAGGTGCATTGTGCTCAAGCATGGAACTTGGACAAATTCAAACATCGCAGTTCTGATGGAGTTTTTCTTGGCTATGCCACGCATTCGTGCGCATACCGTGTTTGGCTTTCGGACTCCAACAGGATTGTTGAGACTTGTGAAGTTACCTTTGATGAAAGTATGCCTTGCATAACCCCTAGCTTTGAGCTTGCAGGTGATGAAGAGATAGGTACTACCATTTTGCTATGTGTATAAGAGCCAAAATGGGAGTGCTTCCTTCCATAGCATTGGGTAACCATACCTGAAGAGGGAATTGTACAGATTTTGCAACTGGTTGAGAGCCCTACAGCCCAGGCACAACGACGCAATTATCAGGTGTGCACTACTGTGATGCCCTGGGCATCTCCAGAGCATTATCATGTGCATCCTTTATTTAATTACTTCTCACAAGCATCATCTCATCTCATGTTAGTGTGCATTTGATTCATATGAACAAGCATGATGGAAATAGCTAAGTGATGCACTCAGTTTTTGCAAGAATGACGCTATAAATGTGAGCATAACTTAAATCCTATTGATTTTTAGGTGAAACTTTTTATACCAAACCTGTGGATCATGATGTGGTGAACAACTTTGTTAATTGTATCTTGGATGGAAAATGGACTTAACTTAGTGTAAAGGGTCCTTTAGTGTCACCCAACAAACACAATCCAAATCTGAAATGTTCAGAAATCTTTATTTTTCTATAACCTACAATCCTTTTCATGCAAAGGTCCAATTGATAAAGTTTTAGGCCATGAAATTATAAACAACATTGTCAAGAATGCTTTTGGGGGAAAATGGCTAGAAATAGGACATTTGAATCTTCTAAGGAAAACAGTTCTCTGTCCAAACTTAGGGCTGCTAGATAAATTCGAATTTAAATCATATTTAGACTTAGATTTTGCACTTCAGCCTTTTGACAAAGTTGTAGATATGAAAGAGATAACCATTTCATCCAATTGGGCTTTCTTCAAATTCGGCTTGGAAATAGGTCAAAACAGCAGATTTCAGAGGCTAAACAAAAATGGAAATACTGTTCTTTCCTTTTTCGGACCTCGCTCTCGCTGACATGTGGGGCCGCGGATGCGGGGGGAGGGGGGGGTGACCGCTGCCAGGCCGGCGCGCGCCGCGTGGACGCCGGCGTACGGCCAGCGGCCTCCGGCCACGGATCGGCCCCTGATTTTCTCGTATTCACGATTCAGTCCACCGCGCTGTGCACTGTGTCTTGTAGACCTTACGTGCAGGCCCCCGAAGTCTATAGATAATTCCGTTTAAGTCCTGGATCTGTTGTTTTTCGAAATATTTGGTATTATTTGAACTGTGAACTTTGAAAAATCATAGAAAATCCAATAAAAATCCAAAAAATACAAAACTAGTTGCATTGTATTCCTTTTGAATAGATCTATCTGGTGAATATGATGGTTGAGTAGGAAAGTACAAGTTTGCCCTAGATCTAGTGATTTTGAGATTTTATTTTTCATATTTAGCTAGAACTTTGGAAAATCAGATTAAATCAAAGAAAAATCCAAAATGGACAAATTTGGTAGCTATGAACTCTTCTTGAACAGATCTACCTGTTGAGTATGATGTAGGAGTGTGCATGGACATTTTTGCCCCTGATTTTGTGCAAGCATGTAAAACCCTAATAAATAGGAAATGTAGGTTAAATAAGCTCAAAAAATTCTGAAATTTGGGCAGGGGCTTTGTTAGCAAATCTAGGCTTGGTATAAAATTTGATAGCCCAAATGCTTACTGTTTATTTACTGTTCTACCCTTGCCTAGTGATTAAGCATATAATTAGCAAAAGAAAAGGGTTCTTTATAAAAATAAGCTATAGGGAGCTTTGTGGTATTTATTTGGGTTCTAGTTGATGTAAGTAGCTCACCGCTGAAAATTTGAGGCTGTGCATGTAAAGTTTGACCCTGTTTTGAAAATGGTAGACATAATGCTTATTTAGGTAAATTATAGGAAATATGAGACTATTATATTTAATAAATGCCACAATGGATCATATTTTGAAACATAGGAGTATGTAAGTCTTAGCCACTGATTTGGAATGCAATATAGGTCTTCACTACTGTTTTAGAAATGCATCATAGGAATGCTAAGCTAGCTAGGTGGAAAATAGGTGTTCAAGTAAGCTTCGGTCGCTTCACATGAATCGATGCTACCTCGTCACACACCCCCACGTTGTTATATGTGATAAGCTAAATTACCGTAAGTGATGGCTTGTACGATTTTGTAGTACTAAACAAGTTTCATTACAAAAATGCATAACTTTATTCCATAAATCATGATTCCTTGCATCGCACTCGCATCATGAAGCAAGCATTGCACTAATACATGCTCCAATTGCACTATGTCATGCATATAGATCCCGCGAGCGAAGGACACCCGCCGGACCAACCGATCGTAGAGGAGCCCGAGGAGGAGCTGTACCAAGAGCCGGAAGACCAGCAACAGGGGCCCGATTTCGCTCAGGAGGCAGCTACTGACGCTAGTGAGGAAGGTAGGCAGGACCATACTTAACCCAGCAAACAAATTATGCTTGATGATTACACATATGCATTAGGGGTTGCTTGAAACTAGTTGCATTAGACTCCCTGGCTGCCCTGGCCCTAGCACCTATACATAGAGTTCGTAGGACGAGTATGCATAGGAATTGCTAAGTACGAGTAGACACGAGTGTGTGGACTCGTCACGTAGGTGTTCTCAAAAGTTACCATAGACTACAATTAAGACAATTATTACCATTGCTCACAATGTAACCGGAGACCGGGCGGAGATTTTATTTCAGTATTTACTTTTCATAATGTCGCGCCCTGGACTCCGCCCGAGTCGTATAAGGCCCGTCCGCTGTTCGTCTGCTGATCGGCATAACATTGCTAGAGTGCTTAACCGGAGAATGGGACCGGTAAAGTCTTTCCTGGGCTCGTCCGAAGCACAGAGACACGTTCCTACCCGCTGGTTGAGAGGAAGGTGGCCCGGGGGAGCTTGGTACTCATGGCGGGAAGACCGAGATGTCGGCAGGCTCGTCATGGGGGCACAACCCGGGGGCTAGGCGGGAGTGAATCGAACTTGGGACGAGGCAGGTTAAGATCAGGACTATATGTTGGAACGCGATGGCTAGTAAGCATATACCCCTGGCATGATAGTTTTTCCCGAGAATTATAAATCGATTCGAATTGCTGATGCCTACCAGGTGTGGGAATGCCAATATCACTGTCGGGCAATGTAGTAACTACTTTAACACTCTGCATTTAATACTCATGATTTTTGGAATACCACATGTTTGAATTGAACTGTTTACCTTACTGCAATTTACTATTATGTTGGTGGTTATACAAATGATGAAAACTTGTTTACTTATGTTATACACGACACTGTTTAAAATCAATGGCTAAGGATCCACTTGCTAGTAAGCAGCTTCGCGTCAGCCGTAAGCCAAATCCATTAAGACCTACTGAGTAATTAGTACACAGGGTTTGCCCCCGTATTTTGAGCGCAGGTATGGAGTTCATGGTTTGCACTTGTGTCAGAGGTGGTGCATGCCCCCACTTAGGATGAATCGGCATGAGTGGCTCAAGGGCAACATCGGTGGGCTCGATGTTGTTACTTCTAATGCTAATCTTTTGTGATATCATGGTGACTTCTAAACTTATCATTCCGCTGCGAGAAACTTTTGAACTTGCTACCTTATAACTCTATGTTGGACTTGTACTTTATTTGAAACCAGTTTGTAACTAAGTCTATTATTATGCTATTCAACTGCCTGTGATGATGTATCTGTTGTGGCTCCATCGTGGGTCAGATGTGTATGATGTCAGTTCCTCTGGGAAATGGTATTATCAGGGGTCAAATGACTCTCGACGGACGACCGGGTTTAGTTTGGCCTAATCACATTGCGAGCCAGAGGTGGCAGATGTGCTTAGTCCGGATTAAATCGGCGGTTCCGCCACAACTACCACTAAGCTAATAGCCCATCGCGCGGGCCTCCCGATGGAAGTGGTTAAAGCGCCCAACTCATAATTGGTAAATTTGCGGGTTCAATTCCTATTGGATTCATGCAAACGGGAACATTCCATAAGTCTATTGGATGGACTACAAGATCAGACCAAATAGTAGAACAGGGTCTCATAAATAACGTTCAACAAATTGGGATTCATTTAGCAACCGATTTTATCTTCCATCCGAACTCATTTCCCTAATTCTTCTAGTTTCATCAACACAAAAAGAAGACACGCAATTCCTCCTAAAAGGACTTCTTTTATTGTTCTGGTCTCTACCATGGATCCTCTTTTTTATTTAGCCTTGCAAGGTGGTCCTTGCTGATTCACGCAGGATTCCACATGCCCTATGCTACTCGGGTTAGAGCGTAATCTATTGATGCTTTCGGCTGCTGGACTTTAGCCATCTAGGGTGCGGCACTCAACCGCTTCGCCAAGCAGCACAATGCTTGTATTGCTCTCCCAGAACCCCTTTTCATGGCAAATCCATTGGAATATGCTTCTCTAGAGTGTCCCATATCAGTTTTTCATCTTCTATACGAAAATTGTCTATTCGCATAAGATCTTCCTAAGTCTTACTCAAAAGGTCCAATTGTGTATTAAGATGTAGGTGTTTCTGGTGATGCTCCAAAACCTGCTACTTCGCTTTCAAAGGATGGTGAAGAGGCTCCAGTACTCACTACTTCCACTACATGGGAGCTACCTCCACAAGATCCACTAGTACGTGCAACAAGACCCGCTGAGGATGCAGGGGAGGTGACCTCCGAGCCACAGCCCTCTTGGATGGTCGAGCGGGATCACCCTTCGAGGGACATCATCGGTATACCACATGAGAGAGTTACAAGATCTAGGTCCACCTCTTTAGCTGTCTTTGCACATTCTGCATTTGTTGCTTCTTTCGAGCCCCAAGATGTTGGACACGCATTATCTGATCCAAACTGGGTCAATACCATGCATGAGGAACTTGAAAATTTTGAGAGAAACCAAGTTTCAATTTTAGTTGAGCCTTCACCTGTTCAAAAACAAGCAGGGAGATGATGGTGTAATGGTGAGGAACAAGGCTAAGCTTGTAGCTCAGGGTTTTTGCTAGAAAGAGGGGATAAACTATGAAGAGACCTTTGCCCATGTAGCCAAATTAGAAGCCATTTGCATTCTTTTAGCTTTGATAGCTTCAAAATGGCTCAAGTTGTACCAAATGGATGTGAAGAGTGCATTCCTGAATGGGTATATAGAGAAAGAGGTCTATACGAGGCAACTCCCAGGCGTTGAGCATTCCAAGTATCCCAACAGAGTGTACAAGTTGCAAAAAGCTTTGTATGGCATGAAGCAAGCTCCCCGGGCGTGGTACAAAAGACTTAGGAAATTCCATGTTACCCTGGGTTTCGATATGGGGAGTGTGGATAAGACTATTTTTGCAAAAACATGGCAATGACCTTTTGATTGTTCAGATATACATGGATGATATCGTTTTTGGTGGCTCTTCTCATGCACTTGTGAGCAAGTTTTTAGAATAGATGAGGAAGGAGTTCGAGATGAGCATGATGGGGGAACTTTAGTTCTTCCTTGGGCTCCAGATCAGTCAGACACCCTAAGGCACTTTTGTCCACCAGAGTAAGTACACGAGGGACCTGATTCAGAAGTTTCACATGGCAAACACTTCACCACAGATGACTTTGATGAGCGTGTCTACCATGATGGAAAAGATAAAGATGGTGAAGAGGTTGACCAAAAGGTCTACCGAGGGATGATCGGGTCACTGATGTACCTAACGGCCATGAGGCTGGACATACAGTTTCATGTAGGTCTGTGCGCTCATTTTCAGGTGTCTCCAAGGGCATCACACCGCACTGCTATGAAGCAGATCCTGAGGTATGTCAAGTTCACCCACGAGTATGGTTTGTGGTACTCCACAGATTCTACTCTTTTGCTTCTCGGCTATTCCGATGCCGATTTTGCTGGGTGTCGGTTGGATTGCAAGTCGACATCCGATACCTACCAGTTCTTGGGTACCTCTTTAGTCTACTTGTCTTCTCGCAAGCAATCAAGTGTAGGCCAATCACATGTGAGTCTGAGTATGTTGCTGCTGCTAGTTGCTGCTCCCAGATCCTATGGATGCTTGCTACTTTGAAAGACTATGGCCTAACCTATGGGAGGATTTCACTTTTGTGTGATGGCTCGAGCGCCAATAGTGTTGCTAAGAACCCAGTTCTCCATTCTAGAACCAAACACATAGATGTGAGACATCACTTCTTGAGAGACAACTATGAAAAAGGCCTCATTGACCTAGTGCATGTAGAGAGTGAGAACCAAGTGGCTGACATCCTAACCAAATCCCAAGACGTAGACACATTCAACCTCTTGTGAGGGGAGTTAGGACTCTGCTTTCCCTTTTTGTCAGGGGGTTTTTGTTAGCACATCCTAACCAAATCCCAAGACGTAGACACATTCAACCTCTTGTGAGGGGAGTTAGGACTCTGCTTTCCCTTTTTGTCAGGGGGTTTTTGTTAGCTTTTAGGTTTTGTTTTGTTTTTTTTTGTTTACGTTTTCTTTTGCTTATTTATGCATTTTGTATCATACGTATGCATTGCATCATGTACATTTGTAGGATACACTCGCGCTTGAGCTCGTTTGGAATGTCTTGCTAGTTTTTTGCTCGTGCTATGATTGATCATGGTTTTTTGCTCCTTTTGCTTGCTTGAAAACCATAAAGTTGGTCACCACATGACTTGGAAACCTAGCATGTGTAGGAGTGTTGGATGCTTATGCTATCTTTCCATGCTTGGTTGTTCTAGTTATCTACCATTGCAAGTTGATGCCTAAACATTCGTGATACCTTGCTTAATCTGAAATTGGGATTAAATCATAGTGCAATTGGTATTTACTTGAGCTGAAATGAAAAGATCTAGGTGGATTTGTCTTGTCAAACTGACTTGGTTTGAGATTGCTCACTTTTGCACTTGCATAAGAACTTAGACCTGGCTGTGAATGATTAAAACCTTGTCTTAAGATTCTGATGGTCTTTCTAGGCCTAGGCCATGGCATTGATTGGTAAGAAGTGGCATGACAAGCCAATAACCCCGGCACATGATTAGAACTTTCTTGAAATTAAAATGCTAAATCTAAAATTGCAAGTCTCTAAATTGCTTATGGCTTGTTGGACATGCTCAGGTTAGGATTAGAACACCTTGTATGCATTGCTAGCATTTTGCTGTTCATGCCTATCTTGTTAGATGCTATTCATGATGGTGATGTTTTTCCTTCAAACTAAACCTCAAAATCATGCTTTGCACTTGACCTGAGTAGATAGGTTCTCTTGAGCTTGTTGCATGCCCCGTTGCCCTCACATGCTCTGTTTCCTAGAAATTGTATCTACTAGCTTTCCATCCCTTTTGAGCTCTTTGTTACACCTAGTGGCACTGGAACAACATATTTCTCATGGGACTTGATGTATGCATTGTCAACAAGAGGGAGAGTGGAGTCACCATTCATCGCAGCCACTGTTGACGGCACTTAAGCACGCCAAACCTTATACTGCAAGCGACAGTATCGGTGTAGCCTTTCCCCAAGATGAGTATCAAGGGTTTTGTCAATCTGTGGAAAACTAGGATTAAACTACTATTAATCAATGATTAATCAATTGCTAACTAGCTCTAATAGATCTAATAAACTAAAGATAAAAGAGGGTCTAATTACTGACTAATCTATATCTAAACTAAACTAAAGGATGATAAACGATAATCTAATCACAAACTAGATATGAAACTAACTATAGCATAAACTGGATATAAAACTAGATTATAGCATATACTAAATCAAGAACAAGAGCTTGATAAGATCAAAGCAAGATCGATAAAGAAGCTAATACGGCTAAGGGATGAGCAAGAGATATGAGACAAACTTCTTATAAACTATGAACCACCCTAAGCATGGATCTAATGTGAAACATAGAATAAACATGATCATGAATGTCATAGACTTGCTCGAACCTTTCCCCGGGCTCTACTGTCACTAGTAACTAGGTAATCGACGAACTAGCAAACCTAAACCATCTCTAAGCATGAGAAGATTCAATCAACTAATTAAAGTAAAAAGATCTACTAAAAGACATGTGGTTTAAACAACCCCGGTCAGGTCACATGTAGAGATAAAGCATTGCAAAGATATGTATCATAGATCATGTATAAACAAAGAACTAGTAGCAAAGAGACTATTTCATAGTAAAATAAGAAGAACACAGAGTTACTCGAGATACATCATGAACTTGAAGTGCATAGTTGTCGAATTCAGCGAGACGAACAACATACTCGAAGATGAACTCGAGACTCCCCGGGGATAGGGGTGGTCGGCTGACCCTGGGGGGGTAGGTTGGCCGACCCCCTCCGTTCTTGCTTCCTCTCGCTGCCTCCTTTCGCCAAGATCTCCTTCTCGACGAGTCTTGCGAAGATGGACCCTAAACCCTTACTTTGGAGCTCTGGTTTACAATGAATTCGATGGAATTGGATGCCACTCCCTCTAGGGAGGCCATATATTTATACTCCGGAGAGTCCTCTATACATGGAATCTAATAGGTCGGTTCTAAGAGTCCTAATATACCTAAAACACCTATTTCTATGTATATACAAGTTTCTAGAAGAGTCCCGGTCGTCCATATACTTCCTTGCTTGGAGAAGAAGTCCTTGTCCTAGTCCTTCCCGAAATCAGCTTTCCATATTCTGCAGCCCTTAGTATTTTGACCATAACTCCCTCATCCGAAGTCCAACTAAGGCCTCGGACTATAAATCGTAGAGCTCAAAGAGATCTACAACTTTGGTATTCAAACTTTCTTCATTTGACGTCATTAAGGTCTCCGAATTGGGCCTGCAAGGTGTTGTTGTCCTAGAATCCGAGAATATCTCGAGATTTAATTGGAGTTTGGATTGGACTCTTGATAAACCTTCCTTATCTTCATATTCTTCATACTCAAGCAATCCTTAGTCTCTAGAACCTTCTCCATAATGGGCTTGGGCCTTCTTTTGGGCTTCAATTGCTCTTCTTTTATTAATCATCTCATCTCCCTAGACTTGTAGCATTGATCCATCAACGAGTAGCCTTCTCAATTGTTGCTATTATTTGCCAATTATTTGCCATTTTCCTGCAATATTTAATAATGTGCAAAAACAAAGAGCATTCTTGAAAACGGGGTTATTTGTTAGCAAAACAAGACTAAATAATAAGATTAACTTTTGAGAAGGCATAAAATTATGTAAAAATAGAGCATAAATTTAGTCAATATCTTGCGTCAACAGCCACCTCCTCCTTCCTCAGCTAGACCAGATGGCGTAGCCTGTGTGGTGGTTGTAGTCCAGTCGCCTTCCTTAGTAGTCTCAAGTATTCCTCTTCCGCTTGTTCCAAGCACCTGAGGCACCGCACCGTATGCTTTTGAGTGTGAGAGAGTACATCAGGGCACCAATGTGGCATAGGAGGACCACCACCCTTGTGTTCTTTGCCGTCCGACCAGTGAGGACGGTGATCTATATATGCTGGATCTTGATGTTGATGATGCCAGCTTCCAAGACGCTAGAACACAGAAGGCTTCTCCTTGTGGGTGTAAGTTCCAGCATACTCTAGGCAGTCATCAATTGTTGGTAATCTGCCCACGCCCCTGTTCCAGCAAAAACAGAAAAAGGAGCAACACCAATGCTTATAGTAGTTACTTCTGTCATGGCGATGCCGCTCGTCCTCTTGTTGCTGGTGGTAACGCCGAATTTAAAAAAAACAACTAGAAAGGGGGGAGAAAGATGGCTACACACATGAGCACGAAAATAGGACAAATCTTGCCTTGATTAGATGAGGAAATCTGTTCTTACAAGGCTCACCTCAGCCTACCACCCTTCATCCTCCCACTAATGCAAAGTACTAGCCTAGGGGACTCTCAAATCCTAAGCTAAGCACCCGATTTGCTCTCTAAGCACTTGGCTGGTTGAAGACTAAGCCTAGGGTTTCTAGTGGTGGAAGAGTCACCTAAATGACCAGCCACTTAGGTATTTATAACCCTGGCCTAATCGACACATTTTACACTAAGACCCCTATATTACAAAAAAGCCCGTAAGGGCTAAAACTGAAAAGACTCAACTTTCTCAGGGGCGGACAACCGCAATGGAGTCTTGATCTTCTTCGCCTGCAAGGTAACTCCCGGATGACGTCCATGTGGCCAGTAGTCCAAATCCGCCGATCGACCCCCAGCTTTGAAGTTAGAAACCGGGAAACTTTAGGGTTTCTTCCTGGGCCTGGAACAGCCCACTTCACTCTATCTCAGCGAGAACGAGCCCATTCGCCGAGTCTGGTAACTTGGTGGTAGGGTGGCGGATTTGAGCGAATCCACCAACGCCCTCGCCCGTCTTCGCGCCACGTCTTCGGGTTGGAGCACCATGGTGACACCTGGCATCCCCAGTCCATCGGGGTCGCCTCGCAGTCCTTTAGAGGTCTTACTCGTGCCGTCACCGTGCCGCTCCTCCGTGTACCTACCTCCCACGGCCGACTGACGTCGAGCGTGCCTCCAGACCTTCGGAGGGCTTCCATCTACCTTCAGTCCATCGGAGTGCCTCCTGTCCATCGGAGGTCTTGTGCCCAAGTCCTTCTGGGTCTTTGGCTTCTGTTGACAATCACTCATCACTCCAGAGGCAATGGAGCCGGTCCATTGGCTCTCAATCTCCCTCTTGATGAGTGCATTGTCAACACCTTATTCTTCCTATAACCTGAAATAGAACAAAGACAAAAAAACCAGCGTAAAACTGAAAAGAAAGAAGAAAAGAAGAAAGTTGCTCAAAATGCCCAAAAGCCAAACACAAGCAAAGAAGGGCAAAACGAGGCAACAAAAAGAAAACCAAAGATCGACCCCCTAAGACAAGGGAAATCGTTCAACGCATTC
Organism: Paspalum vaginatum; assembly: GCA_030272315.1. Taxonomy (NCBI): domain Eukaryota; kingdom Viridiplantae; phylum Streptophyta; class Magnoliopsida; order Poales; family Poaceae; genus Paspalum; species Paspalum vaginatum. Next base: position 29,553,261 of record CM059020.1, on the reverse strand, counting down.
GATCAAACTAAAGCATGACCCCTCAAGAAAGAGGCAAAACGGCTCAACACAGCCGTGTTTAGGCAAAGCATCGGCTCCTCCAGAAAGAGGCAAAAGGCTCAACGCACCGATGCAAGATCATGCTAAAAGCTCAACTCCCTGAATGCACTGCTCCCCCACAACTAATTCTCCCCCTTGGTCCAAGAACAATCCTATAGGTCAACATCTCTCCCCCTTGTTGACAATGGACACATCAAGGGTTCATCGAATTCAACTCCCCCTAAACTAGACAACTCCCCCTCAAAATATGCCACGAAATCCATTAAGTGTACTGTTGACGGCACTTAAGCACGCCAAACCTTATACTGCAAGCGACAGTATCGTGGTAGCTTTTCCCCAGGATGAGTATCATGGGTTTTGTCAATCCAAGAAATGAACTAATTGAGAACTAATTAACAAGAGTTTAGAGTAAAACAAGGGTTTAGGGGTTGTCTAAACTATATCTAATCTATCTCTAATCTACCTCTAATCTACATCTAATCTACCTCTAATCTACGTCAACGTTAGATGATAAACAATTAGAACATAATTAGAACACCGATCAAAAAGGTATTAACCAGAGTCTAATCTAGCCCTAATTGGATCCAAGACAAGCATAATATGGGCGCCACAACTAGATAAGAGCAACGAGATAACTAAGCATTCAAGGCAAATATAAGTATGATCAAGCCTGTACTTCATAGCATGATTAAACCAAGGTCATTAACCTAACCGCCTCAATCAAGCTTAACCTTTCTCTAGCCCTACTGTCACAAGAACCAGTTAATCGACGAGAAGCCCTCATAAGGCATACACTTACGCATAGTCTAATAACATAATAAACATAACTAGACTTCAAATAACCATGATCACGAGAACTAGCTATGCAACCATATCACTAGTAAGCAAGATCAAAGACCAAGACCGCTAGAAGAACATAACCTTTAAGAACATGATCAAATTAACATGCATCTAGAACTAAAGCTAAATAGAGCAAGAACATGCATGATTAGAGCAAGAACATGATAATTAGAGCAAGATCAATACTTCATTAGATATCATATCAAAGTTACAACCATAATCATACCTCCCACGATGATATGAAGAGCCTCTATGAACTAGGTAATTAGAGAGCCATGCAAGGCCTCTAATTACCCATAGGAACTAGAAGAACCTCTAATCCCTAGCCTAGAACTCGACCCTCAGCTCTCCTCTAGTTGATGTCCCTCTTCTCTACATCTTGTCGCCTTGATAATGAATTGTATGCCCGACTTCGGGGCCTAGACTGGCTTTATATAGTCCCGAGATGACGTGGGAGAAAGGGAATCCTCAACCGACTTAAGAAGGGGTGGGGTCCGCCGAGTAAGGGGGGTAGGGTTGGCCGACCCCTACCTTTCCCTTGGCCAATGCTTTCCATCTTTCAGTATGTCGGTCCTGGTTGCTTGAGAAACAAGTTTGCAGTTCGGACTTTAGGCTGAGGACCTCCAGAATCTTCGGTATAAGTTGGTTTATGCCAAATCTTCCATGTTTGAGCATATCTTCATAATTTCCCGAGATCCTTTGGCAAAACTCATCCACATCTTTCCTTATAATGTTGAGTCAAAGCACATCCCTGAAGATCTCCTCCAGAAGCTTCAATAAGGGGGTGGCTCGGCCGACTTTGGGGGGGTAAGGTCGGCCGACCCCCCCTCTTTCCGTCGTCCAATTGTTTCCATCTTTTGCTGGGACATTGCTTGTTGCCTAATAAATCAATTTGCGAGGGTTCTCAGACTCTTGGGGTTCTAGAATCTTAGGTATTCTCCGAGGGTTGACGAAATCTTCTAGTTTTGGATAGAGTTGAAGTATCTTTCCTACATGTTCTTCCATAAACTTGTAGCTCTTGATGTTTTTATGAAGTTTCTGATTTGAAAGCCTTGATTAACTCTGAGGATGGGCATAAGTTAACCAAGCCTTCCTTAATCATCATCTTCGTAGAATGCCATCTTAGAGGCCTTTTCTCACTCGAGGTAGATTGTGGTGAATTTCGCGAAAAATTGGTCAAAAACCTGCAAAAATGAAGTATAGCAAAATTCCAACACAATATTGCAAAATCCACAATAATCGGTGATAATTGATAGTAAAAGATAAAGTTGACGCATAAAATCTGTGAAAAACAATATAAAATGATATAAAGTATTCGTTCAAATGTCGCGTCAACAACATCCCCACTCTTAAACCTTGCTCGTCCTCGAGTAAGTCAAGAATCAGCGTTGCCCTTCATTAAGTTTTTCATACTCTAATCTTAATCAATCAAACTAACAAGCTCTCTCAAAAATTTAGCGTGAGTCAGCAAATTATGAAAGAAAAGATATTCAACTAAGCTTATCCCACAATAAAAGAATTAGCAAGAATTTAAATTTATCAATGACACATCCCCTTATTTTAGCAATATGTTTTTGAAAAAGATAATCAAACCCTTAGAGATAAATTCTTGCAATGCCAAAGAAACACACTCAACTCTCCAGTCTTTCAATATCTAAATGGTATTCAATAAATATATATATATAAAAGGTGGAAGCTTATCTGGAGCTTGGTATGAATCCTAATCAAAACTTGTTTTCAAAATATTGTCAAACCAAGAAACAAATCTGCTGGTTTTACTGAGACTTGTCAAAAAGGTCATGGAATAAAATAATGTTCAAAGGGAAAGGATGGAACACACACATTTAGAAGAGTGGACATGTGCAAGTGTCAATGGATGATCTCAAGGTACAAATGAAGTCCTTGCTATCGGATTGCACATGGTTGGAATATTTTCTGCAGTATATATAAACAGGATATCCCTTACTAATACTAAAGAAAAACTATATATATAACTCTTAAAAAAATACTTAGAAGATTATCGAGAGGCATATATTTTATTTTTTTTTTCAAGTGACCACTTGGTCTTTTTTTTCTCTTTTTTGTAAGCCTCCTCAAAAATCTCAATACAAAAATCACTTATATTAAAGAAAAAATGATAGCTCTCCGTCCCCACTCTTGAATAACACTCACCCTCACCCTTGAGTGTATATCTCTAAAACAATTAACTTAGAGGATAGAGCTATCTAATAGAAAGAATAATATTTAACCCCTTAAATACTCCAGAAAATAATGGGTTGTGGTGAAAGAGGATAGACAAAAAAGATAATCTTGGTTTAAGGATGGATATCCAGCGAAGTTTGTACTCTCTCCAATGTAGAGAGACACAATGCATGGATAGAAAGGCTAGCAAAAGAAAAGATACGCGAATGAATGACCAGCTTCTAAGTCTCATACCCTAGATCACAGTCTTCATCCAACTCATTTGAAAACAAATCTGATAAATCTAAGTTTTAAAATATATAAGGCTCTGTTAGGAATGACTATTGCAAGATAATCTCATAAAGTTGATCATGGCATTCATAAGCAATAAAAATAAACAAAGAGATGATTAGGATAAAGATTAAACCTTGCAAAAATTAAATCATATGGATCTTTATGAACAATCATAATTAATCACAAATTTGCTGACCAGTTCAATTAAACATGTATTATGAGAGCTTGCTAAATTTGACTAATCAAAACTAAAACACAATAAAGATAAAGCGGCAACTTTCATCATTTTCTTTAAAACAATGTTATCATTGATTAATTAAGCATAGATCATAGTTGTAGCATTAATCATACTATAAATCTAAACTAACACACTAAAAACAAGAGAAACACAAAGGGAACACCAAATTGATAGATATAGGTAAATATTCCAGAATTAAAAAAAAATGAAAACAGAAGGTGTTAGAAATATGTTACCGTATATTCCTTCAATTTCCTTGTCGTTAAATAATTTTCTGCAAAATAATTCAAGTGCTCAAACTACTCTCGAGATAACGGTCAAGAGTAAATGCAATTTACCATAATCTAAAAATATCCCCAATGTCTTTTAACTTATGGCTTAATTAAACTTAATAAAAGATAAATATAAACCTAATGGGTGTATGTGTGTAATTATGCAAGAGATAAGCATATAAACAAAGACAATGATTAAATCAAGTTCTAAACACCATGTTTACAACATGATTACTAAGTCTCTCCATAGCCATAAAAATTTTAATTAACCAAGATTAAAACACCATATTTTCTCAAGGTTATTAACTTATAACAACACAAGAAAATCAAAGCACATTGCAAAGCTTATAAATTAATCACATGAAATTATGGATAACTAGCAAGGTTAATTAACTTCATCATGATGATCAACAATTTAATCTAAGCACCATGGTTACACAAAATTGCTAAGGAAAACATCATCCAAAAATGTTATCATGAACATGAAAGCATACATCATGAAGTTAAATAAACAACCAAGCCAATTATAATGCAAACATGCAATTCTACTCTAAATACAAAAAGTGTGGTTTATGCATAAAATTAGTAACATGAAAGGTAGAAACCAAACTGAAAAGAGTTTACACCTAATATTGAACACCATGTTCACTACTAGATTTGCCAAAATTTCAAGATAAAACACCATGTTTAAAGCTAAGAAATAAGGCACTCTAATTAGTTTAGAAAACCAAAACATGTTATCTTAACAAAGGTAAGAGATATGATTAGCCAGAAACTTTCGATTAAACCTAATGATGATGGTCTCAAATTAAATCTAAACACCATGTTTACTCTTAATTTACTAAGAAGAAAACTCTGCGCTGAGTATCAACATAAATATAAGGCATCCATCATGAAGTTTATGAAAATTTCAACACTAATAAAACAAGTGTGGAGAAACAAATGATAATGCAAAAGCAAGGTAGAAAACATAAATACGAAGTGATGTGATGGTGATTATCTAAAACAAAAATTAGACTAAATTTACTAGCCACAAGCTAAAGATTCAAAGGGTGGTGTCATGCTTCCCATATCTCTATTAAAAGACTCCAAGACTCTTAACACTAAAAAGAAATGATTGAACGGGTTGCCTCCCGAAAAGCGCTTAAGTTAAAGTCATAAAGCTAGACTTCTCACTTATCTCCGTTAAAGTGAAGCCACGGTTCTTGAAGTAAGAATCCAAAGTGTCCAAGCATCATAAAAACTTGATTGTGCAGCTTCATCGTGTCTTGATCATAGCATAACTTGTGTGCACAACCCTCTGCTTGTGTGTTCATGTGCCAATGTTTTTGAGGCTCCTTGCAACTGAACTTGATCATGAAAACCCCATGGAAGCATTGCCAAGCTTTCTTCATCATTGTTGCCATCATCTTCCTCAAGTAGACATCACTATTGTTGTTGCCACCTCGTTCTTCATGGTATATCTCATTGGTCTCGAACAGAACATACCTTAAACAATAGATCCATTAGATAGCTTCTGAAATTATCTTTCCAACGAGTACTTATACGTCAAAATCCAATTCCGTATGAAGGAGTTATGCCCATTTTACTCAATCACTGCGTTCTGTCCACACTTCAATTCAGCTCGCGCAGCCTTCAATGATTTGCACATTGCTCCTTGTAGAAATCTCCAAATCGAGTGATTCTTGTTGTCTTGGAAAGAGGACTTCATGGGCTTTCCAAATATAAGAAAATATTATGTCTTTTCCTTCTAATGTCGAGCTCCATGTTGGTGATATATTTAGCTTCCCATTTTCAGCTCTCAGATGTTGACAATCTTCAGCTTTTTATCCTCGGGTCTTTGTGGAAATTGTCTAGAGTCCACCATTGTTGATCTTGAAGCTTCATGGGCTTGATTTTTGTCTTCAATTCCTCCTCCATTCAGTCCACTCACTCTTCAATTTGAAAGTCAACCAAACCATTGCAAATTCTGATGATGTCTTCAAATCCTTGTATCAATCATCATGAATTTGTCTTGTACTCTTTCACCACATTGATCTCATCGTTTCAAATGAAGTGTGAATTTCTCTGCATGGTTAGCTCATAGTGCACACAATATATAATATAATAACATCATGGTATTGATTAGAGATAAAAGTAGAGCCACATGGTTGATTGGGGTTTAAATAAATATTTGATTCATGAATAAAGACAACTATAATTGAAACCACTTACCAAACACTAAAGCATATATAATTCATAGATTGTCTTGATTCATAAAATCAAACATGGGATAAACAAGACGATGGGTTTCTAATCATTTTGGCTAAATTAGAGAGATGATTTTGAAAGAAATAAAATAAAATTAGGCTTAGATAAAATTCTAACAAGGGATTTTTTTGTAGAGAGACCAAACGTTTTGAAATTTCAAATTTTCAAAGATAATATTGTGCACATATAATAAATCAAGAAAAACATTCACATGTTCATGTTTAAAATCTCAAAACAAAAATGCACAAAAATTAAACGTAGTCCGAACCACTAGGGGGCTCTAGTGGTCGATCCCCTCTACTTTTGCACAAACCTTGGCTCTCAATTTTTTTTTATTTATATCCAACCCTAAACCTAAGAATCGACCAACTAGCAAACCTTAACCATCTCTATGCATGAGCAGATTCAATCAACTAATTAAAGTAAAAAGATTTACTAAAGGAACATGAAAACGTTTAAACTCTTGCCAGATAAACATGTTGAAATTAAGCATTTCAAAGCGATGGATCAAGAAGCTAGTCTAGAGACAAACTTTATTAATCGATTCTCAAGGTATGGATTCAGGGAACAAAGGTTTCATAAAAAACGAAAAACAAAACATATGTAGGGATACGATTACAATCAACCAAATAACATCTTAATAATCATTATGAGACATTGCTCTAATTAAACATAGGCAAACTTTAATTATACTTGTGAGTAAAACGAGAATTACCTTTATCTTGAAGAAGTGAAGTTCAAATATCATCTTTGACTCCATGGTGGCTTCATCTTCTTCCTTGGAATACCATGATTGCATGCACCATCAAGTATAGGAGAAGAATGCTTCTTGCCTTTCTCAAAATTCAGCTTTCCTTGTTCTGCACCTTGTAGTAATTCGACCATAACTTCCTCATCTGAAGTCCAAATAATGCAAATTCAGATTCTATCTTGAAGAGCTCGAAAAGATCTGCAACTTTGGTAATTCATACTTTTTTCATTTGAAGTCGTTAAGGTCTTCGAATTGGGCCCACAAGGTGTTGTTATCCTGAATTTCGAGAGTATCTCGAAATTTGGTTGGAGCTTGGATTGGTCTTGAGATAAACCTTCTGTATCCTCATCTTCCTTGTACTCAAGCAATCCTTAGCTTCCGGAACCTTCTCGGTTAATCATTTTTTCCTCCATTATTAGTAGCTTAGAACAAACAAACTCCAAAGAACATTAGTCTTAAAAATTAATTGACACAGCAGACATACCTTTAACACCATAGTTACTCATTCGTGATAGCTGTAGAAAAACTCAATAACAGATCATAGGCCACTAATAGCATTAGCACCTACTATTAAAGAGTTCCAAACCTAGCACTTTTTTTATTGGACCGAAGCCCATTTTTCCTGCTCATGTTAGTCAAAGAAATATATATATAGGAGAAACTATATTCTAATAGAGTTTATAAAAGATTAAACTAAAAAGAGCTAAACTTATAAAAAACTATCTAATTATAAAATTAAATGCAAGCAAGTAAATAAAATAAAATAAACTAAAAGGCACAAAATAAAAGATAAAAGGCTAAATTAAGAAAAGACAAAATTAAATATATACATAAAATCAAGTTAATTAAGACTCGATTAATTAGTTCCCCGGCAATGACGCCAGAAAAGCTTGTTGACGGCACTTAAGCACGACAAACCTTATACTGCAAGCGACAGTATCGTAGTAGTTTTTCCCCAGGATGAGTATCATGGGTTTTGTCAATCTAGGAAACGAACTAATTGAGAACTAATTAACAAGAGTTTAGAGTAAAACTAGGGTTTAGGGGTCGTCTAAACTATATCTAATCTATCTCTAATCTACCTCTAATCTACATCTAATCTACCTCTAATCTACGTCAAAGTTAGATGATAAATAATTAGAACATAATTACAACACCGATCAAAAGGGTATTAACCTAGAGTCTAATCTTAGCCCTAATTGGATCCAAGACATGCATAATATGGATGCCACAACTAGATAAGAGCAACGAGATAACTAAGCATTCAAGGCAAATATAAGTATGATCAAGCCTGTACTTCATAGCATGATCAAACCAAGGTCATTAACCTAACCCCCTCAATCAAACTTAACCTTTCTCCAGCCCTACTGTCATTAGAACCAGTTAATCGATGAGAAAGCTCTCATAAGGCATACACTTACGCATAGTCTAATAACATAATAAACATAACTAGACTTCTAATCACCATGATCACGAGAACTAGCTACGCAACCATATCACTAGTAAAGCAAGACCAAAGACCAAGATCGCTAGAAGAACATAACCTTTAAGAACATGATCAAATTAACATGCATCTAGAACTAAAGCTAATTAGAGCAAGAACATGCATAATTAGAGCTAGAACATGATAACTAGAGCAAGATCAATACTTCATTAGATATCATATCAAAGTTACAACCATAATCATACCTCCCACGATGATATGAAGAGCCTCTATGAACTAGGTAATTAGAGAGCCATGCAAGGCCTCTAATTACCCATAGGAACTAGAAGAACCTCTAATCCCTAGCCTAGAACTCGACCCTCAGCTCTCTTCTAGTTGATGTCCCTCTTCTCTACATCTTGTCGCCTTGATAATGAATTGGATGCCCGACTTTAGGGCCTAGACTGGCTTTATATAGTCCGGAGATGACATGGGAGAAAGGGAATCCTGAACCGACTTAAGAAGGGGTGGGGTCGGCCGAGTAAGGGGGGTAGGGTCGGCCTGACCCCTGCCTTTCCCTCGGCCAATGCTTTCCATCTTTCAGTATGTCGGTCCTGATTGCTTGAGAAACAAGTTTACAGTTCGGAATTTGGGCTGAGGAGCTCTAGAATCTTCAGTATAAGTCGGTTTATGCCAAATCTTCCATGTTTGAGCATATCTTCATAATTTCTCGACATCCTTTGGCAAAATTCATCCACATCTTTCCTTATAATGTTGAGTCAAAGCACATCCCTGAAGATCTCCTCTAGAAGCTTCAATAAGGGGGTGGCTCCGCCGACTTTGGGGGGGTAAGGTCGGCCGACCCCCCTCTTTCCTTCATCCAATTGTTTCCAATCTTTTGCTGGGACATTGCTTGTTGCCTAAGAAATCAATTTGCGAGGGTTCTCGGACTCTTGGGGTTCTGGAATCTTCGGTATTCTCCGAGAGTTGATGAAATCTTCTAGTTTTGGATAGAGTTGAAGTATCTTTCCCGCATGTTCTTCCATAAACTTGTAGCTCTCGATGTTTTTATGAAGTTTCTAATTTGAAAGCCTTGATTAACTCTGAGGATGGGCATAAGTTAACCAAGCCTTCCTTAATCATCATCTTCATAGAAGGCCATCTTGGAGGCCTTTTCTCACTCGAGGTAGATTGTTGTGAATTTCGCTAAAAATTTGTCAAAAACCTGCAAAAATGAAGTATAGCAAAATTCCAAGACAATATTGCAAAATCCACAATAATCGGTGATAATTGATAGTAAAAGATAAAGTTGACGCATAAAACTAGTGAAAAACAAGTATAAAATGATATAAAATATTCATTCAAATGTCACGTCAACATGTACCATGAAGATCTCAGTGGGGATGAAAAGCTAGTGAATACCAGTTCTAGCATACAGAGCAAGTGAGGGCAAGAAAGCATGCAACAAACTCAATTGAATCTATCCTATACAGATCAGGAGCATGTTTTTCAGGGTTTTGGAAAAGAAAGAATCACCAACATGAATAGCATTTAGCAAGATAGGCATGAACAGCAAGATGCTAGCAAAACAAACAAGGTGTGCTACTCTCAACCAAAGCATATACAATAGGCCATAAGCAATTAAGAGACTTGCAGATTGCGGATTTAGTAATTTTGAACTTCATGCAAATCAAATCATGTGCCAAGGGTTATTCACATGTCTTTGCCACTTCTTACCAACCAATGCCAAGCCTAGGTTCAGAAAACCATTAGAAGCTTAAGACAAGGTTTTGGTCATACACAGCCTAGTCCAAGTTCATGCCAAAGTGCAAAGGCAAGGTATCTCAAACTAGAACAGTGTGACAAGTGAACCCGTATGGATCTTTTCATTTCAGTTCAAAAGACACACAAAATGCTCAGGTTTAATTTAGATTTTAGGTTTAGGCAAGATGTCATAAATGCTTAGGCATAAACTCAATAAAGGCAAACGACTAGCATATCCAAGCATGAGAAGATAGCATAGCATTCAACATTCCTACACATGCTAGGTAGCCAAGTCAAATGGTGATCATGGTTTTGATTTTCAGGAAATAAAAGTACTTAGCTCACAAATGATATTAGACAGACTCAAGGAGCTTAGCCAACCATGATCAAGCAATCAACTGTACAATCTAGCACAAGCAAGTACTAACTCGTCATACCAGAAGAGCTCTAGTGCTAGTGTAAGTGAAAATGCATATGTTACAATGCAATGCATGGTATGATACAAAATGCTAGAGAAACAAGGAAAAGCAAAGAAAAAGCAAACCAAAACCCTAAAATACAACAAAGCTACCCCGCCCTAAAAGGGGTAACAAACACCAAGCTCCCCACGCAAGCGAGCAAATGCGCTAAGCTCTAAGGGCTTCGGTAAAGATATCTGCCAACTGGTTCTCAGTCTCCACAAGGATCAAGTCTATATCTCCCTTCTCATAGTGATCTCTCAGGAAGTGAAACATCACATCTATGTGTTTGGTTCTGGAGTGCAAGACTAGGGTTCTTAGCTACAGAAATTGCAGAAGTGGAGTCTACTAGGAGAGGGATCTTCCTAAAACTGAAACTAAAGTCACTCAAAGTGCACTTCATGCAAAGCAGCTGGGAGCAGCAACTAGCAGCAGCAATGTATTCGGCTTCTGTTGTGGAAGTGGCTATGCTAGATTGCTTGCAGTGAGGACCAAGAGACAAGAGAAGAACCAAGAAACTGGTAGGTGCTAGAAGTAGACTTGCGCTCCAGCCGACAATTCGCAAAGTCAGCATCCGAATACCCTCTGAGAGAGAGCATAGAAGCTGAAGAGAACCAAAGACCGACCTCAGGAGTGTATTTCAGGCACCTGAAGATGCTCTTCACCGCTTGACGTTGTGATGTCCTTGGTGAGGCCATGAAAACTGCGCACAAAGGCAAACCGCGAACTGGATGTCCAGCCTAGTCGCTGTCAGGTACAAAAGTGAGCCGATCATCCCTCGGTACTCTCTCTGGTCCACAACCTTCCCTTCTTCATCTACATCAAGCGCCGTTTGTGTTGACATGGCTGTCGCCATAGGCTTGAGGTCTCCCTTATCAAACTTATTCAGAATGTCCTTCATGTACTTGGCTTGATGGATGAAGGTTCCTTCACGCCCTTGCTTGATTTGCAGTCCAAGGAAAAACTACAACTCTCCCATCATGCTCATCTCAAACTCCTTCGACATCTGCTCAGAAAACTTGGTAACAAGAGAGTGAGATGAGCCACCAAAGATGATATCATCCACGTAAATCTGGACAATAAGGAGATCACTACCATGCTTGAGGAGAAACAATGTCTTATCAACACTCCCCATTTTGAAACCTTGGTTTGGCAAAAAGGTTTTCAATCTCTCATACTAGGCTCTAGGGGCATGTATCAAACCATACAAGGCTTTTGCAATTTGTAAACATGGTTAGGGTATTTAGCATTTTCAAATCCAAGGGGTTGTTTGACATAAACTTCTTCTTGAATGAAACCATTTAGAAAAGAAGACTTTACATCCATTTGAAAAAGCTTAAAACCCATGGAAGCTGCAAAGGCTAAGAGGATACAAAGAGCTTCCAGGCGTGCAACTAGAGCAAATGTTTCCACATAGTCTATCCCCTCTTTTTGACAAAAACCCTTAGCCACAACTCTAGCCTTGTTCCGCACAACAATGCCATCCTCCCCTTGCTTATTTTTGAAAAACCCATTTTGTACCAATTGGATTGCAATGTGGCGGTGGATCTACCAAAACCCAAACCTCATTCCTCTCAAAGTTTTCTAACTCCTCATTCATGGCATTAACCCAATTACCGTCAAAAAGTGTGTGTCCAACATCCTTGGGAACAAAGGAGGCAACAAAAGCAGCATGAGCAAAGAAAGCGATAGAACATGTCTAGGACCTCAAAGTCCTCGCATGCAAATCATCAATGATTCCATGTGGAGGGTGATCCCGCTAGACCTGCCGAGAAGGAACAATCTCGGAGGTCACCTCCCCTGCATCCTCAGCTGGACCAGCCTCTGCTCGAGCTTGCGGTCGGGGGAGTGAGGAGGAAGTCATCGGCAAGGGTCCACCTTCATCTTCAGAGCTCGCAGCAGAGGGGGCAGGAGCTCTAGCCGATGCAGTGGCTCCTGCATCACCAACATCTACTTGAACTTCCTCATCTTCAAAGATGGGAACTCCTTATTCATCACCTGAAAGCTCAAATGCAGGGGTTGTGCAAGGCATAGATTCATCAAAGGAAACTTCACAGGTATCAACCACTTGTTTGTTATCAAGGATCCACACTCTATATGCCTTAGAGCTAGAGGCGTACCCAAGAAAAATACCATCCAAGCAGCTGAGATTCAAATTTGTCCAAATGCCCCCCTTTTTGAGCACAAAGCATCTGCATCCAAATGCACGCAGGTGCTTGACGCTGGGCTACCTACCAAACCGAAGCTCGTATGAACTCTTCCCTAAGAAAGCTCGTAGGAAGATGCGGTTGGCAATGTAACAGGCCGTATTCATAGCCTCAACCCAAAAGCATCACGGAGTCCTATGCTCATCAAGCATCATCCTGCGCCATGTCAACAAGTATGCGGTTCTTTCGTTCCACAACACCGTTCTGAGGTGGGGTATAAGGAGATGATAATTGATGATCAAGACCTAGGTCACGACAGAAGGTTTTGAAACGAGAGTTACGAATTTCTCCACTGTTGTCACTGCAGATAGCCCTCATGGCCTTATGACTCTCATTTCTTAACCTCAAGACCAGATCCTGAACAAACCGAAAGCCTCATCTTTGAATTCCATGAAGAACACCCACGAATAGCGAGAAAAGTCGTCTACAACAACAAGCACATACCACTTCCCACTGACCAACTGTACCCGAGCAGGACCAACTGTGTCCCTATGTAGAAGCTCACCCGGGTAAGAAGTCATCACTTGATTGACAGGTGCATGAGAAGCGGCAACCATCTTGCCATGACGACAGGGGTGGCATACTAAGTCCTTTTCTGCTTTCAAATTGGGCAATCCTCGGATCAGACCCATCGAGCTCAACCTGACAAGCAGATCAAAGCTCAAATAGCCTAGCCTCCTAAGCCACTTCCAAATATCAGCAGAAGGACCAGCTACCAAACATGGAGGAGGGCCAGAAATAGATGCAAGGTCAACCTTAAAAACCTGCCCAAAGGGCAAAATCCGACACATAAGATTTTCCTTAGCATCAAGCACATGAGAAGAACCCTCATTAAAGCGAACCTCATACCCTTATTTGAGAAGTTGCGAGATAGAAACCAAATTGAACCTCAAATTCCTCACCAAAGCAACTTCTCTCAGGGAAAGCTTGCCAGAAAGCGCAACAGAACCAACACCCAACACTTTAACTTGACCATTATCCCTGAATGTGATATGTTCTTTGGTGCTCATAGGGTTGAGGCTGGAGAACGATCTGTGGTGCCCTAGTCATGTACCTAGATCAGCCGGAGTCCATGATCCATATGTCCTCCAGGCCTTGATCCTACAAAATCAAGGAAAGCGAGAGTGAGCAAATGGTCCAGCACTGGGTTAGTGAAACTACTGAACCAGTGCTGAGCCATCTGCTCAAAGGTAGGAAAAGCACAGTCAAAGTAAGCATCATGATGACCTGAGTATCCACGACCTCCAAAGCGTGAGCTCTCAAACCCTCTACCAAAGCCTCGGTCATGAGGTACATAGCCGCGTTGAAAACGACTAGGAGCTCGCCCAGCAAAACGTCTCTCACCAACTGGAGAATGGGCCTGAAAGCCGCCTCCTCTCTCACCACCAGCAAAGCGGTCTCTCATCTCACCGCGGTGGGGAAGATCCTGCCTACCACCCTAGTAGAACTGATCCTAGTTCCCCCATGCTCTCTCCTACCTCTCAACTCGCTTCCTCCTGAAGCAGAACTCCTCCAAGTGACCATTCCACTCGCAAAAGTCACAGTGGTAGACAGGCCTCTTGGGAGTAGGGTTAGGCTGGACCTTGGGCTTAGGTGGAGTAGCCTTGGGTGGAACAGGCTGCTGGACTCTCTCCTTACTCACTGGAGGCTTGAGGATCTCAGTCACTACTCTGTCCAGCTTAGCCTGTGAGGGCTTGGGTGTCCAAAACTGCTTCTTTGGGGTAGCCTTGGAAGGCTCGTGGTAAACCCCATCAACAGTAGGGCTAGGCTGAGGAGAGGCAGTCTTAAGCTTACTAGGGTACCCTTCTTCTTATCTGAGGTACTACCCTCTCCTAACCCAAGTCCACTAGTGTCACCCTCTGATCTCCTGGTTCTCTCTAAAATCATCCTTAGTTGGGGCTCTCTAGCATACATCCAACTGAGCACCTCTCTCAAACGGTTGTTCTCATCAACCAAGGTCAGTTTCTCCTCTCTCAGATTCTCCAGAACTAAAGTCTAGGGCAGCACAAGTGGGATAGTCTAGAGAGGGAATCACAGGAGCAGACTTCTCAAGCTTTCTAATGGTGGCATCCTTCTCCACCAACTGCAACCTCAAAGAGAGACAACTCTCACATGTATCAGGGGCTGCTGAAAGCACCTCAAGGTCAGCACTCACCTAGTCAAGCTCACTCCTCAAGGTAGGAGAGACCGTGCACACAACCAAAAGCATGAGTCTAGCCCTAAGCTCCTCCAACTCCTTGAGCTGCCCCTCACACTTCAACTTCAGCTCAGCTATGTCAACAGCTAGGTGGAGGCAAGACTCATACTCAGGCACTTCACTCAAGGTAGGCTCATCCAGTTTAGACTGGAGCTTGCCAAACTCAAACTTTAGCCTATCCATCTCCTTTACCTAATGAGCATACTTGCTCTTCTACTCACAAAGCTCACTCATGAGGGACTCACAGGTAGGGCACTCCAAGTCACTAGGTTGGGTTTGCACACTCTTCAGCCTCTCAATTTCAGCCAAAGCATCAGCAAGCTTGGCTTTCTGCTTCTACAGCTTATTGGCTGCCTTCTCCAACAACTTATCCCAGGCTTTCAACTCACGACTATTCCTTTCTAGCATATCAAGGATCTCAGCATGCTCAGGAGTTACCCCTTCATCGGAGGAGTCGTTGTCATTGCCCTTGTCGTCCATGTCCTCAAGTGCCATGGAGCAAAACGATCTCTGATTCATCTTGTGCTTGTGCTTGGACTTGGTGGAGACAAAGCAGAGGCCAGCTGGACCACCTTGGTCCCTCCTCTTGTCCTGCTTGGTGATGACCTCCTCATCGCTTGAGCTTGACGAAGATGAGGAGGAGGAGGACGATCCGCTACAAAGACCACCAAGCTCAGTGAAGAAGGCCTTGTCCCGCTTCCGGTTGTCCTTCTGGTAGCTCTTGAAAGCCTTTCTAAAGTTCTTGATCTTGCCGGAGTGGTGCTTGGTGTGGTCGCGCTTGTCGTAGTCGTGCTTGCCGGAGCGGTGCTTGCTAAAGTCGCGGGAGTGGTTCTTGCCCTTCTTGTAGTAGTCGTTCTGCTTGTTCGGGCACTCAGCGATGAAGTGGCCGACCTCTCCACACTCAAAGCACTTGGGCTTCTTGCCCCTCTTCTTGCTCATCCGGTTGTCATAGGCACGCTGGAAGCGATTAGACACCAGGCAAAGCTCATCATCCCCAAGTGACACCAACTGCTCCTCTGTCACAGACATCAAAGCAGAGAACAAAAAACCGTGAAGTGGGGGGTTAGTAGCAACTTCCTTGGAGCTGGAAGCAAAGGCCAGGCTCCTGGAGCCGGTACCAGTGAGCAAATCTGTCATCTGGTAATCAACCTCTGTGGCCTTGAGCTTGCTGTAAAGCTTCTCAACTCCCAAGGTGTCATACCCTGCCGACTCAAGAATAGAGCTCTTCTTGATCTCCCACACATTCCTGTCTAAGGAATACAGCAGCTTGATAGCCTGCTGGTGGTTAGAGCATGGGAGAGGATCGAGAGCAGAGTTGATACGAAGCCTGTTGATGATCTACTGAAAACGACCAAACAAGGCATCGATAGACTCTCCCGGCTTCTGAACAAAGTTCTCATACTCACGCCGGTAAGTCTCAACAAGCCGACCCTTAACTATCATCATTCCCTCATGGTGTGCACTGTGCAAGGACCAGATCTCACAGGCGGTACTAAGGTGGCTCACCCTCTCATAGTCTGCCGAACCAAGTCTAGAGAAGAGAAAGTTCACCGCCTTGTAGTTCGCCTCGTGCTGAGCAACGAGCGCCAGTGTGGTACGTTCGGCAATGGGGAGCATCGTGAAAGTCGTACTTTGTGTAGCATTCCATATGTTCTCGCTCTGGCTTAGCAAGAAAGCTTTCATCCTACCCTTCCAGTAGGGATAGCCATCCGAGCCGAGAATCGGAACCTTCCCAGAGTGCGCCATAGTCGCTACTGGTTTCTCACCAGTAAAGGTATGAAGAAACCTAACTGGCTCTAATACCAATTGTAGGACCGAGACGTGCGACTAGAGGGGGGTGAATAGAAGCACTTTAAAACTCAAATTCACAACTCCCCAAAACGTGCTAAAGAGAAGAACTAGACACCATCCACTGAACAAATACGTGTCTAGCAGCGAAGGGTGCCATCCATTGAGAGGATATGCACCAATGCGAGAAAAACCGAGATCCGACTCAAAGAGGGCACCGAGGCAACGAACTTTGTAAAATCAGCCACGCGACACTCACCGCACGAAAGTGTGTCTCGCTGACTCACAACAAGCAAAGAGAATAGTCTAGAAGTGGGGAATGCAAAAATACGAAGCAAAAACACTGCGGAAAAGGCAATGAGCGAAAACACAACAACTACCCTGCCTAGGCCGGACTGTCTGGTAGCAGGGGCCGGACTGTCCAGTGGCACCGGATAGTCCGGTCTCCTCTGCCGGACTGTCCAGTGGGGTGACCAGGACAGAGCCCAGCACCGGACTATCCGGTGGGCGCTGTCGGACTGTCCGGTGCCGGACTGTCCCGTGGCCTCTGCCGGACTGTCCGGTAGAGTTGTAGACAAGGGGTTTTCCAACCCAAACCTGACCAAAGCTTGTCTAATCTTCACAAAATTTTGCATAGGTTATCTGAACCCTATTCGAAAGCTTTCCCCAAAAGATCAATGCAAAGTGACCAAGGGATCAGCGGGAATTTCAGATCTCGTGAGATGGCAATCTTTGGGCAAGAAGGGGGGAAACTCAAAGGAAGCATGCTGGTGGCAATCTAGCAGGATTGAGATGAACTAAGTCATAATCTCCATGTCCTAGCAAGCCCAAAAGATCCAATAGAACAGGATTAACTCGTGGGCAACACAAATCACCAAAAACCCTTGAGTTCCATCCAAAAACCAACTAGAACGGGGGGAGAAAGATGGCCGCACACATGAGCATGAAAATAGGATGAATCTTGCCTTGATTAGATGAGGAAATCTGTTCTTACAAGGCTCAACTCAGCCTACCACACTTCATCCTCCCACTAATGCAAAGTACTAGCCTAGGGGACTCTCAAATCCTAAGCTAAGCACCTGATTTGCTCTCTAAGCACTTGGCTGGTTGAAGACTAAACCTAGGGTTTCTAGAGGTGGAAGAGTCACCTAAATGACTAGCCACTTAGGTATTTATTGCCCTGGCTTAATCGACACATTTTACACTAAGACCCGTATATTACAGAAACGTCCGTAGAGACCAAAACTGAAAAGACTCAACTTTCTCGGGACAGACGACCGCGATGGAGTCTCGATCTTCTTCGCCTGCAAGGTAAGTCCCAGATGACGTCCATGTGGCCAGTAGTCCAAATCCGCCGATCGACCCCCGGTTTTGAAGTCAGAAACCGAGAAACTTTATCTGGGCGAGAACGAGCCCATTCGCCAAGTCTGGTAACTTGGTGGTAGGGTGGCGGATTTGAGCGAATCCGCCAACACCCTCGCCCATCTTCGTGGCATGTCTTCGGGTTGGAGCACCGCGGTGGCACTCGGCATCCCCAGTCCATCGGGGTCTCCTCGCAGTCCTTTGGAGGTCTTACTCGTGCCGTTGCCGTGCCGCTCCTCTGTGTACCGAACTCCCATGGGCGACTGACATCGAGCATGCCTTCAGGCCTTTAGAGGGCTTCCATCTACCTCCAGTCCATTGGAGGGCCTCCTGTCCATCGGAGGTCTTGTGCCCAAGTCCTTCTAGGTCTTTGGCTTCTGTTGGCAATCACTCATCACTCTAGAGGCAATGGAGCCGGTCCATTGGCTCTCAATGATCGTATCGGTTGTTCCAAAAAAACCGACCTGATTGTTAGGAGTCAGCCCGCCACCATACATGGCCTGCCACTTGTACAAGTCTGCATTGGTTGTCTTGGTCTTCTTGTGGGATGAGCTGGTGAACCGCCGATGGGTTGCTCACCTTCTTTCAGTGGCCTGTACTGCATCTTACATTGGTAGCCCTCGGGTATATAGACCGGAGGCTTGTTGAGCTTTGTTGGCACATCATGCGATGCTTCGGGGCAGTATTGGATGAATTCTGCCTTCATGCCATCCAGTACCTCGAACTGAGTCGGCTCCAACAGCCGATCGTACAGTGCCTTTTCTCGCTGTAGGACCCATAGGTAGGGCCTGCCACTTGGTAATTGCCGGCTAGGATAGATCTGGCAACCTTTGCAATGATCTCATCAAGGGAATTTACAAGCACTGCGGACTAACGTACCAATGCATGATGGATCGTGTAGTTGATTTCTTGGCGCAGGGCATAGGTACGCTCCTCCAAGGGTACAGAGATATCGACACCTTCGAGAAGAGCGTCTGGATGTTCGATGGTCTTGACGACGCTGTTCTGGGTCCAGGTGAAGTAGTCGAGGAGTTCCACGGACACCTCAGCAAGGATGCGGTCGTAGACCGCCTTGTTCTTAGCCGAGAGTTCATTGAGCCTAGGGGATGCATCTTTGTCTTTCAGCCATGTACTAGGGTCGTAGTGGGACGAAAGAGTTAACTCGCCCTTCTTCTTAGATACGGACGAAGTCATTGCTTGGTGAAAAAGTCAATGAAAGTGGTGTCCCACTAGGCATGCCAAAATATGTGTCGTCGCCTAAAGCCCGCTCGAGGCCTGGGAGAGGGACACACAAGGGAACCGAGAAGTATGCTGCCACTGCGGTCAACCCCTCCAAGCAGTTCCAAGATGTTATGGCGTACCACCTAGCTTGACCTTCCAGCAGGAGAGGTTGGTGTGGTGGTTGATTCATTAGGTGTGGGTTCTCATGCGTGTTCCATCAGAGAATTGCCCTGCAGGTACACGAACAACATATCAGCATTAAATTCCAGCCGGATCGCTGGGATTGGCTTAAGGCATCTCCGTTGATCGGCTCTTTGAGAGCCGATCGCCTTCTTTCGCCCTGCATGGTTAGTTTGATGACAAAGCACAGTCAGAGAGTAGGGCAGGGAACCCTACCTAAAGCATAAGACGATGCAACCCCCTTGGGTTAACATCCGCTACACACTCGAATAGATGAATCTAATCAAAACACACAACATAGATCGGAACCCTCAAGTGGTTCACCCAAGGGGGCAGGTATAATCTAGAGCATGTAAAATAGGGTGCTAAGCGCACATCGATCTCTCGAACTGCCGCGTGCACATGTTGCGGCATCATGTCGTGGAATGTAGCAGCTGAACAAGCTGCCACCCACTGCCGATCCATTCACGTGAAGCATAAATAGATATGTAGATCGGATGTGGGTGCAGTAACTGATGGAACCCGCACCAAGCAGAGCTTGACGTGAGGTTCATCGATAGCTGATGGACCTCGTGCCCAGTAGAGCTTGACGCGAGGTTCATCAGGAGCATATCCTGCCATAAAAAAATACTTCTGTACAAGATATACCGGGTAACCAAGACACTTAAACATGCCCTGAAGCGTCTGTGAGGAAGGATTAGAACCGCATAGCGCTTACTAAAAAAATGTTAGGGGCCAGGGGGTGGTGATGCACCGAGATTGAGGTGACGAGACATCGCTACCGGGGAACAATATCGTCGTGTTTTTTATGGTACATGGGGTTATATATTTATAGCCCGGAGGCTTGGACGGCAAGTCTGACTTGTCTAGCGAAACCCTAGATTACTTTCTATTCTTCAGCTAGGATACATGGCCGTTTGGGCCTAAACGATACACAGTGCCACCACTGCGCGGGCGGCCCATTAAGCTCCTTAGCCGACCTGATACCGATACCTAGTCTTGCTAGGATTTGGCAGCAACAACCTCTTCTATTAGAACTGATGCTTTAGTCCATCTTCACCATAACTTACAAGATGTTGTTTGCTCTATTATTTCCTATAGTGACTCTAGTGAGCATTTACAGTAGTCTATCTCCACTCTCATGTACATTTGGAAAGCTAGAATTGATAAGAGGTTCAATAACAAAGCCTGGGCAGCTCAACAAATTCATATGCATGTTAAGGTTGGTTTACATTGCCACGCTATCAATATAAATCTTCAACAAAAGATGACTACCTCTGATAACAACTATGGTGATCCTATGCGAAATGAAAAACCTTGTTGTCACTACCACTAATAGTGTGTGCTCTGTTGATGCCTCCTTTTTACAACAGCAGATCCAAGCAGGTCAAAACATTCCAGGACTAGGTCTTTTCCTCCAAAGAAGATTACAAAATATTGACTTCATGCTAAAAGTGCACGCTCAAGCGAGGCATGCGTCCACTCCAATTCAAGCGGAAGCCCATGCCATTTTTCTAGCTCTTCTGAGGCCTCTGTTTTGCAGCTACAAACTTGTACCATCTACTCCGACAACTAAGAACCGATAACAACTCTAAACTCCTTGGATCCGGTTTACAGTGCACCAAGCTAGGACTTAAGGCCCATACTTGCAGCAATTTCCTCCAACATGAAGTTCAGCCGCTGCAATTCATCAAAATAGGAAGATCAAACAATACGATAGCTCACAACCTGGCAAAAAAAAGCGCGACAATCTGTATCTTCGCCGTGTACTTTCCTTTGTCTAATTTCTAACATGGGGACTGTCCAGTATTAGCAGAATTCTAGCCCCCTACTCTGTCAGTGGGGAGAACTTCTCCTTCAGCTTGTATCCTGTTGTTAATCCAATACAGCTGACGTTTATTATAAAAAAATATCCATCACTCCAAACGTACTACATTTTTATTGTATATTTTTTGTGTAGATAAAGACACTGACTGACTTTACAACTTGTCTATTGAACATGCTTTAGTATTATTGGTGCAAATAAAACTAACCATTCTTTTTTTTACCGCATGTAAACTTCTTCAAATCAATATAGGATATGTTAATTTAAACAAAGTGATACTGGTCCTTTGTACAGCGGCTCATGACTAGGGGTGTTATTGGTGCGGATATTATCCGTCCGTGTTTGAATTCTGATCCGTTTAGAACGGTTAAGATTCGATACATATTCGAGTCCGAACGTTTAGTATCCGATCCGTATCCGAGTAGTCAAAGTTGGATAAATATAAGATTGATAACTATTGAAATTTTATCTGACACATTTGATCGATATCCAATCCAAATAAAAAAATATATCAGCGATCTCCGTGGTGGTTAGGCCGAGGCTAACGCCTCTCCCATCTTCCTCCCCAGACACTGCGTTAACACTGTAGCGCCACTGTTTTGTACCATAGACAGAAAGAATGTTAATTGAAACGGGGATAGAAAATGGGGAAAGGGTTGGTTTCGGCCTTACACCGCTGCTCACGACAGGGGTGGTATACATCCCAACGTGCCACGCGGGCCGATGAGAGCGGCCGGACGGCAAGTGTGGACCATGACCTGTTGTCGCCTATTGCTCCGCAGCCCCAGCAGGCCACCAGCGGCCGAAGCCCAGCCCATCATCCTGGGAAAACAAGCAAACAATACCGCGGATAGTTTACTGCTGCCGCTTTATTACGAACGACCATACTGTGGGCCACCTCGTCACAACGGATAAGATCGGGCACCGGAAAGATCCCGTCGCGTCACTATTATATTATTATATCACTCGTCTGCTACTAATCCATGTCCATCCCCGGTGGAACCGTCCTTATCCATCTTGGTCTCCAATCCACAGCGGGAGTGGTGAGCAGAGAGAGCAGAGCACACCACTACACCAGCAAGAATAGCAAGAAGGCAAGAAGCTGATGGCGGCTGTGAGCGGCAACGGCGGGAGGCTGAACCCCTGGGCGGAGCCGTTCGTGCCTTCCGGGATGCGGTACCGCGGCCTGCAGACGGCGGCGGCGGAGGAGCAGGAGGTGGAGGACTTCTCCCCCGAGTGGTGGCGCCTGGTCTCAGCCTCCCCGGCCTTCCGCGACCGCTGGCTCCGCGAGTACGGCGCGCTCGGCCTGCTCGACGCCGACGAGGACGCCGAGGTGGACAGCTTCCTCCCCGAGGAGCTCTTCTTCGCCCCGGCACCCCCGGGCCAAGGTGAGCTGCCATCTCCATCTGCCTGCCTGCCTGCCTTTCTTGGATCGCGGCACTGACATGGTGTTTCGTGGTGTCGGCGCGGAGCAGAGACCGAGTGGGAGGAAGGCGCGGCCGGGGCCGGGGCCGGGGCCGGCAAGAGGGGCGGCGCAGGGCTCGAGGTGGCGGCGTGGGGGATCGACAAGTGGTGGAGGGCGCACGGCGGGCCGCCGGAGGCCCCGAGATACGCGGAGAAGGCGCCGCGGAGGGTGGCCGGCGGCGCCAGGGTGAGCCCCCGGCCCATCCAGCAGCCGCGCTGAAGGACCAATCCGGATATCCACCGAGGGACCTCTTCGTCTGTCCGGCTGGATGGCTGATCAGCGCCGGATCTTGGCACAGCGAAGTAGGCAGAAAAGGAAGGGAAAAAAAAAGTTGTTTCGTTTACAATATAGCTTTGGTGTTAGTCTTGCGTTGTTTCATCTCGAAGATCCACTGCCCTGTGTTGTAGTACTGTGAATATGATGTGGTAATAACAATAACTTGCAGTGAGAGTTTAGCTTTCAGTTCAGACAGCCCCCGCCCGGCGGTGTGATTCCCCTCTTTTCTTTTTAAGGATTTGAGTAGAGTGATTACTTTTGCTGCAACCGACGAGACCACCGGCCCTCCAGTAATTGGTAACAGCGATACGTTTGCTTGCGAGATGCGCACTTGCCAGTAGCCACCTCTCTCACAGGCACAAAACATCCGTGGGCACCTTTGAGGAATCGAAAAGCAGCCGATGAAACACTGCACCTTGCGAAGTGCTAGATCAGGATTCAGGAAGCCCATGTGGAGATAGCAGATCCTCCGTCCTCTCGTCGCCTATTTTGGGCTTTTGCACTATTGGGCCCTTGAAAACAGTTAGCACTCTGAATTTTTTTTTAAGATTATATGAACTTTTTTGTACAATTTTATTCTGCTCTGTATATATTGTTGAGAAACTATGATAATGTGGATCACCGGATCTTTTTCTTTTCCCTTCCGCAGCAGATTGTGGACTTTTTCCTCCCGCAGCAGATTGTGGAGAAGTTGTAAATCCTATCTTTCATCCCAGATGTATGATAGATAGAACAAATGAGAGATAGATGTAGGTGTAGCTTCTGCCCACATGTCTTCTTCCATATAAATGTACGTGTATGTTGTTTATATAAAAGTGGATAATGCTTCGGGGATATATTTGGTATGAGTCTACCCAAACCCTAATCTGAATTGGGTTTCTTTGGGCGAATACCGCAACCAACTCATGGCTCGTTAAAACTCCCAAAACACCTAGCGGGAAAAATATGGAGAAAGCAAATTGCATTTACACTTTATTGCCTCGTTAAACCTCACGTGGGAAACTTCATGAAACTCACCAAAGAAAAAAGAGTGCAACATACGTCTTTAAGACAAATTGCGATATTTTGGATCAAGATTCTATCGAATCAACTGCAATGACTAAACATAAGGATGTGTTACCCTTGATTCTTGCAGGACTATCTCAACATAGCAAAAACAACTTCTTCTGAAAGTAAATGCACATGGATATCTAGCAAACAAATTGCATATTGATGCAAGGATTTTATTAGGAACTTCACCTCAATTCTCCTCTAGGATTCACGAGGTAAGTGCACATAAGTAACATAAGTAAGCCACTTTCACTAGTGATGTTGATCTACTATATCATAATAGTGATAGAGCATTCCATAGAAGTTTACATATTGATCATCAAGGCCATGCCTTCGAGGCATACAATAGGAGAATCAATGTTTCACAGTTGTGATCAATATTGAGCATTCGCTCCCCCTGACAACGACATATGCCAAAGTCATTATTTCTCATAACTCAAACATATTCTTCAAGATATGTGCGTCATCATTCTTCTGAAACAATGAGTGAAAAATCTTAGAATACAATTTTATCTCTATCACACCCCACAATCTATTATAGTTGTGCAATGCAAATAATATGTCCTTTCAAAAGACTTAAGGGATAAAATAGTTGCATGAGTTCATATCTCACATATGATTGTCACTTCAGGCGCTCATTCATTGCAACTTTTATGGTAACAAAATCAATCGTCTATCAAAGACTATATTTAATCCGTCAAGGATCTTTATTTATCAGATACACTAATATAGTCTGTTATTCTGGCGCAATGGGGATATTTTGTCAATAACACCATACCTTCTAGGTTTCTGCCTTCAAGACATTAGAGGATACCGTCATTTCAAAACTTCAGGTGGAAAATGCATTATAATGAACATATATCACAAGTATACATTGACACCCAATAAAACTCATGAAATGCACGTGCTTATCTAGTGAACTGCAAGTTCTTCGGTTCTTCATTTCGTTTCTTCTCGGGTCTTGTATGGGTCTACATCCCTATATCAAGATTATCTATCAAATTTCGGTGTTCAACTCAGACTTGTTTCTTCAAGAAAATTCCTTCAAGAAAATATTCTCTCTGTTGAGAGAAATACTCTATGCACTAGAGAATAGTCATTCTTCAAGATGACATGCTTCATCAAAAAAGCAATATTGGTATGAGATTTACATGTTGCATATTTATAATTCAACATTCTAAGTCCTACTAGGATCTCAACATGGATTTTTAGAATCCTTTAATTGCATAATTCAATTCATGCCATTAGCCAGATATATTACATAACAGAACTATGTTTATTCAACACACGTGCGGGATGGGTCTCTTCTAGGACCACTTGAACCATTGCATTCACCACACTTTATTCAGTAGTGACACATAAATGTCCAAACTCTAGGTTCGCGACTTTCACATTGCGATTATTGGTTCACCCTCAGTTGCACTTATCATTGACCCGATAAAAGAGCTACAAGCACTCATGTCTAGGACTTTGTTCTAGATCCAGGTTCTCTCACAGAGAATCATTTGGAACTAGAGAGGCAAGAAAGGTGTCGACATATTTGTTCCCCACATTCAATTAAGATCTTCGTCATTTCCCCAGAACGAATGATCAATTGTGTTCCATCCTCTTGGCACTATGATATTGCGTGCATCGCTAGGATTTCATCTTCAAGATGAGCCTCTTCATGAGACATTTCACTAGCAGAGTGAGTTCATTGTAGGAGAGTTTTACATACAACGTGAATATGCATCAAGAGCATATGCTTGACTTAGGCTAACAGATCGTACTCGCAAGCGTCCCCACAGAATTAGATCAAAATCCAATAAGTCAACTGTGGATATGATATTAATCCCGGGTATATCCATATCTACTTCAGATAGAAGCATTAACAATGTATCACAACATATACGGTTACTCCTCAACGATTTTCTGTCAAACTCCATAAACACAGGAGTATACACTAAACAACATGTTTAGTTTGACTTTTGTGCATTTCTTTGTTCTACAGAAATACCAAGCCATTACACAAAATAGGCTTTTACCCCCCTAATGCTGAGATATTTCAAAGCATACTCATATGATCCCCCAACCACAATCTTCTCATTGTGGCCTTTGTTTGGGAAATCTTACACACATAGATAAAGGGGGTTTACATTTAGACATTATATACAGTGAACTTGGACTTAGATTTAATGCAGTGGCATGAATGCTGCATTGGATTCCTTCTGCTAGAAAGGTTAGTCTCAACTTCTAGAGAGACACATAACTGCAGGTTGTTCATCAATTACACTTCTTCAAACTTATTAACTTTGCTATAAATTACACAGGTAATCTTCAAGATTTAAAATGTCATATGCAACACAATATTAGCCACAGAAATTCTTTAGGGGCTGATACACACCATTTGCCGTTTGGAGCAAATACTTGACTTCAGATCAACAAACAAAAATAGTGTCTCCATTTGCAGTGCTCACAAGGGTGAACAAATAGTTGATTTCAGATCAACAAAGAAAAATGATTTCTCAATATGCAATGCCCCCAAAGGCATTCATTGGTTGCTTCGCGCTTTCAGGCGTGCAGAGAAATGCGTGCATATATTAGGATAGCAAGGTACGTGGCATCAGGCAAGTGCCACCAAGTAGTGATTTTTGTACGCAGAGTTGTATAGTCCAGCTCGTTTAATATTTGCCCATGGTTTACCCAATCACTCATACCATTAAAAAACTAAGTACTATCGTTTGCAACATTTTAAGGCATAATGGTTATGAGAGACTTTAAACCACACTAAACAAGGGAATATGCCTGCATATAGCTAAGGCATGATTGGGATTTAATGGAGTGACCTACAAGGTCGATGTACAGACATGCATCTTCAAGTGCACGATAAGATCCAAAGATATGTGGCAAGTTTGTGTTCTGAATAAAGCCAAAAATGCAATCACAACTCCAGGTGGGTGATGCCAACACTACGATTAATGGTTTCCCGAGTCAGTTATTTTTGGTGTACACTGTCTACAAGGCAAGCTTTTTCATCATATTATTTACCATTTGTTCTATAAAGCATGTTTTCAAGCTCTTCATCGTTCAGCATAAAGAACAGACAAGACCAATAATTTGTATTATCTGAAAAATATCATCCAATTACAAAGTTTTTAATTAAGCAAAGGATTACAACTGCTTGGCAAGAGGGAAACATGACCAATATCCTTCTGGGACAAGTCTCGATCAACAAACAATTCTACTCTCATATGAAGAAGTCATAGTGTAACAGGTGTTCACAAAATCTTCATTTCATATCACAAGTTATCATCACTCGCTCATTGATGGTCAAACAAGTATGGCTTTCCAGCGCCAAAAAAATAGTGACCAAGGATGCCTCAGCATCCAATTTAGCTTCTAGCTTTGCAGTGACGTAGGATTTCATAGTTATCTTTCCAATGTTCTTACTTCTAATATATTTTTTGAAGGGTACAATAAAAGGTAGTTCTGCCACATAAACTCTAACCATATGTCCATCAAGGACTGACCTTTACCATTTGCGTACTCCCCAATAGGCTATTCAGTGGCTACGATTGGTTAAAATTCTAAGACTTATATGCTACACGAGCAAACTGAGTCCCAAACAGGACGAGCGAGGTGGTTCTTCGAGAACACACTATCGTTTTCCACACAATACATAGCAGAAAAGCTATCAGATTAACCTTTTGGTGTATTTGTAACTTCATGTTGCTTGGGGTTTATTGCTTTTTGTCTTAGACTATGGTTTATGTCTTTTCAGCGGCAACAAGAGCAATGTGCCAACTGCGAGTCAAGCAACTAATGACTAAGATTTTGAGCTACTATTTAATATTTGGAGCATTGGTAAGGTTTTTTTAAGCTCACGACTTGAGCACAGAAGGAAGATCCCAATTTGTGATGTCTTTTTAGCCAAAGAGACTTTGATGCATTATATTATATTTCTTCAGGTTACTTCGGGTAAAAATAACTTTATGTGTAAGGAGATAGCAGAGAGACAAAAATAGTCTTATGTGTTTCATTAATTTCCCAGATATTGTATAACTTGTTTTTAATTATTTTTTATTTGGCTATATATATATATATAACATATAATGCCACGCAACGCAAATCATAAAAAAAATACAAGACCAAACAATATGATTGTTCATGCACATAAAATTGCAAAAAACCATATATCTTTAGGGGTATATACAATCCATCTCATCCCACTAGAGGTTAAGCTCGAGCATCTAAGGTTGCTAGCACATGTGCGGCCATCAGGGCCACGACAGTGCACAAAGCAGTAGCATGTTATTCATAGCCATCAGGGCAGTGGCGCAGTGTGTGTCTCACCCGCGGTCATCTAGATGTCCGCGATAGCTCCTGAGCTAGCTCAACTTATTATGGCGCCCGCAGATTGCAAGGTAGGCTCACACATCTAGTGCGGCAACATATGGCACAATACGACGCGAAGTAGCGCTACAGGGGCAACACAAATTGTCAGGCACGCACAACTAGCGTGGCATAGAGTGGCATGCGACGACATAATAGTGTGACGGATGTGGCAGAACGTTGAGCATGCAGGCTCGTAAAATGCGTGGCATGTGCGATGAACGAAAAAAAACCTGTGTGAACCTTCTGGGTGCACTATAACAATCGGAGAAAAATATACATACAACTGCAGGTCTACAGGGCAAATTTTGCAAAAACAAAATTTCTGAATACATGCATTTATCAAATTCTACAAATTATTTGCTATTGGAAATAATTAATATACATAGAACAAAATATAATCTAATGCATTTCACCGTATCAGAATAGTTTCTGCAGAAAACCATTCACGAGATAAGAGCGCGTGAGTAGCCCATCGCCGGTGCGGCAGGTGGGCCCAGGCCATCAGGGGCGTGGCAAGGTAGGCCTCGGGGAGGAAATTTTTTATTTTTATTTTTATTTTAATTCGTTTTTGCAAAAATAATTAGCTGTTCGAAAATATTGCGGATTTGTACTTATACCGCTGTTTGGGTCGGCGTTATTTAAATAACGCCAAACCACATGACGGTTTATCTACGTGGCACATTAGGGCTGGCCGGGCCGGCGGTGCTGCCCCCAATGGCTATTTTTAGAAAACTTAGAATATTTTTATTGCAATTGGAAATAGAAGAGTAATTTAAGAACTATTGACATAAAATTTGGAAAAGATATGATTGTTCTGCAAAATTTTAAATTTCGTTCGATATATTTGAAATATAGGATGCATGAGTGTATGAAACAGAGAGAATTTGTTTCCATAAAAACACATAGATGATATGCGAAATAGAAATCTCGGTTGTGCATTGAATACAATACAACATGCACAAATAGACTATATTTGTAAATTGAAATGATGACTCAACTAAATCCCAGCGGTACATTAAGTACAACATAACATCCACAGATAAGCTACATTTGTGAAATGGAACGATGACTCTACTACGTAGAAGAACGACGTAAACAAATTCGGACACAATTGCAATGGCACGTCAACGTGGTGCCTTAGGTAATTTAAAAAACTGGGAAGATAATAACAGCAATCAATTCGTCTACGCGAATGGGTTGGAATAGTGCTGCGATGGGCCTCCAGGATCGTAGTAGCCGACACCTCCAGAGGACTGCGAACTGGGGGGCCAACTTGGCTTCGGGTGGTATGGGCACTTGCAGAATGGGTCAGGGCATATGGGATCATCTTCGAGACCAACCACCAATGCGTTTACCTCTGCCTCATTTTCCAGAGAATGGACCTTGCACTCTTGTTCTTGAGGTGACTGATATACTCTGCGACGTGGTCGTGGTTCGGAGGATCTACCCACTTCGTGAAGCGGCAGTTTTCCATGTCACGTGAGTTCTGCAAAGAGAAAAAGGTTTACACAAAGTTGATTCTTTTTGTAAGAAATTGAGTAGTGAGGTACTTGAGCACTCACATAGCCAAAAGAGCATCTGAAGAAACGACGGCCACCATCGATGAACTCATCGAACACCTACACAACACAATCCTCACCACATCATCACTTAGGCCACAGCTTAGCTTGTTCCTTGTAAGGCCTAAGCTTGCGCCCTCCAACAAAGTCCTCTTTTCCCTCTACCGGGAACTCCTCCAGTGGATAGTCATAAAAGTCTGGGCCTACTAGATCACTGAAGAGGAAGTCCTAGCTACGACGGCCTCCACCCCTCCCTCCTCGGGCTCGGCCTCGGCCTTGGCCACGACCACGACCCCTTTCTCCCCGCTCCGCCATTGTTCTTTAGCTGAGGAGAGGTGTAAATGAGTTGTGTGTATGAGGTGAATAGGTGATGTGAAGCTGTATTTGTAGGTCGCCGGGAGGATGAGGCATTGAGGGGTCACCTCGAACTGAAAAGCTGTCAAGCCTGTAAAAGTTGTATAGGTGTAGTCACATCGAACTGAAAAGGCTATAAAGTCACGCCAAACTAAATAGCCTGTACAAGTTATGTCACCTCGAACTGAAAAGGCTACGAGTCATCAATAGCATATAAGCAATTAGGTCAGTCTAAAAAGCCTACAGAGTATTAATAGGTACAGAAACCACCCTAGACCATGTAGGGTAAGAGTCACACAAAAGTAGTGGTAGCAGCTATGAACAACGCACTAGATACAGACCCTACGCGCAGCTCTCTGGGAGGCATGGGTGTGCTGAGACCCATGACTGAAGGGCTCATGTCGTCATCGCCTACGTCTGTCAGGGATGCTCTAGTCCGCTGTAGGCTCCTGTGAAGGCTGAGTGACCTGGAGCGGTGCATCTGGGAGCTGAGACGAACCAATCTCATCGGGTGTTGGGTCATGGAAGAAGTTTGCTAGTCACAGCTTCGCCTGGTGGACTATGTGGAGCATGGTCGGAACCTCGGCTGCCTGAAGCCTCCGGGGTGAAGGCAGCGTCAAATCCTGTAAGAAATCGCACGGATTAGAATTGAAATGTAACATTTTGCAAATGTGTAGATATGTGGAAGGCACTTACCCAAGTAAACCGCTGTCGCTGATGGCCCCACGACATCATGGTAGTACGGTGGCCTATGAAACGAGGACCCAACATGGGTCCCGTACTGCGTACCTACAGAACAAAACATGCATAAGAATGTCCAAGTTGTATACCTAATATTGCAGCAATGGCACATACCTGGGGAAGGTAGCTGGGTGGAGTCTATGCGTACATCGGCACCTGACGTGCTCGAGGCTGGGTGGGGGCAGGTGTACGGAAAGCAGGCTGCTGTGGTGGAGGGGCAACGTCATCATTACAGCACGACAATGACCTCAACACTCATGTACACAACTCAACTATGTTGCCATACGCCGTCATATGATCCTGTGGTGAAATGGTGCTGCAACGACAACTGTACGAGACAACATCAGCATGGATCTGCTAGACAACATCGTGCTGTTTCAAATAGAGTGCATTAGATGTCAATGAAATAGAAACCTGAAAGTGTTTAAATGTTTATACGATAATTGAGGCACAAACTTACAGCTAGAGCCACCCCCTGGTCTCTCACAACAGGGTACATGTCTGTGAGCTGTGGCGTGCGTCGTGGCAAATCATGTGACGTAGGCAACACACGAACCCGTGTGCATGGGAGGTACCAACAGATGTACTAACCCAAGGCTGCATCGTTGTGTGACTAGTCCTCCATGACAACATCAGCCAAGGCTTGGGCCCACTGCGCCACGAACTCGGCAAGACATGGTGCCCAAACCTGACCAATGTTCTGGCCTTGCCTAGTGAACCCGAAACAATAAATAGTTACATTGATGGATTGATGATCGGATATTTTATAAACAATGCCACTTAAGTACAAATTGATGGACTGACCGGAGCATGTGAGGCGGCAGCAGGCTCTGAGGCACCACACGCTCCTGGTACAAGTCAAATTGACGGAGCACGTGGTGCATCACATGCTCCTCGACGTAGATATTGAACACAAGTGGTTTGCGGGTCCTCCAGTAGTCAACGTCGTGCTCACACAAAGGCGACAGTCCGTCAGGTGCGTGACTTGCCACCGCCTCCTGAGAGTACAGTGTCCAACGCACCTCATCGTCACGGGGGACGTCAAACTATCCTACAAAGTCAGGGTACGACTTCTTAGTCTGGAGTGTGCGTAAGAAGCCTACGAAAGTATGCAAATGAGTATGTTACTTGTGAGAACTAATAAAACACGCAAAAAAGAACGGAAAGACCAAGTTACGTACTCAGCGGAGGCACCACAAAGACCCCATTGTTGGGTCATCTACGTCATCCTGGGGAATGCCGTAGTACAGCTCCTAGGAGATAGCTGGCCGCCCTATCTGGAACCTCTCATGAGCCCAAAGCTGCAGGAGCAGCGGGCATCCCCCAAAGATGGGCTTCACTGAGCCACTCTTGAAGCAAGTCATGTAAAGACCACGGCACGTGGCCGCAAGAACTGCGAATCCCGAGCTAAACTGTGGGATCGCCTCCAGTGGGGCATCGGCCACGTGACGTGCGAACTGCAATAAGCGCTTAGGCACGAAGTTGCCCATGGAGTGTAGAAGAGGACATAACCCATCAACCAAATCACGTAAGCCTCTAAGTGTCGCTAAACCTTGTACGACGTTGCACCCGGTCGACACATGTCCTCCTGTAAACAATTACAAAAAACATCATAAACAAAATGATATGAAAGTTTGTGCTACACTACGCCTATATATGATACTCACCGTGAACTGCAAAATCCACCACTTGGGTGGCCCGCCCTTATGAGTCTCTGCGAAGTCCCTGTACTGGGGTGCGGTGTCTCTACGCTGGACAACAGCGAACCAAGCAAGCAAGTCATCACGCCAGTCTGTGCTGACGTCCGTGGGCCCTATGGTATCACCCTACAACGGGAGCCCCAGCAAATAGGAGACGCCTTGCAATGTAGAGGCCATCTCGCCCACAGTAAGGTGGAAAATGTGTCTCTGGTCTCCACCTATCGACCAGTGCTGCAAAAAGAGAGTAGTCGTAGTTGAAGCGCTAGCCCTTTCCCTCAACCAACCAAGCAACAGGGATCAGTCCTGCGGCACGAAGCCTAGAAATAAACGAATTAGTGCATACTATTTTAACATCTAGGTAAGACATAGATCGCCATGAAACATACCTAGGTAGCCAACGAGGGTCCAATGCCATCGTCTCTATTGGGACACGCGCGCGAACCTGTCCAAGCGGCGCTCGCAACACTGCACTGTAGTAGGACCGATGCTTCTTGAACATCATGGCATCAAGAAGCTCGGGAGTGACGTAACCCTCTGCAGCAGCCATCGCTGCAAACGGTTTAAATCGTTAGTCCACAATATAATTGATCATACGGAAACACATAATTGAAACATAAAAGTGCATTCAATTAAATTTAATACAAGAGTTACACAACCAGAGTTGAATCATTCACAAGAGGTTCACCACATCATACTATTACAACCCTTCGTAGCGACAAAGTACAACTGAACTAAAGATAATACACAACTTACATAACCAGAGTTCATAATAATATTACAGACCATCGTACACACTAAGTACCATTATATAATACCACCATGATTGCATCGGCCATAACTAGATGGTCCAGCCTCCTGTATGTTCAACACTGTTCCTTGAGGTGTATTAGTGCATTTTTTGTAAGTGTGTCCGAAGTCGTTGCATTTGGAGCAAATGACAACTCTTGGCCCCACTTCGGCCTCGTTCATGTTGTTGCGAATGCGACGAGTTTTGTGCCACCCTATCTTCTGTTTTATGTCAAGGTGAGGATTGGGTATGAAATTAGGGGCACCCTCTGGAGTACTGGTGAAAGTCCCCGCAATGGCGTAGCCATATATCTCATGCCTCTAGGTGTGTTAGATTGCTTCCTTCATGTAATACGACAACACGAACATACGTGCATGCAGACCTGCAGCTTCCTGACATGCAGCTATAACATGTGTACATGGCCTGTGGTATAACCTCAGCTTATGACAGCTACACACACAGTGGTTATTGTATAGCACACATTCTTGCATATATGTGGCGGCCGTCGACAAACACCTTCTCTGCTGCATGATGACGTTCCCGAAAGTATTAGGTTGTGCGGTATACGTAAAATTCCACAATCCTAACTAGTGACATGCTTCTGCTACCACGTAGGACCCAATTGTACACCTCCACGAGGTTAGTAGTCATAATACCATAACGAGCACCTACTTCATCGTGCAACAAAGACCACTTCTCCTTTGGCTCATGCTCAATCCACTCTGAAAATGACTTTATTGAACGACCTGGCCTCCGTCACACATTAGGACCATCAAGGCCCACATTTTCCATAGCAATTTGCTCTTCATGTTCGAAATTTGTACCCTCCGACTTAGTTCCGTGGTCTCCTTCTTCATGTGTTCATCAAGCTTTCTCCACAATACATTGAACGTTCTTTCTTGATTCTGGCTACACAACCTCTTAAAAAGTCTTGTCAGTTTTTTGTTCTTGAACTGCTTTTGAAAGTTAGCTCCCATATGTCTCATGCACCACCGACTCTTTAGATCGACCCACTTTGGTATTCTTCCACGCTCTACAGATCCTTGCTGTAAATCTTACACTGCTTGAGTAATGCCTCCATGGCGGTCATGAATGACACAAACATCTGGCCGATCCTGAACAATACATGCTTTGATCCTCTCTAAAAACCAATACCAGCTGTCTCCATTCTCACTCTCAACAAACGCAAAAGCAAATGGGAGCACCTGATTGTTTCCATCAGCCGCAATGGCAATCAACATTGTGCCCTTGTACCTCCCTGTTAGAAAGGTCCCGTCGATGTATATCACTAGACGGCACTACTTGAATGCCTCGATACACGCCCCCAAAGCAAAGAACGCACGTTGAAGAGCACGCTTTGTTTGATCCTGAGGCAAAGTATAGTGCTTAATCTCAAAGTAACTCATAGGGTTCTGCTGACAGAGTGTGTTGAGCAGATGTGGGAGGTTGTGGTACGATGCTTCATAGGTTCCCCATCGCATTTTCAACGCCTTTTGTTTTGCCCTAAAAGCTTTGCTGTAGCTTATCTTATATTGGAAGTCGTCCTCTATGCTATTAATTATTGCCTTCAGCTCATATGCAGGATTATTTACTATCTTCGAGTACATACGCTGAGCCACAAAATCGGCTGTGAAGTTACGGTGCTGACTCTCAAGCTTTTCAAGGATACATGTATGGTGTTCTATTCTTGAAACTGTCTAGAAGGTATCATACTTTTCCAAGTATGCATGAACCCTAAAAGGACAATTATCTCGTATGCACCTCACATCATACACTTGTGGACTGCTCTTCTGAACCCTGAACTCCTTCTTCAAGCATTTAGCCAACCATCTTTGCACGGCCTCTTTTAGTTCTATCTTGCTATGGTAAATACCTCCCACGGATACTTCATGCTCACTATATTCCTATGGTACCATTTCACCCTCGTTCACTACAAGTTGCGAGTGATCATAGTTGGCCCATTAACTTAGAACTTGATTTAATGTGTCATCTTCATGATCTGAATCTTCATCCACAAGGACATCAGCCTCGGTATCCTCCTGTTGCATCTATTCAACCAAACCTGGAATTTCTTCACCCTCATCAACCTCACCCCTTGGTTCACGTACAATTTCACTACCTTCACCTTACTCATCCGTATCTATGCCCATCTCATTATGGTTATTCATATTATTTTCCACCACTTCTTTAATTACTGTGTTCTCATCAGAGCCCCCCTGGTTTCCTGCTTTAGCATTCACCTTCTGGTATGCTTGCACGAACAGAATAAGAGGTAATCCACGTTGTGTGCTTACCTCAACAAATCTCTTCCATAAGGTGGTACTTTCTATTGGAACTAATTCCCAATATACAGGGGAATCCCTTCTAGTAGTCACTGCTGAGATGCTTAATTGAAATTGATCAGGATCCAACCGAAAACATTTCGTGAACCAATTATACACTGAACGGAATGACCTCTCACTTGGTCTATCAATCCCTTTTGTTACTGACGGAAACCCACTCACATCTATCCCAAACTAACCATAACGTATCTCCCCTTGACCAAAGTATATCTGAAAATATGTTTTTTCTGACATGCATGACCAAATGCGTCAATGAAAACAATATTTAGCACATATGTGACCACCTTATGAAACTACGATTATTTTATATATTCTAAATTTAAAACTATATTTACACCTCCATCTATCACTATATAATCAAAAATTTACTGCTACTAATAATACATAAAATTAAACTAATATTACAAAATCTAATATTAATACTATGTAAAATACTACTAATATTACCTAAACTAGTCCTAATCCTACATAAAATACTACATATCTAAACTAAAATCCTACATAAAATACTAACTAAACTTAAGCTAACATTATCTAAACAAACTTTAACATTACCTAAACTACTAAAATTATCTAAACAATTATCATCACCTAAACTACTAACAAATCACGTTTTGAGAAAAAAATTTACCTGAAACGGCACCTTCCGCTCTCTTCTTCTCTCCCTGCTTCCTCCCTCCTGCGCGGTGCCCCCGGCCTCCTCCGGGCCCCCTGCCTCCTCCTCCGCCCCTGCCCCTCACCCCCCGCTCCTCCTCCGTGCCCCCTGCCTCCTCCTCCGTGGCTCCCTCCCTCTCCGCGCCTCTCTCTCTGCGGCGACGGCTGCTAACGCGAGGAAGAAGATAAGAGAGAGGAAAGAAAAAAGAAGTGGGCCGCGGGCCTATACAGCCAAAAATCGCTGTTGGGGCGGCAGTTTTTAAAAACCGCCGGCAGGAACGATGTTTTTTTCCTGCGGGGCCCATGCCCTGGCAGCTGCTGCCGCACAGCCATCATAATGCGGAGTGGTACAGCGATATTTAAATAACGCTGTGAGAAATTGTGTTTTTCAAAAACCGCCGTGTCCTACGGCGGTGTAAGTATAAATCTGCAATTTTTTCGAACAGCTAATTATTTTTACAAAAACGAATTAAAATAAATAAAAAATTTCCGCGGGGAGGGCATGCAGCGTAGGCTGGCGGCGTGCGAATGGCCCAGGCGGCCAGGCGGGGCTGCGCGACGCAGGAAACAGGCCCGGGGGCAGTCGTTTTGGTGCAGCCCAACGAGTACAGCATGCCCAACAGGGGCAGCAGCTTAGGCTGTCCGCAGTCACGCACCCTATGTTGGATGCAGTAAGCTTTAAGGTGACTGAAGCCCCGCGGTCAATTGCAAAAGCCTCACTACCGTAGCACAGCCCAGCTCCAACCCCAAATGCAGTGCTGTACGGATCCAACCCTATCCCTTCTCTCTCTTCCACGCTCTCCAACTACCTCGTCTTCGCGCCGTGGGAGTCTCGCTCGAGCCAGAGCAGGGGCCGATGAGGCGAAGGTGGCGGAGCCCACCCGGCCGGGGAGCTCACGGCGCTAGATCGAGGAAGGTGGCGGCCGTCGCATCCGCCTGCTGCCATGGTGTGAATCGAGCTCGGGGAGGCTCAGATCCTGCGCTAGGACCCGGCGGCGGGGGACATGGCAGGGCCAACGGGGAAGAGGAAGAGGGAGCGGAGGTGGCGGCTATGGCGGAGCGGGGGTAGGGGGAGGCGCGCCGGCCGCAGCGGGAGTAGGCAACAGCAGGTCCTTCTCCATGGGCATCTTGGATTCCTCCTCCTTCCTCCCTCCCGTGCGCACGACGGGGCATGACTACGTGACCCGCGGCGGCGGGGAGAGGGGCGACGGCCGCCGCCGCCGGCCGGAGGCGCGGATCCGACAGGCGGCGGGCCGGGGCGGAGCAGCCAGCGCGCGGAGGGAGGTGGCGCGTGGCGGTGGACGACGAGGAAGTAGGGCAGAGACGAAGTTGGAGGAGACCGGGCGCGGAGGAGTCTAGATCCATCGCGGGTGCGGTCTCTCCGGTGGGGGCGACGAGGAGGGCTGGTGCCGTGGGCGCGGCTCCCTCCAGCGGCGGCCGACGGGGTGGGCCGGCTTCGTGGTAGGGCGCGAGCGGAGAAGGAGAGGTGCGGGTGGGGGTGGCCGGTGGGTTCACTCAGGGGAGGGGAAGGAAGAGTAAGGGTGGGGAAGGAAAAAAAGAAAGAATAAAAAATTATGGTTGTTGGTATAGGGTAAGATATAGGGTAAAAATGGCTGCGGAAGATTTTAGTATAGAGTAGAGAATCTTATTAATTATGATAAAATATTTTTTTAGATAGAGAAATATGGTATAATGAGTGCGGATAGTCTTAGCCCTAGCCGCCGCTGGCCGGCCGCCGGCGCGTGGGCATGGCCGCATGGGGATGGCTGCGCTGCGGTCTACGGGACACTGGCCTTGCATGAATGCATGATCGAACAACACGATGACTGGTGCAGGCAAGAAGGTACGCCACATGCTCGTGCACTCTCATGGTAATTAATAGACCAAGTGAACAATGGATTTATCCAAGCTCAATCGAGTCATACGGAAAGAAAAATCCGTAATGCCAGCAGGACATGGTACAGGAACGCACGAGCAGTGATGTGCGCGCAAGGACGCAACGAGCACGACCGGCGGCCCAGTAGGGGGGGCGCGCACCATCAATTTCAGAGACAGGTCAAAAAGAGATACAATTCTCGTACTAATCCAACAAACTAGTCTGAGATGATCTACTGGATCAGCCATACTAGGATTTCAATCTAGATTGAAACAGCCGACCGAATCAAAACAAGATTCGGTTGTGATCAAGAACAACCTACCGTCGTTGATGCAATGAAAATCGAAGCTTGTCGCGTAGGACAGTTCGGCTAGGTCAAAAACTTGCCGTCGTGACAAAAAGTTGATGCAGAACCAATCTGATCCTATAGCAACGCGACGTTAAGATAAATGGTGTTGATAAAGTATTGAGAAGCTACGTTACTGTGATTTGTTCCCTTTCCCTCCCGCAATAGATCAGGCTTGAAGAAGTTGCAGATCCATCTTCCATCCCAGATACACGACAGATAGAATACACGAGAGACAGATGTAGGTGAAGCTTCTGGCCTCTTCTCTTATTCTATATAGATGTACATGGGTATTGCTTATATAGATGTGGATAATCCTTCAGGGGTATATTTAGAGGTGAATAACCCTTCAGAGGTATATTTAGTACGAGACCACCCATACCTTAGTCAGGATTGAGTTTCTTAACATATATGTCCT
Organism: Paspalum vaginatum; assembly: GCA_030272315.1. Lineage (NCBI taxonomy): Eukaryota > Viridiplantae > Streptophyta > Magnoliopsida > Poales > Poaceae > Paspalum > Paspalum vaginatum. Next base: position 29,514,029 of record CM059020.1, on the reverse strand, counting down.
TCATCACTCATAGAGTAAAAAACAAGTCAAAAGGTGTAGATAATTTAATTTTACACAATTCTCATGTTTTGACTTTTATCTAAATTAGCCATTAGAGCCTTGAAAAACATGAATTCAAACTTCACAAAGCCCTAGACAACCTTTTTCTTTTATTCTTTCATTGTCGTTTCACTTAATTACATGTGGGTCCTGTGTACTATAGCTAACGGTGTTAACGGCGATGGATGGAAAACGTGACGGCAGAGGCACATAGAGGAAAGAAATTTCAAAATGGACACATGGGTAACCACAAATTTTTGATGGCATGTAGGGGACGACCATCTTTTCTAATGGTAAACACGGAATTGCTTCCTTCCTAAAACACTACATCGACACTTCACCTTGTGAAGTGCTAGATCAGGATTCAGGAGGCCCATGTGGAGATAGCAGATCCACCGTCCTCTCCTTGCCTATTTTAGTCTTTTTGCACTATTGGGCCCCCTGAAAATGGTTAGCACCCTGAGGTGAGAATTGTTTTTAAGATTATGTGAACTTTCTTGTACAATTTGTCTTGCCCTGAATATATGTCCTCTAGCATCCGCAGAGTAAAAAACAAGTCAAAAAGTGTGCAATTGGGAAACAAAACCCATTTGTGTGAAATTAATGAAACCAGAAAGAACTTTGTAAACAGATTTAAAAAAAGGAGAAGCAAAGTCCAAGGGAATGAAATAACAAAGAAAATAACATGACACGAATGGATGTCCAACAGTTCTTTTTTTTCTTTGGCATGCTGAATTGGGTTTAATCCTCGATCTACACAAATGAAATGGCAGAGGCAACAATCGGGCCACCACTGTTGGTCGGAAACCTGCCATGTCTAGATCAGTATACCACTGTTGTCCACGGCGAAGACTGTACACAGTACACGCAGCACCGGTCAACACTCGACGGGTACCTGAAGCAGAAAAGTTTGCCGCCGCGTCTCGCGTCGCGTGTGAAAATTTGACTCGCGTAAACGTGCTCTGCTCCCGCAGCCATCTTCTAGAATGGCAAACTGCCTGGTCGCCTTTTTGACCCGCTCGCTCGCTCGCTCCTCCGGTCCGTCGGGTCGGGTGCAAGAAAAGAAGCTTCGATTCTATATATTGCGCCATTACATACGTCTACTGCTGCATATGCTTCTTTCGTGAAAAAGAGACCATCCACGGAGTCAATGGCCTCTAGATGGTCTTGTGGCAGAAGCAAGGGCCGGTAGACGAGGGACTCGTACCTCACCCTCTCACTCCGACGCAACGAACAACGACGGCTTTCATAATAGTATCATACTCCTAATCAACTTGCTAGTCAGCATGATGATGTATGGAGTAAGGATTGACTCGCAGACTCCGAACCAAAGTGTACGTGGTTGCGAAATGGAAATGGATGGAGCCTTAGGTTTTTCCTTTAGTTTCTTCAAGCCGAGCTCACTGAAATCCTACCAACAGTTTTTGTTTACTAGATGCACGGTTTACACGGACGAATGCCGTGTTCATTGCCGCCATCTTGTCATCGTGAAAAAAGACTAAGAAACTTAGCCCCCATTTAATTTGCTTAATTGGGATTCAGTTTCTTGGAAGAGATGTCTCTGGAGGGAGATTGATTATAATTTATTAGAGGAACAGGTATATCTAGCTCCTTTATTTACGAGTACAACGGACTATGATTATTCTAGATAACATTTTAAAATCTCTGATAAATTAGGGATTCTTCTGTTTCTCTTTCAAAGCAAATTTTCTGTTTGGTAGGGAATTCACCTATTTGTTCGTAGAGAGAAACTGTTAGGCTGAATCTAGCAGCTCTCCCATCTCTCCATCTTTTATCACTATTCTAACTCTTTTTTCTGTCTACAGCGTAGAACAGTACCATAACACTGCCATATTTAATTTTAAGGTCACCATTGGAGCACCGTTGAATTCAGCCTTACGGACGCAGGATCTCAGAGGATGCTCGGTAGGCAAGTAGCCGTAAAGGCCAACCGATCCTCTTTTGAGCAAAAATCTAGTGTGGGAACGCGACGATTTGTCCGTTGCACATCGTCCAGCTAACAAGATGCTATTGCTACTCACACCACACCCCTAACCATATTTTTCCCGCCAGTGGAGCTGGGGCCTGGGAATGGGATGGGAGGTCGGCAAATTCAGTTAAGGCCGGCCCAATCATCTTACGCACGGCACGGCACGGCACGGCAGCATATCATATCATATTGTGTCCCATTTAATTTCTTTTAATTCAAGGTCGGTATTTACATGCCTATCAGTCCAGGGCGTGGCATCATCACGTGTTCCCACTTGAACCAGCTAGCATACATATCAGTATCATCCCCACATGAAAATAAAATTAAAGAGTTCAGTTAGGCGGCAATCAATCAATCTGCAGCCCGGCCGCGATTTATTAAATTTGTACTCCTATTACGAGTGCAGCTGCAACCACCGAATTATCACTACTCTACGTTACACTACAGCGTGATCCAATAATCAGCGTCTGGGAAAAGGTGCGAGCGGATGGAGGAGGGGAAGCGCACCGTACGTCGCGTTAGTAGTTGGCACAGTATACAATAGTTGAGGCACGTGCAACCGGGTGCAACGCATTGCTGCACTACTGCTCCTTGCGATAACGATGGAGAAGAGCAGCTCTGCACACGCCACCGCTGTGTCACGTCATACAAATGCAGGCCAGCCAGATGTCACCAAAATCCCAGCAAATATTTTTTTTCTTCTTCTTCAGAATTATTGATTTTGCCTCACTAGTATAGTAGTAGTATAAATAAATATGAATATATATGTATATATATATGGCCTTTTAATCCCCCACCAAACCAGCCAGAAATGACAGAGAACCGTATCTGTACGCGTGCATGTATACGTACGTACATGCATAACTGACTGACTGGCCGGGTGTGGCAAAAAAAAAAAGGCCTCCAACGAATCAACAAATAACTTGCATTGCATCCCTAGCTAAGCTAAACATACCTACAGGTTGATGGAGTGTGTGTATGTATAAAGATACAGCAGCGCCTTGTCTTGCTGTGCGGTGCGTCTCCGGTACGTGTGTACAGTATTCAACAAAGCCCGGCCCCACCACCGTACGTATCTGACAAGGCGAGTGAAGGAACGTGCACGCTACGGCCGCCCCGTCCCTAGCAGCAGCCTAGCAGAGCAGCGAGTCGACGAACAGGTCGTCCCGTGGCTCGTCCTTGGCCGCCGCGTAGCCGCCGCCGTAGGTCCCTCCTCCGCCGAGCATCTCCAGGGTGTAGGGCTGCTGGTGGTGGTGGTGGCGGTGCTGGCCCTGTAGCTGCAGGGCGGCAGCGCCCATCACGGCGCCGGAGGCCGCCGGTGGCGCGGCCGCGCGGCTGGCGGCGCCGCGGCCCACGGGCACGTCGTGGTTGTGCTTGCCCTCGTACGTGGTGATCACGGCGCGGGTGTCGTGCGACGCGCGCTCCACATGCTTCCGCACGGGGCACCCCACCGTGGTGCACTTGTAGTAGCTCCGCGGGTTGGGGTTCCCCTTCACCACCTTCTGCCCGTACTTGCGCCACCGGAAGCCGTCGTCCAGGATGTCGATGTCGCTCAGCGTCTGCACCACCAGCCGGGGCTCGCGCACGGGCTTGTTGCCGCCCGCGCCGCCCGCCGCGCCGCCGCCAGACATGCCCTCGTCGTTCTCGCCGTCGTCCTGCTCCGCCTTCCACCGCTTCGCGTCCGGCTCGTCCGCGTCGCCGCCGCTCCGCTGCGACGCGTTCTCCGCCTCCTCGTCGCCGAACGTCACCGACGAGTTCTCGGGGGTCGCGACGGAGTTCTCGGGGCCGGCCTGCTGCTGAAGCTGCTCCTCCGCCGCCGCGCCCGAGGAGTTGCGCCGCGTCGACAGCGGCTTCGGGTGGTTGTGCGCGCCCTTGTACACGATCTGCGTGATGCGCCCGTCCGCCAGCGACCGCTCCACCTTCTTCTTCATGGAGCAGCTGTGGTACGTGCACTTGTAGTAGCTGCGCGGGTTCTCGCTGCCCTTCACCTGCTTCTGGCCGTACTTGCGCCAGTTGTAACCGTCCTCCAGCTTCGTGTTGCTGTTGCTGCTGCTGCTCATCACCTTGCTGTTGTTGCTCTGGCTCGGCTTGTTGTTGTTGTTGGTTGTTGCTGCTTCAAATTGCTGCTCCTGCACACATGAGATGAGACTTTGATGAGCTACGGAGACTTTTTCTCACACCATCTTATACTCTCTGAAATACTAGTAACTTCTAACTAACCTTGAATGATGGGAACGCCGCCGTCTGCGTGGTGGGCATGGCGTTGGAGCCGCCGCTGGCCGTGTGGAAGGAGAAGTCGTTGAAGCCGCCCGCTCCGGTTGCCGCCCGGCTCTCCTCCATCTGAGACTGGGACTGCGACTGCGACTGAGAGGCGATCAGGTCGGCGGCCTGCTTCCAGTCGTACCTCTGCGCCGGGATTGCGCCGGTGGTCGGCGACGCCAAGATGTTGGCAGAAGAGTGGAGCAGGACGGGCGAGTCGAGCAGCTCGGCAGGGCTAAGCCCGGCGGGGATGGCGAAGTAGGACGAGGGCGACATCGGCGGCGGCGAGAGGGGCAGGCTGGGCGGCTGCGCGGACTTGAACTTGGGCACGCCGCCCCTGGCGCCGCGGTGGAACAGGCCCCTCGGCGACCGCTCCTGGTCGGCGCCGGCGCCGGCTCCGAGCATGTCCCCGGCGCCCGAGAGCAGCTCGGTGAACGAGGTGATGAAGGGAGGCGGCGTGAACGTGAACCCCCCGTGCTCCAAGCTCCCCGTCGAGGACGCCATGGCGAGCGACGAAGAGCTAGCACTAGCAGAGGACGCGACGAGACGACACGGCAGGGGGGAGAGGCGTGCAGCGTGACACAGCGTCCGGTCCGGGAGAGGAGAGGAGAGGAGAGGCGGACGGGAGTGGTTGCTCGGTGGGTGGGCTGGCGTTTAAGTAGCGGCCGGTAGTGTCGCGGTAAAGTGGCGGCAGCGGCGAAGGTGAGGTGATTGCCGCATTCCATTAGACTGACAGGCGGGGACGAAAATACGTGGGACCTTAAAGTCAGTGGCCTGTTGAGGCTCAATGTGAACGTGGCGGAATTGGGGTGCTTCTTGGAAGGGAGGCGTTTGACGCTGAGGCTCGTGGGTCAAAGCTCGTGCGGGTTGACTGGTCAGCCGAGGCGGCGACGTGGGGGTTCCGGGAAGGAGAGGCTGTGTGGGAGTGGGACCCGTCTGCGGGGTTGAGACTTGAGAGTCGCGCGGCGTGTCCCCACGGGCAGGGAAGGTTTGGGTTTCTGGCGAGATTGAATGGACTGGAAGCCCGGACGGGCGACAGACGGGTGCGAGTGGGACCCCATGTCCACGCTGGTGGAGATGGGACAAAAGTGTGCTTTTTTTTTTACTTTCTATTGTAGTAATATTTTGAAGCAAGAACGCAAACAACACACCGTGCATTAAATAATATCTCTGTTTTTTTTATTTCTCACGTTTTATTCAAAAAATGACCTAGCACATTATAAATATTTGAGAACAGAGGTAGTACATAATATTGTTATGTCATATGAAACGGATTCAAACTCATCATGCTGGTATCGGTTACCGTAAGGATACAACGTAACGCTGAGCTCACCAGCACGTCCGTACATATTTTAAACTCTTCTTTGTCTAAATTGCTTCTACAGTGTTTTACACCTCCATTTTGGCTCTCTAGTGAGCTCGGTCTAAGAAGAGGTGCGCCATGGTTGGGTAAGGGGCCTTCTACGGCAAATCATGCGTGCTTCGCGATGGCGCGCCATCGTTTCTCCCTCCTCCACGTGACAAAAGCGTTCTCCGTTCTCATCGTGCTGAGGCCTCCATGCACGACGAAGGTTGTAGCGGCCGAGGGCGCCAGCCTCGCCGTCTCTGGAAGGGAGGAGACCACCGGAGTTAGAGAGAGAATGAGACGTTGGCTGGAGTTGATGATGAGGATGGGGTGGCTATGAGGCTGTCGGGCAATTGTGGGTGAAGCAGGGCAGATCTGCCTCCAGTGGCGGGGATGAAAAGGAGGCAGACGGTCGTGCTAGAGCCCAGGTAGGCGCGATGTGGCACTGAAGCCCGGGAGGAAGAGAAGGTCGGCGCTCGGGGAGGCGGGGCAGTGGTGGCAGCGTGGTGAGGAAGGGGTCGGTGTGGGCGCGGAGGAGGAGGAGTAGTAGTAGTAGTAGGCCAGCGCTGGTGGCTTTGACCATAGGAGCGCCGGTGGCGATGTCTCGGGCGCACAGGAGCAGCAGCGAAGGAGCGGGTCTACCGCACTCTTGGTCTAGTGGAGTAGACACAGATCAAAGTCGGGATGGGAGAAGAAGGTCTGGTCGGTGGGGTTGAAGTTTAGAATTTGGATGGGGTGGAGAAAATAATATAATACATGGTAGTTGGTATATAAAGAGATAGAGTAAACATGTGCGCAGAAGATTGTAGTTTGTATTTCAAAATCTTGATAATTAGGATAGAATGTTCCTTTCAGAGTGGGAAAATAGAGTAGTATGAGTGTGGATACCCTGATCAAGCTAGTTTATGAGTGGATTCCTAAAGAAGCAACTTATGGGAGAAGCCGTTGCTAGGTGCATGAAACCTCTTGTTTTTTTATTGCTTTTCCATAGACACTGCATTGTGGGAACCACATGTCATGGAGTACAAGAAATTGTTGTGCTCGTCCTCGTGTGCGAAGAGACCGAGGGAGAGAGCGCCAGGTCCGTGAAGGGGCAAACGAAGAGAGTATCAAGATGACAAACGGGCAGAGAGCGGTCCACCATGCCAGAGAAGGGCGGAGGTAGAGGTTCACGCAGCACTGGCGAAGGGGTGGAGCGACCTGTTTATGTGGCACTATCGAAGGAGCGGAAGGAGCCTTCCTCCGCATTGGCAAAGGGATGAAGGGAACTGTGTCACGTAGTGAAGGATTGAGGGAGGGGACTGCGGTGCTAGTGCGGTGCTAGCAAGAGGGGGAGGAAGTGGGCCACCACCCGGCAAAGTGGTGGAAGGAGCGTGATGCCTCGCTGACAAAGAGTCGGAGGATGTAGGCCATGATGTTAGCAAAGAGGTGGAGAGGGGCTGCTGCACCGGCGAAGAGGCGGAGGAGAAGACTGTCATGTCGGTCTAGTCACAGAGGGAGGAGGCTAGAGCCGACGGGGCAGGAGAGAACTCATGGGGAGGAGAGGGAGAGCGGAAGAGGCGATGAGGAAGGAAGATGGGAGAACAAAAATCTGAGCTAAACTCATATTACCTGCCGCCAACAAAAGCTCGACTCACTTTGTAATTTGAGAAGCGCTGCCAAGTAGTGGAGAAGCTATGCGTTTGGATTGGCTTGTGCATTTTTGGTTGAGAAGCGAGCAAATAAACTAATCCAAACAGGGCATATATTAGTCTAAAATAGTAAGTGGGGCTCGTAAATTAGTGATGCATGGTAATTGTTTTTATTTGGCTTAAATAATGTATATAAGCACTTTACCAATCAATTTGTATAACAATAAAATTACATTTGAGTTCGATTATTCCTATATAGTTCACTCTTATTTTGCAATTAAGAAAAGTAAAACTAAGGTAATATTGCACTTAGGTTTTATAGCTTGTGTTTACATGCTGGCTTAGGTTGCACTACACCTCCACCCACAATTTGCCCTTGTGTTAGTACATAAAAGGGAACATACAAGTATTTCGACCTCATGGAATGTATTTATAAGTTGGTACTTTAGTATCGTGAGCAACATTGCGGATTGCATTTCAATAAGTTTTCCAATGGTGGAACTTGGCATATCTATATGGATCTTTAGCTCAACATTATTAGTGCTACTCCCTTTGGTCTTTCTATTTGATGCTTTTTAGTTCCAAAATGACTAATCCTCCATAAATATTAGATAATAGAAGTATTATATCTTATGGTAGGTGATGTTCCCCTCAACTGCAAAGCTAGCACATGTGGTACTTCGTTAGCCTTAGGTTGTGTGTCTGGTCTCTGGCGGATGCTTAGGCTGTGTTCAGCAGAGGGACCAAAGGACGGACCAAATGACGGGATCTACATTGTAGCAACACTGCACATATAGTAGAATTTGAGTTTGGTGAGTGGGATGGTCCTCCCTGCTAGATTCAGCTAGGGGATTAGTGAGGCTATATTTGTTTCAAAGGTGTGGTAGGGGCAGCTGTATTGTGCCCTTTAGTACAAGCCTATCCTGGTCTACCAAAAGCATCTCTTGTTTGTGTGCCTCACTCACTACCGCACCTCTTAAAAACTGCATGACTATGTGTTACATGGGTGAGTATGTCTGCCCTATGTGAACATCTCTGTGTTAGTGACTCTATATATGTACTATATTTCACCAAAAAAAGTGAGTAGCATTGTCCGCTATTTTCGTATTGACTATAGAGCAAAGTTTACTACTGGTCCTTAACTTGTAATTTGTATGATGGTGTCATAGGTCTTTGAAATCAGAAAATGTAGCTATTGTTAGTAAATTATGCATTTTACAGATGTAAATAATTCCTAAAATATATATTATATGAACTCGCGATACACCATACATTGCAATGAAAAACATGTCCATATAGCATATTAAATCTATCTCGAACACGTTTGAATAAAATATAAGAGAAAAACTCATCACGACTTACAATGAGGATCACTCCAGGATGGATGAGTTGAGTTTGTCGATGGAGTCCATAGAATGTAGCAGATCAACTCGGCGAGTAGTCGCGTGATCGCTGCCCAAAAAACCGGATTCATCCCAATCCGTACACGTTCTTCAGCGAAATGAGGTATCGAAGACACCGCTCTCCCCATAGGCCATCGTCACTCCAACATCAAGGATGGAGAAGCTTGAGGTCGCACAAAACTGAGGAAAAGGGAGCTCGCTCGCCAAAAACCGTAGATTGTTTTTTTCTCTCATGTTTTTGAGGGTTGAATGCCTCTTACTATTTATAGACGATTGGGCTTGCAATAAACTCACACGAAATGAAGGACAGAATCACCCACGATCTCCACAATCTAATCAATTCAGTTCTGAACTTAGCACGCAAGATATGGGTGAAATTAATTAAAGGAATTGGCAAAAACCAAGGATAGGAAAATCGCCACTCGCTAAGTCACGAGTCATGCAAACGATAGGTGAATTTGTGTGCGCGTGTGACTCAAGCTACTCTCGCATTCATCCATTCAAGGAAGGTCGAGAGGCATGCTATATAAATTGTCTTAATTCTGTCTCAACTTCTCATATGGGAATAAACATTGCCATGCCCCTCAAATATGAGTGGGCGTTTGAGATTTTCCTAATTTAAATGCAATTTGTGAAGGTCCTTCTTTACATGATTATATTTACCCCGTTGTTGATCATTTTGCATACGAGTCCATCAACCCATGCTCTCACGTGGGTTAGAGTTTTAGAAGATATATGATGTAATCAATAGTAATATTAGTGGTGATTATTTTAATTTATCTTGCATTGTGAGTAACTTACACGCAAATTTAAGAATTATTAATTTATCTTCGATGGCATATTTGGACATTTATATGCAGATCTAGGATTTATCTTGCATTGTGAGTAATTTACATGCAAATTTAAGAATTATTTTAATAAATCTTTCACGATGGCTTATTAGAAAATTTATATGCAGATTACGGTTTATTTTAATTCATCTTTTATAATGGTATGATACGTAATTTATATTGAAATTTAGAGAGTTATTTAATTATATTTTATCATGGCATGATGAGTAATTTTTATGCAAATTTAGGAGGTTATTTTGAGTCATATTTCATAATGGCATGGCGGGTGATATTTTATATAAATTTAGGGCGTTATTTTATTTCATCTTTCATAGTAGCATGGTGGGTAATTTTTTTAGAAAATATAATAGATCTAATGTCCACTATTATTAGAGCTATATGATGCACAACCCGATGTTTCTAATTTTTGGAAGAATTTCTAGAAATTATCTTTTTTTTCTCGCGCGTCTGGTGAATATTAACTTGGAGGCTCCAAAAACAGCCACCAATTAGTAATGGTGAGATATGCCTAGAGTTTTAGGGCATGTGTCCAGTTTGAAAGAGAGAAAATAGTGCACATGGACCATTATTTAAGATTATTTGATCATTACATGCATTTTGATGGAGTTAGCATCTTAATTAAGTATTCGTTAGGTTTTCTTTTCTTGTTCAAACCCCAAACAGTGGAGCGATGTACTACATCGATTTCTAGTTAATTATATGGCTGTACGTCTTTGACTATCATCTTTCTTAAAAAAACCTGAATAATTATTTTTTGAAGTCTAATGTTGTGACTTGTTTTTACCATTAACAACATCACAAACATATCTTATAATTATGTACGTTTGTATAGCATTTCTTTATACAAAACGAATCATGACTTACGGGCGAACAACATCATAGGTTAGTAATACTTTGGCAAAATTTGCTGCAAAACACTCAACTTCCGTGGAATATGCCCACGCACATTGCCAACGCGTGAGTTTGTCTAGTACCATTATGAAACATTAGTTGTTTGACAGATCACACCGCACCCATTATTTTAATCATTTCAACTGTCCGGGTGAGATAAAGCACAGTGAACGGACATGTTTGCCCTTCGAGCTGGAACACTGCTTGTCCGGCTCAACCACGATGAACAATGACCAGAGGCCGGTCCTTCCCCCCTCCGCCCGTCTCCTTATTCCACCTCACTGCATTTCTTTCCTCCACTCCTCTCTCTCCTCCATTGTTGGCCCCTCTAAGATCAACTAGTTCGATTGGCTGCATGGTCCTATTCATCTTTGGCTTGTGACTCTACTCGTGGATTTCAGGGCTTCCCTCTCTCATGGAGTTTAGGGATGTGGTAGGGTTCTTGCCGCTCGCGCCATGCTCCAAGTGCAACACTAGGCTAATAGGTCGTGTGTCGTAGAAGCTTGGGAGCTAGCATTCTAGGTTCCACAACCGTCCCTTGCTTGATCATGTAGATCATGTTGTATAATGGTTTGGTGGTTTGGTCGTGTTTCTAGATCAAGGTTTATGCATGTGATTTTGGTGTCCTTTGTTTGAAGTTGGATGTATCCATGTGTCACAGACTCCTATGGCTTCCAAATTCTACATGTGGGAAGAACATTACGTGGGGTTTTTGGTGAGCCTTGGCTTGCTATATGCTACCACAAGTTTTCTCGAAGAATAAGAAATGAGTGGAAGAACATAGAGCAGCTGAGAATGGAGTGAAGGAAGAAAGTGACATGCTTAGGGAGGCCATTACTTAATTTAAGAGGTATGCGACCTTGTTGCATGAGACAAGCTTTTGTCTAAAGGATGCATAGCATGCTTTGAAGACACCATTTGAAAGCAAGATGCTATCTCTTTCCAACATAGATATGATATCTGAACATTTGGTGATAGTTGGGCTGGCAATTCCATTGCTACTTGTTCTTGTACTGATAGTGTTGCTTGTTAAGTGATAACAATATGTAGGTATGCCCAAGATGTATGTGGTCTTGTAGGTGAACTAATTGTAATCAATGCCCAATATTGTGTTGCTAGATTGTTAATGAATGAACAAGCAGAGTTGTCTACCAAGACTATTGCATAATTTGACATGAACAGAATGCAAGACAGAAATAAGAAACTCATGCAAAATAGTACCAAGTCTGGAACCTGTCAAGTCTGGCACACCAAGTCTTGAACCTAGCATGACAGAAACTAATAATCACAACATAACTATCTAGGAACAAACTAGACTAGCACATAATAGTCTAGAACCTAACAAGTCTGGCACATAGTGCCTATTTAGTACATGACATCCATAACATTATCACTTAGAAGTTTTAATTCAAACCAACTTCTTCTTGACCCCTTTGCTGGTGTCCTTCTACTGCTTCTTGGTTACCTTTTGTTTCTTGGCCACTTGCTTCTTGGCCACTTTATGCTTGTTAGGTGTAAGTGAGGAGGCACTATCTGCAACCTCTAGTTGGTGCTTCTTACCGCAGGGGAGAAAACAAGTTAAAAAATATTAGCTAACCTTATACAAATGTAAGAAAACTAAGTAAAAATTAAGAAGCAAGGTGGAGTGGACCTCCTAGTGTTGGTTGTTGGGCTGTTGGTTAGTAAAGGTGGCACACATACTAATGAGCACTCTCCAGTTTGGGATTGTTGGCTTGAGGCAATGCTAGCTGTCTTAGACTTCTTGGTCCTCAGCCTCTTTGGCTTTAGGGGTGCTGGAGGAGGTGCATCTGAATCATACACAATCTCATTACACCTATTCATCATGTGGCCAAACTAACCACACATCTCTTGCATTTAACATGCCTTATAATCTTCCATCCTTCTTTAGTAGACTTCATCCTGTACACCCCTAGGCCGTCCAACTACTCTTTTTAGCACAGATGGCTAAAGCTTGAAAGGAAGCTCCACTTGTAGGCACCGGCTTCTATCAATTATGGGCATCACAGGGCATGCATAGACCATTTGAAACCTTAGCACAGAGTAATATTCATCAACAAAATCCTAAACATTCCAGTTGCACATGGTGTTTATAAGGCTTAGAGCGTGTCTGCATGGCAAACTAGTAATCTTCCATTTCTTGTAGCTACATGCTTTCTTGTCAAGATCTCCAGTGTGTCTCCATACCATCAATTGTGCAATAATGCCTTGAATCTCTGTTGTATTGTCGATATTATGTATCACAAATTTTAAATCCTTGCTTCTTGAATTAAGGTCTTTTATAATGTGTGACAAGATCTTATCTTTGAGTTTAAGACAATTGCCTTCTAATGACATGCTTCTGCATTATAATATACCTTATCCTGTCTATCAGTTGTATTATTGGTTGTGACTTTTCATTCCTTACCCAACTATTAAAGGTCTCAACTATACTGTTAGTTCCATAATCACACTTGTTAGCATAAGAGAACTTGTACCTAGTCCACAAGTGCTTATGGTTGTCATCTATCCATCTCATGGCTTTTGGAGATGCATTCTTCACAATGTAGTAGTGCCATTCAAAGTGTTGTTGGCTGTAAGCTCTTGTAGCAGGCCACAAATGTTTATTGTACACTTCACCCTTGTACCTCTTCTAGAAGTTCTTTACATGATGGCCCATGCATTCTCTATGTTCAACTCCATTGGAAAACACTGCTATTACTACACTGTTAATGACCTTGCTTGCATATGTGTAAATGACAAAGCTAGGCGATGAATCAATAGCCATTTCTAGCTTCTCAAAGAACCACTGCCAGTTTTCTCCTAGCTCAGACTGAAAAACTCCATATGCATCTGGGAACAACCAGTTGTAGCCATCAACTTTTGAAGCAGAGGAAAGTTGTCCTTCCCACCTTCCTGTTAAGTGGGTGGAATTCACTCCTAAAAATGCCCTACATCCCTTCAAAAATCTATCCACACATGTTTTCAAGGCTAGAAACATCCTAGTGAACCTCTTTTTTACCCATAAGAGCATTGTCAATCTCAATCAAACTCTCAGGATTTGTCCTTTCCACCAATGACTTGAAATTGAATGCATTAGTGAAACTATCCTCCCATTTCTCATTTATTTCCTCTAATGCCATCCGCCTTCCATCCTAACCGACATAATAATAAAGCTTTATATTGTATTTCTTCTCTAATTGCATCTTTAGGTCAGTAACACCAGTTGTAGGTTCTTCCCTAAGGATGTCAATGACCCTGTCCCTAAACCATGCATTGGTGGCCATGAAATTCTAATCTAACTTGGCTATTCTTGCACAATCATGCTTGGGGTTGATCTTCTTAATCTGCAAAGACCACATAAAGGTCTAATGATTTAGAAATTATTGATCTGAATATTATTTCTGTCATTTGACAATAGCGACAATAATACACTTGGATGATGGATATAGTTAAAAAGCCTAAAAATAGTGGAAATGACATAAGAAGTCTTTCCATCTTGTAGTTGGGAGGCATGTATCCTCCATATGCACTTCTTATCCTTGCTCTTTGTATCCTTCTAGAACACTATATACCTTGTGGCTTCACTATATGGAGCTGAAATGTCAAGCTCATTCAGAACAACAAATTGCCTAATTGCTGAAATTACAAAGCTCATTCAGATTAATGCCCTAGCTATGCCCATACTTCACCTCACTAGCTATATCAGTTGATAGATCCATCAAGTTTGTGGTATCCCTACCAATAACTATCATCAAATCCTTGGTTTTGTAATGCATTGTCGCATCGTCATTACCAATCTCAACAAAATCCAGAACAAGTACAACAACTCTACACGCAATACTATGATTCATCCTAAAAGTAGGGGTATGAAAGGAGCGAAGGCCTACAATGCATGGCACTGTAATCCTCATGTGTCTTATAAAATAGCACAACAAACATCAAATAATATGAGATGCAAAATAGATAGTGTCACTAGCACAGCAACGATCTTTGCAGATGCCCCCCCCACGAAAGGTTAGAAGCGGTCTGAAACAGGAGCCACTTCTGACATTTGCTGGGCGGGGGCAAGCTCTAGGGCCGCCCCTGCAAATCGGTCCGATTTTTAGGGGCAGGCCGTATAATGGACCACCCCCATGTTTAGGGACGGTCCATGCCTCCACCCACCCCTAATAATGGATCCCATTTCCAGGGGCGGTCTGACTAAATGGTCGCCCCTAGGGTTCATACATGGCCCTACATGTCATACTCACGTGACCATTCGCGTTACTGTGTGCGCTTTCACCCCTAGATGGCCCCACATATCATCCTCACACGACGGTTCGGGTCCGACGGCGTCCGCTATAAGACCTAGATGACACCACCGCCGCTCTCTAGATCTATTCCCCATTTCCCGTACACAGTCCTCCCTCCGTTTCTCAGCTTGAGCTAGCTCTCGCTCGTCGCCGCCATGTTAGGTGCGCTGTCTCCAGCCGCTGACCCCGTCAATAGCCACCTCCGCTGCCTCCGAGCGTATGCGCATGAGGACATCCCCCACGAGGTCCGGCTCATGGTCTTGCGAGCGGACCTTGAGGTGGCTTTTTTCAATGATGGTCGCTGATGGAGGCGACAGGACGCGCTCCGGTAGTCCATCCTTGCCTTGTTCACAACCATTATGGCTGCGTGTGCGGGCGCGGGCCTGAACGGGCCCTACGGTGTCACTGCCGCTCCTGTGTCGCCGGTATTGCCGCCATCGGCGCCGGTGCCGCCTCCTCCGGCGCCGCCGGTGCCGTCTCCTCTGACAAAGTCTGCATCCTCCTCATCATCGTCCGGCACCGCCACCAGCCTTCACGTACACCTGATCCCCTTCATTCCGCCCTCCAGGGGCGGTTATGGTGCCCACAACCGCCGACGCTTCGAGCGCTTGGAACAGCAGCATTAGGCGCGTGAGGCCGCCGCCACCGCTGAGCGCGACCCAATCGATTGGGCTACGCTGATAGAGAGGAAGATGAGCGTGACCCAATCAATTGGGATGCGCTGATCAAGGAAGACGAGGAGTAGTATCGATCTCTATCTATGTATAGCTAGCTACCTATGCTATGCTGTGATCGATGAATTTCCTATGTCTATGTAGCTATTTATCTATGTGTTGATCTGTGGTGAACTTCTATATGTCTATGTAGCTATCTGTGTTCTGTGATGAACTTTGATCTATAGTAGTATTGTGTGATGAACTAGCTTGTTCCGTGAGGATGAATTTTGCATTGTTTTGTGATCGATGGCAAGAAAAGAAAACCTCAATAGCCATTGGATTTGAGTTTATCACGGGCGGCCCATAAGACCCACCGCCCCTGAATCGGGCCTTGTGATGGACCGCCCCTAAAGACTAATTTTAGGGGCGGGCCTAACCATGGGCCGCTCCTGAAAATAGCCCTATATAAGGCCACCTTTCTTCCACCTCGCGACTGTAACCCGAGGAGGAGTTCTTGGCCAGCCTCTCTAATGGCGTCCAAGAAATGCAAATAAGGGGGAGGGAGGTTTTGATCTGGTTTTCTTCGCAGATCTAAGGCTTCCGAGGTTAGACTGCGCATACTTTGGCTTATGTTTTACTTTTTCACTAAGTACTTTGTCGTAGGTAGGCAAAAATATTTTCTCTCTCATACATAGGTCATGTGTAGCCATTTTTCTTGCCTAAGCTTACAAATTTAGTGTTTGGTTAGTTCATGTTGTGTTGCGGATTTAGTTTGCTCTATTGATTTAAGATTTTTTTAATGCGTGAAGTGGTAATAATTAAAATAAATTCTCTCATGTTACTAGCTAGTTGTTATATACACTATAATAAGTTATTAAATTTTCCTACAAAATTATTTGCCATTATTTGTCTTAATTATGCATAATGAGCCAATAATAGTTTAGTTTCTCTCTCTTGTAGTGCTCATATTTAGATAAGTGCGTGTTAGTAGAAGATAGACCATCCTGATCGGGCATGGATGTACAAGAACCACGCCGATAAAGCTTACCTCATTGAAGTGAACAAATTTATTGAAGTTGTGAAAAAACATGCTAAGAATACGAAGTCTGTTGGTATCTTATGTCCATGTAGATGTTGTAAGAATAAGATGATTGCGACATAAGATAAGACCATTAGATCCCACTTGATCTATTACGGTTTTGTTAAGGACTACCACACTTGGATCTGTCATGGTGAGGAAAAGATCACATATGAGTTCATTTCGGACGATGAGGACATCGATGAAGAAATATTCCTTGTTGCGCGTGCTAATTTTGATGCCGTCGACAATAATAAAGAAGGCATCGAACATAATGAAGGTGTTTTGGAGAACATATCCGTTGGTAGTAGCGGTGATTTGGGTGATGATGATTTTGATCAAGATGGGGACGACCTTGAGGAAATGCTAGAGCACTTCAAGGTAGATGTGATACTTAGGCATGCGAAAGGGCTGGGGCACTTCGAGGCCGTAAAGGATGCAGCTAAGCAAAGTGTATATGACAAGTGCATGGCAGTCAATTAGAGAGAGTGAATGATGAACCATTATCTGTTGCTATCCCGATAGAAACGGTGCCGAGCATGGTTACCGATCCGTTGGATCAAATTTCTAGGCCAACACCGTGCTCATTAGTAATTCCTATGGGCAAGCACGGGAGGGTTGAGGTGGTGGCAACGCACTGGCTATTCCTGGCGATATGTTTCATGGAACTCCTATTCAGTCAGGATATATCCTGGTCTAAGTGATTTCGATCGACCCTAAGCATGAGGAAGAACCAATAGACATCCCTACACCAGAGAGCATACATTGCCTCAGACAAGCTATGGACCAATTCATATTATGGAGCAAGAAAGAGATCTGCATGACGCCTATGCTTGATCAAGGATAACCAGATGAGTGGACAATAGTGAGAACAGATCAACAGGGTCCTGATGAAGAAGCGAACCCCCACTCTCTATCTCCACATCCCGTGAACCCGCTGTCTCCACCTCCGGCAAACCCTCTGTCTCCGCCTCCGACAAACCCTCCGTCTCCGCCTCCAGCGAACCCTCCCTCTCCATCTCCATCAAAACCTCCTTCTCCGCTTCCATCGAAACCTTTGTCTCCACCTCCTGAAGCATCCAAACGTGCCGAGATTCCGAAGCAAAACGTGAATACGATGGAAAGGTCGTATCGAAGGAGACTACAGCTTAACTACAAAGCCAAAAGAAGGAAAAACAGGTACCATTATCCAAAGGACAGGACAAGGATGAGCATGACAAAGAACAACCGAAGTTCATAGAGTCCATCGACCTAAACCACATTGCTGATCTACCGAACTATCCCAAACAATATTGGCATGGAAAGCCTTTCCTCTCAGATTGGGTCTTGAAAAAGTGCCCAATGAAATGAGGAGGTTCCATAATTGGATCACGAGGGCCTGCAAATTTGGGATCAATCAAATCGAAGCAAGGTACAATGCCTAATTATTTCAATCATGGGAACTAAATCACTAAATATCGGCTTTGACAACCTGCAATTAATGTTTCGGCTCGACTGGTTGGACATCAGTTTAATGACTGCTTGGTGTCTGTAAGTGCCTTGATCCTTAAATGTGAATTCATAACTGTTAATTGTATATTACATCTTATGTGTGCTTTAATTGCAGAATGCAAGTTCTAATGGCGGAGAAGATGGGTGAGAAGGTCGGTTTCTTGGACCCAAACCTAATTTCGAAGGAGCAACACACGTTCCCACTCTGCTACCCAGATCACCACGCTGAACTAGCAGCAGGTAAAACAAAAAAAGATAAACAAAAAATCCGGCTGAATCTCACAAGGGAACGTAGGCAGCAAATGTTGGCATACATTGCCCTTACATTGGAATTCTATGAGGAAGAGGGTGTGGACGACATATTTGCTCCATATTTCTTTGAGTATGTTGTCAATACAAATCTTCAATTATGCAATTTCAGCATATTGCTTGTAGATACAATATATATAAATATGTATGTTATGATTTTTTTCAGCAATCAATGGATTTGCCTAATGATAACGCTCAAGCTAAGCAAAGTCCTAGTCCTCGACTCCCTAGATTACGAGATGAACACGTATAGAGATATCATATCAATTATACAAATGTACGAAACACATTTTCTTGTAACCGTTCTTCACCGTGCAATGCAAGTAACTTAATTAATTATGGATCGTTCCTGAATCATATATTTCAATAGAGGTTTTAATCGCTACGTCGAAAATGGAGAGAAATATCATGAAAATTTTCCAGACAACATCCGTGTTGGAACAAAATTCCCCGTAAGTTGTGTACGCTAATACTTTCCGTATAGTATGTTGTCATATGAAGATAAATGATGTGAATCAATACTTGTGTAGTGCCATAAGCAACCACCTAGTACACTTTATTGTGGATACTATGTCTGCGAGTTCCTTCGGGTCAACGGACGGTACAGAACAAACCCGAAAGATGTAAGCCACCGATTAGCACAAGCTCCATCAATTACATATAATACATAGTAAATAATGTCCTCTCTACATATCTTGTCCATGCAGTGCCAAACCTACGTAAGAAGCACTCCTATCTCACCGAGGAGGATCTCATGAATGTCATCGCAAACCTCTGCCGTTTCCTTCTCCATGAGGTGTGCCACATCACATGCGATTTCTTCAAGCAGGATTCTGAACTAGCTACGCTTCCGAAATGCAAAAATCTTAGGGAGTGGCATAATAAAGGACTTTAGTTAGGCACCCGAACAATACTTATTGAATGTGTATATGCAACCATAATGGTCGTTATAAATATTTCATTCAAATTTCGTTGACTATATATGTGATCTGGTGAAAAAACCGTGGTTCAAATATTGGCGCCAAACACACGGCGTGTTAATTAATGGCACCAAATATTTCTAGGGGCGGGTTATAATTTGCACCGCTTCTAATAAAATCAAACTCAAGGGCGGTCTGTGCTACAAACCGCCCCTGGAAACATATATCAAGGGCGGCCATCATTGCCAACCGCCCACGGAAAAGTGGTATTAGGGGCGGTGCGTAAGTTGGACCGCCCCTGAAAACGTTATATCAGGGGCGGCCTTTATTTCCAACCGCCCCTGGAAAAGTGGTGTTAGGGGCGGTGTGTAACATGAACCGTCCCTAAAAATAGTTGATTCAGGTGCGGTTCATTATACGCACCGCCCCTACAAATCCATTTTCAGAGGCGGTCGTGGGCCGTGCGTCCCGCAGACATGGATCTTTAGCGACGTTTGCGCAGGGGCGGTCCTCCGACCCGCCTCTAAAAATGCTTCCCCAACCGCCTCTGTAGATGCTCGCTCTGCTAGTGTGTCATACCCATCGTGGATCCAAGCTACTTTCACCGCTTTTTACTGGCGAAACCAAGCTCGGACGAAGACGCTTCCACGTAGGGGACACCATCTTCCCAAGCCACTGCGGTGACGAATCCAGTGGAGCACGGCTGGTTTGCTTCAACTTTCACTGGCAGCGGCGGCCTAGGGGCGACGTAACTGGGGTTTAGAAGGGGGTGACAGCAGAGACAGAATGGGGGGGGGGTCCTAGAACACCGTCCAAATGTTGAGCTCCAAACATACTAGGCGTACTATTGTCATTTAGAAAAAATCCCCCGTCCGAACAGCCGAAATGATTAAACTAATGGACGCGGTGTGATCTCGCAAACAACTAATGTTTCATAAAGGTGCTGGACAAACTCATACGTTGACAGCGTACGTTGGCATATTCCGTTGAGTGTCCGACGGCAAATTTTAGCCAGTACTTTCCGATCTAAGGCACAATGGCACTATGGCAGTATACAAATAAGACAAAATGTACTAATTCAGTAGGTTCTCCTGCGGAATGCAATGCTGCAGCGCAGCCCACGTGTTTGTCTTGTGTCCGTCGGTCCGTCTGTCCTTCATTTCCATGCTTCCATGTGAGATGTCACCGCATTAATCCTTAAACAATGCTGTGATTGCAATGTATTGCACAACTAACATGTTTTTTTTTTTGACATCACAACTAACATGATTTTAGTACAGCACGTATTCCGCAGTGGCACAGCTCTTCTGGGACAATGCATCTGGACAGGGCCATCCGATGTATGTATACATGTATAGTAGTACTACCATCATGCAATCATGCTAGGCTGCTAGGGCACATCGCACAGCTCGTCAGGAACAATGCATCTGGATTCTGGAGGTGTGAACATGCATGCCTCCGCACTCCGATGAAAACAGCTCGGGAGATGGAGTATACAACAGAAAAAGAAAAAGAAAAACCCTGACCCTGATGGATGATTTCGTGCGTACACTCCATCCTGTCTGCGGTGATCGACTTACATCTGATGTTGGGGGTAGGGCGAGCTAGTTGTTGTTCTTTTTCTTAATTTCTTGCTTTGTCTGTCCAAAACGTTATTCTTTCTAAGAAAACTCACTGGAGGCAGTCTCCGGTCGCAAACCGTTAACAAAGCCGTTAATGTGAAGGATGCTGATAGTGATACTGATCCGGATGAGTCATGGCCTGCCGGTCTTAGAGAGATATCTTTGGGTGTAGGCAACGAATGACGTGGTGAGTTGATTCGCTAGCTTTTTGGCCGGATGGAGTGGATAAGGATTTTGTTCCCTCCGTTCCCTGGCTGCAAGGCTAATGGCCCGGCTTGTAGCTATCGCAAAGCTAGCTAGCTGCTCAAAAGATCTCATCTACCATATGCATGGATGCATAGAATAGAAATATAGAATGGCTGCTGCGCAGGAGTAGGAGGAGTTGGTGGTAAGATTAGCAGGACTGGATCGGGACAGCATGCAGTTAATTGCTCTCGATCTCAAACCAACCAAACCAAGAGGCGGCGGCCGGCGTGCGTCACAGGTGACGTTGACCCGCGCTCGCCTTCGCCTTCGCCCCCACGGCATCGTCGATCGGCATGGCAGCGCACGCGCACCCGCCGCGATCATCCCGGCAAGAAGCGTGAAGGCAACGGGGCCAAGCGTTACGGTGGGCGTACTACTGTCGTCTGTCGTTTGTCTCCCGGCCGGCCCTGTGAGAGAAGCTTCCGTCCACGGGAACGTTGCTACCATGTGATGTGACACTCTAATGCTAGCTACCTATATATCTATGCTATGATGTTCAGTGCATTATTATTGTCAAACAAGTGGCCGCCTGTCGCTTCATCAGCTGGTCGGCAAAACAAAGCCGGCCCGGACCGGGAGGGATAAAGCGTATTACGTGCACCCTAGCTCTTTCCTCTCGGTTTGTGTCAATAGATTGAGACAGACCTTACCACCACCTGTGTTCTTGTATTAAATGAATGATGTCCCGATGTTAGTCTGAAAGGCAAACATAGAAGAGATAGAACGCTGAAGAAGGAATTATTAAGCCACTCTAGTTTCATGGGAGTTCTATATTGAAGTTACCGTAGTTATTACAATCTGCGGCATGCACTGATTTCAGCCACTGCACTTCTCAATTAACCCAAACGAATAAAATGCCCTAATTTAATTACTGCAAAAATTATACTACCTCTGTCCTTTTTTAAGACGTCCATTAGCTGAAATTTACATTAGTTGACGTTAAACAAAAAGGAATGGAGGGAGTACATGTGCCATGAGTGTCTCCGTAAAAACATGGCTATGCAATCCACCTCTGTCTCACTAAGTGATGATGGAACAGTTTGATTCAAGGAGGCTTAAGTCCATCTGTCAGTAATTTGACATAGCAATTGAAGTAGTAATTTGACATAGCAATTGAAGTAGTAATTTGACATAGCAATTGAATTAAGTCCATGTATATCCATTTGTCACAAAAATCGATTCTGTAGCTAAAAGGAATGAGAGAAAAAAGGTGTTCCAACACACGCTTGAGACAGAACAGCTGTTCAGTCATCTGGGAATATTATAATCCATATATGTTGTCGTTGACAACACAAGACCGAAAAGTCATTTCTTCTTCTTGCTTTCTCTTGAATTCAGTACTTACCTGAGACACAATTCAAGTCCACGTGACAAAATCAAAGCTCACTATATGCATGCAACACCACACCACGGCTACTGTCTATCGTTCTATACTGACCGCATGCCTCAAATTAAAGAGGGATTCACGGGAGGGTCTTGGTGGAGTTGACGGCGGATTCAGAATAAAATGGAATCAATATGCTTATAATATGACTCCTTAATGTGTGCTTGAATAGTTGAATTCAAAGTCCTGCAGCTGAGCCTCTGTTTAAAGTAAGTAGTGTCTGTAGTATTTGATCCCTCCAAGCAATAACGTCGCAATCAAAACCACAAGCTAGGGAAATCAGGACTTCATACAGATCCATAATCCATTAGCATTAGCATATGGTTGTAAACTTGTATCCATGGAGAGACATAGCAAAGAATTTATCAATAGAATAACAATTCGGCATACTCATTCTAACAAAACCTCAACTTCATTCATATATCTAAATGATTTGGAAAGTAAAATTGAAAATCATTGGACAAAAGTATAATGGAAATTAAACTCAGCAAATTAAGTTGCAGGCTTAACATCTTATTCTACAAACATCAGTGCATCACCGATGCTGTGTTATTAGTTACATGAAAAAGGTTATTCTCAACTAATTAAGCAGTGCCTGAGTTTGTCCTGGACGAAGATGATTAGCATTGATTATTATATTTCAAATGTTAGTCAGAAAGGAGTACCAATGAATCCATGATATGGACAACAAAGTATTATAAGTACTTGCAAACTTTTACTTCACTCAGTTGAATATCAGTGAATGAAAGGCACGTTTTATCTTTTTTAGTCAACAAATTATTCAGCATAAAGATCTTCTCAAAGTCTTCCTTTTATGTGAAGTAAACGTGCAAGACTTGACCATGAAACGAAGTCACTTGTCTGACTAAGAGGGTGTTTGGATACACCCAACTAAAAATTAGCTATAAAATATCTAAATACTCTTAACTAATTGGTAGATTGTATCTTAGCTAAAAATTAGCTACGGACTACTAGCTAAAAATTAGCTAGCAAAAAATTAGTTGGGTGTATCCAAACACCCATTATAATCATCAGATACGATTGTACCAATCCATGGGCACATGATGGTCTTAAACAATTGGCTACTTAGGAATAGTTGTTAGTCTTATCTGTAGTAAAACATCGCTATGTACTCCGCGGAAGCAACTTTGCGAATCATAAACGTAGAATGTTTGGATAACATAAGCTCCTATTGATCTCAGATAGTTATATTAAGATCTACACTCAACCTTAACCCTCCTCACTCGAACTCCTGTTTTCTCTCTCATGTGGCAGCTGCGCGCCTGCGCCTGTGTTTATTTGGTGCTGCCTACCCTCGCTCCAGAGAATGAACAAACGGAGGGGAATAGAGTAGGTTGGGAGGTCTACCAAAAGGCCTATGCTGCCACTGTTTAGTTTCGCAGAAGAAAAAAATTCCATCCAAACGGCTCGATTATATCTCGCTTCTCTCCATCGCCGAGGTCTACCCGAGCCGGATTTACACGCCGGTCTCACTTCTCCCATACACGGCTCGGGCCTCACATTTCACAGAACGCGTCGATTCTTTCCTCTACCCGCCGACCCTCCGCCCTCGCCCAGCCCTTGGCTTCCGCCCGACGGCGCCTCGGCTGAGGTCCTCCGCTGCCATGGTTCGCCTCCCCCGCGTCCTCTCTGTCGGCGTTGGCCTCCTCTGCACCAGGATTCGTCTCGTCTGCCTCGAGTCCGGCCGCCGGTTCTCCTCCGCGTTGGGATTCGCCTCGTCCTCCTCCAGTCCGACCACCGGTCCTCCTCCGTGTCATCCTCCTCCGCCTAGTCCACCCGTTGGTGCTCCTCTGCATCAACCTTCAGGCCTCCGCTCCGCCTCCGCCTTGGGTGGGGAGAAGAGGAGGCGGTGCCGGCTCGAAGCTGAGAACGGCGGACGTGGCGCCGGCAAGAGGGGAGGAGAGGAGGCAGCAACGGCTCGAGTGGTCGCGGCGGACGCAGCGCCGGGGCGAGCGGGGAGGAGAGGCGGCGGGGGCCGACAGCCCGAGCAGGGAGACGGGCGGGGACAAAGGTTGGGAGAGAAATGATCTAGATGCCAAACACCTCGATTTTCTAGACTGCAGATTTTTCTATGAGCGGCTTGTGTGAAAAAGTTGCTTTCCACGTGATTGAGACTCAGGAAAGCGAAAACAAATAGGGCCTTGAACTCCCGGCCTCTACTTTTGGCTCATGATTATGCTGCCGGTTGAACTCCCAGCCTCTATTTAACCTGCACGTGAGTAGCACTTGAACATGCGCCGGTACTCCACCGCAGAGTACCATGGACTCGAACATGCTGCCACCGCCGTCGCCGGAGCTTGGAGCAGATGTTAAGTGTCCGTTGTTGTCAATGGTCGTGTCATGCATATTTATTTTCTTTATTTTTGCCATGCATACATTACTGACCCATGATAATGTTAGGCTCTATTTTGTTTCATTAGCGGCTAATGATTAGCTAGCTAATAGCTCTTAGCTAAAATTAGCTAGCTAACTGTTAGCCAGCAACCTATTAGCTTTGATGTTGTTTGGTTCCAACACCAAATAGGTATACGAGCCTTTTTATGTAGAAATTTAGGGTAGAACGAGTGCTGATAGCTTTAGACAATCATTTGACCTACAGAACAGCCTCTAGAATACTGCTTCACGAAGATAACGATATTTTGAGCCGTGTGCTATTTGTCAACCAAGTGGCCTGTGCCATTAGCTGGCTTACAAGTGGGATGAGCGTAAATCTTTCTCTCCTTCGTTTAAGATTGTGATAGGTGGACCGTTGCATCGAATAATCCTTTTCAGACGGCACTTTCCTATTCATTTTCATATTTATTACTGAAGATCAAATAATGCTCTCTTGTCCCCGTGGCACAAACAAGTGTGTTTCGATCTCTCAGTTTAAGGTGCTGTTTGGTTCAGCCACTGAGATGGTAACGGGAGTGGAATCTGCTACCGGCATCACCTGTTCTACCGTGCTTTTTTTGGTTGGCTTGCGCAGCGTTATTCAATCCCTTTACAGTGTTTGGTGACAGAAGCAGCTGCTGGCGGGAATCAGCAAGCGGCAACAGCAAACTGGCAGGATCAGCAACTGGCTGGAGATGAAGAGGGCGGCCCTCACCGGCGATGTGGAAGAAGGAAGCGTGGCAGCGGATTGGGGTAGGGCTAGGGTTAGGGTTGGGAAAAAGATTGGGGTAGGAAGGGAGAGAGAGGGAGAGAGAGCTGAGAAGGAGGTCCAAACCAGCGGTGGAGCTGCAGCCGCAGAGGAGCTTCCGACGGCGCCTTCGCCTTGAATCATGTCGCGACTCGCGAGAGGCTGAGGGGCAAAGCTGCTGGAACGGGTAACGGCGGCAGGGGAGCGGTAGTGGACTCACGGCACAATCCTATGGCCCGGTATCTGGTGCCGCCGTGACCCACTAGGGTATGGTCATCAGAGCGTGCATCTGTACTGTGCACATTGCGCAATCATTGTTTTTTCATTGTGTGTACAGTCCGCAAACAATGTTTTCCACATCTATTTCCACTCTCTGGTGTTCCTAGCCTTACGGAATCGTCCAACCAAACGCCGAGCAAGAGAACGGTCAGCGGTGGGGCCAGCTACAGGAAAAAAATAAGAGAACCAAACAGCTCCTAAAACAAAGTGCCAACTCATGGTCCAGCAAAAGACTGTAGGCAGCAGGCAGCAAGTAGGTGCTCACGCATTGCAGCCGGAACTGGTTGGTGTTTGAGCACTTGATCCCCTTTATATACAGATCCTTCCGATTAGATAATAGCGTTGCAATTTGACGAGATTAGCCATTCTTAGAGGTGTTATTGTGATAGGTGGACCATGCATCGAACAATAGAGAAGTGCAAAGTTACCACCAAGGACATAGTGAGATTCTATCTGCAACTACACAACGCAATTAGTCAGTGAGTGGAAGTAATTATAGACGAAAGGATGTTGAAATAACTCTTGAGCGCTTAGTGTGTCCGTTTTAGTTCGTTGTTCAGAGCATAGCCAGTTGAGGGTTGTGTGCGTCTTTGTAGCTGAGGTGTGCATGTCTTGACGCGTGGGATGGCGCATAAATTGGACAGGCATGAGGCGTGCATGTCGGATCACCGGTGGCCACAATCGAGTCCTGCGAAATTCAGCAAATAGAGTGACAAAAAGCTGCCGTTTTGCAGCACAGTTCATGTGTTCGTCTGTTCCATTGAGATCACCTGAGTGCGTGCTGTGCAGGTGAGCTCGCCGGCTGGTGACGTGAAATGTCGATCTTCTCTCCGGCGAACTCTGACGGACTTACTCGAGAAAATAAATGGTTACCAGAATTGAGCACATCATATCTACTTGCGTTCCCCAGTATAGGAGGCAACACACTCTTGTGACATCAGCCCAACCCGAAATTTCCATGTTTTTGAAAAAAGTTGACCAAATGTCTATACTTTTTCTTATAGTTGATGTCTCTGGACTTGAATTCATCGTATTTCCCAAACATAGCTTAGGGTCCGCGAGACTAATCAAGCGCATATGCACAACGCTGACTACTTACAGCATCTCTCAGTTATTCACCACAGCCTTTGGGTTGACACAGAGTGGAAGAATATAAAAGTCAACCGAATGTGCACCACAAATAAGAATTTTCATTGGGTATTTGAATTTAAAGCTCGCATGAAAGATTAGTTTGTAATACGTTCTGTGGATCCAAAGACAGGAATAAGCATGAGTTCCATGGACGTAATTATATCAACTGGGTACTCCCTCCATATTTACACGTAAGTTATGGTTGACATTTTTTTCCAAAACTTTTCATGTTATTCAAAAAATTTGTATATCTCTATCTCTATTACATACAACTAATTAAGCACGTAACTCATCTTCACAATCCCGCTCGCGTTCCGCCCCGACGCCGCGTCGCTTCGTTCAGTTATTCCCACGCAAGCCGCGCGGACTATCTTCTCAGTTCTCACGGTAGTTTCCAGATAAGTTCCACCACGCAAGGAAAAAGAACTAGGGTTGCCATTGCCGACTCCTGCTGTTTGATGACCCTGAGCCGCGTCATCCTCCGTGGCGCCGCGTGTTTGACAGCCGCCACGATTCACCTGCCCAGGAAGCTGAGGAAGCTGGTGACGGACAGGAGTAAACAGGATCGTCTCCAAGCTCAGCTTTGGTGAGTTCGATGGTTGTTGGTTGCCGGCTCCACCACGTGCAGCCCCCCCGGCATGCGGTGCTACCATTGTTGAAAAAACAATCAATTAATTAACTCTTTCAAGTCTAAATGATCTGTTAACTTCTTCCAATCCGGTCAGTGCTAATCATCAAGGGAAAAAGAAAATAAAAACATACGCCCATGCATAAGCCTACGGAGACATCAATCCCTGCCGGTTCATAATTTGCAACCCTGCTGGTTTTTGAGCCAGAACGGATGTAACGGCAAACGCGGAGCGGACCAAAATCCAGATATTTTGGCAGTAATGTTGACTACACGCTGTATTCTGTCTATAGTATAGCTATAATGTTATTTTCGTGTTGTGAACGATCGTATAGATAATCCGCTAAACTTGGTATATAAAAAAAGGTGGTGGGGTGGAGATGGGGGTGGAGGCACAACCGAAGATCATGTACTCTTGCTTAGACTAAGTCCAGCAGATCGTGTAAACGGTTGTATATAGTACAGAACGACATTGTAGCGCCACTGTTTATATTCACAGAAAATGATATAGTTGGAATAGTGAATAGAAGAATAGGATAGACGATCTGCTGGAATCGGTCTTATCAAGTATCCAGATTCCTTCTTCTCTACGTCACATTTGTTAGTTTGTCATCAGCAGACAGGTGACTTGCTTCCTTTATTAAAAAAACAGACAGGTGACTTGCCATCAATGCACGTGTACAATCAGGAATTCAAAATGTTATCTTGCATACTCTTAAAAAAGATGCACATTACATAAATGGTGAGTTGGTCAATCAAACAAGCAACGTCATGGATATGATAATGATATGGTCAAACGGGCTGTTTAGTTTATTCTTGCATCAAACAATACGTAACTTTATGGCCACATCTCATGTCAAGGAGATTTGTGTGCTGCGTGATCTGCTGTTCTCAAACTGTTCAAACAATGTTAAATACAAAATGGATCAGACGCCAACGCGGCGAAGAAAGTAAATTCAACAAAGGTTATCCACTACTTTAAGTCAAGGGATATCTATCTCCTGGAATGTTGTTGCATGATATAGTAGATAAAACGCTGATGGATCATGATATATAGGTTTAATGCTCGATGAATGGTTCTGCTCCCGTTTCATCAACATAATGTCAAAGATACTTCTATAAAGGTTCAAGTGTTTTGTCAGGGCTTACATGACAGGGGCAGGATCTGGACAAACTGAGGTTCCATTTGGAACACACAGAAATAAAAAAAGCAAAACATTGAGTTGCCATGTTTCTCTAATTCTATTGGAATCGGAAATACAAGAGGGTTGCTGGTTGAGTTATTTGTGGCATAATCTATCAACTTGGGTTTGGGTTTAAGTCCTCGACATGACATGACTGCTTGTATTTTCCTAGATTTATTCTAGCTTTGTTCTTTCAGTTCAAGGGAAGTTGAGTTTTTTTTATAAAGCTAGGGCAACTGTTGTGTCCATGGTCTTCGACATGACACATTGCATTGAATTTTAGAGAACTTTTGATAGGAATAAGTCTATCTTGGCCCCTCCATTTGTCCAACTTTAGTCTCCAACCATCATTCTAGCCAAACAAACACCTTAAACTCACAAAACTAGTTAAATTTGGTACGTATAACAATTTTAAGTGGCATTTTGATGGCGTGGACAATTTGAGGGACTCAAGTGTATTGAGTCTGGTCTTTCGTCCTCGCTGTGATGAGCGCTTGTCAATACCAAGGACTTGCTAAAGGATGAGCGAGCACCTCCTACGCGTGACCTGTAGGCAAGTCCACCTAAGCGTGACCTGGTTGCGGAGCCCGGGTGCTACCATAGCGTGACAAAATCTTTACCGAGCAGATTGGCAGGTGGCTAGTGCTGCGGTCCAAGTTAGGCTCGGCCCATAAGTGTGACCTTGGGTGCGGGACGGTGTCGTGAGCCGTAAAATCACTCAAGACTGGAGGCCCAACTAGCGTTTACCGGTTCGAGCGTCAAAATCAGGCCCAACTATCGTTTTCTGGTTCGAGCATCAAAACCAGGGGTTTGGTTGCCGGTATCCCAAAACTGGAGTTACCCCCAAGGGTTGAGATACTGGACACATGAAGGACATCAAGCGAAGGTAGAGAAACCGAAGACGTCAAGGACTCCATCGTGGCCGTTCATTTGAGTTTATGCGGTCTTTTCTAGCCTCTACAGGTCTTGTTAGTATATGAGTCTATAACATAGGGGGTCAAATGCAAAACTGCCTTAGAGAAATAGAGTTGTAGTATAAACAAGAGGTTGGCTGCCCTTAGGCACCTCTCTTAGCTGGCTGAGACTTGTTTAGGGCTAGAGTTAGAGGCCTATTTTCGTCACCAAGCAAAGAGCAACAAGATTAATGAGGTTTCAGATATCTTGCCTCCACTTTAGAGGGTAGGAAGTGGGTGGCTGCTTGGGTGATCGAATCCCATCTTGTAATCCGAATTTGAGACCCCTTTGGGCCATTAATAGATGGATTTCAGCATCTCTTGTGTTCTTGTTTCCCCTCTCTTGATTGACTTTTGATCTTGGTTCCTTGGTCTTTTGGTGTGTTTGTGCTTGACCAAGCCTGAGATCTTTCTCTTGCCTACGTTTTAGACTGCTAGGACTTAGAGAGATTGTGGTTTTGGTGTGCCAAATCTCAAGCTCCAAGGGCAGCCCCAAAACTTTTTCGTTCTTGGATTGTGAGCTTCACTTTGGGGAATAGTCAATTCGTGGAGAGATCTTTGGGCTTTGGCCTTGATCGGGTAGGAATAGCTTCTCCATTGTTTAGGCAAAGTCCCTATGAATTTTGGTAAAGTTTGGAGCTCATTTGGACAAGATTTGGTTTGGTTTTTTTGGATTCGTAGGCCGATTATGTATGCTGATAACCATCGGACCAGTTAGATGACCATCAGACCGTCCTATGGTGTGACCATCGGACGAGATCCGTGCTCAGTTGCAGTTTCAAGGCTCGGCCACTGTCCCTGTCTAACCTATCCTATGGTGTGACCATCAGACCAGTTAGGTAACCATCGGACCAGTCCTATGGTATGACCATCGGACCAGTTAGGTGACCATCGGACCAGTTAGATGACCATCGGACCGTCCTATGATATGACCATCGGACCAGTTAGGTGTCCATCAGACCGTCCTATGGTTTGTGTCGGCTGCTGTTGTCTCGTTTTGCATCATTTTTTATCAGCGTTTGAGCGAGTGCTTCCGCGTGACTTTTCTCTACGTGTCCTAGGGTTGGTAGCTTGTTCTTGCTACGCAACTTTGCAGGTTTGAGAAGAGAGGGGTTTTTGGGTTGTAGGTTTTAGTGAGTGACCTATTCACCCCCCCTCTAGGTTGCTCTTTCGGTCCTCACAATTGTCCTGAGGATTGTTTTGCCACCTAATCATCGACATAGATTGGATACACAGGGGCATACACTCCCTCTACTCCCTTATCTCTTTATCTCTCCCCTCCCTTCCATGTGTTCCCATCGCCAGGCTGTTGCTTCTCTGCACAGCACGCCGCCCGTGCATATGCATTGGGTCGAGCCCCCTCTCCCCATGCCCCTACCTCGCATGTCCTCCTCCTCTCCTACTGGCACCCCCTTCTCCGTTGGGACGCCTTCTTTGTCGTGCCCCTCCGCCTCACTCCTCTCCCCTATCCCACTCCTCTTTGGCCACCTTGACCTCCATGGTCTTGCCAAGACTGAAGCGTGTGCCACCACCTTGGCGGCCCTGCACTCTGCCCTGAGCGCGGACGTAAGGTGCGCACCATCATGGCAACAAATGGCATTGACAGTGTGCAAGGGCCATGGTGACGGAGGTGTGGTACTGGTCCTGCGCCCAAGCAAGCACGGCATGGAGGTGCACGAGGATGTGGTGGGAGCAGCACACAAGGCTCATGGGCCAATATTAGCCCACAACAGATGCCATTGTGAGGCTTACTTGATAACCTAGATGGCTCAAAGGGAAGGAGATGGAGCAGTGCAAAAGCGTGGGTGGATACGCTAGGGTCGCTGAGATGGAGAAGCTGCAGGCCTCACATGGCATCGAGAGGAGGTGCCATAGTGGGAACATGGAGTGTGGACGGTGGCCAAGGGCCTGCTCTCGGGAAGGGAGTAGAAAGATAGGGGGAATGTATGACACTAGCACGAAAGGCGCGCGTTGCTGCGCCCGTGTATGTAAGTTAGTTTTAAAAATGTCAGTAGTTCTGAGTGCGAAGATGAAATTGCGTACAACGCGAAGATCATTGTGACTCACAATATTGATTGAAAATGTATAGATATAAATTACATAGCGTCGTTCACATCTCCATTGAAGACACATGTGTACCATAGATTGTAAGCAGTTATTTATGACGATGGATCGATTGGTAGGAATAGGCAGCACTAGCATGAAGCCTGACGGAAGTATTTATAGCAAACAGAATATAAAACGGATTATTTGGCCATAGGGTTAGTCGCACGTGCTTTGTACACCCGGTGTCAATAAGTTGGAAGTGTTGCAAACTAACTGTACTACAGTAGAAACAAAAAAAAAGTAAAATCGTTTTTTAGTCAATCGCTATTTTGCACTACCTCACCACCTCCCTATGAGCTTCTCATGGAGTGGTATAACTATGCAAGTGCAGGGTCACTACTAATTGTGATACTGTGATGTGAGGTCACCTCTCACAGCACAAGTATACCGTGGAGAGGCTGTGTGTTTTTCCTTCACAGTTTCTTGTTTCTTAATTGCTTTTGGAGGGTCTATTGTTGGCGATCAGAGGGCCACCATAGTTATGTCCCCCCTCCCCCTTCTCTTTTAGTTCTTGGGACCTTCTTTGAATGGAAAAAAGAATGAACGGGAGATTCAGATGGCGAACTGGAAGTGTTTTCTGGACAACACTTGGTTATTTGTGAAGTACAACTAAGGTTAAAAGATAATCTAGAATAGGTGTAAGTGATTATAATAGTGAAACAAAGGAAAGATGTGATATTTGATTAAATCTAGGAGGATGCATGATTGGTGAGAGGTTGCAATACCAAAATGAGATTCGAAAGCAGCGTTAGAGTGAGATGCACCCTGAAGGAATGGAATACACATCTCCATGTCACTACTTCCATTTCAGGTGACATGTCACTACCTTTTTACTGGATCCAGTTTCTTGTTTCTGCAGTGTTTTTGGAGGGCCTATTATTGGGGATCAGAGGGCCACCTTAGTTATGTTATTCCCCCCTCCCCTTCTCAGCTCTGTGGATGCTGCGGCGAGCACATCGGCGCCCACCTGCGCAGTGCAGGTAGTGGAGGCGTAGGAGCGCCCCGCAGGTAGGGGAGGCATAGTAATGTGCAAAAGTAATACAAATTTATAATTCAAATTCATATTGATAAAGATTGCAATGAAACATGCTAAGTAAATAGCACAATATATAAATGCACAGATGGGATGTAATTCTCATTTCCAATTCCTTTATATTGCTTGGAAATTGTTTATGATCATTTTCAGCATTTTTTGAGGTAGTGTTAAATTGCTTCTATAATTCAAGGAGTACAGCTGAACTTTTCCGATAAAATATACGGGGCCTACGAGACCTGGCCCATTCGGCCCATGAGGGGCGCGATTAGGGTTTCCCCTAGGCAGCCGCCATCCTCATTTCTCCTTTCCCCTTCTCTCTTCTGCTTCCGAAGCACTGGGCAGCGGTGGGGCTCGCACGCCTGCACGGTGGCGGCTGCAGGATCCCGCTCGTGCGCCTAGCCGGAGCTGGCGGCGCGGCGGTGCACGCACACTCATGAGCCTGGCCAGAGCTGGCGGTGCAGCGGCTCCGCACGCCCGCACGCATGCTGGAGGTGGCGGTGCATCGGGTGCGCATGCCCGCGTGCATGGCCAAAGGTGGCGATGCAGCGGCTGCGCACGCCTGGCCGGATGTGGCGGCGCAGCACGGCGCCCGACCGCCCGCCCGGCTGGCCAGAGGTGGCGGCGCGGCGGTGGCCCCCGCGCTTGGCCCACCGCCCGGCGGCTGTGCCGCCTCGTGCGTGGTGGTGGCGGCGCACCCTCTCGGCGGAGGTGCCCCTGCACGGGACGCCCCGATAACAGTGACCGGTGGCTCCTCCTGCGTGGGCACTGCGGAGCTACGGAGACCGGTGACGTGGCCTGCATGTAGCAGTGCACACCCGTCATCGGCTGTGGCGGTGGCTGCAAGCTTCGTCGGCGCTCCTGCCGTGGTGGCTTGGCAGGGCGAAGGTGGCAGCTGTGGTCCCTCGCGCTTGCCAATGGCGGAGGCGCAGCCTGTTGCCTACCCTCGAGCCAGGGCTGTGGCGAGGCACTGCCCGCACACCTTGGATGCGAGGGGACGGTTGCGGCCCTGCGGAGCGGAGGAAGAAGAGGAAGAGTAGGAGCAGGCTAGGGCGGGGAAGAGGCCGGTCGGCCGGGGGAAGGAGGGGCGCCCTGTGCCACCCTATGGGAAGGACCTGCGACGGGCGCTGCGCGGAGCAGGCCGGCGGGCACCACGCAGCGCAGGCTGCAGAAGCGGCGTTGGGGGTGGAGGCGCAGGCGCTCCGCAAGCGGGGCACGCGGACAGGTTGGCGAAGGAAGAGAAGCTCCGCGATATGCCTCTGCATGGGAGAACCGAGGAAGCATGGACAGACCCCACGGGCGACGCGTCTGCACCAGGAGGCAGAGGCACATGGAGGCGACGTGGTGGGGGCACCAAGGGGGAGGCCAAACGGAGGCGTCCGGCGTCCCCGCTTTTCACCGCCGTTGTATATAGTAGTATATAGGGCCCAGTCCATGTCAATGGCAAGATATTCAAGTTCCCATATTTTAGAAAGGGAGCATGCGTTCTAAGAGGCCCTAATGTTGCCATGTTTCTCTAAAATTCAACCTGCTTGGCTACCTATCGACGTCACAACTGGCGACCACTTCATCTACATGCCTAATCCTTGCCTCAAGCGGCTAAAATCGCAACCAAGCCATTCCAGTCCTACTCATTTTTTTTCATTAAACATATAAAATAACAAAAAGCACAAGGGTCTAGCTGCAAAAAATTCTACAGAAGGGCTCTAATGCGAATCAGAACTATCTGCTGGCGTACTCGACTTAGGAGCACACAAAATGGATATCCAACAATATATATGCTTTGCTTTGGTAGAAAATAAAGAAGGGGCTGAATGAATGAATCAACATACTGAATGAAACATTGTCAAATCGATAGTTCCCTTTGTTTTTCAAGAAAACACTGAGTACACTGCCACTCTGAAGCATCCAAATGGGTTTATAAGATTTAACTTGATTGCATTCACGCACAGTTGAAGCCCGCACATGTTGCTGTGACTGACGCTAAATTGACCATATCTTCTGTAATTACCTGAAAAAAATTGAAAAATAAATCATTGAACACCTGGGGAACTCTATTGCATTAAGAACATGCAATTCAATCTGTGGCACACGGAAAGACAAAGGTCAGGATGACTAATCACCACACGCTGTAGCAATTCAGACATTGTAATAAATTTCAAGAGCACCAAGTAATTCGACACTTGAGTCCCAACACCAAGGAGGATTTAGGAAAACATCATAAATTGTGGAAAAAACGAGCAACAGCTCATATGAAAGTTTCTTACCCTGTAATTCTCCTAACTAACTCAATTCAAAATTGAGTGTTATTGGTTGGCAGTATCATTTGCCTCGTCAGAGTCGGAATCACTTGCATTGTATCCTGAAATTTAAGAGATGGCAGGGGGCAAAATGTTATTAATATCACCAAAGATGTGAACACCTTTAAATGAGATTAACTCAAACAAACTTTATGAATAATACCTGGACGCTTCATGCCAACCCTCAAAGCTGAACTCCTGAACCTTGATGCCCTGTCCATCCATTGTTTTCCCTATATAAAAGACAATATAAGAATAACAAAAAAAGAGGAGAAAGCACAATCAGATTTGTATAGCTGATGAGACAGTTTACAACATGAACTTTTACACCACCATATGCAGGCAGACAAAAAGAGAAAATTTTAGACAGTATTGAAATCATATGTTTGGATGCAAAATAATCAAGCATATCAATAATTCAACCATCATCAAATTCAGCAGTGGAATGTTTTTCCAATTGTGAAAAGTGAAATACACAATGGATGCTAGACTATGTAAGTGCATACTATAGGATCTACTATTAAGTATGAGAAAACAATGATCAAATAACATTGGATCATATAAATCAGTCAAAATATAAAAAGTAACTGGATCATCAAAAAGCAGTGCAGTCAGAAGACCTTGTACTCTATCCTGGATGACCAAATAGGTGACTAAGCACTGCATACAACTCCACTGCCCAACTAGCTCCTAGCGCATTTTAATACACTTTTTACCACATGATAATAGACTCGTGAGCAGGTTTTCATTCCCCTGTTTCAACAGGAGTTCAACTTGGAAAGCGACCAACAAAAGGAATAGGTGGTTTCTCAGTATGAAATAGAGGAATCGAACCTAGGCAGTGAGGAAGCATGCACAAACACAACTCCCACCCCCGCCAACTGACCTCAGTTCCTAGGAATTCCATGTGGTACATTCCAACTTACTAAACCTCATCAAATATAATAGGAGCTTAGAGCCCTACATATAACAATCTGATAACACTAGTCACAAGTACTCAGACTTCAATTATCATAATAAAATTGTACTCCTAAAAGATTGACAAAAGTGTGATGAAATCCTCTAATGAATTAAAGGTGATCAGCTGGCCAGCGCACCTACTTTTAACAGTAATCATGCCACGGCGAGATGGATAGTTAGCATCCCAGCTTTTCAATGTATATCTTCTGAGATATCCAAACTGCTAAGGTGGATAGAACACCAGGTTCACTACTCAAGACCTCGTAACAATCTGCTTACTTGAAGAACTACTATGGTCACCAATTGGATAGTCCATATATGCTTTAAATCTATTAAGATATATCTATTATAAAAGCATATCCCATACACAGAGGAAAAAACAAGCATTCTTTCAGGATGCTATGGGATTAGGGAAGGCGCGACCCAAAGGTGCGCCAGGGCAGCTGCCGTCTTGGCCAAGCCAAGGGCGGGTAGACAGAAAAAGAAAATTCTTTTCAACATATTATGGGACTAGGGCAGGCGGTAGGCTGCCCAGCTGAGACCTAGAGGCGCAGCAGGGCAGCCGCCGTCTTGACCGAGAGACGGATAGGTGCACCCTAGGGGGAGGGGAACCACTTTCCTTTCAGGCTCATTAGCGTTAGCCAGAGTCCTAATAATCAGTTAAGAGTCCAAGTTGTTTGAGATAATTGAGGGATTGTTTAGGAAGGACGAATCCAATCTATAGGGTTGTTTGGATAAAACCAATACATACGTATTGAGGGGGAATTTGAACTAACTTCCACTCAATCCCCTCCAAAACGTAAGGATTGAAGGGATTTCTGTTGTATATCTAAACAAGCCCATAAGGAATTCAATCCTAGCTGTGTTAGGGGTCAAAGTCTTCTTGTGGACTTAAGGGTATGTACTATTTGGGATGAAATAGAAACAAACCTACCCTTCCCTCTGTCAATTGCTCCCTGCACCGACACCTCCTGCGCCGAGCACCCCCACCCTCACCAACGACACTAGTATGGTCTTCTGAATTTACTCACTAAATCGACACACAAGTTATGAAACATGATGTCACCAGACAAAAATCATCTTAGTCTAGAAAATGTATAATCCATTACTGAGTAGACCTACCAGAAAGAATGATTCCAAAAGGCTAGAGCCCAACAATATTTCGTTTCAGAAGAAACTAAGACAATGTCATATGTAGTTTTCATATTATAAGTAAAGGAGAGACTTTTTCTAAAGTAAACCCCAAAGTCAAATATCCATAGAAACTGGGAAACTGATCAGAGCTAACAAAATAGTGCAGATTCAGAGTGAAGCCAAGTATGTAAACCAGTTCTTTGGGAACACAAAAACTAAAACAGACAATGACCACCTATGTCAATCAATCTTAAGTCTTTTACCTATGAGCCACTAACAAAGATCGCAATTCCATAACTGCCACCAAAATTTTCATTTCGCCTTTCTTGCCACCACTGCGGAGCATAGGCGAAATTGGATGGCGATGGCATACAAGGGCAGACAAAATCACAAAAATCAACCGATGGCAGATATGGCGAAATCAAAATTTTGGTGGCAATTATGGAATTGCGATATTTTTTAGTGGCTCATAGGTAAAAGACTCATCAAACCGATGGCAGATATGGTGAAATGAAAATTTCGGTGGCAGTTATGGAATTGCGATCTTTTTTAGTGGCTCATAGGTTTGACTCATCAATCTTAAGCTTCAGGAAATTGCACACAAGATTCAAGCACAAACATGAAGTTAATAAGTTATCCATAAAAAATATACAATCTTATCACCAAGTAATTGATACAATCTCATGCAATTCTTATCCAGCACTAACAGACATCATTGGCTTGTGCATAGAACTGAGAAACAATTGTTCTAGTCAGCAGATCGCATACAAGGCACAGAAAAACAGCAATTGACTAGCATAAAACTACAAAAGCTAGGTAGTAAATGCTGGCCGTATCGGCTGCGGAGAGACACCATATGGGTAGTAGATGCATGGTGCTCATCCTTTTCCATGTACAAAATTGTGAAATGTAATCACCCCGGCACTGCCTGCCCCCCTTGTAAAATGCTTTTGAGTCACTGTTGGGCTATGACCAATGAAATCAGGTGGGGATTCGCACCCCCCTGACATTAAAATAAAAACTACAAAAGCTTGTCAATTCCCGTAGAAGCATCATAACTGCAAGCAAAGCGACTTAACGCCAGATCTGAACAACTAGGGTAGATTATGATCTTACCACGAACACCACATTTTAATGTCGCATCTGGCAATTGACAAGTGAACTAAGTTCCCAAATACAGTCTTAAACTAAGTTCCCAAATTCAGTCATCAGATAGAAAGGAAAAGCAAAGCTCCCCACTAGTAAGTGTGAATGTTGTGTTTTGATCAAGAAACAGGTGCTGCTTATATTTTCTATAGAAACGACTCACAACTCTCCCACTAACCAAATGTCCGTACTGATTAAAACCACTACAAATCTGAATCTTGACTTAATCCAGCAAACCCAACACGACACGGTACCACCACCTAAGAGTGCATTTAATAAATCTTTGAAACAGGAAACTCACATATGACAAGGACAAACTAAACTAACATGGAAGCTGAATCGAATCCCCATCTGAGTAGCACAGACTAACAAGGAAGCTGAGTCGAAAGAAATCTCTTTTTGCACAAGGCTACCTTATGCTCGTTCTTGGGGACACCGTAGCCGGAGAAGAACATCTGGGCGACGAGGACCTGGTTGGCGACGTCCCCTTTGCGCGCCTCCTTGAACGCGTCCTGGAACCAGCGCTGCACGCAGTCGCCCACCACCTCCGACAGAGGCTTCCGCTCGCACTCCGACCCACCGACTCCGCTGGCGCTCTCCATCGCCTCCTCCCTCCCTATGAGGATTGGACGTCGTTGGCGGCGAGGGTTGCAGTTGA
The DNA here is from genome assembly GCA_030272315.1 of Paspalum vaginatum. NCBI lineage: Eukaryota > Viridiplantae > Streptophyta > Magnoliopsida > Poales > Poaceae > Paspalum > Paspalum vaginatum. The sequence continues at coordinate 29,474,968 of CM059020.1, read as the reverse complement.
AGGGTTTCCTCCGACCTTCGGGAGAGCCGCAGCGCAGCCGCGGGACAGGTGAAAAGGAAAAGAAAAAAAAAAAGAGGCAGGAGATGAGGCGGCCAGGCGGGCGCGAGGCGAAGAAAATACAAATAGGCGGCGGCCGAGGGGCGTTTGTGTAAATTGCGCTGGGCTTGGCGAAGGCTGCAGCCTGCAGGCAGGAAGCGGTGGTGCGATGCGATGAGTTGGCAGAAATATAGCTGGCGCCGCACCCGCACGCGGTTTTCGAAGCGGACGCGCTGATCCTGCTCTGACGTGGACTCCGGACCAAGACATGCTCCGTTTCGGAACCTGTGGGAATGGGCCGGTTGGCGGGCCGCAGACCACCTTCGGTCTTCCAGAAGAAGTCCTTTCCGCCCCCTCAAACTATTGTTTTATTGTTTTATTACGTATTTGTTCCTCCAAATAAATATTCGGATATCCGTGCTCCCTCAACTTTCAAAAACAATCTGATTCTATTTCCTAGGGGTTTTGACGACGGTTTAGCATAGATAGCAGCTGATGTGGCGGCTGATGTGGCGGCAAGGGTGGATCTTCTAGTAAAGCATGATTGGGCGCCGTCCTACCTAAAACTGCGTGATGCACATCACAAGAATGCAACATATAGCGATGCAGTGGATAACACACGCAGACATTTGCAAAGGACACACTAAGAAGAACATCAAAGGAGCTTTTGTTGCGTTGAGCCTGCTGTTGCAAAACGTGCGTGACTTAGTAAAGCAATAATAACATAGCATTAATTGCATATCAGTAGAGATTAATACGATAGTATTAATTTTACATCAATAGAGACGGGCTCTGCTCCACCCTATAAATGATTAGCAAAGTGGAATGGCATTCACAAAATTTTAAGGTATATGACCCCACATTTTTTCTCTAGTTGATGCTCTGTACCGCTAGTAGTTAACTACTGTTTTTGTCTTTGTTGTTGGGAAGTTTCTTGTGCTCCCGGGTCCGCTCATTGGGGCTTTTGTACTCTGTCGTTGGCGCCTTTTCGCCTTTCCGTTGCTACCTACCAAATTCTATAACCTTGCCTCCGATAACTCCCCACATGTATCGCTCTCCCTGTGTCTCTTCTCGCTGCTAACCCCTTCAGTCCCACCTCCAGTGCCAACCTCCTCTATCACCAGGCTGCTCTTTATTATCGTCCCTTATCCTCTGTCGTTGGTGAATGTGTATGCTGGCAGCGACAAGGCAGAGCAGTGCGCGGGCGGCCAATGTGTACAGTTGGCAAGGCGAGCAACAGCTCTAGGTATCGGCTAACATCCCTCCACCTCTGCCGGTAACCCATACCTCCTTAAGCGATGGGTAGGCGTCAGCGACGAGAGAGGAAGATGAGAGAGGAAATGGTGAAAACATATAAAGAATTTTTCATATACTAATTGGCCCCACGTGTCATAGATGAGGAAAAAATGTAACACCCCGAAAAACACCCCTGAAAATTTTTTACTAAATCTTTCCTTAGTTCAAAGTCAATTTCCAAAATTTAATTTCATCGAGTGCGTCAAGTTAAGCTCAAATCTCTATAAAATCTCCATGAGTCCTGTCCCCACAACCTCCAGATAATCTGCAAAATTCTCCACTCAAGTCCTCTTAAAATCCCCTCAAATTTATCCAAGATCAAAAAATAAAATTCAGAAAGAGAAAAGAAAATTCTCTCCTTTTCCCTCCATTCGGCCCACCTCCGCGGCCCATCTCCTCCCTTCTTCCTCCTCCAAGGCCTGCTCCCCCTTCCTCCCTCCTCAGCTGAGCTGACCCACAACCCACCTCACCCTATCCGCCTCAACTTCCTGTGGCCTATCCCTCCAGCCTCCCTTCCCACTTCCTCTATTCACCTCTCTCGCACTGCCACCTAGGCTCGCCCACCAACGCCCCACTCTCTCCCCACACACCCTCTCCTTTCATTGCCTCTCATGTCCCACCAATCGAACACCTCCCTTCTTCCTCCCTCGTCTAACAAAGTGCTCATTGTTGACAATTGATAAAACACATTTCAACCATCAATATTTCATGTTTTAGAGCATGGTTTACGAAGCTTTCATGTATTACTAACTAGTTCCAGGAGTTGTGCATAAAAGGTGTACGTAAGAGCTTATCACATTCAAAACGATGAACGAATGAGCAAAACAAAGGGCACAGTGGCAAGGAGAAGTAGCCAGGCAAATGGGCATGGCCGACCGGCCATCCTCTAGGGTGGACAGCCCACCAAAAGGGCCATACATCCTTTCAGCCCAAGAACGATGGTGGCCCGTCCATTCTACATGGCCGCCTGACCATGTCGGTTTGGCCACTCGACATGTCCTACGACCAACATGCAAATACACACAAAATGAGTTGAATCCAACCGTGGAACCAAGAATCCAAAGAAATCAAGTACCGGAAGGCCGCCACATAAGATCAACACAAGGAATGGTGAAGTCAGCGATATGAGGCAACCAAAATGCATCCAATCCTAGTGTGGCACATGGCCACCCGGCCATGCTTCGGGTCCTTTTCAACATGTGCACCTACCGACTTAACCTGCCACCTGACTTGGAGAAGCATCCACAACCAAAGGATCAACTAAGGCTGTAAATCACATGGTTGTCTGCCCATAGATGTGGCCACCCGGCCATGCAACTGGCAACATTTTACACGTGCATCAACCAACATAACTGCCACCAACTTGGGGAGTGATTTTCAGCCGAAGGATGCACTAAGTCAGTGGATCGGATGGCCGCCCGACCATGGGCAGTGGCAGCCGGGCCACCAACTCTCCCCCACTATCGACCTAGTACCTCTATAAGTACCCCCTTGCTTGCCAAGCTCTACATACCCCTGGGGAGGTCACTTGTAGAGTGTGGGTGAATAGAATAGAAGTGTGGTTGTGTAGTTTAGGTGTAGAGTATAGTAGTGAAGCCACTCTTGGCATTGTAAAGAGAGCCACATTGTATCAAGAGAGTAGTGAGGTGAAGAGTGAAGGAGTTGGAATTCTCTTTGGTATTTTATTCCCGAGCTCTTTATTTCAGAGGAAGGATATTCTATTTCTAGGATTGAGTAAAGTTCCTTTCTCTCTACTCTATTTATCTCATACTTACTTTACTTACATTCTCAGACATTTGCTTAGTAGTTTACAGGTACCAGTTGTGCTCTATTTAGTTTAACTATACAATTATGCTTGCTTCTCTAGCCTTGAACCAGTCTAGTAGTAAAATCATCTATGTAGACGTGGTGTCTAGACTAGAGTTTACCTTGGTGGGTGTCTTGTCCCATGCAATTTTGGTTGGTAGTCCCACCTGGTGACAGTGTGTGTGTCCTATGAAGTCCAACCCCGTCGTTCGGATAAATAGTCATCCACGCATAACTGAGTCCTGTAGCGCCCGGCTTTCTCGTCTGGGTTATCGGGACTCTGGTGCCGGGAAGTGATTCTACAGCCTGCCTTGGTGTCCAAGTAAACCTGTTAAGCATATTTCGAATTTGTTTAGTGAAGTTAAGTTGTTTTATTTAAAGTAGTTATCTGCTCTGCTCTATCATTTATCTTTACAATTGCTGGTTTTACTGTTCAGTTCTATCTGTTCTATGTTGAGTTACTCATTCCTCGTGGATTTCAATACCCCGGAATACTCTTGGGTGAAATGCTACAACGTGTTTCCATGCACTTGCATATTTATCTCAGTAGGCTAATAAACGCTAACAAGCTTTTCTGGCGCCACTGCTAGGGAGCGGTAGCTAATTCGACTAGAACCTACGGTCTCCATACTCACACCATACTGAACCACCACATATATCCCCACCAAATACCACATATCACCACTGTGGGGGATAGATATCCCCTGGGTCCTCATGAAGCATATTCTCTACATGGGCCGTTGGAGGGCCCAATTCAGGAGTCGACCGACTGACTTGGCGCACAAGACAAGACTCTATCTTTTGTAATCTAAACCAGTCTAGGAGACATAGAAGGAAACCGACTTGTAACCCAAGCCACTGCCGGACTATATAAGGCGGGTTAGGGATCCCTCCCAAAGAACTCAACTCATAGCATCTCTCTCGACCTCAGTCAGACCCCTCTCGACTTCATACGCCCTCACTGTGACCTCGAGAGCTCAAATCAATTCAATTCGCCCCAAACAGGACGTAGGGTATTACGCATCTCGCAGCCCGAACCTGTATAAATCGTGTGTTCTTGTCTCTTGTCACGTTACGCGCGAACCATCGAGCTACAGTCGATCTCGCCAACCACAAAAAGCACTGTGTGATACATCCCGTGGTGCACTGCCGGTACTAAACCCCGACAACCACACCATATGGATTCCATGCCTATCTATCATCTCATCACTCCAAAGGGTGATTATTTGGAGCCTCCACCATCATCCACACCCATCACCACAGAGGGCTATTTGCTACGTCCTGGCTTGATAGCCATGGTTTAGTAACAATCATTCGAGGGATTAGAATCAGAGTGTCCCTACTCACACCTCCGGGAGTTCGAGCAGTTATGAAGTCATTTGGTTAGCTCAGGAATGTCTAGTGAAACGCTGGGATGGTTGCTTTTCCCATTTTCACTAACAGAGGAGGCAAAGATCTGGTGCAAGCAGATAGTTGGTAACGTAGAAGGGATTTGGGAGGACTTAAAGGCCATTTTTTATCTTCGCATCTTTCCACCAAACAAGGTTGTCGATCTCCGTTGCGAAGTTCTTTCATTTTGACAAAGAAATTGAGAATCCTTAGGGGCAGCTTGGGCACGCTTCACATGTCTGGTTTCCTCAAGACCAGATTTGGCTATTCTAGAGATAATGTTGATGCAACACTTCGTCCGAGGCCTCTCATCTAGTGCCGACCTCTGCCTCGACTTAGCCTCAGTAGGGTCGTTCTCACACTTAACAGCCTCCGAAGGAAGAAAAATTCTTGACAAAATCATCGAGAAGGCCCTCGGTACATTAGAAGATCAACCTCCACATGAGCCATCTGAGCCTACCAACAACGAAGAGAGACAAAACCTATTTCACCCATCTCCACCACCACCCTTCGAATCGAGCAAATCCCATAATCAGCATCACGATAAACTGAGAGGGTCAGTTTTGCCTTGATGGCCTCTGCTGATCCATTACTTCTCATTCGAGGATGAGATCTTCATGGAATTTGGCAACACCTCTTGGTTTCCTAAAGAAGACTAGTGCTTCACCAGGACCTCTAAACCAACATGCATCATTCCATATCATATATAATGAACAAAAGAGGACCTACTTTGGCTTTCCGTAGTCATCAATCAGGAATGGTTAGAGGAGAGACGTCTGGACACGAGAACGATCAAATTCTATCCAGACCCCAGCTTCATCCATAGCCAAGTATTAATGATTCAACCGCAGGAGATTGTGTGTGACCCGAGGGTCGGAGTCAATATAATTCCTAACCACATAATGGATGACTATTTCCCTACACAACTGCTATCAAGGTCTGCCATGCGTCATCTATGGACTAATGATAGGTACTTGAGTTGCGAGGGTGTTCTAAGGTTGGTTCCAACCACTCTGCGGAATACTCAAGTGTTCTTGGACTTTCATGTCTTCGATATCCCTAAGGGATCCACTCCATTGATCATGGTTGGGATCCCAATCACCGCCCTCACCAACTCAAATATATATAGAGGGAGGCTGTAGCTTCAGTTAGGCAATGAGGAAATTAATGTCAACATCAATAGATCACTCAATGCCAAAATACAAGCAAAGCCAGAGATTAAACCTTTAGAAGATGTGATGAGACTTTCACTTGAGGAAGAGGGTTAATACAGCCTAGAGGAAGAGGCTACTAGTGATTTCAGTGCGGTAAAGGAACCGTTTGAGTTTAAAGTACTAGGTGAATCATTACGGCCCGAAGCTCCAAAAATAGAACTAAAGCAACTACCGCCCAGTCTGAAGTATGCCTTCCTTAATAGGAATAAGGACACACCGTTGATCATAAGTGACAAGCTGACGGAGAGTGAGAACCCACGATTAATTTCAATTCTAGAGAAGTATAGGACCGTGCTTGGATACTCTCTTCAAGATCTAAAAGGAATCAGTCCCAACCTATGCACTCATCTTCCCCATGGAGGTTGATCACAAACCAACAAGGGAACCTCAATGCAGACTCAACAATGCGATGAGAGAGATAGTAAAGAAGAAGTATTTAAACTCTTACACATGGGCATCATCTACCCTATACAAGAGAGTGAATGGTTCAGTCCAGTGTAAGTTGTACCAAAGAAGGGAGAGATGACAATTGTGAAAAATCAAAACAATGAGCTAATTCTATCACCGGCTGGAGGATGTTCATCGATTACAGGAAACTCAACTCCGCCACGAGGAAGGACCATTTTCCTCTTCCCTTCATCGATGAAATGTTGGAGAGGATGGCCAACCATTCTTTCTTTTGATATCTTGATGGATACTCTGGCTACCACCATATTCCGATTCACCTAGAGGACCAGAGTAATACCACTTTCACATGCCCCTACAGAACTTTTGCATACAGGTGAATGTCGTTTGAGCTATGAAATGCTTCAGCATCATTCCAATGGTGCATGATGACAATCTTCTATGATTTCATTAAGAACATCATGGAAGTATTTATGGACGATTTCTCAGTCTATGGCAAGAGCTTTGATGGATGCTTAGAGAATCTTGAAAAAGTTCTCCAGAGGTGCAAATAAGTCGACCTTGTCCTAAATTGGTAAAATGTCATTTCATGGTCAGAGAAGGGATTGTGCTATGACACAGGATCTCAGAAAGAGGCATAGAGGTGGATCATGCAAAGATCGAGGTCATTAAACAACTACCTCTACCTACAAACATCAAGGCCATTCGAAGATTCTTATGCCACGCTGGGTTCTACAGGAGGTTTATCAAAAGTTTCTCCCAGATTGCTCGCCCTCTGACCAACGTGCTAGCTAAAGACGCACCCTTCGTGTTTGACGAGGATTGTCTCAAAGGTTTTCACAAGCTCAAGAGAGCACTGGTCACAACTCCAATCATCCAACTGCCTGACTGGAACAAACCATTTGAAATCATGTGTGATACTAGCGACTTTGTAGTTGGAGCAGTACTAGGTCAAATCAAAGACAAGAAACATCATTCAATATCATACGCAAACAAAACATTCATTGGTCCACAGTTGAATTACTCAACCACCGAGAAAGAATTATTGACAGTCGTATTCGCAATTGATAAGTTCCGATCATACTTGGAAGGATCGAAAGTCATAATCTACACAGATCATGCAGCTCTCAAATACCTCCTTAGCAAGAAAGATGCAAAGCCACGACTAATCTAGTGGGTGCTGTTACTCCAAGAGTTTTACATTGAAATTAGAGATAAAAAGGGAGTAGAGAATTCAGCTGTAGATCACCTCTCATGAATGAAATTTGAGGAAATATCGCCCTTGTCGATCAATGACTACATGAGAGATGATCAGCTACTAAAGGTGATGACATCCCAACCATGGTATGCTAATCTGGTGAATTATATAGTTTCTAGCTATGGGCCCGAAGGAGCAAACAAGAGGAAATTGGCCTACGACAGCCGATTCTATCTTTGGGGTGATCACTACCTATACAAACTCTGCGCAGATGGACTCCTATGTCATTGCATTCTAGCTTGTGAAGCACGCCAAGTCCTCGAGAGATGTCACGCATCCTCTTATGGAGGCCACTTTGGGGCTTATCTGACACATGCAAAAATCTGGCAGAGTGGGTTCTACTAGCTCACTATGTATGAAGATGAAAAAGAGTTTGTGCGACGGTGTTCAAGGTGCCAGCGCTAAGGGAATATAAATCCAAGAGATGCTATGCCACTCACAAGTAATCTTCAGGTTGACATATTCTTTGTGTGGGGCATGGATTTCATGGGACCTTTTCCCAAGAATGGAGACAAGGAGTACATTCAGGTCAGTGGATTATGTGTCCAAATGGGTAGAGGCAATACCATGTCCAGCAGCGAACTCAAGACACTCCATTAAGATCTTTTATGAGACCATCTTTCCTCATTTTAGAGTGCCATGGGGTCATGATCAATGATGGAGGCACACACTTCATTGACAAGCACTTCAGGAAGTGTCTCATAGAACTTGGTGTGGACCACCGTGTCACCACCCTTTACCATCTATAGACAAGTGGCCAAGCTGAGACATCAAATAAATACATAAAGAACATATTGCAAAAGACTGTCAAGGCTATGGGAAAATAGGGATGGCAACGGGGTAGATTCTGGGTGGGTGGAGCATTCGTGCACCCACCCCTAAAACCCACTAGTGAAACCTGCCTCACCCCTGAACTCCATGTCAGGTCAAAAGCTGCCCCCGCCCCCGAACCCGCCGGGGACCCGAGACCCGATGGGGAACCCAGCACCCGAACATGGTAAGATAAGAAACTAAGAATTAAAAGCATTCATGGTTCACAATATACAACAATACATCGTGACAGTACATCAAACAACAAATACATCGTACATGTATACATGGCTTAGTTGGGCAGGTACGCAGGACGACGGGTACGACTGTGTCGTATCATGTGTACCTGGACATCTGGTGTGGCGGAACCGCCGATTTAATCCGGGCTAAGTACACCTGCCACCTCTGGCTTGCAGTGTATTTAGACCAAATCAAATCCGGTCGTCCGTCGAGCTACCCAAAAGGGCACTCGATGCAACCATCACCCAGGGATGCCGACATCACACACATTAAGCCCTCGAAAGAGCCACAACAATTACAACAACCCATCATTTCATACAAGCATAGATTGTTTTGTTTTAAAATATTTACTCAAAATGGGGTACAATCATACTGAAATAGAGTTCCAAAATAATCTCGCAGCGGAAACCGTAACATAATACCGATATACTCTTGCAGCGGAAATAAAACATCAAGCCATGACATCGAGCCCACCATTGTCATTCTCAATCATGAAGTTCCTGAAATAAAAATATCAACAACGTAGGGGTGAGTACGTGAGGTACTCGTAGGACTTACCCATGGGCGGTTTCAACCCGACACATTTGAGAGTATGCAAGGCTTTTGGTGGACTTGACTCTAACCCGCGTAATCTTACTAGAAGTGAGTCCTTACTTTCAAGTATCATTTATTTTTAAAGTATAAGCCTCCTTGATTCATTATAATTATCATCATGATCCATAATTCATATATCTCATCATCTCAACATATATGTCATCATAAAGTAGCTTGCAGAAAAGTAAACATACAAGTACAAACATGTAATATAAAAAGCATAATTAAATGAATAAGATATTAAAGTTATTACTATGTTGCCCGTGTGCGATACTGGCATTCTCACACCTGGTGAGCATCAGCGATTCGAATCGATTTGAATTCTCGGGAATAACTATCATGCCAGGGGTATATGCTTACTAGCCATCGCGTTCCCACATATAGCCCCCATCTCCACTTGTTCATCCCAAGTTCGATTCCAACCCGCCATTCCCCAGGTTTAGCCCCCATGGAGCGATACCACGGCATCCCGGGTCAGCCCTCCCATGAGTCAAGCGCCCCCAGGCCCCATGGTAGGACCAAGTCTCTGTTCTTCGGATGGTTCAAATAAGACTTTCTCCGGTCCCACTTCCCGGATAAGCAATCTAGCAATGTTATGCCGATCAATAGGCGAACAGCGGACGGGCCTTAAACGACTCGGGCGGAGTCCACCAAACCATCCACATCATTTTTCATCGTAATATACCCATATCTCCGCCCGATCTCATCTTTTCATCACATCATATCATATTTCTCTCGTATTGAATTTTTGTAAAACATTTTGAGTCCTATCATCTCGCGAGTGAATATCTTCACTCGACTTCTACCGTCTAAGCATGGCTAAGCATAGACTTTGACCTATCCATTCTACCTAGGATATCAGGTATTTATGCAGGTGGGGTTTCAAACAACTCCTGAACGTAAATGCACAATCAAATAAAGGGTGGTGAGATTCCCTAGGTAGGTGTATATGCCTAAGGGGCCTACCTTTGTTGTTGATAACTTGAACAAACTAAACTAAAGTTAGTTTGCCGGGTTGTGGGGTTTTGCCCTAGGCAACCCCTTGATCACTTGGACAACTCCTCCGTCCAAACACGACTGATGGGCCCTCCAGGTCGTGAGCGGGTCTTAGTTGGTCTTCTGGATCACCGTTGCTTGTTGTAGCTCCAAGCTTTATCTTCTCCGATCACGTATCTACAATAATCGTCACTATATGAATCATATGCATGATGCAGTGCATGGGATGCATGAAGATCAAGCACCTATAGGTAACAAACAAAATTTAAGGTTAGACCGACGATAATTGATGAACTACTTAAAGAAGCATTGAACAAGCATGCAGTCAAACCATCATTTCGAGTATAGATAGCAAGGTAAATGACAATTTAGTTAAACAAGGAGTACTTTTGAGCACTCAAAGCAAACATATACGTATACAATCATGCAAGCATTCATTTGGTTACCGATTATGAAGAAGGCATGTAGAAACTATTATAAAGACCTTAACAAGGAAAGGAGGTGCATTTCATTATTTTACCCTACACCTAGTTGTTTAGTTATCCAACTACCGGATTTTCATAGAAAGTAAGTGTTACGTTGTGATATAGCAAACTAACTATACCAAATAGCATATACACGACATCACAAGTTCACGTCTGATCCCACATCACGTCCTTGTTTTATTTTCTTTATTATTATTTTAAGCTTATATAAGTAACTACTTGCAGAACACTAATGAAGCATTATCCAAAATGTATGAAAACTCACATAATCATATTTGTACAGTAACATGGCTGCATGTATTTTTGTGGCATTTTTGTAGCACATTAAATAGCACTTTTCTATTTCATTGTTTAAACCAACATAGCATTTGTCATTTTCAAAACACATAGTAAACAGTAAGCAAAACACATGAAACTTTATTTCTAGGCTGCACTGGACCAATTGAGCACAATATAATTTCTATTGATTTTTCTGAACTAGTGTTATGTAGCATGCATTTTCATATTCATGAAATACACTAGTTAATAGGGATAGGGACAAATCTGTAATTAAATAGTGAGTGCTAGGGTTAACAAAAATCACATGGATCCTAAATAACATGATAAGGTTACTATCCAAGTTTCATAATTTTTGAAGGTGTTTAGCTTTAGTTTGGCTAATTATCTAGGAAAACATAGCATGCATGAATTCATGGGCAAAACTGTCTTTTTACGTGCCCACATCATACCCATACTGTAGATCTAAAAACAAGGAGTACATTGCATCTAAGTTCATATTTTTATGATTTCTATTTGATTTACTACGGATTTTTAAAGGACACATATCAAGAATATGCATTTTTATAGAAAACCATACTGCCGAGGGCTAAATCAAGATTAAACATAGTCTCCAGGGGCCTACATGCAAGTAAACCTAGACTCAGTACACAGTAACAAAATTAGCACGGGAAATAAAGGGAACTCCAGGGGGTTTTTGGCAAAGTCGCCCTTCTTCTTCTACCTCCAGACTGGGGAGAGAACTGCGCGCAGGGAGGGAATGACGGGGCTGCGCCGGCGCGAGGAGGCGACGAAGTGGCCGGAACGGGGTCGGGGAAGATGTTTCCGGATGAGGGGAACGTTTTCCCCAAGATGAGAACGCGTGGGGTGGACGGAGTTGGCGGGGAACACGTGGTGAACTGCAGGTGGCGACGGCGAGGCAGTTCGCGGCGGCTCCGGCTCGATCTGTCCGTTCCGGGGAGGGAAGAGGCCATGGTCAGGTCCTCGAGCAGTGCAGGGACATGGGGAACTTGGGAGAGGTGGAAGGGAGGCGCGGGAGACGGCCGGGGTAGGTGTTCCACGATGGCATGGCTGCACACCATGACCATGGCAGTCGCATGCATGGCTAGCAGCAACAGAGCGTAAATCTAAGCCAAGAACTTGGGGAAAACGCGGAGGAAGGTGATGTGGTTGCAGTGCTCACGTAGGTGTGTCGAGAGGAGGCCAGAGGTGGCTGAGGCGCAAGCTCAAGCTGAGCTCGGCCATGGTAGACGAGCTCTGCGCGTGGGGAGCGAGCGCAGGGGAAGGGATAGTGAGGCAGGGAGTGAAGGGAGCCGGGATTGCGTCCAGATGAAGCCGGAGCGCGGGCAGGGCAGCGGGCAGCGGCACCAGAGCCCGGCGGCCGCGTGGCCATGGCGAGCAGCCCGCGGCGTCCACCTGTTGGGGATCCAAGGCGCTGACAAGTGGGACCCGCTCGTCATAGATACAAAGAAATGAGGAAAATCCCGAAATTGATAAAAGAGGGTTTGACTGTAGGAATTCACGTTTGAATTTCGTATTTTTGATCAATCTAACGGCCGAATTTGGTTAAAGTGAAAATACAAGAACTGTAGTAAATTTCACACCCTACAACTTTGTTATAATCATAAATACCATATTGTATACGAAAATATGGTTTAAATTCGAATTGAAAGAACTGACCAAAGTTTGACCAAGGTTTATTGCAAACTTAGAAATTCCTAAAGTCCATTTTATGCTCATTTTCAGAAAAAGAGTATTATACCAATGTTATCGAGTTTTTAATTATGTACAACTTTCATATATGATGTTTTGCATGATAGGGACTTTTGTTCCATTGAAATTTGAATTTGCCTTACCGATCAAGTTTTGGCAGATTTCTTCTTTTTCATTAATCGACTCAAAACTCCACCTAAACCTTTGTGCATGTTACCACACTCAATAACAAAGTTGCTCCTCATTAAATTGGCTACAAGTTTGCTATAGAGAGTTTGGTCTAAATCACATTATATTTTGAACTACAAGCACATATACATTGAAAGGTTTGGTTAAATTGCAGCTCTACTTTATGTGAAATCTTTCTTGTTTTAAACTTTTGTATTTGATGTCTTGCACGAAAACGTATAGATTTTAACTACCCAACCAAACAACACAGGGTTTTCCATTTTTCACTAGAAAATTTTTTTTGACTTCGTGATTTATTTGTCTAGTTATTGTTCCTTCCTAGACATGATTGAGCCCTAACTCATAATTAGCTTTTGTCTAACTGTGTGTTAAAGCTTTTGAGATGCCGGGGGCATCACATCTGGATGTTGAGTACGTACACGGACACTGAGGTTGGCCGGAGACTGGCGTGACGAGGTAGAGGCAGGTAGAAGTCAGACTCAGAGACGCAGAGGTGAGTGGTGGGCAGAGTGCCGAACCCAAAGATGCAGAGGGACAGAGGCTGGCCGGACATGGACGCCGGAGCCGGATATGCGGAGGCACGCGCGCGATTGGAACTGGAGAAGTATCAAGCGGGCGGTGGCTTCGCATAGAGACTAGAATGTCGAGTGCAGGTGGACTAACTGCTTGTTGTTGACGGTCGTAATCTCACGATATCAATCGTCAATTATCCATCAAATGAAGCGAAACATGTGAAATATTTGGACGAACCCTTACTACTAATGAGTTCCACAAGATGTACATTAATATTTGGATGCAGGTGTCAAAATGTACACAAAATGGATAAAACAAGGCCAAGAAGTGAAGATGGGCCAAAATGGGGAAAAGCCCATGGCCGCCCGACCATATCCCATGGTTGGGCGGCCACCTGGCATGGCCGCCCGGCCACCTGCCAGGTTGCCCGACCATGTGGCATGGTCGGCCGACCATCCCTCTGAGTCGGTTTGCCCCCACTTCACTCCTGCATGCAAAGAAACACAAGGCAATGTCAATCCAACCATTGTATCAAGCATCGAAAGAATCAAAGGGCCGAAAGACCATCAAACCATGGATCGGTGATGTCACTAATCTGACAAAATCATGGCCGCCCGACCACATTTCGTGGCCACCTAGCCACCCTTTAGAGGCATTTTACACGTGCATCAACCGTTTCAACCTCCAACTGACATGGAGAAGCAAGATCAACTGCTAGATTGCCTAAGTCGGTGAATCGGATGGTCGCCCGACCATAGGGGGTGGCCGCCCGACCACTGACCTACCCCCACAACCGACCTAGGCCAACTACAAATACCCCCTTACATGTATAGGCTATAAATAGGCCCCGAGAGCTCATTTGCAAAGTGTGGGGGTTGAATTCAGGTTCTATCTTAGAGTGCTACACTATTCCATTTGTAGTTAGGATAGTCCTAGGAGTTAGAGTTGAGTCGAGCTTTGCCTCGGAGTCTCAGGAGTTATCTTCGAGTCTGTGGTAAAGCTTTGTATCTTTAGGATTTAGATTTTCTTCAATATAATTTCAATTATATTTTACTCTAAGTTCTATCTCTTGCGAGTGTGGTGTACCTTTCTTTGCACACATGCTAGGCATAGGTTGTGTTTAACTTTGTTATTCAATTCTTATTATTCTTGCCGGTGCTATAACTCAACCCAAGACTTAGAGGCTATGCTCTGGCTAGACCCTCTCCTCTAATCAAGGACGGTCTATCATTGTTTAGCATACCATTCTCTCCACGCAGCCTTGCTTGGTAGCCCCACTCAGTGACAACGTGTGGTGTGCCTGTGTAGTCTAAGCCCGTCGTTCGGGAGGCCTGTAGGTGTTAGGTAGACTCTCTTTCGAGACCAACTATCTACCACTGGTACCCTCGAGACTCTAGGATTTCATTTGACACAAGACCCTAACTTGTTAGTTGAGTTTCTTAGTTAGTCACGGATAACCTTCGCAGCCGATTATAAATAGAGTTTGGTGAATTTATCTCACTCGTTGTCGTCCCAGGCAACTATACCTTTCTACGGATATCTTTCATAGGCTTATCATCCCACCATACACCTATCTTTGTCATGTTTACCCCTGTTACTACTAGTTGATATAATTTATCTAAGTTTACAGTTATTTCGACTTGAGTATATTCAATTACACTCTCTCGCCTGCCGCTTCCATGTGGAAATTTACGATATTTGGAATACTCTGAGTGAAAGGCTACATCGGTCTCCGTGCGCTTGCGGAGTAAAACCTGTTAAGGCTAAGAGACTCCAACAAGCTTTTCTAGCGCCGTTGCCAGGGAAGCAATAGGCAGAGAGATAATTGATATCTCATTTCAAACCTTGTATACTTGATAAGTTTACCACTAGTTGTTAACAGGCTCACTTTGCTCTGTTGTTTTGTTGTGGTTGCAACAGAGAGGTGTATGACCTGTTTTGACCTACCGGAAAACTACCACAATAACCCAAAGTCGCTGCTTAGGAGAGTCCATGCAAAGACTATCCATGGGCAGAGACCTGTGCCAAGGGAACTAGAACCAAGCACTTCTACATGTACTCCAGTTGCCACCACTATGGCCGAGAAGACCATTCGTTAGTTCTCCATTCCCTCGAGCAACAACATTCCTATGGGACCTGAAGTTCAAGTGTGGGAGAGCTTCAAACTCAAGCCAGGGGTGATTCACATGGTTCGAGCTATCCTATTCTGCGGACTGGCATAGAAGATGCCAACAATCACTTGCAGCAGTTTCTAGAGATCTGCAGCACGTTCAACATGAAAGGAGCATCACTGGACACCATCAAACTTCGTCTCTTCCCTTTCTCTCTTGTTGGGAAGGAAAAATAGTGGTTCTACCTCAACCGCACAGCACTAACAACTTGGAACGCATGTTCTGATGCATTTCTTGTGAAGTATTTGCCGCTAGGGAAAACTAACACATTGAGGAACAAAATATCGAGCTTCCAACAGCTCACTGATGAAACCGTGGCGGAGGCCTAGGAAAGACTCCAAGGGTATATCGCAGCCTGCCCCCACCACGGCATGCAAGAGTGGCTGATTATTCAGAGCTTCTTCTATGGGCTTCATCGCTTAGCACAAGAACATCTAGATGCAGTCGCTGGAGGATCCTTCCTGTCCTTGAGCATCACTGTGGCCAAAGGGCTAATTGAAAAAATGGCCACCAATCAAGGATGCAGAGAAGAGAGGTCTAGCACCCGATCCTGTGGCGTCCATCAGATCGAGAGCACTGACATGCTCACCACTAAGATGGACCTGCTATTGAAAAAGCTTCCATGCCCTTGATACCCATATGACTTGCGAAGTCTGTGGGAACATGGGGCGCTCGAGGAACAGCTGCCTCGAGATGCGACCTGAAGATGCAAACTTCATAGGGAGCAACAACTTCAACAATGGGAATCGTCCTCAGCCAGGATGGAGTACATGACCATATCTCCCTTTCTCCGAACAAGGTAACTCTTCAGGCAATTCACAGCAGTTTCCTAAAAATAACTTTGATCAGAAAGCTGTGAATGATAGCATTAGTGAAAAATTCCATGTTAATGATAGAATGTTTGAATCTATTTCTCTACAAATGGAAACTTTGAATAGTGCTATGAAAAACCAACTTAGCCTCAATAAAATGTTGGAAACCCAAATAGTTCAGTTGGCTGCTGCCTTACCTGAACCAAATGCGGGTAAGCTGCCTGGGCAACCTGAAGCTCCTCCCAAGGAGCACATAAATGCAATAACCACTAGGGGTGGAAAGTCCACACAAGACCCCCCGTCTCCTAGTCGTGCAGGTAAAGAGCAGAAGAAGACAACCGACTCCGAAGACAAGGTCGCAAAGAAAGATACACCTAGTAAGGAGGAGAAACCAGCATCTAAGCACCTACCCCTTGAGTTCTATGATACTACGGTGCTACCGTTCCCTCCACGAAACAAGAAGGCTACCACTGACGAACAATACAGTAAGTTC
Source organism: Paspalum vaginatum (assembly GCA_030272315.1). Lineage (NCBI taxonomy): Eukaryota > Viridiplantae > Streptophyta > Magnoliopsida > Poales > Poaceae > Paspalum > Paspalum vaginatum. The sequence continues at coordinate 29,458,272 of CM059020.1, read as the reverse complement.
GTTGAGGTCATTAAGAAGCTTTATGTCAATATACCCCTACTAGATGCCATGCAGGTACCGACATATGCAAAGTACTTAAAGGACATCCTCAACAACAAGAAACCCCTACCATCAATGGAAATAGTGCATTTGACAGAAGAGTGTAGCGCAGCTATACTCAAGAAAAAAGACCCTGGAAGCCCCACCATCTCATGCTTGATTAGAACCGAGCATTTTGACCAAGCATTGTGCGATCTTGGAGCCAGTGTCAGCGTGATGCCCAAGGTTATCTTCGATAAACTAAATCACACTGCACTTGCCCCCATGGCTATGTGTCTACAGCTCGTGAATCAATCCGTTTGCTACCACGAAGGAATCGCGGAAAACGTTCCGGTGAAAATCCGGAATTTCCCCATCCTCGTGAATTTTGTGGTACTGGACATGGAGATTGACTCAAAAACACCACTCATCCTTGGGCAGCCATTTTTGAGCACCGCGGAAGCAGCCATCCACATCGGGGAAGGAAGTGTCCACCTCAACATAAATGGCAAGAAGGAGGCATTCGCCTTTAAGCCAAAAGTTGAGCATTGCAATAAGGTGCACACTTTCAAGTGCCACGCACAAAAGAATGCACCCAAGGCCAAGACAGGGACCAAGAAGCTAAATTCAATGGTTGACAGCCTCGTTACAATTATGCTCAACAAATTGAAAAGCAAGGCCGACACCTAACAAAAAGAGTATGAAGCTGCCATGAAAAGCAGAAAATTGAGACAACAAGAGAAGAGACATGGCAAGCCCAGTCCCGCAACAAGAGGCAAAGCTCCTGAGAACAAGGTCGGTGCCGAGAGCCAATTGCATACGCTAAGGCGGCGCAGAGGTAATGAAGCACAAAGGCAAGAAGACCTCAACTTTGGTGCTTATATAACCGCGAGAGGAAAGAAATGGTCTGCCCTAGCCAACAGGTAAGTTGGCATTATCATTCGACGGCATATTTATTTCTCGCTAAAATTTGAATTCACACACCACTTTATATTTATATTTTCTTGTCTAAATTTTTGCATTGCACCAGTTGAATTTACCACTGCATGTCTCTATTTTGCAAATTTTATTTTTGCACTTTTGTAAAAAAAATATGAGTGGCCAGCCGACCACCCTCCCTGGCAGGCCGACCGGCCCCCTTTTCTCTTTTCTTTTCCCTCTTTTTCTTTCCCCTCTTTTCTCTTTCCCTTTTCTTTCCCTTTTCTTTTCTCTTTTCCTTTCTCTTTTCCTTTCCCTTTCTCTTTTCCTTTCTCTTTTCTTTTTCTCTTTCTCTTTCTTTCTTCTCTCTTTTCCTTTTACCTTTACTTTACTTTTTGTTGAAGCAATCATCAGAAAATGGGGCAGCATCATGGCCGCCCAGCCTCCTCATGTGGTCGCCCGACCTCCACACATGGTCACCCGGCACCCTTCCATGGCCGGCCGACCGGGGCTCATGGCCGCCCGGCCACCAGTCATGGCCGCCCGGCCCCCTGCTGCTCCTCCTCACCTATAAATACAGCCCCTTGCCTTCCTTGCTCGATGCACCAAGGAGCAACGCACTGCACTCTCTATCTCTCTATCTTAATCTCTCACTTAGTGTTTAATTAAGCTCTTTTGCTTAGTTAAAACTTGTGCTCAAATAAAATCCATGCTAGCCAAATAAAATTCTGGCTACGCTCTCTCAAATTTCTGCAGAAACGGGACTATTTTGTGGAGGCTCTGCCCCATAAGGATGCTGATTTTTAAACTAACCTGCTAACGCTAATATTATTTTGTTTTCTCTCCTTCGGGTACAGTGTGTTTTGTCATCGCCTTGCAGGATGAAACGGATGCTCAAGAAGGAGAAGAAGGCCGTTGGCAAGGCGGGGCAGCATGTCTGCTGGTCCTCCTCCGAGGGATCCACTCCGGTGAACAGGCATGCTCTTCCGAGAGGATGTCTATGAGCACAGAGGAGCCTGAGGAATTTCCGATGTCATCCTCACACCGACTGGTGTTGCTCCTCAACTCGTAGGTTGTACCTCGCAACAATGATGACGGAGAGGCGTTAAGGCTTCTTCACCAGAAGTCTTACACCTTAACCAAGTGCTTTGACAAGGACCTCCTGATCAACACCGGCATGCGGAGTGAATTCGATGAGGTCTTCTGAGCCGTGGGCTGGGAAAACTTCGCTAAAATCCTGAAAGGAGGAATTATGTCTTTGTATCTTTGTTTTCAGCATGTTTAATTTCAGTTTGCTCAGTTTAAGTCCATAAAAAACTCCCATGCTAAAATGATAAATTCACATACTAGCTTCATTTTGGAAATGATGAATAGTTGCTCTATCAAGTGAATGGTCTAATTCTTGCATGACAACTTATGCTTAGCTTAGTCCCATGTTGGTAAATAAAAAGAAGCAAACCAAAGGTCCTACCTTGTGGATGCCATTTGTGATAACAAGCCAAAGTTGTTGAGAGACATGATATGACGTAAATGGGGGATGATTCTTTCATGTTCCTAGTAAGATGAATATCTAATGTTTTTATTTTGAAAATGACAAAATTAAGATCCCCTTGGATAAAATTGCTACCAGAGCCAAAAATGCTTCATATGTTCTAACCACTACAAAGAGCTACTTAGAAATATTTTGAGCTTTGTCAAATTTTGAGTCTCGTTGAGTAAAAACATCACCTTCTGTTGATAGCTGGATTATCAAAAATGCAAATGATCCATTCTGGACTTTGCATCCACCAATAAGTCTCCAAACACTTCTCATATTCCCTAAAGCCTTCAAATCTCAAGGAGAAAGGATATGAAGCAAAAAGAAAAAGAAAAAAAATGCATGCAAATGCATGGCAAAATGAAAAAAAAACGTGCAAAAGCACGACAAAATGAAAAGCATGCAAAGTCAAGTACGACAAAAATAAATAAAGGCTCCATATCCCCTCCAAATCTATACAAGGCTACAAGGGATGAAAATCTAGAGAAGGAGGCACTTTGTTCCACCACTCATACTCTAGTGATCAAATAGAAAAAGTGATAGAGTACACTCTTTGGTCCAATCTTTGGCTTAGCAAAATAAACATTCTAAGTGTGCCACCGTCTTCCCAACCTAAAGCTCCACAAAGGCCTTAGTGTAGGAAAAATGTTGGCCAAATCATGGCCCTAGGTGAGAAAACACTCCTGAGTGATCGAGAGTACCTAAAGGAAGCTCTTTTTGTTTTGAAAATCTTGAAAACACCTGAGAAGGACATCTAAAAAAATAAGTTAGAATCACTCCTACAATAAAGTTGTTCTGTCTCCCAACCACTCAAGGCAAGGTAAGTGAAAAGATGTACCATAGGTATTATCTAAGGTGAGCTTTGATTATTTCACTGCTTGGGGCGAAAGTTTGAGTGTGAGTTGCTTATAAGAATTCTCCTTCATCTTGGATATTGCAGCAACTCCTGATCCACTTTCAGTCTTAGCTTTGCTCGAGGACGAGCAAAAGTTTAAGCTTGGGGGTGTTGACGGTCGTAATCTCACGATATCAACCATCAATTATCCTCCAAATGAAGCGAAACATGTGAAATATTTGGACTAACGCTTACTACTAATGAATTCCACAAGATGTACATGAATATTTGGATGCAGGTGTCAAAATGTACACAAAATGGATGAAACAAGGCCAAGAAGTGAAGATGGGCTGAAATGGGGAAAAGCCCATGGCCCCCCTAGCATATCCCATGGTGGGCTAGCCACCTGGCATGGCTGCCCGGCCACCTACTAGGTCGCCTGACCATGTGGCATGGTCGGCCGACCATCCCTCCGAGTCGGTTTGCCGCCACTTCACTCCTACATGCAAAGAAACACAAGGCGATGTCAATCCAGCCATTGTATCAAGCATCCAAAGAATCAAAGGGCCGAAAGACCATCGAACCATGGATCGGTGATGTCACTAATCTGAGGAAGAGCCATGCAGCAAATCAGAGGACAACACATGGCCACCCGACCACATTTCATGGCCGCCTGGCCACCCTTCGGAGGCATTTTACACGTGCATAAACTATTTCAACCTCCAACTGACATGGGGAAGCAAGATCAACCGCTGGATTGCCTAAGTCGATGAATCGGATGGTCGCCCGACCATAGGGGGTGGCCGCCTAGCGACCGACCTTGGCCGTCCAGCCACCGACCTACCCCCACAACCGACCTAGGCCACCTACAAATACCCCCCTCACATGTATAGGCTATAAATAGGCGCCGAGACCTCATTTGCAAAATGTGGAGTTGAGTTCAAGTTCTATCTTAGAGTGCTACACTATTCGCTTTGTAGTTAGGATAGTCCTAGGAGTTAGAGTTGAGTCAAGCTTTGCCTCGAAGTCTCTGGAGTTATCTTCAAGTCTGTGGTAAAGCTTTGTATCTTTTGGATTCAGATTATCTTCAATATAATTTAAATTATATTTTACTCTAAGTTCTATCTCCTGCCAGTGTGGTGTACCTTTCTTTGCACACTTGCTAGGCATAGGTTGTGTTTAACTTTGTTATTAAATTCTTGTTATTCTTGCCAGTGCTATAACTCAACCCTAGACTTAGACGCTAGGCTCTGGCTAGACCCTCTCCTTTGATCGAGGGTGGTCTATCGTTGTTCAAGTTTCGCTTGAACACGTTTATAGCAGTGCCATTGTCTCCACGCAGCTTTGCTTGGTAGCCCCACTCGGTGACAGCGTGTGGTGTGCCTGTGTAATCCAAGCCATCGTTCGGGAGGCCTATAGGTATTTGCTAGACTCTCTTTTAGGACCAACTATCTACCCCTGGTACCCTCGAGACTCTAGGATTTCGCTCGACGCAAGACCCTAACTTGTTAATTGAGTTTCTTAGTTAGTCACGAATATCCTTCGTAAGCCGATTAGAGATAGAGTTTGGTGACTTTATCGCACTCGTTGTCCTCACAGGCAACTATATCTTTCTACGTATATCTTTGATAGGCTTATCATCCCACCATACACCAATCTTTGTCACATTTACCCCTGTTACTACTAGTTGGTATAATTTATCTAAGTTAACTGTTATTTCGACTTTAGTATATTCAATTACATTCTCTCGCCTACCACTTCCCTATGGAAATTTACGATACTCGAAATACTCTGAGTGAAAGGCTACAAGCGGTCTCCGTGCGCTTGCGGAGTAAAACCTGTTAAGGCTAAGAGACGCCTAACACTTGGGTATGGGTGGAGTCTATCCAGTGGCTATCTATACCTAGGGTTGTAAAATTGGGCCTTGTTGGGCTTCCTAGGTACTAGGCCTTTCATCTAGTTCGGGGCTCCGCGGGGAACCCATGGGCATAACTCAAAACCTGCCCCTGCCCTTGCCCTCCCACCGCCATATTTCAGGTGCCCGAACCCATAGACCACAGGGAGAAAATATGACCCACTCCCACCCCCATCGGGTCCAAAGCCTGCGGCGACCTGCCCCAAACCCACCCTCAGTGCCATCTCCATGGGAAAAGAATGGGTATCCAAGCTACCAGATGCTCTCTAGACATATCACAAAGCATACAAAACTCCCATTGGCATGACACCATGAGGACCAAAAGGGCAACCTAGAGGGGGTGAATAGGTCGACACCTAAAATTTGCAACCCCATCTCTTCTTTTCGGAGCAAGATCACATAGCAACTGAGTGCTACTAACCGTAGGACTCAATGAGGATGCGAAACAGCGGAAAAGATCACTCAAGCGTCCATGAGATCGACAAAAGCGAGCTCTACCAGCCACTCTACACAATCAAGTGCCTCACTGGATGAACAGAAGAGTTCGAGTATGGGCATATAGCAGAGAGTCGCAAAACAAAAGTTGCAGACAAAACACACAAGCGAGAAGATCCAAAGAAGGCAACAGCCAGGCCAACACCGGATTGTCCTGGTAGCACACACCGGACTATCCGGTGTAGCACGCAGGACTGTCCGGTAGAGCTGCCTTCGTAGCCACCCACCAGACTATCCGGTAGCACATACCTGACTGTCCGGTAGCACACACCGGATTGTCCGATGGCACAGCCGGACTGTCCGATAAAGCCGTAGAAAATGAGCTCCTAAAGCCAAATCTTAACCAAATCTTCTCCAAACTTTACGAAATTTGGCACAGGCTATCACTACACTATTCCAAAACTATTCCCAAAAGATCTATTGGAAGAGATGACAGGATTAGTGGGAATTTCAGATCTTGTGAAGAGGGGAATACTTGGGCAAGAAAGGGGAAAACTCAAGATTGACTTGCTTGTGGCAATCCTGCGAGATTGAGATGTTCTAAGACATAATCCCCACATCCTTACAAGTCCAAAACAGCAAAAGAGAAGAGGATATTTCGTAGGCAAACGAAAGCACCAAAAGCCTTTGAGATTTCACCCAAAAACCAAAGGGAAAGGGGAGGGAAGGAACACTCAAGCTTTAGCCACGAAATCCATCTATTTCTTCACCAAATTGATCACAAGATCTGTGTACAAGTGGTAGAATTCGTTCACCAAGCTGCCTCCCACTTCCTACCCTCTTACAATGGGGCTAGATCACTCTAAGACCCTCTAAACTTGAAACTCTTGCTTGGGAATGAAAAATGGCTGCCTAAACCTAAGCCTAAGCAACCCTAAAACCAACCAAGAGAGGGACTAATGACCAGCCCTCTCTTTATTTATACTACAGACTAAGCCCTAAGGTAGTTTTACAGCTATACCCCCTAAGATACAAACTGTTACACTAAGAAGGCCCGTAGGGGCTAGAAAATACCTGCAATAACTTGGATGAATGGCCACAGTGGAGTCCTTGTAACTTCAGTTTCTCCACCTTGTCCTGATGCCCTCCACGTGTCCAATAGCTCATCCCTCGGGGGTAACTCTAGTTTTTGGAATACCTGGCAACCTGCCCTTGGTTTTGTCGGTGGAACCAATAAACTGTATTGGCCCTTCGTTTTGACACTCGAACCAGGAAATGATAGTTGTGCTCGATTTTGATGCTCGAACTGGTAAACGCTTGATGGGCCTCCAATCTTGAGTGATTTTATGGCTCACGACACCGTCCCGCACCCAAGGTCACTCTTATGGGCCGAGCCTAACTTGAACTACAGCCCAAGCCACCTACCAGTCCGCTCGGCAGGGATTTTGACATGCCATAGTCACACTTGGGCACCGCCTCTCAGGCCACTCGAGAGGACTCTCCTCTCGATCATGCTTAGGAGGTGCTCGCTCATCCTTCAGCTAGTCTTTAGTGTTGATAAGCGCTCATCACGGGCAGGACAAAAGACCAGACTCGATACACTTGGGTCCCTCAATCTTCCCCGAGAATAGTGCCTTATAAACACCCTCACCAACCACCTGAAATCATAGTCAAAGAAAGAAAAGCGCAACAAAGAACAAACGAAGAAAGAAAAACAAAGGAAATCCACTCAAGTGCCCAAAAGCCAAAGAAAGGCAGAAACGAGAGCACTAGAATTGAACAAAAGCAAAGCCAAAAGATCACCCCCCTAAGACAAGGGTAACTGCTCATCATAGTCGATCAACAAAGCATGACCCCTCAAGAAAGAGGCAGGGCTCAACGCAGTCATGCTAGAAGCAAAAGACTAGCTCCTCCAGAAAGATGCAAATGCTCGGCACAGCTGGCCAAAAGTGCATGCTAAAACTCCAACTCCCCTGCATTTCAGCCCATCTCACAATGCAAGCTCTCCCCCTAGAATGATGCACTCTCCTAACTCTCCAAGAGGTTACCTCTCCCCCTTGGTTGGTGACTCCACTCTCCCCCTTGTTGACAATGCACACATAAAGTCCCCTAAGAAAAGTGTTGTGCAAATGCAACTAGATGAAACAAGGAGCTCAAAAGCGATGGAAAGCTACCAGATACAAGTTCTAGCATACAGAGAATGTGAGGGCAACGGGGCATGCAACAAGCTCAAGAGAACATATCTACTCTGGTCAAGAGCAAAGCATGATTTTCAGGTTTGGTTCAAAAGAAAGTGTCACCAACAAGAATAGCATCTAGCAAGATAGGCATGAACGGCAAAATGCTAGCAATGCATGCAAGGTGTGCTAATCCTAACCTGAGCATATCCAACAAGCCATGCAATTTCAGATATAACATTTTAATTTCAAGCAAGTTCTAAACATGTACCAGGGGTTATTTGCTTGTCATGCCACTTCTTGCCAACCAATAGCAAGCCTAGGCCTAGAAGGACCATCAGAAGCTTAAGATAAGGTTTTAGTCATTCACAGCTAGGTCCGAGTTCTCACTCAAGTGCAAAAGTGAGCTATCACAAACCAAGTCAGTGAGACAAGACAAATCCACCTGGATCTTTTTATTTTAGGTCAAACAGATATCAATTGCAACATGATCTAATTTCAATTTCAGATTAAGCAAGGTATCACAAATGATTAGGCATCAACTAGCTAAGGTAGATAACTAGAACAACCAAGCATGTAAAGATAGCACAAGCATTCAACTTCCTACACATGCTAGGTTGCCAAGTCAAGTGGTGATCAGGTTTATGATTTTCAGGAAAACAAAAGTAACTAGGCTCTCACATAGTATACAATAGATCCAAATGAGCTCTAGGCAACCATGATCAAGCATACTATTGTACATCATAGCATGAGCAAAAACTAGCAAGTCATTCCAATTGAGCTCAAGTGCAAGTGTATACTACAAATGTACATGATGCAATGCATGAGTATGATACAAAGATGCATAAAGAAGCAAAAGAAAGATAACCAAAGCAAAAGAAACCCGGAACAAAACCTAAAAGCTAACAAAACTCCCCCTGAGCAAAAGAGACAGCAAATCCCTAACTCCCCTCGCAAATAGGTGAGTTCATCTAGGTCTAGGGGTTTAGTTAGGATGTCAGCCACTTGGTTCTCACTCGCTACATGCACTACATCAATGAGGCCTTTCTCATAGCTATCTCTTAGCAAGTGATATCTCACATCTATGTGTTTGGTTGTAGAATGGAGCACCTGATTCTTAGCAACACTAATAGCATTAGAATAGTCACATAAGAGTGGTATCCTCCCATAGGTTAGGCCATAATCTTTCAAAGTAGCAAGCATCCATATAATCTTGGAGCAACAGCTAGCAGTAGCTACATATTCTACCTCACAAGTGGATTGAGCTACACTAGATTGTTTATGAGAGGACTAGGAGGCTACAGAAGTACCCATGAACTGGCAGGTACCGAAAGTCGACATGCGATCCAACCGGCACCCTGCAAAGTCAACATCTAAATAGCCGAGGAGGGAAAGCGAGGAATCCTGCAGAGTACCACAAACCATACTCCTGGGGTGAACTTGACATACCTTAGGATCCGCTTCACTAGTGGTACAGTGTGACACCCTTGGAGAAGCCTGAAAACAAGCGCACAGATCTACAACAAACTATATATCAAGCCTCATGGCAGTTAGGTACATCAATGACCCGATCAGTCCCTCGGTACAGCTTTTGATCAACCTCCTCGCCATATTCATCCTTGTCCAGCATGGTGGATGCACTCATCAGAGTCATCTGAGGCAAAGCATCCGCCATCTCGAACTTCTGGAGTAGATCCCACGTGTACTTGCTCTGGTAGACGAAGGTACCTTGTGGAGTCTACCTTGATCTAGAGTCCTAGGAAGAACTGAAGTTCCCCCATCATGCTCATCTTGAACTCCTTCCTCATTTGTTCTGAAAACTTGCTCATAAGTGCATGAGAGGAGCCACCGAAAATGATATCGTCCACATATATCTGAACGATCAAAAGGCCATTGCCATGCTTTTGCAAATACAGAGTCTTGTCCACACTCTCCATCTCGAAACCTTGGGCAACTAGGAATTTACTAAGTCTCTCATACCAAGCCCGAGGAGCTTGCTTTAGGCCATACAAAGCCTTCTGCAACTTGAACACTCGGTTAGGATACTTGGAATGCTCAAAGCCTGGGGGCTGCCTCACATGGACTTCTCCCTCTATATACCCATTCAGGAATGCATTCTTCACATTCATTTGGAATAGCTTGAACCCTTTTAAAGCTGCCAAAGCTAAAAGAATGCGAATGGCTTCTAATCTGGCTACAGGGGCAAAAGTCTCTTCGTAGTCTATCCCCTCTTTTTGGCAAAAACCTTAAGCAACTAGCCTAGCCTTGTTTCTCACCACAACTCCATCCTCTCCCTGCTTGTTCTTAAACACCCACTTGGTAACTATAGGATTGTAGGGTGGTGGAGGCTCAACTAAAACCCAAACTAGGTTCCTCTCAAAATTCTCTAGCTCCTCATGCATGACATTGACCCGATTCGGATCAGACATAGCGTGTCCAACATCATAGGGCTCGAAAGAAGCAACAAAAGCAGATTGTGCAAAGATAGCAAGAGAAGTGGACCTAGATCTTGTCACTCGCTCATTTAGGCCACCAATGATGTTCGTCAAAGGGTGATCCCGCTGGACCATCCGAGATGGCTGTGGCTCAGAGGTCACCTCGCCTGCATCCTTAGTGGGCCCTGCTGCATGTATTGGTGGATCTTGTGGAGGTAGCTCCAAGTAGTCAAAGGAGAAGGTACTGGAGCTTGCGTTCAACCACACCGTTCTGCTGGGGGACATATGGGGACAAAAACTGGTGTTCAAGACCTTGGCTATGACAAAAGGCTTTGAAACGGCCATTCTTGAATTCTGAGCCATAGTCACTGCGTATAGCTCTCATGGCATGATTAGAGTCATTTATCAACCTCAAAACCAAGTCATAAACAAAGTCAAAAGCCTCATCCTTCGATTCCATGAAATGCACACAAGACCAGTGAGAAAAATCATCCACGATCACTAGAACGTACCACTTCCCACCAACAGACCTCACCCGAGCTGGACCAACTATGTCCATATGAAGAAGCTCTCCAGGGTGAGCCATCATCACCTGATTCACAAGTGTGTGGGAAGTAGGAACCATCTTCTTGTGGCGACAATGATGGCACACAAGGTCACGCTCACTCTTCAACTTGGGCAATCCTCGGATCAGGTCAAGTGAGCTAAGCTTTTCAAGCAAATCAAATCTCAAATGGCCTATCTTTCTATGTCACTTCCACAAATCAGAGGATGGACTAGCCTCCAAACATGAAGAAGTACCGGGGGAGCTTGAGAAATCAACACGAAAAACCTTCCAAAAAGGCAAAATGGGGCAAACAAGATCTTCTCGAGCATCCAAAACTCGTGAACAACCTTTCTTGAAATGAACCTTGTAGTCTTGATCGAGAAGTTGTGAAACAGAGAGAAGGTTGTAACTAAGGTTAGCAACCAAAGCAACATCCCTCAGAACAAAATTCTCAGAAATAGGAAAGACGCCAACACCTTTCACCTTACCTGTACCCTTATCCCATAAAATGATATGCTCACTGAAGCTAGCCCTGACAATGGGCTGTAAACCACACTGACCCACACCTAGCCATCTGACTAATGCACATGAACTCAACTCTACAAAGCATTGTTTCTGCTTTCTTCAAAACTGATCTAGACTAACCCTGTACCAACCACACTCGCTTCTAAAACTAAGATTTCAGACTACTTGAAGTCCAATTCCAAACCTCGGTTTCCTCTTCACATCCGAGGCTCATCCTGACACCCCGTCGTCCGCCAAAAACTGCCACACGCTTGCCCCACTTGGCCACCACGTGCCCACACACTCCAACCTTGCCGCACCCGCATCCGATGGCCACCCGCCCACACCATCCGCCAGTGCTTGCAAGCTCCGCTCGGCCGCCGCACGCCCATATCCAACGGCCGCGAGCTCGCCCTGCCCAGTGCCACGCGCTTGCCTTGCCTTGCTGCCATGCGCCCATGACCTTCCACCGTCGCGGGCTTACCCCGCTCGGTGCCGAGCGTCCATATCTATCGGCCGCTCGCCCGCCCGCACCCATCCGCTGCCATGAGCTCACCACATCCATCTGCGTGTTTGATCTCGGCAGCAGGGGAGGGTTCACGTGGTCTTCCTCAGCGGCTACAAGGAAGGCCTCGTGCAGTCATGACTCGTGAGGTCACCCTTAGCGGCCATGGGTTCGCCAATCTTGGTTCATCGAGGGAACTCAACTGCGTCTCCATGGGCTGCTAACCTATTGCTCTGTCAGGCTCCGTAGGATCCACCTCGGACGCGACCTCCGCGGCAACTGCGGCCTTCATCACGAAACCAACCGTCGCTACCATGCCCAATTCTTCCTCGTCACTCGCAGACTAGCCGTCGTTGGAGTTGTCTATGGCAACATTGGGTGTATGCTTCTGCTCGGGTGAGGAAGGTATCGTGGACGTGTAGAAGAGTGGTGGCGACAGCAAGCAAGGAGCCGAGAAGGAAGAGGATTGGAGTCTGGTGGTGACTATGCCGGCGGCGGGCGTGTACAAACCAATTCTACACACCGAAATGCATCTCACAATTTCAAACTGTCTCTGATCAAACCAATCAAGCCCCAAAACTATCCATGACAAACTATTCCTTCTAAATAACCAAAACCAGCCTAGTCCATTAACAACGTGAGCCCGTTTACACCAAATTGAAGGGAGGCCAAAGGACTACCCACCACATTAAAACCGATAGAGCCCACACCATTACCAGGGCTATCTGGAGCTCACTAGGGTGAGACTAGAGAACCATCTGTGATTGTTGGTCATGTGGCACCAAAGTCGTATTGCTCATGACCCGGTGCCCTACCAGCAAAGCATCCACCACCTGGAGCACCACGAGGAAAGCGGTCTCCCACACCTCCATCTACACGACGTGGCCAGCGGTCTCGCCTATCCCCACGTCGAGGTGCCACATCAAGCCTACCACCCTGGTAGTACCTGTCCTCATTCCTCCACTCAACCTCTCTACACTCAGCCCTCAACCTTTGGTAGCAAAACTCCACCAAGTGACCCTCCCTATGGCAATAGTCACACATGTACCTCTTAGGTGTAGCACCCTTAGGTTGGCTTTGGTTGTTAGGCTAGCTATTTTGCTGAGAAGTGGGCTTAGGAAGAGTATTCCTCTTAGCCCCTTGCTTAGAGCTCTCAGGAGGTGAGTCAACTGAGTTCCTCACAGGTAGAGTGTCAAGTGGATTCCTAACAAAGTTTGGTTTGGGAGTCCACACTTGTTTCTTTGGTGGCTCCCTTAGCTTCTCCAACCACACACCATCCTTAGGATTTCCATGCTCGAAGTAGGGCTTATCATGGGTAATAGGGAACTTCTCACTAATGGGAATCCCACTTAAGTCACCTATCTTCTCATACAACTGATCAAAATCAGCCTGGGTGTAGTGGTAGCCAACCCCCAACTTGCCACTCAACTTGAAAAAGGAAACAATCATGCCAAACTGCGGCTCCTTGGCCGAAATCCAACTGAGAATGCTCATAAGATAGGTATTCTCATCTTCTAGCTGGAACTTCTCAGAGGCCAAAGCATCAAGCCTATCTCTAAGGCCATCACACTTAGCACAATCAGCATTAATAGGGCTAGCAGTCTTTTTAGACTTTCTCAAAGCAACCCTAGTCTCTTCCAACTCCTTTCTAAGAGTGGGACAAACAGCAAAAGCACCAAGCAAAGTCAACCTTGCCTTCAACTCCTCTAATGCTGCAGTAGTAGAGAAAAGTAAATCTACATTACTAGCATGCTTGGAGCATAACTCAATCAATTCAACAGTCAATTCTACATTACTAGCATTCCTGACAACCCGTGCATTCAATCTGATTAGCTATAACACGTGCTTCCTTAGCAACAGAAATAACATTCAAAGCACATGAAAGTTTAAACTTGATAGTCTCAAGCTCAACCTCTAAAGTAGCAGCCCTAGCATTAGCTTGCCTAAGGTCCTTAGTAGCTACTCTAAGCAAACGATCCTGATTCTTCAAAGCAGTGAACATGGTATCATCCTCATCGTCACTCACCTGATACTTGGCGTTGGACTTGTTCCACACATCCGAATCAGTGGAGCCGGCTTGATCTCCTACAAGCGCCATGGTGCAGTAGCCGATCTTGTTGCCAAAGAAGTGAAGTCAAGCATGCCCGACAATCTTCTTATCATCATTGTCGCTGTCCGAGCCAGAGTCGCTTGAGCTACCATCACAGTCGCTGAGGCTGGCGAGGAAAGCACAGTCATGCTCCTGGGCATGCTTTTGGTAGTGCTTGACGAACTCCTTCTTGTTGAAGAATGACCACTTCTTCTTGTCACCCTTGTACTTGCCCTTCTTCTTGTCAGAGGTGTACTCATGCTTGTGTTTGTCAGAGGTCTGTCTTCCCAGACTCGTAGCACTGGAGCTTGTCACCTCTTCTGCGGCACATCCTATTGGAGTAGAGGCGTTGGAACTTGTTGGGCAGTAGGCACAGCTTCTCATCATCTAGTCCTTCAAGCTCCTCCTCTATATCTGAAATCAAAGACAAAGCATAGCCAACAGAAGGTTCAGGGTTAGCAGCACCACCACAGCTGGGGCCAGACATAAGAGCTAGGCTCTTGGGAGTTGTTTGACTCATCTTGGCTCACGCCAGAGTGACCATCTCTGAAGCCTTTAACTTGCTATAAATGTCGTCTGTGGAAAGGGTGTCATAGCTAGCTGACTCGACTATAGACTCTTTCTTCAGTTGCTTCCAATATAGGAAATCTGAGCCATCGAACCCTGGAATCTTGCCAACAGACTGATCCATGATCTCCTCTCTGTGGATCTAAAACTGGTTAAGGTATAGGAGACCGTAACTTGGCTCTAATACCAATTGAGGACTGAAAGGGCAACCCCAAAAACCCTATCTTCTCTTCTGAGCAAGATCACATAGCAACTGAGTGCTACTGATCCTAGGACTCAAAGAGGACGCAAAACAGCAGAAAAGATCACTCAAGCATCCATGAGACAAATGAAAGCGATCGAGGTCTGAAACTTAGAAGCTGTAGGACCGAGACGTGCCACTAGAGGGGGGGTGAATAGGAGCACTTGAAATCACAAAATCACAAACCCCCAAGTGGAAACCGAAACTAAGCACCGTCCACTGAACAGATACGTGCCAAGCAGTGCAAGGGTGCCATCCACTACGAGGATACGCACCAATGCAAGAAAGCTCAAGATCCGAACAAGAATGACAGCGGAGCAACGGATTTTGCAATAACCGGCACAAGACACTCACCGCACCTAGGTGCGTCTCACTGACTCACAGTAAGCAAAGAGAATGGTCTTGAAGGAGGAATGCGAAAATCCATAGCAAAATCACAGCGGAAAAACCAAACTGGGAAGAACACAGCAGCTTCCTGGCAGGACCGGACTGTCCGGTGGCCAACACCGGATTGTTCGGTGGGATCGGACTATCCGGTGCCTGACGCCGGACTGTCCGTGTCACGGCTTGGACAGTGCCCCACGCCGGACTGTCCGGTGGGCTCTGCCGGACCATCCGGTGGAACCGGACTGTCCGGTGGCCACTGCCGGATGGTCCGGTAAGGTCGCAGAGAAGGCGTTTTCAAACCAAACTAGATCAAACCTTTTCCAAATTTCACGAAATTTAGCACAGGTTATCTGGACCCTATTTCAAATATATTCCCAACAGATCAACTCAAGATAACCGCGGAATTAGCGGGAATTTCAGATCTTGTGAAATAGCCATTCTTGGGCAAGAAAGGGGAAAGCACAAAAGAGGCTTGCTTGTGGCAATCCAGCAGGATTGAGATGAACTAAGTCATGATCTCCACATCCTAGCAAGTCCAGAACATCAGCAAGGAAGGGGATTCAAGCTTGCCCAACAAAAACACCCAAAAAGCAAGGATTGAACCCAAAAACCAAAGAGAGAGGGGGAGGAGAAGAACACAAGGTTGCTGCACGAATTTGCTTCGATTAAGTGCCCAAAATGGGTCTAAAGATTTAGCATACAAGCAGAAATTCGTCCCAAGCAACCACCCTCACCTTCCCTCAAGACTAGGAGGCTAAATCCTACTCTAACCTCCCTAACAACGGAGCTCAAAGCTTAAGGATGAAAATCACCAAGTGACAACTAATCCTAGCAGCCAAGAGGCCTTCTAATGACCTGCCTTGGACCTATTTATAACCGAGTGCTATTTAGACAGTTTTGCACTTAGGTCCCTACAGCTAGACAAACCCTAAGGACTCAAACGAAAGATTACATGATATTTCGGGACGGACGACCACGATGAAGTCTTGATCTTCGTAAGTTCCACGCAATCCTCGGATGCTCTCCACGTGGCCAGTAGTCCAATCCGCGATCCGCCCCGGGTTTTCAAGTCAGAAACTGAGAAACTTTAGGAAGTCTCCGCCTGGGCCGGATTTGGCCCATCTTCTCTATCTTGGCGAGTCGTGGACCAACTCACCAAGGCTTGGGTAGCTTTGGGTGACGGTTTTGACCGAAGCCGCCAAAGCCTCCCTCGCACGCCTTCGCGCCACGCATTCGGGTTGGATCACCGCGTTGGCGCCCGGCATCCCCTGTCCATCGAGGCAGCCTCGCATTCCTTCGGAGGACTTACTCCTGCCGTCGCCATGGCGCTCCTCCGTATACCGAACTTCCATAGCCGACAGACGCCGAGTGTGCCTCCAGTCCTTCGGAGGACTTCCTCTACCTCCAGTCCATCGGAGGGCCTCCTGTCCATCGGAGGTCTTGTGCCCAAGTCCTTCTGGGTCTTGCTACTGTTGACAATCACTCATCACTCCAGAGGCAATGGAGCCGGTCCATTGGCTCTCAATCTCCCCCTTGATGAGTGCATTGTCAACACCTTCAACATGTAACCTGAAATAGAACAAAGACAAAAGAAAAAGCGTAAAACCGAAAAGAAAGAAGAAAAAGAAGAAGTTGCTCAAGATGCCCAAAGACCAAATACTGGCAGAAAAGGGCAATTTGAGACAGCAAAAACAAGGTCAAAAATCGACCCCCTAAGACATGGGAAACTGCTCAACGCAGTCGATCAAACTAAAGCATGACCCCTCAAGAAAGAGGCAAACTGGCTCAACACAGTCATGCTAAGGCAAAACATCGGCTCCTCCAGAAAGAGGCAAAAGGCTCAACGCACCGATGCAAGAGCATGCTAAAAGCACAAACTCCCCCTCAACTAGATCTCTACAGAGTCCTCCCCCTTGGTCCAACATCCCTCTCTCCTCAAGGGTCAACATCTCTCCCCCTTGTTGACAATGGACACATCAAGGGTTCATAGAACTCAACTCCCCCTGAAATGGACAACTCCCCCTCAAAATATGCCATGAAATGCAGGAAGTGTACCACGAAGAGCTCAGCAAGGATGAAAAGCTAGTAAATACAAGTTCTAGCATTCAGAGCAAGTGAGGGCAAGGAAGCATGCAAACAAGCTCAATTGAATCTATCTTATACAAATCAGGAGCATGGTTTTCAGAGTTGTTGAAAAGAAAGCATCACCAACATGAATAGCATCTAGCAGGATAGGCATGAACAGCATGATGCTAGCAAAACATACATGGTGTGCTACTCTCAACCAAGGTATCTACAACAGGCCATAAGCAGTTTAGAGACTTGCAGATTTCAGATTTAGCAATTTTGAATCTTCAAGCAAATCAGATCATGTGCCACGGGTTATTCACTTGTCGTTGCCACTTCTTACCAACCAATGCCAAGCCTAGGTTCAGAAAACCATCAGAAGCATAAGACAAGATTTTGGTCATACACAGCCTAGTCCAAGTTCAAGCCAAAGTGCAAAGGCAAGCTATCTCAAACTAGATCAGTGTGACAAGTGAACCCTCCTGGATCATTTCAATTTAGCTCAAAGGGCACCACTTGTAAGCCACATTCATTCAGATTTTAGATTTGAACAAGGTGCCATAAATGCTTAGGCATCAGTGTAACACAGGTATACGACTACCATATCCAAGCATGAAAAGATAGCATAGCATTCAACATTCCTACACATGCTAGGTAGCCAAGTCAAGTGGTGATCATGGTTTTTAGATTTTGAAGAAGCAAAAGTTACTGAGCTCACAAAAGATATTAGACAGATTCAAGGAGCTTAGCCAACCATGATCATGCAAGCAACTGTACAATCTAGCACAAGCTAGTACTAACTTGGCATACCAGAAGAGCTCTAGTGCTAGTGAAAGTGAAAATGCATATGTTACAATGCAATGCATGGTATGAGACAAAATGCAAGAGAAGCAAAGAAGGAAAAGAAAGAAAAAGCAAAGCAAATCCTAAACTATACCAAAGTTACCCCAACCTAAAAGGGGTAACAAACACCAAGCTCCCCACGCAAGGGAGCAAATATGCTCAGGTCTAAGGGCTTCGTAAAGATATCGGCCAACTGGTTCTCAGTCTCTACATGGATCAAGTCTATGTCTCCCTTCTCATAGTGATCCACGCAGGACGGGGTTCTTAGCTACAGAAATAGCAGAAGTAGAGTCTACTAGGAGAGGGATCTTCCTAAAACTGAGACCAAAGTCGCTCAAGGTGGACTTCATCCAAAGCAGCTGGGAGCAGCAACTAGTAGCAGCAACGTATTCAGCTTCTGTGGTGAAAGTGGCTACGCTAGATTGCTTGCGTGAGGACCAAGAGACAAGAGAGGAATCGAGAAACTGGCAGGTGCCAGAAGTAGACTTGCGCTCTAGCCGACAACCCACAAAGTTAGCATCCGAATACCCTCTAAGAGAGAGCAACGAAGCTGAAGAAAATCAAAGTCCAAGCTCAGGAGTGTATTTCAGATACCTGAAGATGCGCTTCACTGCTTGACAATGTGATAGCCTTGGTGAGGCCTGAAAACGCGCACAGAGGTAGACCGCGAACTGAATGTCCGGCCGGGTTGCCGTCAGGTACAGAAGTGAGCCGATCATCCCTCGGTACTCTCTTTGGTCCACCACCTCCCCTTCTTCGTCTGCATCAAGAGCCGTCTGTGTTGACATGGGAGTCGCCACGGGCTTGAGATCTCCCTTGTCAAACTTCCTCAGAATGTCCTTCGTGTACTTGGCTTGATGGACGAAGGTTCCTTCTGGGCCTTGCTTGATCTGAAGCCCGAGAAAGAACTGAAGCTCACCCATGAGACTCATCTCGAATTCACTGCTCATCTATTCAGCAAACTTAGACACCAAAGCGTGAGATGAACCACCAAAGATAATGTCATCAACATATATCTGAACTAGAAGGGTGTCACCGTCACGACTCAACAGAAACAAAGTCTTGTGTACTGAACCCATCACAAAACCAGACTTGAGCAGAAAGGCTTTCAACCTAGCATACCAAGCTCTTGGAGCTTGCTTCAGACCATACAGGGCTTTTCTCAACTTATACACCCGGTCTGGAAACTTGGCACTCTCAAAGCCAGGAGGTTGTCTCACATATACCTCCTCCTCGATGTAACCGTTTAGAAAGGCTGACTTGACATCCATCTGCTACAATTTGAAGCCTTTAGTGGCAGCAAAGGCAAGCAGAATCCTAATAGCCTCTAAACGAGCTACAGGAGCAATGGTTTCCTCATAATCTATCCCCTCCTTCTAACAGAAACCCTGGGCTACCAATCTCGCTTTGTTCCTCACAATCATCCCATCCTTACCCTGTTTGTTCTTGAAAACCCACTTGGTTCCTATTGGGTGACAGTTTGGTGGAGGTTCAACTAAATCCCAAACATGGTTTCTCCCAAAATTCTCCAACTCCTCATGCATGGCGTTCACCCAGCTAGGATCAGATAATGCATGTGACACATCCCGGGGTTCGAAAGAAGCAACAAATGCGGAGTGACAGAAAAAGGCTAGAGAGTTAACCGAAGAGCGTGTGACACGCTGGTGTAGATCTCCAATCATCCTGTCTGGAGGGTGATCCCGCTAGACCTACCGAGATGAAACAATCTCGGAGGTCACCTCCCCTGCGTCCTCAGCGGGGCCAACCTCTGCTCGAGCTTGCGGTCGGGGGAGTGAGGAGGAAGCCGTAGGCAAGGGTCCTCCTTCATCTTCAGAGCTCGTAGCAGAGAGGGCAGGAACTGCAGCAGGTGTAGTGGCTCCTGCATCACCAACATCTACTTTGCCTTCCTCATCTTCAAAGATGGGAGGGCCTTCTTCATCATCACCTGAAAGCTCAAATTCAGGGGTTGTGCAAGGCATAGATTCATCAAAGGAAACTTCACAGGTCTCAACCACTTGTCTAGTATCAAGGATCCACACTCTATATGCTCTAGAGCTAGAGGCGTACCCAAGAAAAATACCATCCAAGCAGCGAGATTCAAATTTGTCCAAATGCCCCCCTTTTTTAGCACAAAGCATCTGCAGCCAAATGCACGCAGGTGCTTGACGCTAGGCTGCCTACCAAACCATAGCTCATACGAAGTCTTTCCCAAGAAAGCCCATAGGAAAATACGATTGGCAATGTAGCAGGCCGTATTCATAGCCTCAGCCCAAAAGCGTCACGGAGTCCTATGCTCATCAAGCATCGTCCGCGCCATCTCTACAAGTGTGCGGTTCTTTCGTTCCACAACACCGTTCTGCAGTGGGGTATAAGGAGAGGACAATTGGTGATCAAGACCAAGGCCACGACAAAAGGTTTCGAAACGAGAGTTATGAAATTCTCCGCCATTGTCGCTGCAGATAGCCCTCATGGCTTTATGACTCTCATTCCTTAAGCTCAAGACTAGATCCCGAACAAAACCAAAAGCTTCATCTTTGAATTCCATGAAGAACACCCACGAATAGCGAGAAAAGTCATCCACAACTACAAGCACATACCACTTCCCACTGACCGACTATACCCGAGCAGGACCAACCGTGTCCATATGTAGCAGTTCACCCGAGTAAGAGGTCATCACCTGATTGACAGGTGCATGAGAAGCGGCAACCATCTTGCCATGACGACAGGGGTGGCATACTAAGTCCTTTTCTGCTTTCAAATTGGGCAATCCTCGGATCAGATCCATTGAGCTCAACCTGACTAGCAGATCAAAACTCAAATGGCCAAGCCTCCTATGCCACTTCCAAATATCAGTAGAAGGACTAGCAACCAAACACCGAGGAGGGCCAGAAACAGATGCAAGATCAACCTTAAAAACCTGCCCATAGGGCAAAATCCGGCAAACAAGGTTTTCCTTAACATCAAGCACACAAGAGGAACCCTCCTTAAAACGAACCTCAAACCCTTCCTTGAGAAGTTGCGAGACAGAAACCAAATTGAACCCCAAATTCCTCACCAAGGCAACTTCTCTCAGGGAAAGCTTGCCAGAAAGAGCAACAGAACCAACACCCAACACTTTACCTTGACCATTATCCCCGAATGTGATGTACTCCTTGGTGCTCACAAGGTTGAGGCTGGAGAACCATCTGCGGTGCCCTGTCATGTGCCTAGAGCAACTAGAGTCCATGATCCATATGTCCTCCAGGCCTCGATCCTGCAAAATCTAGGAAAGCGAGAGTGAGCAAATGGTCCGGCATTGGGGTTAGTGTAACTACTGAACCAGTGCCGAGCCATCTACTCAAAAGTAGGGTAAACACAGTCAAAGTAAGCATCACGTCTACCTGGGTACCCACGACCTCTAAAGCGTGAGCTCTCAAACCCTCTACCTCCAAAGCCTCGGTCAGAAGATCCATGGTCGCGCTGAAAATGACTAGGAGCTCAACCGGGAAAGCGTCTCTCTCCACTAGGAACACGGGCCTAAAAGCCGCCTCCTCTCTCACCTGCAAAGCGGTCTCTCATCTCACCGCGACGGGGAGGATCCTGCCTACCTCCCTTGTAGAACTGATCCTGGTTCCCCCAGGCTCTCTCCTGCCTCTCAACTCGCTTCCTCCTGAAGCAAAACTCCTCCAAGTGGCCATTCCGCTGGCAAAAGTCACAGTGATAGACAGGCCTCTTGGGAGTGGGTTTAGGCTGAGCCTTGGGCTTAGGTGGAGTAGCCTTGGGTGGAACAGGCTGCTGGACTCTCTCCTTGCTCACTGGAGGCTTGAGAATCTCAGTCACTACTCTGTCCAGCTTAGCCTATGAGGGCTTGGGTGTCCAGAACTGCTTCTTTGGGGCAGCCTTGGAAGGCTCGTGGTAAACCTCATCAATAGTAGGGCTAGGCTGAGGAGAGGCAGTCTTAAGGTTAATTGGGGAACTCCTCTTCTCACCTGAAGTACTGCACTCTCCTAACCCAAGTCCACTCATATCACCCTTAGCTCTCTTGGTGCTCTCCAAGATCATCCTAAGTTGGGGCTCTCTAGCATACATCCAACTGAGCACCTCTCTCAAACGGTTGTTCTCATCAACCAAAGTCTGTTTCTCCTCTCTCAGATCCTTCAGAACTAAAGTCTGGTCAGCACAAGTAGGGCAGTCTAGAGAGGGAATAGGGAAAGCAGACTTCTCTAACTTCTTAATGGTAGCATCCCTATCCACCAACATCAACCTCAAAGTGAGACAGTTCTCACAAGTGTCAGGGGATGCTAAAAGCATCTCAAGGTCAGCTCTCAACTGCACAAGCTCACTCTCCAAAGTAGGACAGACCATTCATGCACCCAAAAGCGTGGGTCTAGCCCTAAGCTCTTCCAACTCTTTGAGCTGTCCCTCACACCTCACTTTCAGCTCAGCTATGTCAACAGCTAGGTAGGGGCACATCTCACACTCAGTCACATCACTCAAAATAGGCTCATCCAGTTTAGACTGGAGCTTGCCTAACTCTACATTTAGCCTATCCATCTCCTCTACCTGATGAGCATACTTGCTCTTCTGCTCATAGAGATCTCTCATCAAAGTCTCACAGGTAGGACACTCAGACTCACTAGGCTGGGCTGACACACTCTTCAGCCTCTCTATCTCAGCTAAAGCATCAGCCAACTTGGCTTTCTGCTTCTGCAGCTTCTTGGCTGCCTTCTCCAACAACCTATCCTGGGCTTTCAACTCACGACTATTTGACTCCAACATCTCAAGAATTTCAGCTTGCTCAGGAGTTTCCTCTTCATCGGAGGAGTCGTTGTCGTTGCCCTTGTCATCCTTGTCCTCAAGCGCCATGGAGCAAAAGGATCTCCGTTGCATCTTGTGCTTGAGCTTGGACTTGGTGGAGACGAAGCAGAGTCCAGCTGGACCGCCTTGGTCCCTCCTCTTGTCCCGCTTGGTGACGATCTCCTCATCGCTTGAGCTCGATGAAGACGAGGAGGAGGAAGACGATCCGCCACATAGACCACCAAGCTCGGCGAAGAAGGCCTTGTCCCGCTTCCGGTTGTCATTCTGGTAGCTCTTGAAAGCCTTCCGGAAGTTCTTGATCTTGCCAGAGCAGTGCTTGCTGTGGTCACGCTTGCCGGAGTGGTACTTGTTGGAGTCGCGGGAGTGGTTCTTGCCCTTCTTGTAGTAGTCGTTCTGCTTGTTTGGGCATTCGGCAATGAAGTGGCCGACGTCTCCGCACTCGAAGCACTTGGGCCTCTCGCCCCTCTTCTTGCTCATCCGGTTGTCATAGGTGCGCTGAAAGCGACTAGACACCAGACAAAGCTCATCATCCCCAAGTGATGCTAACTGCTCCTCTGTAACAGACATAAGAGCAGAAAACGAAAAGTTGTGAAGCTGGGGGTTAGAAACGGCCTCACTAGAGGGAGAAGCCAAGGCTAGGCTCTTGGAGCCAGTACAAGTGAGAGAATCTCTCAACTTGTAATCCACCTCTGTGGCCTTGAGCTTGCTGTAAAGAGTCTCCACTCCAATTGTGTCATAGGCCTCAGACTCGATGATCGAGTTAACCTTGATCTCCCATACCTTCCTGTCCAACGCATACAGCAACTTGACAGCCTGCTGATGGTCGGTGTATGGGATCCTCTCAGGGCTGGAGTTAACGCGCAACTTGTTGATGATCGATTGAAAACGACCAAACAAGTCATCGATGGACTCACCAGGCTTCTGAACAAAATTTTCATACTCGCGCCTGTAAGTCTCAACGAGACGCCCCATGATGGTAGCAGTACCCTCATAGTGTGCACTCAGCAGGGACCAGATCTGACGGGCAGTCTCAAGATGGCTCACTTTCTCATAATCAACTGGACCAAGTCCTGAGAAGAGAAAGTTAACAGCTTTGGCATTCGCCTCATGCTGAGCCACAATCGCTGGGGTGGTGTGCTGGGCAACTGGAAGCACAACAAAGTTCGCACTCTGAGTAACATCCCATATGTCCTGGCCCTGGCTAAGCAAGAAAGCTCTCATCCTACCCTTCCAGCAGGAGTAGCCATCGGAACAGGACTGGAATCTTCCTAGAGTGAGTCATAGTCGCAACTGGTTTCTCACCGGTAAAGGTATGAAGAAACCTAACTGGCTCTGGTACCAGTTGTAGGACCGAGACGTGCGACTAGAGGGGGGGTGAATAGGAGCACTTGAAATCACAAAATCACAAACCCCCAAGTGGAAACCAAAACTAAGCACTGTCCACTGAATAGATACGTGCCTACCAGTGCAAGGGTGCCGTCCACTGTGAGGATACGAACCAATGCAAGAAATAGCCATTCTTGGGCAAGAAAGGGGAAAACACAAAAGGGGCTTGCTCGTGGCAATCCAGCAGGATTGAGATGAACTAAGTCATGATCTCCACGTCCTAGCAAGTCCAGAACATCAGCAAGGAAGGGGATTCAAGCTTGCCCAACAAAAACACCCAAAAAGCAAGGATTGAACCCAAAAACCAAAGAGAGAGGGGGAGGAGAAGAACACAAGGTTGCTGCACGAATTTGCTTCGATTAAGTGCCCAAAATGGGTCTAAAGATTCAGCATACAAGCAGAAATTCATCCCAAGCAACCACCCTCACCTTCCCTCAAGACTAGGAGGCTAAATCCTACTCTAACCTCCCTAACAATGGAGCTCAAAGCTTAAGGATGAAAATCACCAAGTGAAAACTAATCCTAGCAGCCAAGAGGCCATCTAATGACCTGCCTTGGACCTATTTATACCCGAGTGCTATTTAGACAGTTTTGCACTTAGGTCCCTACAGCTAGACAAACCCTAAGGACTCAAACGAAAGATTACAGGATATTTCGGGACGGACGACCACGATGAAGTCTTGATCTTCGTAAGTTCCACGCAATCCTCGGATGCTCTCCACGTGGCCAGTAGTCCAATCTGCGATCTGCCCCCGGTTTTGAAGTCAGAAACTGGGAAACTTTAGGAAGTCTCCGCCTGGGCCGGATTTGGCCCATCTTCTCTATCTTGGCGAGTCGTGGCCCAACTCACCAAGGCTTGGGTAGCTTTGGGTGATGGTTTTGAGCCAAAGCCGCCAAAGCCTCCCTCGCACGCCTTCGCGCCACGCATTCGGGTTGGAGCACCGCGGTGGCGCCCGGCATCCCCTGTCCATCGGGGCAGCCTCGCAGTCCTTCGGAGGACTTACTCCTGCCGTCGCCATGCCGCTCCTCCGTATATCGAACTTCCATAGCCGACAGACGCCGATTGTGCCTCCAGTCCTTCAGAGGACTTCCCTCTACCTCCAGTCCATTGGAGGACCTCCTATCCATCGAAGGTCTTGTGCCCAAGTCCTTCTGGGTCTTGCTACTGTTGACAATCACTCATCACTCCAGAGGCAATGGAGCTGGTCCATTGGCTCTCAGAAGCGAGCTCTACCAGCCACTCTACACAATCAAGTGCCTCACTAGATGAACCAATGAGTTTGAGTATGGGCATACAGCAGATAGTTGCTAACCAAAGTCGCAAACGAAACACCCAAGTGAGAAGAGCCAAAGAAGGCAACAACCAGGCCAACACCGGACTGTCCGGAAGCATGCCTGACTTTCCGGTGTAGCACGCCGGACTGTCTGGTAGAACTGCCTGTGCAACCACCCACTGGACTATCCATTAGCATAGACTAGACTATCCGATAGCATGCATCGGATTGTCCGGTGGCACGCCGGACTGTTCGACAAAACTGTCGAAAATGAGCTCCCAAAACCAAATCTTGATCAAATCGTCTCCAAACTTCACGAAATTTGGCATAGGCTATCACAACACTATTCCAAAACTATTCCCAAAAGATCTATCAGAAGAGATCACGGGATTAGCGGGAATTTCAAATCTCGTGAAGAGGGGAATACTTGGGCAAGAAAGGGGAAAACACAAGATTGACTTGCTCATGGCAATCCTGCGAGATTGAGATGTTCTAAGACATAATCTCCACATCCTTGCAAGTTCAAAATAGCAAAATAGAAGAGGAAATCTTGTAGGCAAAGCAAAGCACCAAAAGCCTTTGAGATTTCACCCAAAAACCAATGGGAAAGGGGAGGGAGAACACTCAAGCTTCAACCACGAAATCCATCTATTTCTTCACCAAACTGATCACAAGATCTTAGTACAAGTGGTGGAAATCATTCACTAAGCCACCTCCCACTTCCTACCCTCTTACAATGGGGCTAGATCACTCTAAGACCCTCTAAACTTGAAGCTCTTGCTTGGGAACGAAAATGGCTACCTACACTTATGGGCCGAGCCTAACTTGGACCGTAGCCCAAGCCACCTACCAGTCTGCGGCATTGTCAGACTTGGGCACCACCTCTCATTCCACTCGTGAGGGCTTTCCTCGAGGTCACGCTTAGGAGGTGCTCGCTCGTCCTTCAGCAAGTGTTTGATGTTGACAAGCACTCATCACAGCCAGGATGAAAGACTAGACTCGGTACACTTGACTCCCTCACACCATACCAAATGGTGTACGACCAATCTTGTCATCTTCCAGTGGAACTCGAATTCAAATCTCAATGGGCGATGAAGAGGTGGAACATGGATCTCAGGTCAGCAGGCATTAGAAGGCAAATTCAACTGGCTGAATAGGAGGAATGGAGGGAAAAGACATACCACAATGCCAAGCTATACAAGGGGCACACCAAAATATGGCA
This sequence comes from Paspalum vaginatum, assembly GCA_030272315.1. NCBI lineage: Eukaryota > Viridiplantae > Streptophyta > Magnoliopsida > Poales > Poaceae > Paspalum > Paspalum vaginatum. The sequence goes on along the minus strand of CM059020.1, from coordinate 29,431,573 downwards.
CGATAAGCAACTCAAAATCAAAACATTCAAACTGGGAGATAAGGTATTAATCTTTAATTCAGACGTTCGTTTATTTGGTCATGGGAATCTTAGAAGTAAGTGGGAAGGGACTTTTACGATCCTTGAAGCCGCCGATCATGGTGACATCAGCCTCCAAGACAATGACGGAAGAGTTTTAAAGGCAAATAGACAATGCCTTAAAATGTTTCAAGAGCCCAAAATGCCTCTGCTCGAAGAAATGGACGTCTTCAAGCTACATGAGGTAGTATGATCACACGTCCTTGGTCGAGCTCAGACATTAAAAGTGCCATGTACACTAACACTTTTCTCCCTTAAAATTCTATCTAATCTCAACTTTTGCTAAAAATCTCAACAAAAACCATTGTTCCTCATCGAAAAATGGGCTTTGCACACACCAAAAAGGGGCAACCCCAACTTTTGGTCTATCCGGCGAGGTTGGTGTGGCGGCTTGGCCTATAGGATGGCCACTGGGCCATATCCCATGGCCGCTCCACCGTGGGAGCACGTATCACTTTAGTTTAGGTGTTGTTGAGTGCATGAGAACGGGTAACCTCAATGGTGTAAGGGGAGAGAGCCTTCTTCTTCCCCACACATCAACACTCCACTCTCAATTTCAATCTAAAAACTCAGCCATGGCACCCCTCTCTCCCCCTAGCAAGGGCAAGGCCATCATCTCCATCACCTTGGACACCACCGCAACATAAACACCATCTTTTGAGGGTGAACCACAACCCTTGCAGTCCCTGCCACAAGAGTCAATCCCGGAGATGGTCGCTTGGCGATCGCCATGGCTGACCAACCTTGGTCGTGGCCGACTAGCCACACGCCATGGCTGTCCGACTAGTCCAAATGGTCGGACGGCCATACCCCATGGCCGCCCGGTCTCTCCTCTGCGCTCCAGCAGTGTGGGATGATCGACACGTGGCCTATATCCTTCCAAGATGACTGTCAAGAAAGTTTTGCACATGTCTATTCATCCTACTTTAGGGGTGCTTACCCCTAATAAGTGTGCAAGAAGCCTCTTCTCTTGATGAGGGCTGTGAGCTATCCAGTGATCTTGGGATTCCGGGTGCATCCACCCACACCATCCATGGCATGAAAACTGCCTAGCTATGGGAAGGTGTTTGTGCTTAGAGTTCCAAAGCTGGACGTGTCCATTGACGAGTCCATTAACTAAATGTCGCCAAGGAGGGATGGTGCAGAGGGTGTCCAAGCCCCCTTTAACCAAAGGACCACCAGGCCAATTTGAAGAACTAGATGAAGAAAATGACACAGTGGCATATTTGAAGTAGGAGATCGCTGTGCTCAAAGAAAAATATAAGAACTTGGAAGAGCGCTCCACTGAAGTCAAACTTTGGTGGATGGAAATCGAGGACAAGTTTGACATCCTTTGGAAGGGGTTGTCCATGATAGTTCACCACCTTGTGGATGCACCTGGGCATCTTGAGCTCTATGATCCACCCATGCCATAGATGCCCAATGTGTCTAGTTATCATAGGCGCTTTAGGTTTATGTTTTAAATTCTTAAGCTTAATATTTTGCTTTGTTTCATTCAATTTCCCTTTGTACGAAGTGCCTACAAATTTTTTGTTGAATTCAATAAACGTAGGATAGTTTCCATTTTCAATAAATTTTGGGTAGAATGGCCAAAGCCATTCAACCTCCTATCACTAACCCTGCAGAAAGCACATGAGAAACACATTGTGCAGGGTGTCATCACACTACTCAAGAAAATTCAAGGAATCTGGCAAAAAATGATGGCCGTTCGGCCATATGATTTCCACGAAAATGTTCCACGCAGCGTTGTCATGTTCCATAGATGCATCCTCAAAGAAAATGATCCAGCGCACGGGTCGAAAGTGGACAACACATGTTTGCCCGACCATTCCCCATGGCCTTCCGGCCAAGGCAGTGGCCGCCAAGCCATCATTATGGCCGCTTAGCCATACTTATGGGCTGGTTGGCCCACGTTTGCATTGAGCCCGCACATGAAGGTCGAATACACCTATTTACATTATGTACACCTCTCAATTTTTGTGCTTTACACATAAACTTGGTCAGATCATGCTCTACATGTTCATACTGTCGCATTAACTTGTGCTTGCACCATTTTGTTCCTCCTGCTAGAGTAACTTGCTTTTGGATACTCTCATGATTGGGGAACCACTTGAGTTTAGTTTGTTAATTCATGTGAGATAAGATAATTAGAGAAAACTAATGGAATCTCTCGCATGAGTAAGAGTATTATTTATAAAATAAAAAGAGGGCTCCATCTTGGATGATCTCAAGGCCCTAGAATTTTTCCCACCAGTGCCACAAATATGAAAAGAAAACCTGTACAATCTTGCTTCCTTAATTGCTTTGAGTCGTATGAAATCTTGTGCCATAAAAAGAGTTTGAATCATGTGAGAACTTTGGCCTTCATGTACACGTCCCACGAAATATAGTCTCCCAAAAAGGTGTGCAATGAAAAGATTTCAATGATCCCATCCAAGCTTCGTTCAAATGAAGAAGAGGCATGGACATTCAAGTTGAAAAAAGAAGAAAAAGGAGAGAAAAAAAAGAGAAATAAAGAAAGAAGAACTCCATGCCCTCTACTCAAATATGGGATTGAAACAAGGCACCTACAGAGACAAAATTTTCTGCTACACTTGCACCTGGCCAAATCTCACTTGATTGAAAATTCTTTCTTGACACTCGATTTGATTCGATAACACAAACATGATAGGAAAGCCTCACTCTTCCAACTACCTGAACTCCACAAAAGCCTTAGTAGAATAGGATGAGGGAAACAATATTCTAGCAAGGACATTCTATCCCATTAGTGACTGAGAGTTGGTCTCGAGATCTTTGGTCAACATTGAATGACACAAGAAAATATTGTCACAAAATGCATAAATTTAGTGATGGTAATGGAATAGTCATGAATGCACCTAATGACATTAAAAAATGGTCACAAAATACCTTTGATGACGCCAGGTAAATCGTCATGGAACATTGTAACATTGTACCATTACCGTTCTGTGATGGTGATTCTGTGACGTTCTTTGTGACACAACAAAAATGTCACCATTTGTCTTTAGTGACAAAATATGATGCTTTTAATGACGATAAGACATCATCACATATACTCAAATCTCTTGTAGAGTTACATGAACCGAAAGGGTACGGTCTCACAGACCATCCTGTACTTCAGACCTTTGGAGCATAACAGCTGGTTCAATGACTTGTTGGAAAGTGCAATAGACCATATCGTCCAGTGTATGCCAAATGTATGGACCATACCATACATTCTATGCACTTTTTGCCAGCTTTTTGGCTAATGGCTCGTTCAAGTTTAGGTGCTATATAAGCCACCTCACCTAGCCATTCGAAGTAAGTTGGAGCTACTAAAGACCACAATAAGTGTAGAGGAATATTCGAAGCTTATCATCCACTCCACCCACCATAATAGCACTTAGTGCTTAATTCAAGCTAGTTTAGAGCTTTGAGTGAGCTTGCCAGATCTTCTTGAGTGTAGCTCCTACTTAAACTGTTGGGAAGACTTGGCTACAGTCAAGCCACATTATACTCATTATTAGACCCTCCTTGGTGTGGAGTGTTGATGTCTCTTAGCATAATAGATTTTACTCTACATTCCGATTATCATAAAAATCCACAGGGAAGCAAGGGTGAATTGGTGGAATGATATGTTTGAACTTCAAACGGTCTTGTAAATTGATAATTACCAACTATTCTTACACCGGAGGTAAGATAAATGAGATAGTGTATGGCAGATTAAAGGACAAGGACCAAAGTAGTCAGCAAAGTAGGTATAGATATATGGGAGGACAACAAGCAAGATTAAGATATCCAAACTCTAAATCTTACTTACTTCATAGGAGTATTCGTGGTTAATCTAAGTTATCTAAATATGAACTAGGACCTTGCATCGAGCGAAATTCCAGACTACACCGAGGTGGCACGAGGGTAGATAGTTGGCCAACTAAATGACTACTAGCTAACACCTATGGGCTTACCGAACAATGGGATCAAAATACAGAGACTTCCTAATACTGTCACCAATAGGGGCTACCAACCAGAACTGCATCGGTAAGACGGCACGCTTCACTTGATCACTAAAGTTCTTCCTGGATCAGAGGGTGAGAACTAACTTAACCTTAGATCAGAGCCTAAGGAAAGTTTATAGCACCGGCAAGTCTAGCAAGATCCAAATAACTTAAGAACAACACAAACCTAAGCCTTGATCTAGTATGCAATAAGGTACACCGCACTAGGCAAGTATAAGAAATAAAGTAAAGTATACTAAAATGTAGAGCAAGGAATGAATATTGTACTGGAGTAGCAAAGGTACAAAAAGATACAAGAGATTTTACCAATACTTGAAGCTAACTCTAGAATCACTGAGGTGAAAGCTTAGACTCGACTCTAACTCCTAGGACTATCCTAGTGCTACAAGATTAAGACAATGGTGTGTCACACTTCATAAGTGAGGCCTCGGGACCTATTTATACCCACTCGGGCAAGAGGGGTAGTTATAATGGTAGTAGGTCATTGTGGGAAGGTAAGGCGATGGCAAGGGGGTAGGTGGCAGGCCAGGTGGCCAGGTAGGGAGGCCAGGCGGTGCCACCTCGGTCGGGCGGCCTAGTGATCCCTTGGATCTGTGGCCTCTATTCATCCTACGATCAATATTACCTCCCAAGGTCGGTTAGAAGTCAATTGGCACTTACATTCTTGTGCTTTCTTTCAGATCACTGGATTCCATTTGTGTTTCTTCCTTAGGTGTAGGATTGGAGTGCCCTAGATCGCTGACTTCATCGATCTAAGCGCTGGATTGATGAAGTGGAAGGTCTTCTGGTACTTTGCATGTTGCATTCACAGTTTACACCTTGGAGTTGTGTTGACACATCACTTATGTGCATGCAGGTGGAAGATGAGATGATTTGGCCACTTTCATTGGCCGAGCGGCCATGGGGGAGGCTAGGCGGCTAGGGTCTCTTCCTGACTTAGCCAAAATTTGCATGTTTTCTACTGATCTTGCACCTGCAATCAAATACTCAACACAACTTGTGGAATCATGTGAGCAGCAAAGGTTTAGTCTACACTTTGATATGTTTATCTTCATGATCATGGATGGTTGATGGCCAAAAATAGTGCAATAACGACTATCAACACCCCCAAGCCTTTGCTTCACCTCAAGTAATGCCAAGATGGGTTATGGATCAAGAGTTGCTGCAATAGCAATATTCGAAGACAGAGCCTATACATAACCGACACCCATGCTTTTATCTCAAACCATAGTGTATGCGAAAGATCACCTTTTCTCATACCTGTGGTGTATATTTTTGACTTACCATGTCTTGGGCGATTGAGAGAAAGAATGACTTTGTTGCAGGTTCTAGCTCAAAACATTTCTTTTTAAATTCCTTTCTCACGTGTTTTTGGAGATTTTCAAAATAAAATCAAGTTTCCCCTAAGGTACTCTCAATCGCTCAGAAGTGTATCCTCACCATTAGGGACAAAAGGACAACCAAGATTTTCCTACACTAAGGCTTTTGTGGAGCTCAAGGTGATGGAAAAACGTAGCTTACTTAGGTTGTTTATTTTGCAAAGCCAAAGATTGGACCAAAGAAATGTACTACATCAATAATCTTGTTCATCGTTGGAGCTCATTTGGTGGCTAGATGGGTGGATCTCCTTGTTTCCTTTCCTTCTCCTTCTTTTGTTGTGATAGGTATGAATATGGAGCCTTTTTGTATTTTCTCTCTTTTTGCCATGCTTTGACTAGCATGCTTTATTTCTCTTTTTTTGATGGCTCCACATTCTACCTCATTTTCATTTGGAAGGAGTAAGGTTGAAGGTATTATTTTGGAGATGTATTAATGCATACCCAGAGTAGGTAGATACATATGGGGTGGTATATTTTTGCTCGAAGGATTCACAAGATAGTGATGATTCCATTCAATGACACTCAAAATTTGACAAAGCTCAAAACAACACTAGGTAGCTTGAACAAGCGGCTCAGATATTTTCAGTGTACGGGGGAACTTTATTTTCATTTTTCAAAAGAATGGCTTGAGATGTTCATCTTACTAAGAAAATGTAGAGTTGGCCTAGTACTTAGTCATATCATTTCTCACAACAACTTAGACAAAGCTTATGCAAATGGCATCCACAAAGTAAAAGGTCAGGTTCTCAATTTCATACACACAAGTTCGAAATTAAACTAAGTGTGGTATTTGCATAGACAACTAGACAAGAAGATGATAGAGCAAGTATTCATCATTTCCATAATGAAGGTGGTATATCAAAGATGGGAGTTTCTTTTATTGACACTTTTTTAGAGCAAGAAAAAAACAGAATTAAATGTTATTATTATTGGTGGTGCTACTTACTCTGTCGATCGGACTAGTGTGGCCGGTAGGATTGTTGTTGCTGGTAGGACTGCTGTTGGTAGGATTGCTCTATTGGTAGGACTGCTGGTATTGGAAGGGAGACAAGATCGAGGATCGGGGGTCTTACTATGAGACGAGGAGTCAAGGAAGCGCACTCACGTCATGACAGTTTACCATCCCCCCAAGCTTCAAAGAAACTAGGGGTTTTGGTCGTAGTAGTGGTTGTAGAACTCATTAGCGTCATTGATGCTGGCTTCCATCTGTTCTCTGAGTTCCTAGAGAATGTTCATGTTGGAGCATAGCCGGTCATCCATGGCAGTGGTACATTGGCTGATGGTCTGCACTTCCTCATATAACCATAGGTCGTATTGATCGTGGAGGTTCATCCCGTCCACGGTGGAGTTGAGTCTAGCCATGTTGTTGGTGTGGAACTATGTCGATGCTGATGATCCTACATTTCTGCCAAAATCACGTAACATACCTGTGGTGTGGTACTCTCTAGCTTATGACGGCTAGTGGTGTGAATGCTCAGCGCCTCCACTGCTGCTGTACCATGGTTCTAGGTTGCCGTAATATTAGAAATATGATAGTTCTGGGTCTGTTCCTAATGGTGTTGCTGTGTGGGGCGCCCAGGATGGATCGGTTGCTGCTTCCTCCTCAGCTTCTTGATGAAGCTGCTCAGCTCTGCGTCTTTGGGCTCTCGTCATGACACCTGCATAGCTATGTCTTAGCGCTTCCATGTCTAGCTGCATGGTTAGGCTTCTTACTTTGTACAAATCGTACTGCGGTGCTGGAAGAAGCAGTTTGAAGTCATGACCAAAGTAAGTCATGATGAGTCGACCCTTCTCATCTTTCCACATGAAATGCCCTTTGATAAAATATTGCTCAGCCACTATGTGTGAAAGATCATCAGGGATGTAAGTGAGCTGGGCATTTTCTAGGATGCTAAGTCCGGATGCAATTCTTGCGATGAGGGATGTGATTGTGATTGGGGTGTTGTTCCTCCATAGCTTCATCCAATGATGGACCATGTCTATGATAGGGTCAAAGAGCTTCTTTTTGCACATAGCGTATAAACATTTTAAATCTTCATTGGCTATGCAACGTGCTTCAGTATGTGGAAAAACGATGAGAGAGACCCAATGAGCCAGGAGTCTCAGAGTGGGATTGTTAATATTTGTGATACTATGCTTCGCCAAAACATCCTAGCCACAAAATCCTCTCCAAAAAGTGTTTGGTTATACCCCGATGGCTCGTCTGCTAGGGAGCAGCATGAGGAGAAGCCTAGAAGATCGCTAAGCCTTCTCGCAGAGGTGATAAACTCAGTATTGAAGAGACAAAAATGAATGGTCATACCTATGGTGAGTCGCTCCATGTGGAGAGTCATCAAGAATTCTTTGGTGAGAAGGACGGATCCTTCCTCCCGGATGTTCAAGAAGTTGGTCCATCCCGCGTACTTTAACGCTTGCTCGAACTGATCTAGCATGCCTATGTTGGTGAGGAAGAGAACATCAAAATATCTTGTCCTCCCAAATTGCTTAGGGTCAAGACATTCCAATATCTCTGCCTCCTCATTGTTGTGTGGCACTATGTCATGGATGGTCAGGAGTGTGCGTGCGGCTGGGGCTGCGATGAAGTTGCCTCATCTTGATTTCGGCTGGCTGGTGACATTCCATCGGATGCCGCCGGAGTCCTCGAGCTTGTACTCCGGGAGTGGGAGCTCAGGTAGATGAACCTTGTGTGCACAACCTTTCCTACATTGCTAAGGGCTCTCTTGGTCCTCCTGAAAAGGGACGACATCCTGCAAAAACACAGACACAAGAGAAATACCCAAAGGGAGCACAGTTGTGTCGTAAAACTCATGTGGAGCTGACTTGGGTGCTTCCTTCACCGGTTGTGGTTCGCATGCCACTTCTTGTTCCTCAGGTTCGGTGAGTTTTACCTACTATTTCCCTGCATTCTAGGATGTGGGGGGGTCTTGTGTAGACCTTCCACCCCTAGTGGTTACAACTTTTATGTGCTCCTTTGGGGATGGCTCGGACTGACCCGGGAGCTTCCCCGAAGTAGGACTAGGTGGAGCGGTGGCAAGGTGACCTATTTGACTTTCTAATATTTTATTAAAACTCAGCTGGTTCTTCAGCTTGTTGAGATTTACCGGCGTGAGTATGAGAACTTTGTTCAGAAGCCGGGAGAGTATATCGATGCCTTGTTTGATCGTTTTCAGTCGATCATCAACAAGCTTTGTGTCAACTCTACCCCCGATGCTCTCCCATACTCTAACCATTAGCAGGCTATCAAGCTGCTGTATTCCTTGGACAGGAATGTGTGGGAGATCAAGAAGAACTCCATTCTTGAGTCGGTAGGGTATGACACCTTGGGTGTTGAGGAGCTTTACAGCAAGCTCAAGGCCACAGAGGTTGATCACCAGATGGCAGATATGCTCATTGGTACTGGCTCCAAGAGCCCTGCCTTGGCTTCCAGCTCCAAGGAAGTTGCTACTAACCCCCCACTTCACGGTTTTTCGTTCTCTGCTTTGATGTCTGTGACATAGGAGGAGTTGGCGTCACTTGGCGATGATGAGCTTTGCCTGGTGTCTAGTCGCTTCCAGCGCGCCTATGACAATCGAATGAGCAAGAAGAGGGGCGAGAAGCCCAAGTGGTTTTAGTGCGGAGAGGTCAGCCATTTCATCGCCGAGTGCTCGAACAAACAGAATGACTACTACAAGAAGGGCAAGAACCACTCCCACGACTTCAGCAAGCACTGCTTCAGCATGCATGACTACGGCAAGTGCGACCACACTAAGCACCACTCTGGAAAGATCAAGAACTTAAGGAAGGCTTTCAAGAGCTACTAGAAGGACAATCGAAAGCGGGACAAGGTCTTCTTCGTCCAGCTTGGTGGTATTTGTAGTGAATCGTCGTCCTCCTCCTCCTCATCTTTGTCAAGCTCAAGCGATGAGGAGATCATCACCAAGCGGGACAAGAGGAGGGACCAAGGCAGTCCAGCTGGCCTCTGCTTCATCTCCACCAAGTCCAAGCACACGCACAAGGTGAACCAGAGATTGTTTTGCTTCAAGGCGCTTGAGGACAAAGACGACAAGGGCAACGACAATGACTCCTCCGATGAAGAGGTAACTCCTGAGCAAGCTGAGATCCTTGGTATGTTGGAGAGGAATAGTCGTGAGTTGAAAGCCCAGGATAAGTTGTTGGAGAAGGCAACCAAGAAGCTGCAGAAGCAGAAAGCCAAGCTTGCTGATGCTTTGGCTGAAATTGAGAGGCTGAAGAGTGTGCAAGCCCAGCCTTGTGATTTTGAGTGTCCTACCTGTGAGTCCCTCATGAGTGAGCTTTGTGAGCAAAAGAGCAAGTATGCTTATCAGGTAGCGGAGATGGATAGGTTGACGGTTGAGTTTGGCAAGCTCCAGTATAAACTAGATGAGCCTACTTTGAGTGGGGTGCCTGAGTGTGAGTCTTGCCTCCACCTAGCTGTTGACATAGCTGAGCTGAAGGTGAAGTGTGAGGGGCAGCTCAAGGAGTTGGAGGAGCTTAGGGCTAGACCCATGCTTTTGGGTGCGTGCATGGTCTGTCCTACCTTGAGGAGTGAGCTTGACAAGGTGAGACCTGACTTTGAGGTGCTTTCAACACCTCCTGATACGTGTGAGAGTTGTCTCACTTTGAGGCTGCAGTTGGCGGAGAAGGATGCCACCATTAGGAAGCTTGAGAAGTCTGCTCCTGTGATTCTCCCTCTAGACTGTCCCACTTGTGCTGCCCAGACTTTAGTTCTGGAGGGTCTAAGAGAGGAGAAATTGACCTTGGTTGATGAGAACAACCGTTTGAGAGAGGTGCTTAGTTGGATGTATGCTAGAGAGCCCCAACTAAGGATGATTTTAGAGAGAACCAAGAGAGCTGAGGGTGACACCAATGGACTTGGGTTAGGAGCGTGCAGTACCTTAGATAAAAAGAAGAGTGCCCTAGTTAAGCTTAAGACTGCCTCTCCTCAGCCTAGCCCTACTGTTGATGGGGTTTACCATGAGCCTCCGAAGGCTGCCCCAAAGAAGCAGTTCTGGACACCCAAGCCCTCACAGGCTAAGTTGGACAGAGTAGTGAATGAGATCCTTAAGCCTCTAGTGAGCAAGGAGAGAGTCCAGCAGCCTATTCCACCTAAGGCTACTCCACCTAAGCCCAAGACCTAGCCTAACCCCACTCCCAAGAGGCCTGTCTACTACTGTGACTTTTGCCAGTGGAATGGCCACTTGGAGGAGTTCTACTTAAGGAGGAAGAGAGTTGAGAGGTAGGAGAGAGCCTGGGGGAACCAGGATTACTTCTACCGGGGTGGTAGGCAGGATCCTCCCCATAGCGGTGAGATGAGAGACTACTTTGCTAGTGGTGGGAGAGGAGGCGGCTTTCAGGCCCTGTGCTCCTGGTGGTGAGAGACGCTTTGCCGGCCGAGTTCCTAGTCATTTTCAGCGCGGCTATGGACCTCATGACTGAGGCTTTGGTAGAAGGTTTGAGAGCTCACGCTTTGGAGATCATGGGTACCCAGATCGTCGTGATGCTTACTTTGGCTGTTCTTTTCCCACCTTTGAGCAGATGGCTCAGTACTGGTTCAGTAGTTTCACTAACCCCAGTGTCAGACCATTTGTCCACTCTCGATTTCCTTGATTTTGCAGGATCAAGGCCTAGAGGACATTTGGATCATGGACTCCGGCTGCTCTAGGCACATGACAGGGCACCGCAGATGGTTCTCCAACATCAACCCCGTGAGCACCAAGGAATACATCACATTTGGGGATAATGGTCAAGGTAAAGTGTTGGGTGTTAGATCTGTTGCGCTTTCTGGCAAGCTTTCCTTGAGAGAAGTTGCTTTGGTGAGGAATTTGGGGTTCAATTTGGTTTCTGTCTCGTAACTTCTCAAGGAAGGGTTTGAGGTTCGCTTTAAGGAGGGTTCTTCTCATGTGCTTGATGCTAAGGAAAACCTTGTTTGTCGGATTTTGCCCCATGGGTAGGTTTTTAAGGTTGACCTTGCATCTGTTTCTGGCCCTCCTCGGTGTTTAGTAGCTGGTCCTTCTGCTAATATTTGGAAGTGGCATAGGAGGCTAGGCCATTTGAGTTTTGATCTGCTTGTCAGGTTGAGCTCGATGGGTCTGATTCGAGGATTGCCCAATTTGAAAGCAGAAAAGGACTTAGTGTGCCACCCCTGTCGTCATGGCAAGATGGTTGCCGCTTCTCATGCACCTGGCAATCAGGTGATGACCTCTTACCTAGGTGAGCTACTACATATGGACATAGTTGGTCTTGCTCGGGTATAGTCAGTTAATGGGAAGTGGTATGTGCTTGTCGTTGTAGACAACTTTTCTCTCTTTTCATGGGTGTTCTTCTTGGAATTCAAAGATGAGGCTTTTGGTTTTGTTCAGGATCTGGTCTTGAAGTTAAGAAATGAGAGTCATAAGGCCATGAGGGTTATTCGCAGCGACAATGGCAGAGAATTTCATAAATCTCGTTTGGAAACCTTCTATCGTGACCTAGGTCTCGATCATCAATTCTCATCTCCTTATACCCCACCTCAGAATGGTGTTGTGGAACGAAAGAATCGCACACTTGTAGAGATGGCGCGGACGACGCTTGATGAGCATAGGACTCCGCGACCCTTTTGGGCTGAGGCTACGAACACGGCCTGTTACATTGCCAACCGCATCTTCCTATGAGCTTTCCTAGGAAAGACTTCGTACGAGCTACAGTTTGGTAGGCAGCCCAACGTCAAGCACGTGCATGCATTTGGCTGCAGATGCCTTGTGCTCAAAATGGGGGGGCATTTGGACAAATTTGAATCTCGATGCTTGGATGGTATTTTCCTTGGGTATGCCTCTAGCTCTAGGGCTTACGGAGTGTGGATCTATGCCTTGCACAACCCCTGTATTTGAGCTTTTAGGTGATGATGAAGAAGGAGCTCCCATCTTTGAAGATGAGGAAGTTTAGGTAGATGCTGGTGATACAGGAGCCACTGCACTGGCTGCAGCTCCTGCCCCCTCTGCTATGTGCTCAGAAGATGAAGGAGGACCTTTGCCGATGGCTTACTCCTCACTCTCCCGACTGCAAGCTCGAGCAGAGGCTGGCCCCACTGAGGACGCAGGGGAGGTGACCTCCGAGATTGTTCCATCTCGGCAAGTCCAGCGGGATCACCCTCCACATGGGATCATCGGTAATTTGCATGCGAGGACCTTGAGGTCCCAGACAGGTTCTATCGCCTTCTTTGCTCTTGCTGCATTTGTTGCCTCCTTTGAACCCATGGATGTTGGACACGCACTATCTGATGGTAATTGGGTTAATGCCATGCATGAGGAGTTAGAAAATTTTGAGAGGAATGAGGTTTGGGTTTTGGTAGAGTCTTCGCCACATTGCAATCCTATAGGTACAAAATGGGTTTTCAAAAATGAGCAAGGGGAGGATGGCATTGTTCTGTAGAACAAGGCTAGACTTGTGGCTAAGGGTTTTTGTCAAAAAGAGGGGATAGACTATGAGGAAACGTTTGCTCCAGTTGCACGCCTGGAGGCTATACGTATTCTCTTAGGCTTTGCAGCTTCCATGGGTTTCAAGCTTTTTCAAATGGATGTGAAGTCTGCTTTTCTAAATGGTTTCATTCAAGAAGAAGTTTATGTCAAACAACCCCCTAGATTTGAAAATACTAAATACCCTAACCATGTTTAAAAATTGCAAAAAGCCTTGTATGGTTTGAAACAATCCCTTGTATGGTTTGAAACAAGCCCCTAGAGCCTAGTATGAGAGATTAAAAACCTTTTTGCTAAACCATGGTTTCAAAATGGGGAGTGTGGATAAGACCTTGTTTCTCCTCAAGCATGGTAGTGATCTTCTTATTGTCCAGATATATGTGGATGATATCATCTTTGGTGGCTCGAACCACTCTCTTGTTACCAAGTTTTCTAAGCAGATGTCGAAGGCGTTTGAGATGAGCATGAATTGAGAGTTGCGGTTTTTCCTTGGACCGCAAATTAAGCAAGGCCGTGAAGGAACCTTCATACATCAAGCCAAGTACACTGAAGGAAATTCTGAAGAATTTTGATAATGGAGACCTCAAGCCTATGGCGACTCCCATGTCAACACAAACGGCACTTGATGCTGATGAAGAAGGGGAGGTTGTGGATCAGAGAGAGTACCGAGGGATGATCGGCTTACTTCTGTACGTGACGGCGACTAGGCCGGACATTCAGTTCGCGGTTTCCCTCTGTGCGCGTTTTCAGGCCTCACCAAGGACATCACACCGTCAAGCGATGAAGCGCATCTTCAGGTACCTGAAATACACTTCTGAGCTTGGTCTTTGGTTCTCTTCAGCTTCTATGCTCTCTCTCAGAGGGCATTCGGATGCTGACTTTGTGGGTTGTCGGCTAGAGCGCAAGTCTACTTCCAGCACCTGCCAGTTTCTCGGCTCTTCTCTTGTCTCTTGGTCCTCACGCAAGCAATCTAGCGTAGCCACTTCCACAACAGAAACTGAATGCGTTGTTGCTAGCTAGTTGCTGCTCCCAGCTGCTTTGGATGAAGTCCACCTTGAGTGACTTTGGTCTCAGCTTTAGGAAGATCAATCTCCTAGTACACTCTACTTCTGCTATTTCTGTAGCTAAGAATCCTGTCTTGTACTCTAGAACCAAACACATAGACGTGAGGTTTCACTTTCTGAGAGATCACTATGAGAAGGGAGATATAGACTTGATCCATGTAGAGACCTAGAACTAGTTGGCAGATATCTTCACCAAGCCCTTAGAGCTTTAGCATGTTTGCTCGCTTGCGTGGGGAGCTTGGTGTTTGTTACCCCATTTAGGTTGGGGTAACTTTGCTGTAGTTTAGGTTTTGTTTTGCTTTTTCCTCGCTTTTCTTTGTTTTCCTTGCATTTTGTTTCATATCATGCATTGCATTGTATCATATGCATTTTCACTTCACTAGCACTAGAGCTCTTCTGGAATGGCCAGTTAGTACTTGCTTGTGCTAGGTTGTATAGTTGCTTGCATGATCATGGTTGGCTAAGCTCCTTGAATCTGTCTAATATCATTTGTGAGCTAACTCATTTTGATTTCTTGAAAATCACAAACCATGATCACCACTTGACTTGGCTACCTAGCATTTGTAGGAATGTTGAATGCTATGCTATCTTCTCCTGCTTGGATATGCTAGTCGTATGCCTTTGTTGAGTTTATGCCTAAGCATTTATGACACCTTGCCTAAATCTGAAATCTGAATTAAATCTGTGCATTTTATGTGTCTTATGAGCTTAAATTAAAAGATCTAGGTGGGTTCACTTGTCACACTGATCTAGTTTGAGATAGATTGCCTTTGCACTTTGGGATGAAATTGAACTAGGCTGTGTATGACCCAAACCTTGTCTTAAACTTCTGATGGTTTTCTGAACCTAGGCTTGGCATTGGTTGGTAAGAAGTGGCAAAGACAAGTGAATAACCCCTGGCACATGATCTGATTTGCATGAAGTTACAAATTGCTAAATCTGAAATCTACAAGTCTCTTAATTGCTTATGGCCTGTTGTATATGTTTTGGTTGAGAGTAGCACACCTTATATGTGTTGCTAGCATCTTGCTGTTCATGCCTACCTTGCTAGATGCTATTCATGTTGGTGATGCCTTTTTTTCCAAAATCCTGAAAAACATGCTCCTAGTTTGTATAAGATAGATTCAATTGAGCTTGTTGCATGCTTCCTTGCCCTCACTTGCTCTGTATGCTTGAACTTGTATTTACTAGCTTTTCATCCCTGCTGAGCTCTTCATGGTACACTTCCTGCATTTCATAGCATTTTTTGAGGAGGAGTTGTCTAATTCAGGGGGAGTTGGATGCTATGAACTCTTGATGTGTCCATTGTCAACAAGGGGGAGAGATGTTGACCTATGGGAGTGTTCATGGACCAAGGGGGAGAATTTGTTGAGGCGGGGCTATGCATTCAGGGATTTGAGCTTTTAGCATGCTCTTGCATCGGTTGCGTTGAGCCTTTTGCCTCTTTCTGGAGGAACTAATGCTTTGCCTAAGCATGGCTGTGCCAGTTTGCCTCTTTCTTTAGGGGCCATGCTTTAGTTTGATCGATTGCGTTGAGCCGTTTCCCTTGTCTTAGGGGGTCGATCTTTGGTTTTCTTTTTGTTGCCTCATTTTGCCCTACTTTGCTTGTGTTTGGTTTTTGGGCATTTTGAACAACTTTCTTCTTTTCTTCCTTCTTTTCGGTTTTACGCTTGTTTTTCTTGTCTTTATTCTATTTTAGGTTACAGGTAGAATGTGTTGATAATGCATTCATCAAGGGGGAGATTGAGAGCCAATGGACCGGCTCCATTGCCTCTGGAGTGATGAGTGATTGTCAACTGAAGCCAAAGATCCAGAAGGACTTGGGCACAAGACCTCCGATGGACAGGAGGCCCTCCGATGGACTGGAGGTAGATGGAAGCCCTTCGAAGGACTGGAGGCATGCTCGACGTCGGTTGGCCATGGGAGTTCGGTACACGAAGGAGCGGCAAGGCGACGGCAGGTGTAAGACCTCCGAAGGACTGAGAGGCAACCCTAATGGACAGGGGAGGCTGGGTGCCACCGCGGTGCTCCAACCCGAGTACATGGTGTGAAGACGGGCGAGGGTGTTGGTTGATTCGCTCAAATCCGCCACCCTACCACCAAGTTAGCAAACTCGGCGAATGGGCTCATTCTTGCCGAGATAGAGTGGAGTGGGCTGTTCCAGGCCTAGGAAGGAAACCCTAAACTTTCTCAGTTTCTGACTTCAAAACCGGAGATCGATTGGCGGATTTGGACTACTAGCCATGTGATGTCATCCGGGAGTTAGCTTGCAGGCGAAGAAGATCAAGACTCCATCGCGGTCGTCCGTCCCTGAGAAAGTCTGAGTCTTTTCCATTTTGGCCCCTACGGGCGTTTCTGTAATATAGGGGTCTTAGTGTAAAATGTGTCGATTGGGCCAGGGTTATAAATACCTAAGTGGCTCATCATTTAGGTGACTCTTCCACCTCTAGAAATCCTAGGCTTAATCTCCAACCAGCCAAGTGCTTAGAGAGCAAATCGGGTGCTTAGCTTAGGATTTGAGAGTCCGCTAGGCTAGTACTTTGCATTAGTGGGAGGATGAAGTGGTAGGCTGAGTTGAGCCTTGTAAGAACTGATTTCCTCATCTAATCAAGGCAAGATTCGTCCTCAAATCATGCTCATATGTGCAGCCATCTCCTTCCCCCCATTCTAGTTGGTTTTTCGATGAAACTCAAAGGCTTTTGGTGAATTGCTTTGCCTGCGAGTTAATCATGTTGTTTTGGCTCTTTGAACTTGCTAGGACATGGAGAATATATCTTAGAACATCACTATCCTACTGCATTTCCATGAGCAAGTCAATCTTGAGTTTTCCCCTTTCTTGCCCAAATTTTCTCTTCTTCACGAGATCTGAAATTCCTGCTAATCCCTTGATCTTTTGGAGTAGATCTATTGGGAATAGCTTTGGAATAGTGCTAGGATAGCCTGTGCAAAATTTTGTGAAGATCCGAGAAGATTTGGTCAAGTTTAAGGTTTGCAAACTCAAAGCCCGAGGCTGTTTTCTATCACACCGGATAGTCCGGTGCAACTTCACCGGATAGTCTAGTGGACCTAGTAGTCTCCAAATTGGCTGAATTTTTAGTATGTTGTTCCCATGTTTTCCTCCGCCTGTGGTTAAAATTTCATGATTTTCGGAGCCCGTTTGGTTAGGTTTTGGCAATTTTCTTTGCAGCCCCGTCTGTCTGAAAATTCCCTGTTGGACTGTCCGGTAGGGCATGTCGGACAGTCCGGTGGCAGCAGTGGTTTTGCCCCCGGATTTGGTTTAAGTTGTTCCTAAGGTTTGTGGCTTGTTCTAGGTGGATTTGGGGGTGCCTAGGATCATTCCTAAGGTCTTTAGCACCTCATTTGCTAAGATATCTTAGTGATCACTAGGCGTGTTCATTTTGGTTGGTTTGTGTTTCATTTGCTTCCGTGTTTTTGCCTCAGCCTCGCTTTGGTGGTTCTCTTGTATGCCTATACTCTTTTGGTTGTTGTGTATCAATGAGACGCATCTAGGTACGTTGAGTGGCTGGCGAGACACTTCGGCATGAGTTGTTGCTCCGCTTGGCTTGCGGTCTTTGTGATCGTTGAGTTGAGTGCTTCCACTTGCTTGGTGCGTATCCTCTCAGTGGATGGCACCTTGCGCTACTAGACATGTATCTATTCAGTGGACGGTGTCTAGTTCTTGTCATAAGCACCAGTTTCGGGGAGTTGTGAATTTGAGTTTTAAAGTGCTCCTATTCACCCCCCCTCTGGTCGCACGTCTCGATCCTACAAACTATCTACCCCCTAACCCCTCGAGGGTGCCAGAATTTCGCTCGATGTGAGACCCTGACTTGTTTGCTTGAGTTTCTTTAGTTAACCACAACAGAGTCTTTGCAGCCGAATAGAATAGAGTTTGGGAACTTTATCTTGCTCGTTGTCCTCCCAGGCAACTATAGCTTTCTACGTGTATCATAGGTAGTTTATTTACTTCTTCACCATACACCTATCTTTATCAGACTTACCCCCGTCTAGATACTAGTTGGTACATTTATTAAAGTACGATGACTTCGATTTGAGTTTATCCAATTATACTCTCTCGCCTGCCACTTCCCTGTGGATAAATACGATAGTCAGAATACTCTGGGTGAAAGGCTACAGCGGTCTCCGTGCGCTTGCGGAGTAAAACCTGTTAAGGCTAAGTGACGCCAACAAGCTTTTCTGGCGCCATTGCTGGGGAAGCTATATGCAGAGATGTAATTGATAATCTCTTTTTGAACCTCGTGTCTGTTATAAAAATACCAACTAGTCTTTAGCAGGCTCATTTGTCTCTGTTGTTTTGGTTGTGGATGCAATAGATGGGTGTATGACCGGTTACGACCTACCGGTAAACTTCCACAATAATCCATAGTCCTTGCTCAGGAGAGTCCATTCAAAGACTGTCCAAGGGCAGAGACCTGTACCAACGGAACTTGAATCAATTGCATCAACAAGTCGTACTCCATTCACCAACGTCATGGCTGAAAAGACCATCCATGAGTTCTCCATTCCCTCCAGCAACAACGTTCCTACGGGACCTGAAGTGCAAGCGGGAGAGAACTTTGAGCTCAAACCCGAAGTCATTCACATGGTTCAAGCTATCCCATTCTGCGGACTGGCAATGGAGGATGCCAACAATCATCTGCAGCAGTTCCTGGAAATCTGCAGCACATTCACAATGAAAGGTGGATCCCCCGATGCTGTCAAGTTACGCCTCTTCCCATTTTCGCTTGTCGGGAAGGTGAAGCAATGGTTCTACCTCAACCGTGCAACATTCAATACATGGGATGTGTGCTCCAACGCATTCCTTGCCAAGTACTTCCCGTTGGGAAAGACCAATGCATTGAGGAACAAGATCTCGAGCTTTCAATAGCTCACAGACGAAATAGTGGCGGAGGCCTGGGAACGATTACAAGAATACATTGCGGCCTGCCCCCACCATGGAATGGAACAATGGTTTATCATCCAGAGCTTCTTCCATGGATTGAACCAATCGGCACAAGAGCACCTGGATGCAGCCGCCGGAGCTTATCAACCAGAGCTTCTTTCATGGATTGAACCGCTCAGCACAAGAGCACCTGGATGCAGCCACCGGAGGATTCTTCTTATCCCAGAGTGTGAGAGCCGCCAAGGACCTCATTGAAAAGATAGCCACAAATCAGGGATGGAAAGAAGAGAGGTCTAGTATCCGATCCCGTGGAGTCCATCACATCAACAGCACTGACATGCTAGCCGCCAAGATGGACCTACTCTTAAAGAAGCTGGAAGACAATCCTGAGATCGCTCCAGTCCAGGCCCTCGATGCTCGCATGACTTGCGAAGTTTGCAGGAAATACAGGGCATTCAGGGAACAGCTGCCCCGGGCCAGAGGATGGCAATTTCATCGGCAATTCTATCAACTTCAATAACGGGAATCGTCCTCAACCAGGCTGGAATTCAAGACCGTACATTCCATTCTCCGGATAAGGTAACTCCTTAGGTAATTGGCAGCAGTTTAACAAGCCTAGCTCATTTGATCAAAAAGCTATGAATGATAGCATTAGTAAGAAATTTCATGCTAATGATAGGCTCTTTGAGTCTATTTCTCTTGAAATGGAGACTCTTCATAGTTCTATGAAAAATCAACTAAGCTTTAATAAGATGCTTGAAACTCAAATAGCTCAGTTGGCTGCTTCTTTGCCTAATGCTAAAGTGGGTAAGCTGCCAGGTCAGCCTGATCCTCCTCCCAAGGAGCATATAAATGCAGTTACCACTAGGGGTGGTAAGTCCACTCAGGACCCTCCACACCCTAGTGGTGCACCACGTACTCACAATGCAGGCAAAGAACAGGAGAAGACCACTGAAACAAAGGAGATAGATGATCATGAGATCAGACCTGAAACAGTGGAGGACAAGGCGCCACCAGAATCACGTCCACACGAATTCTATGACACAACGGTGCTACCTTTCCCCCAGCGCAACAAGAAGGCTATCGCCGACGAACAATACAGTAAGTTCGTTGAGGTCATTAAGAAATTATATGTCAATATACCCTTGCTAGATGCTATGCAGGTACCGACATATGCCAAGTACCTAAAAGATATCCTCAATAACAAAAAGCCTTTGCCATCAGCAGAAGTTGTCCGCATGACAAAAGAGTGTAGCGCAGCTATATTCAATTCCTACCATTCCGTGCTCTATTAGGAACCAAGTCTTCAACCAAGCCTTATGTGACCTCGGAGCAAGCGTCAGTGTTATGCCCAAAGTCATCTTCGACAAACTCAACCACACTGCACTCGCTCCCACCACAGGATGAACATCTTAGGTTTTTATGTTTAAAATGACAAAATATAGCTCCCCTCGATCATAAATGCCTACCAGAGCCAAAAGTACTTCAAGTAGTTGAAACCACTACAAAGAGCTACTTAGAGATGTCTTGAGGTTTGTCAAATTTTGAGTCTCTTTGAGTAGAAATATCACCTTCTATTGATAGCTGGAGTACAAGAGCATGAATGCAAGTGATCCATTCCGGACTTTGCATCCACCAAAAAGTCTCCAAAAACTTCTCATAATCCCATAGCCTTCAAATCCTAATGGAGCTTAAAAAGAAAAGCATGCAAAAGCATAGCAAAAAGAAAGAAAAATGCGTGCAAATGCACGGCAAAATGAAAAGAATGCAAGTTCAAGCATGGCAAAAAAATAAATAAATAAAAGCTCCATATCCTCTCCAAATCCTTAAAAGGCTACAAGGGATGAAAAATCAAGAGAAGGAGACATCAGTGCCACCACTCATAGTCCAACAATCAAATAGAAGAAGTGATAGAGTACACTCCTTGGTCCAATCTTTGGCTTACAAAATAAACATCCTAAGTGTGCCACTTTCAGCCCACCTAAGGTTCCACAAAGGCTTTAGTGTAGGAAAGTGTTGGCCAACCCCACGGCCCTTGGTGATGAAACACCTTTGAGCGATCGAGAGTACCTTGGGGAAGCTGCTTTTGTTTTGAAAATTTAGAAAAACACCTGAGAAGGATATCCAAAAAGGGCAAGTCAGAAGTACTCCTGCACTAAATGTCATTCCATCTCTCAACCACCCAAGGGGAGGTAATCAAAAAGATGCACATAGGTATTACACAAGGTGAACTTCAACTATATCACACTTAGAACAAAAGCTTGAGTATTGAGTCATGTATAAGAATTTCTCTTCGTCTTCGATATTGTAGCAACTCCTGATCCACTTTCAGTGTTAGCTTTGCTCAAGGACGAGCAAAAGTTTAAGCTTGGGGGGTGTTGACGGTTGTAATCTCACGATTTTTACCGTCAATTATCTGTAGGACCGAGATGTGCGACTAGATGGGGGGTGAATAGGAGCACTTAAAAACTCAAAATCACAACCCCCAAGAAGGTGCTCTCCATATCTCAAGAGAAACAAAACTAGGCACCGTCCACTGAACAGATACGTGCCTAGCAGTGCAAGGGTGCTGTCCACTGAGAGTATACGCACCAATGCAAGAACGATCAATATCCGACCAAGAATGGCACCGAGGCAACGAACTTTGCAAAAACCGCCACACGACACTAACCGCACCAAGGTGTGTCTCACTGACTCATAGCAAGCAAAGAGAATAGTCTGAAAGTGGGGAATGCAACAATCCGAAGCAGAAACATAGCGGAAAAACCAAGAAAGGGAAGAACACTGCAGTTCCTTGGGAGGACCGGATTATCCGGTGGCCAACACCGGACTATCCGGTGGAACCGAACTATCCGGTGCCTACTGCTGGACTATCCGGTGGCACGGCCCGGACAGCGCCACACACCGAACTATCCGGTGGGCGCTGCCGGACAATCCGGTGGAGGCCTCTGTCGGATTATCCGGTAGAGTCACAAACAGGGGTTTTCTAACCCAAACCAGACCCAATCTTGTCCAATCTTCATGAAATTTTGCACAGGCTATCTGGACCTTATTCCAAAGCTTTTCCCAAAAGATCAACGCAAAATGATCAAGGCATCAGCGGGAATTTTAGATTTCATGAGATGGCAATCTTAGGGCAAGAAAGGGGGAAAACACAAAGGGGGCTTGCTCATGGCAATCCAGCAGGATTGAGATGAACTAAGTCATGATCTCCACGTCCTAGCAAGTCCAAAACTTCAGCAAGGGAAGGGATTCAAGCTTGGCCAACACAAACACCCAAAAGCCAAGGATTGAACCCAAAAACCAAAGAGAGAGGGGGAGGAGAAGAACACAAGGTTGCTGCACGAATTTGCTTCGATTAAGTGCCCAAGATGGGTCTAAAGATTCAGCATACAAGCAGAAATTCGTCCCAAGCAACACCTTCACCTTCCCTCATGATTAGGAGGCTAAATCCTACTCTAACCTCCCGAACAAGGAGCTCGAGGCTTAAGGACGAAAATCACAAAGGAAAACCAAATTTAGGCAGCCAAGAGTCACTCTAATGACTTGCCTTGGACATATTTATACCCGAGTGCTGTTTAGATAGTTCCCTACAACAAGACAAACCCTAAGGACTCAAACGAAAGATTACAGGATATTTCGGGACGGACGACCACGATGAAGTCTTGATCTTCGTAAGTTCCATGCAATCCTCAGATGTTCTCCACGTGGCCAGAAGTCCAATGCGCGATTCGCCCCCGGTTTTGAAGTCAGAAACCGGGAAACTTTAGGAAGTCTCCGACTGGGCCGGATTTGGCCCATCTTCTCTATCTTGGCAAGTCAAGGCCCAACTCACCAAGGCTTGGGTAGCTTGGTTGTCGGTTTTGAGCTGAAGCCGCCAAAGCCTCCCTCGCACATCTTCGCGCCACGCACTCGGATTGGAGCACCGCGGTGGCGCCCAGCATCCCCTGTCCATCGGGGTAGCCTCGCAGTCCTTCGGAGGACTTACTCCTGCCGTCGCCATGCCGCTCCTCCGTGTACCGAACTCCCATGGTCGACAGATGCTGAGCATGCCTCCAGTCCTTCGGAGGACTTTCTTCTCCATCTACCTCCAGTGCATCAGAGGGCCTCCTCTCCATCGGAGGTCTTGTGCCCAAGTCCATCTGGGTCTTTGGCTTTTGTTGACAATCACTCATCACTCCAGAGGCAATGGAGCCGGTCCATTGGCTCTCATTATCCACCAAATGAAGCAAAGCATGTGAATAAAATGGACTAACCCTTACTACTAATGAGTTCCACTAGTTCTGTATGAATATTTGGATGCAGGTACCAAAATGCACAAAAAACAGCTGAAAACATGTCAAGGATCAAAGATGGGCACTGTAGGTAAAGTGGCTGGGTCGGCCGGCCATGGGTCCTGGCCGCCCGACCACCTGCTAGGTCGTCCGACCCAGTGGCAGGGTCAGCCGACCACGCACCATGGCCGCTCGACCATCCAGCCAAGCCCACTTGCCACGTCATCGATCCAAATCTGCAAAGAAACACAAAGACAGTCTAATCCAATCGTCAAACCAAGCATCCAATGTATCCAAGGGCCGAAGGACCACCAAACCACGGATCGGTGACATCACTAATCTAGGAGAAGAGCCATGCAATAAGTCAGAGCTAGACACGTGGTCGCCCGACCACATGCATGGTCGGCCGACCATGCAAGGTCCTCATTTTACACATGCACCAACTGTTTCAACTACCAACCGACATGGGGAAGCAAGGTCAAGCCATTGGATGGCCAAGTCGGTGGATCGGGCGGTCGCCCCACCATGGGGCTAGGTTGGCCAACCCCCTACATGGTCGGCCGACCACCGCTTACCCCCTAAACTAACCTAAGCCACCTATAAATACCCTCTTCATTTGCTGGACTATAAATAGGCCCCGAGAGCTCACTTGTAAAGGTGTGGAGGAGTTGAGAGCTTCATTCTACCTTAGAGAGTGTCATTTCCAAATCTTAGTACTTAGGATAGTCCTGGGAGTTAGAGTGAGTCGAGCTTTGCCTCGGAGTTCTCGGAGGTATCTCTGAGTTTGCGGTAAAGTTCTTATATCTTTGTACTCTTATCTTCAGTATAATATATTTATGCTTTACTTTATTTCTATCTCTTGCAAGTGTGGTGTACCTTTCTTTGCATACTTGCTAGGCTTAGGCTGTGGTTATCTTAGTTAGTCAAGTCCTGTTATTCTTGCCGATGCTATAATCCAACCTATACGCCAGGCTCTGGTTAGGTCCTCTCCTCTGATCAAGGACGATCTATTGTGACTCAAGCTTTGCTTGAGTACGTTTATAGCGTGCCATCCTCTCCACACATATTTGCTTGGTAGCCCCACTCGGTGACAGCGTGTGGTGTGCCTCTGTAGTCCAGGCCCGTTAGTTTGGGAGGCCCTTAGGTGATAGCTGGGTTCTCTTTTGGGTGTCAACTATCTACCCCCTCACTCCTCGAGGATGCCGGAATTTCGCTCGACGCGAGACCCTGACTTGTTTGCTTGAGTTTCTTTAGTTAACCACAACAGAGTCTTTGCAGCCGAATAGAATAGAGTTTGGGAACTTTATCTCGCTCGTTGTCCTCCTAGGCAACTATACCCCTCTATGTGTATCTTAGGTAGTTTATTTATTTCTTCACCATACACCTATCTTTATCAGATTACCCCTGTCTAGATACTAGTTGGTATATTTATTAAAGTACGGTGACTTCGATTTGAGTTTATCCAATTATACTCTCTCGCCTGCCGCTTCCCTGTGGATAAATACGATACTCGGAATACTCTGGGTGAAAGGCTACAGCGGTCTCCGTGTGCTTGCAGAGTAAATCTGCAGCAATTCCTAGAAATCTGCAGCACATTCACAATGAAAGGTGCATCCCCCCGACGTTGTCAAGTTACGCCTCTTCCCATTTTCGCTTGTTGAGAAGGTGAAGCAATGGTTCTACCTCAACCGTGCAACATTCAATACATGGGATGCGTGCTCCAACACATTCCTTGCCAAGTACTTCCCGTTGGGAAAGACCAATGCATTGAGGAACAGGATCTCGAGCTTTCAACAGCTCACAGACGAAATAGTATCGGAGGCCTGGGAACGATTACAAGAATACATCACGGCCTGCCCCCACCATGGAATGGAAGAATGGCTTATCATCCAGAGCTTCTTTCATGGAATGAATCGCTCAGCACAAGAGCACCTAGATGCACAAGGAGCATGGGAAGCTCAAGAAGCAATTTGAGGACCTTGAGCTAAAATATGAGTCGCTCACAAACTCATTGGATGCATCTATTCCTTGTGCTATTCCATGTGCAATTCCTATTGTCAAGGTAGATGCGTCTACCTCTTGTGGTCTAACCCCTTGCAATGAGAATGTGGTTGTAGAAACAATAGATGACCTCGTTGCTAGTGAGAATGAAGAGTTCAAACAAGAGGTGGAAAGGCTAAGGGCGGACTTAAGGTGGCTTAAAGGATAAGAGGCACAAGATCGAGTTCGACCTCCTCAAGATAACCCCTCCAAGGGTGTGAAGAAGCTTGAGAAGGGAGAAATCGTGATTTGCTTCAAGTGTCACAAAGAAGGCTACAAGTCCTATCAATGCAAGGAGGAGATGGCCCAACAAAAGAATAAGAGCAAGAGCAAGAACATGGCCAAGAACAATGACAAGGGCAAAAAGAAGGCAATGGAGAACAAGAGCTCTCCAAAGTTGAAGGCCTCACTAGCGTACACCAAGCCCACCTACAAGGGAAAGCAAAGAGCAACTACTACATACTTGAGAAGAAGAACAATGGTAAGGTGGTGTCGATGGGTACGACACCAAGGTACCGTATAGGTACCGATCAAAGTGTAGAGTTACGTAGGGACGTGGATGCTGTCGCTAAACCAGATGAGCAACGAGGAGCTAGAGAAGAAGATTTAGAGAGGTTCGGGTCACCCACAGGTGTAACACCCTACGTCCTCTTTAGGCTACTCCTTGCATAGAAGAAGAAGAAGTATGAATACAAGCGAAACTGGGAGCCAGAGCTCTCGGATGTGTGAGGTGAGCTCTTGAGTGGATTCGTGAGAGTGTGTGTGAGTGTTTTTGGGATCAGTCCCCTTTCTATGTGCTCCACCATGCCCTTTTTATAGCACAAGGGCGTGAGTGGCCGGTAGAGAGTTGGTAGCACAGTGCTACAATGAATGGTATGGCTTAGGGTCAGCTAGGCAAGTGGCACGTCTCTCCTCCACTGTGTGGAGGTGTAGGATGTACTATTCCCCTTTTCCGTCATCAAGGCAGGCCGTGGACGCGTAGCTGGCATCCGCCCCGCCCCATCTATCAGTACGGTGATATGACCTGCACGCCGCAGAGGGCGTGCAGGGGTACGGTTGGTCTGAGTGCTCCTCTCGCACTTAATGTGGCAGATGGAGGTTCATTTCCCTAGAAAAGTCCCTCCCAGGGCTTGCTATGTGAGTCCACCAAGGGTCCTAGGACTTGCCACGCGTCCTGACCGCTGCTGGTGTTTTCTGGAGCCCCCGGCCACGTGCGATGACTATTTTCCTGTAGTGGTCTTCTTTTACTCGACGGGGCGCTTCGTGTGCGTCTCTGCGGTATGGGTCCCCCGTGATGCCAACAGAGGCCCCCCGAGTCTACTGCACAATTATACTACACCGTGGGCCCACATCTCTCCTCAAGCGATTGAAGTCAAGTCTCAGTCTTTTGGGAATCGAACCGCCACGCCCCTGAGATGGATGTGGGCAAGCACGCGCCCGCCCCATTATCACCATGTCACCCGAGGGCGGCGCGACCCTTGGCCTCCCGCACGCTTCCATTAAGGATGCGTGGCGAGAATCTCGGTTGCGGTTTTCGGTAGGGTTTCGCATGACAAACCGAGGGTGGGCCCAAGTAGTCTGGAGGCCGCATATAAAATCGCTGGCTGCAGCCCCCTTCTGTTCTTTACACTTTCCAATCTCTCAGCACGCTGCTCTTGCCCACTGTTCATCTTCTTCTTGCCACAGCTGCATGCCAACCACCCAGCATTCGTGATGGCCAGATCGACCAAAACCCTGCTCGAAACGTCGCTCCTGGAGCTGAAGCACACCCTGAGCAAGATCGTTGAGGCACTCGGGTCGTCAGCGGGCGCATACGGTGACAAGGTCAAGGCGGGATCGATGCCACCATGACTCTCCCTTCAAGATCAGGGGAAGTACATCGTCCTCTTGGTGCACGTGAAGGCGGGGGTGAACTTCCCACTCAGCCACTTCACTAAGGAGGTGCTGGACTTCTACAAGATCTGGCTAGGGGACCTCACCCCAAACTCGGTTGCTGATGATGGTGACGTTCGCCTACTTGTGTGAAGCCTTCGTGGGGGTGTGGCCCTGCATGACACTTTGGTGCCACTTCTTCATGCTGCGGACATTAAGCGGGCTACAGGGTGCCTTTGACTACTGCCAGTTTCGGATGAGGAGAAATCCACGCACAGAGTACGTCCATGTGGACTTCACTGGTAAGTGGGACAACTGGTGGGATAGTTGGTTCTATCTCAGGACCGACGAGAACTGGTGCCTGAGGATCCTACGGAGGGTTGAATCTGCATACGAGTGGGAGTCGACCTCAGACATCGACGAGGCTTGGAACCCAGCGCTCAAGAGGATTGAAGCCCTGCGTCTTGCGGGCCTCCACACAACAGCACTGCTAGTGCACTTCATAGGGCACCGGATTGCACCACTGCAAGAGCACGAAGGGCCAATGTGGCTCTACACCATGATTCCATCCAACCCAATGCGTGCCTCAGAGGCAGCGCTAGATAGGGACACCATAACCGCAATCATCAAGGCCTGCACCTCCAATGCAGGGGTGAGGCACATGGATCTGACTCCGGATGTGGCGTTGGTCTAGGGGCTGACGGGAACCGCAATTCTCGGTGGGCCGATGCTGGAGACGAGCCCGTAGGGCCTTGTGCACCCGACGGGGTTTATCTTGTTCTCAGTGTCAGAGGGTGTTGGTCCTGCGCGGCTGGTGAGGCTGGGGCCGCTCCCCGTCAGCTCCAGCAAGAGCAGCAATTTGCCAGGGGTTGGAAGCTCATCCGGCCCTGCCACCGTGCCAGTCCCCGCCGCCGCGTGACACCTGGCCAATCAGGCGCAGCTAGGGCAGAAGCGCAGTGCGCACGTCCGAGGGGAGTCCTCTAGGAGCACCGCTGCGAACCCCGCCGAAGGGAACCCCTTCACCCGCAGGTCGACGAAGCTGACGACAAGGCGAACCAGGTTACACCCCTTGCTTTAGAAATTTCGTCCTTTGTTTCATTCGATACTGTCCTCCAACTCTGGATTTCTTGTTCTAGGAGGAGGCCATCTTCCTTAGAGGTCGGGGGCGGTTGTAGTAGCACCGAGGGCTAGGGACTAATAGCCCTGCCCCACTGCCACCATCGCCGGGGGTTCTAGCAGGTGGCGCTGGCAACGTCGGCGGTGCAGGAGCAGCAGCGCCAGTGGCCTCCAAGGCCATCATACACGACGTAGATCTCGACCCTAATGGGAGGATGGAGATTCTGCCCCTTGGGGTTAACTTCGATGATGAATGGGAGCCGGAAGTTCTGGGGTCGTCTAGGGTATCAAACCCTGAGGCGGCTCCAGACATGGTGGTCATCCAGGATCCCCCCCCGGAGGCCGGCTCTCGTGGCGCTAAGGGCGGGGTCGCGGGAGCCCCAGACCAAGCTACTATGAGCTAGGCCCCCGATGAGAGGCCCCTTTCATGCTTGGCAGAGGAGGGGACCCTGACAGCGCCCAGGCCATTTGCTGCCACTGTAGCTAGCTCTGGGCCTGGCCTCCACGTCTGCCGAAGGTAGCCGTATCCCTAGGACTACCGCCTAGAACGCGGCTGCTGAGGCGTTGGGGGCTATGGTGTCTGAGTCAGACGACGAGGACTAGCCCACGCCCAGTGGGCTCCAGCTGTTCACGGCAATCCCGCACCTGCGGATGAGTTCTCATGGATGCGCGAAGGGCTTTGGCTCCTGGAGGACAGCCTGGCTGGCCGGTGGGCTAGGTTCGAGGAAGAGCTGGCCGCACCTGGGTGTCCGCACAGGAGGCGGAGTCTTCTACTGTGGTGGCCCTCCAGGAGTGGGATGCTACCCAAGAGTAGGCCTTGAAGGCGGTGGCAGACCGTGACACCGCTCGAGAGCAAACCCGCAGGCGATCGAGGAGAGGGATGGTGCCTACGCAAGCGCAGCCGCCTCTGTAAGGAGGGAGAAGGAGGACCTAGAGCTGCGCTGCTAGGCGTTGAACACTAACTTGTAGAGATCGAGGCGAGTCTCGCGTAGGTCAAGGCCAGGGAGTCAAAGGTGGGAATGGATGCTGAGGCGATCTCCACCCGTGAAGAGTCTATGTACCTTAAAAAGGGGTAGCAAGAGGAGCGTGAATGCCAACTTGTCAGGTGATGCCGCGAGACCCGTGAGCTGGCCGAGGCCCTTGAGGAGAAGCAGTGGGAGTACGCCGCTACTAAGGCCATGCTGGAGCACTTGCAAGAGTAGGTGGCTGCCCGTGAGGTTGCCGTCGCGGTCCAGGAGGAAGCTGCGCTAAAGGTGGTAGAGGAGCGTGACTCGCTCGCCCATGTTTCAACAATGTTGGGGCAAGTTGCGGCGGCTCTCGCTGACATGCAATCCATCCACGATGATCACCTCATGATGTGCTCCCACGTGTGCCACAGTGGGTGGCGGTCGTACGATGAAATGCGCTAGATGATCCACGACATGGGCATCGTGCTACCTCCGATGCTATGAGTAGCGTCCCACGACTCACTAGGGGGGTTGTAGCCTGCCTTCTCTGACCTCACCCATGCCTTAGTCAGCACAAAGGCTTTCCATGATGAGGCGGTACAGGCGGAAGGATGAGAGGTAGGCCTCGAGTGCGCTCTCGACGCACTTGTGCTACTGAAGAGCAGGGTGCCAGACCTCAACGTACGCCGTCTCGACGAGGAAGGGCCCGACGACAGCCAGGTGGACGAGAGGATGGCGGAGTGTAAGCCCATGGCGGAGGAGATCGTCATGACCTGCTGGCCACACGCATGCCTGCTCACCTCTGGGGAATTGACTGATGAGAGTAGTTGCTTTCTGAAACTTGTTTCTTTTGTATGTTGCACTGGTTTCCCTTCTAGACATTACACTTGGCGGTACAACATCGCCTTATGGTTGGAGACTATATTTTGAATGCTTTGTACTTGCCAGTCTTGATGAAGGAGGTCTGGCCTCGTGCCACGGTAGTGCTAGGAGTTGTCTGGTCAGTGCACTGTGGATGTTGCAGTACCGAGCTCCTTTAATCCAACATGTCTTTTCAGATTAGGTTGAGCAGGGGCTCGAGGACGAAGCCATCCTTTTACCGAAGGGGCTTGGTGTTTGTCTACTTTTTTTTTATTGCCCAGCGAGATGCAGGCCCCAACTCGTCTTGTCTTCTGCGCATCCCTGGCCGGGTCATGGGGGTGCCTCTGCATGTCTCACGTCATCTTCGAGCCGTCCATGTTGGCTACCCGAGGGTAGCTTTGACCAAGAGTACCACGCCTCTAGACGCAGAGACCTCTATGGTCCTCCAAGGCTTGCTTTATGTCGCTGTCCTGCGTGCGCAGGCCAAGCATAGCGGCATCTGTGGCATCTGTTTTGGCCCAACTCCTGGGGGGCTACGGAATCCCGTGACCCCAAGGGTTGACGAGCACGAGGCTATAAATAGGAGTTCCTCCATACTTTCTCTCGCATCCACCCCGTCGAGTTATTATTCAGCTAGGCATAGCTTGGAGATCTCTTCAAGCCATGGGGCTTCACTTTTCATTCCTAGGCCTCTCTGGTGGGAGTCATTTCTTCTCCCCATAGGGGATATGGGGTATTTCTGCCAAGCCCCAACACCCGGTGGGCAAGGCGAACCTTAGAGTAGCCTGGTCTTGCTTAGCTTGCTCGACTCGGATCTTCTGGTTATGAGCGTCTCTTAATGTGTACAGGTGTCTGGTTAGGAGCCGCCCTTAAGGTGCCACTCCAACTAGACCTTCTCCGAGCGATAGTTTTCCCGGTCATCACGCCCGCTGGCAGCATGCTGCACCCTCCCTTGGCACCACCCTAGCCGGTGCAAGAGCACCGGGCCAGCTATGGTGGAAGACCAGGCAGTGGTTCTGTGATGCCCTAGGCATCTCAAGTGCATTACACTAAAATCATTAGCATAATGACATCTTTTCAAAGGCATTTTATCTTGAGAGCATGCATAAATTAGGTCAATTGAGCAACTAAACTTAGTTTTCAGAAAAGCTGTGTTTGTATTGCGGATATAACTTAATACAATTGTGTTTTTTAAAACCTTACATACCAAACTTGTAGGCAATTCCATAAGGAATGACTTTGGGTATTTTGTGTCTTGGCATGCATGAATGTTGAAATCTAGTTTTGGGTCATTTTATGTGAAAATGTGACTTAAGCCAAATTCCAGCCCTTTTGGGAAATTCAAAATTTTGTGAAACAAAATTCAAAATCTTGCCATGTCATGAATACCAAAGTTGTAGATCATGAGATTCTATGCAACATTGGTATATTTCACCTTTCATGAAAATGTACCTAAAATGGACTTTTATAATTTCCAAGTTGGGGGTTTCAAATGGTCAAACAGGAGTCAGCAAGTTAATTTCAAATTTAAATCATTTTATTTGGAATCTGGTATAGGTCCTTTTGACAAAGTTGTAGATTTCAAAAGTACAACATTTCATTCAATTGGGTCTTTTTCAAATTCGGCTCCTAAATTGGTCAAATTTGCGAAATTCAGAAACCTGATCAGCTGGTCAAAGGGGTTTTCTTTTTCGTTTTTCTTTTATTTTCTAGTCTCTATGACCAGCGGGACCCACCTGTCAGGCCGCCCGCGCCAGCGCACGGATGGATTTTCCCCCTCCCTCGATGCACCGAGTCCATACACCGTACTCTCTAATCCTGGGTTGGCCCCCTGTCAGCCACAGTGGTCCATAGACCGGTTCACCCGCGCCCTCCCTCTTCTCTCCCCGCCCGCGCGCGCCCACGCGGCGCTGCGCGCCGAGCGGCCGTGGCCACGCGCCGGCCTTCCCGGCCGCCGCGGCCACGCGCCACTGCCGCGCGCGGACAGCGCGCACGGCGCGCCACCGGGGCGAGGGCGAGGCCGAGCCTATTTCTCGAGCTCTCCTCCACGCGCTCGCTCTCTGGTTTTTCCCCTTTCACTCTCGCGCGTCCGCCATTGCCGAGCACCGCGAGCTCGCCCCAGCCACTTCCGCCCTCCCGAGCTCAACCGTCACCGCGCCGAGCTTCGCCGCCCTCGACTCTACCTTCCCGCCCAGACCGCGTCGCCCGAGACCCTTCCACCCGGCGTATTGCACCGCCGGACCTCGCCGGCCAGGGCGCTCGTCGCCGACCCTCCCCGCGATCTCCCCCGCCGTCTGAGGTAGTGGGTAAAGTTCCCCGTCCCTCTCTCTCTCCCCGACACTCGCGGCGAGCTCCCGAGCCCCGCAGGGCCGGGATTGGCCGCGCGCCACCGGGGTTTCCCCTCCGATCGCGAGGAGGAAGACGACGGGAGGAGGAAGATGAACATTTTGCGCTATCGCCCTCCGAGTTTAACAGTTTTATGTTTCCATACCGAGCACTGTGTACTGAGTCTTGTAAATCTTGCACGGGAACCCTCAGAAGCTATGGATAATTAATATAGGTCCTGGATCTGTTTAGTTTCGTTTAAAATGCTTTTAAAAATGCTGAAACTTGAAAAATCATAGTAAAGTGGATAAAAATCCAAAAATAGCAAACTTTGTGCACTGTGTTCCTAATAAATAGGTCTACAGGAGTGGGTATGATGGTTGAGTAGGAAAGGACAGTTTTGCCCCTGTTTTATTCAAACATAGAAAACCCTAATAAATAGGAAATAAGGACTAAATGATCTCCAAAATAGCCAAATTTGAGCAGGGCCTTGTTATCATGTGTAGGTTCTGTATAAATTTTGTTGGCCCTAACACTTTACTTTGAATTACTATTTTGCCCTTGTCTTGCACTAAGGCACATATTAATCTTAAGAAAAGATTAATATGGTGAATAATGTTTCAAAATGACTTGTAAGTTTGATATGAGCTATAGTTATGGAGTAACTTGCTAGAGTTGAGATGATGCATGTAGGGTTTTGACTCTAATTGGAAACTGGTAGAAATAATGCATCTTTATGTAAACTGCGGTCGCTTCACATGAAGCGATGCTACCTCGCCACGCACACCCCCACGTTATTTTTATGAGTACAAGCTAAGCTATCGTAGATGATGGCTTGTTACGATTTCTTAGTACGAAACAACTTTCGCCTTAATATGCATACTCTATACCATAAATCATAAGTTCACTGATTTACTGCATTACACTCGCATCATAAAGCAAGCCTTTCACAATACATGCTCCGATTGCATCATGTCATGGCTATAGAGTCAGCGACGAAGAACCACCGCCGAACTCAGCCCAAGCACAGAGAACCAGAAGAGGAGTTGCACCAGGAACCTAGAGGGCCACAGCAATAGAACCCGACTACGCTCCGGAGGAAGCTACTGACCCTAAGTGAAGAAGGTAGGCAGGACCATACTCATACCAGCAAATAATTTATACTTGATGATTACGCATATGCATTAGGAATTACTTGGAACCAATTGCATTAGACTTCCTGGCCCCCTGGCCCTAGCACCTATACATAGAGTTCGTAGGACGAGTATGCCTAGAAATTGCTAGGTACGAGTAGACACGAGTGTGTGTACTCGTCACGTAGGTGTTTTAAAAATCACAAAAGCTTACAGTCTATCACTTATTTGTTGCTCATGAAGTAATGGAGACCGGATCGGAGATTTTATTTCAGTATTTCACTATTCATGATGTCGCATGGACTCCGCCCGAGTCGCATAAGGCCCGTTCGCTGTTCGCCTATTGGTCGGCATAAACATTGCTAGAGTGCTTAACCGGAAAATGGGACCGGTGAAGTCTTACCTGGGTTTGTCCGGAGTTTTCGAGGCTCCGCCCATCCACTTGCTGGAGGCCGATGGGCCCGGGGGCGCTTGTACTCGAGGGAGGGCTTGACCCGGTGTGGCCGTGGTATCGCTCCTGAGAGGGGCACAACCCGGGGGTTAGGTGGGGGCGCTTTGAATCTTGGGACAAGACAGGTGGAGATGGGGGCTATATGTGGGAACGCGATGGCTTAGTAAGCATATACCCCTGCATGATAGTTATTCCCGGGAATTAAAATCGATTCGAATCGCTGATGCCCACCAGGTGTGGGAAGCCAATGCCTTTGACGTTCAACGTAGTAACTACTTAAACTCTCGGTATTTTAATACTCATGGTTTTTTTGGAATACTACATGTATGAATCTGAGTTGTTACCTACTGAATTTACTGTTATGTTGGCAACTCATACAGACAATGAACTTGTTGTTTATGTTAATTAAGTTGCTGTTAAAAACTAAAAGCTAAGGATCCACTTGCTAGTAAGCTGCTTCGCGTCAGCCGTAAGCCAAATCCATTAAGACCTACTGAGTAATTAGTACTCAGGGTTTGCCCCCACATTTTGAGCGCAGGTATGGAGTTTATGGTGTGCACTTGTGTTGGAGGCGGGGCATGCCCTCATTTAGGATGAGGTGACTGAGTGGTACGAGGGCAACATCGGTGGGCTCGATGTTGTGCCTCTAATGCAAAACTTTTGGATGATAACATGGTGATCTAAACTTATATTTTCCGCTGCGAGAAACTTTCAAACTTGCTACCTTATGACTATTATGTTGAACTAGTATTTTATGTAAAAGCTGGTTTGTAACTAAGCTTAATTTCCCGCTATTCAACTGCCTGTGATGATGTATCTGTTGTGGCTCCATCGTGAGTCAGATGTGTATGATGTCGGTTCCTCTGGGAAAAGGTAATATCGGGGGTCGAATGACTCTCGACGGACGACCGGGTTTAGTTCGGTCTAATCGCACTGCAAGCCAGAGGTGGCAAGTGTGCTTAGCCCGGATTAAATCGGCGGTTCCGCCACAGCTGGTATCAGAGCCGATCATACACAGACAACAGACATATCATCCAGTTTTGATTTGACAAACCTATTTTCGAAAACACCTTTTCGAAGTATTTGAAAAATGAGAGTATCGATATGCCCCTATTAAGGATGTTAGTGAAATACCAGGTGACATCGCTAACATTCTGACCTAGATAGAACTCATATGCATATTCGGCGCTTTGGGAAGCAACATTTCGGCCATAGCTATCCCCAGTACTAGCGAAGCGCTATTGGGATTTGCGGACTGTTGCGAACCCTGCATTCATGCTGATAGGGCAGAACTCTTTAAGGGGGTGGTCACGCCATTGGAGTGTTTCGTGACCACTTTTCCTTCAACCAAAATTATAGCTAGATCTTGTTGGCCACCGTTTCTCTCCCCAGCAATTCCCCAGTACTGGAGGAACAATGGGTTGTGTTGGGAGAAAGGGCGCCACTACGTCGTCCACCAGACGTAGCTTAAAGAAAGTCGTGGATCCACTTCTAGGTTAGAGTGGTAATGATTGGTCATGGTATGATGATGGATATGAGCATGCATTTTTCTGCAGGTACAACTAACCACGTGCGAAATTAAGAACGAGTAGAGAACGACTAGTTGCATTAGAGAAGTGCCAGTGCATATATGTCACCGGATACTCGCTAGATATATAAATTATACTAAGGTGTGTGATGTGAGAACGAATAGGACGAGTCATGCATCATGTTTACTTTTACTTGTTCATACTTGGGGGATTATTGTTAAAAGTCAAATAAGTAAAACTGAAAGATTCCAATGATGTTTTCCTGCACTCATCACCCACTTAACCGTTGAAGTTATATGCAACCTATGCCTATCACTGATTAAAGTCTCTTATTTAAAAACAGATGGCCAGGACCAAGTCAAACCGCTCGTAAGGCACCAGTGCGAGGGGACTCCGCGTACAGGAGGGAAGGGCTGCTCCCCCTTCCACCAGTGACCCACACCCCTCCTCAGCTTGAGAACGGATGGTCCACACCCGTTGCCGTGAGGAGAACAGCCTTGCACAGATCCTTTGTCGGGCTCTGCGAGAGATGAGGCGCAAGACCGTGCCCTTCTTCTCCGTGCAGACAGTGCACGCGGAGGGACACTTGCATGGCCAGTGTTGTCCTTCCTTCGAGCCACACTGCGGTCCGGCAGACGATCACCGTCTACGGGGCCAATGAGGAGGACGCTTACGACAAGGTCACCTTAGCAGCCATCACCTCACTCAGCTCCTCGGGTGCAGCAGAGATATCAGTGCTGCGCTACCTCCCCACTGACGGCTACGACGACGAGTGGCTCCGTCGTCACAACATGCTGGAGGAGCGATTGACACCAGGCCCTATGCTGCGACCATGCAGTTGCTCACAGCGTACACAGGATGTACCTCCGTGCCGAGGACCGTGTATCCCACTACCGCGACCAGCACATGTATGCACAGGAACCGTATTGAGGAGCTGGAGGCAGAGTTGGCGAGGCACAGCAGCGCCTTGGCACAGTACGAGCAGGACCCTTCAGTTGCCCCTGTGGTGGAGGATGAGGACAGCATGGTGTCTGACGCGCGTAACGGGCGTTAGAGAGTTTGATGATAGCACTGTGTGGTGAAGCTTTTTGTAAATGGTGCACGTTGTGAGCGATGTTTTGTACTATATCGCTCCGTGCAGTTTGCCATGACTGTACTAAACAGTGGTGAGGTCGAGAGAACTCACTTATGTACGTCATGTAACCCGATGTAGAACCTTAAGCTAGTGTTCCGATGTGAATGGACGAGATGGCCCACGTGTGTACTAAGTAAACCCTTAGTTTATTAAGACTCTATAAGTATGGTTGTAGTAACTGCTGAATGCGCATGGACAATGTGAATGATGCGATGCCGTTAAGCTTGGCCTTGCGAGATAGAGTCTAACTGTTTTATTACAAGTTTACTTGTACTCCACCAAATTGCCTATAGTCCTATGATCTTGCTGTCACCATATTTCTACGCAAGGGCTATTGGGACTGAACCCATATGACTCCATTTTGCAGATGGTGAACACTCGCACTGGTCTAGTCATCGGGGCAGTCAGCGCAAGGCGCTCCCACCCCCGCCGGAGCTGGCCACTTTGGTGGTCCAACAAGCTGAGCTGATTCGATTATAGCAGAAGACCGCCAGGCCCGTGGGCAACAACAGCCGCGGGAAGTACCGGCCACGTGGCATTACCTACCAGGACTTCGAGGGCTGCGAACCCACGGTTTCACCAATTGCCCCGAGCCACTGGCGGCAGATGACTGGCTTCGTACCGTCCAGTCCAAGTTCACCCTTCTGCCAGGGATCAATGAGCAAGAGAAGGCTCGATTTGCTGCTCAGCTTCTTCATGGGCCTGCGGGAGCATGGTACGCCACTTCCTCGCCATGCAGGAGGAGGGCCATGAGCCCACATGGGAGGAGTTCCGTCAGGCTTTCCGGGCCCACTACATCCTGGCAAGTTTGATGGAACAAAAGCGACGTCGAGTTCCGAGGACCTCAAGCAGGGTAGCAGGACCGTCATGCAGTATGTGCAGATCTTTATCCACCTCTCTCAGTATGCGCCGAGAGATGTGTGCTACTGAGCCGGAGCGGGGCCGAGAGACTCCTAGAGGGCCTTGACCCTACCTCCGGACTCACTCTGGCACGGCGCTACCAAGAGTTTCACTGAGCTGGTAGACACTGCTCTCGAAATGGAGAATCGTCTCCGTGCTGCTAACGAGGATCAGAAGCTCAAAAGGCTAGTCAACACATCAGCGACGGGCACCTTCACAGAGCAGAAAACGCATACAAACCTCAACCAGCAAAATTATCAGCAGTCTCGCTGATGTGGTCCGACCAACCAACCAAGGTGGATCCAATCGGGCGGCACGCAGCAACAGTACCCCATCTATCGAGCACCCACACAGTTGCCAGCTCCCCGTGCTCCCATTGTTCCGGGACCGGGCGCTCCTTGTTACAACTGCGGCAAGATCGGCCATTTCAGTAAGGACTGCAGAGCGCCTCGCAGGATTCAAGGTCCTATTCCTGCGGGTGGAAACCATCAGAGCAAGCCGAAGGGATTCGTACCCAAGACAGGTCGAGTGCACTATGTGCACATGGAGCAGACCCCTGCAGGAGAGCCTGTTCTCTGCCGGTACGTTCATGGTCAACGGTCAGCCGACCGTCATGTTATTTGATTCAGGTGCTACTCATACCTTTCATTAGTCAGTCATATACATCTAAGCGTGGGGTAAAGACTTCACGTATAAAAGAGAAATATCAAATTACCGCGCCGGGGAACCCGATAAATACAAATCTGATAGTGAAAGGGTTAAGGCTGAGTATAGGAGAGGAAGATTTCACAATCAACCCTATGGTGCTGCCACACCGGGGGATTGATATCATCTTAGGGATGAATTGGATGACAGAAAACAATGCAGTCCTGGATATTGGCAGCAGGACAGTGCAGTTAAGGTCTAGTGTCAGCGGCAAGATTCTACGAATTACACATGCCAAACCAAAAACACATGACCCCCACAGTTAATGCGACTGAACTACAAGAAGTTAAGAAGATACCGGTAGTGTGTGAATTTCTGGACGTATTTCCGGAAGAACTTCCTGGATTACCACCAAAACGAGATGTAGAATTACCATTGAACTCGTTCCAGGCACGGCACCTGTATCAAAAAGACCATACAGGATGCCACCTGATGATTTGAAGGAATTGAAAACACAGCTACAAGAACAATTAGACAAAGGGTTCATTAGGCCTAGTTCATCACCGTGGGGTTGTCCAGCTCTCTTTGTTGAGAAAAAGGATCATGGTGGGAAAGATTGTGTGTGACTATCGGCCACTGAATGCAGTGACCGTCAAAAACAAATACCCACTGCCACACATCGACATTCTATTGATCAGTTAGCTGGGGCTAAGGTCTTTTCTAAATCGACCTAAGGTCTGGTTACTATCAGATGAAGATTAGAGAAGAGGATATACCCAAAGACAGCATTCTCTACCAGATACGGCTTGTATGAGTACTTGGTCATGTCATTTGGGACTAACCAACGCACCGGCTTTCTTCATGTATATGATGAAACTCGGTGTTCATGAATGAACTCGATAAGTTCGTGGTGGTATTCATAGATGACATTACTAATCTACTCCAAAATGAGAAAGAACATGAAGAACATTTAAGGAATCGTGCTTCACTCGGCTCAGAGAGCATAAGCTTTATGCCAAGTTTAGCAAGTGTGCATTCTGGCTAAAAGAAGTGAGTTTCTTGGGTCACTGTACTATCTGAAAAGGGAGTCGCAGTTGATCCCTAACAAAGTAGAAGATGTGCTAAATTGGAAAGCAAACCAGAGACCGTGACTGAAATCCGGAGTTTCTTGGTTAGCGGGCTACTACCGCCGCTTTATACAAAGATTTCTCCAAAATTGCAAAACCCATGACCTCATTGACCAAGAAAATGCAAAGTTCATTTGGAATCCGAATTGTGAAGAAGCTTTCCAAACTTGAAGAAATTGTTTAACCTCAGCACCAAGTGCTAGCTCAACCAGGACTATTACCAAGCCTTTTGAGGTGTACTGTGATGCCTCCGGTAATGGGCTTGGTTGTGTCTTGATGCAAGAAGGAAGAGTAATTGCTTATGCCTCCCGTCAATTGAGGAAACATGAAGCCAACTATCCAACACATGACCTTGAGTTAGCTGCAGTCGTTCATGCACTAAAAATATTGGAGACACTATCTGTTAGGCAACACATGTCACATCTACACTGATCCATAAGAGTCTCAAATATATTTTCACACAACCTGAAATCAATATGAGGCAGAGACGATGGTTAGAGTGATAAAAGGACTATGATCTGAGATACACTACCATCCAGGCAAGGCCAATGTAGTGGCCGATGCCTTAAGCCGAAAAGTCCATTGCAATGTGATAGAAGGCCCGACCTACAGCAAGATGTGATCTGCTGTGAGATGAATGACATTGAAACACCTCCAGGACAAGCATGCAGAAGCCTCTATAATATCATTATTGAGCCCACAATCAAAGGCACAAATCATAGAAGCTCAGAAACAAGATAAAGGTATGGCCATAATCCGTGAGGGTATTAGTGAAAGAGAAGAAGGCGGTTTTCACACTTGATGACCAAGGCTGTCCTGTGGTTCAAGAATCGTCTAGTGGTACCCAAGGACATGGAGTTGAGGAAGAGAATACTGGACGAAGCGCACACTTCAATACTCACGATACATCCAGGCAGCAATAAGATGTACCAAGACTTGAAGCAAAAGTTTTGGTGGACCCGCATGAAACGAGAAATCGCCAAGTACGTGTCTGAGTGCGACGTGTGCAAAAGTAAAAGCTGATCACTTAAAGTCCGCTGGAATGCTTCAACCACTGGATGTCCAGCGTGGAAATGGGAGGATATACACATGGATTTCATTGTGGGGTTGCCTCGAGCTCAAAAGGGGTATGATTCGGTATGGGTAATAATAGACAGATTTACAAAGTCAGCCCATTTCCTTCCGGTAAAAACGATATACCATGCCAAGACCTATGCTGAGATTTATTTAGCTCGTATCCTTCCTTTGCATGGAGTCCCAAAGACCATCACTTCGGATCGAGGGTCACAGTTTGTCTCCCGTTTCTGGGAACAATTGCATACCGCTTTAGGGACCACTTTGATTCACAGTTCGGCATACCACCCTCAAACCAGTGGTCAAGTAGAAAGAGTAAATCAATCTAGAAGACATGTTAAGGGCCTGTGCACTAACTTACTCCACCAAGTGGGATGAATGTCTACCCTTGGCAGAGTTTGCTTATAACAACAGCTACAAAAGAGCTTAGAAATGGCTCCTTTCGAAGCTCTTTATGGTAGAATGCAGAACACCGCTAAACTGGTCCGAACCAGGAGAGCGTGTTACCTTTGGCCCTGATTTAGTGATAAAGCGAAGAACAAGTGAAACTCATACACCACATCTCAAAAGAGCACAGTCCAGACAAAAAGTTACTCGGATAAAAGGAGAAGGCCACTAGTCTTTGGTGAGGAGATCATGTGTATCTCAAAGTATCACCGATGAAAGGGGTACAACGGTTTGGAGTAAAAGGGAAGTTAGCACCAAGGTACGTCGGTCCATTCAAAATCATTGGAAATGCGGAGCCGTCGCTTACCGGTTAGAACTACCACCACATCTGGCTGCGGTTCACGATGTGTTTCATGTCTCACAACTAAAGAAGTGCTTAAGAGTACCGAGAAAGTGGTAGATACCTCTCAAGTTCAGATTGAACCAGATCTCACATACGAAGAACATCCTAAAAATCCTCGATCAAAAGCAAAGATCAACCCGGAAAACAATCAACTTTTACAAAGTTCAATGGAGTAATCACTCCGAAGAAGAAGCCACTTGGGAGCAAGAATACCTACACACTAAGTATCCTGGTTTTCTACCATCCACTTCAAATCGGTATGTTACAACAGCTTAACTTTA
Organism: Paspalum vaginatum; assembly: GCA_030272315.1. NCBI lineage: Eukaryota > Viridiplantae > Streptophyta > Magnoliopsida > Poales > Poaceae > Paspalum > Paspalum vaginatum. The sequence continues at coordinate 29,390,188 of CM059020.1, read as the reverse complement.
GGATCTAAACTCAATACATGCACAACATTAACTACAACCAACTTCACCACCACACATCAAAAATCTCGGGACGAGATTTCTTTAAGGGGGGTGGGTTGTGATGCCCTAGGCATCTCAAATGCATTACACTAAAATCATTAGCATAATGACATCTTTTCAAAGGCATTTTATCTTGAGCATGCATAAATAGGTCAATTGAGCAACTAAACTTAGTTTTCAGAAAAACTGTGTTGTATTGCGGATATAACTTTAATACATTGGTTTTTATAAAACCTTACATACCAAACTTGTAGGCAATTCCATAAGGAATGACTTTGGTATTTGTGTTTTGGCATGCATGAATGTTGAAATCTAGTTTTGGGTCATTTTATGTGAAAATGTGACTTCTGCCAAATTCAGCCCTGTTTGGTAAATTCAAAATTTTGTGAAACAAAATTCAAAATCTTGCCATGTCATGAATACCAAAGTTGTAGTTGAGATTCTATGCAACATTGGTATTTTCACCTTTCATGAAAATGTACCTAAAATGGACTTTTATAATTTCCAAGTTGGGGGTTTCAAATGGTCAAACAGGAGTCAGCAAGTTAATTTCAAATTTAAATCATTTTATATTTGGAATCTGGTATAGGTCCTTTTGACAAAGTTGTAGATTTCAAAAGTACAACATTTCATTCAATTGGGTCTTTTTCAAATTCGGCTCCTAAATTGGTCAAATTTGCGAAATTCAGAAACCTGATCAGCTGGTCAAAGGGGTTTTCTTTTTCGTTTTTCTTTTATTTTCTAGTCTCTATGACCAGCGGGGACCACCCGTCAGGCCGCCCGCGCCAGCGCACGGATGGATATTCCCCGCTCCCTCGCCCGATGCACCGAGTCCATACACCGTATCTCTCTAATCCTGGGGTGAAACCCACCTGTCAGCCACAGTGGTCCATAGACCCGGTTCACCCGCGCACCTCCCTCTTCTCTCCCCGCCCGCGCGCGCCCACGCGGCGCTGCGCGCCGAGCAGCCGTGCCACGAGCCGGCCTTCCCGGCCGCCGCGGCCACGCGCCACTGCCTGCGCCGCGGACAGCGCGCACGGCGCGCCACCGGGGCGAGGGCTGAGGCCGACCCTATTTTCCCGAGGCTCTCCTCCACTGCGCTCAAGCTCTCTGATTTTTTGCCCCTTTCACTCTCGCGCAGTACCGCCATTGCCGGGCGCACCGCGAGCTCGTCCCCAGCCACTTCCGCCCGCATCCCGAGCTCAACCGTCACCGCACCGAGCTGTCGCCGCCCTCGACTCTACCTTCCCGCCCAGACCGCGTCGCCCGAGACCCTTCCACTCCAGGCGTATTGCACCGCCGGACCTCGCCGGCCAGAGGCGCTCGTCGCCGTCCCTCCCCGCGATCTCCCCCGCCGTCTGAGGTAGTTGGATAAGGTTTCCCGATTCCCTCTCTCTCTCCCCGACACCTCGCGGCGAGCTCCCGAGCCCCGCAGGGCCGGGATTGGCCGCGCGCCACACCGGGTGTTCCCCTCCCAGTCGCGAGGAGGAAGACGACGGGAGGAGGAAGATGAACATTTTGCGCTATCGCCTCCGAGTTTAAACAGTTTTATGTTTCCATACCGAGGCACTGTGTACTGAGTCTTGTAAATCTTGCACGGGAACCCTCAGAAGCTATGGATAATTATATATAGGTCCTGGATCTGTTTAGTTTCGTTTTAAAATGCTTTTAAAAATGCTGAAACTTTGAAAAATCATAGTAAAGTGGATAAAAATCCAAAAATAGCAAACTTTGTTTGCACTGTGTTCCTAATAAATAGGTCTACAGGATGGGTATGATGGTTGAGTAGGAAAGGACAGTTTTGCCCCTGTTTTATTCAAACATATAAAACCCTAATAAATAGGAAATAAGGGACTAAATGATCTCCAAAAATAGCCAAATTTGAGCAGGGACCTTGTTATCATGTGTAGGTTCTGTATAAATTTTGTTGGCCCTAACACTTACTTTTGAATTACTATTTTTGCCCTTGTCTTGCACTAAGCACATATTAATCTTAAGAAAAAAGATTAATATGGTGAATAATGTTTCAAAATGACTTTAAGTTTGATATGAGCTATAGTTATGGAGTAACTTGCTAGAGTTGGAGATGATGGCATGTAGGGTTTTGACTCTAATTGGAAACTGGTAGAATAATGCATCTTTATGTAAACTTCGGTCGCTTCACATGAAGCGATGCTACCTCGCCACGCACACCCCCACGTTATTTTTATGAGACAAGCTAAGCTATCGTAGATGATGGCTTGTACGATTTCTTAGTACGAAACAACTTTCGCCTTAATATGCATAACTCTATACCATAAATCATAAGTTCACTGATTTACTGCATTACACTCGCATCATAAAGCAAGCCTTGCACTAATACATGCTCCGATTGCATCATGTCATGCATATAGAGTCAGCGGAACGAAGAACCACCCGCCGAACCAGCCCAACACAGAGGAACCAGAAGAGGAGTTGCACCAGGAACCAGAGGGCCAAGCAACAGGAACCCGACTACGCTCCGGAGGAAGCTACTGACCCTAGTGAAGAAGGTAGGCAGGACCATACTCTACCCAGCAAATAATTTATACTTGATGATTACGCATATGCATTAGGAATTACTTGGAACCAATTGCATTAGACTTCCTGGCCACCCTGGCCCTAGCACCTATACATAGAGTTCGTAGGACGAGTATGCCTAGAAATTGCTAGGTACGAGTAGACACGAGTGTGTGTACTCGTCACGTAGGTGTTTTTAAAAAATCACAAAAGCTTACAGTTATATCACTTGTATTTGTTGCTCATGAAGTAAATGGAGACCGGGCGGAGATTTTATTTCAGTATTCACTATTCATGATGTCGCATCCCGGACTCCGCCCGAGTCGCATAAGGCCCGTTCGCTGTTCGCCTATTGGTCGGCATAACATTGCTAGAGTGCTTAACCGGGAAATGGGACCGGTGAAGTCTTACCTGGTTTGTCCGGAGTTTTCGAGGCTCCGCCATCCACTTGCTGGAGGCCGATGGGCCGGGGGCGCTTGTACTCGAGGGAGGGCTGACCCGGTGTGGCCGTGGTATCGCTCCTGAGGGGGCACAACCCGGGGGTTAGGTGGGGCGCTTTGAATCTTGGGACAAGACAGGTGGAGATGGGGGCTATATGTGGGAACGCGATGGCTAGTAAGCATATACCCCTGGCATGATAGTTATTCCGGGAATTAAAATCGATTCGAATCGCTGATGCCCACCAGGTGTGGGAATGCCAATGCCTTTGACGTTCAACGTAGTAACTACTTAAACTCTCGGTATTTTAATACTCATGGTTTTTTTGGAATACTACATGTATGAACTGAGTTGTTACCTTACTGAAATTTACTGTTATGTTGGCAATCATACAGACAATGAAACTTGTTGTTTATGTTAATTAAGTTGCTGTAAAAACTAAAAGCTAAGGATCCACTTGCTAGTAAGCTGCTTCGCGTCAGCCGTAAGCCAAATCCATTAAGACCTACTGAGTAATTAGTACTCAGGGTTTGCCCCCACATTTTGAGCGCAGGTATGGAGTTTATGGTGTGCACTTGTGTTGGAGGCGGGGCATGCCCTCATTTAGGATGAGGTGACTGAGTGGTACGAGGGCAACATCGGTGGGCTCGATGTTGTGCCTCTAATGCAAAACTTTTGGATGATAACATGGTGATCTAAACTTATATTTTCCGCTGCGAGAAACTTTCAAACTTGCTACCTTATGACATTATGTTGAACTAGTATTTTATGTAAAAGCTGGTTTGTAACTAAGCTTAATTTCCCGCTATTCAACTGCCTGTGATGATGTATCTGTTGTGGCTCCATCGTGAGTCAGATGTGTATGATGTCGGTTTCCTCTGGGAAAAGGTAATATCGGGGGTCGAATGACTCTCGACGGACGACCGGGTTTAGTTCGGTCTAATCGCACTGCAAGCCAGAGGTGGCAAGTGTGCTTAGCCCGGATTAAATCGGCGGTTCCGCCACAGGTTCTGTGGAGCCACCAGCGTGCAAGGGCTGCGGTACCCGCCGCCCTGGTGTTCTAGCTTCAGTCCCGATTGCTCGGGCACTGCTGGTACCAGGGTAGTAGTGACATGTGCGTGTGGGGATGACGTCGTCGAGGAGGAGTCAGAGCAGCCCGGTGCGGAGCAACAGCGAGCCGTTTGGCGGGCTCATATGATGCAGGCGTCGCCATCCTGAGTCCCCAATATAGGATGCGTAGCAATCTCGGGACAAGTCACTGGGGCTGGCGAAAAGCCCCGAGCATGGGTCCTCGCCTAGGTGCAGCGGTGTAGCATCTTAGGGGTTGACGCGAGCCCCCTGCTGATGTGCAGTGCTGACGATGCCGGCATGGAGGTGGAAAGGCTCCTTCTCCATATCTCCCCCGAGTGACCAAGCAGCACACAAGGTTGTTGCAGATCTTGTGTTCGCCATGGTCAGTGGGGCATAGGGCTTCCCGGGTCTTTGGCGCCGGGATGGGGCCTAGGGCTCCCTTTGATCCAAATCTCTGTATTTCTTGTATTATGTAATATATTTGACTGGAATGATTTCTTGTGCTGGTCTTTCAAGTGGAAGTAGTCTTTTCTCATTGTCCCTGGAGCATCGTCTGGGGTTTCACCCATCTCCATGCCTGCCAATGTTCACCAGCGGCCCAGAGGAGTAACGCCAATCCCCGGACTCTTCCCAGAGTCCTACCAGCCCTGGGGTTGGAATCGGGGGTTCGCCACACCACCTATGGCCCCTGGGGTTTGTTCCCGGACCTTTATAGGCCCAAGAAGGAAATGCCCTTCCTTCCCAAGACTCCTGAGGGAAAGCTCAGGGCTAAGGGGATCTTCACCCTGCACAAACATTTTTTCAGAGGAACAATAATTCTCCCTTCGGGGGACTGTTACCTGTACCTTTAGCATTCTTATTTCGCGCACTCTGGCATGCTCCAAGCTTGGCGCAAACGACTAAGGGAGGGGGTTCAGGATTAGGGAGTAGGCAAGGCTGAGAAGCGATGAACTGGTGAAGGCAGACCAGGCCGAGTCACTGTGACCTATCGTGAAAACTACGATTTAGCCATGACCGGGTACTGCTTCGTACCAGAACGCCAATTCAACTCGCCTTGGTCCCCCAACGCTGGCCTCTGGACCTTAGCCCTTACCAAAGAACTGGACTGTTACCCTATGTGTCCAAATGAAGCACTCTTCAGGTACATTAAACAAGGCCTCTCAAGGGTATTAGAGTAAACAGCGAGATTGGTAATTGATTCATTAAAACTTGAAAAAATAATTTACATTTTTCTACAGTTATATGAACACTGCAGAAGCATAGCAGGTGGCCCCTAGGCAGCATGGGAGAGCGGAAGCTATGCCATGGTGCCTTAAGGATAGAACTTACGCAAGTCCTCGATATTCCATGGAAATGGGAACTTTTCACCGCTCCCCGTGGCCAGACGTACACAGCTACCTCGGGAGGACCCGATCACGCGGTAGGGGCCCTCCTAGGTGGGGAAAAGTTTGTTCATCCCTACCCAGGTTAAGATGTGTTTGAGCACAAGGTTCCCCACTTATAGTGACCTAGGCCTTACATGGCGCTGGTGATACCGGCGTATAGCCTGCTGGTATTTTGCTGCACGGAGGGTGGCTACTAGGCGCTTTTCTTCCAAGAGATCGATATTGGCACGCCGGAGTTGATCTTGCATTTCTTCATCGAAAGCATTTACCCAGGGACTTCCATTGGTGACCTCAGGGGGGAGCACAGCTTCAGCCCTGAAGACCAAGAAGAATGGGGTTTCCCCGGTAGCTCGACTTGGTGTTGTCCTATTCGCCAAAAGCATTGAGTCCAGGTGGTCAACCCAAAAGCACTGAGTCCAAGTGGTCAACCCACTTCTTGCTGTGTTTTCCCAAGCTTTCAAATGTACGGGCTTTGAGCCCTTTGAGGATTTCCACGTTTGCCCTCTCAGCCTGCCCATTGCTCTGGGGGTGGTGCGAGGAGGCATAGTAGATTTGATGTCCACATCTTCGCAGTAGGCTTGGAAATGGCATTGGTGAACAGTGTGCCATTGTTGGTGATGACGTGGCATGGGACTCCGAATCGGGAAATGATCCCTTAGAGGAACTTGGTTGCTATGTGCTTGTCGACCACCCGAGCAACGATGGCCTCAGGCCATTTGGTAAACTTGTCAATGGCGACATAGAGGTACTCATAGCCGCTGACGACCTTGGGGAACGGACTGAGAATATCAACACCCCAGACCGCAAAAGGCCATGACAGGGGGATAAGCTGCACGAGCTGAGATGGGGTGTGAATCTGCTTCACATGAAACTGACATGCCTTGCACTTTTTTACCAACTCAATCACGTCCTTGAGGGCTGTCGGCTAGTAGAAGCCATGCGAAAAGGCCTTCCCGACCATCGTGCGAGATGCTGAATGACTCCCGCACTCATCCTCATGGATGTCCATGAGAATATCGTGGCTTTCCTCCCTGGAGACACACTTGAGCAGAATGCCATTCGATGAATGGCGGTAGAGGTCCCCTTCTACCAGCACATACCTCTTTGCTTGATGAATTACACGCTCAACAGAAGCCTCATCTGTTGGGAAGGATGTTGTCTTTCAGGAAGCCCCTGATTTCTTGGATCCAATCCTTAGGGGTTACCTGAGCTTCCTCCCTTGTGGGATGGTCATCACCCTCCGGGGTTTGATTCATTGGCCCCCGAGGCTTGGGTTTGCCCGGGGTTAGCGTGTCCGGCATCTTGAACCCTCGGCTGGGGGGAATTATAATCTCCTAGCCGGGAAGTCACAATGACCTATTAGGGGTTATCCACCATCTCCTGCTGTGGGGCTCCGCTGAAGGCCGGATTACCCGGTTGTGGAAAACCCCAGCAGGAAGGGGTGCCCTAGCCAAGGCAAAGGTTGAAAGTTCGTTCGCGAGAGTATTTTCTTCCGTGGGATATAGTTGAACTCAATGACATCGAAAGAGAGCTTGATTTTCTTGACCTTCATGAGATACGCGGCAAGGTGGGCCTTGTAACAGGTGCACTCACCGTTGACTTGGTTGATCACAAGCTGTGAATCACCTTTGACCTAGAGCTGCCATACCCCAAGACTCAGGGCAGTCTGCAGCCTTGTGATCAAGGCCTCATACTCCATGATGTTGTTTGAAGTCTTGAACATGATGTAGAACATGTACCGTAGGAGTTCCCCCTCAGGAGATGTGAGAACCACACCAGCCCCTGAGCTCCTGCGATTACAAGAGCCATTGAAATGTAGCTTCCAAGGGTTCTTAGTGAAGTGGACACATTGCTCGTCAGGGGCGGTGGGTCTAAGGGCTTCCAGGATTGGGTCGTCGGCCACCGGTGTCAACTCAGCGATGAAGTCCACCAAAACTTGGGTCTTGATCATGTGATGAGGAATGAATTCAAGTGAAAACTCTGCCAGCTCTGCTGCCCACTTGGCAATTCGCCCCAGTCGCATGCCGATTTCTCAGCATGGTCCCGAGCGGGTATGACATCATGACGAAGATCTTGTGGCTTTGGAAGTAGTGCCTCAATTTCTGTGACCCAAGAGGACGGCGTAGAGCAGCTTTTGCACCTCTAAGTATCTCATGGAGGCATCCCTAAGTAGCTCACTTATGAAGTAAACCTGGTGCTAGGTCTTCCGTGGTTCGGGGCCGAGCTCCCGGCTTAACGCCGGGGAGGTTTGGCCCGAAGTAATCGTGGGTCTTCTTGCCGGGATTGAACCCTGCTTGCACTGTGTCTTTTGTTTGATTGGTAGTTTCCCCAGCTCCTGGTGGGTCAGGGCCCATGGCTGAGCTTAGCACTGGGCCGGCTCGTATGGGCCGTAGGGACCCCTCTCGTTCCACGACGAGCACCATGCTGACCACACCAATGGTGGCCGCGATGTAGAGGAAGAGATGCTCTCCCTACCTTGGCACAACTAGCACCGGGGGAGAGGAAAGGTACCTCTTCAAATCTTCAAAAGCCTGTTGAGCCTCTTCCGTCCATTCGAACGGGTTGTCCTTCTTGAGAAGTTTGAAGAATGGGAAAGCCACCTCTCTCAGTGTCGAGATGAACTGACTGAGGGCAGCCATGCTATCGGTCAGCTTTTGTACTTCCTTGATATGGGTCAGGGGTTGCATCTTTTCGATAGCTCGAATCTTCTCGAGGTTCACCTCGATTCCCTGGTGCAAAACTAGGAAGCCGAGAAGCTTTCCCGCGGCAACCCCGAACACGCACTTCTCTGGGTTCAACATCATCTTGTTGCTGCGCAAGCTTTCAAAAGCGCCGACCAAATCCTGGAGGAATAACTCACTCTAACGGCACTTGAACATGATATCATCGACATACACCTCAACTGTTTTGCCAATGCAATCTTCAAGATTGACATGGGTTGCACGCACAAAGGTTGCCAAGGCATTCTTGAGACTGTAAGACATATTCCCATAACAATACAAGCCGCAAGGGGTAGTAAAGGATGTCTTCTCCTCGTCTTCCCTAGCCATCCTAACCAGGTGGAACCCTGAATATGCATTTGGGAATGAGAGGAGCTCACATCCGAAAGTCGAGTCCACAATTTGGTCTATTCTAGGGAGAGGGTATGGATCTTTGGGGCATGCCTTGTTAAGGTCGGTGTAGTCGATGCACATCCAGAGCATGCCCCCATCCTTGGGGACAACAATGGGGTTTGCGAGCCATTCCGGGTGTTGGATCTCCCGGATGAAGCCCGCGCGCAGGAGCTTATTGATCTCGAGGCGGATGAATTCTTGCCTCTCTGCTGATTGTTTGCGAATCTTCTGTTGGATCGGCCTTGCTCCGGGCCTCACTGCAAGATTGTGCTCAATCAACTCCCTGGGGACCCCGGGCATGTCGAAACCTTGTCAGGCAAACATGTCGACATTGGCCTAGAGGAAAGCTATGAGCGTGAGTTCCTATTTGGGATCTAGACCCCCGCTGATGCGGGCAGTCTAGGAAGCCTCGGCGCCGATCTACATGACCTTCACCGTCACTGCCTCCCCGTTTAGGGAATCCTCCTAGGGCTTCGGGGTTAGGACCCCGGGCTTGTTTCTAGGGCCACAACCCCATCAAGTAGCCTCCGAGCGATGATGGGAACCGTGAACGCATCGGTCGGAGGCACCACACCAGGGGGTTCAATGTACCCCTGGGCTGCTACTACTTGTAGCTTCTTGATCGCAGCGGCGGCCGCAGGGCGGTCGCTGGGGATGGTAATGATGCCTTTGGCTCTTGGGATTTTCATGCACAAGAACCCGCAGTGAACTGCTGCCACAAAGTTGTAGAGAAACAGTCGACCAAGGATGGCATTGTAGGGGAGCCAAAGCTTCGCCATCACAAATTCCATGTGCTCGGTCCTATAGTTGTCATGGGTTCCAAAGGTAACAGGCAATGTGCACACGCCATGGGGAAAGATAGCCCGGGCCCAACACCCCCAAAGGGCGGGGCCGGAGTAAGCCTTCCTGCCAGGATTAGGAGCTGGTGAAACGCCTAAGAGGAAAGGATGTTCAGAGCAGCCCCGCCATCAAAAAGGGCATGCTTAAGACAGGCGTTGGCAGTGGTTGGGGAGACTATGTGGGGCAGCTCCCCTGCACCTGCCATATTCAAAGGGAGGTCCTCAGGCCTGAAGGAGATGGGCGTGCCAGCCCATTTGAGTAGGAATCGTGCCTCTGGGAGCACCGCAACTGCCGACACCTGCCTCTTCAAGATCTTGACAGCACGGCGTGTCGCCGCACTGCCAACGTTGTTGTGTATAATAGCAATGGTTTGCTTAGTATCCTGGAACTGCTCGGTGTTGTCCTCGTCGTCTTCGTTAGGGTCCGGCGGTGGTGCAGGCACCTTGTTCTTCTAGGGGTCGCCCTCCACGGGCTTCCTACGCCTATCCTGCTCTTCTTAGGGATTCTCCCGTCTTTCCCGATTCCTGTATGCTATGTTCTTCACTATCCGGCAATCCTTCAGGTCATGGGAGCTGGAGTCGTTAAGCGGACACCATCTCCAAGACCTTTCGGCATTCGAAGGTCTTTTCTGTTTCTTATCATCATGGTAGGGTGGCTCGTCGAGCTTGCCGGCCCCCACCGCGCAGACAACCCCCTGGTTAGGGGTCTTCTTCTTCTTTTTCTTCCCTAGGCCCTCGGCCTAGGTGTTCTGCTCGGTCATCCTAGGATGAACGGCCCAGGGATTATGCCAGGCTCGGCCTTTGGCTGCATGCGCACACTTATCTAGGAGGTCGTCGACGTCTTGGATCTCGCAAGTGGCGAGTTTCTCAAGCATCTTCTCATCCTGGACTCCTTAGCGAAAGGCAACAATAACCGAAGCCGGGGTTATCCGAGGAATGGTGTGTCATACTTGATAGAACCACTGGACAAACTATCGCAGGGTTTCGTTCGGTTGTCGCCTCACTGCATGGAGGTCCGATTCTGACCCCGGGCGTGAGCAAGTTCTGGCAAAGTTTGCCATGAACTGGTGGCAGAGAGTCTCCTAGGAGACAATAGAGCCTTTGGGGAGATTCATTAGCCAGGTCCGCCCAGGCCCTATCAAGGTGACATGGAAGTAGTTCGCCATCACATCATTGGCACCGCCTACGGCGATGATGGCAGTAGCATAGATCTGGAGAAACTCTGTTGGGTTGATAGTCCCATCATACTTCTTCGGCAGGTGTGGGCGAAACTTCCCCAGCCATGGGGCCAGCCGAAGGTGAGGGGTGAGGGCTCGACACCCCACCCCAAGATCCAGCTTCGGGGCACCAGCCCCAAGAGGGACTACTAACCCCGGGGCACCTAGGCCTCAGAGGGCTTAGGCATTGATCTGGGGGTCAGGCGCAGCAGCTGAGCACAAGCTCCCAGCGTCCTGACGCTGGCGATGACGACTTCGCTCAATAGTGAGCCGCACATCCTCTGCCGCCTTATTCCTATCCAAGACCACACGGAGGTCTCGTGGCTCCGGCTGTTGGTAGTGCAGGTGCTCTGCTGGGGGAGGCTTTCCCCCTGTGTGGGGCTGAGGTGCACAAGAAAGCAGTGTGGGCTGCTGTTGAAGCGCTCCTCAGCCCGCAGCAACAAACTTAGTGACATCTTGCCGCCACAGCTCGTGTGCTTCCGGCCTAGCATGTGGCACAGGTGGGTTGCGCAGCAGGGCTTCTACCGCATCCAAGGCCCCAACGACATGGTCGGAGAAATCTAGATGGCGTCGAGCCTGCCGGCCCAACTTCGGCTGGCCCGTAGCCGTGGGACCACCTATGGACTGTGAAGCGGCCACCTTGCACGGGGCTGCCACGGGCAGCGGGGTTCGGCGCAACTACCCCCGGGCCGGCCGCACGGGAACTGATCCCGCAGCTGCAGGCGGTGGTGGATCGTGACTCGCCACTCTGCGAGGGTTTCGGCCGCCTGTTGTCATACCCTGGTTTTCAACACAAAACCAGAGCAAAACCATATGTGTGCCAGGATCTAATCTCACACATATAGAGACAATTAATAGTGATATCATAGACAATGCTTTATTACCTACCGTTTAAGCAAGATTTACATTAAGACATCAAGTCTTTAACACAGAGTAGCGGAAGCGTAACTATAACTCCAAGCCATTCCACAGGGAAACCGACTGGGGGTCGCTCGCCTAGACCTCCTTGAACCTTCATTTGTACTCCTTTAGGCCTCCATCTTCTGAGCAGTAGTTGGGTATCCACCCAACAAAAAGAAAATTTAAAGGAACAAGCGTGAGTACTCAACTGTACTCAACAAGCATAACATGAACCATGAGGCTCTAAGGTTAGCTGACACAGCTGCATTTGCTTTTAGTTGGTCAAGTTTTATTATCATCTATTTACTAAGGTGAGTAGATAAACCATTAGCCCAAAAGATATTGCATAAATAATTAATCAACATTATTAGAAACATAACCAACTCCCAAACCAAACCAAGAACCACTAATCAGCATAAAGGATCCGGGCCGCTCATAACCGTGAGCACGGCTGACATGTCAGTTTTACACTCTCGAGAGGTTGCACATCTTTACCCACAAGTCGTGAGCTAAGCTAGAAGTTCATCACATTGCCTTAGATGAGATGACTAGTAAGCCACACTACGAAGCCTTTACAAAGATCACGTTGGTAAGGTGTAACTGCTGAGGTTTCAAGCTCCGCGGAGATGGGGCCCTACTCTAAGGGGTGAAGCACACAGCACACACAACCCAAAGCAGATCCGAGGCCCATCCCGGCTCACTTCCCCTCTTGCCCCGCAGGTAAGTTACTCCCAAACCAAGGCAATCTAATTAATCAGCTAAGACCGTCCCATACTAGTCTCATGGTAGCGCTGTTGTCCCAGGTTGTCGCTTTGCGAACCGGTCCTTATGGAGAGTGGCTATGAGCAAAACCACTAAGCCCATTGCTCATGCCGTCTAACCAAGTTGCTAAAAAGCCAAAATTATTAAGGAGACCTGAACCACTCAAGCCTCGACACAGAGGGTCAAGCTCACAATTATATTGCATAGACCCATTAATCAAATTATTAACAAAAGAACATGTGTTCACGCTGCGACTAGCAAAACTTAACCAACAAGCATCCCCATAGGTAAACATTTATATAAAAGAGGCTACGGTAAAATCCTTATAGGCATACAAAATTAGACACATGCATATGAGGTGATTTAAGGTTATTAGGTGTTGTCCATGTTATACTTGCCTTCCTCAAAGTGCTCTTGGTGCTACTGCTCATACACGTTGATCCTCAGCGCAAACAGCTGAAACAACAAACAAGGAAAACTAAGAACAATACACCATACAAACAAATGATTTTATAAAAAAAAACATAAAAATAACAATGGTCGTTATCAATAACATGGGAGCACAACAAAACGACTAACAAGGAGATAAAGATGGTTAGAAAAGGAAGGGACTGAAAGAACAGTACCACATTGAGGGATTTGATGGTAGAAGAAAGGATATGGTAGTGTATGCAAAACATGAAGAGCTTGATGTGAGTTTGTGATGAATTTGATTTGTCGAATGGCCGATGAGTGTAATTCATGGGTTAAGGAACAAAGACTTGCAGCAAGGCTTTGGTAAGGAGGTCAAACTTCTGGAGTAAAACATGTCATGACCGGGATGGAGGCAGTGGGTATACTCGCTGAAACTTTCCAAGGACAACGGATCAGGGGTGGTTGTCAATGGAGGTGTCAAATGAATTCTTCGTGCTATGGTCATGGGTAAGGTTTATGATTGTGATCTTTTGGTATATTGTGGAGGTATCTTGGGAACATATATAGTTTAACCAGAGGATACATCAAGAGGGCTGCTAGTTCAACAGGAACAAGGATTTGTTAACTGGTGCATGTGCTGAAAACAGCAGGCTGCCAGATAACCATCAGAAAGACCATCCAAACCTGGACTACGATGATCCAATGGTCACCACAATTTACAAAGTCATGTGCAAGTGCATGAGCTATGCTACGGTTAAAGGGTTTGGCATTTGGTTTGATAGATCTTTGGAGAACGATGATCACATTCAGAGCAGCATTGCTGTCTGGACAGCGGCGTCAATGAGCATGACAAGAGCTATAACTCTCGCATTGATGTGCCTATGGACAATTCCTTTTACAGAGACATGTTCTAGGATGCAAGGCACGATCTGGTGAAAGGACATGGACCCTAGACTGCCAGATCAGCGGGGAACGCAGGTTGAGTTCAGCGGCACCGCAGCTGTTCTGCAGCAGGAGCAGTGGGCACGGCGATGGCCATCACTCTCGCTTTGCTGCACCAATCGAAAAACTGATTTGCAGGGACATTCCCAAGTATATATAGCATGTGATGGTTTAATTATTTGGTATTTGGATCCTCAGATCATTGAGGAACGCACGTGCCAAGTGGTGGCAGCGTGGCTGTCCGCACGGGCAACAAGTCGTTCAACTGTTAAACAATATCGGAACTCGATGGAAATTGACATTTGGCATATGATTGCAGTGAGGAACATGAAAGTAAAAGTAGGGATATAACTATGGTGGTTCTCACATCAATTGTTTGGTCACAGCCATGATGAACAGCGATGATCAGAGAGCGATGCCGGCAGCGATGGTGCGTGCTGTGCCCATGTGGCAGGGCTGAGGCCTTGTCTCAGCATCGAGGATGATCGGGACAGCATGTTCCATATTCTGCACAGTGAGGAGGGTGAGAGAGCTGGACAAGAGAGGGAAGAATAGGGAGGGGCGCAGCTCACCCATGGACGAGACTTGCAGCACAGCGAAGGGGTCGACGACACCGATGCCCAGAACTTTGAACGCAGTGGTAGGATTGATTCTCCATGGCAGGGGCACTCCAATTTGGTCAAGATGAGGGAGAGGGAAGAAGGTGGAGAGGGCAGCCTTGGCAGGAAGGTAGCAGAAGGGGAGACCCTTGTTTATTCATGTTGATGAGGGAAAACTGAAAATGATAAAAGGGGAGTTAAGGGAGGGAGTGATGGCAGGGAATTAAGAGCAGTTAGAAGGGGGAGGTGAAGGAGAGAGGAGGGGGCGACCAGGAAGGGGAAGGGGCGACCATGAGAGGTGCCCTTGCTGTTTCTTCGTGAGGAGAAAGGAGAGATCGACCAGTAAAGGGGCTGGGGCGACCTGGGTAAAAGGGGGAGAGGAGGAGGGGAAGGAAGGGGCTGTTTTGGGCTGTTTTTGGAGGTTTAGGGCCGGCCCAAGCTGTGGTGATAGGTCAGGAAAAGAATAACAGATTCTGGGCCTTTGTGCAAGGTCAAAATGAGAGGATGTCGGGCTCATGTCCATGCCAAAAAGCATAAGAACGTTGGGGCTTGACCCATTAATGGAGAAAGGGTGGGTCCTGTATTTGTCATGCATGTGGGAGAATAAATATGAAATATGGATGACATGAGCTTAACCTAGATTAGGGTTTTCTCGGGTCTATGGATAGAGAGAGGGAAGGCATCGTTAGTTGGTCTTGATATTGATCTTGAGAATGAGAACAATTGAGTTATTACATAAAGAGAGAATAATGTCAATGCAAAGAAATGGTGAAAAGATAAACATGGAGACGAGATGTTTAACAAGTTGACTTCAAAAGAAGGAAAGAGAGTGAGGTTCGGGTGAGATCATATAGGGTTTCGAGAATGACTTGGATCAATTGAAATAATTGACTTGGTATAGAGGATGATCAACAAGATTCGATTATAGTTTTGATTTGATGAAATTTTAGAGATTGACAAAGGGATTCAGAGGTTGGGTTTGAGTAGGCAAGAAAGAAAAGGTTAAGGCTTTTTAGAGATATGGCTTAGGATTGAATCGAAATCTAGCCAGTTTTGAAATATATTGAAACCTCATTTTACACACATAAACACTATGCACTTCGGCATGAATGCAACAAACAAATGAATTCTAATTGGAAAAACTTTTTTTTAAAACATACCCTTCTTTTAGATCCAAAAAAATTTACAAGTTCAAAAAATTTTAGAAAAAATAAGAAAACATTTGCTTTATTCATTGTTATCTGTTCACATCCCAAAATTAGAAATTTTGGGGTGTGACACCCGTTGAGGGCGGCGTTCTCCTCCATGTATAGTCAGAGCGGCCCGCCCTAAGCGGCGGAGCTGAGGGAACATGCTGTGGAGCTTGCTATGGCGACGGTAGCCGCGCCTTGCGATGCAACGCTGCCTCGGCGTCAGTAGAGCTAGTGGCTGAATGAATGGCTCCGTCTGGAGTTTGCTCTCTAGCAGCCAATGGAGTCAGTGTGTACAACACCAAGGTACCGTATAAGTACCGATCAGATTGTAGAGTTGCGTAGGGACGTGGACGCTGTCGCTAAACCAAATGAGCAACGAGGAGTTGGAGAAGAAGATTTAGAGAGGTTCGGGCCACCCACAGGTATAACACCCTATGTCCTCTTTAGGCTACTCCTTGCATAGAAAAAGAAGTATGAATACAAGCGAAGCCGGGAGCCAAAGCTCCCAGATGTGTGAGGTGAGCTCTTGAGTGGATTGGTGAGAGTGTGCGTGAGTGTTTTTTGGGCCAGTCCATTTTCTACGTGCTCCACCATGCCCTTTTATAGCACAAGGGTGCGAGTGGCCAGTACAGAGTTGGTAGCACAGTGCTACAATGAACGGTATGGCTTAGGGTCAGCTAGGCAAGTGGCACGTCTCTCCTCCACTGTGTGGAGGTGTGGGATGCACTATTCCCCTTTTCCATTATCGAGGCAGGCGGTGGATGTGCAGTTGGCACTCGCCCTGCCCCATTTGTCTGTACGGTGATATGACCTGCACGCCGCAGAGGGCATGCGGGGGTACGGTTGGTCCGAGTGCTCCTCCCTCATTTAATGCGGTAGGTGAAGGTTCCTTTCCCCGGAAGAGTCCCTCCCAGGGCTTGCTAGGTGAGTCTGCCAAAGGTCCCGAGGCTCGCCACGTGTCCTGACCACTGCTGGCGTTTCCCGGAGCCCTCGGCTATGTGGGACGACTGTCTTCCTGCAGTGGTCTTCTTTTACTTGATGGGGCGCTTCGTGTGCATCTCTAGGGTATGGGTCCCCCATGACGCCAACAGATGGTGGCTCATACCATGGATTAGAGTAAGCAAGGATGGAACCGGCCTATTTGGGTGCCAAAGGAAATAATTCAAATCATGGAAGGCTCCCAAAAGGTTTGGGTCCCAAAGACTTAGAAGAAGAGAGTGGCATTGGGGAATTTGGAGACTTGGCAAGTATTGGGGTGCATAAGTAGGGATGCATCATGCAATTGGATAGGAGGCAAGTATGGGATTACAAATTTGTGACCCAAATTCCCCTCCCCTACATATGAGGTAAATAGCAAGGTAAAACAATCGCATGCATCATTGTATCTCGTATGCCTCTCTAGGATTGCATGAGCATGGTTATTCATTGCAATTGGTATCTAGCATTGTGCTATCCTAGATTACATATGGTATGTTGCAAGGGCTAACTGTCTATTTTTGAAGCAACTTACATGAGCTTAACTTGTGGTGTGTGAAAATACTATCTGAATCATGGCACATGGATCACAAGGACAAATGGTTACAAGTGGTATCACCTTCTTACTCTTAGTATCCCTTCATTTGGTGTCATGTTTTCAAGTAGTAGATGTTGATCCCCATGATTGTGTATTACAAGTTCATACACTTGGTTATGTGATTCAAACACTATTGCACACATTTAGCGGAGCAACCCTATAACTTGTGTTTTTGTGACTAACATGCTTTGAAGTGCTAATTGTTGTAGTCACAAGGCTCTACCTCCGATGAGCTTCATTTTCAATTGGTGTCCATCCCCTACAACTATGCCACAAGCCACAATTTATATCATGATGATTCAAGGCAACTACTCCATGACTAAGGGGGAGAGATGGTCACTACAAGTGATTGCTTCAATTGGAACCTTAAATTAAGGAGGAGAGCAAGAAAAGGTAAAATGGCCTCACTAGTAACATTTCCTTGCTACTAATGCTTTTCTTTGCTAGTGGTTGTGTTTAGGTCTTTTAAGTGCTCGATGACAAAGGGGGAGAGAGATCCCATGCAAGCAAGATGCAAAACATATGGGGGAGAGAAGTCCTAAGCAAACATTGCACATCACAAGGGGAAGAGAGATCCCATGCAAGGATTGCATATCTTAAGGGGGAGAAAAGGTCAAGCACCAAGGGGGAGAAAAATCAAGACCATTAGAAAAGGGAAGATGAGGTGAAAACAAGGAGGCAAGGTGATAGGGGGAGGTACCTAGTTCAAATATGGGGGAGAATTGCTAAATCCGTGATCCTATGAACTAGAGTACCAAGCTCACTCAATGCTCAATTTGTGCTTAAATCCCTCATGGGGATACAAAAGCTGGAAGCATTAAGTAGATCATATGCCAGTGGAAAATGAAGTTGAGCATTGAAAGATTCATCCAAGCAAGTTAAGTTAATTCTAGCTCATTGATATTTACATTTGGTATCATTTCTTGCATTTATCTTGCTTGCTTTGGTTGTGTTGTCATCAATCACCAAAAAGGGGGAGATTGTAAGGAAAATGGCTTCATGTGCCATATTTCAATAGTTGTGTTTTGGTGATTGATTACCAACCAACACTTAGACTAATGAACTTGTCTAGATGCACATTCACAAGTGTTTTTGGTCTAAGGGATGAAGGGAAGAAAAAGAACCAAAGGCATAGACAAAGGGACCAAGAAATGGAAGCCTAGCAAGTTGTGAAGACCATATGGTCCGACCCCAGATTTGTATGGACTGTACTATACCTTCCTATAGACCATACAATCAACCGTACCAAGTTATCTGAGGCTAAGGAAACTATGGAAAATTAGGAATACATGGACCGTATAGGACTCTCCTACAGACCGTACTATAGACCGTACCAAGTTACCCAAGGCTATGGTTTTGGAAGGAAAATCAGGAATACATGGACCGTATAGTACTCTCCGACAGACCATACTATAGACCGTACCAAGTTACCCGAGGCTATGAATTTGGAAGGAAAATCAAGAATACATGGACCGTATAGTACTCTCCTACAGACCATACCATTGATCGTACCATTTCCAACGACTAGTTGGCAAGTACAATGGACCATACTATACTCTCCTACAGACCGTCCATAGACCGTACCATCCTATCTATGTATTTTCTGTCAGCCTTTTGGCCAACGGCTAGTTCTTGTTTGGGGGATATATAAGCCACCCCACCCGGCCATTTGGAGTGTGTTGAAGCACTTGAAGACTAGAGCAAATGTAAAGGAGTATTCCAAGCCCATCTACCACTTCAACCATCATATGAGAGCTTAGTCCATCATCCAAGCTAGGTTAGATCGTAGAGAGAGCGAGCTTGCGAGCTCTTCTTGTGTATGGCTCCTGCGTGAGCTAGAGAGAAGCCTTGTATGTGGTCAAGCCATTGTATTTGTTCCTAGACCTCCTTCTTGGTGTGAAGCAGTGGCGACACTTTGTGCGGGGACAAGGAGACCCTACAAACTCCGTAGTGAAGCATCTGGCTCCTTGTGACCGAGATAGATGGTGGCGGTGGCTACGCCTTGGTGGTTTACTGGGACTTAGCCTTTGGTTGCCATGAGCCTTTGTGGTGAGAACAAGATGGTGATCGGAAGAGTCTTGGTGCCCGGCTCGGATTTTGCCTTCGGTGGCGAGCCCGTGGACGTAGCCCTTAGTGGTGAACCACGTTAAATCTTCGTGTCTTCTCGGGAGTTTGCATCCCCTTGCCCTTACCTCTTTACTTATCGCATTTACATTTCCGCATTTACATTCTTGTGTGCCTTTAACTTTCCTAGTTAGTTTGATTAGGTTTGGCTCTAGGTTGCAAGTCTTTCGGGTAAGTTAGACTTAACTAGCATGTGTAGGACGAAATAGGTTTATCTTATGCACTAGAGAGCCTTAGGTTTTAGAAGAGCGATTAGCGACCCAATTCACCCCCTCCCCCTCTTGGGTCGGATACCCCGGCACATTCCTTTCACCAGTTTCTTGGTTCATCTCTTGTCTCTTGGTCCTCACGCAAGCAATCTAGCATAGCCACATCCACCACAGAGGCCGAATATGTTGCTGCTGCTAGTTGCTGCTCCCAGCTACTTTGGATGAAAGCTACACTGAGTGACTTTGGCCTGAGTTTTAGGAAGATCCCTCTCCTAGTAGACTCTACTTCTACTATATCTATTGCTAAGAACCCTATCTTGCACTCTAGAACCAAACACATAGACGTGAGGTTTCACTTCCTGAGAGATCACTATGAGAAGGGAGATATAGACTTGATCCATGTGGAAACCGAGAACCAGTTGGCCGATACCTTCACTAAGCCCTTAGAGCTTAGCGTGTTTGCCCGCTTGCGTGGGGAGCTTGGTGTTTGTTACCCCCTTTTAGTTTGGGGTAGCTTTGCTGTAGTGTAGGTTTTTTATTTGCTTTCTCTTTGTTTTTCTTGGTTTTCCTTGCATTTTGTATCATATCATGCATTGCATTGTATCATATGCATTTTCACTTCCAGTAGCACTAGAGCTCTTTTGGAATGACTAGTTAGTACTTGCCTGTGCTAGACTGTATAGTTGCTTGCATGATCATGGTTGGCTAAGCTCTTTGAATCGGTCTAATATCATTGTGAGCCTACTTACTTTTATTTCTTGAAAATCAAAAACCATGATCACCACTTGACTTGGCTGCCTAGCATGTGTAGGAATGTTGAATGCTATGCAATCTTCTCATGCTTGGATATGCTAGTCGTATGCCTTTGTTAAGTTGATGCCAAAGCATTTATGACACCTTGCCTAAACCTGAAATCTAAACTAAAACTGTATACAAGTTGTGTCTTATGAGCTGAATTGAAAAGATCCAGGTGGGTTCGCTTGTCACATTGTTCTAGTTTGAGATAGCTTGCCTTTGCACTTTGGCGTGAACTTGGACTAGGCTGTGTATGACCAAAACCTTGTCTTAAGCTTCTGATGGTTCTCTGAACCTAGGCTTGGCATTGGTTGGTAAGAAGTGGCTAAGACAAGTGAATAACCCCAGGCACATAATCTCACTTGCATGAAGTTCAATTTTGCTAATTCTAAAATCTGCAAGTCTCTAAATTGCTAATGGCATGTGGTATATGCTTTGGTTGAGAGTAGCACCCTTGTATGTTCTACTAGCACCTTGTTATTCATGCCTATCTTGCTAGATGCTATTCATGTTGGTGATGCTTTCTTTTCAACTACCCTAAAAAACATGCTTCTGATCTGTATAAGATAGATTCAATTGAGCTTGTTTGCATGCTTCCTTGCCCTCACTTGCTCTATATGCTAGAACTCGTATTTACTAGCTTTTCATTCCTGCTAAGCTCTTCATGGTACACTTCCTGTATTTCATGGCATATTTTGAGGGCGAGTTGTCTAGTTCAGGGGGAGTCAGATTCTATGAACCCTTGATGTGTCCATTGTCAAGAAGGGGAAGAGATGTTGACTTATGGGAGAGATTGTTGTTCCTAGGGGGAGTTCATGGGGGAGAATTCTGGAGAGATCTAGTTGAGGGGGAGCTGTACATTCATCTTGCATTTGTGAGGATGCATTTCAGGGGGAGTTTGAGCTTTGCATGCTCTTGCATCAGTGCGTTGAGCCTTTTGCCTCTTTCTGGAGGAGCCGATGCTTTGCCTAAGCTTGACTGTGTTGAGCTGGTTTGCCTCTTTTTTGAGGGGTCATGCTTTAGTATGATCGATTGCCTTGAGCGGTTTCTCTTATCTTAGGGGGGTCGATCTTTGGCTTTGTTTATCGTTGTCTCAATTTTCTCTTCTCTGCTTGTGTTTGGCTTTTGGGCATTTTGAGCAACTTTCTTTTTTTGTTCTTTTTTTTGGTTTTACGCTTGTTTTTCTTGTCTTTGATCTATTTTAGGTTACAGGTTGAAGGTGTTGACAATGCACTTATCAAAGGGGAGATTAAGAGCCAATGGACTGGCTCCATTGCCTCTGGAGTGATGAGTGATTATCAACGGAAGCCAAGACCTAGAAGGACTTGGGCACAAGACCTTCGATAGACAGGAGGCCCTCCGATGGACGGGAGGTAGATGAAAGTCCTCCAAAGGACAGGAGGCATGATCGGCATTGGTCAGCCATGGGAATTCGGTACATAGAGGAGCGGCACGGTGACGGCAAGTGTAAGACCTCTGAAGGACTGCGAGGCAACCCCGATGGACAGAGGGTGCCAGGTACCACCGTGGTGCTCCAATCCGAGTACATGGCGCGAAGACATACGAGGGGCCTTGGCGGATTCGCTCAAATCTGCCACCCTACCACCAAGTTACCAACACTCGGTGAATGGGCTCAATTCTCACCGAGATAGAGTGGGGTGGGCCGTTCCAGGCCCAAGAAGGAAACCCTAAAGTTTCCTGGTTTCTGATTTCAAAACCGGGGGTCGATCGGCGGATTTGGACTATTGGCCACATGGACGTCATGCGAAAGTTAGCGTGCAACCGAAGAAGATCAAGACTCCATCGCGGTCGTCCGTCCCCGAGAAAGTTGGGTCTTTTCCAGTTTAGCCCCTACGGGTGTTTCTGTAATATATGGGTCTTAGTGTAAACTGAGTCAGCTAGGCCTGGGCTATATATACCTAAGTGGCTGGTCATTTAGGTGACTCTTCCACTTCTACAAACCATACGCTTAGCTTTCCAACCAGCCAAGTGCTCAGAGAGCAAATCGGGTGCTAATCTAGGATTTAGTCCCCTAGAGTTAGTCCTTTGCATTAGTGGGAGGATAAAGGGCGGTAGGCCTATGAGGAACCTTGTAAGAACTCATTTCCACTTCTAATACAAGGAAGATTTATCCCCAATTCATGCTCATGTGTGCAGCCATCTCCTACAAGAAAACCTATCCTGTTGGTACGTTTTATTTATATAATAAATACGTTTTATTTCATATTTACATCAATGTTGACATGTTTCCCAAAGCGTGCTAAGAGCGTCTTCGCAAGCACCGTGTCAAAGATTGTAGAGATGAATTACTGTAGCGTATCTACACAAGCACCGTGTCAAAGATTGTATAGACAGATTACTGTAGCATATCTATAGTTATAAAGAGACGTTTCCTATAAACGTTATATTCATGTCTATGCATTTTGATACACTTTTATAAGTACATTTATACAACGTATCTATGTACATTGTTACATTTTTGTAAAAATGCTTCAATACGTGCTTAAAAATAGTAAAAAATATTTATTATTGCTGGATATGATTTTCATGCAATCGCAATTGCTAAGAATCGAACCCACGACGTCATTGCACGTGTAATGCCTCCCCACCTACTGGACCACCTTATCGCATATGAGTAGTTAATTAATGCAATCTTTTTATATTTACCATTAACGAATTTCAACTTTTCAATACCATGCCAAATAACGTCTTTGTGTGCCTATAAACGCTCTTTTCTGATATGCTTTATAGTGTGTCTCTATGCTATTGACGGTTGAAAATGTGTCTTAATTCGTGTTATTTTAAGATAATTTTAAATTATATCAAAAACATATTTACATGCACATGCACATTTGTTTGACACGTTTACGTCGTGTCTAGATGCTACCAATGGTTTATAGCATGGCTAACTACGTGTAATATTGAGATGCTTTAAATAGCATGACAACAAGCGTCATTTCATGTCTTTCAACAATCTAATCGTGTCTAACATCGTGTCAATTTGAGACATTTCGAAAAACATGTCAAAAAACATGTGTAGTGACGCTTTAGCCAGCGTTGCTACCAAAATGTATCTAGAAGGCCTTTTTTCTGTACCTCTAGTTTGGTTCTTGGACGAAACTCAAAGGCTTTTTGTGATTTGCTTTGCCCACAAGTTAATCCTATTCTTTTGGCTCTTTTGGACTTGCTAGGATGTGAAGATTGTGACTTCATTCATCTCAATCCCGCAGGATTGCCATGAGCAAGTTGTTCTTGAGTTCTCCCCCTTTCCTGCCCAAAGATTGCCTTCTCATGAGATTTGAAATTTCTGCTTATCCCTTGGTCATTTTGAGTTGATCTTTTGAGAAAAGCTTTGGAATAGGGTCCAGATAGCCTGTGCAAAATCTGGTGATGATTGGACAAGATTTGATCAGTTTTGGGATGTGAAAACTCATTTTCTACGACTCCACCGGACTATCTGATAGGCCACCGGACTCTCCGATCTCACGGATAGTCTGACAGAGCCTACCGGACAATCCGGTGCACGGTCTGCCTGGGGGCTTCCCACCGAACTATCCAGCAACCCCCACCGCACTATCCGGTACCACTGGACAGTCCGTCCCCTAGCACCGGATAGTTCGGTGAAGCTAGGGAAGCTGCCCTATTTTTGTGCCTTGGTTCTTCCAGTGCAGTTTTTGCATCGGACTTGCTTTTCTCGCTATCTGACTATTCTCTATACTTGCTATATACCAGTAAGTCGCACCTTGGTGCGGTGAGTGTCGAGTGGAGAACTTATAGGTTTTTGGTGCTTAGGGTGGCTTGCGATCTTTGTGATCGTTGAGTTGCTTGCTCTTTCACGCCTGGTGCATATTCTTCTAGTGGACGACACCTCGGTTTCTGCTAGACACGTATTTGTTCGGTGGATGGTTTCTAGCGTCTGTTCTCGTAGCACCAATTTGGGGGTCATGATTTTGAGTTTTTAAGTGCTCCTATTCACACCCCTTTAGTCGCACATCTCGGTCATACAAGAATTGCCTCCAATGAGAAGAGCTTGGAATCAATCATGAAGGATCCGTTGCTATAGAAGACGCAAGTCATCTCATATAAATGTAACTGTTATCAGCATATGCTCGAACCTGAAGCTGTTCACACACGCTTTGAAGAATCAAGTAAGTACAACAGTTCTGGGAAAGCTATGGGTAACCTTAAAGGAGGTGACTACAGAAAGATGCATATTAGCATTCGACTACCGATGAGTACTAACCGATGTCAAGCAATAGGACCCAAACAAGATGAGAGCCGATATAAGCCTTCGAAATTAGAGAAACTCAAGACCAAAGCTGATGCATTGCCATCACCTTTAGAAGTTCACTTTGCATATTCACATAAAGCAACAGATTCGACTGCATCCAAATGATGAGGAATTTATTAAATTCAGTGATCCATACATATTTTAGATTGAAGCAAGCTCGAAATACAAATCCACCTGGTATCTACCGCCTTCCTAAAAAATTTAACATTGTCATTCTGTCAACTCAACTTAACGGCAATGAGGCGGCAACGGGGGAAACCAGGGGGTATGTTCGGCAGAGCAGGTAGAACTATTCTGAGGGTTTCTTGTAGGGAGCTAGAACAATGTATGCAAGCTGGAGGCTTGCATGGTCAGATGGCCAAATGGAGATGCCTGATCATACCGTGGAGAATAACCCCAGCCCGGAATAGTGAAATTCATGAGGATTCATTTATACTTCGGTACCCTATCCGACTATCCCTGGAAGAAACTACATGAGGATTCATTTGTACTTCGGAAGTACAGTCGGCCATGATAGGTATCATCCACGGTTGGGGTTCTACACCCAAACTTATGAGGATACCGATCAGCGGAACTGCTTGTCAGCCTTGGTATAATCACTGTCACCGGGACAGCCTAACATGTCTGGAGGAAATGAAACCTAAGAAATATTAGTGTAACCTTCGACTGGGAAGACGCCGACTCGAGATTGTCCTACCGATAGGTCTCTTACATTTCTCCAGTAACTGCCGCGTAAGTTCAAACCTTTGCTGGCCATTCTTTGTCTTCGATCTGAGGGTACTCCAACCATGGTTTACTATCAATGTTTTGGGACTAGTAGTGATACTCTTGAGAAAGATCAGCAGAAGTGGTAGTGGATTGAGGGCTTGGCGGATCCATGAGAAAGACATCGTCCAATGTGTGCTATTTATACACTGGCTAGGGGTGCACGGCCGGTTTAAGGAAGATAGGAGAAGAAAGCTGTAAAAGAAACCAGCCATGAGTAGTGATCAAGCACGCGGAATCTATACGTGTGAATGGAAGTTAAAGAGAGCTACGTCTGACGCCGCTTTTGGTGCAGTCATTGCACGGATTGACATGAAGAGCTATGTGACAAAGACGGGACAGCTTTGTCCAGGGCATGCCAAAGTGAAGGCCAAAACCCATGACTCCGTCCTTTTCTAAAGATGATGCATTCAGCAGTATAACTATGTGAAAAGGGTCTAGTTTGTGCAAGCAAAGGAGGCATGGGCGACGCACAGAATCCAAACATGAATCCACCATGAGTCAGGCGTGCAATCTTTTTTTTTTTGGTTTTGGAATAATTATTATTGCCAAAACCAGGAAGGCATGTGTTCTCGCTAGAATTTAGCCGATTGATGTATGGGCCGGATCGGTTAAACGGGCTAAGTCAGCTCATCCATAGGAGACCAAATCGGCTGGTGGGTTGTGGTTAATCGTCCAAGGAAGAGACGACTGTAAGGCCGATGGGCCGTGTATCTTGTTGAGTTCGAGTCGAGTTGAGACTAGCCCACTTAAAATAGGGTTTTAGCTTTAGAAAGAGTCAAACTAAATGTCCAAGTCTACGGACTATAAATATATACCCATACCTTCGTAATAAAGTTGACGACGTATGTTCCCTAGCGGTGGTTGTCTCCATATTCGCTCGGTGCATCGTCACCCCTGAGCAATTAGGGTTTTTAAGGTAATCGTCATGTTGCTATGATGTTTCTTTTATAGATTAATTAGGGCATTAGGGCGTGAGCCATATGGTGAATCTTGTATTGAATCGTTTTTTATGGCAAGATTCACTAGTTATTCCAATGAATCTCGTGTCAAGCCTTGCTTGATGCGAGATCCATCTTTTATCTTGCATGTCTAAGGATCTGTTTTATACATTTGTGCTTCATGTGATAGATAGGCTCTCATGCAGCTCGTTATACTTTACCTAATCATTTATTACAATTCACAACGTGTGCTGCACCACGTGCATGCGATATGCCGATAGATTAATGTATTTCGAGCACCCTATCTTCACATGTCTTAAGGTGTATCTGTCTGTCTAGTTAGGTCACTTTGGAGATCCTGATTAGAAGCCGACGTGGATGGCCAGATCTCTTACATCATGTTTTAGATTGGTTTTATGTTTTTCCATGTGTTTCACTTTGGATGCTGTTTATTGCTATGAATCGATGCATCTCACGGACCGTCAAATATCGGCTCATTTGCCAATGGGAATTCACGAGCTTTCGTAATGCCAATCCGACTGATCAGGCAATAATTTAACATTTGCATATGTTGTGTATATGCACAATGGCAAGTGAGAGCACAATGGGGTATATGCACAAAACTGAAGTGAATATATCTTACACACCTCAAGAACAAGCATGATTTTCATTTGCAAGATTGAAAGAAAATCATCACCACACGCATACTTTTTAACAAGCGAGGCATGAACAACAAAATACTAACCAATGCATGCAAGTTCTGTTGATTCTAACCAAAGCATATACAAATAGACATAAAGCATTCAAGAACTTGCATATTTCAGATTTAAAGACACCTAATTCACTCCCCCCCCTCTTAGAATGTCGCGGTCTGACTTTCATAGTGAAGACATCTAGAATAAGTTATCAAATGGGGCAACTTGATTTAACAATCATCAGTTATTAGGTCAATATATGCTTTTCTTAGCAGCATGGCGGAAGTATTATATGTGTTCACATTAATGAACCTCCAGACCACACTCCAGCTTATATGTGTCATGCCTAAGTGCGAAAGATACCAATACACAAAATCCCTCAGCTCCAAACAAAACTCCACCCATTTTAGGACAGAGACTTGAATGAAAGGGCACCGAAAGGAAGCTTACCTTTCCATAGACACATCAAAATGCACTTTTGATCCAGTATACGATGCATGAAGGTGAAGTATCTTTGGACTCTTTTCGTGTACGAGCTGCATCTAGATAAAAAGCAAAAACTTTGTTTAGTCCAAGCAGATAAACCAAACACCAACCCCCGAGTAATTTGCTTTTTTCTTTCGTCTCCTTTCCTCCCCTAGTTGACGCAGCACCTGAAACGCACGAAACGATGGAGGCGTATAATGTATTGCAGAAACTGACGAATGGTACCTCCGAGTGTGCAGGGAACACTAGTGCGCTACAGGCTAACTGACACTCAAAATGTGGACTAGCTTTAATTTTGCGTATCGGTCTTGATCACGACAAACAGAGCCTTCACCAGTTGACCCAGGCCCGGGTGATGCATTTGCAAAATTAACTTTGCCAAAAGCACCATGGATAAATTTGCCAATGGTATATACTTTGGTCTGCAATGTTTTATTCTTCGGCAACTTGAAATTCTGAAAATGACTGCACACGTCTACACGACGATTGACACTTAAAAATTCACTTCTCGGACGCGTTCATTTTTGTGAACTCGTCGGCTTGTTCTTCGGTCTTACCGTTAGATTTAAGGTATACTCCTATACATCTCCTGGTATGGTAAGTTTAGGATATTAGTTGTAATAATCATGCGATAACATTGTTCACTATCCCAATGCAGTGTTCCAATATAAACATAAATTGTTATAGGGGGTCATGCAACAATACATTTATACATCTATCCTCATTAAACCAATTCTACTGTCTTTCAGTTTCTTTTTACAGGCGGCAGACTCTGTTTCATATGAAATTTCAGCCAGAGTCCAAATTTGACAATCCACTTTGGTAAGCCGTGAAGCCATATGAAATGCATGCCGGATTTGACATAAGGTGTTTGTGTTTGGAGGCATCGGAACACAGTGTTTTCCAGCAACAATGTTGTACCTGTCATTGTTAGCTGTCGGATCGATCACATTGTGTTAGTGCCTGCCATACCTACATTTGGCTCTATATAGGTTTGTTGATTGTTACCACTGGTTGCAAAATAAAGGGTTGAGATTTAATTATTGTATAATCACACGGGAAGTCTAATTGCATACATGTTTTTTCTTAGCTAGTGTCTTCTGTGCCTGGCTGAAGGTAGTAAAATAATGGATCATATGGAGGAAGCTATTTGTTAATGATAAATTAAATTGTCAAAGATTGGCTCCACAGTTTTTTAGTTGTCATACTCAGCCAGTACTACGCCAGGATATACATATTTTAGTGACGCGTCTCATTTCACATTAGTGACGATAAAAATCCGCATCACTAAATTTTAGTCACTGATGTAAAGCACCTTAGTGACACATAAAAAGCCGTCACTGATAACATATATTAGAGACGCGAATAGCTCAAAACGTGTCACTAACGTAACCTCACCAGCAACATGGGTCACCAAAACGCGTCACTGGTGAACCTTACCAGTCGTGTAGGTGGGCTACCCACGTCACTGTTGATATTGCATCAGTGACGTGTGTTAGGAACTAGCTTCTCAAATGTTGAATTATGAAAACAAAAAAAAAAAGAAAAAGAATGGGAACATTATTTAATCACAATACTACAAATCAAAAAGGAAAAAAACTGACAAGATAGACCTCTGACACATACAAACTCACATGCTTAGCCAATTGAAGTCATACATATGAATCAATATGTCTCTGCTAATATACTCACATTATTCCAACATCTATATGTCCATGTCTGAATAACAGATGTAATATGGCCTTGAGACCAAATAACTTGCTGAATCCGTTTGTCAAAAGCCAAAAAAAGGTACCTCAATAATTAACTTGCGCAAAAAAGCTATATTACTTGCAAGGCTGCAACTGAATCGCAATATGCTACTTGCTTGTGCAAAGAATTACAAAATTGCATGTTTTTGAAATCCAGCTCACATGACAAGCCAGACACCGCCGAGGTTCGGCTATATAAGAAGTTGCCAACCACTACTTCTCCCTCAAGCGTGAAGCCCTGCCAGACTATAATTCCAAACTGCCAGCGCCTCCCACTCCCACGGGCTTTGTTCACTCCGGCGAGCTGGATACCAACAAGTGCGACATCTTCGTCGGCGATGCCGGCTTCTGCCTCGACGGCGGCAAGGCGGTGCACAGTAGCATAGAGGTGGTGGAGGAGCTGTACCGCGCCCTGGAGCGCGGCGACGCGGACGCCGTGCGCCGGCTGCTGAACCCGGACGTGGACTGGTGGTTCCACGGCCCGCGCGCGCAACAACACCTGGTGCTCATGCGCCTTCTCACCGGCCGCGGCGGCGGCATCCCGTTCGAGATCCGGTCGCTGGACGCGTTCGGATCCACCGTGCTGGCCGAGGGCACCGACGCCACGGGCGCGCTGTACTGGGTGCACGCGTGGACCGTGGGCCCCTGCGGCCGCGTCACCGAGGTGCGCGAGTACTGCAACACCGCGCTCGTCGTCACAAGGCTCGGCGGCGGCGGCGGCGGCAGTGGCACAGTGGTTTCTGCGACGGCGGCCACCAAGGATGTGTGCTCCCAGTCTCAGCAGGTGTGGCAGAGCCGGCTGCCGGACCAGGCTCGTAGAAATCTTCCTGGCCTCGTGCTTGCCATCTGAAGAGGCCATCAGACAGTGTGATGTAACTCCTGATGCAAACTGGCGTTGTGGTTTACAGAGCTTTTGCTTTCTAAGACAGTGGAATATAAAACATATCCGGTTCTCTACTTCACAAGATGCACTAAGCCATATCAAACTGGCCTTTGGCATGGTGGTTCCAGTGCTGTTACAGATATATGAATATATGAACCAAGTGCTTCAAAATAAAATAAAGAACAAACAATTGATCCAGCTGAGCTTAACTATGCCGAGTGAGAGATCCTCAAATAATTTGAATGAGGAAATAACCAAGAACTACAGTTTTTTTTGTGTGTTTATTGAATTGTTCCAGCTGCACTGCTGGTTTTAGACGTGTTTGTTGTAATGTAACCCCAATCCGGCACTTCTAGTTGGGGGGACAACTGCAATGACATATCACTACCAGATTGTGCCTTAAACCGGTAGTTAATATGCAGTAACAAAAATGCATTTGTTTATGTTTTGATATCTCAATACTATATCAAATATCCAAACAGTCATCAAACAAAAACATATCATTGATTCTTTTATCTCAGAAGTGACCAGAAGATAGAACATTTTTTAGAAAAAGTTTCATGACAAAATATGTGCATCACAACCTTGGAACATAATTACATTGTGGATTTAATAAAGCGAAGCAGGCATCAAATATGCTTCAAAATGCAATCGTACCATGCCGCCCAGTTCAATGTCAATATACAACTTTGGTGTTTGCTATGTTATAACAGTGTCTACTAGTAGTTTGTTGCTAATTGTTTTCTTCTTTGAATTTGAACATTAGCAGCCATTTCTATATTTTTTTGGCAAGCGATGAAATATGTACTAGGTTTAGGAATTATCTTCTAAGGGAATTTACCTTAGGCTCTGTTTGGCTCATAAGAATTTAGGAGAATTGAAATGTGATTAAATAGTTGAGCAAACGATGCATCTAGATTGGAATCTATTATTCCATCTAATTCCACATATCTATTAATCCAAAAAAAATGATTCTTCTCGTCTACCGATGAATTGTTTAGAGTTGTATCATAAAGTTGTGGGCTCCTATCTCCTTTCCTTCCTAGGGCCCTCAAATTCTCTTCTCTTCCTGTATTAGTGGAGAACAAATAGTTATTATAATGAAATTCTAATTCAAGAGACCCAAACAGCCATTTATGCAACTGTCTGGCAATGTTACGAGAATGAGACCATTATATTCATTTTGTAATCAGAATCAGAAATTAAAACAATATATGTTTTGGCCACTTTTGGCAGATGATGGGATGGGAGACGACCACCATCGGTGTTTGTTTAATCTATGTTTTGAAAATTCCGCATCACGTGTATCATATATATACTTTGAACCGCATTTAGAGGTCATTAAAATGTCCACATTTTCTGCATTCTACTGGCTAGTGCATACATTATAAGTTTATAAATATGCTATGTTCAATAATATTTACTCCTTATATCAATAATCAACATGATCAAAGAGTGGGTCTGGTAATATATGATTTTCGGTGATTACTAAGCCTACCGATAGGGGCAGCTTGTTGCAGGTGTGTACTGCCGCTTTTCTATTTAAACAAAAGAAATCTGCCGAAATTAAGATGAAAAAAAATCACCGGCTTTAATAATAAACGTCGATTTACCGAGCGATAATAATGGCTAATAACCAAAAGGAAGTGCGATATGGCTCATCTGCTCGGTTTGATCCTGAACATGTACTGAGCATATTTGCGAAAGAAGTTACGTGCCCCATTTGGTTTGAACAATCCTTGTCAATGGACCAGCCTAGCAAGCGTATCATCATCGATCATTTCCAGTGCTACATCACCGATCGATATATATATATCTGCATGCACTAATCTGTTCCGTTTGGTACATGAACCACACGGCAGCCCCGCCCATGCTGATTTGCCGGTGCTCGATCAGAGAAGATGATGACTGAGCTAGCGGGCACACATTGGTTGACAAGATCTCCATCAATCATAAGTACGATGAGATCGAACGGTTGATCCAACACAAAGGCTATCCGCACTCATCCACTTTAAATCTCAACTCTAAAAAAATATTCTATCCTGGTCATTACCTTTTTAAATGCAGTTGTCAATTATTTGTATCCATATCAACTCTATACTCCAATCCTATATCAATTGCCACTTATTTTATTATTATTTTATAATCCTCCCTCGTCCATCCCATCCCGCAGCCACTCTGCTCCCCTCCGCCCGGCGCCCATCTCTTCTCCTCCCATCCGCCTCTGCTTCTCTCTTGCTGCCGTCTCCTCTCTTCTCCTCCAAGATCCGCCGCCTCCCGCTCCTCCCACCACGGCTCGCCCCGTCGGCGCACGGGGTCGGAAGGAGGAAGAAGAGGAGGTGCATGCCGCCGTCCATGGAGAAGGACGGGCGGGCCGTCCGTGGAGAAGGCCCCGCTGCTTCTTGCTCCCTCCATAGCGAGCATGCATCCTCCCCATCGACCCGCCATGCCACTACCTCGTGAGGGCCGCCTCGTCGTCCTCCATCCTCCCTCCGCCGCCATGCCCGCTGCTTCCTCCTCCACGGAGAAGACAACACCCCGCTGCCCTCTGGCTCCTTCGCGGATTCCTCTGCGCCCGCCGATGTGCAGACAGCGAGGCAGAGGCTCCTCCCCTACTCGGCAGCACATTCACCCCACTGGCGCCGGCCAAGAAAGCTGGATCCACGGCTCGCCCTTCGCCGAATCTGGCCTCGCCGCTCACTACGGAGGCGGTGCCGGTCATGGAGGACAACTGCCACCTCCCCCACCTCTGGTATACTAGGTCTCCACCATCTGGGTGCACGCCAGCCAGATCTCGTCGTCTCCCTGTGTCGTCCACCTCCCTGCCGCCCTCCTCCATGGGTCCGCCGACGGCGGCCTCACCCTCCTCTAGCCGCGCCTCATCCTTGTCCGACGGCGGGAGATGGAGCCGTTGGCCACGTGTATGAGAGAGAAAAAGACAGAGTAGGAGAGAGGAAAACATGGGGTTTCCAGCAGCTCACCCTATCTTAGGGTGACCTTCAGGGTCGACTGCTACAGGCGTCCAGTCGATCCCATCTACTATAGGACTTGGGTTCCCAGTCACGAGTGCGGATAGCGGTGCATGCGGTCGTGTGAAGTTGACAGTGACAAGGTCGGCCTGTGCGCTTCGTGTCGGCAGGCCACTGGCGCTAGCTGGGAGATCATTTACAGCTCTGGCGTCTCCGGCATGGTGGCATGGTTTGCATGGTCGTAGCGAGCGCACGCAGAACGTCCGATCCGTCTCAATCAGGAGACGCGCGCCCGCCTCACCAACACTTGCTTGGTTCGTCAAATGGGGCAGTGCGGGGCTGTGAGGGCACCGGAACCTACCATTGGAGCACGCGCGTGTGACGGGTCCGTCTTCATCCTTAATTTCTTCTGCTATAGGACCCTCTTGGAACGTATAGGAGTATAGTATTGCAGAAATCATGTACTACTGTGTTATACACAACCGTTTAATTTCACAGCGAAACACAGTGTTGGCACGTTTTCGCGCCAAACACTAAAGATACGACCTAGAACGAACCTCCCGGGAGGGACCCCGTCAGGGACGAATGTTGCTAGGGTTTGCTCTAGCGTCGGCAGGCCACCTAGAGCTCCTCGGGTCGGCGTAGAGTGGACAAGAGGCGAAGTTGAGGGTTGAAGAAGAGAATTAGGGTTTAGGGAAACAGAATAATAAAAAGTAATGAAATAGTAGATTGGATCGATTGTCCTTCAATCGGCCTTAGTCCTCTTTATATTTATAGAGGAGGGTGGTCTTAACCCTTGTACAAGTTGAATCCCAAAGATCTCTTCCCAAACTTCCGGAGCTCTGTTCGGTTTCGACTTCTGTAGGACCGACCCAGCGAGGATCAGACGAGCCAGACGGTCGGGCGAACCGGCCCCTGTGAGGTCGGGCGAGACGGACTCCCGCAAGGGTCGGACTCCGATGGCACCGGATAATCCGACACAAACCACCGGACTATCCGGTGGCGGCAACCTGTGGGACTCCCAGCAAAGTCGGGCGAACCGGCCCTCGCGAGAGTCGGGCGAGGCGGACTCTGGCAAGGGTCGGGCGAGCGGACCCCCGACGATCGGGCGAACCGGCCCCTGCGAGGTCGGGCGAGACGGACTCCCGCGAGGATCGGACTCCGGTGGCACCGGATAATCCGATACAAACCACCGGACTATCCGGTGGCGATAACCTGTGGCAAAGCCTGCCCAATTTCGTGCTCAACACATGCCCCCCTGCCTTTTAGTGAAGGTCATGATCTAAAAGCATCAGAAACATCTACAGAACTAATTTGTAAAAGATTTGGAACAATCTAATTTACCGATGCAACATATCGGTTGTTAATCAAGCATCTTCGCCACATACTTGGAAAATACCTTTTCAAGAAGCGACCATTCAACGCCTTGGGCAGTTCAGCACCTTGCAAATCTTCTAAAATATAAGCATTACCAGGCACCACCCGCTTTATCTTATATGGACCCTCCCAACTTGGAGACCACTTGCCGAATCTTCTATCCTTGGCTTTCAACGGCAACACTGTCTTCCATACAAGCTCTCCAATCTGAAAGCTCTTGGTCTTGACCTTCTTGTTATATGCCTTTGCAACCATAAGCTAGTCCTTCTCAATCTCCTTTAGAGCTATTAACCGCTTGTCGGTCACTTCATCAACATTGTCCATCATCAAATCATAATATTCACCGACTTCTAAGTCATTCTGTCTTGCAAACCTGTATGCATCCAAATTTACCTCTACAGGTAGCATAGCATCCTGACCATAAACAAGCTCGAAAGGAGAAACTTTAGTAGCACGATGCTTAGATATTCTATGAGCCCATAAAGCTTCAGACAAGACTTCATGCCAACGCCGAGGATGATCGGCGATCTTCTTCTTAATAAGATTGATAATCACTTTATTACTAGCCTCAGCTTGACCATTAGCCTGAGCATAATATGGAGAAGAACTGAGCAACTTAATTTTATATGATTCGGCAAAGTCACGTACCTCTTTAGACATAAAAGAGGCTCCTTGATCTGTAGTTAAAGTTTGAGGAATACCGAATCTATGAATGATATGCTCAGTAATAAACTCAATCACCTCCTTATGCATCATATTCTTCAAAGCAACGGCTTCTGTCCACTTAGTAAAATAATCAGTAGCCATCAACACGAACCGATGCCCCTTAGAAGATGACGGATGAATTTCTCCGATAAAATCTAAACCCCAACCTCTGAAGGGCCAAGGCTTAATAATCGGATGTAGTCTAGCAGCAGGTGCCCTCTGAATATCCCCAAACTTCTGACATACCTGACACCCTTTGTAATACTTGAAACAATCGGCAATCATAGTGGGCCAATAGAATCCTGCCCTCCTCAATAGCCACTTCATCTTCAATGCCGACTGATGAGTACCACAAATGCCTTCATGCACTTCCGCCATAGCCAACACAGCGTCATCAGGTCCTAAACACTTGAGAAAAACACCACTAACAGTTCGGCGATATAAGTCATCATTAATCAAAGCATACTTAAAAGCAGCACGCCGAACTTTCCTGTCCGTTCTGGCATTAGGATCCTGTAAATACGTAACAAAAGGCTTCCTCCAATCACCTGGATCAGATACACCAGCTGCCGAACCTCCTAAAACTAAAATCAGACCCACTTCTGTCCCACCGGATAATCCGGTGTTACTCACCGGATATTCCGGAGTGTCACCGGATGTTCCGGTATGTCCCACCGGATATTCCGGTGTTTGCACTGGATTCTCTAACAAATCCCTGATCATCGGCTTTTCATTAATATGAAATTTACCTCTAGCAGCACGATAACCAGAAGCTCTCCATGCCAGATTATTAGCCTTGAAATTCTCAGTCCTATATATATGAGAAATACCAAACTCATCGAAAGAACGAATGACATCCCAACATCGCTCTAAATAAGAATTTAAAACTCCATCATAACATTGGCTTTCCTCTAACACTTGCTGAATTACTAACTGAGAATCACCAAAGGCCTCCACATGCTTTATCCCCATGGAATGCAATAACTCTAAACCGAATAACAATGCTTCATATTCGGCTTGATTATTAGTGCAATGAAATTCCAATCGGCTAGAAAATTCAAATTCAACTCCTTGAGGTGAGATCAGTACTACACCAATTCCTCTCCCCTCATTGCAAACCAATCCATCAAAATAAAGCTTCCATGGAGTAAAAGTAACATAGCATGTGTCTAGTTCACAAGAAGGGTCTATCCGATGTTCCACTATAAAATCAGCTAGAATTTGGCTCTTCATGGACTTTAGCGGTTCATAAGCCAAATCATACTCTATTAAAGCATAAGCCCATTTACCAACCCTACCTTTCATAATAGGATTATGCAATAAATACTTAACAACATCGGTTTGACAAGTAACTATGCAAGAACTAGATAACAAATAGAACCTCAACTTGGTACATGCATAAAACAAGCATAAGCATAATTTCTCAACAAAAGTATACCTTGTCTCAGCATCAACCAACCTTCTACTTAAGTATGTGATTACATGTTCCTTACCTTCGGTTTCTTGAGTAAAAACAGCACCAATAACCTTATCTTCGGCAGCAATATATAATCTGAAAGGAACTCCACTCCTAGGTGCTTTAAGGACGGGTGCCGAAGACAAGTACTCTTTGATTTGATCAAATGCCCTTTGCTGCTCTGCCCCCCAAGTGAAATCCGCATCATTCTTCAACCGAAGGATAGGAGTAAAAGCATCTACTTTCCCAGCAAGATTAAATATAAATCGCCGTAGATAATTCACCTTGCCAAGAAACTTCTGCATATCTAACTTACACATCGGAGTTTTCACCTTCCGAATAGCTTCTACTCGACTAGGATCAATCTCTATGCCATGCTCATGAATGATAAAACCTAAAAACCTCCCAGCCGACACACCAAAAGTGCATTTCCTTGGATTCATCTTCAAAGCATACTTGCGCATCTTCTCAAAGGTTTTGCATAAATCGGTTAAATGAGAATCAAAAGCAACCGATTTAACAACTATGTCATCAATATAAATTTCTAAGATGATTCCTAGCAATTCATGAAAGATGAAATTCATAGCCCTTTGATAAGTTGCACCAGCATTCTTTAGTCCGAAAGTCATAACAACCCATTCGAACAAACCAATAAAGCCAGGACACATAAAAGCCGTTTTAGATGTATCTTCTTCGGCCATAAAAATTTGATTATATCCAGCATTACCATCAAGAAAACTAATAACCTTATTACCAGATGCGCTATTGATTAATATGTCGGCTATAGGCATAGGATACTCATCTTTAGGTGTGGCCTTATTCAAATTACGAAAATCAACGCACAACAGAAGCTTGTCAGAATCCTTCTTCTCCACCGGCACGATGTTAGACACCCAATCTGCATACCTGCAAGGTCTAATAAAGTTGGCTTCTAAAAGCCGGCGAATTTCATCTTTAATACGAGGATAAATATCAGAACGGAATTGCCTCGGTTTTTGCTTAAAAGGCCTAAACCCTGACTTAATGGGTAACCGATGCTCAACAATATCGTGACTTAAACTAGGCATCTCGGTATAATTCCAGGCAAAACAATCTGAATATTCTTTTAACAACCCGATCAATTTCTTCCTAGAATCGGGTTTCAGGTTTTTGTTTACAAAAGTCGGCTTTGGAGTAGTTCCATCTCCTATATCTACCTCTTCTAATGGATCAGCCGATGTAAACCCCTGTCCTAACCTGTCTAAGTCTCTAAACTCTTCTATTACGAAAGAATCAGAAGAAAAACTACAACCAGAATTTAAAACACAATGAAGCATGTCTTTATGGTTGTCACCAGATGATCCGGTGGACCTCACCGGACAATCCGGTGTGTCACCGGAACATCCGGTGGTAGTCACCGGATTGTCCGACCCCAGGGCAGAACTCCCCTGCTGCCTGGTCTTCTCTTCGTCTCGTCTCTTTTTACCTTGATCTCCTGTTGATGTATACATTGGGCTTCACAGGATACAATTTAACCGATTCTCAACCGGTTCTAACATCACAGGAACGAACCCTTCCTTAGTCACACTCAAAAACTGGTAATCGGACAAGTCGATCCCCGTCAAACACTTGACATTATCATAAGCCCAGATTACCGGAGCATCGGCAGCAGCAACACAAGCCGATGAATCAGCATGTACGATTTCAACTTCGTCACCGATCCATTGGATTAAGAACTGATGCAATGTAGAAGGTACGCATTGATTGGCATGAATCCAATCTCTCCCAAGTATCAAACTGAAATTACCTTCTACTTCAGCGACGAAGAAAGCAGCGGCGATGGTTTTGCTCCCAATGGTTAGTTCCATAGAGGCAACTCCCTTAGCTTCAATGGGGTTCTTGCCCCCCACACCGCTTAGTGTCATGTTGGTTTTGACCAGCTCAGCGTCTGACCTGCCAAGCTTTTTGTACAACTCATACGGCATCAAGTTAACCATAGCACCGCCGTCAACCATCATACGAGACACAGGCATGCCATCAATATGACCACGCAAATATAGAGGCTTCAAATGATTAACCGATTCAGTCGGTTTCGCAAACACAGCCTCTTTCGGTCCAAAATTGAACTGAGCCATCACTCCCTCATCATCACCGATAATATTGTAATCGGTGGAAAAAGTGATCATATTAACATCCATACCTGCGCGTTCAGGAGAAGCTTCATAATTGACCATCTCCTCCTCTGGTGACTCTTCCTTTGCAACATCAGCCGTTCTAGTCACCTCCTCGAGCATCGGCCCTGCTCCTGCCTCAAGAGCCACTGCCCTCTGATCATCAGATAATCCGGTGGGAACCACCGGATCTTCCGGTGTGCCGGATAGTCCGGTGTCCAGTACCGGAACATCCGGTGAAGCCTGCTAGTCTTGACTCAACGCCTGTTCATTAGCTTCTGCAGCTTTTGGCTTCCACTTTTGCTGAGGAAAGGTAGGATGCGTTTTGTTGAATGTCTCCTCAGCTTCCTTAGCCTTTCTCTCCTTTGCCCGTAATCGCTGTAAATTCCTCTTATGCATGTGAGTTAAACCCGAAGGACACCATCTAGGCATGGAATACTTCGGATCTGGTAGCGAACTGCTGGTAACCTTGCTGGAGCTTGCTTCATGACCATTAGCCCCTTTTGGCTCACCGTTAGCCGATTTTCCGAAAACCATCGGCATTTTAGATCTGGTAGCGAACTGCTGGTAACCTTGCTGGAGCTTGCTTCATGACCATTAGCCCCTTTTGGCTCACCGTTAGCCGATTTTCCGAAAACCATCGGCATTTTACAATTGTTATTGACCCCTGCCTCATTAGCTCCAATCTTTATATTATTAGCAGCAGCTATTGGCCGAACCGGTGTTTGTGGTAAGTGAACCGGTTGCGATGGAGCTTGTTGTAGAGGTGGTACTGATGTTGAATTTTGCAACGGATGACCCCCATGCCCCCCTGGCAGATTTGTCGGCATTGGAGGCCGATAATTCTGCCACTGTTGCTGATTTTGCGGCGACGGACCTAGATTGAGGGAAGTTCAATTGGTCATGCAATGGTGAAGCTAACCTGTCAAACACAGAGATATGTGGTGGTGCCCCCAGCCCTGATAATAATGAGGATCATAAACATTAGGTGGACAAAAAACCATAGAACTCCAATCTGGGTTCGGCTGAAACTCTTGCGGAGGACCCCACATCATAGGCGGCTGCACAGGCACGGGTGGCACTAGCTTGACTACCTGACGAGCCTGTTCTATCGGTTTCTTATTTTGTACAGGTGCAACTTCCCGCGGCAAGGGCCTTGATTGCTTGTATGGCCGATTATAAGGACCGGCCTTTTGCTTCCGGACATACTTAGACAATAGCTGATCAAAAGTTGGTCCGGACTGATATACCTTCCGTGGAGCCCGTACTTGATGTCGTTTCCACTGTCCTACCTCTGGCTGCCTCGGCTTTAAGGTTCTTTGCCTCTGCTGTTGGTCACCGGATAGTCCGGCAGAGGGTACCGGACAATCCGGTGCACCGGATGTTCCGGTGATAGGTACCGGACTATCCGGTAGCGCAGCCCTGGGAGCTTCCGCACTGCTCCGTCGCTCCCCGGTGTCAACGAACCTGCTAATGATCTTCAAGGTGTCCTTGCCATTTGCATCTTTCTGCTTGATCACCTCCCTGGCCAAATTTTTCGTATTTTCATCGATTAGTCGTGATGAGCCGATGACGACGGCTTTGCCTTTGCTTGTATCGGCCACTTCTGGCCGGATCAAGACCTTCTTGCCGCTCAGATCCAGGGTGTTCATAGGAAACGGCTGCTTGTCGACCTGCATTTCTGGGAACCCCAAACGGCCTTCGTTTACGGCCGATTGCAACTGTCGACGGAAAACATTACAATCATTAGTCGCATGAGAAAAAGAATTATGCCATTTGCAATACGCTTTACGTTTCAATTCATCAGCGAAAGGAATAGTATGCGATAAAGTAATCTTCCCACTTTTGAGCAACTCTTCAAAAATCTTATCGCATTTGGCAACATCAAACGTAAATTTAACCTCTTCTTGCCGATTTTTATTCATCGGCTTCAAAGAAGGACAAGTAACTGATTTGTCTTTATTAGACCAAGAAAATTGAGCTGCATAGACTTCCCTAGACTCATCATTAGAACTAGCCGAATCATAGTCTACGAGGTTAACATTATGGCGAGCAGCCTTTTGTATCTCTTTACTTCGGCTCTCCACAGCCGAAGCTTGCTGTTGTAATACCGATAAGGAATAAAAGCGTAAGCCGATGAGTTTTTCTTTAATATGTGGCCTTAACCCTTCGGAAGCTAGCCCACATAATGCCCTATCGGAAACAGTTAATTGAAAGCAACGGTTCCTAGTATCCCTAAACCTTTTAAAGAAATCTCGAACCGACTCTTCTCGTCCTTGCCGTATTTTTGCAAGATTCGATCCCCAGCGGAGTCGCCAAAAAGTGTGTTGGCACGTTTTCGCGCCAAACACTAAAGATACGACCTAGAACGAACCTCTCGGGAGGGACCCCATCAGGGAAGAATGTTGCTAGGGTTTGCTCTAGCGTCGGCAGGCCACCTAGTGCTCCTCGGGTCGGCGTAGAGTCGACAAGAGGCGAAGTTGAGGGTTGAAGAAGAGAATTAGGGTTTAGGGAAACAGAATAATAAAAAGTAATGAAATAGTAGATTGGATCGATTCTAATTCATACTCCTCTGAGAAAAAGTGTTCATGAAATCTTGTCTCCATATCCACCCAAGAATCAATGGAGTTAGGAGGGAGGGAGGAATACCAAGCAAAAGCACTACCAGTAAGAGACAAAGAAAACAACCGAATCCGGAAGGCTTCTCTTCCAGCTAAATCCCCTAACTGAGCTAGGAACTGGCTGATATGCTCCCTAGTGCTCTTGTTGTCACTTCCCGAAAAGTTAACGAATTCGGGAGCCCTAAAATGTGGAGGGAAGGCACATGCGTCAAAAGCGTAATTATATGGGGTTTGGTAGGAATTTGTAGAACCTGACACATCAATCCCTACCTTTTCCTTGATTATGGTTGCGAGATCCCTCCATATTTCCTCTTTTGCTTCCGATATGGTTTTATCGGTTCTGCCGGTATGAAAAACACCGGCCTTAGGGTTCTGTGCAGCCCAGACCTGATCGTAAACATTGTTCGGGATAGGACCCTTAGATACTCCCAAACTATTTGGTGGAATCATGCCCGTACCATAAGAAACCATAGTATATGGGGGTATGAATCCTTCTAATTCTTTAGGCGATGTAAAATACTCTACCCCACCAATGCCTAAAGTACTCCTTCGGTATGGATCTACCGAAACTGGAGGAATCGAAGTGCGGGAAGGAGCTGTGAGAGCAGGCGCACCGGATGTTCCGGTGGACCTCACCGGATAATCCGATGGTCTACCGGATGTTCCGGTGATGGTACCGGAATATCCGGCGTCAGCAGTGGATGCTGCTGGTCGGCCTAAGAGCGATGGTGGTGGTGTCGGTTGTCCTGCATAGAAATTTGGAGGCATGCCCCACATCGGTCGATCATTAGACACCGATGTATTAGGAGGGTCCGACCCCACATCATGCGAAGGGAAAATAGAAGCCGACTTTCCTTGAGCCTTTAACAAAGCGTTCACCGACGATTTCAATGTTGTTATATCATCGATCAAACCTGCTCGACTATTATCTACGCACCCCCTGATATATTGCATAGTCTGAGCATCACTTACATTG
This sequence comes from Paspalum vaginatum, assembly GCA_030272315.1. Classification (NCBI taxonomy): domain Eukaryota; kingdom Viridiplantae; phylum Streptophyta; class Magnoliopsida; order Poales; family Poaceae; genus Paspalum; species Paspalum vaginatum. The sequence continues at coordinate 29,347,971 of CM059020.1, read as the reverse complement.
GGAGCCGTGGATGGAGCCGCTGATGATGTTGCCGTCGGTAGAAGGACTTCCAAGGTGATCTCCCGCTCCTTCGTCACCTTCTTGTGACGATCGACACTGAAGTTTTCCAGCAAGTTCTTCATTGCTTCTTCTTCTATGCGCTTCATGTGCTGATTGAACTTCTCTTGCTCCTCGGCCGGCAATTCTCCGAAAGACGGCCTTACGATGTTGCTTTGGGAGACCTCCGAGGCATCCGAAAGATTGACCATGGTGGCTACCTTCAGATTTATGCCTCGTTTCCCCAGCGGAGTCGCCAAAAAGTGTGTTGGCACGTTTTCGCGCCAAACACTAAAGATACGACCTAGAATGAACCTCCCGGGAGGGACCCCGTCAGGGAAGAACGTTGCTAGGGTTTGCTCTAGCGTCGGCAGGCCACCTAGAGCTCCTCGGGTCAGCGTAGAGTCAACAAGAGGCGAAGTTGAGGGTTGAAGAAGAGAATTAGGGTTTAGGGAAACAGAATAATAAAAAGTAATGAAATAGTAGATTGGATCGATTGTCCTTCAATCGGCCTTAGCCTCTTTATATTTATAGAGGAGGGTGGTCTTAACCCTTGTACAAGTTGAATCCCAAAGATCTCTTCCCAAACTTCCGGAGCTCTGTTCGGTTTCGACTTCTGTAGGACCGACCCAGCGAGGGTCAGACGAGCCAGACGGTCGGGCGAACCGGCCCCTGCGAGGTCGGGCGAGACGGACTCCCGCAAGGGTCGGACTCCGATGGCACCGGATAATCCGACACAAACCACCGGACTATCCGGTGGCGGCAACCTGTGGGACTCCCAGCAGAGTCGGGCGAACCGGCCCCCGCGAGAGTCGGGCGAGGCGGACTCTGGCAAGGGTCAGGCGAGCAGACCCCCGACGATCGGGCGAACCGGCCCCTGCAAGGTCGGGCGAGACGGACTCCCGCGAGGATCGGACTCCGGTGGACACCGGATAATCCGATACAAACCACCTGGACTATCCGGTGGCGATAACCTAGTGGCAAACCTGCCCAATTTCGTGCTCAACACACAAGAAAAAGATTCTACGGAGTACGTTCAAAAGAGGGCATACGTGTACTTTGATGTTATTTATGGTTATGCTACATATTCACTGCTTGTGCCTCGTGAGTCTTGCGCAATAACAGCTAGGTAAGCTTCAATTCTGAACGTGGGGCATGTAGCCTCCTCGCTTGATCGGCCCCGCCTAGCTATCTGATGGCGATCGATTCAGGCAGGAGAGCTCGATTCTTGTATGGGTCCTTGACCATGGGAATAAAACTGCTGTTCATGGGTCATTAGGGACAGTGCACAGACGCCATGTTGCAATCTGCCGGCAGGTTGTGCTCCAGCTAAGAGGATCTTCAATTCTAGGCCTCAACTTGGAGCGCGCACGACCATTTTAGATTAGTTTCTTAATTAATCAAGTCAGTGTAACAGATTCTTCAACATCATTAATTAGTAGGAGTGTAATCGAATCTGATACGGACGAATATTGTTAATATCGTATTTGTTTTCATTTTTTTTTCTTTGAATTCGGATCGAATATGGATATTGTCAAATGTGCCCGTATAAAACTTAGATGGCTATCGACATCATATTTATTAAACTTTGAGTACTCGGATATGGATACTGATTGAATAATAAATATCCGGACTCAGACATGGATCAGATCTCAGCATTTCTAAATGGATCCGGACTAGAATACAAACGGATAATATCAGTACCATTTACACCCCTATCAATTAATTAGATGCTTAAAAGAACTCTAGTGAATCGTTGACTAGTGCAACCTTCCAATACGGCCCCAATGCCTAGAGTGTCCCCTTGTTGCAAATGGCAAGTGTACCAAGATGTATACCAAGGTTTTATATGCATTTCTACTGTTCTACGAGCATAGCATTTTATAATGACACGTGAGGGCGGCCAATTTCATCTAGGTCGTCGACGGTCGACCAGCAACTCGTGATGAACGGGACTGCCGTCCGCCGATTCACTTCTAGCGCGTGTGACTCATGTAGTTGAACGGGACTGCCGTCCGCCGATTCACTTCTAGCGCGTGTGACTCATGTAGTTGCCTAGGGATGGAGGCCTGTTTGAAAACATTGTTTGTCAAAACCATAGTTTTGAATACCAATGTTTGTAATTGTCTTGACAATACTATGATTTTATCTAATTCCATTGAAATGCAACATCATAAACCATAGTATTTAGGCAAGAGCTAGCCAAGGCATGAAAAGTTTGGAATGGAGTGGAGTTTCCAATACTCCAAAAATACCATGGTATCTCTAAGAGCATGGTTTGGAAAACATAGCGTTGAGCACCAAGAGTGGTTGCAGGCGCCTGCACCTAGTAGGGATGAAACTGGATCGGATACGTAAAGATATATGCGGATTCGAATACATATAATTTTTTTTCTCGGAGCGGATTCGGATAAAGACAGTGTCAAAATACTCCGGATATTGATATACATCCAATCGCCGTACTAATACCCAATTTTGAATCTCCAGATACATATATGGATAGAATATTAATTGTTTGGGCTCGGATATCCGGCATCCCATTTAGTTTTTGAACCCTTTGGGGTGGACGGATAATCAAGAAATATTCGTCATAGTTTCATGCCTACCTACACCAGACTATCCAGTGTCGGAGGCTGGACTGGACAGTCTAGGTGACACTGGACAGTCCGGTGGCGTGTGCCAAATAGTCCGATAATAACGACTCCAAGTGGAACTCGTAATTTGTGCGTGATTTTAATAGATTTTGACTTGTGCAAGGGTCCAGACCTCCCTCCCTATAAATATAAAGGGCTATGGCCGATTGACGCATCACCCAATCCATCATTCTATTATATTTTACTTTACTTTCATGTTTTATCGTCTATTCCCAAACCCTGATTCTCCTCTCAAACCCTAATTTCTTCCTCTCTTCCACTTTATGTCGACCTGAGGGGTTCAAGGTTGCCTGTTGGCCCTAGAACAACCATAGAGCTCATTCTCCTTCACGGGGTCCTTCCCAGGGGTTGCTCTAAGTTTACCCGATCCCTATGCTCACCGAACACTCTGGCGATAGCCACCGGATAGTCCAGTGCCCACAGTTGTCCCCAAGGCGTCTTGCTTCGTATCGTGCAAGCCCTAGAGTTTAGTGGTATTTGGCCCTAATTTGCGCCAACATACTTTTTGATGAGTCCGCTAGGGAAGAAGGTAGTGAATTCAAAGGAATCGCTTTAATGGCCGGTATTGTGAATCCAACTAATGTTTCTCCGGACAATATCATAAGGCCGACTTTGGATAAGTTGTCAGCCGCTGAGCGGCAGAAATTCGAAGATCCCATGAAGAAGCAGGACTGAGCAAGCCCGAATGACAAGCTCAGGTTTGTGAGGAAATAGAGAGGAACTACCTCTCACACTTCATGATGGATCGCCGTGAGAAGGTTACCAAAGAGAGGGTCGTTGAGCTCGCCGCCTTGGTAACTTTGTCGTCATCCTCTACTGTACGTAACATACAATCCTCTCAAACTTTGCAATATCTTAAGAATTATATCAATTAGTGGGAAGATTAGTTCAATTAGTATGGGGGTTTAGAAGATTCCATAGTGAGAAAGTTTACTCGTGTGCAAGAGAAACCAACCGTGCCTAGTTTCTCCTCGCATGGGTGGAGCAATCACAGTCGCCACCATCTATCCTAGGCATATCAGTTCAACTAGTCATAGCTGTTGGATAGTCCTATACACCCATCTGAACCATTAGTGCTTTGTCGAACTATCTAGTGCTCCCTGCCGGCTTATCCAATGCATCTGCTATCGGGCCCACAATGGCACCGACATGCACTGGCATCCCTCGACTTTGGTGAACCCTAGCAAAGTATAATCCTTACAACAGGGGGTGTCTAGTGCTTCACACCACCTAAAGAGAAAGAGGGTTTTGTCTTGCCATACACTACAATTGCGCATGGCACAGGACCATCTCCACCAATAGGTACTGGCATACCCAAAGTTCTTGTACCAGATGCCGCTTACGATTACATCTAGATGGAGAGCTAGTGCACTACTACTAGGCTGCTAGAACCTTACACCCAAAGGACCGGTGATTTGCCACCATAAAAAAATCTAGGAGGAAGTAGCATACTTGTTTAGGTGGAAGATAGGGGTTAGTGTATCGGGTCCTAGTAGTTCGTATCATAAGCCTTATGAATACCAATTCAATGTGCATTCTTTTCCTCCTAGATTCAGAGTGTCGAATTTGATTAAATTTTCTGACAATGATGAAAGAAGCACCAGGGAGCACATCAATCAGTTTGTAGCTCAGTTGGGGGATCTAAGCGATATAGAAACTTTTAGAATTTAGCTCTTCTCTTTATATCTCACTGGTAGTGCCTTCGCTTGGTTTCCTATGTTACTCCCTATGTCAATTAGCACATGGGATAAGATGGAATTGAAGTTCCAAGAACACTTCTTTTATGAGGAGTATAAGCTCAAGCGAGCTGGCTTAGCAAAGCTTTGGCAAGGGCGTGATGAATCGTTTCAAGATTATCTTAGGAGATTTAGAGATACAAGGAAGCGATGCATCCAATTAGCAGCTTTTGATAAGGAATTAGCTAGGTTAGCTTTCAATGGTTTCAGATCGTACCCTAAGGAAAAGCTAGAGGGCACCAAATTCTTCACTTCAGCCTAGGTTCACCAACATGCTCCCTGGTTGGGGTCGGCCGAGTAAGGGGGGGTTGGGTCAGTCCGACCCCTGCCTTTCCCTTGGCCAATGCTTTCCATCTTTCAGTATGTCGATTCTGGTTGCTTGAGAAACAAGTTTGTAGTTCGGACTTTGGGCTGAGGAGCTCCAGAATCTTCGGTATAAATCGGTTTATGTCGAATCTTCCATGTTCGAACATATCTTCATAATTTCCCGAGATCCTTTGGCAAAACGCTTCCACATCTTTCCTTATAATGTTGAAGTCAAAGCAAATCCCTGAAGATCTCCTCCAGAAGCTTCAATAAGGGGGTAGCTCAGGCTGACTTTAGGGGTGGTAAGGTCGGCCGACCCCCCTCTTTCCTTCATCCAATTGTTTCCATCTTTTGCTGGGACATTGCTTGTTGCCTAAGAAATCAATTTGCGAGGGTTCTCAGACTCTTGGGGTTCTAGGAATCTTCCGTATTCTCCGAGAGTTGACGAAATCTTCTAGTTTTGGATAGAGTTGAAGTATCTTTCCCGCATGTTCTTCCATAATCTTGTAGCTCTTGATGCTTTCATGAAGTTTCTAATTTGAAAGCCTTGATTAACTCAGAGGATGGGCATAAGTTAACCAAGCCTTCCTTGATCATCATCTTCGTAAAATGCCATCTCAGAGGCCTTTTCTCACTCGAGGTAGATTGTGGTGAATCTCGCGAAAAAATGGTCAAAAACCTGCAAAAATGAAGTATAGCAAAATTCCAAGACAATATTGCAAAATCCACAATAAAAATCAGGGCATTTATAAGCAATAAAAATAAACAAGGAGATGAATCATGACAAAGATTAAACCTTGCAAAAATTAAATCATATGGGTTTGTATGAATAATCATAATCAATCACAAATTTGCTGGCTAGTTCAATTAAACATGTATTATGAGAGCTTGATAAATTTGACTAATCAAAACTAAAGCACAATAAAGATAAAGCGGCAACTTTCATCATTTTCTTATCATTAATTAATTAAGCATAGATCATGGTTGTAGCATTAATCATGCTATAAATCTAAACTAACACACTAAAAACAAGAGAAACACAAAGGGAACACCAAATTTATAGATATAGGTAAATATTTGCAGAATTCAACAAATGAAAAGAGAAGGTGTTAGAAATATGTTACCGTAGATTCCTTCAATTTCCTTGTCATTAAATAATTTCCTGCAAAATAATTCAAGTGCACATACTACTCTTGAGATAACGGTCAAGAGTAGAAGCAATTTACCATAATTTAAAAATATCCCCAAATGACTTTTAACTTGTGGCCCTAGTTAAACTTAATAAAAGATAAATAAAAACCTAATGGGTGTATGTGAATGCAAGCGTGTAGTTATGTAAGAGATAAGCATATAAACAAAGACAATGATTAAATCAGGTTCTAAACACCATGTTTACAACATGATTGCTAAGTCTCTCTATAGCCATAAAAATTTTAATTAACCACGATTAAAACACCATGTTTTCTCAAGGTTATTAACTTATAACAGTACAAGAAAACCAAAGCACATTGCAAAGCTTATAAACTAATCACATGAAATTATGGATAACTAGCAAGGTTAATTAACTTCATCATGATGATCAACAATTTAATCTAAGCACCATGCTTACATAAAATTGCTAAGGAAAAACATCATCCAAAAATGTTATCATGAACATGAAAGCATACATCATGAAATTAAATAAACAACCAAGCCAATTATAATGCAAACATGCAATTCTACTCTAAATACAAAAGGGTGGTTTATGCATAAAATTAGTAACACTGAAAGGTAGAAACCAAACTGAAAAGAGTTTACACCTAATATTCAACATCATGTTCACTACTAGATTTGCCAAAATTTCAATGTAAAACACCATGTTTTAAGCTAAGAAACAAGGCACTCTAATTAGTTTAGAAAACCAAAACATGTTATCTTAACAAAGGTAAGAGATATGATTAGCAAGAAACTTTCTATTAAACCTAATGATGATGGTCTCAAATTAAATCTAAACACCATGTTTACACTAAATTTATCCAAGACCGAAAACTCTACACTGAGTATCAACGTAAATATAAGGCATCCATCATGAAGTTTATGAAAATTTCAACACTAATAAAACAAGTGTGGGGAAACAAATGATAATGCAAAAGCAAGGTAGAAACCATAAATTAGAAGTGATGTGATGGTGATTATCTAAAACAAAAATTAGACTAAATTAACTAGCCACATGCTTCCCATATATTTATTAAAAGACTCTAAGACTCTTAACACTAAAAAGAAATGATAGAACGGGTTGCCTCCCGAAAAACGCTTAAGTTAAAGTCATAAAGCTAGACTTCTTACTTACATTCGTTGAAGTGAAGTCATAGTTCTTGAAGTAAGAATCCAAAGTGTCCATGCATCTTGATAACTAGATTGTGCAGCTTCATTGTGTCTTGATCATAACATCACTTGTGTGCACAACCTTCTGCTTGTGTGGTCATGTGGCAATGTCTTTGAGGCTCCTTGCAACTGAACTTGATCATGAAAATCCCATGGAAGCATTGCCCGAACTTTCTTCATCATTGTTACCATCATCTTCCTCAAGTAGACATCACCATTGTTGCTGCCACCTCGTTCTTCATGGTATATCTCATTGGTTTCGAACAAAACATACCTTAAACAATAGATCCATTGGATAGCTTCTGAAATTATCTTTCCAACGAGTAATTATACTGTCAAAATCCGATTCCGTATGAAGAAGTTATGCCCATTTTACTCAAGCACTGCGTTCTGTCCAGACTTCAATTCAGCTCGCACAGCCTTCAATGATTTGCACATTGCTCCTCGTAGAAATCTCCAAATTGAGTGATTCTTGTTGTGTTGGAAAGAGGACTTCATGGGCTTTCTAAATATAAGAAAATATTCTCTTTTTGCCTCTTGAGATCGAGCTCATATTGATGACATCTTCAGCCTTCTATTTTCAGCTCTCCGATATTGACAATCTTTAGCTTTTTGGACTTAGGTCTTGGTGGAAATTGTCTGAGTCCACCATTGTTGATCTTGAAGCTTTATGGGCTTGATTTTTTTCTTTAATTCCTCCTCCATTCAGTCCACTCACTCTTCAATTTGAAACTCAACCAAACCTTTGCAAATTCTGATGATGTATTCAAATCCTTGATTAATCCTTGTATCAATCATCACAAATTTGTATTGTACTCTTTCACCACATTGATCTCATTGTTTCAAATGAAGTGTGAATTTCTCTACATGGTTAGCTCATAGTGCACACATATATATAATATAATAACATCATGGTATTGATTAGAGATAAAAGTAGAGTCACATGGTCGATAGGGGTTTAAACAAACATTTGATTCATGAATAAAGACAACTATAATTGAAACCACTTAGCAAAACACTAAAGCATATATAATTCATAGATTATCTTGATTCATAAAATCAAACATGGGATAAACAATACGATGGGTTCCTAATGATTTTGGCCAAATTAGATAGATGGTTTTGAAAAAAATAAATAAAATAAAATTAGGCTTAGATAAAATTCTAACAAGGGAATTTTTTTGTAGAGAGACCAAACTGTTTTGAAATTTCAAATTTTCAAAGATAATATTGTGCACATATAATAAGTCATGAGAAACATGCACATGTTCATGTTTAAAATTTCAAAAGCAATTTGCATATAAAATTAAACCTGGACCAAACCACTAGGGGGCTCTACTGGTCGGTCCCCTCTAATTTTGCACAAACTTTGGCTCTCAAATTTTTTTTATTTATATCCAACCAAAAACCTGAGAATCGACCAACTAGCAAACCTTAACCATCTCTATGCATGAGCAGATTTAATCAACTAATTAAAGCAAAAAGATCTACTAAAAGAACATGAAAATGTTTAAACTCTGGCTTAGGTAAACATGTTGAAATTAAGCATTGCAAAGCTATGGATCAAGAAGGTAGTCTAAATATTAAACCATTCTCTAGGTATGGATTAAGGGAACAAAGGATTCATAAAAAAACAAAAAACAAAACATAAGTAGGGATACGATCACAATCAACCAAATAGCATCTTAATAATCATTATGAGACATTGCTCTAATCAAACATAGGCAAACTTTAATTATGCTTATGAGTAAAATGAGAATTACCTTTATCTTAAAGAAGTGAAGTTCAAATCTCATCTTTGACTCTATGGTGGCTTCATCTTCTTTCTTGGATACCATGATTGCATGCATCATCAAGTGTTGGAGAGGAATGCTTCTGTCTTTCTCGAAATTCAGCTTCTCTTGTTCTGCACCTTTGGTATTTTGACCATAACTTCCTCATCTGAAGTTCAAATAATTCAAATTCAGACTCTTTCTTGAAGAGCTGGAAAAGATCTACAACTTTGGTATTCAGACTTTCTTCATTTGACGTTGTTAAGGTCTTCGAATTGGCCCCACAAGGTGTTGCTGTCCTGAATTCCGAGAGTATTTCGAGATTAGATTGAAGCTTGGATTGGTCTAGACATAAACCTTCTGTATCCTCATCTTCCTTATACTCAAGCAATCCTTAGCTTCAGTAATCTTCTAGGCTAATCATCTTTACCTCCATTATTTGTAACTTAGAACAAATAGGCTCCAAAGAACATTAGTCTTAAAAATTAATTGACACAGCAGACATAACTTTAACACCATAGTTACTCCTTCTTAATATCTGTAGAAAAACCCAATAACGGGTCATAGGCCACTAACAGCGTTAGCAACTACTATTAAAGAGTTCCAAACCTAGCTCTTTTTTTTTATTGGACCAAAGGCCATTTTTCCTGCTAATGTTAGTGAAAGAAATACATATATAGGAGAAACTATATTTTAATAGAGTTTATAAAAGATTAAACTAAAAAGAGCTAAACTTATAAAAAACTATCTAATTATAAAATTAAATGCAAGAATGTCAATAAAATAAAATAAACTAAAAGGCACAAAATAAAATATAAAAGGCTAAATTAAGAAAAGACAAAATTAAATATATACATAAACTCAAGTTAATTAAGACTCGATTAATTAGTTCCCCGGCAACGGCGCTAGAAAAGCTTGCTGACGGCGCTTAAGCACGGCAAACTTTATACTGCAAGCGACAGTATCGTGTGTAGTTTTTCCCCATGATGAGTATCAAGGGTCTTGTCAATCCAGAAAATGAACTAATTGAGAACTAATTAACAAGAGTTTAGAGTAAAACTAGGGTTTAGGGGTCGTGTAAACTATATCTAATCTAGCTCTAATCTACGTCAAAGTAAGATGATAAACAATTAGAATATAATTAGAACACCGAATAGGAGGAACTAAACAGCGTCTAATCAGACCATAATTGGATCCAAAACAAGCATGATATGGACACCACAAATAGATTAGAGCACTCGAGATAACTAAGCATTCAAGGCAAATATAAGTATGATCAAGCCTGCACTTCATAGCATGATTAAACGAAGGTCATTAACCTAACCCCCTCAATCAAGCTTAAGCTTTCTCCAGCCCTACTGTCACTAGAACTAGTTAATCGACGAGAAGCTCTCATAAGGCATACACTTACGCATAGTCTAATAACATAATAAACATAACTAGACTTTTAATTACCATGATCACAAGAACTAGCTACGCAACCATATCACTAGTAAGCAAGATCAAAGACCAAGATCGCTAGAAGAACATAACCTTTAAGAACATGATCAAATTAACATGCATCTAGAACTAAAGTTAATTAGAGCAAGGACATGCATAATTAGATCAAGAACATGATAATTAGAGCAAGATCAATACTTCATTAGATATCATATCAAAGTTACAACCATGATCATACCTCCCATGATGATATGAAGAGCCTATATGAACTAGGTAATTAGAGAGTCATGAAAGGCCTCTAATTACCCATAGGAACTAGAAGAACCTCTAATCCCTAGCCTAGAACTCGACCCTCAGCTCTCCTCTAGTTGATGTCTCTCTTCTCTGCATCTTGTCACCTTGATAGTGAATTGGATGCCCGACCTCGGGGCCTAGACTGGCTTTATATAGTCCGGAGATGACATGGGAGAAAGGGAATCCTCAACCGACTGAAGAAGGGGTGGGGTCGGCCGAGTAAGGGGGGGTTGGGTCGTCCGACCCCTGCCTTTCCCTTGGCCAATGCTTTCCATCTTTCAGTATGTCGATTCTTGTTGCTTGAGAAACAAGTTTCTAGTTCGGACTTTGGGCTGAGGAGCTCCAGAATCTTCGGTATAAATCGGTTTATGCCGAATCTTCCATGTTCGAACATATCTTCATAATTTCCCGAGATCCTTTGGCAAAACGCTTCCACATCTTTCCTTATAATGTTGAGTCAAAGCACATCCCTGAATATCTCCTCCAGAAGCTTCAATAAGAGGGTAGCTCGGCCGACTTTGGGGGGGGGTAAGGTCGGCCTACCCTCCTCTTTCCTTCGTCCAATTGTTTCCATCTTTTGCTGGGACATTGCTTGTTGCCTAAGAAATCAATTTGCGAGGGTTCTCGGACTCTTGGGGTTCTGGAATCTTCGGTATTCTCTGAGAGTTGACGAAATCTTCTAGTTTTGGATAGAGTTGAAGTATCTTTCCCGCATGTTCTTCTATAAACTTGTAGCTCTTGGTGTTTTCATGAAGTTTCTGATTTGAAAGCCTTGATTAACTCAGAGGATGGGCATAAGTTAACCAACCCTTCCTTGATCATCATCTTCGTAGAATGCCATCTCAGAGGCCTTTTCTCACTCGAGGTAGATTGTGCTGAATCTCGCGAAAAATTGGTCAAAAACCTGCAAATATGAAGTATAGCAAATTCCAAGACAATATTGCAAAATCCACAATAATTTGTGATAAATGTCAGTAAAAGATATAGTCGACACATAAAAACAGTGAAAAACCACATAAAATGATACAAAATATTCATTCAAATGTTGCGTCAACACGTGCGCACACTGCCTACCACCACCTACCGCCTTTGGCAGCGCACCCACATGACTGCTGTCGGCCAAAGCTGGCCCCTACACCGCCATCCACCACCGGCCGCCACTGTGTCCCCACATCCGCCGTCCAAGGACTGCCCAGTCCCTGACGCCACCCTCACTCGCATGCTGCCGCATGCCGCTCCACCTCCACCGCTTGTGTCACCTCAGGTGCACAGCACGCTGCACTCCAACCATCGCCCTCGCGCGACGATAAACCCCCCCTCGAGCTCAGTTCTCCACTCACCCCGCAGAGCAAACCCACCACTGCTCCTCTCCCACCAGCTAAAACTAGCCACAACTCCTCCCATGTTCTGTGATTCTTGGGTAGGACAGTTCCTCCTAAATTACTACACTATCGCTGCCGTTATCCTCCCACTTTGTCTCCTTTTCCTCTAGGAAATCCACCGCCCTCTCCCTTGGGAAGAGCAACTTAAAAACTCACCCAAACCACACACCAATCCCACCACAGAATGATAAACCTAGCCATCTTCCTCCTCATCCTTGTTGATTCTGTATTCCTAGCCAAAATCCTCAAAGTCCTTATCCACCTTGCAAAACGAGGGATCATTTGTGAGATCCGCAAGCAAGACTAAAGAGCCTGCATACCACCATCAGTCCATGAACCCAGAGCCCAAAGTCTGTATCCCACTTCGCTACATATTCTTTGCTGAAATCCTACTCCTATGCCTCCTAATCCTCCTCCGGTTGATAACCCTCCCACGGGCCGACCAGAAGCTAGAAGATGCTTCCTGGTAGCTAAGCTGTGCCAAGATCAAGAAGCCCAAAGCAGGGTAGAAGACAGGCAAGAGGATAGAAGAAAAAGTGCTTGGGGCAGCAAGAAGTGTAACGGGAAGAATGCTATCCTAGATAGTTGTTTCTTCTCTAGCCTGCCCTCCGTCTGCTGATACAACGGCAGTAGTTAGAAAACGCAGTAGCTCCCCACTTCTAGAGGAGTGCCTAACCCACTCAAGTAGGGGTATACACCCTATTTTAAGTGGGGTAGCCTCCCTTCTGTTAGCATTGGTGCAGGATAATCTGGACCCTATAGGTTGATGGATCCATCCCTTGGCAACATCTAGAGAGCAGAAAGTGCCTTGTTGAATTTTTCCACTCACTAGAAAAGCCCCTGCCTAAAGCTGCCAGGCAACGGATCAACCTTCTAAGTTCATGAAGTGGATGATCCAGCTCGTATGTGGAAGGCTTGTACGAACAGCCCCAACAAAGAAGAAAAGAGAAATTAAGAGAAAGAGGAATCAAGTTGGACATGTTGTTGTTATCAAAATTCCACCTACCATTCTGTGTGAAGAATTAAGCTTCTGTTGAAATTAGAAATAGCTAGCTGAAGTAAAGCTATCCCCGTAACCTTCTAAGCCGAATCTTGAGGACGAGATTCATTTTAAGTGGGGTAGATTTGTAACGCCCTAAAATTTAGCACCCGCAATTTTCTTCTAATCTCTACCTAATTCAAAGTCAAATTTTCGAAAACGTTGGATGTTTGCTTATTTGTTTTGAGTGTGTTAATATGAGCTCAACAAAATTCTAAATATCGCAAATTCTATCCACCAAAATTCTTTCCAAAATTCAATTCCAAAATCTATGCGCCATTTGAACCCTCCACCTCCGCGCCACTTGGACCCCCCATCTTCGCGCCACATCATCGGCCTTCTCCTCCACCGGCTATAAATAGCCCCCACCCCCATGCCTCCATCCACACCAAGCTTACCACCGCCGGGACCAGTCCTCGGCTCACCCCCCGCCGTGGACACCTCCTACCTGCCTTCTCCCTCCTGTGCACATGCAGCTCTGCTCCTTCTTCGTATTTACCACCACAGCCACCAAATTCCTCACCTATTAGCCACCATAGCTCGATTGCTCCATCTGTGAGCACCTCGCCACCTTCCTCCACCTCCCTTAAGCCGCACCCCCTTTCTCCCTGCCTGTATCGGGCTCCCTATGAGCTCCTAGGCCACCACAAATGGCTGCCCACGGCGAGCACCTCCGCGTCTAGCACCTCCACCACAGCTGACAACCACCAGAGCTGAATACCCTCATCCTCCTCTTTCTCCCAGTATGCTCAAATCGAAGAACGGTGGCTGGGAACCCCAGTCCGGCAAGCACCGGCAAGCAGCCTCTGTTCTTGCGGCATCGCGAGGTGAGAAACCGAGGAGCAGCACCGGTGCTGCTCTATCTCTGGCCTAGATCCACTTTGCTTCTATCTCTATTATTTTCCACCTCCCGCCCAGCCTTCCACCCACAAGCGCGCACCCATGCGCTGCACATGCCTAAAGCACTGAGCCAGACCAAAACATGATTAGCTTAATCTCGAGAAGCTCCCACCAAAAGTTGAGAGCCAATGGACCGGCTCCATTGCATCTGGAGTGATGAGTGATTGTCAATAGAAGCCAAAGACCCTAGATGGACTTGGGCACAAGACTTCCGATGGACAGGAGGCCCTCCGATGGACTAGAGGTAGATGGAGGAGAAAGTCCTCCGAAGGACTGGAGGCATGCTCGGTGTCTGTCGGCCATGGGAGTTCGGTACACGGAGGAGCGGCATGGCGATGGCAGGAGTAAGTCCTCCGAAGGACTGTGAGGCTGCCCCGATGGACAGGGGATGCCGGGCGCCACCGCGGTGCTCCAATCCGAGTGCGTGGTGCGAAGATGTGCGAGGGAGGCCTTGGCGACTTTAGCTCAAAACCGTCAACAAAGCTACCCAAGCCTTGGTGAGTTGGGCCTTGACTCGCCAAGATAGAGAAGATGGGCCAAATCTGGCCCAGGCGGAGACTTCCTAAAGTTTCCCTAGTTTCTGACTTCAAAACCAGGGGCGGGTCATGGATTGGACTACAGGCCACATGGAGAACATCCGAGGATTGCATGGAACTTACGAAGATCAAGACTTCATCGTGGTCGTCAGTCCCGAAATATCCTGTAATCTTTTGTTTGAGTCCTTAGGGTTTGTCTAGTTGTAGGGACCTAAGTGCAAAACTGTCTAAACTAGCACTCGGGTATAAATAGGTCCAAGGCAGGTCATTAGAGGGACTCTTGGCTGCCTAGATTAGGTTTTCCTTTGTGATTTTCGTCCTTAAGCCTTGAGCTCCATTGTTAGGGAGGTTATAGTAGGATTTAGCCTCCTAATCATGAGGGAAGGTGAGGGTGGTTGCTTGGGACGAATTTCTGCTTGTATGCTGAATCTTTAGACCCATCTTGGGCACTGTTAGAAGCAAATTCGTGCAGCAACCTTGTGTTCTTCTCCTCCCCCTCTCTCTTTGGTTTTTGGGTTCAATCATTGGCTTTTGGGTGTTTGTGTTGGCCAAGCTTGAATCCCTTCCCTTGCTGATGTTTTGGAATTGCTAGGACATGGAGATCATGACTTAGTTCATCTCAATCCTGCTGGATTGCCACGAGCAAGCCCCCTTTGTGTTTTCCCCCTTTCTTGCCCAAAGATTGCCATCTCATGAAATCTGAAATTCCCGCTGATCCCTTGATCATTTTGCGTTGATCTTTTGGGAAAAGCTTTGGAATAAGGTCTAGATTGCCTGTGCAAAATTTCATAAAGATTGGACAAGATTTGGTCCGGTTTGGGATGGAAAACCCCTGTCTGTGACTCTACCAGATAATCCAACAGAGGCCACCGGACAATCCAGTTCCACCGGATAGTCCGGCAGTGCCCACCAGATAGTCCAGTGTGTGGCGCTATCCGGGCCGTGCCACCGGATTGTCGGGAGCAGGCATCGGATACTCCGGTGTTGGCCACCGGATAATCCGGTCCTCCCAGGGAACCACAATATTCTTACCATTTCTTGGTTTTTCCGCTGCTGTTTCTGCTTCAGATTGTTGCATTCCCACTTTCAGACTATCCTCTTTGCTTGCTGTGAGTTAGTGAGACGCACCTTGGTGCACTGAGGGTCATGTGGCAGTTTTTGCAAAGTTCGTTGCCTCGGTGCCATTCTTGGTCGGATCTTGATCGTTCTTGCATTTGTGTGTATCCTTTCAGTGGACGGCACCCTTGCACTGCTAGGCATGTATCTGTTCAGTGGACGGTGCCTAGTTTTGTTTCTCTTGAGATTTGTAGAGCACCTTCTTGGGGGTTGTGATTTTGAGTTTTTAAGTGCTCCTATTCACCCCCCCCTCTAGTCGCATGTCTCGGTCCTACAGATAATTGACGGTAGAAATCAGTTGAGACTTACAGGCGCGAATATGAGAATTTCGTTCAAAAGCCTAGTGAGTCCATCGACGACTTGTTTGGTCATTTTCAATTGATCATCAACAAGTTGCAAATTAACTCCAGCCCTGAGAGGATCCCATACACCGACCATCAGCAGGCTGTCAAATTGCTGTATGCGTTGGACAGGAAGATATGGGAGATCAAGGTTAACTCGATCATCGAGTCTGAGGCCTATGACACGATTGGAGTGGAGGCTCTTTACAGCAAGCTCAAGGCCACAGAGGTGGATTACAAGTTGCGAGATTCTCTCGCTTGTGCTGGCTCCAAGAGCCTGGCCTTGGCTTCTCCCTCCAGTGAGGCCGCCACTAACCCCCAGCTTTACAACTTTTCGTTTTCTGCTCTTATGTCTGTTACAGAGGAGCAGCTAGCGTCACTTGGGGATGATGAGCTTTGCCTAGTGTCTAGCCGCTTTCAGCGCACCTATGACAACTGGATGAGCAAGAAGAGGGGTGAGAGGCCCAAGTGCTTCAAGTGCGTAGAGGTCGGCCACTTCATCGCCGAATGCCCGAACAAGCAGAACGACTACTACAAGAAGGGCAAGAGCCGCTCCCGCGCCTCCAACAAGTACCACTCTGGCAAGCACGACTACGGCAAGCGTGACCACACCAAGCACCGCTCCGGCAAGATCAAGAACTTCAGGAAGGCTTTCAAGAGCTACCAGAAGGACAACCGGAAGCACGACAAGGCTTTCTTCACCGAGCTTGGTGGTCTGTGCGGCGGATCATCCTCCTCCTCCTCAGTCTTCTTCAAGCTCAAGCGATGAGGAGATCATCACCAAGCGGGACAAGTGGAGGGACCAAGGCGGTCCAGCTGGACTCTGCTTCGTCTCCACCAAGTCCAAGCGCAAGCACAAGATGCACCGGAGATCCTTTTGCTCCATGGCACTTGAGGACAAGGACGACAAGGGCAATGACAACGACTCCTTCGATGAAGAGGTAACTCCTGAACAAGCTGAAATGCTTGAGATGTTGGAGGCAAATAGTCAGTGCGTTGAAGGCCTAGGATAAGATGTTGGAGAAGGCAGCCAAGAAGCTGCAGAAGCAG
The DNA here is from genome assembly GCA_030272315.1 of Paspalum vaginatum. Taxonomy (NCBI): domain Eukaryota; kingdom Viridiplantae; phylum Streptophyta; class Magnoliopsida; order Poales; family Poaceae; genus Paspalum; species Paspalum vaginatum. The sequence goes on along the minus strand of CM059020.1, from coordinate 29,331,005 downwards.
AAAGCCAAGATGGCTAATGCTTTAGGCTGAGATAGAGAGGCTGAAGAGTATGCCAGCCCAGCCTAGTGAGTCTGAGTGCCCTACCTGTGAGACTTTGATGAGAGATCTCTGTGAGCAGAAGAGCAAGTATGCTCATTAGGTAGAAGAGATGGATAGGTTGAAGGAAGAGCTAGGCAAGCTCTAGTCTAAACTGGATGAGCCTATTTTGAGTGATAAGCCTGAGTGTGAGATGTGCCCCCACCTAGCTGTTGACATAGCTGAGCTGAAAGTGAGGTGTGAGGGACAGCTTAAGGAGTTGGAGGAGCTTAGGGCTAGACCCACTCTTTTGGGTGCGTGCATGGTCTGCCCTACTTTGAAGAGTGAGCTTGAGCAGTTGAGAGCTGACCTTGAGGTGCTTTCAACACCCCCTGACACTTGTGAGAACTGTCTCACTTTGAGGTTGATGTTGGTGGATAGGGATGCCACCATTAAGTTAGAGAAGTCTGCTCCCTCTATTCCCTCTCTATACTGCCCCACTTGTGCTGCCCAGACTCTAGTTCTAGAGGATCTGAGAGCGGAGAAATAGACTTGGGTTGATGAGAACAACCGCTTGAGAGAGGTGCTCAGTTGGATGTATGCTAGAGAGCCCCAACTAAGGATGATTTTAGAGAGCACCAAGAAAGCTGAGGGTAATATGAGTGGACTTGGGTTAGGAGAGTGCAGTACTTCGGGTGAGAAGAAGAGTTCCCCAATTAAGCTTAAGACTGCCTCTCCTCAGCCTAATCCTACTGTTGATGGGGTTTACCACGAGCCTTCCAAGGCTGCCCCAAAGAAGCAGTTCTGGACACCCAAGCCCTCACAGGCTAAGCTGGACAGAGTAGTGATTGAGATTCTCAAGCCTCCAGTTAGTAGCCTGTTCCACCCAAGGCTACTCCACCTAAGCCCAAGGCCCAGCCTAACCCCACTCCCAAGAGGCCTGTCTACCACTATGACTTTTGCCAGTGGAATGGCTACTTGGAGGAGTTTTGCTTCAGGAGGAAGCGAGTTGAGAGGCAGGAGAGAGCCTGGGGGAACCAGGATCAGTTCTACTAGGGTGGTGGGCAGGATCCTCCCCACCGCGGTGAGATGAGAGACCGCTTTGTTCGTGGTGAGAGAGGAGGCGACTTTCAGGTCCGTGCTCCTGGTGGTGAGAGACGCTTTCCCGATCGAGCTCCTAGTCGCTTTCAGCGCGGCTATGGACCTCGTGACCGAGGCTTTGGAGGTAGAGGGTTTGAGAGCTCACGCTTTGGAGGTCGTGGGTACCTAGATAATCGTGATGCTCACCTTGACTATACTTTTCCCACTTTTGAGTAGATGGCTCAGCACTGGTTCAGCAGTTTCACTAACCCCAGTGCCGGACCATTTGCTCACTCTCGCTTTCCTTGATTTTGCAGGATTGAGGCCTGGAGGACATATGGATCATGGACTCCGGCTGCTCTAGGCACATGACAGGGCACCGCAGATGGTTCTCTAGCGTTAACCCCGTGAGCACCAAGGAATACATCACATTCGGGGATAATGGTCAAGGTAAAGTGTTGGGTGTTGGTTCTGTTGCGCTTTCTGGAAAGCTTTCCCTGAGAGAAGTTGCTTTGCTGAGGAATTTGGGGTTCAATTTGGTTTGTCTCGCAACTTCTCAAGGAAGGGTTTGAGGTTCGCTTTAAGGAGGGTTTTTCTTGTGTGCTTGATGCTAAGGAAAACCTTGTTTGTCGGATTTTGCCTTATGGGCAGGTTTTTAAGATTGATCTTGCATCTGTTTCTGGCCCTCCTCACTGTTTGGTAGCTGGTCCTTCTGCTGATCTTTGGAAGTGGCATAGGAGGCTTGGCCATTTGAGTTTTGATCTACTAGCTGGGTTAAGTTTGATGGGTCTAATTCGAGGATTGCCCAATTTGAAAGAAGAAAAGGACTTAGTATGCCACCCCTGTCGTCATGGCAAGATGGTTGCCGCTTCTCATGCACCTGTCAATCAAGTGATGACTTCTTACCTGGCTGAGCAGCTGCCTATGGACACGGTTGGTCCTGCTTGGGTATAGTCGGTCAGTGGGAAGTGGTATGTGCTTGTAGTTGTGGACGACTTTTCTCGCTTTTCAGTGGGTGTTCTTCATGGAGTTCAAAGATGAGGTTTTCGGTTTTGTTCGGGATCTGGTCTTGAGGTTAAGGAATGAGAGTCATAAGGCCATGAGGGCTATCCACAGTGACAATGGCGGAGAATTTCAGTAACTCTTGTTTTGAAACCTTTTGTCGTGACCTAGGTATTGATCACCAATTCTCGTCTCCTTATACCCCACCTCAGAATGGTGTCGTGGAACGAAAGAACCGCACACTTGTTGAGATGGCACGGACAATGCTTGATGAGCATAGGACTCTGCGACACTTTTGGGCTGAGGCTATGAATACAGCCTGTTACATTGCGAACCGCATCTTCCTACGAGCTTTCTTAGGGAAGACTTCGTATGAGCTACGGTTTGGTAGGCAGCCTAGCGTCAAGCACCTGCGTGCATTTGGCTGCAGATGCTTTGTGCTTAAGAAGGGGGGGCATTAGGACAAATTTGAATCTCGCTGCTTGGATGGCATTTTCCTTGGGTACGCCTCTAGCTCTAGGGCATATAGAGTGTGGATACTTGATACCACACAAGTGGTTGAGACCTGTGAAGTTTCCTTTGATGAATCTATGCCTTGCACAACCCCTGCATTTGAGCTTTCAAGTGATGATGAAGAAGGCGCTCCCATCTTTGAAGATGAGGAAGGCGAAGTAGATGCTGGTGATGTAGGAGCCACTGCACTGGCTGCAGCTCCTGCCCCCTCTGCTACGAGCTCTGAAGACGAAGGAGGACCCATGTCGACGGCTTCCTTCTCACTCCCCCGACCGCAAGCTCGAGCAGAGGCTGGCCCCGCTGAGGACGTAGGGGAGGTGACCTCCGAGATTGTTCCATCTTGGCAGGTCCAGCGGGATCACCCTCCACACAGGATGATTGGAGATCTACACCAGTGTGTCACACGCTCTTCAGTTAACTCTCTAGCCTTCTTCTGCCACTCTGCATTTGTTGCTTCTTTCGAACCCCGGGATGTGTCACATGCATTATCTAATCCTAGTTGGGTGAACGCCATGCATGAGGAGTTGGAGAACTTTGAGAGAAACTATGTCTGGGATTTAGTTGAACCTCCACCAAATTGCCACCCTATAGGAACCAAGTGGGTCTTCAAGAACAAAAAGGGTGAGGATGGGATGGTTGTGAGGAACAAAGCGAGATTGGTTGCCCAGGGTTTCTGTCAGACTGGAGGGGATAGATTATGAGGAGACCTTTGCCCCTGTAGCTCGTTTAGAAGCCATTAGGATTATGCTTGCTTTTGCTGCCTCTAAAGGCTTCGAACTGCAGTAGATGGATGTCAAGTCAGCCTTCCTAAACGGTTACATAGAGGAGGAGGTATATGTGAAACAACCTCCTAGCTTTGAGAGTGCCAAGTTTCAAGACCGGGTGTATAAGTTGAGAAATGCCCTTCATGGTCTGAAGCAAGCACCAAGAGCTTGGTATGATAGGTTGAAAGCTTTCCTGCTCAAGTCTGGTTTTATGATGGGTTCAGTAGAGAAGACCTTGTTTCTGTTGAGTCGTGGCGGTGACACCCTTCTAGTTCAGATATATGTTGATGACAATATCTTTGGTGGTTCATCTCACGCTTTGGTGTCTAAGTTTGCTGAACAGATGAGCAGTTAGTTCGAGATGAGTCTCATGGGTGAGCTTCAGTTCTTCCTCGGGTTACAGATCAAGCAAGGCCCTAAAGGAACATTCATCCATCAAGCCAAGTACATGAAGGACATCCTGAAGAAGTTTGACATGGGAGATTGCAAGCCTATGGCTACTCCCATGTCAACATAGATGGCGCTTGATGCAGATGAAGAGGGAGAAGTGGTGGACCAGAGGAAGTATCGAGGGATGATCGGCTCACTTATGTACCTGACGGCGACCAGGCCGGACATTCAGTTTGTGGTCTGCCTCTGTGCGCGTTTTCAGGCCTCACCAAGGACGTCACATCGTCAAGCGGTGATGCGCATCTTTAGGTACCTGAAATACACTCCTGAGCTTGGTCTTTGGTTCTCTTCAGCTTCGACTCTCACTCTGTGAGGGTATTCGGATGCTGACTTTGCGTGTTGTCAGCTGGAGCGCAAGTCTACTTCCGGCACCTACCAGTTCCTTGGTTCCTCTTTTGTCTCTTGGTCCTCACGTAAGCAATCTAGCGTATCCACTTCCACTACAGAAGCCGAATACATTGCTACTGCTAGTTGCTGCTCCCATCTCCTTTAGATGAAATCCACCTTGAGTGACTTTGGCCTGAGCTACAAGAAAATCTTGCAGCTAAGAACCCCGTCTTGCACTCTAGAACCAAACATATAGACGTGAGGTTTCACTTTCTAAGAGATCACTATGAGAAGGGAGATATAGACTTGGTCCATGTAGCTACTGAGAACCAGCTAGCTGATATCTTCACCAAGCCCTTAGAGCTAGCCGCTTTTGCTCACTTGCGTGGGGAGCTTGGTGTTTGTTACCCCTTTTAGGTTGGGGTAACTTTGTTGTAGTTTAGGTTTTCGTTTTGCTTCTTTCTTTGATTTTCTTTGCTTTTCTTGCATTTTGTATCATATCATGCATTGCATTGTAACATATGCATTTTCACTTCACCAGCACTAGAGATCTTCTGGTATGATGAGTTAGTACTTGCTTGTGCTAGATTGTACAGTTGCTTGCATGATCATGGTTGGCTAAGCTCCTTGAATCTATCTAATATCATTTGTGAGCTAAGTCATTTTTTGTTTCTAGAAAATCCAAAACCATGATCACCACTTGACTTGGCTACCTAGCATGTGTAGGAATGTTGAATGCTATGCTATCTTTTCATGCTTGGATATGCTAGTCGTATGCCTTTGTTAAGTCGATGCCTAAGCATTTATGACACCTTGCCTAAATCTCAAATATGAATTAATATTGTTTACAAGTGGTGTCCTAGGAGCTAAATTGAAAAGATTCAGGTGGGTTCACTTGTCACACTGATCTAGTTTGAGATAGCTTGCCTTTGCACTTTGGCATGAACTTGGACTAGGCTGTGTATGACCAAAACCTTGTCTTAAGCTTCGGATGGTTTTCTGAACCTAGGCTTGGCATTGGTTGGTAAGAAGTGGCAAAAACAAGTGAATAACCCCTGGCATATGATCTGATTTGCTTGAAATTAAAAATTGCTAAATCTGAAATCTGCAAGTCTCTAAATTTCTTATGGCCTGTTGTATATGCTTTGGTTGAGAGTAGCACACCTTGTATGTTTTGCTAGCATCTTGTTGTTCATGCATATCTTGCTAGATGCTATTCATGTTGGTGATGCTTTTTTTCAACAACCCTGAAACACATGCTTCTGATCTGTATAAGATAGATTCAATTGAGCTTGTTTGCATGCTTCCTTGCCCTCACTTGCTCTGTATGCTAGAACTTGTATTTGCTAGCTTTTCATCCCTGCTGAGCTATTCATGGTACACTTCCTGCATTTCATGGCATATTTTGAGGGGGAGTTGTCCATTTTAGGGGAAGTTGAGTTCTATCAACCCTTGATGTGTGGACAATTGTTGCTTTTTTCTTGCAATCTTTTCCATCTTCACATCGTTGGCTACGATGGCTACTTCAACCTCGGATAATTCTTGTTGGAGGCGTTTGATTTCTTCATTGAGTTTAACCTTCTTTGCGTCAAGCTCCTCCCTGGTTGACAGCCGTCGTTCATTGACACTTTGATCATCAAGAGCCGCCTTGAGTTGGTTTGCTGCTGCACATTTCCTGGCGATTTCTTCCTTCAAAGCTAGTTGTCTAGCACGAGAAGCGATGCGCGTGGTGGCCGCCAGAACATCCTCACGGAGGAAGCCCAAATGGGCCTTAGGCCGAAGTGTCCGCTTCAGGTCTGAAGGAAGAGCATCGGCGATTGACTCAAAGACTAATCGGATCTGATCACAGTCAACGACCAGTTGTTCGATTGGGACTTCCAATCGCTTCACAATGTCCTCGAGCTTGGCGACCATGTGTGCAGCAGATGAAGGTGACACAGGCGGGCTTTCGGTCATCAGTATTTCACCGATGGTAGAAGGATCAAAGTTTAACAGATTTGCCACATTGAAGGTCTGACAAGGAAGGGGTAGTAAGATCAGGCAGTCTTGAGGTAAAAACAGCATGGTGAGGTTATGTGGTGGTCTTACCTCAGGAAAATCATCCTCTACTCTGACTCCTGCGTGGCCAGATGTGTCTTCAGGTGGAGCATCACAGCATTCGAGCAAGGCACCTCCTACATCGGCTTCATGCTCCCCACTGCGGGTATGATCATCCTACATTGTACATGGAGTTCATTGAATTAATGCAGATGGTGATGGAAAATCTAGGGGAGTAGGAAAAAATTTACTGGTGAATCGGGAAGTAATGGAGCCGAGGGAGCAACTGGCTTCTTGATGGATGCCTTTTTGAATCTCAGCTTGCTGGGCCCTCTCCCTTCTCATTGTCCGTTTCAAGCCAAGAGCAGCAAAGATGACTTTGTCAAAAGAAGGTGCATTGGCTTGGTACACCGGCACTGGAGCCATTTGCAGATACTTAAATGGCTGGCCCGATTCATTGGTTGGGCTTGGACCTTCTTGTAACTGAGTAGAAGAAAACTCGGTTAGATTCTAGAATAATAGAAGGAAAAGAATCAACGCCGAAGTGGACATACCTCTTCCTGTGTGGCTTGGTATTCTGAGTCGATTGCCACAAGAGCCGATGCAACTGCGCCCTGAAAGAGGTGGGGTCTCCAGTAATCCCACAAGAGTTGAAGCCATCGGGCGTATGTACGAACTCTAGATCATCAGGCACTTATAGCTTCAAGTCAGAAAAGATGGCATAGGCTTTGGAAGCGACCAAAGAGTCGGTCAGTTCAGCTCGGCTCTGAATTCTCTCATGGATGATCAGACGCGGGGAAGTCTGATTTAAGCCGAACTGACGAGCAACTAAGACAGGTTGGTATGATTTATACCCTGGTTTGTTGATCCTATTGCTAGTGTTCATACTCATTGGTAGGAGGCACGGAGTGATCATGATGCTGAATATGGCACGGGATTCCTCATCAGTGGGGAAAATGTCTAGTCTGAAGAAAGATGGGTTTTCGAAATGCTCTAATTCAGCATATGCATCATAAGAGGGTATGGTCTAGGACCGTATAATGACGAATCATTTATGTCACAAAAACTGAAAATTATATCACAATTCAGCATTTATGACTGATAACATGACAAAAATCCATTCGTCACTGATCCGCTGTCTTTAATTAAAATAGTGACGAAAACAAACTTTTTTGTCATTAACTTTGTGACGAATATTCTTTCGTCATAAATTTTATGATGCTTATTTTTATCATAAAAGAGTCTAAAAAATGTCACAAATTGTTAAGCATGGATGGCAGGATTAGTGCCACATAGGACAAAAAAATGTCATAAAATTTCATATGGAAGTGACGTGGAAATGACATGGCACTTTATAATGAGAAATTGTGTGGTCATAAATTATTGCTTGGGCTTAATTTTAGGCCGTTGTCTACAGCCCATTACAGTTTGGGTAGTCATGTTTTTTATATGTGGGCCAAGCCCATCTCATGAAAAAAATGAGGTCCAGTAGGCCAATTGCACATAACACGCCAATGGGCCGAGCCCAATGCAAATATAAATCAGCACAAGCAAATAATACATATGGATAAGCAATCTGTATAATCTTGCATGCTCACAAATGTTCACATAATTTGTTGATCCACAATTTTACTAAAGTTTACAGTTCTATGGACCAATCAGAACAATCATTGTTTGATATCCCATCAGCTGGTCCACTTACAATGATAGTAGCTTCATATTCTTGGGTAACCTAGAAAGAAAGAAGCAAGTCAAAGATTAGACAATCCAGTCATCAAAGTGAACAGTGTAACATGAAAGGAAAATTAGGTACAAGGAAAATGCACATGGTAGCACCCATGAGCCAATTTTAATTGTGTGGCTGCAAAAAAAAACTCAAAAACAAAAACAAACATAGTGTATGTACGAAAAAGTGTCATTTCACCTTGTAACTGACCAAAGTTATTAGAATAAACAAAGCTAGGACTAGCGGATAAGTTCACACTTAACATGTTCAACTTGAGATCTTACATAACAAACATATAGAACAAAGCTGACTGCATGTTTTTGTTAACATCACAACTGCAGAAGTTGTCGATATGGTGGTCCATCAGTATTAGACCACTTGCCTAGTTGGTGCTACTTATAGCACTTTTTTTATTTGCAGATCAATGTGGTGGTGCACACTAAACAACTATAGTTGGACACACTATATACTTTTATTTTCAGTTTCACTTAAATACCAGAAAAAGCGTCAGGTTAGTTAAGATGAATGAAATACAACATACAGAGTAATTCATATTCCCTTGAGCAAAACAGCGAGCTTAATAAAGCATATTTGTATGCTCGAATTCTTCATGGTTCTGACCAAGATGCAGGTCTATGGGTAGGAGTTTGAGGTTGATTAACACAGTTTGACTCACATTACTGACTATCACATTTCCATTTTTTGATTTTGAAGTGTAGAACTAAACATCGAGCAGTTTGCGAATTTCCATCAGATTGCTTGAATTTAATAAAGTATCTTTTTTGGGGGGAATTAAATTTATAACACTGTTATCACTGCTAAAAATAGAACAAACTAGTAGCAAGTTACTCCAATAAAGATCTCTTCCAGCCCTGATTAGTCCACTGTAATTTAACACACGTCAATCTCCTAGTTGATTGCATACTAATTCATGCTAATTGCCAAAAAGGCAAAGATTCAGCACCAAGATTAGTAGTTCCATAGCTAAATAGAGTCCTACTATATGTAAGCAGATTACTGAATCGGGAACTCAAAAGCCAGATCAAGATCCAGCGTTACCTCTCAGTCAGCTCCGGCAGCTTGAGCTCTGGGAGCAAACAGAAGGCCTCGGCCATGCGGCCTCGGGGCACGGCGACGGCGCACCGCAGGACCCAGTGGTCGGGACGAAAGGCGTTGGGGACCGCGACGCTCGTGTCCTTCCGCAGCAGCTCGCAAGCTGCGCGTGGAGGCCGAGCAGCGCAACGGGCGGATCCGGCCTCCGTGGGCCGGGCGGATCCGGCCTCCGTGGGTTCGGCGGTGGGAGGACGCGGATCCAGGTGCGTCGAGCAGACGCAGCACTGCGAGCCGCCGGGCTGCCACTGCCCTCCGCCGGACTGACCCTCGGGGAGCCCGTCACTGCCTGCTAGCCAGCAGCCAGCAGGGGGGCAGGGGCGCAGCCACACAGGGCCTGCTGCGCGCCCGTGGTCCGTCCCCCACACAGCGCCACACACGCACGCACGTCACTGCGCGCGCCGCCATGCGAGCCAGGCAGCCGACGACGCACCGGTACCCGCGCCTGCTCGGCGCCGCTGTGTGAGAAGAGAAAGAAAGAGAGTGGAAGAAAGTGAGGGCGACGGAGGGTTTTGCCCGTATTTATGCAGCGCAAGAGAGTTCGGTCCCATCACATATCCAATGGCCACGCAGCGCTGCGCATGATTGAAGCGGGCTGGGCCGGTACAAATGGACCAAAATCAAGTTTTTCAACTTTATTTAACTTGACACAGTTTTTCTCACTTATTTAGTGCATTCGTCGATATTGTAAGCATTCTTTTCAGACTAAGTATTGTGGTGATTACATAAATTAAACTGAAAATTATTTGTGACAACTATTTTGTAAATTTTGAATTAACAGTGTATTCGGAATACCTATGCTAAGACTAAATGGTGGTGTGGGTTACACGTAAAGTCACTCTAACCATCCAAATTTCAATATGACCAATAAGACACTTTATCATTTTCATGTATATACTTGAAGTTACCTTCGTATAGCATGTTATTAGTATAAAAAACTTATTTGCAATTTTCAGACAACAATGCAATATTTTAGGAATTTAATTACGTTATTGATGATTTACTTTAGAAAAAATTAACAATACAAAAATAGTCTCAGAAATTTATGATACTTGGCGGAGGGGCAATATATGTCCACGTAGCATCCAAAAAAAAGTTTGGACAAAAAATCCACAAGGTGCTGGCGTTTCTTCTATACGGCTTCCACTCGTTGTGTGAGTTACGTGTCAAGTCACTCTAAGCATCCAACTTTCAATGTGTTCAACAATTTGCTTTATCATTTTTATGTGGGGACTTGAGGTTACCTCGTTATAGCATGTTTATTGTCTAAGGTAACTTATTTGTAATTTTTGTTCAACACTATAATATTTTATAAATTTAATTGCATTTTTATGATTTACCATAGAAAACAATTAACAATGCACAAATGGTGTCAGAAATTCATGATACTTGGTGTAGGGGCAATAAATGTCTACGTAGCATACTCAAAAAATTTTGGACAAGATACTCTATAAGATGACGGCGTTTCTTTCATACGGCTTCCGCTCATTGTATGGGTTACACGTGAAGTCATTCTAACCATCCAAGTTTCAATATGATCAATAGTTCATTTTTATTATTTTAATGTGAGGATTTTAGGTTACCTTTGTATAGCATGTTTATCGGTCTAGATAACTTATTTGCAATTGTTGGTAAACAATATAATATTTTATGAATTTAATTGCATTTTTACTATTTACTAAAAAAGAAATTAATAATATACAAAGAGCCTAAAAAACTCATGTTATTTGGTGGAGGGTCCACGTATGTTTACGTAGCAATCTCAAAAAAGTTTGGACAAGAAACTTCACAGGATGTCTGAATAGACACGTCGGTGTATTTCTTAAGCCATGAATAGACACCATATGAAGGAATGTGAGCCTACGGTGTACTATCATGCTAATTTTTTGGGGTCACTATATGGATACATATTGACCTCCTATTAAATCTCATAGTTTTTGGAGAATATTTAGGTATTATTAAATTTTTAACTAGAAAATCATGGAGGCTATAATTAAATTCTATAAATAATATAGTGCAACCTTAAAATTGTACCGAGATTAGCAAAGTCAATTTATTTATTAAATTAAGGATACCTCTTCATTTACACATGAAAACAATGAGAATAACCAGTGGTCACTTTGAAACACGAGAGATTTGTGAGACTTTATCGTGGACATAAGAAAACCTCTATGCTTATTAATACTCTTTTATGACTCAACATCCTCTTTAAAACTTAGAACAAAAGATTGTACATTTGACTGTTGAAAAATTAATTTCTTTTGTATGGAAATATACAAGTAAAAGAATACGGGACATTGTATGTATGCGGTCAGCTAGCGCAATGGTAGTTGGTTTTGCCTGCCTTCAGAAGGTGGCAGGTTTGAATCCTGTTTCCTGCGCCTTCCCCCTTTTTTTCTGAAAATAATGTGGGTCAGCTGGGCCGCCCCATGGGCCGATCTGTTTCCAGCACCTTCCTCTTTTTTTCTCAAAATAATGTGGGCCACTAGCCTACTAGGCCGCTCGTGGGCCATCACTCAGCCCTGGCTAGGCCGCTAATGGCCATGGAGTTTGGGCTAACTTTAAGTTGAGGATGTGCCCACGGGGAGCAAGATTAAAAGAAGATTTATCATTTGCTTCTTTTTAATTGATTAATTTTAATTCCATTCAAAACTGATTTGAAAACCATGGGAAATGGAGCATACCTTGGGTTTTCAAACTTAAATACATTTTGTTCAAATATTATTTAAATTTCAAGTTATTCCATTACTAGAAGTGGGATTGTCATGCACATGAAAACGTATGACATTCAAATTTTGTCATAAATTTGTGACGCTTGCTAATTGTCATGAAATCAAGAGAGGATTCGCCATAAATATGACAGTGTGCTGGTTTATGACGTTTTCTCATTCATGTTAGTGACGAACATCATATTTCTGTCACTAAGTTATATTCGGTATGCAAAACGTCATAAAATAATGATGAAATGATCAATCGTCATGAGGAATTTGTCACTAAAATGGCAAGTTTCTTGTAGTAATAGAAGCATTTGTACCACTTGGCCGTTTCTGCAGCAGCAGTATTATTAGTTACAGGTAGCTGATGTAGGGCTTGGCCGAATGAAGTACAGCGAATAGACTTACCAGAAGAATCTGGGAAAGATTGGGATTCTAATTGAGGGAAATTAGGGATTTCGGTGCGCTGAACAAATCACCAGGGTCCCCCTGTTTTCACATGCTAATTCGATAAAATACGTTGGGTGTTTAGACACAGGTGGCGGTATAGAATTCTCAAGAAAAGTTTTCCCAGGGCAAGAGATTGGCCATTGGCTAGAGCATTGGCCAGGTTCAGATAATTCTTTGTCGGGGCCAAGAAAGGACCATTGAAAAGAAAATGGTGGAGCCAAAGGTTCAGAAAGGCGATGTGCTCTTTCACTGAAACAGGGCCGGTTTGTTTATTGTGCTGACTGATATATTGGCTCTAGTTTCGGGTACTGCTCTTCTCCAATATTTTCTTATGAGGGCATTCGGTTAAGGAGAAAGGAGAAGGACAAGAAGAGTGCACATCGAGGCCCAAAATCATGATGACATCCATCAATGTTGGGGTCATGGGGCCACAGCTGAACAAGAAATAGTTTAGGCTATTCGACCAAAAATAGCCGATGGATCTAAGCAAGTTATCATCTTTCTCCATGGGAGAAAGGGACAGAGTTAAGGCATCGGCTATACGGGTGACTTGCCAAGTGGAACCGTGCGCCCGTTCGACACGTTTGTACCAGTCGACCCAACCCTCCATTGGGAATGGCCAGGCTCGTAGTTGATTTGACCACAGATCTAGGTCTGGAATGGTATGAACAAACGGCAAGCGTTTGGTCTCGGTTCTGACGAGTTCATTCGGGGGTTCATAGGATTTGGGTCCGAGACTGAAAGTTGTGGAATTGGCTGATGAGGGGAGTAAAATTTCATCGGCCTAATCATAAAAAATTGACAAACTCAGAGTGAGAAAGGCTACCACAGGATATGGGGAGGTAGTAATTCAGAGGAGTTAGAGATTGTTACCTTCAAATCAAAAAATCGCTCGCAGAGAGTCTTTTCCTCGACCATGCTGCTAGACACCGCCATTTCACCAAGTTGGTTAAAGGTGGATTGTAATGGTAAAGTGTTTTTGCATCAAGAGGTGGAAGGCAGGTTTTGGAATTGGTCCGCTTGCCTTTTATGAGGAGCTGTCCGTACCCGACGGAGTGGCGCAAGATTTTTGGAATTTGGCCAAAGGATTCATGCCTTTGGTTGGACGGTCAGAATGTGAGACCACCTGTGGCTATTAGTCGATGCCGATTCAGGTCAGTATTAATCGGCTGAGAACCATTCTGCATGGTGTGGACCTATGTGAAGATCGGCTCGACTCATCACGCTATCATCGGGATCCGATTTTTGAGCATAGAATAGTGCGTTGCCACTAAGCTGATGCCACTGAGTCGGTCTCATTGGGCCGATCTTCGAAAGTGAACCTTCAAGTTCAGCTCAATACGTTGCTACTAAGCCCCAGGTTAATGGGCCTAGATCGGTTTGGAGCTAAAAATTGGGCTATCCATGGGAGAGATAGCGTGTATTCTGCCTTTTGGGCCAAGCGCCCGTGTATCTTAGGAAAGATAGTTTCTTTAGTAGAGAGTCTGATCGGGACTCCAATTTAGTTAAGATCTAGAGTTAAATTAGGAAATGATAGACTTGCTATCCAAGTCTACGGACTATAAATATGTACCCGTACCTATGGAATAAACAGAGACTACTCACGTTCGTCAACAGTGGTTGTCTCCACATCCTCTCGGCGCATCGCCACCCCTAAGCAGTTAGGGTTCTCAATGTATATCGCCATGCTACTCTATTGACTTCTTTCGTAGATGTTGATAGGGCATTACGGCGTTCTGCCTATGGTAGATATTGTAATAAGCGTTGTTGTTGGCAAGATATGCTAGTTATCATGTGCATCGACCCGATCTACTTATTCTCTAACCTTCATGACATAGATCGGATCGTGCACAATTTACTATCATGCTATCCTTTGATGTTATCATCTTTGGCAATATATGCTGCATCAAGCCACCGCCATATTTTGTTAGATTTGCATGATACAAGAGGCTTGTTTAGGTTGATGTTGATTTATTCGCTTATAAATCCCATACTTTCTTGCATCTCCATCGGTTCCTAGCTAGATGATACTCTGTTCATTTATTACGCTAGTTTCTATTAAAGAGCCGATCTGGGTAAGAAGATCACTTTATTCCTGTGCATCTTCTATACATCGCCTAAGCAGCGTCAGATCAGCTCGTGGAGTACCAATGGAGGTTTGCCGATGACAAGACCCGACGCGGGAGAGCCGATTCGAGCGATCCGGCTAGTATTTAACATTTACTCTGTTTTGTTTGTTTATGCAGAGAGAACAGGAGTAGACCACCATCACCACCACCACCTTTTTGGCTGTAAGGTCAAGCCAGGTGGCACGCCCAACCACCACCGTAGCCAGCAGTCGGCTAACCGTTTAGCCGACTGGGAGTCGCAGCAAGGAGGAGCGACCTCTACGTCCACATACACCTCCCAGCTCGCATTGTGTTGACCCGTTGGTACACTGCGCACCGGTTTCCCGCGGCAACGATACTGAAGCATTTTTTATGGTAAGGTATCCTAGTTACCCCCATGTGCTACAATCTACTATTTTATACGTGCATAACGCTACAGATTGATATCATGTGGCTAGGTGTACATAGCTTGCTTGGTTACTACAATCCATGAAATGCGCTGCAACATATGCATACAACAACTCGAGAGATTGATGTGCACCTAGCACCCTTTCTTTGCAAGTCCTAGATGTGTTTTCTATTTTAGATTAACTTTTTTGGAGGTTCACAAATCTGGAGTAGTGAATCGTATAGATCATGGTCTTAGGCAGGTTATCATCTTCTTGTTACTTTATTTACTTGATGCTTTATCCCGCAAGAAGATACCCATCCACGAGATGATCCAATTGCATGGCCGTCGAAAGACGATCCTAGAGATCTGACTAGAATTTAATGTTTAGCTATGTTGTGCTTTCATAGGGCGATTCCGCGATGACCACAGTGCTCATCACACCAACTCCCTGGCTAGTAGGTCAAAGTAGGTGACATGCCCATGACCACTACAAGAAAGACTGTCCCCCGAACTACGGGGTTGGTCGAGCAGTGTCACAGGAGAGATGACTACAGCAGTAGCGCATCTTTCGGCTCACTGTGTTTTTGCCATCTGTAGGATCGAAAGACGACCAGAGGGGGGTGAATGGGAGCTGATTATAAAATTTCTTCAACTTGGAAGAACTTGGCCTAAATCCCAATTCACCTCAAAACCCCTTCTTCTAGCAATGTGCAAGGTCGACTTGCAATGTAAAAGCTACCAACCTTATACCATATAATGGAACACACACGTGGAAGCACTCGCTCAAACGCCCAAGATGAAGGACGCAAAACGAGCAACCTTGGGGAAACAATTGATTTTAGCCTGACAGAGTTTGAAAGATTGAAGCCAAAACCATTCAAAGAAGACTCACAAAAATAACCAAAAAATAATACAGCCTCAAAACATAGTTGGGAACACGCTCAGAAAACATCAGCTCAATTGGAGCAAGTTTTGACCACTGGCCTATCTGGTGATGCAGCAACGGACTGTCCGGTGTTCCCTATCTATCACTGTTGGCGCCGGAATTTAGCCAACCCAGGTTAATGGGTCTAAATCGGTTTGGGACTAGAAGTTGGGCTATCCAAGGGAGAGATAGCGTGTATTTTGTCATTTGGGCCAAGTGCCCATGTATCTTAGGAAAGATATTTCTTTGGTAGGGAGTCTGATCGGGACTACAGTTTAGTAAAGATTGAGAGGGAAATTAGGAAAGGATAGACTTGCTATCCAAGTCTACGGACTATAAATATGTACCCGTACCTATGAAATAAACAGAGACTACTCACGTTCGTCAACAGCGGTTGTCTCCACATCCTCTCGGCGCATCGCCGCCCCTAAGCTATTAGGGTTTCAAGGTGTATCGCCATGCTGCCCTATTGACTTCTTCCGTAGACTTTGATAGGGCATTACAGCGTTCTGCCTATGGTAGATCTTGTACTAAGCATTGTTGTTGGCAAGATCCGCCAGTTATCATGTGCACCGACCCGATCTATTTTTTCTCTGAGCTCCACGACATAGATCGGATCGTGCACAATTCACTGTCATGCTACCCTTTGATGTTATCATCTTTTGCAATATATGCTGCGTCAAGCCACTGCCATATTTTGTTAGATTAGCATGATACAAGAGGCTTACTTAGATTGATGTTGGCATCTTCTTACATCTCGATTGGTTCTTAGCTCGACATAACACACTGTTTTTCTATTACGCTAGAGCCGATCTGGGTAAGCAGATCACTCTATTTCCGTATATCTTCCATACATTGCCTAAGTAGCATTGGATCGGCTTGTGGAATATCGATGGAAGTTTGCCGATGTTAAGACCCGACGCGGGAGAGCGGATCCAAGCAATCCGGCTAGTATTTAACGTTTACCCTGTTTTGTTTGTTTATGCAGAGAGAACAGGAGCTAACCACCGTCACCACCACCACCTTCCTGGTTGTAAGGTCAAACTAGGTGGCATGCCCAACCACCACCGTAGCCAGCAGTCGGCTAACCGTTTAGCCGATTGGGAGCCGCAGCAAGGAGGAGCGACTTTATGTCCACATACACCTCCCGGCTCGCATTGTGCTACCTGTTGGAATACTGCCCACCGGTTTCCCACGGCAACACATTTTTGGCACGCTCGGTGGGACACGATCGTCATGGCTGGAGGCAAGAGAGCTAAAAAAGAGGACGAAGTCACGCCCATCGATAGGGTGGAAGACTTGCCCGAGCATCACCAGAAGCATTATGCCTCGATCATCGAGGATCTCAAGAAAAAGGTGCTTGCCATGTACGGATGCACTCGTCATGACGCCATCAGGATCCAAGGAGTTCCTGAGTCACTCCTGGATAAGGTCGACCTCAGGACTCCGTCACAGCAGCACACTGAGGCACTCCACGAGGAGATCCAAAGGATCACGGGTCACGTCCTCATACGGCAGTCAGAGGCGACCATAAACTGCAAGGACAACATTGTGGTCAAGACTGTCAGAGCTGCCTTAGCCGGTGAACCACTGAATATCACTGGCCCTGAGCTGAACGGCCATGTCGGAGAAGCCATGTTCTACTCCAGGCCGCTCACCCGCATTCATATTGAGGTTCAGGGGTATAACGTCACCGAATTCGTCATGCACCCTCCACGTGACGGCATTACCCTAGAACCTCGTGCTTACTCTACGCCACCACTGGTCATCCCTGAGGGGTACTTCTGCCAGCTCAGGTACCGATAGCTGGAAGAAGGGGAGTGGCCCCCTCACCCCTACCCGAATCCAGTGGTTGTCAACAAGCGATCGGCTCAAGCGCAAGGCATACCGGAGGCTCAACCACACCAAAAGCCGACGAAATCGGCCGATCAGGAGATGATTGAGTGGCAACACGTCTACAGAACTGGGCCGATCCAACTTGATCAGGCTGGGTATACTCCCGAAGGTGATCTCAAGGGTGCTGTGCAGGAGATCTTGAAGAATCAGTATGGGATGGCACCCAAACGAGGGGCAATCACTTATGCTAAACCTTACCCAGAGGCGTACGGTCTCTTGGAGCCACCTCCGAAATTCAAGATCCCAGATTTCACCAAGTTCAGCGGCAACGATGGCGCTAGTACTATTGAGCACATCAGTCGGTATTTGGCACAGTTGGGCGTCGCCTCTCGAGCCGAGCACATGAAGATTCGGCTCTTCTCCTTGTCGCTTACTGGGCCAGCGTTTGGGTGGTACACCACGTTGGCCCCAGGATTAATCACTACTTGGAAGCAGCTGGAAGAGAAGTTCCATGCCCAATTGTTCTTTGACTCCAACGAGGCAACTCTAACCGACCTGGCTAGCATCTACCAGTATCTAGGAGAATCGGTCCAGCAATACACCTAGCGGTTCCACGAGTTGAGGAATAGGTGCTACTATCCCCACCTATCGGAGAGGTCGTTGGCGGAGCTGGCCTTCAAGAGGATGAACAAGGCCATCAAAGAAGTGTACGGGCCGACTGATTTTGAGTTTGTTGACCACTTGGTGTCTAAAGTTTCGGCCTACGAACGTAGTCATCCCGAGATCCTCCAGGAGAAGCACAAGAGGAACATCGGCTACATTCAAGCCGATGAAGATGACGCGGATACTTACCTCATTCAGTGGTTGAGAAAGAGCCAGCCACTACAATGCCAATGGGTAAAGCAGCCCGAACCCACTCCCAGCTTCGACTTCGACGTGTCCAAGACTGAGCAGATCTTCGACCTACTGATCAAAGAGAAGCACTTGGTACCACCGGCCGGGCATCAAACACCCTCGGCCGAAGAAATACGTGGCTGCAAGTACTGCAAATGGCACAACAAGATCGATGGTCATAATACCAATGACTGCAGGGTCTTGAGGACCAAAATCTAGAGGGCCATCGAGCAAGGAAGGCTAGTTTTTGCCTATCGTCCAATGAAGATTGACACCAAGCCTTTTCCAGTCAACTCGGTACACGCAGTCCTACCACCCTGGGAACGGGAGGATTCGCCGATCGACTCAACTGAATCGGCTTTCGGTGCTCGGGTGCAGGAAGCGATGGCCGCGGGGAGAGTCCTTCACCGTACCACGAAAGAAACCAACCCTACGCCATCCATCTCAATCAATGTGGTCCAGGCCTCCGCAGAAGAGAAAGGGAAGGCCAAGGCTGACCCACGCGATGACCTACCTCTTGGATTTAGGGCTGAAGAGCATACTTCATCTAGAACGATCGAAAGAAATCGTCGATTCTGCCCAAACTCTGGGGTGTTGATGGGGTTGTACTCATGGCATCACCAGCGTAACGAGGAATGCCATTGCGAGGAAGAAGCGTACTACCGTGAGCAGCGCCGGCATCACGAGGAGCATCATCAGGAGTAACCACGCTCACCTAGGCGTGACGCGCGACGATGGGAGAGCCCATGGGAACGCGACGAGCGCCTCCACCTCGCCAACCATAGGGAGCACTAGAGCTGCCCATACTTCTACTACTGCTGGAGCCAAGGTATGAGCAGGCTGCCAACCCCTGAGGAATGCCCTGAGTGTTCTGCCCGCAGAACCCGGTACGGCAGGCCGTCGGTGTTCGAGCGCTTGAGGCGCACGCCCTCGCCGTCGCGTCCCTTCGCCACGGCATGGACGTGGCCCCTCTCCACCACCACGATGGCCAGAGTACCCATCGAAGAGGCGACAAGCATCCCCACCTCCATGGCAAGCATCACCTCCTCCGCAGTAGCATGGACCACTGATCCAAGAGACCAATGATGGTCGACATCGCGAGGAATGCCACATGCCAAGATGGTGTCCAGAGAGCCTGTTCGGGTCACAAAAGCCTAGGGTTCAACGTCTACATTGCTTGGAATAAGCCGAAGAGGAGTACCTTCGGTAGCTGAAAAAGTTTGGTGGCATCTTTGACATCCCAAGTTTGCGTCCAGAACACAACTTTGTGTGGAAGCGTAAAGTACAGTCTGAGGTTGCTGAAGCACCAACCAAATTTGTTGTGGCCAGCTCATCAAAGATGAGCGAAAAAGACAACACCTTGGACACAGACAGTGACAGTCAATCAGACCACAAGGACGACTTTGAAGGGGAAGTCAATGTAGTTCTAAAGAAGGCCGCGACGGGTATCAACATGGTCTTCTACTTGCCAGATGACTTCTGGCCCCCCAGCGAGGAGCAGATGGCCGAGTCTATGGAGCAGCTCAGCCTCGGCCCCACAGCTGCTGTTTTTAAGAAACCGATCGACAAAAAATATTGGCACCTTAAGCCATTACACGTGAAGGGGTTCATCAATGGCAAGCCCATCAGTAGGATGCTCGTCGATACAGGTGCGACCATTGACATCATGCCATATTGCTTGTGTCGCAAGCTTGGCAGGTCTACGGAGGATCTTGTTGATACCAACGTCACGCTGAAAGACTTCAAAGGGAAGCCGTCGAAGGTCAAAGGGGTTCTCAATGCTGAGCTGACGATTGCCAGCAAGACCATGAACACTTCATTCTTTGTCATCAATGATCACGGCCCTTTCTCTGTCCTGCTTGGCTGGAATTGGATCCATGCCAACTGCTGTGTCCCATCTTCCATGCCCCAATGCCTGAATCAGTGGAATGGCAACGAGATCGAAGTAGTCCCTGCTGACGAGTCCTTTGACGTCGCAGTGTCCGAGGCACAATTTTGGACAGAAGATGCAGAGTGCCTCTCGGGTGGGCAAGATTCGGACTGGAGCTTTGTCGACCTAGCAAAAAACGGGATCATGCCGGTTCATGCAACCGGCAACCAACCTTAGATGATAAAGTAACTAGTGTACCCACCGGTCCCTCTAATCGGCACACTGGTTGGTGTAAGCTTTCTATGGGTTCACGACCCTGAGGTGGCCAATCTGTGCGATCGGCCCCAAAAAATTTGTAATCATGTTTTGTGTAAGACTTCTACATCGGTTGATCTGTGTGATCGGCCCCAAAACATTAATTTAATATATGTTTTTTCTAGTAAGGATGTTCTTTCTTGCGATGATCAATCAACCACTGATGAAGAAAGGTCAGAACCTGCATGCTCTCATCCCTCCCTCGCATCATCAGGATCCACTCAAGGAATTCGCGGAAGAGGGCAAGCTCGGTTTTGGCTTCACGCCATCCTGACGAGCTTGAACGGGTCGACATCGACTCGGGAGATCGACCAAGGCCGACGTGGATCAGTAAAAAGCTCGACTTAGAGTTCAAAGCCGAGTTAATCAAGCTACTTAGGGAGTTCCCAGATTGCTTTGCCTAGGAATACCACAAGATGCTAGGTCTTGACCGGTCTATTGTTGAACATCGGCTGCCAATCAAGCCCGGTTTTCGACCATTTGCCCAGCACCCCAGGAAGATCGACGCGAAAATCATTGATACAGTCAATGAAGAGATAGAGAAAATGATTCGTGCTGGGTTTATCCACCCTTGCCGATATGCCACCTGGATATCGAGCATTGTTCCTGTTTGGAAGAAAAACGGTAAGCTCAGGATATGCATCGACTTCAGGGATCTAAACAGAGCTACCCCAAAGGATGAATACCCGATACCCATTGCAGAGTCGCTAATTGATGCTGCAGTTGGTCACAAGATGATGAGCTTCCTTGATGGCAATGCCAGGTATAATCAAATCTTTATGGCCGAAGAAGATATATACAAAACAGCTTTTCATTGCCCACAAGGTTTGTTCGAGTTTGTGGTCATGACCTTCGGCCTACGCAATGCCGGAGCAACTTACCAACGGGCCATGAACTACATCTTCCATGATCTCATCGGCCGGCTCGTAGAAATATACATTGATGATGTGGTGGTCAAGTCAGTGTTGCAGGAGAACCACTTAGCCGATCTGCGTCAAGTCCTCGAGCGTACTCGTAAACA
The DNA here is from genome assembly GCA_030272315.1 of Paspalum vaginatum. Lineage (NCBI taxonomy): Eukaryota > Viridiplantae > Streptophyta > Magnoliopsida > Poales > Poaceae > Paspalum > Paspalum vaginatum. Next base: position 29,309,457 of record CM059020.1, on the reverse strand, counting down.
TGGCATGAGGATGAATCTCAATAAGTGTGCGTTTGGTGTCACTGCCGGATAGTTCCTTGGGTTCATGATCCATGAACGAGGCATAGAGATCAGCTCGAAGAGCAAGGATGCCATTGAGACAATGATACCACCAACGAACAAAAAGGAGCTTCAGCAGATGATAGGCAAAATTAACTACATCAGGAGGTTCATCTCCAACTTTTCAGCAAAACTTGAGGCGTTTATGCCTTTGGTCAAGACACAGCGTAGCAGCGAGTTCGTGTGGGGCCCTGATCAACAACTGGCATTTGACAACCTAAAAAAGCACTTGACAGCACGACCAATGATGGCCCCACCTCGACTCGACCTCCCATTCATTGTCTACCTTTCAGCCGATGATGTTTTCATTGGCTCTGTCCTGATTCAAGAAGTCGACGACAAGGAGTGTGTCGTCTACTATGTTAGCCGACGGTTACTCGACGTAGAAACTAGGTATTCAGAGATGGAACGCTTATGTTTATGCTTATATTTTACATGCACCAAACTGCAGCATTACCTGCTCAACGCCGAAGTACTGATCGTCTACAAAGCCGATGTCATCAAGCATATGTTGTTAGCCCCGATCCTCAAAGGGAGGCTCGGCAAATGGATGTTCGCTTTGTTAGAATTTGACATCAAGTTCCTGACCAGCGAAAGCCGTCAAAGGCCATGCATTGGCCGATCTCATTATAGAGCGATCGACTCCATGGTCCCATTTCATCGGCATATCATCTTGGGCTTTGTTCTTCGACGGGTCTGCGTGCGATGCTGGTTGTGGCATTGGGCTCTTCATCATATCCCCTCGGAGGGCACAATATGAGTTCACCTTTCATCTCAAGGAGTGTCGTACCAACAACGAGACGGAGTATGAAGCTTTGTGCAAAGGTCTTGAGCTATTACTGGACGCGAGCGTCGAGGCAGTCCAAGTTTTCGGTGATTCAAAAGTCACCATCAAGCAGTCGACGGAGGACTTCAATTGTGCAAGTGATTTTCGGTATCCATATCTCCTCCGGTGTCAAGAGTTGATGGCAAAGTTCCGTTATGTCCAGCTTAAATGGATACCAAGAGACGGCAATACCGAAGCTAACAAACTCGCGCAAATAGCTTCTGGCTATGTGGAGCAAGTCGAGGACGTCTGTGTCGACACATTGCAACTCACGTTAGCCAATTGGAGAGCCGATCTCCTCAATTATTTGAGGGATCTGGCTTGGGGGGCAGATAGGAAGACAAGACAGCAAGCTCTGAAGCATGTGCTCGTTGATGAAGAACTTTATTTCAGAACCATTGAAGGCTTGTTGTTAAAATGTCTAGGCCCGATAGAAGCGCTCAAAAGCATGCACGATGTAAACGAAGGGACTTGCGGTACTCATCAATCGGCTCACAATATGAAGTGGTTGATCAGAAGGTCTGCCTATTATTGGCCGACTATGTTGGAGGATTGTTTCAAATATTATAAAGGCTGCCAGGCAGTGTCAAAAATTTGGGTCCATACAGATAGCTCCGGCTGGACCATTAAGGGTCTGTTTGGTTTTGGGGACGGAGAGGGATGGGTTGGGACGGTCCCATTTTTTAGCTGTTTGGTTGTGAAATGAGATGGGACGGGATAATCCCAGGGATGGAACCATCATCCAAAATCGGGGATGGGGTCGCCCCCCAAAAATGAGCGGACCACACCGTCCCCCGTCCCACTCGCTCATCCCCGCTCTTCTCCCCGACTCGCCCCCTCCTCGACTCACAGGGCGTCCCGGCCGGCGACGCGGGAGCAGCTGCCAGCGGCGCGGCTCGCTCTAGGCCGGTGGCCCGAAGCAGCGCTGGCGTGGCCTCCTGCACCCGACGGCGCGGATCTTCCTCCAGGCCGGCGGCGCTGCTCTCCGTCCAAGCCGGTGGCGCTACTCTCCGTCCAAGCCGGCAGTGTGGCTGCACCAACCCCGGCCTCCTTACCCTCCTACGTGGCAATCTTGGACCAAGGCCGGCGGCGCTGCTTCACCAAGGTCCGATCTCGTTCCCCTCCAGTGGCGCGGCTGCACCAAGCCCCCGATCTGCTTCCCCTCCAGCGGCACGGTTGCAACAATGAACTCCAGCACTTCAATTTCTTCTACAACCCAAGGATTTGTCCAAGGTATGAAACCCTAGCCCTTGTTTTCTTCGATTATGTGCAGTGCTCATTCTTGATTCGGGGGCTCATTCTTGATTGCCTCAAACTCGGGTATAAATCAATTGTTTTACCCATATGAGTTAGAAGATTCAGACAGGAGGCACTACTTGAGGTGCAGTGCTTGAAGATGCACTGGTAGAACCTGATGTGCACTGTTAAACTGTTAATAAAGGTTGGCAATATTTTGTTTTCTGCATGTTGCTGGTGCTGCCTTTCTCTCTGGTAGTACTGTCAGGTTCATGGTGAAGATGCATTATTTACTGCTGAACATGAGCTGATTGTTGGATGTCACCCATGGTTGGCGTGTGAAACTTGGTATTGTAGTTGCAATGTTGTCAGTTCGTCGATTTGGTTACATGTGAGAGTCTAGTTGTGTTTCTATATGCTCGTAGTTGGATTTCTGTGTTGGAATCCAGAGACAACAACAAGAACAGAGATGAATATACTGTCTTGTTGTGTTGTATATGTCGTAGTTGATCTTGGTACTGTATATGCTCGTTTTTATTTTGGTGATGTATATGCTCTTGGTAGCAGTAGTCCTGGTTGCTTCTTTTTTTTCACAGAAGATTAGGATTTGTATATGCTCATAGTTTTTATTTTCACAGCAAGAACAGCTAGGTCGATCCCACTTTTCCACCTTTGCTGAGCACTCCAGTAGTCCTGGTGGAGCTATACTCAAGTTGTGTGCATGTACCTGTGATTCATTTGTGGTAGATATGAGACAGCGCTTGTACCTGTGATTTGAATAAAAGTGGCTAATCTAAAGTAACTAGTGAATCTTATTGATCCCTTAACTGTTAAGGAGAATAGATGCATATCTTGTGCTTTTTTCAGTGCTCTGGCACTCATTGCATTATTACACTTGATCTTGTCATCTTGTTGCTGGTATGAGTATTTTTATGAGTGTTTAGGCTATTGTTTATGCAAATATTTTACGTAGACACTCATTTTTATTCCCACTAACTTTTGCTATGCACACTAGTAGACCTGGTGATGCTATACTCATGTTCCTTGTAGAGCTCATTTGTTATCTTATCAACATTGTCCAAAAATCATAACTGCATTGTGTAGTGATAAAACACTGTATTTGAATTATTTATATGTAGATGGATCAAAGGATCAAGACTATAGTTTGTGCAGCCGCTGCATATGTGGTACTGTCAATGATGGCTATGATAATTGAGTCTAGAAAAAGAAAGAGAGCTGTAAGGAGAATCACCTATGCTCCAATGGAAGAGAGGGATAGAATGAGAGTTGATTATCTAAACACAAAAATATGGAAGGATGATACAACATGTATAGACATGCTTAGGCTTAACCGAGCATGCTTTTTTAAGTTAAGCAAGCTTTTTAGGTATTGTGGGCTGCTTCCAGGTTCTATCCATTTGTGTGTTGAAGAACAAGTGGCAATGTTTCTACATACAGTGGGCCATAACCTTAGAAATAGACTAGTTGGCCATAATTTTCATAGATCAGGAGAAACAGTTAGTCGTTACTTCAACAAAGTGCTACGTGCTGTTGGTGAGTTGCGAGGGGACCTAGTTAGGCCTCCGTCACTTCAAACTCCAACCAAAATTGCTGGAAACCACAGATGGGATCCATACTTTAAGGTGTGAGGCTTACCCCTATCTTGCTTTTAAATTCCACTTTCTTCTATTTTTTTGTGTTCATTACTCTTCTATGCTTGAAAAAAAATAGGATTGTATTGGAGCCATTGATGGCACACATATAAGAGCTTCTATGCCTAAGGATGGTGAGAATTCCTTTCGTGGAAGAAAGTCATATCCCACCCAAAATGTAATGGCAGCTGTGGATTTTGATCTACGCTTTACCTATGTATCGGCGGGTTGGGAAGGCACAGCTCATGATGCTCTTATTTTACGAGATGCTTTAGAACGTGAAAATGGGCTTCGTGTTCCACAAGGTAAAATAAATAAATTAGGCCGTCAATGTTATGGTTGGTAATTAGTTATTTGTAGGAATGTGACTAATTTTTCCATCACATGCTAGGCTAGTTCTACCTAGTGGATGCTGGATATGGAGCAAAACCAGGCTTCTTGCCTTCTTTTCGTGGAGTATGATACCACTTGAACGAGTGGGGTAGTAACCCAGTGCAAAATGAGAAGGAATTGTTCAACCTTAGACACTCTTCTCTTCATGTTACCGTGGAGAGAGCATTTGGGACTTTGAAAAGAAGATTCAAAGTTCTTGATGATGCCATACCGTTCTTTCCTTTCCCCACTCAAGTTGATATTGTGGTAGCTTGTTGTATAATTCATAACTTCGTTATACAAGATGGTTGTGATGAGTTTATCATACCAGAATCCAACTGGCAAAGTCATACACATGCTACCACATCAAGGGGTCAAGCAAATGAGCATGCAGCTACGGTTACTTTTAGGCAACAAATTGCTGACCAGATAGTGGCAAGATCGTCAAAATCACTATGGGAACTAATATGTACCCATGGAATGTATTTGTGTACTATGTAGTACTGTAATTTATCTTTTATGGACACTTTGTTTGATGTATGAGTGCTGCAATGTACCTTTTATGGACACTTTGCTTGATGTATGGACAATGAAGTGCTGAATTTTATTTAAGTGGTCATTGTGCTAGAATTTACTTGTCTTCCTTGCTGGTATCTCTTTACATCTCATATACCTTGCTGCAAATTATTTGTGCTATAATTATTTCCTTAATTATGTCTCATATTCGTCTCATATTCTTTGCTAGAATTTGTTTATAGTTAATGCTTTGCTGATTTTAAATACATTGTATAGGCCAGTATGGATGCAGTTGAAGGACAAGGGGGAACCAATGGCACAGCCTCATGGGCACCTATGCAATCTACCTTCATGTTGTCTCACCTAGCCAATGTGGTGGCTATTGGCGCGAAGACGTCATCAGGATTCAAGAAGTCCCACCTTAATGCTTGTGCGAAAGCTATCAATGAAAAGTTCAATTCTAAGTATACCGGTGATCAAGTGAAGAACCATCTCAAGACATGGTCTCGTAAGTTCCAAAGGTTCAACAAATTTAAAAACATTAGTGGTGCTGGTTGGGATGAAGACAATTTCATCATCACTCTTGATGAGGATCACTACAACAACTATGTTGCGGTATGAACCTTGCTCAAATTCTACTCCTTTGTAGCCACTTCATTCCTTAGTTCTGTCTTGGTACATCAATATATTTTTCCCTGGTACATATGTTGATCGCTCATAACTGAATCATTTGTTATAACTGAATCATCCATTCCTTGGTACAAAAATATATTCTTCCCACAAAATTAAGACCTGTAGTATAGCTCATCCATTCCTTAGTACAACAATATATTCTTCCCACAAAATTCTGACTTGTAGTATAGCTCATCCATTCCTTGGCGCATATGTTGATTTTCCTCAAAATCTGCTTTGATTGCTACCTGTAGTACAGCAATATATTCTTTCCCTATATTGCTGGCGTGTTGTGAATTGTGTCCCCTATATTGCTGACATGTTGTGGATTGTGTCTTGCATCTACACCTTAGTTGAAATTGTGCTGAGTTATATACATGTGTGGATCAGTGCTGAGTTATATTGCTATTATTCTAGATATGCTTCTGTTTGATGAGTTGCAATCAAACTGTCTGACTATCTAGAGCAAATATCAGCATCTATGGTTGAATTTTTTTCCATTGTTACTGTGCAGACTGCTAGCATAACCATATAGAACTGTTGTTTCCATACCAAGCAGCATAATCAAACTATTGTTTCTTGCCTGTAGACTCATAAACTTGATGCTGAGTATTTGAACAAACCCCTAGAGCACTATGGTTTGATGCAAACCATCTTTGGAAACAGTATGGCTACAGGAAAGTATGCAAAGGATTCCAATTCAACTCTAGGAGCAGAGAGTGTGGATGTTGAGAATGAAGAAGTACAAGAAGTTGAATTCAGTGATGCTAGTGCTTTCCCGAGTGATCACGGCGCTACATCGGCATCCAGACCAAAGTCAAGAAGAGCCAGGAGAGCTGAAAGCAAAGAAGAAGGCATGCTTGCTGTTTTCAAAGATGTTGGTGACAATATTGCCAAGGCAATAGAGAAGGTTGCTGCTCCTCCACCACCTCCACCCACCAATGACTTACCAGATGATCTATTTGAAATGGTGCAAAGTATTCCAGGTTTCCAAGCTACTCACTATGACCTCTACTTTGGATATTTGGTGGAGAACCCTCACATTGGTAGGGCATTCTACAAGCTTCCCTTTACTTCCAAGTTGACATGGCTCTCTGCATTTGTGTCTCAAAGGTTTTCAGGGCACTGAGAGAGCATGAAGGCATATTGTTATTTGTATGCTAGAACTCTTTCATGTGTTTCCATGGACAACTTATTATCTATATATGTTGGAGAACTTGTTATCTGTATGCTAGAGCTCATCTTTGTGTTTCCATGGACTTGTTATCTATTTGAACTTGGTTGTGTAAACTATTGGACTTGGTTAATTATCTATTTGGACTGATCGCATGGTTGTATGTTTCTTCTTTCAGCAATGATCTTTGTGCAAGCTATCTGTATCTTGGTAAAAATCCAATCTTTATCTATAATGTTTTCTTCCTAGAAAAACCTCCATCAAGGGGTGCATGAACCATGACTGTTGCCATGAAGCTGCATGAACTGAAGACTCCTGAATGATGTGGATTGTTCCTATATAGAGATTGGATCAGTAGCGCCAGGCATTGGAGGTTTTGATCCATGGCTGGGGGTTGTGCATGGGCTGCTCCTATGCAGCAGGGGACAATACTAAGCAGCAGCACGACCATTCCTCAACCAAACAGGGGATAGAAGGGGGACAGGACAATTCCATCCTCTTTCATCCCTCAAACCAAACAGAAAACAGAGACGTCCCCATCCCTTGAACCAAACAGCAAGCTAGGACCATCCCATCCTGGAAATTAGGGATGGAGCCGTCCCATCCTCTTTGGCCTCCCAACAAAACACTCCCTAAATCCTATTATCAAGCCATGGCCATTCAGAGGCTGGGGCATGGACATGATCGAACAGATCAACGCTCCAACTAGCAAAGGACACAAATGGATTTTGGCCACAACCGATTATTTCACCAGATGGGTGGAGGCTGTACCGATGAAAATGTCACGGCCAAGGATGTGATAAATTTTGTCAAAGAACACATCATTCATCGAGGTTTGGGATACCGCAGACCATCACCACAGACCAGGGGTCTGTCTTTTTGGCAGAAGAATTCAAAAAATTTGCTAAAGAGATGGGCATCACCTTGATACAATCTTCACCATATTATGCTCAGGCTAATGGTTAGGCCGAGGCGTCAAACAAAAGTCTTATCAAGCTGATCTAGCGAAAGATTGATGAATATCCCAAGTAGTGGCATGATCGGCTGGCTGAAGCATTGTGGGCATATCGAATGTCATGCCATGGGGCTACCAAATGCACTCCTTATCAATTGGTTTACGGCCAGGAAGCCGTTATGCCTTGGGAGATCAACATCGGCTCACAATGGGTTCAGTTCCAAAATGACCTAACGGCCGATGAATATTCAGTGCTCATGAACATCAACATAGATGAACTGATGGAACTTCGGCTCTGGGCTCTCGAAATGATCAAGGACAATAAGGCCAAGGTAGCGAGAGCTCATAACAAAAAAGTAAAGCCGAAGATCTTGTGTGGGAGCTGGTTTTGCCAGTTGGAACAAAGGACCCAATATACGGAAAATGGTCACCTAACTGGCACAAGCCATATCGTATAGTAGAAACCGCTCTAGGAAATTCCTACATGATGGAAACACTGAAAGGAGTACTGTTTAACAGGAACATCAATGGCAAGTACTTGAAAAAGTATGATCCTAGCCTATGGATGGGAACTTGATCTATTTCATACAAGGCCGATGCGAGGCCATCTGGACCTAGCAGAGCCGATGTGTTAGCATCGCTTTGAGGAAAAAAATAATAGTAATAATAAAAAGAAAAGGATTACAAAAGTATGGGCCGATGTACGCCATTGGCCTTAATTAGAGCCGATGTGAAGTATGTATCGCCTTTAGAATAAAAAACATTTAATAAAGATTCTGTTTGTTGCCAAATATGCTCGGGGGACATGCCAACATAGGCATGCCAGATGAAACGAAGGTTCTAGTTACAAGTTCATACAGACGATGGAACATAAAGTTTATGAATAAACTGGCGGACTATAACAAGAGCCTTCGATCGAATCTCATCGGCTGAGTTGATGATTTGACGATCTAGTTCATCAGAGCCAACAACCAGACTCTTGTTCAATGAACAAATGCACACCAGGTTTGTCTTGAGCGTTGAGGACAGTTGTTGCTTTCCGCTTGCAATCTTTTCCATATCCGTATCGTTGGCTACGATGGCTGCTTCGACCTCGGACAATTCCTGTTGGAGGCGTTTGATTTCTTCATTTAGTCTGGTCCTCTTCACGTCAAGCTCCTCCCTGATTGACAATAGTCGTTCATTGGCAGTTTGGTCATCAAGAGCCGCCTTGAGTTGGTTCGCTGCCGTACATTCCCGACGATTTCTTCCTTCAAGGCTGGCTGTCTAGCACGAGAAGCAATGTGCATGGCAGCCACCAGATGGACTGTAGGATGAAGCACCTGCTTCAGGTCTGAAGGAAGATCATCAGCAATTGACTCAAAGACATGTCGGATCTCACCACAGTCGATGACCAGTTGTTCGATTGGAGCTTCCAACCGCTTTGCGATGTCTTCAAGTTTGGCGACCATGAGTGCAGTAGACGAAGGCGACACAGGCGGCCTCTCGGTCGTCAATGCTTCACCGATGGTAGAAGGGTCAAAGCTCAGCAGATTTGCCACATTGAAGGTCTAAACAGAAAGGGCCAGTAAGATCAGGTAGTCTTGAGGGAGAAAACAACATAATGAAGGTATGTGGCAGTCTTACCTCAGGCAAATCAGCTTCTACTTCGACTCCTGCATGGCCAGATGTGTCCTCAGATGGAGCATCGCAACGTTCGAGCAGGGCTCCTCCCACATCGGCTTTGTGCTCCTAGTTGCGGGTATGATCATCCTATAATGAGCATGGAGTTCTTTGGATCAATGAAGATGGTGACAGAAAATCTGGGCAGCAGGAGAAAAGTTACCAGTGAATCAGGAGGTAATGGGGCCGAGGGAGCCACTAGCTTCTTGGTGGATGTCTTTTTAAACCTCGGCTGGACGGGCCCTCTTCCTTCTCGTTGCCGTTTCAAGCCAGGAGCAGCAAAGATGGCCTTGTCAAAAGAAGGTGCGTTGGCTTGATACACCGGCATTAGAGCCATTTGCAGATACTTGAATGGCTGGCCCGACTCATCGGTTGGGCTTGGACCTTCTTGTAACTGAGTAGAAGAAAACTCGATCAGATTCTAGAATAATGAAAGAAGAGAAAGAATCAAAGCTGAAGTGAACATACCTCTTCTGGTGTCGCTTGGTATTCTGAGTCGATTGCCACAAGGGCCGATGCAACTGCGCCCTGAAAGAAGTGGGGCCTCCAGTAATCCCACCAAGGGTTGAAGCCATCGGAAGTGTATACGAACTCCAGATCGCCAGGCACTTGTAGGTTCAAGTCAGAAAAGACGACGTAGGCTTTGGAGGCTATCAATGAGTCAGTCAATTCAGCTTGGCTCTAAATTCTCTCGTGGATGATTAGACATGGAGAAGTCTGATTTAAGCCAAACTGACAAGCACCTAAGACAGGTTGGTATGATTTATACCTAGGCTTGTTGATCCTATTGCTAGTGCTCATACTGACTGGGAGGAGGCACGGAGTGATCATGATGCTGAATATGGCTTGGGATTCTTCATCAGTGGGAAAACTATCTAGCCTGAAGAAAGATGGGTTTTCCAAGCTCTAATTCGGCATATGCGTCATAAGAAGGAGTGGTCTGGGAGCCATAGAAGCATTTGTACCATTTGGCCATTTCTGTAGTGGCAGTATTGGTTACAGGAAGCTGATGCAGGGCTTGGCCAAATGTAGTACAGCGGATAGACTTGCCGGAAGGATCTGGGAAGGATTGGGATTCTAATCGAGGGAAATCTAGAATTTTAGTGTGAAAGTAGAGCCTGCACCAGACCTGAACAAACCACCAAGGTCCTCTTGTCCTCACATGTTGATTCGATATGATGCGTTGGGTGTTCAGAGACAGGTGGCGATATAGAATTCCCAAGAAAAGTTTTCCCAGGGCGAGAGATCAGCCATTGGCTAGGGCATTGGCCAGGTTCAAATAATTCTTTGTCGGGGCCAAAGAAGGACCATTGAAAAGAAAATGGTCAATCCAAAGGTTCAGAAAGGCGATGTGTTCTTTCATTGAAATAGGGCCTGTTTGTTTGTTGTGCTGACTGATGTATTGGCTCCAGTTTCGGGTGCTGCTCTTCTCCACTATTTTCTTATGAGGGCATTCGGTTAAGGAGAAAGTAGAAGGATAGGAGGAGTGGACATCAAGGCCCAGAATCATGATGACATCCATCAGTGTTGGGGTCATGGGGCCAGAGCCCAACAAAAAATAGTTCAGGCTATCCGACCAGAAATAGCCGATGGATCTAAGCAAGTTATCATCTTTCTCCATAGGGGAAAGGGACAGAGTTAAGGCATCGGCTATACGGGTGACTTGCCAGGTGGAACCGTGTGCCTGTTCGACACATTTATACCAGTCTACCCAACCCTCCATTAGAAATGGCCAGGCTCGTAGTTGGTCTGACCACAGATCTAGGTCTGGAGTGGTATGAACAAATGGCAAGCGTTTGGTCTCAGTTCTGATGAGTTCATGTGGGGTTTCATAGGATTTGGGCCCTAGACTAAAAGTTGTGGGATTGGTTGATGAGGGAAGTAAAATTTCATTGGCCTGATCATAAAAGGTTAAAAGACTCAGAAAATTCGAGAAGGTAGTAATCCAGGGAGTTAGAAATTGTTACCTTCAAATCAAAAACTCGCTCGCAGAGAGTCTTTTCCTCAACCGCGCTGCTGGACGCCGCCATTTCACCTGGTTGAAGATGGATTGTAGTGGCAAGGTGTTTTTCGCGTCAAGAGGTGGAAGACAGTTTTTGGGATTGGTTCGCTTGCCTTTTATAAGGAACTATCCATGCCCTACGGAGTAGCGTGGGATTTTTGTAATTTGGCCAAAGGGTTCGTGCCTTTGGTTGGATGGTCAGAGTGTGGGCCCACAGTTGGCTATTAGCCGATGCCGACTCAGGATACTACCAATCAGCTAAAGACCATTGTGTAGGGCGTGAACCTATGTGAAGATCGGCTCGACTCATTATGCTGTCAGCAAGATCCGATTGTGCCGACCTTCGGAAGTGAATCTTTAGGTTCGGCCCAGTACGTTGCTACTGAAGTTGATGTTGAGGAGTCTCAGAGGAATTTTAGATGAAGGAATCAATAAAGGAAAGTTCATTAATTTATATATTCTTACTAAGGAATATATACATCGATGACAAAATATAAAAAAAAGAGGGGGGGGGTGAGTCCCCGAGAGCCAATTCCATCACTATCGACTTGAGCAAAATTCAGATTCTTCTTAAGACCTGATGCAACGGCTAAAAGGTAAAATTAACTGACTGAAACTAAAACTAAAGACACAGCTCATCACCGGCGTTCTTGCTGTCCTCATCCGCATCGTCGCCGGAGAGTTCAAGGTCCGGGGGACCTTTATCTCCCTGGGCGAGGAGATCTTCATCGTTGCCCGGCTCCTTCGGTGCGGCATCGTTTGCGTCTTCCTCCTCGGGCTCCTCGGCTCCCTCCATCTCCCTCATCCCAAGAGAAGAGGTTGTTATCGCTTGAAGGGAGAAGGGGGCCGAGGATGAGGATGTCGAGGTCTTCGCCGCTCAGTCATCTCTGAGTCACTGTACTCGGAGGACATAGAGCTCCACGACCTTGCGTTGTGGTAGTACTTCGGGAGCTCAAGGGGGATGATCGGCGGCGGCAGCTCCATCTGGTCATCATGAACGTAGAGCGTCCGGTGGGTGAGTGATTGTCCCACTGCTGTGGCCGACGTCGGGGTCGGCCTCAGAGTCATCGCTGGAGATGATGATGATCTCCGACGCAGGGACAACGGCCGGTGGAGGCGGTGGCACCAATGTCAGCACGGCTTGTCTCGGGGGCACCGGCGCCATGTCCTCCAAGTGGGAGAGAACGTGCTCCACCGGAGAAGGAGACCTCAAAGGCGTTGCGACGGAAGGGGAGGAAGGATGTTCCGGGATGTTGCTACCCCTGGAAGACATAGTGGAGGGCAAGGAGGTCTCGGCTTTCTTTGGCGCAAGGAGGAAGAAAGGGCGGTTGCCGTTGTGAAGAAAACAGGGGAACCCCTGTACTTGTTCTAAATTAGAGGAAGATGAAGAGGCGCTGCAAGGTTACCAAGACACCGAACGGTCATCATTACGGGGAGGACCGCGTGGCGTTCCAAGTTCGTTGGGACGGGGCGGTCAGTGCCCGTTTCTTGTTTGGTAATGTGGTGTTTCAGGCTTGATGTGATAGATCGGCAGGGGATCCATCCTCATTTGGTTATGAAATAAAATCTTTATTTGCCAAAACCAGGGGGGCATGTGTTGGCGCCGGAATTTAGCCAACCCGAGTTAATGGGTCTAAATCGGTTTGGGACTAGAAGTTGGGCTATCCAAGGGAGAGATAGCGTGTATTTTGTCTTTTGGGCCACGTGCCCGTGTATCTTAGGAAAGATATTTCTTTGGTAGGGAGTCCGATCGGGACTCCAGTTTAGTTAAGATTGAGAGGCAAATTAGGAAAGGACAGACTTGCTATCCAAGTTTGCGGACTATAAATATGTACCCGTACCTATGAAATAAACAGAGACTACTCACGTTCGTCAACAGCGGTTGTCTCCACATCCTCTCGGTGCATCACCACCCCTTAAGCTATTAGGGTTTCATGGTATATCGCCATGCTGCCCTATTGACTTCTTCCGTAGACGTTGATAGGGCATTATGGCGTTTTGCCTATGGTAGATCTTGTACTAAGCAATGTTGTTGTTAAGATCTGCCAGTTATCATGTGCACCGACCCGATCTATTTTTTCTGAGCTGCACGACATAGATCGGATCGTGCACAATTCACTGTCATGCTACCCTTTGATGGTATCATCTTTTGCAATATATGCTGCGTCAAGCCACCGCCATATTTTGTTAGATTAGCATGATACAAGAGGCTTACTTAGGTTGATGTTGGCATCTTCTTACATCTGATCGGTTCTTAGCTAGACATAACACGATGTTTATCTATTACGCTAGAGTCGATCTAGGTAAGTAGATCACTCTATTTCTGTATATCTTCCATACATCGCCTAAGCAGCGTTGGATCGGGTTGTGGAATATCGATGGAAGTTTGCTGATGTCAAGACCCGACGCGGGAGAGCCGATCCAAGCGATCCGGCTAGTATTTAACGTTTACCCAGTTTTGTTTGTTTATGCAGAGAGAACAGGAGCCGTCGCCAACCACTGTTACCACCACCACCATCCTGGTTATAAGGTCAAGCTAGGTGGCACTCCCAACCACCACCGTAGCCAGCAGTCGGCTAACCGTTTAGCCGATTGGGAGCCGCAGCAAGGAGGAGCGACCTTTACGTCCACATACACCTCCCGGCTCGCATTGTGCTGCTTGTTGGAATACTGCCCACCGGTTTCCCGCGGCAACAGTCACACCAAAAAGGTTTGCTCTAAACCCTACTTATTCAACTATAGAAATTATGAAATTTTTCCTAGAGGTTCCCAATGTGGATTAGAACAACTCCACAAATTTTTAGCTCATTCGGAGAAGAATTTGAACCAGAACACACACCAGACCTTCCAGTGATGTGCACACTGGACTATCCGGTGCTCACAGACACCCCAACCTTTCTCAAGAAACAATTTCCAAAACTAGGGCAAAACACCTCGAAAACATCTAAAATTTTTATGGGATCTTTATGATGAAAACATCAGACGGTTTGTTTACCAGACCGTCTGGTGGTTGAAGGCCAAACAAAATATGCAGAGATTTGGATAGCCGGCGACCTCACACAAAAATGATCCAAAACTTGATCAAACCTTGTCCAGAAATTATGAAACTTTGGGAATACAATCTCTAGCACAAGAAGGGGTCATCCAAAAACATCCACTTAAAAAGATCTCAGATTGACCTCAAATTGGAACACACAAGAGAAGGGGACAAGTTTTAACCAGTCTTGAAATTGATCTATCTCCGGGTGAGCTTGTGGCAACTAAGGATCAGTCCATGGTCGAGATATGTTCTACCACATAATAGCATCAGCAAAACCATCGCACAAGGGCTCAAACTCCGAATATCAAGGAAAGACCAAAAAGCCCAAGAACAAGGCGAAAAGATAGGAATTTCGGGAAGATCTTGTGCAGCTGATATGTAGGCCTTGCCTATGTGATTTTGCACAAGATCTAGCACCCGAAATCCACCACAAACAAGCCTCAAGACCCAACCAAAGAAGGAGCACAAAAATCTCAAGAAAAAGAGCTCCAAAAATGGCAATACAGACAAATTTCAGCACAAAGGAGAGGGCACAAATTTGAGGGCGAAATTGATCTTTGGATTAGCTCAAGATGTATGATTACAAGCCACTCCTAGTAGCAAACAAACTATGGATGGCAAAAAAACTCAAACAAAGAGCCTCTCCCTCTCTTTCTCCCCAAACCCTAGCCTAACTCTCATAGGAACAAAATGAGAGCTTTTCTCCAAAGGGGTAAGAGAGATGGCTACCTATAACAGCCCACATCTACATATATAGGCCTTTGGCTTCTAACCAAAGTGCCCTTACATGAAGCATACAAACCCAAAGCACCCTAAGGGCTCAACTGTCCATCTTCTCTTCTCATCGATCAGTCCTATCACCTTCACAACCTTGCTTTGGAATGACGCAAGCTTCATGATGGTGCCACTTATCTGCCAACTTAAGGTCTGCCAATTTGAGGGCTTATGGGGCCCACCACCCATGGTAGCTCCAGTTTTGACGATGGATCCTGGCAAATGATTTATGGGCTCCGGTTTTGACGTTGGAACCATCAAACGGCTCATGACATCGTCCCAAACCCAGGGTCACACTTATGGTCCGAGCCTAACCCAGACCGCAGCCTAAGCCACCTGCCAGTCCACATGGCAGGGATTCTGTCACGCGATGGTAACACTTGGGCGCCACCACCAGGTCACACTTAGGTGGGCTTTTGCCTTCAATCACACTCGAAGGACTTTGTCAAGCTCGGTACCACTTAGATGCCACCACCAAATCACACTTGGGTGCTACCTCTAGGTCACAATTAGGAGGACTTTACCTGCATGTCATAGACATAACCACAAACCATCATAAACATGCCAACTCAACACAATAAACACCAACCCAACATTCCGGTTAGCCATAACTCTTAAGCACACACTCTAAAGAAGCTAACACGACAAAGCTCCACACCAACGCGACAATGCTCTCATCACACAAATGAGGTCAATGAGAGCCAATGGACCGGCTCCATAGCCTCTAGAGTGATGAGTGATTGTCAATAGTAGCAAGACCCAGAAGGACTTGGGCACAAGACCTCCGATGGACAGGAGGCCCTCCGATGGACTGGAGGTAGAGGAAAGTCCTCCGAAGGACTAGAGGCATGCTCGGCATCTGTTGGCCATGGGAGTTCGGTATACGGAGGAGCGGCACGGTGATGACAGGAGTAAGTCCTCCGAAGGACTGCGAGGCTGCCCCGATGCACCGCGGTGACGCCCGGCATCCCCTGTCCATCGGGGTAGCCTCGCAGTCCTTCGGAGGACTTACTCCTGCCGTCGTCGTGCCACTCCTCCGTATACCGAACTCCCATGGCCGACAGACGCCGAGTGTGCCTCCAGTCCTTCGGAGGACTTCCCTCTACCTCCAGTCCATCGGAGGGCCTCCTGTCCATCGGAGGTCTTGTGCCCAAGTCTTTCTGGGTCTTGCTACTGTTGACAATCACTCATCACTCCAGAGGCAATGGAGCCGGTCCATTGGCTCTCAGTCTTGAGGTTAAGGAATGAGAGTCATAAAGCCATGAGGGCTATCCGCAGCGATAATGGCGGAGAATTTCGTAACTCTCATTTCGAAACTTTTTGTCATGACCTTGGTCTTGATCACCAATTCTCAGTCTCCTTATACCCCACCTCAGAACGGTGTTGTGGAACGAAAGAACCGCACACTTGTTGAGATGGCGCGGACGATGCTTGATGAGCATAGGACTCTGCGACGCTTTTGGGCTGAGGCTATGAATACGGCTTGTTACGTCGCCAACCGCATTTTTCTATGAGCTTTCTTGGGAAAGACTTCGTACGAGCTACGGTTTGGTAGGCAGCCTAGCATCAAGCACCTGCGTGCATTTGGCTGCAGATGCTTTGTGATCAAAAAGGGGGGGCATTTGGACAAATTTGAATCTCACTGCTTGGATGGTATTTTTCTTGGGTACGCCTCTAGCTCTAGGGCATATAGAGTGTGGATCCTTGATACTAGACAAGTGGTTGAGACCTGTGAAGTTTCCTTTGATGAATCTATGCCTTGCACAACCCCTGCATTTGAGCTTTCAGGTGATGATGAAGAAGGCGCTCCCATCTTTGAAGATGAGGAAGGCGAAGTAGATACTGGTGATGCAGGAGCCACTAGCACTGGCTGCAGCTCCTACCCCCTCTGCTACTGAGCTCTGAAGATGAAGGAGGACCCTTGCCTACGGCTTCCTCCTCACTCCCCGACCGCAAGCTCGAGTAGAGGTTGGCCCCGCTGAGAACGCAGGAGAGGTGACCTCCGAGATTGATTCCATCTCGGCAGGTCCAGTGGGATCACCCTTCAGACAGGATGATTGGAGATCTTCACCAGTGTGTCACACGCTCTTCGGTTAACTCTCTAGCCCTTTTTCTGTCACTCCACATTTGTTGCTTCTTTCGAACCCCGGGATGTGTCACATGCATTATCTGATCCTAGTTGGGTGAACGCCATGCATGAGGAGTTGGAGAACTTTGAGAGAAACCATGTCTGGGATTTAGTTGAACCTCCACCAAACTGCCACCCTATAGGAATCAAGTGGGTTTTCAAGAACAAACAGGGTGTGGATGGGATGGTTGTGAGGAACAAAGCGAGATTAGTTAGCCTAGGGTTTCTGTCAGAAGGAGGGGATAGATTATGAGGAAACCTTTGCTCCTGTAGCTCGTTTAGAGGCTATTAGGATTCTGCTTGCCTTTGCTGCCTCTAAAGGCTTCAAATTGCAGTAGATGGATGTCAAGTCAGCCTTTCTAAACAGTTACATAGAGGAGGAGGTATATGTGAGACAACCTCCTGGCTTTGAGAGTGCCAAGTTTCCAGACCAGGTGTAAAAGTTGAGAAAAGCCCTGTATGGTGTGAAGCAAGCTCCAAGAGCTTGGTATGCTAGGTTGAAAGCCTTTCTGCTCAAGTCTGGTTTTGTGATGGGTTCAATAGACAAGACCATGTTTCTGTTGAGTCATGGCGGTGACACCCTTCTAGTTCAGATATATGTTGATGACATTATCTTTGGTGGTTCATCTCACACTTTGGTGTCTAAGTTTGCTGAATAGATGAGCAGTGAATTCGAGATGAGTCTCATGGGTGAGCTTCAGTTCTTTCTCGGGCTTCAGATCAAGCAAGGCCCAGAAGGAACCTTCGTCCATCAAGCCAAGTACACGAAGGACATTCTGAGGAAGTTTGACAAGGGAGATCTCATGCCCATGGCGACTCCCATGTCAACACAGACGGCTCTTGATGCTGATGAAGAAGGGGAGGTGGTGGACCAAAGAGAGTACCGAGGGATGATTGGCTCACTTCTGTACCTGACGGCGACTAGGCCGGACATTCAGTTCGCGGTCTGCCTCTGTGCGCATTTTCAGGCCTCACCAAGGCTATCACATTGTCAAGCGGTGAAGCGCATCTTCAGGTACCTGAAATACACTCCTGAGCTTGGTCTTTGGTTCTCTTCAGCTTCGTTGCTCTCTCTCAGAGGGTATTCGGATGCTGACTTTGCAGGTTGTCGGCTGGAGCACAAGTCTACTTCCGGCACCTGCCACTTTCTCGGTTCTTCTCTTGTCTCTTGGTCCTCACGCAAGCAAACTAGCGTAGCCACTTCCACCACAGAAGCTGAATACATTGCTGCTGCTAGTTGCTGCTCCCAGCAGCTTTGGATGAAGTCCACCTTGAGCGATTTTGGTCTGAGTTTTAGGAAGATCCCTCTCCTAGTAGACTCTACTTCTGCTATTTCTGTAGCTAAGAACCCCGTCCTGCACTCCAGAACCAAACACATAGACGTGAGGTTTCACTTCTTGAGAGATCACTATGAGAAGGGAGATATAGACTTGATCCCTGTAGAGACTGAGAATCTAGTTGGCCGATATCTTCACCAAGCCCTTAGACCTTAGCGTGTTTGCTCGCTTGCGTGGGGAGCTTGGTGTTTGTTACCCCTTTTAGGTTGGGTAACTTTGGTGTAGTTTAGGATTTTTTGCTTTTTCTTTGCTTTTCTTTGTTTTTCTTGCATTTAGTATCATACCATGCATTGCATTGCAACATATGCATTTTCACTTACACTAGCACTAGAGCTCTTCTGTTATGACAAGTTAGTACTTGCTTGTGCTAGATTGTACAGTTGCTTGCATTATCATGGTTGGCTAAGCTCCTTGAATCTGTCTAATATCTTTTGTGAGCTCAGTCACTTTTATTGAAAATCAAAAACCATGATCACCACTTGACTTGGCTACCTAGCATGTGTAGGAATGTTGAATGCTATGTTATCTTTTCATGCTTGGATATGCTAGTCGTGTGCCTTTGTTAAGTTGATGCCTAAGCATTTTTGACACCTTGCCCAAATCTGAAATCTGAATGAATGCTGTTTACAAGTGGGGTCCTATGAGCTAAATTGAAAAGATCCAGGTGGGTTCACTTAGTCACACTGATCTAGTTTGAGATAGCTTGCCTTTGCACTTTGGCATGAACTTGGACTAGGCTGTGTATGACCAAAACCTTGTCTTAAGCTTCGGATGGTTTTCAGAACCTAGGCTTGGCATTGGTTGGTAAGAAGTGGCAAAAACAAGTGAATAACCCCTGGCATATGATCTGATTTGCTTGAAGTTAAAAATTGCTAAATCTGCAAGTCTCTAAATTGCTTATGGCCTATTGTATATGCTTTGGTTGAGAGTAGCACACCTTGTATGTTTTGCTAGCATCTTGTTGTTCATGCTTATCTTGCTAGATGCTATTCATGTTGGTGATGCTTTCTTTTCAACAACCCTAAAACGCATGCTTCTGATTTGTATAAGATTGATTCAATTGAGCTTGTTTGCATGCTTCCTTGCCCTCACTTGCTCTGTATGCTAGAACTTGTATTTACTAGCTTTTCATCCCTGCTAAGCTCTTCATGGTACACTTCCTGCATTTCATGGCATATTTTGAGGGGGGGTTGTCCATTTCAGGGGGAGTTGAGTTCTATGAACCCTTGATGTGTCCATTGTCAACAAGGGGGAGAGATAGATGTTGACCTTGAGGGGAGAGATGTTCCCCGGGGGAATTCATGGACCAAGGGGGAGAACTCTATAGAGATCTAGTTGAGGGGGAGTTTGAGCTTTTAGCATGCTCTTGCATCGGTGCGTTGAGCCTTTTGCCTCTTTCTGGAGGAACCGATGTTTTGCCTTAGCAAGACTGTGTTGAGCCAGTTTGCCTCTTTCTTGAGGGGTCATGCTTTAGTTTGATCAACTGCGTCGAGCGATTTCCCTTGTCTTAGGGGGTCGATCTTTGGCTTTGTTTTTGTTGTCTCAATTTGCCCTTTTCTGCTAGTATTTGGCTTTTGGGCATCTTGAGCAACTTCTTCTTTTTCTTCATTCTTTTCGGTTTTACGCTTTTCCTTTTGTCTTTGTTCTTTTTCAAGTTACAAGTTGAAGGTGTTGACAATGCACTCATCAAGGGGGAGATTGAGAGCCAATGGACCGGCTCCATTGCCTCTAGAGTGATGAGTGATTGTCAACAGTAGCAAGACCCAGAAGGACTTGGGCACAAGACCTCCGATAGACAGGAGGCCCTCCGATGGACTGGAGGTAGAGGAAAGTCCTCCGAAGGACTGGAGGCATGCTCGGCGTCTGTTGGCCTTGGGAGTTCGGTATACTGGAGGAGCGGCACAGTGATGGCAGGAGTAAGTCCTCCGAAGGACTGCGAGGCTGCCACGATGGACAGGGGATGCCGGGCGCCACTCCAGTGCTCCAACCCGAATGTGTGGCGCGAAGGCGTGCAAGGGAGGCTTTGGCGGCTTCGGCTCAAAACCGCCACTGAAGCTACCCAAGCCTTGGTGAGTTGCGCCACGACTCGCTAAGATAGAGAAGATGGGCCAAATCTAGGCCCAAGCGGAGACTTCCTAAAGTTTCCCGGTTTCTGACTTCAAAACCGGGGGCGGATCGTGGATTGGACTACTGGCCACATGGAGAACATCCGAGGATTGCGTGGAACTTACGAAGATCAAGACTTCATCGTGGTCGTCCGTCCCGAAATATCCTGTAATCTTTCGTTTGAGTCCTTAGGGTTTGTCTAGCTGTAGGGACCTAAGTGAAAAACTGTCTAAATAGCACTCGGGTATAAATAGGTCCAAGGCAGGTCATTAGTAGTGACTCTTGGCTGCTAGGATTAGTCTTTACTTGGTGATTTTCGTCCTTAAGCTTTGAGCTCCATTGTTAGGGAGGTTAGAGTAGGATTTAGCCTCCTAATCTTGAGGGAAGGTGAGGGTGGTTGCTTGGGACGAATTTCTGCTTGTATGCTGAATCTTTAGACCCATCTTGGGCATTTAATTGAAGCAAATTCGTGCAGCAACCTTGTGTTCTTCTCCTCCCCCTCTCTCTTTGGTCTTTGGGTTCAATCCTTGGCTTTTGGGTGTTTTTGTTGGCCAAGCTTGAATCCCTTTCCTTGCTGATGTTCTGGACTTGCTAGGGCGTGGAGATCATGACTTAGTTCATCTCAATCCTACTGGATTGCCACGAGCAAGCCTCCTGTGGGTTTTCCCCTTTCTTGCCCAAGGATTGCCATGTCACGAGATCTGAAATTCCCACTGATTCCATGGTCACTTTGAGTTGATCTTTTGGGAAAAGCTTTGGAATAGGGTCCAGATAGCCTGTGAAAAATTTCGTGAAGTTTGGACAAGGTTTGATCAAGTTTGGGTTTGAAAACGCCCTTTCTGCGACTCTACCGGACAATCCGGCAGAGGCCACCGGACAGTCCGGTTCCACCGGATAGTCCGGCAGCGCCCATCGGACAGTCCAGCGTGAGGCGCTGTCCAGGCCGTGCCACCAGACAGTCTGGCAGTAGGCACCGAATAGTCCGGTCCCACCGAACAGTCCGATGTTGGCCACCGGACAGTCCTGGTGTTGGCCACCGGACAGTCCGGTCCTGCCAGGGAGCTGCTGTGTTCTTCCTAGTTTGATTTTTCCGCTGTGTTTCTGCACTGGTTTTGTGCATTCCCCACTGTAAGACCATTTTCTTTGCTTATCGTCAGTCAGTGAGACGCACCTTGGTGCGGTGAGTGTCGTGTGGCGGGATTTGCATTGTTTTGTTGCCTCGATGCCATTCTTGGTTGGATCTTGAGTTTTCCCGCATTTGTGCATATCCTTTTAGTGGACAGCACCCATGCGCTGCTAGGCACGTATTTGTTCAGTGGATGGTGCCTAGCTCTATTTCTCTTGAGCTTTGCAGAGCATTTTCTTGGGGGTTGTGTTTTTGAGTTTTCAAGTGCTTCTATTCACCCCCCCTCTAGTCGCACGTCTCGGTCCTACAGTCAAGGCACTTCTCAACACGAGAGTCAAACTCAACTTATGAGGCTTAACCTCTCAACCTCCCCCTTAATGAGTACATTGTTCGAAAAGATGGCATGGGAACGACTGAAAAGCTCAAACAAGCCCTCAAAAGCCAAGAAAAGTAGAAACACAAGCCACTTGATAATAGCTGGGAACAAGAAGACTCAAGAAAGATTCTCGGCTCCCACAAAAAAGGGAAAACACAATATGAAACCACCGAGAATCCAAAAGATGTCTTCAAGCAACCCAAAGCGCAAAGAACTCAAAACCATTTCGAAAGCCTTTGTTAATCACCCATCACACATCAAACCATGCGACATTTCAACTTGGCTACACATCTTTTCACCAAAAATCCTAGGTTCCAATAAATTCTCCCCTAAGTGCTTGGTTCGCACCTTTTCTCCCCCGTGATGAGTCAGTTGACAAGAAGCAAAAGCAAAGAAATGGTTTGAGGTGCAAAAACCTAACCAACTCACCCCATGTAGACAAAAAGCAACCAGAAAGCCAAGACAAGCCACTCGGGATTAGAAAAAACAAAGCCAAAGATCGGTCCCCAAAGATATGGGTAACGACTCAACGCAACCGATCAAAATAGCATGGCCCCTCAAGAAAGAGGCAAAGCCTCAACAAAACCATGCTACAGGAAAAGGACCAGCTTCTCTGGAAAGAGGCAAAGGCTAAACATAGCTGGCTAACAGAGCATGCTAAAACTCCAACTCCCCTGCATTTCAGCCCATCTCACAATGCAATGCTCCCCCTAAATCTATGCCACTCTGCCTAGGGTGGTAATCTCCCCTTGTTGAGACAACATACATCAAGCCCTTGAAAATGTGTTGTGCAAATGCAACTAGGTGTAACAAAGAGCCCAAAAGGGATGGAAAGCTAGCAGATACAAGGTCTAGCATATAGAGCATGTGAGCGCAATGGAGCATGCAACAACCTCAAGAGAACCTATCTGCTCAGGTTAAGATCAAAGCATGATTTTTAGGTTTGGATTAAAAGAAAGCATCACCAACATGAATAGCATCTAGCAAGATAGGCATGAACAACAAAATGCTAGCAATGCATACATGGTGTGCTAATCCTAACCTAAGTATATCCAACAAGCCATAAGCAATTCAAGGACTTGCAATTTTAGGTTTATCATTTTTATTTCAATCAAGTTCTAATTATGGGCCAGGGGTTATTTGCTTGTCATGCCACTTCTTACCAACCAATGCCAAGCTTAGGCCTACAAAGCCATCAGAAGCTTAAGACAGGGTTTTGTTCATTCACTACTAGGTCCAAGTTCTCACCAATGTGCAAAATTGAGCAAAGTCAAACCAAGTCAGTGTGACAAGACAAATCCACCTGCATCTTTTCATTTCAGCACAAACAGATACCAATTGAAGTAATTAATTCACATTTTCAGTTTAAGCAAGGTATCATGAAAGCTTAGGCATCAACTAGCAATGGTAGATAACTAGAACAACCAAGCATGGAAAGATAGCACAAGAATTCGACACTCCTACACATGCTAGGATGCCAAGTCTGCAATGGTAACCAAGCATGGAAAGATAGCACAAGCATTCAACACTCCTACACATGCTAGGTTGCCAAGTCAAGTGGTGATCAAGTTTATGATTTTCAGCAAAGCAAAATGACTTAGCTCTTATAATGTATACAATAGATCCAAATGACCTCAAGCCATCCATGATCAAGCAAGCACTCTACAACATGATGATGAGAAGAAGATTGTCGGGCATGCTGTACTCTGCTTCTTCAGCGATGAGATCGGCTACTGCACCACGGCGCTTGCAGGAGATCAAGCCGGCTCCACCGACTCAAGCATCTGCAACAAGTGCAACACCGAGCCTCAGGTGAGCGATGATGAGGATGATGCCATGTACACTGCTTTGAAGAACCAGGATCGCTTGCTTAGAGTGGCTGCAAGGACCGTAGTCTTGCAAATGCTAAGGCTGCTACTTTAGAGGTTGAGCTTAAGACTATCAAGTCTAAACTTATATGTGCTTTGGATGATCTTGTTGTGTCTAAGCAAGCTTGTGTTGTTGCTGATGAGATAGAATGCACTGATTATCAGGTCTTCGCTGTTGAATTGAGTGAGTTACGCTCTAGGCATGATAGTAATGTAGATTTGCTTTTCTCTACTACAGTAGCGTTAGAGGAGTTGAAAGCTAGGCCGACTTTGCATGGTGCTTGTGCTGTTTGTCCCATTCTTAGGAAGGAGTTGGAAGAGACTAGGGCTGCTTTGAGGAAGTCTGAAAAGATTGCAAGCCCTATTAGTGCTGATTGTCCTAACATAGAGGTAGGCTTGATGATTTGGCCATTGAGAAAGTCTAGCTAGAACATTAGAATACCTATCTTAGGACCATTCTTAGTTGGATTTTAGCTAAGGAGCTGCAGCTTGGCATGATTGTTTTCTCTCTGAAATTGAGTAACAAGTTCGGAGTTGGCTACCACTACACCCAAGCTGATTTTGATCAGTTGTATGGGAAGTTAGGTGACTTGCGTGGGATTCCCATTAGTGAGCAGTTCCCTGTTACCCATGACAAGCCCTACTTTGAGCACGGAAATCCTAAGGATGGTGTTTGGGTAGAGAAACCAAGGGAGCCACCCAAGAAACAAGTGGGGACTCCTAAGCCAAACTTTGTTAGGAACCCACTTGACACTCTACCTATTAGGAATTCAGTTGACTCACCTCTTGAGAGCTCCAAGCAAGGGGCTAAGAGGAATGCCCCTCCTAAGCCCACTCCTCTGCTTAAGACCCAGAACCAACCTAAGGGTGCTCCACCCAAGTGGTACTTGTGTGACTACTACCATAGGGAGGGTCAATTGGTGGAATTTTGCTACCGCGGGAGGAAAGCTAAGCATAGAGAGGTTGAGTTGAGGAACGAGGACAGGAACTACCAGGGTGGTAGGCTTGATGTGGCACCTCAGCGTGGGGATAGGTGGGACCGTTGGCCACGTAATGTAGGTGGAGGTAGAGGAGACCGTTTTCCTCGCGGTGCTCTAGGTGGTGAATGCTTTGCCGACAGGGCACCGGGTCATGAGCAGTACGACTTTGGTCCTCCTTGCTGAGGCTTTAAGAGCTACGACGGACCACACTTTGCTAGACATGGTGACCGACCATCTCAGTTTGCGCGGGACAGGGGTTTTGGGATGTTTGATTGTGACTTTGCTAACCCTTCTTTTGAGAAAAAGGCTCAACACTGGTTTGATTCTTTTCAGACTAACCCCTAGTATTGGACCATATGCTCACCCCATGAACTGTTATTGATACGGGATGGAGGCCTGGAGGACATATGGCTCATGGACTCTGGTCGTTCGTGCCACATGACCAGAAATCACATATGGTTCTCCAGTCTCACCCTGTGAGCTCCAGCGAGCACATCATTTTTGGGGATAAAGGTACAGGTAAGGTGAAAGGTGTTGGCATTGTTCCTGTTTCTGAGAATTTTTTTATGAGGGATGTTGCTTTGGTTGCTAACCTTGGTTACAACCTTCTCTCTGTTTCGCAACTTCTCGATGAAGACTATGAGATTCTTTTCAAGAAAGGTTGTTTGTGAGTTTTGGATGCTCGAGAAGATCTTGTTTGCACTATTTTTCCTTTTGCGAAGGTTTTTCATGTTGATTTGTTGAGCTCCCCTGGTCCTTCTCATTGTTTGGTGGCTTGTCCCTCCTCTGATTTGTGGAAGTGGCAGAGGAGGCTAGGCCATTTGAGCTTTGATTTGCTTGCAAAACTTAATTCACTTGACCTGATTCGAGGATTGCCCAAGTTGAAGAGTGAGCATGACCATGTTTGCCATCCCTGACGCCACAGGAAGATGGTTGCTACTTCCCACACACCTGTGAATCAGGTGATGATGGCTCACCGTAGAGAGTTGCTTCATATGGACACAGTTGGTCCTGCTTGGGTGAGGTCTGTTGGTGGGAAGTGGTACGTTGTTGTGATCGTGGACGACTTTTCTCACTGGTCTTGGGTGCATTTCATGGAATTAAAGGATGATGAGGCTTTTGATTTTGTTCATGACTTGGTTTTGAGGTTAATAAATGAATCCAATCATGCCATGAGAACTATAAGCAGTGACAATAGCTCAGACTTCAAGAATGATCATTTCAAAGCCTTTTGCGATAGCCAAGGTCTTGAACACCAGTTTTTGTCCGCATATGTCCCCTAGCAGTGCGGTGTGGTAGAACTCAAGAAACGGATCCTTGTTGAGATGGCAAGGAAGATGCTTGATTAGCATAGGACTCCTAGGAAATTCTAGGCTGAGGCGATTAACAACACGTGCTATGTTTTCAACCACAGTTTTCTCTGATCCCTTCTTCATAAGACCTCGTATGATTTGTGGTTTGGGCGACAGCCAAAAGTGAGCCACCTATGGGTGTTTGGCTGTAGGTGTTTTGTGCTCAAGCAAGGGAACTTGGACAAATTTGAACCTCGCAGTTCTGATGGTGTTTTTCTTGGCTTTGCCATGCATTCGCGTGCATACCGCGTTTGGCTCTTAGACTCCAATAGGATTGTTGAGACTTGTGAAATTACCTTTGATGAAACTATGCCTTGCGCAACCCCTGGCTTTGAGCTTGCAAGTGATGCTGAGTTAGGTACTACCATATTTGAAGAAGATGAGCAAGAAGATGAAGGTGTTTCTGATGATACTGCGCCTGATGTAGCTCCAAAACCTGCTCCTTCGCTTTCCGAGGATGAGAAGGGAGCTCTAGTACCTTCTCCTTCGATTACTTGGGAGCTTCCTCCACAAGATCCACCAATACATGTAGCAGGGCCTGCTGAGGACGCAGGGGAGGTGACCTCCGAGCCACAGCCGTCTCGGATGGTCCAGAGGGATCGCCCTTCGAGGAACATCATTGGTGGACTGCATAAAAGAGTTACAAGATCCAAGTCTACTTATCTTGCTGTCTTTGCAGACTCTGCATTTGTTGCTTCTTTTGAGCCCCATGATGTTGGACACGCTATGTCTAATCCGAATTGGGTCAATGCCATGCATGAGGAGATAGAAAATTTTGAGAGGAACCAAGTTTGGGTTTTAGTCAAGCCTCCACCACACTGCAATCCTATAGGTACCAAGTGGGTGTTTAAGAACAAGCAGGGAGATGGTGGAGTTGTGGTGAGAAACAAGGCTAGGCTAGTTGCTCAAGGTTTTTGCCAAAAAGAGGGGATAGACTATGATGAGACTTTTGCCCCTGTAGCCAGATTAGAAGCCATTCGCATTCTTTTAGCTTTGGCAGCTTTAAAAGGGTTCAAGCTATTCCAAATGGATGTGAAGAGTGCATTCTTGAATGGGTATATAGAGGGAGAAGTCCATGTGAGGCAGCCCCCAGGTTTTGAGCATCCCAAGTATCCTAACCGAGTGTTCAAGTTGCAGAAGGCTTTGTATGGCCTAAAGCAAGCTCCTCGGGCTTGGTATGAGAGACTTAGGAAATTCCTAGTTGCCCAAGGTTTCGAGATGGGGAGTGTGGACAAGATTCTGTATTTGCAAAAGCATGGCAATGGCCTTTTGATCGTTCAGATATATGTGGATGATATCATTTTTGGTGGCTCCTCTCATGCCCTTATGAGCAAGTTTTCAGAACAGATGAGGAAGGAGTTCAATATGAGCATGATGGGGGGAACTTCAATTCTTCCTAGGACTCTAGATCAGGCAGACTCCACAAGGTACCTTCGTCCACCAGAGCAAGTACACGCGGGATCTATTCCAGAAGTTCGAGATGGCGGATGCTTTGCCTCAGATGACTCTGATGAGTGCATCCACCATGCTGGACAAGGATGAAGATGGCGAGGAGGTTGATTAGAAGATGTACCGAGGGATGATCGGGTCATTGATGTACCTAACTACCACGAGGCTGGATATACATTTCATTGTAGGTCTGTGCGCTCGTTTTTAGGTGTCTCCAAGGGCGTCACATCGCACCGTTGTGAAGCGGATCCTGAGGTATGTCAAGTTCACCCCAGAGTATGGTTTGTGGCACTCTGCGGATTCGTCGCTTTCCCTCCTCAGCTATTCTGGTGATGACTTTGTGGGGTGTCAATTGGATCGCAAGTTGACTTCTGGTACCTATCAGGGCTTGGGTACCTCTTTAGTCTCCTGATCCTCTTGCAAACAATCTAGTGTAGCTCAATCCACTTGTGAGGCAGAATATGTAGCTACTGCTAGTTCTTGCTCCCAGATCATATGGATGCATGCTACTTTGAAAGACTATGGCCTAACCTATGGGAGGATACCACTCTTGTGTGATAGTTCTAGTGACATTAGTGTTGCTAAGAATCCAGTGCTCTATTCTAGAACCAAACAAATAGATGTGAGATATCACTTTCTGAGAGATAGCTATGAGAAAGGCCTCATTGATGTAGTGCATGTCACGTGTGAGAACCAAGTGGCTAGCATCCTAACTAAACCCCTAGACCTAGATGACTTCACCCGTTTGCGAGGGGAGTTAGGGGTTTTCTTTCCCTTTTAGTCACGGGGAGTTTTGTTAGGTTTTAGGTTTTGTTTCGAGTTTCTTTTGCTTTGTTTTCTTTTGCTTCTTTATGCATCTTTGTACCATATTCATGCATTGCATATGTACATTTGTAGTACACACTTGCACTTGAGCTCGATTGGAATGACTTGCTAGTTTTTTCCTCGTGCTATGATGTACAGTAGTATGCTTGATCATGGTTGGCTAGAGCTCATTTGGATCTATTGTATACTATGTGACAGCCTAGTCACTTTTATTTTCCTGAAAATCGTAAACTTGATCACCACTTGACATGGCAACCTAGCATGTGTAGAAAGTTGAATGCTTGTACTATCTTTCCATGCTTGGTTGTTCTAGTTGCTTACCTTTAGTTGGTGCCTAAGCTTTCATGATACCTTGTCTAATCTGAGTTGTGAATTAATTTCCATACATTGGTATATGTTTGAGCTGAAATGAAAAGATCCAGGCGGATTTGCTTTGTCTCACTGACCTAGTTTGAGATTGCTCACTTTTGCACTTGGGTGAGAACTTAGACCTAGCTGTGAATGACCAAAACCTTGTCTTATGCTTCTGATGGTCTTCCTAGGCCTAGACTTCGCATTGGTTGGTAATAAGTAGCATGACAAGCAAATAACCCCTGGCACATGCTTAGAACTTGCTTGAAATGAAAATGCTAAATCTGTAATTACAAGTCTCTGAATTGCTTATAGCTTATTGAATATGCTCAGGTTAGGATTAGCACACTTTGTATGCATTGCTAGCATGTTGCTGTTCATGCCTATCTTGCTAGATGCTATTCATGTTAATGATGCTTTCTTTTGAACTAAAACAGAAAATCATGCTTTACTCTTGACCTGAGTAGATAGGTTCTCTTGAGCTTGTTGCATGCCTCATTGCCCTCACGTGCTCTGTATGCTAGAACTTGTATCTACTAGCTTTCCATCCCTTTTGAGCTCTTTGTTACACCTATTGCGTTTGCACTACATTTTTCTCATGGGACTTGATGTGTGCATTATCAACAAGGGGGAGAGCGAAGTCACCAACCAAGGGGGAGAGGTAACCTCCTGTAGAGTTAGGAGAGCGCATCATTCCAGGGGGAGACCTTGCATTGTGAGATGGGCTGAAATGCGAGGAGAGTTAGAGCTTTAGCATGCTCTTTTGGCTAGCTGTGTCGAGCCTTTGCCTCTTTTGGAGGAGCTGGTCCATTGCTTCTAGCATGACTGTGTCTCTTTCTTGAGGGGTCATGCTTTGTTGATCGACTGTGTTGAGCAGTTCCCCTTGTCTTAGGGAGGCCAATCTTTTGGCTTTCCTCTCGTTTCTGCCTTTCTTTGGCTTTTGGGCACTTGAGTCTCGTTTCTTTATTTTTATTTCTTCTGTTGTTCTTTGCTACGCTTTTCTTTTCTTTGTCTATGATTTTAGGTGGTTGGTGAGGGTATTGACAAGGCACTCATTAAGGGAGAGATTGAGGGACTCAAGTGTACTGAGTCTTGTCTTTCGTCCTAGCTGTGATGAGCGCTTGTCAACACCAAAGACTTGCTGACGGATGAGCGAGCACCTCCTTAGCGTGACCTAGAGGAAAGTCCACCTAAGCATGACCTAGAGAGGGTGCCAGAGTATTACCGTGGCATGACAAAATTCCTGCTGAGCAAACTGGCAGGTGGCTTGGGTAGCGGCCCAAGTTAGGCTCGGCCCATAAGAGAGACCTTGGGTGCAGGACGGTGTCATGAGCCGTAAAATCACTCAATACGGGAGGCCCATCAAGCGTTTACGGGTTCGAGCATCAAAACCGAGCCCAACTATCATTTCCTGGTTCGAGCGTCAAAACTAGGGGCCAAAATCGTTTCCTGGTGCTATCGACAAAACCATGGACAGGTTACCGATATTCCAGAAATCAGAGTTACCCCCAAGGGATGAGCTACTGGACACGTGGAGGACATCAAGCAAAGGCGGAGAAACCAAAGACATCGAGGACTCCATCGTGCTCGTTCATCTGAGTTATTGCGATTTTTCTAGCCTCTACAGGCGTTTTAGCGTAAGAGACTTTAGGGGGTCAAGTGCAAAACTGCCTTAGGGCAATAGAGGTGTAGTATAAGGAGATGGCAGCCCCAAGCCATCTCTCTTGGTTGGTTAGACTTGTTTGGAGTTAGGGTTAGAGCTCCATTTTCGTCACCAAGAAAAGAGCAACAAGTTTAGTGAGGTTTGAGCGATCAAGTCTCCACTTTTAGAGGGTAGGAAGTGGGTGCCTGCTTGAGTGATCGAATCCCCATCTTGTAATCTAAATTTGAGACACCTTTGGGCCATTAATAGATTGAATTCGTGCAGCTCCTTGTATGTTCTTGCTTCCCCCCTCTCTTGATTGGCTTTTGATCTTGGTTCCTTGGTCTTTTGGTGTGTTTGTGCTTGACCAAGCCTGAGATCTTTCGCTTGCTGGTGTTTTGGACTACTAGGGCATGGAGAGATTGTGGTTTTGGTGTGCCAAATCCCAATTCCACGAGCAACCCCATGATTTTCATTCCTGCCATGTGGACTTCACTTTGGGGATGAGTCAAATCCATGGAGGAATTCTTGGGGCTTTGCCTTGATCTATTGGGAATAGCTTCTCCGTGGCCTAGATGAAGTTCTTGTGAAATTTGGTGAAGTTTGGAGTCCATTTGGTCAAGATTTGGATCGATTCTTGAGGATTCGCAGGCGGTTTTCTCTTCTCAGGCTACCCTATTTCATTCCACCGAACCATCCGGTGGTGAAGCACAGAACCATCCGATGCCTAGGGTTTTGCCTGGCCGGAGTCTACGAGGCTCTGCCTCAAAGGGCCTTTTACAAGCACGGGACCATCCGGTGGTGGTGCTCGAGCAGAGGGATCAACCCTCGGCCCAGAACATTCCGCGGCTTGCCAGATTATCTGGTGCCTAGCCACCGGACCGTCCGATGGGTCACTGTCTGAGCATCTGGTTCCTCAGCGTCGGACCATCCGGTGGCTCCTACCGGCTGTTCTAGACTCATTTTTTATTGGCATTTGAGTGAGTGCTTTCGTGTGCTTCTGCGTGGCTTTCCTCTAAGTGTCCTAGGGTTGGTAGCTTGTCATAGGTACGTGACTTTACACATAGGAGAAGAGAAGGTTTTGGGGTTGCAAGTTTTTAGGTGTCGACCTATTCACCCCCCCCCCCCTCTCTAGGTCACTTTTCGATCCTCACATAGGCATCAGTCTACTAGAGTGCTGGTCAGGGTCAGGCACGTGGTGCAGGTGGAGTGCTAGTAGGTTAGCCAGGAGGCTACATGCACATGCACCGATCTACTATGTGGAAGAAGACCGGCCAGTAGGAGGAAGACATCGCCGGCTGCGAGAGCTCTCCCATGGGAGGCAGAGGCACGTGGGTGGATTGATCTCTGATTTAGGGAGAGCCAATGGCAGTGGATGCATTTCCCTAGTACGACTGTGCATGGAGGCGTGTAGGCACGGGAAGCTAGGCTGGCGCAGCTTGGACTAGAAGGGAGCTATCACGGAATTCATCGGAGTAGTGATGCAGGTTTATGGTACGAGTCAGATTTGGGCTCGACGTGAGGCCGAAGAAATAGCGTGCAGCTGCCATGTAAAACCAAAGAGCAATTAAGCTAGAAAAGACCAGATCAAGTCAAAGAAGAAGAGATGACCCTGGTGCCTAGGGGAAAATTAGATCTGCGACATAGAGGAATGTGACGTTCGGGACAAGGCGGTCCTGAAGGAAGGCGGGCATTCAAAGCGTGATTTCCAGCAATCATCTGTTCAGAATGCAACTTGACATTTGTGGTGAACGATGGGCGACGGTCAAGCGGGTTGACTTTATCGTGTGTGAGCATTGGATTGTCAATAAGGCTTGTGAGGGATGCGATGGTGCAGCGACATATGCAGGAGCACAGTATAGGCGTGTGCTATGGTGAAGTGTGTGCTGCAGAGGCGTCCAGGTGAGGTCACGAGTGGGCTAGCGATGACACGTGTTTTTCCGCAGTTGAGCTGTGGTAACAGGTAGTTTGACTAGTACGGGGTCGACTGTTGAAGTCGATAACTGTGGCAATTTCTAAAGGTTGACTCAGGCAGCAGTGGCGGTGTTCTCTCAGTGTTGGGAAATAGCCAGTTCAAGCAGAATATTGGATTCAACAAGTTATTTTTCGTGCAACACGGGAAGAAAGAAGTTCACTTTGGACATGGCTGGTGATTTTGGTTAGGACTACTAGGTGATGACATGATTTATCGTGTTATTTGAGTAGGTGATATCAAGATCGAGATGTTGGATGGAGTTGAACGGATACTTCGGGGTGTAAAGCATGAGGTGGAGCTTAGGAGGAATCTAATTTTGCTTGGTGTGTCTCATGATGATGGTCAGTGTTCTGAGGCAAGTCAGATGGAGTAACCATGAAGATCATGAAAGGCGACACGACTGTGTTGATAGGAGGAGAGAAGTTTACATCGAGAGAAACTACAAGGTACACCGATGAGGATGGAGTCATGAGGGATGAAATTATGAAAGCAGTGTGTTTTGAAGGGATGGGTTTCGCACAAGCTCGTGGCTGTTTTACGTAAGCGAACGAAGACGAAGACTCAAGTCCACTGTACATGGAGGTTCCCACATGACATATTCGAGATGGTGAGAATATTCGCCAAGGTGGAGTTTGTTAGATATGTGGCAAGTATTTGTATGAGTCCGGTTACGGCAGGACTTTGAGTTGTATTATCAGTATATGGTAGAGTCCTAGTCAAACTCTGTAACTTGGACCTCCTCAAAAATATGAGGGGAGGGCTACTATTGTAACCAAGATGACTAGATGGCTTGGCATCGGCGGGCAGCGTTGCCACGGTGTGCCTGGATGCCGGCATAGCTATCTAATAATGGGGAGGACCGCCCATAGTCATGCCTTGGGGATGTAGGCTTCGGCCGAACCTCGTTAACAAACATCGTGCCTCCGGAGTTATTTGTGATTGTGCATGAATATCTCGATCAATCCATAGGCGCTACCGCATGCTTGTTTTCTAACATGCACAAAATCTAACACCCGAATCCACCACCAACAAGCCTCAACACCCAGCCAAAGAAGGAGCACGAAAATCACAAGAAAAGAGCACCGAAATGGCAAAATAGACAAATTTCAGCACAAAGGAGAGGGAACAAACTTGAGGACGAAATTGTTCTTTGGATTAGCTAAAGATGTATGATTACAAGCCACTCCTAGTAGCAAACAAAATATGGATGGCAAAAAAACTCAAACAGATAGCCTCTTCCTTTCTTCCTCCCCAAACCCTAGCCTAACTCTCACAAGAACAAAATGAGAGCTCCTCTCCAAAGGGGGCAAGAGAGATGGCTGCCTATAACAGCCCACATCTACAAATATAGGCCTATGTCTTTTTACC
The DNA here is from genome assembly GCA_030272315.1 of Paspalum vaginatum. Taxonomy (NCBI): domain Eukaryota; kingdom Viridiplantae; phylum Streptophyta; class Magnoliopsida; order Poales; family Poaceae; genus Paspalum; species Paspalum vaginatum. The sequence continues at coordinate 29,275,615 of CM059020.1, read as the reverse complement.
AAAGTGCCCTTACATGAAGCACACAAACCCAAAGCACCCTACAGGCACAACCATCCATCTTCTCCTCCCCTCATCGAATGGTCCTAGAACCTTCACAACATTGCTTCGGAATGACACAAGCTTCATGATGGTGCCACTTGTCCGCCAACTTAAGGTCCCCTAGTTTTTGGGCTTATGGGGCCCACCACCCATGGTAGCTCCGGTTTTGACGATGGAACCGAAAAATTATCTATGGGCCTATGTTTTGACGCTCAAACCGGCAAACGCTCTAGGCTTCTCCACTTTAGTGATTTTACGGCTCACGACACCGTCTCAAACCCAAGGTCACACTTATGGGCTGAGCCTAACCCAGACCGCAGCCTGAGCCATCTACGAGTCTACTCAGCAAGGATTTTGCCAAGCGACGGTAACACTTGGGCGCAGCCACCAGGTCACACTTAGGTGGGCTTTTGCCTTCTGTCACACTCGAAGGACTTTGTCACGCCCGGTACCACTTGGACACCGCCACCAAGTCACACTTAGGTGGGCTTTTACCGTCAGTCACACTTGAAGGACTTCGTCATGCCCAGTACCACTTGAGCATCGCCTCCCGGTCACACTTATGAGGACTTTACCTGCATGTCATAGACATAACGACAAACCGTGATACAGATGCCAACTCAACACAACACACACCAAACCAACACTCCGATTAACCATAACTCTTAAGCACACACTCTAAAGAAGCTAACACGGCAAAGATCCACACCAACCCGACAATGCTCTCATCACACAAATGAGGTCAAGGCACTTCCCAACATGACACTCAAACTCAACTTATGAGGCTTTACCTCTCACCGTCGTACGATCATCGGCCGATTTCCTGCGACAACAGTCGGATAGTCTAGCAATCACGAGTTTCGAGTGGAACTCGTGGTTTGTGCATGTCTCGGTTGATTTTGACTCGTACAAGGGTCCAGACCTTCCCCTATAAATATAAAGGGCTACGGCTGATTGAGTCATCCCCAAACCGAACAATCTATCATATTTTACTTTACTTTCATATTATCTTCTATTCCCAAACTCTAATTCTCCTCTCAAACCGTAATTGCTTCCTCTCTCCGGCAATACATTGACCTGAGGGGTTGAATCTAGGTTTACCTGAGTTCCCTGTGCTCATTGCACACTCAGCACCAACGGCTTGACCCTAAGGTGCCTTGAGTCGTCGCGTGCAAGCCCTATGTTCAGTAGTATTTGGCTCGAATTTGCGCCAACACAAAGTTGTTCTGAATGCAACCAAACACCCCATGTTCTAAAATACAAACCATGGTATTGCATAGAAACCATTAAAATACTATGTTTCTAAATAGGCCCTAAAGATTGCGCTGGCGCCTAAGGTGTAGGCCATCTGTTTTTGTTTTTGTTTTCTTTCATTCCATATCTTAATCATTTATCTAAATATTTTTTTAAAAACTCAAGGGTAAAGGGTTCTTTGGCCGGATCATTCTGCCTTATAATAAGCTGCAATAACTGGGAGGAGCCACCTTTGCCTTTTAAAAAAAACAAGTGGTCAGATAGAGATGGGATGATAAAAAGGTAGTAGACTGTATGAGCAAGTATGCCTGAATCAGTTAGAGCAGCTTTAGCAACTTTTTATAACTTGTAGCTGGTCATAGTTTATTTATTTGTGGTTTTAACATCTAGAAGATATTTGGAATGTCATTAATAGCTACTATGATTATGACGATTGAAGATTACTGGAAACTATCGATGATGGACAACATCGTGATATTCATTTGTCTTCACTCATACTAGTATATGAGAAGCCATTAGCTATTATATGCTATGATAAGTTGGTGTAAAGTAACTTTGTTGAGTTCATGGCTGCAAATGAGGAAAGCGTCGACGCGCACATTACAGCATCGCACGAGACCATTTCTAACGGAATGACTAGAAAAATTGTTTATCACTGTTCTAACTACCTCTCTCTATTTACAGTAGCGCTACATTGTTGCTACAGTGTCGATTTATACTGTAGACAATCCATTTGGACACTTCATTGAAGACGGTCTAAAGAAGCCACAATAAATTGATGTATCACTGCACCTGGCTTTTCCCACCCAAGCGCTAGCTCCTTATTTGATATATCACTCTTTTTTTCCTACTCCCTCCATCATAATTTGATCATTTGACTTTTTAACATCAGGTTTAACTTACTTATCTTATTCAAAATAATTTATAATTACCATTTATTTTCATTAGATTTAGTTTAGCATATAATATACTTTAAGTATGATTTGGGTTTTTCTATATTTTCGCAAATTTTTCATAAGACGGGTTGCTCAAACTTGGTGAAAAAAGTCAAAAAACCTATAAAATGAGACAGGTGGAGTACAATACTTGCATCGCATATATAGTTGCAATTGGAATAGATCTTCAACGTCTGTGAATTTATCAGCACCAACTGCTTGCTATTTATATTACAAAGATTGTACCAGTTACATTATTCTATGATTATTTAAGAGCTGAGTCAAACATTCTAATTAATTAGTGGTACACAAAAACATGTACTTCTTCTGTCCCAGAAAACAAGGCTTTCTAGATTTGTTATAAATCCAATTTTCTAAAATTTGACCAAATTTATATGAGAAAATATAAATATTTATAGTACCAAATGAATGAAATGAGTATTGTTAGATTTAATGTCACGTGTATTTTCATGAGGTACCAATTTGGTGTCATAAATATTGATACTTTTATTCTCTATAAATTTGGTCAAACATTACAAAGTTTGACTTAGGACAAACCTTGTTTTCTAGGATGGAGAGAGTAAATAGACTATTTAGATAGGTCGCTCAGAATCTCAGATAAATATACCGTCATATAGTACAATACTAGTAAAATTTCAAGTTTATAAACTATAGATGTGTACTTACCTACAAGGCAAATGTTAGGAGAGCAAGAGTAGCATATATTGGAGACCCAACGAAACATGAAAATATCATGCAACATCTTTAGTAAAGTAGAAGAAAAATTCCTTCCATTATTTGATTCAACATACGGTTGCTTGGTTACCGTTAGTTTAGAACTTGTGATTTGTTTAGTTTTTTCTTTGCATAGATTCCTTATAGTGAATATTGACATGGAGCGTCAGAGTTTTGTAGTCCAACAAGTGAATTTGGAGATTAGACGGGGGTTGAAGCGCATGGAGCCTCTCCAAATGTGGTGAGAGTAGGGGCCTTGATCTATCATGGTTTGGGTGATTTGCCCTATGTCTAGTGCAGTATTGATCTTGTTATTGCGTTAAAGGCGTGTTACAAGTTTGCTGGTGGCAACTAGTGCTTCTGAGTGTAATGGTTGAAGAAAGACCTAGCATTGGGCGCTTGCACCTTGCATGGTGCCCTGCTCCCCTTTATATAGGCGAAAGGGCTAGGCATACAACTAAACAACCCACCACCTCTTAGGGCGGGGGAAACCACCTACTACAGTGTCAATGTTATGCACCGGCGATTCGACCGGGGGTACTTCGCTCGACGGTTTATCGAAAGAGATGGTCGTCAACAGGTGATCGATAGTATACATAACATACGGAACACACGACCTACATAGGTTCAGGCTGTCGAGACGCGTAAAACCCTAAACCATGTATGGATATTTTTCGTGGATTATTGCTTGGAATCTAGGATACAAGATGGATTCGATCTTCTGAGCTTGTAGGCCTAGGGTTGTTACATATGGATTCAATGATACTAAGAGGTTCCTACCTAGCCTTATATAGTCTAGGGCAGGGTTACATGAGCGGCTCGGATCCTAGTCGGTTACATCTCCTATTCTTATAGAATTGACTTCCTTTGCTTAGCCGATCAGTTGTGTTTCTATGATCATTGAGCCTTGCCCAAAACGTATTGCCAAGTTGTGGCCCCTCCTGGCCCACCTGTTGTACATGTTAGCCAAACGGTTTCCTTCAATTCTTCTTGTCATAACCTATGGGTCTATTCCCCACATATAGGGTCTAAGGCAAGTATCGGTCATGACACCGTCATCCCGGGCGTCGTGCCTCATCCAGAATATTCGTGTGTTATCCTTGGGCCCTTCAATGCTCGTTTGGGCCCCAAGGAGGTCTCGCCTATCCAGTAGGAAGAAAACTGTCATGCGGCACGCCCACCATCCCTAGGGAGGACACGAGAAGATGGTGTGACGACCTATGGGTGCCTTTCGGGGCCGGGGTCTGGATTCCTTATGACAAGTCATGGCACACAAGTCTGAGTTGCGTCTCTTCAAAGAACCAACCGGCATTGAACGGGCTACGTGATGATTCCTTCAAAGGCAATCCAATGCATCGACCCTGCTAAGGGGGTAGGCGGCGAGTTCTACCTTGCACTAGCCCCTGCTGAGGGGGTCACCAGGTTCCACCTCGCACTAGCCCGTGCTGAGGGTGTCAGCAGGTTGCGCCTTGTGATGACCCTTGCTAAGAGAGTCGGCAAGTTCCGCCTTGTGCTGGCCTCCGCCAAAAAGGTCAGCAGGTTCATGCCAGACTATTGTGTCCTCTACCCAGTGTATATTTATCTGTTAGTAGCCCCCGAGCCCCCAAGTTGATTTATCAAAATCGGCTGGGGGTTTATGCTTGTGCTAAAAGAAATAGGAGGAAAAGACAGTTTTGGGAGCAAGAAACATTTTTTCAAAAGATGGAGAAAAGCAAAAAAAAATGAAATAATCTATTAGAGAACACTTATTGGTGTCAGCGCACCAGTGGGTGTGTGCCGACCTCCAAGGGGGGCACGGAACTAAGAGAAAACAAAGTCGTCATCTGGGGCGCGCGGGGGCACCTATGTGTGTAGCCCCAGGGTGACCGTTGATAAGTATATACAAACATTAATAATGATAAATGTAACATTTGCGAGGATGACCTTCCCATAATGCTTGTTCTTAAGGGGTAAAGGTAGCGTGCACTGAGCACTACGCTGTCCACGCAAGATAACAATGCCAGGTGTACAAACTACAAACAGATCTAAACTTAAAACAAACATAACATGATTCAAAAGCACTTCCAAATCCTTGCATAAAAAATAGAAAGAAAATTCATAGCTAAACAAGTAAAAATAGTAAACTAAAACCTATAATCCTTGGTGGCAAAGTGGATGGTAATACTATTATACATATTGGATAATTTGTTTCTAGTAATCGGATAGTCTATATCTGCAGGATTTTTTGAGATACCATAGCTTACGCTACATCTGCACGTCATTGGATTTGGATTATCCATGTCTGTATAGACAGTTACAATTTTTCCTCATATTATCAAATTTTATATTTAGGTCAAATCGGATCGGATGTGAAAATTATCAACATTTAATTCCATCTCTGGATGCAGAGCTGATGCATATATACTTTGCTGCCCATAGCATTATATCAATCAAATAGGCCTAGGGGTTTTGTTTGTGGTGTGGGCTATATTGTCGATATATACTCCATCAGTCTTCTCGGGGGAATAATATATGCTTTGTCCACGTATGATCCTACGAAGCACCTTTTACAGACATTCCATTATTGCCAATATTATTCTCTGAGGAGGTTCTCTTATATATCGAATAAGTATTGAATGCATGGTGTATCGTTCCATGATGATCAGGATATACATAATAAGGGCAACTAGAATAAATTGCTACCAAATTGGAGTTAATTAATCATCACTGGCTAGTTAGTTTTCCTTCTCGGCTGCCCGATAAAATAACCAACCAAAAATCTGAGCATCAGTTATCCCAAGCATCAGTGGTTGGTGATTGATGCCTGGCGCAGCAACTGTCTGAGACGTCGCTAACCAAATTTGAGCATCAGTTGTCCCAAGCATCTTTGGTAATCCATGCAGCTGCACCAACCACTATAATAGAATAATTAAGCTTTTGTTTAGCAGAAGCAGATGGACAAACGTACACCAAACACTAGCTCCTCTCCTCTCCTCCCCTCCCCTAGTAGCCGCACTCCCTGAAACGCACTGACGCGTATAAAGCGTTGCAGAAACCGACGAGCGGAGCGGAGTGATCCACGGATGGGACACGGAGCCGCCCGTGCAGGGAACAGCAGTGCGCTACAGGCTGACTGACACTACTGCTCAGGCTTTCCCGTGTGGGTCTTCATCACCAACTTAGCAGATCAGCCTTCACCAATTAATCTTCCTCCAGGTGATCCATTTCTAATTTCTTGGCCTTTTTTTTCTAAAAACTGTTGCATTCCTTAACTTTTGCCAAAAGCAAGATGGCCAGGTTTTTCTTTGCTCCAGTCCATTTGGGCATGGGCTGAAGTAATTTAGAGGCCTGCGATGCAATCAGATTACCTCCATGCGAACGACAGGACAGCGGTACCGAAAATGAAAATTCACGGCAGGGTAGCCCTACATTTTCTCCCCTCCCCGGCAGATTCCTAGTGGATTCCGATCCGGCGTTTCATGTCAATGTTTACAACAAGTGTCCAGATTCGAGCATCCACACTTCGGTAATGCCAGGGTTTTTTGGCGCTTGGGTTGGGGCGTTCTGTGTGGTTTTTTCAATGATGAAAATCAAAATAAAATATTTGCTCCATTGCTACACCTTTTTTTACTTGCGAATTGTGATCGCCGCCGCACAGTCTAATTTCTGCGGCCTAAGCAGTTTACTTGTTACTCCTAGTCAATCGCTTTTCGGAAACGGTACACCAATATATATTAAATAGGGATGTAAGAGGGACTACTTACAAGTTTGGCGACGTAGAACCCGTGGAAAGATAGTTTGTTGCCAAGCCCGCAACCATGCCCGCTTACATCCCTAATATTAAAAAAATGAAATTAGCACTAGTATACTCCAATTACAAGCTAAATAACTGTACTAATTTTTATCAGGTGATTGGTAGGCCATAAAATTCTAGGTGGTTTGAAATTACCAAAGTGTGTTTCCACTTAGTACATATGAACCAACATAATCCATGTCGGGAATACTAACAAGGAGGGTTAACAATTTTGGACGAATTTCGGCAGAATTTCGGAATATTTTCCGCTTCCGAACGACTACGGGAAATGGAATTCCGAAATATTTTGGAATATTTCGTTTTGAACTTCAAAAATTTTAAAAATTTGTAACAAAATCAGAAAAATATGATAAAAAACAAAGTGTTTTTCTGAGCCATTAGGACTAGAAATCGTTGAAATCTAAGATCATTTGCTTGCTTAAAATTATGTTTTGGTTTTCAGACCCGTTAACGACCCTCTAACCTGTTATCCGTTCAAACCCTACCCTACCTTATCCACTCACCCCCCACCCAGCCCGGCGCTCCGACCCTATCCCCTTCGGTCCCACCCCTGCCCAACGCTCCCTGGGCAGCGACCGCTGCGGCCTCCTTTTCTCATCGCCGGTTACAAGATTTTGGCCGAGAGCAGCCGGATCCCGACGAGGAAAGGAGCTTCTCAGCGGGCCGCTACCCCGCCCTCGCGCACCGCAGGAACCGAAGCTTCTTGAGCGGAAAACCGTGTTTTTCGTCTAGGATCCGCCTCCTGAAGGGCGGAAAAATCAAGGAGGGTTAGTGCATTCTTTGATTTAGATGTTTGTTGTTGTCGATCTATGATCTAGATGCCTTTTGCTATCGATTTGCATGAGCAGTAGGAAACCTAGGTTTTGAAGGTTGAAATCATAGGATTAGTTGAATGTTAGGGATTTCTTAGTTGATTTATGAGTTTTAAAAACTTAGTGATGCAAAATATTAGTGAGTGTTTGATGTTAGGTAGGTAGTATGCAAAATTTATGAGTTTCATGGCATGTGACTAGTGATGAACTTAAGGGTCGATTGTTTCATGTTAGTAGGTATTATGCGATATACATTAGTATGTAACCCTCACATTATCTCTATAGCATATTGACTTGCATGACACTATTTTCCGTGATTGTAGAACAATGCCGGACATAGTGTGGGAGCATGGCCAAAAGGTCAACGGTGGATTTAGATGCAAGTATTGCAATGAAGAGAAGGGTGGGGGAGGGGCAACACGGTTCAAGGAGCATTTGGCACACAAAGGTTCTGATGTGAAGGATTGCCCTTCGGTTCCACCCAATGTTAAGGCTTTTTTTAGTGCAGTTGGAGAAGAACAAGGATAGAAAATTGGCAAGGGACCAAGAAAGGTTGTGGAGGGACACATTAGCTCGGGCGGCGTACGTTGACCTAGAGCAGGAGAGGCAGAACAATGACGAAGAGTTGGAGGCTGCCACATGCCACTCACGGCAAGACTATGAATTTATGCAGCAAGCTAGCCCACAATACGACAGGGGTGGTAGATCTAGATCTGTCAGTCGTGTTGGAGGCAGTGGTGTTCGAGGGAGTGGTGGACCGCTGCCTTCAGTGTTCACTAGGAGCCGGACAAGAGTCTAAGAGGGGTAGTGACTACCAACTAGGGTTGAGCTCAGCTCCACGACAATAAAGGATAGATACTATGCCATGGACTATCAAGTGAAAGACATCAAGAGAGCTTCTCGAATGGGCATGGGCAAAGGCATGCCATGTTGTAGGTATTCCTGGTTGGAAAATTGATGACCCATAGTTCAAGATTTCCATCGTCGAGACTCAGAAGCAAAGTAACAATGGATATTTTGAGTTACATGGTTTCTTTTCCATCATTGTCCTCTCAATATTTCCTCTTTCCATTAATGCAGGTGTTGGCATCAAACTACCATCAGGAAGGGAGATTGATGGCAAATATTTGGACGAAATGTCAAGCAGATAAAGAAGTGGAAGACCGAGTGGGATGACTATGGTGTCACCATCATGTGTGATTCCTGGACCGGGCCTATGCAGAACTCAGTTATCAATTTTTTGGTCTATAGCGGTGGCACGATGTATTTCTAGAAGCCGATCGATGCGTTCGGCGAAATACAAGACCACCAATTCCTATTGAATGTAAGTCCTGCTTCATCCACTCAACCCTAATTACTATTAGCATCATACTCATGTCATCTCGGCATTGTTATACAGGAGATCAAAGTAGTGGTGGTTGATGTGGGGCTTGATGACGTGGTTCAGGTCGTGACAGACATTGGCTCAAATTATAAAAAGGCATGCTTTGTGCTCACTACTGAGTACCCTCACATCTCATGGCAGCCTTGCCTTGCCCACACCATAAACCTAATGCTCAAGGACATAGGGAAGTGGCCAAAGCATGATGCATGCAATGAAAGCATGCAGCGCATTTGCAGCTGGCTGTACAACTCCAATAGTCTTCATAACATGATGAGGGCAGCTATTGGCGGGGAGTTGGTCAAATGGAATACAACAAGATTCGGGACAAACTACATGTTTTTTGAAAGCATGATGAAGAAGAAAGACCAGTTCATGGCATTGTTAATCTCACCAGAATTCAGAAACTCCTGCCACTTCAGAACGCGGAATGGAAGGTACCCTTTTGATTGCAAGAAAAGTCTTGATTGGTGGAACAACATGCAGTATGTGATCAATGATGTTGAGCCTCTCTACATATTCCTGAGATTTGATGACCAAGACAAGACTCCCAATTTGGGTGAGGTGCTAATAGAGTATCAACATATGAGACAAACATATAGCAGCAGGTTCACTCATGACCCCGCCTGCTTTACTAAGATCATGCAAGTGATTGATTCAAGGATGGTCACTGTCATGACACACCTATGTGCAGACTGCTTGTGCCCTTAAGCTTTTGGTTCACTACACTATAGGCACAACACGCAATGTCATGCTAGATATGCGCAAGGAGGTCAAAAAAATATTGGACACTAATGATGCGACACTTGCATAGCAGGAGTTTGATATGTTCAGGAGGAAGTTAGGTAAGTTTTCTACTGATATGGCTAAACGACTGGCCATTGACCTTAAAACTTCACCTGTTAGCTGGTGGTCTATATTTGGGGCAGATACACTAACATTGAGGAAGGTATCCCGACACTTGTTGTCACAGTGTGCATCATCCAGTAGGTGTGAAAGGAACTGCAGCACATTTGCATACATCCACACCAAACTGCGCAATAGGTTGAGCCATAAAAAAACTAGACAATTTAGTCTTTGTGAATTACAACCTTTGCCTCCGTCTGGAGCGTGCTTCTAAAGGGGATGAGCCCTCTAATTATGATCCAGTTAGCAGTATCATGGATCTGTCATTGTACTAGCACCAATCAGCAATTCAAGAATGGATTGAGCAATCAAGGTCCAATGGAGCCCCAACTTTTGATGAAGACTCAAAGTTCAGTGACAATCCATTGCCAAGTTAGATGTTCATGGACATAGGACGTGCTCATGGTGACCAGGAAGATGTGGATGCATGGGCTGAAAAAATAGCTGAGGACACACATATAGAAAAAAAAGACCAAAATTGGTCCAGAACAGAGAAAAAGGAAGAGAACGTGAGCTAACGATGAGAAAGACATTGGTAGTGAGGATACCACACCTAAGCCTAGTAGCGGCGGCGGTGGTAATGGTGATGGTGATTTCACAAGCAGTGACGGAAGTGATGGAAACGATGGTGATGGAAGTGGACAGGTTGGTGGTTCAGTTTGCCAACAAGGTCCTGCTTTAATGATCACTAGTGAGGAAAACTTCACCCATGCCACACAAGATACAGATCATGTAGCACCCTCATCACAACGATAGATGAGATTCGCACATGGTCGATAGGCCCCCCTTCATATCATGATGATAGCTCCACCTTTAGCTCCAGTGGTCAGTACTGCCCCTACAACACTTCTCCTACAGGCGGCTTTCTGTGGCCACCACTAGGGACCGTGCCCCCGGTCGTTCCGCGGACACTACATGCATTGCCTTATTTGTAATATCATGGCTACCTACCGTATAGAGCTCCATAGTTTGTATTATCAGGGAGAGCGACAGGCTACCTACGTATATTTGCCACCACCAAGTAAGCTGTATGAGGGACCACTGAGAGAGATATGAGGAGTGAAGAATGCAGATATTCATTCTATCAATAGTTTATCTGTATGTTTTGCTTTCTGTATTTAATACATTCATTTGATACAAATTACAATGCAGGGACTGTGTCTTTGCTTCTTAGGATGGACAATGCATTATGTTGTATTATTATGTGCGCTTTGGACTAGTATGGATGCAATGTGTTGTATTAATTGGACTATGGATTTTTGGACTTTGAATTCATTGTAATAATTTTAATTGACTTTGGACTAAGTACGTGTGGACATTGGATATAACTTATGTGTTTAATGTCGTATTTGACTTTGTTTTGTGGAGTTACATATATATTATGCATTATAAACTGTCAACATACACATAATTAGAGGAAACTTTGCCAAAATTTCTAATTTTTTCCATATGTACATAGATTTCCCAGCATTTTCTGATCTTTTCCTTCATTTTCCAATTAAAACATACATTTCCTGGTCAGAATTACCAAAATTCTGACCGGAATAACCGAAATTTCGTTTTTTAAAATTTGAATCAGATTCTGTTCGAAAAATTCGAATTCCTTAAAATTCCGTCCGGAATTTCGTTACCGGTGACAAGCGGGATTTAGGTTAGAAACCAAATCGTTAACCCTGCTAACAAGTACCCCGGTATATAGGCTATTTCAGAGTTGACACCACGTAGCATGCTAAATCCAATTGTCCAAAGAAGTAACTGATCCAGTACTTAAAGATGCAGCAACATGATATGACCTATACCTGCTGCAACGGAACCGCACTATTACCACTAGCTTGTGCAGTTGTGCCACAAAAAAAGAAATCCTATGCTTTTGGGATCCTACTCACAGGACAAACCAGCGAGCGACGACATCCTCCTCTCTGTCTCTCTAATCTCTATATAAGGATCTGTCGACCTGCTTCTCCAGCGCACTCTACGTCTCTACTGTAAAGCTGCACCGCACCACTCTCGCGCGCCCCTCCTCTATATCTCCCGACCTTCCCGTTCCTCGCTCCACCGAGCTGGCAAACGACAAGAACCACGACGGCGCCGTCGGCGATGCCGACCTGTGCCCTGACCACGGCGAGGCGGCCGTGAACAGCAAGGCGGTGGTGGAGGAGCTGTACCGCGCGCTGGAGCGCGGCGACGCGGACGCCGTGCGCCGGCTGCTGAACCCGGACGTGGACTGGTGGTTCCACGGCCCGCGCGCGCACCAGCACCTGGTGCTCATGCGCCTGCTCACGGGCGCCGGCGGAGGCGGCCTCCCGTTCAAGATCCGATCTCTGGACGCCTTCGGAACCACCGTGCTGGCCGAGGGCACCGACGCCACCGGCGCGCTATACTGGGTGCACGCCTGGACCGTGGGATCCGGCGGCCGCGTCACCGAGGTGCGCGAGTACTGCAACACCGCACTCGTCGTCACGAGGCTTGCCGGCGCAGGCGGTGGTGGCCCCGACGCCGCGGCGGCATGCTCGCACTCGCCGTCGGAGCAGGTGTGGCAGAGCCGGCTGCCTGACCGGGCTCGCAGGAACCTGCCTGGCCTCGTGCTTGCCATCTGATCGCATCAGATATTCAGAATCAGATGCGAATCATGCTTCGTATGCTTTGTCCAGACTGGCTCTGCCTCTGCATGTTTCCAATGTGGCTACAACCCACAGGAATACTCCCTCACTTCCAAATTGCATCGGATTCTAATCCTGTGCTACGTACATTCCTCAATGTATATGTATTCAATATGCGTTTATATTTATTATATATATAAATGTGGATAAATATAAAGAAGACTAGGACCTTTCACAATCTAAGACACAGGGAGTATAAAATGAATAAAGTGCGTAGAAAAAAAAAACAAAGTGATTCAACGTATTGAGTTGTCAACTGGTTTAACCCAAAAACTTAAACAGATAGGAAACCCTTCACGTGTTCTCTTCTATGCCGCAAACATGGATCGTAGGACTAGGCACTATTATATGAACTCGAGACCCGTGGCACCAACCAACCAGTTCAACCTAGAACAACAAGCTCATTGTGGTATGTCAAATTCCTGGCCGAGCCAAAACTGTTGAGGTAACACGAGAAATAAGCATATATAGTCTATCTCAAGATATACTTGGCTTTGATTTTGTCCTAAGCTATATTTTCTAGCTCAAATAAAGTTTTGTTAAAAACGTATGGAAAAATTCCGATTTTCTCACACATTAAACTTTGCAAAACCAAAAAAATATCCTTAAGTGGTTTTGACACAGTGATGTACATATCAACACCACCTCAGTCTACACGTGGCGTGGGGCCACATGCCAGTCTCTCATCTCTTATCTCCCCTTCCTGTCTAGTTAGGTGTGCGAAGCGCTAGCATCGTGGGGCGCATGGGTAGGCGTGCCACCGGTGCTACGTGAAGAGGCACACGAGTGCGTCGCAACTGTGGCCAGGCATGTAGGCAGGCGTCGCCACAGTTGGACCAGTTGCTACATCGCTGCTAGGCATGCGTGCCGGCGAGCGTTCCGCCGCAGTCGGGCAAGCTGCTCCATCGACGCCTGCGCCAGTCGTGTGGACGAGCAAGCGCTCTGCCGTGGATGAGCGCTCGGCCGCCACCGAGCAAACGCCCCGGCGAGCTCACCGCCATGGCCGAGCCCTCCGCAGCGAGAGAAGAATAGATAGGAATGACATATGGCACGCCATGTGTACACTGAGGTGGCGTTGAGATATGTACCATGATGGCAAAACCTCCTTTCAAAACTACTCAAGGAATGATTTGTTCGGTTTTCTAAATTTTAATGGGTAAGAAAGCCGGCTTTTCAGTCGGCGCTATAGTATAAGCCAAGGAGTGCTTTTAGCAATACCCTGGTCTCAAAGTCTAATGATCCAAAAATCAGGTATTGGATCTTTATAAAACAATCGATTGTTAGGTTGACGGAAAGGAGGAGGCACGCCGGCACGCTAACCAACAGTGGTGTCCGGCTAGGCCACAAAGGAAAGCAACTCACGAACAGAGAGCTCTGTCCCTGGACTCATCGACGTTCTCCTGGTATGGATGGCGGTACAGGCGGCGTCATTTCTCCCGAAGAACAACTAGTCTCCTGCTCCGGTCGCAGCAACGGCGACTCGTCGCCTCGGCACGTCGAGTAATTCGCAAGCCCAACCTCGGTATCAATGTTCGCCAGATGAGAAGACCCTCTCTGACAAGACGACATAACTCCGTTCTCCCTCGGCAAAGGCTGCAGAGCGAGGGCACCAGCATCAACCCGCCCGCCGTCGGAGTCCGTCCGGTGGACGCCGCCGGCCTCGACGTCGAGGAGGAGGTTTGCGGTGCGCACCTCCTGCGCCAGCGCGCAGCTCCAGCAGAAAATCCACCGGAGGTAGTCGGGAAGCCATGGCGAGGCGGCGGCGCAGCAGGCGTTATTGGTGCCAGGGAGCCCGTACCTCCGCCGCATCCGTGCGCGCCAGAACCCGCCGTAGAGCAGCCCGAGCGCGCAGAGCACCACCCCCGCCACGCCCACCGCGTACCCGACGTCCTCGTCCTGGATGTTCACGGCCGCCGCGCTGAGCACCCACAGCGGCGCGAAGCAGAGCAGCGCGAACATGACGGTGTGCAGGCTCGCGTTCCCCAACCCCAGCCGCTCCATGTTCCACCCGAACACGCAGAACGTGCAGAGGCACGACAGCCAGCACGCCGTCGGGTCGTCACCGACGTCCAGCAGCCCGCCGGCCCACTCCGCGCCGGCCGCCGCCACAACCGCGGCGTTATTGCCACCGTCGTCGGAGTCGGAGGTGGAGGCTGGACTTCCGTCCGGTTCTTGGTGCACGGCCCGCGCCCCGCGTCTCCTGCCGAGAGGGCTGAAGTACATGTACAGGCCGGCGATCACCGGCGCCGCGGTGCCGACCACGGTGAGCGCGGTCACGGCGTCGTCCGGGCGTGCCTTGCGCGAGTACCCCCAGTAGAGCCCGCACATGGCGTACTGCGCCAGGCATGTGACGTGCAGGAAGCGCGACCGCCACGGACATGTGGGCTCGGTCGCCGCGTCGAGGCCGCGCCGCGCTGGTGCCCTTCCCCTTCCGGCAGTAGGCCTCCCTGAGCGCCTTGGCGTCTTCGGGGCGCCACCGGAGGAGCAGGACGGCGTGGTGGAAGAGCGCGGGGTGCTGATAGATGCTCATCAGCGTGAACAGCGCGTTGAGCACCTGGTTGTTGATCTCGACCCACCGGTTGCGAAGCGACCTCCGGGGGAAGGCGCGGTCCAGGGAGCCGAGGAGGAGGAGGCCCAGCATGGTGCCGGACGCCGCCACGCAGAGCGCCCACGCGACCAGGGCGAGGTGCGCCGGGTGCTTCAACCAGCGCCAGCACGCGCGCGCGACAGGCGCCGGGTGGAGCCTCTGGGCGAGTCGGCGCGCGCGGCCAGGTGGCCGCCGGCCTTCGGTTCGTGGCTCGGGGCCTTGGTGCTCGACGACGGTCGCGGTGGAGGCAGCGCCATTGCCGCGCTCTCCTCCGACGAGCTCCACGTCCAGCTCTCCATTGACCGCTGCGGTAGCATGGTGATCCTGATCTTTGAGTGAATCGGCGGCTTCCATACCCGGCGCCGGCAGTAGAAAAGATGGACAGACTTTGTAGCAAATTAGTAACAACTATTTAGACTGACGAAACTGTACGCGGAGATCAATGGAAGTAGTCAAGAAGAGTCGACCATGGAAGAATCTGAGAGAGACTGCAGTATCTTGGTCAAGAAAGGTGCACACAATAACAGTATCTCTTTATTTCCAAAGGTATGTACTTTGTGAAATCGCAATGCACATGTCGTCAAGAAAAGTTCATGAATGGTAGGAGTAGTATATTTGGTCAATGGGGGAGTCAGTGGATTATCAGCAGCAATGGAGTATTTCAGAAGAGACTATAAACAGCAACGTTTAGGTCTCCTCTGATTATGGAGTCTCGCAGGACAGCAGCAGCCTGGTCCAGTTGAAGCGGCGGACAACACGATGGAAGAAGCTTGACTGGGCCAAGTGCCATACAAGTTGACTTCCAAAAATATCACAATGACTTGGATGCTTTGTGCCTTTCTTGACTGGGTCTACGCAATACTTGGCCCATTTACGTCGACTTCACGTTTGAAATTGTCAGTGAGTGGCTCTGTTTGGATCCAAGATTAAATAAAAGTGACTAAAAACAGTGACTAAATCTAACATTTAGTGACTCCTGTTTGATCGAGTAGTAGGGATTAAAACCATAATTGTTGTTTACAAAGACCAAAGTACCCTTGTGGAAGAGCACTAGAGCGCTGTTTTGGCGCCTGGGATTTTTGGTGGGAGGACTGCATGCTGCTTCACATGCTGTACACTGGTGGGGATGGCGCTGATTTTTTTTTTTTTGCAGTACGCTTATTATACACAGTTACAGTTACACAGTTTATTACATAAAAATCAACAAATCTATTGCTTACTACTCAATCCATCAGCAATCCAATTCCTAAATTCATTCATTGTTCGGTCTTCGTCTCCGTGACGGTTACTAGTTCCACTCAGTTGAGATGACGATGCACCTCCATCTACCATTGGAACGTAGTTTTCATCATGATCATACTTATCAAAGTCATCATCCGCCATAGCACTCTCTCTAATAAAATTATTCGCAGCCATGCACGCCATAATTATTTTGCTTTGTTTCGGTGGAGCATAACTCGGCAAATGTAACAAAATCCTCCACTTGTTCTTCAACACTCCAAAAGACCGCTCGATGACATTACGTAGTGAGGAGTGTGCATAATTGAAGAGCTCTTTTTTACCTCTTGGCATTGGACCTTGTCGAAACTCTAGAAGATGGTGCTTTGTACCCTTGTATGGTGCAAGATAACCTGGTCGGTTTGGATATCCTGAGTCTACAAGATAGAACTTCCCTGCACATGAAGCATTATAATTGTCATTTCAACTCAAATAACTATCAAGCAAATGATACATAAAGAATATGGATCCGTTGGTAGCCGCTCCCTTGACCGTCCATGGCAGATCCGGCCTCGGAGGTCCTGCATCTGGCGGCGGAGGTGTTGCATCCGGCGGAGGTGTTGCATCCGGCGGAGGGAGAGGCGGCTCAGTGGCGGACGCTACGGCGGTGGGCGAGGCGGATTGGTGGTCGTGGCGGCGGCTGTTGGGGATGGGCTTCGGTGGCGGCGGCAGTGGCAGGCGATGCGGATCGATGGTGGCAGCTGCGGCGAGCGAGGAGAGCGGGCAGAGGTGCTAATAGCGGCGGCACAGGACGGGTGAGCGAGGGGAGCGGGCAGAGATAGAGTGACGAGGGAGCGGGGGGTAGGGGTGGGAAAAGTAGGGGTTTTAGTCACTTTTAGCTCCTCCATTGGAGCTAAAGAGACTAAATGGTTTTAGTCACTTTTAGTCTCTCTTGTTTGGATCTTTAGTCTCCAAAGTGACTTTGAATTTAGTCACCATGATCCAAACAGGATATATATCAAAATGATTGCCAGAGTAACTACAGATCTTGATCTCACTCTCAGCAAACCCAGACAGGGTGAACACCAGGAATGTCCTTCAAAGGAACATGCAACTTCAACCTTTTATCTGTGCAATGTGCTCCAATCATATGGAGTAAATAATTATTCATCTCTTACTATGCTAACCATTTGGAAAACATAGTATTGCTAGAAGTAACTTAATGATGCTAAAACTATAGATTGGTGCTCCCTTCTTCATGGAGATTGTAATTTTAACGTGGGAGTATTTGGCTTTCACGGAATTCAATCAATTTTGAAGCATGTTACTAGATTTTAAAGAAAGAAACCGCCATGGTTGTCCATTCGGTGAAACCTTCTTATTTCCCCAGTTTTGTAATATGGATTGATACTCCCTTGTAATATCTGTCTAAATCATGTTTATTAATATTAATAATCTCTCTTGTTACTTCAAAAAAGGTAGCTCGTCCATGGATAGCTGGAGTCATATTTGCGTAGACTACCCTTGTGAAAAATCTTTCTTTTTTTACATACCTGTCCATCAACCCCCCTGCATACTTTAACAATTTCCAAACATATAATTGTTCTTTATTTCTACGAAATTCATAGATAAATTTTTAATCACTCCTAATCATTGTACTCTCTCACATTTCTTTTTATCTAACCCATATAAATAGGAGTATATAATTTTGTGCTACAAAAATATACTTTGGTTACTAATTGCTCTAGATGATTTCCACCCTATTCATAGTTTTTTTCTATTCGCTCCACACATTAATGTTGTTTAGTTAAAAACATATATGTAACTTCGTTATAAAAAACATATATGTAACACATTTGATTGTGTACATGTACTCATAATTTTTACTATTCATATGTTAGTTCTTTTCATTGTATATTTGTCGTTTTTTCATGAATACAAATTTTGTTATCCCATTTTTCAATCTTTCTTGATGCAATTTTGAGAAAGTTTGCTCCTCTGCATGTCAAATTTAAATCCCAGGGCTTGTTATGCCTCCTATTCCAACCAATGACATATATAGCTTTTAAGCATGTAAAGTCATGCTTGATATGTTACATTTCCTCTATAAAGAAAAAATGATAGCAATCTTATAATGTTTTCTAAAAAATAGTGTTTAGAATAAATAAACTATGAATATAGATAAGCTATAGTGCTGCAGTTAAAATATAATAAATCACTAGGGTAGAAGTAGCACAATGACTGCTAGATCTTATAATTCAAAACTATGAATATGGACTTATAATACAAAAGGTGGGAGGAGAAAATGAATGGCTAAGATCACAATGACCACTTTAAGGTTGAATGGCTGAATGATGATGTACCTCAATGTAGTCTAAGCTTTATAGTAATAAATGTTTCTAGTGGCCACCATTTGTATAGATATACTGGGTGAATGCCATACGCGTTGCTAGAGGAATTTGAGGGCACCATTTTTAGATAAGTAGGGGATAAATGGTGCAAAGAGTAAAGTATTATTAGGATATTTATTTAGGTAAATGGAGTATGAAATCTATATAACCTATATAAATAGAACCCACTATAGGTTATTAACTCTAATTCTCTCAACATACAGGCAAACCACGTCACATGCATTTCACAACCATCAACTCACCACTAACGTCAACAATCTATTAATCCATATCTCCACTCTTCATTGCCCCTGCTCCTTCCTCCCATGAGCCTTCCAACCCTGCACAAATCCATCCATTACATCCTGACACCACCGACCCTCCACATTCCTCGATGGTTATAAAGCTTTTGAAACCGCTGTGATCCTTGATTTTACTCCTACGTCATAAAACAGAATGAGATATCTATGGGCTATGACAATCATCTACGCCTATCCACGCAGGGGAGGAGGATGCGAAGAAGAACAGGACACCTAGCGGAAATAGCCTACCTGCTCCCGCAACGGCTCGTTTGGAAGTGGAGAGGCTTTGGCTGACCTAGAAGTGGAGTGGCATGTTGGAAATAAAAATGCCACGACGCGTGCGAGTTCCAGGCGCGGTGTGCTAGGTGCGTGTCACGTGCGTGTGTCGTGCTAGGTCTGGGTCAAGGTGTCGCTCGGTCACGTCGAGTCTTTGTGTCTAGATTTGTTCGTAGATGTTGAGTGTGATGATAGGCAAGAGGAGGCGGCTAGAATGGAGCTGATCGCGCGGAGGAGGCCGGGTCGTCAGCGCTCAGGGAGTGAAGGTCGCGTCGTGCCAGTCATTGCAAGCTTGCCGGGCATAAAGGCCGTGGTTCTATGGCGTCCCAAGATGCCAAAACCCAGTGAATAAGTACCAAGATACGGATTTTAAACGTTGCGTATACTATTTTCCGTTGTTGAGAATACATATTTTAGGGGTTGTTCGGATCTGGAGGCTAAAATTTAGTTCACGTCACATCAGATATTTGATGCTATTTATAAGTATTAAATATGGTTTAATTCGAAAACTAATTACATGGATGATGAGTAAACGAGGAGATAAATTTATTAAAACTAATTAATCTAAGATTAATAAATTATTACTATAGCATCACATTTGCTAATCATAGATTAATTAGACTTAATAAATTCATCTCGTCGTTTAATCTTTATCTGTGTAATATATAATTAGACTATATTTAATACTTCTAATTAGTATCTAAACATTCAATGTAACGGGACTAAATTTTAGCTATGATAACACCTCCTTAAACGTTGCACCGTGGTATGACTGGCGTTTCCGTTGCACGATTGCATCTCCCACCGTTCTCCGTCTCTCGCTCTTTCAGTTTAGGTCTCCAACTTTCCTCTCTGCAGCACCGGCCCTAGCAGTGGGTCTGGAAGTTTCTGGAAGCATCCCTTGCTAGCGAAAGCCTCTCCCTCGCCATCGCCAATGTGATCGAGGCCGCCCGGCGTCTCCTTCAAGCTCGTCCTACTCGGTGACGGTACGGTTCTCTCTTGTTCCCCAATCCCCGACCTGTTTCCCTTCGCTAGAATCGTGAGCATTTCTCCTGAAGTCCACCTCACTCAGTACATAGTAGTTGCGGAATTGCAGATCACAATGGAACCTGGCCGAATCGCATCCACCCTTTAGATTGTATTGCACCCTTGGGCTTTGGTGTTTGCTTAGGGTTAGATCTTCCTGGTGAATACAGTTCTATGCGTGAAATTTATGGCGGTATCCGAAAACATATCTTGGGGCGGCCTAAAGCACTCATGGTATCATTATGAATGTACAAGCCAAAACAGTGAAAACCCAGAAATATACATACCCAGTTAAGGTGGGATATGATTGCATCGCGGTGTCTAAGGACGCGATCTAATAGATCGTTGTATCGAGTAGTTGGATCATAGTCTCTTACCATAAAAATGGCTGCATGTGCAGCGGCACCGACTATTAGAAATCCAAATCTTACTGAAAACAGAAGGTCGCAAGGTTAATTAATGATGAGGTATGGAACTGTGTGCTCTTTGTGATGCATTGGCAATTGGCATTAATAGACAAATAGGTAAGGACGAAAGATGCCAGGATTGTTGTGGCACTAAATCACTAATTGGATTTATGCTATGGGCATGCTTGGTTCTTGGCCAAAATGTGCCAAAGCCAATTTTTTGGCACGTTTTGACCGTGTTGAATCTATATTAAAATTGGGCCAATCAACATATTTCCCATTGATATAGCTTGTTTGAGTCTTAAATAAACCACATGAATAAAAAACACGTTGGCTAGTCAAAATTGATGTATATTCAACACGGTCAAAACGTACCAAAATTTTAGCTTTGGCACATTTTGCCCAAGAAACAAGCAGGCCCTATATGCCAATTTATAATTCTTATTTGATAAGCCCTTCAGCCCTATAAGGTATCGGTAAGAGCAGCTCCAGTGTGTTGGTTAACGCAACTTTGACTCTCATGGTTCAGTTTTACACACCGAGGGCATGGATGCAGGGAAAAAAAGATTATTTAGTTTCATGCTTCAGCTCGGTTTGAACTGAGGCTCCCTAGCGAACAAAAAAAGATCAGCTGCATCAGGCTTGGGAGGTTCCTTGAACTAGAGCAACGTGTTGCTTCAAAATCCTTCACTCTCTCCATCTTTACAGACCCCAGAAACCAAACACAGAACTAGAGCTATTGCACCATGATCCACCTCTTCGAACCACCAGTGTTTGGTTCGCATCACCACTAGGGATGCTCTAAATATCTTGGTAATAAACTGAGTAATTGATCCATGCTTTAGGTTGTCTTGGTGATGGATGGAAAGTGGAATTTTGATTTATGACAGAATGGCACGTGGTCACTTGATTGACATGTTTTAGCCTCCCCCCCCCTCCCCCAACACACACACAAACAATCCTGTGCCGTCTACCCTTGTTGTTATACCACTTTCCCCTTGTAGGATGTGTTGGGAAACATCTCTTGTGCTGCGGTATGTGAACAATGTCTTATCAGACAAACAGGAAGCAACAGAAGCCTCTTATTTGACAAAGTGCCTTGTCGTTGAAGTTGTGCCTATTACGCTCTCTATATGGGTTCGTTGTCATCTCTTTGATATGCATTGATTTTGGCTGTATATTTCTGTAACAAGAATTGTTTCTAATTTTGCAGTTGGGGATGGATTTGTAATGTATTTCTGCTACAATATTATACCTCTGTATAGCTAGATATGATTATACCTTCATTCATCTTTTGCAAAAATTCTACACTCCGTACATTCTCTACAAGTCTACAGTTCCGTACATTCTCTACAAGTCTACAGTAAACTATAAGTATTGTGTCGTTACAAAAGAAGTTCCTTTCTCATTCCATTTATACACTTAATTGATTTGTTTATTCATGCATAACACATGTTTTAGAGCATCTTTTGCAAAAATGCTTAGTTTTTTGCATGTATTCTGTTTCTTGAACACATAAGAATTTTGCCATTGTATTATAGAAGAATGGTCAGACTACAAGCTTAGGATATGTTTGCTTTGAGGCCAAATAGATGACCCAAATAGGTCATGGCATGACCCATTTTGGCCATGGCCAAATTTTGGCCACAAATTTGGCTTCAAACAAACACACCCCTAGTCCCATGTTAGGCCTGTTCTTGTACTTGTGTAGCGATGACATTCTTTGATAGCTAAGACTAAGAGTATCCTGCTCAGACATCTGAAATGTTTTATGAGAAGACTAATATATTGATAAACCTTGATCCTCACTCGTGTTTCTAGCTTGTAGAGTTATATGCCATCAACAAAAGATTCTGCCGCTACCAGTTACTGCTGCCCTTTTATTTCCTCAATGCTTTGCGCTAGGTCCTATATACTATCGGGATGCAGATGGTACATTCTACTTATTTTTAGCAGTAAAGTAATCCATACAGATCCTCACTTTCTCACTATTTGTGTTCCATTTTGCAGCTGTCTATTAGTGTATGACATCACAGATAGTGATACTTTTCTCCGTGTTACAAATGGGTGAAAGAGCTCAAACAAATGGCAAGTAAAGATATTGTTATGGCCATTGCCGTAAATAAAAGTGATTTAGTCAGATTGAAGAACATAGACACTCAAGATGCAGTAAGGCCCTGCTCTTTGATATGCTACAATAGTACGTTTATGATAACCACAGGTTCATTTTCTATTACAATTTCCAGCCTAACCCCTCTATGAGAGAGCTATGCCAATATGAACCAGAGGTAACTGTAAAGAACTTAAGAACCAGGGTTTTTGTTTTTTTGCCTAAGGAACTGTGCAGTGCACAGGTTGCTACTATTGAAATTTCATATGTTGGCAAGTTTATAATGGTCTTTTTAACTTGCTTGTGCTGAATATTAGTTATTGGCGTTCGAGCCAAAAAGAAGCAAATGCAAAGAAAAATAATGCTCAGGAATGATTTGTTTCCTTGTTTTGAAATTTGGGATCTATGTTCCCAATGAGTGAGTGTTGCATCTTTAACTTGGACATGGTTGCAAGTCCTTGGTGTCCATGTCAAAAAGAGGGAGAGGGACGGACGGATTATCTGGAACAGAAGTTTTCAGTCCTTCAGTAGAAGAAATGAATACATTACCCTTTACTTCACACATCAGTTTAACAATATCACAATCTGGTATGTTAGCATAGTTACAACAAACATATTGGAATTAGCAGGCCTTTCATAGTCCTGATGTTTCTATTGCATGTATCACAATCTGGTATGTTAGGATAGTTACAACATATTGCAATTAGCAGGCCTTTCATAGTCCTGTTGTTTGATGATGTCTTCAGTGATATAGCCAAATGTAAGTTCTGTTTTATATAGTCACATTTTGGATGTTTTAGGCACCACTGTTCCGCTATCAGCTGTCAGTTGTAATAAACTAATTACTGGTTATATGACCAGTATTGTTTATTTAATGATTTGGATTGCTTCATGTTTCTTAACACTGTCAGTCTGCACATAAGATTCGGTTGATGAGATTAGTTATCCATCGACCCAAATCACCTCTACGCCATGGCAGTCTTAGATGTGTTATAACTTATGTCTCTTTCTTTCTTTGTCTCTAGTGTATACTAATTATATGTCTATTTTGGAACAAAATATTCTGCTCATTGAATCTCTTTTTATTTAATGTGGATCTGCTATTTATTTGAATGTTATCGATATGCAGGTTTATTAGAGAAGAGAAAAAACAGTGCTGATGGCTTATCACCACCTCAGCTGTCGAAGACGGGCCTGAGAAAGAACCCCCACCAAAGCGTTGCTCATAGTGATATTTGAATCAAAACTCTAATGTATAACATTGCAACTTACAAAAACCTTGATGCTATTTGTAAATGAACAAAATCATACATCAATTTGGTGCTGTACTATTTGAGCTTTTGGGACAGCACACCCCCTGCTTGCTGTAGAAGGTTTCTGTGGCTGATGAGCTTTTAGGTAGTGTAAACACTTCAACCCATTGGTTGTTGTCGACGAAACAGTTCAGTCATGAATGGTAAACTTGAGATGTAGTCCATGCCTCCTGCACGCTTCTATGAGCATGTGGTTTATGGGTTTTTCCTGAATATGGTGGAGAAATATGTTAATATAGAAGGGCTGTAGTAGTGTCATTTAAAGTGATGTCCAAACTCTTGACTTCTGAGTCGTAACTATCACCAAAATTTAGCCGATTGGTATTTGGGCCGGATCGGCTGATGGACTGAATTTTGTTGCCTGTGAGGAGGCGATTCCAGAAGCCATTGGGCCATGTATCTCTTATTTTCGATTCGAATTAGGCATAGTTCAGTTTAAAGTAGGATTTTTTAATATAGAAAGAGTCGCACTTGGAGTCCAAATCTACGGACTATAAATATGTACCCATATTATACGTAATGAATTGACGATATACGTTCCCAGCAACTCGTGTATCTAATCTCTCTCGGCGCATCGCTACTCCTGATTTCAAAATAATCATCATGCTGCTCTAATTGTTCTTAAATCCGTTAGGGCATTAGGGCGTGAGCCATATTATACGTAATGAATTGACGATATACGTTCCCAGCAACTCGTGTATCTAATCTCTCTCGGCGCATCGCTACTCCTGAACAATTAGGGTTTTTCAAAATAATCATCATGCTACTCTAATTGTTCTTAAATCCGTTAGGGCATTAGGGCGTGAGCCATATGGTGAATCGTGTACTGAAGCGTTTTTTATGGCACGGTTCGCTGGTTATCTCGATGAATCTCGTATCGAGCCTAACTCGACATGAGACCCATTAGTTACCTTGATGAATCTCGTGGCAAGCTTTGCTTGGCGCGAGATGCGTCATTACCTTCGCATGTTTGTCGGTCTGTTTATATATCTATGCTTTACGCAGTAGATCGATCTTCATGTAGCTCGTGTTACGTTACTTAATCGCTCGTTACAATCCACGATATGCCGCTGCAGCGTGTGCACGTGACCTGCCGATAGATCAGCGTAACTCGAGCACTCTATCTATACATGTTGTAATTTGTATCTGTTTAGTTAGATGGACTTTTTTGGAGGTCCTGGTTTGAAGCCGATTTAATTATGCAGATCCGTTACATCGTGTTTTTAGTTAGAGTTTTATATTTACTCATCTTTGGACGTGGTTTTGGCTTTTACTCTATTTGTTCATGCACATTCTATGGGCTACCCAATGTTTCTGCATCGGCCGACTGGAGTACACGACATCTCGTGGTTGCTGATCCTAGTGATCAGGCAGTAACTTGATGTTTAAATCTGTTGTGTACGCTTTATAGGGAGAACAGGAGCCAACGACCGCGATCACCCAACCTTCCTGGCTGCAAGGTCAAGCCAGGTGACACACCCGCTGAGAAACTATTGGAGCCGCACGACAGGGAGACGAGTGCAGCAACAACGCGATCCCCGGCTTCCGTGTGCTCTGCGCCCGAACCTCACCGCCGGTATTTGGGTGCAACACATCTTTGGCACGTCCGGTGGGACCTTCACCTTCATCAACACTGTAGTCAAGCAATGACGCTAGAAAATTTCGGGAAGGGTCCGATGAAGATTTCTGCCAGACATGATCCGAGTATGTGGCCGAAAGATAAAGATGCACCACCCAATCTTGATCAACTTCCGGATGAACACAAAGAAGCTTTTGATCACATACTTGCTGGATTAGCTGAAGAAGTTCTTGACCACTTCACCTAGACTCAGAGCGGTCACGTCAAGTGCATAGGCTATCCAGAAAATCTGTTGGATGGCGTGAATATCTCAACACAATCTGAAGAGTGCACTAGAGCACTGTGAGCGGAGATGAACGAGATGGTAACCAAAGCCATGCTCCGTCAGTCTGAAGCTGTGTTGAATCCTATGGAAGGCTTGGTAGCACCAATCATCAGAGAAGTCTTGGCCGGTGAATACCAAGAAACCGGACCAAAGATCGGTACTTTCTTTGGAGAGACCAAGTTCTATACTCGACCGATTTACATACTTCCTATCAAGACACCAGAAAATACCAAGGCCGAATTCATTATGCATGCGCCAAAACATTCTGGAGACCAGCCTACATGCTATGATGAACCAACAACGCTCATACTAGAAGGGTTCTTCTGCCAACTCGTGTACAGACCGCTACATGATGGAGAAGAACCTCCACGCAGGCCTCCGTCAAGCAAGCAACTTCACCATGTGGGCTACGTGGGTGGTGGCAAAGGCAAGACCAATGATAATGAGGTTGCTGCTTGGCAAGCTCAATTCGGATCAGGGTTGGTTTTTAACAACTAGGCCAATTTTTCTATCCCTAATGGATCGGCTACTCAAGCCGATCTGGACGAATACTTCAAGAACCGATTTGGGTTGATGCCAGTGAAGGCTACTATCACCTATGCCAAGCCGTATCCTGAGGTGTATGATCAATTGCCACCTTCACGAAAGTTTAAAGTTCCAGAATTTTCCAAATTCAATGGCAATGATAATACTAGTACTGTGGAACACGTCAGCCGATACTTGGCACAGTTGGGAATCGGCATCGGCCGAACATTTGAAAATTCGCCTTTTCTCTTTATCTCTCACAGGCTCAGCTTTTGGATGGTACACATCATTGGCACCAGGATCCATCATGACATGAAAGCAGTTGGAAGAGCTATTTCATGCACAATTCTTCTTGGGCATAGAGGAGGCTACTTTTTCAGATCTAATGGCAATCCGTCAACACCCGAGGAAGACCGTTAGTCAATATATTCAGCGGTTCAGAGAAGCTAGGAATAGGTGCTATTCTCTCCATCTGTCAAAAAAATACTTGGCTAAAATGGCGTACAATGGACTGCTTCGACACACGAGATCTGCTTATTGGCCGACTGATTTCAATTCCATTGGCCATTTATTATCCAAAGTAGCTGTTTATGAGCGCACTCACGCATAATAGTACCAAGAGAGGCCACGTAGGGCCGTCAACTTCTTGCAGGACGAAGAATCAGCTGATGAAGAGGCCGATGTAGCGTTTGCGCAGTGGGGCAAATCAAAGCAGCCGTTGCCTTGTCAATGGCTCAAGCGTCCAGAAGCACCTATTGGTTATGACTTCGACGTAACTAAGACTGAGCAAATATTTGACCTCTTACTCAATGAGGAGTGCTTGGAATTGACGCCAGGTCACAAAATCGCACTGGAGAAAGAACTGAAGGGTCGCAAGTACTGCAAGTGGCATAACACTTTCGATTCTCACAGCACAAAAGACTGCAAAGTGTTGCACCAGCAGATCTAGGCTGCAATTGAGCAAGGGAGGTTGGTCTACCCTAAGAGCCAGATGAAGATAGACAACACCTCGTTCCCTAACGTTAATATGGTTAGTGCAACATCTGTCTTTCATCGGCAGGAAGAGCCGATGGGACCGAACTAGAGCAACATCAGGATTGCCACATCTACTGAATCGTCTGAGTTCCTACAACGGATCCAAAATGCTATTAAAAATGGTAGGGTCATCACTAAGAAGCAACCGAGCCCTTTTCATTTAACAATCAACATGGTGGATGCTGCTTCTAGCTCGAGGGATAAGGATAAAGCCAAGGCCGATGCGGACGATGATTGGCCATTAGAATTTCGGCTAGAAGAGCATTTATCTGCAGAAGATATAGCCAGGAACCTCAAGTCACGGCCCGAGTTAGGAGTCCTGATCAGCATGTATGCTCAGCATCATGGATGATGTGAGCAACGCCGTAGGCAAGAACGAGAAGAGAATTATCTGTGCAAGCAACAGTACTGCCAGCAAGAGCATTGCAACCATTTGAGTTACGGTCCGTGTGGATACCGCTATGAGAAAGAAGAACATCATCGTCTCAACCAATGGCGAGATGAAAACCGTCGCAATGGCGAACACCGCCGTCACCTCGAACGGCTACGGGGCTGTGAGTCTGGGGCATTGGGACTGCCCGTTCTTCCAATACTACTTGATCCAAGGAATGAAGCACTTGCCAACCTTGGAGGACTGCACTGAGTGCTCAGTTCCTTGTCGCCCAGAGGAGAATGTATCGGTGTTCTAGTGTTTGGGTCATCCGTGCTCATCGCCACGATGCCGCCTACAACTATCTCCAAACAAACATATGCATGAACGCGTGGGCAATTCGGAGCCGGAGCAATCAGATGCACGCCATTCGCATGGGCTAGGGGAGTCAGGCATAAAGCACGAAGAATGCCACATGCCCAGGTAGTGTCCAGACGGTCTTTCTCACTCCCAAAAACGCAGAGTATAATGTCTGCGCAATCCGGAGGAGGCCGAAGCAAACTATCTTCGGCTGTTAAAATAGGTTAGTTCGGGCCCTATTGCTATACTGTCGTACAAGCACAAGCTTCCACCTATGTTACCTAAATGACCAGCTGTTTGGAAGAGGAAGCATCAAGACCAAGAACAGCTGGGGGACTCGATGGAAGATGATGCAGAGGATGATCTGATGGAGGATGAAACAGCCAGTCCATAGCCGATATCAACATGGTATTCTTCTTACCTGATGAGTTTCATAATCCTTCTGCAATCTAGGAATCAGTGGCTCAACTCAGTTTGGGGCCGGCGGCTATTGTGCTTGAAAAGCCGGCCGACAAAAAATATCATCATTTGAAGCCGCTATACCTCAATGGCTACATCACTGGAAAACCCATGAACAAGATGATGGTGGACACAGGTGTAGCAGTCAACTTGATGCCATACGCGGTGTTCAAAAAATTCGACAAGGAATGACGACGAGCTTATTAAGACCAATGTTGTTCTCAACAATTTCAAGGGTGACCCAACTGTAGTGAAAGGTGTTTTCAACAGTGGACCTAACAATTGGAAGAAAATCAATCCTTACTTCCTTTTTTGTTGTGGACACCAAAGCACCATACTCGGCACTGCTTGGCTGAGACTGGATTCACGCAAACTGCTGCATACCGTCAACCATGCACCAATGTCTCATACAATGGGATGGCGACGAGGTCAAAATCGTACCTGCCGATGACTCTACCGATGTCACTGTTGAAGAATCTTCATTCTAGGGGGCAGAAGGAGTAGAGTGCCATACTGGGTGGGAGCAACTCGATTGGGACTTCGATGAAGGGTCAGAAAAAGGACTCTTGCCGGTACCAGCAGCCGGCATTGATGTGTAATTACATGTCTTTGTGTGAGAGGCCGATCTAAACAATCAACTAAATTATAAAGGACCTAACATCTATATGTGTTGGATGGATGATCTGGGTAATTGGCCCCAAAAAATAAAATACGTGAGTTTTCTTTTTTAGGATATCTGTTGAAGGTTGGAAAGCCGATCCCTCCCATTACTTGGACGATCTGGCTTGGGGGTAGAATATATGATGGCACATGCATATATGACAGTTGACCGATGTGTTGCCATCAGGCCCCAAAAATATATAAAAGCTGATGCGTTGCCACCGACTTTAGGAAAATATGAAAACCAAGCCGATGCGTTGCCATTGACTTTAGGTACCCCATACAAATTTGTTTCTCTACAGCCTATGCTTTGACATCGATTTTTGGGCCCCTCACACGAAACAAAGAATACACTGTCATTATGTCTTACATAACATTGTGCTTGGGGGGTACAATCAAAGTACGTTTGTGCCAAGATGTCTTTCCCAAACTACTGAAGGAATTGTTGGATAGCCATGATGGCTTTGAGACGGATAGAGTCAACGGAGGAAATAATTACACTATCAGATTCATTAGTACCTAGCATTAGGCAGGCCGTCAGCTTTTTGACTTCAGTAAAACCAGATGACAAGTTCTCCTTCAACTTTTGCTTGGTGGCCTTGATTTCTTTAAGCCCAGATGATACAGTCTTGATATTTTCATCAATTGTTGTAAGCTTTTGCTAAAGACGTTGGATTTCTTTGGCAATTTTAGTTCTTGACTCCTGCAGATCTGCAAGCTTTGAAGATAAAACTGACAAGACTTTGTCATCGTCAAAGGCAACTTTCTGCTAGTTTAGGACTGCACATTTGTCAGCAATTTCTTTCCTCAAGGAGGATTGGGCATCTCGGGATGTGATACGAGCTGCAGCCAGTTTCTACTTCCTCCCTAAAGAAGCCAAGGTATGCTACTGGACGTAGTACTTGTCTCATGTCAGCTGGCAGTTGATCTACCACCGGTTCTAGTACCGCACGAAGAGCTTCACTATCTTTGACCAGCTGTATGATTGGAGTGCCAAGCAATCTTGCCTTCTCCTGAAGTTGATTGACTACATCGGCTAGCACAGACTTGGGAGGCGATGGGATTCTCTCTTGTTCTTGCCCAGAGCCAATGTCCAGAGTCGAAGGATTAAAGTTAAGCAATGCTGACAAATTGAAGGACTGCAGACGATAGCAAGGTCATATAAAAAACCGAGTAAAGATAATCTTGTCAGGCAGTAAATTTACCTCAGCATTTTTGTAGGTCCCTTCATCAACACTCTGATGCATGTCTTGTTCAGGACCATCCTTTTGAAGAGAGGCATCATTACTATTGGAAGAGAGACTGATTGTAGATGGTTCTGATGCATGTTGTCCTCGAAGCAGTAAAGCGGCAGGTGAAGCAATACTATTACTTGTCGAACCCTTGGACTAAAATAAAGGAAAATGCATATAAGCATGTAAACCATCAAGGAAGACGAGTATTGTTACCAGATACTTACAATCGACTCGGCATGATCAGAAACAAGTAGGGTAGGGGATCGGGTCCTGGAACTTCTGGTATTCTTATAGCTAGAGCTTTTGGTCGGTGATTTGTTTGCCTCATCGTGCCGAGAGGACCTCTGGACAAATGATACTTCCAAGTTCCCCACCAATTGCTGAAACCATCCACAGTATATACGAACTCCATATCACATGGGATGGGAATGAGAAATTCAGAAAAGAGGTTATACGCGCGAAGAGTCAGGAGCTATTCAGTGAGATTGGCTTGGCTTTAGAATTTCTCATGGAAAATGAAGCAAAGGAGGCTTGGTTCAGACCAAATTGTCGAGCAGCTACAACCGGCTGGTATGATTCATAGCCAAGTTTAGTGATTCTGTTGCTAGTACTCATACTCACAGGAAGCAGGAAAGGACAAATCATGGTGGTATACATTCGTCGAGTGTCATCATCAGCGGCAAAATTGTCAAGTCTAAAAAAGGAAGGATTTTCAAAATCTTCTGATCCAGAATAGACATTGAAGGTGGCTATGGTACGTTCATGATAAAATAATTTGAACCATTTGGCCATCTCTATTTCATCATACTTGCTGCCTGGAAGCCGATATAGTGCTTAACCAAAGAGGGTACATCGGATATTTTTGCCTGAGGAAGTGGGGAAAGATGTGTCTTGCAAATGCGGGAATCTTGGGATGTACCATTGGAAGTACAATTGAAACCAAATCTACAAAAACCACTAAGGGCCTCCCAATTTAATGCGTTCAATATTAAGAAGTCTGCTGGTGTTTAAGGAAAGGTGTCGATATAGTATGCCAGAAACAGTTTTCCTAATGCAAATTTTTGGCTGTTATCTAAAGCTTTGTCCAAATCCAACTAATTTTTGGTTGGAGCAAGGGAAGGACCACAAAAAAGGAAGTGGTCTAACCAGAGATTCAAAAAAGTTGTATGCTTTGGGTATAGACTAACCCTGAATGTTTGTTATGACAATCAATGTATTGGCCCCAGTTTTTTTATCTATGGCCTTATCTACAATCTTGTGCCTACAAACTTCCAAGGAAAAAGGAGAAGAGCAGGTCGAATGGATATCCAGACTAAGGATCATGACTACATCCATCAAAGTGGGGGTCATAGGACTAAGGCCAAACAAGAAACAGTTCAAAGCTTCAGACCAAAAGTAGCCGACCGATCGGAGAAGGTTCTCATGTTTCTCTATTGGTGAAAGAGTAAGAGAGAGTGCATCGGTTATCCCTATCTTGTGCCAAATTGATGATTCATAGTGCTTGGCTACTCGCTTGTACCAACTAACCCATCCTTCCATGGGGAATGGCCAAGCCCTAAGCTGGTCTGTCCATTGATCTGGATCTGGATTTTGAGCTACGAAAGGGATTCATTTGGTTTCAGCAGAAATTAAATCCAATGGTGGCTCAAAAGATTGCGTGCCAAAATTAAAAGATTTTGAAGTCGGAGATTGAGGAATCAAGATATCATTTGGCTGCATAATCACAAGAAGGAAAAGGGGAAAGTGTGAATAACACAATTATCTTTTCCTGCAAAAGGGAAGGCCAAAGTAAATACCCTCAGGCCAAAGATTCTTTGGGGAAGCGTTTCTGCAATTGACGAGCTCGTAGTGCCCGCCATGTTTGAAGAAACGAGTTATCTAGAGGGAAGCGATTGGCTGAGGTGGCATGAGAAAGGTGCATGTCTTGTTTTATTGAACACACATGAGTTCAAAGTTTGACTCTGAAGTCGATTCTCCAAAATGAGCCGATGAAAGATCGGCCGATCCCAATATCGTGAGTCAGAAGCAAAAGCTAAAATCTGATGCTGTGCTATCAGATCGGCTCATGAGTCATGATGATGCAGTAAAAGTAAAGCAGCAGTAGTGAAGAGAGGCGAGTTCTATTTAATATGAAACTTCATTACTGGAGATTTTTTACAAAACAAAGTACTAAAGCTAATTAAAGGGGCTAATCCCCTTGGAGCCATGCAACGGTTGTTGAATCCTAATAACTACCTAGTTCTATTAGCCGATGGATGCATCAGCCAGTACCGGCACTACCATCCTTATTAATGCCGGAACCCTTTCATCGGTGACGGGGGTGCATCACCATTGGTGTTGACGGAGATGGTGGTTCCTTCCGCTTCTTTGTTGTGTTGTCAAATCCAGGGCATGTCAATGCTAGAGGTGGAGGAGTCGAGGACCGCTCCAATGTCAGTGTAGCCGCTAGTGATTGAAGACTTAGAGTCAGTGTTGCCTCCGAACTCCCAGCAACCATCATCGTGGTCAGAGGGCAGCTCCAGGAACGGCGGCGACTTTGGCGAGTTCTCCAGGGAAGGCCATGGCAATGGCGATGAAAGGGGAGTTGGCTCTGGGCCCCAGCGGGCCAGCCAAGCCTTGTCCGCTTCTGAAAGCGGTTCCTCCTCCTCTGAAATGGTCGCCTTGGTTGGCGGCGCAGGGTCTGCTCCCGCTACCGATAAGGGGGCAAAGCCCGGCGATAAGGCCATGAAGGGCGACGGTGATGACAAAGAGCTCGGCGATAGTGGTGGAGCGGTGCTACTCTCTGCAGATGACTCCATTGGCTGAAGGTTTTGCTAAAGAAGACTGGGGTTTTTTTTCTGCCGATGCGAGGAAAGATGGGGAAAAGACTGTAGCCAAGGTGATGGCTAAATACTACTCTAAGAGGAAGACGAAGGGGCGCCATGAGCGAGTTTCGAGGAAAGAGTATGGGCAGACATGACGGAAATGGCGGAATCGTGTGGCTCTCCGTCTTCGCATTAAACTTAGCTTTGGAATAAATTCTTATTACCAAAGCTAGGGGGTCATGTGTTATCACAAAAATTTAGCCGATTGGTATTTGTGCCGGATCAACTGATGGGCTAAATGTTGTCGCCTGGGAAGGAGGCGATTCTAGAGGCCAGTGGGTCATGTATCTCTTATTTTCGATTCGAATTAGGCATAGTTCAGTTTAAGGTTGGGTTTTTTAGATATAGAAAGACTCGGACTTGAGGTCCCAGTCTACGGACTATAAATATGTATCCATATTCTATGTAATGAATTGACGACTGTACACTCCTAGTAACTCGTGTCTCCTATCTCTCTCGGCGCATCGCCACCCTGAGCAATTAGGGTTTTTCACGGTAATCTTCATGCTAGATCCGTTAGGGCATTAGGGCGTGAGCCATAAGGTGAACCGTGTACTGAAGCATTTTTTTATGGCACAGTTTGCTAGTTATCCTGATTGATCTCGTATTGAGCTTAGCTCGACACGAGACCTATTAGTTACCTCAATGAATCTCGTGGCAAGCTTTGCTTGGTGCAAGATCCGTCTTTACCTTTGCATGTTTGTTGATCTGGTTATGTATCTATGCTTCATGTAGTAGATCAATTTTCATGTAGCTCGTGTTACGTTACCTAATCACTTGTTACAATCCACGACATGCCGCTGCAGCGTGTGCACGCTGACCTGCTGATAGATCAGCGTGGCTCGAGCACCCTAGCTATACATGTCATAATTTGTATCTGTTTAGTTAGATGGACTTCTTTGGAGGTCCTAGTTTGAAGCTGATTTAATTATGCAGATCTGTTACGTCATGTTTTTAGTTAGGGTTTTATATTTACTCATCTTTGGACGCAGTTTTGGCTTTTACTATATTTTTTCATGCACGTTCGATGGGCTACCCGATGTTTCTGCATCGGCCGACTGGAGTACACGACATATCGTGGATGCCGATCCTAGCGATCAGGCAATAACTTGACGTTTAAATCTGTTATATATGCTTTACAGGGAGAGCAGGAGCCAACGACTGCGATCACCCTGACCTTCCTGGCTACAAGGTCAAGCCAGGTGGCACGCCCGCATCACCACGCACTACTAGGATCAGCTTCCCCGCTGAGAGCTGATCGAAGCCGCGGTACAGGAAGACGAGTGTAGCGGCAGCGCGATCCCCGGCTCCCGTGTGCTCTGCGCCCGAACCTCACCGCCGGTATTTGGGTGCATCACCCATTTTATTCAAGTCTCTATAGTCTCGCGAAAGTCCATTCGACCACCTTCAACTACGATCGTCGTCCAATATTACCCCTTGAACCACAAAACCAGGAATACTATCACCCTAAACTCTTGAAAACGGTTGATTTTGCTCCTCAAGTGATATTTGGAGGTGGTTTCCTATGGCATGGCAATGGGTCCCGCCTGTCATTTGACAGGTTGTAACGGGACCCACTTGCCATTCAATGTCCTTTTTTTCCTTTTTCCTCGCTTTCTCTCTCCTCTCTCGCTCCTTTCCAACTCGCAGGAGCACGATGGCGGGAAAGTGGCTCCCATAGAGCGTGCTGTGGCAGAGGACCCCGTAGGAGCGCGATGACGGTGGAGTGGCGACGAGGGAGGGGTGAAGGTGGAGAGACAGAGAGGGAGGAGGAGACAGCGGCGACGAGATAGAGAACAGGGTAGAGCCCCGGCGGTAGGTGTCGTGGCTGAAGTGGGCAAAGCGCTGCCACATGTCACCTAAAAGGCGGGACCCATTGTTATGTCGTAGGAAACCACCTCCAAATACCACTCGAGCAAAATTAACCGTTTCAAAAGTTCAGGGTGAAAGATTCCTGGTTTTGTAGTTCGGGGTGTAATAGCGGACAACGGCCATAGTTGAAGGTGGTTGATGGACTTTTTCCTAGTCTATATCACAAGTTGGGCCATGCTGGGCCTTATATTTGACTGATTGGCTCAAAATACCTGTGTGGCTGTTTGTCTTAGAAAACGCTACAGCTCAATGGAGCTCCCCCCACAAGTAGTTTTCGGCTTTTTTTGGAAAGATACGGTGCTTGAAGTTTCAAAACTTCATTATACTCTTATACTTATTTATGCCCAAAGGGATAGGTATTTGTGACTAGGATAATATATGGTCCTCTTACAAGCCACATGATACTATAGTTTGTTGAGACGAATTAGCAAATAGCTCAGGCGACTCAGGTTTGGGCATATGCAACACTGAACTGAGCTGTGTGACTTGGGAGCACATGTACGAGACGAGGCAACAGTTATGCCATCGTAGATTCGTGGTAGGTTTGTAACAATGCAGATCAATTGCTCAGGTATATGTACTTTCAAATATAAGATACCAGTGGTAAACAGCGCAAGCAAAAGGTGCAACAGCCAAGCAGAACGGAGATTGTGCAAGCCGCATTATGCAATTTTTCTTTTGATGATGCTTGGTGCTATGAGATTGCGGATATGCCCAAATCTTACCCAGCGTAGTAGGGAAGATGGCCCTCACGTGAAGCAGTGATGCGCAATGGAGGGGAGTCCGCATGCACCAGCGAGGTGTGAGCTGCCGGCGCACGAACGCTGAGCAGACGCCCTGAGGTTTGGTCTGTTGTGCAGATGTGATGCTGTCCCTGATATCGGGGATATTGTTGGATTGCACTTCTCTTTTTTTGTCAGCGATCCACGTTACCTAAAGAAAGAAACGTTGATGCACTAATGGCATCTCTGATTCTCCACGTTACCGAATCGTCTCAGTGAGTCGAGGTGCGTTTAGTGACTGCCGAAGGACCACTTACTTGGCCACGGCGCTCAATGGCCGGATATGGCTGGTCACAAGGACGGCATGCCTCCTACCAAAAGTTAACTTCATGCCTCAGATCTATCTTCTCTGCTTCCTGTGTCGTTGCAATTATTTTGGATCAATTAAGATGTTAATAAAAGAAAATAGTATAGTGTTTCTCGCAATTAGTTTAGGAGAAATGAATTAGAGTGGCATCTCATGGTAATTAACTAGTTGACTAGCTAGGAAACATCAGTGGATACCCACTTGCATATTTAGGGTGTCGGTGACCTCCCCTTCGGCTCTTTTGATGTCACGATAGTTGTAGAGAGAGGGAGCAAATAAACAAGGGAGATGTGTGGCCATGTCATCGAATCAATCGTCAACGGTGATAACAAGGTTGATGAAGAATGCAGCGAGTAGAGGGAGACGCGACAGGAAGGGTACCATTGTCCTTGCTGGGGAGACGTGGCCTTTACTCAAGCGGTAGCAATTAATCATAAAATGTGTTCTCAGATCACCGAGGGGCGAGGGCTTGTTCCTGTTTGAGTAAAATTGGAGGGCACGGAGGGAGATTAAGGGGCTGTGGATTGGTGTCCTATATGCTTCGCTTGAGACACGCGGCAGATCACCACGAATTACCGGTGGTTGTTTCGCACGTCACCTTATCTTTGGCATGCTGCAACCTCCTAGCATGGATTCAGATCAAGAGTTTACCTCAACTTGTCTAGGATGCGGAGTCTGTTTTGACCGCCTCAATTGCGGTGACCTGCCGAACTTATGGCGGTGAGTTCCCTCAGGAACCAAACAAACCAAACAGCCCACAACTTCTAGCAAGTCAAAATTCCCTTCAATCCCACCTAATTCCTCAAATCTGAGACTAACCGAATGATTCATCATGAGGGATGTCAAATACAAGAAGAACGAGAAAGAGAAAAAAATGACAATCATTCCCATAAATAAAGGTGAATGTGGGCTCGTGTGCTTGTCTGATGTGGCTATAGATAATGGATCTTCCATCTCAACCCTGCTCACCATCCTTTGCGTCAAATCCAAGGCAATAAAATGCCAGCAGGACCGGAAATGGGACACCGTTCAGCTTGAACGCTCACTGTGCGTGCTATCATCATCACACCACCGGAAGGATCATGGAGTAGCCAGTTATAGCTAGTAGCCAGCCCATTCTCATTACGTTCCCGTCATGCGCAAACGCAGCAGCAGGCGTACGTGCTTTTGGCACGCCTAGTCTTGAGGTGGGGCTGCTTTTTGTCTGCCCTGCCCGCCATTGAGATTCCTCTCTCCTAACACGCACGACTAATAACACCCTTGTTTAAGAGCTCAACAGGCGGCCTAATCTTGAGATTTCATGTAATCATGAAGATCTAATAAAGCCCAAGTGACACCATGATGTTAATACGTCACCTCCACCAACTCCTGTCCCTTGGCACAAGAAATTTTGAAAGGAGGGAGGACTTTCACATTGCAGTAATAAATCTTGGACTTGGTGAGGGTGAAAACGGACTTGACAAACCCCGTCCCCGCTATAATTACAATGTGTCTTTTCGTATTTCTCAGAAAAATGTGAAATCAGGACGAAAAAATAGGAACCTAAATATAAAAACGAGATGAAAATGGTTTTAGTGTGTTTCTAATCGTTTTTGTATTTCTCATCCTTTAGTTGGGATATAGTGTTTTTCGTGGTGTTGTTAGTTTCCTTTGTCTGTCTTATGTGAGAGCGGGTCTAAGATCATGATCTTGCTCAAGCTCAATCTATATAAATATGTGTTTGTGCTTGTGATGCTATGCGTTTCTGCTTTAAATTTTTGCTTTAGTCCTCATGCATGTGAGCCATATATGCCGTGATGGTTTAACTACTTAAGTCATGTTACCTTCTTGTTGGACATGATAGATAGTGACTTGCTTGCAAGTGAAGAATTAGGTTGTCAGTTGTCACTATGTTTTGTGTTACTATGGTGGTCCTAGGCTGGATTTGAAACTTGAAATCATCATTGTTAGTTGTATCGGACTGTTGGTTTTTCTATTTTGTCCTTTCAATTTCTTCTTGTTTTTGGGTGTTTTTATCCTTCCGTTGCCAGTTTTTTTCGAGACGCAATGTGTAAGTAAAAAACAGAAGAGGGATGGGACACGCAACAAAAACAGAAGAAAGATGGGACACACAACAAAAGAAAGGTGGGAACATAAACGGAATATGCTATATTCATTGTTCTCCTTTTGGTCAGACATTCTTGAATATGTGCGAACAAACATTTGAAAGTTTGATATTAATATGGAAATTATAATAATTAATTTCACTGTGCCTGAAAATAGCATTATTGCAAGAATACAACATGATACATAAACTTAAAACGTAAGTGGGGATCACAGTCTCATATATATGCCATTATACAGGGATAATATATTAAAAAAAACATGGAGGGAGTGGCTAGCTAGTAGCTGGCTAGCTGCACTGTTGTACTAATTTGCATTGTTTACTACCTTGATTGAACGGCATCAATGGGGGTGTCGATTTGATGGTGAAACGACGACTGAGATGTTGCCGTAAATGGTATCTGATGATTGGCCTCCTCCGGTCCTGGCATTCCCGGCAACATACAGGAGTGGGCAGGTCAGACCAGGCGGTCCGTCCAAGCATGGACCTGGACCTCCTGTTAGGCACAAGTCTCTCTCCCTTTCCCGTCTGTCTTCTCCCATTTGATACTCAAAAGCACCTTTTCTAAAAAAAAAAAGAAAGTATTTTTCATACACAAATGAGGGGTAGTAGTTTATGAAAAAAGATCGAGTGCTCTTTGGATGTAAGTGGACAATTAAAATAGAACCTATGTAGTCTTCGTATCAAGCCAACGGGCTGAGTAGCCAAGTGCAGATGTTCTTTGCCCTTAAATCAATTGTAATCTTGTTCCTTGTGAAAGGGCTGACGTCCCAAGAAAGGTGATTCTAGTTTAAATTTTTGGCAAACTTTCCACATAATAATAACCTACATGGTGTCTGTCTAGATGTGCATCTAGTTTTCTATGTCTCTCTCTCTCTCTCTCTCTCTATTATTGTATAAAAGTACAAGTTTTCCATTTTAATTTGGTTCCAATCCTATCAATTTATGTGCGAACCTAATCTAGGAAATGTAAACATTAAACACAAAAAAAAATGCAGGAATGTATCAATATACAAACCGTAAACGAGAGTAGAAAAAATACAAACTCATGCACAACAAAGTGAGATTTCCCAAGTCGTTTTTACACATTGGGTCTTCCTACACACAAGTCAGTCTCCATGTTGTCTCTTCCAGAATGTTTCATGACATATTAGTATATACAGCTTTTGGCGAAAACGCTGAGAGCTTTTCTCTTCCCTCATGGCCAATTGAAAAACGTGATTTGATTGTCTCGAAAGATTTATAAGCCCCTAGCGTATAATTCTAGATATGTGCAAGCAGCAACAAGTAAAAGGTATGCAAATATGTTCTAACACTAGGTTCACACCTAAATAAAATATGCCGAGTTGCTTAACCTAGAACTTGTAACACACCAAAAATCCGCTAAATAAAAATTCCCCACATAAGTCATTCCGAATTTCAAAACCCTTTTATCAAATATATCTTATTAAATAAACTCTTTCACATCTCATCCACCAAAATCCTCTACCAGTCTTCCTAACCACATGTTCCTCCAAAACCCTCCTAAAAACATTCCAAATATTTCCCACAAGATAACAAAATCAGAAAAACAAAAGAAAAAGAGAAAAGCCCAAATGAGCCAGCTCTCTCCTTTTCCCTCCACCAGCCCAAGCCGGCCTACCTCCCACTTCCCTCTCCACTCGGCCCGCTTTCCCCTCCCTGCGATGGACCGCCGCCAAGCCTCCCCTCTACCCCTGGGCTCAACCTCCCCAGCCCTCTTCCCTCCCACTCTCACTACTGCCCGACCCCACCCGTCGACATGCCTTCCCTCTCGCTGACATACGGGTCCCACTCGTCAGATTCTCCCTCTTCCTCTTGCCCGCCGAGCCATGCCAATGCATCGCACGGTGACGCCCATGCGCGTCGCGACGCCGCACAGCCTCACCAACCCTGCCTTTAATGGTGCACCGCCAGTGCCACCCACTCTGCCGTCACATCACATTGCAGGCCCCGCTCGATAGTCCCCTCTCTCGCCTCCTCACTGGATCGCCACCCGCCCGGCATTTACGCATGCCGCTAACAACACGTCACGTCATCAGCCTCGCATTGAAGAAACATTAGGCCACCGACCGCTACACCACCATCATCACGCTCCGCGATGCCACGCTACACTGGCAGCATCACGTGTCGCGCCATCGGCGCCCCTCTCCTACCTAGCTATGAATACCCCACCCACCAGACGAGCACCTTGCACATTGCAATGCCAACACCTTCCCACTCAAACACTGGCCATGCCTTCCCTTTTCTCCTCCACCTCAATGCTCGGCGGTAAGTAACTTCCTGCGGCGTACACCTCCCGACGCCTCCCCACCGCCTAAATTCCTCCTTGCCTCGACTCTCTCTGGCCAAATTGAGGTAAGAACCTTATCCGTCTCCATGGCACGTGCCTTCCCTTCCCTCCTAGGCCCCAGAGTAACCTAGGTGGAAACAGCATCCCACCGCGTCGAGGCGCACACCATCGCCACACCTCGGCTCCATGTTGTCAAGCTGTGTCGTGCCATTCCCCGCTCCCACATCACCGTCATCAGCTTTGCCACCATCTCCTCTACCTCATGGGCCGGCTCTCACCGCCAGAACCGCCTCGCCAATGGCAGAAATCCGGTGAGCCGCCATTCCCCTTTGTGCGATCGGATCAACCTGTCGCTTGAGCCAGCAAATGCCACCCCCTGACGTCATTGCTCTTCCCCTCCATCTATGGTGAGTAGGCCCGCTTCCGTTGCCGTCCCCATGTCGTTTTCTTCCCTGCCTAGTGCTGTCGGGCCAATCTATTGGCCGTGCGGCACCTCGCGCGGGCCAAGAAGGCCAAGCCGCCCCTTGGATGGGTCAGGCTGAGCCGGGCCGTGTGCACGGGAATTGAGCCCAAGAAACTTTTTCCATTTTCCAAAAAGAATAAATACACCCTTGATCGATGAAAATCCTGTATCTTATCCGAATCAACTCTAATTTAGATTATTCTTGTCCGTAAATTTTTCTAAAATCACCCTTTATCTGTCCCTTCCCTTTTCAAAACATTGTGAGCATGAATGATTGTATTTATGGTATGTTTTTGTTTGTATGCGTTAGGCTCCATCCCCGAGGACGCCTAGGAGCCGGAGATGACCGTTGCAGACCCAGAGCCAGAAGAGCCTAATCCCAACCTCCGCTACGTAGAGAACCTTGACGACGGTAAGTCCACTAGAATCCACACTTGATGCATAAAATTCCTAGTTTTGCAAACACAACCCTTGTCATGTTAATCACTGAAAACTTGCATGTTTTGCTTGCTAAGAAACATGGTAGGATAGCCATCTGAACCAATTTTAGTCGTAGTGCACCTAGGAGGGATAGATCACTCAATTATGTATACATTAAACTTGATGGATACGTTGGGATTGTGGTTAGGGAATGGAGGGTGTTTTTTCAGAAAAATGGAGAAGAGTGGTGTAGAAGGCTAAGGTGTTGTTGCAACGGTTATCTTGAGGACCGGGCTTCATGGAGAAGACCGGGGATGTGGATTGCTCGCAGAGTCAAGAAAGGGAAAATGAAAAGGGATGTTCTACCCATGCTCGATTAAGGACTGAGTTGATGTTTCATCTTTCCTATCTCTTTTTCATGCAACCACTCGATGTCGTATGTGGCAACACTTGGCCAGAGCCCACAAGGAACAACCTGAGGGGATACCGATGAGCTTGGATGCAATGACGGACTAGGTAAGGGGAAAGGGAATCAGTGTGGGTGATGGGTCATGTGGCCTGGAGCCACTGGGTGACGGAAGATGGCCTAGTTCTCTCATGGTTGATGTTCGGAATACTAGTGTGGGGATGACCTCAATAGGATTCATGTGATATGGTTGCTCCTATCTCATGGTCTAAACTTGTGGGGAAAGTGTGCACCTTTGGCCCGAGTATAAATTATATCCTGAATAGTTAGTGTCATCTGCGTGGATGAGTTATGGCTTGGTTTTGACAACTAGATGTTTGATAAAATGTATGGGAAAATGTGATTTTTGTCCGGCAGTGGATGCCGAGAGCAACGGAGGCAAGGCCCAGTAGCAGTGTGGGAAAAACGTGTTGGCAGGAAGTGCCTTGAGCCGTTGTGGACCAGCAAGTCCAGGGGCAAACTTTTCAAGCAAAATGTTTTTCCTAAGTCTAAAAGTATGAATTAACGAAACTGTGTATAGAATGCTCTTCCCAAAAAGCAACCTAAGCTCCAGATACTCCTTGCATCTAGTGGTAGCGTAAACCCCGACTCCTTAAGGAGGAATGTGGGCTTGTGGAGTACATATGTATTCACTCTTGCTTTGTTGTTGTTTTTCAGTTAGTGATGATAACCTGCTTGAATCCCTCTTTAGTTAGGTCATGCTCCTACTTCCCAACTAGCATGTGGCATTGGGCCTTGAAGGATGCTTCCACTATATCTTATTTTCATGCAATGTTTTATGCAATTTTGTTCTAATCATTAAGTTAGATTTAGTCATTGCCACTACTACTGAATTGATCTTTCAAGACACCCCCTTTTATTTTTAGAAGCGGTTAGAAATTTGAACCGTCTATAGAAATCAGTGTTGGGCTAGTACTACCAACCAACTCTAAAAATCATTTTAAGAGACGGTGAATCTTAACAACCGCCCCTAAAAATTGATTTTCAGGGGCGATGCACCTTACCAACCGTCCCAAAAAATAGTCCATTTTTAGGGGTGATGCACCTTACTACCGCCCCTAAAAATTGATTTTTAGGGGCGTTGCACTTTACCAACTGCCCTCTAAAAATCAAAATTTCAGAGGCGATGCGCTTTACCTAACCGTCCTTTGAAAGTGGTCCATTTTTAGGGGCGGTGCACCTTATCAACCGCCCCTAAAAATGATTTCTAGGGGCAGTGCACCTTACCAACCGCTTCAGTTATGTGTCACCTTCTTGAGCACATGTGATGGTGTGGTCTTGTGGTGGGAGGGTGCTACGCGAGGCATGAGGTTGCAGGTTCCGCCAACTGCCCCTGTAGATTCTTTCTGTGCTAGTGTGCACTAGTGATAATATTTTTGTGCATGTGAGTTTTAATTTTTCTATATGACAACACAACTAGAGGACTACTGAGTTTATCATGAAATATGTAGAAATCATCTTGAATACAATCATCTAAATGGATAGTGAACCCTAACCACCATAATGGAAGCAAAATATGGCACGAAGAACTAGCTTATTTTTTATTTTTGAATTCGAGTATACAACCACTATACTATCAAGGAGGGTTCAATTGCGAGGGTATTAGTATGTAATTGCTCATACTAACACCACTAAACGATTTCAACCAGTTCTTGTACACTTTAACTTTAAACTAAAAGTTTTCTGCTAGTATCTGGATCATTCAGTCGTCAACTGGTTCGTCAAGTGTTATAGTTGTTGATCGATGGGCAAGACTTGGGAACAATTTCATAATTCTTTTGGATGCTCATGTGGTGATTGGATGACCTGGTGGACTAGATAACCTAGAAGGGAATCCACTAATAGGATTAGATTTAGCTAAATGTAGGATTGATGTAGGGCATCCGACCCAAGTAAAAGACCAATGATGGCAACTAGAGGGAAGGGTGAATAGAAGCCTTTGAAATTCAGCACCAAGACTCCTATAGAATCTTGAAGGGTTACATAGCCCATACAAGATACCAACCATAGGACACGTCTAGGAAATACTACAAAAGCACTCACTCAAACGCTCACAAGAATGCATAAAAAACAAGCTTACTGGAACATTTCAATGAGCACCAAACAATCTAGTGTTAA
Organism: Paspalum vaginatum; assembly: GCA_030272315.1. Taxonomy (NCBI): domain Eukaryota; kingdom Viridiplantae; phylum Streptophyta; class Magnoliopsida; order Poales; family Poaceae; genus Paspalum; species Paspalum vaginatum. The sequence continues at coordinate 29,231,216 of CM059020.1, read as the reverse complement.
AAACTAGACATTCCAGTATAGCTCACCGGGTGATCCAGTGTTGAGTGGGGGATAAGCTCCCACGACAAATTGGCATAACACCTCACTCACTGGATGGTCTAGTGTTAATCACCAGACAGTACGACAAAGCTCACCAAACTAAACTGACCCCTTCACCAAATCCAATAAAAACCAACTCAAACTTGATCCAAAATGACGTGGAATTTTAAGGTTAGAAAATTTGATCCATCCAGAGGGTATTCCCACAAAGGATCTATTAAATAAAATAGGGATATCCTGGAACTAGTTAACACTCAAGAACAAGTCATGAACTTGGCTAAACTCCAGAAAAATGAAATTCATAAGTGTTCATGGAATTCAAGAGTTAATCCATGGTTTAGATAAGTTCCATACTCTATGTTCTTGCTAAAACCCAAAAGAACAATAGTTTGATCCTTGGCAAAAGAAAAACACAACAAACAAAGGAATCAACTCTAAGATCCAATAGAAAGAGGAAGAAATCTTCAATTGGAACAACGTAATGGCTATGAAAATAGGATTAATTATCTTCAAGAATTCATGAGAAATACTCCTATATGTAATATGCAACATACCACCCATCATCCTCGCTCTAAAGTTGGATAACAAAGACAAGGTGCTTACCTCTCAAATCTAGTCTCTCATATGCATGAGATACTTTGTTGTCATTTTTCTCTCGCTCTAGAGTTTTGAAGTAGGGAGAGATAGCTAGAGAAGTATACACCCTCTCTTTTGTAGATGTCTCCCTAAGACTGAGTCACCCCTAAAATAGACACTTAACCATAAGGCACGTAGAGGCAAAACCAGAAGGATACAAGTAGCTTGATATGACAAAAGAGACATCTAATGGATTTTGCTTCAGTTCAACGCAACCTTCCTGATGGCACACCACATCAATAGTCCAACCTTCAACAACATGTGGTTTTGAGGTGCAAACCGGGAAATCTACATGCAGTTTTAGGGAAAACTGCAAAACTAACTTGAGTGGTGGATTTGAGGCAAAACTATCAAACCCTCTCTATGTTGACACATGTCTAATCTCCCCATTGTGACTCATCCATGACTTGTCCCACACAATCCAACATCCTTTCCAATGGTTTTGAGTCCCAAACCATCAAAACATCCACCTCGATGGTGTTGAGGCCTAAACCATCAAACTTCCTGACTTCAACTCATGACTCTCTACCATGATCCTAGACCTCCACGTCCTCCTGACCTAGTATAGCCCTGACTCGGCTCCACCATTATTGTCTCACCAACATTCCCTTGGAACTCCTCCAAGTGCAGGCAGTGGATCATGCACAGCCTTGCCCGTCCGCCTCTGACCCTAGCATTGATTGCCCTTCACCACTACATGGCCATAGGCATAAAACTCCTACTTACCTCATGCTATCACATGGTCTGTTAACATGCTTCCTTACCAGTCTTAAGCCACTTGTCGTTGACCACTATGTCATCCATATACATGCACACCACAGGCCAAGGAATCACGTGTCTCCTTAGAGCTCGTACTATGGTTGGTCCATATGCTCAACCAAGATGCCTCCATTGTTGACAATTACTCAACAGACTAAGGAGCAAGTAACCATGGATTCTCAACAAGAGGAGGGGACAAATTGGTTCACTAGTTACTTGATTAAAACTAGGGATCCAAATTAATGCACAGATAAGCATGTGTCATCGTACACATGCTAGTTAACACTAAGGTATATATGGTGTGATCCTAGTCGCAAGGAGCCAAGCACCAGGTATGTTCCAATTGCCATCTTGCTATAGCCAATAAGGCATTATGGTAAGCAAAGGCTAAGTTCCTCCAAGCCACCATGACAAAGCCACTACCAACATCTCTCTCGATCACCATGACATTATCTTCACTAATCCCCTTCGCCACACAAAGTGTCGCCGCCTCTTCACACCAAGATGTTCGAGAGCCATCAACAAGCACAATTGCTTTTTAGTAAGACTTATCTTAAACACTCTCCCCTTGCAAAGGCTAAGCCTAAACAAGCACCAAGCATTGTCTTACAAGTGTGCAAAGGTCTAAGATTTGACCCTTTAGCATGATGTGGTTTGGAGATGATCTTCAAGTTTCCTACAACTCTTGTATGGTTTAGGTGTCTCCAACAGCTTGAAATGACTCGATTGATGGGTTACAAATAGTCCAAGCCATTCAAGCTGGTTGTTGGAGAAAAGCTACTAAAAATGGACAGTGAATTTAGGATAGTCCCCCTGCTAATAACTCCATATACTTTGGACCATCCAATTGGTATAGATATCCTCCAACTGAAAACTAGCTTGTATACTTTTCATTGGTTCAAGGTTTAGTACAATGTGGGGGCATCTGTCCTTCCATTTAGTTGTTTCACCAAGTTTGATCGAAAACCAATACTGCCAAATTGGTATAAGGTATGGTCTAAAGCAAGGGCATCTGATCTTCCAATTGATATTTTCACTCTCTACTTTTCACTTCTTATCGGTGTGGAGTTCTGAACCTAGAAACTAGCCTATCAAGCTAGACTAGGAAAGCACACAACTGGCAAAAATGTAAACCTGGAATGCAATGAGAGCGGAAAGTAAGAACGCAACTCCCGGTGAAGACAGCAACTCATCTAATTTTTACTCCCTGTCCTAGAAAACAAGGCTCTCTAGGCTTGTCCTAAGTCAAACTTTGTAAAGTTTGACCAAATTTATAGAAAAAAGTATTGACATTTATGGCACCAAATTGGTACCTCATGAAAATATATGTGATAATGAATCTAACAATACTCATTTGGTACTATAAATATTTATATTTTTCATATAAATTTGGTCAAACTTCAGAAAATTTGACTTAAGACAAATCTAGAAACCTTGTTTTCGGGACAGAGGGAGTAATAAGGTATCGAGAAGGCACGCAAGACTTCAAAGGGATGGCAGTGTGGCGGGTTTTCGGCAGGTCCCCACTGGTTTAGTACTTGCTAGGGCTAGGGCGAGTCAAATTCCTCCCCTTGGGTTTGTAGGTTTGGGGATCCGAACTTGTGCAGGGCAGGTTTTGATCTCCACCCACAGGAGACCTGAACCTGTGCTTTCATAAGGTAAATAGATAATTCTAAATGGCATGTCATGAATATTCAATGGTAATATAAATGCTTTACCTACGCAAATATGAAAGATGAGTGAAATTATGTGCCAACCATACCCATATAGTTGTCTTTAAAATTATGGTACTAAGTTTAACAATTATTAGTGCCATTCATATCCATGTTGCTTTAGGTTTTTAGGGATCCATCGAGTTCAAGGGGGATGGGAGATTTTAACCCGCAGAGTGGGGCGGGGTTTGACCGTTGGTTTCGGGGGCAGGATCCACGCATGCTCCACCCACCTCATTGCCATCCCTAAGCATTCCCCTAGGACTTATAGGATCCCTTCGTAAGATCCATGCTAAACCTTAACCCATGCAAGGACAAGGGCATTGTCCATGCAGGGGCCAAGCTTCTGGTTGGGTAACTCCATGGATAGTCCCAACTCTCCACCATGTGCAAGTGGGGATTCCTACGAACATCTCCTAGATGCACACCATCATCAACGCTATGGTGAAATCTGTCTCACAATTAATTTGACGGCGATTCTCAGAAAAACTTATAAACCTCCACATTTACAAATCGTGCGCGGACGTGAGACCGCATGGATGTGCAGGGATATATTAATCTGAATCGGAATCCATGAGTGAGGAATTAAAGTTGAAGGTATGGTTTATAATAATGCCCACGTGTGCGTGGATGCGCCTGCCCTCTCTGTAGCGCACGCAATGCTGCTTTGAAGAAGATTGTAATACCAACTACTCTGTCTGGTATATACAAATACAATGATGCTGAGTTTTGTCGGTCAAGCGTATGGGCCAGCGACAGACTGTGTGTATTTGCCGAAAGCCGCTTTTAATCGCCGGAAGCGCCAAGGCAGCCAGTTGGATGTTTCACACTGCTCCCGATCGAGTGTTCGCTAGAGCTGCGTGATGTGCGTCTGCTTCGATGTCTCGTTGCCGCTGCTGCATTCAGTTCTACTTTGGAAATTAATAAAAGCAGGCGGCCATAGTCGACTATACATTGCAGGGTTGTCACGGCAGGAATCAAGGTGGCAGCCGCAGCTGCTGCAGCGGTGGGCGGTACCGGTACTGTTGGTGCATGAGGCATGAGCTGCGTCACCCATTGGCAATTGCATTGCAACTATGCAGGGATCTGATCGATGCATCTGATCCCTGGGCGGGGCCGCGGGCTGGACGGGACCCCAGCTGCGACGTCGTCGTCAGTCGTCTGGCTAGCTGGTGTCCCCCGAACCAACGGCACCGCCACCCGGGCAGCAGGCCCCTCAGCGGAGAGCAGCCATGATTCCAAGCTAAGGCTCGTCACGCGCGCCACGACCATCGCCGGCGGTGGAGGGGAGACACCGGACGTGAGGGAGATGGAAGATCTGAAAGATGGATTCAAGGACAATCACTGACCGCCGGCTGCCGGCTGAGAGTTCGATCGAGACGCCGTACACGTACATTCAGATTCAGACTCCGACCGAGACGATCGATGTCCACGCCTAGTGCCCCCAGTAGCATGCATACTTGTACGGGTGCTTGTAACTGCTACTACTGCACTGTACACTGATGATAGATAATAAAAGCTATTCTATTCGATTGGTCAATGCAAAGCAAGCAGCTTCACTTCAGTGACCCACACAGCTGGATACGCGTGGCAGAGGCAGCTCTGGTTGCGTGCTAAACCAGCTACGTACGGCTGCTAGTTGCATGCCAGAGTGGCCTCTAGCACATCATGTATATATATACTCCTAGTTCTTTCGAATATTATTGGACCCCATCACCATAGATGGTCAAATGGGCCATGCCCAACCGGCCGGCACGAGGCATGGCCCGATTAGTCGTGCCATGGGCCAGCACGTTCCGAAGGCGTGCCGTGCTTGGGCCGAGGCCAAGGCACACAGTGCCGGCCCGACACGGCACGATTATCTTTTTTATTTTTTTTCTATTATATATATGTATATTATTATACTATACCATAGGTCAAACACTAAAACAAGTTTGTCGGAGTGGCTAGCGCAGGTGGGTGAAGGCGTGGTTGCGGGAGGTCTCCAGTTCGTTGCGAATTTGATGAATAAAATACCTGTTCGGTCCACTGGACACTATTGGCCCATCGTGCCTTCAGGCCGGCCCGGCACGCCTAGCAGACCGTCGTGCCGTGCCTGGGCCGCGGCCACGGCCCATAGTGCCGCTCGGCACGGCACGTTAACAGGCCGTGCCTAACGGGCCCGTGCCGGGCCGTGCCGTGCCGCCCAGTTTGGCCACCTATGCCCATCACCCACCTCATACTAGAAAGTAGTGATCCACTAGTCCATGTTACATATATTCTCAACGACATCTTGCCCCTGATCAAATCTAACACATGCAGTCAATAAATGTAAGATGGTCATCATGAGGTTGAGGGTATAGACCATAGAGTACCAATGCCTTGCTCTTGTTTATTTTCTTTACTTTGTATAAGTACTAAAATGTTGGGTTTTTCTTCTTCATTAATTTCTTTGTAATAGAAAAAAAATTACATCTATGATCTACTAGTATATAGGAGTAGTAAATCGAGTAATTGACATTTATATCCGTCCGACATCCACATACACCGCAGCGCTCTTGGCAATTACTTGGTGCCACGACAACAACCCTCGCTCTTAGCTGAACTAGATACGCCAACCGTCCACGTGTGTGCATATTACTGGCTGCTCCTGTGCCATAATTCATCAACACACTCCACACACGGAGATGGAGAGAGCCCCGCTGCCCTATAAGTAGCACCCACGGGATTAAAACCAGTTGCTCTTGCTATAAATACCATCCAGGGGACGGAATCAATCTCCAATCTATCATAACCCATATAGCTCCGCCCTCCTGCTGGCCTGGCCTGGCCTGGCATGGCACTCCAGATAGACAGATAGAGTTAGTTAGATAGACGGTGGCTGTGCATGGTGGAGAAGCAGGGCACGTGCATTACCATCCAATGCCACCATGCGTGCTCCATCCTCCTCATCCCCATCCTCCTCTCAATTCACCAACCATGGATGATGCATGGAGTCATGGATGGATGGTTCTTCATGTGCCCATCTTCTCCACCAAGCACAAACTGTCTCAACACGCCCCCTGAACAACCGGCGTCTCGTCTCCGGTTTTGCTTGTTGCGGTTGTTCCTGTCATCGCTAGCTCATCAGTACTGTATTAATTACTGCTCACTTTTCAGGCTAAGACCCATGTATGCTCACACTTTCCATGTCTGTCCTTGCATCTCTGAATTATATTCCTCTTTATTTCCAACTCATTGGTGGCTCAATCAATCTATGGTGTTTCAGCGCCCTTCTAAATCTTTTGCCCCCTGAAGAATGCAGCCAGCGTTCTTTCAAGAGAGAGGTTCAAGTTCAACAGAGCAGCAGCAGGACCAAGCAGAAGCAGTAGATTCCAAATCTAAGAGGTCTTTGATTGCTTCAGCTTAAACTGTTCTCCAAAAATAACTACTTCTGGATTGGATTTGATCTACACAGCAAGTTAGCAACACCAACCGAAGTGTCATGGCGTCGTTATCGCAGCGAAAATGCCCGGCCATCACCAGAACATGCTGGTAAGCACAGCAATTACACAGTCTGATTGATGTAATGTTAATTGTCGGTTGGCATGGCACGCACATGATGGCTCTCAGGAGCATGCATTCAGCTATCCTCGATCGGTAGGTTGTCCATGGAGATGAGCTTGTGTGATCGACCGGCATGGCGCGCGCGTTATTTCCTCTTCTGTTCTCAGCGCGCGTTTCCTCTCAGGAGGCCTGATCTCATCGCCGATTGATGTCGGCATCATGCAAACCAGCTGAGAGAACACGTCATGTATCCTATGCGTTTCTGCCGTACAAACAACAGTAGCTGTGAAAGCAACAGCCACGGTGCTGTTGCCATCCTTCCCTTCATTGAAAATAACTTTGCAGAAGAAATGCTCATCTTGAGATCACAACTGCTCTCATCGCTCTCTGTTCATTGATCTTCTGCGGCTAGCCTTGCTTCGTCTTCAGGGCAGGGCGCAAGGCAAAAGCCTAGCAGATCGAGGTACAAAGGTGTACGTGGAGATTTTACTGTACCTGTCTGCATTTCAGATACTGAAGATGAAAGGTCGTGAGATTTATGCACAGTTCAGCCTGAAGCTACCTCTGGAAGCATGCGGTACCGGATATCTCCATTCTCCACTCGGAGGCGTTTCTAATCAATTTGCACTATCTGAAATGACGGCAACTGTACAAATCCTGACACAATATACATGCATGGTTATATTCTGAGGAACCTTAATACTGTATGTATGTACATTTGGTAGTCTTTCCATAGATATAAATCATCCGTGCGTAGAAGGCACTTCTCTGTACATTGATCTCTGTACGTGTAATAATAACTAGTACACTAACTTGGCCTCAGTGGTGAGCTAATCGCGACCACATTTTGAAAATGAAACTAGGAGGGAGGCAAGGCGTGGCATTTGAATTCCGTCATGCATGCCTTGGCGATTTGACCCAAGCATGGACCAGAATGTCAAGCTAGCCTGCTGCTAGGAAAATACAGTATCATATGGCACCACCACGGCCACAGCCACGCTCGCTCTAATTGCTCTGGATCTCACACACGCACACGCACCTAATAACACAGTGTGGTCCTGGTGAAACAATAATGCGCATGAAATGGATTGGCATCTCGTTCAGATTCAGAGAGAGAGGGAGAGTGGTCCTCCTGCAGTGCAGCATGTCTGTTGGATTGGATCCACTCCACTCATCCACTGTGTCAGTGTGTGCTGCCTCGATCCTGCACCCTCTCGCAGCGGCAGACCATGCATGTCTACCCAGCTGCAGCAGGGAGGCAGGAGCCGGAGCTCAGATTTTCTTTCCATCAGCGAACGAAAGCTGGGGCTGGGTCAGTTGCTTCCAGATCTGGGCGCGCCAAAGTGGACGGCGGCGGTGCTTGCGTTGCGCGCGCCAAAGCGGCCAGTGGGCGGACCTCGTCGCCAAATCAAATCTCCCTTTTGGGATCTGCAGCGCCGGTTTGGATGAATATAATAAACATACGGCGATTGCGAGGGAGCGATAGAAATTCTTTGGAGAAACTAAAGGAGATTTCGTGGAGCATGCCTCGCCCTCCAAAGAGAAACTAAAGGGGATTCTTGGTGGTTGTGGAAGTCCACTTGGAGGACGAACTGAAACGTACGTGGCTCGCTTTTCTTTCTTTCTGGTTTCTGGTGGTGTGGTGACAGAATCGTCCACTGAAAACCGCTCGGATTCTCAGTGCATCAGGATATGATCATATGATCCGCGCGCGTGCGCTATTTCGTCTCTCCATCCCCCTGGCTCGGCTCAGCTCAGCTCAGCTGAAAGGAACAGGTGCCTGACGCTGACTCAATGTGGGCTGGGGCTGGATCATTCCTAGGAGCTGAGCTGAGCTGATCGAATTGCGGCAGGAATTCAGGGATCAGGTCCGTGGTTTCCTGGACACATGCCATGCGTCCTGCTAGCTTCTCTGCCGCGGTTCAGTGCCAATGCCGATAGGCGATAGCTCCAGTTGGATAGGGATGATCAGTATATGTGGACATATATGGTGAGATGGCGTTCGTCAAAGTTTGGCGGCGACAACCACGTCCGAGCACGCTCTATCAATCATGTGCTCAAGGAATGAGAATTTGCACGTCCTTGTTCCGGCCGGGTTGTCCTGAAAGCTACAAGAATGGCTTTGCATGCATCCTTTGGCTTTGGATGAAGGCCAGGAAGGATTGATTGCTCGGTGGTGCCGTTTCCGCGCCTTCTCTGTCGTGCCATGACTTGCGCGGCAGCCGCTTGCATGCCCTTCTTGTTGTTGCTAGCCAGAGACCAACATTTGTGTGTGTGTGAGCTTTCGCGATGCGATGCGATGCTTGCCCAGGTTGCCGAGGCAGTTTCGCCTGCTGCTTCCGGTTCCCCAGCACAGCAGGGCTGCAGCCGGAGGCAGATGAAATGACCAGAGGCTCTGAGCTTACTTGGAAACAGAAGCAATGCTAGCTATCAGTGGCAGAGTACTAGCAGATGGTAGTTAAAGTTCTGTGAAAAGTAACGAATGTGATGACAAGTCAAAACTCAATTGTGGAAATGCGACTTTGACTATAGAAGTTAAGAGTTATTGACAAAAGTAAATTAAAGCTTTCGATTCAGCTTGACTATTCTTTATGACTAACCGGAGAGGAAACAGACATGCATGTCTCTTAGCTTCATTGTGAACGCGCAAGTGTGACTAGCAGAGGAGGCGTCTCTTGGAACTATAATTCTTTTTTTTTCCCCAATAGGCTAGCCAAGAGGTCAAGGTTAGTAAAGGGAAGAGTTGAGAGGGCGAGCATCCTAGCTCTTGTTTCTCCATTCTAATGGGAGGATGCTTAGACCTTTCTCTTGTATATGTGAGTTCCCATGGTCACGTTAATCAAAGTTTGTTAGCCTCTCCTCCTAGTCTCCGTTAGAAATTGAGGGATCGAGAGAATGATTGAGTACGAACTCTTGTGTTTATTCCTTGATGATTGTATGAATTTATACGGGCAACAATAGCGAGACACTAGAGCAAGAATAACACATAAATAAACAGACCGGTGTGATCATTTCGTTCTGAACCACCCATATCAAGAAGCATTTCTTAAGAGAAAAAAAAACTCCTGTACAGAAACTCCAGTGCAGCTCATTTTTGTCTTTGCCTTTTTGGTCAAACTTAAAATAAACAATCACAATAAGTACACTGAACTGGCCAAAAATCAAATGGTGACACGCAATTGAACATAATATTTTTAGACATTATTACGTTCATATTGTTGTCTCACATCTCGCTATTATTTAATTGGAGGCTCCATCTTAATTCACAAAAATAAGCGCTACAAAAAAACATCCTAGAAATTATAGAAAAAATCAATGAACATCCAACCATCAATTCGGTCTATTATCATCATTTAACAATAACTGGATGTTACGGGAATTTCTTATACTAACTTTAAAGTGTTATTTGAAGGCAAAAACATTGGTGTAGTTACATGACAACATTTTTTTTTGCAGGTTGAAGACAATTTACTTAATCACATATTAATGGGAGAGATCACCATCTAAAAAGATTGATCCTTCACGCACTGTTCGTGAAAAAGATGGATAGTGAGAAACTAAAGAAAAAGAGAAAACTTTGATGCGGAAGAACTATGTAACCGACACAACTTGGTGTTGAGATGTCTTAACATGGATTAAGAGAAATAGTAATCAATGATCCCTAGTGAGTGCTGGCGTGGCTCGTTGTGGTGCAAGAGAAATAGTGCTAGTGGTTCTAATCAGTGATCTTAGTGGGTGTCTTAGTGGCTCAACACAGTGCAAGAAAAATATTTAGTGATTTTCATCTCTTTATAACATATATAAAAATTAACCACATACATTATTATGAAAGATAATTCAAAGTAACCCCTAATTTTATATGTAAAATTTACCCATGTATACCACTAAAAAGTAATATAAATAAAGCTCTCAATTTATATATAAAAATTACCCATGTGTACCATTAAAAAATTAATACAAAGTAACTCCTAAATTCACATACATTGTTACGAAAGATGATTCAAAGTAACCCCTAATTATATATATATAATTTACCCATGCCTACCACTAAAAAGTAATATAAATAAAGCCCTCAATTTATATATAAAAATTACCCATCTGTACCATTAAAAAAGTAATACAAACTAACTCCTAAATTCACATTTAAGTTACCTGACATTAAAAAAAGATTATTAAAGTAACACATACATACCACCTAAATATCCCCATTACCAATATTAATAATAAGCAAAATTATCCCCTCAAATCTATCTAAGTACCAACATCGGCTACAAGTAAACAATTAAACAACCATAAAGTGCACCTATATATATATATTTCTACATTCTCCATTTCTATCAGAATTGGGATAACAAAAACTAACTGAAAGTAAACATCCACGTCTTGTGGACTTTACAAATCAAATATACATGCATGTATAAGCTATTAAATGATTTAGCATTTATGAAAATTGTTTCCTTATGAATCGTATACATAATTAATTTCATATCTACGCTCGTAGTCTAATTATAAGCACTATAGTTGTATAAGAAAATAGTAGTACACACATAATTCTTTGGTAGAAAAGAAGAATCAGCATCGTAACTCTTAAGTGACATGGGGCTAGTGGAAATGGAAGCTTGTATCATTGTAGTAACTAGAACCAAGAATACATATAGTTTCAATAAAATACAAAAGGAGGGTTTTGAATAAAAGATGGACTAAGAACTAAAGTTTCAACTTCACATGTGGATAACATAAATTGTAGCAATGCAGTATAAGATCAAAATTTGGAAGCCAAAATCTCCCTAGATTCATGATGTTTGATGTGCAACAAAAATTGACAAAACTTAATCTATGATTTGAACTGAACACACTGAAAGAGGGCGAAAGTGCAATGCAAAAGGGAAAAACAATCTGATAAAAGATTACAACATATCTATATGGGTATTGCACTAGAGGAGAGGGAAGGTGGGAGGGAGGGAGAGAGGGGGGGGGGAGCTGGGGTATTCCTAGACTGCTAAAAACTGTTATGTAAATGGAAGCTCCGTATTTCTGGGATGCAGTTATTGAACCAGTTTAATCCAATTGCAGAACTTCATTGAATATCATGCAGAAGTCCTCATATAATTCTGGTGGTATAAAGATGCAAAGGCGTAGTTTTTATCATTGTCACAGCAATGCTCTGGAAATAGCTAAGTGAAGTAAACTGGTGCTGTGAAGGTAAACCTCAGGTTTATTAGTTGATGCTATGTGAAGTAAACTGGTGCTGTGTCGCTGTTTATTGGCCATACGTAAGGATCTAACCAAACAGAATCACAAAAGCACTCAGTTTTGAGAATATTTACAAAGCAGTTGGTTCAATAAGAGCAACTGGTGAGACATAAAAAATAAAAATAAAAGAATTCATCCAGAATGAGAATAATATAGAAGATTTAGGTGTGGTAGAGTTAGTCATCAATATTCTAAACCAAATTGGACATCCGTATCATCTGTCATTTTTCGACAAAGAAGGTCATAATCATTGCCATGACAAGTACATTATCATTTCCAGGATAAATAGTCACTCTGAACTTACGCCGTGAATAGATAGTCTTCTTGAGTTTATACAAGAGATTTGTCTGCACAAAGAGACAATTCATAATTGTTGTGATAAGCTTATAGAATCAAAAGTTTTTAAACTATGTAAATAATACTGCTAAAATAAAACATTTTAAGTTACTTGAATCTTGCTACCATAGTTGCTCCAGGTTACCTGTGCAACGATGGAGTCCCCCTTTATTATTGTGCATGCTCTTCGGAATGTACTTCCTATGAGCCTGTAGGTTGGTTTTGGATCTTCAAAATTGGTTCTTGGCGGGATGAATATGTGTACCTCCTTTCGACTAGAAGAAGCATACACAACTTTTGCAGTGAACATGATGTGTCTCTGTTCTGAACTGTTTCCACTGAATGCTTGCCACTCGCCCTACAAAAAATAAAATGCTTAGCACTATATCAGTGGCCATGTATCCATGTATTCAAATTCCTGAAACTTGAACATTTGTAGTGAAAATTGTATGAACTGACAACATGAAAATAATGCCACTAGATTTTTCTTCAAACATTGTCATGATGTAGTATCATTGTACTATCTTTACAAGTACAAGATAATGCGGAACCATGGTCAGAATCTTGCCTCTGGATTGTGGTAAAAGGTGATCTATATGACCAAACAAGTAGTGCCCTCTAAGAAATAACTAGAAAAATATGAGCTGCCATTTTAAGAAATCTGACATGCGTCACATGTTAACACTCTGACTAGAACACCATATACGTTGGAGACTGCTTGATGTACTAGGCGTGTTATCCTTTCTATCTATCTTTCAATCCTGCACTAGATACTTTGATGTTGTGGTTCATACTCTGTGATGAAAACTAGTTTTTATGTTTCTTAACACTAAGCAATATAGAGTCGGATTTGTGCCTGTTAGATCATTACTAATTCCTGAATTCACGACAAATTTAGTATTCATCCACGTTGGTTGAAGCTACACTTATTCCGCAAAGGTCAATGTTCAATTTTTTTTTCACAATACCACGAATTTGTTGCAAGCATGTCACTGATTTAGGACAATCGACCAAGAGTAACATTTTCCAGTCCAATTTAGGTCGAAACAAATTGAAAACCACCGCACTGATTTTCAGCACTGACTACTGCTGTCACGATTTCCTCCGGTATGTTCCAATCTTGTGCATCCTAATAAGCATCGCCTTGAAAGTTGAATAGGTCCTAATAATCCTGCGTTGTGACCAGCGTCCTCAACGGTGGAGCAAACCAAGTACAGAATCAGGAGCCAAGAAGCCTATAATCACCTGGCCGCTGGTCCTGACGGTGACCAGGACACCCCCGGCGTCGTCGAGGAGCGCCGTGCCCCCGCCACCGGCGCCGCCAGCGACATGGAACGCGAGGCGACCGGTCGCGTCGTGCATCGCCATCTCGGGTCCCTTCTTGACGACCGTGAAGTCCACCGGGACGACGGTCCAAGCCACGGGCACGGGCGCCGGCTCGGGCGGCGTGGCGCAAGCGGTCGTCGGCCGTTCCGTCTCCATGACAAGAAACGAGAAGCAGCAAGAATCGGGAGAGGATTTTCTTGGGGAAAGGCCCGAGCAGGTGGAGGTAGGAAGGAGAGATCGAAAAGCGGCTGACTACGAGTTGGTTGGTTGATTTGGCGGTCGCGGTGCGGTGTGGCGGCCGGCGATTGCGTGGTTGCCTTTGGGTTTCTTCATTTCACGGACCGGCCGGCGGCCGACCAGCTGACGCGGACAGCGACCGTTGATTCTTCTTTCTACAGCCGGCGGAACTGGATGCGACGAACCTGCTTCCCCGTCATCGGCTTCCGTGGGCTGGGCCTCATTTGGCAACTCATGGAACCGCCAGATTGGGCTGAAGGAGCATTTGGTGGCCACGAGGTTTGGATTCCAACCAGCCCAATGCATGTGACATTTCGTCCTCACCACTGCACAGCCAGAAAACGCATCTGGCTCGCTCTCGGCTATCGGGCCTCTTCGGCCCTATTTGGCAGGCCTACCTCTCGGCATCGGCTCTTTTCAAAAATCGTTTCGTAAAAGGAAAAAGTCCATCTGACCACCCTTAATTTTGGCTGCAGTTTGATTTTGCACATCAAACTACAAAACCAGGAATCTTTGCCCCCGCAACTATTGAAACTGGGTACTTTTGCACCCTGGGTGATATACGAAGGTGGTTTCATGTGACGTGGCAGTGGGTCCCACCTGTCAGATGACACGTGGCACCGGGCCCCACGTGGCAGTGGCACAACCATCTTTTTCCTCCCTCTCCTCTCTCCCTCTCTCGTACCTCACCGTCGCCGCCGTCTCGTCCTCCCTCTCCGCCTCTGCCCCTCTCTTGCCGCCTGCTGACGCCGACCCGAGCTGCATCCCCCCGCCGCTCCGGCCGCGGCGCCGCCCCCAGCTGCTTCGGTCGCCAACATCGACCCCAGTTGCACCATCACCCGCCGCTCGCACCTACCTGCGCCCTAGCGGCCTCGGCCTCGGCTGCCGGTGCCGCGGGCCGCACCATGTTGTCCCGCCTCTCCCGCACGGCCTGCTGGCGCGGCGGGGACCGGCGTAGTGGCAACTGGCTAGGCAAGGGGTGGAGCAGGGGAGAGAGGGGTGGCTGCGCGACGAGGACGGGAGCGTAGTGCAGCGGCCTCTGCCGCCGGCGCTGCGGCTCTCCCTCTTGCTCTGGTCTGCTTCATTCGGCGCCGGCAAGCTCCCCGCCGCAGCTCGCGGATGTCCAGCGGCACCTTGTTCACACCCTCCGTCGCCGACCCATAGATCTTGTGCCACCGCTTGAACCCCGTCGAGTTGAAGTAAGCGCACACCACCTCCTTGTCCTCACCGCCCGCTGACGCCGCCTGCGCTCTAGGTCCATGATCGACACCGCCGCCGCCAGTGCGGCCGCCGCGGCAAGGAGGGATGGCGGCAGGAGGTCGGCGGCCGTCGGAAGCGTTGCGACGGCGGCAGTGGGAGGCCTGTGCTGCGGGTGGAGGAGGAAGTGGGACCGCGCCGGAGGAGCGCAGCGGGCCGAGGTGGCAGCGAGTGCAAGGCAAAGAGCGGGTGCCCAGCAAGCGGTGGCGGGAGAGCTCGGTGGTGGCGAGGGAGGGGTAGAGGCGGAGAGGTGGAGAGAGAGGACGAGACGGCAGCGAACGGTGAGGTACAGGAGAGGGAGAGGGAGGAAAAGATGGTTGCCCTACTTCCACGTGGGGCCCGCTGCCACGTGTCATCTGACAAGTGGGACCCACTGCCACGTCACACAAAACCGCCTTTGTATACCACCCAGGGTGTAAAAATACCCGTTTTCAATAGTTGCGGGAGCAAAGATTCCTGGTTTTGTAGTTTGAGGTGTAAAATCAAACTACAGCCAAAGTTAAGGGTGGTTAGATGGACTTTTTCCTTGGTAAAATGCCCCTCTTATATTTTTCACAATTGATGTAAATATCAAATGGTTGTAGTGCATTTTTTCTCTCTTTCATTTCACTCCCACCAACCCGTCCCCCATCTTCGTCTCTCCTTCTATCCGCCGCCGCCTCCTTCTCTCTCGCTCTCCGGCGGTGGCCTTTTCCTCTGCTTCGATCAGCTGCTTCCCTCTTCAATCGCTCCCGCCTCCTCAACTGATGCGGCTGTCAGCAACCGATGGCAGTGGCTCACGGCGCCCCATGCAGGGGCACACACTCGCCGGCCCCATGCTTCACGACCACGCTCACCGTCTCGGGGGACGCCACCAACCCGTTTGTCTGCTGCTCGGGGTCCAGCCTCCTCTCCGACGCAGCAAACGCGTCCCTACCACCCAAAGCATAAGCATGCGCGGCACTCGGGGTGTGGGAGCCGCAGAACCACCCGATCCCGCCTGTCGCCGATGCCCGGCTGACCAGACTTGGGTGGCAGCAGCCAACACGCCGGCTGGCGCAACAGCCTACACAGCATGGGCAGTGGGGGAGTCCGCCCGTTGCCAGTGTCCTGCACGGCAGACGACTGCCTCCACCTTTGATCCAGCGCCGCGCCTCCCTCCAATCGACAGCCTTCTCGTCCTCCTCCGCCTCCTCCATAGTTGGTGCAGTGGTTGGCAGGTGCTCCCAGGTGCTCCCAATATCGCCCAACGCAGCGGCAGCGGCCAGCGGCACAACATGGTCAGTGGCTGCCAGCGGCGTACACGACGGCCCCCTGCACTCATGGGAGGGGCGACGAAGGGAAAGGACTTTTGTCCTCCTCCGCCTCCTCCATAGCTGGTGCAGTGGTTGGCAGGTGCTCCCAATATCGCCCAACGCAGCGGCAGCGGCCAGCGGCACAGCATGGTCAGTGGCTGCCAGTGGTGTACACGATGGCCCCCTGCACGCACGGGAGGGGCGACGAAGGGAAAGGACTTTTGTTGCTTTGGCTTTTAGTATAAAAAAGGCTCCGGCTCCTCCTAAGGCTCCTCACTAGAAGCTGTTTTTGGACTTCATTTGGCACGGCTTCACCGTGAGCGAGAGCCAGAGCCAGAGCCGCTCAAGAAGTCATGCCAAAGATGGTATGGTCCGCAGGCACCTAGGGCGTCTGCTCGCGTGCGCCAGCAGCGCACTCCAAGCTGGTGCATGCGGACTCCCCTCAATTGAGCGTCACTGTTTGCTTCACGTGAGGGCCTTCTTCTCTACTACGCTGGGAAAGCGCGCGCTCAGGGGCGCACGTGTCAGGTAATATTTGGGGCAGGCACCGGGCCACCTCTCCGGTGCGCTACAGGCTTGCCGCTGCCACTGACTCTGACAATATCTATGGTTTGATTTCAAATTATCACTGGTACTCCCTTCGTACATGAATGATCTTCATATTTGTAGATGGCAACATGATCAAAGTAAAATGAGCATCTACTTATATTTTCATTAAACATGCATTGTAGAAAGGATTGTTAAATGCATAGAGTTGTATGCAACCAATGACATTTATATGTATAGACACAGTGGCTAAATATGAGGTGCATTAATAAACTCTTTTGCAAATACGTAGATTATTTCTAGACATCTTCTCTCCCCTAAGTATTTGAGAAAACAATATGAGATCAATAATATCTCTGTAAGATGGGTTTGTTTCTATCTATATGGGACGATTCCTATGAGAGCAGTCCAACAAAAGACGGCTTTGGTAGATGGTTCACCGGATGAAACATATTAAACATTTTTAGATGTTAACTTATATTTTCGCCTTTATGCCTTTGTGATACCATGTTACCAGGACACTTCATAAAATGCCTTAAAAACAAAAATTAACCGTTTTAACAAATCGATACTATACTAAATATCTTCTTGCTATATATAGTTTGTTTGATGGAATGGGAGCTTGCCACAAATAACCATGCTATCATTCTACTCCTCCGTGCCACAAAGGATGTCACTTTTTGTTAAATTCCACTTAGTCACTCATCTTATTCAAGAATTTAATTCAAAAATTCAAAAATATTAAGTTATATAAAGATACTTAAGATTACAAACGTAATCATAAAAAACAAATAATATTTATAAAAGTTTTTAATAAGACGAAGGATTACACTAAAATCAAGGATGATTTGTATTTTGGGATGGAGGGAGTACTTAGACGGGGGGTTCAATCATAGACATTTGTATCGACCAAAGTTAGGTCCGATATTAACACTACTAGAATAATCACGGCCGATGAAAAGACATTAGGTACTAATACCTGGAAAAATTAATAAAAGAATTTTAAATAACATCCTTACCTACTAAAGCCTCATCAACTATTACTAACGTCTTTTGTGTATTTAAATAAAAAACAATATCTCTACCTAACACATGACTGTGTGGTGTAGCGATTACATCGAGGGATCACACGAAATGGCAGAACCAGAGGGTGCTAGTAGGGGCCCGGCACCCCCACCAGTGTGAACTTTTTTTAACCCCTCATATTTATTAATATTGTATCAATGTTGCAATATGATTTCAGCTAATAAGGTCAAAGTCCAATAACTTATCAATAAATAACTCAACTCAACTCAACAATCATGTAAATTTAAAGTAGGTCGCTCGCATTCACCACAGTAAAAATCACGAGCGTTGACGCTAGACTGAAGCAATGCGCAGAAGCATAAAGGCTGCCCGTAGCAGTATGGTTAACAACCTGTCCATACACCTTAAATAAGACCTAGCCAATAATTTTCCCCATTTCTATTTTATCTCCTTGTTAAATATAAGGATTTGATAAGTCGACTTTACATCTAAGAACTATGCCTTCTGCCCTTTCCTTAAGTAGAGGAATGCTCACTACAATAATATGCATTCCAATCTGAATTTTAAGATTCAGAGTTTGCAAGTGACAGTTCAGATTCAGCCCCGGTTTGGCATTGTCCCTGCAAATCATTGAACAGCTCATACGAGGTATCCAATTTTAGAGGTGCTCTGAGGCTCACATTGCGGCAGGGTGGCTTGTCAATTGCTTGATTGAGATGTGCTATCAAAATCTGGATTGTGGTAATTTGTGCTATAATCACATAGATAGAACATAGTTTTTAGCCTTTCTCTTGTCCCTTTGGTTTTCATTTTGTGATCTGTTTAGGTTATACTTTTGCCCCATCAGAATATGATCAAGCATCGGTTTACCACCTCAAAGTTTATTTTCTTTGCTTATACTCATTTACAGCTCATGAGACTGAACTTTCACTATTGTCGGGTAGTTCTAGACTCCCTCAGAGCTTGCTTGGAAAATAGTGATTATATAAATGTTTACCAATGTATATGAAAATCTGCTTTTTTTGTTATGTATCCATCAGTCTCCTTTCTGCGATAAATTTTGTCATGTCATATTGTCAGATGACCTAAGCTGCTCGTCGAACCCGCGTGCCATATCCTGTCACGACGCTCTCAGGTCAGCCGTCCAGTTACTCCTTCCTCCTATCTAACAACTCTGTCCATGGATCAGATGAAAAATAATGGTGGCCACACACCATTCGCAGACATCTCAAACACCATTGGAGGAATATGTTGATACTTAATGCTCGATGTATAATTTCAATATATAGTTGGGGCATACTAATAACCAAAGTGGGATTGTAGGTGATCAAGATGAACCGAACTTGCCATCACCAGTCATCGATGCTAAGGAACGCAAGAGGCAGAGGGATAGAGAACGATACACAGTATTGTCAGTTGAGAAAAAGGAACTGAAATAAAAAAGAAGCTCGTGAAGCACGTCAGCGAAACAAAGGACGGTCGATCATGACGGTGTCTTCCATAGGTGATGAAAACTTTAATTTCTATCTAAAGATTGTGTGTTACCCTACTATTATTAATTGATGTGTGAAGCAGACATGGATACGGATACTTAGCAGCTACATATGAACCAAACATCCGAGGCGACTTAGCATTGAAGCGAGTAGAGATATGGCTATTGGTTCAGGTAAATGATTAGTTGCTAATAATTTCATGTAAACTTATTTTGGTATAACCATATTCCACAACTGGCTATGCAGATAACTGTAGCGGCGTTGACTTTACAAATTTGTCAACCGATATCATGCCAGGTACAACTTTGACAAACCCACTCATGCCAAGTCATTCTATTGTTTCAAACGATTGCTATTGGCATTGACTAATATATGCAAACCTTATATGAGCTCATGCGGAGCCATACTAATTACATATCACCTAGCATCAATGCGAGCGAACACAAGAGACAAAGGGATAGTGAAAGGTGTTCAACAATGTCTGTTGAAGAAAGCAGTGAAATGAATAAGAAGCGACATGAGGTGTCTACAGGTGCTGAAATATATTAATTTAAGTTCATTACATATGCGTGTTAAACTACCAATATATGACAACTAATGTGTCCTCATATTTTCCAAAAGGAGATGTAGCAGAAAACATGTACCCAAATGACACAACAGTGACCGGCTACATCGGAATGAGACATACCCAACAAAACACATGGAAACAAATGGAGACCGCACGACACCAGGTACATAATTGTTCA
Organism: Paspalum vaginatum; assembly: GCA_030272315.1. Classification (NCBI taxonomy): domain Eukaryota; kingdom Viridiplantae; phylum Streptophyta; class Magnoliopsida; order Poales; family Poaceae; genus Paspalum; species Paspalum vaginatum. The sequence goes on along the minus strand of CM059020.1, from coordinate 29,211,051 downwards.
CTTGATAGAGTACCATATCTGTGCCAACCAATGGTTATGAGACTAAATTGTGTAGTTTTCATTGTGTGTGGTGATCATGCCCATCAAGGAATAGTTGCTCTATGTCATAGTTATGTTCTTTACTCCAGGTGGGGTGCATGAGACGGTCGTATGTCATCCACCTACGCAAAATAGTTCAAGGGCCGCTTACTTCGGCAAGTGGTACAAAAACTTGACTCTCGATGAGAGGGAATCTAGGCCTGAGTGCCTTCGGTTGTATAATAAGACACCAAAGCAGAAAGAGGCAAAGAGAGACTATATTAGAAGACGGTGAGAGCTGCAGGCCAACACATTGAATCTGGATTCCATTGCCATGAAGAACCCAACATTTGCCCCCGAGATTGTACACCCTAATTCAGATGCTACAGAACCTAATGGATCCCCAGTTAGCGCCCATGACTGGGTTATTCCTGAAATTAGTGGAACACCTTTCTTCCCAGCTTCAACACAGACCGAAGAGGTTGGTTCCCCTGATAGGTGTACTGGGCGAATAAGACATAAACGTCATGTACCGTCCAATGAAAGACAATCCCTGTTAGCCTGACAAAATCAACAATTTGAAGCAATCGTTGCAAGAAACCTGGCTGCTCCAATTGAGGGTGATGCCGGTGTTGGTAGAGAAGGGTGTGATGCGATACATCACTAGATGACTACAGAGGTCAACAGCATTGGTAATATCTAATAAATTGTTTACTGATCTTGCACGTAAGTGATGGTGTGAAAGTGTAACTAAATATGTCTTTCCATAATAGAAAGTAGCGACACATGCCAAGGTCTTGCCATCACAACACACAGGAGTGATGATGCCTATATGGTGCCAGATGTCAATATATTGACATTGTGTATTTAATATTAGATTTTTTTCCTACCACAAATGCCCATGCCTTTACGTAGTTAATATTTCACGATTCAAGCGATGATGATGAGGGTGTCATTTTCAAAGAAGATTCTGACGAGGATGACGGATACCTATTTGTGGGGCAAGGTACTTGCGCCAATTCTTTTGTATGATAATAAAACTTAAAGAGTACACATGACTTACCTTTTTATTTTATTTTATTTAATAAACACTAGAAGATGAGACTGATGAGGACATCGAGATTGATGGAACTCAAGATGATTTTGCTACTATCTCTGAGGTTGCTGACCAGTACGACAAGGTGTATAGTAGCATACCTCAAGAAACACATACGTTGAAGCTAGCTTCATCAATTTTTAATATTCACTAATGCTTCATAATTACATTTTAAGATTTTTCATTCCATCTTTTGCATTCAATGTAATATTGCAAGGTTCAAATCAAAGGATTCATCGGAGAAAGATGTACACGCTGTGGATGAAGACCAATGGCGTAATGATTATGAAGCAAAAAAAGACAATGCACTTTCAATGTATGAATGTAAATATGCATTACTGCATAATAAACCTAAAAAGGACGTGAGTGTTTTTGTCTCAGAAGGTAATTCAATTGTATATGTTTTCTCTATTACTATTAGCCTAGATCGTGCAATTTTATTTTAATCAATTACGGTCTGGTTTCAAGTATGTTTGGTTTGTAGATTATATTTGTACGCTGGGATGATCTCGCACTGATTGAATTTATCAAAAATATCCCATGTGGGCCTACAGAAGAAGTAGAAGTTGTGTCAATTCCTCCTGATTCAATTTCGAGGTAGCATATTAAATTCCTATTTCAGCATGATGAATATTTGGGTGACTGAGGAATATGTTCTTTTATCATATATATAAAATAAATGTGCTCAAATGTGTCAAGATTTTATAATAAATATTATAGTTGACGGAATACTACACATGTCAGGTTATAAATTCTTACTCAACTTTATTGAATACCCAAGTGCATATGAAGGAGCGGCCTGGTGGCATAGTCCTCTTAGAGCCTACTTTTAAAACTGAAATGTTTAAATGTGATGCCCATAATGTCCAGAAATACGATGATAATGGCGAACCAAAACTTGCTGTTCAAGAAAGGGTGCAATCATATATTAGCCATGACATGGTAAATATTAATTTGTGGCCTATGATTGAGGTTATCAAGTACTAAATATTCCCTTGTGCAATCATAAATGTATTTTGCAGGTGTTTATTCTGATAAACATGAAAGATGCTCACTGGTATCTTGCCGTGGTAAATGCTAGAAAGCGTGAGATACAGGTACTTGATTCTTTAGGAACTTTGTTTGGCTGTACAGATCTCAGATTTACTGTAAGTAAATACAAACCACTCATATTATGTTAAAATTCTATGATATAAATTGTTGGACTTATATATGTTTTTGCACGTACGATACTGTTAGTAATATTCTTGTAGCTAAAGGGTATACAAATGCAAATAGATGTTGTGTCACGGTACAAGGAGCTAAATATTAGCCATACCTCCGGGTTCCTTCTTGGCCTTCGAGAGAGATACAATTGAACGATGCAACACAGAAAGATGGATACGTGTAAGATATTTTTCTAATGATTTGCTATTTCTCATTGAATCTATTTGTGATCTAAATTTGTCGATATAGTTATTCGTGCAGCATTTTCATGCTGAGCTATGCAGAGTGCTGGACTAGGGGACAAATTGTGTGACAAGTTTACATAGGTATATATATAACACGAAGTCGCTGTAGGTATATCTCTGTGTGCATAGAAGTAAGTATATGTGTATATGACACAAAAAATTCTCTGAATGATCACATAATGTTTTTCAATGGCAACATATTTTCAGCCTGACAGGCCAAACAACTCAAAATGGTACTTCCTAAATGCTTATATTCAAAAGATGAACGTTGAAACGCCCCAATTTCTCAATGGGAGTAAAATGTGATTTATTACCATTCCAAGAGTTTAGTAATCACATTCTTACATCAGAAGATTACAAAACCGCCATAACGGGTCAGACAACAGAAAAGGGCATGCAACATACAATCCAAAATAAATGCAGCGGAAAACTAAAACAGAGGCACATCTTCCATAAGAAACAGTTGGGAAGCAGGCCGTAACCCTCACACGAACACGATTACGACGATCTCTAATGTAAACCAACAACAAAGCAAGGATGAGTACTTTCGTACTCTGCAAGCCCACCTTGCTCCATTCAGGAGCTAGGTTTGCCTACCATTACATGTTGGGTATATCTGGAGCTTTGGAATACTTTTGCAGATAAATAGTTTGTATCCAGGGTTTGACTATTCCAAATTTTAATACAGAAATATACTTTTCTCAAAAAGATTGCCCATTGGGGTTGCCGGCCCATTATGGCTCATGGCCTTCTGCCATCAAATTCTCTACACTTCCACTAGGCCCAGCACACCATGGTTTCCGAAACTCATTTTTGGTTTTTGAAACACTATTCGTGAAACCAAGCCATAACTTGCCCTAGGCAAGGGTCACTGACTATTCCGGATAGATTTATACTTTGGCCAGAGGCGGGCACTGTACCCACGTGAATTGGCACTGAGACTCCCTGTCTTGAGAAATGGCACCGCACAAAGTCCTCCCCTACATGTTTCCTTTAGCTCGACCAGCATATGGATTCCGAGGCAGCCCCGTTGCACCGATGCCCCCACGGCATCCCCGCAACACTTTCCCCTATCCCCCGGCAATTCCATAGCATCCCAGCACTCCAACCGATTGGCTAATATGCGCGGTTTCATATGCAGTTCCGAACTAGGTGTTGCCCACACAACATCACGTGGTCGAGCTAGAAAGTTAGGCAAGATGAAACACCAACTCGGTCCTTACGAATAGGGAAAACTCCCATTTCTTTACTTACTCGACTCCGCGAGTAACTCAGCAACACCAACCTTCTCCACGAAGGCCTGTCCTTGGTGGCCGCCACATGGCACTCCTGCCCTGTATGGTTCTGGCTTAACTGACCTCCGAGTGGTCATATGCCGGGGTTTCTCCCCAAGTTTCTCCCAAAAACACACACACGCATCCCTTCATCTCATCATATCATCATGATTAAATGTAGATATATAGTGAGTGATCCTACCTATGCGCACTACTTCTAAAATAGGCTTAGGTGGCTATCCTACCATGTTTCCTTAGCCAACAAAACATGTAGGTTTTATTTTTCTAATAAGGCAATGGGTTGTGGTGATAAATCTGGGAGGTTTATGTATCAAGTGGGGATTCCAATGGACTTACCGATCATTCTTTTGAGGTGGTTGAACTAGCGGTGGTGGCTCCGATTGAATGCAGGCTTCGGTTGTTGTGTAGCGGTTCTTGAGTGGCGGACCGAACAACCTCTCTGGTGTAACCTACGTGCACAAACAGAGAACAACACACAAACCGTGGCATATCATGAGCCCAACAAGTTCAGAGTTAGAGTTTGGATTCCAGGCGGAAGAATTGCCAGAATGAGAATTTGGGACAACGGTGATAGCAATTCATTTAGAGTTCTTACTGGTGGAGCTAGTGCCGGAACGGCGGGTGGTGTTGTAGGTGCTTGGCCATGCTGGCGGGCGCGGTAGTGACTGTTGCGAAGATGCCACGGCATTGGGTAGGTTCGGATAAGACGGGGGCGGTAACGCTGAAGGTGTGGCGGCCGCATGGTGGAGTGGGGGATATTCCTGGTGAAACAAAGTGGGGAGAGGGATGTGAAGTGGTGCGGGTGAGTAGGGTGTGATTTTAGATGAATTTAGAGACTAAAATCACCAAAATTGGAGTTGGGGTGGAAGAGATATGAGGTATTTAGTGGTAGGGGGTAGTTATGGGCTTTTGGGATAGTTCAATGGGTAGAATTGATTTTTTTCATGGAATTTGGCCTGCTTGAAAAAGGAGCCTGGGCTGGGGTTGGATTTTGTCCTGCTTGGCCTTTCGGCCTGCGCGGCGCGAGGTGCGCGCGCGGCCTGGCTTGCCTGGCTGTGGCCTATGAGCTCGGAGGGGGAGGGAATGGCTACGGTGGTGAACATTGGTTCGGGGTGTAGGGGGACAGATATCTCCTAGCTCCTCATGGCATGGACTCAAGACGTGGGCCGTTGGAGGGACTGAGAAGGGCAGACAGCTAATTTGATGGGTCGGCTGCCTAGTTCAAGCCCAAAGATGGTCGAGCAAGCTTGGAGATCAAGGCAGGAATGTCGTGATCTAGCTAAGCGCAGAAGGATGCCTGACTCAGACTACGAGGTCTGAGATTCGCGAGATTCAAAGGAAGAATGATAGGGACAAAGATTCCTGTTTGATCTCTTGTAATCTAAACCGACTAGAAGATATATAGAGAGAACCTGACTTGTAACCCAATAACCCATCAGACTATATAAGGCGGGTGAGGGACCCCTACGTAGAACATCAACTCATCTCATACCACCAAACCACGCTCTTCTGCACCAAAGCCCTAGCTCTCATTGTAACCTCAACCTCAGATCAATACAACTCGCCGCCACAGGACGTAGGGTATTACGCATCTTGCAGCCTGAACCTGTATAAATCCTCGTGTTCTATCACTCCTCAAGTGAACCATCAAGCTACGCCTGATTTCACCAGCCCCAAAAGAACCTCGTGAAATATCCCATGGTGTACTGCTAGTACTAAACCCCGACACAGGGAAAACCAGTTCAAGCCAGTTCGCGGGTGCTCGCCAGCGGTTCTTATCGCTGTCGGCGGTTCTGACGACGAGGGCACTAGCAGGAGCACGAGCGCGAGGAGGTAGATGCGGTGGGGGTGATGGTGGGTAGGGGGAGTGAGTGGAGGTGGGGTGCCCGCGGTGTGGCACGAGGCGTGCATCGGCGGCAGAGTTAGTCTGCATGGCGAGGCATTGTGGGAGGAGGATTTGGTGGTGACGCGGTGGCGGGGTGGTAGAGGGTGGCGGCATAGAGCTTGTGCCGGCTAGAATCAGAGAAGTAGGCAGTGAAAGTGGTGAATCTTGGTGGCAGCTTGGGGCTTCCCAGTCGAGGAGTTTCCCCGATGCGCCGACAGCATAAGGGATCAGGCATGGTGGAGCGAGGTGTGGTGGCTAGGTGAGTGTGGCACCTGTATTTAAAGGTGAAGGCAATGGCGTGGCTGGTGGGGGTGTCGTCCTGTGATGCGCGTACCGATAGGGCACGGCGCGGTGAGGTGATGCTAAGCAGGGGAGGTGACAGAGAGGTGATGGAGTAGGGTTGGGACCTAGGCGGTGGCAGGGCAGCCGAGGTCGGTGTCGCATCGCTGGGGCACTGCGTCATCGCGACGCGCGCGCATTGTGCGTGCCCGGTAGGCAAGGCCGGTGAGAGGATAGGGGAGGCGCTGGCAGGTGGGGCCCAGCGGCCTAGTGGGGGCGGTAAGAGAGGGGATGTGGGTTGGGCCAGGTAAGGGCACGGCCTAGCTAGAGGAAGACAGGGGAGTAGGCCCCTGGTGGGCCGCTCGGCTGGGAGGCTGGGCTGAGGTAGGGTGAGGAGGGAAGGGAAGATGGATTGGGCAGCGATGGGCCAGTGGGGTGTGGGAGAGTTGCGCTACGGCCCAAGTGAGAGAAGGGAGAATTTCTGATTTTGTGGATTTGATTAGGAGGTTTTGGAGTGTTATCACCAAAATTTAGCCGATAGATATTTGGGCTGGATCGGCTAATGGGTTAAATATGGTCGTCCAAGGAAGAGGCAATCTCAAGGGCCAATGGGCCATGTATCTTTATTTTAAGTCTATGTATCTAGCCTAGTTTGAGTCGAGTTGGGACTATCCCTTCACAAATAGAATTTTTAGCTATAGAAAGAGTTATGGAAAGAGTCGGACTTGTTGTCTAAGTCTACGGACTATAAATATGTACCCATGTTCTGCGTAATGAATTGACGACATACGTTCCCAGCAACTCAGTGTCTCCAATCTCTCTCGGCGCATCGCCACTCCTAGCGATTAGGGTTTTTCAAGGTAATCGTCATGCTGCTCTAATGGTTCTTAGATCTGTTATGGCATTAGGGCGTGAGCCATATGGTGAACTATGTACTGAAGCATTTTTGATGGCACGGTTTGCTAGTTATCCGGATGGATCTCGTGTCGAGCCTAGCTTGACCACGAGACTCATTAGTTATCTCGACGAACCTCGCGACAAGTCTTTACCTCGCATGTTTATTGATCTGTTTATGTATCTATGCTTCATGTAGCTCGTGTTACATTACCTAATTGCTTGTTATAATCCATGACATGCCACTACAGCATGTCCACAGCGACCTGCTGGTAGATCAGTGTAGGTCGAGCACCCTAGTTATACATGTCATAATTTGTATCTGTCTAGTTAGATGGACTTTTTTGGAGGTCCTAGTTCGAAGCCGATTTGATTATGCAGATTTGTTACATCATGTTCTTAGTTAGGGCTTTATATTTACTCATCTTTGGATGCGGTTTTTGCTTTTACTATATCTATTCATGCACACTTCGATGGACCATCCGATGTTTCCACATCAGCCGACTCACAACAATCTCGTGGTCGTCGATACTAGCCATCAGGCAGGAACTTGACATTTGCATCTATTGTGTACACTTAATAGGGAGAATAGGAGCCAACAACCGTGACAACACAACCTTCCTGGCTGCAAGGTCAAGCCAAGTGGCACGCCTGCATCACCACGCACGACCAAGATCAACTTCCCCGCTGAGAGCTGATCGGAGCCGCACGAAAGGGAGATGAGTGCAGTAAGCAGCAGCGATCCCCGGCTCCCGTGTGCTCTGCATCTGAGCCCCTCCGCCGGTATTTGGGTGCAACACACTTTTGGCATGCCCAGTGGGACCTCACCTTCATCAACATTATTGTCAAGCAATGGTGCAAGAACCTTCCGGGAAGGGTTCGCTCAAGATTTCGGCCAGACATGATCCAGAGGGGTGGCTGAAAGACAAAGATGCACCACCTAGACTTGATCAACTTCCTGCTGAACAAAAAGAAGCTTATGATCACATACTTGCTGGATTAGCTGAAGAAGTTCTTGACCACTTCACCTGGACTCGAAGCGGTCATGTCAAGTCCACAGGGCAGTCCAGAGAATCTGTTGGATGGCGTCGACATCTCAATGCCATCTTGAAGAGTGCACCAGAGCACTGCGAGCGGAGATTAATGAGATGCTAAGCAAAGCCATGCTCCAGTCAGTCCGAAGTCGTACTGAAATCTATGGAAGGCTTGGTTGCGCGAGTAATCAGAGAAGTCTTGGTAAGCGAATACTAGGAAACTAGACCAAAGATCGACACTTTCTTCAGAGAAACCAAGTCCTACACTTGGCCGATTTATATACCTCCTATCCTGATGTCAGAAAATAATAAGGCTGAGTTCATTATGCATGCACCAAAACATTCTGGGGATCAACCTACATGCTATGATGAAGCACTAGCGTTCATACAAAAAGGTTTCTTCTGCCAGCTCCTGTACATGCCACTACAAGAAGGAGAGGAACCTCCATGTAAGCCACAGTCAACCGAGCAACATCACCATGCAAGCCACATGGGCGATGGCAAAGGCAAAGTCAATGATAATGAGGTTGCTGATTGGCAGGCTCAGTTCGGATCGGGGCTGGTTTTTAACAACCAGGCCAGTTTTTCTATCCCTAATGGATCGGCTTGTCAAGCCGATCTAGATGAATACTTTAAGAACTAATTTGAGTTGACTGCTAGTGAAGGGTACTATCACCTATGCCAAGCCGTATCCTGAAGTGTACGATCAATTGCCACCACCACCAAAGTTTAAAGTTCCAAAATTTTCAAAGTTCAATGGCAATGATAATACTAATACTGTGGAGCACATCAGCCGATACTTGGCACAACTGGGAATCGCAGCATCGGCCTGAACATATGAAAATTCAGCTCTTCTCTTTGTCTCTTGCAGGCCTAGCTTTTGGGTGGTACACGTCATTGGCGCCAGGATCCATCACAACATGGAAGCGGCTAGAAGAACTCTTTCTTGCACAATTCTTCTCAAGTTCGGAGGAAGGTACTTTTTTAGATATAATGGCAATTCACCAGTGTCTAGCGGAGCCTGTTAATCAGTATATCTAGTGGTTCAGAGAAGCCAAGAACATGTGCTATTCTCTCCATTTGTCAGAAAAATACTTGGTTGAAATGGCATAGAATGGATTGTTTCAAGACACGAGAGTTGCTTATGGGTCAACTGATTTCAATTCTGTCGGCCATTTGTTATCCAAGGTAGCTATCTATGAGTGCACTCACATGGAGCAGTATAAAAAAGCCACGTAGTGCCTGTCAACTTCTTGCAAGACGAAGAATCGGCTGATGAGGAGCCGATGTAGAGTTTGTGCAGTGGGGCAAATCAAAGCAGCTATTTCCTTGTCAATGGCTCAAGTGCCCAGAAGTGCCCATCGGTTATGATTTTAACATAACCAAGACTGAGCAGATCTTTGACCGTCTTACTCAAGGAGAAGTGCTTGGAGTTGACACCGCGTCACAGAATTGCACCGGCGGAAGAACTGAAGGGGCACAAATACTGTAAGTGGCATAACAGTTTTGATTCTCACAGTACAAATGATTACAAAGTGTTGCACCAGCAGATTCAGGTCACGATTGATCAAGGGAGGTTGGTCTACCCCAAGAGCCAAATGGAGATAGATAGTACCCCGTTCCCTAACGTTAATATGGTCAGTATAACATCTGTCTTTCATCGGCAGGAAGAGCCGATCAACCCAAACCAGAACTAGGATCAAGATTGCCACATCTACATAATCATTTGAGTTCCTACAATGGATCCAAAGTGCCGTTGATAATGGTAGGGTCATTACCAAGGAGCAACCAAGTCCCTTTCATTTAATAATCGACATGGTGGATGCTACTTTGAGCTCGAGGGACAAGCGGTAAAGCTAAGGCCGATGCAGATAATGATCGGCCATTAGAGTTTCAACCAGAAGAGCATTTAGTTCATAGAAGATATAGCCAAGAACCGCAGGTCATGGCCTGATTCTAGAGTTCTGATCGGGATGTATGCTCAACATCATGAACGACATGAGCGATGCCACAAGCAATAACAAGAGGAGAATTATCTACGCGAGCAACGACATTGGCAACAAGAGCGTCGCAACCAATCAAGTTATGGTCCGCGTGGTTACCGCTATGAGAGGGAAGAACATCATCGCCTTAACCAATGGTGAAATGAAGAACGTCGCTATGGAGAACACCGTTGTGATGAAGAGCGGCAGTCACTCCAAACGACGACAGAACCGTGAGTCAGGGGGACATTGGGACTGCCCATTCTTCCAATACTGCTGGAGCCAAGGAATGAAGCGCTTGCCAACCTTGGAGGATTGCCCTAAGTGCTCAGTCCCTCATCGCCTAAAGGAGAATGTGTCTGTGTTCCAACGTCTAGGCTGTTCATGTTCATCACCACGACGCTGCTTACAACTATCTCCGGACAAACATATGTGTGATCATGCGAGCAAGTTGGAGCTAGGAGCAATCAGACGCACGCCATCTACATGAGTTAGGGGAGTCAAACGCAAAGTAGCGAGGAATGCCACAAACCTATGTGGTGTCCAAACAGTCTATCTCACTCCAAAAACGCAAAAGTACAATGTTTGCGCAGTTTGGAATAGGCCAAAGCAAACTACCTTTGACTATTAAAACAAGTCAATTCAGTCCCTATTGCTATACCATCATACAAGCACAAGCTTTCTCCTGTGTTACCTAAGCGACCTGCTATTTGGAAGAGGAAGCAACAAGACCAGAACAACTAGGGCATCCGATGGAAGATGATGCAGAAGATGACCTGACGGAGGATGAAACGGCCAACCCATCGGCTGATATTAACATGGTATTCTTCTTGCCTGATGAATTTTGTAATCCTTCTGTGATACAGGAATCAGTGGCTCAACTCAGTTTGGGGTGGTGGCTATTGTGTTCAAAAAGCCATCAGAAAAAAAAATATCATCATTTGAAGCCGCTATACCTCAAAGGTTATACATCAATGGGAGACCTGTGAGCAAGATGATGGTGGACACAGGCATAGTAGTCAGCTTGATGCCATAAGCAGTGTTCAAGAAATTCGACAGGGATGATGATGAGCTTATTAAGACCAATGTTGTTCTCAACGATTTCAAGGGTGATCCAACTGGAGCAAAAGGTGTTTTCAACGTAGACCTAACCATTGGGAACAAGTCGATCCACACTTCTTTTCTTGTTGTCGATACCTAAAGGACCTTACTCGGCCCTGCTTGGCCGAGATTAGATTCATGCAAACTGCTGCGTACCGTCAACTATCCACCAATGCCTCATACAATGGGATGGTGACGAGGTCAAAATTGTACCTGTTGATGACTCCACCGATGTCACTGTCACAAAATCTTCATTCTGGGAGGCAGAAGGAGCAGAGTGCCTTACTGTGCGGGAGCAGCTCGATTGGGATTTCGTGGAGGGTTCAGGAAAAAGGACTTGTGCTAGTTCCAGCAGCCGACATTGATGTGTAATGACAAATCTTTGTGTGTGAGGGCGATCTGAATGATCGGCTGAATTTGTAATAAATTATTACAGTAATATATGTTGAATGGCTGATATAGATGATCGGCCCCCAAAAGAAAAAGTATATAATAAGATATGTGGATCTTTAATATGTTGGAGGTTAGAAAGCCGACCTCCTCAATTACTTGAAGGCTTCGTCTTGGGGGGCAAGACATGTTGACACATGAATACAAGATAGTTGGCTGATGTTTTCGCCATTGGCCCGAAAAATATAAAAGACAATGCGTTGCCATCAACTTTAGGTACCCCATACAAAAAAAAATTTTAGCCGATGCTTTGCCATCGACTTCAGGAACCTCCATACCAAAAGAAAAATTAGTACACTGTCATCAAGTCTTACATAACACTATGCCTAGGGAGGCATATACAAGCATATGCAAAATACAATTGTTCCAAGGTGTCGTCCTCAAAATATTGGAGGAATTGTTGAATAGTTGTGATGGCCTTAAGGCGAATAGAATCAACAGAAGAAATAATTGCATTGTCTGGCTCATTGGTGCCCGGTATTAGACAAGATGTTAGTTTTTTGACTTCAGCCAAGCCAGATGACAAACTCTCTTTCAACTTTTGCTTGGCAGCCTTGATTTCTTCAAGTTCAGATGATGTTGTTTTGATGTTTTCATCAATTGTCGTGAGCTTTTGCTAAAGATGTTGGATCTCTGCAGCAATCTTAGTCCTTGACTTCTGCAGATCTGTGAGCTTCAAAGATAAATCCTCACGAGGATTTATCATCATCAAGAGCAACTTTCTGTTGGTTCAAGATTACACATTTGTCAGCAATTTCTTTCCTTAAGGAGGATTTGGAGTCTCGGGTCGCAATATGAGCTGCAGCTATTTCCACTTCTTCTCTAAAGAAACCCAGGTACGCCACTAGATGTAATACTCATCTCAGGTCAGATGGTAGTTGATCTACTACTGGTTCCAAGGTTGCACGAAGTACTTCACTATCTTTGACCAGTTGCACAACTAGGGGTGACGAGTAATCTGGCCATCTCTTGAAGTTGATTGGCTACATCGGCTGGCACAGACTTGGGAGGCGATGGAATTCTCTCTTGCTCTTGCCTAGAGCTGATGTCCAGACTTGAACGATCAAAGTCAAGCAATGTCGACAAATTCATAAACTACAGAAGGTAGCAAAGTCATATAAAAAGAGCCGAGTAAAGACAATCTTGTCAAGCAGTAAATTTACCTTCATATTTATGGAAGTTCCTTCATCAACACTTTGATGCATCTCCAGATCAGGGCTATTCTACTAATAGGAAGCACTATTGCTGATTGGAAGAAAGACTGATTGTAGAGAGTTTTTGTGCTTGTTTTTCTCGAATCAGCAAGGTTATTGCTTTTATTAGTTGAATTTTCTGACTAAAGGAAGTATAGTACATTGGCCAAGGTAAAGAGGGAGTTGCTCTCGTTAGGAAACTTACAGCAGAATCAGCATGGTCAGAGGCGAATGGAGTAGGGGACTGTGTCCTGGAACTTCTGATCTTCTTATAGCTAGGACTTTTAGTCGGCAATTCGGTTTGCGTCATCACACCGGCGTTTTGAACGTTCACCAGAAAATATTATCTTGTCAAACGGGAGTGCTAATTTCCCATACAATCGCACAACGGTCATGGGAGAATAAATGAAAGGCTCTCCTATTTCTTTGGTCAGGCATTGGTCTTTCCTCACACTGTATACAAGAAAGTCAACAGTGGTATAGAGATTATGGTAAAGACTACTGTTAGATAATCGAGTTACCTCCGTCGATGAAGGATTATAAGAGGAGTCGATGCAACAAAGCATGGTGCTAAGAGAACCTCTGAATAGATGCGGCTTCCAAGCTCCCCACCAATTGTCAAAATCATACGCGGTGTACACAAATTCCATGTCGCATGGGATGGGAAGAGGAAATTCAAATAAAAGGCTATATGCATGAAGAGTTAGGAGCCGTTCAGTGAGATCGGCTCGGCTTTGAAACTTTTGATGAAAGATGAAGCAAGGAGAGATCTGATTTAGACCAAATTGTCGAGCAGCTATAACTGGCTGATATGATTCATAGCCAGGCTTGGTGATTCTGTTGCTAGTACTCATGCTCATAGGAAGCAGGCAAGGACAAATCATTGTGACATATATTTGTCGAGTCTCATCATCATCGGCAAAGCTATCTAGTCTAAAGAAGGAGGGATTTTCAAAGTTTTCTGACTCTAAGTAGGCATTGAAGGTGCCTAAGGTACATTCATGATAAAATAATTTGAACCATTTGGCCATCTCTATTTCATCGTATTTGATGCCTGGAAGCCGATATAGTGCCTGAACAAAGAGAGTACATCTTATGCTCTTGCCTGAAGAAGTGGAGAAAGATGCGTCTTGCAAACGGCGAGAATCTTGAGATGTACCGTTGAAAGTATAATTGACACCAAATCTGCAGAAACCACCAATGGCCTCCAGATTTTATGCAGTTCATTATTCAGAAGTCTACTGGTGTTTAAGGAAAGGTGTCGATACAGTATGCCCAGAAACAGTTTCCCTAATGCAAATCTTTGACCATTAGCTAGAGCATTGGCCAAATCCAAATAATTTTTGGTTGGAGCAAGGGAAGGACCATAGAAAAGGAAGTGGTCTAACCAGAGATTCAAAAATGTTGTATGTTCTCGATGATCAACTGGCCCTGAACGTTTGTTATGATGATCGATATATTTGCCCCAGTTCTTGGCTGTGGCGTTGTCCACAATCTTGTGCCTACAAACTTCCAAGGAAAAAGGAGAAGGACAAGCCGAATGGACATCTAAACCTAAGATCATTGTCACAATCAGTCAGAGTAGGGGTCATGGGGCCGAGGCCGAACAAGAAACAATTCAAGGCATCGGACCACAAATAGCCTATTGCTCTTAGAAGGCTCTCATGTTTTTCTATTGGAGACATTGTAAGGGAAAGAGCATCAGCTATTCCTATCTTGTGCCAGATTGACGATTCGTAATGTTTGGCTACCTCCTTATACCAGCTCACCCATCCTTCCATGGGGAATGGCTAAGACTTAAGTTGGTCTATCCAACGGTCTGGATCTGGATTTTGAGCTAGAAAAGGGATTCATTTGGTTTCAGCAGAAATTAAATCCAATGGTGGCTCGAAACATTGCGGTTCTAAACTAAAAGATTTTGAAGTTAGAGATTGAGGAATCAAGATATCATTTGGCTGCATATTCACAAAAAGAAAAGGGAAAGGAGAACATGTGAATAACACGATTATCTCTTCCTACAAAAAGGGAACGCTGAAGTAAATACCTTCAGGCCAAAGAATCTTTGGTGAAGCAGTTTCCTGGCATTGACGAGCTCGTTGTGTCCTGCCATGTCTGAAGAAATGAACTATCTAGAAGGAAACGATTGGCCGAGACTAGCATGAGAGAGGTGCGTGTCTTATTTCTATTAAACACATTCAAAGTTCAATTCCAAAGTCAATTTTCCAAGATGAGCCAATGAGAGATCAGCCGATGCCAGAATGCAATATCATCCATTAAAAGCAAAAAGCCAGAATCTGATGTTGTGCTATCCGATCGGCTCATGAGGATACAGTAAAAATAAAGCCGTAGTGATAGAAGGAGACAAGATCTATTTAATATAAAGCTTTATTACTGAGGATTTTTACAAAGTGTGATACTAAGCAAAAGCTAATTAAGGGGCTAATCCCCTTTGAGCCGATGCAACGGCTTTTTTGAACCCTAATAAGCTAACTGGTACTATCGTCCGATGGAGCACATCGGCTGGCGCCGACATTGCCATCTTTATTTCTATCGGCGGCGGGGACACGGCACCATTGGCGAGGACAGGGGCGATGGTCCTTCTGCTTCTTCCCTGAGTCATCGAACCATAGCATGTCGATGCTAGAGGTTGAGGAGTCGAGGACTGAACCTACATTCGGTCTAGCCCCTAGTGATAGACGATTTCGGAGTCGGTGCTGACTCCGAACTCCCACCAACCGTCATCACGGTCGAATGGCAGCTCTAGGAACAACGGTGACTTTGGCGAGCGCTCTAGGGAATTGCCACAGCGATGGCGACGATGGAGGAGTGGGGTCTAGGCCCCAATGAGCTAGCCAGGCCTTGTCCGCTTCGGTAAGCGGCTCCTCCTCCGAATCGGCCGCCTTGATTGGCGGCGCAGGGTCTGCTCCCGCTGTCGGCAAGGGAGCAAAACCCAGGCGGCACGGCTATGAAGGGCGGTGGCAATGGCGAGGAATTCGGTGATGGCAGAGGGGCGATACAACTCTCTGCATGTGACTTCATCGGCTGAAGGCTTTTTTGCTAAAGAAGTTGAGGCTTTTTCTGCTGATGCGAGGGAAGATGGAGAAAAGACTATAGCCAAGGTGATGGCTAAATACTAGCTCTGGGAAGAAGACTGAAGGAGCGCCAGGAGCGAGTTTCGAGGAAAGAGTATGGGCAGACGTGACGGGAATAGCATAACCGTGTGGCTCTCCATCTTTGCATTAACTTAGCTTTGGAATAATCATTATTGCCAAAGCTAGGGGAGCATGTGTTATCACCAAAATTTAGCAGATAGATATTTGGGCCAGATCGGTTGATGGGCTAAATACGGTCATCCAAGGAAGAGGGGGCCAATGAGCCATGTATCTTTATTTTAAGTCTACGTATCTAGCCTAGTTTTGAGTCGAGTTGGGACTAGCCCATCGGAATTAGAATTTTTAGCTATAGAAAGAGTTGTGGAAAGAGTCAAACTTGTTGTCCAAGTCTACGGACTATAAATATGTACCCTTGTTCTACATAATGAATCGATAACATACGAGTCTCCAATCTCTCTCGATGCATCACCACCCTAGCAACTAGGGTTTTCAAGGTAATCGTCATGTTGCTCTAATGGTTCTTAGATCTGCTAGGGAATTAGGGCATGAGCCATATGGTGAACCATGTACTGAAGCATTTTTGATGGCACTGGTTCGCTAGTTATCCCAATGGATCTCAGTGTTGAGCCTAGCTTGACCACGAGACTCATTAGTTATCTCGACGAATCTCATGACAAGCTCTGCTTGGCGCGAGATCTGTCTTTACCTTCGCATGTTTATCGATCTGTTTATGTATCTGTGCTTCATGTAGTAGATCGATCTTCATAGTGTTACTTTACCTAATCGCTTGTTACAATCCATGACATGCCACTGTAGCGTGTGCACTGCAACCTGCCAGTAGATCAGCGTAGGTCGAGCACCCAAGTTATACATGTTGTAATTTGTTTCTGTCTAGTTATATGGACTTCTTTGGAGGTCCTGGTTCCAAGCCGATTTGATTATGGAGATCTGTTGCATCATGTATTTAGTTAGGGCTTTATATTTACTCATCTCTGAACGCTGGTTTTGGCTTTTATTATATCTATTCATGCACACTCGATGGACCATGCCGATGCTTCTGCATCGACCGACTAGAGTACACAACAAACTCGTGGTTGTTGATCCTAGCAGGTCAGGCAGGAACTTGACGTTTGCATCTATTGTGTGCGCTTTACAGGGAAAACAAGAGCCAACAACCGTGACCACACAACCTTACTAGATGCAAGGTCAAGCCAGGTGGCACACCCGCATCACCACGCACGACCAGGTTCGGCTTCCCCACTGAGAGCCGATCGGAGCCACACGAAAGGGAGATGAGTGCGGCAGCAATATGATCCCCGGCTCCCGTGTGCTCTGCACCCGAGCCTCTCCGCCGATATTTGGGTGCAACATGGAGAGAATTTGGGAGGGGGATTTTGGAAGAGAATTTTGTGTAGCATTTTCTAGGGAAACATTCTAGAATATTTGGTAACTGAATAGAGATTTTTGTAGAATAATTTGGAGAAATTTATGCTAGAATACTTGATGGCTGGGTTGGATTTTGTTGAGCACATAATTAAACACTTAGCAACAAACATGCTTTCAAAAATTTGATTTGAATTAGGGAGGGTTTAGAGAAAACTTTAGGAGGTGATTTTTGGGGCGTTACAGACCTAACCCACTTAAAACAATCTTGTCCTCGAAAATAGGCTTAGGGGTTTTGCAGGGATAGCTTTACTTCAGCTAAACAACTTTCAGATTACAACTTTCTCTTTACACGGCCACTTGCTTTTCACATGGAATGGTAGGTGGCTTTAGCACGTACTTCTTGGGTAGCTTGCCCCCTTTTCATTTATCTTTTATTCTGTGAGGAAGCAATTGCACATGCCTTCCACATATAAAAGATCTTTCGATCTCCTTCACTTCATGAACTTGGTAGGTTGACCTCGCAGGTCTCTCTGGATTTTCCTACCGGAAGCCTCAGGCGGGGCCTTCTTGGTGGAAGCAGAAGCAGAATTCAGCAAGGCACTTTCTTTTCTTCTCTTGCTATTCTTCGCGGTGATAAGCATAGGCAACCCACATCCAGACACATGCCTCCCTCAATAATCTAGATGTTCCTTCACCAGCGCTAGTAGAAGGGGGAAACTACCCCACCTAAAATGACTATGCTCCTTTTTAGCCTCTTAGGGTTCCCTTCTAGGAAGCGGGGAGTTGCCGTCTTTTTCATCTGCTGTCGTTGCATCTGCAGACAGAGGGCGGGCTGGTGAGAGGCTGGCTACTTGGGATAGCCTTCCTCCTGTGATGAATCTTTTTATCCCAAGCACCTTTTCTTTAATCTTTTTTCCTGCTACTAAGCATTTTCTTTATTTCTTCAACTTTGCACAATGTTACTAGCAGGAGGCTTCTTCTTGGCCTCTTTCTAGCTGAGGGAGGGTCCATTGCCGGAGGAGGATTAAGAGGCATAGGACAAGATCTCAGCAAAGGGTATGTAGTTAAGCGAGACACAGACTCTGGGTTCTAGGTTCATACCCTAGGTGGGTCTAGTGTGTGGTGTGGGGGAACTCTGCGGAAGCAGATCTCGCAAACAGTCGTGTTTCTAAAAGGGATTGCGATTAGAATACGGACTTTTAGGATTTTGGAGAGGAACACGCACTGGATGAGGAGTATGCAAATGGTTAGGTTCATTCCTGGTGTGGGTGTTGGTGGAGGAGTTAGGGAAACTCTGGGTTTCTTCCCAGGGAATTGGGCGGTGGATTCCCCAAAGGAAAAGGAAGCCCACTGGTATGGTGAGGAAGGCGATGGTGTAGAAACCTAGAAGGAACTATCCTATCCAGGAGTCGTAGAACATTAACAGGGTTTGCTGCTGGGTATAGTGGGCGGGGAGAGGTGGGGGTAGGTTTGATCTGCGAGGTGGGTGAGGGCTTGGCTCTGGATGGGGATTTTATGGGCGTGTGAGGATCGCCGGCAGGGTGGTGGTGCATTGTGATGTGCACCGAGGTGACACGAGCAGTGGAGGGGGAGAGCAGGGACACACGACAGGTGGTAGTTGCCAAGCATCCACCGACAGCGGAGCAGGGCATGCGGCGACATGTGGGGCGGTGAGGTAGGGCCCGGGTATCGGCCTGACAGCAGGGAGAGGGCGCACTGGCAAAGGCGGGAAGCGGTGCAGGTGCACGCGACTGGAGTGGCCAAGTTGGTGGTGGGGCCGAATGCTATAGGTGCGGCGGGTGCAGAGGCGGCATAAGGATGGGACGGCGGGGAACTGTGCAGGTGCTGTTTGCACAGTGATAGGGTTACGGGGTGTTTTTCCTCTGGTCTTTTTTTCTCCCAGGCTACTGTTCTTCTTAACTCCGTGTTTTCCTGTCAGCACTATGGTTCCTTGAACAGAGCACTGCCACCTGCTGACTTTTCTCTTCCTTTTTCTTTCTTATTTTCTATGGCAAGGTTGCTTCTTTCTGAGGGCTTACCCTTTTTCTTGTCTTTTCCAGATGATGGGTTTTGGGGAAGGAGGAAAAGCAAGGGGTGGGAGCTAGGTCTAATCGTGATGTATTCTTGACTAGCAAAACACGTAAACAACAAGAAACGCTTGCTTCCGCTGACAGGAGCAAAAGACAAGCCACAACAGACAGACACTAAGACACGACACACTAATGCGACTACTCGAGCTAGATTGGCTGCTCTCTGCTGGAGGCTTCATTCGGCGACTGTGAACTGGGTCCTTCTCTTGGTGACGAGAGCATCAAAAATGCGACCATGTCAGTCGTTTCCCTGGTGTCAGAGGGATAAGCCTGGCTCCTTCCGTCAGGTTCTGCTGAAATCAGAACACGAAGCATGGGAACTCTTGAGCTTGAGGTGCTGGAGGGGTTGACACACTTCCTTGTGCTAAGGCCTGGAATTCCCACAGGCATCTAGGGCAGCGAGGGTCAAAGCTGATTGCCTCTTGTTGGCTGACATCTTGAGTCAGCATCAACTCTTGCTTATAACTGGCTAGGAGGCTTTCTGTTGCTCGATTGTGGGACTCTAACTGCTGGTACTGGCAGCTGAGCTTGTCATATTCGTCGTCCTAGGCCATGAAGGTACATGGCTAGGTATGCCACTGTAGGGACCTGCGGCTTGCTTCATCTCTGGCAGCACCGAGATCCTCTGTATCCATAAGGAGGAGATCTTGTTCGCTGGGGAAAAGAACTTCATGGGAGACTCACGGCTCTGTGCTTTGTAAGCTATACACAGGGCTCTTAGCGTGTCACGAGCAGCAATGTGATAGGCATCCTTGAACCTTTTTCCCACAGCGATGGTCCACCATCCATCAGGAGCTCGATCGATATAGAGGTGTACTCCTACAACCCACTTGTACTCACTTCCCTCGAGGTAGGCCTTCCCATGGTACTCTGGTATACCAGGGAGCCTGAACATTCCCAAGGTCTCTCTTAGCAGCTTGGGGAAACCTTCTTCTCCTTCACAGGTGCTGATATGCCTAGATCCTTCTATTTGGAGCGAGATATGCAGGGCCTAACCTAACGCGGTGACTACTGACACAACACTACAAGACACCACAACTATAGGCCACCAAAGGTGCAGCCACGTCTACACACTTATGAACTATATGGGACACTCTTAGAAGGGTGCTGAGCAAAACACCGCTAACTAAGCAAAAGAAAGAGAGCTAGGACACTACTTGCTTCGGGCTACAAGGATTCATTGTACACTGGGCTCAGAGGCTTCACTCTGAGTCATCTGAGTCGATGATGATGATGACAACTGGTGGTGGCTGAGTTGAGATGACCAGGTCCTCAACTTCTTCTTTTGGCTCACAAGGCAGGGCCGGGCTTGGTGGTGGAGCTCTAGGTAGTTCTTTCATGCACTCTAGGGTGGGTGTTGGAATCCTTTTCTAGGGATGGTGTTATGCTAGCTCTGGTGGAGTAACTAGGGAGGGCCTTGGCTTGCTTTTGGCCTCTGGTTGGCCAAAAGG
The DNA here is from genome assembly GCA_030272315.1 of Paspalum vaginatum. Lineage (NCBI taxonomy): Eukaryota > Viridiplantae > Streptophyta > Magnoliopsida > Poales > Poaceae > Paspalum > Paspalum vaginatum. Next base: position 29,190,333 of record CM059020.1, on the reverse strand, counting down.
GTTGCCTTTTGGGACGGGGAATCTCTATAGTGAGGTCCTAACCCTTTCTCTTTTTAAAAGGGAGGGGTGCACCATCTAGCTCTAGGGCTCGCTTGGCCATTGTTGCTTGGGTGATGGGTATGTCAAGTTCCTGGGGTATCCTTTTTAAGTAGCTGGTTGGCGAGTCCTGTGGTCCTCTGCTGCAGTGCATTACGCCCTTCCCGGCAGCAGACACTGGTGTCAGGTGGCAATCTTGCGATGCACTGCTTATGCACTGTCTCAGCCTGAGCGATCACTTAGCGATTGTGATGTACCAGTTTAGACATTTTAAGGCGAGGCAGGCAGAGGTCACATCCTCATTTCCTGACCTTTGACCTTTCAGTAGGGTCTAGGTCCCTATAGTATATACCACTCTTTCAGAAGCATTGGTCGCTTCTAGGTGACTTTTCTGGAGCGACTTGGCATACACACAAGCTTTGCAGGCATTCCATGCTATGTCGGGTATTCCTTATGGTCTGCACAACTTTGGTTATACTTGGTTGCTGATCCTTTGGGTGAGTTGCACTCTTTAGCTTGCAGCTGACAGCAGGGGGAAGAGGAAGACAAACAAAACTCTTTTTTCAAAGGATTTAGAGGAGAGAGGAGAGGGGTTTTCAAAAGATTTTGACTCAAAACATTTTTTTCAACCTAGGGTTACGTCCTACGGCAAACTTATGGCTGTGATACCACCTTGAAATGCCCCACTTTCTCAAGGGGACTAAAATGTGATTTATTACCATTTCCAGGGAGTTTGGTAATCACATTCTTACATCAAATGATTACAAAACCGCCCTAACAGGTCGGACAATAGAAAAGGGCATGCAACACGCAACCCAAAATAAACACAGCGGAAAACTAAAACTGGAGGCACATCTTCCACAAGACACAGTTGGGAAGCAGGCCGTAAGCCTCACACGAACATGATTACGATGATCTCCACTGTAAACCAATAACAAAGCAATTGTGAGTACTTTCGTACTCCGTAAGCCCACCTTCCTCCATTCAGGAGCTGGGTTTGCCTACCATTACATGCAAGGTATATCTGGAGCTTTGACATACTTTTGCAGATAAACAGTTTGTACGCAGGGTTTGAGTATTCCAAATTCTAATACAGAAATATACTTTTCTCAAAAAGATTGCCAATGGGCTTGCTGGCCCATTATGGCTCATGGCCTTCTGCCATCAAATTTTCCTCACTTCCACTGGCCCTAGCCCATCATGGTTTCCGAAACTCATTTTTGGTTTTTGAAACACTTGTTGTGAAACCAAGCCATAACTTGCCCATACATGGGTCACTGGTGATTCCAAATACATTTATACTCTGGCTAGAGGCGCACTGCTGTACCCACGTGAATTGTCATCGAGACTCCTCGTCGAGAGAAACGGCATCGCACAAAGTCTAACCCTACACGTTCCCTTTAGCTCGACCAGCATATGGACTCCGAGGCAGCCCCGTTGCACCGATGCCCCGCAGGCATCCCCGCAACACTTTCCCCATCCCCGGCAATTCCATAGCATCCCAGCACTCCAACCAGTCGGCTAATATGGGTGGTTTCATATGCGGTTCCAGACTAGGTATTGCCCACACAACATCACGTGGTCGCGCTAGAAAGTTAGGCAAGATGAAACACCAACTCTGTCCTTACGATCAAGGCAAACTCCCATTTCTTTTTCTTACTCGACTCTGTGAGTAACTCACAACACCAGCCTTATCTGCGAAGGCCGGTCCCTAGAGGTCGCAGCATAGACACTCTTGCCTTGTATGGTTCTGGCTTAACTGACCTCCGAGTGGTCATACGCCGGGGTTTCTCCCCAAGTTTTTCCCAAAAACACACACACTCATCACTTCATCCCATCATATCATCATGATTAAATGTAAATATGTAGTGAGTGATCCCACCTATGCGTGCTACTTCTAAAACAGGCTTAGGTGGCTATCCTACCATGTTTCCTTAGCCAGCAAAACATGCAGGTTTTATTTGTGTAATTAGGCAATGGGTTGTGGTGATAAATCTAGGAGGTTTATGCATCAAGTGGGGATTCCAATGGACTTGCCGATCACTCTTTTGAGGTGGTTGAACTAGCGGTGGCGGTTGCGGTTGAATGAGGGCTTCGGTTGCTGCGTAGCGGTTCTTGAGCGGCGGACCGAACAACCTCTCCAGGTGTAACCTACATGCACAAACAGAGAACAACACTGCAAACCGAGGCATATCATGAGGCCAACAGGTTCGGAGCTAGAGTTTGGATTCCACGCGGAAGAATTGCCAGAATGAGAATTCAGAGAGTGATGATAGCGATTCATTTAGAGTTCTTCCTGGTGGAGTTGGTGTCGGAACGGCGGGTGATGTTGTAGGTGCTTGGCCATGCTGGCGGGCGCGGTAGCGACTGTTGCAACTGATGCCATAGCATTGGGTAGGGTCAGACGTGATGAGGGCGGTAACGCCGAAGGGGTGGCGGCCGCATGGTGGAGTGAGGGATTTTCCTGGTGAAACAAAGTAGGGAAGAGGGATGTGAAGTGGTACGTGTGAGTAGAGTGTGATTTTAGACGAATTTAGAGACTAAAATCATCAAAATCGCAGTTGAGGTGGAAGAGACACGAGGTATTTAGTGGTAGGGGGTAGTAATGGGCATTTGGGATAGTTCTAGGGGTAGAACTGAATTTTTTCATGGAATTTGGCCTGCTTGAAAAAGGAGCCTGGGCTGTGGCTAGATTTTGGCCTGCTTGCCCTTTCGGCCCGCGCGGCGCGAGGTATGTGCGTGGCCTGGCCTATCTGGCTGCGACCCGTGAGGCGCGAAGTGGCGCGGCCCACATGAGTGGGCCGTCCCAGCACGGAGTTGATGCCATGGCTCATGCCGTCGGCACGAGGCCCGCAAGTCAGTGGACGGAAGGGAGGGAATGGCAATGGCGGCGGACGTCGGTTCGGGGAAATCCGGTTCAGTGGGCGCTCGCCGGCGGCGGAGTTAGTCCGCGTGGTGGGGCACTATGGGAGGAGGATTTGGTGGTGGTGCGTTGGTGGGACAGTAGAGAGTGGCGGCGTGGAGCTTGTGCCGGCTGGAATCAGAGAAGTAGGCAGTGAAAGTGGCGAATCTTGGTGGCGGCTTGGCGAGGCGGCATTGGCCAAGGCGCGTTCAGGAAGCGCGGCCTACCGGGGCTTCCCCGTCGGGGAGTTTCCCCGATGTGCTGGCGCGGAATGGGAGCAGGTGTGGTGGAGCGAGGTGTGGCGGTTCGGTGAGTGTGGCACCTCTGTTTATAGGCGGAGGCAACAGGCGAAGGAGACGGTGTGGCCGGCGTGGCGTCGCGCTGCTGACACGCGTACCAACACGGCACGGCGTGGCGAGGTGATGCTAGGCAAGGTGACAAAGTGGGGTCGGGACCAGGCGGTGGCTGGGCGGCCGAGGCTGGTGTCGCGTCGCTGGGGCGCTTGCGCGCGTTGGGCGTGCCCGGCAGGCAAGGCCGGCGAGAGGATAGGGGAGGCGCTGGCAGGTGGGGCCCAGCAGCCAGTGGGGGGCGGTGAGAGGAGGAATGCGGGTTGGGCCGGTAAGGGCGCTGCCCAGCTAGAGGAAGAGGGGGGAGTAGGCCCTTGGTGGGCTGCTCTGCTGGGAGGCGGGCCGAGGCGGTGTGAGGAGGGATGGGAAGAGGGTTGGGCTGCGACGGGCTAGGGGTGAGGAAGAGTTGGGTTGCTGCCCGAGTGAGAGAAGGAGAGAATTTCTGATTTTGTGGATTTGATTTGGAGGTTTTGGAGAGAATTTGGGAGGCGGTTTTGGAAGAGAATTTCGTGTAGCATTTTTTAGGGAAATGTTCTAGAATATTTGGTAACTAAATATAGATTTTTTTTAGAATAATTTGGAGAAATTTATTCTAGAATACTTGATGGCTAGGTCGGATTTTGTTGAGCACATAATTAAACACTCAGCAACAAACAAGCTTTCGAAAATTTGATTTGAATTAGGGAGGGTTTAGAGAAAACTTTAGGAGGTGATTTTTAGGGCGTTACAAATGTATATGTTTCAATACCATAACATAGTTGATAAATATTTTTGTATGCAGTCTTAACATTAGCTACCTTGTTATGCAACTGATGGAGTGGTGGGACACTGGTCTAAAGATGCAACCATGTATGGTGAGTGTACTATTTTGGTTGCACAGACAAATCTTTTTGCATTTATATATTATAACAATACCGCTGACAAAATTCAGCATCTAGTCATACTGTTGCACAAGATGGCAAGACTCTGCGATGTATTTTCTTAATTGATTTACTAATGTACGAAGGGAATTCATGCGATTTATCATTCCTAAAAATGTGCTGGCATATCTTACCCTCAGTAAAAAAATAGATAGGTACATTTTTCGAGATTATTTTGTCATACTCCGAATATTTGTATAACTGAACTACTATGGTCCGAGGATGGTGTTCCTATAATATGTCCTTGTTTAATCACGTGATAATGATATGTTTATTATGGGATCAACATGTTCCATGGATAATGTGACTAATTGTTTGTCCAGTAAAAAACATCAATCAGATCACCGTTTGTTATTTTGCATCATTGTTTTATATCAAATTTTAATCCACCGTAACAACACACGGGCATATACCTAGTACTACAATAAGTGCTTCCAGAATTTACTATGGCACTACGTATGTAGTCTCCCAAATGAACAATATAATGCAAAATATAAAATTTATACTTGATCGCCGTGGTTTTGTAGTCCACTTGAATTAAATATCTTAAATAAAGCTTAATAGATAGACCACATATATATTGTATGTATGTGTCATGATATTAGAATATTTTTCTTCATAGAAAATAACAACCAAAACTAGTATATATCATCATATCAACATGGGTATAGGATAAAGCACTGAGTGCCTAGTGGGGGCGTGGGGCATAGATTCTCTACCTTTATAGAGGCAAGTCACCTGTGACTTCTCCTTGCTTGGATACCGTCTGCACTGCATCCAAGGGCTGCAGATGCTGCTGCTTTTCACAACATGGTACGCCAGTAAGATGGACCAGATAAGGCCTTGCTCGCCAAGAGAAAATAGCGGGGAGTCCAATAAAAATAATTTAGCATAAATACGCTATGTTTTAATGCAGAATAATATAAACATTTCATTTGTTTTTAGCATTGAATAGTCTACGTAATCTCCACTGATAGCCACTTCAATTCCATAGCAAATGAGTTTGTATAACTAGTCATAGATTTTGCTTGGCTAGGGAGCTCCACCAAAAACATCCAAAAGAGTAAACAAAATATAATCCCAAAAGGAAAAAAAGCCTTCCACATTGCAACAGCGAGCTGCATGTCTCTAGGACCCTAAAATTTTTAAAGAAGCAGTTAAAACAAGTCGATCATAAAAACTAGTTTAGAGAAATATAAAATAAAGCAGTATGAAGACTACCATAAGCAAATCTCTGAAGCTGCTACTCATATAGATGAAAAATAAAAAAATCCAATTGCAAACTTAACTTATTTACTTTTTCCATTGTTGTACGACAGGATGGCCCCAAGTAAGCTCAAACGTGATACTCGGTACGAGAAGCCGAGAACGTCGGGCCTTGCTTTCACGGCCGGGACCCCTCGGCGTCTTCGTGCAACGCCACCGCCGCGCGCCCCCGGCGACCTCACGCGCCTCTGTCCAAATCCTGCGCAGCGAAAATCCCCGACCGGCAACGGAACAGTCCAGCGGAGAGGATCCTGCTTTTTCTCGACGAATCCATAGGTTCCAGGCTCTCTCCAAATGCTTTCGTATCCTCAATCTCCATTTACTGTTTAGGACCTGCTTCTTTTTCTGTCTATCGTGATAGGACACAGAGGAATGAAAGCCACTAGAGCCGGCCTAACCTCAGCTAAATCTCGCCCGGCGGCAGCCTGCTCTGTTTTCAATGGAAAAATGACCTCATTCCATGGATCGTTGGACGTCATAAGGGCAGGGAAAAAATCACCGATGACTTGCCTCTGTAAAGGTTGGGAATCTGCGTTCTGACTAGTGAGCAAAGCACACCACAGTTGGTTATAGGTTCCCATATGTGGAACTAGCCGTAGAGTTAAAGTCCTAGGCCACACAGGGTGCTAGGTCTAACTCAGTTTTTCAAATGTGCTCGTAAACATACTACGACAACTTTATGAATCTCGAGACCTACTGGATCAGTCTTTCAAAAATGCTTATATGTATCTAATTGCATAGGATATATCTTCATCGTATATGTGTATGTTTATAGAGGGGTGAGTGCGCTTGTGTTTACGAACGCCTTGTTTGTATTTGCAGTGTGTATTCGGGACAAAAGCACTGTGCATGGCGGAGAAAAAGACAGCTTCGTTAGCACTCGATCGCTGTTCACTTGCATGAAATGCGGTTCCATCCCCAACCGCTGCTCATTTCTCCATCACAAGCGCGCGCATCAGAAATAAACTGTTTCGGTTTCAGGCCAATTGTAACATCACTGTCACATAATCTAGAGTTCTAGACAACGGGGAGAGAATCAACCGGCAATTATTAATTGGCTCCAGGTCAACAAGCAGCTAGTATGGATCAAAGCGTTCCTCCCCACTTGTCATGGCGATCCGTTTTCCTTGTGCTAGCTGATGTGGTAACGGCGACTTGGGCGCCAGCAACAACGCTGGGCGGCTGTAGGTAGTGCCAATCTAACTAAGCACCACGCTTGTCGTATCCATTCAGAACATTGAAGTTGATATTGCATGGATCCACCAATTTGCACGCTAGTGCCATGCTGACACAGGCCAACACTCTTTTTTCGTGTATATCATGCGCCTACTAGCTAGGTGCGGTGGTGCCACATGCTCTGCGTTCTTAGGCTGTGATTACCGATGGTGTCTATTTGACGCCAAAAACACTATTGTATTGTATACGTACTGTAAACACAGATAAACTTAAAATATGGACAGAGAAATTTAAAATATAGGACAGTAGAATGGATGGATCTGTGAGCATGGCCTTTTTGAAGGCCTGGCGGAGTAGACTAGGAGTGATTTGCCACTCCTGGATTTAATTTGCAACAATGTTGGAATGAATGATCTTACATCTTCGTTACTTGTAAATTATAATTATGTATTTTGTCCCATGTTCCTGAAACCAACCAAAGTAAAATACACACCCTGGTTCCTAAACTTGTAGAGCCGTGTCATCCCGATCTCCTAAACTCCCAAAATGCACATCCAGGTCTATAAACTTGTAATGTGTGTCATCCCGGTTCCTAAACTGTCTCAAAACAGATTCCTAGACTTGTAATTTGTGTCATCCCGGTCCCTAAACTCTCAAAACATGTCCCTAAATTTGTAATTTGTGTCATTAAGATCCCTAAACTCAATTGTGTCATTTCGGTCCTTAAACTCTCAAAACAAGCCCGTAAACTTGTAATTTGTGTTATTCCGGGTCTTAAACTCTGAAAACATGCCCCTAATTTTATAGATTTGTATCATTTCAGTCTTTAAACTGTTAAAGTGTACATCCTAGTCCTTAAACTTTGTTTGAATGTCACCGCAGTCCAAACATATATAAATTCATTTGCGTGGCAAGTTAACAGTTAAGTCTATGTTGTTGTGGACCAAACATAGGCTACATGACACATCTTCCTTGCCCTTTACCTCGCTCTACCATACGGGGAGCTATAGAGATAGCGGTGAATGAATTGTGAAAGGAGAGGTTAGATCCAAACGATTTTGACCTGCTTTACTGTGCTAACAAGGAGGTGATATACTCCTCGAAAAAAAAACAAGGAGGTGACATATGCTTGTATCAATGTACGAAATAGCGCGCTAATTACACCTGAGTGTGTATGTCGCTACGTGTCGGTCCTTGACAAAGGTATGAAATAGCGTGCTAACAGCATTGTGGGCAACGATAAGTTGCATAGCGCGCTATTTTGTACACTGGTTTGTATTCTCTTCCTCATGCTCTCTCCCTCTCATATCCTTTGGTCCAGAAAAACATAGTCAATTGTCAACATGCACACTTTGAGAGTTTAGGGATAGGAATGACACAAACTATAAGTTTAGGGACATGTTTTTAAGAGTTTAGGATCGGAATGGTACAAATTACAAGTTTAGGGACCTGTTTTGAGAGTTTATGGATCAGAATGACACGAATTACAAAATTTGGTACCTGTTTTGAGAGTTTAGGGACCTGAATGACACAAATTATAAGTTTAGGGATATGGATGTGCACTTTGGAAGATAAGGGACCGAGGTGACATAGGTCTACAAGCTAAGGGACCGAAAGTGTATTTTACTATTGAGTGTGTTTCACAAAAATAAATAAAAAAATACAAGTGTCAACAACCACTTTTGTAGGCTATTGCCGATGACAATTGGTGGGGTAAATAATATAAATGTGCGTGGCTCTATGAGAGCATCTCTCTAAAACGCATGTCCGCACTCAGTATGGGAACTATTGAACATGATGGAACTATTGTTTTTTGAAACGAAAAGGACTGTGGGGGAGATCCCCACAGCTTGCAGCCATTTTATTAAACAAGACAACAAAACAAGTTTTACAACACAAGGCATACCTTAGAAAAGAGAGGAGGGGAGGAGACATCAAAGGGAAGGAACTGCACTAAACTCAACTAGGGAAGGGTGTTACCAAATCTAGCCAAGAGCTGAAGAGGAGATTTACAGAGACCTTCATCTTACAAAGTTGAAGGAGAGCTAAACTTCTAAAGTTTAGAATCCAGAATCTTAAACTGCTGGGCTTATTTTAAAAAATGGCCTCATTTCTTAGGTTTGAGATAGTCCAGGCTGCAAAGATAAATATCTCCATGAACCAGGGCAGCTGGAAGTTCATCGTAGCTTGATAGAGCCTCTCTTCAATGCTGAGGTGTGACTGCCAACAGATATTCAACTTGCTCCAGTAGGATGCAACAAAAGGGCATGCGAAGAATAGATGGTCATTGTCTTCAGAGGCTCTAGTGCTGCATAGGACATAGTGATTATTAGAGTGGATGTTAAAATGTCTTCGTTCAAGCATATCCTTGCTGTTCCGTCGATCTACCAAAAGGAGCCAAGCGAAAAACTTAAGCCTTTGTGTGCACTTGGATTTCCAGAGCCAGGAGACGCACTTTCTAGAATTAAGGCTATCAAAAGTGTCTATAAAATCTTGAAGAATTGAATGAATGCGAACCCTAGATGAGACTCTAGGAGTCAACACTGTTAGCATCAAAAGGTACTGAATTTAGGAGAGTTTGCATTTGTTGTAATTCAATCCAAGCTCCCTCAGTGAGGGGTAGTCTGAGGACGGCCCCCAAATCTGTGTAGTTAACTAATCTTTGACACTGATGAGGATTTGTTGAGTGTATGTTCTTATAGTAAAGGGAAAGAATCAACCAGAATTTGGTTTGCCTAGAGATCTTCTCAGAAAACAATTGAGGTGCCATTGCTGAGAGTACAAGATGCAATTCCTCTAAAGATGGGATTCAACCTAAGTACATCTATCCACCAAAAGGAGCCCTTCTCTTTACTAGCATGAGGCCCCTTCTCTCTAAAATATTTATGCTAGATTAGAATAACCCAGGGAATGTCCTCCTTGTTATTGAATTTATGTAGTTGCTTGAGGAGAAGAGCTATATTCTGAGTTTTGAGGTTCATAACTCCTAGGCCTTCCTTCTTATTTGGCTTCAAAACCATTTCCCAACCAGCTAGATTGTCTCCTTTTTTGTGGGGTTGTTTCCTCTCCAAAGGCATTGTTTCCTCAATTTATCAATTTTCTCTATCACCCCTTTTGGCAGCTTAAGTGTACTCATTGTGTAAATCACAATAGGGTTATGATGGAATTGACTATTTGTAATCTACTTGAGTAAATGAGAAAATTTGAACATGAGTTGAGCCTTCTTTCAATCTTGCCAATTAGTGTTGTGAAATCATGTATCTTGGGTTTCGTAGTACCCATTGGGAGACCCAAATATGTGAAAGGGAAGGACCCAATGGTATACCAAAAGTCTTCGACAGTATGTGCATATGATCATTTGTAACATTTAGAGGCAACATAAATGATTTGTTGAAATTGACCATTAGCCCTAGTGGATTCATAGAAGGAGTTGAGGATGGCTTTCAGCATGAAAAGCTATCTGGCATTAGCTTGGAGTAGAATCAAGGTATCATATGCATATTGTATCACTGGAAATTGATCATACTGTGTTTCAATGGGCTTAGTCAACAGTCCCATGTTGCTGGCTCTATTGATGATGATCTGCAAGAGTTCAGCTGCTAGGACAAAGAGTAATGGGGAGAGTGGGATCGCCTTGCCTCACCCCATCTTTTACATTTGAATTTTTTCCTTGAGACCCCATTTAAGAGAATTGCAGAAGATCCAGAAGATAGGATTGCTTTGATTTAGGAGATCCAAATAGGAGGAAACCAAAGTTTTCCAGCATGGATAGGATACAATTGTGGTATACCAGATCAAAAGCCTTTTCAAAGTCTAATTTTAGAATTATGATTTCTCTTTTGCTCTTTTTGCATTGATGAATATATTCAAAGCACCAAGCCAGACAGTCCTCGATTTTAATGAACCAAATCTAGAATGACATTCTTCAGTCTTCCAACTAACAGTATAGTGGTGATTTTCAGGCTAGTATTGAGCAGAGATATAGGTCTATAATTATTTATTGATTCAGGGCAGTTTACCTGTGTAACCTAGAGTGATGAGCCCACTGTTGATGCCTTCAATGTTACCACATTGACCAAAGAAATCAGAAAAAAGGTTTAGAAAGTCATTCTTGATGATATACTAGCACTTTTTGAAGAAAAGACCATTGAAACCATCAGGACCTGGAGCTTTATTAGTTGGCATAGTTCTGATTACTTAAGTGATGTCTGACAAGGAGAACGGCTCCCCTGACCACTGTAGATTGTCATGTCTGGTTAAGAACACATCAAGGTTGAAGAGCATTTCTAGGACTATTACACTCACCCAATCTAGACCTAAAAGCAGACCAGAGGATACCTTCCTTGCTACAATGATCAGAAACTATAATACCATCAGAAGAGCTTAACTGATTGGTAGTATTCCTTCTGAAGTTTATAGTGGCCATAACATGGAAACACTTGGTGCATTCATCTCCAAATAAGATTCTCTGCACTGAGTGCCTCTGTTTCCAGTAATCATTATGTGCCTTGAGCAACTTCTGTTGTTGTGCTTGTATTAACATTCTAAGATTCCACTCAGTGAAGAAGAGGCATCTGCAATTGTCAAGAGCATCTAAGAAGCCAATCACTTTGTTATAGCAGGAAATAAGAAGTTTAAACATTTTTTAGCTTTGCATCAAAGTAGGAGGCAGAGGATTGATGGACAAAAGGGAGTTTCCTCCAGGCTAACTCTACTATACTGAAGAAGCCTGGACAATCAATCTAGAAGTTTTCAAATCTGAATAGATTTATTGATTTTGGGATTTTGATATCAATGATGACCTTGCAGGGGATATGATCAGAGGTAGTCTTGGCAAGAGAGAGAACTGAGATGTTAGGAAATATCACCATCCAACTTATTTATGTAGAGAACCAGTCTAGTTACTCAAGGAAAGGGTCTTGCTGCATGTTACTCTAGGAGAACACTCTGCCCTAAGTTCGGAGTTTAATGAGGCCAAGAATGTTGATGGCATCATTGAAAATCAACGTATCATTAACATTACCACCATGCTTGTTTTTGTTATCCAGTGATCTATAGAAATTGAAATCCCTAAGAATAAGCTAGAGACTATCATCACTGATGTCAATAGATTTGAACCAATTAATGAATTCCGATCTAGAGGGCTCTCTGCAAGGTCCATACACTATGGATAGATTCCATTTGTCATTGTTGTGGACTGAGCTGAATGATACAGATATTGTAAAATCATTTTGTGAATAACATATCCTTCCAAAATCAAGCTGTTCCATAGAACCAACAAGCCTCCTAAGGCCCCATCATAAGGGGGGAACTCAAATTTGTCAAAACGTTTTGGAGCAAAAATCCTGATAAATTTCTGATCAATGACTGCTATTTTAGTTTCCTGAATGCTTAACTGAACAGTTGCTTTCATCAATTTTTTCTCTGATTTTATCCTATTTCTCCTTATCATTCATGCCACCCGAATTCCAATTCAGAACAACCCAAGATTTTGTATGCATAGAGAGAAATGGGGAGAAAAACAAGGATACTTTGATAGGCAATGCTGTCAAAAGAGAACTCGATGAGTACCCAGCATAATCCAACCACAAGAGTGATAGTTTAAAGACTAAGGCACAAACCGCCAACAATGCTATGCAGGGCCCAAAAGGATGTTCAAAAGGACAAAAAACATGGAAAAGAGCCAATCGGGGAGAGCACTGGTTGGAACGGATGATAGATTGATGGACGACATTATGATCAATTATCAAGGGCCTTGCCCAAAACATCATCCGTCATCTCCACAAGAGTGCTACCACATGAAGGTCCCCACTCCTTTAATTAGAGTTTTAATGAGAATGGGTCAGAGGGAAGGTTGCCTCAGAAGTGGGTTCCTCCAGACTGAGCTTCTTCTTGATGGGGCCCATATTTCTTCTCTTCCCTCGGTTGTCTTCTAGCTTGCAATGTTTGTACTCAGCATCTCTCTGGAATCTAGGACTTCTTCTGACTAGTCTCTCTATCAGTGGAGTCAAGGGATTCTAGGAGATGATCTTAGGGAGAGCTACCACCGATTGTGATAGACGGCCATGCTGGCCAAAGTGTGGGCCTGCTTCCAAGTTATGAGTACTGGAATTCATCACCATGACAACTCCAAGATCACTATCAGTAGCAACAGGTTCATCCACCTCCATATCAACCACATCATTGGAAGCAAATGGAGAGCATGAAGAAATAGTACTAGCCCATATCTTTAGGAGGATCGCATGGAGGATAGGCCTATATGGCACAATCTGCCTAGTTGTTCTTCAGAGGGCTATCTTTAATAGCTGAATCAATAGCAGAGGGGGGAACCATTTCCACAGAGAACAAGGTAGCCTTTTCCATTAGTAAGACATGATAGGCATGCAGCTTAGTTCCAAAATCAGTGAGATAGAACACAAGCATAGCATCTTCAGAACTATCACAAGTGTTAGCTCTTGAAGAGCAGGATCCCGAGGTGCTAGGAAGCATGCCTAGTCCAACTAACCCCTCATCCACATTTAGAGTGATATATGGCCCATGGGCTCTGAGATACTGGGCTATGGAACCTAGACTGATCAAAAGAGATGTTGTTTTGAGGCTGTTGAGGGTGGGCTAGGAAATGAGCTGCTTCAAGATTTTGAGGCTATTCATTCTCAACAACTTCGTCTATATGCTTGGCCAAGGATCCCAGTCCTCATTGATATAGCCATTGGGCTCGTCTGCACCGCCAGCATTCCGTCCCTACACTTTTCCTGAATATTCTCCATTTGAGCAGCATTGATGCCCAAATCATTCAGTTGAGCATGTCTGGCACCCGCCATGTCATGTTCCCAGTTTGCAACAATGTTGGGGTTACCTTGGAGCATGATTCCATGGGTTGGGTGCGGGTTTCCATCAGCTGGATCTGGGTCTTCTTCTGCTGCGAAATTGTCAGGGAAATGACCCTGCAGGACAAAAACAAGGACTGTCCATGAGCGACCATTACCCCTAACCGTTGTACCTTAGGAGACAACCACACTCTAGGGGACACACTCTAGGGTTAGCACTAGACATTGGGTTAACACCGTGCTCTTATTTCCTCCCTAAAACCAATGGACCAGCCTACCAAAAGGAGCAACTATACCTTTGATGAAATCTTCTCTAAGGTAGTCTAGGGGAGACACAAGAAACAATGACATGACACATTCTAGTGTAGTTGCAGGTCCTTAGGTTAATGAATTCATCATGCTTCCTCACTCTAATCTGGGAATCACCAAATGGGATGGACGACAAATACAATAAGGTTTGACATTGAGGGAACAGACTCAAATTGAACCAGCTCTAATCCCAAAGGTGAATGAGCAGCAGAACCAACTACCACAGGCCGAGTATTCTGAATAAAGTTAAAAACCACGTGAAGGGCCGCCATGTGATCTTCTGGAGCTGGGGTAGGGTCGATGGAGATAATGGCGCAATCTTCATGCAGTATTGGCGGTTCTCTCCCAAGTGCAGCCCGAGCACATGTGCCAGCCGATTCCAACCCATGTAAACATGATCACCGGCAGGGAGGAACGGAGTTGGATCCACCACGAAGTTGGCCATGGCGTCAGAAAAGCGAACTGGAGATGGTGGAGGTGAGGTGGAGTTACTGTAGCAGGGAGTTGGGGTTTTCTCTTCTAAATGGAGAGGGGAATAGTTGTCACTCATCTTTGATGGAGGAAGATGTTCCCGAGTAAGGCGGTTCATCTTCCAGCTGCTGGATTGGAGAAAGGGGGCTCCTGAGGAAGCTCTTCGTCTACCCGGTGTTGGACCGAGGAGGGGGTCGAACGATCTAGAGAGAGGCCGACTGAGGATTGGAGCCCAGGAGATGGACAAACAAAGGGAGTAGACTTGGCAGCCCAACGCAAACTAGGCCTCAGCCTAGTAGAGCAAGAGCCAGCCCGATGTCCAAAATTTGAGGAAGAGCGGCAAACAAGACACGAGGGGCAACAACGCGAAACAAGGTCCAGCGAACAACATCGAAGATAGGGCAAGTAATGAACCAGCTTTTGACTTTGGACACTTAAACTCTTAAACACTTTAGCGGTAACTCCATCCACCTCCTATCTCATGAATCTAGGAGTGTCCATCTGAGTTCAAAAGTTCTGCCATGCAAATAATTGACTAGAAAACTCAAACCCGAATTCAGGGGGTTGCATAGGACCGAGAAAATGCCAAACTTGAGAATTTTAGTGCCACTCGTGGAGAACCCGGTGGAAGAGGAAGAGGGCTGGTTGTTATCCAACATATAGCAAAGAGAAAGAGGCAGGGCAAAACCGACGGGTTTGGAGTTTTTTTCCCTTTCATCGATGTTTGAAGGAGCTTTTATTTTCTTTTTTCCGACTTGGAAAGCACTTTTGTCCATTCAAGTTCATGTTCTTTTTCCCATGCGAGTTTCTCATGCTCCCAATGAGCCACTCCATTGTTCCAGAGATGGAAGTAAATGTCAAAGCAGGAGTAGATGAATCTTTTAAGATGATAAACATGAAAACCGACTGCCTTGGACGAGACTGAGAAGCGAAAATGATTCTGACTTAAAAGCCTCACATGAAAACTAGCCAAAGAGCCACCAACATAGGCTTGAAGAGCCAAAGCCACTGAATCTTCCGTTAGATGGAAGGTAAATCTTCTGAAAGTCAGCAAGAAGGAAGAAGAAGCTCTTGCAAGAGGAAGAGGGATGATGGACAGCTGACCCAAAATGAAGACGAACCTCATCTTGAAACTTGACACCTGGAGAGTAGTCAAGCAATCCTTCCACACCTTTCCTTCTGATCTTCCATTGGAGGGGAGTGCGGAGGGCGGGGACCTGGCTCCCTTCTGCTCGCTACCAGATTAGCACCACACGCCATGAAGCTCTAGTGAGGAAGGTGGGCAAGCTGCCGGTGGAGGAGCTACTGAGCGCCAGAGGAGAGGGAGTCTATTGTTATCTATGGTTTATTATAACGATCTTTGTGGTGTATATAATTATGACTATGATATTTAGACTACAAAAGAAGCTAGTACTATGTTTGAACCTAGTACTCTCTCGCATTACAATTATGTCTCGGACTATATAGTTTGTATAGTTTGTATATAGACAACTCTGCTTATATATAAGAGCAAGGTTAATGATAGAGCCTATGGTGAGCTCATCGCTGCCATGCCAAATACTAATTGTGCTCATAATGTGGTGGACATCCCTTGAAAAATGTGGTGGGCTCTAAGATAGGGCTATTTGATAAACATCTTCTATATTTCTCCTTTCTCTTTTATTTTTGAGTTTGTTTAGAGGCTGACTTTTGCATGAGAAGCTCCTTTCTCCTTTTCATGTCTCTCCCCTCCAGCGTAGCTAGAAAAGATTGCCATATAAACAAACTATTAACCTATTACTATACATGATCTATTCTATTAGTTTGTCTTTAGTAGTAGCGAATTTCCCTTGGGCAAGTGGCTTATTTCCGTCGGCTATAGACGAAAAAATTGAGTGTTTTCTGTAATGGCGAGAAAGAAACTGACCAGCAATGGCATAAATAAAGACGGATGCCGGCACTGTGGGAGGTGATGTGGTCATATCTATATAACCTATATAGATGGGGCCTATTAATTTTTATTAACTTTGTTTCTCTGAACATGCAAATTGTCCACGTCATCTGGGAGTCTCTGAGTTAAAAGCCATACTATCATCCACTAGTAACCTATATTGGTATTTTTCATCGATTTTTCATGGCTAATAACATCCATACGTACAACTAGTAGTCTAGTATCATCCTATTATAAATTCCTATATCAAAGATAGGATGAACCATTTATAAGTTAATCTTTCAACCAAGATAAACATGCTATCAAGTACTCCCTCCGTCCCAGTATACAATTCGTCTGCGCTTTCGAGATTTGTCCCGAAAAGCTTGTCGTCTGCCGCGTGCCCGCGTCCCCGCCATCAATTCCCCACCCACTTTATTAAAAAAAAATCCCCACCCACTCTCTCCCTCCACCGTTTCTCTCTCTCCCTCCCCACGGCCGCCTGCCGCCCGCCTCCTCCCGCGGTGGCCCCTCTTCCCGCGGCGGCGCGGCCTCCTCCTGCGGCGGGCGCCCCCTCTCGCGGCGGCGCGGCCTCCTCCCGCGGTAGGCCCCACTCAGCGCGGCGGCGGCCTCTTCTCGCGCACTGGCGCCGCCGGTCTACTCCTCCCGCGCGGCCTGCCCTCTTCTCGCACACAGGCGCCACGTCTGCTCCCGCGAAGCCCCCGGCCCCCGCCCGACTGCCTCCTCGCGCTGGCTGCGCGGCCCCGCCCGTCTCCTCCCGAGCGGCTCCATCCTCGCGGCGCGGCGGTGGCCCAGCTCGGACCGCATCCTCGTGGCGGCGGTGCGGGAGCGAGGCCAGCAGCGATGGCCTGCGGAGTGGGCGTGCGGAGCAGCTATCGGTGGGGGTAGTTTCGTCTTTTCCCCTCTCTGCTATTTTGGCGGCCGGATCCTAGAACGACTAGCTTTCTGGGACGGAGGGAGTACGATGTCTTTGAAAAAATATTCCTCGCAATCATGTTAATTTTTATACCTTCAAATTTCATTTTAGAAAAAAGGGTTTAACAATTTCCGCAGCAATGCACATAATACCATCTAATATAGCTATACAATTATATTGTTAAATTGGCTATTCATGATACAATAACAATAATATGGAACTCGTAGTTGGCTGTAGTATTATTAGCTTTGCTCTTTTAACACCTAAATCGAGTAGCAGATGCTCCGCATCTTCTATATCTAAATAGCTAGCATCCACTATCTATTTCTCTCAATATACGTGAAGCCATATCATCTTCGGAGCCCACTAAGACCCATGCCATGTCATCATCCACCGAAGCCTTTATTTATATCTATATATTGATTTTTCGTGGTTTCACGTATGCATGTATGTCAATACCATTTAAATTTTCGCAGCAACGTGTGGAAAATTTCTCTAGTTTTTAAAGTGCTCGCCGCCCACTTTTGCTTCGCTTTCAGCAGGGGTGGGACGTGGGAGGGGAGGGCAGCATATATGCGTTGCGTCCCCTAATAATGGCCGCCCGTTTTTGTTGTTTACCGCGCGCCCGCGGCACCACCCAAGAGTACAGTGATCCATCCATCGGACTCTCCTCCGGACCCCACCGTCCCTCCCACGAATACCGCCGCCTCCGATCCTTTCCGCTTCTCCTCCTCTGTCCCCCACCGTTGCCGTGGGGATTTCTCCACTCCCCTCGCAGGAGGCGCGAGTGAACGATCGAAGGCCATGACGGCGGTGAGGGTGGACAAGGCCACAAACGAGCTGCTGCTGGGACCCGACTGGACCCTCAACATCGACATCTGCGACGCCGTCAACTCCGATCACGGGTGCGTCTTTACCTCTCTTTTCTTCTCGGATGCCTGTTTTTGAATCCTCGGTTCTTGTGCCTCCGCAATAATGGCGAACTGTTCGTCTTTTTTGCCACCCTTCTAACCTAATGAAAAAGCGTGTTCCTTTGATCAGGAGTAGGAGAATTATTCTTTCTCTGCTCTGTCTGTCCTAGTGTCATCGATTGATCATTGCTGCGATTGATACAAACATTAATTCTTTTTCCGAGTTTTCCCTACCTTCTCTCAGTTGGTATCAACAACGTATAAAGTAACGTCACAATCTTCCTTTTTTTTCTCTGAATGGCCGTTTCACTGAAGGATAACCAGACTTTTTTTTTATGTGAACAAAGTATCCAATCATTTCCCAGTCCTTATCGTGATCTGAAATTTAGCGTTTTGCTTTCATGATTATTTTGTGCTGCTCGTGAAACAAACAACGCTGCGATGATATGGGGCCTTGTCCGTGCCAAGAACGTATCCAGTCGAGCAAGGAAGGCTCCTTTTCTCCAATCAATTATTTAGTTCTGTAATCTTAGTATTTTTTAAGACATTAACTTTTAGATAATGGAAACAATTCTGGCTTCCGCCCTCGAAAGAGGGCTTCAGACCAAGTCATGAGAAATGATCTAGATGCCCATATTTAACAGTTCACATACATCTTGGAAAGGAGAAAAAAAGATCTAGATATTAAATGCGCATGCACCTTCAAATAGAAAAAAAAAACAATCAATGAAATGCACATGTCCATTAGAAAAGTTAGCTCACGGCTATGATTGTATTTTTTGTAGGATGCTAGAATTGTATTTCTTTCAATATTGTCTGATTCCTAGGAAATTGCTCTCATTACTGGTTTGTTCTGTCTGTACTTTATAACATTTCCCATAACGGGTGAGCCTGAATTTCAATACTTTCAAAGCGCAACAAAATTACAACATTCCACCAGTTTAGATAATACACCCAGACTTGCAAATCTCACAAAAATGCTGAAACGATCACAACTACACCCAGGGCTTTGTGATATACTTCCGAATGCAAATGGGATCCCAAACCGCAAGGAACAGAAACTTTTCTTCTTCCCACAACATCAACAACTAAACAGGTCTTACAACTGCTGGCTAAACTGGATAGCAAGCAATATCCACTGAGGGGTAAAGTATGCTGCATGATCTGTTGATCCTGAGAGCATTCCTTCATCATACTAGTATTGCTGCCTCTTCCCCCAGCATCCTGCCTTCTAGTGTTGCTTGATAAAGAAATGGCAGCACCATGTCTTCCTAGTATCCTTGCCTGTTTCCAATTCCAGCTGGACATGATTTTCCTTGTTCTGCAGCCCAAGCTATTCTTGTACTCCGGATCATAGTAGTGGGTTAGCATTATCCTGTACTGCAGCCTAACAAAATTTTGTTCAAATCCATCTTCTCCGATAGAATATTGTGCACTAGCACCATGCATTGGTGCATGACACCGCTCCTTTTTCTTATATTTGCGAAAATACTGCTGTAAAAGGTTAAACTGAACCATGATCCTGCCCATTTATTCCTTTTTGCTTATCTAAATTACCACGACTACCCTTTGCAGAAAGCACTAATTAAACATGTTTTAGATGAAAGAACACAGGCTGTGACACTATGCTGAATACTCCTTCTGTTCCATGTTGTTTTCAGTCCTAGTCAAAACGGTTGTCATGTATACCAAAGCATAATTAACTCTCTAGACTCTACCCTTCATCAATGCAGCTACATCATCCAATCACATCCCCTTACACTAGCTAATAAGAATGCAAGCCATCAAGGATTGAGATGTATTTAATGAGGAAATAACTTTTCTCTTTAGTGCTCCTTGTGGCTAAAGCTAGAATGATAAACAGTGTGAAACGGAGAGAGTACCATGGACCGACTTTTGCTAATATTTATGCTAATTTAAAAAGTTAAGAAATTTTACTAGTCCAATAGTTTGATGTGAAACATATTACATTGTTCAACTAGCTAATACCCTTTTTCTTTTAAAAAGATATGGAATGGATCAAAACAAAAATTATATCATTCGAACAATTCTCTTTTTAAAAAACTACTTAAAAGCGAAACAGGAGTACAGGACTGAAACATGGGTTATTGTGAGGATCTGTAAGGTCCATAGGACGTTAAAGAGTTGTGGATCTAGTTTATTCTTATATGTTTCCTACAAGAGCAAATGGCTAAGTTAATAATACTATATTCATTCAGGCAAGCAAAAGAGGTGATTAAAGCTTTGAAAAAACGTATTCAGCACAAGAATGCAAATGTTCAATTTCTTGCTTTGACGGTATGCTTCTCAGCTTAAAGTACTTTTAATCTTTTGATATCTGTCTTCATGTGAGAGAATCCTCTGAAATTTCTTTACAGCTATTGGAAACTTTAATAAAAAACTGTGGAGACCATGTACATCTTCAAGTGGTAGAACGCAATATACTGGAGGACATGATGAAAATTGTGAAGAAAAAGGTTACTTTTCATATTTGCCTCATCCCTCACCCCCACCCCTATGATCTATTTTGATTTTGAGCTAAAAGGATTAGTAGAAAATTTTCCTTCTACACGCATATGATGTTTTGAAAAATGTATAACTTATTTCTTTGAAATGGATATTAAAAAGAGGGTGAACCAGTGAATATTTAAGGTTTGATAATTCAATCTTTAAAACCACATGATTTTGGAATTGTGTTTGTAGGAAAATACAATTTTTCACTCCATAAGAAGATTACTTCTCGTTTCCCTTTTTTACAGTGTCATATATATTTCTCCGATGTTTGCCTGAGCAGGACTTCCTACCTATACTCATCGTGAAGTTTTGACCTTACATTCTAATCAGGGGAAAGTCCATTTCACATCATTGAATTGGTCAAGAAGTCCAATTTTCAACCTTGTGCTGCGAAACCGGTTAACCTGCACCCTCAAACTAGCAAAAAAAGTCCGATTTACAACCCTGAGCACCGTTGAAGGTGGTTTCGAAGGCGGTTTTACGGACGTGGCCGTGAGACCCACATGGTAGCATGTTCATTTTTTGTTCTCTCTCAATGACATGTGGGGCCCACTTGTCGTCCCTCTCTCTATGGCAAGAGCGTGCGCATGGCGCGGATCTAGCCGGCGGTGGCCATGGCAGGTCCGCGGGGAGGAAGAGGCGAGGCGGTCGTAGGCGCTAGCCCCAACCTGGCTCGCCACACTGTCGCCAGCCCCCCCCCCCCCCCCCGCTCGCCCGTGCGGCCATTGCCGGGCCCGCCCGTGGTTGTGCGGCCGCAGGCCCCGGCTCCGGCCCGTCTGCGGCATTCGCCTACCTCGCACCTCTGCGGTGTTCGCCTTTGCCACCTCTGACATTGAGAGAGAATAAAAAACGAATGTGCTGACATGTGGGTCCCACATGCCACGTCAACAAAACCTCCTTCGAAACCACCATCAACAGTGCTCAGGGTTGTAAATCGGACTTTTTTGCCAGTTCGAGGGGTGCGGGTTACCCGGTTTCGTAGCACAAGGTTGAAAATTAAACTTATTGACTAGTTCGAGGTTGTAAATACGAGATCCTTTATCTCTCAATTTTCTGGACATTCTGATTAAGTTTGACTTCTAGGCAGATATGCAAGTGAGGGATAAAATCTTGATGCTTCTAGATTCCTGGCAAGAAGCATTTGGTGGGCCTGGTGGAAAACACCCACATTATTACTGGGCATATGCTGAATTAAAGGTGTGTTTGATGATCTTACACTATCAGATAGCAAGGTTACATTAACATTAGCAACACATTATGTTTGGGCCAAATGCATTCTTGCCCCTATTTTCAACTCTGATTTGGCCCTCGATTATGATGCTTGAGTTTATCCCACACCCACTAAGATTTGCCCCCTACTTTTGTGATGATTTTGTGATTGTACCCTATTTTGACATATTTCAACAGTATTTTGACAGTACAACTTAGATATAAATTTGCATGTATAATGCTCTGTCCCTTCTAGTTGTGCCCACCCCCTTCTGGCCCTATCCCGTCATTGGCCCAAGGTTGTAAAAATCTACATGGAATGGAGACTTGGTGATAGGATTGGTGTAAAATCTAAGATTCCAACAGATTCTACAAATAAAAAAACTTTAGTCTTTTATGGTATTATTACAAGAGAGATTTGAGTAATTATTGATTACTTTCTACCAAATTTAATCCATAATTGTATGTAGCAACATGCCCTGACCACATGTAAGAGAGGACCCAAATAAAATGGAAAACTGGTGTGTTCCCATTCCATCTGACTACAAGGTACTTAAGCTTTCTTCTTCATTCTCTCTCTTCCACATAAAACATGCTTCAAACCCTTAATTTGCCACTTGAATGCATGATTTCGCTACCAAGGGCCACCAAATGGATTCCTCATGCTACCCACTTCTGTTTCTTCAAATTTCCCACCCACATGTGCATATCCTGGCCATGTGCTTTTGTCTGCCCAAGCAGTGTGCTTCCTGGTTGGCGTGTTACTCTTAGGTCAGCTTGCCACTGCCATGCTAGGTGAGCCACTGCTAGGTCTTTTTTGATGAGGGTGTGAGCAGAGAGGGTTTTGCCTGAGTTTAGTCAGTGGCAAAATGGTAAGGAGCGTTGTTTTTTTTTTTTGCAATTCTCTAATAATTTTATATTTTACATGTTATTTAAATTTGGCTCCACCTATTGGATGTCCTAAACCAGGGGCAAACTGCTGTGTCAATCTCTAATTCTAGGGGCAAAATCATAAAGTCGAAGAAACAACGGCAAAATCAGTTATCGTTGAAAGCAGGGGTTAGAACACAAATTTCCCTTTACCTTTTAGTCCTATTGGAGTCACATCTGTATGTGACAAGGTTTTAGTATAACTGATCCTATTGTGCTGTATTCTAGCCCCCGCTTCGCTCCGCTCGGGGGCGACACGAGGTGGACCCTGAGTGCCACCGTCGCCTC
The DNA here is from genome assembly GCA_030272315.1 of Paspalum vaginatum. Taxonomy (NCBI): domain Eukaryota; kingdom Viridiplantae; phylum Streptophyta; class Magnoliopsida; order Poales; family Poaceae; genus Paspalum; species Paspalum vaginatum. Next base: position 29,167,381 of record CM059020.1, on the reverse strand, counting down.
CGCCTCCGAGCCCCCCTCGTCGACCTCGCTGTCGCTCGAGCTTGCGGCTAGGAAGCCCACGACGGGGCCAGGACGGCGGCGGCAGGCCCCCTCTCTCTTGCTCTTGTGGGTCGTCTCTTCCATCTCCATCCTCTCCTCTCCACGCTGGGGCTGGGTGGCGGCGCCGGCGGCCAGATCCGGCCAGGCCTCGACCGGATCTCGCACCTGGGGCTGCTGAGCCGATCGGCGCCGACATGCCGCGTCGGCTGCAAGTTGAGAGCTTGTGGGTGGCGGCGGCATTGCCTCTCTTCCTCTCCCATTCCCTCATCTGCTCCCCCTCCTAAGCTTCCTCATCCGCCGAGCCCGGTGGCAGCCGCCTGCTTGCCTCCCGGGCTGGATTTGGGTGGGCATAGGGATTGTGGGTGCAGCTAGGGCGGGGGAAGGGTGCTCCTTTGGCGGCGTGTGCTGGGGGATAGGCGTGGGGGTGGCTTCGCGTGGCTGCGGCGGCGGCTTCAACCTCTCACCTCTGTGCTCCCCAGTTGGCTAGGGTCGTCGCAACATCAGGCGGTGAGCTTCTTCAAGGCTAGTGGTTCTTACTCTCTAGTGACTGCGGCAGCCGTGCGCAGGGCTGTGGGACCTGCGTGGCAGCCTTACTTCGAGCTCGGGTGAGGTGGGGATGTTTGGGCTAATGCCTCGGCCCGCTTCTACCGGAGCCGATGACGGCGATGCTCTTTTGCGATCGTTGTTGACAACCCCACCTTGCCTGTTGCGGATCTTCTCGGTGGAAACACTGCCCTAGTCGGCCTAGGCGGGCAACGACGGTGTGTCACGTCGTTTTCCTCCTTGGAGGCATCATCTGGGTCATCCGTTTATCCTTGGTGGTCTCTAGTGAGTTTGGGTTCACCGTTGTGGCCCTGTGATGTGGTGCATCTCCGCCATGTCAGGTTTGAGTTTGTCAGGGTGCAAAGTCAGAGCTGCTTGCCACGGGGTGCGGTTTCACTGGCAATGATGAAGTTCTCTCTCCTCGTCCTCGTTGTGTTGGTGCGATATATGTGTAGGCATCGGTGTTTGGTGGCTTTGGTTGTTCGCCGTGGGAAGTCAGAGCTGCTTGTCACTTAGGCGACAAGCTTGGCAACGATGATACACGGTGGGCTCCTTCGATTTGGGTGACCGCTTGTTCCTTCAAGGCTGGCTCGCTTGAAGGCATGTGCTTTGGTGAAGTCGGAGCTGCTTTGTTGTTGTTGCAACCTAGCTCGGCAATGATGACACTTAGTGCGCTCTTCTAGCTGCTGCTAGTTTGTGGTAGATGGTGAAGGTCCGATGGTGGAAACCAGAGCTGCTTGGCTTGTCAGCTAAGCTCGGCAATGGACTGACGCCGGATTGCAGGGATCGCCGTCGGTTTTGTGTGGGGTGTTAGTGTCGTGCGGCTTATATTGATGTCCCAATCCAACTAACCGGTGTCTTGTGTTGTGCGGTGTGTTGATGACCCAATCCAATCGCCCATTGTGTAAAGTTTTGCCGCCCCGTTTTCCTTAAAAACTGGATTAACTCTATTTCTTCTTAATTGAAAGGCAGAGGTCCTGCCATTAGTTTAAAAAATTCTTCTAGAAAAACATTTCTAGATACTTAACAAGCACCATATTGCAAAATCCATGTGTGGTTCAGGTGAGAAATTTTCATGACTTGAGTTTTGAAATTGAGAGCAGTAGAGAACGGTGAGAAATGTTCCAAAAATCTTCCACACATGTGTGTAGTTTTCTTTACTTTAGGTTGGCAGGTTTTGTTTTTTCTTTTTGCAAGAAAGGTTGGGATCTTATTTTTATTGAGGCAATGAATATTTTTACTTTGCAGCGTTCTGGTGTAGAATTTCCTAAGCAGGTCACCTGATGCTGCACCAATATTTACTCCTCCAGTAACGCAACCAGCATCTCTGCCATCATACCTTCAAGCAGGGTATGGAATGCCAGTTGATTCTTCGTCAAGGCTTGATGAGGCAATGCCATCTCATGGGGCTTCTCTGAGGTGCTTCAACAACATTATTTTGAATGAATGTTTGATTCTTTTGTGTCTGCTCTATATGACATGTTTTTGCTTTTTTAGCATGCCAGACTTGGAACGTATGCTGGGGGCTGCGGAACTGTTAAATGAGATGTTGAGAGCTGTCAATCCAAATGATAATGATGTAAGAATATCTGTATTTTGGTGTATGTAACATTTTTTTTTGTGCTAAAGTTTCATATTATTCCTGATTAACCTACGCAGACTGTTAAGTTGATCACTGCTGTATCCTCAAGTCCTCTAGCTTGCATTTTTCAAGCAGCCTACACTTGAGTTCTCAAATGATGATCTTGTCAGTGCACAATATGCTTCTTGGTAGTATATATGTGGTCTGTGTATATAGCTAGCTAAACTAGGCTGCATGGCCTATTGCTCATGTACATATCTAAACCTTAAATGGAATAAATGTGCCTGTTTAAAGTAGTATTTCTGACTTTTTTTTAACCCTTAGGTTGTCAGTGATGAAATTATCAGGGAACTTGTGAATCAATGTCGGTCAGACCAGAAAAAGATCATGGGTTCAGTAAGCTTAGTAAGGTATGTGACTATGTGAATATTTTTGTTCTTCATCTATGTTGTTTCAGTTAAGAGACAGTTTAGCAGTGGGCATATCATCTATGATATGTAAACTTGTCATTTATTAGAACTGCGTAAGACGTTCTTGCAACAGCTGTTTTATAAGTAGGATCTTCACTGGAATACTAGGTGCATTGTATCTTGGACCTATCCAGTATCTTGTTTTCTTGTAAAAAGGTAAAAAGAGCGACGAAGATGGATGGTAAGGCCTCCATCATCCCTCACCCTTGCTGCCGTGCAGGACGGCGGCGGCATGGCATTCTCTCTTGTTCCAGATGCTTCCCCATCCTCTCTCCTTCCGTAAGCCAAGTGGTGGAAGCTCCATGGCGGGTCACGTCGCTGCCGCCGGAGCCCAGATCTGGCGACCCCTGGCAAATTACCGCGTTCCTTTGCAAATCTGCTTGGGCACCATGGGGGTTGGACTCTGCTCGTTTCAGCATCTGGAGCCCTGTAAACGCAGACGTAAAAGTTCTAAAAGCTTCTGGGCTCTTCGCAGTCCGTATCCGACGGTCTGGATAGCCTGGCACACTGTTGGTGCCTGGTTTTGGCAGTGGAAGACGCTGAATCGAGCGCAGCCTTGGTTCAGCAAGGCTGCTTCGGTAACGGCGGCTCAGGTAGCGGTAGGGCTCAAGCTCCTCTCCTCCTGTGGCCTCCATGTGCCTCCTGTGATACCGGCGGCCATGAGAGTGGATGCACTGGGGCGCTTTCTGCTGGATTTGACCGCCTCCGGTCGGCAGGGTGGGGTTTGGATGGCTGTTCCCTCACCTGGCCATGGGGGAGAAATTTCAGAATTTCATGAGCCAATTCGCGTGTCTTTCTACAATTGACATGACCGGGTGTCAATTTTAGAAATGCATGCAAATTGAATCCCATAGGTTGAGACTTGAGAGACGCACAGATTGGGTCCTACATTCTGAAATTTCTTGCCATGGGGCAACATGCTCGGATGCTGGACCGACCTGCGGGGCTGCGTTACGATGCGTTGATGCTGGACCAGGGTCTCTTCTTGGAATTCGTGCACGATGTGCACGTTCATCTGGGCCAGCTCTTCTTGCAAGTGCTTGTTGTTTGGGACGAGCTCCTCAAGGCATCAGCCACTACATTGGCCTTGCCCGGATGGTAGTGAATTTCTAGGTCATAATTCTTAATGAGCTCCAATCATCACGCTGCCTCATATTTAGGACTGCTTGAGTAGAGATGTATTTAAGTCTCTTGTGGTCTGTGTATATCTGGCATTTGTTGCCAAGCAGATAATGCCTCCATATTTTCAAAACGTGCACCACGGCTGCTAATTCAAGATCATGGGTGGGGTAATTTCGCTCATGATCCTTCAACTTCCGGGAGGCGTATGCTATCACCTTGCCTTCTTGCATGAGCACACAGCCTAGTTCTTGTCGGGACGCGTCACAGTATATGACGAAATCCCTAAAGATATCCGGCTGTACTAGCACTAGGGCTGTGGTCAGTCGAACCTTCAATTCCTGGAAGCTCCTCTCACAAGTTATTGTCCACTCAAACTGCTCCCTTCTTTTGCAGCGCAAACAGGGTCCAGCAATCTTGGTGAACCCTTCTATGAACCGGCAGTAGTATCCCACCAATCCTAGAAAACTCATGACTTCAGTGACGTTGGTGGGTTGCTGCCACTCAGATACTGCTCTTACTTTTTCAAGGTCCACTGCTACTCCTTCAGCTGTGATGATATGACCCAGAAAGGCAACTTTTTCCAACCAAAACTCACACTTGCTGAACTTGGCATACAGTTGGTAGCTCCTTAATTTTCCTTAACTTTTCCAACACTATCCGGAGGTGTCGCTCATGTTCCACTGCATCCTTGGAGTAAATAAGTATATCGTCTATGAAGACAACGACGTAATTATCTAGTCCATCCATGAATACCTTATTCATGAGGTTCATGAAAAAGACGGGGGCATTGCTCAGTCCAAACGGCATCACAGTGAACTCATATTGGTCATATCTAGTGACGAAGGCGGTCTTTTGTATGTCCTCCCCTCTGATCTTGAGCTGGTGGTAGCCTGATCTCAAATCTATTTTGGAGAAGTACTTGGCTCCTTTGAGCTGATCAAATAGGTCATCGATCAAAGGAAGAGGATACCTATTTTTGACAGTAACCTCGTTCAGGGATCGGTAATGTATGCACATCCTCATTCTGCCATCCTTCTTGGTCACAAACAACACTGGGCTCCCCATGGTGATGAGCTGGGTCTGATGAAACTTTTCTGCTGCAACTCTCGGGGTTGTTCTTTCAGTTCTGCTAGCTCTGTCGGTGCCATCCGGTATAGTCCCTTGGCGATGGGTGGGGTTCCAGGGAATAGGTCAATAATGAACTCAATATCCATGTCAGGCGGCATCCCGGGCAACTCCTCTGGGAAAACATCGAGGTATTCGCAGACTACTGGCACCTCTTCTAGAGCCTTGGCTTCTATGTGGAATTTCATGGGGTCTTGGGTGGCTCCCTTAGCATGACAGGACACTCCGGTACCGTCCGGCCTGGTGAGGTGCACCGTGTTGTCTGAGCAACTTATGATGCCCCTATGTTGGCTTAGCCAATCCATTACCAGGATGGCATCTATTCCTTGGGATTCTAGTATCACCAGGCTTGCCTTAAAAGCTACCCCACTTAGAAGAATTAAAACCCCATCACATCCGACACGGCATGTGATATCCGCCCCTGGTGTACGGCTTAGGAGTGGGCTTTCCAGTGGTGTGGCGAGAATCTTATGCTTTTTTGCAAATGATGCTGATATGAAGGAATGGGATGCACCAGAATCAAATAGAACTGCAGCTGGGATGGAGTTTGCTGAAAACTCACCAAGTACCACCCCTGGGGCTTGCTGTGCATCCTGCGTGTCAATGTGGTTAACACGCGCCCTGTTGGCAGACTGCTGGGGTTGCCTGACTGACTGGGAACTGGCGGTGGCCGGACGGTTCCCAGTGGCGGGGAACTGCTTGGGCCCATTGACTAAGTTGGAGAAGGTGGATGCGGCGGGCTGACCATGGTGAGGGCAGTTGTTCATGAAGTGATTGGGGTCACCGCATGTGTAACATGCCAGGCCATTGCTACGGGTAGGGGTCTGCAACTGTCTGAGTGTTACTTTGTGCCGGGCCAAAGCACGTCGGGGTCGAAACAGTGCCCTAGGGTGGGGCACCATACGGGCCTCGAGACGTCTGCCCACCGAAACTCCTCTGCTTGAACTAGCGATCCTGTCGCTGACTCTTGATCTCCATGAACTTCCGTTTGAGGTGGCTCTTTTCTTCCTTCTTGCCCTCCTCCAACTTGATAACACGGTTGATCATCACTAAGAAGTTGTTGTAGTCATAGGTGTAAGTTAGGGTCTTGATTTTGGGGTCAGCCCCGAACAAATATCTCGCATTTCTTGTCATTTGAGTCGACCTCGGATGGAGCATAGCGGGACAGTTCGGTGAACTTCTGGATGCATTCCTACATGGACATGTTCCCCTAAGTCAGGTTTCTGAATACCTCTGCCTTCCGGTCTTTGGCGGCCTTGGGGACATGGTGCTGGCGGAAGGCTTCCACAAACTCCTCCCATGAGATCACTCCTTTCTTGGCTGCATGGAAGGTCTCCCACTAGGATAATGCAGATCCGGCCAGTTGATGAGTGGCCAGGGCAATCTTAGTGGCTTCGTCATAGTTGACGACTTCCTAGCTTCCACTCTAGTGGTGCGGATCCAGTCTTCGGCCACAAGGGGATCGTGGGAACCTGAGAAGGAGGGTGGCTTCAACCTCATGAACTCTCCCATTTTGTTAGATGGGCCACCTTGGGGCGGTCTCTGAGCCACACCCTCCAGACAGCGAAACAAAGTTTGCGTCAACTCTTGGTACGGGTTCAAAGGCGGTGGTCGAGGAGGCGGTGTTGGCGCCTTGGGTGGTGAGGGCGGCATCAGGGGATTCCCGGCGCCATGGTTGCTCTTGCCGTACCCCTCAAGGGCAGCCATTGGGTTGTTGCCGGAGTTGTGGGAGGCCATCTAAAAGGAGTGGGATGGTCCTTTTAGGAGAGAAGTTCTTACGTTATGTATTTTGTGTTCATTGCAGATTGCACGAGATTTTCATGAAAACACACATTTTATTCAAACAATCGTTCTAACGGGTACATCATGGCAACTCTACTCTCCTCTAGGGTAGCTAACAGCTCGTCCAGGGTACTCGAAGACCCTAGAAACTCGAATGAGAAGAGCTCCTCGTCGCTGACTGGTGGGAAGCTGCTCCAGTTGATCTTCTCGATCTGCTCGCCTGTCTGGCATCCCCGACACTCCTTGTTCTTCTTCTGTACTTCTTCTTCCCTTCGGGCCCTTTTGGCGGTGCGTTCCTGCTTCTGAGCATACTTGGCATAAGCGCTTTTCACGGACGCCCACGCGGCGCGCTCACAGTCCTAGAGAGCTGCAAGCTGGCTTCTCAGCGAAGAGTTTTCTCCCTTTAGCGAGGCGATTTCTTTCTCCATCCACTTGATTGTAGCTGCATGGGATAGCTTTTGGTGGGTGGTTACAAACAGGTAGTTGTCTGCCTTCTGGAAATGGGTGTCTAGGAGATGGATATAGTTGGCTAAGGCGGTTATGGCGGGTTTGTTTCTGAAGGTCTTTCCTCCTATCAAGGACTGTAGGCGGCGCTGCCACATGGGGGTGTCTCTATTTTCTGTGGGGAAAAAGCGGAAAGCGTTGAGTTCTATTTCTTTCTCATAGATATGGCATAAGCGCTGAAGAGCATTGCGGACTGCAGTTTGCTTGGTGATGCTCGGATCATGGCCCAAGGTGGTGATGCAAAAGTCGGAGTGATGTGGACTGGATCCGATGTAGGCAGTTATCAGACATCCGAGAGTGTCGGGCTCATTGTACACCGCAGTTCTGTAGTAGGGTTCTTTGATGATGCCGAGTAGGCAGGTGTAGTACTGCAGCAGCTTGATAAAGTCACCCTCCTCCTGGTCGAACATGGGCCAAACCTAACATCTGGGAGGGGAAAAGAACGGAGTAAGTAGAGGGTTGAGTATAAGAATAGTTTTGGACTCGAAACGCTTTACAATCTTAAGGTCATGCGGCCAACAGGCTCTGATACCACCTGAAGTGCCTCGATTTCTATGGAAACTCAAATGTGATATAAATGCTAGACCCAGTAGGCTAGCAACACATTTATTCAAGCAGTACAGAGTCTGACTTAACGATTACAAACCAGATTACATAAATAGAATAAAAATGAAATACAGTGGAAGCGTCTTTATTGCCCAATGCCACAGGCTAGTTGGGATAGGACCATGACCTAATTAAAGAGAGCTTCAATCAGGGTCTCGTTGTCGTCTGTAAAATGTAAATATAGCAAGGGTGAGTACAACCGTACTCCGCAAACCCACCTTCCTCCGAAAAAAAGGGATATAAGCTTAATTCTACATGCAAGGAGTTTGTCGAGCTTAGGGTGTTTTGTAGAAAGCATTATCACATGTAGGGTTTTGCGATTCACCATTTTTAATTCAAGAAAACACTTTTCTAGAAAGGGGGTTGCCACTGGACTTGCCGGTCTACCGTGGCATATGGCTCGCAGGCCAATATTTTTCTCCACTGCTACTAGGGCCACGCCCGTAGCTTCCAAAACACCGTTTTGACCAAGCCCACACCCAATTTTATAAATCACTAGTAGTAGAAACTAAGCCGTAACCCATCCATACCAGTGGACAACGGACTATCTGGATAGGTTTATACTCTGGCCAGAGGTGCACATTTTATCCACAAGTTTGGTCCGGACGCTCATTGCCATGAGGCCTTCTCGCTTAAGGCTCTACCCCTGCAAGTATTCCCCAACCTCAACCAAGAGAGACTTGGGACTGTGGCAGAACCGCCCAACTTAACCTAGTTTAAGCACATAATATGAGTTTTGCGTCTAAACTGGATTAAGCCCGGTAGTCCATCAGGTCTCCAAAGGGTCCTGACTGCAGCCAGACAGGATCGAATATACACCAGGTGACCCATAAAGAGTCCTTGGATTATTCCAATACAAGAAATTTAACAATAAACTTTAATAGAACAAAACATATAAGAAGAAGAGTTTTTATAAATTGAATAACAAAAGTATAAAAACTTACAGCGGAGACGAGAACCAAATGATGGAACTCTGCTATATAGGTGATAACAGTATGCGAAATCAACATCGAGCCCTCTGGTGTTATTTCACTTTAAACAAAATTAAGAAAAGGAAAGGAAGCTTAAGCATATGGCTTCTTTATTTCTTCAATTTTAGGAGGTATAAGGAAGCCATCAGGAGAACACCTGGCTTCAATGCTTTCTTGCAGAAAAGGGATGAGCTAGTGACTTTATACCTAAAAAAGAGTTAAAGCTACAACCCTGAGTACTAATCACTCAGCAAGACTTATTCGACCACTGGGTCCAAACCCAACTTTGTAACCTATGGCTGATCTGGTTAGGTCAACTCACATTGCAGCTGCCTAGAAATAGATCCTTAGCTTTTAAGTTTATCTTCTTTTAGTTATTTCCTACAAATACTAGGTTATATCTATTCTATGATCAAACAAAGTCAAACACTTTGCGAAATCATTCTTAACAAAATCATTATTCTTCTTAACTACATGTTGGTGATGATTCAGCTCTTACACTTGGTAAGCCCAGCGGTTTGAATCGATTTTATCCTCCCGGGAATAATACTCAATTACCAGCCATATGCATGTACAACGACACCGCATATGACGACCTAACATCCAGTGCCACCTAGTCAGAACTGCCTTTACCAAACCCGGGTGTACAGTCCATCAACACCCGCCTATCTCCCACCATCCAGTTGGTCTCACCACAGTTCCAACTCTTAGGTATAAAGAATGAAAGGTTTATCGGAGCCCGTGACGAGGACGACAAGTGAGAGAGGCGTGTTCGAAAACTGAAAACATGGCCAACATCGGACAGCCTTATGCGACACAGGCAGGAATATAAACCACCATTTTTGAAATACCAAACCATTCCTGCCCAATGTCTCCATTTCAACATCTTAGGAAACTTTCTTATCCTAGATTCAAGTTTTGTTGAAAGTAAAAACGGCCTAGCATTAGGATTGGCTAAGCATTCTAATCTATCGCGTATAGGATCAATAATGCTGGATTTAGGAGCAAATCATGCACTAGGGTTTCAATCAATTATTGACTCTAATGCACATACATAACTCATTGATTAAGACTCAAATGAAAAAGGGAAATGCACCGGGGCTTGCCTGGATTACTCCAAAGGTTGAGGCATGAAAAGTTAACATCTTAATCGTCAACGTTCCTCCTGGTACTGTTGTGGTCAACATTGTTCCTTCTAGATTCCTCTTTGAATCTTTCATCGGCGATCTACTCGACTTATCGTATCTAAATGCATGATATGAGTGGTGTTTAAGTACGAGGATGATCAACCTGTAAATAAAAGAACTATAGAAGTTCGTAAAAAGAAAAGGTGAGGCACTGAAATCAAAATTCAGGTCTCCTCTTAAGTTTAAATAATTTTTCTAAAGTTGAAATAATGTTCTAGGGTTTTAAAATAATTTTCTAAGATTTTAAAATAAATTCTTAGTATTTTTAAAAGCCTAAAAGAAATTATTAGAATTAAATAAGTGTTTTAATAATAAAATAATTTTATAAAATTTTAGGATAATTTTCTAGAATTTTAAAAGACAAAAATGAATTATTAGGAATTAAAAATTATTTTCAAAATAATAAAGTAAATATTTAGTTTTTTTATTAAATATTTAAAAATAAATTTTAAGAATTTTAAAACCAATTAACATAATCCTTTTTAGGAAATAAAATTTGAATTGAAATAATTCGAAATAGGAAATAATTTTAGAAAATTAGAAATTAAAAAGAAGCCCAAGGCCCACAAAAGTTCTTTCCACTAAAGTTCTATTTTACTCCCTGAATTATCCTCTTGGCCTGGATTTTCTCCCTCTCCTTTCAGCTCAGCCCAGACTGGAAGCTAGGCCGGCCCAACTCTCCTCTTCTCTCTTTTAGCCCAAGCGGCCATTAGGCCTACTCCTCTCCCCCCTCTTCCTAGCCCAGTTGATCCGGCCCAGTTGGCTCGGCCCATGTGGCCTTTGCCCAGGGCGCAGCCTAGGCCAGGGCATGGGCGTAGGGCGCACAACGCGTGTCCCCGGACCTCGTCGGCGGCGACCAAAGGCGCGGAGGCGCAACTCCCTTCTCTCCTTTCTCTTCTCCCTCCTCTTCCTTTCTTTCTCCCTCCTCTCTATCCGCGACAGAGATGGCGGACACGCTTTGTCCATACGTGAACCGTGGTGGCGAGCCGCGTTCCCGGCGATCTTAGGCCGTGCCGGTGCCAGAGAACCCCAGCGCGAGGTGTGTGTGGATGCTCCGCACCGGGTGCGCGTGCAGAGAAGCCATAGAAGGGCATGTGTGCGTGGGGACTGGAGGCAAGGCAGCGGACAAGCTATTGACGCCATGGGTGGCATCAAGCTCAATCCGAGCTCATGCCAGCCCAATCCGTGACAAGGATGGTTGGAAGAGGGCGGCGGAGATAGGAAACACGCGGTTTCATCTTCCGGCAGCGAGAAGGGGTCATGGCGGTCGGCGGTGAGACAAGGCGGCGGAATCGGGTGAGCGGCGCGGAAGTAGTGTGGGGGTGGAATGGTGGTGCTAAGTGGTGGTGGAGGTTGATGGTGAGGGGGCGATGCTCAATGGGGCCTTAAATAGGCCAGGGAGGCGGCGAAGGTCGGTGGGTCGGCGGTGGCAGTAGAGGACGGTGGCGGCGGCGGATGCCTATCCTGGCTTGCCCGAGGTAGGAGACAACTGGCGGAGGGGTAGGGGGCGGATTCCCGTGGGCTAGGCCACCTGCAGGGGAACGCGTGGCGCAGCCCAACAGAGAACAAGGGGGGGGGCCGCTGCAGTTTGGGCCGCCGGTTTCCTCCCCCTTCTTTTCTTTCTCTTTTTTTTATTTAAAATATATAGTTCTTTTACTTTTAACCCCTTAAACATACAAAATTACCCAAGAGTCCAATTACGAAAGTGAAAGGGTAAAATCTAAATTATCACCTTGCACTTTTGCCCTTGAACAAAAATAAGTTTTTGAAGGATTTGAATTCAAATTTAATTTAAAACAATTTAAATCTTAAACTTAAAATTCTAAAAATGCATATGATGAATGCTTAAATATACTTAAAAATTTGGGGTATCACAGGGACCTCCTGTCGCGCAGGCCCTAGCTGGCAGAGAGAGGAAGGGGGATGTGGCGCTTGGGCTGGCCTGGTGGTTGGGCTGAGCGAGGGAGAAGGGGGAGGGGCCGTGTGGGCTGGGGGAAAAAGGAGGAAAGAAGGGGAGGGCGGCCCACAGGGTTTTGGGTCTTTTTCTTTTTCTAACTGGCTCTTAGTTTTGAATTTGGGGGTTTTGAAAGAGATGGAGTGTGAGAAATTTGAAGGGGCAATCCTGAAAAGGAACTTTAGGATGGAATGGTGGAGAGGAAGATAGGACGGTAATGCATTTTTTTGAAATCCTTTTGGAAAACCGCGTGATTTATCTGGTGATTTTTGGTTAGCGATTTTGGGGCGTTACACGTGGCCTTGCCATAGGGCAAGTATGGCGGCACTTGGATGTGACAGTGGATCCATAGGAATCTCTTCTTGTCATGGCCTGCCTCGATACCTATCCTTTTTGTTGCCTCGGTCTTGGTGTCATTGCAGCCCGGGCGATGAAAGCTCTGCGCCCGGTGCGTAGGAGGTGACCCACCTTCGCTCGGTCCTCCCTGATGCCGGTTGTCCTCTCTCTAATGTTTTGTTGAGGCTAGCATTGGTGTCTACTACCGTGGTCCCGTGGGTGACCTCCATTAGCACCTCTGCTCCGTTGGTGCTCTCGCTATTGGTAGGACTGTGTACTTGTCAGTGTAGGACTGTGTACTTGTCAGTGTTTTGAATTGATAGTCCACCTGGGAATGCTTCACCAGTTAAGTTTACCATACGAGGATGGCTGTGATGAAGATTGATGGAGTACAAAATGCGAGGAACACGATTTAGACAGGTTTGGCCTGCTAAACTGCCAAAAACACTATGGCATATATGGGATTGTTTGTATTGCTTTGGTGGCTGGAACTAGCCTTACAAGGTGGAGAAGAAGATCTCTCGAGCTCTCGTAAGTAGAGTTTGCGTATTGTGTGTTTCATATCTCTTGAGGGGGTCCCTATCCAGCCTTATATACTTGGGGACAGGGTTACACAGAATCAATTCTAATTGGACTAGTATTTGATACATATCCTATTTTACATGGGACTCTCTCTTATACCTAGTCGACCGAGCCTTATATACAACAGGTCCTAGTCTAGCACGCATTGCCGAACCGTCTCTCTACTTGACGGACCGGTCCTACTCACCAACCAACTAGTTCTAGGCACATTCTATTCCTGTGGGTCTATCTCCCACGGTACCTTGTGCCAGGTGGTGCTTCCTTTCCACCTGGCTGTTCCTAAGCGTGTTTGCTCTGTTTTTGGCGGAAAACCAAACCAACCCGGAGGGAACCGGTTCAAACAGTTTGTTTGACGGTTTGTATGGTTTGTAAGCCATCGCTGGCAGTAGTATTTCATAACGCGGGTAACATTAGCATGTGGGCTGCATATAATATCCAATCCAAATGTTGTTTGGCCAGAAAGCAGGTCCTTCAACCCTTTAAATATGCTTCCACCATTACTGAGCTTAATGGAAGCCTTTCGCTGGCTGCAGCCTTGTAGGTGCTGACGAGAACCATGGCCTCGTGCTCCTTGTCTCGGTATATGGTTCTTCACCGGCAAGGCGAGCCATGCACCATGTTGTTTGCTCCCACCACTGCCACGCACAAGAGCCCCTGCCCTACGCTACTTGATTCTGTGGTTTCACCAGTTTCGTGTAGGGTCCAGACCAGCAAACAGTTAACCTGTATATACGATTTGGTTTGGCCTGGGTCCACGGGTTCAATAGGTTTGAACCAAACCGTGTTACCATCCCCCCTCAAGGGCTCCTCCCCTTGTCCCGCGTTGGATTGTGTATGTGGAGCCCAGGTGTGCTTGTGAACGGTGGTTCTACCAGCTCGAAAGAACAGAGTTGTTTCCTGTGTGCTTGCATACTTCCTATTGCCCTTAGTTCCTGTTCCGTTGGGTGGTCCCTCACTTGGACGGCTGCAGTGGAGAGAAATATCCACGAGGAGTGATATAGTTGTGCAATGGCTCCAAGCCTCCAACGCACCCGCAAGTATGCCTTTTGTGGTGGCGCCTAGTGTCGGTCAGTAGTCGTTGTTTCAGCCTTTTGTCTTGGGCTGCCTCCTATTTTCTTGAGTGGTGTCTTTTAGGATGTGGCTATTGCATCCAGTTGTACTACCTCCTGCTCCTGCAAACCGTGGTCTTGCCACACCTATTAATAGAATGTTCAGGCAGGGCTTTAGTTACAATCCAAAAAAAAACACAGCTTTAGACAGCTTCTCTAATGGCACTATTTTTGACTGGTAGCGAATACACACTCAGATAGGATGATCTTACTGGATGATAGTAGTAAATGTATTACCACTATCAACTATCAGTATAGACTACAAAATTAATTTTCTAATGTTCCTCTTCTTCATAACAGGGGTGAGGAACTCTTGGGGCAAGCTCTTGACTTAAATGATAAATTGCAAATTCTGCTTGAGAAACATGATGTGATTGCATCAGGTTCTCCTCTACCTGCTGAAGAAATAGATGTGGTGAGTGAATTGCCATCAGGAACAGCTCCGAACCTAGGTGCAAAAGTCACTCCACAAGCTGCAGTTTCTACAACCATAGTACCAACCAATGTTTTGAATGATGAAGAGGAAGAAGATGAAGATGATGAGTTTTCCCTTTTGGCTCGAAGGTCAAAATGTCGTGATGCCAATCTTCTCATTTGATGCTTTATGCTTAGTTCTATTTTCCTTTCATCATCTAGAGCTGACTGATACTTTTTTACCAGGAAGTCAAAATTTCAGTCCACAAACGCAGCAAGCACCTCTTCTGGTTTAAGCACATCTTCATCAACCATCCATGATGGAATCACAAGTTCTGCAGCTTCTGCTTCCTCCACAATATCATCATCCATGGCAATCAATGCATTGTCTCTTCCTGATCCTCCAGCGCCGGTGAGGACCACTCCAGAAGAGCAGGTTATAAGTGACCTTCTTGCACTCACCATATCATCAAATACATCAGCACCCTACAGCCCAGTAACACCTGAACCAGGCTTGAATCAAGGCGCCTCGCCAACCCTGGGGCATCCGCAGCCTTATATTGTAAACCAAGGACATGCATCTGCAAGTTATGTCGCTCCATGGGCTCAGCCTCCATCTCAAAACACGGGGATTCATCAACCAGCACCAGCCCAAGCACAGTTGCCCTACAGCTCATTTGCTTACCCACCGCCACCATGGGCCTCACAGGACAACCCCGAATTGAACCCTTTTGATGCATCATTGTCATCATCTCAACATCAGTCCACCTCCAACTCACCTATAAACGTCCCACCAAACTTGAGGCCTCTACAGCAATCACACTCATTTGTGGTGCCACTTCGAACTGCAAGTTTGGACTCACCAATAAATCAGAACCTGAAGCAACCATTGTCTGCTGGGGCTCGCAGACCATCTTATGTTTCTTCAAACAAGTTCTTCGATGACTTGTTTGAGAGAAATTCGGACGGTAGCCTAAAAGTAGGCAGTACAGGTAGCGGTGGCACTTCCAGTCCATACAAGGCATAGTGATGTCTATGGAAAATAAAATGTAATGAATATCATGTTAGTTTGATGCTTCTGGGGAGCTTTTCATCTTAGAATGATTTGATTGATGCTTCTGGGGAACTTGCTGGTATGTCCATAAATAATTTATGCCAAACCATGCTAGATATGAAAGCATCAGCCCATTTGTTCCCATACATTTCGAATGGCAAGGCTATTCTTCTAGAGTTATGTAATGAAACAAGTTTGGTTCTATATGCACAGTTAAGTAGTACAGCGCTTGCTATGATCTCTTGCTGAGCAATGTGTCTTAATTAGCGTTGGATCCGTCCGGTGATGATCCTAGCACGGTCTGGTTGTCCCAACGCGAACACAATCTTTAACAGTAATATACGACGCATATTCCTTTTCATCATTTTTCATTATCCAGTAAAACTCCTTATGTGCAATAAATATGGATATGGGTAGATATCTGACACTATCCTTGTTGGAAAAGAATAAAATATCTCTCTCAACACTATGATTTTTCACAATCTTCGTAGATTGATCACTATCTGGGTGCCCTTCGTTATCTTCACTATGGCGAACTTTGGGCAAACCGCTAGTGTCCCTTCCTTCTCGCAAGTAAGATGGCAGCCATTCCACATTCCGGAGGGTATTGCAAAAATTACAAGCCTCACATTTATGAAATGGTGTGTGCAAGCACCGGCAACAAGAGCCAAGCCAACCTAAACACCAACTTTGTTGCAACTAAGAGTTATGCATGGAAATCATATGGACCTTGGGCTTACCGTCCTAGGCGGGGTTGAATTAGAATTACTAAAAATTAATGCTCTCAAAAAACAATTAATAGAACCCATGCAAAATAAACACCAATGTGCACTATGGTTGTGCTGAGCGCAACTACTTTTATCATGAAAGCAACTTGCAACGTAAGTTCCACCTTGAAACTAACCTATCAACCCATACTAGAAAAGTAAGCCCGCAATATTGCAAGAAAGTAAAGTGCGGAAGTAAAGAATACAATAGAAGAGTAATCCCCTGTTGTTGATGACAACGACGATAAAAACTCAGAGATTTTTTACCGGGGTATCGAGAAGGCGTGTAAGCCTTCTCCTTAGTCCTCGTTGGAGCCCCTCGCTAGGGCTTTGCTTCCGTTTAATACGCGCAAGGATTAAGGCCTTAATCCTCAGCAAGGATCAAGGATGGCAAAGTGTGCCTGCATTAGGGCCAAGCTCCCGTTCAGGTAACTCCGTGGATATTGCCTGTTCTACTCCATGCGCAAGTAGGGACTCCGCATCAGCCAAAGAACCACATTGGGCCTAAACGAATTCATCAGCAACTTAGTCATCTCAATAGTTGAAGGACGCCACCGAGTTTCAGACCATAGTTGAAGGACCAAAACGGCTATTTGGCCTTGTATATACAAAGATCATTTTCAATGTGAGTTCTATTTGAGTTTCATTCTCATTAAATACTTTGACACATCAATATTCTTGATGACATGACGTAATATTTATGAAGAGAGAGAGTTTTAGGGGAAGAGAGAGAGTTTCATCTTAGGATGCACATGTACCAACATAAAATCTGATATGGCATTATTGGCAATTGTATAATGAAACCCACGTTAAGAATGGCCTAAAGATGATCAACAATTGTAATTGACATTCGACAGGGTTGCCTAAAGTGAGTTCCTCCCACGAATAATGAATGCCGTTACAATTCACACACGATCGATCTACTTACTGACGTTTTGATATTTGTACAATTTGGCACATAAAAGGTAGTACCCAAAGTTGATGGCCGCCATCGCGGTGAGCAACCAGTAGAGGTTCTCCAGCCTGGACGCGTTCATGTTGTTTGGCAGCCACGCTGTGGTGCGCCGGACGACGCCGACGAGAGCGGTGCTCAAGTAGAACCCGAGAGCGATGATCACGGCGACCATGCCTGTGGACGTGTTCTTGAGCGACGGCGGGAACTCTTCGTAGTACAGCGCCACGCCTCCGGGGAAGTAGAACGCCTCCCCGGCGCCGGCCAATGCAAGCGGCAGGACAAGCCACATCGCCGAGAGCGGTGAGACCCACGCCAGGTGGCCCTCCTCGCCGTGCGCGACCACGGTCGCCATGCGATGGCGCTCGACGACGGCGGATGCGGCTAGGCTGAGGATGGCGATGACGTGGCCGGCGCCGATGCGCTGCAGGGGCGTCGGGGTGTGCCCCGTGAGGCGCCGCCAGAGCGGGAGGAGCGCACGGTCGAGGAGGATCAGGCACACGACGATGGAGATGAGGATGACCACGCTCATGGAGCCCGCCGGCACGGTGAAGCTTCCGAGGGTGCGGTCCATGGCGAGGGCCTGCAGGACGGTGAAGTTGATCTGCGTCCCAAACGCGACGCTGAGGACGATGGACGAGGCCCAGAGCGGCAGGATGCGGAGCAACGTCTTGAAGTCCTCCACATGCTGCACCGTGCATATGCGCCATGGACGGACCACCGACCCATCCTCTCCGACGACGTCGCCGGTGGTGATCAGTGCAGCGCGGTTCAAGAAGCTGCGATCGGGTGCATGTGTGTGGAGGCGAATGTCATTAATTGTCATAATCAGACTTTCGTACGTGTAGAGGTCAATATTCCTTGTTTTGATTAAAAAAAAAACATGCTTGTACAGTTGTGTACTCAAACTTCAGGCTGGCATTGCGTTGAAATATCGACAGTATCATTTTTGAAGTTTTTTGTGGCAATTAATAAATACATCGACATGCTTCAGTCTGAAATGTTCTAATTAACTAACTAATTAAGGATTGCGAGTTACTACATTTTGTCTGTAACCTTTAGCACTTACTAGGCTGTGTGCATTTTTTTATGAAGAGGTGGTCAGTGATCTCAAGATTATCGTACGTACGTATGGTCTCTTGTTTTTCACAAATGTTTCGTTTATCTAGAAAATATGTCTTGCAGCGGAGATCTAATTAACTCCTCTGACATTTCAAAGACACTGACGTTTCGGTTAAAAATGGAAACATATCATACTATTAAGTTGATTGATCTCGTTAATTTGAATTTTGATAGTTGATTCTAGCTAGTAGCGTACCTCAGCTGGACAGTATATAAAGATTTAATAGTGCTGGGCATTTGACTAGATCATTGCGTGCCGGATGCAGCTGTACTGCTAGGTGTTTGGTTTAAGAAAACAACCCATAAAGAATGGAAGAATGGGATGGCAATGGACCGACCCATTTTACAAAATTTGGTGGAATATTCCCCATAATCTGTAGTTGTTGCCTCCACTATACTGCTCTCAGCCCTGCCCCAGCTTGGGCCACTGCTGCCTCTGTCGTGCCGGTCCTGGTCCCGGTCCCGGCTGCCGCCGCTTTGGTCGTGTCCTCCCCTTCCCTCGCTTGGCATGGCCATCATTGTTCTCGCGGGAGAGAGAGAGAAATTAGGGTGCAGGGTGTTGTGGGGCCACCTAGCATGGGAAGGCGTGCTATCGCATCTTGCCTGGGGAGTGCCGCTTGTCCCTGGCTTCTCTTTCTATGTGGTTCCTATGTGTAACTCCAATAGAGACCACTATTTACCCATTGCGGGTACTCTTAGCAGCAGCTAGCAACTTTCCTTTCCTCGGCTCCTCTCCTACCCGGGGTAGTGGTCAGTCATCGCTGCTCCACCTCCAGGGCTCCCCTAGCCACTGCCATCATTCCATTCAAGTCTTCCACACTGTACTACTATGTCACTCCGGAACCATGAAGGCATGGGGTGGCTGCGTGCTAGCTTGACGATGGTTATCAGGGTTATCAGAAAAAGACTCAATTGATGACTCAATTAATGGTTAGATTATACTCCCTCCATTTTTTTTATTTGACGCGGTTGATTTTTTTTTAAAACTTTGATGCTTTGTCTTATTAAAAAAATTCATTACTTATCATTTATTTTGTTGTTACTTAGTTTATCATTATGTGTACTTTGAGTATGACTCAAGTTTTGATATGTTTAGATGAACTTTTTAAATTAGACGAAGGATTAGAATGGAGGTAGTACATTCTTAAATGTCAATCCAACTTTGATGCTGCCTTTGGCTGTTAGGGGTTCTGGTTAAAGTTTTGGTTCTGGTTAAGATTGGGGCTCAATGGAGCCTTGTCTTAACTAGATGTGCAATGGGGCACAGTCAATAAGCGGTGGTGGAGAAGCAGTGAGGTATTTGTGGAACTCTTTGGGCATAACAGCTATGGTGAGCAATCAAGTTCAAATGTCAAGAGATGGTTGTAGCGCCATTTGGGCATGATTTCTGTAGCTATGGAGGTTATTAGGATAGCATAGACAATGGACTATATATATGATCCAAGTCTATTTTATTTCCTCCATTAAAAAATTATAATGTTTTTGCTATTGACAAAGATCTCCAATACATACCTTTGACACAAGAACAATTATGGCCTATTTGGGAACAGAGTATTTCAGTAATTTCAATTCAATACTATGGTGTTTGAGAATATCATGGTATTTAGGCAAAAAAATGTTTGGTATAACTCGTCGACAAACTATGTATCTAAAACATGGTTTTGTCAATATCGTTGTGGGGAAGGAGAGAAGCCAAAATATTATGTCTTCAGACGTGCTATGTTGTACTGATGAAAAAAAATCCATAGTCTTGTCATGGACTTACTTGATAGACCTTGTGGTACTGTAAAACTATAATTTTAAAAACTTTGTTAGCAAAAACATGCTCTAATATATAAAAATTAAATGAGAATGAAATTACTGTATTTAAAAGTGTCTTTCATGGTCAATCCAGTCGTATTATGTTCATTCTCCTTATTTTAAACGTTGTATCATTAACATTTTAATTATGAATCCTGTTTCCGCCTGAAAAAAGTGACTATCGATCCCGACAACTTTTCTAAAATCTATAGTCGAAGTCAAAAAAAATGTAGACTGCAAATATTTTATGTAACTATACCAATCTTATGGCATATGAGGTTTTTCGTTTTAGATTTTATTTTTGGGCGCAAAAGGTGAGGGTTGTATTTAAAACAAAAATGTTGCAGCATATAAAAATACAGAGAGCAAACCCGACAAATATAATGCATTATATTACCTGCCCGTATCTCTTTTTTTTTTTTTGTGAAAATCTGACCAACTGTGACGATACGACTGGATATTTCAAAGGCATCGTTTTCTTACCTGAAGCTGTCGCTTGGAGCCGCAAGCCTAGTATTGTCACTGACGTTGCCGTCCCTGTCACTGGCACTGGTGCTGCGTCTCCCGCGGTAAAACCTCAACTCCTCTGACGTGGCCAAGTTGACTTTCCATTTCCTTGCCGCAGCGACAGCCACCCTGGCGAGCCCCGTGAACGGGCTGCCCTGAGCGCCCGGGCGGCGGTAGTAGGACGTGCCTGCGAGCAGCGCGGCGAGCCCCGCGAAGCTGGCGGCGCCAGAGACGGCGAAGCCGAGCGCCCACGACACGTTGTCCTGGACGTAGACGATGGCGGTGGAGCCGACGATGGAGGACGCGTAGAAGAAGATGAAGTACCAGTTGAAGAGCACGTCGCGGTCGGCCGCGGCGTCGAACTGGCTGGCGCCCAGGGTGGCCTGGTTGAACCGCGCGCCACCCGCGCTGGCGCACAGCATGAACACCGCGGCGTACAGCGCCGCCATCTGCCACGTCGAGGCCTGCTCGCACGCGCCGGCGGCCGGCTGGCACGCAGCCGGCCGGAGGCCGCTCAGGCTCGCCGTGACGGTGAACATGACCAAGGCCTGCTCGCGCAGCAGTTGAATTGATGACCGAGCAACAGTTTAGACGCCATGTAATTCGGTATTATGACCTTATGATCGAGCAGGAAGAAATTTGTTGAGAGCTGCACGTGCTACCGACCAGGACAGAGAAGACCATGGCGACAGCGACGACTGGATAGCAGCCGAAGAAGGCATCGGCGACGATGGCTCCACCCACTGGAGCCAAGCTGAGGCATCCGAGGGAGATACTAGAGATCTGTGCGGCGTCGACCCGCGGCACGTTGTACTTCTTCACGAGGTAGACAACGAAGTTGCTCGTGGCGCCGCCCCTCGCCACCCCGAGCCCGAGCATCGCCACTGCGCCATCTCAGACGACGACACACATAGATGTAAGAAGCAGCTTCAGCTTGAGCACAAATTCAATAGAGAGAGAGAGAGAGAGAGAGAGAGAGAGAGAGAGACCTGCGAGGAAAGGGAAGGTGATCCATCCTCCCTTGGTGTTCTTGGCACCATCCCTTGGCTGCTGGAGGGACTCGTGATCGACGTTGAGGTCATTAGGGCGAGGCAGAGGCTCTTGCGACCCGTTGGCCTCCATTCCGCTCTGTCTCCCTAGCTAACTGCTCTGTCGATACTCGTAAGCTAATTGCGCCAATGCCGCAATTATTACTCATATATGAGCACGGGCGCACGGAAGTCAAACTCGGGAGTACTCCACGATGACATATAGTCCAGTCTAGTTATTAAGCACAATCCGATTACACCAGCCTAGCTAGTATGGCATGAGAGAGGAGACGAGCCATGCCATGTATTTTATTGCATGAATATTTCATCGTGCTGCACCGGCCCATGGACCTTGCTACCCAATCATGAAGTGTTAGCAAAAATCAATAAAAATCAACGAAATTATATAAAAATTACAAGTGCAGATATCACACAGCAGCCACACATCTCACTGTCACAAATAACTGTTTGGTTGGACAAAATGTAACGGTATCCAATTACAGAGGATATTGGAAAGCGATACGGTTGTTTGTTTGGTCTCGGTCTGCAACTTGTTACCGCACAATGGGATACCGGCGCTGTCAACTGCAGTTCGTTACCGTTACCTTCGGCAACCAAACAATGCAGGGAATTAGAGATCCCGCCGTTGGTCCCTATATAATCCATTTACATTTACGTTTGCGTTACCTTTGTAGCAACCAAACAGCACCTAAATGGATTTTGTGTCGCAGTCTATTGAGTCCGCCCCTCCCCTTTGTCCGTCGCCCCCCGCTCCCACACAGCCGCCTCCCTCCTGCCCTCCCCGTCCCACACCGCCTCTCTCCAGCTCAACCCCACCCCACCCGTTCATCCCACACCGCCTCTCTCCAGCTTGCTGAGCAGGCGTGTGAGCTCGAAGTCGTCTGACCCTGAGAGCGAGGTGTGCGACGCCGACCGCCGCATCCTGCCACCCACCGCTAGCTCCATGGTGCCCGCACGCGTGTCCACCCTTCCCTTCTCCAAGCCTCACCAACCACTGGCCCAGGCTCCGTCGCCCAGATCTAGCCCGGGCGTCGGCGACCGAGCGAGATCTGGACACAGACGCGACCGAGAGAAGAGGGGAGGAGGTGAGGTAATTGGTAAGCAGCCGTAGCCCGCCACTGAGAGCTGTTGTGAGCCAGACACCGCGACGCAAATCTCGATGTGAGTAGAGACGATGGTAGGAGTGGGAGGGCAAGGAGGGGAAGGGAAAAACGATCAGCAGGGATGCAGTGGACGAGGACACGGCCAGCGCCGGGGAGGCAGGGCGCGAGGGAGCGGTGCTAGGAAGGAAAGAGGCACAGAGCAGTGCTGAGGAGGTGGTGGGGCCCGCGAGTGGGTGTGGGGAGTGGAGAAAGAAGAAGAAGATAGAAGGAAGTAGAAGCCCAGAGGGGGATTACCATGGCCGTCGCCGTCGACGGCGGACAAGGGAAGAGGGTGAGGGACTCAGGTGTACCAGTCTAGTCTTTCATTTTGGCTGTGATGAGCGCTTGTCAACACCAAAGACTTGCTAAGGGACTAGACTCTTCAGTGGACTATGAGGCGGTGTCAAAGTTGACTTAGCGCGACAAAATCCCTGCCGATTGGACTAGCAGGTGGCTTAGGCTACCCTCCAAGTTAGGCTCGGCTCATAAGTCTGACTTTGGGTCCAGGATAGTGTTGTGAGCCGTAAAATCACATTCAGAGGAAGCCAATCAAGTGTTTCCTGGTTCGAGCATCAAAACCAGGGCTCAAGAGTGTTTCCAAGTTCTACCGTCAAAACCAGGGCCCGGTTGCCGGTATTCCGAAAACCAAAGTTACCCCTAAGGGATGACCTACTGGACACCTGGAGGACATCAAGCGAAGGCGGAGAAACCGAAGATGTCAAGGACTCCATCATGACAGTTCATCTGAGTTATTGCGGTCTTTTCTAGCCCCTACGAGCGTTTGTAGTGTCAAGAGTCTGTAATATAGGGGGACCAAGTGCAAAACTACCTTAGGGCTTAGTCTGTAGTATAAATAAGGAGGTGGCTGCCATTAGCCATCTCTCTTAGCTGGTTTTAGGGTTTGATTAGAGCTAGGTTTAGACCCTATTTTCCTCACCAAGCAAGAGCATCAAGATTAGGGAGGTTTGAGTGATCTAGCCTCCACAAAAAGAGGGTAGGAAGTAGGAGGCTGCTTGGACGATGAATCCCCATCTTGTAATCTGAATCGTGAGACCCCTTTGGGCCATTAATAGATGGATTTCGTGCAACTTCTTGTGTATGCCTGCTTTCCCTCTCTTGATTGGCTTTTGGTCTTCAATCCTTGGTCTTTTGGTGCGTTTGTGCTTGACCAAGTTCAAGATCTTTCTATTGTCGGTGTTTTTGACTACTAGGATGTGAAGAGATTGTGATTTTGGTGTGTAAAATCTCAGATCCACGAGCAGCCCCCTTGTCTTTCATTTTTGCCCTTGTTCTTCACCTCTTGGATAGTCAAATCTGTGGAGAATCCCAAGGTTTGAGAGGGTGATTTCTTGGGAATAGTTTCTCCATGGCCTAGACAAGATCCCCGCAAAGTTGTGTGAGGTTTGGAGATCACTGGAGCAAGATTTGGATCAGATTTGGTGGATTCGCGGGCTGTTTTCCTCATGCATGGGCTATTTTCAGCACCATCGGACCATCCGACGGTCTGTGCAGCTGGCACCTGGTGAGTCGAGGCCTGGTCATCTTTGGACTTTTGGGGCCATGGGACCATTCGATGGTGTGACCATCGAACCGTCTGTCGGTTGCCCAGTGGCCCAAGTGCACCTGTCCATTTCATCGAAAACTGCATCGAACCGTCCGGTGATTCAACCACCGGACTATCCGATGGTCACCATCGCACTGTCCGGTGCTCTGTGCACTGCACTGTGTTGTCTCATTTTTTATTGGCATTTGAGCGAGTGCTTCTGTTAGGCTTTCCTCCACGTGTCCTAGGGTTAGTAGCTTGTCCTTTCTATGTGACCCTGCGTGTTTGAGAAGAGAGGGTTTTGGGGCTGTAAGTTTTAGGCATCAACCTATTCACCCCCCTTTAGATCGCCCTTTCAGTCCTTAGAGGGCGGCAATGGCCGCCGGCTGTCGCACACACGTGTGCGGGCTGACACATGCTGCCGCGGAGCCGCTCGATGTTGGCGCACCCACCGTCAGGGGGATGCCACCCGCTGACGAATGGATCAGCGGGCGATGCCGCATTCGCTCCGCTGTCTCTCTCCATCAGTGAGAGGAGGGGCGGAGAAGGAAGTTGTGGCTCGGCGAGGCTGTGGGCTGCGGCCGTGGGGAGAGACGGAGAAAATGTTTAGGGTTTCGGGGGAGCGATTTTTTCGCTATTTTATACTCGGCCCAGTGCATTTCTGGCCGTTGATTGCGTGATGAATGGCGAATATCGGATTTGAGGGAGATGGACCAGTTTGAGCCCATGCGGGACATACATTCCCCATGTTGAATGGGTGAATGTGATCTTTTTTATAAAAGCGATTTGTATTTTTTTCATTACTAGCTGAAGGTTGGACCGATGCCTAAGATGGGGTGGAGTGAATTAGGATTTCTAAACTAAGGCTCTCTAAAAACTACAACTACTAAGCAAAACCTATGTAATATAAAACTAGCTATGTGCACTAAGGTTTTGCTAAGTGTTGCTAACTTTACCATGGCCAAGTCTTGCAACCTAATTCCACTTAGAAACTAACCTAGCAAGCTAGTCGTATGCACACAATTGCAAGAATGTAAATGCGGAAGATAAAGAGATAGGTAGAGAGAATGCAAACTCCTATAGACGATGACGATGGCACACCAAGCAGACATGGAGATTTTTCCCGAGGTTCGGGGAGGCCAACGTGCCACTACCCCTACTTCTCGTTTGGCACCCCTGTAGGGTTTTGCTCTCGCGTAGTCCACAAATGAATGCGGTCTCGCCCACGCAAGGGTGGTGGATGGCAAGACCTCCGCAAAGGTCAAGCAACCCGGTCGGGTCTCTGAATATCCCTGGTACACACCCACACGAGCCCTTCTCTCACATAATCTTGGACTACTACCTCGCCCATGCAAGGGTAGAGGATTGTCGGGGCTGTTGGGGTCTTGCATATGCCTTCTCATGGAGCTACCCCGCTGTCTCCAGTAAGGAAGCTTTTGGCCAACGTGCTGAGGGCCTTCCTCCCTCCCACAAGTAAGGTGACGGCCACTCCACACTTCGGAGGGTCTTGCAAGACTTATAAGCCCCACACTTACAAAGGTAAACATGCACGCAGACATGGGTAATAAACAAACAGGCCTAAGCAAAGATGCACCTAAGCACTAGCTATGCCTGGATGTGTCTAGTTAGCTCTTGTGATGGTTGGACTCATAAAATGTGTCTCTACACTTCAAATGGGCATGAGGAATGTGTCTCAACACTACAATGAGTTTAAGGGTCACCGACCATAGAGCAGAGGTCGGGCAAGGGGGTATTTATAGCCTAAGCTTCAAAATTAGCCGTTGGAAGCCTTCTTCCCTTTTCTGCATGACCATGAGATCATCCTGTTTTGACACCACCTGACCGTCCGGTGCGTGTTGTTGGCTAGCCGTTGAGTCGGCCATTGGACTGACAATTCGACCGTTGGAGGCACCGGACCGTCCAATGCTGCACCACCAAACCATCTGGTGTGTGTTGGAGCTTAGGTCTTCAACCTGTAGTTCACTCTGTCTAGAACGTTCAGTGGGTCACCAGACCGTCTGGTGCTTGAGCACTGGACCGTCCGGTGCGTGTGTATACGCTGGAACATGGTCTTCTCCATGTCCTCGGCCTAGAACGTTTGGTGGTGTCACTGGACCGTCCAATGGTACATCACCGGACCGTCCGGTGCATGAAATAGCACTGGGTGTTGAGTCTTCAATCTTGGCCTTCTTCTACTCGCCGGACCATCCGGTGGTGGGCCACCAGACTGTCCTATGTGTGAAAAATTTCGGCCTGCTGACTGGTCAGCGGGACCGCCATGTTGTGCATAACGCTTGCATCTTGATGGAATCTTGGGTCTTTTCTCTAGCCTTTTAAGTCCTCCTTTGAGGTGTTTGTTCCCCAAGTCCATCTCTTACACCCTGGGACTTAAACAAAAGTACTTGCACACACATTAGTACCAAATGGTACGTGTTATTACCTCAACCATCAAAATCACATTAGAGAACTAAGCACAAGGCTTAGGGCCCATTTTCCTTACACTAGAGATTGGTCAATTGGTCTATGCATTGCTATGGGTACATTATATTTGACGAAATAGTTATCATTCTAATCAATATTCTTTAATAAAAAATTATAGTTTATGGACAACCATTTAGCAACAATGGTAGAAGGGCATACAAAAGCAAGCAATAGTTGGCAATAATTATAAATAAAATGTTCTCAAAATTCTTGTTTTCAGACAATCTACAAGTAACTCTGAATAAAAAAGTGCAAGGATAAGTTTGAGTTTCACCAACAAATTAAAGACATTTAAAGTATCATAAACTATGATTATTTATTCAAAGAATATGGGTTGGAATGGTAATTATTTCGTCAAATATAAAATGTTCGTAGCAACGCATGGGCCAATTGCTAGTAGAAGGACAAAAACGAGAGGGGTGAGATCAAGATAGCGTAGAAGGACTACTCGTTGGCTTCGAATCTAGGTTTTGTTATACTGGCACTAGTGACATGTTGGTGCCAAATTTTGAGCCCCCGTTTGGAATGCGAGAAAATTCTGTTCATGAGTTTTTCCTATGAAATTGAACTTTTTTTCTTTCCTGTGAAAATCATGCGTTCCAAAGGGGGCCTGAATGGGTTAGAAGAAGGAAGCCACCGAGGAGAAGCCAGCCAGCAAGAATCTCGACAACAAAGAAAAGTGGATCTTCAAGTCCTATGACGCTAGTAAGGCACAGTTTGTATCAGAAGTCTAGTCGAATTAGATTAGCTAAATTTCCTTTAGCAGCAAGTCTCTAGGCTATAAATATGTATATGTATGCTACATGTAAAAAGGATCAACATCTAACAATCAACTCGGTGCATGATCACTCTTGTTCTTGGGTTTCCAACTAAGGTGAAGCACCACATTGCCTTAGCGGAGTCATCACCATTTGTTACGGTGGCATAGTGTTTTCTCCACCCATAGTAGACTTTGTACTGAAGTGTTTTGTATAGCAAGGCCTGCCAGTTATCTGCGTACTTAGATCTAGTTCATGCTCTGCTTTTGGTCGTTATGCTTCGTTCTCAAGAGCTTCTATTCGATTTCTACTCACGCGCACGTAAGAGACAGTCAGGCTACGTAGTAGATACATCTAGCCACGAGCATGCAAAGTCGATCTAGTCTTGTGATGAGTCAATGGCTCTCATCTTGTGCTCTATTTGCTGAAAGACTTTGCACATTGTTTCTTATGTGCACCCCATGTCTCACGGGAGGTTGCGGTTCTTTGCGCCACGTTCTGGTGTGAGTTTTGGTTTGGCCTTGGCATTAGATCTTGGAAGTTCCGGTCGGCTAGTTGGATTTGACCCTGTTAGGACGTTTTGGTATGTTAGTTTGGTTCGGCCTGGTATGTTAGTTTGGTTCGGCCCATGATTGAAGTGTTAGTACGTTCTGGTTGAGGTGTGTCGCTTGGATCTCGGCGCATGACTATGTGGGCTTTTCTACTTGCTTCATATCACGTTTGTGCACATATCCATCCATCTGCAGCATGCCCTGCGCGTCGGCTCCCCTCAAGTCGATGCAACAACGTAAAGCCGGTTTATCCGATCAGTGGTTGGGAGTTTTGATCATTTTCCTTGTCTGTTCTGCAGATCAACTACTTATGATTCACCATCATCTCCCTAACTGCAAGGTTAAGATAGGTGGCACACTCACCTAACCTGCACCAGACACACTCAGAAAGCGTTTGGAACCATTTTTGGAGGACAAACTCCAGGCTCTACGTGTGTCCGTCGCAGCCGCCCACCCACCGGTCCTCGGTGACAACATGAAAGAATATGTAGTGCAAGCGTGCATGTAAGAATCGTAAGATGTGCCTATTGTCAAGCTAGCCATAGGCTAAGATAGCCATGGGCCAAATGTTGGACGACATGTGTTTTGCTTGGGCTGGGACAAAATTACAAACCTCTTGCTGGCACAAGTTAACACGTGAGAACTGAGAATCAATGTCTTTATGCAATCAGCATCTTCTCAACAAATTCCTCGCAAAAAAAGCATCTTGTCAACAAAAATACATCCTAGGTATTGAGCTAAAATACTGATTGATAGCAATACGTGGAAATGAATAATAGGATAAGATAATTAGGGAGATTAAATTAGGCATGGCAGGAAGAACAGAGGTTTGTTATAGAGGAAGGACCGAAGAAGTTTTATAGTATATATGAAAAAGTTAATATAACCCTTGAGCTATCTAGGGTCGGACACGTAGCTCCCGAACTATAAAACCGGATATTAAATATATTCTATTTTTTAAAACCAGACAAATAACCCTCTAACAAGTATTAAGTATTAGAGGGTGGTTTCACATGTCTGGTCACGTTGTACGGATATGCCACATCAATGAACATGTGGCGCATGGGTCCCACATTTAGTTTTTTGCTTTATTTTTATTTCCTCCTAATCTTTCTCTCT
Organism: Paspalum vaginatum; assembly: GCA_030272315.1. NCBI lineage: Eukaryota > Viridiplantae > Streptophyta > Magnoliopsida > Poales > Poaceae > Paspalum > Paspalum vaginatum. The sequence continues at coordinate 29,138,210 of CM059020.1, read as the reverse complement.
TCTCCAACTAGCTAGCTTCTTGTTGCAGCCGAGGGTGGGAACGAGTAGAGGACGGAGGTGGGCGACTCGTCGCCGCCACGTGGGACTCCTCGCTGAAGTCGAACAGTGCCTAGACCACTCACACCCGCCACCGTGGGTCTCTGCTGCGTACTAGCCACACGACCGCCGCTGCACGCTGCAGGAACCAACACTGCGCCCGCACATCTGCCTTCTCCTTTCGCCCCGGGAGCACCAGTTTGGGCCTAGCCTCCGCTCTGCCACCATGGCCACGTCCTTTCGAGGAAGGCGCCTCCTTCCCTACCTGCTCCAAGCGGCCTTCGACAAAGCAGCATGCGCGCCCCAGGACAACGCATGCAGATCTCATCAGGGTGTGGCCACTCCATCGTCGCAGTCGTCATCAGGCTAGGAGAGGATCCACTGTTGTGGCTTAGCAGCACCATGGAGCTTAGTGTAGACCACACAACGGGAGCGCATCCACAGGCGGCACTAGTAGCGGTGCGGTCCACAGTGCATCCACATTCCACAGGCGACACTCAGAGATGGGATGCCTGGTCTCCGGTGAGCATTGCGGTTGTGAGCACAAGGGGATAGGTAGTGAATAGTTTGTAGAACAAAGGAGAAGAGAAGAGGAAAATATAAGAAAAAGAAAAGAAAAATCCGATGTGGCATCTCTATCCTACGTGGCATGCTACATAGTGCAAAACCACCCTTTAATACCATCGAGGGGTTATTTGTATGGTTTTGAAAAGTTTAGAATGTTCAATATCTGATTTTGTAGTTTAACAGGTTATGTGTCTCACCTTCTATAGCTTAGGGGGTTATATAATTTTTTTCCTATAGTATACCATAAGTCGGTATCCTCTCCCTTGTGGGCAACTAGATATACTCCTTAAAAGGACTCGGCTCACCAAAAATGCAAGAACTTTGTTTTTTGAGGAAACCACACTTCTTGGCCCGGATGCTTGCTCGTCCTTGGCCCAACAACGGTTGCTTCATGTTCTTCTCTCGTCAAGACTTTATTACACAGCTCCATTCTTCACAGCACATGTTCAGTCAAGCACACAAATAAAACATCAGTTCAGTATACAGCACATCAGACGGCACACAGCATAGTATGTATTGAGTGTCTCCTGATGGCCCTGACCGTGGCATATCTTTCTCGAGTTACTTGCCGACGTTCTGATACTTGTACAACTTTGCGCACAACATGTAGTAGCCGAAGTTGACGGACACCAGGACGGCGAGCAGCCAGTAGAGGTTCTCCAGCCTGGACGCGTTCATGTTGTCCGGGAGCCATGCCGTCGTTTTCCGGACGATGCCGATGAGGGCGGTGCTCAGGTAGAACCCGAGCGCGACGATCACGGCCACCATGCCTGTCGCGGTGTTCTTGAGCGCAGGGGGGAACTCCTGGTAGTACAGCGTCACCTGCCCGGGGAAGTGCAGGGCCTCGCCGGCTCCAGACAGGGCGAAAGGCAGGAGGAGCCACATGGCGGACAGCGGCGACACCCACGCCGGGTTGCCCTCCTCGCCGTGCGCGTGCACGGTGGCCAGGCGCCGGCGCTCGATGACGGCGGACGCGGCCATGCTGACGATCGTGATCGCGTGGCCGGCGCCGATGCGCTGCAGTGGCGTCGGGTCGTGCGCGGTGAGGCGGCGCCACAGAGGGAGCAGGACGCGGTCGAGGAGGCCGAGGGAGACGACGACGGCCATGAGGCTGCCAACGATCATGGAGCCCGCGGGGATGGTGAAGTGGCCGACGGCGCGGTCCATGGCCAGCGCCTGCAGGATGGTGAAGTTAATCTGTACGCCGATGGCGATGCTCAGGAAGATGGACGCGCTCCAGAGCGGAAGGATGCGGAGCACCGTCTTGAAGTCCTCCACTTGTTGCACCGTGCAGACTCGCCACGGCCGGGCCACCGTCGACCCGTCCACTGTGACGGTGTCACCGTCGGTGATCAGTGCGGCGCGGTTCAGAAAGCTGCAAATGTGAGTTATTGCCGATGTCATGGTCTCATCATATGGGGCAGTGACTTTTTAATTACTCACAGAAAGGAACTAGAGAAATTAATTACTGATAATGCAAGTTTGCTCGTGTTATCTTTGAAATACTAGATGCTAGCAACTTTCAATAGTTGGCGATACCATTTGTCGCTGTGCCTGTCGTGCGTGGTTGTCGTGAATTTTCCACGTCTAAATGCACATTCGACGGCATGTGGTGTATTATGCTATCTTAATATACGACACGAAGGGAAGCGCTGACAATCGCACAGTACGAAAATGTTTCACAGACGGCAAACGGGGAAAGCTAAGGGAAGAAGGGGTTATGCGAAAAACGACAGCTCCAAGAAGGGAGTGATCTTGAAGACAACTCGAGTTTTCAACTCGACGAAGGGTTAGGAAAAAAATTGATGGTGACAATACCCATAACAAGATGATCTACGTCGTTAGCATAGCTATCATCAGCACTAACAATAGCTGGTCACAGCGCTTTTGCTCAAGAGTTTCCCTATAACTCTAAGCCACCAAATGATAGAGACCAAGTAAACCAATGAAGCAATGCGGCAGGTAACTACTAGCAAAGCAGCTCCACCCAAACGAGCAACGAAGGCAGCACCACCATACAACTTCGGCTAAACACCGACAACTAATAATGACGACCAATCGGCTGGACACCAGTGACGACGACGGCCACCTAGGGAAAAGCAACTCTCCCGCAAAGCATGACCAAGACGTACGTCGAGGAGCATAACATCTCAGGTCCCCAAGTTACCCGACAAAAGGAGCATAACATCTCCGGTCCCCAAGTTACCCGAGAAAAGGAGCATAACATCAACGGTGACAATGAGCAAAGCATCTTACCCGAGAAAAGCATATTAAAGTGTGACAAATAAAAACAACGGAAGGAGCAGTGTCCGTGACGATTGCATGGGAGCAGAGCATCTCCCACTAAAGCACAACAACGTCCACACTAGGCTTGTTCACAGTTTGTCTTCGAAATCAGGTCAACCCGCAACCGCAAACCAACCCAGTCTGCACATACGTGGACATGGGTTCGCTGTTTTTTTTTAATTTGGTGGAACCGGTATCCCATACAAGTAGGTTAAATCTCAAATGGTTTAATTTGTATCCAAACAAACTGTTGAAACTCGCCATCAACCTCTCGACGAGGGACAAGCTCATCAGCGATGACCGGGGGGCTAACAACAATGATCGTAGAGATCTCAAGTTCTACTACCTGCAAGTGGTGTTGGGCGAGCGGAGTCTTGGTGGCACAACACATCTCCATAGAGCATGCAGCAACTTGTCCGCCTCAATCATGTAAGCTGCGACTTGATCCTAGCTAGTACGTAGTCAGTCCAATTTTACTGCAGTGCCCTGCAGGTTTTGCGGCTACTCCCCCTCCAAACTCATGCTACAGTGATGCCACGGTACTGTTGATTCTAGATGCCCACCGTTTATATTTAAACTCCGTTCTCTGTGTATAATATTGCTGCAATACAGATTTTATATTTTGCTCTGGTTTGCTCATTGCATGCTTGTCATGTGACTCATGACCATGAGCATGCTTGTCATGACCACTACCTCTACCAATACGTGACTGTCTTGTCAAGACCATGAGCATGCTTCTCTAGACCATTTTCAGTGCAAAGGCAACATAGCACTGTAAAGTACCCCAAGGTGCTGTGCCCTGCTTCTTGTGCTACTCTGGCCCCTCGCCCACTGTATCCCATCTCCGACTTTTTTTTTATCTACTTTTCATTAACTTATCTACTTTATAGCTTAGTGCCCTTGTTGACCACAGGGCGGGCCAGCCTGATTGTATATATAAATAATATATATGCACATTATGTTCACATATATTAGTGCGGATAATGCAAGTTAATTCAGTTTGTGGGGAGGGGGGGCAGCCCTTCCCTTCTTAATCTATGCACATATATGTCATCGCTAGTTGCCGCACATACCGACTGCTCCTGGCAATGCAAATCTACTCAACATCACAGATGGTTAACATCTGCTTTATCACTATCTCAAGACTTCGTACGTGCGCATAAATCATTTGTACTATTTATCTCTGGGAGTTTGATTGACTACTAAGTTTGTAACTAGTGTTGGGAAATTCCTGCTCCAAAAAAAGTGTCGGGAAATTCCAACACTTTACAATAAAGCGTGCAGGCGACTATGCACGCTCCGTACAAACAAAATTGGAGGAATATATGCATGGTGCATGTGGAAAAGTAGTTGGGCAAGACTTGAGATGCACAGTAGTACGTGATTAGATATATATGCATATATTGTTCTTATTGCTCTTTAAACCCGAATTTCCATTTGGAATTAGCACTTGCTTATTAAAAGTTATATTTTGCATTGATATGGAAGAAAGATAGGATTGGGGCACAACTCTCCAATTGATCGGCTAAGAGTATAGCTGGGGTGGAGAGATTCTTGAGCCCTCATTAATAATCTATAATGTTACATTATCTTTCTTTTGAGTCTCTGTGTAAGGTGAAAAAACTTGGGATATTAAACGCTGAATTGGAGCGATGCCGGCCAGGGCAGTGTACCTTTCCCGAGACAATGTACGTGCCAACAATCGGGAGTTTATAACTTAAAATTTGAAATATTATTCTAGGAAGATATTAGTTATATTATAGGTTTATCTACATTCGTAATGACACAAAATTATTAGATTTTATAAGTATATTGTAAAAAATAGTGTTCATAGTTGCGTATTGCTAAACAACATATAGTGAAAAACGTTAAAAAAGTTTTTGCATCTATAAAGGAATCACTACATGCCCATGAAATCACCTGACTTCTTAATTATATACTTACTCACTTCTAAATTATGTGTCACGTTAACTTTTGGATATGTTTGTGATCATTTTTCTTATTTTCAAAATTCATCTAAATATCATTTATTTTATAAAAGTTTGATTTATTATCATTGGTACGCTAATGCTATCTCCAGTAGTTTCCCTATTACACATTTCTCATTTCAAACTCCACCATAGTTTACAGTGTCAGAACAATGTCAAACAGTGCCACGTTCTTCAAAATAGGTAGACCGTTGGAGTTGGCCTAAGCAAGATTTATATTTTAATTATGTTTACTAATCTTTTGAATATATAAAACAAATATTCAAATGGCGGGTTAGCATGTAACAGAAACAACCTAGCCAGACTAGTGAGGGATAGGTAACTCGACAATAGCATTTCAATAATTCGTCCATTTTGCCTACTGATCTCATCCAAAGCTTTTTCCCTCCAATTTTTTTTATCACCATCCGCTGCCATGATGTCAGTGTGGCGCACGCGTTTCATCAGGATGCTACGTCTATATATCCACATTGTTGGTGATGTAATGCGCATGGCTTAACACTTATTACTGGTACAGTAACACAAGTGACGATAAAGGTACGGTAATAAGGCAAACCAGTAGCAACCGCAAATTAAATCGACTTTACTACATTTACATTTTTTTGTTATATTTTAATTTGAAAATAGATGCTAATGTTGTTTGTGTTTGTTGCTGTGTCGTTGTTTGCGATTATTCTTGTTCAGTTAGGCTGAAAATTAATGCCGTTTGTTGCAGGCTGAAATTAGCTATACACTGTTTTATGACGACGATTTGATTGGCTTAATTAGCTGACTGGTCCAAAGATACGACGTTTCGGTTACCAAGCAGAAATCAACACTAATCTAAGAAGAAATATTTTTTTGTTCTTTTTCTTTCTTATTATAGCGTTATCAGCCAAAGATATCGTTTAGAAATGCGATCTTTGATACGATACTAGCTAACAAATCACTTTCTAAACTTTAAGTTGCTGTCATATCCTGTAACCTGACCTAGTCAGACCTGCTAACGCCGCTTGACATTTGGCGTACCTTGGCGATATGAGCCCACTATCATGTGTTGTAAAACTATAATAATTTGGGTAATACATGTGAACACTTACTACTAGTTGCTGCTTGGGATTATCTTTTTGATGGGATTATCTTATGCTCGAGAGTGGCTTCACTTCAAAAATTCCAGGGATAGTCCACTCCCAACAAGGCTACATGCATGTCGAATCATGACTGGGATATACTAATAAAAATAAGGCCTATAAAGAAGTGTAGTTACACAAAATATATATCTGCCATTCTTATGTCAATCTCATACAACATATCTTAAGCAGTCGCATATCCTTATTCAGGCATGCGAGAGCTTATTGGCTCCTAGATATAAGCTAGACTAGATTCATACGGAAACCAATCACTTCTTATATCATCGCGGAAAGGATCATGGTCATTTTGTAGTCAAACCTCAAAAGTACCATTGTCGTGACATATTTAAAGAAGTATCATTGCCTTATTTTATACTCTCTTATTGTGTAAATGTCTGTTTTTACTCTGGCCCATTAGAAACTAGTTTGGTGTTGCTTTTAAGTGCTACTCAAATTTTACTGGGCACACTGCTGCGTCCCCCGTTTGTGCCCCCTGCATGGGGCCCATTACTGGGGCACGGGCACGGGGCACGCGCGTCGCCTAGTGGTCCCGTAAGTGCTACTATACGTCCGTTTACTTTTGGAAAATTAATGATGTTAGGAAACACTATATAAATATCTTTTTATTTTTATGACTTATTTTATATTAGTGGTAGATGACTTAATATAAATGTCCAACTACGCTATAGTTTTGAATTAGACGAACGGTAAATTGCATGTCAAAAATAAACGGTGCCATGTATTACTATATCCTGCATACATGATGGCTTTGGTGCAGGGAAATTGCGGCTCTTCGAATAAAGCATACGATTGTGATTGTCAATGCACACAGAGTGGCTTTCAGAAAAAAAATGCAAGAATATATGCCATGCGGCACGTGAAAAGGTCGCGCAGGAGTCGTCAACCTCTGAGCGCAATTGATTTTGCTCTACCTCTTTGTTCTGTAACAAGCTACTTGCATGCCCATGATATATGTCGATCGAATTGCCACAAGACTGTTCTTGACTTCTTACATTAGCTTTTTGTCACAGCGTGTCTTTTTAGTGCTCCTCGAGCTTAAGATTTGCTATATGGTACACCAAATTAAATGTTACCTACATTTATTTATTTCAGAAAATAGAACAATTAGGCTCTATACTGTATCTCTAATGATTAGATTTAACATGTATGCTAGTATATGTGCAACTAGATCTAAATTAACATGTCCAAGATTTACCGTGGCAAAGTAACTTACGCACCGTACGTGACAAAGTAAAAACTAACGTACCTTTCATCCATGACCATTCATGATCCTAATATTAGATGTAACGTCTAACGTGACAAACTTTTTTCAGGGAATGCAACCTGACGAATCAGCGTACACATTTTAAATCGTTATATCTTTTGAACGAAACACTTTGTTTTGATCCAACTACCCCATGTTAATGAAAACTGTACGTAATAGGTACAACCTAACCATATTTGTGACTTATTAATGAGTGCATCTCAACAATGGCATTGAAATCATCAACTCAGCCTACCAAATCCAAACCTAACCGTAAATCCCACCTCTACGTTCATGGATGATGGATGGGAGAGAAAAAAAATCGCGTACAGGAGAAGGCTCAGCTTTCCCATTGCCTAATGGTCTCTGTGACTATTAATCCCCATGCAAGTGCACCATAGGTACTGGAAATACATGTTATGTCAACAGAGAGCATAATAATATTCTTACCTAAAGCTGTCGCTTGGAGTAAGGTCAGTGTCACTGTTATGAGCTTTGTCGTAGTCATCGCCGTCACCGCCCCGTCGCTCGTGGTAGAACCTGGACTCCGCTGACGTGGTCACGTTGACCTTCCTCTTCCTGGCGGCGGCGACGACCACCCTCGCGAGCCCCGTGAAGGGACTGCCCCGCACGGCTGGCCGGCGGTAGTAGCGCGTGCCGAGGAGCAACGCCACGAGGCCCACGGCGCTGGCTGCGGCGGAGATGGCGAATCCCAGCGTCCACGACACCGTGTCCTGGACGTAGACAATGACGGTGGATGCCAGCACGGAGGACGTATAGAGGAAGATGAAGAACCAGTTGAAGAGCACGTCCTGGTCGGCCGCGGAGTCGAACTGGTCGGCGCCCATGGTCGCCTGGTTGAACCGCGAGCCGGCGGCGCTCACGCAGGTCAGGAACACGCCGACGTACAACGCCGCCTTCTGCCCGGCCGATGCCGGCTCGCAGGGGCCGGCGCCCAGCTGGCATGGCGCCGGACGGAGGCTGCGCAGGCTTGCCGTGAGGGTGAAGACGACCAAGGACTGCGCTTGCGCACGTATTTATCTGTCAGCATAGCCAAGACTACGACTCTACGAGCATGTGCCGGCGGAGAGATACGAGCACTGACCAAGACGGAGAAGGCCATGGAGACGGCAACGACAGGGTAGCAGCCGAAGAAGGCATCGGCGACGATGGCTCCAGCCACCGGGGCCAAGCTGAGGCAGCCGGAGACGATGTTGGAGATCTGAGCCGCGTCGACGCTAGGCACGTTGTACTCCTTGATCAAGTAGACCACGAGGTTGCTCAGCGCGCCGCCCGTCGCCACACCCAGACCCATAATCGCCGCTGCACACAAAAATTACACGTGTAACACATGAGATGCCTCTCAATCACTTACTACATGGAAGATAACACCCAGACCCGGTCAGATCAAATCCAACGATTCAATCTCGGGGATCGAGAGACACCTCCGAGGAAAGGGAAGGTGATCCATCCTCCCTTCTTCCTCTTGGGATCGCTCTGCGGCTGCTGCAGCGACTCGTGATCGACGCCGAGGTTATGGCGAGGCAGTGGTTCATGCGACTCGTTCGGTTCCATGCTGCGCAAATTTAACAACGTCACCTTGGGGATCCTGGACTGATTATAAGCGTGGGTTTGAAACTAGCCAACGACGGAGTAGACAGTGATGACGGGTATAGTAAACGGTGGAGTTGGCCACCCACACGGCCACAGCACACACACAATTGGTCCTTTTTATAAGAAACTTGCCCGAGGCCCCGAGATCTTTTGGTTGATGAGATTTGGGAAGCATTAATTCTTTTTTTCCCCTGTCGTTCTCTAGAAGATGATACAGTATAAGCTTAGCTCGCACGGCCAGAGCTCTCATCAGTCATCATTCAGGGCCACCAATTCCTATTCCTATAAGAAAAATGACCGAAAAAGACCTCTCTAGAATTTAATTATAAGCACAGGTGCACAATGCAGAATTGAGGTTTTTGTTCGTTCACCCGCCGGAATAATCCAATCCATATATTAAAAAAAGTAGACGCCCCTTTCCTCTAACACTTCCAGCAACACTTGCTAAAAAAATTAACCCACAGCCTCCAAATAGCGATCGATGGTCCGTCGATAAAAGTCACTTTAGCCATGGACAATGTGTATAACTATACTGACTGCCCCCATACACACCGTGCATCTCAGATATATGAGCATAGTTGGTCTAGCACAGGTGTGTTCTATCGGTGGGAACTGGGAAGTGATACACTCTTGTGATCGTCGACAACTTTTCAAGGTATTATATGGTGCATTTTCTATAAACAAAAGCAGAACCACTCGTATTTGTTCGGGACTACTTGATCTTAAAGTTGAAAAATGAGCTACCTAATGCCATGGGAGCTATTCATAGTGACAGTGGCACAATATTGAAACATGCTCATTTCTTTGCCTTTTGCAATGAATGGTAGACACCGTAAGGTAGCTTCGTCCACCCGAGTAAGTACACGAGGTACTTTGGAAGTTCGATATGGTAGACGCAACTCCGCAAATGACTCCGATGAGTTCATCTACAATCTTGGACAACAATGAAGAAGGTGAGGAGGTCGACCTGAAGATGTACTGCAGCATGATTAGGTCGCTCTTGTACCAGACCGCCATGAGGCCAGACATCCAATTCCTTGTTTATCTATGTGCTCGTTTTCGTGCGTTACCGCGATAATCACACCGCACCGCTGTCAAGCATGTCCTGAGGTATGTCAAGTTCACCCAGAGTATGGGCTTTGGTACTATGCGGATTAGTCTCTTAATCTCGGCTTTTCTAATGCCGATTGTGCCAGGTGCCGGTTGGATCGCAAGTCAACTTCCGGTACTTGTTAATTCTTCGGTACCTCTTTAGTCTTCTGGTCCTTTTGCAAACAATCTAGCATAGTCCAATGTCTAGCATAGTCAAATTCACCTATGAGGCTAAGTATGTTTTTGCTACTAGTTGTTGCTCCCAGATCCTATGGATGCTTGCTATGTAGGGTCACGGGGTAGTCCACCATAGCATGAAAATATTTTTCTTCTACCGCGTAAAACACAGGACACGTACAAGCAAGAGATCATAAATTGTTACCACTAGACGCGTAGTGCAGCGGAAGATGAGTCGAAGCAGCCGAGTGTCGGGTCGAGGCAGTCAAGTACCGAGTCGTGCGCACCAAGTCGATGCAGCGAGGAGTGCCGATGCTGATTTCTTCAACCAATCTCGATCAAGAACCACTCGGCAACTAGTCGGTTGACCAACGTAGTAGTTGCAGCAATGCCTCTACGATATCCACATGTACGGGAAGGCGACACCGAGTTCTTACGTGCTAGCACCATGAACTTGGTGGATGGTCTTGAGATATTGGACTAGGGCACTGCTAGGGTTTCGTAGAGACCTTAGCTATAATGGCTCTCACGCGCACTTTTTCAGGTACCCTAAGCCGCGCCCTCTCATGCATATATATAGTCTTCACTGATGGGCTTTTACCATAAGGCCCATCAGGATTCTAATTGCTTGCGGATCAAGTATCCAAGTCCTAATTGAGGCCCACATGCGATCTTCGTAGTTAGACCCGATGGGTCGAGTCCTGATCTGACTCTGCATCGGCTCATGCTAGAGCCGATACGACTCGGAGTCAGACTTGGAAATTGCTACGCAGGCACATCTCCATCAATTTCCCACTTGCCTAGGGGCAATATCCAAGTGTCCTAATCCCCTAAGTGTGTGATCCTATAGGTTCTCATGCAGTTGGCCATGGCGAAAAACCCTTTCTCAAGCCAATCGATCAACAGTGGTGCCTAGCAGCACATGTTGACCCTCGAAAGCACAATGATCATATCAACCGAACCTTGATATACAACTCATCCTAGTTCCCTTTGCCACGCGATGCCAGTCAGACCCAAGACAAGATTTGTGCCCTCCTTGTGTAATAGTCCGACAAAATTCACTGGTCAATGGCGGATTACTAGACTAACCATTAGTCCAAAATGTGATTAACCATTAATCACATTGCATGACCATGCATTTTCTAATCCAGCCACCTCGAGGGGCCTAGAGGCAATCTCTCCCGTTATGTAGGAGGGGCAAATTCCATCTTGATCCACTCACATTCCAATCCATGTTTCGCAATGCACCCAATAGTTACTTTTATAACTACCCAGTTACAGAGTAGCGTTTTGGTAACCCCTAAGTACACCACTACACATAGTGAGAAACAGTGATCTTAGGTCAAAGGATTTAGCAGGTATATCACTCGAGATCGCTTGATGGCACATATAAGCATAACAATCCCAGCAACGTCTCAGAGTGAGTCCATCCGGCACCATGTTCTCTAACATTTGTCCACATCATTGATTTGATATCCAATGTCTATGATCCGCAAGACATGATCATCAATCAATCCATGTGCTAGCCCTTGAATCATTACCGTACCATGTAAAGATTATAGGCTAGCGACCATTTAGAATACGACATTTAAACAAGAGTGTCATGAACGAGTCACGCACTCGTTGATCCATTGTTTACAGCAGCATGTTCAAGGAACAATGATAAATAACATTTATTCGAAATAAAACCTAACAAATTCTCATCCCACATACACTAAATTCAACTCAGGTATCCAATACCCATTGCTTTCATGTGTGCCTCGAACTTAGATTGTAGGAGAGGCTTTGTTAACGGATCAACTACATTTAGATCTGTGTGCACTTTACATATCTTCAAATCACCTCTATCAATTATCTCTCTGATCAGGTGATATCGCCTGAGTATATGTTTGGACTTTTGGTATGATCTAGGTTCCTTAGCTTGTGCGATGGCACTTGATATTATCACAGTAAAGGTCCAACGGGCACAAATCACTCAGAACAACACCTAACCCAGAAACAAACTTTCTGATCCAAACTGCCTCCTTTGGTACTTCCGAAGCTGCAATATACTCGGCTTCTGTTGTAGAATCGGCTACCGTATCTTGCTTGGAACTCTTCCAACTAACTGCTCCAACATTTAGGCAGAATACGAATCTGGCTTGCGATCTACTGTCATCTTTGTCTGTTTGGAAACCAGCATCGGTCTAACCCTTTACAGCGAGTTCTTCCTCACGTCCAAACACTAGGAACACATCCTTAGTCCTTCTCAAGTACATAAGGATATTCTTTACAGCTAGCCAGTGACCTTCACCTGGATAAGATTAATATCATCTCATAACACTTAGAGCAAAGTAAACATCCGGGCGAGTATATATCATGGCATACATGATGGATCTGATTGCGGAGGCATACATGATCTCACTCATCCTCTTTTGCTTATCAGTTGTCGATAGACACTGAGTCTTGCTCAAGATCATACCAGGTGACATAGGCAAGAAACCTTTCTTGGAATCATGCATGTTGAACCGTTTCAACACCTTGTCAATATACGTCCTTCATCGAGAAACTCTTTCTCCATGAGTCCTTCACAGCTTCCAACATAGGAATGTCATTTCCGATCAATAATATGTCATCTACATATAAGACCAGAAAGACGAGTGCGCTCCCACTAACCTTCTTGTATACACAAGGTTCCTCTACGTTCTCGATGAAACCAAACCCTTTGACCACTTCATCAAAACATAGGTTCCAACTTTGAGCTGCTTGCTTGAGTCCACAAATGCACTTCAAAAGCTTGCATACCTTCCCAGCGTTCTTTGGATCGACAAAACCATCAGGCTGTGTCATGCACACATCCTCACTTAGGTTTCCATTAAGAAAAGCTATTTTGACATCCATTTGCCACAATTCATAGTCATGATATGCGGCAATCGCTAGGAGGATCCTAATAGACTTTAGCATAGCTACGGGCCAAAATGTTTCATCATAGTCAACACGTTGAATCTGACGAAACCCTTTTGCCACAAGCCGTGCTTTATAGTTGTGAACATTTCCATCAGCGTCTATCTTTTTCTTGAATACCCACTTGCACTCGATAGGTCGTACCTCATCAAGTGGCTCGACCAAGTTCCAAACTTGATCGTCAGCCATGGATTTCAACTCGGATCGCATGGCCTCTAGCCATTTCTCAGAGTCGGGTCCCATCACAGCTTCTTTGTAAGTCTTAGGCTCATCGTTGTGCAACAACAATACATCATGCCAACCCATGGTGAGGAATATGTAGCAGCCAGGTGCTCGATGTGCCCTCTGTGACCTACATGAGGCTAATGGTGTTTCAATAGAGTGATCAACGTTTGACTCATCCTATTGGAAATCAGTTGGATTAGAACCATTTTCCAATATTTCTCAAACCTCTTCGAGTTGCACCTAGTTCTGACTGGTTTCATCTTTTAAGAGAAACTCTTTCTCCAAAAATACACCATTTCGGGCAAAGTAGCATTTGTTTGACTTAGGATGGAGCATGTCAGATGTCAAACGTTTGACATAAGCCTCGCAACCCCAAATCTTAAGGAAAGGCTACCTAGGGACTCTTCTCCATCCATATCAAATATGGTGTCTTCTCCACAAACTTCAATGGAACTCTATTCAGTGTGAACGCAACAGTTTCTAGAGCATAACCCCAAAAGGACAACGGAAGATCAGTTTGACTCACATCGACCTCACCATGTCCAACAAGGTTCGGTTCCTCCTCTCGGACACACCATTCCACTGAGGCATTCTAGGCGGAGTCAGCTCTGGAACTATTCCACAACTCTTGAGATGGTCATTAAACTCTTGGCTCAGATATTCTCCACCACGATCCGATCGTAGGAATTTTATCGTCTTGCCCGAATATTCTATACTTCATTTTGATACTGTTTGAACCTTTCAAACGACTCGGATTTGTGTCGCATCAAGCAGAAATAGCCATACCTACTCAAGTCATCAGTAAAAGTAATGAAATACTGAAAACCACCTCTAGCTACAGAGCTCATTGGACCGCATACATCAGTATGTACTAGGGCCAACCACTCGGACTGCCCTCTCACCTTGACTAGTGAAGGGTGCCTTTGTCATCTTGTCAAGTAAACAAGATGCACATGTATCAAATGATTCATAATCAAATGAGTCGAGTAGTCCTTCTCTACGGAGCTTCTCTAGACGTTTCTTGTTAATATGGCCCAAGTGTCAATGCCAGATAAAAGCAGGATTCAAACCACTCGTCTTGAGTCGTTTAGCATTAATGATAAGAATCGGCTCATCCTCAAGATTAAGAACATATAATCCATTCATTAATGGACAATGTGCATAGAGAAAGTTATTCAAATAAACAGAACATCACTTCTTCTTTATTATTATCTCATACCCACCATCCCCCTCCAAACATGAAGTGGAGATAATGTTTTTGCTCAATGCTAGAATGAAATAACAATTATTCAACTCCATCACTAATCTTGAAGGAAGCAACAAGTGGTATGTGCCAACTGCTAACACAGCAACCTTTGCTCCATTTTCGACATGCACATCCAACTCACCCTTTGCAAAACTTCTAGTCTATTTTAGTCCCTGCAACGATTTGCAAGTATGAATCATCGACCCGGTATCAAATACCCATGATTCACTAGAAGAAGTTGCTAGATTAATTTCAATAACATTAATACTTGAAGCGGAAGCCTCGTTTCCCTTCTTTTTCTTCTCTTCCAAGTAATTCTGGCAATTCCTCGACCAATGCCCATTGTTACCATAGTGGAAGCACTTGTCCGAGGAGGAGGGACCAGCCTTAGGCTTAGAATCAGGCTTTGGCTTTTGGATCCTATGCTCAGCCTTGCCTTTGCCCTTGCCCTTGCGCTTCTTCTTCTTGCTATCCTTCTAGACCATCATCACATGAGTTGAGGTTTTTTATGCTATCCTCTATAGTTTTAAGCATCCCATGCAACTCAGTTAGAGTCTTATCCAAGCTGTTCATATGAAAATTCATAATGAGTGGCTCAAAACTAGGAGGCAGAGATTGGAGGATCACATCTGTCGTAAGCTCTAGATCCAGCTCAAAACCAAGTCTGTCGATAGCCTCGATGTGACCAATCATCTTGATCACATGAGGGCTGACTAGACTGCCTTCAGCTAGCTTACAACCGAACAAGGCCTTTGAGGTGTGATACCTCTCGACCCTTGCCTGGTTCTCAAACATGCCATGGAGCATTTAATCATATTGTAGGCATCTGAGTTCTCATATTGCTTCTGAAGCTCAGGGGACATTGTGGCAAGCATAAGACAACCAACATCAAGCGAGTCATTGAAGTGCTTCTCATAAGTCCTGCACTCAGCTGCAGTAGCACCAGCCTCAAGGGCCTCAGGATACGGCTGCTCTAGAACATATTTTTTTCCTTGCTCGAGAACAATTCTCAAGTTTCGATATTAATTAGTAAAGTTCGTTCTAGACAATTTCTCTTTAACAAGAATAGATCACATATTAAAGCCAGAACTTGGAGTGGGATTAGCAGCCATAATCAACTACAATGGGAAGTAAATACGCAAAACTTCAGCACAATCTTTTATGTGTATCTTTCATTAAACAATTTTAATAAAAGATACTCCCACTGTATGCTTTGCAATCGTATTCCCTTTCATGACACATAGTGGACCAGATCCACGTTTATCAAAGTTCTAGTGTGCTTTGGCATCACTGCTAGAAATTTAGTGAAACTGGTAGACAGCCATTGTCAATCACATCCTACATGATTCTCGTTTATTGGGCAACATCCCATGTAGAAACATCCAACGCCATGCCCAAGGCCCAAATCCGATTTGATAGCCTCATCAAGCAAACCAATCCCGTACGCGTGGATGTCCAACATCCACCCTATTTGATTAAGATAGTTGAAGGCACTCTACTTTGGCTGACCCACCAAACAACAATCGAAATCTTTATAGGTGTAGCGACGGGAAGGACATCAAGAATTCTTAAATTTT
The DNA here is from genome assembly GCA_030272315.1 of Paspalum vaginatum. Classification (NCBI taxonomy): domain Eukaryota; kingdom Viridiplantae; phylum Streptophyta; class Magnoliopsida; order Poales; family Poaceae; genus Paspalum; species Paspalum vaginatum. Next base: position 29,122,086 of record CM059020.1, on the reverse strand, counting down.
TCTAAGGGAATCTATTCTAACACATCTAATGCAAGAAAGAATAGGTAGTGATAAAAAAATATGGACTATATATCGAATCCACGAAAACTCATCGGGTTAATCCAATCAGGCTGAGTGCAAGCTTCGCCCATGCATATCGCATCAGCTCATCCAATGAACCAGTGCAGATAGTCTGTAACAGATCCAATCTGTAACCATCAATCCATTCAATGAATCGATGCATAGTGCCTATAAAAAATCCGATATATTATCACGGAGCCGAATCTACTACGGTAATAAATCCAATCTAATGCATCAACCTAGATCATAAGCTACATACTGTGATACTACGTATCGTAGACCCCAATTAAGTGCATTGAGCATATCATCATGTGCATATTTCATTTTTGGTGTTTAAAAGTTGATTTTTTAAAATCAAACTTGAATTCAAATCCTTCGAAACTTATTTTTATCCAAGGGCAAAATTACAAGGTGGTAGTATAAATTATACCCTTCCACTTTCGTATTTAGGCCCTTGGGAAATTCTGCTTATGTTGGGGGCTAAATTTGGAAAGGTAAATAGATTAAATTGAAAAAAAAAGAAAAGAAAGGGGGAATTAGGGGGCGAAACTGTGGCCCAATCCAGCTGCAGTCCCGCCCCACTGTTTCAGCCGGGCCGGCACCATGCACCCACTGCTCGAGCGGCCTAGCCAACCCGTGAGCCGGCATGGCCGCGCCTGCTAACGTCACGCGGGATCCGGCCCACAGGCACGCCACCCCCGCCCGCCGTCTTCGTCCCTCGCGGCACTAGGATAGACGCAGGCGCCAGCGCCGCGTCGAGCTCATCTTGTCGCCCCTTCACCACCTCTTGACCCTATATAAGGACCCACTGAGCACCTCCCCGGCCACCTCGACCTGAACCACCACCCATCACCATCGTTGCCCCGCCACCACGCCCCGCGCCGTCTACCTTCTCCCCACCACACACTCCACCGCGGACCTTCGCCTGCGCTGCATTTTCTCGCCACCAAGGGTAAGCCTCCCCATTCCTCGCTATCCTCTTCCTCCTCCACCTATCCTCATCGAGGATTGGGGGCCAATCGAGCTCGTGCCCATTCATGGTGTGGGTGGCTAGGGTTGCCGCCTCGCTTCTATTTCTTCTGCGCACAAGCCCCTTCCGGGCTCTCTGGCACACGCACCTCGCGCGGGTAGTCTACGACAACGACTGAGTCTGAAGCCGCTATGCGAGCCGTCACCGCTGCGCTTTAGCACGTGCGTGCAGCGTTTCCGAGCGGCCGTCGTGGGGAAAAGAGAAGAGAAGAAGAGAGAAGAGGGGGAGGAGAGAGAGAGAAAGCCGCGCCGCTGCGCCCTTTGATCGCCGTCGATGAGAGAGCCTAGCGTACCGCTGTGGGGTAAGGTCGCCGGCGCTGCCGCCACCGCATGCACGCATCGTGCTCGGTGCTCGGCTGGGCTGCGCAATTGGGCAAAACCCAGGTTGGCCGAGCCTGGCCCGGCCAAAAGGGAAAGGGAAAGGGGATGGGCCGTATAGCCTTTTGGGCCAAAAGGAGGAGAGAGAAGTTGGGCCGGCCGGCTTATCTTGGGCTAGGTCGAGAAATGGAAAGGGAAAAAGGGAGCTTTAGTAAAAAGTTCATTTTGGGCTTCTTTCTTTCTTCATTTAATTGATTTCTGAAATATTTTACCATTAAATTATTTCCTACTATTTATATATTTATTAAGAATTTAAGTTCAAATTTACTAGTTAATTTTTTAAATTATTCTTAATTAATAAATATAATTATTAAATAATTATCTTTATGTATTATAGTTTAAAAATTATCTATTCGGTCTTTTAATTAATCTAAATGCTTAATGATATATTTCAATATTCAGGAAGATTATAAAACCCTAGAAAATAATCTATGCCTACAACAAGGCCCGTATATTTTTCAGTATTCAACCTTCTTCCTTTAAAAACCTTTTGTAGCCTATTTTTCAACAGGTTGATCATCCTCATCCTCAAAACTCTTGCATATCTTACATTTAGGTACATTAACCTCTGCACTCACTGTCGGAGAATCTACGGAGGTTATCACTCTAGAAATTACTGAGGCCGGAGTTCATGAATTATCCGCTGTTCCCGAGGAGGAATCTATGGAAGCTACTTTTGACACAAATACCCTGAATCCAGGCAAAGCCCCGGTGCATTTACCCCTTTTCTATTCTATTGAGTCTTAACGAATGGGTTATGAATGCACATTAGAGTTAGGAATTGATTGAAACCCTAGTGCATGTTTAGTCTCTAAATCCAGCATGTCTACTCCCATGCGCAGTAGAGTAGAATGCTTAGTAAGCTTAATATTAGGTCACGTATACTCTCAAAAGAACTTGAATCTAGAAAAAGAAAGTTTTCCTGAGATGTTAATTGGAGACATTAGGCAAGGTCAGTTATGCTTTTTGGATAATTATAATATTGATAACTGGAATATGAACTTGGATCCTGACCTTGTCGGTGTCGTCGGAGGCCGTCCGATGGTTGGCCATGCTTTTGGCATTGAACACATCTATCTCACTTGTCGACCTGAATTGGGATCCGATAAGCGTATCATCCCTTGTACCTAGAGTTGGAACTGTTTGTCACCAACTTGATAGAGGTACGTCATGAGCTGTACACCTGAGTTATGGTGCGAACAATTCATGCTAGGATGCAACAAGGATGTTAGGATTGTCATATGTGGGGTCGTTGTACACACATATGACGGGTGTTTGAGTATTCCTCTCGAGAGTGTAAAATCGATTAGAATCGTTGGGCTTACCCAATGTAAGACTCGAATCATCACCAACATCATAGTTAAGAAGGATAATGTTTCTGCTAAGAAATGGTTTCGCAAAGTGTTTGCCTTTTGCTTGCAAATAGAATAGGTACATTGTAGTATAATAGGAGACCACTAAAAGAAGTCGACACCCTAAAGCTAAGGACTCAATTTTGGGCTTGCTGCAGTTTGAGTTGACCTAACCAAATCAACCATAGGTTAGAAGGTCGGGATAGGTCCAAGTGGTCGGGTAAGTCTTGCAGAGTAATCAGTACTCAGGCTTCTTCTCTGTTGTTCTCTCCAGGTGCTGAAAATGTTCTCCTCGTGTTCAACTCTTCAGGCTCTGCTTCTCAGTAGTCCTCTGTCTTTTGGAACTACATCGTTGGACACGATGTAGAGTTCTTTTCAATAAAGAACACTGGTATAGTTGTAATAAAAAAAGAAACAAAGTTTGGGAGACTGGTAATGTATTAAGCCTCTTGTATAGTTATTTGAAGACTGAGTTGTAATACCTTTATGCTACTTGTAATAACTTAAATTTTTAGTTTGTAAAACATTGTAATCTATGGACTCTTTCGAGAGTCATCTCGTGAGCTCGATCTAGATGGGAAGGTTTGTCAGGGTTCAGTTGAACCTTGACGGACTATCGGAATTAACTCAAGGTTGGTATTTAAGCTTAATAGAAGTACCAAGCTTTGGTTAATTTGGGCGGTCCTGCCACATGTAGATCAGCTCTGATGCCACTGTAGGGTTACGGGGTAGGCTACCATAGCATGAAAACTATTTTTCTTCTACCGCATAAAACACAAGACACGTACAAGCAAGAGATCATAGATCGTTACCACTAGACGTGCAGTGCAGCGGAAGATGTGTCGAAGCAGCTGAGTGCTAGGTTGAGGCAGTCGAGTGTCGAGTTGTGCATGCCAAGTCGGTGCAGCGAGAAGAGCCAATGCCGATTCCTTCGTCCAATCTCGATCAAGAACCACTCGGCAACCAGTCGGTTGATCAACGTAGCAGTCGCAGCAATGCATCTACAGGTATCCACACGTACGGGAAGGCGATGCCGAGTTCTGGCGTGATAGCACCACGAACTTAGCGGAGGATCTTAAGAGATTGGACTAGAGCACGGCTAGGGTTTCGCAGAAATCTTTTTCTACGATGGCTCTCACTGCGCACCAGTTTGGTCTTTAAGTTACCCTAAGCCGCTCCCTCTTATGCATATATATATATAGTCTCAACTAATGGGCTTTTACCATAAAGGCCCATCAGGCTTCTAATTGCTTACGGATCAAGTATCCAAGTCCTGATTGAGGTCCAACTGTCCATACCATATGCGAGCTTCTGAGCTAGACCCGATGGGTCGAGTCCTGATCGGACTCTACATCGGCTCATGCCAGAGCCGATATGACTCAGAGTCGGACCTGAAAATTGCCACGTGAACACATCTCCATCATGCTACTCTCAAATACTACAGCCTTACCTATGAGAGGAATCCACTTCTGTGTGACAACACAAGTGCTATTAGTGTTGCTAAGAATCCGGTGCAACTCTCCAAAACCAAACACATATATAGATGTGAGATTCCACTTCCTAGGAGACAACTATGAGAAAGGCACTCCCTCCATCCATAAAACAATGAATTCTGGTTTTGTCTTAAGTAAAACTATTGTAAGGTTGACTAAGTTTATACTAAAGTATATTAAAACTTATACTACCAAATTAGTATCATTAGATTTATGCTAAAAAATATTTTTCATATTATATATATTTTGTATAGTGGATTTTGTTACATTTCTATATAAACTCGTCAAACTTACGATCGTTAGACTTAAGATAAAACCAAAATTTTCATTCTTTCGTAGACTGGAGGGAACAGATGGCTTGCAGGTAGAAACATATTATAATAAATAAATATTAGTGGGCTTGGTCCTATGGTAAAATAATAAGATTACATACTGTGCGCGATACGGAGAAGGTATATATACAGAGGACAGTGTCAGAAGAGTTTGACATGGAGGTTAAAACCTTTTTTAGGAGAATGCGACTGTGAGTGATCCAAGGACGACGGTGCATGGTAATGTCCAATCGATCTGTTGTCGCTGGGGACAGAAAATGCATGCGTATTTTGATCTTCTGAATAAAGTCGACGTCCGATGTCAACGCTCTGTATCGATGAGTGCACACACAGATGGAAGGCAACACACCAAAGATACTGTCTCACCAACTCCGCGCACAGTGAAACCTAAAGGTCTGTGCCACCCCCATGTACGACGCGCGCGTTTTCCTTGCCGTTTCTCGGTCGCTCTGCGCTGCGGCAAAAGCTATCGTGGGTGCCGTGGTGGTGGCTCCGCATTGGCTCATCACTCTCTATTGCTGGCCGGCAAAGTAGCTGCATGCACTGTGATAGTTCTGGTTCTGCAGGATGGCGCAGCACAACATTTGCTGACGCTCACAGACGCCTCCTAGCTGCTTCATCAATTGATCATTTTCCGTTCTCCATATACTGGGGCGTACCAATCAAGGAATAAGGAAAATGACACAGAAATAAGGAACGAAAAAGAGACCCGCTTGATTAATGTTTTTCTTTTTTTCATTAATTTTCCTGGTGGGTATGGCTATTATCTGGTGGGTATGGGTATAAAATAATATTAGAAAATAAAGGACCAAGGGGTGAGAACATTTTACTTCTATCAGTTTTAGTCTTTTCCAACCTATCAAGTGGGGCCAATGTGAAAGATATAGATGTTTTTATTGGATGAAAAATAATATTGCGAAAACTCGATCGTTTGTAGCGTAGATAGATTAGCGCTCTTTCCCTGATGACAATAGCACGGCATAGTGTATATGTGCACGCACGCGCGGGGCATAGTCGCCTTTTCGAATTGGACAAGACCACGAGCATCGGTCTTCCACCCCTGGCTGTCGTTCTATACTGTAGTACAATAGACGTTTCGGTCCTTCACTTTGTTTTTATTCTAATTCTAAGTCAAACTTATTTTTAGTTGTACTATGTTTTCAGAAGATTATAATAATTATAACTGATATCTCCGATACCAAATAAATAGATTATTATAACTGATTTAACAGTCTCTCGTTTGAAACTGTAACGGGTTTTAAAAACTATGCTAGATTCATTAAGTACTCCATTTATACGTGCTCAGTGTGTTCAATATGTGTCTAATTCATCAACGTTCACGTGAATATGAACTGATAAAAGTACTACATTGAGTATGCGAGTTGTGCCCTCAGTGGGTTCTCACCATTCCACCAATGCAACAGCCTTTTCCAATTTTTGGAGCTCCCTCGCGTGGTTTTCATACCCACCTATGACCTATCCATCGTCTAGCACCACCTTTTCCAACCCTGCTTAATTGTGTCGTTTTATAACATATATCCGGTATGAATCCATCACCCACAGCTGCCGTGCCCCTCCGAGCAGAAGGCCAAACCAATTAAGAGGGTGTTTGGATACATCCAACTGACTTTTAGCCAGTAGAGCGGAGCTCCGCCATCGGGGTCTTCCGACCCCGATAGCTTCGTGAGAACCTTAATATGCAGCGATTTTTGACCAGCTAGGACCCAGGTAAAAATTTTACTTGACCCCGTCAACCTACGAGCCCAGCAGTCCAACAAGGTAACAAACTATGACCCAGGTTGTCCAGCAGACAATAGTCCAATGGGCCAGTAAACATCGATTGATCAGTTGGATTCCTAGTTTTCAATGGCCCATTAGAGACTCCTACATCCAGAAGGCCTAACGTTGCCTCTGTTGCCGGATCTCATCTTCTCCGGTTTTTCTTCGCTATCCTTGTCTCACGTCCAACACGTCGTGAACCCTATGGCGGCTTCTAACTAGGAAGCCGGCCCCTTCGTCGACCGTGTCTCAAATATTATGGACAAATCCTTTTATAGTGACATGTTCTGAGATATAAGACACGTCTCAATCGAAAGACTTACTAATTGGACCTCCGGATCACTGAGACAACAAGCACCAAAAAGGCAGCAGTGCTGCTACCTAGACTGCACTAACAACAAGCACAAAGATGGCCATATCTTCTCTATGTATCACCAATGGCGAAACCATTTTATAGGGGTGTGTATAAAGATATTGGGCATATCGCATTCGAAGGGATCAACCGTTAGGCTGCCGGATCACTGGCAAAACATGAACGAAAGGCAGCACCATGGATGTCTTGGACAGCAGGAACAGCGGACATGTCGACCACCAAAAAGCTGGTCTCCGTGGCTCCGATGGACAAATACATTTACAGCAGCATGTTCAAGGATGTGTTCCATGATGCAATAAAAGGATTTGTCATTTGGGTCAACAAATCACTGGGGAACGCACATGCCAAGTAGGGCAGTGTGGCTGTCCGCTAGCGAGCAACATATCTCACGCAGGAACTTCATTGGAACTTGATGGACATTGATTTATGCGTTATGAATTGCAGCAGGAAACATGTAAACATAGAGAGAGTGGTGGGGTGTCATCACCTAGGGTTAGGGTTTGGTAGCAAGCGACGGAACATGTGATGGTGGCTGGGGTTGATGGACGAGCGATGATCGTAGGACGTGCTTGATGGTAGGGCTGCAGCCTTGTATGTTGACGGGGATCATTGGAGTGACCTCTTCAGCAATGACCCTTCATGTGCAGCAGGATTAGGGGTCTCCTCCATGGGAATTTGAGGGCTAAAAACAAAAAACAAAGAACACAACAGCAGAATGAATTCACCTTGCCGTGCGCAATCTGTTTTGCATCTTGGAGTTGGGAGAGGTTGAGGTAGGAGAGGGGGCGCCATGGGCAGGGGAGCGACGACCAGGGGGCTTTCCCCCTTCTGTTTCCTCGTGAGAAATAGGGGAAGGGGCGGCCATTAGGGTTGGGGACGACCAAGGAGGAGGGGAGAGATGTGGAGGGCAGCACAGGGCTGTTTTGGTGCTGTTTAGGGCTGGCCCAAGCTATGGAGAGAAATGGGGAGAAAATAAAGAATTCTGGGCCTTGTACCAAGGCCAAAATGAGTGGAAACTTTGGGCCTTGACCCATTAGTGTTTAAAGGGTGAGTTAGTAAAACTTTGGAGATTGATCTAGGGTTTCAAAGGTTGAGTTTGAGTTGGCGAGAAAGAAAGAGCTTTGGCTTTTAGAGATATGGTTTGAGATGGACTCAGAACCTAGCGGTTTTGAAATATTTTGTAACCCATTTTACATACATGAACACTATGCACTTCGGCATGAATGCAACAAACAAATAAATTATATTTGAAAGAAAAACTTTTAAAAGCACACCCTTCTCTCATCCAACAAAACTTACAAGTTTGAAAATTTTAGAAAATTAAGAAATCCTTCATTTTATTTGTTGTTGTCTATTCACATCCCAAAATTAGAAATTTTGGGGTGTGACAGGATCTAACTTTCCCGAAGTGAAGTCCACAAGGCAAGAACAGAAGAACTCGGGGCTGCCCTTGGAGCTCGAGATTTGACACACCAAAACCACAATCTCTCCAAGTCCTAGCAGTCCTAAACACCAGCAAAAGAAAGATCTTGGGCTTGGTCAAGCACAAACACACCAAAATACCAAGGAACCAAGATCAAAAGACAATAAACGGAGGGGGGGGGGACAAGCACACACAAGGAGCTGCACGGAATCCATCTATTAATGGCCCAAAGGGGTCTCAAATTCGGATTAGAAGATGAGGATTCAATCACCCAAGCAGCCACCCACTTCCTACCTTCTAAAAGTGGAGGCAAGATCTCTCAAACCTCACTAATCTTGTTGCTCTTTGCTTGGTGACGAAAATAGAGTCTAACGTAGCCCTAGGCAAACCATAAAACCAGTCAAGAGAGATGGCTTAGGGCAGCCAACCTGTTATTTATACTACACCTCTATTGCCCTAAGGCAGTTTTGCACTTGACCCCCTATATTACAGACTCTAACGCTAATAAGGCCCGTAGGGGCTAGAAAAGACCGCAATAACTCGGATGAACATCCATGATGGAGTCCTCGACGTGATGACGTCTTTGGTTTCTCTGCCTTCGCTTGATGTCCTCCATGTGTCCAGTAGCTCATTCCTCGGGGGTAACTCTGGTTTCTAGAACATCGATAACCTGCCCATGGTTTTGTCGATAGAACAAGGAAACGGTTTTGGCCTCTGGTTTTTACACTCGAACCAAGAAACGATAGTTAGGTCTGGGTTTAACGCTCGAACTGGTAAACGCTTAATGGGCTTCTAGTCTTGAGTGATTTTACGGCTCATGACACCATCCCACACCCACGGTCACTCTTATGGGCCCAGCCCACTCGGTAGGGATTTTGTCACGCCACGGTAGCACTCGGGCGCCGCCACCAGGTCACTCCTAGGTGGACTTTCCTTCAGGTCACACTTAGAAGGTGCTCGCTCTTCCTCAGTAAGTCTTTAGTATTGACAAGCGCTCATCATAGCCCAGACGAAAGACCGGACTCCGTACACTTGAGTCCCTCAATCTCCCCTTGATGAGTGCCTTGTTAACACCCTCACCAACCACTTGAAATGATAGACAAAGAAAGAAAAGCGTAACAAAGAACAACCGAAGAAGAAAAACAAAGAAAAATCCACTCAAGTGCCCAAAAGCCAAAGGAAGGTAGAAACAAGAGCACTAGAAGTGAACAAGAGCAAAGCCAAAAGATCGGCCCCCTAAGACAAGGGTAACTGCTGAACGTAGCCGATCAACAAAGCATGACCCCTCAAGAAAGAGGTAGGGCTCAACATAGTCATGCTAGAAGCAAAGGACCAACTCCTCTAGAAAGAGGAGAGGCTCGACACAGCTAGCCAAAAGAGCATGCTAAAACTTCAACTCCCCCTGCATTTCAGCCCATCTCACAATGCAGATCTCCCCCTGCAATGATGCACTCTCCCAACTCTCCCCTTGTTCAAGGTACTACCTCTTTGTTCAAGGTGGTTGTTACCTCTTCCCCTTGTTGACAATGCACATATCAAGTCCTCCAAGAAAAATGTTGTACAAATGCAACTAGGTGTAACAAAGAGCTCAAAAGGGATGGAAAGCTAGCATATACAAGTTCTAGCATATAGAGCATGTGAGGGCAACGGGGCATGCAACAAGCTCAAGAGAACCTATCTACTCAGGTGAAGAGCAAAGCATGATTTTCAGGTTTGGATCAAAAGAAAACATCACCAACAAGAATAGCATCTAGCAAGATAGGCATGAACAACAAAATGCTAGCAATGCGTACAACATGTGCTAATCCTAACCTGAGCAAATCCAACAAGTCATAAGCAATTCAAAGACTTGCATTTTCAGATTTAGAATTTTCATTTCAAGCAAGTACTAAACATGTGCCAGAGGTTATTTGCTTGTCATGCCACTTCTTACTAACCAATGCCAAGCCTAGGCCTAGGAAGACCATCAGAAGCTTAGGACAAGGTTTTAGTCATTCACAGCCAGGTCTGAGTTCTCACCCAAGTGCAAAAGTGAGCAATCTCAAACCAAGTCAGTGAGACAAGACAAATCCACCTAGATCTTTTCATTTCAGCTCAAACAGATACCAATTTAAGTAATTAATTCAGATTCCAGATTAGACAAGGTATCATGAAAGCTTAGGCATCAATTAGCAAAGGTAGATAACCAGAACAACCAAGCATGGAAAGATAGCACAAGCATTCAACTTCCTACACATGCTAGGTTGCCAAGTCAAGTGGTGACCAACTTTATGATTTTCAGGAAAACAGAAGTGACTAGGCTCTCACATAGTATACAATAGGTCCAAATGAGCTCTAGTCAACCATGATCAAGCATACTACTGTAATATCATAACACAAGCAAAAACTAGCCAGTAATTCCAAATGAGCTCAAGTGCAAGTGTATACAACAAATGTACGTAAGGCAATGCATGAATATGATACAAAAATGCATAAAGAAGCAAAAGAAAACCAAAGCAAAAGAAACTCAAAATAAAACCCAAATGCTAATAAAACTCCCTCTAGCTAAAAGGGAAAGCAATCCCCTAACTCCGTCTAGCTAAAAGGGAAAGCAATCACCAGGTTATTCCCATAACCAAAAAGCCACTCATACAACGATCGGAAAGAAAGGTTATGGATAATCCAAAAAGCTACATCCAAAGAAAACTAGGAAATTGACTTAGAAGAGCCGGTGCGACAAACCTAATCCTAGGGAAAGGATGTCAGTCGGATTGAGGAGCCACTCAGTCAGAAGCTGACAAGTTGCTGCCAGCTCCAAGGAAATTCAAGAACAATAGCCGATGTGTTGCCATCATCTCTAGAAAGACAAATTCTACAATTTCACATTAAGGAGCAAGCCCGATTTGGCTCGTCAACAACAATCTTGACGGCAGTTACAAAAGCTAATTCAGAAAAGGGTTTTTTTCATTGGCTAACAACAATTGCAGGAAGAGGGGATCAAAGGAAAAGGGCACAGGAATCCGAAGAACAGATGAAGGCAAAAGACAAAGCTTGCATCGATTCTGGCATATTTATATAGAAAAGAAGATCCTTGATCCTCTTGCAAAATAGAGGAGCTAATCTCCTCGTGGCCGACATAGCGGCTCTACCTATGCTGGCCTGGTGAGTTTGGCCGAGGGCTCATTGGTGTCGCTCCCATCATCATCATCATCATCATCATCATCATCATCATCATCATCATCATCCTTGTCCTCATCATCGCCGTCGCCACAGCTGTCGGTGTCGTACCAGGCGTCGCCCTCGTCCTTGTTCTCCTCGCCGCCATCATCATCATCGAAGCCCCAATATGGAGGGGGTTCTTCTTCATCAGAGGAGTCGAGCGGCTTCTCCTCTCCTCCTTCCTCTTTTGTGATCTCATCGTCGCTAAGGACCCAAGGGAAGAGGTCATTGTCGCTTGACGGGATTGGTGTGGAATAGGAGGATGGTGGCATTTGTCACCATGTCTTCCACGGTGATGGTTGCACCACTCCCAGTCTCCTCATTGATATCACTCTGGGAGTAATCTCAGAGTCCCCTCAGTCCACCAATCGAGGAGCTCAGGTGGAGGGTTGAATGGAGGAGGAGCATAGGCTGGGGAAAAAGAAGGAGGAGGAAGATCGTCCGCCATGAATGAAGAAGGGGTTTTCTTTGGCTCTGCTACGAAGGAAACAGAAGACTAGGGAAAAATATTGCAGTTAAAATGATTAAATAAACCCAAAAGGAGAAGTTGAAGGGACTGCCGGTCCAACTTCCAAGCCGAGGCACAGAAATTTTCCCACCCAAAAGGAAGTGAGTTCTTATTGACGATGTGACATGCTCAAGATTCACTGCAAAGCCAAAGGTTTTTCTTTTTTGTTATCGTCAAAACTAGGGGGGCATATGTTGCCGCTAGATCCTAGCCAAATTAGGGGTCGACATCAGATCGGCTAAGGAGCTTAGTGGGCTGCCTGCACAATGGTGGTAATGTGTATCATCTCGGCTCATCGGGCCATGTATCTTAAGGATAGAAAGTCATAGAGGGTTTAGCTAGACGAGTCAGACTTGTTGTCCAAGCCTTCAGGCTATAAATATGTAACCCCATGCAGCCATAATAAACACAGGCAATATCATCCCCTAGTAGAGGTGTTTCATCAACCTCAATCTCGATGAATCGCCACCCCTGGCCCCTGGGGTTTTCAACCAAGTAAGCGCCACTGCGGCTCTAATCCTTCCTCGCGGTCATTTTAAGGCATGTTTAAGCGTTTGCTTACCCAGTAGATCTCATACTGAAGCGTTTAGCATGCGACAACATGATGCCGCAACATGTGCATGCGGCAGTTCGAGAGATCGATGTGCGCTTAGCATCCTATTTTACATGCTCTAGATAGTACCTGCTTCCGTGGGTGAACCCCTTGGGGGTTCCGATCTATGTTGTGCATTTTGGTTAGATCCATCTAGTCGAGCATGTAGCGGATGTCAACCCAGGGGGTTGCATCGTCTAGGTCATGTTTTAAGCAGGGTTCCCTACCTTGCTCCCTGGCTGTCCTTTGTCATTAAACTAACCATGCAAGGCAGAACAAGGTGGGGAGCAGATCAACGGAGGTGCCTCGAGCCAATCCCAGCGATCCTGGCTAGAATTTAATACCGATCTGTTGTTCGTGTACCTGCAGAGCAATTCTCTGACAGAGCACGCACGAGCACCCACACCCGACGATGAACCACCACACCCCCAAACCTCCCCGGCTGGAAGGTCAAGCCGCCGGGTGGCACGCCTGGTAGCATCTTGGAACTGCTTGGAGGGGTCGGTCACAATGGCAGCGTAGTTCCCGGTTCCCTTGTGTGTCTCTTGCTCAAGCCCCGAGTGGATTTTAGGCGATAATGGCGGCTAGCTCGAGAGATCGATGTACGCTTGGCACCCTGCTTTACATGTCCTAGTTTGCATCTACGTCCGTGGGTGAACCCCCTTGGGGGTTCTGATCTGCGTTCATGCATGTGGTTTATGTTTCGATTAAGTCTTTTCTTAGCTAAATCCATCTCATCATGTGCATAGTGTAATCAACCTAGGAGCATTGCATTGACTAGATCATCCTTTAAGTAGGGTTTGCTTCCTTGTTCTGCTTTCTCGACGCACTAACCATGCAGGGTGCAAGGAGGCCACGAAGATACCTCAAGACGATCCCAGCGATCTAGCTAGAATTTAACACCGATTTATTGTTCGTGTGTCTACAGGTGATTCTCTGACGCACACGCACCCCACAACCTCCCTGGCTAGCAGGTCAAGCCAGGTGGCATGCCTAGAACCCCCTCACACCACCTCAACCAAGCTCGGGGACGGTCAGAACCACCGCTAGCAGGGATCAACCACAGTGGCATCGTACCTCCCAGGTTCCTTGGTGTGTTGCAAGCTCGAAGCCATCGGCTTTTGGCGACAACACTATGATCGCACTTTTTGGACAAATTTTAAGCGGAGGGGATTGCATTCTTTTTTAGATTGAGGGGATATATGTTTAATTGTCACTCCTTATGAATTTTTCTTTGAAAAAGGCTTTATGTTGTCTTGTACTAATAAGGATGGTTAATCACCAATTTTTCCCGCATAAGTTTTCTTTTATTTTTTAAAAGGAACCCGTTCAAGAGAAATGCATTTGAATTTTGCTACTAAAAACCAAACATCCCATTGTACTTTTTCGGTTCGTTTTTATTTAACGCGGTTGCTTTTTTCAAAACTTTAACTTCTCATCTTATTTAAAATTATAATTTATTATTTATTTTATTATTAATTGTTTTATCATTAGATATAGTTCGAATATGGCCTGTATTTATTGATATAAAATGAACTATTGAAGTTTTGAAAAACAAAATCAAGCGTGTCAAATAAAAAATGAGAGAATTACTTCTTTCGCCCTAAAAGAAATGTTGCTTCCTTCCTTAGCCCTGAACTTATAAAACTTCTCTATGCGGTTATTCAAAAAATTTTCGTGCCTTACATGACACTTCTGTTAGTTTTAGGCCTAACCATATAAGGAGGTTAAAAGATAGTTTTGCTCTTAACTCCATCATCTTCTTCCTCTGTTCCGTGCCGCGAGCTGGCCGCCATCGCCCTCACGTGTGGCACTGAGCTGCTTGGCGCCCTCAGCATTGCCACGCATCGCCAGCGTGCGCCTGCGCGGCCGCGCGCTCTGCCAGCCTCCGCTACGAGGGCACTACGTGTGAGCTCCGCCATCGGCCTCATGTGCCGCGCCTCCGGTGTGAGCTGACGTAGGATGACGTGCCACCGCTGGCCAGTCCACCGCCCACATCCATGCCCTGCCGGCCCGCCACCCGCACCTTGCTGCGTCGTTGTGCAGTGACCGCCCGCTTTGCCCCGCGCCAGCAAGCCAAGCGTGCCACGCTACACCAAGGGCTATCAGCGGTGTCTCCCATCCACCCACCCGAACCCCAACCTCGAAGTCGGCGACCATGAGCGTGGCTGAAATGGAGTAAAAAAAGTACAAGGTTGGAGGGCAGGTGGAAGGGGTGCTCTCAGACGAGGATCGCGGCTGTTGTCACGGGCGAGCGATCGTCCGGCGGCCAAGTCACACGGGGAGCCGAGAGATCGCGTTGCTGTTGTACAGTCGTCTCTCCTGTGACGCGACTCCGACCAGCCCCGTATGCTGAAGACGGTCAAAAGTGGAGTTCCGCGCGTGCCACCTGGCTACATGGTGAGCGATGAGTTTTCTTACTGAAACAATATGAGCATCAAACCTTGGCCGGATCGCCTGGATCGGCTTCTAGTTAGCACTTGAGATCGGGAGATCTGCTAATTGCCTACTTACTCGATCAATGTAAAGCGCGAATCTCTACCTAATATTAAAGCAAACAAGGTTTCCCGAATCCGTCTTTACACGCGGGATCCACGTGTCAGCCTCTGTCTGTCTGTGAGCTCATCGCCTCGCCTCCGCTTCCCTTCCTCTGTCCGACGCTGCCAACAGGTTGCACCTTTCTGCTTCTGGTTTCCAACTCTGTATCCGTCCTGACATACGGGACCCACCTGTCAGCCTCTGTCTGTCCGTGAGCTCATCGCCTCGCCTCCGCTTCCCTTCCTCTGTCTAACGGTGCCAACAGGTTGCACATTTCTGCTTCTGGTTTCCAACTCTGTATCTATACATGAATCAAATTCTGACTCTGGATTGTTGGCCTACGAAATCAATAAAATCAACTCAAATTAACCGATGATTCTCTTGCCAGATCAAATAGATAAAACAAAGGTGAGTAGAGGGGCGACGGATCCAGGACAAGCGGCGGGGGAGAGACCGGCCCGAGGTGACGACGGCGGTGGACCGGCCGGGGTGACGACAGCGGTGGCGAAGCCGGCCGGATTCCATGGCGGATGCGCCAGGCGGAGGAGGCCGACTGTAGGACGAGGCCAGCGGTGGGCGCCCTGCGTGCCGCAGCAGGACCCGGCTCTGGTGGTGGCGGCCGCGGAGGCTCGGCCGAGCCCCGGGCGGCGCGCCTAGCCCGGGAGGCCGCGGTGGAGTCCGTGTGGCAGAGCAGCGGCGACAGATCAGTGCGGGCGGCGGCGGTGATGTGGTCGGTAGGGATGCAGGCAGGCGCGGCCGGCCTGCCAACCGGCAAGGCCCGTCTGCCAAAATAGCTGTGGTGGACTCCTGCAGGCACATGTTTTTTTGTGTGTTGGGATGAAAGTAGCCGACCTGCAAAGCGTGCTGGGCTTAAATCCTAACTCCTGCGTGATCTGCAGGCTCATGCAGTACCTGCGTACGACCTGCGCCTCCGGCCTCTCGTCTCCGATTCTTCTCTGTACGAGCTGCCCATCCCGGCCTCCGCTGCTCGACGACGGAACAGTGCCGGAGCCGTCATTGATGAGGACGCGGAAGGCGTAGCGGAGTGAGCGGTCGAAGGGCTCAGGCTTGAGGTGGGCGCGCATGAGGGTGAGGAAGCGCCGAAAGTCAAAGGGCGCCGGCGTGAGCTTCTCCTGCGCTGCGATCTCGCGGAGCTGCGCCTGCGTGGGGTTCCCGCCGAGCGAGCACATGAGGACGACGAGCTCCGAGGGGGCGATGCGGCCGTCGCCGTCCGTGTCGAAGAGCGAGAAGGCCTCACACATTGAGGCGATCTAGTCCTCGGTCAGGTCCTTGTGGCCCATCGCCGCGCCGCCAGGGGTCGTCGGGACGGGGCAGAGATCGGGGATCTCAGGTTGGGAACGCGAAGAGGCACTCGCGTGGGCTGCCTTCAGCAGGGACGAGCCCTGACCGGCGACATGGGCTTCGGCAGGTGCCTGCAGGCTCCTGTGCATTTTCCTGCAACCCCCGGTAGGAGCTGGTAGGAAGCCTGGCAAGTGCGGCGGGCTCCTGCCGAACAAGCCAATTGTGATGGCAGGCCATGCAGCGCCCTGCAGGCAGTCTGCAGGTTGACCTGCCTGCATCCCTAGTGGTCAGGTGGGGATGCAAACGAGGAGGCCACGGTCCCACGGAAGCGGTCTGGAACCGTCCAGGTCCAGCACCTGGACAGACCATGGCTACGTGGAATTTAAAAAATAATAATTTCACATTAATCAAAATCATTTTTACATTAAAAAAATTAACAAATAAAAAAGATAGTGCCTGTATGGAGAGTGTCATGCAGTACAGGTGATTCTGACAGGGATAACCGTTTTAGGAGAAAAAGAGTTTTTTTTCTTTTTTGCAATTTAGAGAACACTTGTTGTAGAATTTTTGGAGTCTGTCAAGAAAACGAGGAATCTAGGCACTGTTCTGTACCTGTTAAGAGTGTGGGGTTTAGATTTGAGGATTGGGGATAGAAAAACATAGCCAAAGTCATGCCATGTTTTCGACCTCTGTGGATGTGGATACGTGTGTTTTGTTTCCAACTCTCTCGTGAAGCTACACCGGTGGGGCATAGACAAAAGATTTTGGAGCAACAAAAGTAGCTAGGAGGCTGTCGAAAGATGTTATGGCCGTTGCACTTTCGGCGTATAATCTTAACTCATGCCTATTATACGGTTTGACAGTAGGTGAAAGAATAGTAATTAAAACACATAATATATTGTAATTGAGACAATTTATAACAAATTCGAATTCAGTTGTGCACATGATGTTTCCATCTACATTTACGGCTGATTGATTTTGTTTGAACAATAAAAAATAATTACAAAATGATTATGAATACTATTAAATAATGATGGATTAAATATTATAAAATAGGGATTAGATTGGTATAGTCCCAACCCATAGCAGTGCACGGGCACTTTACCTAGTGAGGATAAAGAACCTATTTAAAGCATGTTTTAAACAATTAAACAAACATAGCTCGATCTTTGCTACGAGTATCGAGGTCAACAAGCCCGAGGGCCAGAGAGCTGATTATCTCGGACACATGATAGACTAATGAAAACAGGGCCAGATAAACACGGCGGTGATTATAGGAACATCCCGATCCGATCTACAACAAGCACCGCAGAAAACGATTCCAGGATCATCCCCAGCTTATGAGCCGATGCCCCATACCCATTAACAAAGATCCAAATCCCCAACGGGATTCATCTACATGGAGAAACATATCTAGACCATGTAAAACATGGTGCTAAACAATTGCCGATCTCTCTATTTGCCGCATGCATATGTTACAGCGCATATCGTGGATTATAGCAACCGGATAAGTATCACCGGTCTATTACTTGAAGCATGAAACAAAAGGCAGATCGATAACATACGAGATAACCGATAAATCTTGCTAACGACGACGCCTAGTATAGGATATATCACACAAACATGACCCCAGAAAGCCCTAATAGATTGCTATTAAAGCAACATGACGCTTACCTCAAGAAACCCTAGTGAATAGGGGCAGACGCGTTACTTAGGAACGTATGTCTTCGTGATTTATTTCAAGATACATAGATACATATTTATAGTCAACAAACTTAGATGACAAGTCCATATTTTTCTATTCCTAAACCAAATCTATCTTAAGTCTGACTCTATCTCGAACTAAACTTTGACTGTTTCTAAACCAGAGATACATAGCCCATCGAGCCCTTCGACACCTTATAAACCGCCTCTATATGGACGGCCCATGAAGCCTATTGGCCAGTCTCGTTGCGATGGCATGATCAGCTAAATTATGGTGGCAACCGCGGCACGCCTGCCTGCACCTTGATAAGAGATAGGATCGGAGAGCATGGGAAAATTGTTTTTTTTTTGCCCTCCTTATTTAACACCATTAGATCTAAAACTGACGGAAAGGTCATATAAGGCACGAGAATTTTTAAAGACCACATCTATCTACATGTACACTGTAAAATAGTGAGTTTTTTGAAATATCTTTTACCTAAGATGATCCCACGGTACTTCTCACGTTGGTCCCACTGTGCAGTTTGGTATGGGTTAGAAAGGGGCGGAAAGGGGTGAAAACCGATAGATAGAAAATATTTTCACCCTTTCCTTTGTATTTTTCTCACCAAATTCTTCCCCCTACCCACCAATATTTTTAGGAACTTTTTACCCACGATGCCTTGATTATATTTCATCTACGAAACCAGCCTCCTAGATTAGCGCTTTCCCAAAGTTTGCATTGATTTTTCTCCTGCACGACAGCCCCTGCGGCCGCCTGCTACGCATGCGCCGACGTCCGGATGCAGGACGCCCGCCACCAAGGCTGACTCCCGCCGGCCGCCTGCGAAGCTCAGCTGCCCGGCGCCCCGGCCGCCTGCGACGCCCGCGCTGCACGCCTGCTCCGAGGACGCCCGGCGCCACTGCCGACGCCCCCCTGCGACGACCGGCAGCCCGGCCCGACGCCCGCAACCGACGACCAGCGCCCGCGCTGCATGCTTGCGCCCGGAGCCACGGCCCACACCCTCCTGCAACGCCCGTCCGTGACGCCCGGCAGCCCAGCCGCCGGCCGCCTGCGACGTCCGGTGTCATGGTGACCACCGTCGTTTCAGCTCTCTGGCGATCCACGCCCAGTGCCAGGCTCTCCAGCTGCCTGCAACGACCTGCGCCCCGCCCCAGGCATCTCCGGCGACCTGCACCACCTAGCCCCTGACTCTCGGGCTCCCCGGCCACCCGACGCCGCGACTGGACGACAGTACCGCACGCCGCACCCCACGACGCGCCCCGCGCGCCCTTGCCGCCCAGACGCTGGCGCCGCACACCGCACGCCGCACTCCGCGGCCGCCCAGACGCCGCCGGCCGCACGCCGCCCCCGATGCCGCGACCGGACGCCGGATGACTATCTGCCCCTCTACCACCCAGCCCTCCCGCTCCTTGCCAGGCCGGCGGCGCCGGATGCCGATGCGGATGAGCGGCACGCAGGCGAGCCGCGGGGTGGCGGCGCTGGCTGCCGACGCGTGCGAGTGCGAGCCGCGGGCAGGCGGCGCTGGCGGCCGCGCGGGGTGGCACCGGCACGTGGCCGGCGGTTGCACTCAACGACACGACGCCATCGCGGCGGTCCCCTTCCTCGAGGAGTCCGCGGGCTCCGCTGCCGCGCGCACGCTCTTCCGCCTCACCACCCGCCCGGACATCAGCCGGCTCTATGCGACGGCGGCCACGGCGTTCGTCGCGTGGGGGAACGCCCCCATGGCACACTAGGCCATGCGCGCGATAGTCGCCGCCTTCGTGGAGGCCGGGAGCCTCCAGGAGGCTGTGGACCTATGGTGCTCGAGATGCGCAACCACGGGCTCCTTCTCTCCGTCGAGATGCCCAACTGGGTGCTTCAAGTCGGCCTCCGGGCACCCTGGCTGCTTTGTGCACGCAAGCTGTTCAACGGAATGACACAGGGAGGCATGCGCCCTGAGTCCCTGACGAGCACAGCTTCTGGGCGCTGGTCCTTGGTGCTGCCGAAAGGGGTCTGCAGATGAGGTGGACGCCCTGCTGGTGGCGATGATAAGCAGTTTACAAGCTTTTTTTACCTTTTGACTGTCAATTTGACCTGACGGTGACTATCAACATTGATTTTGCGGACCATTTGTTGGGAGGCTGACTGATGTGTTATCCTAGTATTTTTGTCTTCAAGCAAAGTATGCAGGATAGAAGACCTACAACTACAACGAGATTTGTGGCTCCTATATATCCCAATAGGATGTACCAGCTCCGACCTTACACCCAGTGTGGGAATTCAATAAAAACCGGTCTTCCATAGAGGAGAAATGGTTACGATTTCAGGATATATGGTCGATGGGGTCTTGGTATGGACAACAGCTACAGGGCTAGGGGGGTTTGCTAATGGATACTATGGTTATGGCAACGAGAGTCAGGATGGAACAATTGAGTTAAACAGAGGTCCTAGATCCAGCCATTTTAAGAACCAAAGCCTATATGGCCATACTGTTACTATTGCTATGAATGTTACTATTGCTATGAAAGAGCAGAGCGTGCCATCTGGTGAAGGCAAGAATGACAGTGTTGTTCCTGATAGAACACAGTTCAATAAAGATGACTTCCTTGTTCAATATGATGCCGCAAAGTTCTTTGTTAAATCATACAGACAGGATGGTATCCACAAGAGTATAAAATACAATGTGTGGGCAGCACAATCAATGGAAACAAGCTTGATGCTACTTATCAAGAAGCACAGTCAAAGGCCTTTGCATGTCCTATATTCTTGTTTTTTTTTTCAGTAAGGATCTTTTCCTCATTTTGTATCTCATTATGAATGCTAAGTTTGTTTTGTTTGTCCGATATGCTTTTTGACATGAATATCAGGTGAATACAAGTGGGCAGTTTGTTGGTGTTACTACCGATGAACCTGATGATATGCAGATCTGCAAGTTGGCTTGCATTTAATCCTTGCAAAATTTATTTGATCATTTTTATGTTTAAATGGTACTCACTTCATTTTCTTCAACGATTTATGTTTACTGGCTTGAGCAAACCGTTCAGATTTGATAATGTTTTTTTAATCACTATTTGTAGCTCAAGACTGTTTAGCATTCTTATGGCATGGCTGCTGAAATAATAACTTGCTGCCACACTACACTACTTTTTGTCATGTCACCTCTAACCTCTGAATTTTTACTTATAACCAACACTTACATTTTTATTGAAATCAGAGGATTTATATACCACAAAAATACAGTCAAGATGGTCTCTTGGTGAGGAATATTCAGGAATGTTGCATGGAATTGAATATTCAAAACTTGAGTTGAAACTGATCATTGGTCTCAGCTGCTTTGTGAAGTTGAGTTCGCACACCTTCCAGTTTTTTATTCATAAATCTCATAGCTTGCCATTATTTGTATCCACTGAAATCAACCATTAACGCACACCGTGCTTCCTTTTGATAGAAAATTTGTGTTAAAGACGAACATGCTGCTCTGATCAAGATTTATGCCATTTTGTCATGGTTGTCTACCAATAAAATTATAATGCTCAGATTATATGGGATGGCGAAATAAAATGGCTCTATTGTGACTCCAACTTCAACTACTGCATCTATTAGCAGGTTTCAGAATTTGCAGGATAGCTAAATAAGAGCTGTAGTGATGAGTGGAAACACTAGAAGAGATGTCATAGATATTAATAAATTTCGTACAAATTTGGTCAAACTTACCATCATGTTTTCACAATTTCTCCAAGGTACATTTTTTCATATTTGGTGGCACGTGTTTTTTTACATGCTTTTCTCTATATGTTATTTGATATGTTTCACCTATTTTATTTTGTAGATGCATATTTAAAAATTGATGCTTAAATGATGTCTTCTTCTAAACATGGAGAGGTCCTTTGTTTTAGATGATAGAAGCGAGGTAAGAGCAATATGTGAACCTGTGACTCTTTACGACTTTATCATGGACCAGATTACCACTTTTATTCTTAAGTCAAACGTATTTGATGACCAAAGATAGATGAAAAAGATTGTGATGCATATTGTATATATAGTCAGGTTTGAGAATTTCGTAGAAGTTTGATTTTCTCAAAAGTCAAAATCAATTTTCTTGCACCACTACTTATAAAAATTGGAAATCACTTTCTGACAATTCTACAGGGACTGCATACCAACATTCTAACTTTTCAAACTTCAAATTTTAGTGTTTCACGTTTGCATTCACATAATAGTATGTCACTGTTTGTGTTTAGAAGCTCTAGACATTAATTAAAGCATACACACACATTTTTATTTTGTTTTTATCTGTTAATTCTTCTGGTCATTCTCAATGTCTCCATAGTTTGTTAAGCTTACTAAATATGCTGGTGAAATGCTCCCAATTTTCTTAAGTGAGATGCAATTGTAAATTCCTAAGGCAATTGACAATAATTTTCCTGTTATCTTTTTTAGGGGGAAGGGGGTGCTACTGGATAATAAAATGAAAGAATGAAGCGTATCAATTAATTATATTTGGAGACATGTAAATGGAGTGTATCAATTTCAGATGCATGAAAATATAATATCGTAAAAGAACATGCTTTGCAGATGGAACTTTGTGTCATTAATATTTCTAGAGATAAATTCTCATGAATTTACATAATGTTCTTATAGTTCTTGTGGCCTTTGGTTCGTTGTGTTCAAAATTTCTATTCAACAATACAGTCCACTTAGTTAATAGCTCATTGTGTCTGGCTATATGTACTCAATTTCTATTATCTTAACACAAGTCATTTGCCGGTGGAATATCCACCCAGCATTGAATCTAGCGTAACTCCTCATTCACGTTTCATTGAAGCAACCCACAACTGGGTCAGAAGTGAAGGCCAACATGGTCGACTGCCAAAGTAGCGTCTATTTGTATTTTTTTAGTTGTGTTCTCATTTTCAATCGAAATTTCTACAGTTTACTTATAAGAAAAGGTCCTTGTTGATGCTGAATTGCTACTATTCTCTTATATGTGGGCATCCACTTTTTCTATCATGTGTCCCTCAATACTGAAAAAAAATCAGTTCTATCTAAGTGAAAGTGGTTGGTCAACGGCATATTATGACTATAATTTTGTTCTCCTTTGCACCGAATTAAGAAGGGAGAAAGTAAGAATTTGCAGTAAACATTGAATATTGAATTTTA
The DNA here is from genome assembly GCA_030272315.1 of Paspalum vaginatum. NCBI lineage: Eukaryota > Viridiplantae > Streptophyta > Magnoliopsida > Poales > Poaceae > Paspalum > Paspalum vaginatum. Next base: position 29,098,882 of record CM059020.1, on the reverse strand, counting down.
AGATAAGAGCCAAAATCACTCCCTAGATAAATAGTTTTATTGTAAACTTTCGCATAACTTATTAACTACATCAAACTCAATTATATATAACCTGACTTTTCAAATAATTAATGTCGTTCCTGTTTCATAAATATTTTTATGGATTATTTAGACATATAATTTTTTCTTTATACACGCAGCACATATTGACTAGTACGGAACATTTATAAGTTCAGAGCTAAGAAGCAACCAACATTTTTTTTAGGGCCCGGCCTTAATAGTTGGGCTTGTCTACTTCGGTCCAGCTCTCCTCCCCACTGATACAAAAGCGTCTGTGGAGCTGAAGGCCGTCCGTGAGCAAAAGCTCTCGTCCTCATCCTCGCCCTGGTGGGAGCGGAACTCACAAACCCTCCCCTCGGCCGCGGCGTCGTGTTCAAGGCGGATGATAGCGTATCCATGCGTTGTGGGCGCCGCGACTTCTCTCGGGGCTCCGACCTGCGTGCCTCGGTATCGGGTTCTGAAGCAGGCATGTGCGGGCGCGGCTGCTTCCTCCGGGGCGCCGACAGGCTCTCCGCCGTGAAGCATCTTGATAAGGACGTTGCCGGCTTGCAACCCTTCGTCGACGAGGCCGAGGCTGAGCGATTGGCCAAGGAGGCCAAGCGGATGCAATATCTGCGGAAGATGGCACGGGCGAAGGAACACCGCGATCGGTAGCGAGAGGTGGAAGATAGGATCCGCGACTTCGATCCCAAGCAAGGGGGCGAATATTACACCAGATTGCGCTACGTCGACCTGACAAAATTCGATCTCGACGCGGAGTGTGAGTCCATCCCTATCCCTATCGGTCGGTTCGATTCTGCTCGGATCATCAGTTCTCCTGCAATGCCTTGCCTTTTCGTCACACCTACTGCAGCCTTCTTGTTTGCCATCCATCATATGCAAAATTGAAAAATAAATCAACCTTGGTTCGGTTGATTGCTGTTTACACGATCAAACTAGTATTCTCTGTTGGTTCGATTCTTCGCGGATCACTTCCACTGCCCTGCCCTGGCCTTTCGAAGTCTAAAACCGTTCGGCGGAGGACCTTGAAACCGGACAAAGAACCCCTCTCACCATGATTTAGGTGGTTTTCGCCTTGGGCCCACCTATAAGCTCTTCGTGCTCCATTCTGTCCGCACGCCCGCCGGCTGCCCCGCCTCCCCACGCCCGCGCCTGCTGCTGCGGCTCCGCCTCCCATCGCGCGCGCCGGCGGCCACAGCCCCGCCTCCTCATGCTTGCGCCCGCCGCCGCTGCTCCGCGTCCAAGCGCCCGTGCCAGATGCCTCACCCCCGCTACCCAGCGCGTGCGACGGCTCTTCACGCTCGCGACAGCCGCCGCAGCCCCGCCTCCTTGCTTCTTCTGCTTTTGGCTTGGCTTCGGCATCGGCGTCGACTACCCACTCAGTGCCACCATCATGTCTGAGTACACCAACTAGAGGGCATGCGACGCCTTCATCGCACGTCGCGAGCTGGCCGTGGCGGCAGGGAGGGCGGCGCGGGTGCGCTCCGCCACGGCGTCCCGCGCGCGGAGCTCCGCCTCCAGCTTGCGTGCCGTGAGCTCGTACATGCGGAGGATGTGTCGCTCCTCGTGCGCTGCGAGCCCCACTAAGCTCCGGCTCGCGCACGCGGCGGACGGGGGCGGGCGGCAAGGGGCCCGCGCTCGAGGCGGCGCCGGGTGCGCGGCAGGAGGTAGGTGGCACCGGGCGGAGGGGGCGCATCGCGTGGGCGGCCAGCGGGAGCACATGGGAGGCCGAGCAGGCGGGGGCGCGCGGCAAGGTGCCCAGCCTTGAGGTGGCGCCGGGCGTGGGGCGAGGGCGGCCAGTGGCAGCCGGCGCCGGGCGAAGGGGGTGCGCCCCATGGGCGGCCAGCGGGACGGTGCGCCGACCGGGAGAGGCTACGCTGCCGCGGCTGCGCGTGGGAGGGGTGGTGGGAGGGCAACCAGGCGGCGGCGTGGCGGCAAGTTTGGGTCCCCAAGGCCAAAACCGCCCTAGAAGGGCGAGCGGGGGCCATCTGCCCCGGTTCGAAGAGTTGGAGGGTCTCAGTTGACCGGTTTAGAGTTGAGGGTTGAAATGTAGACTACACGAAGAGTTGAGGGGGTAATGTAAACTTCTTCCTTTGTCATATCTACGGCATTTTTCATTTTGGCCATCCATATGAAAAATGGCAAAAACTAAATATAAAGGTTCGGTTGATTGTTGCTTACAGCCTTACACAATCAAACTATCGCTATGTTTTAACTCGCACTTTTCAAATACGGAGTATTGGGTTTTTGTCTTTTTGGGTGGAGTAGCTTGCTTAATCCTTGCATTTTATTTTCCACACCGCAGCGTCCCGTGGCCCAATGAGATTTACTAATGCTGTCTACAATAGCAAGGACGACTACGAGCTGTGTGAAGGAATAAACATCTTCTTTGTGAGAATAGCCACCTCGGATGTTGGCTTCCCAATCCATGTATATGGCACTGTAATAGCCAGAGACAGTCTGGACAAAAAGTGTGTTTATCTCTTCCGCTGCGATAGAGATCATTGTCAGGTCATCAACTCTGAGGTATGCACGTTGGGTACTTTGGCCGGACCATTCCTTTAAACAAGAACCTGCCTGTAGGGTCTATTATTCTGACCTGTAAACACTGCCAGGAAAATAGCCAGGCTGAGAGTAAAGACTTGTAGGGAGATTAGATCATTTGGGGGACTCGGGATCAATTATCCGTTGTTTGCTTTCTCAATTGATACACTACGTCCTTTTAAATCGAGATGGTACATGACCTCTAAGGAGGATGAGGATGCAATCAGACCCTAAATACGATATTCAGTCATATATGTAACTAATGAGGAAGGGCTGGCTGGCTGCCACCCCTAGGCCATAACATTTCTTGTTCTAAATTCACTTATGGCGCTGAAAGCTACAAGTTTACATGTCACTGATCAATAATCACCAGGAATTTATATTACTGTAATATCCTAGTGCCACTAAATTGCAGACACATTTGTTAGCTTTTAGTGCTTGTTTGCAGACACAATTAGCATCCTTTGTGTTATGGGGTTCCATAAGATGTTTACATGCTATTCCAATTGTTGTCCAATAGAAGCATATTGCTGTGTTAGGGTGTGTTTGGATACGGAACTGAATGCCTTAAAGCTGAGCATTTTTTGCAACAATTGATCTGAACCTAAGTATGTACATTGTATTGATGAATTGTACTTGGATCCTTTTGTCTAGTATCTCGTTTTATATTGGGGAATTTGCTGTTCATATTTTGCCATACTAGCACATGTTACAGGCATCAAGCTTAATCTTACTTACCATTTGAAGTTAAAGCATCACTATATCTCATGTAAACAGATCATTAATTTTTTCATCTATGGTATCAGTTTCCATGTGCCCTTTGGTTCTAATATCTTTTACTTGCTTTACATAATTGTATATTAGAGAAATATAATACTAACCTATCATGTAAACCTTTTTGTAGGATGAATCTTTGATCTTGACTGGACCAAAACGAGGACTTGCATTGATAAGCGAGAACTATATTGAGATTGCTCTGAAGATTAAAGATCATCATGGGCAGGACAAAGAACTCAGTAAAGGAATCTTACCGATTCCTGGCATGGAACGTCGAGACCTGAGGCAATGTGAGGTTGAAAGTGGTTCTCTTGCTACAAGGCTTAGTACTGTGGATGTGGTGTATGGAATTGTGAAAGGTGCAGTGGAGGGTACTCTTTCAGTTGAAGTTCTAAAAGGAGACTTCAGTGGAAAAATTACTGCCCGTACCACCAGCATCCCACACAGCCTTGTGCTATAGTCTTTTGGTTGGTCCCTCTGGTGATGGTGCTGGAGTTATCAAGCTTATGCGACCAGTTATATCTGTTTATGTGAAGGAAATGCTGATGGTTATTGCTGAGACTAGTGACGGTAAGTCTAAACGAACCACTGCATTCACTCCCAAGGTTAACGGTGGAGAAGAAGAAGTTATAACTATCGGTGACACTACGATGCGCCTGAAGGTTTATTGGTCCATAATGGACTTTTGAGCATGCTCTTGGATTTAGTCGTTGTTAGAGCAGGATCTGTAGTGATGCTGGAGTTATTATTGGACACTAAATAGCTAATATTAGTAGCGAGTTGTTGTGAAGGCAGGATCTGTAGTGATGTTGGGAGTTATTATTTGACACTAATGACTATTAGTAGTTTGTCGTAACTACTAGGTAGGATTAACTTGTTGAGCCTGTTATGTTAGGCTTGTTATACTGTTATCATGAATGCGTATGAGACTCTGCTTTTGATCGCCTTTTTCTTGATTAAATTGTTATTTTGGGTCGGTGGCATCTGTCTTCATGGTGAAGTCATAACGCCCAAAAGCTTCAAGCTAAGGCGAGTTGGGAACCGATCCGACGCTATTCTGCTAACTGTTTTGCACCCCAAGTTTGAAATGGAGAATAAACCTCCCTCCAACTGTTTTTTTAAAATGAGAAATCTAGAACAGTATCCACCGTAGACAAAATAGAGTCCGTAGATAGACTGAAGTTTGAATTTGATGAATAGGGATAGGGAAATCGTTGGAGATACGCTATCGGACTTAATACAAGGGCTTCCCCATCCCCACGTCTCCCATCACTGTTTCAACTGTTCATCTATTTGTCTACAGTAAATAACATTTAATTTTAGGGTCTAATATGAGACATCCTTTGGATTCAACCTAGAGGTGCAAGTGGCACGTTCGCCGTTAGCCCATTGGTTGACCCGTGCCAGAAGCCCGCATAGAGGCCGCAGCGGTGCCCAGCTAACAAAAACGGCTCAGCGTGGGCAGGCCCACGGGACCAACGGTGCCGCTCGTCCCGCAAGGAAGTAGGGATGACCGCGGCAAGTTCGCGCAACCACGGCACAAACTCCCACCGCTGACGGCCGGCGCGTCACCCCCTCTCCCGCCGAGTCCGGAACAGAGCAGGCGGTGCGAGTCGATCGAGTGAGTGGCCGGCCGGGGACACAGGGCACGCGCGCGAGACAGAGGTAGGGATGGCCACGGCGAGACGAGCGATGGCGGCGGCTGCAGTGGTGGCGCTTGTCGCTGCTCGTGGCAGGGGCGGCGCGTCGTACGTGGACTGCTACGACTACTGCTTCAAGAACTGCATGGCCAAGGACAAAAAATGCGGGAGCCGGACTACTGCAGCTACACCTACGACAAGACCTGCTCTCCGGACGCCGCCACGCTCCACCGCACCCAGGCCGCCGCCCTCACCGGCCTTCCCGTAGACTACCAGTTCGCCTACGTCCGGTAGTCCTAGACTATGCCCACGGAAGAACTGCGGTGTTGCGTGGAGCGCCGCGGGGGCCCGCGTGTACGGCGCGGTGCTTGCGGACACGGGGTGGTCTGCCCACCGCCGCGCCGTTTGCAACCATAATTCAGCCTCAGGTGGACTCTTGCGTACCTCTCACTGGTCACGATTGACCGCGCCACAATCGTCGCCACGCCGCCATCATCACCCGTGGAGCCCCTGCACTGCCGTCGTCGCCCAAGCCACCGTCTCCTGCGGTGCCCCGCGCCACCATTACCCGTGTCGCCGTCGTTGCCCGCCGCAATTAGCCCATGGTGCCCGTGCACCGCCATCGTCGTCGCCCGTGCGCCGCCAGCGTCCGATCGTCGTCCTCTGGCCGCCATCGCCCGCGGTGCACGGGCGCTGCCATTACCTGCACCGCGCCAACGTCGCCGTACATGTTGCCATCGTATCATGGGTAAGCATCATCCACGCATGATTTTTTCATGTACAGCAACGAACAATATTTTTGTGGGGTTCTAAGATTCTACCTAAAGGACCAATTTGGTAACTTCATTTTTCATAAGAAATTGAGAAGATTGAAAAAAAAAATGAACTAATTTTTCATCAATTCTACATAGGAAACGAGGTTGCCAAGATAGTCCTAAATATTGCAGCCATTTTATTCATATATTCTACGCCAAATAACCTGTACAGCCCCCCATAGTGATGTATTATACTGTATGGCCAAGCGGCTCGGACCGCCCGTCCCACCAGGCGCGCGCTCGGCCCAGCATGTCTTCGGCTCCACTGCACCGCTCGCTCCTTCGTTTGGCTAATCCGCTGCCAGCCCATCAGCCTCCAGCTCACGACTCGTGCGGCCGCCGAGCCGGATCTCGTTAATCTCGCTGCCGCTAATCTGGCAGCTTCCTCTCAAGCTGAATGTTGTGTATGGCCGTCGCCCAGTACTGCAGTATTTGGGCGCTTCGTCCGTCACCCCAAACCTCTGCACGACGCTGCGTCTTTGCCGCCGGAAAGATCCCAATCTTCTGCGCGTGGCATTCTCTCTGCGTGAGCAACATACATGCCATCCTCAGTAAGTCCTCCGCCGCCAATCGCTCTTTGTCGCTGTTGGCATAGATATCTCTGCTAATCCCCTCCGCCTGTCTTGCATCTTGATAATAAACTAGTAAATATATCCATTCTTCTTGATGGCCAAAAAAAATAAGCTACTCATTCAATCAGAGGTCATATGTTTGAATTAGGAGTTGATTTTGCCTCTGATTTTCATATAGTAATATTTTTATCTTTCGCATAATGTCTCATAATCTTTTTTAGGCTTGTAAATCACACAGCCCAATCCTACAGTGCTCAATACTAGACTTATTGTAACAGAAAAGTTAGCACGCGGCGGGTCGCGCGCGGGCCGGATGTCGCAACCCTCGTGCGGCCTGCGTACGTACGGTTATTCGATGGGCTTTCACGTGAGGAGTTACAGGTATCTATGTTGTGGTCCATGATTAAAGAATTATAAAGAAGCCATGATTTGTCGGCATATACCCATGTAGAAAAATGTCACTTTCGTTCCACGTCATTGCTGATGCGGGCGACAACATTTTATTTAGTTTTTTCGAATGAGCATTACTCTCACGTATATTGTTCATTTTTAAATCTGTTTACACCATTAGATTTCTTACGAGATCTATAAAACAAAATCTATATTTGATATGTTTTGAAGTCGTTTATGTGCCTGCCAAGTTATGTATAACGTGAGTAGCAACTTGTATACAAAGTGTGTATTGATTTCCGTTATATTTTAAAGATAGCATCTGATTTTATTTGTGTAGTAGAAAATCATGCATTGTAATGCAGCAAACGATATGTCAGGGCCTAAGGAGGCCCAAGGAGGGGCTGCGGCAGGCAGCAGCCTTGGGCCCTCAAGGGTGATTAGATAACGATAGTTAGGGATAAGATTATGAGATTAGATCTATTGCTGCCTTGGGTCCTCAAGGGTGATTAGATAAGGATAGTTAGGGATAAGATTAGAAGATTAGATCTATTGTTTTGGGGACAAGTAACCCTTCTGTATAAGGAGAGTGATTGTATCAATTGAAGGAAGCAAGAAAGAATTAAGAGGAAAACCTCATTTCCCGGCTGTGGGCAGAGGCCCCCGGCCCGGACGCTCTAGTTACCTCCAACCCGCCACTGTTCACGCGCGGGTACCCGCGCCTCAAAAACCCTAGCTGTCCTCCCCAATCCCGCTCACCATACCAACCATAACACCATATTATACAATATAATGATTTATACGTACAATACTCGTCCTTTCTTTTAAGTTACGTAGAAAAATTGTATAAACATATTAGTATTAATGACATTGTGATAACTTCTGTTTCGTTACATTTGCATAGAGATGACGCAAAGATAATATAGTGGCTAGTGCTCTACTAATAAAGGCATCTATATAAGTCGCCACACCTAACCTTATATAGAATGATATGTTGTCCCTATAATTGGTTAAAACAAGTTATGTATATAACTCGCTACTAATCCCGTATACAATTTGCATACATCATGAATGATAAGGTTAGTGGCGACAACTTGCTACTATTTTAATAAACAACTTTCAAATGGTTGACACAGTTTCTTTATAATCTAATACAACGTCTCTATATAAGTTGTTGCAGCATATATTACCATGTCTATACATAGATGTAACAACATATAAGTTCTCACATGTTACATGAATTGGTTCAAGCTGCACACCAAAAATACGTGTATTTGTATTTTTTTTAACCAGATATAAAGAACAAGTTGGTTTCCCTTAAAATAACATAAGTAGCTACATATTTAACATATAGCTTGCTATTGCGTATGCAATAACTTGTCAATCGCACAAAACAACTGCAAAATATATCGATATTAGTTTTGTTTTATAGATTTCGTCATAAGAAACATAATGATATAAACAGAATTGAAAATGGATGATTAATGAGAAAGTAACGGTGATATAAAGAAAGTGGACAAATTGTACATCGCTGACATCAACTTGATAAATGGGTGTATGGTGTCCTTCTATGATTAACCTTTATGGGATGGGATGGCTGGTGCGCTGGACTATAGCGCATGGAAATAGTACATGACGGAGGACACACATAGATAGGACAGGATAGAGACGCACATGATACAAACGGTCACGCAGTTCGAGATATCGTGACGCGTCGCGCTTTAACATGGTCCTTGATAATCGAGTTACTCCTTGTACTTTTACTCACGGCTGGGTTTAGACTTTAGAGGATATTCGCCACCGACGGATGCAGCAGCTTCGTTTGTTGAATTCCAGGTACGACGCCGTGTTTTCCATTTTTACTATCCAGTAATTTACTGATTCTTCCGTGTTGCTATTAACTGATGAGGATATTTTATAGCAATCTGTTTCTTAACGAGGAGGCAGGCAGCCGACAATAGTTCATGTTATCCTGTGGTGCAAAATTCAAAAATAATTGTACGTCCCTTTTCGATCTGTGGTGCTGTGGTTGAATTAATTAGTTTTCTAGTCAAATTCTATTCGCCTTTGCTCCTTGTACTTTTACTTTTACTTGTCGCAATAGCAGATCGATATACCTTATGCATCTTGAGTGCTTGGCCGCCCGCTTCAGCTGATTCGTTGCCGGCACGAAGGTTTCTTTGTATCCATACTTTGATCTGGTAATCTCCTCTCACTTTTCTAGTTTCTCATGTTCCTTTCACGAGAGATAGTGGGCAAGATATTTAAGAATGAGCTCCTTTCCTTCATAGCCCTATGAGATTAGCTCAAAATTACGTCACTGCTGCGCTAGATTCGGCCATCTGGATTGTAGATGAGCATCTATGCAATTGCGACTATCACCATACTTCATTGTTGGTTGCAGTACGTATGAAATAAGCATGCCGTCTAAAATTCTAAATTCACTTATTAGTGGTTACTGTTAGACTATGAAATAAAACTATGTATAGATGAATGCAGTGTGGTTAAAATATATTTTGTGATGATATTGGTATAAATATAGTTCTCTTGTCGCACAGTGTTAAAATTAACCACAATATTTTCATAAATCACATGTAAGGGACATGTATTCTAGTAAATATGTAATTTGCAAGCCTCTGTGCGTCTTGTTCGATTTACTAGGTTAGTGCTTAGTAGGCACGGATTATGGTAATTTGTATATGTAGAGGATATGACAAATATAGATTGTACCAAACTATTTACAGAAATTATCGCACAAAATTAAACGGCATAGAAGGGACATTAACTCTAGTAAATCAATAACAAAATTCTTGTAAATCACTGATGTAGTAATCACATGCATATGTGACATAGTTTGCAGTAAATCACATACAAAAATTAGTGAAGAAGGAAAAAGACAGAGGCACAATATATGTATGTTAACCGTGGTTTGGGTACACCTCATCTCACCACCTACTTCTCACATGTCAATACGTGAGTGTATAGTTGTCTTTTGATTTATTTTGTTTGAACTACTACCAAATAATTCCTAATTATTTTGTGGAACATTATCGTGAATTCATAGTTCATACACATTTTTGAAGGTTTGGCTTTTTTTCAAAATTGATACAGTTTCACGTCTGGACTATCTTTTCCTTATCCATGCCTCATATAAATTTTGGTACATTATGGATATCATTATTGTAATTCATACACATGCTACCAATTATCAAATCACTAGTATTTTGAATTATAATAAATCAGGCATATTTTTGTTTCGTTGTTCCATGGGGGTAGACGCCACTTTGCCAATTATGTTACTGGAAACTTTGGGTTTGTGTGTTCGGCAAACAATTATTATCATTCTTAGATAGATCATCTTGGTCAGTCCTACTTGTTTACCAAACTAATCTGAATTCCTATGGTCTCTTTGCATTGTTTATTACTTTTAATTCTTCTCCCTATAACTGCAGGAAAAGGTGCCCCCAATTTAAGTTAGGGTTGCTTTTCTACATGCTTTAATCCCAGCGACTGAAAACAAGCCGGTCTGCTGACGAAAGGTTTCCGCCGTCTCCTCAAGCTGCGGAGCAACAATAATCAATGGCTTGTGTTTAAGCTTCCGATCTGCTGGCTTGATATTGATCCCTTCATAGCTGATGTTTAAGATTAGTGTCAAAGTAAATAGAGAGGTTGTGTCTTATTTACTGTATTTGTGCATTACCGATGTAATTGTCATAATTCGTTTTGGGCACATAAGACTACAACAACCGGCATCATTTTCTTGTAAATTGATCACATAATTGTGTGGTATTAAGTTCAGCTATTGTGGTAACTAACCATTGATTTCTCATAATGTTTAATGGTAAATTCATCTCATCGTCGTTGCAGTAGTTGTTTTCTCAGACCAACTATAAGGTAGATTACAATAACTTCACATCGAGCGTGTGCATTTGTATTGTGTTTCTTAAAGAAAACTATCATCTCGAGCAATCTGAATTCTCATAATTATTTTACATGGTAACTCACGTCTTCATTATAGTAAGTGCCTCCTCAGAACAACTACACACTTTTGAGCTAACTTCTGAACTTAAATATCGTCCAGAGCCATTCAATTTCTTGTAACTATTTTATAGTAATATGTTTCTTCATTATATTAATTGGTTACTCTAAACAACTTCAAGTCAAATTTTGTTCAATCCCTAGACAAATACTCTTAAAACTATTTGTCTATTTGATTTCTTAAAACTATTTCATAATAAATTTGTGTCGTTGTTGTAACTATTTCTCAGAATATATTGACAACATATTGTGGTAACACCCAACCAAATTACTACCTCGAGCCGTTTTCATACCATACTTAATTTATTGTAAATTGGTCTCACCATTAGGGCACCGGACCAAACAAATCATGTGTAGCAACTCCAATGGCCTAGTTGCAGTGACGATGTTCTTGGCAGGATGAGGCACACCAACTTGCTTTCCGGCTTGGCATGCACTACAAACTTTATCTTTCTCAAAAGAAACATTGGTTAGTCCAAGAATGTGCTTATCATTTTGAAGTTTGGCCAAGTTCCTCATGCCAACATGGGCTAGCCGGTGATGCCAAAGCCACCCCTTATTAGATTTTGCCACTAAACAAGTCTTGGGCGTTACTCTAGTTGTTGTGAAATCAACGAGATAGAGCTTTACCTTCAAACGACCCGTAAATACAATAGAGGAATCCTCCTTAAGGATTTACACACCCTTATTCATAAAGAGACAATCGAAGCCTTTCTCACACAATTGTGATATAGATAACAAACTGTAACTCAATGAATCAACAAGCAATACATTTGAAATGGATTGATCATGAGAAATAGGAATGTTACCAACACCAATTACTTCCCCCTTGCCGCTATCACCAAGTACGATTTCTTGAGATTCATTGGTGACTTGCAAGGAGGTGAACATGTCTCTCTCTCCATTCATATGATTTGTGCATCCACTGTCAAGCACCCAACTTGACCCACCGGAGGAGTAGATCTACAAAACAAATTAAGATTTGTGTTTTGGTACCAAAAAGACTTTGGTCCTTGACGGTTAGTGATAAGAGCCTTGGGTACCCATACACTCCTCTTCATGAGTTGTTTCTTCTTGTAGGCACCCACATACTTTACAACCATCTTACTATTTTCCCACACCGCCATGTAATCACACAAGTAAGACTTAGAGATTGGAGTTTCGTTCTTTGCTTCATTTGTTGACTTTTCTTACTTCTTGGTCTCCTTTGGTTGAGTTGGTGACATGTGTATCACTTCCGATATATCAAACAAGGTGATGAACTTTAAGAACTTTGGTGCCATTTCCTTCCAACCCATGTTGTGGTTCACCACATGAGGGTTTTTTCTTTGTAGGCTCAATCTCGGGTTCTTTCTTTCTGGACCCATCATTGTTGGTTTTCTTACCCTTTTGCTTTACCAACTCAAATTGCCTAACCTTTTCTTCCAAGATCCCTACCTTTTCAAGGTTAGTAGCACAAGCATTCATATCATGATTATAACATTTTTTTACACCCATTGCTTGTGGAAGCACTAGAATCAAGGGTGACCGAAGAGGATGTGGAAGTGGTGTTCCAAAGAGTGTCAAATTGTACTTCAAGTTCTTTGTATCAAACTTCCAAACTTGAAATGTTTTGTTGAAGTACATCTTTGGCACCTTTTAGTTCATCCATGGAAGTTTTAGCTTTTGCAAGCTCGACATCTTTTTCTTCCATGGTGGCTTTGACTAGGGAGAGTTCCTGAGTCAATGCCTCCACTTTCTCATTCTCTTTGGTTATTGTCTCTTGTAGCTCAATGTTTCTTTCCTTCTCAAGGATAAGCAATTCCTCTTGATCTACAAGAAGCATTTTCCTCTTTTCTGGCTTTTCAGTAAGCTTGGTTATTATGTTATATGCTTTTTCTCCAATTTCTTTTATCATTTTATCCTTAAATCTAGGTTCATCATGCTCAATTGACAAAGTGGTTTTTGGAATTCACCTCAGCTCCCTTTGCAATGAGAAAAGTAGAAGTGTAGTCATCTTCGTCGTCAGAGAGGTTGGTGAAGAGCCGTGGCGAGGATGATGGCTTTTGTATTGCTATGCTTGCCACCTTCTCATCCTCGGAGCTTCAGCTTTCCTCTTTGGAGTTCCATTCCTCACCTATGTGAGCATGACCTCTCTTGGACTTCTTGTGATAGCTCTTGCTCTTCTCACCTCTCTTGTACTTGTCTCTCTTATATTCCTTCTTGAACCCATTTCCTTCTTGGCCTTTGTTTGGACACTCCACAATGAAATGTCCCGACTTGCTACACTTGTAGCATGGCCTCTTCTTGCCCTTCCGATGGTATTTGTCACCACCTCTCACCATCTTCCTAAAACTCTTGATGAACATAGCAACATTTTCTTCTTCATCTTCACTTGTGCTCTCTTCATCACTTGACGATTCTTCAACAATTTTATTGTGTTTGAATGATGATGAGTGCTCACACTCTTCATCCTTTTTATACTTGGAGTTGTTGCTTTTCCTTGTGGCAAGAGCGTTGATTTCTCTAATTTGTTTATCGGTTGCTTCATCTTCGGCTTCTTGTTGTTGGAGCTTGGCATAGAGATGGTGTGGCTTCATGTACTCATAGTCATCTCTATCTTTTATTATTTTCGCAAGGTTCTTGTCTTTCACTTGATATACTCTCATGAGTAATCTTGTGACTTTGTTGTCATCTTGCCAGTCCTTGCTTCCTAGATCTCTTACTTTGTTTACTAAGTTCATGAGTCAATCAAATAATGACTTGAGAGACTCATCTCTTCTCATGGCGAAGTGCGATAATTGTTCATCTAACACTTCTATTTTTTGCCTTCTTGACTTGCTATCACCTTCATGTGACATCTTGATAGTGTCCCAAATCAGCTTGGCATCGTTAAGCCCTTCTACCCTCCGATACTCTTCTCCTACCAATTGTCCTAGGAGAATGCTTACGACTTGAGCATTGCGATGCATGTCTTGCACCATCTCGGGATTCATCTCTTCGTCTTCCTTGGGCTTGTAAATACCTACATTCACAACTTCCCAAAGACTCGGATTGACTCCAAACAAGTAAAATTGCATTTTATTGGCCCACTCATCGTAGTTCAATCATTTAGAGTAAGAACCTTTCTGAGTTGAGCCGAAGAGAAAGTAGGTGCAGTTGAACTGAGAATAATCAAAAGAAACATGATGGTACTCCTTTTCATTGCCCCTTTTGGATTCAGCTTTGGAGTCAGATGATTTAGATTCTTTATTGAGTTCATCTTCTTCATCAACTCCTTGACCATGCTCTCAAAGGTACTCTCATTGATGTTGACCACATTATTCTTCCTTCTTTCTTCATCTTCCAAGCCTTTCATTCTTGCTTCCTCTTCTTTGGCCTTCTTCTTTTCTTCTTCTTTCTTGACAGCATTCTCAATCTCTTTCATCTTGCTGTAGATCTTCAAAGCTAACTCTATGGCTGGAACCTTTGTCTTGGGATCAAGATTTCCATCGTCGTCGATGTTGAGCAGCTCTTGAGGGATTTGCTTGCTCAAATCACCACCGGAGGTTGATTCCTTCTCCTCCATGACCTTTTCCTCATACGGTTAAGTGCTAATCACGAGTATTAGGCTCTGATACCAACTGAAAGTTACCTAGAGGGGGGTGAATAGATAATCTAAACATAAACGACAAAAATCAAACAAAATCAGTACGAACTGGTTGAACCTGCTAGGGCCGGTTCAACCTATATAGGGTATAATAAACTGAATTGATCTACAAATCTAGCCAACCAAACTTGGATCCATGAATTGAAGAATGTTCCATGATGTTCAACCTTGTAGATCCATGAGGGGCTTGGCTAGAAATCTTCACAACAAAGAGATCCACTCGATGGTGTTCTCCACAAGCACGTTAGAACAACAAGAACATGAGCAGCACAAAAGCACATGAGAACGATTTAACATGAGGTTCAGTCACAACCAAGGATGCCCGTACTTCCTCATTGAGGTGCCCACAAAGACCTAGGTCTCTTTCCACCCTAATCCTCCCCTCACCAACCACAAAGGTATGATGAGGTCACTTACTATGTTGCTCTCACAAGCTGGGATAACACAAACTTCTCAGAGCACCACCACACACAAGGTGAGGGAGTAGTGCTACAAAGGGCAATTCCTATCCATCTAGGAGCACAAAGCTCCGAGAGTAACAAATCCGCCGGGTTGCTTGAAGTGCCACCAAAGCTCAAACGAACATGAGAGAGGGAGGAGATGGAGTTCTTGATTTCTTTCTTGTCTCCTCACAAGCTCACTCAAAAGATGGATGGATTTGAGCTCAAGTGAGTGAGAGGGAGGTTGAAGAAAAAGGAGTATTGACGTCTCTTAGCGTAATAGATTTTACTCCACAAGTGCACGGAGATTCGCTATAGCTTTTTCACCAAGAGTATTCTGAGTATTGTAAAAATCCACAGGGAAGCAATGGTGAATTGGTGGAATGATATGTGTGGAAAATATCATTGTCCCGTGGGTGGTGCCTCCACTCTGAAAATAGTGTTTGGTTAGGAGTTAGAGAAGGTCTGATGTTTCGGAGTCAGTTTGAATCTTCGGTAATGTATTCTATTTTCTTATCTTAAGAATTACTTTCCGATTATTGACAAGTGTAAATACTTTATCTCTCTACTTTATGCACTTATCTTTGTCTCTGTTAGTAATTCAATTGGTGTAGTTGCATTTTCCTTTTGGTCCACCATATCAAAGCCTGAGTTGTGCTAAACTAGAACTGATTGATCATTGTTATGCTTGCCGGTGCTACAATTCACCCCTAGACTTAGATGCTAGGCTCATGGTTAGCTTCTCTCCTCTAGCTAAGGATGAGCTATTATTGTTCAAGCTTCACTTGAACAAGTTTGTAGCATGCCATCCTCTCCACGCATATTTGCTTCGCAGCCCCACTCGGTGACAGCATGTGGTGTGCCTGTGTATCCTAGGCCCGTCATTCAGAAGGCCCATAGGCATTAGCTAGGTTCTCCTTCGGTGGCCAACTATCTACCCTTGGCACCTCGAGAGCGCTAGAATTTCGCTCGATGCAAGTTCATAACTCTGTTGGATACTTTTGACCCTTAGCACGGATAGCTCTTGTATGCTGGTAGAGATAGAAGACCGGACTACAGCCCCTGTCTCATTGTCCTTCTAGCTTTACCAGTTTTCTTGCCAACGGTGCTTGGCTCTTGTATCCCATGGTGTTTGGTGTCAATCATTCCTAGCTATCGATTGCCGTGAAAGAGTGGTAATAGCTGGATGAATATTAGTTTGATATCTCTATCTCAATGCTTCCCTGTGGAAATAAATACGATACCTTGGAATACTCTCGGATGAAAGGCTACAACGGTCTCCGTGCGCTTATGGAGTAAAATCCGGTAGGCTAAGAGCCGCCAACAAGCTTTTCTGGCACCGTTGCCAGGGAAGCACCGAGTTAGAATGTTATTCTGTTACTCATCCTTTTCTTATTGCTCTTTCTTTTTTATTTGAAAAATAAAAAAAATTGAAAACTACTCTTCAATTTCATGAGTAAAATCTGGTAGGCTAAGAGCCGCCAACAAGCTTTTCTGGCACCGTTGCTGGGGAAGCACTGAGTTAGAATGTTATTCTGTTACTCATCCTTTTGTTATTTCTTTTTTATTCATTGAGTAAATCTTGATCATGTTTTTCATGCTACTTAAAGTTTACAGTGCAACATGTTTTTTGATGAAAACATAGCTTGGGACGTGTGCGTTCCCAGAGGCTAATTTTCAAATTAAGTGTAGTGCTTAGGTTGTATTAGCCTCTTTTTATTAAATGATGTGTCGGATAAATGAGCTATGCGTAGACTTTGGTAGTGACGTTCCGTGCTAGTTCATGAACTATGACCCTTGAGCTAGCTGGATCTCTCATGTTTTATGGAGACACAGAAACACGGATGATGTTTCAAAAATGCAACCTGCTTTTTTGAGACCATGGATTTGAGTAAGTTGGAGAGATGGAAGTCATGGTTTAGCAACAAGGTTGGTGCTAGCACTATGTGAACAATGGGCCCGGTGGTTAATACTCTTCACACATATTGGACCCTTGTATATGTCGTACACTAACCTGTTGTAGGAGGCATTCATTCCCCACTCAAGAGGAGAGGCCCTGTGGTCGACATTCTCGTGCTCAACCTCTTGCGAATTATCCAGTCCCCTTTTGGGAAATGATAGCATCATGGTATGGATCATATATCACATCATGCTATCATCCCTGCTTGAATTTACATAGCTCGTATGCCATTGGTCTACTGCCCCATGGGAGGATTGCATACCCATGGCGTTGTGGTGTAAATCCTGAATTCGGTTGGCATAGACACCTTTGATCGCAAGCAGAGCTCCTTTTTAAGCACCACAAAGGCAAACAAGAATTAATCACCACAAGCATGGTGGGAACATCGATGTCATGACGTGCAGTCGAAGGCTGTGTGGCACATGAGCAGACAATGACTCGATGTGTGTCACGACCGACAAGTATCAAGCCAAAGAAGACAAATTAAACATTATAGGGAGCAAGTTTGGAATCAGCATCCAATGCAGAAACCAAGCTTGGGGGAGAAAATTGTCTGGCATTTGACAAGCTTCTAGAGAAACAACCAAAATATTTTCAAGCTAACGAAGCAGCGCTTAAAGGATGTCTGCTACATTAACATCCCATTGACCAACCATGAAGCGAGAAACCGATGTACCTACTGTCTACCGAGATGGAGTTTTTAGCATCGATACTTCCAGCGTCAATGAAGGTAACCCCCTCTAACAGCTATTTTCAACATTCTCTTTTTCGAGGTTGTTTTAAAATGCATGTTAGTGATAGCACTTGAAACCAAACTTTCACCGTGATAAGATTCTATGGCCTTAAGATCTTCCATTAGTGCTATCTTAGGTTAGCTTTTCCTGGTCAGCTAATCTAGCCCTCTACGCTGACCAACCTAGATCTTGTTAGGTAGACAAATGCATGTGTCGATCCCTAACATGCATGGAAAGGTAGAAGGAGGTTTCCAGAGATCATAATGGAGGAACAAAAATGCCATCACGTGATCCACTCTTGATCTTGAGTATCTCTTCGTGCCATGATTGGACAATGTCTTCCACTGGAATCAAAATGAAGGACAAAGCAGAACATGAAAACTTCGAACAAAGGGTTGTTTCATCACACCACAAGATTCAAGCTTGGGGGAGGATATGCCAAGAGGCACCCATCCTTTGACCCAACCCTTGAAAGGAAGGACTTCAATATTCAACCTATGACAACGGTTGAGCACTGCAAGACATTAACCATGCTCTGCATCACTTGGGAAGCAGACATCTCTCATCCTGAGAGTTCATCTCCAAAACCACAAGACCGGATGTCTCTATAGTACAATTGGCATAAGATCTATGTAGTGACATCACCCAAGTATGGAGGAATGCTACGAGTGAGCATTCCTTGATTCCCTACCCCTGGCCGGACATACAATAAGACAAAGCTATTTACCAGAGGTCAGGTTGATCTACTCTACTCATGAGTCAATGCGCCAATGAGCCACCTATGACATCATAATCATGGCGCAACATGGGTCAGTGTTGGCGGCTCTTAGCCTACTGGATTTTACTCCACAAGCTCACGGAGACCACTGTAGCCTTTCACCCGGGAGTATTCCAAGGTATCGTATTTATCCATAGGGAAGCATTGAGATAGAGATATCAAACTATTATTCATCCAGTTGTTACCACTCTTTCACGTCAACTGATAGCTATGAATAGCTATGAACGATCGACACCAAACACCATGAGATACAAGAGCCAAGCACCGTTGGCAAGAAAATAGGTAAAGCTAGGAGGACAACGAGATAGGGACTGCAATACGGTCTTCTATCTCTGCTAGCATACAAGAGCTATCCGTGCTAAGGGTCAAAAGGATCTCAACAGAGTTAGGAACTTGCGTCGAGTGAAATTCTAGTGCTCTTGAGGGGCCAGGGGGTAGATAGTTGGCCACCGAAGGAGAACCTAGCTAACGCCTATGGGCCTCCTGAACGACGGGCCTGGGATATACAAGTACACCACACGGTGTCATCGAGTGGGGCTACCAAGTAAATTTGCGTGGAGAGGATGGCACACTACAAACATGTTCAAGCGAAGCTTGAAGAACAATAGTTCATCCTTGGCTAAAGGAGAGGAACTAACCAGAGCCTAGCGTATAGGTTGGATTGTACCACCGGTAAGGATAACAACGATCAATCGATTCTAGTTTAACACAACTCAGACCTCGAAATGGTGGACCAAAAGGAAAATGCAACTACACCACTCGAGTTACTAACAGAGATGAAGATAAGTGCACAAAGTAGAAAGATAAAGTACTTGCACTTACCAATAATTCGAAAGGTAATGCTTAAGATAGGAAAATATAATACATTACTGAAGATTCTGACTGACTCTGACACAGCAGACCTTCTCTAACTCCTAACCAAACACTATTTTTAGAGTGGAGGCACCACCTGCGAGGTGCCTCCTAGAGAGGAAGAGAGAGTTACATGGTGAATGGTACGTAAAAGCACCAAAATGGTACATTTTTGGAGTGGGGGAGTGCCCCTCTATTTATAGGAGTGGCAAGGTCGGTGGGGTAGTGAAGGCAGTTGGCTAGGCGGCCATGTGGCTGGCCGGCCATTGACCATGGCCGAACGGCCGTTCGATGTACCGCCTTAGTGCACCCTTCAGCTGAAATCCACTTCCCATGTCGGTTGGTAGTTTTGGAAGTTGATCCACGTGTAAAATGGACCAAAAGGATGGTCGGGCAGCCATGCACAATGGCCGGGTGGCCATGTGTCAGCTCTAGATTGGATGCATGTTGATTGCCTTGAATCGCTGAGTTCACCAATCTTTGTATGATGGCCTTCCGATGCTTAGATTCATTGGATACTCATTTGCACGGTTTGATTTAGCTCACTTTGTGCTTCTTTGCATGCAGGTCGAAGGATGTGTCGGATTGCCACTCTGGCATGGCTGAGCAGCCATGGGTAGTGCCCAGGCAGCCAAGGTGATGACTAAGAGCCAATGGACTGGCCTCATTGCTCTCTTGGTGTGATCAATAATTGTCAACAAGCTCAAGCCCTCCGATGGACAGGAGGCCCTCTGATGGACTAGAGGTAGGAGATGAAGACCCGGGTGGACTCAGGCAGAAGACCTCAATGGACCAAGGCAAAGGCTCAGCATCAGTCAGTCAAGGAGCTCGGTACACGAAGGGCCGATTCCGCAACGGCGGTGTAAGTGCTCCGATGGACGGTGAGGCAACTCCGATGGACAGGAGAAGCCGGGTGCATCCGTGGTGCTCCAACCCGAGTGTGTGGCGTGAAGATGTGTGAGAGTGCTTTGGCGGCTTCAGCTCAAAACCGCCACCCAAGCTATCCATGCCTTGGTGAGTTGGGCCACGACTCGCCAAGATAGAGAAAATGGGCCAAACCTAGCCCAGGTGGAGACTTCCTATAGTTTCCCGGTTTCTGACTTCAAAACTAGGGGTGTTCATGGATTGGACTATGGGCCACGTGGAGAGCATCCAAGGATTGCGTGAAACTTACGAAGATCAAGACTTCATCGTGGTTGTCCATCCCGAAATATCTTGTACCTCTTACATTTCAGCCCCTCCGGGCATTTGTAACATAGGGGTCTTAGTGTAAACTGAGTCAATTAGGGCCTAGGGTATAAATAGACTTGAGGAGGCTCCTTGGAGACTTATTTGGTCAGCCATATGCCCTAGGTTTTCGTAACCCTAGCAGCCAAGAGCCAAAGAGAGAAAAGAGAGGAGATTAGCTAGGAGATAAGTGCCTAGTTCTAGTCAAATCTTGATTTAGTGGTAGGATGATGGGAGGTAGGCTCTAGGGGATCTTGTAAGACTTGTTTTTGTGATTCAATCCAAGTTTCCTCCTTGAGAAATCCATGTCTTAAGTAGCTCAATTTTGTCCTCCTTTCCCCCTTCCCACTCTTATTCGTTTTTTGCTCTAATCCTTGGTTTTTGGTGCGTTTCGATTTAGCCAAGGATGGAACCCTTCTTTTGGTCATGTTTTGCCATGCTAGGATGTGGAGAATCTCATTAGCCAAGTGCTAGAATCATTGAACCATGTGCAAGGGCTGTTCTCGACGAATTTTGGTTTTTCAGTTTGAACTCACCTTCCTCATGAGATCTGTGATTCCCATGCAACCCTTGTTCTTTTGGAGTGGATATTTTGAGGTATGCTTGGGAATGTCCTTAGGATTGTCCATGCAAATTTTTGTGAAGTTTGGTTGAGATTTGAGCCGGTTTTGATCAATTTTCGGAGAGGTCTCGCGCTATTTTCTTCATCCAGTTTTGGGCTGAAATGAGAAGAACTGACAGGACAATATGTTTGTCTGGTCCATACACTTAGGATTGTCTAGTCTATAGACCTCAGATTATCCGGTCTATAGTGTTTTTGGGTTGTTTCATCCTGTTCTTTGGGTTTGTCCGATCAGTTGATTTGGAGAGGGTTAGGATTGTCTGTTCTTATGTTTTTGGGGCTGTTTTCTCGTGTTTTTGCTCCGCCTCTTCCTTGGCTCTTCCCTCTTGGTTTCTTTGGTGTTTTGGTGTTGTGGTTTTTGGTCCGTCCCCATGTATGAGTGTTTCTCACCTTTGGCCCATACTCATCGCTTGCTATTCTTTAGTAAGACGCACTTAGGTGTGCAGTGGCTACGTGGGTTCCTTGTTGCGGGAGGCGTTGCTTGGTTTGTCTTGTGTTCTCTTGCTTAGTGTGTCATGTGCTTCCACTCACTTGGTGTGTACCCTTTTAGTGGGCGACATCAAGTGCTTGCTAGATACGTATCTGTTCAGTGGACGGTATCTAGCATTTCTCCTTGCACCAAGTTTGGGGGTTGTGATTTTGAGTTTTTCAAGTGCTCCTATTCACCCCCTTCTAGTCGCACATCTCAGTCCTACAATGGCTGGGTGGCCATGGTGATGGTCGACCGGACATGGGTGGTGGCCAGGCAGCCATGGGGATGGCCAGCCAGCCATGTAAGGTGACCGGGCAGCCATGGTCTATCTTCTCAGCGTTGTCAATTCTTGCGACTGGCCATAACTTTTGCATTCGAACTCCAAATTGAGGGAACTAAAACTCCATTTTGATTATCTTGACGAGCACTTTGTAATGGTTTGGTCCATGGGGGAATTTGAGATACTTCATAGTGATGTATACCCCATTTATTCACCGAGCACTTGGCGGTAAACAGTGAAATAATGACCGCCAACACGCCCCCAAGCTTGAACTTTTGCTCGTCCTCGAGCAAAGCTAAGACTTAGGCTCGGTGAATTAGGAGTTGCTTCAATGTCAATGTCCTATAAGTATTAAGTGTACATACCAACATTCTACCTTTATGTTCGAACAAACTGGCATAAGTGTAGCCCAACCTTTTTATCCATACCTGTGGGGCTTCTGCCATTTCTTACTTTGTCTCGGTGGTTGAGAGATGGAACAATCTTAGTTGAGTGTCACCGAATTCTACCTCCTTTCTGGTTTCTTGGTCGGAGGGTTTCGAAATTTTTTGAAACGAAAGCATTAAGTTCCTCAAATGGTACCCTCGATCGCTCAAGTGGTTTTATATTCCTCACCAGGCCATAAGCCAAACTTTTCCCTATCAACTAAAGGCTTATGTGGAGCTCAAGGTGGGGATAAAGTTAGCTTACCTATGCTATGTATTTTGTTAAGCCAAAGATTGGTCCTAGCGAAGTTTGTGATACCTCTAATCCCGATCAAAGGAGAATGGACTTGTTTTGTGGATGGATATGGTCTATGGATGAAAACTCCTTATTTGATGAATCCCCTCTTGAAACTTTTAAGATTTTGAGTGCATGGAGCTATGTTTTTCTCTTCTTCTTTTCCTCTTCTTATTTCTTCTTATTTTCTATCTCTTTTTTTGATAGCTTCATGTCTCCTTGTATGAGAACTTTGGGGATATTGCTGGAATATAGCTGGAGTATTTATTTATAAGACCATATTTGTGGATAGGTAAGTGGATGATGGATATGGTGGAGAAATGTCTAGTGTAAGAGGATGCTTGAATCCAGTGTAGATTTAAGCATGAGCAGACAAAGAAAGGCTAACAAATAAAGGTGGTTGTGAGGGATTTGATCGGGACTTGAAGCGCCACTACTTCATAAGAACTCAAAATTTGACAAAACTCAACATAACAATAGGTAGCATATGTAGAGGTTTCATCATGTAAGCGTTTGGCTCTGGATAGGTATTCAAACCATTGAGGAACTTTCTCATTTTGATTTTCAAAAAGAAAACTCCGAAAATTCGCCATACTAGGATCAAGATGGGTTAAACTCAAACTTTGATTATATCACATCTCACAACAACTTAGACTTGATTTGAAAGCACTTGCTCCCATAAGGTTAATGACTAAAGGTAGGATCACGACAAATGCCAATAAGTTCAAATTTCAGGAGAGTGTCAAGTTGTATACGAAATACTTACAAGAAATTAACAGAGCAACTATTCATCATTTCCTTTAAGGAAGGGTATAAACAAAGTTCTAGCATTATGTCTAGGAGTTAGTTTATTCATGGTAAAAGCAAATCTTTTTGTTGTTTTCGAATTATGCAAATTTTTATAACTTTTCTTTTATTCGGGGTAATAAAAAGTAAATGTTTTTTTGGTGACATGGCAATTTTCAGGATTAAGATATTCAATTAAATATAGAGCATTCGGGGTACTCACCTTGTGATCTTCCCCCAATCTTAGTTCCTGCAAGTGACTGCCAAGAAACTGAGCTTCAATATTACCTAGCATTGTCTCTCGCAAGCTTGCTTGTTCCCTGGTTGACTACGATGCTGCTTGTCCTGCTCACCTATGTTAGGCGAATTTTCTTCTCTCTCTACTCTTGTTTTGCCTCCTCTATTTCTAAAATGACTGTTTAAGTTCTTTCATGCTGCTGTTTGGACCGTTTGCAAAGTCTCGGGAGCTTCAATTTGTAGACAAATCTGATCTGATGATACTACTCATGTGGGTGAATGTCTCTTGTTGGATCTCTCGCTCCAACATTGTGTTTGCCTTAAGTCTGACATTCTTCCCAGGCGACACAATTTCGGTCATGGCTAGCTGTTTATTCCCGAACAAATTGAGTGGAATGATAGAGGCAGATGTTTGTTGGAGTTGACTCCCAGTATATCCTTGATAGTTCGGCGTCAATCTTCGGTTGATGGTTGTTTTCCATGCGTGTAATATCGTAGGTGGCTCATTGGCTTGCTGACTCATATTGCGCCATGCTTAGAAAAGCTTGTGATGTTGTAGGTGGCTCATTGGCACCGACCGGTCGTACTTCTGACACCTTGGTTTGATTGACATAGGTGGCTTATTGGCATCAACCTTGCCATCAATCTTCGGTTGATGGCTGTTCATATCCGACGGGTAGAGTTGATCAACCTGACCTTTGGTAAACCGCTTTGTCTTATTGTGTGTACGGCCAGGGGAAGGGAATTAAGGAATGCTCACTCATAGCGTTCCTCCATACTTTGGTGATGTCTCTACATATATCTTATGCCATTTGTAACCTCATACTATAGAGACATCTAGTCTTGTGGTTTTGGAGACGAACTCTCAGGATGATAGATGTCTGCTTCCCAAGTGATGCAGAGCATGTTTTATGTCTTGCAGCGCTCAACAGTTGTCGTAGGTTGAATATCGAGGTCCTTCCTCTTAGTGGTTGGGTTAGAGATGAGTCTTCTTGGCTCATCTCCCAAGCTTGATTCTTGTGGTCTCATGAAACAAACCTTCTGTTGAAGTTTTCATGTTCCGCTTTGACCTTTGTTCAGATCATGGTGTGATGAGGGACCCACAAAAGTTGAGAATGGACTTCCTCATGAAGAATTTTCATTCTTCCTTTATCATCTCTGGAACCTCCTTCTACCTATCCCTAGGGATCAACATGTGCACTTGTCTACCTAACAAGATTTCATCTTCGTTAGGCAGAGTAGAGGGCTAGCTTAGCTATGAGAGCCAATGGACTGGCTCCATTGCCTCTGGATTGATGAGTGATTGTCAACAGAAGCCAAAGACCAAGAAGGACATGGGCACAAGACCTCCGATGGACAGAAGGCCCTCCGATGGAATGGAGGTAGATAGAGAAGAAAGTCCTCCAAAGGACTGGAGGCATGCTCGGCATTGGTCGGCTATGGGAGTTTGGTACACAGAGGAGCGGCACGACAATGACAGGAGTAAGACCTCCGAAGGACTATGAGGCTACATCGATGGACAGGGGATGCCGGGTGCCACCGCAGCGCTCCAACCTGAGTGCATGGTGCGAAGACGTGCGAGGGCATTGGTGGATTCGCTCAAATCCGCCATGCTACCACCAAGTTACCAAGACTTGGCGTATGGGCTCAAATCCTCGCCGAGATAGAGTTGAGTGGGCCGTTCCAGGACCAGGAAAGAAATCCTAAAGTTTTTCGGTTTCTGACTTCAAAACGGGGGGGCGATCGGCGGATTTGGACTACTAGCCACGTGGATGTCATCCGGGTGATAGCTCGCAAACGAAGAAGATCAAGACTCCATTGCGATCGTCCATCCCCGAGAAAGTTGAGTCTTTTCCAGTTTGGCCCCTACGGGCGTTCCTATAATATAGGGGTCTTAGTGTAAACTGAGTCAGTTAGGCCAGGGCTATATATACCTAAGTTTCTAGTCATTTAGGTGACTTTTCCACCGCTAGAAACCCTAGGCTTAGCTTTCCAACCAGCCAAGGGCTTAGAGTGAAAACTAGGTGCTAGTCTAGGATTTGGAGTCCCCTAGAGCTAGTGCTTTGCATTAGTGGGAGGGTGAAGGGTGGTAGGCTGTGAGGAACCTTGTAAGCACTGATTTCCACTTCTAATCAAGGCAAGATTTGTCTCCAATTCGTGCTCAAGTGTGCAGCCATGTCCTTCCCCCTTCTTTGGTTTGGATTTTGGATGAAACTCAAAGGCTTTTGGTGATTTGCTTTGCCCGCGAGTTAATCCTATTCTTTTGGCTCTTTTGGACTTGCTAGAACATGGAGATTATGATCTAGATCACCTCAATCATGCAAGATTGCCATGGGCAAGTTTTCCTTGAGTTTTCCCCTTTCTTGCCCAAAGATTGCCTTCTCACAAGATCTGAAATTCCCGCTAATTCCTTGGTCATTTTGAGGTGATCTTTAGGGAATAGCTTTGGAATAGTGTCCAGATAACATGTGCAAAATCTCATGAAGTTTGGACAAGATTTGGTCAGATTTGGGGTGAGAAAACTCTTTTCCTGCGACCCTATTGGACTATCCGATAGGAGCCACCAGACTATCCTATTCTACCGGATAGTCCGGCAGAGCCCACCGGACAGTGCACCATAGGTCCTACCTGGGCATCCCACCAGACAGTACGGCAGCCATCACCGGACTATTCAGTGCCACCGGACAGTCCGTCTTTGCCTGGGCTGCAGCCAGTTTTTGTTGTTTGGTTTTTTCGCTATGTTTTGCATCGGATTTGCTGTTCCTACTATCTGACCATACTCTTTCCTTGCTGTGTATCAGTAAGTCGCATTTCGGTGCGGTGAGTGTCGAGTGGTGAACTCGCGAGTTTCGGTGTTTGGAGTGACTTTCGATCTTTGTGATCGTTGAGTTGCTCGCTCTTTCGCGTTTGGTGCGTATCTATTCAGTGGACGACACTTTGCTCCCGCTAGACATGTATCTGATCAGTGGATGGTGTCTAGGGTCAGTTCTTGAGAGTTTTTCTTAGCACCGGTTTGGGGGTCCTGATTTTGAGTTTTTAAGTGCTCCTATTCACCCCCTCTAGTCGCATGTCTCGGTCCTACAAGTGGTATCAGAGCTAGTTAGGTTTCTTTATACCTTCACCGGTGAGAAACCTGTAGCGACTATGACTTACTCCAGGAAGATTCTGGTCCTTGGGTCCGATGGCTACTCCTACTGGAAGGGTAGGATGAATGCTTTCTTGATTAGCCAGAGTCAAGACATATGGGATGCTACCCATAGTACAACTTTTGTGGTGCTTCCAGCAGCAGAGCGCACTACTCATGCTATTGTGGCTCAACATCAGGAGAATGCGAAAGCTGTCAACTTTCTTTTCTCAGGACTTGGTTTGATTGATTATGACAGAGTGAGCCACCTTGAGACAGCTCAAGAGATTTTGTCCCTGCTTAGTGCACACCATGAGGGTACTGCTACCACCAAGGGGCATCTTGTTGAGGCTTATAGGCGCACATTTGAAAATTTCATTCAAAAGCCTGGTGAGTCCATCGATGACTAGTTTGGTCATTTCCAATCGATCATTAACAAGTTACGTGTCAACTCCAGCCCTCAGGTGATTCGCTACACCGACCATCAGCAGGCCATTAAGTTGCTGTATGCGTTGGATAGGAAGATATGGGAGATCAAGGCTAACTCGATCATCGAGTCAGAGGCCTATGACACGATTGGAGTGGAGACCCTTTACAGCAAGCTCAAGGCCACAGAAGTAGGTTACAAGATGAGAGAATCTCTTACTTGTACTAGCTCCTAGAGCCTGGCCTTGCCTACTCCCTCTAGAGAGGCCGCTACTAACCCCCCACTTCACAACTTCTCGTTTTCTGCTCTTATGCCTGTTACAGAGGAGCAGTTGGTGTCACTTGGGGATGAGGAGCCTTGCCTGGTGTCTAGTCACTTTCAGCGCACCTATGACAACCAGATGAGCAAGAAGAGGGGCGAGAGGCCCAAGTACTTCATGTGCGCAAAGGTCGGCCACTTCATTACCGATTGTCCGAACAAGCAGAACAGCTACTACAAGAAGGGCAAGAGCCATTCCCGCGACTCCAACAAGTACCACTCCAGCAAGCACGACTATGGCAAGCGCGACCACACCAAGCACCGCTTTGGCAAGATCAAGAACTTTAGGAAGGCTTTCATGAGTTACCAGAAGGACAACCGGAAGCGGGACAAGGCCTTCTTCGCCAAGCTTGGTGGTCTTTGCAGTGGATCGTCCCCCTCCTCTTCGTCTTCGTCAAGCCCAAGCGATGAGGAGATCATCACCAAGCGGGACAAGAGGAGGGATCAAGGCGGTCTAACTGGACTCTGCTTCGTCTCCACCCAGTCCAAGCACAAGCACAAGATGAACCAGAGATCCTTCTGCTCCATGGCGCTTGAGGACAAGTACGACAAGGGCAACGACAACGACTCCTCCGATGAAGAGGTAACTCCTGAGCAAGGTGAGATCCTTGAGATGTTGGAGGCGAATAGTTGTGATTTGAAAGCCTAGGATAAGATGTTGGAGAAGGTAGCCAAGAAGCTGTAGAAGCAGAAAGCCAAGCTTGCTGATGTCTTTGCTGAGATTGAGAGGCTGAAGAGTGTGAAAGCCGAGCCTAGTGAGTCTGAGTGCCCTACGAGTGAGTCTTTGATGAGTGACCTTTGTGAGCAGAAGAGAAAGTATGCTCATCAGGTAGATGAGATAGATAGGCTAAGGGGTGAGTTAGGTAAGCTCCAGTCTAAACTGGATGAGCCTATTTTGAGTGATGAACCTGAGTGTGAGATGTGTCCCCATCTAGCTGTTGACATAGCTGAGTTGAAGGTGAAGTGTGAGTAGCAGCTCAAGGAGTTGGCAGAGCTTAAGGCGAGACCCACACTTTTGGGTGCGTGCATGGTCTGTCCTACCTTGAGGAGTGAGCTTGAGTAGGTGAGAGCGGACCTTGAGGTGCTTTCAGCACCTCCTGACATGTGTGAGAACTGTCTCACTTTGAGGTTGTTGTTGGTGGAGAAGGACGCCACCATTAAGAAGTTAGAGAAGTCCGCTCCCTCTATTCCCTCTCTAGATTGTAACACTTGTGCTGCCCAGACTTTAGTTCTAGAGGAACTGAGAGAGAAGAAGTTGATCCTTGAAGAGGACAACTGTATGTTGAGAGAAGTGCAGAGCTGGATGTATGCCAGAGAACCTCAGCTTAGGATGATTATAGAGGAAAGCAAGCATGCTGAGGGTGACACGAGTGGACTTGGGTTGGGAGATTGTAGTACATTGGGTGAGATGAGTGCCCCAATCAAGCTTAACACTACCTCTCCCCAGCCTGGTTCTACTATTGATGGCATTTACATGAGCCTCCCAAGGTTGCCCCAAGGAAGTCATACTAGACACCCAAGCCACCATAGGCCAAGCTGGATAAGATTGCGGAGGAAGTGCTCAAGCCTTTGGGCAAGAAGCAAGTCTAGTAGCCTGCACCACCTAAGGCTTCACCACCTCACCAGAAGCCCAAGACATAGCCCCAACCTATGCCCAGGAGACCCGTCTACCACTGTGAGTTTTGCCAGCAGAATGGTCACTTGGAGGAGTTTTGCTTTAGGAGGAAGCGGGTTGAGAGGGCAGGAGAGAGCCTGGGGGAACCAGGATCAGTTCTACCAAGGTGGCAGGCAAGATCCTCCCTATCGCGGTGTGATGAGAGACCGCTTTGCTGGTGAGAGAGGAGGTGGCTTTTAGGCCCGTGCTCCAGGTGGTGAGAGATGCTTTGCCGGTCAAGCTCCTAGTCATTTTCAGCACGGCTATGGACCTCGTGACTGAGGCTTTGCAGGTAGAGGGTTTGTGAGTCCACGCTTTAGAGGTCGTGGTTACCCAGATCGTCGTGATGCTTACTTTAACTGTGCTTACCCACTTTTGAACAGATGGCTCGACACTGGTTCAGCAGTTTTACTAATCCCAGTGCCAGACCATTTGCTCACTCTCGCTTTCCTTGATTTTGCAGGATCGAGGCTTGGAGGACATATGGATCATGGACTCTGGCTGCTCTAGTCACATGAGAGGGCATTGCAGATGGTTCTCCAGCCTCAACCCCGTGAGCACCAAGGAGTATGATGGGAACGGTAGGACACGATCTTCCGTCAGGTGGAGATAACTATCGATTTGGCAGAGGCACAACACACACAAGCAAGAACACGGTAGATGCAACTGAAATTGCAAATAGAAATGATTAATCACACGAATTGGGGTCTCACAAACTGGAGTATTCTCCACGGCAAAACTGTTCAATGACAGAATAATATAAGCAAAACCCAAACCCTAACCTAATGATGGCTACTGAATATATACTCTAGGGTCCGGCCATGGGGCTGGCCGTGCAACCCTAGGGCATACAAGATCAGTGGGCCCAAAAACCGGTCTAGCAGCATCGTGGCACATTCTGGACATCATCTTGTTTTGATGATTCCTATCGACTCTGAAGTCCAAACGATATTAAACCAGTTGGGTTGGAAAGTTTATCTCCTTAGCTTTCCGCTGATATGTAGAATGGCCCAAACGGAGCCCGTATTTGGCCTGGGTGTCCGTTTTCGTGAGGCCTACTCTAGCAGTCCGAACCGGACTCGCGAATAAATAAGACTTTAACGTGGATTGGGCTTTAAATTCCATCTTCACTTGGACTTTGGTTATATGCATATTGGTCATGTCCTCATTAGAGCACATCACATTCGGGGATAATGGTCAAGGTAAAGTGTTGGGTGTTGGCTCTGTTGCAATTTCTAGCAAGCTTTCCCTGAGAGAAGTTGCTTTGGTGAGGAATTTGGGGTTCAATTTGGTTTCTGTCTCGCAACTTCTCAAGGAAGGGTTTGAGGTTTGCTTTAAGGAGGGTTCTTCTTGTGTTCTTGATGCTAAGGAAAACCTTGTTTGTCGGATTTTGCCCTATGGGCAGGTTTTCAAGGTTGACTTTGCATCTATTTCTAGTCATTCTCGGTGTTTGGTTGCTAGTCCTTCTACTGATATCTGGAAGTGGCATAGGAGGCTAGGCCATTTGAGTTTTGATCTGCTAGCCAGGTTAAGCTCGATGGGTCTGATCCAAGGATTGCCCAATTTGAAAGTACAAAAGGACTTAGTGTGCCACCCCTGTCGTCATGGAAAGATGGTTGCTGCTTCTTATGCACCTATCAATCAGGTGATGACCTCTTACCAGGGTGAGATACTGCATATGGACATGGTTGATCCTGCTCGGGTACAATCAGTCAGTGGGAAGTGGTATGTGCTTGTCATAGTAGATGACTTTTCTCGCTTTTCGTGGGTGTTCTTCATGGAATTCAAGGATGAGGCTTTTGGTTTTGTTCAAGATCTGGTCCTGAGGTTAAGAAATGAGAGTCATTAGGCCATGAGGGCTATCCGCAGCAACAATGGCGGAGAATTTCGTAACTCTCGATTTGAAACTTTTTGTCGTGACCTAGATCTCGAACACCAATTCTCATCTCCTTATACTCCACTGCAGAACGGTGTCGTGGAATGCAAGAACCGCACACTTGTTGAGTTGGCGCGGACGATGCTTGATAAGCATAGGACTCCGCGACGCTTTTGGGCTAAGGCTATGAATACGGCCTGTTACAGTGCCAACTGCATCTTACTACGAGCTTTCTTAGGGAAGACTTCATACGAGCTACGGTTTGGTAGGCAGCCCAGCGTTAAGCACCTGCGTGCGTTTGGCTGTAGATGCTTTGTGCTCAAAAGGGGGGCATTTGGAAAAGTTTGAATCTCACTGCTTGGATGGTATTTTCCTTAGGTACGCCTCTAGCTCTAGAGCATATAGAGTGTGGATCCTCGATACCAAAAAAGTGGTTGAAACCTGTGAGGTTTCCTTTGATGAATCTATGCCTTACACAACCGCTGCATTTGAGCTTTCAAGTGATGATGAAGAAGGAACTCCCATCTTTGAAGATGAGAAAGGACAAGTAGATGCTGGTAATGCAGGAGCCACTGCACCGGCTGCAGCTCCTACCCTCTCCACTATAAGCTCTAAAGACGAAGGAGGACCCTTGTCTATGGCTTCCTCATGGCTCCCCCAGCTACAAGGTCGAGCAGAGGCTGGCCCCGCTGAGGACGCAGGGGAGGTGACCTCTGAGATTGTTCCATCTCGGTAGGTCCTGCGGGATCACCCTCCACATGGGATCATTGGTGATTTGCATGCGAGGACCTTGAGGTCCCAGATAGGTTCTATCGCTTTCTTTGCTCATGCTGCATTTGTTGCCTCCTTTGAGCCCAAGGGTATTGGACATGCTCTTTCTGATGGTAATTGGGTTAATGCCATGCTTGAGGAGTTAGAAAATTTTGAGAGGAATGAGGTTTGGGTTTTGGTAGAGCCACCGCCACAATGCAATCCGATTGGTACAAAATGGGTTTTCAAAAATAAGCAAGGGGAGGACGGCACTGTTGTGTGGAACAAGGCTAGATTTGTGGCTCAGGGTTTTTGTCAAAAAGAGGGGATAGACAATGAGGAAACGTTTGCTCCAGTTGCACGCTTACAAGCTATATGTATTCCCTTAGCCTTTGCGGCTTCCATGGGTTTCAAGCTTTTTCAAATGGATGTAAAGTCTGCTTTTCTGAATGACTTTATTCAAGAAGAAGTTTATGTCAAGCAACCCCCTAGATTTGAAAATGCTAAACACCCTAACCATGTTTATAAATTGCAAAAATCCTTGTATGGTTTGAAACAAGCCCCTAGCTAGGGCTTGGTATAATAGATTGAAAACTTTTTTGCTAAACCAGGGTTTCAAAATGGGGAGTGTTGATAAGACTTTGTTTCTCCACAAGCATGGTAGTGATCTTCTTATTGTCCAGATATATGTGGATGATATCATCTTTGGTGGCTCGTCTCACTCTCTTGTTACAATGTTTTCTGAGCAGATGTCAAAGGAGTTTGAGATGAGCACGATGGGAGAGTTGCCGTTTTTCCTTGGACTGCAAATCAAGAAAAGGCGTGAAGGAACCTTCATTCATCAAGCCAAGTACACGAAGGACATTCTGAGGAAGTTTGATTTGGAAGACTCCAAGCCCATGGAGACTCCCATGTCAACACAAATGGTGCTTGATGCAGATGAAGAAGGGGAGGTGGTGGACCAAAGAGAGTACTGAGGAATGATCGGCTCACTTTTGTACCTAATGGCGACCAGGCCAGACATCTAGTTTGCGGTTTGCCTTTGTGTGCAATTTTAGGCCTCACTGAGGACATCACACTGTCAAGCAGTAAAGCGCATCTTCAGGTACTTAAAATACACTCCTGAGCCTAGTCTTTGGTTCTCTTTGACTTCGACGCTCTCTCAGAGGGTATTCGGATGCTGACTTTGCGGGTTGTTGGCTGGAGCACAAGTCTACCTCTAGCACCTGCTAGTTTCTTGGTTCTTCTCTTGTCTCTTGGTCTTCACGTA
Source organism: Paspalum vaginatum (assembly GCA_030272315.1). Classification (NCBI taxonomy): domain Eukaryota; kingdom Viridiplantae; phylum Streptophyta; class Magnoliopsida; order Poales; family Poaceae; genus Paspalum; species Paspalum vaginatum. The sequence goes on along the minus strand of CM059020.1, from coordinate 29,065,912 downwards.
AGCAATCTAGTGTAGCCACTTCCACCATAGAAGCCGAATACGTTGCTGCTCATAGTTGCTGGTCCCAGTTGCTTTGGATGAGAGCTACCTTGAGTGACTTTGGTCTGAGCTTTAGGAAGATCCCTCTCCTAGTAGACTCTACTTCTGCTATCTCTGAAGCTAGGAACCCTGTCTTGCTCTACGGAACCAAACACATAGACGTGAGGTTTCACTTTCTGAGATATCACTATGAGAAGGGAGATATAGACTTGATCCATGTGGAGACTGAGAACCAGTTAGCTGATATCTTTAACAAGCCCCTAGAGCTTAGCGCGTTTGCTTGCTTGCGTGGGGAGCTTAGTGCTTGTTACGCCTTTTAGTTTGGGGTAGCTTTGCTGTAGCATAAGTTTTTGATTTGTTTCTTCTTTGCTTTTCTTGCATTTTATATCATATCATGCATTGCTTTGTATCATATGCATTTTCACTTCACTAGCAACAGAGCTCTTCTGGAATGACTAGTTAGTACTTGCTTATGCTAGATTGTACAGTTGCTTGCTTGATCATGGTTGGCTAAGCTCCTTGAATCTGTCTAATATCACTTGTGAGCTAAGTCACTTTTATTTCCTGAAAATCAAAAACCATGATCACCACTTGACTTGGCGACCTAGCATGTGTAGGAATGTTGAATGCTATGCTATCTTTTCATGCTTGGATATGCTAGTCATATACCTTTGTTACGTTGATGCCTAAGCATTTATAACACCTTGCCTAAATCTGAAATCTGAACTAAAACTGTTTACAAGTGGTGTCTTATGAGCTGAATTGAAAAGATCCAGGTGGGTTCGCTTGTCACACTGATCTAGTTTGAGATAGCTTGCTTTTGTACTTTGGCATGAACTTGGACTAGGATGTGTATGACCAAAACCTTGTCTTAAGCTTTTGATGGTTCTCTGAACCTAGGCTTGGCATTGGTTGGTAAGAAATGGCTAAGACAAGTGAATAACCCCTAGCACATGATCTAACTTGCATAAAGCTACAAGTTGCTAAATCTAAAATATGCAAGTCTCTAGATTTCTTGTGGCCTTTTTGCTAAGTCTAGAGTTGACACTCTTTCCCAAATTTCATTCTGAAATTACTTTCGATTTAACTATACAACTTCAAAATATTCCTTTGTATGAAATGAAATTAATCTTATTAACTTTCAAATGCACCAGACCTTGAATTAATTGGACTTCATTTGGTAGTTCAAAGGTTGGAAACAAGAAATGCTCTACATAAATTGAAACTGCAGTTTCACCCAACCTATGAACACAAATGTGATTGTAGTTCAAAATATAGCATGATCTAGCTAAAACTTTCTATACCAAAGTTGTAGACAATCTGATGAGGAATAACTTTGATATTTTCTGTGTTGACATGCAGAAAGGTTTGCATAGTGTTTTAGGTTGATTTTTGTTAGAATGACAAATCTGCCAATGATTGACCTGCTGGGTAAATTCAAATTTTGAGCAAACAAAAGGCATGATCATGCAAAACCCCATATATGAAAGTTGTAGCTCATGAAATTATGAACAACTTTGGTATAAACCTCCTAGTATGAAAGTGGCCATAAAATGGGTTTTTAGAATTTCCAAACTGGTGGATTATTTTGGTCAACCGGGGTATGTTAATCAAATTCAAATTAAACCATAATTTTATACATAACATAGTAATGAAGTCTATAACAAAGTTGTAAAGCGATAAATTTAGAGCAATTCTTGTATTTATACCTTAACCAAATTTCTCCAATTAGGTGTTCATTTTATCAAATTTCGGAAACCTGATTCCCTGGTCAAACAGCCCTTTTCTAATTTTTTCGAAATTTCCTTTTTCCTTGTCTCTATGACGCGTGGACCCCACCTAGTGGCCCTCGGATCCCATCCCGCAGCGGTAGGCGTGGTGGGCCCCACCCGGTCTCCGCGCTCGACGATGCATACACCCGGTTTATGAACCAACCTTGTTACCCTCGATCCGGCCCCACCTGTCATTTGCACTGGGTCCATGGACCATGTGCATCGCGCTCTCACTCCTCCCTCTCCTTCTCCTGCGCGCCCACGCGGCGGATGGCGCCTGCCATGGCCGCGCCTTCCCGCGCCCCAGCTCGCCCTGGCTCGGCTTCAAGGGGAAGCGAGGCCCTGCTCCCTCCGCTCACTCGCCCGCCTTTCTCTGCCTCTCCTGCGCTCGCGCTCCACCTCCACCAGAGCCGCCCACGCCCTCCCAGTCCGCGGCACCATTGGAGCGACCGAACTCCGGGTCAAGTTCGGGCCGCCTCCCTTGCTCACCCCCGCGGCTCCAACTGCCTGCGCCGTACTCGCCACGCCACCGCGCAGCTCGCGCGCTGCCTCGGGGCGCCGCTCCCCCACTCCTCCACCAGATGGAGCCGTCGCCCCGTCCTCCGCGTCGCCCGGCTCCACGTCCGGTTCACCGGCATTCCCCGCTAGCCCCGGGCTCCTCTCACGACGCCGCCTTGGGGGAAAGAAGCCCCGTCGCCGGGAACACCCTCCCGGAGCGGCTCGGCTCCAAGTCCCTGCCCACGGCCGCCAGCACAAGCCCGCACCACCACCCCTGCACGCGGCCTCTTCCCTAGCGAGAGGTGGAAGAAGAAGGGGTACTTTCACGGAAAACCCCCTAGGTTTCTTGCTATTTGTTTTCTTGTTAAGTCACTGTACGTTAAGTCTTGCTAAACTTACATGCTAGCCCCTGATGTTAATAGATATTCACGTTTAGGTCCCTAGCTGTTATGGTTTTCGGTTTATTAAATTTCTATAAACAAAGAACTTTGAAAATTCATAGTAAATCAAATAAAAATTAGAAAAATACAAACTTGGTTGCATTATACTTCTATTAAGTAGATCTACAGAATAGGTTTGATGGTTAGGTGGGAAATGACCATCTTACCCCTGATTTTGTGCTTGCATGTTAAAAATGAATAAATGATAAAAGTAGAGTAAACAACCCCCAAAAATTATGAAACTTGGACTGAGTACTATTTATATCAAGTATTGTCACATATATTTTTGGTAGCTCTAGTTATTACTAGAAAATGATAGATCTACCCCTAGGGTCCACTTTTAGATAGTTATTGAATAATAAAATACATGCTTTATAATTTGTGCTCAAATAAATCCCTAGTAAATATGTTGTACTCATTTAGTCTAGTATAGACTAGAAACAAAGTTCCATGTGCATTAGTTGCTATTTGCTGAGTGCTTTGGAAATGGCAAATGCTATAATGATTTATATAACAAAATAGAAAGGTGGCACTTAGGTTGCTCCAAAAATTCCACTAAAATGTTTGCTGCGATGTCGCTGTAAAAGAGTGGTTGTGTGAACTTTTCATGCCCTTTTGGTTGCTTTTAATTCATGGGTCCACTAATAGTTACTTTCATACGCTTAAAGGTAAAAGACTAAAAAGAGGATTTAGTGTTATTGTCTTAAGTAGAATGCTTCTCTTATTCATGGTATGTTTACTTGCTGCCCCTGGTCCACTCAACTCTTTGTAAAGGCAACCAAAAATATTTTGTAGTCAACATGGGTAAATAACTAGTACTAAACAAACAACAAAAATGTGCCTTTATTCTGTGTTTGGGTTACTAAACACTAATCCCGAAGCAACACTACAGTCGTTATGCTAAGTATGGTTATTCACAACTAGTAGTTCATTACCTAATTAAAATTTACACTTGATCTATGCTTTGTGTGTATGTGGTATGATAGGAGAAGTTGTAACGTCTTCATGCTTGTCCATAAACTCCGTGCATGCATTGCCTTGTGCTAAGTTGATTATAGGGCTACAAACTCGTTATGTCGGTAAAAGTACTCCTTGTTTAAGTAGTTCATCAATCACCTTTTTGTCCGTCCTTTTAATAGATGTCCATATGCGTGCTTGATATTCATGCATCCCATTCACTGCATCGCGCATGGCATTCATATAGTGACGCTTAATGCAGATACGTGATCGAGAAACAAGTGCGGGAGCTACTTCGAGCAACGGTGGTCCAGAAGATCAACTAAGCCCCAAACATGACCTGGAGAGCCCATCAGTCGTGTTTGGAAGGAGGAGTTATCCAAATGATCAAGGGGTTGCCTGGGGCAAAGCCCCACAACCCGGCAAACTAACGTAGTTTAGTTTGTTGGTTTTGCTTAATATAAACAAAGGTAGGCAGGACCATGAATTTCCCAGCTAATATTATCTTGGTTGATGATTATGCATCCGCTTTAGGAGTTGATTGAAAACCCTTGCATTAGATTCCCTGGCCGCCCTAGCCCTAGCACCTATATATAGAGTTCGCAGGATGAGTTGTCTAGTCTTTGCTAGGTGCGAGTCGACACTAGTGAAAGGAGTCACTCGTCGCGTAGGTGGTTTCAAAAATCACAGAACTTTTACTATTGAGGGAGTAATATTATGCTCATGATTTAAATGGAGATCGGGAGGTGAATAATTTTATTTTGTGGTGTGCGTTGTTGTATCATTTGGCTTCGCCCGTGTCGTTTAAGGTCCGTTCGTTGTTCACCTATTGGTCGGCATAACATTGCTAGATTGCTTAACCGGGAAATGGGACCGGTAAAGTCTTTCCTTGGCTCATCCGAAGCACAGAGACATGTTCCTACCCGCTGGTTCAGAGGAAGGTGGCTGGGGGGAGCTTTGTGCTCATGGCGGGGAGACCGAGATGTCGGCAGGCTCGCCATGGGGCACAACCCGGGGGCTAGGCGGGAGTGAACCCGGGGGCTATATGTGAGAACGCAATGGCTAGTAAGCATATACCTCTGGCATTATAGTTATTCCCAGGAATTAAAATCGATTCGAATCGCTGATGCCCACCAGGTGTGGGAATGCCAATACCTTTGTCGTTCATCGTAGTAATTACTTGAATATATTATATCTATTACACATGTTTTCAAATACTACATGCCTGTACTACTGTGTTGTTTACAATTTCTGCAAGTTATTATTATTATGGAGTTATAGGCAAATGATGAGACTTGTTAATTTTATGATACTATACCTCTGATTAAAATCAATGGCTAAGGATCCATATGTTAGTAAGCAAGCTTTGCGTCAGCCGTAAGCCACTCCATTAAGTCCTACTGAGTAATTAGTACTCAGGGTTTGCCCCCACCTTTTGAGTACATGTACCGACAACATCTGGACAAGTGCTTGGAGGGGGTAGTACTGGTGGGCTCGGTGCTGCTCGCCTCGATCATCATTGCATGAAGACTACTAAAGTACTTCATTTCCACTGCGAGATGTTTTTGTAATCGCTTCTGCTAACTGATCCGAACTTGCCTTTTGTATGGCATTATGTTGAAACTTGAATTATATTTCGAACCGGGTTGTAAAGTAAATCTATTTATACTCTATTTCAACTGCCTGTGATGATATTACTGTTGTAGCTCCATCATGGGCTGGATGTGTATGATGTCGGTTCCTCTGGGAAAGGGTGATATCGGGAGCCGAATGACTCTTGACGAATGACCGGGTTTAGTTTGAACTAAGTGCACTATGGGCCAGAGGTGGCAGGTGTGCTTAGCCTGGATTAAATCGGCGGTTCTGCCACACTCACTTGCTCTGTATGCTAGAACTCGTACTTACTAGCTTATGGGAGAGTTTGTTGCTCCCAGGGTAGTTCATAGACCAATGGGGAGAACTCTGGAGAGTACTAGTTGAGAGGGAGCTGTGCATTCATCTTGCATTTATCAGGATGCATTTCAAGGGGAGTTTGAGCTTTGCATGCTCTTGCATCGATGCATTGAGCCTTTTGCCTCTTTCTGGAGGAGCCGATGCTTTGCCTTAGCATGACTGTGTTGAGCTGGTTTGCCTCTTTCTTGAGGGGTCATGTTTTAGTTTGATTGACTGCGTTGAGTGGTTTCCCTTGTCTTAGGAGGTCGATCTTTGGCTTTGTTTTTGTTGTCTCAATTTGCCCTTCTCTGCTTATGTTCAGATTTTGGGCATCATGAGCAACTTTCTTCTTTTTCTACTTTCTTTTCAGTTTTACGCTTTTCTTCTTATCTTTGTTCTATTTCAGGTTACAGGTCAAAATTGTTGACAATGCACTCATCAAGGGGGAGATTGAGAGCCAATGGACTGGCTCCATTGCTTTTGGAGTGATGAGTGATTGTCAACAGAAGCCAAAGACCTAGAAGGACTTGGCAACAAGACCTCCGATGGACAAGAGGCCCTCAGATGGACTGGAGGTAGATGGAGAAGAAAGTCCTCCGAAGGACTGGAGGCATGCTTGGCATTGGTCGGCAATGGGAGTTCGGTACACAGAGGAGCGGCACGGCAACGGCAGGAGTAAGACCTCCGAAGGACTGCGAGGCAACCCTGATGTACAGGGGATGTTGGGTGCCACCGCGGCGCTCCAACCTGAGTGCATGGCATGAAGACATGTGAGGGCATTGGTGGATTCGCTCAAATTCACCACCCTACCACCAAGTTTCCAAGAATTGGTGAATCGGCACAAATCCTAGCCGAGATAGAGTGGAGTGGGCCATTACAGGCCCAGGAAGGAAATCCTAAAGTTTCTCGATTTCTGACTTCAAAACCGAGGGTCGATCGGCGGATTTGGACTACTGGCCACGTGGACATCATCTAGGAGAAAGCTTGCAAACGAAGATCAAGACTCCATCGCGGTCGTCCATCTCCAAGAAAGTTGAGTCTTTTCTAGGTTGGCCCCTTCGGGCGTTCCTGTAATATAGGGGTCTTAGTGTAAACTGAGTCAGTTAGGCTGGGGCTATATATATACCTAAGTGGCTGATCATTTAGGTGGCTCTTCCACCTCTAGAAACCCTAGGATTAGCTTTCCTACCAGCCAAGTGCTTAGAGTGAAAACCGGTGCTAGTCTAGGATTTGGAGTACCCTAGAGCTAGTACTTTGCATTAGTGGGAGGATGAAAGGTGGTAGGCTGTGAGGAACCTTGTAAGCACTGATTTCCACTTCTAATCAAGGCAAGATTCATCCCCAATTCGTGCTCAAGTGTGCAGCCATCTCCTTCCCCCTTCTCTAGTTTGGATTTTGGATCAAACTCAAAGGCTTTTGGTGATTTGCTCTACCTGCGAGTTCCTGTTCTTTTGGCTCTTTTGGACTTGCTAGGACGTGGAGATTATGATCTAGATCATCTCAATCCTGTAGGATTGCCACGAGCAAGTTTCCCTTGAGGTTTTCCCTTTCTTGCCCAAAGATTGCCTTCTCACAAGATCTGAAATTTCCACTAATTCCTTGGTCATTTTGAGTTGATTTTTTGGGAATAGCTTTGGAATAGGGTCTAGATAATATGTCCAAAATATTGTGATGTTTGGATGAGATTTGGTTAGATTTGGGGTGAGAAAACTCTTTTTCTGCGACCCTACCGGACTGTCAAATAAGAGCCACCAGACTATCTGGTTCTGCTAGATAGTCAAGCAGAGCCCACCAGACAGTTCGGCACAGGGCCTTCCTGTGGCATCCCACCGGATAGTCCGGTAGTGGTCACCGGACTATCCGGTGCCACCGGACAGTCCGGCGTTGCCTGGGTTGCAGCCAGTTTTTGTTGTTTGGTTTTTACGCTGTGTTTTGTATCAGATTTGCTGTTCCCACTGTCTGACAATATTCTTTGTTTACTGTGTATCAGTAAGTCGCATTTTGGTGTGGTGAGTGTCGAGTGGTGAACTCGCTAGTTTCGGTGTTTGGAGTGACTTTCGATCTTTGTGCTATTTGAGTTGCTCGCTCTTTCGCGTTTGGTGCGTATCCGTTCAATGGACGGCACCTTGCACCTACTAGACACGTATATGATGAGTGGATGGTGTCTAGTGTCAGTTCTTGAGAGTTTTTCTTAGCACCAGTTTGGGGGTCATGATTTTGAGTTTTTAAGTGCTCCTATTCACCCCCTCTAGTCGCACGTCTCGGTCCTACAAGCTAACCAAGATAAGCTAACCTATGATGGTATTACTAGAAGGTCCTATGGCTGTAGAATCTTATCACAATGAAAGCTTGGATTCAAGTGCTATCACTAACAGGCATTCAATTTAAAATAACCTCTAGAAAAGAATGTTGAAACATGGCCATTAGAGGGAGTTACCTTCATCGATGCTGTTGTGGAAGTATCGATGCTAAACATTTCCATCTCAGCAGATAGTAGGTACATCGAGTCCTCACTCCATGGTTGGTCAATGGAATGTAATGTAGCGGTCATCTTTTAAGCGCTGCTTTGTTGGCTTGGAAATTCTGGTTCTTTCTCTAGAAGCTTGTCAAATGCCAGACAATTTTCTCCCCTAAGCTTGGTTTCTGCATCGGATGTTGATTCCAAACTTTCTCCCTATCATGTTTAATTTGTCTTCTTGGGCTTGATTCTTGTTGCACATGACATGTGCCACCTGTCGTTGTCTGCCTATGTGCCACACAGCCATCGACTGCATGCCATGACATCGACGTTCCCACCATGCTTGTGGTCATTGATTTGTTTTTGCCTTTGTGGTTCTTAAGATGGATCTCTCCCGCAATGAGAGACGTCTATGCCTGCCGATGTTGGCATCTACACCACAACTCCGTCGGGCACGCAACTTTGCCATGGAGCAGGAGACCAGTGGCCTACTAGCTGTGCAAACTCAAGCATGGAAGATACCATAATGTGATATACGATTGCATGTCACAATGCTAACATTTTCGGAAGAGGGGCTGGATGTATCGCAAGAGGTTGAGCATGAGAATGTTGGCCACAGGGCCTCTCTTCTCATGTGGGGATTGAATGCCTCCTGCAACAGGTTAGTGTATAATACATACAAGGGTCCAAAATGTGTGAAGAGTATTAACCACCAGGCCCGTTGTTCACAAAGTGCTAGAAAAATATTTTACGTCAAAACATAGCACAAACCCTGTTGTTAAACCATGACTTCCATCTCTCCAACTTTACTCAAATCTGCGGTCTTAAAAAAACATGTTGCATTTTTGAAACATTACTGGGATTTTGTGTCTCTATGAAACTTGAGAGATCCAGCTAGCTCAAGAATTACGGTTCATGAACTAGCACGGAACATCACTACCAAAGTCTACACATAGGTCATTTATCTGACACATCGATTATAGAAAGAGGCTAATACAACCTAAACACCGTGCTTAATTTGTAAATTAGTCTCTGGACTCACACATGGCCCAAGCTATGCTTTTACGGTAAACTTTGTAGCATGAACAAGCATGATCAAGGTTTACTCAATGGATAGATTAAATTTATAGGGTGCTCTTCTATTTTTCAATTTTTTTTTGGATTTTCAAATAAAATGAAAGAGAAAAAACAAAAGCATGAATAACAGAATAATATTCTAACTCGGCGCTTCCCCAGCAACGGCGGCAAAAAAACTTGCAAGAACTAAGCTTGGGGGAAGATCACCAGGTGAGTACCCCGAATGCTTTGTATTTAATGGATATCTTAAATCCTAAAAATTTCCATGACACCAAAAAATTGTTTTTCTTCTTGTTACCCCGAATAAAAGAAAGTTATAAAAATTTGCATAATTCGAAAACAACAAAAAGATTTGCTTTTACCATGAATAAACTAACTCCTAGGCATAATGCTAGAACTATGTTTATACCCTTACTTAAAGAAATTGATTAATAGTTGCTCTGTTAATTTCTTGTAAGTATTTCGTATATAGCTTGACCAAGTCTAAGTTGTTGTGAGACGTGATATAATGGAAGTTTGAGTTAAACCCATCTTGATCCTAGTAAGGTGAATTCTCAAAGTTTTCTTTTTGAAAATTAAAATGTGAAAGTTCCTCAGTGGTTTGAAACACCAATCCAGAGCCAAATGCTTGCATGATGAAACCTCTACATTTGCTACCTATTGATATGTTGAGTTTTGTCAAATTTTGAGTTCTTATGAAGTAGTGACACTTCAAGTCCTGATCAAAATCCCTCACATCCACCTTCATTTACTAGCCTTTCTCTGTCTGGTTATGCTTAAATTTACAATGGATTCAAGCATCCACTTATACTAGATACTTCTCACCATATATATCATCCACATACCCATCCACAAAGATGGTCTTGCAAATAAATACTCCAATCATATTCAGCAACATCCCCAAAGTTCCCTTACAAGAGGAGACATGGAGCTACCGAAAAAAACAAAGAGAGAAAAAAATAGAGAGAGAAGGAAAAGAAAAAAAAGAAGAGAAAAAAATGATAGCTCCATGTACTCAAAAGCTTCAAAAGTCATAAGAGGGGATTCATCAAATAAGGAGTTTTTGTTCATGGACCATATCAATCCACAAAACAAACCCATTCTCCTCTGAACGGGATGAGAGGCTTCCACAACTTTGCTAAGACCAATCTTTGACTCAACAAAATAGATGACATAGGCAAGCCAACTTTATCCCTACCTTGAGCTCCACATATGCCTTTAGTTTATAGAAAAAGTTTGGCCAATGGCATGGTGAGGAAATCTAAAACACTTGACTGATCGAGGGTACCATATGAGGAACTTAGTGCTTTCATTTCAAAATTTTTAAAACCCTCCGAGCATGAAACCAGAAAAGGGATAGAATTTGGTGACACTTTACTGAGATTGTTCCATCTCACAACCGCCGAAGACAAGGTAAGAAAAGCTAGAAGCCCCACAGGTATGGATAAAAAGGTTGGGGTACACTTATGCCAGTTTGTACAATTATAAAGGAAGAATGTTGGGTTGTACACTTAATACTTGCAGGACATTGACATTGATGTAACTCATGATCCACCGAGCCTAAGTCTTAGCTTTGCTCGAGGATGAGCAAATGTTCAAGCTTGGGGGCGTGTTGGCGGTCGTTATTTATCTATTTCGACCGCCAATTCCTCGGTGAATAAATCGGGTATAGATAAAGTTTGGTGCATTATTTACCTAACACTGACAAATTCCATGAGTTTTGGTGGTTTTCGAAGTATCACAGGGAGATGTTCATATTCAATGCAAAAAACATCATCTGGAGCAAGAGAGAAATCATGTGCAAAAGGGCTTGAGAATGAATTGCAAATAACACCATTCTAAAGTATCCCAAATGCCCTCAAGGACTACACCATAGCGTAGAGCTCGTGGAGATGATTCCTACAGACATATTGTTTGCATCGTTTGGAGTTCGGATGCAAAATATATAAAAAATGCAAAGAAACCAAATTAAAAAAGCAGTGCTGACGTCAGCACCGCCATCTTGCGACGTGCTTGGTTTAGGGATGTCGTCAATTCTGAGGGTTTGATGGGATAGTGGAGCTGGTGGTTAAGCATTCTAGCCTTCTTCAGAGCAGCTGGGTTCAGGTGGATCTTGTGGTTGTGAGTGTGGCTTCTTAATCTTACTGCCATCCGAGGATTTTTCGAGTATCTTCTTGAGAACTCTTCGTCCTTCTGGGGCAGTTAAGTGAGAGAACGATCCTCCTGAGGCTAAGTCTAGATAGCGTCCTGTGCCTGGGGCAGTATGTACTCTTGTATCACCAAGTCTAGGCCAGATGCAACCAGACTGGTGAAACGTGACCAGGCTGCGGCCAAAGTCCTCGTTACTTCCTTGTTGAAAGTTGAGAACTTCACACCGGAGGTCAATGACTCGATGTTGTGGTAAGAAGTGTAGACAGAACTTGATTTTGAGTCTTTCCCAACTCCCCTCTACTGCACCAATTGCTCTGCTGTACCAGGTTTTTGCTTCTCCCGTAAGTGAAAATGGAAAGAGCAGCCATCGTAGAGTTTCTCTAGGCATGCCAAAAATTGCGATGCAGCTGCAGAGCTGTTCAAATTCTCGGAGGTGTGTGTAAGGACTCTCTGATTTTGATCCAGCAAAAGACTGATCCTGAACAATGGCTATCAAGCTGGGACATAGCTGATAGCCATATGTGACGATGGGTGTGGATGGTGTTGGAGGCTCTAGAAAATCGCCCTTCGGAGCAGATAACTCGCAGATAGGCATGAAATCCATTTGGGTGGTATGGTGGAATGATGGTGGTATAGTGGGGGATAGGATGGCCTTGGTTCTGTGTTAAAATATCTACCGTTCCCCAGCAACAGCGTTAGAAAAGCTTGTTGGCATTCCTTAGCCTACTAGATATAACTCTGCAATTGCACGAAAAACATGTTGTAGCCTTTCACCCAGGAGTATTTTGGGGTATCGAATCCACGAGGAATGAGGAGTATGATAACACACAACATAACTAAATGAACTAGTGAAGCTAGCAATGTAGAGGTTAAAAGACAGAGATGCAGGTTCGCAATAGATATTAGATCACTTTACTGTACTAAGCATGCATAGAACTATACTTTTCATGTAAACATAGACACCAAAGCTATAGCACCACTGCTAGGCACCAGAGTGCTGATTACCTAGCCGAGAAAGGCGGGCACTACAGGATTTGGCTATATCATCTGCGAGTCTATCTGAATGTACAAGATTGGAATACTGAGAACACAAAAGCTATCACCTAGTGTGTCTACCAACCAGAGCTGTGTGGGATAGCCGACCAACCAAGGTAAAATCTAAGTACAACACCGTCGTGTCTACTTGATGAGTTTACTACTAACTGGTAATGAGCCAGAAGATTAAGCAACACTATATAGCCAACGCTATAAGCATGCACAAGGTTCCTGTAAACAGACAAGCATAAAACAAAGTATGAAGGTAAAGTAAGAATGAAATAACAAAGGTAGACGACAAGGAACTTTACTTAATCTTAGAATCGAATATCCTTCCTCTGAGAATACAAGTATGGGGGCAAGAGAAATCCCACTCCCTCACTCTTCACCTGACTACTCTCCTTGATACGAAAGGCACTCTCTCTACAAGCTAAGGGATAACTTCACTTCTCCAACACTATACACTTCACACTCTCAAGTGCTACTCTACCACTACACCACCATACTTACAAGTGAAAACCTTGGGGGTAATCATAGCTGTCCAAAGGTTGGTTTTGGAGGTTAAGTCGGTGGCTGAGGGATAGGTGGTAGGCTGGGCAGCCTCCACATGGCTAGGCGGCCTGGATTTTAGGCTGGGCGGCCTAGTCCTAGGTGGGCGGCCCTTGGATCCACCAACCTTGTCCATCCAACACTTCTGGTCACTTGGGTAAGGCGGTTGACAGTTAAAACAGTGTGCTTTTGCATGTATTGTTGGATTTGCCTTGTGTTCCTTCCTTAGCCATCGGATGACTGTCTCCTAGATCGCTGACTTAGCCAATCCATGGGCTGGATCGGTGAGGGGGCGGACTTCTAGGGTGTTTTGCATTGATCTCTTGGATATCAACGTGGAATTGTGTTTGACATGTTGTCTCTTGCATACAGGTCGAAGGACGTGGTAATTGGAGAAAGTCACAGGCTGGGCAGCCAATGAGGTGGGCCGGGAGGCCTGAGACTTAGCCTTGGTGGCCAATCCTTTGTGCTAAGAGGTGGAGGGAGGCGGGGCAGCCTGACCCATAGGCAGGGCAGCTAGGGGTCTTGGCCGGGTGGCTAGGGTTTGGACACCCCTTGTCCACTGCATCTTGTTTCTCCAGGTTTTGTACGTATTGGCACTGTTTCCTGTGTTTCTGCATGATCTTTGTACACAACTTGTGGAACTGGTTAGAATGTATGAACTTTGCATAAAAATCACCCTTGGAACATGAAATGTTGGTGGTCGAAATAGGTTATAACGACCGCCAACAATGGCGTGCGCCCGCATGCTGGAACCAGCAGCCCGCTGCAGCCAACGGGAGGCGGCCACGTGGTGGCACCTGGTGGCACACGATGTAGTTTGGCTACCCGAACCAGATAGGTGGCGCACCCAGGATGCTCGCCGCCTAGTTCAACCACCCAGAAGCCTAGTTTGACCCAGTTTTAACTGCTAACGGCCGGTTTTCTCTCCCAATGACAGGTTCAGGGCCATAACGGCTGGTTCTTGACCGGTCTCTATGCCAGCACATGGGTGGAACTATTACCAACCTACCTACATTAGTTGGAGGTCCAGTGGCGCCTTGGGAGAGGTATGGGGGAGGCTTTCTTCACCTAGAAGGCACCCACTCCCTCCTGAAAGTAGCCTAGAGGGGGGGTGAATAGGCTAAACTGAAAAGTTAGACAAACTAAAAGAGCAGAAGTCAGTGACTCACCGGTTGGACCGGTGCGGACCGGTTCAACTGGTCGGACCGGTTGAACCGATGCTCACTGGTTCAGCTGGTGGGAAAAAGGAATCTTGAATTGATCTCCAAATCTATGAAAGTAAATTTGATACCGATTCTTTCTAGAGGTTCCTTGAAGGTTGTTCTTGCAGATCTGAGAGGGGCTAGCCTTGGAACCTACACACAAGATAGATCCACACCAAACTTGCCAAGAACAAGATGAGTATACTCAAGAACACTATGAACACCAATAATACAAGCACCACAAGAAAGCACACGAGACAAGGATTTATCCCGAGGTTCGGGCACACCACAAAGGCGTCCCTACGTCCTCGTTGTCGAGGAACCCACAAAGGATGTCCTCTTCTCCCCAATCACAAAGACCGGTGGAGATGCACTTACTATGAGGGGTAATACAAACTTCCCGGAGCAATCCACACAAGACAGATGCTTCTACGGGCGATGCCTAGCCGTCTAGGAGTACGAAGCTCCAAGAGTAACAAGTCCACCAAGTTTGCTTCAAGAATCACCAAAGCTAACAAAGAACAAGAGAGAGAGAAGGATGAACACGGAGTCTTCGATGCTCTCTCAAGGTCTCACAAACTCTCACTCAAGATCTATGGAGGATTTGAGCTCAAGAGAGTGGAGAGTGAGGGAATGGAGTGAATGAGCAAGCAAGCTTTGTCTCAGGTGGGATGGAGTGCCAAGAGAGGGAGAAAGAGGGGAGTGAAAGGGTATATATACTCCCCCTTCCGGAACTAGCCGTTTTGAACCGTTACAGTGCAAAACAGTGACCCACCGGTTGAACCAATGGGGCATCGGTGGAACCGGTAGATCAGCAGAGCTGGCAGACCGGTTCCAGCCTCCCGATCGGTTGAACCGGTCGGGCAACCGGTCGGACAGCAGAACAGGCAGACCGGTTCCAGCCTCCCAATCGGTTGAACCGGTCGGGCAACCGGTCGGACAGCAGAACAGGCAGACCGGTTCCAGCCTCCCAATCGGTTGAACCGATCGGGCAACCGGTCGGACAGCAGAACCGGCAGACCGGTTCCAGCCTCCCGATCGGTTGAACTGGTCGGGCAACCGGTCGGACAGCAGAACCAGCACACCGGTTCTAGCCTCCCGATCGGTTGAACCGGTTGGGCAACCGGTGGGGCAAAAACATGGATGAATGGAGACTTTAGGGCTAGGACATTTGTATGTGTGGAGATTAATGAACTTTGTGAGCTTTATGATTCTAGTAGCACTTCATGTTGGACCCCCCTTGATAGAACGGTGGTTCCTATACTCAAGAGATAAATTAGCAAATCTATTTAATCTTCAACAATAGAGCTTGAACCGCTTTTCTTTTGCTTCAAATAAATGAGGGGTCTCTTTTCTTGCTCGCAAAGTACCTTAGCACTTGTTTGCTTGATTGTAAATGTGAAATCCACTTTTACTTGCTCGATATTGATGTGTGTAGCACTATCACTTGATTTGTCGCTATGATCATGCTCATGTAAACTCATTAGTTACTTTTAATGTATTGTCAACATTCACTAAAACCCTCAAATAGGTTGATTGCACTTACAATCTCCCCCTTTTTGGTGATTGTTGACAAACCATTAAAAGTGTTGCATATAGACATACTTAACGCACAAACTTTTGAGTAAGAATACATATGTGACTCCCCCTAAATTTGTGCATGGAATATTTTTCATCTTGGGGCCTCAAAAGCCAATGTATGCACACGTAAAGGGAAAGTGAAAGCCACATCATGTATTTTTACTCGGGGGGTGCACAAATAGGTGTCATAAGAAAAATCGTGATGCACATGACATGATGCACACTTCAAGAAAAGGGATAAGACCACAGTACTCCATAAACAATGACCAGCAACCATAAGGATTACACAAGAGAGTTCATAACAAAATAAGTAGCAAACGTGCCAACTAGAAAATTATTACAAGTTCAAATTAAGTTCTCACACACACCATACGAAGATCAATACAACCACCAAGGATACAGAGATAGGATAACTAGAGAGGAACACTCGTCTCTCATAAGCAACACTCACAACCTCCCCCTTTTGGCAACAAGCACCAAAATAAAAAGATACTACCATCTGTCACGATGATACGAAGGTGGTGATGCCGGCCAATCGTTCCAACTTGGATCTTGTGGAGTAGGCATGTGACCTTGGTAATGATAGCCATAGGACCCCGAGGGATGGGTGTGAGGTGCCTGAAAGGAGCTCTGGGGCTGATCAAAGTGAGTCTAAGACGGCTCTTCTTCGGCCTCATCAGCTGTGCCACTGGGAGTATCGTCGTCCAAACCATAACCATACTCTTGACGATGAAAGTCGTTAAGAGTCTCTGGAAGAACTGAATCTGTGGACGAATGGAGAGGTGACATAGGTGCAAGAGGCTGTCTAGTAGCGTGCCTCTTAAGCTGTTCCCGAATCTCAATGACATCATTCCGAGTGGAGCGGCACATTTTGAAAATAGCATTCATACTCCTCCTTAAGAAACTACCCTCTCGAGACCTAGATCTAGCATCATAACTTGAAGCACGCGGTCGAGCAGCAGTAGCAGCACGAGAGGAGGACTGATGGCGAGGAGGAGGTGGTGCAGGCTCACCAGAAGACTGAGGTGATGGAGCACGATGAGCCCGAGGAGCGGTGGAAGGAGCATCTATAATAGGCTTGGGCTTGTGGGGCAGATGCTTGACGGTTGGATGGAAACGGTACTTGGTGACTACCTCATTCATCCGCATGATGTAAGGAGCATGGGTCAAACTCTTCTTCGAATCCCAAGAGACATTGAGGATCTCTCTCCAAATAAGATCAAAGCAATTGAAAGTATACCGATGCTGGGGATTGAAGTACACAAGAAGGTTCTGACTGTATGAAAGCACATTGAACTCGTTACCGCCCTTAGGAAGAAGAGTTTGCCAGAAAAGTGAGTTGAGGTAGTGGTAGAATGGCTTCATGTTAGAGGCCTCCCAAAGATGATTGACTGGATCATAGTGAATACTGCTCAAATAATTCTTGGGGGGAAATGTGAAGTCATGAAGAGAGTTTTGGTCAAGATCCCTCTTATCAAAACCAAGAATTTTAGCAAACTTCTCATAGCTGCAACGATATGGAACACCTTGAATGAGAAAGTTCATGGAAGTGGGAGTACCGGCTGCCTCATCGGGGTCAGTGATCCAAAGAGTGGAGTAGAATTGTGCAATCGCCTCAACATTCCAATCACATTTGAACTCCAAGATATGCCTCAACCCATGATGTTCCAATGCATCAAGTGCTTCATTAAGATGGCCATCATTCATCTTGCGACAAGCTTCCCAATCGATATACCGCTGCCCAATCACCGTGTTGTTTCTGGCCTTCACATTCTGATAAAACTCTACGTGCAAAGCATTGTGAAAGCGGTGATCATTGATAAACTGAGCCTTGGTGCGAAGGAGCGGGTTAGTGTATCGGGCTTCCCTGATTCTGTCGGCTTTGCCTTTCGGTTGGTGACCAAAGAACTGTACTACATGTGGTGCGCAATCTGGATCAGTCAAGACAAGATTGGAAAGGACTTCGGCATCAGAAGGAGGGGATTCAATGTCATGCTCACTGTCATATACTGGACCCTGCTTCTTCTTCTTACCAGACACCTTTTTCTTTTGCGGTTGACGAGATGATTGAGCCACGGCTTTGCCTTTTGAGACAGATTTGCATAGGGGATTGCGACGTGGAGGAGAGGGTGGAAGATCTGCTAGAATGCCATCAGAACCGTCACTGGAAACATCATCTCCATATCGAGGCATGGTGAACAAAAGCCTAATAAAACGATATAGTACTAGGTTTAGGATATATGTTGAAGTAAAAACATTTTGCAAAAGAGGTGGATAAACCGGAGAGCACAATGCCCCATCGGTGGCACCAGTGGGGAACCGGTGGCACTGGTCGGCCAATGGCACGACGAGAGTGGGTGAAACTTGAGAATCAATCGTCCAAACTTCACACCCTTGTAGATCCCTGCTAATGAGATACAATGTGACCTTTCTACCAAGGGAATCGATCTAGAATGGAGCAGAAAAGTAGATCGAGCGTCGAGAAGATTATACCTTAAAAAACGAGCGTTTCCCACGTAAAGAACGAGCTTCAACACAATATGAAACCGCTGGATCACAAGGAGGAGAGGCAGGGCGGGGACGGGGTCAGATTTGAGGGCAGGAGGCACGGGGTTGGGCAGGGCGCGGGTACAGGGCGCGGCGCGCTGAGGGGCAAGGCCGGGGCGACGTGCGGCCCACAAGGGCGCCGGCGCCGCTGGGGTGGGGCGCAGAGGCCGGGGAGGGCGGCGGCGCTGGGCGGGAGCGGGGGCGGCGGAGCTGGGCAGGTGCGGGGGCGCTAGCTAAGGGCAGGGCGGAGGAGTCACGAGCGGGCACGGGAGATGTGAGGGAGAGAAGGAATCCAAAGAAGAAAAGGACTCTCTCACACGCGAAACAAGTGCCCGACCGGTTGGAGACCACCCACCGGTTGGACCGGTCATCCAACCGGTAGGACAGCAGAGCCTGCCGACCGGTTGGAGACCACCCCACCGGTTGAACCAATGGTCCAACCGGTAGATCAGCAGAACCTGCTGACCGGTTGGAGGCCACCCCACCGGTTGAACCCGTGGTCCAACTGGTAGATCAGCAGAACCCGCTGACCGGTTGGAGGCCACCCCACCGGTTGAACCGGTGGTCCAACCCGTAGATTAGCAGAACCCGCACACCAGTTGGAGGTGTCCGACCGGTCCAACCGGTGGGCCAACCGGTGAGACACAAGAAGACTGGAAATAAATCCATTTTGAGGGGAATTTTGAAGGGATTTTCAAAGATATTTTTACAAAGAATGTTGAAAGAAACTTGGGTACAGGTGACTAGCCACAAACAATCAATGCATAACTATAGTCACTTTCCACAAGTTAGGATCCAACGATCCAAAAGGAGCCAACATATTATTTATTTGATTTAGCATGGATTGACTAGAGTTCTACGAATAGAAACAATCAAATGTGTGTGCAGAGAATCAAACCATGTTACGAGAATCCAAAATATTTAGTTCACTCCTTAAAGCACAAAACCTTTCCTCGTCAAGGGGTTTGGTGAAGATATCGGCTAGTTGATTTTCGGTACTCACATGAGAAATGGCGATATCTCCTTTGGCTTCGTGGTCTCTCAAGAAATGATGGCGGATGTCTATGTGTTTGGTGCGTGCGTGTTGCACCAGATTGTTAGCTAGCTTAATCGCACTCTCATTGTCACACAAGAGAGGGATCTTGCTAAACTCACAACCAAAGTCTCTCAAGGTTTGCCTCATCCAAAGTAGTTGAGCACAACAAGCGTCGGCTGCAACATACTCGGCTTCGGCGGTGGATAGTGCAACACTATTTTGTTTTTTGGAGCTCCACGACACCAAGGACCGACCAAGGAATTGGCAAGTCCCCGTTGTACTCTTCCGATCAACCTTGCAACCGGCATAGTCCGAATCGGAGTAACCGAGAAGATCGAAAGTGGAGCCCTTGGGATACCACAAGCCAAGGTTTGGTGTGTGAACTAAGTATCTCAAGATTCTTTTAATGGCCACCGAGTGGCACTCTTTCGGGTTAGTTTGAAACCTTGCACACATGCACACACTAAGCATAATATCGGGCCTAAATGCACACAAGTAAAGCAAAGAGCCTATCATAGACCTATAGCACTTTTGGTCGATGCTTTTACCTTCTTCACTATTTAAGTCGAGGTGTCCGTTTGGTGCCATGGGTGTTTTGGCGGAATTTGCATCCTCCATGTCAAATTTCTTGAGCATATCTTGTGTGTACTTGGTTTGACAAAGAAAAGTACCTTCCTTGAGTTGCTTGATCTGGAATCCTAGGAAGAATTTGAGCTCACCCATCATGGACATCTCGAACCTTTTGGTCATTATCTTACTAAACTCATCACAAAAAGATTTGTTAGTACTACCAAATATTATGTCATCGACATATATTTGGCACATGAATAAATTATCATTGAATTTATGAGTAAAGAGAGTAGAATTGGCTTTCCCTATCTCAAAGCCATTTTTTAAGAGAAAATCCTTAAGGCATTCATACCATGCTCTAGGAGCTTGTTTGAGCCCATAGAGCGCCTTATGGAGCTTGTAGACGTGGTGAGGATACTTGGGGTCTTCAAAGCCCGGCGGTTGCTCCACATATACTTCTTCTTGGATTGGCCCATTGAGGAAGGCACTCTTGACGTCCATTTGGTACAGCTTGAAGTTGTGATGCATGGCAAAGGCTATAAGGATCCGAATTGACTCAAGCCTTGCCACGGGCGCATACGTCTCTCCAAAATCCAAGCCTTCCACTTGGGTAAAACCTTGAGCCACCAACCGTGCCTTCTTTCTTGTCACCACGCCATGCTCATCTTGCTTGTTGCGGAAGACCCATTTGGTTCCAATCACGTTTTGATTGGGTCTCTCCACTAAGGACCAGACTTCATTCCGTTTGAAGTTGTTTAGTTCCTCTTGCATTGCCAACATCCAATCTGGATCTTCAAGTGCTTGTTCTACTTTAAGAGGTTCCAAGGAGGAGACAAACGAGTAAAATTCACCAAAGGTTGCTAATCGAGAATGAGTAGTTACCCCTCTTTGGATACTCCCAAGGATATTGTCAACGGGATGGTCCCGTTGGATAGTTTGGTGCACTCTTGGGTGAGGTCTTTGATCTTGTCGTTGAATTTGTCCATCCTTATCATTTGCTTGATTAACATGTGGCCCTCCATTGTTGTGATCTTGATCTTGGCTTTGCTCTTGATCATCACCAAGAGCCTTCCTTGATCTTGGTCACCATGTTGCTTGTGAGGGTCCACCCTTATTGATAAGGACGGTTCGTCTTCATTTTCACCATTGTCTTGCACTTGGTTTGCTTGAGGTTTGACTTCACCTAAAGTAAGTTTCTTGATTGCTTCGCATGGAGGCTCTTCATTACCTAGCACATGTGCGTCAACTTGCTCCTTTTGAGAGCCGTTAGATTCATCAAATGTCACGTCTCTCGCTACTTCAACACAACCAGTGGTTTTGTTAAAGACACGATAGGCATGAGCATTTGAGCAATAACCCAATAGAAAACCTTCATCAACCTTAGGTGCAAACTTAGAGCTTTTGGGTTTCTTGTTAAGTATGAAACACTTACTCCCAAAGACTCTGAAGTAAGACACGTTAGGCTTGTTACCGGTTAGGAGTTCATAGGAAGTCTTCTTCATGATCTTGTGAAGATATAGGCGGTTGATTGCATGACACGCGGTGTTGACGGCTTCGGCCCAAAACTGATCCGAAACCTTGTACTCATCAAGCATTGTCCTTGCCATGTCGATGAGTGTTCGGTTCTTCCTCTCCACAACACCATTTTGTTGAGGAGAGTAGGGAGCCAAGAACTCATGCTTAATCCCTTTTTCATCTAGGAACTCTTCAACTCCGGTGTTCTTGAATTCTCTACCGTTGTCACTTCTTATCTTCTTGATCTTCACTTCAAACTCATTTTGAGCTCTTGTCATGAATTTCTTGAGTGTTTCTTGTA
This sequence comes from Paspalum vaginatum, assembly GCA_030272315.1. Classification (NCBI taxonomy): domain Eukaryota; kingdom Viridiplantae; phylum Streptophyta; class Magnoliopsida; order Poales; family Poaceae; genus Paspalum; species Paspalum vaginatum. Next base: position 29,044,249 of record CM059020.1, on the reverse strand, counting down.
CCTCAACCTTATCATGCAAAAAGAACACCCAAGTGAAGCGAGAAAAATCATCAACAATGACTAAACCATATTTGTTACCGCCGATGCTAATGTAAGCAACGGGTCCGAATAGGTCCATGTGTAGCAACTCCAATGGCCTTGTAGTTGACACGATGTTCTTTGCGGGATGTAGTACTCCAACCTGTTTTCCTGCTTGGCATGCTCCACAAATCCTATCTTTCTCAAAAACAACATTTGTTAGTCCAAGGATGTGCTCACCCTTTAGAAGTTTGGCTAAGTTCCTCGTGCCAACATGGGCTAGTCGGCGGTGCCAAAGCCAACCCATATCGGATTTTGCCACTAAACAAGTCTCGGGCGTTACCTTAGTTGTTGTAAAATTAACAAGATAAAGTTTGCCCTTTAAACGACCCGTAAAAGCAATAGAGGAATCCTCCCTTCTAAGGATTTGCACACCCACATCCGTAAAGAGACAATTGTAACCCATCTCACAAAGTTGTGATATGGATAACAAATTGTAACTTAACGAATCAACCAATAGAACATTAGAAATGGATTGATCATTTGAGATAGAAATGTTACCGAGACCCAAAACTTCACCCTTGCCACTATCACCAAAGACAATCTCTTGTGAATCATGTGTTAGTTGCAAGGAGTTGAACATACTTCTCTCTTCGGTCATATGATTTGTGCATCCACTATCAAGCACCCAACTTAAACCACCGGAGGAGTATTCCTACAAAAGAAATCATGCTCTAGATTTAGGTACCCAAAAAGATTTGGGTCCTTGAGAGTTAGTTACAAGAGACTTGGGCACCCACACACTCCGTTTGATCAATGTTTTCTTTGTGTAGGCACCCACATACTTGACAACCATTTTACCACGATGGTCCCAAGTCAACATATAATCACAAGCATAAGATCTAGAGATAGGAACTTGAGCTTCTTCTTCCTTAGTTGACTTGACTTCCTCAATCGCTTGCTTGCCCTTCTTTACCTTCTCTTGTGATGTGGAGGATTTTGAGGGATGTGAGTGGATCTTGTTCATCACATCAAACAAGGTTGTTCCCTTGGTCCACTTAGGGCATTCCTTCCCATTTATGATCTCTCTTGGGTTCACCACATCCTTGAGGCTAATCCCATTCTTCCCTCGGTTTGGTATGGGACGTTGACACTTGGTGAGTTCCTTCTTGTAACCTTCTTGGTTTGTGTGCATCTCTTTTGTCACCATGAACTTGAGCAACTTCACTTGCTCTTCCAACTTCCCTACCTTATCAAGGTTAGCCATACAAGCATCCATATCATGATCAAAGCACCGGTTACACCCTTTGCTATTGGAGACACTAGAGTCAAGGATAGCCGGTGGAGTGGAAGAAGTGGTCTCCCAAAGCGTGTTGTATTGTACTTCAAGGTCCTTGAACCAGACATTTAAGCTTGATATGCTTTCTTGAAGTTCAACATTTGCACTCTTTAGGTTGTCCATGGAGGAGTTTGCCTTAGCAAGAATTTCATCTTTCTTCTCTATGGTAGACTTGGCTAGGGAGAGCTCCCTAGTCAATTCTTCCATCTTCTCCTCTTCCTCAGCCAACGACTTCTCTAAAGCAAGGTTTCTTTCCTTTTCAAGGATAAGCAAGTCCTCTTGCTTCTCAAGAGTCATTTTCCTCTTCTCTAGTTTCTTCATTAGTTTGTTGATTATGTTGTAGCCATTTAACCCAAATTCTTTTATCATTTTTTGTTTATGGCTAGGTTCATCATCATCACTAAAGGATGAGTCATCGGATTGTACCTTCCTCGCTTTTGCCATGAGGCAAGTGAGGGTGTAGTCATCCTCGTCGTCGTCGGAGAGGTTGGTGAAGAGTCGTGGGGCCGGTGATGCTTTGTGAATGGCAATGCTTGCTATCCTTTCTTCATCGGAGCTTGAGCTCTCATCATCTGAATCCCATTCTTCACCCACATGAGCGTAGCCACGCTTCTTCTTGTAGTTGTCTTTCTTCTTTTCTTTGTACTCTTCCTTCTTCTTGGGACAATCGGCTATGTAGTGTCCAAACTCTCCACACTCATAGCATTTTCTCTTCTTGTGCTTGTCCTTCTTGTACTTATCACCGTATCTTCTCTTGTACTTGCTTCCACTTCTCATCATCCTCTTGAAATTCTTGATGAACATAGCCATATTTTGATCCTCATCTTCCGAGCTATCATCACTTGAAGATTCTTCAACTTTCTTCTTCTTCTTCCTTGCCTTGCTAGCTTCCACTTCATTTGTGGCTTGGAGAGCCACTCCCTTGCTTTCACCTTCATTTGGCACAATTGCATTCGGGATTCTTCTGGCAGCCGCAATTGCCGCTTGATCCATCATCTCATGTTGTTGGAGCTTTCCAAGAAGTGTATGAGCATCCATGGCCTCAAAGTCATCACGTTCTCTAATGATTGTTGCAAGGGTCAAATTCTTCACTTGATAATCTCTAAGGAATCTTCTAGCAACCTTGTTCTCATCATCCCATTCTTCACACCCAAGAGCTCTTATCTTGTTGATGAGTGTCATGAATCGATCAAACAACTCTTGAAGTGTTTCCTTTTGAAGCATGACAAAGTTCTCCAATTCACCTTCCACTAGCTCAATTTTTCCAAGCTTGGCCTTGCGGTCACCTTCATGAGCCAATTGGAGCTTGTCCCAAATCTCCTTTGCAATCTCCATGCCTTTGACCTTACGACGTTCCTCTTCACTCAACCCGTTGTTAAGAACACGGGCTGCTTGTGCATTGCGATGAAGATCTTGCATCCACTCGGGAGTGATCACTTCACCCTCTTTGGGAACACGTACACTTACATTCACAATCTCCCAAAGACTTGGGTGCAAAGAGATTAAATGCATCTTCATACCGGAAGCCCAATCAGCATAGTTTAACCTATCTAAAATAGGTGCCTTGCCAATGGGTACGGAAGTAAAATTGGAAGAGGCATTAGACAAACTCGAGTAATCAAAAGGAATTTGAGTGAACTTCTTGTTGTTGCAGGATCTTGATTTCTTTTGTGAAGATGTGGACTCCGACTTCTTTTCTATCTTCTTTTCCATCTTTGCCATGAGCTTCTTGGTCATCTTCTTTAAAGCTTTCTTCGCCATCTCCTTGGCCATCTTCTTCATCTCCTTTTGTGCCTCATCTTCAATCTCCTCTTCTTTTTCCGAGCCGGAGCTGAGATCAATAGAGACAAGATCATTCTCATCGATGGGGGCATATTTCTCACCTTTGGTGCGGGACGATTCGGCTACGGTCGACATTCCTCACGCGGTGAAGCGCAAATCACGAGGATTAGGCTCTGATACCAATTGAAAGTAGCCTAGAGGGGGGGTGAATAGGCTAAACTGAAAAGTTAGACAAACTAAAAGAGCGAAAGTCAGTGACTCACCGGTTGGACCGGTGCGGACCGGTTCAACTGGTCGGACCGGTTGAAACGATGCTCACCAGTTCAGCTGGTGGGAAAAAGGAATCTTAAATTGATCTCTAAATCTATGCAAGTAAATTTGATACCGATTCTTTCTAGAGGTTCCTTGAAGGTTGTTCTTGCAGATCTGAGAGGGGCTAGCCTTGGAACCTACACACAAGATAGATCCACACCAAACTTGCCAAGAACAAGATGAGTATACTCATGAACACTATGAACACCAAGAATACAAGCACCACAAGAAAGCACACGAGACAAGGATTTATCCCGAGGTTCGGGCACACCACAAAGGCGTCCCTACGTCCTCATTGTCGAGGAACCCACAAAGGATGTCCTCTTCTCCCCAATCACAAATACCGGCGGAGATGTACTTATTATGAGGGGTAATACAAACTTCCCAGGGCAATCCACACAAGACAGATGCTTCTACGGGCGACGCCTAGCCGTCTAGGAGTACGAAGCTCCAAGAGTAACAAGTCAACCAAGTTTGCTTCAAGAATCACCAAAGCTCACAAAGAACAAGAGAGAGAGAGGAGGATGAACACGGAGTCTTCAATGCTCTCTCAGGGTCTCACAAACTCTCACTCAAGATCTATGGAGGATTTGAGCTCAAGAGAGTGGAGAGTGAGGGAATGGAGTGAATGAGCAAGCAAGCTTTGTCTCAGGTGGGATGGAGTGCCAAGAGAGGGAGAAAGAGGGGAGTGAAAGGGTATATATACTCCCCCTTCCTGAACTAGCCGTTTTGAACCGTTACAGTGCAAAACAGTGACCCACCGGTTGAACCGATGGGGTACCAGTGGAACCGGTAGATCAGCAGAGCTGGTAGACCGGTTCCAGCCTCCCGATCGGTTGAACCGGTCGGGCAACCGGTCGGACAGCAGAACCGGCAGACCGGTTCCAGCCTCCCGATCGGTTGAACCGGTCGGGCAACCGGTCGGACAGCAAAACCGGCAGACCGGTTCCAGCCTCCCGATCGGTTGAACCGGTCGGGCAACCGGTCGGACAGCAGAACCGGTAGACCGGTTCCAGCCTCCCGATCGGTTGAACCGGTTGGGCAACCGGTGGGGCAAAAACACGGATGAATGGAGACTTTAGGGCTAGGACATTTGTATGTGTGGAGATTAATGAACTTCGTGAGCTTTATGATTCTAGTAGCACTTCGTGTTGGACCCCCCTTGATAGAACGGTGGTTCCTATACTCAAGAGATAAATTAGCAAATCTATTTAATCTTCAACAATAGAGCTTGAACCACTTTTCTTTTGCTTCAAATAAATGAGGGGTCTCTTTTCTTGCTCGCAAAGTACCTTAGCACTTGTTTGCTTGATTGTAAATGTGAAATTCACTTTTACTTGCTCGATATTGATGTGTGTAGCACTATCACTTGATTTGTCGCTATGATCATGCTCATGTAAACTCATTAGTTACTTTTAATGTATTGTCAACATTCACTGAAACCCTCAAATAGGTTGATTGCACTTACACCTCCTATGAATAGAGGGGCACACCCCTCTCATACATGTACCACTCACCATGTAACTCTCTCTCCCTCTCTAGGAGGCACTCCGCGGGTGTCCACGCTGAAAATAGTGTTCGGTTAGGAGCTAGAGAAGGTCTGATGTTTCGGAGTCAGTCGGAATCTTTGGTAATGTATTCTATTTTCTTGTTAAGAATAACTTTCCGATTATTGATAAGTGTAAGTACTTTATCTTTCTACTTTATGCACTTATCTTTGTCTTTGTTAGTAATTCGATTGGTGTAGTTGCATTTTCCTTTTGGTTCACCACATCGAAGCCTGGGTTGTGCTAAACTAGAACCGATTGATCCTTGTTATGCTTACTGGTGCTACAATTCACATCTAGACTTAGATGCTAGGCTCTAGTTAGCTCCTCTCCTCTATTCAAGGATGAGCTATTGTTCTTCAAGCTTCGCTTGAACATGTTTGTAGCATGCCATTCTCTCCTCGCAGATTTGCTTGGTAGCCCCACTCGGTGACAGCATGTGGTGTGCCTGTGTATCCCAAGCCCGTTGTTCGGGAGGCCCATAGGCGTTAGCTAGGTTCTCCTTTGGCAGCCAACTATCTACCTCCTAGCCCCTCGACAGTGCTAGAATTTCACTCCATGCAAGTTCATAACTCAGTTGAGATCCTTTTAACCCTTAGCACAGATAGGTCTTGTATGCTTGCAGAGATAGAAGACCGGATAGTAGTCCGTGTCTCATTGTCCTCCTGTCTCGATGCTTGGCTCTTGTATCCCATGTGTTTGGTGTCAATCATTCCTAGCTATCGGTTGACGTGAAAGAGTGGTAACAGCTAGATGAATAATAGTTTGATATCTCTTTCTCAATGCTTCCCAATGGAATAAATATGATACCTTAGAATACTCCAGGGTGAAAGGCAACAACGGTCTTTGTGCGCTTGCGGAGTGATATCCGGTAGGCCAAGAGCCCCAAAACTGACCTCCAAGGTTCATCCCCTCCATGGCCGAATGATTCCTGCCATGTTGTTGGAGGTGAATCGGGCTGATGCAGAAGGTCTTGCATTCCTGTCAAAGACATTGGACGTACCAGCCCCATATGACCCGGGAGCATACGGTGGTTGCTGGTATGAACCTTCACCACTGCTGCTGTGCCACGGCTTTGGGTTTCCATAACATCGGAAGTCTGATAGTTCTGGGTTTGCACTTGATGGTGTTGCCGTGTGGGGCGCCATGATGGGTTGGCTGATGCTTCCTCCTCAGCTTCTCGCTGGCGTTGCTCGGCTCTTCATCGTTGGCCTCTTATCATGACACCTGCATAGCTTTGGCATGGTTCCTCCATGTCGAGTTGCATGGTTAGGCTGGCTACTTTGTACAGGTCAAACTGAGGCGCTGGAAGCGGCAGTTCAAAACTCTGGCTAAAGTTGGTCATGATCAATCTACTCCCTTCTCTCTACATAAAATGCCCTTTGATAAAGTGTTGTTCACCCTATGTGTAAAAGGTCGTTGGGAATGTAAGCGAGCTGGGCATTTTCTAAGATGCCTGGTCCAGATGCAATCCTTGTGATGAGTGAGGTGTTGGTGATGGGAGTGTTGTTCTACCATAGTTCCATGCAGTGATGGACCATGTCTATAATAGAGGCATAAGGATTTTTCTTGCACATCGCATAGAGGCATTTCAAATCCTTGTTAGCGGTGCAGCGTGCCTTACTACGCGGTAAGATGATGAGAGAGACCCAACGGGCTAGGGTTCTCATAGTAGGGTTGCGAATTTTTGTGGTGTTGTGCTTTCCTGAAACATCCTCACCACAGATTTCTCGCCAAAAGGTTGTTTGATCATATCCCGAAGGTGCGTTGGCTAGGGAGTAGTTTGAGGAGAACCCTAGTTGATCACTAAGCCTCCTTAGGGAGAGGGCAAACTCCGAATTGAAGAGGCAAAAATGGATGGTCATACCTGTGGCGAGTCGCTACATGCAGAGAGTCATCACGAACTCTTTGGTCAGAAGGACGGATCCTTCTTCCTCAATGTTCCAGAAGCCACTCCACCCTGTGTACTCAAACCTTTGTGCGAATTAGTCCAGCATGCCGATGTTGGCGAGGAAGAAGGCATCGAAATACCTTGTTCTCCCAAATTTCTTGGGATTAAGGCATTCCAATATCTCTGCCTCCTCATCGTCACGTGGTTCGATGTCACGGATGGTGAGAAGCGTATGTTGCGGCTGGGGTTGCGATGATGTTGCCTCATCCTAGTGGTCGCTGGTACTGATGGACATCTTATTGGACGCTGCTAGAGTCCTCGAACTTCCACTCTGAGAGTGGGAGCGTGATGGAAGCTTGAGGTGTATGCCCTTCTCTGTGTTGCTTAGGGCTCTCTTGGCTTTCCCAAAAAATGACGACATCCAGCAAAACACAGACAAGAGAATACCAAGGGACAAAACAACAATGAAAATAATCATTAGGGATTAGCAAGCCAAGAAGTCAGTCGTCCGAATGTTAGTCATCCTTGCGGGGTAGAGCCTCCACAAATTGTCCAATAAAATGAGAGCATAGCATAGATTTTATTGAGCAATTTTTTCTAAGTGCTAAGTGCTTAGATTAAGAGTGTGATTAGAGGGAGAGAGAGAGATGATCGCACTGCCAATTGGTACAAGGGAAGATTGCATGCATGCACTCGTATTTATAGGCGCGCGAGAGCAGGCAGGGAGCAGCAAGTGGCCGGGCAGCCCAGGGGATTTTCCCCTAGCTCGGCTAGTGGCGCGTGCTCGAGGATGGGGTGGTAGTAGCTGGGGGCGCTAGGTGGCATCTGTGCACATGCGAGCAGAGGGAGCAGGGGGGCTACGCAGCCTAGGTGGAGCGGCCGGGCAGCCTTGGCGCCACCGTGAAGGAGGAAGGAGGGCCGGCCGGCCCAGGTGGGGCCGAGCGGCCTCCAAAACTCATTTTTTTGAAATGTAGGAGATAGAAAAGAAAAAAGAATATGCAAGAATTTAAATTAGTGCAGGGCTTTGAATTTCATGCAAAGGTCGAAAGGAAATTCAAATGTAAAAGATTTGAAAGTGCTAGGAAATTTTAAAATATGCAGCGGAGGATAATGCCAGCTTACCTTCTGGCGAGGACAATTCTTGCCTTTTATTCGCAGTCAATGCATGATGGAGACTTAGCAGTCGTCTGCGCTACAACTTTTGCATGCTAGATTTTCTTGGTTGCCATAGCCTTCTTGTTGGGGGGTTTTACCTCCCTTCTTTTGGTTGGGCTTGGCTTTTGGTGTCTCTTCTTCTTTCTTTTGCCATTCTTTGGGTGTGTTCATTGTTTTGGCGATGACCTTTGTGATAGGAGCTTTGCCTCCTACTTCCTTTGTTGGCGGCTTAGCCATCGAGGCACGTCTTAGTGACTCGGCTTTGCGAATGACTTTGAGCTTATGGGCTTCTCCATCTAGCATGATTCTTTCCATTTATAGGATGAGACGATCCACTTTTGACTGACTTGGTGTGAGCTCGATCTTGGGTCTTGGTGTGTCCCTGGGTGCCTGACATCTGAATGTTTTCACTTGTCAGCATTGTTCAACCTTTGGCCTGAAGGCGAATGTCTCCTTTCTGCCATTGATGTTGAAGTGGACTTCTCTAGCTCTGACATCAATGTTGGCCTCAGTGGTGCTTAAGAACGGTGGCCCAAGAATGAGCGGCATTTTGCTATCAACCTCCATGTCTAGCACTACAAAGTCCACTAGGATGAGAAAGTTCTAAATTTTAACTGAGATATCCTCGGCGATCCCGACGGGGTAGCGAATCGACTGATCCGCCAGCCGTAGGCACATAACTTGTGTGGAGCCAACTTGGGTGCTTCCTTCATCGGTTGTGGCTCACTAGTCACTTTTTCTTCCTCGGGTTCGGTGGGTTTTGCCTACTCCTTCCCTCTGTTTCTAGGGGTGTCTTGTGTATACCTTCCACCCCTAGTGGTTACAGCATTGATATGTTCCTTTGGGGTGGCTCGGGCTGTCCCAAAAGCTTCCCCGAAGTATGACTAGACAAAGCGTATGCAAGCTGAGCTATTTGAATTTCTAGCATTCAGTGCCTGGAATAGTATTGCTTCAGGAGCATTCTTCTGCTTCTTTAGTAGGAGGTCCATCATGGCAGTGAGCATGTCGCTGCTGTCAATATGGTGGACTCCATGGGGCTTATTGTTTTCCCTCTCCTCTTTCCATCCTTGGTTGCTGGCCATGTTCTCGATGAGAGTTTGGGCAGTAGCAACGCTAAGGGACAGGAAGGATCCTCCAGCGGCTGCATCGAGGTGTTCTTGCATGGACCGACGTAGCCCGTGGAAGAAATTCTGGATGACCAACCACTGTTCCATAACATGGTGGGGGCAGACAGCGATATGCCCTTGAAGTCTTTCCTATGCCTCTGCCACCATCTCATCTGCGAGCTGTTGGAACCTCGAGATTGGGTTCCTCAGTTAGCTCGTCTTCCCTAAAGGGAAGTACTTTGCTAGGAAGGCATTTGAGCATGCCTCCTAGGTTGCCAAGTTTGCGCAGTTAAGGTAGAACCACTGTTTTGCCTTCACCACTAGTGAAAATGGGAAAAGGCACAGTTGAACAAAATCAGGGGTTGCACCTTTGATCGTGAAAGTGCTGAAAATCTCCAAGAATTACTGGAGATGATTGTTGGCATCCTCCGACGCCAATCTATAAAATGGGATAACTTGGACCATGTGGATGACACCTAGCTTGAGCTCGATGTTGTCGCTAACCTGCACTTCAGGCCCAGTGGGGATGTTGTTGCTGGATGGGACGGTGAACTCGCGAATGGTCTTCTATGCCATAGTTGGTGTCGGTGAAGTTGTACTTGTGGTTCCAAACTCAAATGATGGTACATGCCTCTGCCCATGGATTGTCTTTTGATGGACTCTACTGAGCAGCGACTCCAGATTGTTGTGGAAATTTGTCGGTAGGTCGAAACCGGTCATACACCTCCCTGTCACCCAACAATAAAGTAGACAGAGGCAAATGAGCCAGCTAAGAGATAATGGTATGTTATCAAGTTACAGTAGCTAGGTTTGAACAAAATCAAACTTCTATTGCTAATTGCTTCCCTGGCAATGGCGCTAGAAAAAGCTTGTTGACGTCTCTTAGCATAACAGATTTTGCGCCACAAGCGCACGGAGATTTGCTTTAGCTTTTTCACCCAGAGTATTTTGAGTATCGTAATAATCCATAGGAAACAAGGGCGAATAGGTGGAATCATATGTTTGAACTTTAAACAGTACTATAAAATAATAACTACCAGATATTCTAACAATGGGGATAAGGTAAACAAGATAGTGTATGGTGGATGAGTAAACAGGGACCAAAGCTATGAGCAAAACATAGGAAAGCTATCTAGGAGGACAACGAGCAAGATTAAGATATCCGAACTTTATTTCTTATCTGCTGCATAGGAATATTCACGGTTGAACTAAGTTAATTGAACGCGAACTAGGGTCTTTCGTCGAGCAAAATTGTAGACTATACTGAGGCGGCATGAGGGTAGATAGTTGGCCAACCGAATGGCAACTAGCTAACGCCTATGGGCTTACCGAATGACGGGGTCAAATTAAAGAGGCTCCCTAATGCTGTCACCAATTGGGCTACCAACCAGATATGTGTGGCATACTTGAAAGATAGAACAATGACTTATATTATACTGGAGTAGCAAAGGTACAAAAGATAGAAAGATACAAGAGCTTTACCAAGACTCAAAGGTAACCTACTGCTATAAGACTAAGACAATGGTGTGTTCTACTCAACTTGCACACTTTGGAAATATCTTACCAGGGGGTATTTATAGCTACCGAGTGGGGGTTCTTATAGGGTTGGTATGGCGGCTACAAGGGCAGGTGGCAGGCCGGGTAGCCTGGTAGGAGGCCGAGCGGCCCCACACTAGACCGGGTGGCTAGGGGGTCCCTTGGATCCACCGCCATACTCCATCGTACGGTCCATCTTGCCCCCCCAAGTCGGTTGTATGGCAGTTTAGGCGGTTATCTTTGTGCTTCTCCCAGGATCATTGCATCTTCAATTTGTTTCTTCCTTAGCCGTAGGATTGAAGAGTCAAGGATTGCTAACTTCACTGATCCAAGTGCTAGATTGATGAAGTGGCTTGTCCTTCTAGTGGTTTGCATGCAGCTTGTGTGTCGTATACATCGAAATTGCATTGACATGGCATTGTTGTACATGCAGGTCCAAGGTGGTGCTGTTTGGGCACATTCATAGGTCGAGCGACCTGGGACTGGGGCCGGCCAGCTAGGTGGCTAGCCTCTTCCCTAGTTTGGCTCCTTTTTGACATATTTTGGTGCAATTCATTTCCTACATTCAAATATTCAACACAACTCGTGGAAATATGTCAATAGCAAGGGTTAGTCTCTACTTTGATGTATTTTCCTTCATATACATGGATAGTTGATGGTCAGAGATAATGCAATAATGACCGTCAACAATGAGCCTTTTGAAAGTGTGTCTTAGGTTGTATGGAGTGCCAAGAGAGAGAGGTCGAAGGGGTATGAGGAGTATATATAGCAGCCCATCTCAAACTAGCCATTATGTGGTGAAACCAGTGAATATAGGTTGAACTGGGGTAGGCATGTTCTACCGAGATTGGCTGAGAAATTCAACCCGAGAGCCCATTTCGGTGTAAGTGACTGATACCAGTTGAACCGATAAGGTTAATCGGGTTTGGCTGAGATTAAACCCGAGAGCCTATTCCAGTTGAAGTCAAGGAAACTGGTTGAACCAGGAGGGTCAATCGGGATTGCACATTGAAAGAGAGAGGGCATTTTGGTTAAAGAGGAGGTGGGGCCGGTTGAACCTAAGACTCAACCGGGGTCAACTGAAAAAGTATATTTGGGATGATTTGAACTTGTGAAATGGATATCTTGAACTTTTGAGCCATTGTAGCACTAAAACCATACCTTTTTGGATCCCTCTTGATAGCACTGATTTTCCTAACTCAATGGTAAATTAAAATCTAAGCCTTGATGCTTGGACGAAGATTTGAATACGTGAATTCTTGAGTAATTTGAATGAGGGTCCTCCAAAGCAATCTTTTTCACTTTGCTTCTCATTTTCACCATTCATGAGCTTGATTAATCAACAATATACAATATTTCGGCGCTCATGCTCAAATAAGCTCATTAGAGCTTTTAATTGCTCATCATCAATCACTAAAACCCCTCAAGGTTTGATTGCACTTTCAGTCATCCGCGGCCAACGTAGAGAGTGGCGTAGAACACACAAACCCAGTCCTCAACATACACATGATGGTGCTCAAGTAGATCTATCAGGCCTAGAATGTGAGTGAAGAACTGATATAGGTTCTGGCCCGCCACAATGCTTATCCTCAGTATGCTGAGCACGGCATGCTTGAACACACCCATGATGGCTTGTCAGTAACTCTCCTAAAGTGAGGATGAACAAGCGTCCAGAATCTGATGTCTACTCAGGGCTCCCGCTGCTTAGGGTGCTACTTTGTGTCTGACAAGGTGTAGTGAAGCTTCTTGAGCTTCATGCCTATATACCCCCTATAGTCTGCTAGCTGAGCATCTCCTGTGAGAGTATGAGAGGTGGCTATAGAGGGTAAGTAGATCACCTACTCCTGCTAACCCTAGGGAACTGCATGCCTTCCTGTGCCTGCTCTGCCTAGGCTGCCTCTGCCTTGTTGCCTCTGCCTCAGCCTTAGCTTAAGCCTTGGCCTCCTCTGCCTCATGCTCTACAATGATATCAACTGCAGAGGTGAGGCCTCAGAGCTGACGCCTCATCGGCTGACTGGACAGAGTCGCTCGCTTAGTGCGAGCGCGGTGAGGAGAGGTCTCTACAGGAGATCAGGCTACCTGGGAAGGGTTATGTCACTACTCTCCAATCTGAATGCCCTCTGCTCTGCGGCTCTGCATCGTGTCAAACACGTTGGCCACTTTCTCGGCCTGCTCACATTCGCGCTCTTTCTTTGAGCGTTTTCTCTTTTTGCTGGATTCAACTATCGGTGCCTTTCCCTTATCCTTTCCTATCAAAAGATTCATCAAGAAGTAGATAGATGAGAAGAATTAGATAAGTGGAATAAACTCCAGACAACGTAAGACCTAAGAGAAAGAATCAGACTTGTGATCATGTAGCATGCATTTTAACTAAAGTGTGTGACCATCTCACACTAGAGTCAAATTTCTCGTGTCCATAAGTGTAATCAACATAAGAAATTCATTCCATTATAGTGCCACATGCTACAATGTTCAAGAAATCTAAACCCTAAAATGTGATGAGATGGATAGCAAGGGAAGAGACAAGAATCAAAGCTCACTACAAGAGGAAAGAGAGAAGGTCACCATAGATGAGGAAGATGTCCGACGGCAGTGCTCAGGGATGGTACGTTAGTGGGTGCCTGAGGGGGAGCATGAGCCGGCAGCGCGGGGAGCGCAGGCAGGCAGAGTCGGGAGGACAATCGACAACGGCGCGGGATGGCTGGCGGCAATGCAGAGAGGGTGGCGCGAAGTGGCGGCGTTAGGATTGGAGAGAAGTACATGGGCGAGAAAAGTGAAATGAGGAACGGGCCCACGCATTGAAAGATTATAACGCTAGACCACTGCGTGCGATATCCAACCACCAGATGGTCCGGTGGTTTGGTCCGGTGACCACCGGATGAAATCGATAGTGCGATGATATTAGAGAGGCTCGGTGGCTTAATGCACCGGATGGTTCGACGGACGGTCCGGTGGTTACCACTGGACGATATAAGCAGAAAGGGTTTTGAGAACCCGTAGGACACACCGGACGGTCCGGTGCATAGAAAATGCTGCTAGAAATGCTGAAATGCTCCATTTCTTGTACAACCTTTTAGGATTCAAGTAAACACAAGTATGGACTATCTAAGGTGAAACCCTTTCCCCTCAAACATTTAGAAATAGTTGCATTTTCTCGTGCTCGATATAGTTTTTTATTTTTCAAGCATGGAAACAACAAATCCTTGAAAATGGCACTTAAGATCCAATGAAATGTATGAGTCTTTTCCTAGGAGAGCTAGAGATGGAATTAACTCCTATCCCTCGGGAATTTGACTCAATAGGCACAAAGAACAATGCCAAACCTTTAATAGCTTCTTCTTTCATGATTTGAGATGCTTGCACTTGAAACAAGTCTCTATATCATCAAGAGTGCCCCTAAGTGACACTATTAGATGCAATGCAAGTGCAAGCTACCAGCAAGCATGGATAGCAATATAGATATTTGTGCACATCTATATGACAAGGAATGCAATGCATGTGAGAATTTAAATCTACACTTGCCATATTACTTCCCCCTGCAAGCTTCTTCATGAGGAGCCTTCCAACATGCCATGAGTGAAACTTTGGACCACTAGCTCATGCAAAACCTGTGCTCCTCACTATCTTGCAGTGGTTAGGAAAGGGACTAACATGTACATATGAATGCAAGTTATATGGCATGGCAACTTACACGACGCTACTAGCATCTAACACATTAAGCTAACTTCGCAACCTACAAAAGTTACTCTCATCTAATGGTTTAGTGAAGGTGTTTGCCAATTGCTCCTTGGACGGCACTCTCATTGTCACAAATGAGAGAAACCCTATCTAATACCCCCACCATAGTGTGAGAGGGTTTGCTTCATATATAGAATTTGGGCACAGAATGACCTGACCGCTATATACTCAGCCTCCGCAGTGGACAAGGCCACAGAGTTCTGCATCTTAGAGGACCAAGAAACAAGCGAACACCCTAGCAAGTGCCAATCCCTGGTGGTACTCTTGCGACCAACCTTAAATTTGGCAAAATCCGAATCGGAGTAGCCCAAGACATCAAGATTAGCGCCCTTGGGGTACCACAAGCTAATGCTAAGGGCGTGCTTGAGATACCGAAGAATCCGTTTCACCGCGGAAAGGTGGGATTTGTTAACATCTCTTAGTGTAACAGATTTTACTCCGTAAGCACACGGAGATTCGCTGTAGCTTTTTTAGTCAGAGTATTCTGAGTATCGTAAAAATCCACAAGGAAGCAAGGGAAAATAGGTGGAATGATATGTTCGAACTTTAAGCAGTTCTGTAAAATAATAATTGCCAATTATTCTTACAAGGGGGTAAGATAAACAAGATATTGTATGGTGGACGAGAAAACAGGGCCCAAAGCTATCAGCAAAACATAGGAAAGCTATCTAGGAGGACAACGAGCGACCTTAAGATATCCAAACTCTATGTCTTACTTACTGCATAGGAGTATTCATGGTTGAACTAAGTTAACTGAACACGAACTAGGATCTTGCGTCGAGCGAAATTCTAGCCTACACTGAGGTGGCACGGGGGTAGATAGTTGGCCAACCGAACGACAACTGGCTAACGCCTACGGCTTACCAAACGACAGGATCACAATACTGAGACTCCCTAATGCTGTCACCAAGAGGGGCTACTGACTAAAGCTGTGTGCGTAAGATGGCACGCTAAACTAGTGATCAAGTGGAAACTTGATCACTAAAGTTCTTCCTTGATCAGAGGGTGAGAACTAACTTAACCTTAGATCAGAGCCTAATGCAAGCTTATAGCACCGGCAAGTCTAGCAAGATTCAATGAACTTACACAAACCTAAGCCTTGGTCTAGTATGCAATAAGGTACACCACACTAGGCAAGTGTAAGAAATAAAGTAAAGCATACTTGAAGTATAAGAAATGAATTGTATTATACTAGAGTAGCAAAGGCACAAAAGATAGAAGAGATACAAGAGCTTTACCAAGACTCAAAGCTAATTCCAGAATGCCTGAGGCAAAAGCTCAGACTCGACTCTAACTCCTAGGACTAACCTACTGCTATAGGACTAAGACAATGGTGTGTTTCACTCAACTTCCATACTTTGCAAATGAGCTACCGGGCAGTATTAATAGTCACTAAGTGAGTAGGGGTACTTATAGGGTCGGTTTGGTGGTTACAAGGGCAAGGGAGAGGCAGAGTGGCCTGATAGGAGGTCAAGGGGCCCCACCCTTGGTCGGATTGGCTATGTCACTGATTCAGGAGAGTGTCATCGAATGGCTAAGGAAGAAACACAAAGCAAACCCAGCGATACATGCAAAAGCACACTATTTTAACTATCAACCGCCTTACCCAAGTGACCAAAAGCCTTGAATGGACAAGGTCGGTGGATCCATGGGCCGCCCAGCTTTGGACCAGCCGCCCGGCCTACAAGCTAGGCCGCCCGGCCATGTGGAGGCCACCCGGCCTACCACCTATCCCTCAACCACCGACTTAACCTCCAAACCGACCTTTGGATTGTTATAAATACCCCCAAGGTGTTCACTTGTAAGTATGGTGGTGTAGTGGTAGAGTAGCACTTGAGAATGTGAAGTGTATAGTGTTGGAGAAGTGAAGTTATCCCTTAGCTTGTAGAGAGAGTGCCTCTCGTATCAAGGAGAGAAGTGAGGTGAAGAGTGAGGGAGTAGGATTTCTCTCACCCCATACTTACATTCTCAGAGGAAGGATATTTGATTACAGGATTGAGTAAAGTTCTTTTCCTCTATATTTGTTATTTCAACTTACTTTACCTTCATACTTAGTTTTATGCTTGTCTGTTTATGAGAACCTTGTGCATGCTTATAGCGTTGGCTCTATAGTGTTGCATACTCTTCTGGATCATTACTAGTTGGTAGTAAACTCATCAAGTAGACATGGCGGTGTTGTACTTAGAGTTTACCTTGGTTGGTCGGCTATCCCACGTAGCTCTGGTTGGTAAACACACTAGGTAACAGCTTTTGTGTTCTCAGTATTACAATCCCGCACGTTCGGAAAGACTCACTAATGATATAGTTGAATCTTGTAGGCCCACCTTTCTCGACTGGGTAATCAACACTCTGGTGCCTAGCAGTGGTGCTACAGCTTTGGTGTCTATGTTAACATGACAAGTATAGTTCTATGCATGCTTAGTACAGTAAAGAGATCTAATATCTGTCGAGAACCTGCATCTCTGTCTTTTATCCTCTACATTGCTAGTTTCACTAGTTCGGTTAGTTGTGTTGTGTGTTATCATACTCCTCATTCCTCGTGGATTCGATACCTTGGAATACCCCTGGGTGAGAGGCTACCTTGCGTTTTCCGTGCGCTTGCGGAGTTATATCTAGTAGGCTAAGGAACGCCAACATGCTTTTCTAGCGCCGTTGCTGGGAACAGTAGCTATTTTAACATAGAACCAAGGCCGTCCTATGTCCCACTATACCACCACCACCACCACCACCATCATTCCACCATACCACCCAAATGAGTTTCACGCGTATCTACGAGTTATCTGCTCCGAAGGGTGATTTTCTGGAGCCTCCACCACCATCCACACCCATTGTCACAGATGGCTATCAGCTACGTCTTGGTTTGATAGCCATAGTTTGGGATCGGTCTTTTGCGGGATCAGAATCAGAGAGTCCCTACACACACCTCTGAGAATTCAAACAGCTCTGTAGCTGCATCGCAATTTCTGGCATGCCTAGAGAAACTCTATGGTGGTTGCTCTTTTTGTCAGTGTTTAGTACAGGCAGTGCACCCCGAGATGTACCATGTGGTACTTTTGTGGTTTGCAAGATTGACTGTAGCTCGATGGTTCACGTGAAAGGCGACGAAAACAAGGTTTATATAGGTTCGAGCTGCGAAAAGCGTAACACCCTACGTCTTGTTTAACACTGATTGTATTGATCTGAGAGCTCGAGATTACAATGAGGGCTAGGGTTTTGGTGTGTGATGGTGTGATGCGTTGTATGATGATGTCTCCATAGCGGTCCCTCACCTGCCTTATATAGGCTGATGGGTTCTTGGGTTACAAGTTAGTTCCTTGTATATCTTCTAGTCAGTTTAGATTACAACATATCACATAGAATCTACGATCTATACCCTTTCCATCTTCATGTCCCGTACTTTTTAGAAATAGAGTTCGAGCTACGTACTCTTTCCATGCTTTCATGAGTTGCACCATCCTTTCCTTGATCACCAAGTTCTGCTCTTCCTTTGCCATTTATGAGCCCAAGCCAAGCAGACGGCCCATGAATTCTGTCGTTCGGCCTTTTGAGGCCCATTAACAACCAATGTCTTGAATCCATTCCGTGAGGACCCAGGGGATATCTATCCCCCACAAGCCCTCGAGGGTCGAGTCAATTCTGAAAGCAATCAACTCGAGACTCCAAAGGAAAACCATCAATGCCCTTGTATTCTGCCGAGTCAACAGAACTTCTTTTTGTGACAAGATTCTCCTATTGGTTGCACCAGTTAGGTGCACCCAATGGGTATAGCCCCCGAGCTTTGAATTGACGTGACTAACAATTGATTCGAAGATCCCTAAAATCAGAAATCTCCTTCCGACTTATCTCATCAATTGCTTTTAACTTAAAACTAACCTTCACAACCTTTCTTGAATCATTCAAAGCTGCGCCCAAGTGAAATTCCCAAATTTAACTTGGCGAGAATTTTTTGATAAAATTCCCCACTCAATGGGTATAAGCAGAAAAAAACACTCAATGGGTATCCATTGCCATGATAATGGCACCTCTTCAAAAAACTCAACCGTCACCATATCCAACTTTTCTGAACCGTCACCTCACCTTAGGTTTCTCACGCGTGTACCTCCTAGAATACGAAGCGCCTTCCTTGCACGTGTACTGCTAGGAATGCGAAGCGACACACTCTGCAGTATATAAGGAGACTCTGAGATCCATATTCGACACATTGCAATTATTGCAAACACGCCTCCCATGAAGAAAATATCCTCAACAGCAGTAGCGCGCTTCCAAGACCATCGACAGCATGGATGGCGGCAACAGCAAAGGGAAAGAACCCACCACCCCAGTGAAGCCACTAAGGGAGGACCCATTCGACGACAACTTTGACGAAGACTATGAGGCCTACTTCAGGGACTATGGCGATGGTGATGCACTGGCCATCCCCGACCGCGACGACGATGATGCGCCGCAGCATGAGGAAGTACCCCCCTCTGACTCTGACAGTGAGGGGTACAATGAGAAAGAGAAGGCCATGCTGTGGGGCCTGAACTACCCAGGCCTTGCTAGTCCAGATAACAGCAAGGAGGAAGATGACGATGACGACATCGACGATGAGGATGACGACGTCTAGGATGATGATGACGACGACGACGACAGCGATGATGGCGAATGCGAGGTCGACAGTGCCCGCCCAACCAAGCTTCACCACATCGCCGCCTAGATAGTAGTAGTTAGGGATAGGTGTAGCAAGTAGTAGTACTACACTGCTACACTTGTAATTCCCCCAATGTATCCAGTATTTTAATCAATGAATATTTGCTTTTGATCCAAAGTTGAGTTGTTGAGTATAAACTTCATCGCCTCTGAGATTTGTGATAACTTCCTATAATTCTTATATGCATGAAGCCTGCTTCTTGAATATATGAACCAAAGTCCAAGTGAAAACCCTTGAACGATTGAAGAACACTCAAAACTACACGCTTGTCTCGACGTTTAACACTATACTGAGTTAACAGAGCCCGACTTAAATAAAAGAAACCCAGACAGGTGCTGATGAAATGCAAGAAATCTTGAGCCAACTGAAAATTAACAGAGTAACCAATCTGTCCAAGTCAAAAGGATGCCTGACTGAACTATGAGTCTATCGCCATGATACTTAATGTCGCTGCAGCAGCCAGAAAGAACAACGTTTCTTTGTTTTGACGTCGTTAGGGTTATAAGAGGATTGATACCCTAATGTTTCCTTCCACTCGAAAACATTATTCCCCAACTACTTCATTTACTCCATCGCCACCGGTCACAACTGAGAAACTCCTGACTCCAATCTCCCCTAACTTCACTAGAATTCGTCCCTATGGTACCAATGGCACCCAAGAAGAAAACTGCAATCGAGCACGGAAAGACCACTGAAGGCCTTCTGCACAACGAGAATGCTCCCATTGCATCCCCAGTTGTCGCGTTCCATAAGACTACCATCTCTGAATCAAATCTTCTTAGATTAGTACAGATGAATGTCTTCCCCGCAAAAGAAGTAGCTGGGTGGAAGAGTTGCAAAGGTGAAGAAGCTCCTACTGAGGACACTCATGAATCTATAGTGTTTGCCCCTTTCTTTGTCCATGGGCTAGGAATGCCTCTATGTTCTTTCGTTAGAGGTCTCCTTAATTTCTATGCCATTGATCTGACTCACATGAATCCCAATTCTATTATGCAAATTGCCATCTTTATCCATCTTGTGAAGCTTTTCTAGGGATCGTCCCACATTTTCGGTTGTGGAAATACTTGTATCACTGTAAACCTGGCACCAGAGAAGGTGTCTTGCAAGTTGTAGGGGGCACAAGTCTAGAACTGCGCTGTGGTCGGAAAGCAGTATACCCTGATATTCCCCTAAAGGACAGTAATACAGGATGGCATGCCAAGTGGTTTATCATGGAAATCATGGAAATTCGCTGCCAATGCGATCAGGATGTCAACCCAACACAAAACATCTGAGTTGGGAAGAGGCACCAACACAAGAGGAAACTACTGAAATTGACCTGCTGCTGAAGGAAATAGCCGACTTGAAAGAGAAAGGGCTAACTACCCAAGCTGTGTAATATACTTTGTCTTCCGCAACATTCTACCCTTGAAGGACCAAGTGTATCTAGCATTTTTATATGTTGGGGCAAGTGATGCCACCAGGGAGACCAGCCCTATAAGAACTGAGTCAGAAGTCCAAGCATGAGTTGGTACCATGTTGAGGGGTGACATATACAATGAAGGAACTCCGCAACCTTATTCTGCCTAGAATCTGACCCCTTATGTAAGTATCTTGTTGCATGAATGAAGCTACTGTACAACTCACTAGCTGAGAAATGAACTAATAATGCTTCTGTTCTGTTGCTTGCATTGTGATATCTCCAAGTTTCTGTCCAACCCACCACAGCATGGTGATGACCAAATCTTGAAGCGAAGTTACAGTTACCCCACAAGAAATGGAGGTCGTAGTAGCAGCTACGCAAGGCGAAGGTAACAATGAGGCCGCGACATTCATTGTCATCCCAAACCCAACCCAAGATGAGGGGACCCCACCAAGGGCTGGCACAAAGGAGGACCAAGCCCCTGAGCCTGAGGATGCTGAGCCGACTGACCCAGCTCCCGAGCATGCGGATGCTACCAAAGGAAAATTGCCAACCCATGCAATCCCAAAGCGAACTTGCACCAAGGTGGGCACTATGAAGCCCAAACCAGCACCCATTAAGAAAACCACCAAACACCGATTATCAAATGAGAAATCTAGCTCTGACATCAATTGGGGGAATTTGATCGACGAAGAGGAAGAAGAAGAAGAAATCCCGCTCCAGCATCGTGAGAAGGGATCTAAATTCAACATGACCTGGGCACCTACTCCTCTCTAGTCGAAGAATAGATTCCTAGACTAGAGGAGCTAGATCTATCAATGTTGAATGATGACCTTGATAGATGCATACAATTGGGTCTACAGCGTCCATACACTCTAGTGAGTAATGAAAAGCTCGAACCGCTGAGGTGCGTATACTAGTATTCATATTTCCATTGCATGTACTCATTCTGTATGACTTATTTGTAGGCCATCGCCAACACACACTTTGAATGCAGCTGGAGAAAAGCCGAGCAACCCCTCTGAAGATGAAAAAGTCTTGGAGCAAGACTATGGCAGCTCGAGCCCCGGAGCCTGTCCATGCTCTCGAGGTGAGCAAGAAAAGAAATCCTCAACTAATGAAGTCAACAAGGAGAGCGAGTCTAGGCATGATGCAGATGAAATTCCCAAAGATGACATGCTTGATACTGAGAAAAAGAATGCGCAAGCTGATGACCAGAATGCTGAAAGCTACAAAACAGTAGGCTGGCAGGATACCCTGGCCAACATAGGGGCGAATACTGCTCAGGTTGGTGATGTTGATTCGGGAATGGCCAATGTTGACACTGCCCAACAAAAACCATCAGGCGAGAATATGCACCATCATGAAAGAGAAGCCACCAAGGAAGCTAATTTGGTTGACTTGGTAGCTCAACAAGAGATTCCTGTGCCCCCATCCAGCCCCCGTGCATCTACCGTGACTTCTCCCCAGACCATGATAGCCGGTGCCAATAATCTAACATTAGATACAGTCAATGAAAATCAACAATTAGCTCCAGTTCCTCCCAGCTCCAGCCCGCTAGCGATTTTTGAGGTAACCTGACGACTCAACTATGCTACATCCCTTCTAAGTAGCAGTGTTAATAAATCATGATGTTGTACACGATTGGCTGAACCAAGGTGCTTTGATTTGGAAAAAACTCGCTCCTCTACTTGGAACATATGTTGCTAAACTGCAGCAATAACTAGCTGATTCAGAAGCTACTTGCAGTACTGAAGCTGCTGGTATGTGTTGATATATTTAGTTCCACAATATTTGTATGACTACATCCCCAACTTTATCTTGAATGATTATTGTCTTGTAGCCGCTGCCAAGAAGATTGCTAACTCCAGCTATCGTATCGTAACGCGATACTGGAGCGCGATGAAGCTAGAGATGTTGCTGCCAAGTTGGACACACAGCTGAATAGCGAGAAGAAAGGGTATGATGTAACCCATCAAGAAACCCAGCTTGCATACTCTTTACTTACAGAAGCCTATAAATTACACTGATCCATAGGATGAGGCACTGCGCCATAAACAAGAGTGCTTTGAAATGATGGAGAAGATCTAGAAACTTCGTGAATCCTGTGATGGCTTTGAGAGGTCATTCTGTGAGATTGCCAGCACTCTGAGGTCACTCGAGTCAAGCTACAAACTAACCTAGGAAGAGCTTGAAAAGAAAACCGCCAAGTTAACCACTGCCGACAAAACTCAAGTGAAAATTCAAGAGGACAACTTGAAGCTGGAAAAAGTATTAAGTTCGACCAGAGAAGCCCTTAGGGATTCACAGTGATGATTCAAAGAGCTGGACATCCTCAAACAGAATTATGACGCTGCCTAGAAGAATTGTGAGAAGCTGAAAGCTGCTTATGAGAGAGCAAAAGAGGTGATTAAGTCGACGGCAGAGACTGCGTCAGCTATCCTAGATATCTGCGCTCTGAAAGTAGTAACTTCTTGACCATTAGTAGACCGGTTGTCATCAGCGGCCGAGGACGTCAAGATTTGTCTTCGCAACGAGCTCAACTCAATCTTAAAGTGGGCACTGGTAATGCTTAAGGTAACTAAGCCGGATATGAACTTGTCCGACTTAACCAAAGAAGCTACTATTGAATGAGATGACTCCGTATTTGCTGCATACGTTGCAGAAGCCCAAAGTGTAGCTGAACAACTTATTCTTGAACTTGAGCTATAACTGAACATTTGTTTAAGTCAGGTAGTTGTCATAGTACAATCTTCTATTGTTTGCTTGAGCTGACCGACTGAACCCTCTATTGTGCATAACGCTTCTGGTGGTTAGTTGAATCTCGCACTCTGTTTTGGCTGTGTATGTGTCCCAAACTACTTGCAACAATTTCAAATTTTGTCGCCATGTATTTTGTGCCTGAGCATTGAGTACTCTTGAGCCAATTGTTTGTACCAAGGACCACTGAAAAAGTAAGAAACACTGTGCGCCCGTGAATTGCTCGTATCCACCAAACGACAACCACTTTTATCAAGCGCTCCCTTTTCTACGCTAAGAATGTTGAATTGCTCCACCTGTTGCTACAGTGACCCGTGAACCTTGGGCTTTACTGTGCGTCCATGATCTTGAAAATATGACCGGGAATTACTGCTGTCCTGAGATTATCCAGTTCTCCTCAAGCCTATAAAAGGCGATGGTCGCGAGCTGAAACACTACAGCCAGCAAACATCTCTTCTTCCAGCTCTGAAACTCGTAGAAAAAAAATGGAGAAGTCTGATCTCCACCTAGCCCTTGTTCTTCATTCTTGTTCTTGCTCCAAGATATGAGAATACCTTACGCTACCACTACGTGAAATCCACGTGTGGTGGATGCTAGGATAGGAGAAGACCCTAAGGTCTTTGCCTTATCCTGCCGTCTGGAGCAAGGCCGCTTGCCGTCCTGATGTGAAGGGTGGGATCTTCCATGAAGGCTAGAACCGCTTGTGTTTTCGGTGATGAAGGAAGATCTCAAGTTGGCATGCTTGCCCATCATGCTCTAAGAACCTCTAGATGGGGCAGCCAAAATGTCCTAATGAGAAGAAAGGTGAAGCTCCCTTTTTGGGTAATGCCTTGCCTACCTCACCTGGAATGGCTGTTCCTCTCCTGTGCTAACAGCATCCGAGCCCCTGTTGGTATTGTTTGGCCAACAAAGGGTGCCTAGATGCTACCTTTTGAAAAGCTTGGAGGTACATCCATCACTGCCCTTCTGCGCTTGTTCTGTTTCACCTACATTTAGTGAGTCCAGAGGGGTGGTTATCTTTTTCTCATCTTGAGTCATCATAGTATTGAGTCGAGTCGTGCTCTTCTTGTAATGTCAGATGCACACAACCAAGCTCTTCTTGTAATGTTAGATATGAGTCCTTTGTAATGAGGTCTTTGCTGAATGAGAAATGAAGAAATCTTGTCTGAGTTCCTTGTTACTGAGTTAGCATGAGCATGTAACACCAATTATAGTCAGTTGACAACTTAAACCGATTGACTTATTTGTGAGGACTATGAGTTCATTTGGTTGTCGACTAAACCTAGGCATGCAATACCGCTAATGAGTCCAACTACCGAGTGAACCGACTACCGCGCAAGAGAGGGTTAGAAGTCACCCTTTTAAGATTTAAGCGAGAGCATGTAACACCAGTTATTAGTCGGATTATGACTTAAACTGATTGCCCCATAATGAGGGCTTAGAGGTTACCCTTTTTGAGATTAACCGTGAGCATGTAACACCAGTGATAGATCAGATTACGACCTAGGCCGATTGCCCCATGAAGGAGGGTTTAGAGGTTACCCTTTTGAGATTAAGCGTGAGCATGTAACACCAGTGATAGATTGGATTACGAACTAGGCTGATTGCCCCGTGAAGGAGGGTTTGGAAGTTACCCGTAATGAGTAAGTGAGAGCATGTAACACCAACGATAGGTCAGATTACGACCTAGGCTGATTACCCCATCCTAAATACTGAGTACAAGAGAATCTGCGTGAGATCCAATGCGAAAGTACGAGTACAAAAATTATTACACAGAGGTCATGCTTTCTTTATTCATTGAATACCACAAGCAAGAGTACAATTTGAGGATAGTCCACTTTGAGGTCATGACAGTTTATTGCATTCGCCATGAGTATGAATTGAGATACATTGTTCTGACAATACGACAATTTACGCATAATATTTGCGGAGGTGCTCTATGTTCCATGAGTTCCCGATTGGAGTGTCATCCATCTATGACAATCAATATCATCCTAGACGAGTGACTTCCATGACAATATACGGTCCTTCCCATGGGGGAGACAGCATATGATGCCCTTCTTCTTTGAGGACTCATCGAAGGACCAGTTCACCGAACGAAAATGCCTGCGGGCGCATGTTGCATTCGTGATACTGCCGCAGGGTTTGCTAATAGCGACCAAACTAAATTACTGTATTGAGGCGTTCCTCCTCTAGCACACCAACTTCTCTGAGGTGAGTTGCTTCAGCCTTCGCTATATCTTTGAACATGAGTCGAGGCACTCCATAGGTGAGATCAGCCGGAAGCACAGCTTCTGATCCATAAACCATAAAGAATGGTGTATTGCCATTAAGCGCCCAGCTGGGTTTAGTTCTAAGGCTCCAAACGACGTATGGGAGTTCTCTGATCCATTTGCCAGCAAACTTTTCATTCTTGTCGAGAATCTTCTTCTTTAACGCATCGACGATCATGTCGTTAGCCCGTTCGACCTGACCTTTAGCTCTTGGATGTGCTACTGAAATGTACTTGACCAGGATAGAGTTATCTAGGCAAAAGTTAAAGAAATCCATCCCCGTGAAGTTGGAGCCTAAGTCGGTGATGATGGCATTGGGGATCCTGAATCGAAATACGATCTCCTGAATGAACTCTCCTACCTTAGCATGTGTCAATGAAGTGATTGATTGTACTCAATCCACTTCGTGAACTTGTAGATTGCCACCAAGATGTGAGTATATCCACCTTGGCCTTTCTTGAATGGTCCCTATCCTATCAAGCCCCTAACATGCAAAAGGCTAGGACATTGGGATATTCTGCAATTGTTGAGCCAGGAGATGATGCTGCTTTGCGAGGAACCGATGCGCTTCACAATGCTTGACCAGATCCGCTGCATCTTGCTTCGCTGTTGGCCAGTAGAATCCGGCTCTGAAAGCCTTCCCAACCAATGTTCTTGACGCGACGTGATTGCCGCATTGCCCAGCGTGGATTTTCAGCAACAGACTCTTGGTGCGGGATGTATCGATGCACTTTAAAAGGACACCGGATGCGCTGCGCTTGTAAAGATCATCGCCGATCAAGGTATAGCGGGCTGCACGCCGGACTAGTCATTTGGCCACCACTTTATCCTCTAGCTCATCTCCATCATTGATATATTTCATTATTGGAATCCTTCAGTCAGTCGGAGCCTCTTCCAAGCTCAGGACGCGCTGTTTTGGGGATACATCTTCCTTGTCTTGTGGAATGGATGGACGAGACAACTCTTGAACAAAGATACCTAGGGGTCTTCGGGGAGGCATGCCGCATGCCCGAGCCAGGATGACTGGCGGATTTCTTCGGCAGCGTCACTCCGGATGGAGTAGTCGAGGTCAAGGAAGGTTTGATGGTGGGTCAGGGCATTAGAGCTCGAGGATGAGTCAGCGCAGAGCGTGTCGGTGTCGGAGTCGACTGAATCTTGACCGCAGGTAGAATGGATCTTGACGTGGGAGCGGCCAAAGTTGGATTCTGAGTCGGCGTAGTGCCCTTGTGGTTACCTCCCTTCTCTGGAGCACCCTTGACGTAGTGCAGGTTGTCGTGCTTGTTGACGATGACCCAGATGGATCCAAAGTGGATCATCTCACCAGCAGCGATCTTGGCGAAGTCGCTGGAGCTGTTGGCCATGGAGCTAACGAAGATGTCGATTTCACCTCCCCTATCTGGTGCGCCAACTGTCTGTGTTTAGTACCGGCAGTACACCCTAGGATGTACCACGTGGTGCTTTTGCGGCTGGCGAGATCGACCATAGCTCGATGGTTTACGTGAAACACGACTGAAAACAAGGTTTATACAGGTTTAGGGCCGCGAAAAGCGTAATACCCTACGTCCTATTTGAGGCTAAATTGTATTGATCTGAGAGCTCGAGATTACAATGAGGGCTAGGGTTTTGGTGTGTGATGTTGTGATGCGTTGTATGATGATGTCTCCATAGCGGTCCCTCACCTACCTTATATAAGCTGACGGATTCTTGGGTTACAAGTCAGGTTCCTTTTATATCTCCTAGTCGGTTTAGATTACATCAGATTACATAGAATCCGCGATCTATACCCTTTCCATCTTCAAGTCCCGTACTCTTTAGAAACAGAGTCCGAGCTACGTACTCTTTCCATGCTTTCCTGAGTTGCACCATCCTTTCCCTGATCGCCAAGTTCTGCACTTCCTTTGCCGTTTATGAGCCCATGCCCAGTAGACGGCCCATGAATTCTATAGTCTGGCCTTTTGAGTCCCATTAACAACCCACTGTCTTGAATCCATCCCATGAGGACCGAGGGGATATCTATCCCCTACACTTTCCGTTTTCACTTACGGGTGCAGCAAAAACTTGGTACAACAGAGCAGTTGGTGCAGTAGTGGGAGTTGGGAAAGACTCAAAATCAAGTTCTAGTCTACACTTCTTCCCACAACATTAAGTTGTTGACCTCCGATGTGAAGTTCTCAACTTTCGACAAGGAAGCAACGAGGACTTGGCCATAGCTTGGTCACATTTCACCTGTCTGGTCGCATCCGACCCAGACATGGCGATACAAGAGTCCATGCCCATGCAGCACTTTGTCTGAGGCCTTTCACCATGTGTAGGACTCTGTCTGGACTTAGCCTCAGGTAGATCGTTCTCTCACTTAACTGCCCCAAAAGGATGAATAAATCTTAACAAGATGCTCGAAAAATCCTCAGATGGTAGTAAGATTGAGAAGCCATGCTCACAACCACAAGATCCACATGAACCCAGCTACTTTGAAGAAGGCCAGAACTCTCAACCACCAGCTCCACTATCCCATCAAACCCTCAGAATTGAGGACATCCCTGTACCAAGCACATCACAAGACACTGAGACGGTCAGTGCCTCTATGACAAATCCTCCACTAGTCCCTCCATTCTTGTTCGATGACGAGTTGTTCACGGGCTTTGGGAATGTATCTCAGCTACCCAAAGAGACTCGACGCTTCGAAAGGACCTCTCAACTAGCATACATCTTCCCACAACACATACATCAAATGAGAGAGGACCTACTGTGGCTTATAGCTGTAATAAATTGGGAATGGCTAGAAGAGAGATGACTCAAGACAAAATTCATTAGGTTCTACCTAGGACCAACTCTCGTCCCTGGCCATGTATCCCACATGCTCGCACAAGACATTATTTATGACCCATGAGTCATGGTGAATATCATTCCTAAATATGTTGTAGACACCTATTTCCCCACTCAACCATGATCAAAATCCAACATTCGCTTGAAGTCGAACAGGAATGAATCGTTGGAAAATCATGGAGTCATTCAGGTCATACCAGTTACCTTACAGGACGAACGGGTGTTCTTGGATTTCCACATCTTCGACATACCTAAGGGGCCCATGCCACTCATTCTGATCAGGCTCCTGATTGCTTCCCTGATCAACATGATCAATCTAGGACAACTACAGCTTTAGTTTGGTAAAGAGGTGCTCGAGGTTGGCATGAGTTGAGCATTGAAAACTAAAACAGGGTATAAGCCAGAAGTTGACCCCTTAGAAGAAGTGATGGGTATTTCACTTGAGGAAGAGCAGGATCAATACAGCCTAGAGGAAGAGGCTGGTGACTTCAGTGCGGTAGAAGAGCCGCTCGAGTATGAAGAACTAGGTGAATCTTTGTGGCCTGACCCACCAAAAATAGAGCTTAAATAGCTACCGCCTGGCCTAAAGTACACCTTCCTCAACAGGAATCCAGACACACCGGTGATCATCAGCAACAAGCTGACCGAGGATGAAAGCCGGCGATTGATCTCAGTCTTGGAGAAGTACAGATTAGTGCTTGGATACTCACTCCAAGATCTGAAGGGAATCTGTCCTAACCTGTGCACACATCGCATTCCCATGGAAAGTGAACATCGGCCTACAAGGGAACCACAACAAAGACTCAACAATGCAATGAGAGAGGTAGTCAAGAAGGAGGTACTCAAACTCCTACACACGGGTATCATTTACCCCGTACAAGATAGTGAATGGGTTAGTCTAGTCCAAGTCATACCAAAGAAGGGTGGGATGACAGTCGTCAAGAATCAAAACAATGAGTTAATCCCGTAGTGTACTGTCACCAGATCACAAATGTGCATTAACTACAGAAAACTCAACTCCGCCACCCGAAAAGATAACTTCCTTCTCCCTTTTATTGATGAGATGCTCGAAAGACTGGCCAACCACTCCTTCTACTCTCTTAATGGCTACTCCGGTTATCACCAGATCCCCATTCACCCGGATGACAAGAGTAAGACCACATTTACTTGTCCCTACGGCACTTTCACTTATCGGCAGATGTCATTCGGGCTATGCAACACTCCAGCATCGTTCCAGCGATGTATGATGGCCATATTCTTTGACCTGATCGAGAACATAATCGAAGCCTTCATGGATGACTTCTCAGTCTATGGCAAGACCTTTGATGGATGTCTAGAGAATTTGGAAAAGGTTCTCTAGAGATGCAAAGAAGTTGACCTTATCCTAAACTAGGAGAAATATCACTTTATGGTCAGAGAAGGGATTATGCTAGGACACAGGGTATCAGAGAGAGGCATAGAGGTGGATCATACAAAAATTGAAGTCATTGAGTAGCTACCGCCTCCATCAAACATCAAGGCACTCCGAAGCTTCCTTGGTCATGCTGGGTTTTATAGTAGATTCATCAAAAATTTCTCATTTATAGCCCGACCACCGACCAACCTTCTAGACAAAGACACACCCTTTGTGTTTGATGATACATGCCTAGAAGCCTTTCATACACTCAAGAAGGCACTTGTCACAGCATCCATCATCCAACCACCGACTGGAATGCTCCATTTGAAATCATGTGCGATGCCAGCAATTACGCTGTAGGAGCAGTCTTAGGCCAAAGCAAGGATAGAAAACATCATGCCATATCCTTTGCAAGCAAGATGCTTACTGGCCCACAACTAAATTACTCCACCACTGAAAAAGAACTTTTGGCTGTTGTCTTTGCCATTGATAAATTCAGATCATACTTGGTGGAAGAAAAAGTCATCATATTCACAAACTATGCAACTCTCAAATATCTCCTCACCAAAAAAGATGCAAAGCCACGACTAATTCGGTGGGTCCTGTTGGTCCAAGAATTCGATATTGAGATCAGAGATAAGAAGGGAGTTCAAAATTCAGTTGCAGATCATCTCTCACAAATGCAGTTTGAAGAAACGTCATCCTTGCCAATTGACGATTACATGAGAGATGACACCCTCCTAAAAGTTACAACATCCCAACCATGGTATGCAGATCTGGTCAACTACCTAGTTACAGGATACGTACCCAAAGGAGTTGATACGAGGAAACCGATCCGCATAGCCGATTCTATCTCTGGGATGACCCCTACTTATATAAACTTTGTGTAGACGGACTCTTACGTCGCTGCATTCCTGCTTGCGAAGTCCCCCAAATCCTTGATAGATGTCACTATGGAGCTTACCAAACTCATGCAAAAATTTGGCAAAGTGGATTCTATTGGCCAAATATGTACGATAATGCCAAGGAGTTCGAACTACGGCGCCCAAGGTGCCAATGCCAAGGAAACATTAACCCAAGGGATGCTATGCCACTGACTAGCAACCTTCAACTTGATGTATTTGATGTGTGGGGCATAGACTTCATGGGGCCCTTTCGCAAGTGTGGAGACAAAGAGTACATCCAGATCGTAGTAGACTATGTATTAAAATGGGTAGAGGTGCTACTGTGTTTCGCGGTAGATTCAAGACATTCGATCAGAATGTTCTATCACACCATCTTTCCTCGATAAGGTATGCCAAGGGTCATCATTAGCGATGGAGGACCACACTTCATAGATAAGAGATTCAAGAGGTGCCTTGCCGAGCTTGGTGTGGATCACCGTGTCACCACTCCTTATCACCTGCAGACAAGTGGCCAAGCTAAGACATCAAACAAGCAGATCAAGAGTATCCTGCAGAAAACTATCGAAGCTATGGGAAAAGACTGGGTATCCAAGTTACCCGATGCTCTCTGGGCATACCGCATAGCATATAAAACTCCCATTGGCTTGACACCATATCAAATGGTGTATGGCAAGACTTGTCATCTACCAGCAAAACATGAGTTCAAGTCTCACTAGGCGATAAGGAAGTGGAACATGGGTCTCCAAGCATCAGGAGTTCAAAGACAGATTCAACTCGCTGAATTGGAGGAATGGAAGGAGAAGGCCTACCACAGTGCCAAGCTTTACAAGGAGCGAACAAAAAGAGGGCATGACAAGCGCATCAAGATCAAGACCTTCAAACCAGGAGACAAGGTATTACTCTTTAATTCTCGTGTTCGTTTGTTTGGTCATGGTAATCTTAGAAGTAAGCGGGAAAGAACCTTTTTGGACCTCAATGCCGCCGATCACGGTGCCATCACCCTCCAGGACATTGATGGGAAAATCTTTAAGGTGAATGGGCAACGCCTAAAAGTTTTCCTAGAGCCCGAAATGCCATAGCTCGAAGAAGTGGACGTCTACGAGTTGGAAGAAGGGGCATGATCGCAGGGCCATGGTCTAGCTCCAACCTAACCTAAGCCATGTACACTACCATGCTCCTCACTTTTCTGTCTTATCTCACCTTTTGCTTCCATTTCACCAAAATCTCAGCCAAAGTACAAGGTTTTCACGACAAAGAGGGCTTTCAGTACACCAAAAAGGGCAAAAACCGGCCTCTGGTCTGCCAAGCCAAGGTTGGTGAGGCTGCTCGGCTCAAGAGCCAGGCCGCCCAATCCTTGGTGTGGCTGCCCAGCCTAAGGGTCATGCCGCTCGGCCACTCCACTTTGCCACCCGGCCGCGTCACATTGAATTCTGGAGTGATCTGATCCCCAACAGCTCAGAAACTTGGTTGAGTAGATGAGATCGACCTGCCATGGGTTTAAAGGCGAGAGTTCACCCCCCCTTCCTGCACTCTCACCATTCCCATCTCATCTCCACCTCAAAAACCTAAGTCATGGCCTCCAACAACATACCCTCCAAGAGCGTAGCCCTCACATCTGGCACCATGGCGACCTACTCACCGGCATTCAAAGATGAACTTGTCCCAAGAGGAGTCATCCCCATCATGGATGACATAGTGGTGTTAGACATCATGCCACTGGCCACCTAGCCACACCCTCAGGGCGCCCGGCCAAGAGCGAGGCTGCCCGGAATCTCCTGCGCTCTCGCAGTGTAGGGAGGCCTGCTCGTGGTCTGTCTCCTGCGCCCACCATCGCCAAGAAGGTGTTTCAAGTAGATTTTCCTCAGCCTAAGGTCAGAAAGATTAGCCCCAAGGTGCCGGTGCGGAAGCTCTTCTCGGATGATTCCGTGAAGGGCAATAGAGCGCCCAAGAGCCCGAGATCACTGGTCTACACCATTCTGGGAGGAGTCACTCCCTCTAGAAAGTTGGGGAAGGTACTGGTCCCAGAGCACATAGAGGACATCCTTCGGGGGGATGCATCTATTGATGAATCCATTGACTCCACTCCCCCTAGGAGGACCATCCACTGGATAGCAAAACCCCCTTCGATTAGGACCCCATTGGGACACTTTGAAGAATCAGAGGAGGAGGAGAAAGAGACCTTCGAGTCTCTTAAGTTGGAGATAAAAGTGTTGAAGCATGCACTCCATAGACTTGAAGAGCGCTGTGCGGAAGGTGAGCTTTGGAGGTGGGAGATCAATGACAAGTTAGAGATCCTTAGGAAGGGCTTCTTCTCCAAGTTCCGCTGCCTCACCGAAGCCACAGGGCACCCAGAAGCCTATGATCCACCCATGCCATAGATGCCCTGGGCTTCATAATAATTTTTAGTATAGGCGCCCTTTTGTTTTCACTTAGTTGTTTTGTTTCATTTATTTCTTTGTATGAACAATGCCTATCTTTGTTTTAGTCATTTGCTTTCATGATTAATGCTTAGATCAATAATGTTTTGTTTTACTTTGAGTTCAAGTGTGGGGGGAATGGCACTTGGCCACCCCATCTTCCTGTCACTAACTCTGCAGAAACGAACAAGAAACATGATGTACAGGGTTCCACCGCACTACTCACAAAAACCTGGGACGATTCGAGCCAAAAACTGGCCGCCCAGCCTTAACCCCTAGCCGCCTGGACTGGCTCTGGCCACCTGGTCTGGCACCCTAGCCGCCCAGCCTGTCACGCTCGCGAAAAATGTACAACACGCAGAAACATTCATCCTAGAGCACTTCTCCACACTAGTTGAACGGTGCAAAGGTCGAAAAGCACACATGAGAGGCCACCCGGCCTCTGCCTTTGGCCGCCTGGCCTGGCAAGAGGTGAATGGCCCATCCTCACTTCACCTTGCACCATGAACTAGGTATTATTATCAATGTTACAAATATGGTTCATTGCATTTCATTCCGAACATGAAACTTTGATAAAAACCTACTCTACATGATCATTTCTTCAACTTGTGTCTATGCTTGCACAAAGTTTACTCCTTATGCTGAAGTAAAATTGCCCATGGATACCTTTTTATTAGGGACCCACTTTGAGTTAAGATGTTGATTCATAAGATATATGTTACATGGATACATAGCAGTGATCTCCTGCTAAGGCAAAGAGTTTTGTTTTGCTAAAATGATTAAAAATGTGCTCGACTCTGATGTTCTCAAGATAGAAATCCTACCAATGCCCCAAATGAAATTCTTATGCATCAAAGACATCTATCAATGTTTCGAACCTTGTCAAATTTTGTGCCATCAAATGAGTTAGAATCATTCAAGTTTTTTTTGGCTATCACGCGCACGTGCATACTACAAAGTTCCTGCAAGTTGTGCTATGCAAAATTCCAAATACCCCTCATCAATCATGCAAAAAGAGAGGAAAAGAGGCATGGAATTGAATGGAAAAAAGAGAAAAAAAAGAAAAGAAATAAAGAAAGAAGAAAAAAATACCATGCCCTCTCTCGCATCAAAAGGGGAATACAAAAGCACACATATCGATAACTTTCCGCCACACTTACACATAGCCAAAATCTTCGAGTTAATCCATACTCTTTGCTTTGATGCTTGATTTGACTTGGTGATACAAACATAATGGGATAGTCTCACGATTTTCCAGCTCCACCAAACTTAGATTAGGAGGAAAGGAAACACAAGGATTCTCAACCTTTGAGTGATTGAGAGGTGATCTTGAGAACAAAAGAAAGGAGCACCTTATTCTTGAAAACTAGAAAACCTCTTTTGCTCATAGTTGGGAGAGAACTGCTGTTACACCTAGAAGTTGTTCTTAGTCTCAACATCCCAAACTCAAAGTGTAGCCACCATTGAAATCCTGGGCAAGATGAACTAACTTGGGAGTAACCTTTGTGCCAGCTAAGGCTACGGTTGTTGTATGCCCTCTACCCCATGCTTAACTACTCGTTTGCTTGAGGACGAGCAAAGATCTAGGTCTGGACAGGTGTTGGCGGTCATTATGACCTATTTCGACAACCAACATTTCATGTTTCAAGGGTGATTTTTATGCAAAGTTCATACATTCTAACCGGTTCGACTAGTTGTGTACAAAGATCATGCAGGAACACAGGAAACAATGCAAATACATACAAAACATAGTGAAACAAGGTGCAACAATGGAGGAGGGGACAAGGGGTGACCAAACCCTGGCCGCCCGGCCTAAGTACCAGGCTGCCTGGCCTATGGTTCAGGCCGCCCAGCCTCCCTCCACCTCTCAGCACAAAGGATTGGCCACCAAGGCTAAGTCTCAAGCTGTCCAGCCCACCTCATTAGCCGCTCAGCCTGTGACGTGCTCCAATTGCCATGTCCTTTGACCTGCATGCAAGAGACAACATGTCAAACACAATTCCATATTGGAATCCAAGAGATCAACGCAAAACACCCTAGAAGGCCACCACCTCACCGATCTAGCCCACTGATTGGCTAAGTCAGTGATCCAGGAGAGTGTCATCAAATGGCTAAGGAAGAAACACAAGGCAAATCCAACTATACATGAAAAAAGCACATTGTTTTAACTGTCAACCGCCTTACCCAAGTGACCAGAAGTGTTGGATGGACATGGTCGGTGGATCCAAGGGCCGCTCGGCCTTGGACTAGGCCGCCCGGCCTATGAGCCAGGCCGCCCGACCATCTGGAGGCCGCCCGGCCTGCCACCTACCCCTCAGCCACTGACTTAACTTCGAAAACCGACCTTTGGACAGATATAAATACCCCCAAGGTGTTCACTTGTAAGTATAGTGGTGTTGTGGTAGAGTAGAACTTGAGAGTGTGAAGTGTATAGTGTTGGAGAAGTGAACTTATCCCTTAGCTTGTAGAGAGAGTGCCTCTCATATCAAGGAGAGTAGTGAGGTGGAGAGTAAGGGAGTAGGATTTCTGTAACACCCTAGTTTTAATTTCAGTACTTCATAATAAAAACCAAGCAATTTATTTAATTTTCTAAGGCCTATGTGCTTAGTTTGCATTTATCATGATTTATTTAAATTAAAAAGATACATAAAAGCAACCATAGGTTTAACCCTTCTTGTGCATACATGCTGGTGCATTACTTTATTGTTTGTATGAATTAAGGGTTCATATTCAAATTTATTTGAATATGTAGATCAATTGCTTTCTTATTCAAAAGAATTCAAAAGAGAAAAAAAAAAGAAAAGGGAGAGGCGGCCAGACCAACCAGCCCAGCTAGCGGCCCACCGCGCCCCCTTCTCACCCGCTTGGGCCAAGATCCGGCCCAAAAGGAGCTCCAGCCCACCTCCCTCCTCTCTTTCTCGCGCGCCACTGACGGGTGGGCCGCACCCTTACCCTCACTGCCATGTCGGCCCCATCTGTCAGCGGCTTCTTCCTCCTCTCGCCGCGATCTTCGCCCCTTTCCTCCTTCTCTGCCGGCCGCGTCAGCGCCCCGAGGTGGAATCTGAGCCCACGTTCCTTCGCCTTAATTGCCCTCCATCAATCCCTTAACTCCCGCGCCGGTTTCCTCTTCTCCTTCCCCGTCCTTCACTACGCCGACGGGAGCTTTCAAAGCCGCAACCAGCGCCCCCGCGGCCGCTACGTTCTAGCTCGCACAGAGCCTATAAAACTCGACCCCCGGGTTTGCCATGAGCTCCCTTTGCCACAACCCACTCCAATCGCGCTCTTGTTCATCACCGAGCCCGCAATCCACCGCCGGAGCTCCGTTTCAGTAAGTTGCGCTGTCGCCAAATTCTCCACCGGCGAGCCCTCTCCAATCTGCTAACCTCTGTTGTTTCTTCCGCAAGGTCTTGGCGGGGCCTATCCTTGGGTTTTGGATTCGGGAGCGCGACTCCAACGCTCAGTCGGTGAGCACCGCTCGAGCCCGTCCACCGTCCTCCATCGCGAGCTCCCTCCACCGCCTCCCCGACGTCCACATCACCTCGGTGAGCTTCGCCTTGTCCCCCTCTGCCTCCTGAGCTGGCCCTAGGGCTTAGTAACCACCCGAGGTCCGGGCGAACGCGGCTCCGGCGAGCCACCACCGCGGAAGGCGGACTCCGCCTTGGATTTTGGTCACCGCCGGTGCACCCTGCCCCTTTCATCGCCGCCCATCCGATCCATCATCAACGGCCACGATTAGAACAGCCCGTACCCCTTCGCTAGCGAATCACACCGCGCCACATCGCCTCCCTTAATCCGACTCAGCCCGCACCCACCCGTCAGGCTGATGTGGCAAGCCACGTCACCGAACGCGTCAGCGCAGACCTGGTCAGTCACGGCTATTTCACGCTTGAGACCCCGCGTTTCCTTAGAATCAACCCGCAGTCCGACTTCGTTGAGAAGTATTTATGTTTTAGTCCTGTTTTCATCAGTTTAGCCCCTGAGCTCTCCGGGATTTGAACCCGCAGTCCAGGCTCTGGTGGTTTCGCTCTAAAACCCTCGGCGGCTATGTTTAATTACGTTTAGGTCCTCGTTTTTCATAAAACAGCCCCTGGTTTAGTTTGTTTAACACAGTTTTGCCCTTAGGAGCTTGTTTTATGCATAACTTTCACATTTTAGCTCCGATTCGGGTGATTCTTGCGTTCATGTGTTCGTAGAAATGCGTAGGATGTTTTTATAACAGCTTTATCTTCTGTTTTTATGATGTGGTGTACTGTAGCTTATCCTTTGTTATTTGTTTGCATGTATGCGTGTATGGGAATGTTTGTATGTTGCCGTGAACGTGTTTAGACGGTGAACCGTTCGTAGGTGAAGAAGAACAGCAGGTTGCAAGTTTTGGACAGCAGCCACTAGAGCTTTTTGAGGAAGGCAAGTATAACATGAACAACACCTAATAACCTTTACTCATTTGCATGTGCATTTAATCTTGTATGCCATAAGGATCGTACCTTAGCTACTTTTACCCAATATTTACCTTTGGGTTTGCATGTTGGTTAAGTTGGGCTAGGTGCAGGGCGAACTCATGTTTCTTTTTGTAAATAATTTGATTAATAGATCTATGCAAGATAATTGTGAGCTTGACCCTCTGTGCCAAGGCTTGAGTGGTTTATGCCTCTTTAAAATTGGCTTTTTAGCAACATGGTTTAGGGGGCATGAGCAATGTGCTTGGTGGTTTTGCTCATAGCCACTCTCCATAAGGACCGGTTCGCAAAGCGACAACCTGGGACAACAGCGCTACCATGAGACTGGAATGGGACGGTCTTAGCTGATTAATTAGATTGCCTTGGTTTGGGAGTAACTTACCTGCGGGGCAAGAGGGGAAGTGAGCCGGGATGGGCCTCAGATCTGCTTTGGGTTGTGTGTGCTGTGTGCTTCACCCCTTAGAGTAGGGCCCCATCTCCGCGGAGCTTGAAACCTCAGCAGTTACACCTTACCAACGTGATCTTTGTAAAGGCTTCGTAGTGTGGCTTGCTAGTCATCTCATCTAAGGAAATGTGATGAACTTCTAGCGTAGCTCACGACTTGTGGGTAAAGATGTGCAACCTCTCGAGAGTGTAAAACTGACATGTCAGCCGTGCTCACGGTTATGAGCGGCCCAGATCCTTTATGCTGATTAGTGGGTTCTTGGTTTGGTTTGGGAGTTGGTTATGTCTCTAATAATCTTGATTAATTCTTTATGCAATATCTTTTGGGTTAATGGTTTATCTACTCACCTTAGTAAATAGATGATAATAAAACTTGACCAACTAAAAGCAAATGCAGTTGTGTCAGCCAACCTTAGAGCCTCATGGTTCATGTTATGCTTGTTGAGTAGGACTGTGTACTCATGCTTGTTGTTTTCTTCCTTTTGTTGGGTGGACCCAACCGCTGTTCAGTTGAAGAAGGCACAGAGGAGTACACTCAAGGTTATGATGAGTTCTAGGCATATCAGTCTCCCAGTCGACTTCCCTGTGGCGGCTCGTTATGTTTTCGTTTACGCTTCCGCTTACGACTCTGTTATAAAGACCTGTGTCTTGATGTAATAAAGTGACAATACGCTATGTAACGCTATTTTCCCTTTTATGCACGTTCTGTGATGTCACTATTGTCATAATATATGTGAGACATGTTCCTGGCACATATATGTTGTCCTAGTTCCGTCGGTTGAGAATTAGGGCGTGATAGAGTGGTATCAGAGCCGTGTTGACTGTAGGACGATAGCCTAGATAGAAATGGTCGTATTTAAGGATTTCACTTCCTTTGTCTTATCTGCTGTTTTATAAAATTTACTCTCTCCAAGTATACTATAAAAATTTATGTTCA
The DNA here is from genome assembly GCA_030272315.1 of Paspalum vaginatum. NCBI lineage: Eukaryota > Viridiplantae > Streptophyta > Magnoliopsida > Poales > Poaceae > Paspalum > Paspalum vaginatum. The sequence goes on along the minus strand of CM059020.1, from coordinate 29,005,321 downwards.
CATTATGTTGAAAATTTTACTTTATTCATTCTATCATATAGAACTAATCTTAAACTTATTCTATCCTCCTTGTAGATGGCCCGCACCCTTAGGACTGCCCGCAAAAGCACCGGTGCAGCCCGACGTTTTGGACCGTTCGTTCCACCTCAGCCCGAGCCTGAGGTACAGCCTGAGGTGGAGACTGAGGAGTCCGAGGAGGAGTCTGAGGTGGAGTCTGAGGAGGAGCCCCAGGAGGAGGACCCTCTGCAGCCTGAGGAGCAGGCACCGCAGGAGGATCTGGAGGACGACGAGGTGGTGGAGATACTTCCACCCCCTCAGCCGGAGCCCGAGGTGGTGGTGATATCAGATGACGAGCCTGAAGCTGAGGAGGGCAATGACGCTGGAGACGCCTCTGCTGGCGCCGAGGGTGCCGAAGGTGGTGGCACGCCTCCGTTGCAGTGGATAGACGTGAAGCACTTCCACAACGGCTTGCACTTGAGTTTCCCCAGGATTTTCAATGGCGCCATCCAGGAGTTGGGTTACAACAACCTGGAGATCAGCTACAAGGTGGTGGAGAGTGTACACCCCGAGTTTCCTCCTAGGTTCTGTGCATCCGCGTGCTTTATGGTGGATAACCCGGAGCACGGGGGTACCACCCTGTCCGAGGAGCACTACTCGGTGTCGTATCACTCTGACCAGGATGCGGCCATCAACGACGCAGCTCGACAGGCTTATGGGGTCTTCTGTGAGGACCACCGTACAGCTTTTGGCCAGTCTGCTCGGCGTTACCTTCCCTGCCGCAAGAGTGGTGAGACAAGACACCAGATCTCTTCCTTGGAGCATGAGGGAAACACCCAATTGGCCTCACTGGTGGAGTTTACTGCAGCCTTGAGCACCTAGCACGATGCTCTGTTGGGTGCGCACCGCAGCTTACACCTAGAGTGTGAGTCCCTTCGAGCTCAGCTGCTGAAGGCGACGCACGTGACGCATATAGAGCCAGCACAGTCTCCTCCGCGCAAGAAGCCGCGCTACGGCGAGCCTAGTGGCGCCACCACCGTGCTTCCTCACGACGACTAGACAGCCTCGCCGTTTATCAGTTTGAGTCTTTTGAGTCCTTTCCTTTTTGGGTGGAACTTGGTTACTTTTGGATGTTTTGATGTTTGCTTTATGAACTATGGTTGATTTGGATCTTTGGTTGAATGTTATATCCAGCTGTGGGGATTGTCTACAGCGTGAACAAGTTTAGTGTTACCAATATTAAAATGAAGTTAGCTCGTTGGGTTAAAGATATCTACTCTATTGTTCTTTCTACTTTATCGTCACGCTTTCACTCTTGTGCATCACTATATCTATCATGTGCTTATGAATTATATGCTGCAATCAGATGGTTAACACAAGGAGAGGTGGTGGTGCTGGTGGTAACGACCAGGAACACCAGAGAGGAAGCAATCAACTTCCCAACCCACCACCCATCACCATGGAGCAGCTAATGGCACAAGTGTTAACCACAGTGAATACTGCAATGCAAACTCTCCAACAAGCACAAGCTCAACCACCACCCCTACCTAGAGACAGGTGTGGAGATTTCATGAAAGGACATCCTCCCACTTTCTCACATGCTACAGAGCCACTACAGGCTGATGACTGGCTTCGTGCTATTGAACGCCAGTTGGAGATTGCACAGTGCAACGATAGGGAGAGGGTCTTGTATGGCTCTGGACAGTTGAGGGGTGCAGCTCTGGATTGGTGGGAGTCCTACAGGCCAGAGGACAGGGATACTTTCACTTGGGCACAGTTCAGGGAGAACTTCCGCAACCATCACGTGCCTGCAGGGTTGATGAAAATGAAGAAGAAGGAATTCCTTTCTTTAAAGCAGGGCAACATGTCAGTGACCGAATACCGGGACAAGTTCCTTCAACTTGCACAATATGCTACTGCAGAGGTGGCTGATGACAGAGAGAAACAGGAGTATTTCATAGAAGGTTTGAATGATGAACTCCAGTATCAATTGATGAATCATACTTTCCCTTCCTTCCATCATTTGGTGGACAGGGCGCTTTTCACTGAAAGGAAGCGCCAGGACATAGAAGAAAGGAAGAGGAAGTTCAACGGCTCTTCATCAGGCAGCAGCACTCGTCCTCGTTACCCCCAAGTTCAGAGTTCTCAGCAAGCAGGGTATCAGCAGCGTACCCAGGGACAGCAGGGGTACCAGCAGCAGCGTGGTCAGGGCCAACAGATGAGCCAGGGACAGCGCTATCAGACTCAACCTACTCGTCCTGTTCATCAAGTTCATCGTCAAGTGCAAAACAACCTCCCTACAACAAATCAAGCTCCAGTTCCCGCTGGTAGAAGCTGCTATAAGTGTGGTGAGCAGGGGCATTATGCTAATGTCTGCCCTCATAAGATGCCAACCAATCAACAGGGTCAGCAGCAGAGCCAAAGGCAAAACCCTCCACAACAGCAGCAGGGACGCGCAAATCAATTGCCCAAGGGACAGTGGCAAGGAAAGGTGAATCATGTGACCACCGAGACTGCAATGGAGGCTCCGAACGTCGTGCTCGCTACGTTCTTGGTCAACTCCCATACCGCTACTGTACTTTTTGATACCGGTGCAACTCATTCCTTCATTATCAAGTCATATGCCATTCGACATAACATACCTATAAGTGACATGAAAAGGATGTTGTTAGTCACCTCACCTGGGGGGCAGATGAGAACTAATTCTATCTGTCTTGGAGTTAGTTTTGACATAAGGGGGGTAGAATTCTGCACAAATTTAATTGTTTTAGAATCAGAGGGAATAGATGTCATTTTGGGCATGGAAACACTAACCAAATGGGGAGCCAAAATTGACTGCTCCAAGCGGGAAATTCTCTTGACAGCTTCAGATGGGGAAAATGTGGAAATTATGGTAAATGAACCAAGGAAGGAATATGGTCAATTGAACCAGATCACAGCCAGGCCTACTGATGGGATTCGAGTAGTGAGTGATTACCCAGATGTTTTCCCTGATGAGTTGCCAGGTATGCCACCTGACCGAGAAGTTGAATTTTTAATAGACCTTTTACCTGGTACAGCACCAATAGAAAAAAGGCAATATAGAGTGGCACCTAAAGAACAAGAGTTAATAAAGAAAAATATAGATGAGTTGTTAGAAAAAGGGTATATCCGACCTAGTTCTTCACCTTGGGCCTTTCCAGTTTTATTTGCTGATAAAAAGGATGGGTCAAGAAGAATGTGTGTGGATTATCGAGCTTTGAATGATGTCACTATTAAGAACAAATATCCTCTACCTCGGATAGATGATTTGTTTGATCAATTGCAAGGTGCTTGTGTGTTCTCAAAGGTTGACTTAAGGTCTGGTTACCATCAAATGAAGATTCGACCTTCTGATATTCCAAAGACTGCTTTCATTACCAGATTTGGGTTATTCGAGTATACAGTGATGTCTTTTGGTTTGACAAATGCTCCTGCCTATTTCATGAATCTTATGAACAAGGTGTTTATGGAGTATCTCGACAAGTTTGTGGTTGTGTTTATTGACGATATTTTGATCTATTCCAAGACAGAAGAAGAACATGAAGTACACTTGAGACTAGTTTTGCAGAAGCTGCGAGAACATAAGTTGTATGCAAAGCTGAGCAAGTGTGAATTTTGGATTGATCAAGTACCTTTCTTGGGACACATTGTTTCAAAAGGTGGAATCATGGTAGATCCAAGCAAGGTCAGCAGTGTATTGGATTGGAAGCAACCAGAAACTGTGAAAGAGGTTCGTGGATTCTTAGGTTTGGCAGGATACTATAGAAGATTCATTGAAGGTTTTTCTAGGACGGCCAAACCGATGACATCATTGCTTGAAAAGGGTGCTGAATTTATTTGGACCAAAGCGAGGCAAGCCTCGTTTGATGAATTAAAGAAGAGACTTACTACAGCTCCAGTGCTTACTCTACCTGATCTAACAAAAAGTTTCACGGTGTATTGTGATGCTTCTAAGGAAGGTCTGGGATGTGTATTGATGCAAGAAGGAAAAGTGATCGCCTATGCTTCACGTCAGTTAAGGAAACATGAGTTGAATTATCCTACTCATGATTTGGAGTTGGCAGCTGTTGTGCATGCTTTGAAAATCTGGAGGCATTATTTGTTTGGGAATCGATGTGAGATATACACGGATCATAAGAGTCTTAAGTATATTTTCACCCAGAATGAGTTGAATATGAGGCAAAGAAGATGGCTGGAGTTGATCAAGGATTATGATCTAGAAATCCACTATCATCCTGGAAAAGCTAATGTAGTGGCAGATGCTCTGAGCAGAAAGAGTTATGTTAACATGGCGGTCGCTTTCCAAATGCCACTAGAGTTGTGTGAAGAATTTGAGAGCCTGAGTTTGGGTTTTGCACATCACACCACGGCAGCAACCTTCGAGGCAGAACCTACCCTTGAGCAAGAGATAAGAGAGCATCAGAAGACTGATGAGAAAATTCAGGAGATCCGTGAGCAGATCAAAGTGGGTAAGGCACCACACTTTCGTGAGGATGAACGAGGTACTGTATGGTATAAGAACCGTATCTGTGTGCCAGATGTGGACAGTATAAGGAAGTTGATACTCAGTGAAGCTCATGATACAGCTTACTCTATTCATCCTGGAAGCACAAAAATGTATTACGATTTGAAAGAGAGATTCTGGTGGTATGGTATGAAACGAGCAGTGGCGGAATATGTTGCAGTTTGTGATACATGTCAACGTGTAAAGGCAGAATACCAGAGACCTGCAGGTTTGTTGCAACCACTGAAGGTTCCAGAATGGAAATGGGAAGAAATAAGCATGGATTTCATTGTGGGGTTACCAAGGACTCAGAAAGGATATAATTCTATTTGGGTAGTTGTGGACCGTTTGACTAAGGTAGCTCACTTCATCCCCGTGAATACTACCTATTCAGGTGCAAGGTTAGTAGAGTTATACATCTCTAGAATTATTTGCTTGCACGGTGTGCCAAAGCGGATTATATCTGACAGAGGTTCACAGTTCACATCTCGTTTTTGGGAGCAATTGCATGATTCGTTGGATACGAAGCTCCGGTTCAGTACAGCCTACCATCCACAGACAGATGGCCAGACAGAAAGGACAAATCAGATTCTAGAGGATATGTTGCGGGCATGTGCTATTCAGTATGGTACTAGTTGGGATAAGAGTCTACCATATGCTGAATTCTCCTATAACAACAGTTACCAGGCCAGCTTGAAGAAGTCACCGTTTGAGGCACTGTATGGTAGGAGGTGCAGGACTCCATTGTTTTGGAATCAAACAGGAGAGAAGCAAGTGTTTGGACCTGACATCATCAAAGATGCTGAACAACAAGTAAAAATGGTACGGGAAAATTTGAGAGTGGCTCAGTCTAGACAGAAAAGTTATGCAGATGTGCGACGCAGGGATCTGACCTTTAAGGTTGACAACTTCGTGTACTTAAAAGTGTCACCCATGAGAGGGATCCGCAGGTTTAATATAAAAGGAAAGCTGGCGCCGAGATATATTGGTCCATTCAAGGTGGTAGAAAGGAAAGGTGAAGTGGCTTATAGACTGGAATTGCCATCTAACCTATCTGGTATACATGATGTGTTCCATGTTTCCCAATTAAAGAAGTGCCTGAGAGTGCCAGAGGAACAAGCACCACTAGAGGGTTTGGATGTACAAGAGGATTTATCATATACGGAACATCCGGTGAAGATTCTTGAAACGTCAGAAAGAGTAACCAGAAACAAGAGGATCAAAATGTGCAGAGTGCAGTGGAAGCATCACACAGAGGATGAGGCTACATGGGAACGAGAGGAAGACATGAGAGCAGCTTATCCTAATCTCCTTGCTAGCCACCCATAAGAATCTCGGGGCGAGATTCCTGTTAAGGGGGGTAGGTTTGTAACACCCTAGTTTTAATTTCAGTACTTCATAATAAAAACCAAGCAATTTATTTAATTTTCTAAGGCCTATGTGCTTAGTTTGCATTTATCATGATTTATTTAAATTAAAAAGATACATAAAAGCAACCATAGGTTTAACCCTTCTTGTGCATACATGCTGGTGCATTACTTTATTGTTTGTATGAATTAAGGGTTCATATTCAAATTTATTTGAATATGTAGATCAATTGCTTTCTTATTCAAAAGAATTCAAAAGAGAAAAAAAAAAGAAAAGGGAGAGGCGGCCAGACCAACCAGCCCAGCTAGCGGCCCACCGCGCCCCCTTCTAACCCGCCTGGGCCAAGATCCGGCCCAAAAGGAGCTCCAGCCCACCTCCCTCCTCTCTTTCTCGCGCGCCACTGACGGGTGGGCCGCGCCCTTACCCTCACTGCCATGTCGGCCCCATCTGTCAGCGGCTTCTTCCTCCTCTCGCCGCGATCTTCGCCCCTTTCCTTCTTCTCTGCCGGCCGCGTCAGCGCCCCGAGGTGGAATCTGAGCCCACGTTCCTTCGCCTTAATTGCCCTCCATCAATCCCTTAACTCCCGCGCCGGTTTCCTCTTCTCCTTCCCCATCCTTCACTGCGCCGACGGGAGCTTTCAAAGCCGCAACCAGCGCCCCCGCGGCCGCTACGTTCTAGCTCGCACAGAGCCTATAAAACTCGACCCCCGGGTTTGCCATGAGCTCCCTTTGCCACAACCCACTCCAATCGCGCTCTTGTTCATCACCGAGCCCGCAATCCACCGTCGGAGCTCCGTTTCAGTAAGTTGCGCTGTCGCCAAATTCTCCACCGGCGAGCCCTCTCCAATCTGCTAACCTCTGTTGTTTCTTCCGCAAGGTCTTGGCGGGGCCTATCCTTGGGTTTTGGATTCGGGAGCGCGACTCCAACGCTCAGTCGGTGAGCGCCGCCCGAGCCCGTCCACCGTCCTCCATCGCGAGCTCCCTCCACCGCCTCCCCGACGTCCACATCACCTCGGTGAGCTTCGCCTTGTCCCCCTCTGCCTCCTGAGCTGGCCCTAGGGCTTAGTAACCACCCGAGGTCCGGGCGAACGCGGCTCCGGCGAGCCACCACCGCGGAAGGTGGACTCCGCCTTGGATTTTGGTCACCGCCGGTGCACCCTGCCCCTTTCATCGCCGCCCATCCGATCCATCATCAACGGCCATGATTAGAACAGCCCGTACCCCTTCGCTAGCGAATCACACCGCGCCACATCGCCTCCCTTAATCCGACTTAGCCCGCACCCACCCGTCAGGCTGATGTGGCAAGCCACATCACCGAACGCGTCAGCGCAGACCCGGTCAGTCACGGCTATTTCACGCTTGAGACCCCGCGTTTCCTTAGAATCAACCCGCAGTCCGACTTCGTTGAAAAGTATTTATGTTTTAGTCCTGTTTTCATCAGTTTAGCCCCTGAGCTCTCCGGGATTTGAACCCGCAGTCCAGGCTCTGGTGGTTTCGCTCTAAAACCCTCGGCGGCTATGTTTAATTACGTTTAGGTCCTCGTTTTTCATAAAACAGCCCCTGGTTTAGTTTGTTTAACACAGTTTTGCCCTTAGGAGCTTGTTTTATGCATAACTTTCACATTTTAGCTCCGATTCGGGTGATTCTTGCGTTCACGTGTTCGTAGAAATGCGTAGGATGTTTTTATAACTGCTTTATCTTCTGTTTTTATGATGTGGTGTACTGTAGCTTATCCTTTGTTATTTGTTTGCATGTATGCGTGTATGGGAATGTTTGTATGTTGCCGTGAACGTGTTTAGACGGTGAACCGTTCGTAGGTGAAGAAGAACAGCAGGTTGCAAGTTTTGGACAGCAGCCACAAGAGCTTTTTGAGGAAGGCAAGTATAACATGAACAACACCTAATAACCTTTACTCATTTGCATGTGCATTTAATCTTGTATGCCATAAGGATCGTACCTTAGCTACTTTTACCCAATATTTACCTTTGGGTTTGCATGTTGGTTAAGTTGGGCTAGGTGCAGCGCGAACTCATGTTTCTTTTTGTAAATAATTTGATTAATAGATCTATGCAAGATAATTGTGAGCTTGACCCTCTGTGCCAAGGCTTGAGTGCTTTATGCCTCTTTAAAATTGGCTTTTTAGCAACATGGTTTAGGGGGCATGAGCAATGTGCTTGGTGGTTTTGCTCATAGCCACTCTCCATAAGGACCGGTTCGCAAAGCGACAACCTGGGACAACAGCGCTACCATGAGACTGGAATGGGACGGTCTTAGCTGATTAATTAGATTGCCTTGGTTTGGGAGTAACTTACCTGCGGGGCAAGAGGGGAAGTGAGCCGGGATGGGCCTCAGATCTGCTTTGGGTTGTGTGTGCTGTGTGCTTCACCCCTTAGAGTAGGGCCCCATCTCCGCGGAGCTTGAAACCTCAGCAGTTACACCTTACCAACGTGATCTTTGTAAAGGCTTCGTAGTGTGGCTTGCTAGTCATCTCATCTAAGGAAATGTGATGAACTTCTAGCGTAGCTCACGACTTGTGGGTAAAGATGTGCAACCTCTCGAGAGTGTAAAACTGACATGTCAGCCGTGCTCACGGTTATGAGCGGCCCAGATCCTTTATGCTGATTAGTGGGTTCTTGGTTTGGTTTGGGAGTTGGTTATGTCTCTAATAATCTTGATTAATTCTTTATGCAATATCTTTTGGGTTAATGGTTTATCTACTCACCTTAGTAAATAGATGATAATAAAACTTGACCAACTAAAAGCAAATGCAGTTGTGTCAGCCAACCTTAGAGCCTCATGGTTCATGTTATGCTTGTTGAGTACGACTGTGTACTCATGCTTGTTGTTTTCTTCCTTTTGTTGGGTGGACCCAACCGCTGTTCAGTTGAAGAAGGCACAGAGGAGTACACTCAAGGTTATGATGAGTTCTGGGCATATCAGTCTCCCAGTCGACTTCCCTGTGGCGGCTCGTTATGTTTTCGTTTACGCTTCCGCTTACGACTCTGTTATAAAGACCTGTGTCTTGATGTAATAAAGTGACAATACGCTATGTAACGCTATTTTCCCTTTTATGCACGTTCTGTGATGTCACTATTGTCATAATATATGTGAGACATGTTCCTGGCACATATATGTTGTCCTAGTTCTGTCGGTTGAGAACTAGGGCGTGACAATTTCTCTTGCCCCCATACTTGTATTCTCAGAGGAAGGATATTTGATTCTAGGATTGAGTAAAGTTCCTTGTCCTCTACCTCTGCTATTTCATTCTTACTTTACCTTCATACTTAGTTTTATGCTTGTCTGTTTAAGGGAACCTTGTGCATGCTTATAGCATTGGCTATATAGTGTTGCTTACTCTTCTGGCTCATTACCTGTTAGTAGTAAACTCATCAAGTAGACACGACAGTGTTGTACTTAGTGTTTACCTTGGTTGGTTGGCTATCCCATGCAACTCTGGTTGCTAGACACAGTAGGTGACATCTTTTGTTCTCGGTATTCCAATCCCGTACATTTGAATAGACTCGTTGATGATATAGCCGAATCCTGTAGTGCCCACCTTTCTCGGCTAGGTAATCACCACTTTGGTGCCTGGCAGTGGTGCTACAGCTTTGGTGTCTATGTTTACATGACAAGTATAGTTCTATGCATGCTTAGAGTGATCTAATATATGTTGAGAACCCTCATATCTGTCTTTTATCCTCTACATTGCTAGCTTCACTAGTTCGATTAGTTGTGTTGTGTGTTATCATACTCCTCGTTCCTCGTGGATTCGATACCCTAGAATACTCAAAGGTTAAAGACTACAACGTGTTTTCCGTGTGCTTGCGGAGTAATATCTAGTAGGCTAAGGAATGCCAACAGTGGCAGGGGAGCCCTTAGATCCATCGCCATACTCCATCCTATGGTCCATCTTTCTTGCCCAATTCAGTTGCATGGCGGTTGGCGGTTATAACTTGTGCATTTCCCCGAATTATTGGATCTTCAATGTGTTTTTTCTTAGCCGCAGGATTGGAGTGCCTAGGATTGCTTACTTCACTGATCCAAATGCTGGATTGATGAAGTGGCATGTCCTTCTGGTGGTTTGCATGTGGCTTATGTGGTGTACACGTCAAAGTTGCATTGACATAGCATTGTTGTTTATGCAGGTAAGATGGTGCCATTTGGGCACAATCACAGGCTGGGCAGCCTTGGTGGGGCTGACTGGCTAAGGGGGTTAGCCGGGTGGCTACCTTCCTCCCTAGTTTGGATCTATTTTGATTGTTTAAGTGCATTTGACACTTGCATTCGAATATTTCAACACAACTCATGGAAATGCGTCAATAGCAAGGGTTAGTCTACACTTTGATGCATTTAACTTCATTTTCTTGGATAGTTGGTGGTTGAAGATAGTGCAATAATGACTGTCAATAGGATTCTTTGGGATTGACTTGGAAACGAGCACACAAGCACACAGTAAACATGATATCTGGTCTAGAAGCAAATAAATATAACAACAAACCTATCATGGACTGGTAGAGAGTTTTGTCCACCTTGATGCCGCTTTCGTCGGTGTCGAGATGCCCATTGGAAGGCATAGGGGTGTTGATCGGCTTGCAATTATCCATCTTGAATCTCTTGAGTAAATCTTTTGTGTACATTTCTTGATAGATGAATGTCCCTTCCTTCAGTTTCTTGATTTGAAACCGAAGGAAGAAGGTGAGCTTGCCGATCATGGACATCTTAAACTCTTTAGCTATCATGTTGCCAAATTCCTTGCAAAACTATTCATTTGTTGAACCAAAGATAATGTCATCAACGTACACTTGACAAATGAAGAGACCACTATCCATCTTCTTGGTGAATAAGGTGGTGTCATCAGCCAATCTTGAATCCTTTTTGTATTAGGACAACCTATACACATGATTGGGATTGCTTGGGTCTTCAAGTCTGGGCAGTTTCTTAACATAGACTAGCTCATTGATGTATCCATTGAGAAATGCGCTCTTCATATCCATTTGATAAAGCTTCATGTCAGGGTGAGAGGCATAAGCTAGTAGGAACCGAATAGCCTCTAATCTTGCAACTGGTGCAAAGGTCTCTCCAAAATCAATTCCTTCAACTTGAGAATACCCCTTTGCCACTAATGTTGCCTTGTTTCTCACAATGTTGCTATCATCATCTTGCTTGTTGCGAAACACCTACTTAGTTCCAATCACTCTAGCACCTTTGGGTCTTTCTTCAAGTGTCCAAACTTGGTTTCTTGTGAAGTTGTTGAGCTCTTCATGCATGACATTGACCCAATCCAGATCACTCAAAGCTTGATCAACATTTGTAGGATCAATGCTAGAGACTAATGAGTATGCTTCACAAAACGCGGCTTAATTGCGAGACCTTGTTGTGACTCCTTTTGATGCACAACCAATGATGAGATCTTGTGGATGTGCACTTGTGAGTTGACTTCTGCTTTGAGGTGCCACTTGAGGTGCTTCAACTGGTGAATCAACATCTTGTGCTTGCTCTTTAACTTGCTCTTGTGGTGCATGAACATCTTCATTTGGAAGTAATTGATCTTGTTCACTACCCACTTGAGGTGCCATGGAGGAGGATGGTTGATCAACAATTTGAACTTCATCTTCATCCTCATTGGGCTTGATGCCACTGATTGGCATATTCTTCATAGCCTCTACAAGTGGTTTCTCATCTACATCCGCAACATGAACATGTGCTCCTTGGGAGCCATTAGATTCATCAAATTCCACATCATACATCTCTTCAATCATGCAGTGGCATTGTTGAATAGGTGGTATGCTTTGGACTTTGATGAGTAACCAAGTAAGAAACCAATATCACAACACTTTTGGAACTTACCTAAGTGTTCGTGCTTCTTGTAGATATAGCATTTACAACCAAACACCCAGAAATATGAGATATTGGGTTTTCTCCCATTGAGCAATTTATATGGAGTATTGTCAAGGAGGCAGTGAGGAAATAACAGGTTGGAGGCATAGCAAGCGGTATTCGCGGCTTCAGCCCAAAACTTCTTATTAGTGCCATATTCATCAAGCATTGATCTTGCAAGAGTGACAAGAGTGCGGTTCTTCCTCTCCACTACACCATTTTGTTGGGGAGTGTAGGTAGCAGAGAACTCATGCTTGATGCCGACTTGATCACAATATTCTTCAATGTTGGTGTTGTCAAATTCTCTTCCATTGTCACTTCTAATCTTCACAATTGAAGTCATGAATTCATTTTGAGCTCTCTTGGCAAACTTTCTAGGACATGTGCCACATCGGTTTTGTCCTCAAGAAAGCATACCCATGTGTATCTTGAGAAGTCATCCACAATCACAAAACCATAGTTGTTGCCACCGATGCTTGTATAAGTTGTTGGACCAAAGAGATCCATGTGAAGTAGCTCTAGTGGCCTTGAAGTGGACATGAATGTCTTGCTTGGATGTGTGTTTGCAACTTGTTTGCTGGCTTGACAAGCACAACATAATTTTTCCTTATCAAATGTGATATCCTTCAAACCATGGACTAAGTCTCTCTTCATCAACTACTTGAGTGTGCTCATCCCAACATGAGCAAGCCTTCTATGCCACAACCAACCCTGTGAATTCTTGGAGAACAAACATGTTTGCAAATTGTCCTTCTTGGAGGTGAGATCAACAAGACAAAGATTATTGTGTAGAAACCCCTTGAAGATCTCCTCATCACTATCAATCTTGCTCACAATCACTTCATTTGGCTTGAATAGGCATTGGAGGTCCAAATCACAAAGTTGACCCATGGACAAGAGGTTGAAGTTTAAAGAATCAACTAGAAGCACATTTGAAATAGAATGTTCACTTGATATTTCAATCTTTCCATGTCCTTCAACCTTGCCTTTTGAATTGTCACCAAATGCGATCTTGTCAAATCCCTCTACCTTGTCACTAAGTGAGGTGAACATCTAGGAATCATCGGTCATATGTTGTGTGCATCCACTATCCATCAACCAATGTGATCGACCGGTCTTGTAGTTCATCTACACACAAACAAACTCATGCTTGAGACTTGGGCACCCACTTGAGAATAGGTGCAACTTTGGGCTTAGGAGTCGATTTGTCACTTGATGAGGGTGGCAACTTGAGAATTAGTGATTTTGGCACCTACAACTTTTTTGGCCTAAACTCATCCTTCTTTGCCATGAAGTGAGCCTTAAATTTTCCATTTGAGTTTCTCTTGAACACATAATGAGCATTGAAGGCAAACGCTCTCAAGTGTTTTGGAAGTGACTTCTTGGGTGGTACAATGCACTCAAATGTGAAGTAACCCTCGATCAAGCAATCGGTGAACCATCTTGGCTTCTTAATCTTGATTGAAGGTGCTGGCTTGCACTTGTCCTTGATGGGAGGATATCCAAGTCTGACCGTATCAAATTGCACAGCCTAGCTAGCAAGTATCTCACCAAATCTCATTTCACCCTTAAGAAGAATGCTATAGCTGGATGAAACATTTTTCATCTCCCTCTTGAGGTTGTCATTCTCATCCTTGAGCTAGATGAGAATATTTACATCTTGCTTTTGTACACTCTTGTTCTTACATTGAGCACAATATTTGAATGCATTGGAAGATTCATTTATCTTGCCCTTGAGTTGCTTCAATTCGATTACTAGCCTCTCATAATCACTCTTGGGCACACATATCTTCTCACAAGACTTGATGTCATTGGGAGATTCATCAATCTTGTGAATTGAGTGTAGAGCTTGAAGGTTGATCTCTAATTGCTTTCTTGCTTCATCAAACTCAATATTGTGAAGTTGTAACAATTGATGCCTTGTGGCTTAGCTCTTCATGTGTTGTTGTCAACTCTTTGTAGCATTATTTGACCTCTTCTATATTCTCACTTAGCTCTTTGATTTCATGGGTTTGCTTAATGTGAGACTTCTTGATCATCTTGTACCCTTCATCAAGAGTATCACATTCCATCACTAATTGCTTGTTGCTTGATGAGCTTCTCATTGGAGTCAAGTAATTTTTTGTTGCTTTCTTCAAGGCTAGCAATCTTCTTTTGCATCTTCTCAAACTTGCCTTTATCATCATTTGCTTCAAGCTCAGTGCACTTGCTCAAGAGTGTCTTCTTCTCAATTCTGGCCTTCTCAAGTTTTGCACCCAACTTTCTAATAGCATGGTTTTCTTCTTGGACTAAGCTAGCTAGTTTATCATAGGAGGTCAAATCATCATCATCATCACCATTAGTCATCAAAGGTTTTTACCTTGCTACTCTTGGCCATGAGGCATAGATGAGGTGGATGTAGAAGTTGATGAAGCCAGTGCTAGTGTAGAGATTGTAGCAATGGCAAGTCCGGCAACCGCTTCATCTTTATTATCACTTGAATCGGAGGATGAATTACTTGATGTATCATCATCCATCATCCACTCTCCAATGTAAGCCTTGCCTTTCTTCTTGAAGAGCTTCTTCTTGAATTGTTTCTTGTCATTCTTCTTGCTCTTCTTCTCATCTTCACTTCACTCATCACTTGAGTTACGCTTGTGGTGCTTCGCCTTCTTCTTCATGAATTGCTTATTTTTCACGACATTGGAAGGAGAGGTGGCCAAGCTTTCCTGTAACATCCTAATTTTAATTCTTGCATTTCATAATAAATTTAATATGCTTTATTTAATTTTCTAAGGTTTTATCTGGTTAGACTTGCATTTCACGATTATTTTATTAAAGAAGTAACTAAAGTTATCCTAGGGCTAATATGTTTGTGCATTTGTGGTGATGCATATTTTATCTGCTTGTGTGACATAAGGATTGAATTCAAAATTTATTTGAATTGATAGTTTTGGCTTTGTTTCTTTTTAGAAAAGGAGAGGGAAAGGAAAAGAAAAAAAAGAGAGACAGGGGGCAGGCGGCCCAGCCCCAATCTCCCTTCTTCCTCACCACCTGGGCCGGCCAGTAGCCCAGACGAATGGCCCAACTAGCGCCACGCCCTCTCTCTCCCTCTTTGGTCAGTGGAGCCGTGCCTCCGAGCAACCGACAGGTTGGCCCGCCCCGTCAGACCCATCCCCTACCTTGTGCCGCTGCCAGTGGCCCACGCCGCTCCCTAGCACCGCCCTCTCCCTAGCCAAGGCCCCGCGACCAAGGCCTGCTTGCCAACCATGGACTCGCGCGCGACACGGAGTCGACGCGGGCCCGAGTCCAAGCCAACGTGGACTCCAGTCCGGATAACCCCATGCCGCCTGTCCCTTCCGCAAGCTTTAGAGGTTATTATGTGCCATTGCCTTCTCCTGGCCCCTATAAGAAGACTCCCCGGCCTCCACCGTTGCCAAACCAATGCCGCAAACCCTTGACCCAAGCCCTAGCGCCGCGCCCGCTGTTGAATTCGACGCCAAAGCTCCGCCGCGGTGAGCTCCTTTCCGCCATAATTGGTCATCGCTGGTGGCCTTCCCAACTCTCTAAACCCACCTACATGTTCGCAGGTCGCTTGCGCACCGTTCTCACTGGTTCTAGACACTCGGAGCCACTCCATCGCGGTGTCCTGCGAGCACCGTCCCTCTCCATCCGCTTCCTTCGTCGCCGACCCACCTAAAGCCCTCTCTCGCCGATGCCGATTCTACGGTGAGGTTCACCTGGCTCTACTCTTTCTCCCCATCCTATCCTTGTCTTGAGCTACGCCCCATCCATAGTATTGCGTGTGCTCCGGTGACCCGCTGCCGCTTCTCTTGGTCACCGCCGGCGACCCCATCCGCTTCAAACCCTGTTCGCCAGATTCAATCTGGATGGGCTAGATCTAAACCCGACCCCATCTATTCTAATCCATTAGATCTAGATCCAATGTCCCATAGCCGCCAGTGATCGGTGAACACCGCTCAGCGCCGGCACTTTGGCTAAAGAGCCCCTACGTTTTACCGAAATCAACCAGCAGTCCTATCCAGTGCAAAACTACTTAGATCTAGATCTTGTTCTTTTCAGTTTGACCCCTGCGCTTTTGAAGAATAGGACCCACCGTCCAGCCCCGGGTTTTTGGCTATGGAGCCCTCGGAAAGCTTATTTATTTGCGCATAGGTCCTCGATTTTGCAAAATAAGCCCCTGATCTATGTTTTTACTCACACTTATACCCTTGGAACCTTGTTTTATGCATAAATTCCTCGTTTTTGCTCTGATTAGAGTGATTCTTGGGATCATGTTACCATAGCAGAATGTAGATTAGTTTTGCACTAGTTTTATGTACTGTTTTTATGTAATGATGTATTGTTTTTTACCATTTTGCCCTCGCTTGCATGTATGTATGCTATGGATGCTTGTATGGTGCTATGTACCGTGAGTAGATGTTGAGGAATCAAAGGAGTTTGAAGAGCCACCTCCTAAGTCCTTTGAGCAGCAACCCAACTTTAAGGAAGGCAAGTATAACACAAACACCACCCAATAACTGTTAATCTGTCGCATGTGCATTTAATTTTGTCTTGCCCTAAGGTTATACCTAGCTTCTTTTATCCAGATATTTTCCTTTGGGGATGCATCTGGTTAACTTGTGCTAGATGCAGTGCTAACTCCTTGATTAATGGTTCTATGAAATTTATCTCCTTTAAAACTTGCTTTTTAGCAACATGGTTTAGGGAACCTGAGCAATGTGCTCGTGTGCTTTTGTGGTTCTCTCCGTAAGGACCTGTTCATAGCGTGACAACCTGGGACAACCTTGCTACCATAAGACTAGCATAGGGCGGTCTTAGCTAAGTAATTAGATTATTTTGGTCTGGAGAAACTTACCTATAGGGCAAGAGAGGGAGTAAACTTCTGTGGACCTCGCGCTACTTGGGTTGAGTGTGCTTTACGTGATGTAAGTGCTTCTCCCCTTGAGGCTTGCCCCACCGTTGTGGCGCTTGATTCCTTGTGATTACTTCTTACCAATGCAATCTCTGGAAAGGCTTTGTAGTGTGCTTGCTAGTCATCTCATCTAAGGTAATGTGATGAACCCCTAGCGTAGCTCATGACTTGTGGGTAAAGATGTGCAACCTCTCGAGTGTGTAAAACTAACATGTCAGCTGTGCTTATGGTTATGAGCGGCCTGGATCCTCCTGTTGATTAGTGGACCTTTTAGGTTTGGTCTGGAAGTTGGATCATGTATCAATAATGTTGGCTAATTACTTTATGCAATGCTTTGTGTTAATGGCTAATTACCTTTATCCTTGTTGGGAGGAAAATTCCAACCACCGCTCAGTTGATGGAGGCACTGAAGACTACGTGCAAGACTATGAGGAGTACTAGGTGTTTCGTTCACCAGTTGATGTCCTTGTGGCGGCTCTATTTATCTTTTTATGCTTCTGCTATGTTATAACTTTGTGTTTAAGACTTATGTCTCTATGTAATAATGGTGTTAATGTTATGTACGCTTTTATCTTTGGCATGAGTCTGTGATACCCTTTGTAATTTGTCATATATATGCGAGACTTGATCCTGGTGCACATGTATTGTGCACGGTTTTGTTTGTTGGAAATTGGGCATGACATTGCCACAATTGTAGCACTCCATTTCTTGAAGCTTCTTCTTAGATGGAAAGAATTTCTTCTTGCTTGAGGAGTATTTGATGCCCTTCTTGTCAAGTCTTCCCAAGGCGCTAGTGACCTTATAGACAAGCAAAGTAACTTCTTCATCACTATCATCCTCTTCAACTTCTTCTTCAACCTTGTTGACCACCACAATAATTTTTTTGGAGGTGGACTTCTTCTGTTTGGATAAGCTTTCCTTGAGGGCAAAATCCTTCTTCTTGGATGAAGTACTCTCATCTGGTTTGATGTTTATGTACATCTCATGTGCATTGATCTTGCCAAGCACAGCAGAGGGAGTTGCCTTGGAGAGGTCGGTTTGGTGAAGACAGATGACAATGTGGCCATACTTGTCAATAGGAAGGAAGTCCAATATTCGTTTTACCACATCGGCCTCGTCAATTTGAGTCAAACCAAGACCATTGTACTCCTATACAAGAATATTGAAACGTGAGTACATTTGATTAGCATTTTCATGAGGAAGCATATGAAAAGAATTGATTTTCTTGCTAAGCAAACTATGGCGTTGCTCTCTCTCTCACTCGAGGTTCCCTTATGAAGGGCACAAATCTCTCCCCAAAGCTTATGCGCATCCTTGACTTCCAAAAGTCGCTCACATGGTGCCATCTGATTAGTGTCCACATAAAAACCTGTCCTTGGAATTGTGCATGCCAGCATTCGCAAACAAGCACTCCTTTAGTTTCAGAAGTATACTCCCTTCTTGCACCCGTACGAGAGCAAGTATACATGTGTACAGTATAGGATGCAACTTGCCCGCTCTGCCAAGTAACGGCATGCTCCAAAGTCCAAACCCATCGTCCCACCTTTCTCTTAAGCCTAATTTGAAAGATATCATAAATTTTTTATTTTTTATATCTTCTACATTTTAACTTCATTTCAATATGTTCAAAGACCAAGCCACCTAACATATATATGCTCGTCATTAGTATGAAAATGATATTGTACCTACACTCTAGACATCCCTGACAAAGTGGAGTTTTAATATAGACAATAGGATAATGATCTATTAGAGTCAGCCTAAGTTGCATTGGGTTCGTATCGATGTCATGGAGCTGCGACAAAAATTGTCTATTAGATTGCCCAAAGGGTCTCAAGATCCTCTGCTAACTACCCTACTCCAACCCTTAACTACAGAGCTTAGATGTAGATCTAGCTTCTCGTGCATGAAGCAGTTCCTGAGGAGATTATACTAAGAGAAGCAAACCCTAGGATAGACAGTAGGGTCTTAGCACAAACTCAAGACTTAGAATCCTAAATGATATCTTGCTCATAACCCCCTGTGCTATGTATGCTAGCACAAGAAAGCCGAAGGGCTAAAATAGAACATGGTTGATAATGAGAGCCAATGGACCGGCTCCATTGCCTCTGGAGTGATGAGTGATTGTCAACAGTAGCAAAGACCCAGAAGGACTTGGGCACAAGCCCTCTGTTGGATAGGAGGCCGTCCAATGGACTGGAGGTAGATGGAGAAAAAAGTACTCTGAAGGACAGGAGGCATGCTTGGTGTCCGTCGGCCATGGGAGTTCGGTACACAGAGGAGCGACACGGCGATGGCAGGAGTAAGACCTCCGAAGGACTGCGAGGCGACCCCGATGGACAGGGGATGCCGGGTGCCACCGTGGCACTCAAACCCAAGTGCATGGCGCGAAGACGTGCGAGGGCATTGGCGGATTTGTTCAAATCCACCACCCTACCACCAAGTTACAAAGGCTCAGCGCATGGGCTCAATGCTCCCTGAGATAGAGTGGAGTGGGCCATTCCAGGCCCTAGAAGGAAATCCAAAAGTTTCCTGATTTTTGACTTCAAAACTTGGGGTTGAACTCAGAAACCGGGAAACTTTAGGGTTTCCTTCCTGGGCCTGGAACGGCCCACTCCACTCTATCTCGGGGAGAATGAGCCCATTCGCCGAGTGTGGTAACTTAGTGGTAGGGTGGTAGATTTGAGCGAATCCGCCAATGCCCTTGCCCGTCTTCGCACCATGTACTCAGGCTAGAGCACCGCGGTGGCACCCGGCATCCCCAGTCCTTCGGAGGTCTTACTTGTGCCAGTCGCTGTGCCACTCCTCCGTGTACCAAACTCCCATGGCTGACCGACGTCGAGCATGCCTCTAGTAATTCGGAGGACTTCCTCCTACCTCTAGTTCATCGGAGGGCCTCCTGTCCATCGGAGGTCTTGTGCCCATGTCCTTCTGGGTCATTGGCTTCTGTTGACAATCACTCATCACTCCAGACACAACCTAAGAAGGGCAAATTGAGGCAACAAAAAGAAAACCAAAGATCGACCCCCTAAGACTAGGGAAACTACTCAACGTAGTTGATCAAACTAAAGCATGACCCCTGAAGAAAGAGGCAAATCGGATCAACACAGCCATGCTTAGGCAAAGCATCGGCTCCTCCAGAAAATGGCAAAAGGCTCAACGCACTGATGCAAGAGCATGCTAAAACCTCACACTCCCTGAATGCACAGCTCCCTCTCAACTAAATATCTCTAGAATTCTCCCCCTTGGTCCATGAACACTCCTATAGGCCAACATCTCTCCCCCTTGTTGATAATGGACACTTCAAGGGTTCATAAAATCCAACTCCCCCTGAACTAGACAACTTCCCCTCAAAATATTCCATGACATGCAAGAAGTGTACCATGAAGAGCTCAGCAGGGATGAAAAGCTAGTAAATACAAGTTCTAGCATACAGAGGAAGTGAGGGCAAGGAAGCATGCAACAGGCTCAATTGAATCTATCTTATACAGATCAAGAGCCTGTTTTTCAGGGTTGTTGAAAAGAAAGCATCACCAACATGAATAGCATCTAGCAAGATAGGCATGAACAGCAAAATGCTAGCAAAACATACAAGGTGTGCTACTCTCAACCAAAGCATATACAACAGGCCATAAGCAATTTAGAGACTTGCAGATTTCAGATTTAGCAATTTGTAAGTTCATGCAAATCAGATCATGTGCCCGGGGTTATTCACTTGTCTTTGCCACTTCTTACCAACCAATGACAAGCCTAGGTTCAGAAAACGATCAGAAGCTTAAGACAAGGTTTTGGCCATACACAGCCTAGTCCAAGTTCATGCCAAAGTGCAAAGGCAAGCTATCTCAAACTAGAACAATGTGACAAGTGAACCCACCTGTATCTTTTCAATTTAGCTCATAACACACACAAAGTGCACAGATTTAATCCAGATTTTAGGTTTAGGTAAGGTGTCATAAATGCATAGGCATAAACTCAACAAAGGCATACGACTAGAATATCCAAGCATGAGAAGATAGCATGGCATTCAACAATCCTACACATGCTAGATAGCCAGGTCAAGTGGTGATCATGGTTTTGATTTTCAGGAAATAAAAGTGATTTAGCTCACAAATGGTACTAGACAGATCCAAGGAGCTTAGCCAACCATGATCAAGCAAGCAACTGTACAATCTAGCTAGCGCAAGCAAGTACTAACTAGTCATTCCAGAAGAGCTCTAGTGCTAGTGAAAGTGAAAATGCATATGATACAATGCAATGCATGATATGATACAAAATGCAAGGAAAACAAAGAAAAGCAAAGAAAAAGGCAAAACAAAACCAAAACTATAGCAAAGTTACCCCAAACTAAATGGGGTAACAAACACCAAGCTCCCCACGCAAGCGAGCAAACACGCTAAGCTCTAAGGGCTTGGTGAAGATATCTGCCAACTGGTTCTCGGTCTCCACATGGATCAAATCTATGTCTCCCTTCTCATAGTGATCTCTCAGAAAGTGAAACCTCACATCTATGTGTTTGGTTCTAGAGTGCAAGTTGGGGTTCCTAGCTATAGAAATGGTAGAAGTAGAGTCTACTAGGAGAGGGATCTTCCTAAAGCTGAGCCCAAAGTCACTCAAGGTGGACTTCATCCAAAGCAGTTGGGAGCAGCAACTAGCAGCAGCAATGTATTCGGCTTCTGTTGTGGAAGTGGCTACGCTAGATTGCTTGTGGGAGGACCAAGAGACAAGAGAAGAACCAAGGAACTGGTAGGTGCCAGAAGTAGACTTGCGCTCCAACAGACAACCCACAAAGTCAACATCCGAATACCCTTTGAGAGAGAGCATAGAAGCTGAAGAGAACTAAAGACCTAGCTCAGGAGTGTATTTCAGGTACCTGAAGATGCGCTTCACCGCTTGATGGTGTGATGTCCTCAGTGAGGCCTGAAAACGCGCACAAAGGCAAACCGCGAACTGGATTTCCGGCCTAGTCGCCGTTAGGTACAGAAGTGAGCCGATCGTCCCTTGGTACTCTCTCTAGTCCACCACCTCCCCTTCTTCATCTGCATCAAGCGTCGTTTGTGTTGACATGGGAGTTGACAAGGCTTGGAGTTTCCCATATCAAACTTCTTCAAAATGTCCTTCGTGTACTTGGCTTGATGGATGAAGGTTCCTTCACTGCCTTGCTTGATTTGCAGTCCAAGGAAAAACTGCAACCCTCCCATCATGCTAATCTCAAACTCTTTCGACATCTGCTCAGAAAACTTGGTAACAAGAGAGTGAGATGAGCCACCAAAGATGATATCATCCACGTATACCTAGACAATAAGAAGGTCCTTACCATGCTTGAGGAGAAACAAGGTCTTATCAACACTCCCCATTTTGAAACCTCGGTTTAGCAAAAAGGTTTTCAATCTATCATACCAGGCTCTAGGGGCTTGTTTCAAACCGTACAAGGCTTTTTGTAATTTGTAAACATGGTTAGGGTGTTTAACATTTTCAAATCTAGGAGGTTGCTTGACGTAAACTTCTTCTTGAATGAAGCCATTTAGAAAAAGCAGACTTCACATCCATTTGAAAAAGATTAAAACCCATGGAAGCTGCAAAGGCTAAGAGAATACGTATAGCTTCCATGCGTGCAACTAGAGCAAACGTTTCTTCATAGTTTATCCCCTCTTTTTGACAAAAACCCTTTGCCACAAGTCAAGCCTTGTTCCGCACAACAATGCCATCCTCCCCTTGCTAATTTTTGAAAACCCATTTTGTGCCAATAGGATTCCAATGTGGCGGTGGCTCTACCAAAACCCAAACCTCATTCCTCTCAAAGTTTTCTAACTCCTCATGCATGGAATTAACCCAATTACCATCAGAAAGTGTGTGTCCAATATCCTTGGGCTCAAAGGAGGCAACAAAAGCAGCATAAGCAAAGAAAGCGATGATGAGAAGGTGAGCCACCTTGAGACTGCTCGAGAGATTTGGTCCCTGTTGAGCGCCCGCTATGAGAGTACTGCTACTATTAAGGGTTGTCTCATTGAGACTTACAGGCGCGAATATGAAAATTTCATTTAGAAGCCTGGTGAGTCCATCGATGACATGTTTGGTCGGTTCCAATTGATCATCAACAAGTTGTGAATCAACTCCAGCCCTCAGGCAATCCCATACTCTGACCATCAGTAGGGCATTAAGTTGTTGTATGCGTTGCATAGGAAAATATGGGAGATCAAGGCTAACTCAATCATCGAGTCAGAGGCCTATGACACGATCGAAGTGGAGGCTCTTTACAGCAAGCTCATGGCCGATGAAGTGGATTACAAGTTGAGAGAATTAGCTCCAAGAGCTTGTCCTTGGCTACTCCCTCCAGTGAGGCCGCAACTAACCCCCCCTTCACAACTTCTCATTTTCTACTCTTATGTCTGTTGCATAGTAGCAGTTGGCGTCACTTGGGGATTAAGAGCTTTGCCTGGTGTCTAGTCGCTTTCAGCGCGCCTATGACAACTGGATCAGCAAGAAGAGGGGCGAGAGGCCCAAATGCTTCGAGTACAGAGAGGTTGGCCACTTCATCGCTGATTGCCCCAACAAGAACAACGACTACTACAAGAAGGGCAAGAACCACTCCCGTGACTCCAACAAGTACCACTTTGGCAAGCACAACTACGGCAAGTGCGACCACTCCAAGCACCACTCTGGCAAGATGAAGAACTTCAGGAAGGCTTTCAAGAGCTACCAGAAGGACAACCGGAAGTAGGACAAGGCTTTCTTCGCCGAGCCTGGTGGTCCTTGCAGTGGAACTGTCCTCCTCCTCCTCCTCATCCTCATCAAGTTCAAGCAATGAGGAGATCGTCCCCAAACTGGGACAGGAGGAGGGATCAAGGTGGTCCAACTGGGCTTTGCTTCATCTCCACCAAGTCCAAGTGCAAGCACAAGATGGACTGAAGATCTCTTTGCTCCATGGCGCTTGAGGACAAGGATGACATGGGCAACGATGAGGAGACCTCCGATGATGAGGTAACCCCTGAGCAAGCTGAGATTCTTGAGATGTTGGAGAAGAATAGTCGTGAGTTGAAAGCCCAGGACAAGATGTTGGAGAAGGCAACCAAGAAGCTGCAGAAGCAGAAAGCCAAGCTTCCTAATGCTTTGGCTAAGATTGAGAGGTTGAAGAGTGTGCAAGTCTAGCCTAGTGAGGTTGAGTGCCCTACCTATGAGTCCTTGATGGGTGACCTTAGTGAGCAGAAGAGCAAGTATGCTCATCAGGTAGAGGAGATGGATAGGCTGAAGTTTAAGATAGGCAAGCTCCAGTCTAAACTAAATGAGCCTACTTTTAGTGAGGAGCTTGAGTTTGAGTCTTGCCCCCACCTAGCTGTTGACATAGCTAAGTTGAAGGTGAAGTGTGAGGGGCAGCTCAAGGAGCTGGAGGAGCTTAGGGCTAGACCCACACTTTTGGGTGCGTGCATGGTCTGTCCTACTTTGAGGAGTGTGCTAGAGTAGTTGAGAGCTGACCTTGAGGTGCTTTCAGCACCTTCAGATACAGTGTGAAAACTGTCTCTCTTTATGGTTGTAGTTGTTGGAGAAGGATGCCACCATTAGGAAGCTAGAGAAGCCTACTCCCCTTATTCCATCTCTAGACTTTGATACTTGTGCTGCCTAGACTTTAGTTCTGGAGGATCTGAGAAAGGAGAAGTTGATCATTGAAGAGGACAACTGTAGGTTGAGAGAGGTGCTAAGTTGGATGTATGCCAAAGAACCTTAGCTTAGGAGGATCATAGAGGGAGACAAGCGTGGTGAAGGTGAAATGAGCAAACTTGGGCTAGGTGAGTGTAGTACTTTGGGTGAGAAGAAGAGTGCCCCGATCAAGCTTAAGACTGCCTCTCCCTAGGCTACTGCTGATGGAGTTTTCCATGAGCCACCTAAGGCTGCCCCAAAGAAGTAGTTTTGGACACCCAAGTCGTCCTACGCCTAGCTGGACAAGATAGTGGAGCAAGTTCTTAAGCCTTCAGGAAAAAAAGCAAGTCCAGCAGCCTACACCACCCAAAGGCTACACCACAAGACTAGAAGCCCAAGACACAGCCCCAGCCTATGCCCAAGAGACATGTCTACCACTGTGAGTTTTGCCAACGGAATGGTCACTTGAAGGAGTTTTGCTTTAGAAGGAAGCGGGTTGAGAGGCAGGAGAGAGCTTGGGGAACCAGGATCAGTTCTACCAGGGTGGTAGGCAGGATCCTCCCCATCACGGTGAGATGAGAGACCGCTTTGCTAGTGGTGAGAGAGGAGGCGGCTTTCAAGCCCGTGCTCCTGGTGGTGAGAGGCACTTTGCCAGCTGAGCTCTTAGTCCTTTTTAGTGCGACTATGGACCTTGTGACCGAGGCTTTAGAGGTAGAGGGTTTGTGAGTCCACGCTTTGGAGTTCGTGGTTACCCAGATCATTGTGATGCTTACTTTGACTATGCTTACCCCTCCTTTGAGCCAATGGCTTGGCACTGGTTTAGCAGTTTTTCTAACCCCAATGCCAGACCATTTGCTCACTCTCGCTTTCCTTGATTTTGTAGGATCGAGGCTTGGAGGACATATGGATCATGGACTTTGCTGCTCGAGGCACATGATAGGGCATCACAAATGGTTCTCTAGCCTTAACCCCATGAGCACCAAGGAGTACATCACATTTGGGGATAATGGTCAAGGTAAAGTGTTGGGTGTTGGTGGTGTTTTGCTTTCTGCTAAGCTTTCCCTGAGAGAAGTTGCTTTTGTGAGGAGCTTGGGGTTCAATGTGGTTTCTGTCTCGCAACTTCTCAAGGAAGGGTTTGATGTTCGCTTTAAGGAGGGTTCTTCTTGTGTGCTTGATGCTAAGGAAAACCTTATTTGTCGGATTTTGCCCTATGGGTAGGTTTTTAAGGTTGACCATGCATCCGTTTCTAGCCCTACTTGGTGTTTGGTAGCTGGTCCTTTTGTTGCTATCTGGAACTGGCACAGGAGGCTAGGCCATTTGAGTTTTGATCTGCTAGTTAGGTTGAGCTCGATGGGTCTGATCCGAGGATTGCCCAATTTGAAAGTAGAAAATGACTTAGTGTGCCACCCTTGTTGCCATGGCAAGATGGTTGCCCCTTCTTATGCTCCTGTTAATCAGGTTATGACCTCCTACTTGGGTGAGCTGTTGCATATGGACACGGTTGGTCCTGCTTGGAAATAGTCGATTAGTGGGAAATGGTATGTGCTTGTCGTAGTAGATGACTTTTCTCGGTTTTCATGGGTGTTCTTCAAGGAGATCAAAGATGAGGCTTTCGGCTTTGTTCGGGATCTGGTCTTGAGGTTAAGAAATGAGAGTCATAAGGCAATGAGGGCTATCCACAGCGATAATGGCAGAGAATTTTGAAACTCTCGATTTGAAACCTTCTGTTATGGACCTAGGTCTCGAACATCAATTCCATTCTTCTTATACCCTACCTCAGAACAGTGTTGTGGAATGCAAGAACCGCACACTCGTTGAGATGGCTCGGACGATGCTCGATGAGCATAGGACTCCGCGACATTTTTGGGTTGATGTTATGAATACGGCCTGTTACAATGCCAACTGCATTTTCCTAGCGAGCTTTCTTAGGGAAGACCTCATACAATGCTACGGTTTGGTAGGTAGCCTAGTGTCAAGCACCTATGAACGTTCGGCTGTAGATCCTTTGTGCTCAAGAAAGGGGGCATTTGGACAAATTTGAATCTCGCTGCTCGGATGGTATTTTCCTTAGGTACGCCTCTAGTTCTAGAGCATATATAGTGTGGATCCTTGATACCAAACAAGTGGTAGAGACCTGTGTGGTTTCCTTCGATGAATCTATGCCTTCCACAACCCTGCATTTGAGCTTTCAGGTGATGATGAGGAAGGCGCTCCCATCTTTGAAGATGAGGAAGGTGAAATAGATGCTGGTGATGCAGGAGCCACTACACCGGCTGTAGCTCCTGCCCCTTCTACTTTGAGCTCTAATGACGAAGAAGGAGCCTTGCCTATGACTTCCTCCTCACTCCCACAACTGCAAGCTCAAGCAGATGCTGGCCCTGCTGAGGACGTAGGGGAGGTGACTTCCGAGATTGTTCCATTTCGGTAGGTCCAGTGGGATCACCCTCCACACAGGATCATTGGTAATTTGCATGCGAGGACCTTGAGGTCCCAGACAGGTTCTATCGCTTTCTTTGCACATGCTGCATTTGTTGCCTCTTTTGAGCCCAAGGATGTTGGACACGCTCTTTCTGACGATAATTGGGTTAATGCCATGCATGAGGAGTTAGAAAATTTTGTGAGGAATGAGGTTTGGGTGTTAGTACAGCCACCACAACAATGCAATCCTATTGGTATGAAATGGGTTTTCAAAAATAAGCAAGGGGAGGATGGCATTGTTGTACGGAACAAGGCTAGACTTGTGGCTAAGGATTTTTATCAAAAAGAGGGGATATACTATGAGGAAATGTTTGCTCCAGTTGCACGCTTGGAAGCCATTCATATTCTCTTAGCCTTTGCAGCTTCCATGGGCTTTAAGCTTTTTCAAATGGATGTGAAGTCTACTTTTCTGAATGGTTTCATTCAAGAAGAAGTTTATGTGAAACAACCCCCTGGATTTGAAAATGCTAAACACTCTAACCATGTTTACAAATTGCAAAAAGCTTCGTATAGTTTGAAACAAGCCCCTAGAGCCTTGTATGATTGACTGAAATCCTTTTTGCTAAACCAGGGTTTCAAAATGGGAAGTGTTGATAAGACCTTGTTTCTCTTCGAGCATGGTAATAATCTTCTTATTGTCCAGATATACGTGGATGATATCATCTTTGGTGGCTCGTCTCACTCTCTTGTTACCAAGTTTTCTGAGCAGATGTCGAAAGAGTTTGAGATGTCCATGAAGGGAGAGTTTCAGTTTTTCCTTGGACTGCAAATCAAGCAAGGCCCTGAAGGAACCTTCATCCATTAAGCCAAGTACATGAAGGACATTCCAAAGAAGTTTGATATGGGAGACTCCAAGCCTATGTCGACTCCCATGTCAACACAAACAACGCTCGATGCAGAAGAAAGGGGAGGTGGTGGACCAAAGAGAGTACCGAGGGATGATCGGCTCACATTTGTACCTAACGGCGACCAGGCCAGACATTTAGTTTGCTGTTTGTCTTTGTGCATGATTTCAGGCCTCACTGAGGACATCACATCAGTCAAGCGGTGAAGCGTATCTTTAGGTACCTGAAATACACTCCTAAGCTTGGTCTTTGGTTCTCTTTAGCTTCGACGCTCTCTCTTAGAGGGTTTTCGGATGCTGATTTTGCGAGTTGTCGGCTGGAGCGCAAGTCTACTTCCAGTACCTACTAGTTCCTCGGTTCTTCTTTTGTGTCTTGGTCCTCATGCAAGCAATCTAGCATAGCCACTTCCACTACAGAAGCCAAATACGTTGCTGCTGCTAGTTGCTGCTCCTAGCTACTTTGGATGAAGCCTACCGTGAGTGACTTTAGCCTGTGTTTTGTGAAGATTCCTCTCCTAGTAGACTCCACTTCTGCTATTTTTGTAGCTAAGAACCCCAGCTTGCATTCCAGAACCAAACACATAGACGTGAGGCTTCACTTCCTGAGAGATCACTATGAGAAGGGAGATATAAATTTGATCCATGTGGAAACCGAGAACCAGTTGGCCTGATATCTTCACCAAGCCCTTAGAGCTTAGTGTGTTTGCTCACTTGTGTGGGGAGCTTGGTGTTTGTTACCCCTTTTAGTTTGGGGTAGCTTTGCTGTAGTTTAGGTTTTTTATTTGCTTTTTCTTTGCTTTTCTTTGTTTTCATTGCATTTTGTATTATAACATGCATTGCATTGTATCATATGCATTTTCACTTCACTAGAACTAAAGCTCTTCTGGTATGGCTAGTTAGTACTTGCTTGTGCTAAATTGTGCATGGGCTTGCATGATCATGGTTGGCTAAGCTCCTTGAATCTATCTAATTTCATTTGTGGGCTAAGTCACTTTTATTTCTTGAAAATCAAAAACCATGATCACAATTTGACTTGGCTACCTAGTATACATAGGAGTGTTGAATGCTATGCTATCTTTTAATGCTTGGATATGCTAGTCATATGCCTTTGTTAAGTTTTTGCCTAAGCATTTTTCACACCTTGCCTAAATAACTGTTTACAAGTGTTGTCTTATGAACTGAATTGGAAAGATCAAGATGGGTTCGCTTGTCACACTGATCTAGTTTGAGATAGCTTGCCTTTGCACTATGGCATAAACTTAGACTAGACTGTGTATGACCAAAACCGTGTCTTAAGCTTCTGATGGTTTTCTAAAACTAGGCTTGGCATTGGTTGGTAAGAAGTGGCTAAGATAAGTGAATAACCCCTGGTACATGATCTAACTTGCATGAAGTTACAAGTTGCTAAATCTGAATTTTGCAAGTGTCTAAATTGCTTATGGCCTATTATATATGCTTTGGTTGAGAGTAGCACACCTTGTATGTTTTGCTAGCATCTTATTGTTCATGCCTACCTTGCTATATGCTATTCATGTTGGTGATGCTTTCTCTTAAACAACCCTGAAAAACATGCTCATGTTCTGTATAAGATAGATTCAACTGAGCTTATTTGCATGCTTCCTTGCCCTCACTTGCCTTGTATGCTAGAACCTGTATTTACTAGCTTTTCATCCCTATTGAGCTCTTCACAGTAGACTTCCTGCATTTCATGGCATATTTTGAGGGGGAGTTGTCTAATTTAGGGGGAGTTGAGTTCTATGAACCCTTGATGTGTCCATTGTCAACAAGGGGGAGAGATTGTTGCTCCTAAGGGGATTCCATGGACCAAGGGGGAGAATTCTAGAGAGAACTAATTGTGGGGGAGTTGTGCATTCATCTTGCATTTGTGAGGATACATTTCACGGGGAGTTTGAGCTTTGCATGCTCTTGCATCGGTGCGTTGAGCCCTTTTTCCTCTTTTTGGAGGAGCCGATGCCTTGCCTAAGCATGACTGTGTTGAGCTGGTTTGCCTCTTTCTTGCGGGATCATGCTTTAGTTTGATGGACTGTGTTGAGCGGTTTCCCTTGTCTTAGGGGATCGATCTTTGGCCTTGTTTTTGTTCTCTCAATTTGCCCTTCTCTGCTTGTGTTTGGCTTTTGGGCATCTTGAGCAACTTTTTCTTTCCTTCTTTCTTTTTGTTTTTACGCTTTTCTTCTTGTCTTAATTTTTATTTCAGGTTATAGGTTGAAGGTGTTGACAATGCAATCATCAAGGGGGAGATTGAGAGCCAATGGATCGGCTCCATTGCCTCTAGAGTGATGAGTGATTGTCAACAGAAGTCAAGACCCAGAAGGACTTAGGAACAAGCCCTCCGATGGATTGGAGGTAGATGGAGAAGAAAGTCCTCCGAAGGACAAGAGGCATGGTCGGTGCTAGTCGGGCATGGGAGTTCGGTACATGGAGGAGCTTCACGGTGATGACAAATGTAAGACCTCTGAAGGACTGCAAGGCGACCCCGATGGACAGGGGATGCCGAGTGGCACCGCGTTGCTCCAACCTGAGTGCATGGTGCGAGGATGTGCGAGGGCGATGGCAGATTTGCTCAAATCTACCACCCTACCACCAGGTTACCAAGACTCAACGACTGGGCTCAATTCTCGGCTGTTCCAGGCCCAGGAAGGAAACCCAAAAGTTTCCTAGTTTCTGACTTCAAAATCAAGGGTTGATCGGCGGATTTAGACTACTGGCCACATGGACGTCATCCTAATGATTGTGTGCAACTGAAGAAGATCAAGACTCCATCGCGGTCGTCCGTCCCTGAGAAAGTTGGGTCTTTTCCAGTTTAGCCCCTACGGGCGTTTCTGTAATATAGGGGTCATGTAAACTGAGTCAATTAGGCCTGTGCTATAAATAACTAAGTGGCTAATCATTTAGGTGACTCTTCCACCTCTAGAAACCAAAGGATTAGCTTTCCAACCAGCCAAGTGCTTAGAGTGAAAATCGGATGCTAATCTAGGATTTGAAGTCCCCTAGAGCTAGTACATTGCAGGGTGGTAGGCTGTGAGGAACCTTGTAAGAACTGATTTCCCTCTGTAATACAAGGACGACCCGTCCCCAATTCGAGTTGTTCATGTGTGCAACCATCTCCTTCCCCGCTTTCTAATTTGGATTTTGGATGAAACTCAAGGGCTTTTGGTGATTTTCATTGCCTGTGACTTAATCCTGTTCTTTTCGCTCTTTTGGACTTGCTAGGACATGGAGATTATGACTTAGTTCATCTCAATCCCGCAGGATTTCCATGAGCAAGTTGTTCTTGAGTTTTCCCCTTTCTTGCCCAAAGATTGCCTTCTCACGAGATCTGAAATTCCCACTAATCTCTTGGTCATTTTGAGTTGATCTTTTTGGAATAGCGTTGGAATAGGGTCCAGATAGCCTATACAAAATCTCGTGAAGTTTGGACAATATTTGGTCAAGTTTTGGGTCTAGGAACTCAAGTTCCTCGAGTCCTACAGACTATCCGGCTTTGCCACCGGAACTCTCCGGTAACCTACCGGACAGCCGGAGGCTTGCACTGGACAGTCCAGCATCGGACCTTGTTCTGGTCTCTAGCGAACAGTCCGCGCGTGTCCTACCGGACTTTCGCACCGGACAATCCTATGCCATTGGACATTGCTACCGGACAGTCCTATAGCCTCTACCCGTATAGTCCGGCAGCTTCTACTGGACAGTCCGGTGTGGCCAGGATTGCTGCCCCGTTTTTGCTATTTTATTCTTCCGCTGTGTTTTTGCATCGGATTTGCTTTTCCCACTATCTAACCATACTATTTGCTTTTCGGTGCGATGAGTGTCGAGTGGTGAAATTGCAAGTTTCGGTGCTTGGGGTGACTTGCGATCTTTGTGGTCATTGAGTTGCTAGCTCTTTCTAGCCTGGTGCGTATCCTTCTAGTGAACGGTACCTTGCGCTTGCTAGACATGTATCTGTTTAGTGGACAGTGTCTAGCGTCGATTTTTGTGAGTTTTCAGTGCACCAAGTTTGGCGGTCGTGATTTCGAGTTTTCTAGTGCTCCTATTCACCCCCTCTAGTCGCACGTCTCGGTCCTACAGTGGCTATGCTCATGTGGGTGAAGAATGGGACTCAGATGATGAGAGCTCAAGCTTCAATGATGAAGGCATAGAAAGCATTGCTATCCACAAGGCAACACTGACCCCTCGTTTTTTCACCAACCTCTCCAACGACGAGGATGACAACACCATCACTTGCTTAATAGCAAGAGCAAAGAAGGTACATTCTGATGACTCATCCTCTAGTGATGATGGTGAACATAGCACTAAATAAAACATGATAAAATAATTTGGTTTAAATGGCTACATCATAATCAAGAAGCTAATGAAGAAACTAGAGAAAAGGGAAATGACTCTTGACAAGCAAGAGAACTTACTTATCCTTGAAAAGGAAAGAAACCTTGCTTTAGAGAAGTTGCATGTATCAAGGCTAGGATATAAATAGAGAAGTGGCAGCCCCATTAGGGGGTTTCTCTCACTTGGAAAACCCTTGTTTGAGTCTAGAACTGCAGCCAAGTGCTTCATTGCTAGGACAGCCCTAGGTCCAAAGGATTTGAGTGCCAGAGGTTCTAGTTCTTCAACTGCAAGAGGGAGGATAATGGCTGGTAGGCTATAGAACCAATTTGTACTCAATATTTAGAGTTCATTCAAGTGTTCTCTATAGCCATTCCATGTGTTTGAATGGATCTCCTGTGCGCTCCTCTATATGTTGGAATTTGAATGAAACTCAAGGCTTTTTGAGGTTTTCTTGTTGCCTTGTAGTGAATCCCTTCATTAATTTGCTGTATTTTTAGCTTGCAATGACATGCACATACTAATCTAGCCTAATGCTAAACCCTTAGAATCCATGAGCATGTCAGATCTTGAGTTTTCCCAAACTTGGTGAAAATTCCCCTTCTTGTGAGATCCGAAATTCTTGAGCAATCCTTGATCTGTTTTAGTGGATCTTATTGGATTAGCTTCGTGTTGGCGCCAGAATTTAGTCGACCCAGGTTAATGCGCCTAAATCGGTTTAGAGCTAAAAGTTGGGCTATCCAAGGGAGAGATAGTGTGTATTTTGCCTTTCGGGCCGAGCGCCCGTGTATCTTATATAAGATAGTTTCATTGGTAGAGAGTCCGATCGGGACTCCAGTTTAGTTAAGATTTGGAGTTGAATTAGGAAAGGATAGACTTGCTATCCAAGTCTATGGACTATAAATATGTACCCGTACCTATGAAATAAACAGAGACTACTCACGTTCGTCAACAGCAGTTGTCTCCACATTCTCTCGGCGCATCGCCACCCCTAAGCAATTAGGGTTTCAAGGTATATCATCATGCTGCTCTATTGACTTCTTTCATAGATGTTGATAGGGCATTACGGCATTCTGCCTATGGTAGATCTTGTACTAAGCGTTGTTGTTGGCAAGATCTGCTAGTTATCATGTGCATCGACCCGATCTACTTATCCTCTGAGCTTCACGACATAGATTGGATCGTTACACAATTTACCATCATGCTACCCTTTGATGTTATTATCTTTTGCAATATATGTTGCGTCAAGCCACTGCCATATTTTGTTAGATTTGCATGATACAAGAGGCTTATTTAGGTTGATGTTGGTATTCCATCCTTTCTCACACCTCAATTGGTTCCTAGCTAGAAATAATACTCTATTTATTTATTACGCTGGTTTCTATCAAAGAGCCGATCTGGGTAAGTAGACCACTTTATTTCTATGCATCTTCTATACATTGCCTAAGCAGCGTCACATCAGCTCCTAGAGTATCGATGGAGGTTTGCCGATGTCAAGACCCGACGTGGGAGAGCCGATCCGAGCGATCAGGCTAGTATTTTACGTTTACCCTGTTTTGTTTCTTCATGCAGAGAGAATAGGAGCCGACCACCATGACCACAACCACCTTCCTGGCTGTAAGGTCAAGCCAGGTGGCACCTCCAACCACCACTGTAGCCAGCAGTCGGCTAACCGTTTAGCCGACTGGGAGCCGCAGCAAGGAGGAGTGACCGCTACGTCCACATACACCTCCCGGCTCGCATTGTGTTGACCCGTTGGTACACTACCCACCGGTTTCCCGTGGCAACACATTTTTGGCACGCCCGGTGGGACATGATCATCATGGCTAGAGGCAAGAGAACTGAAAAAGAGGACGAAGTCACACCCATCGACAGGGTGGAAGACCTGCCCGAGAATCACTAGAAGAATTATGCCTCGATCATCGAGGATCTTAAGAAAAAGGTGCTTGCCATGTACGGACGCACTCGTCATGACACCATCAGGATCCAAGGAGTTCCTGAGTCGCTCCTGGACAAGGTCGACCTGATGACTCCGTCACAACAGTGCACAGAGGCACTACGCGAAGAGATCCAAAGGATCACGGCTCACGCCCTCAGATGGCAGTCGGAGGCGACCATAAACCGCATGGACAACATTGTGGTCAAGACTATCAGAGCTGCCTTGGCTGGTGAACCACTGCATATCACCGGCCCCTGAGCTAAATGGCCATGTTGGAGAAGCCATGTTCTACTCTAGGCCGCTCACCCCCATTCATATTGAGGTTCAGGGGGATAATGTCGCCGAATTCGTCATGCACCCTCCATGTGACGGCATTCCCCTGGAGCCTCGTGCTTACTCTACGCCACCACTAGTCATCCCTGAGGGATACTTCTGCCAGCTCAGGTACCAATTGATAGGAAATAGGGGTTTCTGATCTTTCGAGAGGTACAGATAAGTCGGTTTAGGGGTGGAGAACTCGACGTTGGTGAAGAAGGCTTCGAGCAATCGATTGAATCCTTGCAATCACTACACCACTGCTCCGATGGTTAGCGACCTGCGTGATGCGCACAATTGACCTCACCAAGAAGGCTACCGTTCCTGCAATGCAACCGAGAGAACACAAGCAAGAACGAGGAATAAACGCAATCAAGATTAATCTTATGCACAAGTTGGGGTTTCACAAACCGATACACGAACGGCGAACTGCTCAGTGATAGAATACTCTTAAGCAAAACCCATGTAATCTAAATGACGGCTACAGAATATATACAAGAGAGAGGTATAGGGGGTGGCCAAGCAACCCTAGGGTGTACAAGGACAGCGGGCCCAAAAACGGTCCAACAGCACCTTGGCAGATTCTGATCGTCAAGTTGTTTCGATGATTCGTGTTGACTCCGACATTATTTGTGGCTTGAGCTAGATGGGTTCGAAAGGTTATCTTCTTATCTGTCCGTAGATATGTAGAATGCCCAAAACTGGAGTCCGTATGTGGCCTCGGCGTCCGTTTTACTGAGACCTACTCCTGCAGTCCGAACCGGCATCGCAAATAAATTGGACCTCAACTCGGATTGGGCTTCAAACTCCATCTTCTCTTGGGCCTTGATCATATGCATGTTGTACATGTTCTCATCATTCTCCCCTTCTTGTTTTTGAGTCGTCCTCGACTCAAAGTCAGTCGATGCGCGCGGAAGTAATTGTAGCAGTTCGTGAAAACATCCATGCATGCTACCCTTCTTGAAATCGATCCTGTTGCGACAAATCAAATAAAGAAGAACAAGTGGATCTCAACATGATACGGTTAGTTTTACAGCAGTCGTTTACTTGATTTTGATGTTCATCGATAAAATGACAGTCAAAATTAGAACATATATAAACACGATGCACCATATATTCTCCTTCATAGTTATATCGTCCAATAATATGATATGTATTTTTAGAAAACCATGACAAATCAGCAATGAACGAAAGTTTTTTCTCCAAATAGTTTAGATTACATAGAATATCCAATTCAATATAACCCAAAGTATTTAAAGAAGATAACAAGTTCAGCTCATCATGCATACTTGCAATAGGGAGAAAATGTTTATTTTCAGCATACGTATTTGTTTTATAAGAACTAATATCAGTGTTTATTCTCCTGTATTGGCACAGAAATAATAGCAGTATCATCATACAACTCTTTTTCATCACAACAATCAGCAGTACAATCACCCTGCAATAAAGGTAACTTAGGATTTATCTGAAGGCATGTCATCATTAAAATTACTCAATTTGAGCAAGATTCATACCAAGCAACTTGATCTTTCTACCATTATATTTGAATGAATATATATTATCAGCATTATCGTACAAAGCATTGCTTTCATGTACCCATGGTTTACCAAATAATAAAGCAGTTGTTTCCATAGGCATAACATCAAAATAAGCGCTATCATGATATTTGCCAAAAGAAAATTGGATCTTGCTAATTTTATTTATCTGAAACTTACCACTAGAATTAGACCATTGGACATAATATGGACATAGGTGTTGCTCTGTGGCCAAACAAAGTTTCTCAACCAACTCAGAACTAACAAAATTGCAGCAAGTCTCACCATCAATGATGATCCGACAACGTCTTTTCATTACGATAAACGCAAGTCAAAATAAATTGTTGGATTGATTGTTCTCCGCCTTTCACCATTTGAGAACTTAAAAGGTGTTGTGGCAAAGAACTCACATTATCCTACAAAAGGTTAGTCGCACAAGAAGGGACAATATGGCATGAAGAATCAAATTGTTTTCTCATCAAAATTTTCATAACAAGACTATGTGTGAGGTTTATCATTAACATGTAAATTGTTCTACCAAATTAAAGCATGATTCTTTAAAACACCAGCTGCATTTTTTTATCTTTCGTCTTTTACACATATGACATTGCGCAAAAATATTATCTATTTCACTTTCCCACTTAGTATACTCCACAGCATTAAAACCATCATATGTAGGTGGAGATTTAAGAATAGAGTCACCTATGGGAGAAGGGGCAGCAACAATGGTGTGACTTTCAAACATCTTTTTGGCTCCAACATGTACAGAGGTGTAACCTGTCATTGTTAGTAGAAAATAAAAAAACACACACACAAAAATTCAAAGTTAACCCTATCTAATGACAGTAGACAAGTGGGATCTCTCACACTCCAAATGTTTAACAAGCGCTTACAAATGTTCTTACTGTGCACCGCAAAATACGATAGCTACATGGAAGAGGTGACGGCGGCCAAGGGGTAATAACACAACTAGAGCGTGGGATGATTGCAAGACCGACCTATACTGCTCAAGAGAATGTATGTGGATCTTTGGGTAAGCACAGTATGCAGTAAAGAATAGCAAAATTTGAAATCAGATAGCAAAGTTGAATAAATGTCTAAAGTACTTCTCAAAGTTGCTGGCCTAAACGTGCTCCAAGACTAGTTTAAGCAAAGCAAAAGATACACCGAAGTACAAAGGACACAAAGGATGCAAGCACTTCTAATATTTTTTTTCTTTTTTTTGTGCGGCTATTTTTATGCACTTGCCTTTTTCTTGTTTTTTTTTATATCAAAAGTGCTGCAAAACAAGATACAACTCCACACAAACACAAAACTCTTATCTGAAAATCACAGATTTACTACTCAAAGTTGTACAGCCGATTAGATAATCTTAATGGCCTATGTCCCCAAATGCAAAAACATTTGAATACCAAAGTTGTAGATCTCCTTATTATCCTTCTCTACAGTATATGGAACACCTTTTTTGGATAATGGATGATGAAGATATTGAACCCGAAATACAGACTACCCAGAAAATTCTAGGTCACAAACAGATTTACTCCCAACAGATATTACACCATGATAATAACGTTTTCTAGAAACTTTCCAATCGACAAAGTTGTAGATAATTTCACAAGATTTCTAGAAAGTACTAGAACACAAAAATCCGAGTTCGTATGAGGGAGATATGATGCAAATACTGAACTGGACAGAGAGGATTCTGAACCGGACATGACGACGTGATGAAAACGGACACGGTGACAAGATGCAAAACTCAAACTAAACTAAGAACGCGATCGACACCAGCAACAAAACTATGACCATGGACATAAACTCAAAGATGCAGACTCTGAAATCAAATTATACAAAGGCTAAACGTGGTGATAGGATAAGATGAACTAAAAACCCTAATTTTTATGGCTTTTTGTGGACTTTAGGAATATAAAGCACTCATACTAAGGGACACACGATAATATACCTCAAGAGAAACCTGATGCTCTGATTACCAAATGATAGGAAATAGGGGTTCCCGATCTTCCGAGAGGTACAGATAAGTCGGTTTAGGGGCAGAGAACTCGATGTTGGTGAAAAAGGCTCCGTGCAATCGATCGAATCCTTGCAATCACTACACCACTGCTCCGATGTTTATCGACCGCGTGACGTGCGCAATCGACCTCACCAAGAAAGCTATCGTTCTTGCAATGCAACCGAGAGAACACAAGCAAGAACGAGGAATAAACGCAATCAAGATTTATCTTGTGCAAAAGTTGGGGTTTCACAAACCGATACACGAACGATGAACTGTTCATGACAGAATACTCTTACGCAAAACCCATCTAATCTAATGATGGCTACAGAATGTATACAAGAGGGAGGTATAGGGGGTGGCCAAGGGGGTGGCCAAGCAACCCTAGGATGTACGAGGATAGCGGGCCCAAAAATCGGTCCAGCAGCGCCCTGGCAGATTCTGATCGTCAAGTTGTTTCGATGATTCCTGTTGACTCCGACAGTATTTGGGCCTGAGACTAGATGGGTTGGAAAGGTTATCTCCTTAGCTTTCCGTTGATACATAGAACGCCCGAAATAGAGTCCATATGTGGCCTGGGCGTCCGTTTTGCTGAGGCCTACTCCTGCAGTCTGAACCGGCCTCGCAAATAAATTGGACCTCAACTCGGATTGGGCTTCAAACTACATCTTCTCTTGGGCCTTGATCATATGCATGTTGTACTTGTTCTCATCACCGATAGCTGGAAGAAGGGGAGCAGCCT
The DNA here is from genome assembly GCA_030272315.1 of Paspalum vaginatum. Taxonomy (NCBI): domain Eukaryota; kingdom Viridiplantae; phylum Streptophyta; class Magnoliopsida; order Poales; family Poaceae; genus Paspalum; species Paspalum vaginatum. Next base: position 28,966,815 of record CM059020.1, on the reverse strand, counting down.
CCCCACCCCTACCCCAATCCGGTAGTCATCAACAAGTGACCAGCTCCAGCGCAAGGTGCACCGGAGGCTCAACCACACCAAAGGCCGATGAAATCAGCTGATCAGGAGATGTTTGAGTGGTAGTGCGCCTATGGAACTGGACCGATCCAACTCGAATCAGGCCGGATATACTCCCACAGGCGATCTCAATAGTATTGTGCAAGAGATCTTGAAGAATCAGTACGGGATGGCGCCCAAACGGAGGGCAATTACTTATGCTAAACCTTACCCGGAGGCATACGATCTCTTGGAGCCCCCTCCGAGATTCAAGATCCCGGATTTCACCAAGTTCAGCGGCAACGATGGCGCTAGTACCATTGAGCACGTCAGTCGGTATTTGGCACAACTAGGCATCGCCTCTTGAGACGAGCACATGAAGATTCAGCTCTTCTCCTTGTCGCTCACTGGGTCAACGTTTATGTGGTACACCACGTTGGCCCCAGGATCGATTACTACTTGGAAGCAGCTGGAAGAAAAGTTCAATGCCAAGTTCTTCTCTGATTCTAATAAGGCATCTCTGACCGACCTAGCTAGCATCTACCAGTATCCAGGATAATCGGTCTAGCAATACATCGAGCAGTTCCGCGAGTTGAGGAATAGGTGTTACTCTCTCCACCTACCGGAGAGGTCATTGGCAGAGCTGGCTTTCAAGGGCATGAACAAGGCCGTCAACGCAGTTTATGGGCCGACTAATTTTGAGTCTGTCGGCCACTTGGTGTCCAAAGTTTCGGCCTATGAACGAAGTCATCCCGAAGTCCTCTAGGAGAAGCACAAGAGAAACATTAGCTACATTCAAGCCGATGAAGATGACGCATTGGATGACGCAGGTACTTACCTCATCCAATGGTCGAGGAAGAGCCAGCCGCTACAATGTCAGTGGGTAAAGCAGCCCAAACCCACTCTTGGCTTCGACTTTGACGTGTCCAAGACTAAGTAGATCTTCGACCTACTGCTCAAAGAGAAGCACTTTGTGCCACTAGCCGGGCATCAAACACCCTCGGCTGAAGAAATACGTGACCGCAAGTACTGCAAATGGCACAACAAGCTTGATGGTCATAATACCAATGGCTGCAGGGTCTTGAGGACCAAAATCCAGAGGGCCATCGAGCAGGGAAGGCTGGTTTTTGCCCGTTCTCCAATGAAGATCGAGACAAAGCCTTTCTCGGTCAACTTAGTACATGCAGTCCTGCCACCCTGGGAATGGGAAGATTCGTCGATCGCCTCAACTGAATCGACTTTTGGCACTCGAGTGCGGGGAGTGATCGCCACGGGGAGAGTCCTTCACCGTGCCATGGAAGAACCCAGCCCTAGGCCATCCATCTCAATCAACATGGTCTGGGCCACTGCGGAAGAGAAAGGGAAGGCCAAGGCTGACCCGCGCGATGACCTACCTCTTGAGTTTAAGGCTGAAGAGCACACTTTGGCCAGAACAATCGAAAGAAATCGTTGATTCCGCCCAAACTCTAGGGCATTGATGGGATTGTACTCACGATGTCACCAGCGTGATGAGGAGCACCATCTTGAGGAAGAAGCGTACTACCGCAGGCAACGCCAGTGTCGCGAGGAGCATCATCGGTAGTACCCACGCTCGCCCAGGCATGACGCACGACGATGGGAGAGCTCGTGGGAATGCGACGAATGCTTCAACCTCGCCAACCACAGGGAGCACTAGAGCTGCCTATACTTCTACTACTGCTGGAGCCAAGGCATGACCAGGCTCCCAACTCCTGATGAATGCCCATAGTGTTCTACCCACAGGATCCAGCACGACAGGCCGCGGCGGATGTCAACATGGTCTTCTACTTGCCAGAAAATTTCTGACCTCCCAGCGAGGGGCAGATGGCCGAGTCTATGGCACAGCTCGGTCTCAGCCCCGCAGCTACTATTTTTGGGAAGCCGATCAACAAAAAATATCGGCACCTTAAGCCGTTACACGTAAAAGGGTTCGTCAATGGCAAGCCCCTCAATAGGATGCTCGTTGATATAGGTGTGACCGTTAATATCATGCCATATTCCTTGTGTCGCAAGCTTGGTAGATCTACGGAGGATCTTGTTGATACCAACGTCACGCTGAAAGATTTCAAAGGGAACCCATCAAATGTCAAAGGAGTTCTCAATGCTGAGCTGACGGTTGGCAGCAAGACCATGAACACTTCGTTTTTCGTCATCGATCATCACGGCCCTTTCTCTGTCCTGCTTGGCCGAGATTGGACCCAAGCCAACTGCTGCGTCCCGTCTTCTATTCACCAATGCCATGATTCAGTGGAATGGTGACGAGATCGAAGTGGTCCCTGCTGATGAGTCCTGCAACGCCGCATTGTTCGAGGCACAATTTTGGACAGAAGAAGCAGAGTGCCTCTCGGGTCGGCAAAATTCGGACTGGGGCTTTGTTCGACCTAGCAAAAAACGGAATCATGCCGGTTCGTGCAACCGGTGGCCAACCTGAGATGATGAAATAGCTAGTGTATCCACCGATCCCTCTGATCGGCTCACTGGTTGGTGTAAACTTCCTACGGGTTCATGACCTGTAGTGGCCGTTCTGCGTGATCGGCCCCAAAAAATTTGTAATCATATTTTGTGTAAGATTTCTGCATTGGCTGATCTGTGTGATCGACACCAAAACATTAATTTAATACGTGTTTCTTCCAATAAGGATGTTCTTTCTTGCGATGATCAATCAACTCCTGATGAAGAAAGATCAGAAGCTACGCGCTCTCGTCCTTCTCCGGCATCGTCAGGATCCACTCAGGAATTCACGGAGGAGGGCAAGCTCGGTTTTGGTTTCACGCCATACGACGAGCTTGAGCAGGTCGACATCGGCTCAGGGGATCGACCAAGGCCGACAGTGGATCAGTAAAAAGCTCGATCCAGAGTTCAAAGCCAAGTTGATCGAGCTGCTCAGGGAGTTCCCAAATTGCTTTGCTTGGGAGTATCATGAGATGCCAGGTCTTGATCGGTCTATTGTTGGACATCGGCTGCCGATCAAGCCCGGTTTTCGACCATTTGCTCAACATCCTAGGAAAATCGACGCGAAAATCATTGATACAGTCAAAGAAGAGATAGAGAAGATGATTCGCGTTGGGTTTCTCCGCCCTTGCCGATATGCCACTTGGATATCGAGCATTGTTCCTGTTTGGAAGAAAAACGGTAACCTCAGGATGTGCATGGACTTTAGGGATCTAAACAGAGCTACCCCAAAGGATGAATACCCGATGCCCATTGCAGAGTCGCTCATTGATGCTGCAACTGGTCATAGGATGATGAGCTTCCTTGATGGCAATGCTGGGTATAATCAAATCTTTATGGCCGAAGAAGATGTTTACAAGACAGCTTTTCGTTGCCCACAAGGTTTGTTTCGAGTTTGTGGTCATGACCTTTGGCTTATGCAATGCTGGAGCAACTTACCAATGGGCCATGAACTACATGTTCCATGATCACATCGGCTGGCTCATGGAAGTATATATTGATGATGTGGTGGTCAAATCGGTATTGCAGGAGAACCACTTAGCTGATCTGCATCAAGTCCTCGAGCGTACTCGTAAACATGGCATGAGGATGAATCCCGATAAATGTGCGTTCGGCGTCACTGCTAGACAATTCCTTGGGTTCATGATCCATGAACGAGGTATAGAGATCAGCTCGAAGAGTTAGGATGCCATTAAGACAATGACACCACCAACGACCAAAAAGGACCTTCAGCAGCTGATCTGCAAGATTAACTACATCAGGAGGTTCATCCCTAATCTTTTGGCAAAACCTGAAGCATTTATGCCGTTGGTCAAGACACAGCATAGCAGCGAGTTCATGTGGGGCCCTGATCAACAACTGGTGTTCGACAACCTAAAAAAGTACATGACGACATCACCAATGATGGCCCCACCTCGACTCGACCTCCCATTCATTGTCTACCTTTCAGCTGATGAAGTTTCCATCGGATCTGTGCTGATTCAAGAAGTCAACGGCAAGGAGCGTGTCAGTCCACTATCTCAGCCGACGATTACTCGATGCAGAGACCAGGTATTCTGAGATGGAACGCTTATGTTTATGCTTGTATTTTATGTAGGACCTGAGACGTGCAACTAGAGCGGGGGTGAATAGGATCACTTCAAAACTCAAAAACACAACCCCCAAGAAAATGCTTTGCAAAGCTCAAGAGAAACAGAGCTAGGCACCGTCCACTGAACAGATACGTGCCTAGCAGCGCAAGGGTGCCGTCCACTGAAAGGATACGCACCAATGCTGGGAAAACTCAAGATCCAGCCGAGAATGGCATCGAGGCAACGAAACAATGCAAATCCCGCCACACGACACTCACCGCGCCAAGGTGCATCTCACTGACTGACAGTAAGCAAAGAGAATGGTCATACAGTGGGGAATGCACAAAACCAGAGCAGAAACACAATGGAAAAATCAAACTAGGAAGAACACAGCAGCTTCCTGGCAAGACCGGACTGTCCGGTGGCCAACACCGGACTGTCCGGTGGGACCGGACTATATGGTGCCTGCTGCCGGAATGTCCGGTGGCACGGCCCGGACAGCGCCTCACGCCGGACTGTCTAGTGGGCACTGCTGCACTATCCGGTGGAACCGGACTGTCCGGTGGCCTCTGCCAGATTGTCTGGTAGAGTCGCAGAAAGGGCGTTTTCAAACCCAAACTTGATCAAACCTTATCCAAACTTCACAAAATTTTGCACACGGCTATCTGGACCCTATTCCAAAGCTTTTCCCAAAAGATCAACTCAAAGTGACCATGGAATTAGCAAGAATTTCAGATCTCGTGAAATGGCAATCCTTGGGCAAGAAAGGGGAAAACCCACAAGAGGCTAGCTCGTGGCAATCCAGCAGGATTGATATGAACTAAGTCATGATCTCCACATCCTAGAAAGTCCAGAACATCAGCAAGGAAAGGGATTCAAGCTTGGCCAACAAAAACACACAATAGCCACGGATTGAACCCAAAAACCGAAGCGAGAGGGGTCGGAGAAGAACACAAGGTTGCTGCACGAATTTGCTTCGATTAAATGGCCAAGATGGGTCTAAAGATTCAACATACAAGCAGAAATTCGTCCCAAGCAACCACCCTCACCTTCCCTCAAGATTAGGAGGCTAAATCCTACTCTAACCTCCCTAACAATGGAGCTCAAAGCTTAAGGACGAAAATCACCAAGTAAAGCCTAATCCTAGCAGCCAAGAGTCACTCTAATGACCTGCCTTGGACCTATTTATACCCGAGTGCTATTTAGACAGTTTTGCACTTAGGTCCCTATAGCTAGACAAACCCTAAGGACTCAAACGAAAGATTACAGGATATTTCGGGACGGAGGACCATGATGAAGTCTTGATCATCGTAAGTTCCACACAATCCACGGATGTTCTCCACGTGGCCAGTAGTCCAATCCGCGATCCGCCCCCGGTTTTGAAGTCAGAAACCGCGAAACTTTAGGAAGTGTCCGCCTGGGTAGTCGTGGCCTATCTTCTCTATCTTGGCGAGTCGTGGCCCAACTCACCAAGGCTTGGGTAGCTTGGGTGGCGGTTTTGAGCCGAAGCCGCCAAAGCCTTCCTCGCACGCCTTCGCGCCACGCATTCGGGTTGGAGCACCGCGGTGGCGCCCGGCATCCCCTGTCCATCGGGGCAGCCTCGCAGTCCTTCGGAGGACTTACTCCTGCCGTTGCCGTGCCGCTCCTCCATATACCGAACACCCATGGACGACTAGACGCCGAGCATGCCTCTAGTCCTTCGGAGGACTTTCCTCTACCTCCAGTCCATCGGAGGGCCTCCTGTCCATCGGAGGTCTTGTGCCCAAGTCCTTCTGGGTCTTGCTACTGTTAACAATCACTCATCACTGCAGAGGCAATGGAGTCGGTCCATTGGCTCTCAATCTCCCCCTTGATGAGTGCATTGTCAACACCTTCAACTTGTAACCTAAAATAGAACAAAGACAAAAGAAAAAGCGTGAAACCGAAAAGAAAGAAGAAAAAGAAGAAGTTGCTCAAGATGCCCAAAAGCCGAATACTAGCAGAAAAGGGCAAATTGAGAGAGCAAAAACAAAGCCAAAGATCGACCCCCTAAGACATGGCAAACCGCTCAATGCAGTCGATCAAACTAAAGCATGACCCCTCAAGAAAGAGGCAAACTGGCTCAAACAAAGTCATTCTAAGGCAAAACATCGGCTCCTCTAGAAAGAGGCAAAAGGCTCAACGCACCGATGCAAGAGCATGCTAAAAGCTCAAACTCCCCCTCAACTAGATCTCTACAGAGTCCTCCCCCTTGGTCCAACATCTCTCTCTCCTCAAGGGTCAAGATCAATCCCCCTTGTTGACAATGGACACATCAAGGGTTCATAGAACTCAACTCCCCCTGAAATGGACAACTCGCCCTCAAAATATGCCATGAAATGCAGGAAGTGTACCATGAAGAGCTCAGCAGGGATGATAAGCTAGTAAATACAAGTTCTAGCATACAGAGCAAGTGAGGGCAAGGAAGCATGCAAACAAGCTCAATTGAATCTATCTTATAAAAATCAGGAGCATGTTTTACAGGGTTGTTGAAAAGAAAGCATCACCAACATGAATAGCATCTAGCAAGATAGGCATGAACAGCAAGATGCTAGCAAAACATACAAGGTGTGCTACTCTCAACCAAGGCATCTACAACAGGCCATAAGCAATTTAGAGACTTGCAGATTTCAGATTTAGCAATTTTGAACTTCAAGCAAATCAGATCATGTGCCAGGGGTTATTCACTTGTCTTTGCCACTTCTTACCAACCAATGCCAAGCCTGGGTTCAGAAAACCATCAGAAGCTTAAGACAAGGTTTTGGTCAGTACACAGCCTAGTCCAAGTTCATGCAAAAGTGCGAAAGACAAACTATCTCAAACTAGATCAGTGTGACAAGTGAACCCACCTGGATCTTTTCAATTTAGCTCATAGGACACCACTTGTAAACAACATTCATTCAGATTTCAAATTTGGGCAAGGTGTCATAAATGCTTAGGCTTCAACTTAACAAAGGCATACGACTAGCATATCCAAGCATGAAAAGATAACATAGCATTCAACATTCCTACACATGCTAGGTAGCCAAGTCAAGTGGTGATCATGGTTTTTGATTTTCAATAAAAGTGACTGAGCTCATAAAAGATATTAGACAGATTCAAGGAGCTTAGCCAACCATGATCATGCAAGCAACTGTACATTCTAGCATAAGCAAGTACTAACGTGTCATACCAGAAGAGCTCTAGTCCTAGTGTAAGTGAAAATGCATATGTTACAATGCAATGCATGGTATGATACAAAATGCAAGAAAAACAAAGAAAAGCAAAGAAAAAGCAAAACAAAATCCTAAACTACACCAAAGTTACCCCAACCTAAAAGGGGTAACAAACACCAAGCTCCACGCTAAGGTCTAAGGGACTTGGTGAAGATATCGGCCAACTGGTTCTCAGTCTCTACATGGATCAAGTCTATATCTCCCTTCTCATAGTGATCTCTCAACAAGTGAAACCTCACGTCTATGTGTTTGGTTCTGGAGTGCAGGATGGGGTTCTTAGCTACAGAAATAGCAGAAGTAGAGTCTACTAGGAGAGGGATATTCCTAAAACTGAGACCAAAGTCTCTCAAGGTGGACTTCATCCAAAGCAGCTAGGGAGCAGCAACTAGCAGCAGCAATGTATTCAGCGTCTGTGGTGGAAGTGGCTCTGCTAGATTGCTTGTGTGAGGACTAAGAGACAAGAGAAGAACCGAGAAACTAGCAGGTGCCAGGAAGTAGACTTGCGCTCCAGCCGACAACTCGTAAAGTCAGCATCCGAATACCCTCTGAGAGAGAGCAACGAAGCTGAAGAGAACCAAAGGACCAAGGTCAGGATTGTATTTCAGGTACCTAAAGATGTGCTTCACCGCTTGACGATGTGATACCCTTGGTGAGGCCTGAAAACGCGCACAGAGACAAATCGCGAACTGAATGTCCGGCCTGGTCGCCGTCAAGTATAGAAGTGAGCCGATCATCCCTTAGTACTCTCTTTGGTCCACCACCTCCCCTTCTTCATCAGCATCAAGAGCCGTCTGTGTTGACATGGGAGTCGCCATGGGCTTGAGATCTCCCTTTTCAAACTTCCTCAGAATGTCCTTCGTGTACTTGGCTTGATGGACGAAGGTTCCTTCTAGGCCTTGCTTGATCTGAAGCCCGAGAAAGAACTGAAGCTCACCCATGAGACTCATCTCGAATTCACTACTCATCTAGTTCAGCAAACTTAGACACCAAAGCGTGAGATGAACCACCAAAGATAATGTCATCAACATATATCTGAACTAGAAGGGTGTCAACGCCACGACTCAACAGAAACAAGGTCTTGTCTACTGAACCCATCACAAAACCAGACTTGAGCAGAAAGCCTTTCAACCTAGCATACCAAGCTCTTGGAGCTTGCTTCAGACCATACAGGGCTTTTCTCAACTTATACACCCGGCCTGGAAACTTGGCAATCTCAAAGCCAGGAGGTTGTCTCACATATACCTCCTCCTCTATGTAACCATTTAGAAAGGCTGACTTGACATCCATCTTCTTTATCTTGGCGAGTCGTGGCCCAACTCACAAAAGCTTGGGTAGCTTGGGTGGCGGTTTTGAGCCAAAGCCGCCTAAAGCCTCCCTCGCACGCCTTCGTGCCACGCATTCGGGTTGGAGCACCGCGGTGGCGCCCGGCATCCCCTGTCCATCGGGGCAGCCTCGCAGTCCTTCGGAGGACTTACTCCTGCCATCATCGTGCCACTCCTCTGTATACCGAACTCCCATGGCCGACAGACGCCGAGCATGCCTCCAGTCATTCGGAGGGTTTTCCTCTACCTCCAGTCCATCGGAGGGCCTCCTGTCCATTGTAGGTCTTGTGCCCAAGTCCTTCTGGGTCTTGCTACTGTTGACAATCACTCATCACTCCAGAGGCAATGGAGTCGGTCCATCGGCTCTCATTTTACATGCACCGAACTGCGGCATTCCCTGCTCAACGCCGAGGTGCTGATCATCTGCAAAGCTGATGTCATCAAGCATATGTTGTCAGCACCAATCCTCGAAGGGAGGCTCGGCAAATGCATGTTCGCTTTGTCAGAATTTGATATCAAGTTCTGGCCAGTGAAAGCCATCAAAGGCCAGGCAATAGCAGATCTTATTACAGAGCGATCGGCTCCACGGTCCCATTTCATCGGCATATCAGCTTGGGCTTTGTTCTTCGACGGGTATTCGTGCGACACGGGTTGTGGCATTGGGCTTTTCATATTCTCCCCTCAGGGGGCACAATATGAGTTCGCCTTTCACTTCAAGGAGCGTCGTACCAACAACCAGACGGAGTATGAAGCTTTGTGCAAAGGTCTTGAGCTGTTGCTGGATGCAGGTGCCGAAGCAGTTGAAGTTTTCGGTGATTCAAAAGTCGCCATTAACTAGTCAATGGAGGACTTCAATTGTGCAAGTGATTTGCTGTATCCATATCTCCTCCATTGTTACTAGTTGATGGCAAAGTTCCATTATGTTTAGCTCAAGTGGATACCAAGGGATGACAATGCCGATGCTAACAAACTCGCGCAGATAGCTTCTGGCTATGCAGAATAAGTCGAGGACATCTGCGTTGACACATTGCAACTGACTGTCAGCCGACTGGAGAGCCGATCTCCTCAATTACTTGAGGGATCCGGCTCGGGGGGCAGATAAGAAGACAAGACAGCGAGCTCTGAAGCATGTGCTCATTGGTGAAGAACTTTATTTTAGAACCATTGAAGGCTTGTTGTTAAAATGACTAGGCCCGACAGAAGCGCTCAAAATCATGCACGATGTACACAAAGGGACTTGCGGTACTCATCAATCAGCTCACAAGATGAAGTGGTTGATCAGAAGGTCTTGCTATTATTGGCCGACTACTGCTGGAGGATTGTTTCAAATATTATAAAGGCTGCTAGGAGTGTCAAAGATTTGGGGCATACTAATAGCACCGACTGGACCATTAAATCCTATTATCAAGCCATGGCCATTCAGAGGCTAGGGTATGGACATGATTGGACAAATCAACCCTCCAACTAGCAAGGGCCACAAATGGATTTTGGCCGCAACCGATTATTTCACCAAATGGGTGGAGGCTATACCGATGAAAAATGTCACGGCCAAGGATGTGATAAATTTTGTCAAAGAACACATCATTCATCGGTTTGGGATACTACAGACCATCACCACAGATCAAGGGTCTGTCTTTTTGGCAAAAGAATTCAAAAAATTTGCTAAAGAGATGGGCATCACCTTGATATAATCTTCACCGTATTATGCTCAGGCTAATGGTCAGGCCGAGGCGTCAAACAAAAGTCTCATCAAGCTAATCAAGTGAAAGATTGACGAATATCCCAAGCAATGGCATGATCGGCTGGCTGAAGCATTGTGGGCACATCGAATGTCATGTCATGGGGCTACCAAATGCACTCCCTATCAATTGGTCTACGGTCAGGAGGCCGTTATGCCTTGGGAGATCAACATCGGCTCTCGACGGGTTCAGTTTCAAAATGACCTGACAGCCGATGAATATTCAGCGCTCATGAACATCAACACAAATGATCTAACGGAACTTCAGTTCTAGGCTCTCGAAAAGATCAAGGACAACAAGGCCAAGGTGGCAAGAGCTCATAACAAAAAAGTAAAGCCGAAGAGTTTTCAAGTTGGAGATCTTGTGTGGGAGCTAGTTTTGCCAGTTGGAACAAAAGACCCAGCATATGGAAAATGGTCACCTATCTGTCACCCGCCATTTCGTATAGTAGAAACCACTCCAGGAAACTCCTACAGGATGGAAACACTGGAAAGAGTACGGTTTAGCAGGAACATCAATGGCAAATACTTGAAAAAGTACTGTCCCAGCTTATGGATCGGAACCTGATCGATTTCATACAAGGCCGATGCGAGGCCATCTGGACCTGAACAAAGCCGATGTGTTAACATCACCTTGAGAAAAAATATAATAACAAAAAGAAAGATTACAAAAGTATGGGCCGATGTACGCCATTGGCCTTGATTAGAGCCGATGCAAATTATGCATCGCCTTTAGAATAAAAAAATATTTAATAAAGATTCTGTCCATTGTAAAATATGCTCGGGGGGCATGCCAAACAGAGGCATGCCAGATTAAATGAAGGTTCTAGTTATGAGTTCATTATACAGACGATGGAGCAGAAAGTTTATGAATAAACTGGCGGACTGCAACAAGCGACTTCAATCGAACCTCGTCGGCTGAGTTGATGATTTGGCGATCTGGTTCATCAGAGTCGACGGCCAGACTCTTGTTCAGCGAACGGATGCGCGCCAGGTTTGTCTTGTGCATTGTGGACAGTAGTTGCTTTTCACTTGCAATCTTTTCCATGTCTGCATCGTTGGCTATGATGGCTGTGTCAACCTCGGATAATTCTTGTTGGAGGCATTTGATTTCTTCATTCAGTTTGATCTTCTTCACGTCAAGCTCCTCCCTGGTTGACAACTAGTCACTTACTGACACTTTGATCATCAAGAGCTGCCTTGAGTTGGTTTGTTGCCGTACATTCCCTGACGATTTCTTCCTTCAAAGCTGGCTGTCTAGCACGAGAGGCAATGCGCTGTGGCAGCAGCCAGAACATCCTCACTGAAGGAAGCCCACATGGGCCATAGGCCAAAGCGCCGTGCTTCAGGTCTGAAGGAAGATCATCAGCAATTGACTCAAAGACCGATCGGATCTCATCACAGTCAATGACCAGTTGTTCGATTGTGGCTTCCAATCACTTCACAATGTCCTCGAGTTTGGCGACCATGTGTGCAGTAGATGAAGGCGACACAGGCGGGCTCTCGGTTATCAATGTTTCACCGATGGTAGAAGGATCAAAGTTCAACAGTTGTGCCACATTGTAGGTCAGACAAGAAAGGGGCATGTAAGATCAGGCAATCTTGAGGTAAAGATGGGATGATAAAGGTATGTGGTGGTCTTACCTCAGGCAAATCAGCCTTTACTTCGGCTCCTGCTGTGGCCGGATGTGTCTTCAGGTGGAGCATCACAACGCTCGAGCAAAGCTCCCCCTACATCGACTTCGTGCTCCTGACTGTGGATATGATCATCCTGCATTATACATGGAGTTCTTTTAATTAATGCAGATGGTGACAGAAAATCCAAGGAATCAGGAGAAAATTTACTAGTGAATCTGGAATCAATGGAGCCGAGGGACTAACTGGCTTCTTGATGGATGTCTTCTTAAATCTCGGCTAGCTGGGCCGTCTCCCTTCTCATTGCCGTTTCAAGCCAGGAGCAGGAAAGATGACTTTATCGAGACAAGGTGCATTAGCTTGATACAACGGCACTAGAGCCATTTGCAGATACTTAAATGGCTGGCCCGATTCATTGATTGGGCTTGGACCTTCTTGTAACTGAGTATAAGAAAACTCAATTATATTCCGGAATCATGGGAGAAGGGAGGGAATCAAGGCCGAAGTGAACATACCTCTTCTGGTGTGGCTTGGTATTCTGAGTCGATTGCCACAAGAGCCGATGCAACTACGCCCTGAAAGAGGTGGGGTCTCCAGTAATCCCACCAAGAGTTGAAGCCATCGGAAGTATGTACAAACTCCAGATCACCAGGCACTTCTAGCTTCAAGTCAGAAAAAATGGCGTAGGCTTTGGAAGCTACCAGTCAGTCGGTCAGATCAGCTCGGCTCTGAATTATCTCATGAATGATCAGACGTGGAGAAGTCTGATTTAAGCCGAACTGACGAGCAGCTAAGACAGGTTGGTATGATTCATACCCTAGTTTGTTGATCCTATTGCTAGTGCTCATACTGACTGGGAGGAGGCATGGAGTGATCATGATGCTGAATATGGCTTGGGATTCTTCATCAGTGGGGAAACTGTCTAGTCATGAAGAAAGATGGATTTTTGAAATGCTCTAATTCAGCATATGCATCATAAGAAGGTGTGTTCTGGGGGCTATAGAAACATTTGTATCACTTGGCCATTTCTGCAGCAGCAGTATTGGTTACAAGTAGCTGATGCAAGGCTTGGCCAAATGAAGTACAGCGAATAGACTTACCAGAAGAATCTGGAAAAGATTGGGATTCTAATTGAGGGAAGTCTGGAATTTCAGTGCGAAAGTAGAGCTTGCACCAAAGCTGAACAAACCACCAAAGTCCTCCTGTCTTCACATGCTGATTCGATAAGATGCGTTGGGTGTTTAGAGACAGGTGGCGATATAAAATTCACAAGAAAAGTTTTCCCAGGGCAAAAGATTGGCCATTGGCTAGAGCATTGGCCAGGTTTAGATAATTCTTTGTCAGGGGCCAAAGAAGGACCATTGAAAATAAAATGGTCAAGCCAGAGGTTCAGAAAGGCGATGTGTTCTTTCACTTGAAACAGGGCCGGTTTGTTTATTGTGCCAACTGATGTATTGGCTCCAGTTTCGGGTACTGCCTCTTCTCTACTATTTTCTTATGAGGGCATTCGGTTAAGGAGAAAGGAGAAGGACAGGAGGAATGCACATCGAGGCCTAGAATCATGATGACATCCATCAATGTTGGGGTCATGGGGCCAGAGCCAAACAAAAAATAGTTCAGGCTATCTGACCAGAAATAGCCGATGGATCTAAGCAAGTTATCATCTTTCTCCATGGGAGAAAGGGACAGAGTTAAGGCATCGGCTATACGGGTGACTTGCCAGGTGGAACCATGCGCCCGTTCGACATGTTTATACCAGTCGACCCAATCCTCCATTGGGAATGGCTAGGCTCGTAGTTGATCTGACCACAGATCTAGGTCTGGAGTGGTATGAACAAACGGTAAGTGTTTGGTCTCGGTTCTGATGAGGTCATACGGGGGTTCATAGGATTTGGGCCCTAGACTGAAAGTTGTGGAATTGGCTGATGAAGGGAGTAAAATCTCATCGGCCTAATCATAAAAAGTTAAAAGACTCAGAGCGAGAAAGACTACCACAGAATGCAGGGAGGTAGTAATCCAGTGGAGCTAGAAATTGTTACCTTCAAGTCAAAAACTCACTCGCAGAGAGTCTTTTCCTCAACCACGCTGCTGGATGCTGCCATTTCACCATGTTGGTTAAAGATGGATTGTAATGGCAAAGTGCTTTTGCGTCTAGAGGTGGAAGGCAGGTATTGGAATTGGTTCGCTTGCCTTTTATAAGGGGCTGTCCGTACCCAACGGTGTAGCGTGGGATTTTTGGAATTTGGCCAAAGGATTCGTGCCATTGGCTGGATGGTTAGAGTGTGGGACCACCATTGGCTATTAGACGATGCCGATTCAGGATCTGATTTTTGAGCATAGCTTAGTGCATTGCCACTAAGCCGATGCCACTGAGTCAATCTAATTGTGCTGATCTTCGAAAGTGAATCTTCAAGATCGGCTCAGTATGTTGCTACTGAAGCCGATGTTAAGGAGTCTCAGAGAGATTTTGGACAAAGGAATCAGTAAAGGAAAGTTCATTAATTTATATATTCTTACTAAGGGATATGTACATCGATGACAGGGGGGTCCCCAGAGCTGACTTCATGACTATCGGCTTGCCCAAAATTCGGGGATTCTTCCTAAGAGCCGACACAGTGGCTAAAAGATAAAATTAACTGATTAAAACTAAAATCAAAAGCACTTCAAGCGTCGCTATCTTCGGACGACTTGTCACCGGTGTCCTCGCCAGTCCTCGTCCACCTCATCATCAGCGTCCTCGCCTGTCGGAGAGCTCAAGGTCCAAGGGGCGTTCATTTCCCTAAGCGAGGAGGTCCTCGTCCTCGTCTGGCTCCTCCGGCGCGGCGTCGTCGTCGTTTTCCTCCTCGGGCTCCTTGGTCTCCTCCATCCCCTCGTTCTCCGTTGTCCCAGGAGAAGAGGTCGTCGTCGCTTGAAGGGAGAAGGGGACCGAGGGTGAGGACATCGAGGTCCTTGTCGCTTGTCATCTCCGAGTCGCTGTACTCGGAGGACCTAGAGCTCCACGACATTGCATCGTGGTAATACTCTGGGAGCTCAAGGGGGATGATCGGTGGTGGCGGCTCCATCTGATCATCAGTGGACATAGAGCGCCGATGGGGGAGTGCTCGACCCGCTACTACGGCCGGCGTCGGAGTCGACGTCGGAGTCATCGCTAGAGATGACAATGATCTCCGGCGGAGCAAGGGCAACGGCCGGAGAAGGCAGTGGCGCCAATGTCGGCGTGGCAGGTGCCGGGAGCACCAGCTCCATGCTCTCCAAGTAGGAGGAGACACGCTCCACTAGGGAAGAAGGCCCCAAGGGCCCTGCGATGGAAGGGGAGGAAGGATGTTCCTGGGATGTTGCTACCCCTGGACGACATGACGGAGATTAGGGGGTCTCTCGGCTTTCTTTGGCTCAAGAAAGAAGAAGAGGCGGTTGCCGATGTGAAGAAAACACGGGAACCTTTGTACTTGTTAAGTACTAGATTGGAGGAGGATGAAGAGGCGCTGCACGGTTACCAAGGCACTAAATGGTCATCATGAACTGCGTGGCGTTCCAAGTCTGATGGGACGGGGTGGTCAGTGCCAGTTTCTCATTTGGTAACATGGCGTTTCAGGTTCGACGTGACAGATCGCCAGGGAATCCATCTTCATTTGGTTTTGAAATAAAATCTTTATTTGCCAAAACCAGGGGGCATGTGTTGGCGCCAGAATTTAGCCGACCTAGGTTAATGGGCCTCAATCGGTTTAGAGCTAAAAGTTGGGCTATCCAAGGGAGAGATAGCGTGTATTTTGCCTTTTGGGCCGAGCGCCCGTGTATCTTATGAAAGATAGTTTCATTGGTAGAGAGTCCTATCGGGACTCCAGTTTAGTTAAGATTTGGAGTTGAATTAGGAAAGGATAGACTTGCTATCCAAGTCTACGGACTATAAATATGTACCTGTACCTATGAAATAAACAGAGACTACTCACGTTTGTCAACAGCGGTTGTCTCCACATTCTCTCGATGCATCGCCACCCCTAAGCAATTAGGGTTTCAAGGTATATCATCATGCTGCTCTATTGACTTCTTTCATAGATGTTGATAGGGCATTACGGCATTCTGCCTATGGTAGATCTTGTACTAAGCATTGTTGTTGGCAAGATCTGCTAGTTGTCATGTGCATCGACCCGATCTACTTATTCTCTGAGCTTCACGACATAGATTGGATCGTACACAATTTACCATCATGCTACTCTTTGATGTTATTATCTTTTGCAATATATGCTGCATCAAGCCGCTGCCATATTTTGTTAGATTTGCATGATACAAGAGGCTTATTTAGGTTGATGTTGGTATTCCATACTTTCTCACACCTCAATTGGTTCCTAGCTAGAAATAATACTCTATTTATTTATTACGCTGGTTTCTATCAAAGAGCCGATCTGGGTAAGTAGACCACTTTATTTCTATGCATCTTCTATACATCACCTAAGCAGCATCAGATCAGCTCCTAGAGTATCGATGGAGGTTTGTCGATGTCAAGACCCGACGCGGGAGAGCCGATCCGAGCGATCAGGCTAGTATTTAACGTTTACCCTGGTTTGTTTGTTCATGTAGAGAGAAGAGGAGCCGACCACCGTCACCACCACCAACTTCTTGGCTGTTAGGTCAAGCTAGGTGGCACGCACAACCACCACCGTAGCCAGCAGTCGGCTAACCGTTTAGCCGACTGGGAGCCGCAGCAAGGAGGAGCGACCAGCTACGTCCACATACACCTCCCGGCTCACATTGTGTTGACCCGTTGGTACACTGCCCACCGGTTTCCATGGCAACAACTGGACACACTATCAGGCCACCGAACAAGCTAGCTAGGCCCACTGGACAAGCCGGTGATGGTCACCAGACAAGGCCGTGCATGCTGTCGGACAAGCCGTAGTGCACCAGAGAAGCCAGAGCCTGCTACCGGACAAGATGGTGTGCAGTTATTAGGCTGGCCCTGTTTTGGTGTTTTAGCATTTGGTTCTTTCTTCGGGCGTGTCATTTTGGTTCTCTACAGTATGCCCTTACTCTTACTTACTAAAGTCTTTGGGTGAGGCTATTGGTGCTCTATTATCACGAAATAATTGCATTATTTTACATGGTTTTTCATTGAATATGAGCATTAATGTCTTTGTTTACTACCAAATATCTCCGATAATTACTGGATTTTGAAATATTGTTTTGGTTTTGTGCTATACTCAAAATTTGTAGATTTCAAGACCATATTTGAGACTCCATTTATTATTTATATTGAGAGAGCAAGAGCCCAAAAAAAGATGAAGCCTAGAAGCCCCCAAAACAACCTGAGTGGGCTGACCCATGTGGGCCAAGTCACCCCCTTCTGGAGGCTTCTAGAGGAGATCTTTGGGGTTTTCTTTGATTTGACATTATAAGTAAATATGTGGAAGGGTTTGCCAAAAGATCTCGGGAAATTCATGGAGGTATGCTTAGACATGGAATATTTGGTACAACCCACTTATATCTGAGATTCTAGAGCTCTAAACACCCACATGCAGAAACGAGATGTTCAACAAAAGAGGCAAAGACCAACATACATAAAGATGTAAGTCATTGGCCACAAAAAATGAAGGAGTCGGCTGACTTGACCCCCCTGGGTCACCCGACTTAGGCCCTTTCTATGTTAGTTCGCAATTTCCTTTTTACAACACCTCTAGGGTATAAAAAGCGAGAATAGGCCATGAGGTCGACCATCCAATTCATTGTGAAGGCATATAGGAGAAGAAGAGAGGGACATCTACCAAGAGGAGAGTTGAGGGTCGAGTTCTAGTATAGGGATCAAATGTTCTTCTAGTTCCTAGGGATAATTAGAGGCCTTGCATGGCTCTTCATAGTCTTCATATCATCGTGGGAGGTATGATCATGATTGTAACTTTGATATGACTATCAATTAAGTATTGATCTTGCTCTAATCATCATGTTCTTGATCTAGTTCTTCATGTTCATGGTCTAGTTCTTTATGTTTTTGATCTAGATGTATGTGTTCTTGGTTTTGTTTTTAAGGGTTTTATTCTTCTAGTGATCTTGGTCTTTGATCTTGATTACTAGTGGTATGGTTGCGTAGCATGTTCTTGTAATCATGGTGTTTAGAAGTCTAGTTATGTTGTTCATGTTATTATACAATGTGAAGTGATTAGAAGCATGTTCTCTAATCATGTATGCCATATGAGAGCTTCTCATCAATTACCCTAACTTATTTGACAAGTGGTTGGAGGCAAAGGTTAATCTCGAATGAGGGGGTTTGTTTAATCGTCTTGGTTTAATCATGCTATGAGGAGTAGGCCTGATCATACTTATATCTGCCTTGAATTGCTAGTTATGTCGTTGCTCTAATTTTATAGATGTGCCTATCATGCATGTCATGGGTCCAATTAGAGCTAGATTAGATGCTAGTTAATACCCTTTGATCATATGTTCTAGTTGTGTTCTATTTGCTTATCTTTTAACTTGACTTTGATTAGATATAGATTAGAGATAGATTAGATATAGTTTAGATATCCCTTCGATCATGAGTTTACCTTAAGCTTGGAATAGTTCATTCTCTATTAGTGGTTTCCATGGATTGACAAACCCACTGATACTCATCCTGGGGAAAAGCTACACCGATACTGTCACTTGTAGTATAAGGTTTGGCGTGCTTAAGTGCCATCAACAGAGGCACACCTAATAATCTAAACTCTTCAGTGAGGCACACATAGGTGTGTACGGTGGCTGGTAAAGGCTATGTTCTCGAGTCTTCAGTTCACTCATTTTGCATTCCTTATCTTGAACATCACCTCATGTTCTTTTGCTGAGTGTTCCTTGGCATGCATGTCCTATGGTTAGTAGCAGACAGTTGCTACGTGATCCTGCACGAAGCAATAAGAGAAATTGGTGGGTTGAATTTTTGAGAGGCTCCTATTTACCCCTTCTAATTGCTTTTTCGGTCCTACTACCTCCCACTACCATCTATCTTCCACTACCAAATATCATTATATACACAAAATAATTATGTGTAATAGCAAACTCTTCTAATATTATCCTAAATTTATCTTAACATTAATATATTATCAATCTATATTCTCTAGATCAGATATATATTCATCACCCCACTCTGGTCCCACTACCATGTACCCCAACCTACCACGACCCACCCTGTTCCCCTCCACAACTTTCCCATCTCCTCCTCCACTATTGCTCAGGCGTTCCATCCACCTAAAGTTCCGGTAGATGCTGACACCGCCTGCGCTAATTCGCTCGCCCATGCATAATCCTCCATCCAAGTGCCACTGCCTTCTTACCTCCCAGACACCATTGTAGAGCTCCTCTACATTTGTGGCTGCCAACATCCTAACTACCACACAGATCTGCTGCCACTGGTCCCGCCTCTTTTACCCTCCTCATCACTAGTACCCCGCTTTGTATCCAACGAAAGCAAAAGTCAAGATTCGGTGGTGATTGCGCCGGCCACAGCAACTGACCTACACAGATCTGTCGACTCTCTTCATACTACTGCATCCTCCTTCGTGTGGCTGCCTTCCTTCACATTAGGTAGGACTAGATTTGCCACACGTAGGAGCACAGGATCTGCCGCATAACCTACCTAGGATCTCCTCCACGTCTCCTACTCTATCTATTGTGTGGCCATCGTCACCCACTCAAGGAGCTTGAGCACACATCATGCATCTATCGTCCTTGAGTCATTGAGCTGCACTAGGCCACCGAGGCCGACACCATCCACGACAAGGTCCACATTGCCTATCGAGCAATGACACCAACATTTGATGCTACATATACCATATCACCGTGCCTTTAGAGCTTAACCTTAGCCGATACAGGCCCGTGGTATAGGTGTTTTTTGTCATAATTCTCATGCTGGGATGTTGCCGTCACTATTCGAGTCACAAGACGTACACTGGACACAGTGAGAATCTCAATATCGCTATCTGAGTCATTCTTCCTCTTGGCAATTACTACTTTTCTTAAGACTCTTCACTTGACACTAAAAGAATGTCACCATCACTGTCCAAGTCATTCTTCCTTCCTGTTGGAAATTATATGCAGTTCCTCCATCCTTCTTCAGCCCTAGAGAATTTTTCTTAAGATGTGCCCACTACCCACAAATGTAAGATAATGGCCCTTTATTCTTCTTGCACATATAGCACAATGACACCATCTTGAACTTTCACCTCCACCTTTACAAGGTTAGTAATCATGATTGAAACATTTTATGCTCAGTGAGATTTGAAACATCCTTCATCTTCAAGCTAAATAGCTTCTACTTTAAGTATAGCTTACGAGTTAGTATTTTAGGACATGAACTTAACTGGACAACTTATCCCAAAATTTCTTCTGTGATGTTTCTTACACAATGTGGTATCTAATCTAACCAGAGACACATGATTTTACGGTTGCCTAGTCTTGTACTTTCATTTCATCATACTTATCATCATCCACTTTCATTGGCTTCTCATGGTTGAGTGCCCTCGAGATACCCTGTTGTACCAACATGTCCAAAACCTCATCTGCAGCAACCTAGTGCATTCTACACACATCAAAGAGTTTGGTGAATAGACACCCGATATTCCATTGGTCAAAAGAAGCAACATTTGACTCCAATGGCTATTTGTAGGAAAAGCTCTCATTGGACGATGCAATGTTAACTGCGAAGTAACGAGGCTGGTTTGATGGTTTGTATTATGATTACCCCTTTGCGTGGCCATCCTAGTAGGAATGAGCCCTTGGACTTCACACTAGTGTTGGGACATATTCTTGAGAGCTCTGCCTTCACAAGGTGCTTAAGTGCATATATTGGAATAGCTTAGTATTTGTGAACACTTGCTTTGGCTGCATAGCGCATTGCTCTTGATTGTGACAAACGTTTATAGCGAGGTTCGCACACCCCTTAGCTTGTTACCGATGCTTGGGTACACCCTTCAAGGTGTGAAGTAGCTATGACCTTATCTGTGAGAGGGATTATTTGTAAGAGGTCATCAGGAACCCATTTGTGTGTGTGGGTCGGTGGGGGGAGGGGGAGATATAAGACTACCCATGGATTTATTTGATGAGGATCTTGGCCCCTGCGCAAGAAACCTTGTTCTTGATCCTTGCATGGATTAAGGAAGAGCATGCCTTTACGAGGGGTCCAACATGGGCTAGGGCAAGACTTGCACACATTCTCGATACCTCCAGTAAAAATCAACTAGTTGACGTCGTCACCGGTAGTTCACATTTGTACCACTCTCTTTATATTCCACACTGACATTTTTGTAATTGTATGCTTATTTTCCTATCTTATCTTGACAGGGCTAGATTCTTGGATTGGAATTTTGGTTCCAAGTCTTTTAGTTGAAGTAGCAACACTTAGCAAACAGCACAACTTGCCGGAAAAAAAGCGACCTCACTCAATGGGTCATTGTGAAAGCACAAATAAGCTACTACAGGACTTGAACTGTCAAACGCTGTTAGAAGCGACAATTCTGTAAAATGAGTGATACAGGAATGCTACGCAAATGATGAGTGAAGGAACCGTGTGTGTTTGGGAGAAACAAAAAGTTCATGAGGATATATAAAAATATATATATATATATCTGTACGTGCGTCTCCATACAGGACTGATCATATATTGTAACAAACAGCATAATAATGACGAACTCAAAACAAATTAGAAGGTGGTTAACCATGACAAAAGCGACCAATCATTCTAGAAGCAAAAGCACGTCGTCTTCCTGGATTAACTATCAGCTCTAACATATTTAAACAAGCCAGACCTGCTCCACATCATTGGGTTGCTGGCCAGTCCTTCCTAATCTCAAAGTAGTAACTCATCTCCAAGTAGCACTTGCCATCGTCATCGAAAAACTATAAGAGCATAATATGTTAAACTAAGAATTGATCAACGATCTTGAAGCGTCAAAATAGAAAGTTGTTAAATAAAGATACCTTTAGTTTAGCAGAATAGGAACCTCTTGCAAAAATGCCAGATGGGGTGGTTTCTTCTTCACCTTCATAGACATAGGGTTCTAGCTGGGGACTGAACGTCCCCAGCATCAGCTTCTGGTTCTCCACTACAATAAAGAGGGGAATAAATTAACAACTGCATTTTCCTTTGGATTTCAGCAGTTATGTATCATATATATAATGTCATTTTTACATCTTAAACTGATGGCACAGTGTGAATCATCCAATGCCTCCTAACCACGGTCAACCATTTAATTAAAGGAAAAGTCCATTTCACAACTTTCTACTATTCAGTCGTCCAATTTTCAACTCTGAACTACGAAACTGGATTTCAAGCAAACTATGAAAAAGGGGACAAACTTGGACCTTTTAGCTGGTTTCGAAAGCGGTATTCTATTTTTTGAAATAATAAAATCTCTAAAAATTTGTAATTAATTTATTTTAAATTATAAAAATATAAAATCTATACCCAATTTGTATTTCTAGTCTATTGGTTTGTTGCTCCAGACAAAACATGAGAAATATGAATAATAATTCCAAATAACCCTTATTAGAGAATTATTAGATGGAGTATATTTTTAGAAAAAAAACATGGTACCAGCTCCATAGTTTTCTAATTTAAAGTGCACTGAATGTAAATTTATTGAGAGAAAATAAGATATTATTATTACTTGAAAATATAAAACCACCTTCAAAACTATCTAAAGCTCAAACTTTGTTCATTTTCTAATAGTTCGAAGGTGCTTGGTATCCGGATTCATAGTTCGGTGTTGAAAATCAGACGATTCAGATAGTTTGAGGTTGTGAAATGGACTTTTCCCTTTAAATAAAAGGTAAAAAAATCCCTCAATTGCCCGTAATATTTGTTATCCTTTTATGGTCTGATCTCTAATATATTATATTGATATCCATCAGCAAATTTGATGAACAACGTGTTGAGAGAGCAAATAACAAATCTAATCAAATTGAGTTCAGAGCAGTAGTAAAAGAGTAATCATGCATGAAGCATATGTGCTGTCTGCACCTCTTACTCCGGTCTTCCAGACAGTGTTAGTGTACTTGAGGCCTGACACAATGTTGTTGGAGACGATGAAAGAGAAACGGAAGCTGTAGGGGCTGCCATCCTTTAGCGCGAATGCGTAGCCCTTCTCGTCTGAATGGAACGGGATTGGTAGAACTAGATCTGGCCTGCCCGGTGATAGGATGGTCAGATCCAGCACCGTCACTTCTGGCTCCGCAGTTTCTGGACCAACGAGTTTTCATGTGTTTAGAAATGCACCATGGCTTGGTCCATGTTAATGCAAATATCACAATGTGGCAAAGAAAAGGCTACAATCACCTCCGAGCTGCTCTGTGTCGACTTGCCCAAGGAGTTGCTCCTTCCACCTTCTCAGGCTCTCATCATCCTACATGAACAAGTAAAGATCACATTTTTTTGAACAGAGATGATAATGATCATAACGATAACAACGATGGTCTTGCAAATACCTTGTCAAGCTCCAGCTGTTCCTTGAGTGGCACTTGGGGTCCAAGCACGACAGCGCGCTTGTTACCCTCTTCATCCTCTTCTTCCTCAACATCTCGATCATGATGGTTCTCCTTCTCATTCTCTTTATCCTTATTGTCCATGGGCTATCAACGTGCTTATGATCCCAACACGGTTGGTGGGGACAACTAGGAAGAACAAGTGGATCAAACTCCAATATGGATGAGTCGATGAGGTATAGAACTACTCAAAGTTTTCTTTGTTCGTGTGCAGCACATAGGCCATTCGGAGTGTGGTGGATGTGGGGAAGCGAGGAAAGGCTGGTTGTGCATGAGAGACTAGGCCAAGCAGCCACAAGAGGGGCACCAAGTGTGTGCTTGGCCGTGCCTCGCGTAAGAACCTCCACCGAGGGGTCATGGGAGCCAACCATTCTGCTCCATCACTCATTCCCTTTGGGTGTAGTGGTTTCTATGGCTGGTATGCGTTTTTCATTACCTTTCTTACCTAACATTATATTGATGTTCCTAAATTTTTGGCTTGTGCTCCGTTTTGTTTCTATAAGGCTTAGCTGAAAATAGATTCATGCATGCAACACTTAACTAGAAAAAGACTACTGGGTAAGAAAAATTTATGCATGCGGTCTAATTTTGGTGGAATTCATAAAATGTCATTTTCATTATGATCAATGATCCATTTGCAATCCTATGGTATCTAAAAGGATCATTATGTCCTAGAGAGGGGTGAATTAACTATGTAATTTTGAAACTTTGAAATCTAAATCCTATAGAGTGTGGCTAGGCTTCTACTCGGTATCAAATAACTTGCATCCTAGAACTTCTCGTATACTAGCATGCAATTTCAAGAAATTGAAAGATAGAATTTAAATTGCACAAAGGGAGCAATATTTCCAAGTTTATTTTCTCCCAAGGTGTTGAGGAGTCGCAACTCATTCATAGTCTTTGTTGGAGTTCGCTTATAAGGCCCTTGCTCTCCATTGGGCTAATCAATAGATGGATCTTGCTACGTTACCTTACGTGACCTAGTTCCTTTCCCCCTTGTTCTGTTTTTTGGATGAAACTGTTGGCTTTTGGGAGTCTCTTGTTGCTATAAGTTGAGTACCTTATGTGCGTAAATTTCAACTTGCTATGAAGTGGTAGAATTGATATTGCCTAGTGTTAACCCTTTTGAATCCATGAGCAAGTCAGATCTTAAGCTTTCCCAAAAACCATTGAAAACATCCCCTTTCTCATGGGATATGAAATTCCTGAGCAATCCTAGATATTTTTAGTGATCTATTTCGGTGAGCTTCGTGATGGACCTAAATAGGGCTTCCAAAACTTCACGAGATTTGGTGAAGGTTTTATCGATTTTTGTCATTTTCTCCAAGTTTCGAGGCAGTTCCAAACAAGCCATTGTGAAAGCACTAGACAAGCTCGGCTTTGTGGGTGCCTAGCCAACTTCACTAAACAAGCTGACATAGGCTACCAAACAATATGGTTACCTGAATTAGTTTGCTCCATCTTAGTTCCATGGCTCGTTTTTTGTCCATTATTCTGGGCATTGATTCAAGTGCTTCCACTATGGTTTCATTAATGTGTCCTAAGGTCAATAGGTATTGCATCTCTTAAGCTAACATGTTTTACTTCATAGTGCATGAAGACCACTGAAGCTTTCACTCAGGAATATTCCATGGTATCATAATTTTCAACAAGGATGTGGTTGGCAATGAGGACGTTACTTAGTGTTCTAGTAAAGATTGAACACTAAGTTCTTCCTTCATGTTAAAGGTTGAGAACTAGTTATTCTGAGCTCAAAGGCACTAGGTGTGGCTTATAGGACTAGCATGTCTAAACATGATTCAAGTAGCCAAACTCTAAGACAATGACTAGCCTTGGTTAGTGCACAAAACAAAAAATGGAAGGATATACGAACTAACTAAGAAGAATAAAATAAAGTATAATGGGATTATACTGAAGTTATACAAAGATACATGAGTTTACCACAAACCTGAAAGATGTGTTAGAAATCCCCTAAGGCAAATCACAAACTAAGACTCTAACTCCTTGGACTAACTATCCTATTCTACTAAGATAGAGTGGAGCTCTCTAAGGTGTGAATTCTTCACTCCTCTTCTCTTCGAAAGTGAGCTCTAGGCCTATTTATAGCTCTCCATGATGTAGAGGCTTAGAGGGTACTTATAGTAGGGCTATAGTCAATGAGGCAGTGAAGTCGGTGGCTAGGCAGCCATGTGGTTGGCTGGTCGACCAAGAGTGAGGCTAGACAACTAGGTCCTAGGTCGATCGACCTACTAATGTGGTCTTTTCACCTTCCGTTCCAAGAATTTACTCTCTTCTTGGAGGCGGTGAATACCCCTAGTGAGCTAGTAAATTCATTAAGTTGAACAGAAACAATGCCAAGCCTGAAACAAATCGATCTAGGCTCGATCGTACGACCCCCGAGACACTCGATCTAGGGTCTAGTCATCCGACCCATTGACCACATGGTTCATCAGACAACCACATGACCTGACAGTCGCATGACCCGACGCTCGACTGAGTGACCCTCGGTCGGGCGACCCTTGGTGCCCAACCAAGCGACCCTTTGGTTTGCGTGACCCAGCACTCTAGCAACCGAGAGCGTGACCTAGGATCGCAAACGAGTGGTAGGCGCATTTATCAACATCTGCATGTGCGTGACAAGAAGCAACCACTCATCCACCTGACACATTTATGAGGGTCTGCCCCTCGACGCATGCGCCTAGCGTATTGGCTTCGCCTAGCTGGTTCCCCCGACGCCTGACAACCGGGAGACCACAACACACTTCCATCATCATGCTGTTGTACATGGGGCATAGGAAGCTCCTATCACATCCTTGTTGGCACAAGATAACGACGATATTTATGCTCTATTTTGGAGGTTTTTCCATGTATTTTGAGAGATAAATCATATGTTGGATTCACATTTTGCTAACAATTAACCCCGTTTCGGAATATGCCTTTGGTTTCTATGCTTTATTGAAAATCACAGAAAATGTGGATAAAGTGCTACAAAACGGGGTCTCCACCCATTAGTTCAGAAGATTTTGGGAGCCAAGGATTGCTTTAGTATAGTGTTGACAGCACTTAACCAAGCCAATCCTTATACTGCAAGCGCACAGTATCGCGGTAGCTTTTCCCCAGGATGAGTATCTTGGGTTTTGTCAATCCGGGAATACTTATGTTTAAAAAACTATCTATCTAATATTAACTGAATTACTAACTAATTCTAATAGATCTAAAACAAGCTTTAAGAGATGATTAAGACTACTCTAATTATATCTTACTTAATAAACTAAATATGTTCTAAACAAGGTTTAAACTATAGCATAAAACGATAGAATAAGGCTTAGGCTCAAAACGTGGAAACGATAGGTTTAACATGGCAAAAGGATCCACAAGAGATATGAGACAAACATCCTTCATATTAAGAACAACCTTGAAACTAGATCTTAATCATAAGCATAGAATAAACATGATCATGAATGTCAAGGATCTACTCGAACATTTCCCCGGGCTCTACTGTCACTAGTAACCAGATAATCGACAAACTAGCAAACCCTAACCATCTCTAAGCATGAGCAGATTCAATCAACTAATTAAAGTAAAAAGATCTACTAAAAGAACATGAAAACGTTTCATTGGGTCGAAAAACCATGTTGGAATTAAGCATTGCAAAGATATGGATCATAAGTCATGTATAAACAACAAGCTAAGTCTAAAAGACAACCTTTATTGATCGAATAACAAGGTTTCATCATAGTATCGAAGAAAGTACAAGGAATTACTCGAGGTACATCGTAAACTTTGAAGCATAGTCATCGAGATGAACTCGACGAAGAACATATCAAAAGATGAACTCGAGACCTCCTCGGGAAGCCCCTGGTCGGCCGACCAGACCCCTAGGGGTCGGCCGACTGGCCGGCTTCCTGCCTCCTCTTGCTTCCTCCTTTCGCCGAGATAGACTTTTCACCGAGTTGAACGCCTCTCGCCCCCGACCTCTGCCCTAGACTCTCGACTTGTAATGAATAATGCGGTGGACTTCTCTCTCTCCTCCCCTCAGGAGGCTCTATATTTATACCCCGGAGGGAACCCTAAACATGGAATCTAATAGGTCAGTTCTAAGAGCCCTAAAACAATTAAAACATCTATTTCCATGTATATACATGCCTCTAGAAGAGTCCCGGTCATCCATATCCTTCCTTGCTTGGAGATGAAGTGATCGTTTTGATCCTTCCCGAAATAAACCAAATGATGTAGCCTTTGGTATTTCGACCATAACTTACTCATGTGGAGTCAATTAATGCAAAATCCGACTCTAAATTGTAGAGCTCGAAGAGATCTACAACTTTGGTATTCAAACTTTCTCCATTTGAAGTCGTTAAGTTCTCCACATTGGGCCCACAAGCTGCTGCTGTAATGAATTTCGAGAAGATTTCAGGATTTAGTCCTTCAAGCAATCCTTATCTTTTTAAGACTCTTCTCTTGTTGGGTTTCTTCCTCAATTGGGCTTTCAATTAGTCCTTTCTTCAGAGCTTCCCCATAGCATAAATCCTTTCTTCGAGAAATTCTCAAATATCCTCAATTATTCCCTATTTTCTTGCAAAAATAAATATTGCACAAAAACAAAGAGCGTTCTCGAAAACGGGGTTATTTGTTAGTAAAATAAGAGTAAATGATAAGATTGACTGTCCAAAAGATATAAAATCATATGAAAATGATCCATAATTTTAGTATATAGCGAGCGTCAACAATATCCCCACACTTAGATCTTGCTAGTCCTCGAACAAAAAGATCAATAAAAGAACTTTAACTATGTTTAAGTAAATTCTAAATAGTTACCTTTCAGAAATAATCATGCCTTAGAAATCATTCAAATCATAACATGGATCTTTTCAGATTAACTTCTATGCACATAGATCCCCACAAAGAATTATTAAGATCAAATGAATCATAACAATGCCAAAGTTTCTTTTCGGAATTATCAAAGAGGGTTTTTAAAGAAAAAGATTTTTCAAAGATCAAGAAATTACTATATCCCTAATATTAAGCTCTCAAAAAGGCACTCTTTATAAGTAGCTAATTCTATAAAATTACTCTTCTTCTCTCATCTCACAAGAGTTTAAGTGGAGCTTGGTAAAGGCTTAGCAAAGCTGTTTATTCTATTGTCTAGCTAAGGTATCTCCCTAGAAATTATTCAATCAACTTTTAAACTACCTTGGTCATCGAAAAAGAAGAAAATATAAGTAAAGATAAGCAAGGACAAGGAAAAAGAAGATATAGATAGTGGACATCTGCAACAACAAATGAAGTGGAATTATTTCCGAAAACTTGCACATGGTTTGGAAAAGTAAAAGTTTTTGCTCATTATTTAACAAGATAATAAAACTTTCTTCACTTTACTTCTCCAACTGTCCTAATTCTACTATACATTTTTTTCTTTTCTCCCCTTTCTCATTTTCCTAATTCTACCTTTTTAATAATGGACCACATGGTCATTTTTCTCTCCCTCTTTTCTTTTTCTGGGCACCATCTTCCTCTCTTTCTCTCTCTCTCTCTCTTTTTAAAACTATATATATGGCGCCACCTCTCCTTTTTACCACCTTTTTGGACAAATTGCTTCTCTTTTCATGGAACATTGAGTATTCGAGCAAAAACTTTACTCTATATAGGTAAAGTATAGTAATGAGATGAAATGGGCTAACAGGATTAAAGAAATTGCTCTATTATTGTACGCAATTGAATATATAAAGGCTAGCAAAAAGATGAAAGTAGATGACCAAGATAATTCGAAGTGATCAAAATATCTAAAGGAATCAAACTTAACCAAACTCAAATAAGACAACTCGCTTTTTAAACTGGTTTTAATTCTAAGCTCTACTTAGGAATTTTAGCTCTCTCTTAACATAGGGATGTAATTCTTGATCAAAGAAAAATAAATTTTAACGAAAAGATAATACTCCTCTAATCTTTTTTCTTATTAAAACTTTGGCAAAGCTATAAAACATCATCCTTTAATAAAGATATGGGTTATGCAGTTTTAATCAATCTAGTAATCACCATTTTAATCAAATCATGAAATTCTTAAACAAGATTAATCGTCAAAGAAAAATAAAGAATAAACTTAAATAAAGCAAAGTAATTTATTCAATCACACACTTTATTAATATAAAAGACTGTCTACATAGACTCTTTAAAAGACAAGTGACTCTTAGACTGACTCTAAAAACTATAATCTAGATTTCCTAACTAATGGGGAATTTCTAATATCCCCACACTTAAACTAAGCATAAATCCTAATCGCTAGAATACCAGTGAGTCTCATCCACTGGTGCATCGAGAGGATCTTCACCGGGAAGGTAATTGGGCGGCGGTGAATATTCTTCTGGTCCATCCCAAGTGTCATCCGGTTGATAGTTTCTTCCTTCCGTACGGCCCCAAATATCGTTATGGATACGTCTTTGATTCCCACGGATTCTTTGGAGGTGGTTCACTTGCCACTTAAGGTCATTAACAAAATCGATAACTCTATCCCTGGTATTTTCTATCTTCTCTTGAAGCCTTTCCTCTAAATCAACAATTACATCAAGGATGTCCTCACTCTTCTTCTCGTTGAAATAGATAGCCTCTCTACAAGTCGGGCAGCAATCTACTCCATCCTCTGCTCCAACATGATAAGTATTGAAACTAGGAGTAATAGCAATGGAGTTTACCTCCTCAGTCTCTGATTCCTGACCATGGCTATAGCTCATCGACTGATCCTCACTTGAGTGAATAGTACCTCCGGAACGGGTAGGACTTTCTCGATAATTCAACCTAAGCATCTCTTTAATTCTTCTAGATCTTCTAACTTTCATCTGCCTTGGTTTGATTGAAAGATTAGCCATGTGCTTCGAGATCTCCCGCTTCGTGGCCAAACCACGTACCCTCGGCTCTTCTTCTTCATCGCTGAAGACCATCTACGAAAAATTGGGGCGAAAACCCCAGCGAACAGGGCTGGTCGGCCGACTAGAACCCTCCTGGTCGGCCGACCAGGACCCCTCTTCCAGTGCCTCGGCCTCCTTCTTTCGCGAGTTGCATCTCTATCGCTTCAGAAAACATCGTGGCTAGGTCTGGATGTGTTTTGAGTTTGATGTCTCAGGTCTATGGTTTACCCATGGTTTTATACTCTGGAGTTTGACGAAATTTGGAAACTAAACAGCGATTCCATTCCGAACTCTTCCCTAAATACACTTGGTATACTATGCGGACTTTGCTGACAAAACCTAGAAGCAAACCGCCTCGGAAACCCCCTTGGTCGGCCGACCAAGGCCCATGAGCTCAGCCGACCTGGGCCTTTTCTGACTCAAAAAGCCTCCAAGTCTTGTCGGTAACCTTATTTCCTAATTAAAAATAAATCTAGATCTAAATTTTTATAAAAATTGAAATTAAACGTAACTATATACATACAAAGGTAGGAAAATTTATGGAAAACTAGGGATTAACGCCATGATAATGCATCCTAACCTCCTTGAATTCATATGTGTCAATATAATTGACTTCAAATTTATCTCCTTCAAGGAACACCTTTAGCCTTTGACCATTTACCATAGACTTGTTTCCCTCGAAATCCATAATAGTAATTGCTCCGGCAGGTGACACATCATGAACAATATAAGGCCCATCCCATTTGCTTTGTAATTTTCCTTTTCCAAATAATTTAAACCTTGAATTAAAAAGCAGAACCTTGTCACCTTGCTTAAAATCTTTCTTTAGGATTCTTTTATCAAACCATCTTTTAAACCTTTCTTTATAAATAGTTGCATTATGATAAGCCTACAATCTTGCCTCATCCAGGGTACTTAGCTCAATCCTTCTTTTGACTAGAGCTGCATCTAAATCTAAATTTAGCTCCTTAATTGCCCAATAAGCTTTATCCTCCGTCTCAACTGGCAAATGACAAGTCTTTCCATAAACTAATTGATAAGGTGTCATCCCTATAGGGGCTTTAAATGCAGTCCTATATGCCCAAAGAGCATCACTAAGCTTATTCGACCAATTCTTACCTCCTTTAATTACTGTTTTTTAAGAATTTCTTTTAATTGTTTATTTGATGTCTCGGCCTAGCCATTTGTCTGTGGGTGATAGGCTGTGGAGACCCTATGCTCAATTCCCATTTTCTCTAGGTAATTAGTAAACTCTTTACTAATAAAATGCGATCCTCCATCAGAAATGATGACTCTAGGTACTCCATATCTTGGAAAGATATTATTTTTAATCATTTCTATGGACTCCTGTGTAGTCGCTTTTTTACATAGTAAAGCTTCTACCCATTTTGAGACATAATCCACAGTCACCAAAATGTACTCATAACCATGTGAATTTTCAAATGGACCCATAAAATCCATTCCCCAAACATCAAATAAATCAATTTGCAAATTATAAGTGAGAGGCATTGAATTTCTAGATGTGACATTTCCGGTCCTCTGACACTCTAGACAAGAAGCAACAAACTTCCTTGCATCTTCATACATTCCTGGCCAATAAAATCAACTCCCCCATATCTTAGCTTGAGTTCTGAAGTGTCCATGATGTCCTCCATATTCTGCAGCGTGGCATTTTCTAAGAATTTGTTCTCTTTCCTCTACAGGGACGCATCTCCTAAGGACTCCATCAGATCCAAACCTATATATGTAAGGGGCATTCCAATAAAACTTTTTAGCTTCGGCTAGGACTTTTCTTTTGGAATTATAGTTAAGATGAGTAAGTGGCTCCTTTTTAATGGCTCTTATAACGTCTATCATCCATGAATCTTTACCTAAGACTGCATAAAGGGTATCTTCTCTTAACGCATCTTCTATTGGTGGGCCGCCCTTGTTATGGTTCATTCTAGATAAATGATCTGCCACTACATTTTCAACTCCCTTTTTGTCTCTAATTTCTACATCAAATTCTTGTAACATAAGTATCCATCTAATTAAACGAGGTTTAGCATCTTTTTTAGTGAGAAGGTATTTGATAGCAGCGTGGTCAGTGTAGACTATGATCTTTGAATTAACTATATAAGATCTAAATTTCTCAAAGACAAAAACTACTGCTAACAATTCCTTTTCTGTAGTAGCGTAATTCACTTGAGCTTGATTAAGAGTTTTGCTGGCATAATAAATGGCATGTACTTTTCCGTCTTTTCTTTGCCCCAGCACAGCTCCTACTGCATAGTCACTTGCATCACACATGATTTCAAAAGGTAGATTCCAGTCTGGTGGTTGAATGATAGGTGCACTAATAAGTAATTCCTTAATCTTTCTGAAAGCAACCTCACATTCCTCAGTGAAATCAAAAGGAATATCCTTTTGAAGCAAGTAAGTGAGTGGTTTAGCTATTTTAGAAAAATCTTTAATGAATCTCCTATAAAATCCAGCATGACCGAGAAAGCTTCTTAAAGATTTAATATCAGTAGGTGGTGGTAATTTTTCTACTGTTTCTATTTTGGCTTTATCTACTTCAATTCCTTTCTCAGAAATGATATGTCCCAACACAAGCCCTCTTCTAACCATGAAATGACACTTTTCCCAGTTTAGCACCAAGTCGACCTCTTCACACCTCTTTAACACTTTCTCTAAATTCCTTAGGCAATGGTCAAAACTTGTGCCATGAACTAAGAAATCGTACATAAAAACTTCCATGATATCTTCAACGAAATCAGAGAATATAGCCATCATACACCTTTGGAAAGAAGCAAGTGCATTACAAAGACCAAAAGGCATTCTCCTATAGGCAAAAGTTCTATATGGACAAGTGAAGGTAGTCTTGTGTTGATCGTCTGGATGAATAGGGATTTGAAAGAAACCAGAAAATCCGTCTAAATAACAAAAATGGGTATTTTTAGCAAGTCTCTTTAACATCTCATCTATAAAAGGTAAAGGGAAGTGATCTTTTTTAGTGGCTTTATTTAATTTCCGGTAATCAATGTACATTCTCCAACCAGTCACTGTTCTTTGTGGGATTAATTCATTTTTATCATTTTTAACTACGGTTAATCCTCCTTAGGTACACAATGAACAGGGCTTACCCATTCACTAGTTGGTACTGGGTAAATGATTCCGGCGTTTAAGAGTTTGATGACTTCCTTTTTAACTACAGATCTCATTTCATGACTCAACCTCCTTTGATTATCAACCACTGGCTTGTGGTCTTCCTCCATAGGAATGCGGTGAGTACAAAATGCTGGGCTGATTCCTTTTAGATCTACTAGAGAATACCCAATTGCCTTCTTATGTTTCCTCAAGACTTCCAACAGCCTCTCTACTTCTTCTGGACTTAGCTCATCACTAATGACTACTGGGTAGGTTTTATCCTCTCCTAAAAACTCATATCTAAGTCCATTAGGTAAAGGTTTTAACTCCACATCTGGCGCCTCTTTTTGATTAAGGTCACCTAGCGGCTCTACTGGAAAGTCTTGGGTTTCTTCTATGTTTTGTTCTAGTTGATTAGTGGCTTCAGTTGCTTCTTCAGAGAAGAATCCTTCGTCTTCTCCCTCTAAAACTAGATTTAAAGGCTCTCTAAAAGCATTAATGTAGTTGATACTCTCTATCTCCTCTATATCGGGAGTGAGATTAATAGGCACTTTAGATGTCGGTAAGAAATCAAAGTCATATTTTAATCCATTTATATTAATCATGATTTTTCCTTTTTCATTATTAACAACGGCATTAACTAATTTAAGAAAAGGTCTACCAAAAATTAATTTAATATTATCATCATAAACATTAATGACATAAAAATCAGTTGGTATAACTTTTCCAGCAAAGTTAACTTCAACATCTTTTATTAAGCCTACAGGTGTAATTACTTCATTACTAGCAAGTTTAATTCTAAGATTAGTGGAAATTAAACATGGTTTATCACATAATTTAGAATAAACTTCATAGCTCATTGCACTTACCTGGGCTTTCCATGGCGCAGCAAATGTTGTTGAAGACTTCGTTGTTGATGGAGCAAGAAATTCCAGTTGAAGATTCGTCGGCTAGTAGCTGAATGACAACTTCTTCAGTAAGTGATGACTCCGGCTTGATCCCTATTACTCGCTTCACTTCGGAGACAAAGTCACTATCCAGCTCTTCTTCTTGGAATAATTTCTACAGCATCTCCCCTGTATCTTGACCATCGTCACTCTTCCTTAGTGGAACTTCTGGTGGGAACAGCTCTTCTTCTTCCACTAAGTCTTCTGCTGGGAGTGGTCTTGCACACTTGAGTGTATCTCCAAATTCCACTGGCATCCAGCTCACCTTCTCGAACTCCGTCAAAGACTTTGCACTTGCAAGACTTCTGTAGTCACTCTTGGTCTCCTCTTGAGGTGCAAAAGTTCCAAAATCCTCCTCATCAGAGGCATAGGATACTGTAGTCTTTTTGGCAGGTGGTTGGTCTTTAAAAACAGCAGGTGTAGACGCCATATGGTCTCTTGGCTCTTTCACTCTGTTGTCCTTTCTATCCTTGTTGTATTTGCATGCCATGCAGATGTCTGATAGAATCTTGCTAGCTTCACTCAATGTCTTGCTCAACAATGATCCTCCAGCGGTAATGTTCACCTTCTCGAAGGCTTCTGACGTCAGACCATAGTAGAAAGTGTGAATGTGTACATCTGGCGTTATCCCAAGTAGTGGTCCTTGTGTAAGCATGTCATCGAGTCTCTCCCAGGCTTCGTCGATGTCTTCATTCCATCTTTGCTTGAAGTGGAAAATCTGCTTCCTCAGCTTGTACACCTTCACTGGTGAGAAGAATCTTGCGAGAAATTTCTGCTCAAGAATTTCCCAATCTCCTTTGGCTTCAATCGAGACAGCTTGATACCACTTGTTGGCTTTGTCCACAAGAGTAAATGGAAAGATATTCCACTTAACCCACTCCACTGGGACTCCTTCTTGACAGAAAGTGTGGCACACTCGCTTGAGCTTCTCCAGGTGCTTGTACGGATTCTCGTCATCTTCTCAACTGAATGGATCTGCTGGCAGCAATCCGGATGATTCCTGGCTTCAGCTCGTATGATCCTGGCTCAGGCTTCTTGTTGGATTCTTGAAACTTGAGGTCTACGACTTTTGGAGTTAAGCATTCTCCGAGTGTCAAGAGCTCCCATTCTCCAGACATTGGAGTCATAACTGAAACTAATTTCAAAAACAAAAATACAAAACGAAAAATCTATGACAGCAAAGTTGCTGGATTAGTAAAAACTAATAAACTTAAAATCAAGAATGAATTAAGCTAAGCAATTAAAAACTGAGATTAATCTAAACTGAATTTAAAATAAAGATTAAAACACTAAAAAAATTATAAGCAACCTAGTAAAATGAGATTAAACACACAATTAACAAATAAACTAACTATCAAAACTAGTAGTAACAAAGTTAATAAAAGATTTATAATAACTTAAACGATAATTATTGCTCTCCGGCAACGGCGCCAGAAAAGCTCGTTGACAGCACTTAAGCACGCCAATCCTTATACTGCAAGTGCACAGTACCGCGGTAGCTTTTCCCCTAGGATGAGTATGTTTGGTTTTGTCAATCCGGGAATAATTATGTTTAACAAACTATCTATCTAATATTAACTGAATTACTAACTAATTCTAATAGATCTAAAACAAGCTTTAAGAGATGATTAAGACTACTCTAATTATATGTTACTTAATAAACTAAATATGTTCTAAACAGAGTTTAAACTATAGCATAAAACAATAGAACAAGGCTTAGGCTAAAAACGTGGAAACGATAGGTTTAACATGGCAAAAGGATCCACAAGAGATATGAGACAAACATCCTTCATACTAAGAACAACCTTGAAACTAGATCTTAATCATAAGCATAGAATAAATATGATCATGAATGCCAAGGATCTACTCGAACCTTTCCCTGGGCTCTACTGTCACTAGTAACCAGGTAATCGACGAACTAGCAAACCCTAACCATCTCTAAGCATGAGCAGATTCAATCAACTAATTAAAGTAAAAAGATCTACTAAAAGAACATGAAAACGTTTAATTCGGCCGAAAAACCATGTTGGAATTAAGCATTGCAAAGATATGGATCATAAGTCATGTATAAACAACAAGCTAAGTCTAAAAGTTGATCTTTATTGATCGAATAACCAGGTTTCATCATAGTATCGAAGAAAGTACAAGGAATTACTCGAGATACATCGTAAACTTTGAAGCATAGTCGTCGGGATGGACTCGACGAAGAACATATCGAAAGATGAACTCAAGACCTCCTCGGGAAGCGCCTGGTCGGCTGACCAGATCCCTAGGGGTCAGCCGACCAGACCCCTAGGGGTCGGCCGAACGGCCAGCTTCCTGCCTCCCTTGCTTCCTCCTTTCGCCTGAGATGGACTTCTCGCCGAGTTGAACGCTTCTCGCCCCCGACCTCTGCCCTAGACTCTCGACTTGTAATGAATAATGCGGTGGACTTCTCTCTCTCCTCCCCTTAGGAGGCTCTATATTTATACACCGGAGGGAACCCTATACATGGAATCTAATAGGTCAGTTCTAAGAGTCCTAAAACAATTAAAACATCTATTTCCATGTATATCCATGCCTCTAGAAGAGTCCCGGTTGTCCATATCCTTCCTTGCTTGGAGATGAAGTCATCGTTTTGATCCTTCCCGAAATAAACCTTCCATATTCTGTAGCCTTTGGTATTTCGACCATATCTTCCTCATCTGGAGTCCAATTAATGCAAAATCCGACTCTAAATTGTAGAGCTCGAAGAGATCTACAACTTTGGTATTCAAACTCTCTCCATTTGAAGTCGTTAAGTTCTTCACATTGGGCCCACAAGCTGCTGCTGTAATGAATTTTCGAGAAGATTTCAGGATTTAGTCCTTCAAGCAATCCTTATCTTTTTAAGACTCTTCTCTTGTTGGATTTCTTTCTCAATTGGGCTTTCAATTAGTCCTTTCTTCAGAGCTTCCCCATAGCATAAATCCTTTCTTCGAGAAATTCTCAAATATCCTCAATTATTCCCTATTTTCTTGCAAAAATAAATATTGCACAAAAACAAAGAGCGTTCTCGAAAACGGGGTTATTTGTTAGTAAAATAAGAGTAAATGATAAGATTGACTCTCCAAAAGATATAAAATCATATGAAAATGATCCATAATTTTAGTATATAGCGAGCGTCAACATATAGGAAAGATGAAGATAAGGAAGGTTTATCATAAGATCATCTCAAGTTCCAACCTAATTTTGAGATACTCTTGGAATTCAGAACAAGAGCACCTTTCGAGAATTATTAGAAGACCTTAATAATGTATGAATACCAAAGTTGTAGATCTCTTCAAGGTCTACAATTTGGAGTCTGAACTTGCATTATTTGGACTTCCGATGAGGAAGTTATGGTCGAAATACTAAAGGTGCAAAATAAGGGAACTAGGATTTCGGGAGAGCCAAAACTTCAACTTCATCTCCAAGCAAGATACATCATGTAAAGCTTGAACCTTCCATGAGTCATGTATATACATGGAAATAGATCATAGAAGCCATATCAAACCGACTTTAAACATTCGATGTATAGGACATCCTAGGGTATAAAACCAGGGCCTCCCAAAGGGGTAGAGGTATCCAATTTGACATATACTTTGAGTTCCACGCGAAAGATTGTACAAAGTTTTTCAAGACTCATCCATAAGGAGTTATCAGTGAAAGCACGAAGCGAGTGGTGGCAGGAAGGCGTCTGGTCTACCGAGCCAACTCCTTAGGGTCAGATGACCTAGGTTATTCCTAAGGAGTCTCACTCTCAGCTTTGACATTGAGCTTCATTTTGACTCTTCGACGAATCGACTATTTAGGAGTTCCTGAGTATCATTGAGTAACTCCCTGTTCTTCATATGTAACTATGATATATCCTGCGTTCGATTAATGAATTATCCTTTATGCTATGAGTTCTTTGTTTATACATGATCTATGATCCATGCCTTTGCATTGCTTCATCATTTACATGTGCTATGTCTTCCATAAGATATCCATATATCTTTTAGATGACCTTTTTTTTACCTTGATTGGTTGATTGAATTCCCTCATGATTAGATGTGGTTCGGGCTTGCTAGTTCATCGATTACCCTTAGCTTATGTGACAAGTGGTTGGGGGGAAAGGTTCCAGCAAGCTCTTGACATTGAGGTCATGTTTCTCCTATGTTTCATGCTAGATGTAGACTCAATGGGAATCTAAGTTCATATGAAGTTTGCCTCGTACCTCTTCCTTATCCCTTAGCCGTATAAATCCTTGTTTAATCTTGTTCTTGCTTGTTCTTGGTCTTAATCTAGTTTATGCTCTAATTAGTTATCGATACAGTTATCTTAATTCATATAATCACGCTCATCTTTGTAGATCTATTAAAGCTATGTAGTTGCTGGTTAATCCTTGATTAATAGTAGATTAAATGTAGTTTTCCACTGATTGACAAAACCCTTGATACTCATATTGGGGAAAGGCTATACTAATACTGTCGCTTGCAGTATAAGGTTTGACGTGCTAAGTGCCATCAACAACCTTTTCTAGCGCCGTTGCTAGAGAAAACTATCGTTTAGATAATTATAAATTTTGTATTAACCTTTTACTACTACTTTTGATAATTAGTTTGTGTTTGCTAATCTAGTCCTAATTGTGTGTTATATTTTTCAAATTGCGGTCTAATTAGCAAGTGTGTTCTAATTCCCTTGTTTGTGCTTAGTCCTTGTGTTCTAATCTTAGTCTCTAATTGTCTAGTGTGCTCCAATCTCATTCTTGTGTTTAGACTAACCAACAACTTTGCTGTCATTAGATTTTTGTCTTTGTCTATTTTTGTTTTTCAAATGAAAATGATATGAGAAGATCTGTGGAATTCAAAGTCGAAGGAGCTAGCTACACCAAACATTGAAGATCTAAAGCTACAAGAATCAAATATGAAGCCATGAAGCCAGCTACTAAATCACATGAGCTGAAGCTAGGAATCATCAGAATTGTTGCCAAACTTTCTTTTAGGAGTCTATTCCCTATGTGCCATTAAAAAAGGTTATCAATTCCATATCTATCACCGAAATTTTCATTTTGCCTTCGCTGCCACCGATCGATTTTTATCATATCCCTGTGTCCCATTGACATCCAATTTTTAACAGTCAACATCTCGTTGACCACATCAAACATCACATTTTTTTAAAAAAGGCAGTTTTGCCCCTGCTCCTCCTCTGCTCTCTACTCTTCTCCACAATCGCTGCCTCCGCTCTACTTCTGGCCCCTGCCCCCGCCAGCTCGGCCAATCGGGGCCACGCCTGCCACTTCCCTGCGCGATCACTGGTGTGGCACCTCTGCTCCCCGCGAGGACACCAACACGACTTCTCTTCTCTCCCCATGGCCTCTGGCTCAACATCTCTCCTCCCCGCAAGGCCACAGCCGTGCAGGCAGGCATCCGGATCAAGCCACCACGCAGGTGCACAAGTAGGTGGGTGCCAGAGTTGGGGCCGCGCGCCCATGCACCATTGGCGCGCGGGCAGCACTGCGTCTAGGGCGGTGCCGCCGCTTAGCGCGGGCGCGCCGGCAGCATCGTGTAGGGGCCGCACCGCTGGTGCCGCCACACAGGCACATGTGCAGCACTGCGTGGAGAGGAGGAAGTGGAGCGCGCTTTTCATGCAGCACTTTGATGTGGTCTCTGAGCTGAGCCTAGATGCCTTGGCATGACTCATCTATTCCGCATAGGCAAGAGGACGCGCGTCGGGGCGTGCTACTGCCGCGTGGGCGCGCAGGTCGGCGTGCGCGTGTTGAGGATGTGCCACCGACCTGGAGCTGCTGTGGTACTCCCTGCCCACCGCTTCTACCTATAGGAATGCATCGCAGCTTGCCGTTCTCGTCGCCGATGATGGCACTGTTCCTTTGTGTGGCAGCGACCAGCTGGCGGGGTACCATGGTGAAGCACGGCTTGGTGGAGGCTAGGCGAGGATGGGACGGTGGCCTGGCATTAGGGGACTTTGCCTAGGGCTAGGGCAGGGAATGGGGAGGTGGTAGGCACTTGTGCGTTGTAGTGGCGCCTGTGTGGGTCACCTCACATGACCAAGGAGTGGCATGTAAGGAAAATCAATTTTAGAACTGAGAACTCAAAGAGGAGTAACATCGACATTTCATGTCCCTGTTTGTAGCCATTAGTCCAAATATTGACTGCAGTGGCTCACAAGGCAAAGCAAAAAATTGACCTGTGGCAGTGAAGGCAAAATAAAAAATTTTAGTGGCAGATATGGAATTGATAACTTTTTTAATGGCATGTAGGGAATAGCTCTTCTTTTAGTGGAGTTGAAGCAGAAAATCCATACAAGCACTTGGAGAAGCTCAATGGTATCTACCACATGTTCCAACAAGAAGGAGTTCCGACAGTGTGGTTCAAAAGGAATCTTTTACCATTCACTCTCATCGATAAATCCTAGAGATTTTATCCACTTGCTGCAAGTGGAGCTCAAGGAGACTGAGGATTGCTAGTGCAGAAATTAACCACCAAGTTATTTCCTAAGCAAAAGGTGCACAAGTTGAGAAAGCAAATGTGGAACTTTGTGCAAGAAGAAGATGAAGACATCGATGAAGCTTGGGAAAGACTTAACAATCTACTTAACACAAGAGCCACAGTTTGGAGTGACAACCCAAATGGCACTACAGATATTCAACTACGTGTTAACTTCAAAAGCCTCTAGATATATATGTGAACATGTGTGCCGGAGGATCCCTTATGAGCAAATCAACCAGTGAAGCCAATGAAATTTTATCCTATATTTGTTTGACCTCTAAGGAAGAAAGAGAACAGAGAGAAAGAGAAGCTGAAGATAGAGGCGCCTAAATTAGAAGGCCAACTACCTACACTTCATACTCTAGTGTCATTTGCATTTGATGACGAATAATTCAAGAGATTGCACTAGATGCCCATTGATTTTGGAGAAACACTGAAGTCTGCAGCACCTCTCCCACAAGAATACTTAGAGGAAGAAGAAGAACTCTTTCCATCAAAAATTCCAGTAAGGAAAATAAGTGAAGACCAAAATACATGATAGATGCTACAGAAATTACTCAAGGAAGAAAAGCCAAAATAGGAGGAGATGCTCAAGCCCACTCCACAGCTATAGAGTGACAGCATGTTTGAGGAAGAAGAAGATTAGCCGCTTGTAGAACCGAGACGTGCGACTAGAGGGGGGTGAATAGGAGCACATAAAAACTCAAAATCACGACCCCTAAATTGGTGCTAAGCAAAACACTCAAGAATTGACTCTAGACACTGTCCACTGGTCAGATATGTGTCTAGCGGGTGCAAGATGCCATCCACTGAATGGATATCCACCAAACGTGAAAGAGCGAGCAACTCAACGGTCACAAAGATCAAATGTCACTCCAAACACCGAAACTCATGAGTTCACCACTCGACACTCACCCTCAAGTAGTACTCTCTAGAGTTCTCCCTCTTGGTCCATGAACTCCCCCTGGGAGCAACATTCTTTCCAATAAGTTAACATCTCTCCCCCTTGTTGACAATGGACACATCAAGGGTTCATAGAACACAACTCCCCCTAAACTAGACAACTCCCCCCTCAAAATATTCCATGAAATGCAAGAAGTGTACCATGTAGAGCTCAGTAGGGACGAAAAGCTAGTAAATACAAGTTCTAGCCTACAGAGCAAGTGAGGGCAAGGAAGCATGCAAACATGCTCAATTGAATCTGTCTTGTACAAATCAGGAGCATGTTTTTCAGGGTTGTTGAAAACAAAGCATCACCAACATGAATAGCATCTAGCAAGGCAGGCATGAACAGCAAGATGTTAGCAAGACATACAAGGTGTGCTACTCTCAACCAAAGCATATACATCAGGCCATAAGCAATTTAGAGACTTGCAGATTTCATATTTATCAACTTGTAGCTTCATGCAAGTTAGATCATGTGCCTGGGGTTATTCACTGGTCGTAGCCACTTCTTACCAACCAATGCCAAGCCTAGGTTCAGAGAACCATCAAAAGATTAAACAAGGTTTTGGTTATACACAGCCTAGTCCAAGTTCATGCCAAAGTGCAAAGGCAAGCTATCTCAAACTAGATCAGTGAGACAAGCGAACCCACCTGGATCTTTTCAATTCAGGTCATAAGACACCACTTGTAAACAGTTTTAATTCAGATTTCAGATTTAGGCAAGGTGTCATAAATTCTTAGGCATCAACTTAACAAAGGCATATAACTAGCATATCCAAGCATGAAAAGATAGCATAGCATTCAACATTCCTACACATGCTAGGAAGTCAAGTCAAGTGCTGATCATGGTTTTTGATTTTCAAGAAATAAAATTGTCTTAGCTCACAAATGATATTAGACATATTCGAGGAGATTAGCCAACCATGATCAAGCAAGCAACTGTACAATCTAGCACAAGCAAATACTAAATAGTCATTCCAGAAGAGCTCTAGTGCTAGTAAAGTGAAAATGCATATGAGACAATGCAATGCATGATATGATACGGTATGCAAGAGAAACAAGGAAAAGCAAAGAAGCAAATCAAAAACCTAAACTACAGCAAACTACCCAAACTAAAAGGGGTAACAAACACCAAGCTCCCCACACAAGTGAGTAAACACGCTAAGCTCTAAGGGCTTGGTGAAGATATTGGCCAACTAGGTTCTCGGTTTGCACATGGATCAAATCTATATCTCCCTTCTCATAGTGATCTCTCAGGAAGTGAAACCTCACGTCTATGTGTTCGGTTCTGGAGTGCAAGACAGGGTTCTTAGCTATAGAAATAGCAAAAGCAGAGTCTACTAGGAGAGGGATCTTCCTAAAACTCATGCCAAAGTCGCTCAGTGTAGCTTTTCATCCAACGTAGCTGGGAGCAGCAACAAGCAGCAGCAATGTATTCGGCTTCTATCGGTGGAAGTGGCTACGCTAGATTGCTTGTGTGAGGACCAAGAGACAAGAGAAGAACTGAGAAACAGGAGGTGCCGGAAGTAGACTTGCACTCCAGCCGACAACCCGCAAAGTCAGCATCCGAATACCCTCTAAGAGAGAGTGTCGAAGCTGAAGAGAACCAAAGACCAAGCTCAGGAGTGTATTTCAGATACCTGAAGATGCGCTTCACCGCATGACGATGTGATGTCCTCGGTGAGGCCAAAAATCATGCACAAACACAAACCATGAACTGGATGTCCGGCCTGGTAGCCATCAGGTACTCAAGTGAGGCGATCATTGTGGCAGAACCGCCGATTTAATCCAGGCTAAGCACACCTGCCACCTCTGGCTCACAGTGCACTTAGACCAAACTAAACTCGGTCGTCCGTCGAGAGTCATTCGGCTCCCGATATTACCAAATCCCAGAGCAACCGACATCATACACATCCAGCCCTCGATGGAGCCACAACAGTTACATCATCACAGGCACTTGAAATAAAGTATAAGTAAATTTACTTTACAAACCGGTTTGAAAAAAATACAAGTTTCAACATAATGCCATACGAAAGGCAAGTTCGAATCAGATAGCGGAGGCGATTTCAAAAACATCTCGCAGCGGAAATGAAATACTTCAGCAGTCTTCATGCAATGATGGTCGAGACGAGCAGCACTGAGCCCACCGGTACCACCCTCTCCAAGCACTTGTCCAAATGTCATCAGTACCTGTACTCAAAAGGTGGGGGCGAACCCTGAGTACTAATTACTTAGTAGGACTTAATGGATTGGCTTATGGCTGACGCAGAGCTTGCTTACAAACATGTGGATCCTTCGCCATTGATTTTAATCAGAGATATGATATCATAAATTGACAAGTTTTATCATCTGCATATAACTCCATGAAGATGCCATGGAATAGTGGTCTTGATCTTCTACCAAGTATAAGAACATCGCTAGATTCGAGGTTGATCTTAGTCGCTCTTTCCTTGTCTCGAGTATCGCTGAACAAGAATTCAGCAGTGTCGCCTATGGAAATTGAGATGACA
Source organism: Paspalum vaginatum (assembly GCA_030272315.1). Taxonomy (NCBI): domain Eukaryota; kingdom Viridiplantae; phylum Streptophyta; class Magnoliopsida; order Poales; family Poaceae; genus Paspalum; species Paspalum vaginatum. The sequence goes on along the minus strand of CM059020.1, from coordinate 28,922,391 downwards.
GGTAGACCTTGGCTGAGGCTTCTTTTTGATTCATCCTTGTCTTGATGGAGTCTGAGCTTCCAGGAGTCGTTGTAGTAGATGACGATGCATATGTCAGGATTGATTTGAGGAAATTCGCTTGCAGTTGAATTTGCAGTTTGAGCAATTGTCTTGAAAGCTTCTGGTATCGCAGGGATGTGGGCACCATCGTATGGACGCGTTGGCCCATAGAAACCTGTAGTTGGATCCCAATTCTTTCCTAGACACATCATCCATAGCTTCATCTTGGCTCCGTTCCTGAAACTAGGACTATAGAACCCTCCTAGGACCAATACCTAGTTGTCAACATGTACAAACAATCTTGACTTGATCTTCAGGATTGACGAATCCCTTCAATAGAACCATGCCAGGTCGCAGATGTTGAACTGAAGCCGTGTCAATGGAAGATTCTTCCGCTTTCCTCTTCTTCTTGAGACCTGCAGGTGCTGTTGTTTTAGTCTTCGTGGGCACGGGGTGATCAGGGCATAAGTCAAAGGGCTGTGACATCTGTAGCAGGAGGAATAAGGCTCCCGTATGTTCAAGGGTTTTGAAAGCTTGGTGTGGTCATAGTGTATTTCGCGTTTACGTGCTTAAAAAAATATGCCGATAAGTGATTTTATCGCAAGATGATGGCATAAGGCTACATAGTTCTTTTCTAACATGTGTCGCTTACAGCTAGACTTCTGAGGGTCGATCAATGGACTTTATAGAACTTTGGATATGAAAGTCATGTGAAAGTTTACGCTCTACATCATTGATATAGAAGGTTTCGGTTGGTTCTATATTGGAAAATTCTTGAACCTACAATCCTACGTGTTGGTTTCTGTTTATTCAGATTTCTCCCGCACTCCATCAAGCCATAACCCCACTATACACCATTTTAGTGTTATATGATGAATACAGAAAGTGTTCTCATAGTTGTTACCTCATACTTTTAGACATAGAGTTTTAACAGAATAAGGTTGGAGCACATTTTAACTTAAACTTTGTGAAGGGTTAGATTCTTGGTTTGAATGGCATGTTTATTGTAATTGGGTTATATTCATTTGAACCATTCCTATTTAGTGTGAGTGATGTGTGGAGATGTTATCACAATTCATGTGGGGTACCAGTTTCATATGCCAAGTTCCTACTGATTCCTTTTTGCCATGTGAACTACGTATCAAGCAGTTGCAACACATGTATTCATACTATGTGATTCTAGGTACTCTCAAGCAACAAAGAGAAAGGCATGAGAGATAAGGTAAGATAGGATGCCATGATGCATGATTCAACCTATTCGGTCTCACATCACACGCCTTATGTATAATTTATATATCTAGAGAGTATTCGGTGACATATATGCACGTCTCTCCCTACTGCAACTAGTCGTTCTCTATTCGTTCTTAATTTCGCACATAGTTAGTGTACGTACAGAAAAATGCATGCTCATACCACATCATCACCATCATCATCCATTACCACTCTAATCCTAAAAGTGGCATCCACGAATTTCTTTATGCTACGTCTAGTGGACGACGTAGTGGTGCCATTTCTCTCAACACACCCAACGTTCCTCCAGTACTAGGGAATTGCCGAGGAGAGAAGTGGTGGCCAACAAGATCTAATTATAATTTTGGTGAAAGGAAAAGTGGTCACGAAACACTCCAATAGCGTGACCAACCCCCTTAAATAGTTCTGTCCTAATAGCATGAATGCAGGGTTCGCAACCGTCCGCAAATCCCAATAGCGTCCCACCAGTACTGGGGATAGCTATGGCCGAAATGTTGCTTTCCAAAGCGCCGAATATGCATATGAGTTCTATCTAGGTCAGAATGTTAGCGATGTCACCTGGTAATATACTAACATCCTTAATATGGGCATATCAATACTCTTATTTTTCAAATACTTGAAAAGGGCTTTCAAAAATAGGTTTGTAAATCAAAACTGGATGATATGACTACTGTCTGTGTATGATCGGCTCTGATACCAGCTGTGGCGGAATCGCCGATTTAATCCGGGCTAAGCACACCTACCACCTCTGGCTCACAATGCACTTAGACCAAACTAAACTCGGTCGTCCGTCGAGAGTCATTCGGCTCCCGATATTACCAAATCTCAGAGGAACAGACATCATACACATCCAGCCCTCGATGGAGCCACACCAGTTACATCATCACAGGCACTTGAAATAGAGTATAAGTAAATTTACTTTACAAACCGGTTCGAAACAAAATACAAGTTTCAACTTAATGCCATACGAAAGGCAAGTTTGAATCAGATAGCGGAGGCGATTTCAAAAATATCTCGCAGCGGAAATGAAATACTTCAGCAGTCTTCATGCAATGATGGTCGAGACGAGCAACACCGTGCCCACCGGTACCACCCTCTCCAAGCACTTGTCCAAATGTCATCAGTACCTGTACTCAAAAGGTGGGGGCAAACCCTGAGTACTAATTACTTAGTAGGACTTATTGGATTGGCTTACGGCTGACACAGAGCTTGCTTACTAACACGTGGATCCTTAGCCATTGATTTTAATCAGTGATATGATATCATAAATTGACAAGTTTTATCATCTGCATATAACTCCATAATAATAATAATAACTTGCAGAAATGTAAGCAACATAGTAATACAAACATGTAGTATTTGAAAACATGAGTAATAATTATAATATATTCAACTAGTTACTACATTGCCTGTGTGCATTATCAGCATTCCCACACCTGGTTGGCATCAGCGATTCGAATCGATTTTAATTCTCGGGAATAACTATCATGCTAGGGGTATATGCTTACTAGCCATCGCGTTTCCACATATAGTCCCCATCTCCACCTGTCTTGTCCCAAGATTCAAAGTGGCCCCACCTAACTCCCGGGTTGTGCTCCCTCAGGAGCGTTACCACAGCGCACTAGGTCAGCCCTCCCTCGAGTACAAGCGCCCCTAGGCCCAATGGCCTCCAACAAATGGATGGGTGGCACCTCGAAAACTCCGGACAAACCCAGGTAAGACTTCACCGGTCCCATACTCCGGTTAAGCACTCTAGCAATGTTATGCCGAACAGCAAGAGAACAGCGGACGGGCCTTAAATGACTCGGGCGGAGCCAAATAGTACAACAACACACACCCCAAAATAAAATTATTCTCCTCCTGGTCTACATTTAAATCAAGAGCATAATATTACTTTCTCAATAGTAAGAATTTCTGTGATTTTCAAAACCACCTATGCGACGAGTGACTCCTTTCACTCGTGTCTACTCGCACCTAGCAATTCTAGGCAACTCGTCCTACGAACTCTAGGTATAGGTGCTAGGGCCAGGGCTGCCAGGGAGTCTAATGCAAGGGTTTTCAATCAACTCCTAATGCGGATGCGTAATCATCAATCAAGACAATATTAGCTGGGAAATTCATGGTCCTGCCTACCTTTGTTTATTTTCAACCAAACCAACAAACTATGCTAATGTTAGTTTGCCGGTTTGTGAGGCTTTGCCCCAGATAACCCCTCGATCACTTGGACAACTCCTCCTTCCAAATACCACTTCAGGGGCCTCTAGGTGGTATTTGGGTCTTAGTTGGTCTTTTGTACACCGTTGCTTGGAGTAGTCCTATGCACGTGCTCCTTGTTCACGTACCTGCATTAAGCGTCACTATATGAGTGCCATGCATGATGCAGTGAATGGGATGTGTGAATATCAAGTACACGTTTGAACAATCATTCTATGCATAGGCAGAAAGGTGATTGATAAACTACTTAATCAAGAGTACTTTTATAGGCATAGTAAGTTTTTAGTTCTACAATCAACTAGACATAGGTCATAGCATGCTAGGAGTATAGAGACAAGCACGAAATATATGAACAAGCATCAAGAGGATACGATTGCTCCCTTCACATACAAGCAAAGCTTAGATCAAGTCTAATATTTAGTTACGTAATGAACTACTAGTTGTGAATAATATATAGTTAGCACTATCGACAGTAGCGTTGCTTTAGGGATTAAGGTTTAGTGGCCCATAGACGTAAGAAAAACACGTTTTTATTATCTGCTTAGTATTAATTGGTTTATGGTTCTGACCACAACATACATGCACAAGGTGTGAGGCTCATCTATACATGAGTTTGCACATCTCGAGGGTATTAGATAGGAGAAACCACAGACTAAAAGCATGCATGCCCACTACATCCCCTTTTTTTTATTTTCCTCATTTTTAAGCTTATTAAAACAACTATTAATGGGCCCGTTAAGTAACAACAACCAAAATTCATGAAAAGGCACACAAGCATACATACACAGTAACATAACTACAAAAATTTTTGGTGGAATATTTGGAACAAAATGAATGCTATTTTCCTATTTTATTATTTAAATCATTATAGCATTTGTCATTTTCAAATGACATAGCAAACAGCAAGAAAATCTTATGAAACTTTATTTCAAGGCTACACTAGACAAAATGAGCACAATTTAATTTCTATAGATTTTTCTAGACAAGTTTTATGTAGCAATCATTTCCATGTTCACATAAGGCACAAAATACATGTGTGAGGGTAAAACAGTAATAACTAGACAAAGCTACGGTTACCAAAATTCATATAGTGTCTATATGCTCTAATAAAGCTACTATCCAAGTTTCATCGCATTTGGAGTCCATTTAGCCTACTTTTGCCATTTATCTAGTTTCATCATGCATGCACTAAAACAGGGGCAAAATGGTCATTTCACACAACCACATCTTATGCATTCTGCAGATCTGATAAAATGAAACACATTGCAACAAAGTTTGTATTTTTCTGATTTTTCTTTGATTTACTATGAATTTTCAAAGTTCTCAGCTTATAGAAATTCAATAAATCGAAAACCATAACAGTCAGGGACCTAAATGTGATTAACCCTTAGATTCAGGGGCTAGGTCAAAAATTTTCCAAGGCTCATTGTGCAGCGCATAAATTGAATCGTAAAAACTCAAAAGAACAGGGGCCAGCTCGCAAAATCGCCGGCCCCTTTCTTCTACCTCTGGACAAGGGCAGCGGTGCGCGGCGCCCGATGTTCCGGCGCTCGTGCCGGTGTGTGGGGGCGAGGACTTGGAGCCGCGGTAGTCTGGGGGCGTGTTCCCTGTGTAGGGCTTCCTTTCCCCCAAGACGGCATCGCGAGAGGAGCCCAGAACGGGCGGGGAACGCCGGTGAACCGAGCGTGAGCTCGGAGGTCGCGTGCTTTGGGGCGGAAGCTTGATCTGCCGAACGGAGAGGGGAACGGCGACGCCGCCTCGCACTTCGGGTGCGTAGGAGTGTGGCGCAACCGGAGGAGGTGGTCTGGTGGCACGAGGAGCAGCGGAGGAGCGGGCACGGCGAGCTCAAGCTTGGCCGGCCATGGTGGCCACGGACAGGGAGAGACGTGGAGCGGTTCGGGTGGAGGGGAAATGTGAAGGGAGCGAGAGTGGAGGCCGGGAACGCTCTCCGCTTCCTTATGGCCGAAGGATGAGGCCGGTCGGGAGAGCAGGGCGGCCTTCAGGGTGCCGCGGACACCGCCCGTACGCTGTGACCACGTGGTGCGCGCGTTTTGGGCGCGGACGGCCGGTCGGCTGGGTGATCCCACCCGTCAGCGAGTCAAAAAGAAAAATGGAAATAGAAAAAGAAAAGCCCCAATTTGACTGCAGAGACACTCGTTTGTATTTTGCAGTTTTTGAACATCATTAAGGCCGAATTTGTTCAAACTCCAATTACAAGAAGTGTTCTAAATTTGTATCTCTACAACTTTCTTATAAACTTTCAAACCATGTTCTGTATAAGAATATGGTTTAAATTTAAATTTAAACTGCTAACCAAGTTTTGACCGACAGAACCCATCAAATTAGAAATTTTAAAAGTCCATTTTCTGCTACTTTCAAAAGAGATGAAATATACAAATGTTGTTTAGAATTTAATGATCTCCATTTTTCCTATATAAGGTTTTGAATGATCATGTCTTTTGTTTGCTCTAAATTTGAATTTACCAAGCAGGTGTGGTATTGACAGATTTGCTAGTTTAACAGAAATCAAGCTAGAACTCTATGCAAACCTTTATGCATGTCAACACACAAATTACTAAAGTTGTTCATCGTAAAATTGTCTACAAGTTTAGTATAGAGAGTTTGGACTAGATCACATTATATTTTGAGCTACAAGCACAATGGTATTCAAGGGTTTGATAAAACTGCAGTTTCAATTTATGTGGAGTATTTCTTGTCTCCAACTTTTGAACTACCAAATCAAGTCCAATTAATTCAAGGTCTGATGCATTTGGAAGGTAATAATTTTAATTTAATTTCATACAAAGGAAGATTTTGAGGTTGTATAGTCAAATCGAAAGTAATTTCAGAATAAAATTTGGGAAAGAGTGTCAACTCTAGACTTAGCAAAATTTCCTAAGTGTAGGCTAACCTAGTTTGGTTTGAATTTTGAGCCCCTTAACATCTGATTTTGAGACTGGTCAAAATAGCATATTTGAAGGCAACATCTTGAACTAAAACTTTTATATTTGATGTCTTGCATGAAAATGTATAAATGTTTAACAACTCAACCAAGCAACGCAAAGTTTTGCATATTCAACTTGAAAATTTTTGACTTAGTGGTTTACTGGCTTAGTTGCTGTTCTTCTCTAGGCATGATTAAGTCCAAATCCTTGATTAACATTATTCAAATTGCATGTCACAGCTTTTGAGATACCGGGGGCATCACAATCATTCCTCAGTACTGTCTTTGGTCCACCACCTCCCCTACTTCATCTGCATCATGCGTCGTTTGTGTTGACATGGGAGTCGCCATGGGCTTGGAGTCGCCCGTATCAAACTTCCTTAAAATGTCCTTCGTGTACTTGGCTTGCATGAAGTTTTCAATCTATCATACCTAGGCTCTAGGGGTTTGTTTCAAACCATACAAGGCTTTTTGCAATTTGTAAACATGATTAGGGTGTTTAGCATTTTCAAATCCAAGGGGTTGCTTGACATAAACTTCTTCTTGAATAAAGCCATTCAGAAAAGCAGACTTCACATCCATTTGAAAAAGTATGAAACCCATGGAAGCTGCAAAGGCTAAGAGAATACGTATAGCTTCCAGGCGTGCAACTGGAGCAAATGTTTCCTCATAGTCTATCCCCTCTTTTTGAGAAAAACCCTAAGCCACAAGTGTAGCCTTGTTCCGCACAACAATGCCATCCTCCCCTTGCCTATTTTTGAAAACCCATTTTGTACCAATAGGATTGCATTGTGGTGGTGGCTCTACCAAAACCCAAACCTCATTCCTCTCAAAGTTCTCTAACACCTCATGCATGGCATTAACCCAATTACCGTCAGAAAGAGTGTCCAACATCCTTGGGTTCAAAGGAGGCAACAAATGCAGCATGAGCAAAGAAAGCAATAGAATTTGTCTGGGACCTCAAGGTTCTCGCATGCAAATTACCAATGATCCCATGTGGAGGGTGATCCAGCTAGACCTACCAAGATGGAACAATCTCAGAGGTCACCTCCCCTGCGTCCTCAGCTGGGGCTAGCCTCTGCTCGAGCTTGCAGTCGGGGGAGCAAGGAGGAAGTCATAGGCAAGGGTCCTCGTTTGTCTCTACAGCTCGTAGCAGAGGGGGTAGGAGCTGCAGCCGGTGCAGTTGCTCCTGCATTACCAACTTCTACTTCGCCTTCCTTATCTTCAAAGATGGGAGCGCCTTCCTCATCATCACCTGAAAGCTCCAATGCAGGGGTTGTGCAAGGCATGGATTCATCAAAGGAAACCTCACAGGTCTCAACCACTTTTTTGGTATCAAGGATCCACACTCTATATGCTCTTAAGCTAGAGGCGTACCCAAGGAAAATACCATCCAAGCAATGAGATTCAAACTTGTCCAAATGCCCCCCTTTTTTGAGCACAAAGCATCTGCAACCAAACGCACGTAGGTGCTTAACGCTGGGCTACCTACAAACCGTAGCTCGTACAAAGTCTTCCCTAGGAAAGCTCGTAGGAAGATGCGGTTGGCAATGTAAGAGGCAGTATTCATAGCCTTAGCCCAAAAGTGTTGCGGAGTCCTATGCTCATCAAGCATCGTCCGCGCCATCTCAACAAGTGTGCGGTTCTTTTGTTCCACGACACCGTTCTAAGTTAGGGTATAAGGAGACATGAATTGGTGTTCAAGACCTAGGTCACGACATAAGGTTTCGAAATTAGAGTTACGAAATTCTCCGCCATTGTCGCTGCGGATAGCCCTCATGGCCTTATGACTCTCATTCCTTAACCTCAAGACCAGATCCCAAACAAAACCGAAAGCCTCATCTTTGAACTCCATGAAGAACACCCACGAAAAGCGAGAAAAGTCGTCTACAACAACAAGCACAGACCACTTCCCACTAACTGATTGTACCTGAGCAAGACCAACTGTGTCCATATGCAGCAGCTCACCTGGATAAGAGGTCATCACCTGATTGATAGGTACGTGAGATGCGGTCACCATCTTGCCATAATGACAGGGGTGGCACACTATGTCATTTTCTGCTTTCAAACTGGGCAATCCTCAGATCAAACCAATAGAGCTCACCTTTGCTAGCAGATCAAAACTCAAATGGCCTAGCCTCCTATGCCACTTCTAGATATCAGCAGAAGGACCAGCTACCAAACATCGAGGAGGACCAGAAATAGATGCCAAGTCAACCTTAAAAACCTGCCCATAGGGCAAAATCCGACAAAAAGGTTTTCCTTAGCATCAAGCACTCAAGAGAAGTTGCAAGACAGAAACCCAATTGAACCCCAAATTCCTCACCAAAGCAAAGTCCACTCGTGTCACCATCACCACGCTTGCTTCCCTCAATGATCATCCTAAGCTGAGGTTCTCTGGCATATATCCAGCTCAGCACTTCTCTCAACCTACAGTTATCCACTTCAAGGATCAACTTATCCTCTCTCAGTTCCTCCAAAACTAAAATCTGGATAGCACAAACATTACAATCTAGAGAGGGAATAAAGGGAGCAGACTTCTCTAACTTCTTAATGGTGGCATCCTTCTCCACCAACAACAACCTCAAAGTGAGACAGTTCTCATACGTGTCATGAGGTGCTGAAAGCACCTCAAGGTCAGCTCTCACCTGCTCAAGCTCACTCCTCAAGGTAGGATAGACCATGCATGCACCCAAAAGCGTGGGTCTAGCCCTAAGCTCCTCCAACTCCTTGAGCTGCCCCTGACACTTTCATTTTCACCTCAGCTATATGAACAGCTAGATGGGGGCACATCTCACACTCAGGCTCATCACTCAAAATACGCTCATCCAGTTTAGACTGGAGCTTGCCTAACTCAGCCCTCAGCCTATCCATCTCCTCTACCTGATGAGCATACTTGCTCTTCTGCTCACAAAGGTCTCACATCGAAGACTCACGGGTAGGGCACTCAAACTCACTAGGCTGAGCTTGCACATTCTCCAGAATCTCAATCTCAACCAAAGCATCAGCAAGCTTGGCTTTCTGCTTCTGCAGCTTCTTGGATGCCTTCTCCAACATCTTATCCTAGGCTTTCATCTCATGACTAATTCGCCTCCAGCATTTCAAGAATCTCAGCTTGCTCTGGAGTTACCTCTTCATCGGAGGAGTCATTGTCATTGCCCTTGTCGTCCTTGTCCTCAAGTGCCATGGAGTAGAAGGATCTCCGGTTCATTTTGTGCTTGCGCTTGGACTTAGTGGAGATGAAGCAAAGTCCAGCTGGACTGCCTTGATCCCTCCTCTTGTCCCGCTTGATGATGATCTCCTCATCGCTTGAGCTTCACGAAGATGAGGAGGAGGAGGACAATCCACTTACAAAGACAACCAAGCTCGGCAAAGAAGGCATTGTCCCGCTTCCGATTGTCTTTCTGGTAGCTCTCGAAAGCCTTCCTGAGGTTCTTGATCTTGCCGGAGTGGTGCTTGGCATGGTCACGCTTGCCATTGTCGTGCTTACCGGCGTGGTACTTGTTGGAGTCGCGGGAGTGGCTCTTGCCCTTCTTGTAGTAGTGGTTCTGCTTATTCGGGCACTCGGCAATGAAGTAGCCGACCTCTCCGCACTCGAAGAACTTGGGCCTCTCACCCCTCTTCTTGCTCATTCGGTTCTCCTAGGTGCACTGAAAGCGACTGGACACCAGGCAAAGCTCCTCATCCCCAAGTGTCGCCAACCGCTCCTCTGTAACAGACATAAGAGCAGAAAATTAGAAGTTGTGAAGCAGGGGGTTAGTAGCGGCCTCTCTGGAGGGAGTGGCCAACGCCAGGCTCTTGGAGCTAGTACAAGTGTGAGATTCTCTCATCTTGTAATCCATTTATGCGGCCTTGAGCTTGCGGTAAAGAGTCTCCACTCCAATCGTGTCATAGGCCTCTGACTCGATGATCGAGTTAGCCTTTGTGATGCCCCGGCATCTCAAAAGTCTTTTCACTCAATTAGATTAGTGTTAATCAAGGATTTGAACTTAACCATGCTTAGAGAAGAACAATAACTAGGCCAATAATTCACTAAGTCAAAATTTTCAAGTTGAATATGCAAAACCTTGCGTTGTTTAGTTGAGTATTAAAAATTTATACATTTTCATGCAAGACATCAAATACAAAAGTTTTGGTTCAAGATGTTGCCTTCAAATTTACTATTTTGACCATTTTCAAAATAATATGTTAAGAGGTTCAAAATTTCAACCAAACCAAGTTAGCATATACTTAGAAAAAATTTCCTAAGTCCAAATTTTCAGCCCTTCCCCAAACTTCATTCAGAAATTACTTTTGATTTCACTATAGAACTTCAAAATCTTCCTTTCTATGAAATGAAATTAAACTGATCACCTTTGAAATGCACCTGACCTCGAAGTAATTGGACACCATTTGGTCACTCAAAATTTTGAAGCAAGAAAGACCATACATAAATTGAAGCTGCAGTTTTACCAAACCTTTGAATACATTTGTGCTTGTAGTTCAATATATAATGTGATTTAGACCAACCTTTATATACCAAACTTGTAAAGGATTCAGAAATTGACAACTTTGGTATTTGGACTTATGACATGCGTAAAGGTTTTGATATGGTTTTGCACCAAATAAGCTTGGGCCGCAACAATGGGTCAAAGCAGGACCCTGTAGTAAATTCAAATTCTGGAGATCTAAAAATCATTATCATGCAAAACTTTATATAGGAAAATTGTAGCTCATGAAATTTTCAACACCTTTGGTATAGCGTGCTTTGTATGAAAATGGCCATAGAATGGACTTTTAGAATTTCTAACTGGTGGCTTGTATTGGTCACACCTAGGACAGTTCATTAAATTCGAATATAAACCATATTTTTGTATATAACATGGTGTGAAAGTTTATAAGAGAATTGTAGAGCTGCAAATTCTTAACAAATCTTGCATTTTGAGTTCCTTCCAAATCGGCCATTAAGTCCCTCACATATACGAATTTCAAATAGGGGTCTAACTAGTCAAACTGGGTTTATCATTTTCCCTTTTCATTTTCTTGATTTTGTGTCTATGACCAGTGGGCCCCATGCATCGGGCCATCGCATCCCACTAGACCGGAAACCACCGGTTCGCCCCCGGTATTGGAAAACCACTTACGCCCTGCCGTGCACCCAGTTCATAAACTACTCTCTCTCCACCACACACCAAGTCCCACCTGTCGGTCGCATCGGGTCCATGGACGCCATCCACCCCGCTGCTCTTTCCGCTCCGCCCAACCAGACAACGCCACCCACTGCCAGCCGCACGACATGCGCATGCCGGCGTACGGCCGCGCTGCCCGCGTCACCCATGCCCTATCTGACCGGCGCCTCGGCCTCGAGCGGAGACACACCCGACGCCCCTCCCTCACTCTACTCGCCTAACTCCCTGCTCACTCTCTGCCTCCACTCCGCTTCACCATCTCACCTAGAGCGTGCATCCCACCATGGCTGACACTGGAGCTTCCATTGTGAACTCGCACTGCCGCCTCCTCGAGCCACCACCGCTTCATCCACCACTCTCACCACGCTCTCCACACTTCCCTACACCAAGCCCCTAAGGCCTAGTCGCTCTCTTCTGCCTCTATTACCTCCACCACCGCAGTCAATCTTGGAGTCCATGGCGAACTCGACCTCTCTATGGAGCGCCACAGCCGTGTTATCTTCGCGCTTGCAGACCACCACCGCAGCCTTCCCCGTCCCCGCGCTCACCTCGTGCGTGCGACGCCGCCGCCTCCCCGCCCTTCCCCGGCCGGATCTGCTCGATGCTGCCACAGGAGCATGCGCCCTCGGCACCCGGTTCACCACCGTAATCCCGCCTCCCTACACCGTCCCGTGCGACAAGGTCTTGGGGGACGAGTACACCATCGCCAGGGAGACCATCCGTGCGCCTCGACCCTCGCCGCCGGCCACCAAGGGCGTTGCTCCACGCGCAGGAACCAGGGCCGCCGCACGCCCCATCCCCCTGGCCGAGAGGAAGAAGAAGGGTTGATTTCTAGAAAGCCCCCTGTCCTATTCTATATTCCTTTTACTGTTAGATGTGTGTTGAAACAACTATGGAAAACCCCTGGAAAGAACCCACTCAAGCGCATAAATCCGAGCTCTGCAAATTTATGGATCTAACCCTAAGTTTTTCCCTTTTTAAAGCACTGTTGGATGAGTCTTGGAATATTTGTTTGCTACCCCCTGTTATCTAGGTTCAATTACGTAATAGTCCATTTACAGGGTTATATTTGACTACCTCCCGGATTTGGCATATGAACTTTAGAATGCTCTAGAAATTAATATAAAAATCATAAAAATATGAAACTTGTTTTGTTGGTTCACTTATGAATAGAACTACACAATGAACTCGGTCTAGGACATGTGAAATGACTGTTTTGCCCTTTTGTTTCTTGCATGCATCATGAAATAAGATAAATAGCAAAAGTGATGAAAATGAACTCCAAAAATCACGAAACTTGGACTTCAACTATTGCATGATATTTAGACTTAGTGACTGATTTTTGGTAACCCTGAAATGCACAACTTAATTACTGTTTTACCCCTATGTGTGCATTTAGTACATTTTATGTATATGGAAATGCACGCTACATAAAACATGTCCATAAAAATCTATAGAAATTATATTTGTAGTCATTTGGTCTAGTGAAGTCCAGAAATAAAGTTCCATGTGCTTGGCTTGCTGATTTCTAGGTATTTTGAAAGTGACAAATGCTATAATGATTTAAATAACAAAATAGAAAAGCGACAATCAGTTTGTTCCAAAAATTACACCAAAATTCTGGTAGCTATGTTACTACGTAAGTATGCTTGTATGAATTTTTCATGAATTTTGGTTGTTGTTACATGGAGGTTCCTTTAGTAGTCATTTTGATAAGCTTAAAAATGAAGAAAATAAAAATGGGATGCCTAGCGGGCATGCATGCTGTTAGTTTGTGATTTATCCCATCTAATATACTTGATATGTATGAATTTATATATCGATGAGCCTCACAACCTGTGCGCGTATGTTGTGGGCGAAACCATAATGCAACTAATACTAAGCAAATAATAAAGATGTGTCTTTATTCTGTCTTTCGGTCACTAAACCTTAAATCCCAAAGCAATACTACTATCGCTAGTGTTGTTCTTTACATATCTAAATGTAGGCTTGTTCTATGCTTTGCTTTTATGCCACATGATTGGAGAAATCAGATCTTTTGATGCTCGTTCATATACTTGATATGTTTAACTTGCTGAACGAGAGTAAACACCACCACACATATCTTAGTAATCTAAACAACTATCGCTTGCTTTTATCGGATCACACCATTACCATGTTGTCAATATTATCGGTAGCTTGTATATGTGTAATTTTATGATTGTGTGCTTGCTCAGAGTGCTCCCTATTTAAATAGTTTACCAATCACCTTTTTGTCTGTCCATATAGTGATTGTTCATATGTGTATTTGTTATTCAGGCATTCTATTCCCTGCATGATGCATATCATTTATATAGCAATGCTTATTGCAGATACGTGATCACGAAGCAAGTGCATAAAGCTACTTCAACCAACGGTGGACCAGACGACCAACTAAGCCCTGAGCATGACCTGGAGGGCCCATCAGTCATAATTGGAAGGAGGAGTTGTCCAAGTGATCAAGGGGTTGCCTGGGGCAAAGCCCCACAACCCGGCAAACAAACATAGCTTAGTTTTTTGGTTTGGTTGAGAATAAGCAAAGGTAGGCAGGACCATGATACTCCCAGCTAATATAAACTTGATTGATTACGCATCTGCATTAGGAATTGGTTGAAAACCCTTGCATTAGACTCCTTGGTAGCCCTATCCCTAGCACCTATACCAAGAGTTCGTAGGACGAGTTGCCTAGAATTGCTAGGTATGGGTAGACACGATTGAATGGAGTCATTCGTCGCGTAGGTGGTTTCAAAAAATACAGAACTTTTACAAATGAGGAAGTAATATTATGCTCATGATTTAAATGGAGACCGGGAGGAGAATAATTTTATTTTGTGGTGTGCGTTGTTGTATCATTTGGCTCCGCTCGAGTCTTTTAAGGTCCGTTCGTTGATTGCCTATTGGTCGGCATAACATTGCTAGAATGCTTAATCGGGAAATGGGACTGGTGAAAGTCTTACCTAGGCTCGTCCAAAGTTTTCGAGCTGCCGGCCATCCACTTGCAGGAGGCCGATGGGCCTGGGGGCGCTTGTACTCGAGGGAGGGCTAACCCAGTGCGCGGTGGTAACACTGCTGAGAGGGCACAACCCGAGGGTTAGGTGGGGGCTATATGTGGCAATGCGATGGCTATTAAGCATATACCCCTGGCATGATAGTTATTCCCGAGAATTAAAATCGATTCGAATCGCTGATGCCTACCAGGTATGGAAATGCCAATACCTTTGTCGTTCATCGTAGTAATTACTTGAATTTATTGTATCTATTGCCCATGTTTTCAAATACTACATGTTTGTAGTATTGTGTTGCTTACATTTCTGCAAGTTATTATTATTATGGAGCTATATGCAAATGATGAAACTTGATACTTATGATATTACACCTCTATTTAAAATCGATGGCTAAGGATCCACATGATAGTAAGCAAGCTTTGCGTCAGCCGTAAGCCACTCCATTAAGTCCTACTGAGTAATTAGTATTCAGGGTTTGCCCCCACCTTTTGAGTGCAGGTACCGATGACATCTGGACAATTTCTTGAAGAAGGGTAGTACTGGTGAGCTCGGTGCTGCCCGTCTCATTCATCATTGCATGAAGACTACCAATGTATTTTGATTCCCCTGCGAGATGTTTTTGAAATCGCTTCCGCTATCTATTTTGAACTTGCCTTTCGTATGGCACTATGTTGATACTTTTATTTTTATTTCGAGCTGGTTTGTAAAAATAAGTTTACTTATGCTATATTTAACTGCCAGTGATGATGTAACTGTTGTGGCTCCATCGAGGGCTGGATGTGTATGATGTCTGTTCCTCTGGGAAAGGGTAATATCGAGAGTCGAATGACTTTCGACGGACGACCGGGATTAGTTCAGTCTAATTACACTGCGAGCCAGAGGTGGCAGGTGTGCTTAGCCCGGATTGAATCGGCGGTTCCACCACAGCTGGTATCAAAGCCGTTCATACATAGACAACGGTCATATCATCCAGTTTTGATTTACATTTACAAACCTATTTTCAAAAACCCTTTTCAAGTATTTGAAAAATGAGAGTACTGATATGCCCATATTAAGGATGTTAGTGTATTACCAGGTGACATCGCTAACATTCTGACCTAGATAGAACTCATATGCATGTTCGGTGCTTTGACAAGCAACATTTCGGCCATAGACATCCCCTGTACTGGTGGAACGCTATTGTGATTTGCGGACTATTGCGAACCCTGCATTCATGCTATAGGGCAGAACTATTTAAGGGGGTGGTCACGCCATTGGAGCATTTCATGACCACTTTTCCTTCAACCAAAATTATAATTAGATCTTGTTGGCCACCACTTCTTTCCCCAGCAATTCCCAGTACTAGAGGAACGTTGGGTGTGTTGAGAGGAATGGCACCGCTACGTCGTCCACCAGACGTAGCTTAAAGAAATTCGTGGATGCCACATTTATGATTAAAGTGGTAATGTATGATGATGGTGATGATGATTGGTATGTGCTTGCATTTTTCTGCAAGTACACTAACCGCGTGCGAAATTAAGAGAATGAGTAGTTGCATTAGAGAGCCGTGCATATATGTCACCGGATATTCGTTAGTCATATATGTTATGCTGAGGATATGTGATGTGAGATCGAATAGGACGAATCATGCATCATGTCATCTTATCTTACCTTATCTCACATGCATTGCTTTTGTTGCTTAAGAGTGACTAGAAGCATATTGCATTTGAGTGTGTGTTACTACTGTATTGATATACAGCTCAGAATACAAGTAGAACTAGCAGAAACTACGCAAGTGACTCATGTAGTAAACTTAAGTTGTGGCAATTTTTCTACACATCACTCACTCTAAATATGAAGGGTCTAATAAATGCAAGCCAAATACAATAAACATGTCGTTCAGCCCAAAATCAAACCTGTCACAAAGTTTTCAAGTTTACAATGTGTTCCAACCTTATTCTATGAAAACTTTGTGTGTAATGGTTATTGTTAACAACTATGGAAACACTTTTTGTATTCTTCATATACTAAGAAAATGCTCATGTAGTGGAATTATGGCTTCATAAAGTAAGGGGAGAAATCCGAACATACAAAAACCAGCACATAAAATTGTAAGTTTAGACATTTTCCACCAAAGAATCTACCTATATCATGTATAACAAACTTGTAGAGTACTAAATTGGCGATAACTTTTGTACAGAACTCTTCCTCTGAAAATGCTTGGGTTGTGACGTGAGAGCCAAACATGCTCATGTCAAAAATCTGCAAAAATATTACCATTTGTTAAAGACTTCAAATACGGTGTTGATCCAAATGTCTTCAGCAAACACTTCCTATACAAAAGTTGTAGGTGATAACTGAACAAGTGACTTATCTATATTGTCTTGGCTGCAAACATGCAGATAAGGATGCTCTAAGATCACTTTAAGATAAATTTCAAATCTGGACAGCAAATGCTAAGCACACAAATTGAAGTTCTGGACATGATCTAAATAGAACTAGTGAAAGCTCATCATACCGAAATTGTAGTACACAAAGTTTTCAACGGGTTTTCTATTTTGACCATGGTTTGAAAAGGCTTCGAACTATACCAAACACCTAGAACTAAGACATGACTCAAATATGGACAGATTTGACCTTAGCTTAGTAATCTGAAGTTTCACCTATTTTCCACTTACAACTGGTACAAATGTCACATACCAATATTGTAGGAAACTTTAAAATGAACAACTTTGGTATTCTACTCTCAGCCTAAAAAAATTCCTATCTTGAACTATCATTATTTCGTGCAGACGTCTAAATCTAGACAGATTTTCCTAACTCAGATACTTGAACCATTTCAAAGTAGGACCAATAGAAACTCTCTATACCAATAATGTAGAGTACAGACTTTCGCCTGACCTTCACGTTTGTATTTCTGTAAAGTCCATCGATTGACCCTAAGAAATCTTGTATACACTATACACGCTAGTCAAGTACGATATAAGTTTGTGCCATCACCTTGCGATGGATTCACATATCAGCATATTCTTTTGAGCACATAAACGTGAAATGCACTATGACCGCACTAGGCTTTTAAAACTATTGAATTTACGAGAGCCTTAATTCTTGTTGCAACAGATGTCGCAGCCCTTTGACTTATGCCCTGATCATTCTGAGCCCACGAAGACTAGAACAACAGCACCTGAAGGTCACAAGAAGAAGAGAAAAGCGGGAGAATCTTCCATTGATGCGGCTTCAGTTCAACAGCTGTGACCTATTATGGTTCTATTGAAGGGATTCATCAAGCCTGAAGATCAAGTCAAGATAGTTCGTACGTGTTGACAACTAGGTATTGGTCCAGGAGGGTTCTATAGTCCTAGTTTCAAGAACGGAGCCAAGATGAAGCTATGGATGATGTGTCTAGGGAAGAATTGGGATGCAACTACAGGTTTCTATGGGCCAACGCGTCCATGCGATGGTGCCCACGTCCCTGTGATACCAGAAGCTTTCAAGACAATTGCTCAAACTGCAAATTCAACTGCAAGCGAATTTCCTCAAATCAATCCTGACATATGCATCGTCAACAACTACAGCGACTCCGAGAAGCTCAGACTCCATCAAGACAAGGATGAATAAAAAAGAAGCCTCAGCCAAGGTCTACATATCGTCTCAATTTCCATAGGCGACACTACTGAATTCTTGTTCGGCGATACTCGAGACAAGGATAGAGTGACTAAGATCAATATCGAATCCAGCGATGTTCTTATGCTTGGTGGAAGATCAAGACTACTATTCCATGGTATCTCCCACGTGAAGCCTAACACTACACCGACATGGTTGAAAGAAGAAATCGGTCTTCGTCCTGGACGAGCCAATCTTACATTTAGGCAGTACTAGCTGAGTGTCGATTGGTTTGGTAATGTTCTGGTCAGACTTTTATAATAAGGGGACTTGACTCTAGCAGATCAAGCAGACCTCATATCCTGCTCTGTACAATTTACTTGTACCTCATTTTCATGGGTAATGTACTCCTAGTCTCACTGCTGTAGCACTTCGAACTTTGGTAATTCTGATGTTTAGAAACCCTTGCCGTACATGCGCTTCAACTTTTGTAATCCATACAACCCTAGTTTACTCGCGTTGTACTCCACTGTACATTATATCCTCACTCCAAACCTTTACAAATCGAGAACTCCTCACCTCTTTGATCCATATCATTCATACATTGAGGTTCATGTGTTATAAACTCTTGTATTTTGTATATATATATATATATATATATATATATTTCATTGCTCATTTCCGTGCCAAAATCTGATATTATTCATGACACCTTCGATTGGATGGTACACTTGATGTGGTGTTTACCCAAGCAGTGTATGGTGCCGCGACGGAAACTAAAGTCCTGTGTACGGCCATCACATGGTTACGCTACTATGTGCGCGCAGGTATCAAGACATGTAAGGGCATAACATCACTTCAATCATGGGACATTCATATCCAGTTTTCATCCCTTTTGTTGATCTTGCTACTCTTGGTTCATAGAGGTGTTCGATTCCATTTCCACTATCTTGTTTACATCATGTCATTGCCTTGTTTCCTCTTGCCTTTCTTGAGTTGTGGGAGTAGCCAACCTCCACCCACTGCTTATTCACACCTTTTCATTGCTTCTGTGGAAGTGATCAGTCTCATTTCCACCATCTCATTACAACTTTGCATTACATTGTTTCACCTTGCCTTCTTGACCAGTGGGAATGATCCGCCTCAATCCCATGACTCATTCATATTAATTCATATCCTTGTTTGACCTGCCTTTGACGATTGGTGGGAACAATCAAGTTCATTCCCACTGTCTCGTTCGACATTTTCCATTCATTCGTTGAACCTTATTCTCTGAGGGTGTACCTCACGAACATCCTCCACACTAGCTTTTTGTTCTCGGCTAGTGCTTTTGCCATATCGTCATTTCCATGAGTTGTTTTCTTCCTCTTAGAAATAACCCAAGAAGGGAGCTTACTAACATTCTCAATTGTTTCGTTAATAAGTACACGTCAGCTACTTCTATTTTCTCGGTCAGTCCTGACCAACACTAAGAAATGGTACAAACCATCACCTTGTCTAGGCGAATATGGCCTATCTTCTCCCTCTTGTGCCTCTCTTGTCACGATGAGCAGGATGTTTCACCACATCTTACTCTTTGAAGACATGTTGATTTAGTATCTTATATGTGTATACAGTCCCTATCAAATAAAATGAATGTGTCTCTCAAAAACACATCGAATGACATTCCTTTGAATCACAAGATTCTGCTTTGTTCAATTTCCAACTATGTACACTTTGCTTTCATTGTTTGGATAAATCAGGTACTTATCATGTTTCTAACCTTGATATCAAAGTTAGGAAGTAACTCCTTTCCTTTGCTTCTACCAATGTCACTCGCTCACTGATCACATTCTCTTCATGGTTTGTTGACTCGCTCTCATATACATCATGACTTGTCGGGTACCTTAGGGAGATGACCCTATCCTTACCAGATGGCGCTTTGTGACTACTTGTGTTAAAAGGTACTAACCATTCACAAGATAGTTGACAAAGCTAACAGATGAAAATTTGGATGTTGCCATGTGCAGTCGAAAAGACACGAACCACGATGCCCATACTATCTGTAATACACGCTAGGTTATACAGTCGTACCTTATCCAAATCTCGGGATGATATTTCTTTAAGGGTGGTGGTTTGTGATTCCCCCAGCATCTCAAAAGCCTTGACACTCAATTAGATTAGTGTTAATCATGGATTTGGACTTAATTATGCTTAGAGAAGAATAATAACTAGGCCAATAAATCACTAAGTCAAAATTTTCAAGTTGAATAGGTGCGTTGTTTGGTTGAGTAGTTAAAAATTTATACGTTTTGATGTAAGACATCAAATACAAAAGTTTTGGTTCAAGATGTTGCCTTCAAATTTACTATTTTGTCCATTTTCAAAATCAGATGTTAAGGAGTTCAAAAGTTCGACCAAACCAAGTCAGCCTATACTTAGAAAAAATTTCCTCAGTCTAGATTTTCAGCCCTTCCCCAAACTTCATTCAGAAATTACTTTTGATTTCACTATAAAACTTTGAAATCTTCCTTTCCATTTGAAATGCAACTGACCTCGAAGTAATTGGACCCCATTTGGTCACGCAAAAGTTTGAAACAAGAAAGACCATACATAAATTGAAGCTACGGTTTTACCAAACCTTTGAATACATTTGTGCTTGTAGTTCAAAATATAATGTGATTTAGACCCAACATTTATATACCAAACTTGTAGAGGATTCACAAATGGACAACTTCGGTATTTGGACTTGTGAAATGCGTAAAGGTTTTGATATGGTTTTGCACCAAATAAGCTTGGGCTGCAACAATGGGTCAAAGCAGGACTCTCTAGTAAATTCAAATTCCGGAAATTTAGAAATCATTATCATGCAAAACTGTATATAGGAAAGTTGTAACTCATGAAATTTTCAACAGCTTTGGTATAGCGTGCTTTGTATGAAAATGGCCATAAAATAGACTTTTAGAATTTCTAAACTGGTGGCATGTATTGGTCAAACCTTGGTCAGTTCATTAAATTCGAATTTAAACCATATTTTTGTATATAACATGGTGTGAAAGTTTATAAGAGAATTGTAGAGCTACAAATTCTTAATAAATATTGTATTTTGAGTTCCTTCATAATCGGCCATTAAGTCCCTCACATATACAAATTTCAAATAGGGATCTAACTAGTCAAACTGGGTTTATCATTTTCCCTTTTCATTTTCTTGATTTTGTGTCTATGACCAGTGGGCCCCATGCGTCGGGCCTCGGATCCCACCAGACCGGAAACCACGGTTCGCTCCTGGTTTTGGAAAACCACTTGCGCCCTTCGTGCACCCAGTTCATAGACTCTCTCTCCAGCATACACCTGGTCCCACCTGTCGGTCGCACCGAGTCCATGGATGCCATCCACCCCGCTGCTCTTTTCGCTCCGCCCAACCTGGATGACGCCGCCCACTGCCGCCGCACGACACGAGGACGCCGGCGTACGGCCCCGCTACCCGCATCGCTCGTGCCCTGTCCGACCGGCGCCTCGACCTCGAGCGGAGACGCGCCTGGTGCCCCTCCCTCGCCCCACTCGCCTGCCTCCCTTCTCACTCTCTGCCTACATTCCGCTTCACCATCTCGCCTAGAGCGCGCAGCCCACCATGGCAGACATTGGAGCTTCCACTGCAAGCTCGCACTACCGCCTCCTCGAGCCACCACCGCTCCATCCACCACGCTCACCACGCTCTCCACACCTCCATACACTAAGCCCCTAAGGCCTAGTCGCTCTCTTCTGCCTCTATTACCTCCACCACCACCGTGAATCTTGGAGTCCATGGCGAACTTGACCTCTCTGTAGAGCGCCACTGCCGGGCTATTTTCGCGTCCGCAGACCACAACCGCAGCCTTCCCCATCCCCGTGCGCGCCTCGTGCGTGCGATGCCGCCGCCTCCTCGCTCTTCCCCAGCCGGATCTGCCCCACACCGCCACGGGAGCATGCTCCCTCAGCGCCCGGTTCACCGCCGCAATCCCGCATCCCCACATCGTCTCGGGCGACGAGGTCTTGGGGGACGAGTACCCCATCGCCAGTGACCCCATCCGCGCGCCTCTACCCTCGCCGCCGGCCACCAGGGGTACTACTCCATGTGCAGGAACCCAGGCCGCCGCACGCCCCATCCCCTTGGCCAGAGGAAGAAGAAGGGTTGATTTCTAGAAAACCCCCTGTCCTACTTTATATTCCTTTTATTGTTAGATGTGTGTTGAAACAACTATGGAAAACCCCCTGGAAAGAACCCACTTAAGCGCATAAATCCGAGCTCTGCAAATTTATGGATCTAACCCTAAGTTTTTCCCTTTTTAGAGCACTATTGGATGAGTCTTGGAATATTTGTTTGCTACCCCTTGTTATCTAGGTTCAATTACATAAGAGTCCATTTACAGGGTTTGGCATATGAACTTTAGAATTGCTCTAGAAATTAGTATAAAAATCAAAATATATGAAACTTGTTTTGTTGGTTAGCTTATGAATAGACCTACACAATGAACTCGGTCTGGACATGTAAAATGACTGTTTTGCCCTTTTGTTTCTTGCATGCATGATGAAATAAGATAAATAACAAAAGTGATGAAAATGAACTCCAAAAATCACGAAACTTGGACTTCAGCTATTGCATGATATTTAGACTTAGTGATGATTTTTGGTAACCCTAAAATGCACAACTTAATTACTTTTTTACCCCTATGTGTGCATTTAGTACATTTTATGTATATGGAAATGCACTCTACATAAAACATGTCCAGAAAAATCCATAGAAATTATATTTGTACTCATTTGGTCTAGTGAAGTACAGAAATAAAGTTCCATGTGCTTGGCTTGCTGATTTCTAGGTATTTTGAAAGTGACAAATGCTATAATGATTTAAATAACAAAATAGAAAAGCGACAATCAGTTTGTTCCAAAAATTACACCAAAATTCTGGTAGCTATGTTATTACGTAAGTATGCTTGTATGAATTTTTCATGAATTTTGCTTGTGGTTACATGGAGGTTCCTTTAGTAGTCATTTTGATAAGCTTAAAAATGAAGAAAATAAAAATGGGATGCCAGCGGGCATGCATGCTGTTAGTTTGTGATTTATCCCATCTAATATACTTGATATGTACGAACTTATATATCGATGAGCCTCACAACCTGTGCGCGTATGTTGTGGGCGAAACCATAATGCAACTAATACTAAGCAAATAATAAAGATGTGTCTTTATTCTGTCTTTCGGTCACTAAACCTTAAATCCCAAAGCAATACTACTATCACTAGTGTTGTTCTTTACATATCTAATGTAGGCTTGTTCTATGCTTTGCTTTTATGCCACATGATTGGAGAAATCAGATCTTTTGATGCTCGTTCATATACTTGATATGTTTAACTTGCTGAACGAGAGTAAACACCACCACACATATCTTAGTAATCTAAACAACTATCGCTTGCTTTTATCGGATCACACCATTACCATGTTGTCAATATTATCAGTAGCTTGTATATGTGTAATTTTATGATTGTGTGCTTGCTCAGAGGGCTCCCTATTTAAATAGTTTACCAATCACCTTTTTGTCTGTCCATATAGTGATTGTTGATATATGTGTTTGTTATTCATGCATTCTATTCCCTACATCATGCATATCATTCATATAGCAACTTTTATTGCAGATACGTGATCAAGAAGCAAGTGCAAAAAGCTACTTCAACCAACAATGGATCAGAAGACCAACTAAGCCCCGAGCATGACCTGGAGGGCCCATCAGTCATAATTGGAAGGGAGTTGTCCAAGTTATCAAGGGGTTGCCTCGAGCAAAGCCCCACAACTCGGCAAACAAACATTAACTTAGGTAGGACTATGATACACCCATCTAATATAAACTTGATTGATTATGCATCTGCATTAGGAATTGGTTGAAAACCCTTGCATTAGACTCCCTGGCCACCCTGGCCCTAGCACCTATACCTAGAGTTCAGTAGGACGAGTTACCTATAATTGCTAGGTGCAAGTAGACATGAGTGAATGGAGTCACTCATCGCGTAGGTGGTTTCAAAAATCACTAGAACTTTTACTAATGAGGAACTAATATTATGCTCATGATTTAAATGGAGACCGGGCGGAGAATAATTTTATTTTGTGGTGTGCGTTGTTGTACCATTTTGCTCCGCCCGAGCCGTTTAAGGTCCGTTCGTTGATCACCAATTGGTCGTCATAACATTGGTAGAATGCTTAACCGGGAAATGGTCCAGTGAAAGTCTTACATGGGCTCGTTCGAAGTTTTCGAGGTGCCGCCCATCCACTTGCAAGAGGCCGATAGGCCCGGGGGCGCTTGTACTCCAGGGAGGGCTGACCTAGTGCGCTGTGGTAACGCTCCTGAGAGGGTACAACCCGAGGGTTAGGTGGGGGCGCTTTGAATCATGGGACAAGACAGGTGGAAATAGAGGCTATATGTGGGAACGCGATGGCTAGTAAGCATATACCCGTGGCATGATAGTTATTCTCGGGAGTTAAAACTGATTCAAATCACTGATGCCCACTAGGTGTGGGAATGCCAATACCTTTGTCGTTCATCGTAGTAATTACTTGAATTTATTATATCTATTGCTCATGTTTTCAAATACTACATGCTTGTACTACTATGTTGCTTACATTTCTGCAAGTTATTATTATTATGGAGTTATATGCAAATGATGAAACTTGATACTTATGATATTACACCTCTGTTTAAAATCGATGGCTAAGGATCCACATGATAGTAAGCAAGCTTTGCGTCAGCCAGTAAGCCACTCCATTAAGTCCTACTGAGTAATTAGTATTCAGGGTTTGCCCCCACCTTTTGAGTGCAGGTACCGATGACATCTGGACAATTTCTTGGAGAAGGGTAGTACTGGTGGGCTCGGTGCTGCGCGTCTCATTCATCATTGCATGAAGACTACTAATGTATTTTGATTCCGCTTGTGAGATGTTTTTGAAATCCATTCCACTATCTATTTTGAACTTGCCTTTTGTATGGCACTATGTTGATACTTTTATTTTTATTTCGAACTGGTTTGTAAAAATAAGTTTACTTATGCTATATTTAACTGCCAGTGATGATGTAACTGTTGTGGCTCCATCGAGGGCTGGATGTATATGATGTCTGTTCCTTTGGGAAAGGGTAATATCGAGAGCCGAATGACTCTCGACGGACGACCAGGTTTAGTTTGGTCTAATTACACTACGAGCCAGAGGTGGCAGGTGTGCTTAGCTCAGATTAAATCGACGGTTCCGCAACAGCCTTTATCTCCCATATCTTCCTATCCAACACATACAACAACGTAATGGCCTACTAATGGTCAGTTTAGGGAATTGCCTGAGGGCTAGAGTTGACACGTAACTTGTTGATGATCGATTGAAAATGACCAAACAAGTCATCGACGGACTCACCAGGATTCTGAACGAAATTTTCATATTTGTGCCTGTAAGTCTCAATGAGACAGCCATTGATGGTAGCAGTACCCTCATGGTGTGCACTAAGCAGGGACCAAATCTCTGAGCTGTCCTAAGGTGGCTCACTCATACTCAATAGGACCAAGTCCTAAGAAGAGAAAGTTGATAGCTTTGGCATTCGCCTCATGCTGAGCCACAATAGTAGGAGTAGTGCGCTCTGCTACTAGAAGCACCGCGAAAGTCATACTCTGGCTAGCATCCCATATGTCCTGACTCTAGCTAATCAAAATGCCTTCATGCTACCCTTCCAGTAGGAGTAGCCATCGGAGCCAAGGACCGGAATCTTCCTGGAGTGAGTCATAGTCGCTACTGGTTTCTCACCGGTGAACGTATAAAGAAACCTAACCGGCTCTGATACTTCTTGTAGGACTGAGATGTGCGACTAGAGGGGGGTGAATAGGAGCACTTAAAAACTCAACATCACTACCCCCAAACTGGTGCTAAGCAAGACTCTCAAGAACTGATACTAGACACCATCCACCGATCAGATACGTGTCTAGCAAGCGCAATGTGGCATCCACTGAATGGATACGCACCAAACTGCAAAAGAGCGAGCAACTCCACAATAACAAAGATGGAAAGTCATTCCAAACACTGAAACTCGCGAGTTCACCACTTGACACTCACCGCACCGAAATGTGACTTTCTGATACACAGCCAGTGGGAACTGCAAGTCCGACTGCGAAAAACAGCGGAAGAACCAAATTGCAAAAATTGGCTGCAACCTGGCAACGCTGGACTGTCCGGTGGCAAACGCTAGGCTGTCCGGTTGCACCGGATAGTCCGATTGACCGCTGCCGGATTGTCTGGTGGGATACCTCGGGTAGGCCCTACGCCAGACTGTCTCGTGGGCTCTGTCGGACTGTCCGCTAGATCCGGATAGTTCGGTGCCTCCTATCAGATAGTTCGGTAGGGCCGTAGGAAAAGAGTTTTCATACCCCAAATCTGACCAAATCTTGTCCAAACTTCACGAGATTTTGCACAGGCTATATGGACCCTATTCCAAAGCTATTCCCAAAAGATCAACTCAAAATGACCAATTGATTAGCGGGAACTTCAGATCTCGTGAGAAGGACAATCTTTGGGCGAGAAAAGGGAAAACTCAAGGGGAACTTGCTCATGGCAATCCTCCAGGATTGAGATAATCTAGATCATAATCTCTATATCCTTAGCAAGTCCAAAGAGCCAAAAGAATAGGATTAACTCGTGGGCAAAGCAAATCACCAAAAGCTTTTGAGTTTCATCCAAAATCCAACTATAGATGGGGGAAGGAGATGGCTGCACACATGAGCACAAATTGGGGATGAATATTCCTTAGATCAGAGGTGGAAATCAGTGCTTACAAGGTTCTCCATAGCCTACCACCCTTCATCCTCCAACTAATGCAAAGTACTAGCTCTAGGGGACCCTAAAACCTAGACTAGCACCCAGTTTTCACTCTAAGCATTTAGCTGGTTGGAAATCTAAGTCTTGCATTTCTAGAGGTGGAAGAGTCATCTGAATGACCAGCCAGTTAGGTATATATGGCCGCGACCAAACTGACTTAGTTTACACTAAGACCCCTATATTATAGGAATACCCGTAGGGGCCAAACTGGAAAAGACTCAACTTTCTCGGGGACAGACGATCGTGGTGGAGTCTTGATCTTCCAGATTTGCAAGCTATCTCCTAGATGACGTCCATGTGGCTAGTAGTCCAAATCATGCCGATCCACCCCTAGTTTTGAAGTCAGAAATCGGAAAACTTTAGGGTTTCCTTACTAGGCCTGGAACGACCCACTCCACTCTAGTGAGCCCATTCGCCGAGTCTTGGTAACATGGTGGTAGGGTGGTAGATTTGAGCGAATCTGCCAATGCCCTCGCACGTCTTCATGCCATGTACTCAGGTTGGAGTGTCGCTGGTGGCACCCAGCATCCCTTGTCCATCGGGGTCACCTTGCAGTCCTTCGGAGGTCTTACTCGTGCCGTCACCATGCCGCTCCTCCGTGTACCGAACTCCCATGGCCGACCGACGCCGAGCATGCCTCTAGTCCTTCAGAGGACTTTCTTCTCTATCTACCTCCAGACCATCGGAGGGCCTCTAGTCCATCGGAGGGCTTGTGCCCAAGTCCTTCTGGGTCTTGGCTACTGTTGACAATCACTCATCACTCCAAAGGCAATGGAGCTGGTCCATTAGCTCTCACCGCTTGCGTACTAAGTCAAATGAAGCTTGCTGAAGTTTAGTGGAACTGAAGATACAAGAGGTACCATCCCAATACATTGAAGAATCACTTACATCAGACAAGCTAGTGGAGGAGTTTATCATAATAGCATGTTTGGCTCATCGAAAATGAGCTGAATTGGAATTATTTTCCTGGTCCAGTCTGTTTCGTCATACCGTGGAATTGGAAGTTGAGTTTCTAATAAATTCCAAACTTGAAATTGAGGCTTGGTTCAAATTCTTGGCTGAAAAAAGGTAAACCGATTCCATCCCATCTTCCTAGTGCCGACCCCGACGAGGCAATGACTCGGCTCTATCCTGACGAAGGAGCACAAGCATCATTGCCAATCAGATGCTCTGTGTTGACAGTCATTATATCCTGATTTCAACCACCATTTCCACAATGAATAAATGGGTATAAACCAAGGTCCATGCGTTATTTACTTTGAACTAATGAATTCCATGAGTTTTGGTAGTTTCTGAGAGCCAATGGATCGGCTCCATTGCCTTTGGAGTGATGAGTGATTGTCAACAGTAGCAAGACCCAGAAGGACTTGGGCACAAGACCTCCGATGGACAGGAGGCCCTCCGATGGACAGGAGGTAGAGGAAAGTCCTCCGAAGGACTGGAGGCATGCTCGGCGTTTGTCAGCCATGGGAGGTCGGTACACGGAGGAGTGGCACAACGACGGCAGGAGTAAGTCCTCAGAAGGACTGCGAGGCTGCCCCGATGGACAGGGGATGCCGAGCGCCACCGTGGTGCTCCAACCCGAATGCGTGGCGCGAAGGCGTGCGAGGGTGGCTTTGGTGGCTTCGGCTCAAAACCACCACCCAAACTACCCAAGCCTTGGTGAGTTGGGCCACTATTCACCAAGATAGAGAAGATGCGCCAAATCTGGCCCAGGCGGAGACTTCATAAAGTTTCCTGGTTTCTGACTTCAAAACATGGGGGTGGATCACATATTGGACTACGGGCCATGTTGAGAACATCTGAGGAATTGCGTGGAACTTACGAAGATCAAGACTTCATCACGGTCGTCCGTCCCGAAATATCCTGTAATTTTGCGTTTGAGTCCTTAGGGTTTGTCTAGTTGTAGGGACCTAAGTGCAAAACTGTCTAAATAGCACTCGAGTATAAATAGGTCTAAGGTAGGTCATTAGAGTCTCTCTTGGCTGCTAGGATTAGTCTTTACTTAGTGACTTTTGTCCTCAAGTCTTGAGCTCCATTGTTAGGGAGGTTAGAGTAGGATTTAGCCTCCTAATCATGATGGAAGTTGAGGGTGGTTTCTTGGGACTGAATTTCTGCTTGTATGTTGAATCTTTAGACCCATCTTGGGCACTTAATCGAAGCAAATTCGTGCAGCAACCTTGTGTTCTTCTCCTCTCCCCTCTCTCTTTGGTTTTTGGGTTCAATCCTTGGCTTTTGGGTGTTTGTGTTATTCAAGCTTGAATCCCTTTCCTTGCTGATGTTTTGGACTTGCTAGGATGTGGAGATCATGACTTAGTTCATCTCAATCCTACTGGATTGCTACGAGCAAGCCTCCTTTGTGTTTTCCCCTTTCTTGCCCAAAGATTGCGATTTCACTGAGATCTGAAATTCCCGCTGATTCTGTGGTCACTTTGTGTTGATCGTTTGGAAAAAGCTTTGGAATAGGGTCCAAATAGCCTGTGCAAAATTTCATGAAGTTTGGACAAGGTTTGGTCAAGTTTGGGTTTGAAAATGCCCTTTATGCGACTCTACCAGACAATCCAGCAGAGGCCACCGGACAATCTGGTTCCACCGGATAGTCCGGCAGCGCCCATCGGACAGTCCGGCGTGAGGCACTGTCCGGGCCGTGCCACCGGACAGTCCGGCAGCAGGCACCGGATAGTCTGGAGTTGGCCACCGGACAATCCGGTCCTGCCAGGGAGATGTTGTGTTTTTCCCACTTTTGTTTTTCCGCTGTGTTTTTGCTTTGGATTTTTGCATTCCCCACTGTAAGACCATTCTCTTTGCTTGCTCTGAGTCAGTGAGATGCACCTTGGTGCCGGTGAGTGTCGTGTGGAGGTTTTTGCAAAGTTTCGTTGCCCTCGGTGCCATTCTTGATTGGATCTTGAGTTTTCCTGCATTGGTGCGTATCCTTTCAGTGTATGGCACCCTTGTGCTGCTAGGCATGTATCTGTTCAGTGGATGGTGCCTAGTTCGGTTTCTCTTGAGCTTTGTAGAGCACTTTCTTGGGGGGTTGTGATTTTGAGATTTTAAGTGCTCCTATTCACCCCCCTCTAGTCGCACGTCTCGGTCCTACAGTTTCCACTACTTTGTGGGGAGATGCTCAAATTACACATTAAGGACATCACAAGTACAAAAATACCATCATACAAACCAACCCCAATTGACATCAAGGACTGCACCATTGTGAAGAGCTCGTTGAGATGATTGAAATGAACTTTTGCTTCATTCAACTTGGAGTTCGGACGTAAAAGATATAGCCGTTACAAGATTGACACTGTCGGCTCACAAGTGGTTGGCCGAGCGGCCTAAGGACTGGCTAGCTGGTCAGACAAGTGTCCCAAATATGCTATGCTTCATCTTGTTCACCCAAGGTAGTTACCAAGGAACCAATATACACATATGGGAACAAGCCCAAGTCGAATCCAATGTCGAAAGGACAACAAACAAGACAAGTAAAATGGCTAAGGCTGGCAGAGGGCAGGGCAGACGGACACCACCCTAGGCCTACCGACCCAACTTTGGCCACCCAGCCTAATTGACTGGTCACCCAGTCCACGAATGTGTCCATCGGTGTTCCTCTTTGACCTACATGCACAAGGACACACGCCAAACACAACCCCACGAAGCAAGTCACGCAATCAACATGCAAGGTACCAGAAGAGCACCCCCTCACTGATCTAAGCCCTAGATTGGTCAAGTCAGTGATCTGAGGGAGTCCCATCTTGTGGCTAAGGAAGAAGCTTGCTCTAAATCCAATGGCCAAGGAAGAAACACAATGAACTTAATCGCCACGCCTAGTTAGAAGGTGTATCAACCATGGGATCAACATAGTCAGTGGATCGAAGGGCTATGGCCAAAGTTACTAGCCACCCAGCATGGGAGGTGGGCTGCTTGACCTCTTGGATGGCCCCCCAGCCAACCGCCTTAACCGTTTTGCCGACCTACCTTCTCCTATAAATAGAGAGCAACTCCCACACTCTCAATACATACCTCACCATGTATTCACCCTCTTCGTATCTAGGAGGTGACCCTCGTGTGGTGCCTCCACTCTGAAATCATTATTTAGCTAGGAGTTAGAGTAGGCTCTCCTATCTCAGAATCAGTCGGAATCTTCAGTAATGTACTTTGTAACTCTTATATTATACATTACTTTCCAATACATGACAAATGTGTGAGTCCTTTATTTTCTACTTTATGTCACTTATCTTCATCTCTATTTAGTTCCTCGGGTTTGGTATGTGTGTTGTTATTCCTTTTGGGCATGCCAAGTTTGAGACCTGAGTTGTGCTAACTTAGAATTGACTGAGCTCTATTATACTTGCGGATGCTATAAACCTCCCTAGACATAGAACTAGGCCCTGGGTTAGCTCTCACCCTTTGGCCAAAGGAAAAGCTTTATTGCTTAAGCTCCCTCATGGTGATAGATGCAACAAATTGCTTGGGCACTAGTATAGCATGCCATCTTGCCCACAAAGCTCTGGCCGGTAGCTCCTTTCGATGATAATGTTAGGGTGCCTCAGTACTCCGATCCCGTTGTTCGGTAAGCCAGTAGGCGTTAGCCAGTTGCCGTTCGGTTGGCCAACTACCTACCCCCATGCCTCCTCGGTGTAGTCTGGAATTTAGCTCGATGCAATACCATAGCTCTGTGTCAATTCTTTCGACCTTAGCACAGATATCTCTTGTATGCTGATAGACATGGAAGACTGAATCTTAGCCCTCAACTTGATGTCCTCCTAGTTTAAACTTGAGTTTGCGCCAACGGTGTTGGATTTGTATCCTGCAGGTGTTTGGTGTTTACCTTTTCTAGTTATCTTTTGGAATGAATGAGCTAGTAGTAGCTAGATGGTTGATGAATTTGTACTCGTTCTCGTTGCTTCCGAGTAAATAAATACTGATACCTTAGAATACTCCTGAATGAAGCGGAAAAAATTTATTAGGATAAGAAATGCTAACAAGCTTTCTAGCACCATTGCTGGTTAAGCAGTGAGTCAAGATATTCTTTTATCTTTTGTCTAGTTATTTTTACCTATGTCATTCTGCTAAAAGACAAAAAAATAAATATAAAGAAACCATCCTTCAATTTTTGCTCTATCCTTTGAGTAAATCTTGATCATGCTCGTTCATGCTACCTAAAGTTTACCGTGAAAGCATAGCTTGGGTCAGAATCCAACGACTGGCCCACGGAGTAACTTTCAAAATAAGCATGGTGCTTGGTTGGATTAGCATCTTTTTATCAAAACGATGCAACAAAAGACATGTTTGACAAATGAGCTATGTGTAGACTTTGGTAGTGATGTTTTGTTTCTAGTTCATGAACCTCAATTCTTAGTCAGGTCTCTCAAGTTCAATGGAGACACAAAATCCCAATACTGTTTCAAAAATTTAACCTGTTTTTTTAGACCGTGGGTTTTGAGTAAAAATTTGAAAGATGTAAGTCATGGTTTAGCAACATGGTTTGTGCAATGTTTTGACATGAGCTATTTTGCTATCACATTGTGAACAATGGGCCCGATGTTAATACTCTTTAAACATAGAGCCTTGTTTATGTTGTACGCTAACATGTTGTAGGAGGCATTCAACCCCACACAAGAAGAGAGACCTCGTTCTCGACATTCTCCTGCTCAACCTCTTGCGACTGTTCCACTCTTCTACGAAAATGATAGCATCATGCCTGATGAAGTTGTGGTGGTCAATAAAGACATCGACGACACAAGATTATCTTCAGCACCACACAAGAATCAACATCATTCCAAGGTGACATGGAATTCCATATCACACTATGATATCTCTTATGATCGATTTTGCGGTTGGTAAGTCACTGGTCTACTACCCCATGGGTAAATTGTGGACTTCGATGTTTCTGGGAGACTTCAACCATGCTCTACATCACTTGTGAAGCGAATGTCAGTGCCATGAGGTTGCAGCCAGTAGACCATTGGTTAGTGCTTCACTATAGGCCACACATAACTATGGATAACATGAGAAATATGAAGAGACATGACCCTAAGTGTGGAGGAATGTGACGAGAGAGCGTTCCTTAATTTCCCTTCTGCTTAGCCAATTGTGCAACAAGATTAGCTAGAGGTCAAGATTGTTCTACTCTATAATCGGATGCGAACAACCATCAACTAAAGGTTGGTGGCAAGTACAAATGACAGTGGAATCAACCCCAACAACATCCGTCTCCATCTTTCGCACTCAATTTATTCGGAAACAAAGGCAAGTGATCTGTGCAAAGCTATAGTCATCACTAGGAAGCCTGCTTGTGTACTTCCTTGGAAGGACCAAAGCTCTATGAAACAGGACCCTAAGCCTCAATAGCCTGCAACGTGCGAGTAGTAGAGGTAGAGGATCACCTCTCCATAAGTACCCTGCTACTTGTCCTATTAGCAAATGGAGGATTGGCCTAAACCCAAGGAGAGGAGTTCATAGGGTCTACAACAGATCAATTCTATGATGGCTCACTTGAGGGGGGTCCCCAAAGTAGAATCATCACCTTTCTTTTTGATGGTTCGAAAAGGACCCTGGTCGTTCTTTCATTTCATGTGACAAGGATACAACACCGCGACTGCACTTGTGTCACTTTGAATTTTAGCTAAAGATAAATATGATGTTGGAGCAGGAGAAACCCAACATCAATACAAGGAGACATTATGTACAAAGGGAGTAGTACCATTAGGTCTAATTTGTCTACAAATTGAAACTCCCAACACTATGAAGAAGGTCCAGATAGCAGTATTGGAGATATTACAGAAAGCCTCAAACACTCATTTTGAAAGAAATAGAGGAGGCAAAACAAGAGTAGAGAGAGGAGGCAATTCGCCTAACATAGATGAGCATAACATTGGTTAAGCAACATCGTCATCACCCCAGGGAGCCAAGCAAGCTTTGGGGAGGAACTGTCACGTAATCTGGAAGCTTTAGTTTTGCACTCGCTTGCATGAACTAAGCTTGGGAAGGATCACCCGGCGAGTACCCCGGATGCTCAGTATTTCACTTCCATATTTTTAATCCTGAAAATTGCCATGACACAAAAAGTAAATATTTCTTTCTTGCTACCCCAAATAAAAGAAAAGCTATAAAAATATGACATAATTCGAAAACAACAAAGACATTTGCTTTATCATGAATAAACCGACTCCAGCTATAATGCTAGAATTTTTTCTATACCCTTGCTTAACGGAAATGATAAATAGTTCCTTTGTTAACTCCTTGTAAGTATTTTGTATACAACCTGACACTCCCCTAAAATTTGAATTTTTTGGCACAAGTTGTGATCCTACCTTTAATCTTCAACTTTGTGGGAGCAAGTGCTTTCAAACCAAGTCTAAGTTATTGTGAGATGTCATATAATCAAAGTTTAAGTTTAACCTATCTTGATCCTAGTAAGGTGAATTCTTAGAGTTTCCTTTTTGAAAATTAACATGAGAAAGTTCCTCAGTGATTTAACTACCTATCTGGAGCCTAATACTTTACATGATGAAACCTCTACATATGCTACCTATTGTTGTGTTGAGTTTTGTCAAATTTTGAGTCCTTATGAAGTGGAGGAACTTCAAGTCCCAATCAAAATCCCTCACATATACCTTCTTTTGCTAGCCTTTCTATATCTGGTCATGCTGAAATCTACATTGGATTCAAGTATACACCTACGCCAGACATTTCTCCACCATACTAAAACCATATCCATCATCCACATACCCATCCACAAATATAGTCTTGCAAATAAACACTCTAGTCATATTCCAAAAACATCTCCAAAGTTCACATACAAGAAGAGACATGGAGCTATCGAAAATAGAGAGAAAGAGGTAGAGTAAAGAAAAACAAAAGAGAAAAAAATGAGGAGAAGAAAATGATAGCTCCATGCACCCAAATGCTTCAAAGTTTCAAGAGGGGATTCACCAAATAAGGAGTTTCCATCCATATACCACATCCATCCACAAAACAAATCCATTCTCCTTTGATCAGGATGAGAGGTATCACAAACTTCGCTAGGACCAATTTTTGACTTAACAAAATACATAGCATAGATAAGCCAACTTTATCCCTACCTTGAGCTCCACATAAGCTTTTAGTTCATAGGGAAAAGTTTGGCATGTGGCCTGGTGAGGAATCTAAAACCACTTGAGTGATCGAGGGTACCATTTGTGGAACTTAGTACTTTGATTTCAAAATTTTCAAATCCTCCGAGCAAGAAACCAAAAAGGAGATAGACTTCGGTGACACTATACTAAGATTGTTTTGTCTCTCAACCATTGATGACATTGTAAGAGAAGCCAGAATCCCCACAAGTATCGATAAAAAGGTTGGGGTACACTTATGCCAGTTTGTGCAATCATAAAGGTAGAATGTTGGGTTGTGCGCTTAATACTTGTAGGACATTGATATTGATGCAACTCCTGATCCGCTAAGCCTAAGTCTTAGCTTTGCCTAAGGATGAGCAGATGTTCAAATTTGGGGGTGTCTTGGTGGTCATTATATCTTGATTTCTACCGCCAATTCCTCGGTGAACAAAATTGTATAAACCAAGTTCTATGCATTATTTACTTTGAACTAATGAATTCCACGAGTTTTGGTAGTTTCCACTACTTTGCAGGGAGATGCTCAAATTACACATTAAGGATGACATCACATGGAGCATGTGTGAAATTAGTGCAAATAGATTGAGAAGAAGTTCACAAATACCATCAGTACAAACCAACATCAAATGACATCAAGGACTGCACAATGGCGAAGAGCTTGTCGAGATGATCGAAATGGACTTTTGGTTTGTAAGTGCAGCAAAGCTCCTTAGTGGTTTTGGTGTATTGAGTGACAACACGATTAAAGGTCTAATCTCTTTGTGAGATGACTTGATAGGTTTTCCACAAGTTTATTAACTATAATCAAATTTGAATGGATGAATTCTAATGCATATATCGCATGATCAAGCATGAATCACTCATATGTTGAATATAAAGGTTATCATTGTATATCTTTCGTATGTATTGAAGATTAAGGGATCTCTACTTTATATCTATTGATATGGGCAGAATATTCAGCCATGGATCATCCCTATATTGGACACTATGACATTGGATACACAACTCCTTTGCTACTTGGTTGTGTCAAAATGAAAATGGCTATCTCAAATGAAAAGGATTGCCCAAGTGTTGGTTATTATTGGTTATCTATTATTGATGCACTTTGAGGCTTTTGGATATCATATTGTGAAAAGTGACATGGTTTCTATCTTTTCTGTTTGGACGTCACTATATTGATTGGATTGTTCAACACTAACAATTGGCTGATCATGGAGTCTCTATTG
Source organism: Paspalum vaginatum (assembly GCA_030272315.1). Lineage (NCBI taxonomy): Eukaryota > Viridiplantae > Streptophyta > Magnoliopsida > Poales > Poaceae > Paspalum > Paspalum vaginatum. The sequence continues at coordinate 28,885,979 of CM059020.1, read as the reverse complement.
CATATCAAAGCCAAATCATATGAAGATCAAGTATATTGAATGGTTAATGAGCATATATGCTCCATCAACCAATTGAAGTGGTTTTCACAAATTAAGTCCAACTTATTCAGCTCAAAGAGGATTGCTCAAAGGAAGAAGCTCAGCTTGGCTATCTCTCTCTATTGGAATTGATCAAGATGACACTGTTTATCAAGTCAAGACTCAAGTGGATCTAAACTAGATTTATATTTTCCTTGAGTATAGGAATGTCATACTATTAAGAGGGAAGCTAAGCTTGAAATGTCACTAGTCAACATGTGCTCTAGCTAGTTCGGAGAGTGTTGAGCCTAAACACTCCTTGTGAGTTGTTTTAGTGCTGAGAGTGGGTTCATCGGAATGTCCAGTAGTCCTCACCGGATTATCCGGTAATGGTTGAGCCCTAGAGCTTGAGTGTGATCTCTCTGATCATTTCTTGTGCTTAATTCTTAGCTAGGTGTATCTCTAATGGAGACCAGCACCTACATTTTTGTTGACCTAGTGGCTAGGCTCTGTGCCATACTATTTCTAGTGAGGAGGTCCCTCACCGGACTATCGGGTGGCTCTCACTAGACTGTCCAGTAGAGGGGGTTTAAACCTCAACGGCTATTTGTCCTCTACCAGACTGTCCAGTAGAGGCCACCGGACTATCCGGTGGAGGTCTGACAGCAGGCCAACAACTAGTTTCATGGAGGTTAGAATTTATACCTTCCCTCCACCACTTGTTGAGGTAGCTGCTTCCCTCCAACATCCATATTCATTCAGAGGACAGAGAAACTCTTCCCAACCCTATCTTTCTGAGACTGAGCTCACCAAATGAGATTCTTCAGTTGGGAGAACATGTGTTAAATTGTGTGAGCTTGAAAGACAATCCTAGCTTCTGAGGACAAGTTGCCAAAGCATTTTCAACAAACGCTTTTGTTACTATTCGAGGTTTCCTCCTAGACGGCTAGAGCGTCCTGAAGGGTACTCACTTGTGAGTGCCACATTTCTTGTAAGGTGATTACCACGCTCTTTGGAACATCGCAGTGAGCACCTTCTCAGCTTTTGTTGTCGAGAAGGGGAGGCAATGAGTTGAAAAATACTCAAGCTCTTGGTGGGCACCTCAACAAGGACGTATGGACACTTGCGGGAGTGCCCGAACCTCAGAAATTAAATTTCTTGTCTTCTTGTGCTGTGCCCCTGCTGGGAGACCCAAGCTTCGTGTTTGTGGTTTGTTCTTTACTTGCATTTATTCTTATTGCTTCCGCTACTACTCTTGTAGTGCAACTTCATGTTGTGAGTGCAAGGTTGCAGAGAAATGGAGCTGAACAAACCCAGAGAGACCTCAGTGACATCACTCCAAAGCTCAATAAGTATTTAAGTGCATAGGTCATTTAGTGAGCTATCTCTCTATGTGACACCAGACTATCCGATGTGCATCACCGGACTATCCGATAGAAGCCACCAGACTATCCATTGTGGATCTGATAGTGAGGTTTTAAACTGTGATTTTTTAGATTAGCATATTCACCCCCCCCCTCTAGGCGACATCAAGGTCCTTTAAATTGGTATCAGGAGCCTGGACTCACTAAAAAGCTTCACCGCTGTGAGAATAGATGTCGACACTTAGTGAGATATCTTGTAAGCCACTTGTGGTTGATGGCTCTAACTACTCTCAGCGGTCTGCTCATATACTTCATATTCTCAGGACCAATGGTCCAGTTGTGGAGTAGATTTTATGTGCAAGCATATTGCCTTCTAGCTATGAATGGGGTAACCTATCTCGTGAGGAGACAATACGCTTGCAGCTCAATGCTTGAGTTGCTAACTATTTTTTGAGCACTTTGACTCCAGATACAGCTTCATGGATGTTCAAGAAGTATAAGAGGTTTGAGGATGCCCATAATATTTGGGCCACCCTCAAAAATGAGTTTGCATACAAATCTCAAGAACCAGCCAACATTCAAGAGAAGGACTAACAGCAGCACCATAGACAAATGAAGAATCATGTTCACCTATGTGCAGCTCCACTATCTCATACTCATAGATTTGCTTCATGGCAAAGGAGGATCAAGAGAGTGAGGATGATATGAGTGAGAGCGACGAAGAAGATGATGACATCACCGATGAAGATTTGGATATTGGTCACCTCATCAAAAACTAGCTGCAACCCTGGCAACGTCGGACTGTCCGGTGGCAGGGGCCGGACTGTATGGTGGCACTGGATAATCTGGTGACTGTTGCCGGACTGTCTGGTCGAATACCCTAGGCAGGCCCTACACCGAACTATCCGGTGGGCTCTGCTGGACTACCCGGTAGAACTGGATAGTCCGGTAGCTCCTTTCAGATAGTCCGGTAGGGTCGCAGGAAAAGAGTTTTCTCACCCCAAATCTGACCAAATCTTGTCCAAACTTCATGAGATTTTGCACAGGCTATTTGGACCCTAATCCAAAACTATTCCCAAAAGATCAACTCAAAATGACCAAGGGATTAGTGTGAATTGAAGATCTCGTGAGAAGGCAATCTTTGGGCAAGAAAGGGGAAAACTCAAGGGGAACTTGCTTGTGGTAATCTTGCAGGATTGAGATGATCTAGGTCATAATCTCCACGTGCTAACAAGTTCAAAAGAGCCAAAAGAACAGGATTAACTCGCGAGCAAAGCAAATCACCAAAAGCCTTTGAGTTTTGTCCAAAATCCAAACTAGAGAAGGGTGAAGGAGATGGCAGCACACATGAACACGAATTGGGGACGAATCTTCCTTGGATTAGAAGTAGAAATCAGTGCTTACAAGGTTCCTCACTGCCTACCACCGTTCATCCTCCCACTAATGCAAAGTACTAGCTCTAGGGGACTCCAAATCTTAGATTAGCACTTGGTTTTCACTCTAAGCACTTGGCTGGTAGGAAAGATAAGCCTAGGATTTCTAGAGGTGGAACTGTGATGCCCCGGCATCTCGAAAGTTTTAACACATGATTAGATTGGCGGTAGTCAAGGATTTGGCTTAATAATGTTGAGAGAAGAGCCACAACTAGGCTAGTAAATCACGAAGTCAGAAATTTTCAGTGAAATATACAAAACCCCTGAGTGCACTTGTGACCTTAGTTCAAAATAAAATGTGATTTAGACCAAACTCTCTATAACAAACTTGTAGACAATTTTATGTAGATCAACTTTGTTATTGGGTGTGGTAACATGCACAAAGGTTTAGGTGTAGTTTTAAGTCGATTAATGAAAAAGCAGAAATCTGCCTAAACTTTATCGGTAAGGAAAATTCAAATTTCAAAGGAACAAAAGTCCCTATCATGCAAAACATCATATAAGAAAGTTGTAGATAATTAAAAACTACACAACATTGGTATAATACTCTTTCTCTGAAAATGAGCATAAAATAGACTTTAGGAATTTCTAAGTTTGTATTAAACCTTGGTCAAACTGGAGTCAGCAGGTTCAATTCAAATTTAATCATATTTAAACTTGGAATCTGATGTTTCTCCTTTTGACAAAGTTGTAGATCTGGAAGAGTAGAACAACTTTTGTATTTTGGGTTTTTCCAAATTCGGCCTCTAGGGTGTCCAAAATCCTCAAATTCCAAAACCTGTATATAAGGTCAAAACCAGTTTTCCAATTTCGGGGTTTTTTCGAATTTCTTTGAGTCACTGACATGCGGGACCCACCAGTCGGCATGGTACTGTAGCAAACCGGAAACCACCCGGTTCCCCCGGTTTTGTAAAGCTGTTTTTGTTATTGCGTGGTCCCAGTCCAGTGCACCATTTTTCTTTTCCCCGACCCGACCCCGCTTGTCATAGACTCAGGGTCTATGGACCCGGTCCACCGCACGCTCATCTTCTTCCACCTCCCCTCCCGCTCGCCCACGCGTCTGCCGCGCCGTGACGTGCCGCGCCCTGCTCGCCAGCACGCCACACCGCCGGCCACGCGCCGCCCAGCCTGCCCCCGCCCGGCTCCAAAAGGTGGAGGGCGCCTCGGCACCCTGTCCCTCTCCCCGCACTCGCCTACCCCTTCCCGGCTCGCCCTCTCCCCTGCCTCGCCTCGTCCGGGACCACGCAGCGCCGTCACCACCATTGGAGCTCGCCCTGAGCTCGCGCGCCGGCCTCCTCCGGCCGCCTTTGCTCCCAGCAGCGAGCGCTCCGCGGTCGCCCGACTCCGCCCCACCGTCCCCAACGCGCCTTAACCGCCGCCATCGCCCCTACCCGCGCCACCGCTCGCCTACCATGGCTGCTCCGAGCTCAAGCCCGACCTCACCGCGAATGGCCTCCCTCGGACCACCCCTGAGGGTCCACTCCCAACCAAAGAATGCGCCACCTCTTTGCACAGCTTAGGAACCCTCCGGCTCCTCCGCTCGTCGCCTCACCCGACAAATCGAAGCCGGCAACGCCGCGGCCACGCTCCCCGGTTCGCGCGGGTTCACGTCGCGTTCCGTGCCCGCTCCGAGCTCCTCTCGCGACGCCGTCTTGGGGGAAAGGAACCTCTACGCCGGGAACACGCTCCCGGACCAGCTCGGCTCCAAGCGCGTGCCCCCACGCGACGCGCCGCGCGCGAGAACCCCGGCGGCCGCGCGCCCTCTCTGTCGACCGGAGGTAGAAGAAGCCCTTTTTTTCGATTTAGCCCCTGGACTTTGCTGCTTTCACGTTTCCATCTCATGCACTATTCACTGAGTCTTGCGGATCTAACGACTCAGCCCCTGATGTTAATAGATAATCACGTTTAGGTCCCTGACTGTTATGATTTTCGATTTAATGTGTTTTATTAGGCTGAAAACTTTGGAAATTCGTAATAAATCAAATAAAAATCAGAAAAATATAAACTTTGTTGCATTGTATTCCTATTAAATAGATCTATAGAATGGATATGATGGTTGAGTAGGAAAGGACCTTTTTGCCCATGTTAATGTGCATGCATGAAAAACCTTAATAAATAGGAAATGTGGGTAAAATGAGCTTCAAAAATTATGAAATTTGGGCAAAAGCCTTGTGAACATGTGTAGGCTCTGTATAAATTTTGGTAGCCCTAGCATATACTGTTTAATTACTATTGTGCCCTTGTCTTGTAGTTAAGCATATATTTAATTTAAGAAAGGTTTGCTATGGTGAAAAATGCTCCAAGTGACTTTAAGGGCTTGATATGAGCTCTAGGTTATGAACATGACTCATTGCTAGAGTAGGAAGTGGTGCATGTAAGGTTGTGATTCTGATTTGAAAATAGTAGAAATAATGCAATTTTACATAAATAATCGAAAATGTGAAACCAGTATATCCAATAAAAACCACCACACTTATTATAGTAATCTTAATGACTAAATAACTAATGCATGTTTTATCGGCTCACATCACCATGTTAGGTTTATGATCGACAACTTAACTCCTGTATATGTTCTTATGAAATTGCACATACACGATTGCTTCGGGTCCATCGAAGTAGTATTAATGCTAGTGCCAGTCGGGAGGTTTTGGTTGAGCTAGTAATCCATTACATGCGTAACTAGAGGTGTGCCTTATATTTTGCTTAACCAGTTGAATGCTTGATGATCGTGCATCTCATTCACTGTGTCATGCATAGCATTCATATAGCAACGCTTATTGCAGATACGTGATTGAGAAACAAGTGCGGGAGCTACTTTAAGCAATGGTGTTACAGAAGATCAAGTAAGCCCCAGACACGACCTGGAGAGCCCATCAGTCGTGTTTGGAAGGAGGAGTTGTCCAAGTGATCAAGGGGTTGCCTGGGGCAAAGCCCCACAACCCGGCAAACTAACATAGTTTAGTTTGTTGGTTTTGATAAGAATAAGCAAAGGTAGGCAGGACCATGAATTCTCCCCGCTAATATGATGATTGATGGTTTCATTACGCATCCGCATTAGGAGTTGATTGAAAACCTTTGCATTAGACTCCCTGGCCGCCCTGGCCCTAGCACCTATATATAGAGTCGTAGGACGAGTTGCCTAGGCTCTGCTAGGTGCGAGTAGACACGAGTGAAAGGAGTCACTCGTCGCGTAGGTGATTTCAAAGATTACAAAACTATTACTATTGAGAAAGTAATATTATGCTCATGATTTAAATGGAGACCGGGCGGAGAATAATTTTATTATGTGATGTGCGTTTGGCTCTGCCCGAGTCGTTTAAGGCCCGTTCGCTGTTCGTCTGCTGATCGGCATAACATTGCTAGAGTGCTTAACCGGGAAATGGGACCGGTGAAGTCTTACCTGGGTTTGTCCGAAGTTTTTGAGGCTCCGCTCATCCACTTGCTGGAGGCCGATGGGCCCGGGGGCGCTTGTACTCGAGGGAGGGCTGACCCGGTGCGGCCGTGGTATCGCTCCTGAGGGGGCACAACCCGGGGGTTAGGTGAGGGCGCTTTGAATCTTGGGACAAGACAGGTGGAGATGGGGGCTATATGTGGGAACGCGATGGCTAGTAAGCATATACCCCTGGCATGATAGTTATTCCCGGGAATTAAAAATCGATTCGAATCGCTGATGCCTACCAGGTGTGGGAATGCCAATATCACTGTCGGGCAGCGTAGTAACTACTTGAATATAATATGTCCGTTACTCATGTTTTCAGATACAACATGTTTGAATTGTATTGCTTACATTTCTACAAGTTGTTATGGAGTTATATGCAAAAGATGAATCTTGATATTTTATAATGATATACCACTGTTTAAAATCAATGGCTAAGGATCCAAAGGTTAGTAAGCAAGCTTTGCGTCAGCCGTAAGCCAATCCATTAAGTCCTACTGAGTAATTAGCACTCAGGGTTTGCCCCCATTTTTGAGAACAGGTACCGGCGACATCTGGACAACTGCTTGGAGGAGGGTAGTACCGGTGGGCTCGGTGTTGCTCATCTCGATCAACGTTATATGAAGACTAGTAAAGTATTTCGTTCCGCTGTGAGATGTTTTCAAATTCGCTTCCGCTATCTGTTTCAAACTTGCCTTTCGTATGGTAATATGTTGAAACTTATATAATTATTTCGAATCGGTTTGTAAGACAAGCTTATATATGTTATATTCAACTACCTGAGATGATGTATCTGTTGTGGCTCCATTGTGGGCTGAATGTGTATGATGTCGGTTCCTCTGGGAAAAGGTAACATCGGGAGTCGAATGACTCTCGACGGACGACCGGGTTTAGTTCGGTCTAATCGCACTACAAGCCAGAGGTGGCAGGTGTCCTTAGCCCAGATTAAATCGGCGGTTCCGCCACAGCTGGTATCAGAGCCGATCATACACAGACAACAGACATATCATCCAGTTTTGATTTGCAAACCTATTTTCGAAAACCCTTTTTCGAAGTATTTGAAAAATGAGAGTATCGATATGCCCATATTAAGGATGTTAGTGAAATACCAGGTGACATCGCTAACATTCTGACCTAGATAGAACTCATATGCATATTCGGCGCTTTGGGAAGCAACATTTCGGCCATAGCTATCCCCAGTACTGGCGGAGCGCTATTGGGATTTGCGAACTGTTGCGAACCCTGCATTCATGCTGATAGGGCAGAACTCTTTAAGGGGGGTGGTCACGCCATTGGAGTGTTTCGTGACCACTTTTCCTTCGACCAAAATTATAGCTAGATCTTGTTGGCCACCATTTCTCTCCCCAGCAATTTCCCAGTACTGGAGGAACACTGGGTGTGTTGGGAGAAATGGCGCCACTACGTCGTCCACCAGACGTAGCTTAAAGAAAATCGTGGATGCCACTTTTAGGGTTAGAGTGGTAATGTTTGGTAATGGTGATGATGTTGATCTGAGCATGCATTTTTCTGCAGGTACACTAACCACGTGCGAAATTAAGAACGAATAGAGAACGACTAGTTGCATTAGAGAGTGCCGTGCATATATGTCACCGGATACTCGCTAGTTATATAAATTGTACATAGGGTGTGTGATGTGAGACCGAATAGGGCGAATCATGCATCATGACATCATGTCTTATCTCATGCATTGTTTTTGTTACTTAAGAGTGACTACGAGCATATTGCGTTGAGTGTGTGTTACTATTGTATTGATACGTAGCTCAAAGTACAAATAGAACTAGTAGAAACTAGGCAAGCGACTCGACTAGTACGCTTGGGTTGTCGCAATTTTTCTATACCTAATTCATTCTAAATATGAAACGTCTAATAAATGCAGGTCAAATACAATAAATTAGTCGATCGGTCCAAAAATCAAACCCGTCTCGAAGTTACCGATGCTACACACGTTAGAAACATACCACAGCCTTGTGCCATCGTTTTGCGAAAAATCACTTATCGGCATATTTTCTAAATACCTAAACGCGGAAAACACTATGCCCACACCAAGTTTTCAAAACCCTTGAACTTACGGAAGCCTTGTTTTTCCTGCCACAGATGTCGCAGCCTTTTGACTTATGTCCTGATCACCCCGAGCCCACGAAGGCTAAAACAACAGCACCTGAAGGTCACAAGAAGAAGAGAAAAGCGGGAGAATCTTCTACTAACACGGCTTTAGTTCAACATCTGCGACCCGGCCTGGTTTTATTGAAGGGGTTCGTCCAGCCTGAAGATCAAGTCGACATAGTTCGTAAATGTCGACAACTAGGTATTGGTCCAGGAGGATTCTATAGGCCTAGTTTCAAAAACGGAACCAAGATGAAGTTATGGATGATGTGTCTAGGGAAAAATTGGGATCCGACTACAGGTTTCTATGGGCCAACACGTCCATGCGATGGTGCCCAAGTCCCTGCGATACCAGAAGCTTTCAAGACAATTGCTCAAACTGCAAATTCAACTGTAAGCGAATTTCCTCAAACAAATCCTGACATATGCATCATTAACTACTACAACAACGTCGGGAAGCTCGGACTCCATCAAGATAAGGATGAATCAGGAAGAAGCATCAACCAAGGTCTACCTATCATCTCAATCTCCCTAGGCGACACGACAGAATTTCTGTTCAACGATACTCGAGACAAGGATAGAGCGACTAAGATCAACCTTGAATCTGGCGATGTCCTTATACTCGGTGGAAGATCCAGACTATTGTTCCATGGCATCTCCCATGTGAAGCCTAACACCGCACCGACATGGCTAAAAGAAGAAACCAGTCTTCGTCCAGGACGCATCAATCTCACATTTAGGCAGTACTAGCTGGGTACCAATTAGTATGATAAAGTTTGGGGACAAACTTTTGTATTAGAATGTTCCAACATTCGTGGATCAGAAAGACCTCGGGTGTCCGGCTCTATAGAGTCAACTTGTATCTCGTTCCTATAGTTAAATGTACTCCTAGTCTTATAGTGATAGCACATGGAGCTTTGGTAACTTTTTCTTTAAAACCCTTGTCGTTCATGCACTTCGAACCCTTGTGATCGAAGAAATCCTAGTCTATTTGCACTATATTCCCCCATTCGTTAATTACTTGCTCCAAAACTTTGCAAATCAAGGAACTTCACTTACAATGGGATTTAAGCGCCCTAAGTTCTTATATTACATCGGACTTCCTCTTTATTTAACCAAAACCTTGTAGTGATCATGACTCTGTAGGTGGAATGATTGAGCCACCCTTGTTATGATGTCTCCTTATGCAGTCTTAGATGCCTCGACGGGACCTGGAGTCCTATGTGTACGGCCGTCACATGGTTGTGCTACTAGGTTCGCGCTGGCATTAAGACATGCGAAGGCATGACATCGCTTCAATCGTGGAACATTCATAATCGGAGTTTATCATTTGATTGACCTCGAATCTTGCTACTCTTGATTTGTGGGGATGCTTGATTTCATTTCCACTGTCCTGTATATATCGTTTCATTGCCTTGTTTCACCTTGCCTTCTTGACCAATGGGGATGATCCGCCTCAACTCCACAACTTCTTCATATTAATTCATAACCATGTTTGACCTTGCCTCCGAAGGTTGGTGGGGACAGTCAACTTCATTCTCACCAACTTCGTCGGTATCTTCTACCCATTTGTTGAACCTTAATTCCCGAGAGTGTACTTTATGAACATCCTCCACACTAGCTTTTGTCCTCGGCTAGTGCTCTTGTTTTATCGTCATTTATCTATGATTGGTTTTCTTCCTCTTAGAAGGGAGATTACTAGCATTCTGTTTCGCTAGTAAGAACACATCAGCTACTGCCATTTTCTTGATCAAACATAACCAACGCTGAGAAATCATACAAACCATCACCTTGTTTAGGCGAATACGGCCTATCTCCTCCCTCTTGTGCCTTTCATGTCCTGATGAGTAGAATGTGCTACATTTCACCACATCTCACTCTTTGAAGACATGTTGACCTGAAGTTCTATATGTGGACACAGTCCCTGTCAAATAAAAGGAATATGACTCTCAACAATGTATCCGATGATACTCCTTTCGATCAAAAGACCCTGCCTCAGTCAATTTCCGCCTGTGTACACTTTGCCTTCATTATTTGGATAAATCAGATACTTACCATGTTTCAAATGTTAGTATCGAAGTCCGGAAATGACTCCATTCCTTTACTTCAATCACAGTCACTTGCTCGTTGACCACATCCTCTTCATGATTTGTTCATTCGCTCTCTTATATGGCACGACTCGTCGAGTATCATAGGGAGACCACCCGAGCCTAACTTAGAGGATGCTCTGTGACTACTTGTGATAAAGAGGCACTAACCATTCACAAGCTAGTTGACAAAGCCAACAAGTGAAAAACTGGGATGTTACCATGTGCATTCGAAAAGGCACGAACCACGATGCCATACTCCTTACCATACGCGATAGGTAACACACCCGTACCTCACACAAATCTCGGGACGAGATTTCTTTAAGGGGGGTGGGTTGTGATGCCCCGGCATCTCGAAAGTTTTAACACATGATTAGATTGGCGGTAGTCAAGGATTTGGCTTAATAATGTTGAGAGAAGAGCCACAACTAGGCTAGTAAATCACGAAGTCAGAAATTTTCAGTGAAATATGCAAAACCCCTGAGTGCACTTGTGACCTTAGTACAAAATAAAATGTGATTTAGACCAAACTCTCTATAACAAACTTGTAGACAATTTTATGTAGATCAACTTTGTTATTGGGTGTGGTAACATGCACAAAGGTTTAGGTGGAGTTTTAAGTCGATTAATGAAAAAGCAGAAATCTGCCTAAACTTTATCGGTAAGGAAAATTCAAATTTCAAAGGAACAAAAGTCCCTATCATGCAAAACATCATATAAGAAAGTTGTGGATAATTAAAAACTACACAACATTGGTATAATACTCTTTCTCTGAAAATGAGCATAAAATAGACTTTAGGAATTTCTAAGTTTGTATTAAACCTTGGTCAAACTGGAGTCAGCAGGTTCAATTCAAATTTAATCATATTTAAACTTGGAATCTGATGTTTCTCCTTTCGACAAAGTTGTATATCTGGAAGAGTAGAACAACTTTTGTATTTTGGGTTTTTCCAAATTCGGCCTCTAGGATGTCCAAAATCCTCAAATTCCAAAACCTGTATATAAGGTCAAAACCAGTTTTCCAATTTCGGGGTTTTTTCGAATTTCTTTGAGTCACTGACATGCGGGACCCACCAGTCGGCATGGTACTGTAGCAAACCGGAAACCACCCGGTTCCCCCGGTTTTGTAAAGCTGTTTTTGTTATTGCGTGGTCCCAGTCCAGTGCACCATTTTTCTTTTCCCCGACCCGACCCCGCTTGTCATAGACTCAGGGTCTATGGACCCGGTCCACCGCACGCTCATCTTCTTCCACCTCCCCTCCCGCTCGCCCACGCGTCTGCCGCGCCGTGACGTGCCGCGCCCTGCTCGCCAGCACGCCACACCGCCGGCCACGCGCCGCCCAGCCTGCCCCCGCCCGGCTCCAAAAGGTGGAGGGCGCCTCGGCACCCTGTCCCTCTCCCCGCACTCGCCTACCCCTTCCCGGCTCGCCCTCTCCCCTGCCTCGCCTCGTCCGGGACCACGCAGCGCCGTCACCACCATTGGAGCTCGCCCTGAGCTCGCGCGCCGGCCTCCTCCGGCCGCCTTTGCTCCCAGCAGCGAGCGCTCCGCGGTCGCCCGACTCCGCCCCACCGTCCCCAACGCGCCTTAACCGCCGCCATCGCCCCTACCCGCGCCACCGCTCGCCTACCATGGCTGCTCCGAGCTCAAGCCCGACCTCACCGCGAATGGCCCTCCCTCGGACCACCCCTGAGGGTCCACTCCCAACCAAAGAATGCGCCACCTCTTTGCACAGCTTAGGAACCCTCCGGCTCCTCCGCTCGTCGCCTCACCCGACAAATCGAAGCCGGCAACGCCGCGGCCACGCTCCCCGGTTCGCGCGGGTTCACGTCGCGTTCCGTGCCCGCTCCGAGCTCCTCTCGCGACGCCGTCTTGGGGGAAAGGAACCTCTACGCCGGGAACACGCTCCCGGACCAGCTCGGCTCCAAGCGCGTGCCCCCACGCGACGCGCCGCGCGCGAGAACCCCGGCGGCCGCGCGCCCTCTCTGTCGACCGGAGGTAGAAGAAGCCCTTTTTTTCGATTTAGCCCCTGGACTTTGCTGCTTTCACGTTTCCATCTCATGCACTATTCACTGAGTCTTGCGGATCTAACGACTCAGCCCCTGATGTTAATAGATAATCACGTTTAGGTCCCTGACTGTTATGATTTTCGATTTAATGTGTTTTATTAGGCTGAAAACTTTGGAAATTCGTAATAAATCAAATAAAAATCAGAAAAATATAAACTTTGTTGCATTGTATTCCTATTAAATAGATCTATAGAATGGATATGATGGTTGAGTAGGAAAGGACCTTTTTGCCCATGTTAATGTGCATGCATGAAAAACCTTAATAAATAGGAAATGTGGGTAAAATGAGCTTCAAAAATTATGAAATTTGGGCAAAAGCCTTGTGAACATGTGTAGGCTCTGTATAAATTTTGGTAGCCCTAGCATATACTGTTTAATTACTATTGTGCCCTTGTCTTGTAGTTAAGCATATATTTAATTTAAGAAAGGTTTGCTATGGTGAAAAATGCTCCAAGTGACTTTAAGGGCTTGATATGAGCTCTAGGTTATGAACATGACTCATTGCTAGAGTAGGAAGTGGTGCATGTAAGGTTGTGATTCTGATTTGAAAATAGTAGAAATAATGCAATTTTACATAAATAATCGAAAATGTGAAACCAGTATATCCAATAAAAACCACCACACTTATTATAGTAATCTTAATGACTAAATAACTAATGCATGTTTTATCGGCTCACATCACCATGTTAGGTTTATGATCGACAACTTAACTCCTGTATATGTTCTTATGAAATTGCACATACACGATTGCTTCGGGTCCATCGAAGTAGTATTAATGCTAGTGCCAGTCGGGAGGTTTTGGTTGAGCTAGTAATCCATTACATGCGTAACTAGAGGTGTGCCTTATATTTTGCTTAACCAGTTGAATGCTTGATGATCGTGCATCTCATTCACTGTGTCATGCATAGCATTCATATAGCAACGCTTATTGCAGATACGTGATTGAGAAACAAGTGCGGGAGCTACTTTAAGCAATGGTGTTACAGAAGATCAAGTAAGCCCCAGACACGACCTGGAGAGCCCATCAGTCGTGTTTGGAAGGAGGAGTTGTCCAAGTGATCAAGGGGTTGCCTGGGGCAAAGCCCCACAACCCGGCAAACTAACATAGTTTAGTTTGTTGGTTTTGATAAGAATAAGCAAAGGTAGGCAGGACCATGAATTCTCCCCGCTAATATGATGATTGATGGTTTCATTACGCATCCGCATTAGGAGTTGATTGAAAACCTTTGCATTAGACTCCCTGGCCGCCCTGGCCCTAGCACCTATATATAGAGTCGTAGGACGAGTTGCCTAGGCTCTGCTAGGTGCGAGTAGACACGAGTGAAAGGAGTCACTCGTCGCGTAGGTGATTTCAAAGATTACAAAACTATTATTATTGAGAAAGTAATATTATGCTCATGATTTAAATGGAGACCGGGCGGAGAATAATTTTATTATGTGATGTGCGTTTGGCTCTGCCCGAGTCGTTTAAGGCCCGTTCGCTGTTCGTCTGCTGATCGGCATAACATTGCTAGAGTGCTTAACCGGGAAATGGGACCGGTGAAGTCTTACCTGGGTTTGTCCGAAGTTTTTGAGGCTCCGCTCATCCACTTGCTGGAGGCCGATGGGCCCGGGGGCGCTTGTACTCGAGGGAGGGCTGACCCGGTGCGGCCGTGGTATCGCTCCTGAGGGGGCACAACCCGGGGGTTAGGTGAGGGCGCTTTGAATCTTGGGACAAGACAGGTGGAGATGGGGGCTATATGTGGGAACGCGATGGCTAGTAAGCATATACCCCTGGCATGATAGTTATTCCCGGGAATTAAAAATCGATTCGAATCGCTGATGCCTACCAGGTGTGGGAATGCCAATATCACTGTCGGGCAGCGTAGTAACTACTTGAATATAATATGTCCGTTACTCATGTTTTCAGATACAACATGTTTGAATTGTATTGCTTACATTTCTACAAGTTGTTATGGAGTTATATGCAAAAGATGAATCTTGATATTTTATAATGATATACCACTGTTTAAAATCAATGGCTAAGGATCCAAAGGTTAGTAAGCAAGCTTTGCGTCAGCCGTAAGCCAATCCATTAAGTCCTACTGAGTAATTAGTACTCAGGGTTTGCCCCCATTTTTGAGAACAGGTACCGGCGACATCTGGACAACTGCTTGGAGGAGGGTAGTACCGGTGGGCTCGGTGTTGCTCATCTCGATCAACGTTATATGAAGACTAGTAAAGTATTTCGTTCCGCTGTGAGATGTTTTCAAATTCGCTTCCGCTATCTGTTTCAAACTTGCCTTTCGTATGGTAATATGTTGAAACTTATATAATTATTTCGAATCGGTTTGTAAGACAAGCTTATATATGTTATATTCAACTACCTGAGATGATGTATCTGTTGTGGCTCCATTGTGGGCTGAATGTGTATGATGTCGGTTCCTCTGGGAAAAGGTAACATCGGGAGTCGAATGACTCTCGACGGATGACCGGGTTTAGTTCGGTCTAATCGCACTACAAGCCAGAGGTGGCAGGTGTGCTTAGCCCGGATTAAATCGGCGGTTCCGCCACAGGAACAGTCACCTAAATGACCAGTCACTTAGGTATATATAGCCCCGGCCTAACTGACTCAGTTTACACTAAGACCCCTATATTACAGACACGCCCATAGGTGCCAAACTGGAAAAGACTCAACTTTCTCGATGACGAATGGCCACGATGGAGTTTTGATCTTCTTCGGTTGTGAGCTATCTCCCGGATGATGTCCACGTGGCCAGTACTCCAAATCCGCCAATCGACCCCCGGTTTCGAAGTCAAAAACTGAAAAACTTTAGGGTTTCCTTCATGAGCCTAGAACGGCCCACTCCACCCTATCTCGGCGAGGAATGAGCCCATTCACCAAGTTTTGGTAACTTGGTGGTAGGGTGGCAGATTTGAGCAAATCTGCCAATGCCCCCACACATCTTCACGCCATACACTCGGGTTGGAGCACAGCGATGGCACCCGACATCCCCTATCCATTGGGGTCGCCTCGCAGTCCTTCGAAGGTCTTACTCCTGCCATCGCCATGCCGCTCCTCCGCGTACCGAACTATCATGGCCGACCGATGCCGAGCATGCCTCCAGTCCTTTGGAGGACTTTTTTCTCCATCTACCTCTAGTCCATCGAGGGGCCTCCAGTGCATCAAAGGGCTTGTGCCCAAGTCCTTCTGGGTCTTGGCTACTGTTGACAATCACTCATCACTCCAGAGGCATTGGAGCCGGTCCATTGGCTCTCAATCTCTCCCTTGATGAGTGCATTGTCAACACCTTCAACCTGTATCCTGAAATAGAGCAAAGACAAGAAGAAAAGCGTAAAACCGAAAAGAAAGAAGAAAAGAAGAAAGTTGCTCAAGATGCCCAAAAGCCAAACATAAGTAGAGAAGGCCAAATTGAGACAACAAAAACAAAGCCAAAGATCGACCCCCTAAGACAAGGGAAACTGCTCAACTGCTGTCGATCAAACTAAAGCATGACCCCTCAAGAAAGATGCAAACCAGCTCAACACAGTCATACTTAGGCACAGCATCGGCTCCTCTAGAAAGAGGGAAAAGGCTCAACGCACCGATGCAAGAGCATGCAAAGCTCAAACTCCCCCTGAAATGCATCCTCACAAATGAAAGATGAATGCACAACTCCCCCTCAACTAGATCTCTCCAGAATTCTCCCCTTGGTCCATAAACTCCCCCTAGGAGCAACAATCTCTCCCAAAAGTCGACATCTCTCCCACTTGTTGACAATGGACACATCAAGGGTTCATAGAACTCAACTCTCCCTGAACTGGACAACTCCCCCTCAAAATATGCCATGAAATGCAGGAAGTGTACCTTGAAGAGCTCAGTAGGGATGGAAAGATAGTAAATACGAGTTCTAGCATACAGAGCAAGTGAGCGCAAGGAAGTATGCAAACAATCTCAATTGAATCTATCTTATACAGATCAGGAGCATATTTTTCAGGGTTGTTGAAAAAAAAGCATCATCAACATGAATAACATCGAGCAAGGTAGGCATGAACAGCAAGATGCTAGCAATACATACAAGGTGTGCTACTCTCAAACAAAGCATACACAACAGGCCACAAGAAATTTAGAGACCTGCAGATTTTAGATTTAGCAACTTGTAGCTTCATGCAAGTTAGATCATGTGCTAGGGGTTATTCACTTGTATTAACCACTTCTTACCAACCAATGCCAAGCCTAGGCTCAGAGAACCATCAGAAGCTTAAGACAAGGTTTTGGTCATACACAGCCTAGTCCAAGTTCATGCCAAAGTGCAAAGGCAAGATATCTCAAACTAGATCAGTGTGACAAGCGAACCCACCTGGATCTTTATAATTTAGCTCATAAGACACAACTTGTATACAGTTTTAGTTCAGATTTAAGCAAGATGTCATAAATGCTTAGGCAACAACCTAACAAAGGCATATGACTAGCGTATCCAAGCATGAAAAGATAGCATAGAATTCAACATTCCTACTCATGCGAGGTAGCCAAGTCAAGTGCTGATCATGGTTTTTGATTTTCAAGAAATAAAATGACTTAGCTCACAAATAATATTTGACAGATTCAAGGAGCTTAGCCAACCATGACCATGTAAGCAACTGTACAATCTAGCACAAGCAAGTACTAACTAGTCATTCTAGAAGAGCTCTAGTGCTAGTGAAATGAAAATGAATATGATACAATGCAATGCATGATATGATATAGACTGCAAGGAAAACAAAGAAAAGCAAAGAAGAAGCGGAAACAGAAACCTAAACTACAACAAAGCTACCCCAAACTGAAAGGGGTAACAAACACCAAGCTTCCCCATGCAAGCGAGCAAACACGCTAAGCTCTAAAGCCTTGGTGAAGATATCAGCTAATTGGTTCTCGGTCTCCACATGGATCAAATCTATATCTCCCATCTCATAGTGATCTCTCAGAAAGTGAAACCTCACATCTATATGTTTTGTTCTAGAGTGCAAGACGGGGTTCCCAGCTACAAAAATAGTAGAAGTAGAGTCTACTAGGAGAGGGATCTTCCTAAAGCTCAAGCCAAAATCACACAAGGTAGCTGTCATCCAAAGCAGCGAGGAGCAGCTACTAGCAGTAGGAACGTATTCGGCTTATGTGGTGGAAGTGGCTATGCTAGATTGCTTGCATGAGGACCAAGACACAAGAGAGGAATTGAGAAATTGGTAGGTGCCAGAAGTAGACTTGCGCTCTAGCCGACAACCCAGAATGTCAGCATCCGAATACCCTCTAATAGAGAGCGTTGAAGCTGAGGAGAACCAAAGACCGAGCTCAGGAGTGTATTTCAGGTAACTGAAGATGCGCTTCATCGCTTGATGGTGTGATGTCCTCGGTGTGGCTTGAAATCGAGCACAAAGGCAAACTGCGAAGTGGATGTCCAGGCTGGTCGCCGTTACGTACAGAAGTGAGCCGATCATCCCTCGGTACTCTCTTTGGTCCACCACCTCCCCTTCTTCATCTGCATCAAGCACCATTTGTGTTGACATGGGAGTCACCATGGGCTTGCAGTCTCCCATATCAAACTTCCTCAGAATGTCCTTCGTGTACTTGGCTTGAGGGATGAAGGTTCCTTCATGCCCTTTGTGATGCTCCAGCATCTCAAGAGCATTTTCATTTATCATACATTCAGCATGCATCATTTTCATCATACTTATGCTTGCATTGGAACTGCATGATCAAACTTGAGTGCAATGCATAGTGTTGAACCCTGTTTTCTGCATGTGTGATACTGTTGATTTGATTGTCACTCTAGTTATGTTGAGAACTAGGTGGAGCTTTCTATACCAAACCTGTAGGTAATGATGTGGTGAACAACTTTGTTAATTGGAGCTTGGATAGAAAATGGACTTAGCATAGTGTAAAGGGTCCTTTACTGTCGGTTAACAAACAGAATCCAAACCTGAACCGTTTAGAAATCTTCATTTTTATATAACCTAAAATCATTTTCATGCAAAGGTTCAATAGAGAAAGATTTAGGCCTTGAATTTCTAAACAACATTGTCAAGAAGACGTTGGAGTGAAAAGGGTTAGAAATAGGACTTTTGAATTCTCTAAGAAAAACAGTTCTCTGTCCAAACTTAGGGCTGCTAGATAAATTCGAATTTAAATCATATTTAGACTCAGAATTTGAACATGGGCCTTTTGACAATCTTGTAGATCGCAAAGAGAGAAACATTTCATCCAATTGGGTCCTTTTCAAATTCGGCCTGTAAATGCACCAAAACCGCTGATTTTCAGAGCCGAAACAAAAACAGAATAGTTGAACTTTCCATGTTTGGACCTCCTGAGTCGCTGACAGGTGGGGCCACGAATCCGGGGTGACCACGTTGCGCGGCCAGCGAACGCCGCGTGGCCGGCGGCGTACAGGCAGCGGCCCTAGCCCACGGATCGAGCCCCGACCGGTGGCCTTAGGTGGAGAGCGCAGCCCTCACTCCGTTCCTCTCCTCACTTGCCTCCCCGAACCACTCCCTGCTCGCTCATCCGCCCGCGCCGTTCACAACCGCCATTGGCGACCCGAGCTCGGAGCTCGAGCTCACGTCGATGATACGCCACCTCCCGAGCCCCGAGAGCCACACCACTGAGCTCGCCACTCCACCGCGCACCTCCTCCCCTAGACATCGTCTCCATCCGCCCCTCGGACGTGGAGATCGAAGCGTCTCCGCGCTGCCGGTTCACTGCCGATACCGCGCGAGTTCACGCTTGGTTTCACCGCGCCGTCCGCCTCGTCCACGGCTTCCCCGTCGATGCCGTCACCGTAAGGTAGAAGCCCCGGCCCGGGAACACCTCCCCGGCTCGCATCGTGGCCGCAGCGAGCTGGAGCTCACCGGCGTGCGCACGCATTCCCGCACGGCCGCCACTGGCACGAGGAGGAAGAAGGGGGCCGGTATATTTTAGATCCGACCCCTGAGTTTCTTCATTTCGCCTTTAGGTCCTATGAACTATCCGCTGTGCCTTATGAATCTTCCGATCTAGCCCCCGAAGTTTATGCATAATCCCATTTAAGTCCTGGATCCGTTGTTTTTCGAAATATTTGGTATTATTTGAACTGTGAACTTTGAAAAATCATAAAAAATCAAATAAAAATCCTAAAAATAGACAACCAGTTGCATTGTATTCCTTTTGAATAGATCTATCTGGTGAATATGATGGTTGAGTAGGAAAGTACCAGTTTGCCTCTGGATCTAGTGTTTTTGAGATTTTATTTTTCATATTTAGCTCAAACTTTGGAAAATCATATTAAATCAAAGAAAAATCCAAAATGGACAACCTTCGTAGCTATGAACTCCTCTTGAACAGATCTACCTGCTGGGTATGATATAGGAGTGTGAATGGACATTTTTGCCCCTGATTTTTGTGCATGCATGTAAAACCCTAATAAATAGGAAATATAGGTTAAATACGCTCCCAAAATTCTGAAATTTGGGCAGAGGCTTTGCTTGCAAATCTAGGCTTGGTATAAATTTTTGTAGCCCAAATGCTTACTATTTAATTATTGTTTTACCCTTTCCTAGTGATTAAGCACATAATTAGCAAAAGAAATGGTTTCTATATGAAAATGAGCTATAGATGGCTTTGTGGTATTTATATGGATTCTAGCTGATGTAAGTAGCTCACTGCTGAAACTTGAGGCTAGTGAATGTAAGGTTTTGGCCTTGATTTGAAAATGGTAGAAATAATGCATATTTAAGTAAATAATAGAAAATATGAGACTAGTATATTTAATAGATGCCACAATAGATCATATTTGAAACATAGGAGTATGTAAGTCTTAGCCACTGATTTGGAATGCAATATAGGTCTTAGCTACTGTTTTGGAATGCATGTTAGGACATGCTAAGTTAGCTATATGGAAAATAGATGTCTAAGTAAGCTTCGGTCGCTTCACATGAATGGATGCTACCACACCACACACACCCACGTTGTTATATGTGATAGGCTAAGTTAATCTTAGGTGATGGCTGGTACGATTTCTTAGTACTAAACATGTTTCATCACAAAAATGCATAACTCTATTCCGTAAATCATTATTCGTCGCATCGCATCCTGCATCATGAGCAAGCATTGCACTATTACATGCTCAAATTTGCATTATATCATGCATATAGATCCCGCGAACGAGGTGCCAATGCAGGAGCAAGCCGGTCATCGAGGAGCCGGAGCCGTGTCAGGAGCAGCAGCAAGAGGACCCGCAGTCGATTCCCGACTACGCTACGGAAGGAGCTACCAACCCTAACGAGGAAGGTAGGCAGAACCATGCTTAACCCAGCAAATAAGTTATATTTGATGCTTTAGGCATATGCATTAGGAGTTGCTTGAAACCTATTGCGTTAGACTCCTTGGCTTCCCAAGCCCTAGCACCTATATTTAGAGTTCGCAGGACGAGTATGCCTAGAAGTGCTAGGTACGAGTAGACACGAGTGTGTGGACTCGTCACGCAGGTACTTTCAAAGTTACAAAGATCTTACTACTATATCAAATAGCATTTATGCTTATGATTTAAATGGAGACCGGACGGAGATTTTATTTCAGTATTTACTTTCGTATTGTCGCACTTTGGACTCCGCCCGAGTCGTGTAAGGTCCATCCGTTGTTCGCCTATTGGTCGGCATAACATTGCTAGACTGCTTAGCCGGGATATGGGACCGGTGAAGTGTTACCTAGACTTGTTTGGAGTTTTCGAGGTACCGCCCACTCACTAGATGGAGGCAGAAGGCCTGGGGGAGCTTTGTACTCATTGTGGGGAGACCGAGATGTTGGCAGGCTTGCAATGGGGGCACAACCCGGGGGTTCAGTGGGGGCGCTTTGAATCTTGGGACAAGACAGGTGGAGATTGGGACTGTATGTGGGAACGCGATGGCTAGTAAGCATATACCCCGGGCATGATAGTTATTCCCGGAAATTAAAAATCGATTCGAATCACTGATGCCTACCAGGTGTGGGAATGCGAATAACTTTGACGTCCAGTCGTAGTAACTACTTAAACACCTTGTATTTAATACTCATGATTTTGAATATTCACATGTTTGAATTGAACTGTTTACCTTACTGCAATTTACTATTATGTTGGTGGTTATACAAATGATGAAAACTTATTTACTTATGTTGATCATGACACTGTTTAAAATCAATGGCTAAGGATCCACTTGCTAGTAAGCAGCTTCGCGTCAGCCGTAAGCGAAATCCATTAAGTCCTACTGAGTAATTAGTAATTAGGGTTTGCCCCCATATTTTGAACGCAGGTATGGAGTTCATGGTTTGCACCTGTGTCGGAGGTGGTGCATGCCCCCACTTTGGATGAATCGGCATGAGTGGCACAGGGGCAACATCGGTGGGCTCGATGTTGTTACTTCTAAAATGCAAATCTTTTGTGATGAGATGGTGACCTCTGGACTTTATCATTCTGCTGCGAAAAAACTTATGAACTTGCTGTTTTAAAAATCTATGTTGGACTTGTAGTATATTTGAAACCGGTTTGTAACTAAGTCTATTATTATGCCATTTCAACTGCCTGTGATGATGTATCTGTTGTGGCTCCATCGTGGGTCGGATGTGTATGATGCCGATTCTTCTGGGAAACGGTATCATTGGGGGTTAAGTGACTGTCGACGGACGACCGGGTTTAGTTTGGCCTAAGTGCATTGCGAGCCAAATGCGGCATGTGTGCTTAGGCTGGATTAAATCGGCGGTTCTGCCACAGCTGGTATTAGAGCCGATCATACACAGACAACAGACTTATCATCCAGTTTTGATTTACAAACCTATTTTCGAAAACCCTTTTTCAAGTATTTGAAAAGTGAGAGTACCGATATGCCCATATTAAGGATGTTAGTGTAATACCAGGTGACATCGCTAACATTCTGACCTAGATAGAACTCATATGCATATTCGGCGCTTTGGGAAGCAACATTTCGGCCATAGCCATCCCCAGTACTGGCGGAGCCCTATTGGGATTTGTGGACTGTTACGAACCCTGCATTCATGCTAATAGGGCAGAACTCTTTAATGAGGGTGGTCACGCTATTGGAGTGTTTCGTGACCACTTTTCCTTCGACCAAAATTACACCTAGATCTTGTTGGCCACCATTTCTCTCCCTAGCAATTCCCTGGTACTGGAGGAACGTTGGGTGCATTGAGAGAAATGGCGCCACAACATCGTCCACCAGACGTAGCTTAAAGAAATTGGTAGATGCCACTTTTAGGATTAGAGTGGTAATGTATGATGATGACGATGATGATGTGGTATGAGCATGCATTTTTCTGCAGGTACACTAACTACATGCGAAACTAAGATCGAGTAGAGACGACTAGTTGCATTAGAGAGTGCCGTGCATATGTGTCAACGAAATATCGCTAGCTATGTATGTGTGTAATATATATCTAGTGTGTGATGTGAGGCCGAATAGGACGAGTCATGCATCATGTTTACTATCCTTTTTCATTTTTTGGGTCATTGCTAAAAGTCGAATAAAGTAAATCGGAAGCTCAAAGATATCTTCTACACACTTCACTCCTTTAATCGTTGAATTATATGCAACTAATGCCTATCACTGATTAAAAGTCTCTTATTTAAAACAGATGGCCAGGACCAAGCAAACCGCCCGCAAGGCCACCAGTGCGAGGGGACTTCGCTTGTAGGAGGGAAGGGCTGTTCCCCTTCCACCAGTGACCCACACCCCTCCCCAGCTTGAGAATGGGATGGTCCACACCCGTTGCCGCGAGAAGAACGGCCTCGCGCAGATTCCTTTGTCGGGCTCTGTGTGAGATGAGGCGCAGACTGTGCCCTTGCTTCTCCGTGGAGACAGTGCACGTGGAGGGACACTACATGGCCAGTGTTGTCCTTCCCCCAAGCCACACCGCGGCCCGGCAGATGATCACCATCTACGGGGCCAATGAGGAGGACGCTTACGACGAGGTCACCTTGGCAGCAATTACCTCACTCAGCTCCTCGGGTGTAGCAGGGATGTCCGTGCTGTGCTACCTCCCCACCGACGGCTATGACTGACGAGTGGCTCCGTCAGTGACAACGTGCTGGAGGATCGGGTTGACACCAGGCCATATGCTGCGACTATGCAGTTTGCTCACAGCGTGCACGGGATGTACATCCGTGCCGAGGACCGTAGCTCCATTCTACCGTGACCAGTACCTGTACTCACAGGACCGCATCGAGGAGTTGGAGGCGGAGTTAGCCGAGGCACCGCAGCGCCATGCGCAGTACGAGCAGGACCCTCCGGTTGCCCCCGTGGTAGAGGATGAGGACAGCATGGTATCTGACGCGCGCAACGCGCGTTAGAGTTGTTGATGTAGTAATGCATGATGAAGTCTTTTGTAAATGGTGCACGTTATGAGCGATGTTTTGTATTATGCCGCTCCATGCAATTTGTCATGGCTGTACTAAACATTGGTGAGGTCGAGAGAACTCATTTGTGTAGGTCATGTAACCCTGATACTAGAACTTTAGGTTGGTGTTTCGTTGTGATGGGTGTGATGGCCCCACGTATGTACTAAGTGAACCTCTAGCTTGCTAAGACCTCCTAAATATGTTTGTAGTAGCTGCTGGATTCTTATGGACAATGTAGAATGATGCAATTCCCAAGAGCTTGAAAAAGGCACCCGAATCTTGATTTTGGTTGCAATCTGAAATTCTGGAGTGCAGCAGCTTATCACTGAGCATAGCATGAAATCTGGTGGGTTCTGGGAAAAACTTTGAATATCAAACGTGTTGGGAACTTCTGGTTGCACAACTTTGTCCACTGGACCTTATTCCAAATGTGCCTTGTTTCCAAGTTATGGTCAGGTTTCTTTGAATCTCTGATCTGAACTAAAACAACACCGGGAGGAAAATTCCACGTTGCACACACTTAGTGAAGGTTTTGATCTGAGAGTTGTATAGTGAACTTGAAGAGAACATTATGGGTAACAAGTTTGCTATACAAAGTTTCCACTATAGATGCTTTGTTAGAGAGTTTTACCCAAAAACATTCAGGTTCAGAAATCTGGACAGATTTCACACACTGTAGTAAACTGAACATTTCGACCCATTTGCATATGGAAGTAGCCAAGACCTTATATAACAAAGTTGCAGAGCACAAGATTTAGGACAACTTCTGTAATGGTGTCATGGCCTAGAAATGCACGGTTTCTATACAGTTTGGATTAATAAACAGCGAATGTCAAAGGATAGTCTGAAAACCTGGGTACAATTAGTAAATCAACAATTGCACCACCATCCAAATCAATTTGGCAGGAGTGTATTATAAGGAACTTGTAGGAGACTAAATTTTGAACAACTTTGGTACCCTGGGTTACACCTAGATCGGTCGTTTTGGTAACCAAAACGTCGAAATTCAGAACTGCTGTTTACACACACCAAACTGCATAATTGTTTTCCGATGGCAATGTGCTATTGCCTGGCCTTGCGAGATGGAAGCTAACTGTTTTGTTACATGTTTTCATCTATTCATAAAATATTTATGGTGCTATGATCTTTTTATCACCGCATCTTGTGCACAAGGGTTATTGGACTGAACCTATATGGCTCCATTTTTGCATATGGTGAACACTCACAATGGCCAGTCGTCGGGGCAGTCAAGCGCAAGGCGCTCCAACCCCACCGAAGTTGGCCACTTTGGTGGTCCAGCAGGCTGAGCTGATTCATATACTAGCAGAAGATCGCCAGGCCCGTGGGCAGCAGCAGCCGCAGGAGTACCGGCCACGTGGCATCACCTGCCAGGACTTCGAGGGGCTGCGACCCCCAGTTTTCACCAACCGTCCTGAGCCACTGGCGGCAGACGACTGGCTTCGCACCATCCAATCCAAGTTCACCCTTTCTGCCAGGGATCACTGAGCAAGAGAAGGCTTGATTTGCTACTTAGCTTCTTCAGGGGCCTGCGGGGGCGTGGTACGCCACGTTCCTTCGCCATGCAGTAGGAGGGCCATGAGCCCACGTGGGAGGAGTTCCGTCCGGCTTTCTGGGCCCACTACATCCCGGCGAGTTTGATGGAACAGAAGCGCCATGAGTTCAGAGACCTCAGGCAGGGCAATAGGACCGTCATGCAGTATGTGCAGACCTTCATCCACCTCTCTCAATACGCTCCGAGGGATGTTGCTACTGAGCCGGAGCGGGCCGAGAGACTTCTAGAGGGCCTTGACCCTACTCTTTGGACTCACCTGGCACGACGCTAGCAGAGCTTCACTGAGCTGGTAGACACTGCTCTCGACATGGAGAATCGTCTCCGTGCCACCAACGAGGACCAGAAGCACAAAAGGCTAGCCAACACATCAGCGCCTAGGCTCTTCGCAGAATGCAAAAGGCTACATACAAGCCCCAACAGCAGTACTACCAGCAGCCTCGCTATATGGTCCGACCCAACCAGCCAGGGTGGATCCACAGGGCGACACCGCAGCAGCAGTACCCCACCTATCGAGCACCCGCACAGCTACCGGCTCCCCAGTGCTCCCATCGTTCCGGGGCCCGGTGCTCCGTGCTTCAACTGCGGCAAGATAGGTCACTTCAGTCATGACTGCAGGGCACCTCGTAGGATCCAGGGTCCTACCCCTGCAGGTGGAAGTCAGCAGAGCAAGCAGAAGGGACCCGCGCCTAAGACGGGTCATGTGCACATGGAGCAGATTCCGGCCGGAGAACCGGTACTTGCTTACCTGCTGGTACGTTCATGGTCAACGATCAACCGGCCGTCGTGTTATTTGATTCGGGAGCTGCTCACACCTTTATTAGTCAATCATATGCATCTAAACATGGGATAAAAACCTCTTGCATAAAAGAGAACTATCGTATCACTACACCTGGAAATCCCATCAACACAAATCTGATAGTAATGAGATTACTGTTGAGCATAGGAGAAGAAGAATACATTATTAACCCTGTGGTGCTGCCACACCAAGGGATTGATGTCATCTTGGGTATGAGTTGTATGACAGAGAACAACGCAGTCTTGGATATTGGCAGCAAGACGGTGCAATTAAGGTCTAGTGTTAGTGGTAAGATTTTGCAGGTACATATGCCAAATCAAAAACACATGACCCCCACAGTAAATGCGACTGAACTGCAAGAGATCAAGAAGATACTGGTAGTGTGTGAATTCCCAGATGTGTTTCCTGGAGGAGCTTCCTGGTCTCCCACCAGATTGGGATGTGGAGTTTGCCATTGAAATCGTTCCAAGCACGACTACCTGTGTCAAAAAGGCCATATAGAATGCCACCTGATGATCTGAAGGAATTGAAAACACAGCTACAAGAACAGTTAGACAAAGGGTTCATTAGGCCTAGTTCAGTCACCATGGGGTTGTCCAGCTCTCTTTGTTGAGAAAAAGGATCATGGTGGGAAAAGGCTGTGTGTTGACTATCGGCCACTAAATGCGGTGACCGTCAAAAACAAATACCCATTGCCACACATCGATATTGTATTTGATCAGTTAGCTGGGGCTAAGGTTTTCTCTAAGATTGACCTAAGGTCTGGCTACTATCAGATAAAGATTAGAGAAGAGGATATCCCAAAGACATCATTCTCTACCAGATACAGCTTGTATGAGTATTTGGTCATGTCTTTTGGGCTAACCAATGCACCGGCCTTCTTCATGTATATGATGAACTCGGTGTTCATGAATGAACTCGATAAGTTCGTGGTGGTATTCATCGATGACATATTAATCTACTCCAAAGATGAGAAGGAACACGAAGAGCACTTAAGAATCATACTCACCCGTCTTAGAGAACACAAGCTCTATGCCAAGTTCAGCAAGTGTGTATTGTGCCTGAAAGAAGTGGGTTTCTTGGGTCACATACTATCTGAAAAGGGAGTCGCAGTTGACCCTAGCAAAGTAAAAGATGTGCTAAATTGGAAGCAACCCAAGACCGTGACTGAAATCCGGAGTTTTCTTGGTTTAGCGGGCTACTACCGCCGCTTTATCAAGGATTTCTCCAAGATTGCAAAACCCATGACCTCGTTGACCAAGAAAAATGCAAAGTTCATTTGGAGTCCGAAATGTGAAGAAGCTTTCCAAACACTGAAGAAATTGTTAACCTCAGCACTAGTGCTAGCTCAACCGGACATCACTAAGCCATTTGATGTGTGTTTTGATGCCTCTGGCAATGGGCTCGGCTGTGTCTTAATGCAAGAAGGGAGAGTAATTGCTTACGCCTCCCGTCAATTAAGAAAACATGAAACAAATTACCCAACACATGACCTTGAGCTAGCAGCAGTCCTTCATGCACTAACAATATGGAGACACTATCTACTGGGCAACACGTGTCACATCTACACTGACAACAAGAGTCTCAAATACATCTTCACACAACCTGAAATTAACATGAGACAGAGGCGATGGTTAGAGTTGATAAAGGATTATGATCTGGAGATCCACTACAACCCAGGCAAGGCCAATGTGGTAGCAGATGCACTAAGCCGTAAAGCTCATTGCAATATGATAGAAGCCAGACCTACAGCAAGAGTGATCTGTTGTGAAATGAATGAAATTGAAACACCTCATGTGCAACAAGTAGAACTTTATAATATCATCATTGAACCCTCGATCAAAGCACAAATCATAAAACCACAAAAGCAAGATAAGGGTATGTCATATATTCGTGAAGGTATTAGTGAAGAGAAAAAGGCATGTTTCACACTTGATGACCAAGGCGTCTGTGGTTCAAGAATCGTCTAGTGGTACCTAAGGATATGGAATTGAGGAAGAAAATACTTGATGAGGCACACGCTTCAATGTTTACAATACACCCGGGTAGCAATAAGATGTATCAAGACATAAAACAAAAGTTTTGGTGGACCTGCATGAAACGAGAGATCGCCAAGTACAGTATCTGAGTGTGATGTGTGTAAGAGAGTAAAAGCTGATCACCTAAAGCCCACTGGAATGCTTCAACCGCTTGAAGTTCCAGCATGGAAATGGGAGGATATACACATGGATTTCATTGTGGGGTTGCCCCGAACTCAGAAGGGGTATGATTCGATATGGGTGATAATAGACAGATTTACAAAGTCAGCTCACTTCATTCCTGTGAAGACAATATACCATGCCAAGACCTTTGCCGAAATTTATCTAGCTCGTATTCTCCCTTTGCATGGAGTCCCAAAGACCCTCACTTCAGATCGAGGCCCACAGTTTGTCTCCCATTTCTAGGAGCAATTGCATACAGCTCTGGGGACCACCTTGATTCACAGTTCGGCATACCACGCTCAAACCAGTGGTCAAGTAGAAAGAGTAAATCAGATCCTAGAAGACATGTTAAGGGCTTGTGCACTAACCTACTCCACCAAGTGGAATGAATGTCTACCCTTGGCAGAGTTTGCTTTTAACAATAGCTACCAAAAGAGCTTGGAAATGGCTCCTTTCGAAGCTCTTTATGGTAGAAGGTGCAGGACACCACTCAACTGGTCCGAGCAAGGAGAGCGTGTTACATTTGGCCCTAACTTGGTAACAAAAGCCGAAGAACAAGTGAAACTCATACATCACCATCTGGAAAGAGCACAGTCCCGACAGAAAAGCTACTCTGATAGGAGGAGGAGACCATTATTCTTTGATGAAGGTGATTATGTGTATCTTAAGGTATCTCCGATGAATGGGGTACAATGGTTTGGGGTGAAAGGGAAGCTAGCACCAAGGTACGTCGGTCCGTTCAAAATCATTGAAAGATGCGGAGCCGTCGCTTACCGGTTAGAGTTACCACCGCATTTGGCTGAAGTTCATGATGTGTTTCACGTCTCACAACTAAAGAAATGCTTAAGAGTGCCGGAGAAAGTGGTAGATACCTCTCAAATTCAGATTGAACCAGATCTCACATACGAAGAACATCCCATAAAAATCCTTGACCAAAAGCAAAGATCAACCTGACGAAAAACAATAAACTTTTATAAAGTTCAATGGAGTAATCACTCCGAAGAAGAAGCAACTTGGGAACAAGAGGAGTATCTATGCACTAAGTATCCTGGTTTTCTACCATCCACTTCAACTCGGTATGTTACGACAGCTCAATTTCAGGGTCTAAACTTAATACAGACACATAGCACTACCTCTAATCGACTTAACCACCCACATCACATCAAAAATCTCGGGACAAGATTTCTTTAAGAGGTGTGGGTTATGATGCTCAAGCATCTCAAGAGCATTTTCATTTATCATACATTCAGCATGCATCATTTTCATCATACTTATGCTTGCATTGGAAATGCATGATCAATCTTGAGTGCAATGCATAGTGTTGAACCCTGTTTTCTGCATGTGTGATACTGTTAATTTGATTGTAACTCTAGTTATGTTGAGAACTAGGTGGAGCTTCCTATACCAAACCTGTAGGTAATGATGTGGTGAACAACTTTGTTAATTGGATCTTGGATAGAAAATGGACTTTGCATAGTGTAAAGGGTCCTTAACTGTCAGCCAATAAACCCAATCCAAACCTGAAGTGTTTAGAAATCTTCATTTTTCTATAACCTACAGTCATTTTCATGCAAAGGTTCAATCGAGAAAGTTTTAGGCCTTGAATTTATAAAAAACATTGTCAAGAAGACTTTTGAGTGAAAATGGTTAGAAATAGGACTTTTGAATTCTCTAAGAAAAACAGTTCTGTGTCCAAACTTAGGGCTGCTAGATAAATTCGAATTTAAATCATATTTTGACTCAGAATTTGAACTTGGGCCTTTCGACAATCTTGTAGATCCCAAAGAAAGAAACATTTCATCCAATTGGGTCCTTTTCAAATTCGGCTTGTAAATACACCAAAACCGCGATTTTCAGAGCCTAAACAAAAACAGAATAGTTGAACTTTCCATGTTTGGACCTCCTGAGTCGCTGACAGGTGGGGCCACGAATCCGGGGTGACCACGTTGCGCGGCTGGCGAACGCCGCGTGGCCGGCGGCGTATGGGCAGCGTCCCTAGCCCATGGATTGAGCCCCGACCGGTGGCCTTAGGTGGAGAGCGCAACCCTCACTCCGTTCCTCTCCTCACTTGCCTCCCCGACCACTCCCTGCTCACTCCACTGCCTGCGCCGTTCACTACCGCCATTGGCGACCCGAGCTCGGAGCTCGAGCTCACGTCAACGATACGCCACCTCCCGAGCCCCGAGAGCCACAGCACTGAGCTCACCACTCCACCGCGCACCTTCTCCCCTAGACGTCGTCTCCATCCGTCCCTCGGACGCGGGGATCGAGCGTCGCCGCGCCGCCGGTTGACGCCGATGCCGCGCGAGTTCACGCTTGGTTCACCACGCCGTCCGTCTCGTCCACGCCTTCCCCGTCGACGCCGTCACCGTAAGGTAGAAGTCCCGGCCCGGGAACACCTTCCACGCCTCGCGTTGTGGTCGCAGCAAGCCCGAGCTCACCGGCGTGCGCGCGCGTTCCCGCGCGGCCGCCACTGGCGCGAGGAGGAAGAAGGGGGCCGGTATATTTTAGATCCGGCCCCTGAGTTTCTTCATTTCGCGTTTAGGTCCTATGAACTGTGCGCTATGCCTTATGAATCTTCTGATCTAGCCCCCGAAGTCTATGCATAATCCCGTTTAAGTCCTGGATCCGTTATTTTTCCAAATATTTGGTATTATTTGAACTGTGAACTTTGAAAAATCATAAAAAATCAAATAAAAATCCTAAAAATACAAAACCAGTTGGATTGTATTCCTTTTGAATAGATCTATCTAGGAGAATATGATGGTTGAGTAGGAAAGTACAAGTTTGCAACTGGATCTAGTGTTTTTGAGATTTTATTTTCATATTTAGCTAAAACTTTGGAAAATCATATTAAATCAAAGAAAAATCCAAAATGGACAACCTTGGTAGCTATGAACTCCTCTTGAACAGGTCTACCTGCTGGGCATGATGTTGGAGTGTGCATGGACATTTTTGCCCCTGATTTTTGTGCATGCATGTAAAACCCTAATAAATAGGAAATATAGGTTAAATAAGCTCCAAAAGTTATTAAATTTGGGCAGAGGCTTTGCTTGCAAATCTAGGCTTGGTATAAATTTTGGTAGCCCAAATTCTTACTGTTTAATTACTATTTTACCCTCGCCTAGTGATTAAGCACATAATTAGCAAAAGAAATGGTTTCTATATGAAAATGAGCTATAGATGGCTTTGTGGTATTTATATGGATTCTAGCTGATGTAAGTAGCTCACTGCTGAAACTTGAGGCTGTGCATAGTAAGGTTTTGGCCCTGATTTAAAAATGGTAGAAATAATGCATATTTAAGTAAATAATAGAAAATGTGAGACTAGTATATATAAAAGATGCGACAATAGATCATATTTGAAACATTGGAGTATCTATGTCTTAGCCACTGATTTGGAATGCAATATAGGTCTTAGCTACTATTTTGGAATGCATGTTAGGACAGGCTAAGTTAGCTATATGGAAAATAGATGTCTAAGTAAGCTTTCGGTCGCTTCACATGAATGGATGCTACCACACCACACACCCCCACGTTGTTATATGTGATAAGCTAAGTTAATCTTAGGTGATGGCTTGTACGATTTCTTAGTATTAAACAAGTTTCATCACAAAAATGCATAACTCTATTCCATAAATCATGATTTGTCACATCGCATCCTGCATCATGAGCAAGCATTGCACTATTACAAGCTCAAATTTGCATTATATCATGCATATAGATCCTGCGAACAAGGTGCCGACGCAGGAGCAGCTGGTCATCGAGGAGCCGGACGACAAGCCGTGTCAGGAGCAGCAGCAGGAGGACCCGCAGTCGATTCCCGACTACGCTTCGAAAGGAGCTACCGACCCTAACGAGGAAGGTAGGCAGGACCATGCTTAACCCAGCAAATAAGTTATATTTGATGATTTAGGCATATGCATTAGGAGTTGCTTGAAACCTATTGCATTAGACTCCTTGGCTGCCCTAGCCCTAGCACCTATATTTAGAGTTCGCAGGACGGGTATGCCTAGAAGTGCTAGGTACGAGTAGACACGAGTGTGTGGACTCGTCACGCAGGTACTTTCAATGTTACAAAGATCTTACTACTATATCAAATAGCATTTATGCTCATGATTCAAATGGAGACCGGGCGGAGATTTTATTTCAGTATTTACTTTCATAATGTCGCACTTTGGACTTTGCCCGAGTCGTGTAAGGTCCGTCCGTTGTTCACCTATTGGTCGGCATAACATTGCTAGAGTGCTTAGCCGGCATATGGGACCGGTGAAGTCTTACCTAGACTTGTCCGGAATTTTCGAGGTGCCGCCCACTCACTAGATGGAGGCAGAAGGCCTGGGGGAGCTTTGTACTCATTGCGGGGAGACCGAGATGTCGGCAGGCTCGCTATGGGGGCACACCCCGGGGATTCGGTCGGGGCACTTTGAATCTTGGGACAAGACAGGTGGAGATTGGGACAGTATGTGGGAAGCGATGGCTAGTAAGCATATACCCCTGGCATGATAGTTATTCCTTGGAATTAAAAATCGATTTGAATCGCTGATGCCTACCAGGTGTGGGAATGCCAATACCTTTGACGTCCATCGTAGTAACTACTTAAACACCCTGTATTTAATACTCATGATTTTGAATATCACATGTTTGAATTGAACTGTTTACCTTACTGCAATTTACTATTATGTTGGTGGTTATACAAATGATGAAACTTATTTACTTATGTTAATCATGACACTGTTTAAAATCAATGGCTCAGGATCCACTTGCTAGTAAGCAGCTTCGCATCAGCCGTAAGCCAAATCCATTAAGTCCTACTAAGTAATTAGTACTCAGGGTTTGCCCCCTTATTTTGAGCGCAGGTATGGAGTTCATGGTTTGCACCTGTGTCGGAGGTGGTGCATGCCCCCACTTAGGATGAATCGGCATGAGTGGCATAGGGGCAACATCGGTGGGCTCGATGTTATTACTTGTAAAATGCAAATCTTTTGTGATGAGATGGTGACCTCTGAACTTTATCATTCCGCTGCGAAAAAACTTATGAACTTGCTATTTTCAAACTCTATGTTGGACTTGTACTATATTTGAAACCGGTTTGTAACTAAGTCTATTATTATGCCATTTCAACTGCCTGTGATGATGTATCTGTTGTGGCTCCATCATGGGTCGGATGTATATGATGTCGGTTCTTCTAGGAAACGGTATCATCGTGGGTTAAGTGACTCTCGACGGACGACCGGGTTTAGTTTGGCCTAAGTGCACTATGAGCCAGAGGCAGCAGGTGTGCTTAGCCCAGATTAAATCGGCAGGTTCCACCACACCCTCGCTTGATTTGGAGTCCAAGGAAAAACTATAACTCTCCCAAAATGCTGATCTCAAACTCCTTCGACATCTGCTCACAAAACTTGGTAACAAGAGAGTGAGGCAAGGCACCAAAGATGATATCATCTATGCATATCTGAACAATAAGAAAATCACTATGCTTGAGGAGAAACAAGGTCTTATCAACACTCCCCATTTTGAAACCCTAGTTTAGCAAAAAGGTTTTCAATCTATCATACTAGGCTCTAGGGGCTTGTTTCAAACCATACAATGCTTTTTGCAATTTGTAAACATGGTTAGGGTGTTTAGCATTATCAAATCCAAGGGGTTGCCTTACATAAACTTCTTCTTGAATAAAGCCATTTAGAAAAGCAGATTTCATATCCATTTGAAAAAGCTTGAAACCCACGGAAGCTGCAAAGGCTAAGAGAATACGTATAGCTTCCAGGCGTGCAACTGGAGCAAATGTTTCCTCATAGTCTATCCCCCTTTTTAACAAAAACCCTAAGCCACAAGTCTAGCCTTGTTCCGCACAACAATGCCATCCTTCCCTTGCTTATTTTTGAAAACCCATTTTATACCAATAGGATTGCATTGTGGGAGTGGCTCTACCAAAACCCAAACCTCATTCCTCTCAAATTTTCTAACTCTTCATGCATGTCATTAACCCAATTACCGTCAAAAAGAGCATGTCCAACGTCCTTGGGCTCAAAAGAGGCAACAAATGCAGCATGAGCATAGAAAGCGATAGAACCTGTCTGGGACCTCAAGGTCCTCACATGAAAATCACCGATGATCCCATGTGGAGGGTGATCCTTCTGGACCTGCCGAGATGGAACAATCTTGGAGGTCGCCTCCCTTGTGTCCTCAGCGGGGCCAATCTCTGCTCGAGCTTGTAGTCGGGGAAGCGAGGAGGAAACTGTCGGCAAGGGTCCTCCTTCCTCTTTAGATGTCGTAGTAAAGGGGGCAAGAGCTGCAGCCAGTGCAGTGGCTCCTGCATCACCAGCATCTACTTCGCCTTCCTCATCCTCAAAGATGGGAGTGCCTTCCTCGTCATCACCTGAAAGCTCAAATACAGGGGCTGTGCAAGGCATAGATTCATCAAAGGAAACCTCACAAGTCAACCACTTGTTTGGTATCGAGGATCCACACTCTATATGCTCTAGAGCTAGAGGCTTACCCAAGGAAAATACCATCCAAATAGCGAGATTCAAACTTGACGAAATGCCCCCCCTTTTTTTAGCACAAAGCATCTGCAGCCAAACGCAAGTAGGTGCTTGATGCTGGGCTGCCTACCAAACCATTGCTCGCACGGAGTCTTCCCTAAGAAAGCTCGAAGGAAGATGCGGTTGGCAATGTAACTGGTGGTATTCATAGCCTCAGCCCAAAAGCGTCTTGGAGTCCTATGCACATCAAGGATCGTCCGTGCCATCTCAATGAGTGTCCAGTTCTTGCGTTCCACAACACCGTTCTGAGGTGGGGTATAAGGATACGAGAATTGGCGTTCAAGACCCAAGTCATGACAAATTGTTTCGAAACGAGATTACAAAATTCTTTGCCATTGTCGCTATGGATAGCCCTCATGGCCTTATGACTCTCATTTCTTGACCTCAAGACCAGATCTCGAACAAGACAGAAAGCCTCATCTTTGAACTCCATGAAGAACACCCACAAAATGCGAGAAAAGTTGTCAACAATGACAAGCACATACCACTTCCCACACACTGACTGAACCCATGCAGGACCAACTGTGTCCATATAAAGCAGCTCACCTAGGTAAGAGGTCATCATCTAATTGACGTATGAGAAGTAGCAACCATCTTGCCATGATGACAGGCGTGGCACATTAAGTCCTTTTTTGCCTTCAAATTGGGCAATCCTCAGATCAGACCCATCGAACTCAACCTGGCTAGCAGATCAAAACTCAAATGGCCTAGCCTCCTATGCCACTTCCAGATATCAGTAGAAGGACCAGCTACCAAACACTGAGGAGGGCCAGCAATAGATGCAAGATCAACCTTAAAAACATACCCATATGGCAGAATCCGACAAACAAGGTTTTCCTTAGCATCAAGCACACAAGAAGAACCCTCCTTAAAGCAAACCTCAAACACTTCCTTGAGAAGTTGCAAGATAGAAACCAAATTGAACCCCAAATTCCTCACCAAAGCAACTTCTCTTAGGGAAAGCTTGCCAGAAAGCGCAACAAAACCAACACCCAACACTTTACCTTGACCATTATTCCTGATTGTGATGTACTCCTTGGTGCTCATGGGGTTGAGGCTGGAGAACCATCTGCGGTGCCCTGTCATGTGCCTAGAGCAGTTGGAGTCCATGATCCATATGTCCTCCAGGCCTCGATCCTGCAAAATCAAGGAAAGCGAGAGTGAGCAAATGGTCTGGCACTGGGGTTAGTAAAACTACTGAACCAGTGCTGAGCCATCTGCTCAAAAGTGGGGTATGGACAGTCAAAGTAAGCATCATGACAATCTAGGTAACCATGACCTCCAAAGCGTGAACTCACAAATCCTCTACCTCAAAAGCCTCAGTCACGAGGTCCATAGCCATGTTAAAAATGACTAGGAGCTCGGTCGGCAAAGCGTCTCTCACCACCAGGAGCGCGTGCCTGAAAGCCGCCTCATCTCACCGCGATGGGGAGGATCCTGCCTACAGCCCTAGTAGAACTGATCCTGGTTCCCCCAAGCTCTCTTCTGCCTCTCAATCCGCTTCCTCCTAAAGCAAAACTCCTCCAAGTGACCATTCCGCTGGCAAAACTCATTGGGGTAGACAGGTCTCTTGGGCATAGGTTGGGGCTGTGTCTTGGGCTTCTGGTGAAGTGGTGAAGCCTTGGGTGGTGCAGGCTACTGGACTAGCTTCTTGCCCGAAGGGTTGATCACTTTTTCCACAATCTTGTCCAGCTTAGCCTCTGGTGAGTTGGGTGTCCGGTATGACTTTCTCGGGGCAGCCCTGGGAGGCTCATGGTAAACCCCATCAATAGTAGAACCAGGCTGGGGAGAGGTAGTGTTAAGCTTGATTGGAGCACTCTTCTCACTAGATGTACTACACTCTCCCAACCCAAGTCCACTCGTGTCACCCTCACCACGCTTGCTTCCCTCTATGATCATCCTAAGCTGAGGTTCTCTAGCATACATCTAGCTCAGCACCTCTCTTAATCTACAGTTGTCTTCTTCAAGGATCAACTTCTCCTCTCTCAGTTCCTCTGGAACTACAGTCTAGGTAGCACACGTGTTACAGTCTTGAGAGGGAATAAAGGGAGTAGACTTCTCTAACTTCTTAATGGAGGCATCCTTCTTCACCAACAACAACCTCAAAGTGAGACAATTCTCACATGTGTCAGGAGGTGCTGAAAGCACCTCAAGCTCAGACCTCACCTGCTCTCCCAGCTCACTCCTCAAAGCAGGACAAACCATGCATGCACCCAAAAGCGTGGGTTTAGCCCTAAGCTCCTCCAACTCCTTAAGCTGCCCCTCACACCTCACTTTCAACTCAGCTATATCAATAGCTAGATGGGCACACATCTCACACTCAGGCTCATCACTCAGAATAGGCTCATCACTCAAAATATGCTCATCCAGTTTAGACTGGAGCTTGCCTAACTCACCCTTCAGCCTGTCCATCTCCTCTACCTGATGAGTATACTTGCTCTTCTACTCACAAATATCTCTCATCAAAGACTCACAGCTAGGGCACTTAGGCTCACTAGGCTGGGCTTTCGCACTCTTCAGCCTCTCAATCTCAGCCAAAGTATCAGCAAGCTTAGCTTTCTGCTTCTGCAGCTTCTTGGCTGCCTTCTTAAACATCATATCATGGGCTTTCAACTCATGACTATTCGCCTCTAGCATCTTAAGAATCTTAGCTTGCTCAGGAGATACCTCTTAATTGGAGGAGTCGTTATTGTTGCCCTTGTCGTCCTTGTCCTCAATCACCATGAAGCAAAAGGATCTTCGGTTCATCTTGTGCTTGCACTTGGACTTGGTGGAGATGAAGTAGAGTCCAGTTGGACCACCTTGATCCCTCCTCTTGTCTCACTTGGTGACAATCTCCTCATCGCTTGAGCTTGACAAAGATGAGGAGGATAAGGATGATCCGCTGAAAAGGCCACCAAGCTCTGCGAAGAAGGCCTTGTCCCACATTCGGTTGTCCTTCTGGTAGCTCTTGAAAGCCTTCCTAAAGTTCTTGATCTTGCCGGAGTGGTGCTTGGCGTGGTCGCGCTTGTCGTAGTCATGCTTGGTGGAGTGGTACTTGTTGGAGTCACAGGAGTGGCTATTGCCTTTCTTGTAGTAGTCGTTCTGCTTGTTCGGGCCCTCAGTAATGAAGCGGCCGACCTTTCCACACTCGAAGCACATGGGCCTTTCACCCCTCTTCTTGCTCATTAGGTTGTCATTGGTGCGCTGAAACTGACTAGACACCAAGCAAAGCTCTTCAACCCCAAGTGACGCCAATTGTTCCTCTGTAACAGACATAAGAGCAGAAAACGAGAAGTTGTGAAGCGAGAGGTTAGTAGCAACCTCTCTAGAGGGAGTAGCCAAGGCCAGGCTCTTGGAGCCAGTACAAGGGAGGGAATCTCTCATCTTGTAATCCACTTCTGTGGCCTTCAGTTTACTGTAAAGAGCCTCCACTCCAATCGTGTCATAGGCATCTGACTCGATGATTGAGTTAGCCTTGCTCTCCCATATCTTCCTATCCAATGCATACAGGAACTTAATGGCCTACTGATGGTCGGTGTAGGGAATCGCCTGAGGGCTAGAGTAGACATGTAACTTGTTGATGATCGATTGGAAACGACCAAACAAGTCACGGATGGACTCACCAGGCTTCTGAATGAAATTTTCATATTTGCGCCTATAAGTCTCAACAAGACAGCCCTTGATGGTGGCAGTACCCTCATGGTGTGCACTAAGCAGGGACCAAATCTCTTGAGCTATCTCAAGGTGGCTCACTCTCTCATAATCAATAGGACCAATTCCTGAGAAGAGAAAGTTGACAACTTTGACATTCGCTACATGCTGAGCCACAATAGTAGGAGCAGTGCGCTCTGCTACTGGAAGCACCACGAAAGTTGTACTCTAGGTATCATCCCATATGTCCTAACTCTGGCTAATCAAGAAAGTCTTCATCCTACCATTCCAGTAGGAGTAGCCATCGGAGCCAAGGACCAAAATCTTCCCGGAGTGAGTCATAGTCGCTACTGGTTTCTCACTAGGTGAAGGTATGAAGAAACCTAATCGGCTCTAATACCACTTGTAGGACGGAGACGTGCAACTAGAGGGGGGTGAATAGGAGCACTTAAAAACTCAAAATCACGATCCCCAAACTGGTGCAAAGCAAAACTCTCAAGAACTGACACTATACACCGTCCACTGATCAGATACATGTCTAGCGGGTGCAAGGTGGCGTCCACTAAACGGATACGCACCAAACGTGAAAGAGCGAGCAACTCAATGATCACAAAGATCAAAAGTCACCCCAAACACTGAAACTCGCGAGTTCACCACTCGACACTCACTAATACACAGCAAGCAAAGAGTATGGTCAGACAGTGGGAATGACAAATTCGATGCAAAACACAGTGGAAGAGCCAAACACCAAAAATTGGCTGCCACCCTGGCAACGCCGGATTGTCCGGTGGCAGGGGCCGGACCGTCTAGTGGCTCTAGATAGTCCGGTGGCACTGGATAGTTCGGTGACCGCAGTCAGACCGTCCAGTCTAATGCCCCAGGTAGGCCCTACATTGGACTGTCTAGTGGGCTCTGCCAAACTATCCCGTAGAACCGAATAGTCCGGTGGCTCCTATAGGATAGTCTGGTAAGGTCATAGGAAAAGAGTTTTGTCACAACAAATCTGACCAAATCTTGTCCAAACTTCATGAGATTTTGCACAGGCTATTTGGACCCTATTCCAAAATTATTCCCAAAAGGTCAACTCAAAATGACCAAGGGATTAGCGGAAATTTCAGATCTCGTGAGATGGCAATCTTTGGGCAAGAAAGGGGAAAACTCAAGGGGAACTTGCTCGTGGTAATCCTGTAGGATTGAGATGATCTAGGTCATAATCTCCACATCTTAAAAAGTCAAAAAGAGCCAAAAGAACAGTATCAACTCGCGGGCAAAGTAAATCACCAAAAGCTTTTGAGTTTCATCCAAAATTCCAACTAGAGAAGGGGAAGAAGATGGCTGCACACATGAGCATGAATTGGGGATGAATCTTCCTTGGATTAGAAGTGAAAATTAGTGCAAACAAGGTTCCTCACAGCCTACCACCCTTCATCCTCCCACTAATACAAAGTACTAGCTCTATGGGACTCCAAATCCTAGATTAGCACCTGGTTTTTACTCTAAGCACTTGGCTGGTTGGAAAGCTAAGCCTAGGGTTTCTAGAGGTGAAAGAGTCACCTAAATGACTAGCCACTTTGGTATATATAGCCCCGGCCTAACTGACTCAGTTTATAGAAAGACCCCTATATTACAGAAACGCCCGTAGGGGCCAAACTGGAAAAGACTCAACTTTCTCGGGGACAGACGACCGCGATGAAGTCTTGATCTTCTTCAGTTGCAAGTTATCTCCCGGATGACGCCTGTTGGAGTTTCTTAGCCTACTAGATATAACTCTGCAAGCGCATAGAAAAGGCATTGTTGCCTTTCACCCAAGAGTATTCCGGGTTATCGAAATCCACAAGGAACGAGGAGTATGATGACACAAAACTTATCGAACTAGTGAAGCTATCAATGTAGAGGATAAAGACACAGAAGTCGGTTCTCAACAGATGTTAGATCACCTTACTATACTAAGCATGCAAAGAGATATACTTGTCATGTAAACATAGACACCAAAGCTATAGCACCACTGCTAGGCACCAGAGTGCTGATTACCCAGCCGAGAAAGGCCGGTACTATAGGATTCGGCTATATCGTCAGCGAGTCTATCCGAATGTACGGGATTGGAATACTAAGAACACAAAAGCTGTCACCTAGTGTGTCTACCAACCAGAGCTACGTGGGATAGCCGACCAACCAAGGTAAACTCTAAGCACAACACCGTCGTGTCTACTTGATGAGTTCACTACTAAACTGGTAATGAGCTAGAAGAGCAAGCAATGCTATATAGCCAACACTATAAGCATGCACAAGGTTCCCGTAAATAGACAAGTATAAGACTAAGTATGAAAGTAAAGTAAGAATGAAATAACAAAGGTAGAGGACAAGGAATTTTACTCAATCTTGGAATTGAATATCCTTCCTTTGAGAATACAAGTGTGGGAGAGAACAGAATTCCCACTCCCTCACTCTTCACCTCACTACTCTCCTTGATACAAGAGACACTCTCTCTACAAGCTAAGGGATAACTTCACTTCTCTAACACTATACACTTCACACTCTCAATTGCTACTCTACCACTACAGCACTATCAAGCCATACTTACAAGTGAACACCTTGGGGGTATTTATAGCTATCCTAAGCTCGGTTGTGGTGGTTAAGTAGGTGGTAGGCCGAGCGGCCTGGTCCATGGCCGAGCGGCCCTTGGATCCATCGACATAGTCCATCCGACGCTCCTGGTCACTTGAGTAAGGCGGTTGACAGTTAAAACGGTGTGCTTTTGCATGTGTCGGCGGATTTGCCTTGTGTTTATTCCTTAACCATTGGATCACACTCTCTTGGATTGCTGACTTAACCAATCCGTGGGCTGGATTGGTGAGGTGGTGGCCTTCCGAGGTGTTTTGCAATGATCTCTTAGATTCCAATGTGGAGTTGTGTTTGGCATGTCATCTCTTGCATGCAGGTCGAAGATGGTCACATTTGGAGCCAATCATAGGCCGGCGGTCCTCGGAGGTGGGCCGGGCAGCCTAGGACTTAGCCCTGGTGGCTGGTACTTAGTACTGAGAGGTGGAGGGAGCCGAGTGGCCCGGCTCACAGGTCGGGCGGCCTAGGTTTGGTCACCTTTGTCCCTTCCTCCATTGTTGCACCTTGTTTCAACATGTTTTGTGTGTATTTGCACCATGACATGTATTCTTGCTTGAACTTTGTACACAACTTGCGGAACTGATTAGAATGTATGAATCTTACATAAAAATCACCCTTGGAACATGAAATGTTGGTGGTCGAAATGGATTATAATGACCGCCAACACCCTCCCCCCAACACACACTTAGATCTTTGCTCGTCCTCAAGCAAACAAGATTTAAGCAAGGTATAGAGGGCATATAGCAACTATAGTCTTTAGGAAGCACAAAGGTTACTCCCAAGTTGGTTCATCTTACCTAGGATTTCATGGTGACTACACTCTAATTTTGGGATGTTGAGACTAAGAATAAGTCATAGGTGTCACAATAGTTTTCTCCCAATTATGACCAAAAGAGGTTTTTGATTTTTTTCAAAAAGTAAGGTGCTCATTCCTTTGTTCTCAAAATCACCTCTCAATCACTCAAAGGATGAGAGTCCTTGTGTTTCCTTTCCTCCTAATCTAAGTATGGTGGAGCTAGAGATAACATGAGACTATCTCGTCAAAGCAAGTGTCAAAGCAAAGAGTATGAATCAAGTCAAAGATTTTGGCTATGTGCATGTGTGGTGGAAAGTTATTGGGAGTGTGCTTTTGTATTCCCTTTTTTGATGCGAGAGAGGGTATGGTATTTTTTTTCTTTTTTTCACTTCCATGCCTCTTTTCCTCTCTTTTTGCATGATTGATGAGGGGTAATTGGAATGGTTGTATAGCATATCTTGCTGGAACTTTGTGGTATGAATGTGCACATGATAGCAAAAAAATCTCGAATGATTCTAACTCATTTGATGGCATGAAATTTGATAAGGTTAAAAACATTCAAAGATGTCTTTGATGCATAAGATTCTTCATTTGTGGCACTGGTATGACATGTGTCTTGAGAACATTGGAGTAGAGCTCATTTTTGTGATTTTAGCAAAATAAAACTCTTTGCCTTAGTGGGAGATCACTGCTTATGTATCCATGTTACTCTCATCTCTTATGAATCAACATCTTAAATCAAAATGGGTCCCTAATTAAAAGGTATCCATGGGCAATTTTACTTCAACATAAGGAGTAAAATTTGTACAAGCATATACGTAAGTTGAAGATATGATCATGTAGAGCAAATTTTTATCCAAGTTTCATGTATGGAGTGAAGCATATGGACCATATTATGAAATATTCATGATAGTACCTGGTCCTTTGCACAGAGTCGAAGTGAAATTGGGCCAGACCAACTTGTGATAGGCCGGGTAGCCTAGTCAGAGGCCGGGCGGCCTTGAAGTTGGGTCTTCCACCCTCTGCGTCGGTCAACTTGAGTGGAGAAGTGCTCTGGGACATTTATTTCTATGTGCGGAACATTTTTTGTGAGTGTGACAGGTCGGGCGGCCAGGGTGGCAGGCCGAGCGGCTAGGGGTAGAGGATGAGTGGCCATGGTTTGGCTCGGATTGTCCCAGGTTTTTGTGAGTAGCGCGATTGAACCCTGTTCATCATGTTTCTCATTCATTTCTACAGGGTTAGAGATAGGAGATTGGGGAGGCCACATGCTATCCCCCCGCACTAGAACTCAAAGCAAGGGTAAACGAAATTTTATTGAACTAAGCATTAAAGATGGAGTCAAACAAATTAAAACAAAGATAGAGATAGGTGCTGTACATACAAAGAAAGAAATGAAATAAAACAATAAGCACTAAGAAAACAAAGGGCGCCTATACTAAAAATTGTTATGAAGCCCGGAGCATCTATGGCATGAGTAGATCATAAGCTTCTGGGTGCCCCATGGCTTCAGCGAGGTGGCAAAACTTAGAAAAGAAGCCCTTCCTAAGGATCTCTAACTTGTCATTGATCTCCCACTTCCAAAGTTCGCCTTCCACGCAGCGCTCTTCAAGCCTAAGGAGTGCATGCTTGAGCGCTTTCATCTCCATCTTAAGA
Source organism: Paspalum vaginatum (assembly GCA_030272315.1). Classification (NCBI taxonomy): domain Eukaryota; kingdom Viridiplantae; phylum Streptophyta; class Magnoliopsida; order Poales; family Poaceae; genus Paspalum; species Paspalum vaginatum. The sequence continues at coordinate 28,842,263 of CM059020.1, read as the reverse complement.
GACTCGATGGTCTCTTCGTCCTCCTTTTCCTCCGCTGAATCTTCAAATTGGCCAGGAGGAGTTCAGATAGGAGGGGGCATAGAGATCCTCTTGACGATCCTTCGAGGGGGTGTTGAGTCAATGGATTCATCAATGGATGCATCCCCTCAGAGGACGTCCTCCATGTGCCTCGGAACAAGCACCTTCCCCCACTTCTCGGAGGTAGTAACCCCTCCGCGGATGGTGTAGGCTAGTGATCCCAGGCTTTTGGGTGCTCCATTGTCCTTCATGGAATCATCCGAGAAGAGCTTCCGCACCAGCACCTAGGGGCTAATCTTCCCGACCTTAGGCCAAGGACAATATGCCCGAAACACCTTCTTTGTGATAGGGGGCATAGGAGATAGACCATGTGCAGGCCTCCCCGCACTGCGAGAGTGCGTAGGGGAGGCCTGGTGGCTGCCCTAAGGCTAGGCGGCTTGAGGGGGTGGCCGAGCGGCCAGAGGGGTGACGTCCAGCACCCTCATGGTGCCATTCCCCACTAGTATGCGGACAAACTCATCTTTGGAGGCCGGTGAATAGGTCACTGTGCTGTCAAAAGTGAGGGCTAGGCCCTTGGATGGGGTGTTGTTGGAGGCCATGACTTAGGTTTTCGCAAGGAAGATGAGATAGAGAGGTGAGAGTGCTAGGAAGGGGGTGAACTCTCATGTTTACGTCAGTGGCAACTCCATCTCATCTACTCAACCAAGTTTCTGAGGTATTGGGGATAAGATCACTCCAAAATTCGAAGTGAGGCGGCCGGGCGGCAAAGTGGAGAGGCCGGGTGGCAATAGAGAGGCCGGGCGGCCTAGCCATTAGGCTAGGTGGCCACACCAAGGGTTGGGCAGCCTGACTCTTGAGCCGAGCAACATTGCGAACCTTGGTTTGGTGGACCAAAGGTCGGTTTTGCCCTTTCTGGTGTATTGAAAACCCTATTCATTGTGAAAACTTTGAACTTTGATTGAGATTTTTGGTGAAATGGAAGCAAAAGATGAGATAAGACAGAAAAGTGAGGAGCATGGTAGTGTACATGAATTCGTTTTAGGTCCGAGCTAGACCGTGGCCGCATGATCATGCCATTTCTTCCAGCTCTTAGACGTCCACTTCTTCGAGCTATGGTATTTCGGGCTCAAGGAAAACTTTTAGGCGTTGCCCGTTCGCCTTAAAGATCTTCCCATCATCGTCCTGGAGGGTTATGGCACTGTGATCAGCGGCATCGAGGACCAAAAATGGTCCTTCCCACTTACTTCTAAGCTTACCATGACCAAACAAATGAACACGAGAGTTAAAGAGTAGTACCTTGTCTCCTGGTTTGAATATCTTGATCTTGATGCGCTTGTCGTGCCATCTTTTTGTTTGCTCCTTGTAAAGCTTGGCACTGTGGTAGGCCATCTCCCTCCATTCCTCCAATTCAGTGAGTTGAATCTGACGTCAAACTCCTGAAGCTTGGAGATCAACGTTCCACTTCCTTATCGCCCAGTGAAACTTGAACTCAAGTTCTACTAGCAAATGACAAGTCTTGCCGTATGCCATTTGATATGGTGTCATGCCAATGGGGGTTTTATATGCTGTGCGGTACACCCAGAGAGCATCGAGTAGCTTGGATACCCAGCCTTTCCCCATAGCTTCGATGGTTTTCTGCAGGATGTTTTTGATCTGCTTGTTTGACGTCTCAGCTTGGCCACTTGTCTGCGGGTGATATGGAGTGGCGATACGGTGATCCACACCGAGTTCTGCGAGGCACCTCTTGAATCTTTTATCTATGAAGTGAGGTCCTCCATCACTGATGATGACCCATGGCATACCAAATCGAGGAAAGATGGTGTCGTAGATCATTCTGATCGAATGCCTCGTCCACTACGATGAGGATGTACTCTTTGTCTCCACACTTGCAGAAGGGCCCCATGAAGTCTATGCCCAACACATCAAATACGTCAAGTTGAAGATTGCTGGTGAGTGGCATGGCATCCCTTGGGTTAATGTTTCCTTAGCGCTGGCACCTTGGCCATCTACGTATGAACTCCTTGGTATCATCATACAAGTTTGGCCAGTAGAATCCACTTTGCCAAATTTTTGCATGAGTTTGGTAGGCTCCATAGTGACCTCCATAGGAATATGTGTGGCTTTTATCAAGGACATGGGGGACTTCGCAGATAGGAATGCAGAGACGCATGAGTTCGTTTGCGTAGAGTTTGTATAGGTAGGGGTCATCCCAGAGATAGAATCAACTGTCATGGATCAATTTCCTCTTATCAACTCCCTGAGGTACATATCCAATGGCTAGGTAATTGACCAGATCTAAGTACCATGGTTGGGATGATCTAACCTTTAGGAGGGTGTCTTCTCTCATGTAATCATCAATCGGCAAGGACGATGTTTCTTCGAATGCATGAGTGGTGATATGCAACTGAATTCTCAACTCCCTTCTTGTCTCTGATTTCTATGTCAAATTCTTGGAGTAGTAGGACCCACCGTATCAGTCATGGCTTTGCATCATTCTTGGTGAAGAGATATTTGAGAGCTGCATGATATGTGTATATGATGACTTTGGCTCCCACCAAATATGAATTGAATTTGTCGATGGCAAAGACAATGGCTAACAGCTCTTTTTCGGTGGTGGGGTAATTTAGTTGTGGGCCAGTAAGCCTCTTGCTTGCATAGGATATGGCATGATGTTTTCTATCCTTGCTCTGGCCTAAGACTACTCCTACAGCATAATCACTGGCATCGCACATGATTTCGAAAGGTGCATTCCAGTCTGGTGGTTGGATGATGGGTGTGTGATGAGTGCCTTCTTGAGTGTTTGAAAGGCTTCTAGGCATGCATCATCGAACACGAAGGGTGTATCCTTGGCCAGAAGATTGGTCAGTGGCCTGGCTATGAAGGAGAAGTTTTTTTGATAAATCTCCTATAGAACCCAGCATGACCAAAGAAGCTGTGGAGTGCCTTGATGTTTGACAGAGGTGGTAGCTACTCAATAACTTCAATCTTTGCACAGTCTACCTCTATGCCTCTTTCTGATACTCTGTGTCCTAGCACAATCCCTTGTTTGACCATAAAGTGACATTTCTCCCAGTTTACAACAAGGTCAACTTCTTTGCTTCTCTGGAGAACCTTTTCCAAATTCTCTAGACATCCATCAAAGGTCTTGCCATAGACTGAGAAGTCATCCATGAAGACTTCCATTATGTTCTCGATCAAGTCAGAGAATATGGCCACATACATCACTGGAATGATGTTGGAGCATTGCATAGCCCAAATGACATCCGTCGATAGGCGAAAGTACCATACGGGAAGGTGAATGTGGTCTTACTCTGGTCATCTGGGTGAATGGGGATCTGGTGATAACCGGAGTAGCCATCGAGATAGCAGAAGGAGTGGTTGGCCAGTCTTTCGAGCATTTCATCAATGAAGGGAAGAAGGAAATGAGCCTTCTGGGTGCCAGAGTTGAGTTTTCTGTAGTCGATGCACATTCGCCATCCGGTGACAGTACGCTGTGGGATTAACTCATTATTTTGATTCTTGACAACTGTCATCCCTCCCTTCTTTAGTACGACTTGGACTGGACTGGCCTATTCACTATCTTGTACGGGGTAGATGATACCCACGTGTAGGAGTTTGAATACTACCTTCTTGACTACCTCTCTCATCGCATTGTTGAGTCTTCACTATGGTTCCCTTGTAGGCCGATGTTCGGCCTCCATGGGGATGTGATGTGTGCACAGGTTCAGACTGATTCCCTTCAGATCTTGGAGTCAGTACCAAAGCACTGATCTGTACTTTTCCAGGACTGAGATCAATCATCGGCTTTCATTCTTGGTCAGCTTATTACTGATGATCATCGGTGTGTCCGGATTCCTGTTGAGGAAGGCATACTTCGGGCCAGGCGGTAGCTATTTAAGCTTAATTTTTCAGGGGTCGGGCCGCAGAGATTCACCCAGTTCTTCAAGCTCGAGCGGCTCTTCTACGCACTGAAGTCACTAGCCTCTTCCGCTAAGCTTTGTTGATTCTCCTCTTCCTCAAGTGAAATACCCATCACTTCTTCTAATGGGTCAACCTCTGGCTTAGACTCTATTTTGGTGTTCAATGCTTGACTCATGCCAATTTTGAGCACTTCTTTACCAAACTAATGCTGTAACTGCACTGGATTGATTGCTTTGATGAGGGAAGCAATGGGGAGCCCAATCAATATGAATGGCATGGGCCCCTCGGGTATGTCGAAGACATGGAAGTCTAAGAACATTCGCTTGTCCCACAAGGTGATTGGTATGACCCGAATAACTCCATGATTTTCCAACGATTCATTCTTGTTCCACTTCAAGCAAATGTCAAATTTTTATCGTGGTTGAGTGGGGAAATAGGGGTCTACAACATATTTAGGAATGATGTTCACCCTGACTCATGGGTCATAGAGAATATCCTGTGGGAGCATGCTAGATACATGGCCAGAGATGAGAGCTGGTTCTGGGTAAAACTTAACAATTTTCTTGCCAAGCTGTCTCTCTTCCAGCCATTCCCAATTTATTACAATAGTAAGCCAAAGTTGGTCCTCTCTTATCTGATGTATCTGATGTGGAAAGAGATATGCTGGTTTAGAGGTCCTTTCGAAGCGTTGGCTCACTTTGGGCAACCGAGATGTATTGCCAAAGTTTGCGAACAGTTCGTCATCAAATGAGAATGGCAGAACTGACAGAGGATTCATCACAGATGCACTATCCCTCTCAGTGTCCTATGACGTACTAGGTTCAGGGATGTCCTCAATCCTTAGAGTTTGATGGGATAGTGGAGTTGGTGTTTAGGTGTTCTAATTTTCTTTGTGGTAGCTGGTTTTAGGTGGATCTTATGGATGCGAGCGTGGTTTCTCGATCTTGCTGCCATCAGAGGATTTCTCAAGAATTTTGTCAAGGACTTTTCATCCTTCTAGGGCTGTTAAGTGAGAGAACGATCCTCCCAAAGCTAAGTCCAAACATAGTTCAGCGCTTAGTGAAAGGCCTTGAATGAAGTGCTGCAAGAGCATAGAATCTTGTATCGTCAAGTCTGGACCAGATGCAACCAGACTGGTGAAACGCGACTAGGCTACCGCCAACGTCTCATTGTTTCCTTGTCAGAAATTGAGAACTTCACATCGAAGGTCAATGACTCGATGTTGTGGGAAGAAATGTAGACAAATCTTGATTTTGAGTCTTTCCCAACTCCCCTCTACTGCACCAGCTGCTCTGCTATACCAGGTTTTTGCTGCTCCCATAAGTGAAAACAGAAAGAGCAACCATCGCAAGGTTTCTCCAGGCATGTCGGAAATTGTGATGCAGCTGCACAGCTGCTCGAACTCTCGGAGACTCTCTGATTCTAATCCCATAAAAAATTGATCCCGAACCATGGCTATCAAGCTAGGACATAGCTGATAGCCATCTTTGATGATGGGTGTGTAGGCTTCAAAAAATCGCCCTTCGGAGCAGATAACTCGCAAATAGGCCCGAGATCCATTGGGTGGTATGGTGGAATGATGATGGTGGTGGTGATATAGTGGGAGATAGGACAACCTTGGTTCTGTGTTAAAATAGCTACCATTCCCTGGCAACAGTGCCAGAAAAGCTTGTTGGTGTTTCTTAGCCTACTAGATATAACTCCGCAAGCGCACGGAAAACACGTTGTAGCCTTTCACCCAAGAGTATTCTGGGGTATCGAAATCTGTGAGGAACAAGGAGTATGATAACACACAACTTATCGAACTAGTGAAGCTAGCAATGTAGAGGATAAAAACAGAGAAGCAAGTTCTCAACTGATGTTAGATCACCTTACTATACTAAGCATGCAAAGAGATATACTTGTCATGTAAACATAGACACCAAAGCTGTACCACCACTGCCAGGCACTACAATGCTGATTACCTAGCCGAGAAAGGCGGATATGATAGGATTCGGCTATATCATCAGTGAGTCTATCCGAACATACGGGATTTTAATACTGAGAACACAAAAGCTGTCACCTAGTGTGTCTACCAACTAGAGCTGCGTGGGATAACCAACCAACCAAGGTAAACTCTAAGCACAACACCATCGTGTCTACTTGATGAGTTCACTACTAAACTGGTAATGAGCTAGAAGAGCAAGCAACGCTATATAGCCAACACTATAAGCATGCATAAGGTTCCCATAAATAGAAAAGTATAAGACCAAGTATGAAAGTAAAGTAAGAATGAAATAACAGAGGTAGAGGACAAGGAATTTTACTTAATCCTGGAATCGAATATCCTTCCTTTGAGAATACAAGTCTAGGAAAGAAGAGAATTCCCACTCTCTCACTCTTCACCTCACTACTCTCCTTGAAACAAGAGACACTCTCTCTACAAGCTAAGGGATAGCTTCACTTCTCCAACACTATACACTTCACACTCTCAATTGCTACTCTACCACTACACCACTATCAAGCCACACTTACAAGTGAAAACCTTGTGGGTATTTATTGCTGTCCTAAGGTCGGTTGAGGTGGTTAAGTCGGTGGCTGAGGGACAGGTGGCAGGCCGGGCGGCCTGGCTTGTACGCCAGGTGGCCTAGTCCAAGGCGGGGCGACCCTTGGATCCACCAACTTAGTCCATCCGATGCTCCTGGCACTTGGGTACGGCGGTTGACAGTTAAAACGGTGTGCTTTTGCATGTGTCGTCAGATTTGCCTTGTGTTTCTTCCTTAGCCATTGGATCACACTCTCCTAGATTGCTGACTTAACCAATTCGTGGGCTAGATCGGTGAGGTGGTGGCCTTCTGAGGTGTTTTGCAATGATCTCTTGGATTCCAACATGGAGTTGTGCTTGACATGTCATCTCTTGCATGCAGGTCAAAAATGGTCGCATTTGGAGCCAATCACAGGCCGGGCGGCCTGGGACTTAGCCCTGGTGGCTGGTACTTAGTGCTGAGAGGTGGAGGGCGCCGGGCGGCCTGGCTCATAGGCTGGGCAGCCTAGTCCTTAGGCCGGGCGGTAAGGGTTTGATCACCTTTGTCCCCTCCTCCATTGTTGCACCTTGTTTCAACATGTTTTGTGTGTATGTTTGCCATGACATGTATTCTTGCATGAACTTTGTACACAACGTGTAGAATTGATAAGACTGTATGAATCTTCCATAAAAATCACCCTTGGAACATGAAATGTTGGTGGTCGAAATGGATTATAATGACCGCCAACAACGTCCACGTGGCCAGTAGTCCAAATCCGCCGATCGACCCCCGGTTTTGAAGTCCAAAATTGTAAAACTTTAGGGTTTCCTTCCTCGGCCTGGAACGACCCACTCTGCTCTATCTCAGTGAGGAATGAGCCCATTCGCCGAGTCTTGGTAACCTAGTGGTAGGGTGGCAGATTAGAGCGAATTCGCTAATGCCCTGGCACGTCTTCACACCATGCACTCGGGTTGGAGCACCGCGGTGGCACCCGGCATCCCCTGTCCATCGGGGTCACCTCGCATTCCTTCAGAGGTCTTACTCCTACTGTCGCCGTGCCACTCCTCCGTGTACCAAACTCCCATGGCTGACCGACGCCGAGCAATCTTCCAGTCCTTTGGAGGACTTTCTTCTCCATCTACCTCCAGTCCATCGGAGGGCCTCCAGTCCATTAGAGGGCTTGTGCCTAAGTCCTTCTGGGTCTTGGCTACTGTTGACAATCACTCATAACTCTAGAGGCAATGGAGGCAGTCCATTGGCTCTCAGAGCTTGAGCTGACCATAACAAATCTAAATTTGAAGATTGACAAGCTATCCGATGAAGCAAGCAAGTTTGCAAGTCTCCCTCCATATTGAGAAGCTTGAGTAGCGAAACAAGGAAAGAAATATTGGTTGGAGAAAATCAATGAAAGATGCTTGAAGCTTCAAAAGGAAAAACATGAGCTCCTAGATGACAGCATGCAACTCATTGACAACCTAAGCAAGCTAGAGGTAACACATGAGGTATTTGTCACATTGGTAAAATTCTATGAACCTCTTGTGCAAAATAACTCTTGCTCTTCAATTGGACGTATTATTGCTTGTGCTAACCCTTGTTATTCAAAAGCAAGTAACTCTTGTATTGAGCATGTAATTGTAGAATCTTGTGATGACTCCGTTACAAGAGAAAACGAAGAGCTCAAACAAGAAGTTGAGAAGCTAAGAAGAGACTTGATCATACTTAAGGGTAGGTGTTGTGCACGACCTGCTCAAGATCACCGTGACAACATGGTGAGCAAGCTTGAGGAGGGTTCAAACCAGGCACAACAAACCAAGTCAACCAAATCCAAGTCTCAAGAAGGTGAAAGCATCAAAGCTTAAGAGCAAGAAAAAATCAAAGAGACAGAAGAGCAAGGGCAAAAGAAGATGTTACTGGTGCAAAGAAAAGGGACACAAGGTTGAAGCTTGCCCAATTCTCAAATCAAAGCTTGTGAGCAGCACTAGCTCACCGGACTATCCAGCACCACCTACCGGACTATCTGGTGATGCCAGACTATCCGACAGCAAGGTGTCGAAGTATCCGGTGGAACCAGTGGCAGCCCCAATTGCTGAAGCCAAGGCAAGAGTACCTGCCTAGTCACACAACAAGGTTGGAAAGGATAAAGCCCATTCAAGCAAGACAAAAGATCATCCAAAGGGCTTCAAGCAAAGAATTTGATACAATTGCTGAGAGAAGGGACATCTTGATAAGGATTGCCCATATGGTAACTTTACTCACCCCAACCTTGTCAATAAAAGACCTAAAATGACTTGTGTATTCAAAGGCTGCAGTGGAGAGGCCAAGGTGATCTATTCATCCAAGGCTTTTACAAAAGCTATTTGGGTACCCAAGATCTATGTCACTAACATGACTAGACCCAACCAAGTTTGGGTACCAAAATATGCTTGAAAGACCTATAGGAACTTGGAGGATGCATTGAGGGTCTTGACAATCTTAAGAAGCTAACTCCAAATACATTCTTGCCTCAAGATAAATTCTTCCTATCACAAGCCAGGACATGATTCATCATAATATAACCTATCTCAATGGCATCTTGGGTAACATGTGCTTAAACCAGATCCTTGGTGATTTAGTAATGTCAATTCTCGATGAATAAAGCATGCCTAAGTCAATCAAGTTCATATTCCAATCATACTTTTTACTTGTGTTTTTGTGATACCTTGATGGATCCTATGTGGAGCTTGTGTTAAACATGTGCAGGAATACAAGATATACCCCAGAAGAAAATTGAATATTGGCAAAATTATGTCACATGGTCAGCTGAAGTAATAGTCACCATACTATCTGGTGGACTCCACAGGACTATCCGATGATGAGCAGAGATGATGAGTCATGTCTTATCTTCAAATAAATGACTATGAGGTGGAATCCATCATGTCTGTGACTATGAGTATGTCAATAGAACCATTGTTGCATTCATTAACTATTTATCTGGCCTAAGTATAACTTCTTGCTCCTCAAGTTTGTAGCAAAACTTAAGCTTGCATAATAGTCATTCAAAGACCATCAGCATGCATTTAGGGGAAGTCACCTAAGGCACTGTTCCTCTAACAACTCTCTATGAGTAAGTTTGTAGGCATTCAATGAATAATGGTTGAACCATTAAGAAGTTGGTTGAATCAATATACCAACAGAAAGCAAAGCTTGTTGATGAAGTCCACATTGGTTCAACCAGGGCATCAACCGAATTAAACCTATCTCTAATATCCTTATGGGTATGGTGAGTCAAGGCCGAGTTATGTACTTATATGTGCATTGTAAGTGCCTCTAGGCCTTGTGGCTCTTGTTGGTTGTTGGTGGATTGTAATGTCTCAAAATCTAGTGTGGATATTTGTTTGATACCTCTAAAACATAAAAAGCTCATGAGTTAGTCTTGAGAGCTTGGTGCTTCAAATTTGATAGGAGGTATGAGCCAAATATGCCAACATCTTTGTCTAGACGCTCAATCCAACTAACACTTTTTGTTGGAAAGTTCCTAAGGTTAAAACTATTGATAGATCTAGTTTTATCGTGAGTTTGTCTCATGAAAGCTTCATGGAATCAGATGTTTGATTGATAATCTTGCTCTAAAAGTGCCTTTTATGCCTTGATGAGAAGAACATGAGTCAAACATACTAATTATCTCAAGCAGGACTTGGCTTATCTCTAGTTTTGTGGTTAGTGAAAATTGGGACTTTGAAAACATTTGTTGTTAAAGATTTTTGTGATCAATCTCTCTTTACATGTGGTTATAGTTCCTTGTGCTTGATTGTGCCTAACCACATGCATTGAGACTCCTCCCTGAGCTAAATTTCAGAATCACTTATCTTGCAAAAGAATTGACTTCTAAGATTATCTCTTTCAACAAAATCATCCTTTAACCAAAAGTTTTAGCAAAAATATCTTTCAAAAGTTCTTTTCACTTCCCTGAGGAGTGTGTTACATAAAGGAGTCTGAAATATAAAGGAAATTGGCACAATTCTCAGTTCTTTAGCATAGCCAACAAAATCCTTTTGCACCGGACTATCCGGCGCCTCCTACCGGAGTATCCAGTTCTACCGGACTGTCCGGCAGAGGCTACCAGACTATCCGGTATCCGCAGTTTTAACCGCAGCCTCGGTCCAAAGGGGTACTCACTGTGTGTTTTCCCCTTCCTCTTTTTTATTTGGGAGACTCAAGGGGGATTCTTAAGCAGCTTCTTCGTCCTCCATGGATTTGAGAACCTCTTGGTGGGGATTGGCGGCTACATCACCGAATCATCTGACTCCACCGGCCTCTCCATCAACTTTGCCCTAGGGTTCTCTCTCAAAGGTACTTTATGCACTTATGTCCCGATCTCTTTGCTCGGTGCATTGCTCAATGATTCCTTTGGTAGAAATACCCCTGCTAGACATATGAATCATATCCTAAGAGATCAAATCATTCCCATGGATAGTTTGGGAGATCCCTTGTTCTAGGTCACTAGGCACTACCGGACTATCCGATGGCAGCCGCTGGACTGTCTGGCTCCACCAGACCATCTGGTGGATGCCACCGGACTATCCTATGATGCCAAAGGGCCTAGGTCAGTGGGTCATTTGGCTCTTGTTTTGTACTTTGAGCTCCCAAATTTATTTTATATGCTCCTTATGTCTTTGTGACATGTTCTTGTTAGTAAATCATGTCTATTTCTCTAGTCACCTTAGACAATCCATGTCTTTGCATCCAAAGACTAATTCGAGGCTCCAAAACCAAATCTTGTATCTCAGGGCTGTGAGGATGGCTAGTGAAGTCTGTGTCAAGCAGTATGCTAGGAAAAAGAGGAAGGCTCGGAAGCCAACACTGTTGGGCAGTGATACCTCTTCTCTAGTGGAGGATATCGGTGCAGGTGGTCACATGGGGGAAGGTCTCTTAGGTCCACTCATGGACCTCTGCAGGCAACTCCTCGTGGTTCTATGTGGATCAAGGATGATGAGGCAGTAGATACCTCCTCAGATGATGATGAGTTTGATGATGAGACCTTCAGGATTGTGCCCAAACCGAATCGCAAGGATCATGCATCTCTGAGCAGTAGTGATGATGATGCTGAGATTGAGAAGGAAGAGGAAGGACCTGCAACTGAGCAGCATGTACCTCCAGAGGCTGAGCTGGCAAGAAAAACCATGAAGCCTTTCAGGCCCCCAGATAAGCCAGTAGTCAATTATAATGTGAGGGGCAAGTTTGAGGAGATTAGAAGGGAGAGGAGGAAGGACTTCAGGGCTGAGAGGAGAGATGCTTTTGACTGGAGGTTTCACACAAAGTTTTAGGAAGACTTATATGAGATAGTGATTCTTTCCAAATAGCACCCCATGACAGATGACCAGTGGGTAGATGGGGACTATATGGCAAGAAAGAAGAACACAATCTTTCATTTGATCATTGAGGCTTGTGAGAGGCAGCATGTTAAGAAAGTCATGGCATACAAGCATGATTGGAATGTTGAGCTCGTAGCTCAATTCTATGCCACTATGGACTTCAATGACGCTGATGGAGATGCGAGGAAATGGGAGATGGTTTGGATGACACAAGGTGAGACCTATAACCCTCTCATACCGTGACTTTGCAGCTACTCTTGGAAAAAATGAAGTAGATCTTAACCGTCCCAAGATCCACCTTGAGTAGTGCCTCCCTGATAATGAAATGAAGTTCATGTATCCACCTCAAAATCAGGGGTACTGTGGCTTTGCTACAGTGAGTTACACCTTCTATGCCTTCCTCCACATGATGTTTAGGAAAAATTTGGCACCTAGAGTAGGTGATGAGCTTCAAATATTCCTCAATATAAGAAGAACTTGTTAGCTAGGATGAGGGATGGTGCAAGAGCATTCAACGTCACTAACTTCATATGGGAGAAAATTAAGGCTATTTCTTTTTACCCATTCAGGAGTTGTGCTTATGCTCCCATCATCATGGCAATAATTGACAATGCAACCGAAACCAAGTATGTGTGCGATATTAAGCACCAGTCACTTCAGATTAAGGCAGTCAAGTGTCCCCTTGTTCCCTCTCCTTCCGCTACTCCTTCAGCCTTAGTTCCACCTCAGAGTCAACAGGGCTCAGTGCCACAGCAGCAGAGGTAGTCACCTCAAAGGAGAAGAGACAGGGGGAAGTACTCTGGTGAGAGGAGGAGGACCTTTTCACCCATTGTTTAGGCCTTCAGAGCCATTATGGGCACTCTCAAGTGCTTCCAGGCCAAGCAATACAAGGAAAGCAAAGCAAGGAAGCAGCTAGCTAGAGAGACATGTGCGAATACCAACATATTGAAGGCCATTCAGTGGCACCTTGGCATATAGCCACCTCTGTCTCTAGACAAGCCAATTGAGGATGAGGCAGATAGTGAGCCTGAGGAGATCATTAATCCGTTTGCTGGGTACTACGCAAATCAGCAATAAACTGGGACTTCTTCAGAGCCGCCTCAGTAAACTCAGCCTCCTCAGCACCTATTCCAGTAGCAAGCACCATAGGCACCTCCAGCTTCAGGATCCTTGGATGCCATAGCCCAGTTAGCTACATAGTCTCTATTTGGCATGAGTGATGCTTTCACTACAAGATACTCTGGCTACTCAGGATACTCTTCTACCATGGCCATCTCCAGCTTTTCAAGACCTCTCCCCTACACCTTGCCTCAGGACGATCAGGGGACCTTCAGTAGGGCCAACTTCAATGGAGTTCCCTATTAGAGCGGTGCTGGCTCCTCTGGTCTTGACTGGAGCTAGTTCCAGACATAGCAGTAGGGTGGCAGCTCCAGTGCCGGATGGGACCAGGGCACTCAGTGATACCTTGAGGTATTTTTCCTCCCTCTTTAGGGTTTTTGGTGCTTAATGACAAAGGGGGAGAAATATACATTAAAGCTATGTGCTTATAGGTGATAGGGGGAGACGAGCTTGAGGCTGGGCAGTAGTAGAAGCAGGAGCAGCATATCCATCTTAGTTTCGGTTGCTCGATTTCTCTTCAGCTGTACGGTTCATGTGTTGAACCCTTGTATTGAACTCTAGTGTCATGTGCTGGACACTCATTTTGTAATAAATTTCAAAACATCTTGTGTGAATCTGTGTGGTACTAAGATATAATACTTAGCTTAATATATGCTAGAAGCTTTGTGCGTGTCTTTGTGACTCTTTGTGGCTTTGTGATTGTTGCTTGGTGGGTGCAGGCTGGCATTACCAAACTATCAGGTAGAGCCTGCCGGACCATCCGGTGCACCGGACTGTCCAGTGAAGGCTACTGGACTATCCGGTGAGCAAGCAGTGGCTGCACCACCAAGCCCTCTAGTTGGTTTACTTTGTGTTTTCTTTCTCCTTTGTGGTTTCTGCAATGCTGAGATATACGGGGAGCTCTCTTAGCACAAAATATGTGTTTTTGTGCATGTGTGGCTCAAATTCGAGTTATGGTAACTCAAGCACATATTTCAGGGGAGCATACCAAATATCTAAGTATTCATGCAGTTAATTCTTTTATCCTTTGTAAGCTTTAATCAAGGTTGTCATCAATCACCAAAAAGGGGGAGATTGTAAGTGCAGTAAGGCTCCTTAGTGGTTTTGGTGTATTGAGTGACAACATGATTAAAGGTCTAGTCTCTTTGTGAGATGACTTGATAGGTTTTTCACAGCTTTATTAATTATAATCAAATTTGAAAGGATGAATTCTAAAGCATATATCTCATGATCAAGCATGAATCACTCATATTTTGAATATAAAGGTTATCATTGTATATCTTTCGTATGTATTGAAGATTAAGGGATCTCTACTTTATATCTATTGATATGGGTAGAATATTTAGCCATGGAGCATCCCAATATTGGACACTATGACATTGGATACACATCTCCTTTGCTACTTGGTTGTGTCAAATGAAAATGTCTATCTCAAATGAAAAGGATTGCCCAAGTGCTAGTTATTATTGGTTATCTATTATTGATGCACTTTGAGGCTTTTCGATATCACATTGTGAAAAGTGACATGGTTTCTATCTCTTCCATTTGGATGTCACTATATTGATTGGATTGTCCGACACTGACAAGTGGCTGATCGTGGAGTCTATATTGCGTATCAAAGCCAAATCATATGAAGATCAACTATATTGAAAGGATAATGAGCAAACATGCTCCATCTACCTATTGAAGAGGTTTTTACAAATCAAGTCCAACTTATTCAGCTCAAAGAGGATTGCTCAAAGGAAGCTCAGCTTGGCTATCTCTCTCTATTGGAATTGATCAAGATGGTACTATTCATCAAGACAAGAGTCAAGTGGATCTAAACAAGATTTATATTTTCCTTGAGTATAGGTATGCCGTACTATCAAGAGGGAAGCTAGGCTTGAAATGTCACTAGTCTACATGTGTTCTAGCTAGTTTAGAGTGTGTCGAGCCTAAACACTTCTTGTGAGTTGTATAAGTGCTGAGAGCAGGTTCACCAAGTTGTCCAGTAGGCCTCACCGGACTACCCAGTGATGGCAGAGCCCGTAGCCTGAGTGTGATCTCTCTGATCTTTTCTTGTGCTTAATTCTTAGCTAGGTGTATCTCTAATGGAGACTAGCACCTACACTTTTCTTGACATAGTGGCCAGGCTCTGTGCCATAGTGTTTCTAGTGAGGAGGTCCCTCACTGGACTATCCAGTGGCTCTCACCGGACTGTCTGGTAGAGGGGGTTTAAACATCAACAGCTAGTTGTCCTTTATCAGACTGTCCTGTAGAGGCCCACGGACTATCTGGTGGTGGTCTGGCAGTAGGACAACAGCTAGTTTTGTGGAAGTTAATATTTATACCTTCCCTCCACCTCATGTTAAGGTTGCTGCTTCCCTCCAATGTCCATATTCATTTAGAGGCTAGAGAAACTCTTCCCAACCCTCTCTCTGTGAGATTGAGCTAACCTAGTGAGATTCTTGTGTTGGGAGAGCATTTGTGAGATTGTATCAGCTTGATAGAGCATCCTAGCTTCTGAGCACAAATTGGCAAAGGTTTTCCGGCAAACTCTTTTGTTACTCTTGGAGGTTTCCTCCTAGACGGCTAGAGCATCCCGAAGGGTACTCACTTGTGAGAGCCACATTTCTTGTAAGGTGATTACCCCGCTCTTCGAAGCATTGTTGTGACCTTCTCAGCGTTGGTGGTCGAGAAGGGGAGGCCGTGAGTTGAAAAAGACTCAAGCGGTGGGCACCTCAACAAGGACATATGGACACTTGCGAGTGTGCACGAACCTTGGGAATTAAATTTCTTGTCTTCGTGTGCTGTGCCCCTGTTAGCATACCCAAGCTTTGTGCTTGTGGTTTGTTCTTTACTTGCATTATGGTTATTGCTTCTGCTACTACTCTTGTGTGCAACTTCATGTTGTGAGTGCAGGGTTGCAAAGAAGAGGAGCTAAACAAACCTAGAGAGAACTTAGCGACATCACTCCAAAGCTCAATAAGTATTTAAGTGCATATTTCATTTAGTGAGCTATCTCTCTGTGTGACACCGGACTATCCGGTGTGCATCACTAGACTGTCTAATAGAAGCCACCGGACTATCCGGTATGGATCTGACAGTGGGGTTATAAACTGTGATTATTCAGATTAGCCTATTCACCCCAGCTCTTGTTGACATTAAGGTCCTTTCATGGTTCAATCAATTTTGAGTTCTGACAAAAATATATGGCTGTTACAAGATCGACACCGCTAGCTCACAGGAGGGTGGCCAAGTGGCTAGGTCCTAGACTGGGAGCCCTAAGGATTGGCTAGATGGCTAGACAAGTATCCTAAATATGCCATGCTTCATCTTGTTCACCCAAGGAAGTTGCCAAAGAACCATATACACATGTGGGAATAAGCCCAAGTCGAATCCATTGTCAGAAGGCCAACAAATGGACTAGAAAATGGCTAAGGCTATCAAAGGGCAGGCCAACCAGCCTCCACTTTAGGCCGGCCGAACCAACCCTAGCCAGCCGGCCTAATTGGCTGGCCACCGAGCCCACAAATGTGTCTAAATGTGTTCCTCTTCGACTTGCATGCACAAGGACACGTGCCAAATACGACCCCACGAAGCAAGCCACACAATCAACATGTAAGGTACTAGAAGACCACCACCTCACCAATCTAAGCCCAGGATAGGTGAAGTCGGTGATCCGAGGGAGTCCCATCCTATGGCTAAGGAAGAAGCACACTCTAAATCCAATCACTAAGGAAGAACCACACCGAACTTGACCACCATGCCTAGTCAGAAGGTGTATCAACCAAAGGATCAACATAGCCAGTAGATTGGAGAGCCTATTGCCAAAGTTGCTAGCTGCTTGGCCAAGCCTAGCCTAGGACTTGGCCACCTAGCCAGCTCGATGGCCACCCGGCCTGCCACTTGGCTGCTCGGCCAACCACCTTAACCTTTTTGCCGACCTACCTTATCCTATAAATAGAGAGTAGATTCCTCACTCTCAATACACACCTCACCATGTAATCACTCTCTCCATTTCTAGGAGCCGCCCCTCAGGTGGTGCCTCCACTCTGAATTCAATGTTTAGCTAGGAGTTAGAGCAAACTCTCTTGTCTCAGAGTCAGTCTGAATCTTCGGTAATGTACTTTGTAACTCTTATCTTATGCATTACTTTCCAATATATGACAAGTGTGCAAGTACTTTATTTTGTACTTTATGTCACTTATCTTCGTCTCTATTTAGTTACTTGGGTTTGGTATGTGCGCGTATTTCCTTTTGGGCATGCCAAGTTCGAGAATAGAGTTGTGCTAAGTTAGAATTGACTGAGCTCTATTATACTTGTTGGTGCTACAAACCTCCCTAGATGTAGAACTAGGCCCATGTTAGCTCTCACCCTTTGGCCAAAGGATGAACTTTAGTGCTCAAGCTCCCTCATGCGACAGATGCAACACGTCACTTGAGCAGTGTTGGCGGTCATTATTTCCTGATTTGCACCACCAATTCCTCGATGGATAAATAGGGTATAAACAAAGTTTTGTGCATTATTTACTTTGAACTAACAAATTCCCCAAGTTTTGGTGGTTTTCAATGTATCACAGGGAGATGCTCAAATCCCATGCAAAAGAACATCATTTGGAGCAAGCACAGAGGGGGCACAAAAGATCTTGAGATTGGATTTCAAATAACATCATTATGAAATATCTCAAATGCCATAAAGAACCAAACCATTGCATAGAGCTCATCTAAATAATCAAAATGGAGTTTTGGTTCACTCGATTTGGAGTCTGGATGTGAAAGTTACAGCCGATGCAAGTTCAACAGCACCGGCTACAAGGACAGTGGCCAGGCGGCTAGCACTAAGGCTGGGCAGCCTAAGGGTAGGCTGGCCGGCCATGAACTCCCTCCAAAGGCATCAATCTTTATTGGAATCAACCAAGTAACTCACCAAGGACCCATATACACCTAAGGGATCAAGCCTAAGTGAAGATAAAGCTCAGAAAGCCATGATGTGGTCCAAGAAATGACTAACTGCTGGAAGGTTGGCCACCCGGTCTCTTACTTTGGGCGCTCAGCCTCCCTCTCGGTCACCCAGCCTTCCTACAACACATGCATGCAAAGAAGCACAATTTGGACTAAAATCAACCGTCGATCAAAGAACCAATGGCATGCATGATGGATAGATCCACGAGACACACTCTCCAACAAATGAGGAACATCTAAGTGGCAACAAGAGGCTAAGTCCCTAGCCTCCTAGCCAAGGAACTAGGCTGCCCGGCCTTGGACATAGGCCTTCCGGCACGTGCTTTAACCAAAACAACCACCACCGCCTCAAAGATGGAAGATCTAGCCATGCAAAGCAAGGTCGGTGCATCAAAGGGCTTGAAGGCCATAAGACCAGGATCGTTGGCCTCCTACTTGACCGCCTAGCCTACCACCTGGCCGCTCGGCCTATAGACTTAGCCATTTCACTGACCTACAGCCTCCTATAAATAGAGGGTCACTCCCCCACTCCAAACTTGTACCTTCTAGGTGCCATTGGCACCACTGTACACTCTCTCCACTCTCTCCCTTGGGGAGGTACCCCTTTGGGTGGCACTACCCCCTCTAGTTCAATGTTTAGTAGGAGTTAGAGTCGGGCTCTGCCTGTTCTGGAGTCTTCTTCAGGAGTTCAGTATGAGTCTCTTGTATCTTTCTTAACCTCTAAGACTTTGAGTTTATTTAATATATTTCTTTATTTAAGTTCAAGCATTTACATTCCTGCCAATTGTATTGATCGTAATGTAAGAATGTCGTTAGACTATAGTTAGTGTTGCTCTGTGAAGTTATGGTTAATCTAGTCTTTTTACTTGCGGGTTCCTTCTTCACATTGTTAGTTAAGTCGTAGCAGTTGTGATGCTTCCACTTATTTCTAACCAAGTGGAGGATGTGAATAACTAAAAAAGTTAACTCTGGAAGTTCACCTTGGTTTGCAACCCACCCCCACAAAGCTCTGGTTGGCTCGTGTGGACCATACATATTTCACACACATGCTTTAGGTAGCCCCAATTGGTGACAGCAATAGGGTGTCTCAGTATTCCACCCCCGTCATCCGGGCTGGCGCCAGGTTGTGTTCCAACATGTATGTAGATGCATAGTCAGGCTCCCTAGAACTCACCTTTCTTTGTTGGGTAGTCAGCACTCTGGTGCCTGGCTATGGTTCCATCGCTGCGATGTCCGATGCAGTAAATATGTCTACACTAAACCATAACCTCAGTCGTGTCATGACCTTAGTAGAGTGACAGTTGGAGCTACCTTTGTGTTTTGGCTTAACCATTGTTAAGGAAGATCTCATCAGGAACTAGATCCATCTTGTTGTCCTCCTAGCTCCTCGTTGAGCTATGTATCTGTGTGCATGTGTGCAGTGTCTCAATGTGCCATTATCCTTTCTTTTATCGTTTAGAATGAAAGAGTAAAATAACAAGATGTTTGATAAGTTAATATCTCTATCTCAATGCTTCCCTATGGATAAATACGATACCCTGCAATACTCCTGGGTGAAAGCTACAACAGTCTATGTATGCTAGCGGAGTAAATTTTGTTAGGCTAAGAACCGCCAACAAGCAGCAGTATAGCATGGCCTCTTGCCTATGGAGCTCTGGTCGGTAGCTCATTCCGGTGATAGTGTTAGGGTGCCTCTATACTTTGACCCCATTGTTCTGTAAGCCCATGGGCATTATCCAGTTGCCGTTTGGTTGGCCAACTACCTACCCCATGCCTCCTCCTTGTAGTCTAGAATTTCGCTTGACCCAAGACCATAGCTTTACCTCGATCATTTAAACCCTAGCACAGATAGCTCTTGCATGCTCGTAGATATGGAAGACTGATATTTAGACCTAGACTCATTGTCCTCCTAGTTTATACTTGAGTTCATGCCAACGGCATTTGGTTTATATCCCGTGGTGTGTGGTGTTTATCTTTTCTAGTTATCTTTTGGAATGAATGAGTTAGCAGTAGCTAGATGATTGATGAATTTTGTATTCTTTCTTGATGCTTCTCTGTGTATAAATATGATACATTGGAATACTGGGTGAAAGCTACGGTGGTATCCCTATGCTTGTGGAGTAAAATCTATTAGTCTAAGAGACGCCAATACTCTCGACTCCCTCTAAAAATTGCTACGGATATGATGATGCAAAGGGATTCAAGCGTCCAGTTCACTGATGTGGTGGCGGCGTTCTGCTCCGGGATCGACATCTACTATGGCGTAGCAAGGGTGTCAGCACAGCGGTACAAAGCCAAGTTGTGGCTCACAAACATGTCCTACACAGTTTTCATCGACTATATCCTAGCTGGCCTCATGGTGAGGCAGGCCGCCATGCGTTGGCATCATGGCAATCGATTGATGTTCATGCATGTGCGAGGCGCGTGTTTGCCCGTAATTCTTCTTCTCCGAGCGCTAGGAGTCAGAAGCCGAGAGAGAGAGGGAGAGAGAGAGGAGCTCCAGAAGGCCTTGTACAATGATGAGACTTGCAACGTGCAACAACAAATGAGTATAGATGTTCTCATTATTCTATATCCAAATAGTATTGGATTTGATTCTAGAAGTGGCATCGGATCAGCTACATCAACACTTTTTGTACATGGTGAAGCCACAAATGGGGAGTTTGAAGATTGATGGATGATGAACAAGTGAAGAGTGTGAAGATGAGATTGCTTGTACATTACCAAGCAACAAATTTATAAGAAGCCTAGAAGGCCCTCTAATTTTTGTCCTTCCATGATGAGAGAGAATTGGCTACACTCCATCACACTGACAGTAACATTTTCTTAATCATCCTCTTTACACTCATTCTCTACCTACTATTATGCCTTCATTTATTTATAAGATGATTATATTTTATACATTGAGTTAATCGCAATGGGGACGTTGCATTGTGTGGGGAGGTGTATCATCGAATGTGTTTTCGCTTTGAGTTTATTTATAAAATAATTTTTTTGTACGAGTCTTTTTTAAATAATCTTCCTTGCTTCATTTAAGTTTGTTCTCAACTTCTCCTTTGGATTCAAAATATGTATATTGTGGTGCTTAAAGGATTGGTTAATAGTGCATAACACATGATTTGATTAGAAGGATGATGTTTTATAGGTTCGCCAAGCTTCTATTAAGAAAAAAAATTGAAGGATGTTTTAATCATTATATTTAGAAAAACTCCTTTGATCAAGTGTTCCATCCCTTTATCAAGAGAGAGGATGGTTAAGTTTATAAGCTGGTCACCTTAAATGAGTTTGGTTAAGTTTGATTCCTTTTAGAAGTTTTGATCTCTTGAAGAATTTGGTTATCTATTCTATTCTATCTTCTGTATGCTAGCCACTACATATATGTTCAGTACCAGTTGTTCTACCATGGAGCACAAGAATCACTGGATTCCATATCATTAAACCTTTCATCTTTGACACTCAATACCTATCATGTGAAGCTTTTGCTCATTTGATAATCATGGGGGAAAGTTCTATGATTATCTTGATCTAGCAAATCAAAGATCAGAGTGAAGAAGAGAAAGACAAGAGGTTGACAAAAAGAAAAAAGACGAAGAAAATGGGCAAAAAGAGAAAGAAAAGGAAAAGAAGAAGAAAAAGAGAAAAGGAAGGTGAGAAAGGCAAATATGGAAGAGAAAAGTTGTGTTAGTGCATATTAGTGTTATTTGAGCAACAACTTTCACCCTTTCCAACCATGCGCAATCCATATGTGGGAAGTCATCTTTCCCATGATTTCATCTTACCATTTGCACATGTCCACCTTCTATAACTTCTTTTTCCACCTTTTTACTTTATTATCTATTTCAATGACAAAATATATTCAAGATGATTGAACAACCTTCAAGGAGATATCTTAGCTGGACAATAAGTTCATTTAGCTTTGCTAGCCCTTACCAAGATCTACATATATATACCTAGAAGAAGTGAGAAGTGAGTAATGATATATAAGATAGCCTCATATATATGTGCCTACATGTGAGCTTGACAAAGAAAGAGCGATGTAATTTCATGATACGTGGAGATTATTTTTCTTACAAAAACCCTTCTGAATTTATTCTAAAAAGAAGTCTTGGTATTGTTATGATTCGTTTGATTTCAAAATTTTTGTTGGGATCTTTATGCTTGAAAGTTGATTAAAATGCGCATTTTGATATTGAATTGAATTTCTAGTTTGGTTAGTTTGAAAAGTGATTGGTTAGAACTTTTTAAATTTAGAGAGATTCTGATCGATCTCTTTTCTCAAGGACTAGAAAGATCTAAGTGTGGGGATGTTGTTGGCTCAAAATAACAACGATATTTATGCTCTATTTTATAGGTGTTTCCATGTGTTTTGAGAGATAAATCATATGTTGGATTCACATTTTGCTAACAATTCCTTTGGTATCTATGCTTTATTAAAAATCACAAGAAAAGAGGATAAAACACTACATGTATGGAGGCATGCTTACACGAGGATCAAGTGCTACAAGTTCAGGGAGGTGACTTGATTAATAAGAGGAGAACAATTGATGCCGTATAGAAGGCCCAAGCCCACTAGTTGAGAAGGTTTCAGAGCCAAGGATTGCTTGAGTATGAAGATGAAGATAAGGAAGTTTTATCATAAGATTATCTCAAGTTACAACCTAATCTCAAGATACTCTTGTAATTCAAGACAACAGCACCTTGTGGTACAATTCGAAGGCCTTAGCAATACAAAAAAAGAACTTTTGAATACCAAAGTTGTAGGTCTCTTCGAGGCCTACAATTTAGAGTCTGAGTTTGCATTATTTGGACTTAAATGAGGATGTTATGGTCAAAATACTAAAGGTACATAATAAGGAAAGTGAGATTTCGGGAGAGCCAAGACTTCAACTTCATCTCCAAGCAAGATGCATCATGTACAAGGTAGAACCTTCCATGAGACATGTATATACATGGAAATAGATCAAAGAAGTAATCTCAAACCGACCTTAGATTTTCCACGTATAGGACAACCCTAGGGGTACAAAACCAAGGCTGCCCAAGGGGTAAAGGCATCCAATTTGACAAATTCTTTGAGTTCTAAGCAAAAATTTGTGGAAACTGTGGGGATATGGGGTAGGCTACCATAGCAAGAAAACATTTTCTACTACCACGCAAACACATGAACTCATACAAGCAAGAGATCACATAATGTAACCAATAGATGTGCAGGACAGCCGAAGACGAGTCGAAGCAGCCATGTGCTTAACATCACTCACTGAGTGGTTGAGGTGAGAAGAGTCGATGCTGAGTCCTCCAGTCGACCTCGACAAAAAACCACTCGGCTTTCCTTGAAACGGGTCAGCTGATGAGCAAAGCAGTCGCAGCAACGCCTCTATGGTATCCACACATGTGGGAACACGACTCCGAGTTCTAGTGTGCTAGCATGACAAACTTGGTGGAGGATCTTGAGAGATTGGACTAGGGCACTGTCAGGCCCGGTTTTCAATGAACCAAAACCGTGCATACTATACATGCGCCAGGAACGAGTCTCACATGTATAGGACAAATTGTCATCACAGGACATGTCATAATATAACGTTTAACGATTACATCATAAGTATTATTACCATAATAGACACTTGTCTTTAACATAGAGTACGTAAAAGCGGAAGCGTAAACGGAAAGCAACTAGAGCCGCCACAGGGACGTCCACTGGAAGAGCGAAGAGCCTAGACTTCTTGATAATCCTCCGTATCTCCATTGACTGAGCAGCGGTTGGATTTGTCCCCCCAACAAGGAATAAACGGAAAAGAACAAGCGTGAGCACACAACTCGTACTCAACAATTATAACAGAACCATGAGGCTCTAAGGTTAGCTGACTCCACTGCATTGCTTTTAATTGGTCAAATTTTATTGAAGCTATTTACTAAAGTGAGTAGAGAAACTTTCATCTCAAAGATATTGCATAGAAGAAATTAAGCATCATGGTTAACCAGGATTTTACCAAAAACCATCCATAACCCAACTAATCACATAAAGGATCTGGGCCGCTCATAACCGTGAGCACGGCTGATGCATCAGTTTTACACTCTCGAGAGGTTGCACATCTTTACCCACAAGTCGTGAGCTACGCTAGTGGTTCATCACATACCTTAGATGAGATGACTAGCAAGCCACACTACGAAGCCTTTACAAAGATTATGTTAGTAAGGTGTAACCGCTAAGGTTTCAGGTTATGCAACGGTGGAGCAAGCCTCAAGGGGAGAAGAACACATCACACTCAACCCAAGCAGCGCGAGGGCCACAGAAGCACACCTCCCCTCTTGCCCCGCAGGTAAGTTACTCCCAAACTAAAACAATCTAATTAATCAACTAAGACCATCCCATACCAGTCTTATGGTAGTGCTGTTGTCCCAGGTTGTCGCTTTGCGAACCGGTCCTTATGGAAAGTGGCTATGAGCAAAACCACTAAGCACAAAGCTCATGCCCCCTAGACCAAGTTGCTAAAAAAACAAATTTTAAATGAGACATGCACCACTCAAGCACACGGCACAGAGGGTCACGCTCAAACAATTAATTGCATAGATCCATTAATCAACATTAATTAAAAACATAGCATAGGTGTATGTTGGCACAGCACCTAGCAAAAACTTAACCACATGCAACCCAAAAGGTTCACATTGAGATCAAAGTGGCTAATGTATCGTCCTTATAGGCATACAAGATCGACACATGCATATGCAATGAATTAAAGGTGATAGGTGTTGCTCATGTTATACTTGCCTTCCTCAAGGTGCTCTTGCTGCTGCTCACAAATGTCAAAAGGTGGCTCCTCGTTCACCTCAGACAGATCAACGTCTACTTACGTCCAATCGTCACACAAGCATCCATATATGAGCATACATGCAAACAATGGACAAAAGATAATAAATAGTACACCAATACATCCAAACAGAACACAAAACTGGTTTAGAATTGTTCTACATATTACCACGGTCACGTGAGCGAAAGAATCGCCCAAAACGGAGTTAAAACGGAAAAGTTATGGACAAAACAAGGTTCTAGGGACCCCTTTATGAAGAAAACTCAAAATCTGTGCTGCTTTGGAAAAACCAGGGACCAATTCTGTAATTTCAGGAAAGATCCGAGGTCTAAAGCACAAAAACACAGCCTCTGGACTGCGGGTTCTATTTTTCAATAGCGCAGGGGCTAAAGCATTAAAAACTGGGCCGATCTGTAATTATTTTTGAACTGGCGTGGACCGCGGGTTGATTTAGAAAAAACCGAGGGTCTCTTTAACAAAAAGGCGGCGACGACCGCGGTTGACCGGTCACCATCTGGTCCGGACGGTCGGATCTAGATCTAACGGCCGAGATGAGATCGGATCACGTTATAATCTCGTGCATCCGTTCTGGATCGGACGGCTGAGGTTGGAAGGCGAGGTTTCGCCGGCGGCGACCATCGGGGACGGCGGCGCATCGCCGGAGCTCGCGATGCCCGGTGTTCCGGGGCGCGATTCGGGACCGGACCTAGCTAGAAAGCAAGACGGGACCACGGCGAAGCTCACCGTGGGGTTGTCGACGACCGGGAGCTGCCGGAGGATGGTCGGCGACGAGCGGAGGCGGCGGAGCGGCTCGGGGCTTCACGGAGAGCTCGGTCGGAGCGTCCACAGGCGTCGAGAGCTAGCGGAACAGGGTCGCGAGGCCCTGCAGAGCACGGCGGAGGGGTTAGGGCGGCGGGAGCGCGACCACAGAGGGCGAATTGCACCTCTCTGGCGTTACTCACCTCGGACGGTGGCGGCGGAATTGAGCGGCTCGTGACGGCTAGGGCTCGATTGCGGCTGCTGGCGAGGTTGAGGGGGAAAGGGCGAAGCCCGGCGTGCTATTTATAGGACCGGAGCGGCTCGGAAGGGGGCGGCGCAGTAAGGAAGGCGGCGGCCGGAGTTTCCTTCGGCGCGCACTCTCGGGAAGGAAGGGAATCCTTCGATTCCTTTGGGGACTCGGTGCGCAGGAGAGCGGGAAACACGGGAAAGGCGGCGGGGGAAGCTCTCCTCCTCGGAGTCGGCCGGCGTAGAGAAGGAAAGGCGGCGGCCGAAAAAGGAAAACGCCGTCGCCGAAAAAGGAAAGTCAGGAGGTTGGGGATGACAGGTGGGTCCCGCCTGTCAGCGGCTCGACGGGCGCGGGTCCGCCTGTCAGCGGCGCGAGGGAGAGAGGCGGCGCGCGCGGCTGGCCGGCTGGGCCGCCTCGCCTGGGCCGGCTCGGGTGAGGGCGCGGGGTGGGCCGGCTCGGCCGAGGTGGGCTGATTTCTCTTTTTCTTTTTCCTGCATTTTCCCTCTCTTTTCTATTTCTCTCTTTTCTTTTAAACTCAAAAGCAAACTATGAATTCAAATAAATTTGAATTCAAACCTTATGCCACTCATCAGATAAAAATATGCTCCAGCATGAATGCACAAACATGTTGACCTTAGGATATATTGCAATATTTAGTTCAAAAGATAATGAAAAAAAATGCATACTAGGCACAATAAATCCTAGAAAAAATAAATAAAGCATATTGAATTTATTATAAACTGCTGGAAATTAAATTTAGGGTGTTACAGACCTACCCCCCTTGCAAGGAATCTCGCCCCGAGATTCACATAGGCTGGTTAGCAAAGAGATCAGGGTATGCTGCCCTCAACTCATCCTCCCTTTCCCAAGTAGCTTCCTCTTCTGTGTGGTATTTCCATTGCACTCGGCACATCTTGATCCTCTTATTCCGGGTCACCCTCTCAGATGTTTCCAGAATCTTTATAGGGTGCTCAGTGTAGGTCAAGTCCTCTTGCACTTCCAACCCTTCTAAAGGCGCCTGCTCCTCTGGTATTCTCAAGCACCTCTTCAGCTGCGAGACATGGAATACATCGTGCACACCTGAAAGACTAGAAGGTAACTCTAAGCGATAAGCCACTTCTCCTCTCTTTTCTAGTACCTTGAATGGTCCAACATATCTGGGTGCTAGTTTTCCCTTCATGTTGAATCTGCGTACCCCCCGCATAGGTGACACCTTCAGATACACAAAGTCATCTTCCTTGAACGTGAGATCTCTCCGTCTGACATCTGCGTAGCTTTTCTGCCTAGACTGAGCAATCCTCAAGTTCTCTCGAACTATCCGTACTTGTTCCTCCGCATCCTTGATAATGTCCGGTCCAAACACTTGCTTCTCTCCTTTCTGATCCCAGAGCAAAGGAGTCCTACACCTTCTACCATACAAAGCTTCAAATGGTGATTTCTTGATACTGACCTGATAGCTGTTGTTGTAGGAGAACTCGGCATAAGGTAAGCACTTGTCCCAACTTGTGCCATATTGGATGACACATGCTCGCAACATATCTTCCAGTATTTGATTGGTCCTTTCTGTCTGACCGTCTGTCTGCGGATGGTAAGCTGTGCTGAAACGAAGCTTGGTATCCAGTGAATCATGCAATTGCTCCCAAAAGCGAGAAGTGAACTGTGATCCCCTATCGGATATAATCCTCTTAGGAACCCCATGCAAACACACAATCCTAGAGATGTATAGTTCTGCCAACCTTGCCCCGGAGTAGGTAGTATTCACAGGTATGAAGTGGGCGACCTTGGTCAGACGATCCACTACTACCCATATGGAGTTGTAGCCTTTCTGGGTGCGAGGTAACCCAACAATAAAGTCCATGCTGATTTCCTCCCACTTCCATTCTGGAATTTTCAACGGTTGCAATAGTCCTGCTGGCCTCTGATGTTCTGCCTTGACCCTCTGACAAGTGTCACAAATTGCCACATACTCTGCTACGGCACGTTTCATTCCATACCACCAGAATCTCTCCTTGAGGTCATAATACATCTTAGTACTCCCGGGATGGATAGAGTAAGCTGTATCATGGGCCTCTCTCAGGATCAACTTCTTGATTCTGTCCACATCTGGCACACAAATCCGGTTCTTGTACCATACTGTACCTTGCTCATCTTCCCTGAAGTTGGGCGCTTTGCCTATCTGAATCTGTTCGCGTATCTCCTGGATCTTCTCGTCCTGGGCTTGATGTCTTCGAATTTCTTGTTCCAGAGTTGGTTCGGCTTCAAAGGTAGCTGCAGTATGATGCACAAAACCCAAACTCAAACTTTCGAACTCCTCACACAACTCACGTGGCATCTGGAATGCTATGGCCATGTTGACGTAGCTTCTTCTGCTCAAAGCATCAGCCACCACGTTGGCTTTCCCTGGATGATAATGTATCTCCAAGTCGTAGTCCTTGATCAGTTCTAACCATCTGCGCTGCCTCATGTTCAGCTCATTCTGAGTGAAGATATACTTAAGACTCTTGTGATCCGTGTATATCTCACATCTTTGCCCAAAGAGATAGTGACGCCATATCTTAAGTGCATGGACAACTGCTGCTAACTCCAAGTCATGTGTAGGATAATTTACCTCATGCTTGCGTAGCTGTCGGGAGTCATAGGCAATCACCTTTCCTTCCTGCATCAGCACACAACCCGGACCGTCGCCTGAAGCATCACAATATACTGTGAACCTTTTCTGCAGATCTGGCAATGTCAGCACAGGTGCGGTGGTCAGCTTCTTCTTCAACTCTTCAAAAGCTGCTTGCCTCTCCTTGTTCCAGATGAACTCAGCATCCTTCTCAAGCAACGTGGTCATCGGCTTCGCAATCTTCGAGAAATTCTCTATGAATCTCCGGTAATATCCTGCTAAGCCAAAAAATCCACGTACTTCCTTGACAGTCTGTGGCACCTTCCAATCCAACACTGATATGACCTTGCCAGGGTCCACTGAGATCCCCCCCCTTAGAGATGATATGACCAAGGAATGGTACCTCGTCAATCCAGAACTCACACTTGCTCAACTTTGCATATAGCTTGTGATCCCTCAATCTCTGTAGAACTAGCCTCAAGTGCTCCTCATGTTCCTCCTCGGTTTTGGAGTAGATCAGGATATCATCAATGAATACCACCACGAACTTGTCCAAATAATCCATGAACACCTTATTCATTAAACTCATGAAGAAAGCAGGGGCATTAGTCAGACCAAAAGACACCACAGTATACTCATAGAGACCATACTTTGTGATGAAAGCAGTCTTAGGAATATCTGAGGGACGGATCTTCAACTGATGGTAGCCAGATCTCAGGTCTATTTTGGAGAATATACAGGCACCTTGCAACTGATCAAACAAATCATCAATGCGTGGCAGAGGATACTTGTTCTTAATAGTCACCTCGTTCAATGCACGATAATCCACACACATCCGTCGAGCAGGCCCTTCCTTCTTATCAACAAACAGAACAGGAAAAGCCCACGGAGAGGTACTATGGCGAATAAATCCCTTTGCTAGCAGCTCATCTATGTTTTGTTTAACTTCCTCATGTTCTGGGGGTGCCATTCTATATGGCCTTTTAGATATAGGAGCAGTACCAGGTAAAAGATCTATAGAAAACTCAATGTCTCGGTCAGGCGGCATACCTGGTAACTCTTCCGGAAAGACATCAGGATATTCACACACTACTCGAATGCCATCTGTAGGTTGGACCTCCATCCGATGCAGATAACCGGAGGGTTTGGATGCGCCGACTCTTACTTCCTGGCCATCTGGCGTTGTCATATGAACAGTCCTCTTGGCACAGTCAATTCTGACTCCCCATTTGGTCAATGTTTCCATTCCCAGGATGACGTCGATGCCCATCGGTTCTATGACTAACAGACTAGTATGAAACTCTAACCCCCTTATGTTAATCCTGACGCTGGTACAGATCACATTGGTTCTTATTTCCCCTCCAGGTGAAGTAATTATCATATCCTTTTTCAACATGCTAACGGGTATTTTATGTTGTTCAGCAAAGGATTTGGTAATAAAGGAGTGGGTGGCACCAGTATCAAATAGTACGGTAGCAGGATGAGAGTTGACCAAGAACGTACCGATCATGACGTTTGGGGCCTCAGCTGCAGTTTCTGCCGTCACATGGTTCACCTTTCCTTGCCACGGCGCCTTGGCGTTCCCATTGTTGCGCCCCTGAGCTTGCGGCTGCTGGACCGGTCCTGGTCTCTGCGGGTTGGGGGCTGTCTTCTGAGGGCAGACATTGGCATAGTGCCCCGGGTCACCGCACTTGTAGCAACTTCTGCCAATGACAGGAGCCTGAGCTGGTGCAGGGGGGTTAGGCTGCCCCTGACGCTGAGCTTGATATGCAGGGCGAGGAGGCTGATTCTGGTAGCGTTGCCCCTGGGCCGTCTGCTGCCCCTGGTGGTTCTGCGGGTATCCTGGCCGCGGTGGCTGCTGCTGTTGTTGGTAGCGGGGGCGGGTGTTGCTCCCGGACGGTGCAGGTATGAGCTTCCTCTTCTTTTCCTCCATCTCCCGATGTTTGCGTTCTGTAAGGAGCGCACGATCTACCAGGTGATTGAAGCTGGGGAAGGTGAAGTTCATGAGGTGGAACTGCAGGGTGTCATTGAGCCCTTCCATGAAGTGCTCCTGTTTATCGCCATCCTCAGCGACCTCTGCTGTGGCGTACCTTGCAAGCTGCAGGAACTTGTCACGATACTCAGTGACGGACATGCTCCCTTGCTTGAGCGAGAGGAACTCCTTCTTCTTCATCTTCATGGTCCCAGCCGGTACGTGGTGACTCCTGAAGTTCTCTCTAAACTGAGCCCAGGTGAAGGCATCGCGATCCTGCTGGCGGTATGACTCCCACCAATCCAAAGCAGCACCACGAAGTTGTCCTGCAGCATACAGGACTCTCTCCCGGTCATCGCACTGGGCGATCTCCAGCTGTCTCTCCACAGCACGAAGCCAGTCATCAGCCTGTAGTGGATCTGCAGCGTGGGAGAAGGTTGGGGGATGCCCCTTCATGAAATCCCCACGCCTATCCCTAGGCGGAGGAGGTGGTGGTGGCGCCTGCACCTGAGCTTGTTGTAGGGCCAAGATGGCATTGTTCACTGTGGCCATCATCTGCGTTTGCATGGCAAAGAACTGCTCGGCCGTCAGTGGTGGTGGATTGGGCAACGGGTGGTCGAGATGGTCGTGGCCCTGGTTACTTCCTTGGGCGCCCCTAGCACCACGTCCTCTAGTTCCAACCATCTGTGGGCAACAAAAGAAAGTTCATAAGGATGTATATCCCTCTCACAAGGTGAAGTAGACTTTGAGGTTGCAGGTTGGTCATTAGTCCATGATGAACGAGCGTCAGCTAGATGAGGTAGAGAGGAGTAAAAGAGTAGTTGTTCATCCCGACTGACTATTTTTATTAAACTCAACTCAAACTGGTTTGACTATGGACAATCCCCATAGTTGGACATGATCAAGCAACCAAAATGCCAACTCAAACATAGTTCACAAGCACAACCAACCAAACACTGAACTAGACTCAAAGCGTTTATAGACCAACTCGACTCAAACGTACTAGCGATGTGAAGCAAAGATAAGGGTAATCCTAATCCTCATGGAAAAGAATCCTAGTGGCACCATTTAGTTCCCCCTTGCGGGTCCTCTTGCGGGATTTGCACTGGGACAGAGTCACGTCTGGCACTCGAGGCTTTGGTCCTTGGAGGCCGGCAAGTGTAGCTTCAAGTTCTGCCACCCTCTTGGTCTTGCGGTGAAGCTCGTCCAACACGATGTCGTGGGCGGAGTTGAGGGCCGCGATGTACCGTGCCATCTTCCTTACCCTCTGGTCATCCTCCAACACCATCGAAGCGATCTCGTGCCCAGCTTGGCCTTCTATGCGGCGAGGGAAGTAGCGAAAATAGGTCTGGCTCAACGGGGTACGGTAGTTGTAGCAGATGGTTCCCAGAGCTTGGCGTGCAGCATCTTCAATGGCAGCTTCCATCGTCTCATGGATCGTCACGCTGCAGTAATCACCCACAATGGTCTTCCCTCCGTGGATGAGGTTGTAGCGTTCGATCAACGCATTGGCCACCCATCTGTCAGGTAGAATCGGGTGCGTACTCTGAGTGGCGAAGTAGGAGGTGGTGAAGTTGTCGAGGCCGATTTCCTGGAGGCACTCCCGAAGCAGTCCGGGAAAGTTGAGACCGTTGCCTGGGTGGGTATGGTCGATGTTGACCCAGGTGGCGATCACCCTCTCTCTTTTGACAGCAGGTCCTTGATTATCCTCTATCTGAACGGCAATGTGATGTGACCACTCAGGTGCTTCTACCTCTGGTTCAGGGGCTGGATTCTCCTCTGGATCCTCTTCTGTGTTCTCAGTGGAAGAGCTGGCTTCACTGGGGTCTTCAGAGTCATCTCCCACTATGATGGGATCCTGCAGAGGCGGGGGTGGCACTAGATCTTCTGGTTCTGGGTTCCGTGGTGCCAAGGGAACATGGTAGCCTTGCGGGGGTGCACCGGTTTGCTTGCGGGCGGTCAGTCTGGTACGGGCCATCTACAAGGAAAACGACCAAGATTGGGTTAAGATCGGTTCTAAAAAAGGAGTTAAGAGAATTGAAAATAATGTAGGAACATAGGGTTGTAGTATAAACTTAAAGAAAAGAAAACTTTTAAAAACAGGAGGAAGAGAAGGAGGAAATCCTTAAATTTCGACCCGTACTAACTAGGCTTCCGTCCTACAGTCGACACGGCTCTGATACCAATCTGTCAGGCCCGGTTTTCAATGAACCAAAACCGTGCATACTATACATGCGCTAGGAACGAGTCTCACATGTATAGGACAAATTGTCATCACAGGACATGTCATAATATAACGTTTAACGATTACATCATAAGTATTATTACCATAATAGACACTTGTCTTTAACATAGAGTACGTAAAAGCGGAAGCGTAAACGGAAAGCAACTAGAGCCGCCACAGGGACGTCCACTGGAAGAGCGAAGAGCCTAGACTTCTTGATAATCCTCCGTATCTCCATTGACTGAGCAGCGGTTGGATTTGTCCCCCCAACAAGGAATAAACGGAAAAGAACAAGCGTGAGCACACAACTCGTACTCAACAAGTATAACAGAACCATGAGGCTCTAAGGTTAGCTGACTCCACTGCATTGCTTTTAATTGGTCAAATTTTATTGAAGCTATTTACTAAAGTGAGTAGAGAAACTTTCATCTCAAAGATATTGCATAGAAGAAATTAAGCATCATGGTTAACCAGGATTTTACCAAAAACCATCCATAACCCAACTAATCACATAAAGGATCTGGGCCGCTCATAACCGTGAGCACGACTGATGCATCAGTTTTACACTCTCGAGAGGTTGCACATCTTTACCCACAAGTCGTGAGCTACGCTAGTGGTTCATCACATACCTTAGATGAGATGACTAGCAAGCCACACTACGAAGCCTTTACAAAGATTATGTTAGTAAGGTGTAACCGCTAAGGTTTCAGGTTATGCAACGGTGGAGCAAGCCTCAAGGGGAGAAGAACACATCACACTCAACCCAAACAGCGCGAGGGCCACAGAAGCACACCTCCCCTCTTGCCCCGCAGGTAAGTTACTCCCAAACTAAAACAATCTAATTAATCAGCTAAGACCGTCCCATACCAGTCTTATGGTAGTGCTGTTGTCCCAGGTTGTCGCTTTGCGAACCGGTCCTTATGGAAAGTGGCTATGAGCAAAACCACTAAGCACAAAGCTCATGCCCCCTAGACCAAGTTGCTAAAAAAACAAATTTTAAATGAGACATGCACCACTCAAGCACACGGCACAGAGGGTCACGCTCAAACAATTAATTGCATAGATCCATTAATCAACATTAATTAAAAACATAGCATAGGTGTATGTTGGCACAGCACCTAGCAAAAACTTAACCACATGCAACCCAAAAGGTTCACATTGAGATCAAAGTGGCTAATGTATCGTCCTTATAGGCATACAAGATCGACACATGCATATGCAATGAATTAAAGGTGATAGGTGTTGCTCATGTTATACTTGCCTTCCTCAAGGTGCTCTTGCTGCTGCTCACAAATGTCAAAAGGTGGCTCCTCGTTCACCTCAGACAGATCAACGTCTACTTACGTCCAATCGTCACACAAGCATCCATATATGAGCATACATGCAAACAATGGACAAAAGATAAGAAATAGTACACCAATACATCCAAACAGAACACAAAACTGGTTTAGAATTGTTCTACATATTACCACGGTCACGTGAGCGAAAGAATCGCCCAAAACGGAGTTAAAACGGAAAAGTTATGGCCAAAACAAGGTTCTAGGGACCCCTTTATGAAGAAAACTCAAAATCTGTGCTGCTTTGGAAAAACCAGGGACCAATTCTGTAATTTCAGGAAAGATCCGAGGTCTAAAGCACAAAAACACAGCCTCTGGACTGCGGGTTCTATTTTTCAATAGCGCAGGGGCTAAAGCATTAAAAACTGGGCCGATCTGTAATTATTTTTGAACTGGCGTGGACCGCGGGTTGATTTAGAAAAAACCGAGGGTCTCTTTAACAAAAAGGCGGCGACGACCGCGGTTGACCGGTCACCATCTGGTCCGGACGGTCGGATCTAGATCTAACGGCCGAGGTGAGATCGGATCACGTTATAATCTCGTGCATCCGTTCTGGATCGGACGGCTGAGGTTGGAAGGCGAGGGGTTAGGGCGGCGGGAGCGCGACCACAGAGGGCGAATTGCACCTCGCCGGCGTTACTCACCTCGGACGGTGGCGGCGGAATTGAGCGGCTCGTGACGGCTAGGGCTCGATTGCGGCTGCTGGCGAGGTTGAGGGGGAAAGGGCGAAGCCCGGCGTGCTATTTATAGGACCGGAGCAGCTCGGAAGGGGGCGGCTCAGTAAGGAAGGCGGCGGCCGGAGTTTCCTTCGGCGCGCACTCTCGAGAAGGAAGGGAATCCTTCGATTCCTTTGGGGACTCGGTGCGCAGGAGAGCGGGAAACACGGGAAAGGCGGCGGGGGAAGCTCTCCTCCTCGGAGTCGGCCGGCGTAGAAAAGGAAAACGCCGTCGCCGAAAAAGGAAAGTCAGGAGGTTGGGGATGACAGGTGGGTCCCGCCTGTCAGCGGCTCGACGGGCGCGGGTCCGCCTGTCAGCGGCGCGAGGGAGAGAGGCGGCGCGCGCGGCTGGCCGGCTGGGCCGCCTCGCCTGGGCCGGCTCGGGTGAGGGCGCGGGGTGGGCCGGCTCGGCCGAGGTGGGCCGGCTCAGGGAGGTGGGCTGATTTCTCTTTTTCTTTTTCCTGCATTTTCCCTCTCTTTTCTATTTCTCTCTTTTCTCTTAAACTCAAAAGCAAACTATGAATTCAAATAAATTTGAATTCAAACCTTATGCCACTCATCAGATAAAAATATGCTCCAGCATGAATGCACAAACATGTTGACCTTAGGATATATTGCAATATTTAGTTCAAAAGATAATGAAAAAAATGCATACTAGGCACAATAAATCCTAGAAAAAATAAATAAAGCATATTGAATTTATTATAAACTGCTGGAAATTAAATTTAGGGTGTTACAGGCACGACTATGGTTTCACAGAAACCTTTTCTGTGTTGGCTCTCGCAAAAACCCCTACCAAAGTCGTACCCTCGTAATGGGCCTTAGCCTCATAACGGCCCATTAGGATTCTAATTGCTTGTGGATCAAGTATTTGAGTCCTAATTGAGATCCAACTTGCGCAGACCATCTGCAAACTCCCAAGTCTGACCCGATTGGATGGGTCCCTATCAGTCTCCGCATCAGCTCATGACGAAGCCGATTAGACTTGGATTCAGACCTAGAAATTGCCACGTGGGCACATCTCCACCAATCTCCCACTTGCCTTTTGGACAATATCTTAATGTCTAAGTCCCTTAAGTGTGTGACCCTATAGGTTCACATGCAGTCAGCCATGGTGAAAAACCTTTTCTCAAACCAATCGATCAACAGCGGCACCTAGAAGCACATGTTGACCCCCAAAAGCACAATTATCATATCAACCAAACCCTGATATACAACATGTCCTATTTCCTTTTGCCAAGCGAGTCCAGTTACACCCAAGGTGAGATTTGTGCCACCCTTGTTTAATAGCCCGACTAATTTCACTCGTCAATAGTGCATTACTGGACTAACCATTAGTCCAAAATGTGATTAACCTTTAATCACATAGCACGGCCATGCATTTTCTAATCCAGTAACTTTGAGGGGCCTAGAGGCAATCTCTCACGTTATGTAGGAGGGGCAAATTCCATCTTGATGCGCTCACATCCTTATCCATGTTTCGTGGTGCACTAGAAAGTTACTTTTATAAGTACCCAGTTACGGAATAGCGTTTAGTAACCCATAAGTACACTAGTATGCATAGTGAGAAACAATGGTGATCTTAGGTCAAAAGATTTAGTATGTATATCACTCGAGATCGCTTGATGGCACATATTAGCATAACAATCCCAGCAACATCTCAAAGTGAGTCAATCCAACACCATGTTCTCTAACATTTGTCCACACCATTGACTTGATATCCAATATCTATGATCCATGAAATATGATCATCAATCAATCCATATGCTAGCCTTTGAATCTTTATTGTCCCAAATAAAGATTGTAGGGTAGGGACGAACATGGCATTTAAACAAGAGTCTCATGAACGATGCATGCACTCATTGATCCCTTGTTTACAGCAGCCTGTTCAAGGAACATGAAAACCATTTATTCAGAAATAAAACATAACAAGTTCTCATCCCATATACACTAGAGACAACTCAGGTATCCAATACTCATGGCTTTTGTGAGTGCCTCAAACTTGGATTTTGGGAAAGGCTTTGTTAATGGATCAGCTACATTTTGATCCGTGTGCACCTTACATATCCTCACATCACCTCTACCAATTATCTCTCTAATTAGGTGATATCGCCTGAGTATATGTCTAGATTTTTAGTGCGATCTAGGCACCTTAGCTTGTGCAGTGGCACCAATATTATCGCAGTAAAGGTTCAATGGGCACGAAGCACTCAGAACAACGCCCATTTCAGAAACAAACTTTCTGATCTAAACTTCCTCCTTTGCAGCTACCGAAGATGCAATATACTC
Organism: Paspalum vaginatum; assembly: GCA_030272315.1. Lineage (NCBI taxonomy): Eukaryota > Viridiplantae > Streptophyta > Magnoliopsida > Poales > Poaceae > Paspalum > Paspalum vaginatum. The sequence goes on along the minus strand of CM059020.1, from coordinate 28,805,452 downwards.
GGCCTCTGTGGCAGAATCGGCTACCATATCTTGCTTGGAACTCTTCCAACTCACTGCTCCACCATTGAGGCAGAATACAAATCCAGCCTATGATCTATTGTCGTCTTTGTCTGTTTGGAAACCAGCATCAGTGTAACCCTTTACAATGAGCTCTTCCTCTCCTCCAAACACTAGGAACACATTCTTGGTCCTTTTGAAGTACTTAAGGATGTTCTTTATAGCTATCCAGTGATCTTCACCCATATATGATTGGTATCTGCTCATAACACTTAGAGCAAAGTAAACATCTGGGTGAGTACATATCATGGCATAAATGATGGATCCATTTGTGGAGGCATACAGGATCTCACTCATCCTCTTCTGCTCATCAGTAGTTGATGAACACTGAGTCTTGCTCAAGATCGTGCTAGGTGACATGGGCAAGAAACATTTCTTGGAGTCATGCATGTTAACTATTTCAACATCTTGTCAATATAAGTACTTTAACTTAATCCAATTAAGTGCTTTGATCAATCTCTATAGATCGTTATGCCTAAGATGTAAGCTGCTTCTCCCGAGTCCTTCATCAAGAAACTCTTTTTCAATGAGTCCGTCGCAGCTTCCAACATATGAATGTTATTTCCGATCAACAATATATCATCTACATATAAGACCAGAAACACAAGCGCGCTCCCACTAACCTTCTTGTATACAAAAGGTTCTTCTACATTCTTGATGAAACCAAACCCTTTCACCTCTTCATCGAAACGTAGGCTCCAACTCCAAGATGCTTGCTTGAGTATATAAATGGACTTCAAAAGCTTGCATACCTTCCCAGCATTCTCTAGATCAACAAAACCTTCACGCGATGTCATGCACACATCCTCACATAGGTTTCCATTAAGGAAATCCGTTTTAACATCCATTTGCCACACCTTATAGTCATCATAATCAACACCTTGAATCTAACAAAACCCATTGGCCAGAAGTCGTGCTTTATAGATGTAAATGTTTTGATCAGCGTTTATCTTTTTCTAGAAAACCCATTTGCACTTGATAGGTCGCACCTCATTAAGTAGCTCAACCAAGCTCCAAACTTGGTTGTTAGCCATGGATTTCAACTCAGATCGCATGGCCTCTAGCCATTTCATAGAGTCAGGTCCCATCACTGCTTCTTAGTAGGTTTTGGGCTGATCGTTGTCTGACAACAATACATCGTGCTGACCCATGGTGGGGAACATGTAGCAGTCAGGTGCTCGATGTGTCCTCTGTGACCAACGTGGGGCTAATGGTGTTACAACAGGTTGCTCAATGCGTTGCTCATCCTGTTTGAAATAAGTCAGATCAGAACCAATTCCCCGTGTTTCTCAAACCGCTTTGAGTTGCACATGATTCCAACTGGTTCCATCTTTTAAGAGAAACACCTTCTGCAAAAAGACACCATTTCGGGCAACAAAAAACTTTTTCTTCGTCTCAATTATAAAAAATAATATCCTTTGGTTTCCCTAGGACAGCCCACAAAGTAGCATTTGTCCAATTTTGGATGGAGCTTGTCTGACGTCAAACATTTGACATAAGCCTCGCAACCCCAAATCTTAAGAAAAGACAACCTGGGACTCTTCCATATATCATATGGTGTCCTTTCCACAAACTTAGACCGAACTCTATTTAGTGTGAATGCGGCAACTTCTAGAGCATAACCCCAAAAGGACAATCGAAGACCAGTTTGACTCATCATTAACCCCACCATGTCCAACAAGGTTCGATTCCTCCTATTGGGCACACCATTCCACCGAGCGTTCTAGGTGGAGTCAGCTGTGTAACTATTCCACAACTCTTGAGATGGTCATTGAACTCTTGGCTCAGATATTCTCCACCACAATTCGATCGTATGAATTTTATCGTCTTGTGTGAGTGGTTATGTACTTCATTCTGATACTGTTTGAACCTTTCAAACGACTTGGACTTATCCTGCGTCAAGTAGGTATAGCGATACCTACTAAAGTCATTAGTAAAAGTTGTGAAATACTGAAAACCACCTCTGGCCACTAAGGTCATTGGACCACATACATCAGTATGTATAAGGGCCAACAACTTGAACGCCCTCTCACCTTCACTAGAGAAGGGTGCCATAGACATCTTTCCAAGTAAACAAGACTCATATGTCTCAAATGATTCATAATCAAATGAGTCGAGTAGTCCATCCTTATCTAGCTTCTCCACACGTTTCTTGTTAATATGGCCCAAGCGACAATGTTGGATAAAAGCAGGATTTAGACCATTTGGCTTGAGTTGTTTAGCGTTACTGTTAAGAATCAACTCATCCTCAAGATCAAGAATATACAATCCATTAACTGATGGATAATGTGCATAGAGGATGTTATTTAAATAAATACAACAACATTTGTTCTTTATTGTTATCTCATAACCAGGCACCATCCTCCTCTAAACATGAAGAGGATATAATGTTCTTGCTCAATGCTGGAATAAAATAGCAGTTATTTAACTCCATCACTAATATTGAAGGAAGGGACAAGTGGTATGTGCCGACTGGCAACATAACAACCTTTGCTCCATTGCCGACACGAACGTCCAACTCACCTCTCGCAAAATTTCTAATCTATTTTAGTCCCTGCAACAATTTGCAGGTATGAATCAAATACCCATGATTTACTAGAATAAGTTGCAATATTAATTTCGATAACATTAATACCTGAAGTGGAAGCCTCGTTTCCCTTCTTTTTCTTCTCTTCCAAGTACTTCTAGCAGTTGCTCGACCAAGGCCCACTGTCACCTTAGTAGAAACAATTGTCTGAGGGAGAGGGACCAACCTTGGGTTTAGCATCAGGCTTTGGCTTTTGGATCCTATCCTCAGCCTTAACTTTGCCCTTGCCCTTGTGCTTCCTCTTATTGCTATCCCCCTAGACCATCATTAGATGAGTGGAGGTTTTCTTGATACTATCCTCAGCAGTTTTAAGCATCCCATGCAACTCGGTCAGAGTCTTATTCAAGCTATTCATATGATAATTTATGATGAACGGCTCAAAACTAAGAGCAGTGATTGGAGGATCACATCCATCGCAAGCTTTGGCTCAAGCTCAAAACCAAGTTTTTTGAGTGCCTCAATGTGACCAATCATATTGATTACATGATGGCTGACTGGACTGCCTTCTGCCAGCTTACAACCGAACAAGGCCTTTGAGGTGTTAAACCTCTCTACCCTTGCCTAGTTCTCAGACATATGCCACAGAGGTCCTCAATCATATTGTAGGCTTCTGAGTCTTCGTATTGCTTCTGAAGCTCAGGGGACATGGTGGCAAGCATGAGACAGCTAACATCAAGTGAGTCATTACAGTGCTTCTTGTAAGCCTTGCACTCAAATGCAGTAGCACCATGCTCAAGGCCCTTAGGATAGGGCTGCTTGAGAACATATTCATTTTTCTCTTGCTTGAGAATAATTCTCAAGTTTTGGTACCAGTTAGTAAAGTTTCTTCCAAACAACTTCAGTTTATCAAGAATAGATCACAAATTGAAGCCAGAACTTGGAGCAAGATTAGCGGTAATGATCACTACAACAAGAAGTAAATATGCAAAGCCTCAGCACAATGTTTTATTCATTAAAACAATTTTAACAAAATATACTCCCACTATATGTTTTGCAATAGTTTTCACTTCAACGACACATAGTGGACAAGATCCATGTTCACCTAAGCCTCTAGTGAGCCTTGGCATCATTGTTAGAAGTTTAGCGAAATAGGTAGACAACCATTGTCAATCACATCCTATGTGACTCCTGTTTGTTGGGAAACATCCAATGCCAAGGCATCCAACATCATGCCCAAGGCCCAAATCCCATTTGATAGCCTCATCAAAGTAAACTAATCCTATATGAAAGCATCCTGCTTTGGCAAACCCACCAAACAACGGTCGAAATCCTTAAAGGTGTAGTGATTGAAGAGCATCAAAGACTTTTGATTTTTCTAAGGGAATCTATTCTAACACATCCAATGCAAGAAAGAATAGGCAGTAATAATAGTTTACGGATCATAGATCAAATACATGATAACTCATAGGGTTGATCCAATCAAGCTGAGTCTGAGTTAAATACATGCTTATCGCATCAGCTCATCTAATGAACCAATGCACGAAGCCTGTAATAGATCCAATCTATTATGTACCATCAATACATCAAATGAATCAATGTAGAGCTTATAATAGATCCAATCTATTATCATGGAGCCGTAATGGATCCAATCTATTACAGTAATAGATACAATCTATTACATTGATATAGATGATAAAGCTACATACGATCGACTCTGATACCACTATAGTGATACGGGGTAGGCTACCATAGCAAGAAAATTTTTGTCTACTCCCTGTGCAAACATAGGAACTTTTACAAGCAAGAGATCACATATCATTACCACTAGACGCACATTGCAGCAAAATACGAGTCAAAGCAGTCATGTGCTTAAAATCGCGTGCCAAGTGTTTGCGGTGAGAAGAGTTGATGCCGAGTCCAGCAGTTGAGCTCGATAGAGAACCACTTAGTTGTCCTTGAAACTAGTCGGCTGATGAGTGAAGCAGTCATAGCAACGCTTCTATGGTATCCACATGTGCGGGAAGGCGACGTTGAGTTCTAGCGTCCTAACACCACTGAGAGGTCATGCCTCAATTGTGTGTTGAGTGTCAAGTGATATGTGCCTTGACCTCACTTGTGTGTGATGAGAGCATTGTTGGGATGGTTGGGGGGTTTTGTTGTTTAGCTGTCTTCTAGTCTTTGTGCTTAATTTGCTTCGGCTATTCAGTGTGAGAGAGTCAACGTTGTGTTTGTGGTGGTGTGTGTCTGTATCACGGTTCCACCTTGTGTCTCTTGGCTTACATATGCAGGTAGATGGACAGGCGGTGGTCGATGACTTAGTAAGTCCTCCAATGGACTGTGAAGCTACTCTGATGGACTAGAGCTGTCATGCGAGGCCATGGCGCTCCAATCCTGGCACAGGGAGTGTGAGAGCATGAGCAAAAGCCCTTCGATGGACTGGAGGCCCTCCAATGGACTGGAGGTCAAGGATGAGAAAGTCTCAGATGGACTCGGGCAAAATCCCTCCAATGGACTGGAGTCAACGGTCGGCGTCGGTAGGCCATGGGAGTTCGGTACATTGAGCAGCGGAATAGCGACGGCTATGTAAGACCTTTGATGGACTGTGAGGCAACCCCAATGGACTGGGGAAGCCGGGCATGATTATGGTGCTCCAATCTGAGTGCATGGCACGAAGGCGTGCCAGGGAGGCTTTGGTGGCTTCGGCTTAAAACCGCTACCCAAATCGACCAAAGTGTTTGGTGGTTTTCCTCAAAACCATCACTTATCACCGATTTAGCGGTTTTCCCAAAACTGCATCTACCACGGGTTGTGGGCCCTAGAAGCCCACAAACTGGCGGACCTCAAGTTGACTGACACATGGCACCATCACGATCCTTGCGTCCATTCAAAACAAAGTCATCAAGACGGGGTGGTTGTTTGATGCGAGGAAGGCTGAGTTGGACGGTTGTGCCCCTACAGTGCTTTGAGCATGTGAACTTCATCTAAAGGCATTTTGGTCAAAAGCCAAACGCCTATATAAGTAGATGTGGGTTGTTGTGGGCAACCATTCTTCTCCAGCCCCTTGAGTTGGGTCCTCTCATTTGTTCTTGTGAGAGTTAGGCTAGGGTTTGGGAGGATCAAAGGAAGAGGCTCTTTGTTTGAGGTTTTCCCCATCCATAGTTTGTTTGCTGCTAGCATTGGCTTGTAGTCATACATCTTGAGCTAATCCAAAGATCAATTTCGTCCTCAAGTTTGTTCCCTCTCATTTGTGCAGAAATTTGTCTATTTCGCCATTTTCGGAGCTCTTTTCTAGTGATTTTCATGCTCCATCTTTGGTTAGGTGTTGAGGCTTGTTTGTGGTTGATTTGGGGTGCTAGATCTTGTGCAAAATCACATAGGCAAGGCCTACATATCAGCTGCACATGATCTTCCCGAAATTCCCCACTTTTCCACTTTGTTCTTGGGCTTTTTTGTTGTTCCTTCACATTCTGGGTTTGTGCCCTTGTCCATTGGTTTTTGGTGATGCTATGATGTGGTAGAACATATCTGGACCATGAATTGATCCTTAGTTGCCACGGGCTCACTCAGAGAGAGATCAATTTCAAAACCAGTCAAAACTTGTCCCCATCTCTTCTGTGTTGCAATTTGAGGTCAATCTGAGATCTTTTTGAGTGGAACTTTCTAGATTACCTTCTTCTCGTGCTAGAGATTGTATCCCCAAAGTTTCATATTTTTTGGACAAGGTTTGATCAAGTTTTGGCTAATTTTTGTTCGAAGTCACGAGTTGTCTAGATGTCTACAGATTTTGTTTGGCCTTCGACCACCGGACGGTCCGGTGGTCAAAACTTCGAATTAGGAGCTGGAATTTCGTGGATGTCTTTTTCTGTTTACCATAATCCCTCCATAACAATTTCAGAATTTCTGGAGGTGTTTGGACCTAGTTTTAGTATTTTTCTTTTGGGGAAGGTCTGGCTGTTTTTTAGCACCGGACTGTCCGGTGTGCACACCACCGGATTTGAGGTCAATCTGAGATCTTTTTGAGTGGAACTTTCTAGATTACCTTCTTCTCGTGCTAGAGATTGTATCCCCAAAGTTTCATATTTTTTGGACAAGGTTTGATCAAGTTTTGGCTAATTTTTGTTCGAAGTCACGAGTTGTCTAGATGTCTGCAGATTTTGTTTGGCCTTCGACCACCGGACGGTCCGGTGGTCAAAACTTCGAATTAGGAGCTGGAATTTCGTGGATGTCTTTTTCTGTTTACCATAATCCCTCCATAACAATTTCAGAATTTCTGGAGGTGTTTGGACCTAGTTTTAGTATTTTTCTTTTGGGGGAGGTCTGTCTGTTTTTTAGCACCGGACTGTCCGGTGTGCACACCACCGGACGGTCCGGTGCATGTTAGAATTTAAATTCTTCTCTAATTGAGGTGAAAATTTGTGGAGTTGTTCCTTGACCTCTTCTAGACCTTCAGTGTGTGTGAGTTGGCGTTGTGTTTGTGCTGGTCTGTATCTTTATCACGGTTCCACCTTGTGTCTCTTGGCTTACGTGTGTAGGTACACGGACAAGCGGTGGTCGACGACTAAGTAAGTCCTCCGATGGGCTATGAAGCTGCTATGATGGACTAGAGCTATTGTGGGGGGGGGGCCTAGCGATCCAACCCTAGCACGTGGAGTGTGAGAGCATGAGCAAAAGCCCTCCGATAGACTGGAGGATCAAGGATAAGAAAATCCCGGATGGACTCAGGCAAAAGCCCTCCGATGGACTAGAGGCAAAGCTCGGCATCGGTTGACCATGGGAGTTCGGTACACGGAGTGGCGGAATAGCGAAGACTGTGTAAGGCCTCCATTGGACTGTGAGGCAACCCCCATGGAATGGGGAAGCTGGGCGTGACCGTGGTGCTCCAATCTGAGTACATGGCGCGGAGCATGCGAGGGAGGCTTTGGTGTCTTTGGCTTAAATCCACCAAGCAAATCAACCAAAGTGTTTTGTGGGTTTCCTCAAAACCATCACTTATCACCGGTTTAGCAGTTTTCCCAAAACCACATCTACCACGGGCTGTGGGCCCCAAAAGCCCACAAACTGGCGGAGCTCAAGTTGATGGACACGTGGCACCATCGCGATGTTTGCGTCCATCCAAAGCAAAGTCATCATGACAGGGTGGTCGTTCGATGCGAGGAAGGCTAAGTTGGATAGTTATGCCACTGCTGGTGCTTTGGGTGTGTGTGTTCATGTAAGGGCATTTTGGTCAAAAGCCAAAGGCCTATATAAGTACATGTGGGCTGTTGTAGGCAGTTATCCTTCTCCACCCCCTTGAGTTGGGTCCTCTCATTTGTTCTTCTGAGAGTTAGGCTAGGGTTTGGGAGGAAGAGAGGAAGAGGCTCTTTATTTGAGCTTTTTGCCATCCATAGTTTGTTCGCTGCTTGGAGTGGCTTGTAATCATACATTTTGAGCTAATACGAAGATCAATTTCATCATCAAGTTTGTTCCCTCCCCTTTGTGCTGAAATTTGTCTATTTTGCCATTTTTGGAGCTCTTTTCTTGAGATTTTCGTGCTCCATCTTTGGCTTTGTGTTGAGGCTTTTTTGGGGTGGATTTGTGGTGCTAGATCTTATGCAAAATCACATATGCACAAGATCTTCCCAAAAATTCCCCACTTTTCCCCTTTGTTCTTGGGCTTTTTTATTTTTCCTTTACATTCTGAGTTTGTGCCCTTGTGCATTGTTTTTTGATGATGCTATGATGTGGTAGAACATATCTGGACCATGAATTGATCCTTAGTTGCCACAAGCTCACCCGGAGAGAGATCAATTTCAAAACCAGTCAAAACTTGTCCCCTTCTCTTGTGTGTTGCAATTTGATGTCAATTTGAGATCTTTTTGAGTGGATCTTTTTGGATTACCATCTTCTTGTGCTAGAGATTGTATCCTCAAAGTTTCATATTTTTTTGGACAAGGTTTGATCAAGTTTTGGATCATTTTTATGCGAAGTCACCAGCTGTCTAGATTTTTGAAGATTTTGTTTGGCCTTCGACCACCGGACGGTACTGTGGTCAAAAAATTTTGTGGAGCTCTTTTACTTTGTATCATTAAGCTCCCACAACAATTTCAGAATTTTTGGAGGTGGTTTGCCCTGGTTTTGGTATTTTTTTCTTTTGTGGAAGGTCTGGTTGTTTTTTAGCATCGGACGGTCCAGTGCATGTTAGAATTGAAATTCTTCTCCAATTGAGCTGAAAATTTGGGGAGTTGTTCCTTAACCACTTCTAAACCTTTAGTGTGCGTGAGTCAGCTGCTGTGTTTTGTGGTGGTTTGTGTCTGTATCACGGTTCCACTTTGTGTCTCTTGGCTCACATGTGCAGGTACACGGACTGGCGGTGGTCGGCGACTGAGTAAGTCCTCCGATGGACTGTGAAGTTGCTCTAATGGAGTGGAGCTTTTGTGCAGGGCCGTGGTGATCCAACCCTAGCACGTGGAGTGTGAGAGCATGAGCAAAAGCCCTCCGATGGACTAGAGGTCAAGAATGAGAAAGTTCCGGATGGACTCGGGCAAAAGCCCTTCAATGGACTGGAGGCAAAGCTCCGCGTAGGTCAGCCACGGGAGTTCGGTACACGAAGGGGTAGAATAGCGATGGCTATGTATGACCTCCGATGGGCTGTGAGGCTGCTCCAATGGACTAGAGCCGTCATGTGGGGCCGTGGTGATCCAACCCTAGCACGTGGAGTGCGAGAGCATGAGCAAAAGCCCTCCAATGGAGTGGAGGCCCTCCGATGGACTGGAGGTCAAGGATGAGAAAGTCCCTAGATGGACTCGAGCAAGGCAAAGCTCAGGGTCCGTCAGCCATGGGAGTTCGGTACACGAAGGAGTAGAATAGCGACGGTTGTGTAAGACCTCCGATGGACTGTGAGACAACCCCAATGGACTGGGGGAGCTTGGCGTGACCATGGTGCTCCAATCCGAGTCATGGCGTGGAGCGTGCGAGGGAGGCTTTGATGGCTTCGGCTTAAAAACTGACACCCAAATCGACCAAAGGGTTTGGTGGTTTTCCTCAAACCATCACTTATCACCGGTTCAGCGGTTTTCCCAAAACCTCATCTACCACGGGTTGTGGGCACCAAAAACCCATAAACTGGCAGACCTCAAGTTGACGGACACGTGTCACCATCGCGATGTTTAAGTCCATCCAAAGGAAAGTCATCAAGATGGGATGGTCATTCGATGCGAGGAAGGCAAAATTGGACGGTTGTGCCCCTGTGGTGCTTTGGGTGTGTGTGCTTCATGTAAGGGCATTTTGGTCAAAAGCCAAAGGCCTATATATGTAGATGTGGGCTGTTGTAGGCAGCCATCCTTCTCTACCACCTTGAGTTGGGTCCTCTCATTTGTTCTTGTGAGAGTTAGGCTAGGGTTTGGGAGGAAGAGAGGAAGAGGCTCTTTGTTTGAGCTTTTGCCATCCATAGTTTCTTTGCTGCTAGGAGTGGCTTGTACTCATACATCCTGAGCTAATCCAAAGATCAATTTCGTCCTCAAGTTTGTTCCCTCTCCTTTGTGCTGAAATTTATCTATTTTGCCATTAGCTCTTTTCTTGTGATTTTCGTGCTCCATCTTTGGCTGGGTGTTAAGCCTGCTTTGTGGCAGATTTGGGGTGCTAGATCTTGTGTAAAATCACATAGGCGTGGTCTACATATCAGCTGCACAAGATCTTCCTAGAAATTCCACACTTTTCCTCGTTGTTCTTGGGCTTTTTCGTTTTTCCTTTACATTCTTAGTTTGTGCCCTTGTGCATTAGTTTTTCGTGATGCTATGATGTGGAAGAACATATCTGGTCCATGAATTGATCCTTAGTTGCCATGGGCTCACCCTAGAGAGGGATCAATTTCAAAACTGGTCAAAACATGTCCCCTTCTCTTGTGTGTTGCAATTCGAGGTCCATCTGTGATCTTTTTGAGAGGATCCTTTTGGATTACCTTCTTCTCGTGCTAGAGATTGTATCCCTAAAGTTTTATATTTTTGGACAAGGTTTGATCAAGTTTTGGATCATTTTTGTTCGAAGTCACCAGCTGTCCATATTTCTGCTGATTTTGTTTGGCCTTCAATCACCGGACAGTCTGGTTGTCAAAGCTTCGAATTTGGAGCTGACATTTTGTGGAGCTATTTTAATGTGTATCATAAATCTCCCACAACAATTTCAGAATTTTGGAGGTGTTTTGCCCTGGTTTTGGTATTTTTCTTTTGGGGAAGGTCTGGCTGTTTTTTAGCACCGGACAGTCCGGTGTGCACACCACTGGACGGTCCGGTGTGTGTTAGAATTTAAATTCTTCTCCAATTGAACTCCAAATTTTTGGAGTTATTTCTTGACCTCTTCTAAACTTCAGTAGAAATTTTATAATTTTTGATTTTGATTTGCTAGGGTTTTGGATCAAATCTTTTCGGAGTGTCAGTCTGTGATCACCGAACGGTCCGGAGCTCAACTGCCGGACGGTCTAGTGGGTAAAACTTGATCATTTCGATCTAAAATTTTTATGAGCTGTTCCCTTGCATCCTATTGTGGTGTGGTAAGTTTTGTGGGTGTTTTGAAGCTTGTCTTAAAGGGTTTTATTAATTCTCTTTGCAACCCTATCAGGCTGATTTCTAGAGTTTCCCCAAGGTTGCACATTTTGCTCCTTTATCTTTAGGCGTTTGAGCCAGTGCTTTCCCGTGTGCATTCCTAGGTGTGGTTTAAGCTTGGTAGCTTTTACATTGGCTACTCGACCATGCATAGAAGGTGTTTTGAGTTGAATTGGGATATAGGTCGACTTCTTCCAAATTGAAGAAATTTTAATTGGCTCCCAATCACTCCTCCCCCCTCTAGTCGCCTTTTGATCCTACAATTGGTAACCGGTTTTTGATCTGTAGGCGACTTTGTTTGCTGTTCCTTTGAGTCTGGCATTTGTCTCTGATTTTGGGCTTGCTTTGCTAACCCTAATTGTGCTTTTTTAACTATGGCACCATCTACTTTGTGTTGTGTCTTTGTCTCCAGGATCAAACAATGGAGTTGTACATTTGGAAGATGAACACAAGATGAGGAGAGAGGCCGAACTAAAGATGGAGGTTGATGCCTTGGTGGAGATTTTGTGTGAGGTGGAGTACTCCGACAAGGTTCTTGGCTCCATGCTTAAGGATGTTGAGAAAGATACTCTTGCATGTGTTACTTTTGCCATCTCCGTTTTGAGAATTGTGTTGCCAATCTTGATCATGCTTTAGAGTTTTGTGATGCCTTGAGTAGGAAGAATAGGATGTTGGAAGATTCTCACTCTAGGCATAGGAGTGGACTTGAATATTGGAAATCCCATGCTTTAGCTCCTTGCGATGATTGCCATGCTATGTCGAGTAAAATTGATGAACTAAACTCGTTGCTTGCATGTGCTAAAACTAAACTTGAGCTTTTAGAGATGAACCTTTCCTTTAGTAATGAACAGCTTGAACATGCTAGATCTTTGCTTGAAGTCTTGCAGGTTGATTATGATGATGCTAGAGAACAGATTGCTTTATTACACTCTGTTGCTTCCCTACCATGTGGCTCATGTGAGCCTTTGCATGCTGATCTGAAACAACTAAATTTGGCTCACTCGACATGTGTAGTTGTGCAGTTGAAACTGAGCATGCTAGGAATAAATTTGTTGAACTTGAATCAATGCCTAGTTTATGCTCTTTTAATGATGTTGCCTACCAAACTTCATGTGATGCTGTTGTTGATACTTTGCTTGATGATAATTATTGCTTTCATGCATCTTGCACTTCATGCATTGATTTGAAAAATGAAGTGGAGGCTTTAAAGGTTTTGCGTGATGATATGAGTGCCAAGGTGACTGCGCACAGTGATACGAGTGCCAGTCTTGAGAAAGAGAATGAGCTCTTGCGGACCACCTATGCTAGATGCATAGAGGAGCAAATGGATGGACTAAGAAGGGCTCTGTGTGGTTCTTGTGACCATCTCAAATTTGAAAATGAGGTTTTGGTTGCAAGGTACAAGAGTGTTAGTGCTAAGTCACCAGTTGACTCATTTCATGCACGCTCCGAGGTCGGCGTTTCTAAGGTTTCCTCCTGGCCACCGGATATGGATTCTCATGTTGAGAGTGAGTCTTTGGGTAAGAGCACTTGTGGTGTGGCAAAGGATAGCTCTCCTATAGCTATTCCTAAGCCTAGTGCTTTCTCGGGTGGTGCCCAAGGGAATTCAAGTGGAAATGGTGTATCTTCCATATTTGGGCTCAAGTTCCCCTTCCAAGATACAAGTGCAACTTTTGCAAGAAAGATGGGCATACACTCGATTTCTGCTTCCATTTTCTCTAACACAAGCGAAGATTCCGAGCTAAGGCTTTTAGGAAGCCTCGTGGCCTTTCTCACGGCCCAAGTGTTCCTCCTGCGGGCATTAAGGTTCAGGTTGCGTCTTCTTGTGCCAAGTCATCTGACGTTTTGGGGGATGGTGGTCCTTCAGATAGGACTATGTACCATTGCTCCTTTTGTGGGAAGAATGGGCATCAGTTGAGCTTTTGCGTTAGGCATGCCAAACACATGTGGCAAGCTAAGGCTTCTAGGCCTTCAGGTGCTCATGTTCTTTTCCATGACATGAACTCTGATGAGTCTAGCGGCAAGCAGTGCGATAAAGATACTAGGCATGGGAAGGGTGCTAGTGTGAGTTCTTCAAAACCCTTGGTAATGGTAGTCTCTCTAGTTGGAGTAGCACTCGTTTTCAGGCGAGGCTTGCTTCTTTGAGCTATGCTCCCAAGGATGCTTTTCAAAAGAATTTGAACCAGTATATCCATCATACTAACCCCTAAATTGTCTTGACTGCTTCTTGTGATCATGTGGCCAAGTCTTGGGTTCTCAAGTGCATACTTGCTAACCCTTCAGGGGTCCAAGACTTGTGCTTATGCTGTGGGGAATAGATATCCTCTGGTTACGCATGCAATGGATTCGGCGCGTGGGCTCGAGGCGTAGAGTACCTTGACGCACAAGACAAGGACTCAACGTATACAGGGAAGAGTTAAAAGAAATCCTAATAGGAGATGAAACCAATCCTTATAGGACTAGAACTCCTTGTGACCCAAGCCACGTCAGACTATATAAGGCGGGCTAGGGGCTCCTCCCAGACATATCACTCCACCTCAAGATTAGAACTCAACTCATGACGCAACTCCCTCAACCTCATATGTCTTCATTGTAACCTCGAGAACTCAAATCAATACAACTCGCCCCGAACAGGACGCAGAGTATTACGCATCTCGCGGCCTGAACCTGTATAAATCATGTGTTCTTGTCTCTTGTCGCGTTACATGCAAACCATGTAGCTACGTGTTGATCCAGACGCCAAAAAAAGCATCTCGTGGTACATCCCGTGATGCACTGCCGATACCGAACCCCGACAGTTGGCGCGCTAGGTAGGAGAAGCGACATCGACATCAGACTAGTTCCGTAGCTGATCTTCACCAACACATGAGATCGATCACGAGGTTGCGATGGCCGTCATCATCAGCATCACCAATGATCAACAAAAACTCTCGATCTATTACAAGCCGACGGCCCATGGCGCCTCTACGCCAAGTCCATGCCATGTTTACGAAAAGAAGGGCACAGAAACCAATCTGCAATCACAGTGGGCCATTGCACCAACAACGTTTACAAGCTACGGTTGTCTCTAGCAGTTAGTCAAGGTGGAGTTAATTTCTGTACTCCAACTCCAGGTCCGCTGCCCATCTACAGGAGGAAACAGAATTAATCTCGTGCGCAGTCCAATCTACGTCGAAAAGCTGAAGGCCACTTTTTGCATCTGCTCGCCCATAAAAACTGCAAACCCGATCACATGCATGATTCCTTGCATGAGTCTGATATGGAGGCAATCGACAAAAGGGACATATATGTGTGGGACGGGACCAACCAAATATGGAGTGCTCGGACTGTCGCTGTCACATATTCGTATTGGAGTCTATGTTCGAATAAATTTTGCAGCATACTCTATCCGGACTCGGGGATCGGTTGTATCAATTCCCGTCTCTTCATGGCACATGTGCCAATTCCGACAAGGAACACTCGGCAGTTGCTCACATCGTGATATCATCCACTCCGACTTGATATAAAAACCAGTCAGCAACGCGGTTAACCACCGCTAACAACTAAGTCATTTTTATATGCATTTTAATATGTTAATTATTTTTTGTCTATCCATTTGTGTTAACAGAATCACTCCGATATTATTTATATTTGAGTATTCACAAACAACACTACTCGCATTATATCCTAAATTATTATTTTAGGAAAATATTTTATCTCGGCATAAATATTCGCAACGTACCGAAGCAGCATATCTACACTATCGTTAACTATCTCTAATTTCTGCTATATGAGGCGCAGCGCAATGAGTCATCAGCTGTCTGCAGTAAGTTCCTCAATCCAAGTGGTCAGCTATTATTGCTCATATTATTTCTTAATTACCCGGACAGCGGGTCTATTGAATTATCCCTTAATTATCCGGCTATTAGATCAAATGAATTATTTCTGCAATATCCGAGTTATTGGATTAATTAGATTTTTTATGGATCACTCGGATTATCTACATTATTTCTAGATAACCGGATTATTCATGCATCACTCGGGCTATAGATATATTCATATTATTCTTGGATCACTCGGGATATGGATTATTCGTATTACTTCTGGATCACTCGAGCATTGGATCTCTCAAATTATTTCTGGTCACTCAAACCATGCTTTACACACCTCACTTTTCTGTCGCATCTCGTGTTTCGCCGAATTAATTCTTTTCAGTTCCATCTTACGTTCTGCTGAGTCTATTCTTTTCAGTCACGTCTCGTGTTTCGCCGAGACAACTCTTTTCTGTTGCATCTCGTGTTTCGCAGAGCCAAATATTTTCTGTCGCATCTCGTGCTTTGATAAGTCTCAGTGTTTTCTGGCAAAATCTGTGCGTGTAACGACAGGGTAACTCTAGACCCTCCATACGAGGCCAGACCGACAGCTGCTGTTACATGCCTACGCAATTTTCGTCTCAGGGTGCAATCCTGGCCCTTTGCACGGGGCAACCAGCTTAGGTCATACACCTACAGTTGGTGTTACATGCCTATGCATACACATTTAAGGGATACATCTTGCCCTCAGTACTGGGCAGTCGGTCTGGTCCACCGACATTCTATGCCTTCGCTATACTCGGAATTCAAACAAGGAGTTCACTTTATGATGTACTATCAACTCAGTAGTTCATTTCATGATCCACTATCGACATGGGGGCGCTCCACTGCTTTCGTCAGCTCGGGGGCTGTGCTGCCGCGCGCCCCGACTGACTCACTACTTCGTCGACTCGGGGGCTGGACTTCTATCCGCCTCGCCGACTCCTTCGCCGACTCACTGCTTCATCGACTAGGGGGGCTGGGCTGCTATCCGCCTCGCCAACTCGTTACTTCATCGAACTCGGGGGCTGGGCTGTTGTCCGTCTCGCCGACTCCTTGCCTGACTCGGTGATTCGTCGACTCAGGGGCTGGGCTGTTGTCCGCCTTGATGACTCGCTACTTTGTCGACTCGAGGGCTGGGTTGTTGTCCGCCTTGCCGACTCGCTCTTTCGTCGACTCGGGGGTGGCGCTGACGTGCGCCTCGCTGACTCACTACTTTGTCAGCTCGGGGGCTGTGCCGCCGCGTGCCTCGCTGACTCACTACTTTGTCGACTCGGAGGGCTACGCCACTGTACTCGCTGAATCGGGAGGCTACGCCACTTTACTCGCTGACTCAGGAGGCTATGCCACCGTACTCATTGACTCAAGAGGCTACATCACTGTCCCCGCTCCATCAAGATCACTCGGAGGAATAAGTTGCTTGATCCTCAACCCTGATTATGCTAATTAGCTCGAGGCTCGAGGGTTGTATGGAGTATACCATCAAAAAAATTTCGAAGACTACAAGGCAAGACAATCAGAAAGCAGAATTTGGATCTTCAAGCCGATTGTTTCTCAAGTCAACTTGAACCTCGGGGGCTTGTGGGGGATAGATATCCTCTGGTCACTCATGTAATGGATTCAGCACGTGGGCCCGAGGCGTAGAGCAACTTGATGCACAAGACAAGGACTCGACGTATACAGGGAAGAGTTAAAAGAAATCCTAATAGGAGATGAAACCAATCCTAGTAGGACTAGAACTCCTTGTAACCCAAGCCACGTCGGACTATATAAGGCGGGCTAGGGGCTCCTCCCTAGACATATCTCTCCACCTTAAGATCAGAACTCAACTCATGACACAACTCCCTCGACCTCATATGCCCTCATTGTAACCTCGAGAGCTCAAATCAATACAACTTGCCCCAAACAGGATGTAGGGTATTACGCATCTCGCGGCTTGAACCTTTATAAATCATGTGTTCTTGTCTCTTGTCGCGTTACACACGAACCATGGAGCTACGTGCTGATCCAGATGCCCAAAAAAAGCATCCCGTGGTACATCCCATGGTGCACTGCCGGTACCAAACCCCGACATATGCTGTGTCCATCTTGTAGGTGAGGTGGATAGGGATGGAGAACAGGTGATGATCGAGACTTGATGGTTCTTCATGCCCAGTTGTTGGCCCCACATGGGCCTGTATCCTTTGTACATTTGAGTGTTTTACAGCTTGCTCTCTTGTATAGCTTGAGATTTTGTTTTGTGTTTCAATTGGTATCATGCTCTCATGCTTGTATGCTTGATGGACTAGCCATATATCATGCTAGCTTTCCTTTTGCTAGTTGTATGCCTCTATTGCTAGTCTAGTCTCCCTTGCATGTTAGTATGTGATCCTTTTGATCATTTTGCTTGGCTTGTCTTGTTTTTGGTAGATGATTCACTTGTGATCATTTTGTGTTGCTTAGCTTGCTTGTCATGCGTTTATGCTTTTTGTGCTAAGTTGTGACACACATGAATACAATGTCATGTTTTGCTTCGGCTTGTGACATGCTATTCATGCGGATCATCTTTATGTGCTAGTTTTAGTTTTGCTTTTCGCTTGTGTCTGGGTTGCATGCTCTAGCATAATCTTGTGTAGTCTAGCTACCTTGTCTCTTGCCTTGAGTGCCTTTACTTTGCTCCGATGGGGTCCAGTCTTTGGTTGATTGGTATCAATTAGTGTGTCAAGTGGTACCTCTATGGATTAGGTAGTATAGATTTGTGCCTAATTCATTTGCTTGAGCTAGTTTTCCCTTTGTGTCTATGAGTTATGTATATATGTGCTCACTTTGTTTTGTAGGGGTCATGCTTTTGATTTGATAAGTTTCATTTGGTATCGATTTCGATTGGTATCATATTCTTGCATGACATCCTGTTCTAACCCCTAACTTGAGCCATGGACTACTTAGTTCATTGGTGTCTTTTGTCTTTCTTTGTGTCTAGATTTTGATGCTAGGTAGCTCAAGTTGTGGGGAAGCTCCATTTCTGCTACATCAACCTTGAAGGAGGACACTTGTACCACTACTTCCACTACTACTCGTGGTCTACCTCTACAAGGACCGCTTCATGTACATGCAGAGATGGAACCGGTGAGGTCGCAAGGGAGGTGACCTTTGGGTGTGCTATGCACCCTGAGAGGTCCAGTGGGATGCTTCACCTAGGAGCATGCCATAGGTAAGTGGTTTTGCAGCATTCCTTTTGCTTTAGGTAGCTTTGCTCTAGTTCTTGCTTTGCCTTTTCTTTTGGCTTTTATGCGTTTGTATCATACTCATGCATTGCATCATGTACATTTTGTCGTAAACACTAGCACTAGAGCTCCTTTTGGATGAACTGCCAAAAATTGCTTGTGCTATGTTGTACAGTTGCTTGCTTGATCATGAATGGCTTAAGCTCTTTTGGATCTGTTGTATACTAATGTAAGAGCTAAGTCATTCTTGTTTTCCTTAAAATCATAAAAATGATCACCACTTGAACTAGCTAACTAGCATGTGTGGGATGTTGGATGTTGATGCTATCTTTTCATGCTTGGTTATGCTAGTTGTCTACCTTTGCTTGTTGATGCCTAAGCATTTCTTGGTACCTTGCTTAATCTAAAATCTAAATTAAATTATGTTGCAAATTGGTGTCTTTTGCTAAAATGAAAAGATCCAAGTGGGTTTGCTTGTCATGCTGACTAAGTCTGAGACAGCTTGCCTTCTACACTTTGGCAAGAACTTGGACTAAGCTGTGAATGACCAAAACCTTGTGTTAACCTTCTGATGATTTTCTAAACCTAGGCTTGGCATTGGTTGGTAAGAAGTGGCTTGACAAGTAAATAACCCTTGGCACATAACTAGAACTTGCTAATGTTTACAAGTGGTCAATTCTTAATCATGCAAGTCTTTAAAATGCTTATGGCATGTAGTATATGCTTTGATTGAGAGTAGCACACCTTGTATGCATTGCTAGCATTTTGTTGTTCATGCCTATCTTGCTAGATGTTATTCATGTTGGTGATGCTTTCTTTTAACCAAACCAAAAAAAATCATGCTTTGCTCCTGATCTGTGTAGATAGATTCACTTGTGCTTATTGCATGCCCCATGTCCCTCACATGCTCTGTATGCTAGAACTTGTGATTACTTGCATTCCATCCCTAATGAGCTATTTGCTAAACCCTGTTGCATTTACATAGCATATTTTCAAGGGTTTGATGCATGTTGTGTCAACAAGGGGGAGAGCACCACCCTAGGGGAAGTAGCATACATTCAAGGGGAGTGTTGCATTGTGAGATGGACTGAATGTAGGGGGAGTTGGAGTTTAACATGCTCTTTTGGCCAGCTATGTTGAACCTTTGTCTCTTTCTGGAGAAGCTAGTTCTTTGCTTCTAACATGGTTGTGTTGAGCCCTGCCTCTTTCTTGAGGGGCCATGCTATTTTGATCGGTTGCGTTGAGCCATTGCCCATGTCTTTGGGGACTGATTTTTTATATTTGATTTTTCTCATCCCATGTGGCCTGTTTTGGTTTTTCTAGCTTCTTGGTTATTTGGGTGAGTGTTCCAGCTTTGCTTCCCAAACCATTTCTTTGTGTTTGCTTCTTGTCAACTCACTCATCAAGGGGGAGAAAATGTGGAAACCAAGTTCTTAGGGGAGAATTTATTTAAACCAAGGATCTTTGGTGACATTTGTGTGCAGCCAAGTTGACATCTACCTTGGTTTGCTTTGTGACAAGCGATTGACACTAGCTTTTGAAATGGTTTTGAGTGCTTTTTGCCTTGAGTTTGCTCTCGTCAAGCGGCCTTTTGTTTGCGTTTCTTGGATTTTGGGCGCTTGCTTGACTTTTAGTTGCTTCCATGCCATATTTTTGACAATGCACTCATCAAGGGGGAGATTGAGAGGTCAAGCCCCAATTATGTGTTGAGTGTCAAGTGATATGTGCCTTGACCTCACTTGTGTTTGATGAGAGCATTGTCGCAATGGTAGTGGGGTTTTGTTGTTTAGCTGTCTTTTAGTGTTTGTGCTTAATTTGCTTTGGGTATTTAGTGTGCGTGAGTCGGCGTTGTGTTTGTGGTGGTATGTGTCTGTATCACGGTTCCACCTTGTGTCTCTTGGCTTACGTGTGCAGGTACACGGATAGGCGGTGGTCGACGACATGAGTAAGTCCTCCGATTGACTAGAGCCGTCATGCGAGGCTGTGGCGATCCAACCCTGGCACATGGAGTGCGAGAGCATGAGCAAAGGCACTCCGATGGACTGGAGGCCCTCCGATGGACTGGAGATCAAGGATGAGAAAGCCCCGGATGGACTCAGGAAAAAGCCCTCCGATGGACTGGAGGCAAAGCTCGGCGTCGATCAGCCATGGGAGTTCGGTACATGGAGGGGCGGAATAGCGACGGCTGTGTAAGACCTACCGATGGACTATGAGACAACCCCTGATGGACTGGGGAAGCTGGACGTGACCGTGGTGCTCCAATCCGAGTGCATGGCAGCGGAGGCGTGCGAGGGAGGCCTTGGCAGCTTCGGCTTAAAACCGCCACCCAAATTGACCAAAGGGTTTGGTGGTTTTCCTCAAAACCATCACTTATCACCGGTTTAACAGTTCTCAAAAAACTGTATCTACCATGGGCTGTGCGCACCAAAAGCCCACAAACTGGCAAACCTCAAGTTGACGGACACGTGGCACAATCGCGATGTTTGCGTCCGTCCAAAGCAAAGTCATCAAGACGGGGTGGCCGTTCGATGTGAGGAAGGCTAAGTTGGACGATTATGCCCCTATGGTGCTTTGGGTGTGTGTGCTTCCTATAAGGGCATATTGGTCAAAAGCCAAAGGCCTAGATATGTAGATTTGGGCTGTTGTAGGCAGCCATCCTTTTCCAACCCCTTGAGTTGGGTCCTCTCATTTGTTCTTGTGAGAGTTAGGCTAGGGTTTGGGTGGAAGAGTCTCTTTGTTTGAGCTTTTTTGCATCCATAGTTTGTTTGCTTCTAGGAGTGGCTTGTAATCATACATCTTGAGCTAATCCAAAGATCAATTTCGTCCTCAAGTTTGTTCCCTCTCCTTTGTGCTGAAATTTGTCTATTTTGCCATTTTAGGAGCTCTTTTCTTGTGATTCTCGTGCTGCTTCTTTGGCTGGGTGTTGAGGCTTGTTTGTGGTGGATTTGGGATGATAGATCTTGTGCAAAATCACATAGGCAAGGCCTACATATCAGCTGCACAAGATCTTCCCGAAATTCCACACTTTTCCCCTTTATTCTTGGGCTTTTTCTTTTTTCCTTTTCATTTTGAGTTTCTGCCCTTGTGCATTGGTTTTTGGTGATGCTATGATGTGGTAGAACATATCTGGACCATGAATTGATCCTTAGTTGCCACGGGCTCACCCAGGAGAGAGATCAATTTCAAAATGGGTCAAAACTTGTCCCCTTCTCTTGTGTGTTGCAATTTGAGGTCAATCTAAGATCTTTTTGAGTCGATCTTTTTGGATTCCTTCTGCTCATGCTAGAGATTGTATCCCCAAAATTTCATATTTTTCGGACAAGGTTTGATCAAGTTTTGTATCAATTTGGTGCGAAGTCACCAGCTGTTCAGGTTTCTGCAGATTTTATCTAGCCTTCAACCACCGGACGGTCCGGTGGCCAAAACTTCGAATTTGGAGCTGACATTTTGTGGAGCTCTTTTACTGTGTATCATAAAGGCCCATAACAATTTCAGAATTTTTGGAGGTGTTTTGTCCTCGTTTTGGTATTTTTCTTTTGGGGAAGGTCCGGCTATTTTTGAGCACCGGACGGTTGGGTGTACAGACCACCTAACGGTCCGGTGCGTGTTAGAATTTCAATTATTCTCCAATTGAGCTAAAAATTTGTGGAGTTGTTGCTTGAGATCGTCTACAACTTCAGTAAAAATTGTATAATATTTGGAGTTGATCTGCTTGGGTTTTGGATCTAATCTTTTTCAGAGTATCAGTCTGTGACGGTCCGGTTCTCAACCACCTGATGGTCCGGTGGTCAAATTTTGCGCCTTTTGATCTAAAATTTTCAGGAGCTGTTCCCTTGTATCTTGTTGTGGTGTGTTAATTTGTGTGGGAGTTTTGAGGCTTGTCTTAAAGGGTTTTGTCTATTCTCTTTGCAACCCTATCAGGCTGATTTCTGGAGTTTACCTAAGGTTGCTCATTTTGCATCCTTTGTCTTTGGGCGTTTGAGCGAGTGCTTCCCCGTGTGCATTTCTAGCAGTGGTTTAAGGTTGGTTGCTTTTACATTGCTACTCGACCATGCATAGTAGGGATTTTGCATTGAATTGGGATATAGGGCCGACTTCTTCCAAAATTGAAGAAATTTTAATAGGCTCCCATTCACCCCCCCCCCTCTGGTCGCCTTTCGATCCTACAACTATGAACTTTGGGGAGGATCTTGAGAGTTTGGTCTAGGGCACGACTAGGGTTTCGCAGAAATCTTTTCTGCGATGGCTCTCTCAAAATCCCCTACCGAAGTCGTACCCTCTCATGCATATACATATATACATATATATATATATGTATGTATATACATATATGGGCCTTAACCACGTAAAGGCCCATTAGGATTCTAGTTGCTTGCTGATCAAGTATCCGAGTCCTTATTGACATCCAACTTGCACAGACCTGATTAGATGGGCCCCGATCAGTCTCCTCATGTACTCATGACGAAGTCGATTAGACTCGGGGTCGGACATAGAAATTGCCAGGGGGCACATCTCCATCACAGAGTTCTTCAAGAATCATCAAGAAGGAGTTCTTAGTGAAAGGGTGAGGCGAGTCGAGGCACGTAAACCTATAGTTGGCCAAGCCTACCCCTAGGTTCGGTCGACCCAAGCTATTGTTGGGGAGTCTCGCACTCAGCTTTGACGTGGATCTTCATTTAGGCTATCCGACGAATCGCCTGTTCAGAAGTTCATGGAGTAACTCACTGTTCTTCATCTGTAACTATGACAAATCCTGAGTTCGATCAATGAATTTGCCTTTTGCTGTAAGTTCTTTATTTATATATGATCTATGCATTTGCATTGATTCATCGTTTACATATGCTAGGCCTGCCATAAAATATCCACATGTCTTTTACATGATCTTTTTACCTTGATTGGTTGATGGAATCCTCTCATGCTTAGATGTTGTTCGGACTTGCTAGTTTGTCGATTACCTTTACCTATGTCACTAGTGGTTGGAGCGAAACCGAAAGTAATCTCAAGCTAGTCTATGCGCAGGCCTAACTTACCTCAGACCTGGTTAAAGAAAGCAATAAGCAAAACTAGCACCTATTTCCTTTAAAAAGAATTAGTGTTCCTTTCTTCTTCTATTTTGTGCACCTCTTTGACTTCTGCTTTGTACTTTTTCTTCAATCAGAAATTGGTTACAGATATTATTACAAATCAAGACAGCTCAAATTTCAGCTAAACACTGATCACTCTTCTCCACTTATGCGAATCGCCTGGAGGTGCAATTGTGCAGGCAGCTTATTTTTTGTAGAGAACAGACGATAGGCAATTCTGGTTTTAAGCTACCGTAAGCAACAATCTGCTATGCAAAGGGATTTTATTTTGTCTAGGAATCTCATAAATGAAAGATCTGCATCAGAAAATATGAGAACACATCGATGATCGATGCTTCGAAAAGGAATACAACCCTTCGTATACGCGTCGCGGGACTCACGTGGCAAGTGATATTTAATCCTTCTCTACTCCTAATCTATTGAATTAATTATTTCCATTCCCATAGATTCAAACATGGCTCCCAAAATGATTCTTTGCTTTACACATCTATATCTACACTGTAAAAGAGTGTTAAGTTTTTAGTACCATTTTTCACCCAACAAAAATATCTATACTCCTCACATTGGCCTCACATCATGGATTAGAAATTGTTGTAAGAGTGGAAAGGTTCCAAAACCTTTTCTATTTTTCACTTTATTTTATACTAACATAGACATACATGCAACACGCACGTGTCATGAGATGACCGACCGAGCAATAGAAATGAGAAAAAAGAAAGAATGAATTAAAAGGATGGAGACATGCTTGATTGACGTCCTTCAAGTATCTGGTGGGTATGGATACAAAATGAGGTGAGAAAATAAAAGATTAGAGTATGGAAACATTTTCCTTTTATTGGTTTAAGCCTCTTTCAAACACTTTCCCACCCGCCGATACGTACAACGTCTGTCTCCTACCTTCCAGTTGGCCTCACCATGGTTCAACCCTAGATATAAAGGATGAGAGGTTTACCGGAGCCCAATTCAGGATGGCACATGTAAGGAGCGCGTTCAATGCGGAAGGCATAGCCAAACATCAGACGGCCTTATGAGACATAGGTGGGGTCAGGATCCATATCCATGTTCATTCATTAAAGGCTTCATAGTTATCAGTAAAGAAAACATAACTGCCCCCACCAAGTGTCTCCAATTTAGTATCTGAGAACCTTGCGTAACAAGGTTCAAGATTCAAGCTTTAAAAGTAAATTCGGTCTAACACTAGTTATGGATAAGCATTCTTGACTACCTCTTATAGGTTTGATCATAACTGTTTAGGAATTAATCATGCAGTAGGGTTCCAGTCAATTCCTAAGTTTAAATCACAAACATAACTCATAGATTAGGACTCAGAAGTAAAATAGGTGATGCACTGGGGCTTGCCTGGGTACTCAGGGATATCAAAAATAACTAGAACTTGAGGCTTCAGATATATTCCGTCGAGAATACTAAGACTTCATGATAATAAACTTCAAAACTTTTTCTTGTATGATATCTTGCTTTCAACAGACTTCAGGATAATAAGCTCCAACACTTCTTGCATGACATCTCGTTTCATCTAGCGTACCTATGTATGCTTGACTTTAATATGATGAGGATGATCAACCTATTGTAAAAAGAACTACAAAAGTTCCTAAAAGAAAAGCTAGGGGCACCGGAATAATTACCCAAGCCTTATCACATGCTTAGATAATTGTCCAGAGTTTTAAACTATTTTTATAGTATTTTTAATAATTTTTAAAAGCTTTAAATCGATTACTAGGAATTAATAGTAATTTATAATAATAGGATATTTATTTACTATTTTTATTAACTATTTATTAAAACATAATATTATAACAAATTTAAAAGATTAAAACAATTAACATACATGGATTAAAATTCTAGTAATTAATATTCTTTTCTAGAATTTAAATCTAAACTATAGTAATTCAAAATAAGAAAAGAATAAATCTAGAAAATCAAAAATTAAAAGAAGCCCAAGGCCAAAATAGCATGCTACGAAAAAGTTCTATTTTTCACCCCAAACTTCGCCTATGGTTTGATTTCCTCCCTCATTTCCTTTCAGCTTGGCCCGACCCGAAGGCCAGGCCGGCTCACCTTCCCTCTCTCTCTCTCATTTCGGCCCAAAGGCTAGCCAGCCTGTTTTCGCTCTCTCCCTTTATCTAGCCCAACCAAACCGGCCCAACTGGGCAAGGCCTCTCACGGGCATGACCAACCGCGCGGCGGATCTCATCTCCCCTCCTCCTTCTCTCCTGCTTTCCTCCTCTGCCCACGACGATCGCGGCAGCCATGGCAAGCGCATGTGCCAGAGCGCGGCAGTGAGCAGCCCACCTAGCCGCTCTATGTCGGTTCAGCGTAGGAGGACCCCCGCGTGAGGTGCACAGGGTTGTCCCACACCTCGTGCATGTGACGGGGAGCCCGATAGGACTCATGCCGGTGGGGAACTGGGGCGACATGGTGGGAGTGTCCCTCAGCACCATGGAAGGTGCCGAGCTCGAGCTGGCCTAATCCTCGATGAGGATAGGTCCAGGAGGAGGAGGGAAGTGAGGAATGGGGTCTCACCCTCCGGTGACACGATGAAGGTGGCGGAGGATGGCGAACAGTGGTGAGGTGCACCGGCAGAAGAGGGAGCGCGGTTAGCGTGGTGGAGCGGAGCTCCAACAGTGGTCAAGTGAGGCAAGGAGGCGGCTGTGGACCGAGAACGGCGGCGAGGTCAGACGGACCGCGCGGGGCGAGCGCTGGGCTTTGCCCCCTCGCTCCCCAGGCTGGATGAGGATGACACCAGGGCAGGCCCCACCTGTCAACTACTGCGTGGCAGCGGGCTGCCCCAGTGCAGAGTGGGCATGCGGTCAGTGCGGTTCAACTGGCCGGCTGGGCCGACACATTGCGCCTGGGCCGCCGCCTCTTGTTTTTCCTTTTTTACTTTGTCCAAACACTTTTGCAATTTTATCCCTATGTAACAATAGAATTCCATCCATATACAAAAGTGAAATGGCCTATTTTAAACTTTACACTTTTGTCCTTGAATAAACTGCATTTTTTAAACAACATTTGGACTCAAATTTGATTTGGAGAATTTTGAAGCTCAAGTTCAAAATTGTTGAATTATGCATATGATGACATGATTAAAATGATCTAATATACACTTAGTGATATAGGGTATCACAGCCGATACTAAACGCGACACATGGCGGGCCAGGTAGGGGCTGGTGTGTGAGATTCAAAGATTGCGATAGGAATCGCTTTCCACGCATGAGTTAAGTTTCAGTTGGTCGAGATCTTCACCTTGTTGGTGTCTCTTAGCCTACCAGATTTTACTCCGCGAGCGTACGGAGACTATTGTAGCTTTTTACCCAGGAGTATTCCAAGGTATCGATTTCCACATGGAATGAGAAGTATATTAACCACAATTCTAGTCTAATCGGGACAAACGAGAGGATAAGAAGGTACGAGGGTAGAGAGGGTTTTATACTTTAGTTTTACTTAGCCGATAAATATGAATAAGTCCTTAACCTAGCTTGCCAAACTACTTCGGACACCAAGGCTATAGAACCACTTCCGAGTGCCAAAGTGCTGATAACTCAGATGAGAAAGGCGAGTTATATAGGTAAAGGCTATGAGTTGATGAACAACCCGAACGACAGGGTCGAATACATAGGGTACATGTTCACTGTCACCAAGCGGACCTACCACCAAAGCTATGTGGGATTACACACAAACCAAGGTAAACCTCTAGATTAGACACCACATCTACTTCTAGTGGCTTATTTCTTCTACTTCCACAGAAAATAGAAGTTAACACTACATATAGACTTAACTATATGGAGTGAACAAGGAACCCGCAGATGGTCAAGCTAAATCTAAGACTAAAAGTCAGACATAAACTAAGTAAAATCTGAAAGTAGAGAACAAGGAACTTTATTTGAACCTAAATTCCATTCCTTCGAGGTCCAAGCTCGAAGTGAGAAGCCAACACCGAGCTTATCTCCCTCACTCTCACCTCAACACTCTCCCTATTCTATGTATATGGTGGATAGGATTAATCCTATGGTCGCCTTCTTCTCCGTGCTTCATTGTGTCCTCCAAATGAGCCCCTGGGGTCCTTTATATAGCTTCCCAAGGTCGGTGCTTGAGAGGGGGGGTACTTGTAGGTGAAGTGGGTAAGGCGGTTAGGCCACTCGACCCCCCCCCCTCATGGCTGCCCATCCACCATTATGGCTGCCCGGCCATTGGATGCACTGATTTTCAATTATGGGCTCGTGATTTGGCCTTCCCAAGTCGGTTGCATGCTGTCCAAGGCGGTGGGCTTGAATTGGTTGCGGAGACTAGGCCGGCCTGCCACTCCATTAGGTGCTCGGCCCTCAGATACACCTCCTTTGATGTTGGATGGTGTGAATGTACTCCTAGTGGCAATTGATAGTTGGTTGCAGGTTAATGGCGAAAAATGGGCTAATTAATCCATATGTTGGCCTTCCGACCTTGGGCTCAACTTGGGCTTGTTCCCTTGGGCGTATATGGGACCTTGGTGACTCCCTTGGGGCATAGAAGTGAAGAGTGGGCCATTTGTAGAGATTGTATGGCCAGTTAGCCAACCCTTAGGCCAGCCGGCCAATGTCTTGGCCGCCCGGCCAGTGTTCTAGCCGCCTGGCCTTGCCACCTTTTTCCGCTAAACTTGCAATTGCCGTAACTTTTGCATTTGGACTCCGAATTAGGTGAACCAAAAGCCCATTTCGGTCATCTCGACAAGCTCTTTGACATGGTTTGGTCATTGGGGCATTTGATATACTTTGCAGTAATGTTATTTGTAAGCTTTGTCTCGAGCCCTTTGATGCTTGCTCCATATGATGTCATTTTACACAGATATATTGAGCATCTCCCTGAAAAACACTAGAACCCACCATAACTCATGGAACTCGTGAGTTTAAATAGAAATTCACATTATTATTGATCGAAATGGTTTATAACGACCACCAACACACCCCTACACTAGAACTTTGCTCGTCCTGAGCGAAGGTTAGGATTATTATCAAGGGGTAAAGACATAGCTAAGGTGTTCTTGATGCACAACTTCTCAAGATGTTAAGCTAGCATAAATTCTATTCCAAAACATTCCTCATACCTGTGGGCTTTGAAGTGGATATAATCTTTGCCTTCGGCGGTTGAAAGATGGAACTACTTGAGCGAAGTTGTATCTCCCCTCTCTTTCAAGTATACTTGGAGTTTTTGTTATATTTTTTTAAACAAAACCTTAGAATTTGTATTCCTCAAGCAGTACTCTCGAATCACTCAAGTGGTTGTTTTATCCCTCACCGTGGCCATTAGCCATTCTTTTCCCTATACACTAAAGCTTATGTGGAGCTCAAGGTAGTGGGTAAATAAGGCTTACCTATGTTGTGCATTTTGCTAAGTCAAAAATTGGTCCCAGCAAAGTTTGTGATGCCTCTCATTCTGATCAAATGAAATTTGGATTTACTTTGGGGTAAGGAAGAGTATGAACACACGCTATGTGATGAGGACACAAGTGGGAGGTATGTGAAATGAATTGGTTCCAACATACAAATCTTATGTCTGCATGGGTGTATGGCCTTGTATGGAACTCCTCCTCTTCTTTTTTTTCATGGATCTCCCTTTTTAGAGCTTTTGAGCACATAGATCCATCTTCTTTTCCTTTTTTGGCACCCTTCAAACATTTGGGGGTGCAACAAGTTTTTTTTTGCTTGATGGCTCCATGCCTCCTCTTGCAATGGGTTTGAACAACATTTGTGCTGGAATATGATTGGAGTATTTATTGTGACAAGACCATATTTGTAGATGGGATTGAGGTATGCAAAGGATAGATGTTGTTTGGGTATGATGTAGGATAGTCTAGTAGGATGGATACTTAAATCCAATGTGGAGTTTGAGCATAACCAGACATGGAAAGGCTAGCATGTAATGGTAAACATGAAGGAAAATTGATCAGAAATTGAAGTCTCACTACTTCATAAGGACTCAATGTTTGACAATACTCAACTCAACAATAGGCTGGTTTTGATCACATAACACATTCTACCTCTGGTAGGAATTTCAAACCACTGTGGAATTCAAAGCTCAGGGTTTTGAAATCCTTTCATGAAATAAAAGTATCCAGGTATGACTTAATAAAGAAGGTGAGAATTACTTCACTCGTACTGTCTCACATTTGTCAACAACTTAGGCAAAAATTTTCCTAAAAAAAGAATGATTCCACAAGTAGCTGAGTACTAATTAAGGAATAAAGCTTATGCAGGCTTACATGTGAGAAACAAAGTTGTGCTCAGGTTGATTTATGGTCTGAGTTTGGCTTGATCAAGTTTAAAGCATGTAAGAGCATCAAACCATTTTTTTAATCAACATGAAGTAGGGGGAGAGGTGAAATGCAAACCAACGTGGATGAGATGTGACTGGATGTTCAAAGCTGAAGGTTACAATCCGGCGTTGGGAGTAGGATAGGAGAGTCCTACGTCTCATGTTGCATTTGTTCATCGAGTCATATTGATCTTTCCTACAAATACATACTCTTGCAGAAGGTGGGATAAAAAGACTAGCCAGTGTAGGAATACATCGGCTAGTGCAACAATTATGCATACACTTATATCTTAGAGGAACAATTCCTATTTTATTTGTGAAAGTAAATGTTTATTTGCTTTGTTTTTTTAAGGAAAAAAAGATCCGTGCTACCTCCCGGTAGTGCATGTTTTAAGTCAAAAGCTCGACCTTGGGAGCCTTTCATGCCTACACTAGTGTGACGATGTGGCTCCCTTCATCACCAACTTTCTACGATTTTGCCTTTCTACCTGCAAGACTTGTGCTAGCACCATTGCGGGATTTGCAATGTTTGTGGTAAACAAATGCACCTACAAGCATTAGCTTGAAGAGATTATGAAAGAGAATGGCATGGTTGTAGGCCTCGTGCAAGCTGGCACCCATTTCCACTAAGCTAGGAGGTGTTTGATGTTGTTCAAGAATGAAACTATCCTACTTATTAAGATTGTCCTCACATGGTGCAAGCCTTGGATTGTCGTTCATGTCCATAGACCAAACATATTCAAGGTTAAGCTCATGCCTATCGTGTTTGTGGGGAGTATCTCTACCATCAAGACTATTTATGTCATCTCTCTCAACGTAGATGTGATCATGTGGTTTCAGGTTGAGGTGAGAAAACTCTTCATAAGCTC
This sequence comes from Paspalum vaginatum, assembly GCA_030272315.1. NCBI lineage: Eukaryota > Viridiplantae > Streptophyta > Magnoliopsida > Poales > Poaceae > Paspalum > Paspalum vaginatum. The sequence goes on along the minus strand of CM059020.1, from coordinate 28,775,000 downwards.
CTCCAAATTCAGGACCAAGATCAAGAATTTTTCTAGCCCAATCAGGATATAGCTCAGGGATCTTGAATTCATCAACAACAAGATTTGGAGAGATTGTAGACTTTGGATTAAGAAATGGTGGATCACCCTTGACTTGCTATGGTTCGGATATGTACTTTGAGTGCTTGTAGCCGATCTTTTTGTCAATGGTTGCACCCAAATACCGGCGGGCGACGAGGTATGGGCGCAGAGCACACGGGAGCTAGGGATTGCGCTGTTGCTGCACTTGTCTCCCTGTCGTGCGGCTCTGATCCGCTTGTGCGGGGAAGCCGATCCTGGTTGTGTGTGGTAATGCGAGCATGCCACCTAGCTTGACCTTGTAGCCAGAAGGTTGGATGGATGCGGCCATTGGCTCTTGTTCTCCTGTAAAGCGAACACAGTAGATCTAAACGTTAAGTTCCTACCTAATCATAAGGATCGGTAAACACGAGGTCTCGTGTACACTAGTCGACCGATGCAAAGGCATTGGATGGTCCAACAGGTATGCATGAATATAGTGAGTGAAAGCCAAAACCGCATCCAAAGTAGAATAGATGTAAAAACCCTATCTAAAAGCATGATATAACAGATCTACATAATCAAATTGGCTTCTAACCAGGACCTTCAAAGAAGTCCATCTAACTGGACAGATACACATTACAACATGTGTAGATAGGGTGCTTGAGATACGCTGGTCTATAGGCAGGTTGCGTGGACACCCTGCAGCGGCATGTCGTTGATTGTAACAAGCAATGAGGAAGCATAAAACGAGCTACATGAAGATCGATCTATAGCATGAAGCATAAACAAGATAGGAGATCGATAACATGCAAGATAACAAGTGAATCGCGTCAACTGCGAAGCTTAGTACGAGATTCACCGGGGTAAACACAAGACACCAAGCAGCACTAACACAATCTACCAGAAAGAACATTAAAGCATGTCGATGTCATGCGGGATAACTAGCAAACCTTGCCTTCAAAAACGTTTCAGTACAAGGTTCGCCATGGATCTGGTAAGTGCTTCACTGCCCTAGCCGACCCAAATGAACCCGCTAGGGCAGCATGACACTTACATGGAGAGAATAAACCTGAGAGCCAGAGTGGCGATGCGTCGAGAGTTGATGAGCGAGACACCACTGTTCGATAACAATATTGTCGCTAATTTATTCATGAATAGGAGATACATATTTATAGACCGGAGACTTAGCCCTCAAGCAAACCCTTTCCTAGATAGACTCAAACTCATTCCTAACTAAAAGATTACAACTTAACTAAGACTCTATGACTTGATAACGTGATTTGGACTCTTCCTCCTATCGATCCAGATCCTCGTGAAGCATCCAAATATTAGCCGAAACATGGCCTATAATTCTGGCAGATTCTGGTTGTTCTATTGTTTCGAGAATTCTAAAAATTTAATCTCCTTATCTTTCCATCCATATGTAGAATGCCTCAAATGGAGTTCGTATGTGGCCTGGGTGACCGTTTTCGTGCGGCCTACTCCTGCAGTCTGAACCAGTCTCGCGAATAAAGTGAGCTTCAACATGGATTAGGCCCGTGACTTCATCTTGACTTGGGCCTTGGGCACACACTTATCCTCATATTTTGCCAAACTTATGATGTAAGCATGGCGAAGTAGACTCCTTCAACATGGGCTTCTTCTGACATTTTGGCCTAACTAGTCCTTATCAAATTTTGGTGATAACACATGCCCCCCAAAGTTCGGCCAAATATATCAGAACCTCCTCCATGTGTCAGCTGCGAATCACTCAAAAATGATCGGCTTTTCATCTTGTATTCTCACACTTGTGATCTTGCCCCCTGAGCTGATGCATCAATTCTTCATCAGCTGACATTGTTGATCCTCAACTTGAAATCCGAGGCATCATGATTTATTTTTCATGTGACCGATTTCTCTAACCGGCCTTACGCCTTCTCTGATCCATCGACTAGTTGCTTGGACTAGCCCAAAATTGCTATTGGAGAACGGTCTCAAGCCTCCTGTCCCGAGGCTGGTGCTGACTTGTGGAATCGCTCATGTGCTTCATCAGCTCGATAATAATTTTTTTAGGTTGATTGCTTTGATCGGCCTCAACCTTCACCTTTGTGTCAAGACTCGCTGATGATTGCAGACGGATGTCATGTCAATTGCAGTGCTTCCTGCTCTTTAGCTATTTAGCAAATGACAGTTCTTCTGATAGGTAGCAGCCGTCCGCGATCGGCTAATTGGCCGAACATGTATACCGGCCACCCCTAGTTGATGCATAAAGTTGATAAAGACATCCATCAGTTGGCAGGATAGCTCGGTCGACCCTACTTAGACCGAATGAGAACATGAATTATGTGGATCACCTGTAAAAAATTTGGTTGCCGAGACCGGCACTACTAAAAAAACTATGAATCGGCTAAAAGCCGATGAATCATATTTGGTTTGGTAAAAAGATACAAGCCAAACCAACGGCAACAATAAAAAACATCTCCCCCACAAAATATACTATGTCATGTAAAGCGTGTAAGTGAAAGCTTTCGGATATGTCTAAATGCATTTACCAGTGCTAGCACGTATATACAGTAAGGGTTTAGCATATAGACACCGTATAGAAAAGTTCACGAGAATATATCTATATTAGAACATGAGCGAGCAGTTTTACGATTTTCAAAATAAAAGCATCACCGCTAAGCCCAGCCAACTAGCACGATTAAGCATGATAAACAAATAAGCATGATAAACAAAAGCCAAAAGCTAACATGTATCTACACAAGTGAGTTTTCCAAAACTGGATCTTTAGCAAACTCGATTGCTCATGCCCTCAGGTCTTGCAAATTAAATATATTATATTTGAATTTCAAGCAAGCATTTTGTTATGTGCCAGGGGTTATTTGCTTGTTATGCCACTTCTTATCAACCAATGCTAAGCCTAGGTACATATAACCATCAGAAGCTTAAAGCAAGATTTTTGTCGATCACAGCTTAGTCAAAGTTTTTGCCAAAGCGCAAAATCAAGCGGTCTCGAACTAAATCAGTGAGACAAAGCAAACCCGCTTGGATCTTTTCATTTACACACAACATGGACATCGTTTTAAATTAAATTCAATTTAGTACAAGATTAACATGTAAGCATTAAGACTCAAGTAGCATAAATGATTCCGAAGTAAAGGATTTATCCACCAGGCATGTACAAGATAGCAAAAGCAAAATCCGCCTACACATACTAATAGTAGCTAGATAAAGCGGCAACCATATTTCAAAGTTTCAAAGAATAAAAACACGCTCAGCATCGGATATTCAACATATTCAAATGATCTTAACTACACGTTGTCGGTAGCATCCACACCTCAAAGCATATACACGAAGCACACGTAAAAGCTACTAAGCATACAAGAAAACTGGTGCAAGTGACGAATGCATCTGGTGCATGGTAATGAAATTGTGGGTTTGAGTCTTACCGGTCGATCAGCTATTGATGAGCCTATAGCAAAAATTCCATATACTCTTCTGATTCACCGGGACGAAGCTGATACGAAATCCAATTAGCAGTACATGGAGTTCTTCGAATGCTTTGTCGGGGGAGACAAAGTAGCCGATGATGGTGTCGCAGGTACGGTTGCTCTGGTCGAAGAAACCAAAATAGGCGGCGGTACTAGCGCCATAACTCTGGTAGAGCGCCAGGGTAGCTGATGGTGGCAGCACGCAGGGATGGATGCTTCGGTGTGGGCATGAGAGCAGCAGATTGCGCTGTAGGCGCGTGATTCGTTTTCTCTTCGCAAAAAAAAAAAAACATGAGTCATCTTCCTCAGGTTTCCTCTTCTCCCGCTCGAGGCCTGGTCGGCCGCTTAGCCCGAATCCTAGCCACACCGCCACCGGCGCAAGGAATGGTCCCACAGCCGGCACGGGGCTTGATCACAGCGCCGCTGATGTGCCACCTCGTCACAGGGGCCTGGCGCAGGCGATCGACTGGGGCACGGACTTCGGCGGGGTCGAGGAGCGACCTCATTGGGGTCAAACGCAGACGGCCGGGGCACCGCACCATTGGGGCCGAGCGCAGGTAGCCGAGGCGCCATTGCGTCACACAGCTGGTCGGTTCGCCGCGCCGTCGGGACTGTGACATTGCCGCGTCGGGCCGAGTCGTAGGCGGCCGGGGCGCCACCGCATCACCAGGGCTGGGCGCAGCAGGGCTGGAGCATTGCTTCAGGGCCGAGAGTGGGCGTGCTCTTAGTATCAGCCACAACAATCTTCGTCCTTGTTCTTGCTTCCATTGCCATAGTGCGAGCGGCCGTACAAGGTACATCAGTCGACTACGTCCCCTCGTGCGGCAACTGGCCAACAGCTGCCTTGATACAGATTGGGACATTGTCTTTTATGAGCTGATGGTGGTGATCGCCATATGATAAATGGTTGGCCGATGCAGCTGTGCCTAACCATGCCAGGTATCGGCTAAGATATATGCATATGTCTTCCTTCCAAAAATTATTCTTGGCTTCACCTAGCCGATCATATTGAATCAGCTGTTGATTACTTTCCTCACGGCTTCAGATTTCCCTTCCACCAAAACTGATTTTTTTATGTGGATGTGCTCGTGGTTCCATGAATCGGCTGCCGTAGATAACAAATCGGCTCTACTTATCTCCTGAGCAAGCCCATTTTTTCGGCTGATTCGTAAAGATGCATTCCGTCTTGACTTTTCATCAGGCTGATTGTGGTCTGTTTTTTCTTCAACAATTACTCGTTTATAAGCCGATGCTGCTGTCATTGCTTGAAACTTCGTGTCTGAGTGGTGGCTACTATAAATAAATCGGCTATTCCCGCCTTCCGAATGAAATATTTAGACAAGCCGATTTTGTTTTAGTGTTGGTGTCGTACCTTCGAATAGACTAGTCGTAAAGATGCTTACGCTTACCCACTCTTCGAGCCAATTCTGCTTGCCTCCCACTCGATGAATCGGCCATGTCCAAAATTGAACAAATATACCAAACCGGCTCTGCTTGTCTCCTAAACAGAATAAAATATTTTTAGATAAGTCGATTTCTTCTTGTCGATTCGCAAAGATGCACTCCGTCTGGACTTCTCATCAGTCTAATTGTGGTCTCACCAGGCGTGCCAAAAGTGTGTTGCACTCAAATATCGACGAGCGGTGAGGTTCGGGCGCAGAGCACACGGGAGTTGGGGATCGTGCTGCTGCAGCACTCGTTTCCCTATCGTGTGGCTTCGATTGGCTTCTGCGAGGAAGCCGATCCTGGTTGTTCGTAGTGATGCAAACATGCCACCTGCCTTGACCTTGTAGACAGGAAGGTTGGATGGACGCGGCTATTAGCTCTTGTTCTCTTGTAAAGCGTACACAATAGATCTAAACGTTAAGTTCCTGCTTGATTGCAAGGATCGGCATACACGAGGTCTCGTGGACTCCAGTCGACCGATGCGAGGGCATCGGATGGTCCATTAGGTATGCGTGAATATAGTGAGTGAAAGACAAAACCGCATCCAAAGTAGAATAGATGTAAAAATCATATCTAAAAGCATGATATAACAGATCTGCGTAATCAAATCAACCAAAACATGTCATATAATTCTGGCAGATTCTGGTCATCCTATTGTTTTGGCAATTTTCGTCGACTCCAAATGGATTTGGACGTGATTCCAATTGTGTTGGAAATTTCATCTCCTTAGCTTTCCATCCATACGTAGAACGCCTCAAACAGAATTCGTATGTGGCCTGGGCGACCATTTTTGTGCAGCCTACTCCTGCAGTCCGAACCAGTCTCGCGAATAAAGTGGGCTTCAACATGGATTAGGCCCGTGACTTCATCTTGATTTGGGCCTTGGGCGCATACTTATCATAATACTTGGCCAAACATATGATGTAAGCCTAGCCAAGTAGACTCCTTCAACATGGGCTTCTTCTTACATTTTGGTCTAACTAGTCCTGGTCAAATTTTGGTGATAACAGCTCCCCTCCCCCCCCCCCCCGCTGTGGATTGCCCCAGACTTCTTCATGTTGGGAGTTCTTGGCTCAAGAACTTCATGTCTCCACCTAGTTCCTCTTGATAAATCAAACTTTCCATGAAGATCATAGAGGGAGGGTGGAGGTTGCATTGTTTTTAGTCCTGAGTCAAACGGTTCTGTGGCTTGGGAACTTCTTTTGTTTTTTGTGGGTAGGAAGGGTTAGAACTCAGATTTGTGGTAGGATTATGAGCATCTTCCTCTATGGGTTGTGAAGTTTCATCAGGTGGCTTAAAGGGAGTGTTCTCAAGGATTCTCTCAAGGATGGCTCTCCATTCTTTCGGCATCAAGTGCAAAAAGGACCCTCTCGATGCTCCATCAAGCAATTCTTTAGTCTCAGGGCTAAGGCTGACGTAGAAATGCTGCAAGAACATTGGTTTTGGTATAGATAGGTCAGGGCCTGAAGATGCTAGGGTCATGACATGAGCTCAAGCATTCCTCAAGGATTCCTTTTCCCGTTGGCAGAAGGTCATAACTTCTACTCGGATATCAACGATTTTGAAGCCAAGGAAGAATTAAATGCAAAATTCAATCTTCAAAGCTTCCTAACTCCCCTCTACACTACCTACAGTGCGATCATACCACTTTCTTGCTTTTCTCATAAGAGAGAACGAGAAAAGCTTTCACTTTATAGTTTCATGTGACACCCCTGGTATGGCTATGCAAGTCACAAGTGTAAGAACTCTCATAGGTGGGTGTATGGTTTTCGTCTTCTATCCCTCGAAGGACAGTGCTGAACCAAGGCTATGAAAGTTGGGCATATGTCGTAGCCTTCTGTGTTGATGGGTTGTGATGAAGGTGGAGGCTCCAAATACGCACCCTTTGGAGCAGCGAACTGATAGATAGGCATTGAATCCATATGATGGGTGGAGTGATACACGGACGAACTAGATTCGAGTCAATATAGCTACCGTTCCCCAATAACGGTGCCAGAAAAGCTTGTTGGCATCTTTTAGCCTACCAGATTTTACTCCACAAGTATACGAAGACCGTTGTAGCTTTTCACCCGGGAGTATTCCATGGTATCAATTTCCACGGGGAACGAGAAGTATATTAACCACCATTCTAGTCTGACAGAGAGAAACAAGAGGATAAGAAGGTACGAGGATAGAGAGGATTTTATACTTTAGTTTTACTTAGCCGATCTATACGAACAAGTCCTTAACCTAGCTTGCCAAACTACTTTAGACACTAAGGCTATAGAACCACTTCCGATTACTAGAGTGCTGATAACTCAGACAAGAAAGGCGGGTTATATAGGTAAAGGTTGTGCATCGATGAACAACCCGAACAACCGGGTGGAATACATAGGGTACATGCTCATTGCCACCAAGCGGACCTACCACCAAAGCTACGTGGGATTGCACAATAACCAAGGTAAACCACTAGATTAGACACCATGTCTACTTCTAGTGGCTTATTTCTTCTACTTCCACAGAAAATAGAAGTAAACACTACATATAGACTTAACTATAGGGCGTGAACAAGGAACCCGCAGATGGTCAAGCTAAAGCTAAGACTAAAAGTAAGACATAAACTAAGTAAAAGCTGAAAGTAGAGAACAAGGAACTTTATTTGAACTTGAATTCCATTCCTCTGAGGTACAAGCTAGAAGAGAGAAGCCAACACTGGGCTTCTCTCCCTCAGTCTCACCTCGCTACTCTCCCTATTCTAAGTATTTGGTGGATAGGACCTTGCTTCATTGTGTCCTCCAAATGAGCACCTAGGGTCCTTTATATAGCTTCCCAAGGTTAGTGCTTGAGAGGGGAGTACTTGTAGGTGAAGTGGGTAAGGCGGTTAGGCTGCCCAGCCCTCCTCATGGCCGCCCAGCCATTGGATGCACTGATTTTCAATCGTGCACTCGTGATTTGGCCTTCCCAAGTCGGTTGCATGCTGTCCAAGGCGGTGGGCACGAAATGGTCATGGAGACTAGTTCGACTGGCCACTCCCTTAGGCCACTCAGCCCTTGGATGCACCTCATTTGATGTTGGAGGGTGTGGATGTACTCCTAGTGACGGTTGACAGTTGGCTACAGTCGGTAAATGTTGAAAGTTTGGCTAATTGATCCATATGTTGGCCTTCTGACCTTGGGCTTGACTTGGGCTTGTTCCCTTGGGTGTATATGGGGCATCGGTGACTCCCTTGGGTCATAGAAGTGAAGAGTGGGCCATTTGTAGAGATTGCATGGTTGGCCGGCCAATGTCTTGGCCGCCCGGCCTTGCCACCTTTTCCGCTAAACTTGTAATGGCCGTAACTTTTGCGTTCGGACTACGAATTAGGTGAACTAAAAGTCCATTTTGGTCATCTCAACAAGCTCTTTGACATGGTCTGGTCGTTGGGTCATTTGATATAATTTGCAGTAATGTTATTTGTAAGCTTTGTCTCGAGCCCTTTGATGCTTGCTCGATATGATGTCATTTTACACATATATATTGAGCATCTCCCTGAAAAACACTAGAAACCACCAAAACTCATGGAACTCGTGAGTTTAAATAGAAATTCACATTATTATTGGTTCAAGTTCCATCAATTAATGCACATGTTGGTGGTCGAAATGGTTTATAAAAACCACCAACACACCTTCGGCACTGTCACCCCCCGTCGTTGACAAATTTGGCGACATGCATATGGTGCAAGACTGTGTGCCACCCTGGGGCCCCTAGAACACAACTACATCATCTACAATGACGGCTCCAACTCAACAACAAGGGCGAAGTAGATCCAATCTATGAAACCCCCGACCTCCGTCAACCACTCGGCGCCTAGATCCAACCCACGCTAGGGTGGTCTCCAGGCGACTCTCCCTGGCAAACCAATCAGCTCATAGATTCGATTTGGACCTAGGAGGGCCCTAGTAGACTTCCTCATCGAGATGCCCGGCGATAAGATCCTAAGCCTAGCTGGGCCACTCTGCTGGCGACTCCATCAACAAACTGCTCGGCACCAAGTCCATGGTCTTGCGCGAGTGGCCCCTGCGCTACTCCTACAACTCGCCTAGCGTTAAGGTCCGACCTCTACCTGGGCAGGTCCCAAACTCATCTAAGCCGTCCCACGGCGACTCCCCTGTAGAACCACTAGGACACCAAGGCCACACTGCCCCCAACTGGTACCTCGAGGGCAAGGCAAGTTCAACCTGCCACAAGGGACAACTCGGCCTCCACCGCCTCGACGCATCACGAGCATCCTATCGTTCCGGCTCAACTAGCAATTCCGCCCACTGTCTGCCCCGTCGGACCCTGGTCTGCGGGCCTAGATCACTCAGCGCCACTAGCCCTTATGGGAAACACCATGCTGTCGTTGTGTACCATGACATCGCCGCATCAGTGCTCCATCGATGACCTTCTCAGCTGGAGGACGACGACATCTTCTATGCCGAAGATGTACTGATACCTCTCACCGGGCTCTGGCTGAGGCTCACCGTCGACTCCACCATAGCCGGCAGGACCACTCCCTGGCATAGCACTCAACCAAGGAGGACCCTAACACCCCCTCCCATGATGACAAGCTCGCTGAACCCGACACATGATCCCTCACGAGAGGTCTTCATGACCGAGGTCCGCGAACATGAGGTCCCAATCCCTCTTGATTCGCCTTCCCTTTCAAGGAGAGAAACTGGGGGCCGTGTAGGACCACCTCACTCACAACATCAACAAACAACGCACGAGGGACTAGAGAGCTCATGAAGTGGAACTGCGTCTACCCGTCTCTACTGACAAAGTTTCCAGGGTGAGAGAAACACCGAGTCAGTGTAATGCTTGTCTATAGCACAACCTTGATCGCAACCGATGGTGCAAGTAGAAGGCCGCCGCTGATGAGGAAGAACAAGCCGCACAAGAGGCTGTGGGCCAAAGGAGGCATGCAGCCTTAGCCACTGGTGCAGCTTGCTACCTCTTCAACAACTTTGAGGACTCCGTGTCTTCCTATGACTTCTCCAGCAAGGAATGCTGCATCGCAGCAATGGGCACCCTCGTGGCGGAGCTCCCTCCATCAACTCACAAGGAGAAGCTAACTCTCAAGGCCCTTAACCTTGGCGATGACAATGACGCAAACTCCCATGCTTCAAAACCACTCCAAGGTGGCACCGACGACCTCCAGAAGTTCATGGCAAAAGGATCTCTTCCATTGCATTAATGACATGTGACTCCAAGCCTAGGAGGCTGAAATCAAGCAACGCAAAGAATGGGACAATGAGCACGGGGCCCTGTTTCGAGGGTGACACCTCTGCTCGCCACACGGAGGAACCCAAGTAGGGGCGACGATAGACAATGCGACGACAGCCCCCGGCATAACAGGGCCCTCACCGAGTACCGTCACTACAACTCGCTCCACGACGACCCGCCACTTGGTGACTACGATGGGATCTGGGCCTTCACTCCTAGGATTAGGTCAATCTCCTGACCTGCTATGTTCAAGCTTGTGAACATAGAAAGTCATGACCCAATGAAGAACCTAGAAGAGTGGAGACTCTATGCGCTCAGCGTCAAGGCCACGTATGGGGACTCCAACATTGCACTGGCCTATGTTCCATGATGTTGAGGACTCAAGTGCTCCAATGGCTTCAGAACCTGCCTCCAAGCTCCATCAGCAGTTGGTCCCAGTTATATAAGAAGTTTGTTGCCAACTTCCACATCAAGTACAACACCCAAAGCTTCTCTGAGCTCCGAAACCAAGTGGCGAACATCCCTGACCAGAACAACACCTTCAAGGAAGGCCTCCAAGATAAGAGGTTCCTTGAGAAGCTCATAAGGAAACTCCCGGCTGATGTCGAGACCCTCTTCAACATCGCCAATAAGTACACTAATGCTCGGGAGGAGACCTATGACATCTTAATGCGCAATAAGCCCGACTGTATATGAGTCAAGGCGAGACACCGACAATCGGCGCGACCGGCGCCATGATAATGACAACCGACACCACGACAACAATGGTTGGTGTCACAAAGATGATAGACAGTGGTGGAAGTAGGGCCATGAGAACACCATCAACACAGCAGGCTACTTCGGCAAGCGCCCCTAGCAGACGATCGAGAAGCTACTCCACAAGCCGTGCCCGGTCCACCCGAGGATGCGCCATCTATACCGTGACTATCGGAGCCTATAGTTCTTGCTCAGGTAGGGCTCCATCCCTCTGAGGAAGGGAGACGACCACAATGACAAGGAGAAGGAGAAGCAGGGCAATGGCAAGAAGGTGACGACAACAATAGTAGAGGGAGTGGTGGCTTCCCCGTCATCAATAATGAGGTGGTCGTCATCTTTGGTGGCCACAGTTCAAGGGAAAGCAAGCGCAAGCAGAAGCTCACCGACAGGTAGGTGAAGCTAGCACAATCATCCACACCAAACTTCTACCAGTTGTCAGAGCAAGATATGAGCTTTAGCAGGAACGACCATTGGTGTGACTTTAATGAGCCAGGCCGCTACCCCCTAGTCATCAGCCCCGTTGTGTACTCATCCTTGATGCACAAGGTGTTGGCCGACTGTAGGAGTGGCCTAAACCTTCTCTTTGAGAATATACTCTATGCACTAGGGCTCAGCATGAAAGACTTGGAGGAGTTGGACATGCCCTTCCATGGCATAGTGCCCGCATGGGTCATGAAACCACTCAGGTACATAACCTTGCCCGTCATGCTCAGCAACAAAACCAATTGGAGAAACGAGTACATCAGGTTTGAGGTGACGGCCATTGACTCATCCTACAATGCCTTCCTCAGAAGACTAGCACTTGCCAAGTTTATGGCGATACCCCACTACTCGTACATAGTGCTCAAGATGCTGGGTCCTCGTGGCGTGCTTTCCATTAGGGGAGACTTCAAGATCTCTCATGAGTGCAACCAGGCCGCACTACCAATAGCAAAAGACCTCGAGTGCGAAGCCGCTCAGGAGGAAGTGAAGAAGATGGCGGCAAACCTCCAGCCGACCATCCTAGTCGCCGACACCGGTCAGAACGCCAAGCAGTCGGCGATGCAGACGAAGCGGGTCAATCTCATCCTCGATGACCTGACCAAGACAGCAATCATCGGGGCTGATCTTGACCCCAAATAGGAAGACACGCTCGTCCAGCTCCTACGCCGAAATTTGGACATGTTCGCCTGGCAACCACCTGACATGCCTGGAGTCCGAGGGAGCTGGCCAAGCACAAGCTGAAGATCCACCCAGATGCAAAGCCCGTGAAACAGAAACTGTGACGGTTCTCCAACGAAAAGAAAGAGGCCATTAGAGCAAAGATAGCATGGCTGTTAGCAGCCAGTTTTATTAGAGAAGTATTCCACCCTGAGTGGTTAGCAAATCTTGTACTCGTACTTAAAAAGAATAACAAAGAGTGCAGGATATGCGTTGATTATACTGAACTCAATAAGCACTGCCCAAAGGACCCCTTCGGGCTGCCTAGGATAAATCATGTTGTAGACTCCACAGCATACTATGCCCTGCTATCCCACCTAGATTGCAATTCAGGCGACCACCAGATAGCATTAGCTCTAGAAGACCAAGAGAAGACGTCCTTCATCACGCCCTATGGAGCCTACTGCTACAAGACTATGTTTTTCGGGTTGAAGAACGCTGGGGCTACCTACCAGTGGAGCATCCAAGCTTGCCTGGCCAAACAATGGGGCAAGAACACTGACGCTTACGTGGACGACGTGGTAATCAAGACCAGGGACCTGGATGATTTCATCAAGGACCTAGAGGAAACCTTCAACAGCCTACGCATCTATAGATGGAAGTTGAACATGGAGAAGTGGGTATTTGGCGTACCATCCAGCAAACTCCTAGGGTTGATTGTCAGCAATTGTGGGATAGAAGCTAATCTAGAGAAAATATCGGCCATCGCTAGCATGAAGCCGTCGACCTCCTAGAAGTAGGTACAAAAGCTCACTAGATGCATGGTGGTGCTTGGCCACTTCATATCAAGACTCGGTGAAAGAGGAATCCCCTTCTTCATGCTCTTGAAGAAGCTCGACACCATTAAGTGGATGGAAGATGCAGAGAGGGCACTGGACAAGTTGAAAACATTCCTCTCCTCACCTCCGGTGCTGACCACAGCCTATCTGATCTTGGGAAGGCAAACTAGCAAAAGAACTGTACCTGTACCTAGCATGCACCACTCACGTGGTAAGCGCAGCACTCATCGCCGAGAGGTCTAACAGTGCCCATGTGTACAAAATCCAGCATCCAGTATACTTCGTCATCGAAGTCCCGAGCCAAGCTAACATCAGGTATCCTCAAGTGCAAAAGTTACTTTACACTTCTCAAAAGCTACACCATTATTTTGAAGAACATCGAGTAGTGGTTGTCATCGCATTCCCAATTGGTGACATCTTGTGGAACAAGGAAGCTGCCGGCAGAAAAGCAAAATGGATATGTGAGCTTGGTGCTTATGACATCGACTTTAAGCCTAAGACTAGCGGTCAAGTCTCAAGCCCTGGTAGACTTCATAGCCAAATGGACGGAACAGCAAGTGCTGACCAACCCAGATCGACCCGAGCACTGGATCATGTACTTCGAGGGTTCCTTAAATCTGGAAGGCGCTGGAGCTAGAGTTCTTTTCATATTACCCAAGGGCAAGCAGCTCAAGTACATCATTTAGATCAAGTTCAAGGTGTCCAACAACGCAGAGGAATACGAGGCCCTAATTCATGGACTTGCGCATAGCCAAGTCATTGGCTATTAACATATTAGTAGTCTATGGTGACTCCCTATTGGTCATCAACTAGGTCAACAAGGATTGAAGCTACACTTTCGATAAAATGTCAGCCTACTGCGCAGAACTGAGGAAGGTGGAAGGCAAATTCCAAGGGCTAGAATTCCATCATATGGTCAGAGATGACAACATCGTAGCAGACGTGCTCTCCAAATTAGGATCCAAAATGCTGAGAACATGTACAACATGCATATGATCAAGGCCCAAGAGAAGATGGAGTTTGAAGCCTAATCTGAGTTGAGGTCCAATTTATTCGCGAGGCCGGTTCGGACTGTAGGAGCAGGCCTCAGTAAAATGGACACCTAGGCCACATACGGACTCCGTTTCGGGTGTTCTACATATCGACGGAAAGCTAAGGATATAAGATTTCCAATCCATCTAGTCTCGTGCCCAAACAATCTCGGAGTCAATGGGAATCATCGAAACAACACAACGATCAGAATCTGCCAGGGTGCTGCTGGACCGATTTTTGGCCCCGCTGGCCTTGTACGCCCTAGGGTTGCTTGGCTGCCCCCTATACCTCTCTCTTGTATATATTCTGTAGCCATCATTAGATTAGATGGGTTTTGCTTAATTTAGTCTGTCATCGGATAGTTTTGCCATCATCGGTTTGTGAAACCCCAACTTGTGCACAAGATTAATCTTGATTGCGTTTATTCCTCGTTCTTGCTTGTGTTCTCTCGGTTGCATTGCAGGAACGATAGCCTTCTTGGAGAGGTTGATTGTGTGCATCACGCGAGTCGATAACTATTGGAGCAGTGGTGTAGTGATTGCAAGGATTCGATCTTTCACTCGGAGCCTTCTTCATAAACGTCGAGACCTCCACCCCTAAACCGAATTATCCATACCTATCAGAAGATCGGGAACCTTATGGGCATCATTTAATATCAGAATTTTAGATTTCCCTTGAGGTTTATTATCGTGTGTCCCTTAGTTTGAATGTTTTATATTCCTAAAGTCCACAAAAAGCCATAAATAATTAGGGTTTCTTGTTCATCTTGTCCTATCACCAAGTTTAGCCTTTGCATATTTTGATTTCAGAGTCTGCATCTTTGAGTTTGTGTTTATGGTCATAGTCTGGTTGCTAGTGTAGATCGCGTTCTTAATTTAGTTTGAGTTTTGCATCTTGTCACCAGTGTTCGTTTTCATCACGCCATCACGTCCGGTTCGGAATCCTCTCTGTCTAGTTCAGTATTTCCATGATATCTCTCTCATACGAACTCTGATTTTTGTGTTCTAGTACTTTCTGAAAAGCTTGTGAAATTATCTACAACTTTGTCAATTGGGAATTTCCAGAAAACGTCATTATCATGGTGTAATATCTGTTGGGAGTAAATTTGTTTGTGACCCAGAATTTTTCTGAGCAGTCTGTATTTCGGGGTCAATATCTTCATCATCCATTATCCAAAAAAGGTGTTCTATACACTGTAGAGAAAGATAAAAATGAGATCTACAACTTTGGTATTCAAAGTTTTGCATTTGAGGCCATTAAGATTGTCTAATGGCTCTGCAACTTTGAGTAGCAAATCTGTGATTTTCATATGAGAGTTTTGTGTTTGTGTGAATTTGTATCTTGTTTTGCAGCACTTTTGAGATAGAAATAAGCAAGAAAAAGGCAAGTGTACAGAAAAGAGCCGCACAAAAGAAAGAAAGAAAAAGAAAAAAATCAGAAGTGTTTGCATCCTTTGTGTCCTTTGTACTTCAGTGTATCTCTTGCTTCCTTAAACTAGTTCTAGGAGCACGTTTAGACCAGCAACTTTGACAAGTACTTTGGACGTTCATTCAACTTTGCTATCTGATTTTGGATTTTGCTATTCCTTGCTACATGTTGTACCTTCCCAAAGATCCACATATATATATACTCTAGAGCAACACTAGGTCGGTCTTGCAATCACCCCACACTCCATGTGTGTTATCACCTTTGGGCCGCCGTCATCTCTTCTAAATCGCCATTGTCTTTTTGCTGTGTACGGTAAGAACATTTGCAAGCGCTTAGTAAACGATTGGAGTGTGAGAGATCCCACATGCCCACTATCATTAGATAGGGTTAACCTTTTTTTTTTGTGTTTTCTTGTTTTTTTCTAACAATGACAGGTTGCACCGACTCATGTGAACATGAAAGGTTCAACAAAATGGTTAAGAAGGCATTTGAGAGCCAGACAACTTTGAAAACATTATCAAAAAGTTCAGGTTGACTCCTTCCAGATCTTCTTTCTAATAATGGTTTGGTTGATGATGCTTATATTGATTGGAAAATAGGTATGGATGAAATTTTTCCCAATGTCGTTTGAGTGATAGAAGAAAAGTTAAGAATGCTGCTAGTACTTTTAAAAAATGTGTTTTACGTTAGTGGAAGGATCTTTGTTTTATGATGAAGATTCACAAAATTAGAGAGATATGAAAAGACTTACGAGGAATGAATTTGTTTTAGATTCTCATTCTATAAAGCTAATTTGTGACCTACAATTTCTAAAACAATATGATAAAACTATTGTAGAGTATTATAATGAGCTACATACTTTGTTGTTGCGTTGCGGTTTACATGAATCAAAGAAACAAATTACAATCAGATTTTAAAGGGTCTTGACAATGACATTCGTGATGTTATTGCTGGTATGAAATATAAGTCTCTCTATACACATGCTTTTAAGATTGAGAACAAAATTAGGCATAAGAAACAACAATTTATTAAGATTGAATATAATGCATACCTTGCTGAAATTAAACATCATGACATACAACCCACAGAGGTTCCCGTTGCTATTGACCATACACAGAATGTTGAGAACAAGGATGAAAAAGACAACACGTCAGAGGAGAATGAGGATGATCTTGTTTCCGTTCCATACTTTTGTCACAGTGCCCTGATTATGTAAACACAGGTACTAACACATGTTATATGATCTCTCAAGGTGAAGAAACTTCTGAGATATCTTTATTACAAGCTGATTGTACTACTAATTCATGTGATCAAAAAGAGTTGCGTGATTTTGGTTCTATTATTTCTATGCCACAACTTGTTGATAAGCTTATGTTGATGATCCCGAGCCAATTATTTGTGCTGAAAATAGTCCTTTTCTCTATATTGCTAGTGTGTATGATGAGCTGAAGTTGATATCTTCTTTAAATACTTTGGGTTATATTGAATTTGATGTTCTATGTAATCTAAATAATTTAGAGAAGGAACTTTCTTTTGTTACTGATTTGCCATGGTTATCTAAGAATTCTTATCATATTATTGGCAAGTATGATAGCAAAGGAGAATATATGGTGCTCCGTGTTTGTATCTCATCATATTTGAACTCTCTTCTTGTTTGTGAATGTGAACAGTTAGAGGGCTACGCTAACGCTAATCATATCACATCGAGTTTCCCTTGTTCTTTGTTTGTTGTGTTACAAAAGGGTAAATTTCAAGAGGGGGAGCAAGGTTGCATGATGTCAAGCATGACAACTACTTCCGCAAACATTAACGACTTTGAGTCAGGGACGACTCAAAACCAAGAAGGGAAGATTATTGAGAACATGTACAACATGCATATGATCAAGGCCCAAGAGAAGATGGAGTTTGAAGCCCAATCTGAGTTGAGGTCTAATTTAGTCACGAGGCCGGTTCGGACTGCAGAAGTAGGCCTCAGTAAAACGAACGCCAAGGCCACATATGGACTCCGTTTTGGTGTTCTACATATTGACGGAAAGCTAAGGACATAAGCTTTCCAACCCATCAGGTCTCAAGCCCAAACAATCTTGGAGTCAACAGGAATCCTCGAAACAACATGACGATCAGAATCTGCCAGGTGCTGCTGGACCGGTTTTTGGGCCCGCTAGCCTTGTACGCCCTAGGGATGCTCAGCCACCCCCCAATACCTCTCTCTTGTATATATTCTGTAGCCATCATTAGATTAGATGGGTTTTGCTTAAATTAGTCTGTCATCGAATAGTTTCGCCGTCATCGGTTCGTGAAACCCCAACTTGTGCACAAGATTAATCTTGATTGTGTTTATTCCTCATTCTTGCTTGTGTTCTCTCGGTTGCATTGCAGGAACGATAGCCTTCTTGGCGAGATCGATTGCGCATGTCACGCGGTCGATAACCATTGGAGCAATGGTGTCGTGATTGTAAGGTTTTGATCTTTTGCTCAGAGCCTTCTTCACCAACGTCGAGATCTCCACCCCTAAACCGAATTATCCATATCTCTCGGTAGATCGAGAACCTAGTCCCCATCACAAAAGACCCATAGTACCACCCAGAGTGTTTGTCCAAGTGCTCGACAACACCACAGTAGTAAAGGAAATAGCTACAGAACCTCAACCAAGCATCCCTCGATAGTCAGAAGTCCTCATGATCACGCACGACTGGTGAACAGAGATTGTTGAGTGCATCAAGTCCGTCAAACTACCAAAGCCCAAAGCAGTAGGCAATAGGGTACGTCAGAGAAGCAAATGCTACACTCTAATTGGAGATTAACTTTACAAACGCGTGGCATCGTTAGGGATCCTCATGAAGTGCATCACTCAGACAGAGGGAATCGAGCTGCTACATGACATTCGCTCTGGAATTTGTGCCAACCATGTAACCTCAAAGACCATGGTGGGCAAAGCATTCAGGGCTAGATTGTACTGTTCAACTTCATAGCAAGATGCAGAAGCAATTGTGAGAACCTGTGAGGGCTACTAGTTCTTTGTGAAACAACAGCACCTCCCAGCGTTCAAAATCCAAAACATTACCAGTCTCTTGGCCCTTTGCATGCTGGAGGCTGGACATTATCAGGCCATTCAAGAAGGCTCTCGATGGGTACGACCACGCCCTGGTATTGATCGACAAGTTTACCAAATGGATTGAGTTCAAGCCAATAAGTAAGCTAGTAGCAAGCAAGGCCATAGAGTTCGTGGAAGAAATAATTCACAGGTTCGGAGTACAGATGGAGATTATTACGGATTTGGGAACGAATTTCTCAGCCGATGCATTCTTTTACTTCTGCAAGAACAGAGGGATCCTGATCAGATATGCCTTTGTAGCGCACCCCAGAGCCAATGGGCAAGTGGAATGCGCAAACGGGATGATACTGCAAGGCCTCAAGCCAACCATCTTTGACAAGCTAAAGCCATACGAGGACAAGTGGCTGCAAGAGCTGCCATATGTCATCTGGGGGCTGAGAACTCAGCTCTGCAAGGCCATCAACTACAACACTCCTTTCTTCATGGTTTAGGGATTAGAGGCAATCCTCCCCACGGACCTAGAACACGGTGCACCCAGAATAGCGTTCAACAACATACCCGCAGCCGAGCAGTCAAGATGACAAGATGTTGACCTGATCGAAGAAGAATGGCTACATGTTGCTGTAAAGTCAGCCAGATGCACAAAAATGGATAGTAGTACTAACTTTTCTTTAAAAATATAATAATTATATCCTTTTTAGATAGAAGGAGCAATAACATTTCCAAGCCAACTAGTGGGCACGGGTGGATCTAGTGTAGAGACTCCTATATTCTTGGGAATACGTCGTTTGGTTCAATGGAACCTCACTAGAAGTTTATGATAACCACTTTCGGGGGAAGTGAAACCTTTGGACGCGTTTGGTACGAGGGAAGCACGCAATCCATTCTGGAGGAAAGGAAACAGAAGACACGCAAAACACATGAAAGAAGAAATCCAGTCCGATCCAAGGGAATGAATCAACGCTCACTCCATCTTGGCCTCTCCTATCTTCCTCCCAACATCACAAATTTTCCTTTTTGTGTGTTTGGAATCCGGTGGTTTTCAAGTTTTCACTTCCTTCCATTCCTGTGTGTTTGTATTGCTTTGTTCCAAAAAGGGCCTGCTTCTCTAGCGAAAGATCAAATATATTTAGGTATATATATAAACAATATGTATATTCATGTATTTGTGTAGTAGATCATATTTTCTACCACAGCCCGCATTAAGTGCAGCAGGCCAAAATATTGTGCAGGTTCATACAGCACAACCAGAGTCTTTCATTGTCGGGCTATCCACGGCTTATCAAGACACGACAAGAGACTGTTCGACCACAGTTCCCTCCCAACCTCCTAGCCCTCGACATCTACACTCTCCTTTCTCCGCTAGGGACGACAAGCGTTCGCACCACTACGCCCAGTGCCTCGTTTCTTCTGACTAGCGTAGATGTACGTGCAACACGCATGTGTTATAAGATGATTGGTCAGGGTATAGGAAAGAAGAAAATGAAGAAGGAATTAGAGGGTATAAGATGATTGACATTCTTCCTTTTTCATTACTTCCAATACAAGGAAAGTATCCGATGGTTATGGTTACAAAATAAGGTAAAAGAATAGAGAGAAAGTGGATAAAACATTTTGCATCTACGGGTTTTGAGCCTTTCCACCATTTTCCAACTTTTTACAAACCGCACAGTGGAGCCAGCGTGAGAGGTATACATTGGCCTTTTTGGGTAAAAAATGTTTTCAAAAAACTCGTTCTTTTATAGTATAGATGATGGCAAAACTCAAAAACTAGTTCCTTTCACTAGTGTGTCTTCTCTCCAAATCGGTACTTAAATGATGATGGGTCATATTTATTGAGCGTGGGTTTGTTTTTACAAATTACGACGGTGACATCATCCGATCGCTATCAAGCAATTAGAGGTAGAGTTAAAATTTAATTGTATTTTTCTATCGATATTCTGTAACTTGTCTTTGTTTCTCCCTTTTTTCCTTTGAACAATATGTCTTCTATTCATGCTATTGTGAAGTTTTCATATCTTTGAATAGAGTAAAATAAATTTTTGGCTTGGTATATCGAACTTTAAAATTCTAAATACGCCACTGCTAGTTGGAGCCCTAAAAAATTGTGATCCATGCATGTTGCAGAATCCGAGCCACATTTGAAATGATTGGCCACGCATGGAAAGCTGTCCGCCATAAGAAGGTACTCTCTCCGTATTTAAATATAAGTCGTGGTTGATTTTTTCTCAAAACTTTGATCCATTGTCTTATTCAAAAATTTTGTGCAGTATAAGAAAACTAGTCATGGTAAAACTCTATAGAATGATAAAACAAATCACATCAAAATAAATTATAAAATATAAATTTTTTGAATAAGACGAACGATTGAAATTTCAAAAAAAAATCAACCGAGACTTATATTTAAATAAATACAGAGAGAGTATTCGAATATGCAAACTTCAAGGAATGACTAGTTACGGTGTGGCACGTGCGTCGTAGCGAATCGGAGCGCCCCACCGTAATTTTGGAGTTGATCGGAGGCATGATGGAATGCTGGTGGGCCTGGAGTCGGCGAGGTGGCAAGTCAGGAGGAGCCGACGACCTCGGGTGGCTGATAGGCGATGCCAGGTAGTTGTGAGCAGAGGTGACTGAAACTTGTCGCCGGTCAGAGAGCACGGGGGGAAGGTCAGGAGGCGGGTGGGGCGGCGAGACAAGCAGACAGTGCTTGGCGGGGTAGGTAGGTGGAGGAGGTGTCCGGCTTGCAGAGATACTCGAGGAGGAAGAATGATCTGCACGATTTGCAATCGTGTCACCCGTTGCCCTTTAATGCGGCTTGTTAGGCGGAAGTAGAACGATATTAGTGGGACAATGCCCAGACCAGACGAGACCCTCTAGCTAGCACCAATACTCACGAGCCACGACAGCTGGAAGCCTGGAACACGACGAATTATTACGCCCGGCTCTCCTGTTCACGGCTCTAGGCTAGGCTGGCTTGGCTTGAGATCCAACTCTCCGTGCTTCCTCTGTTATATATATTGGCAGATGACACTGTACCCATGGCTCCAATGAGTGACTGAACTGAGCCCAGACTCCCGAGACTGGCCGGGAAGAGAGACCGGCAGAGATGGAGATGGAGAAGGAGAGCTCACCTGCATCTCAGCTGAAGCCGCCTGCCGAGCAGCAGGAAACCATGGAGAAGGCAGGCAGGAAGAGAGGAGGATGGGTGACCCTCCCTTTCGTTGCAGGTGCATCTCCTCCCTTCCTACCCCCTGTTTCCCTGTCTGTCGTGATGAATCGGAACCCTGACTGACCATGGGACATGGCAATAATGTCGTCTGCACATATGTATGTACATGGAACTATGGAAGGGAGCATGATTGGCCTGGGCCTCGCCATCAACGGGACGACCAGCAACCTGCTGCTCTACCTCCTCAAGGAGTACAACGTCGAGAGTATCCAGGCGGCGCAGATCGCCAACATCGTCCGCGGCTCGCTCAACCTGGTGCCCGTCGCCGGCGCCGTCGTCTCCGACTCCTACTTCGGCTGCTTCCCCGTCGTCCTCGCCGGCACCGCCATCAACGTCCTGGTGAGCCCGCCATACGTGGATGCTTGGCTTTCCTGGATCTCTATGATCCCCTCGCTTATTACCACTTCCACCGTACCTACCACCATACACTTTGCACCGAGTTTCTGTCGTAGCTCACTCTACGAAAACGATAACTTTTCATTAGCCATCAAGATAACTTCCGCTCGTCGCACGGCTCAAAAGAAGTTGGCGACATTAGTTATATTTCTTAATTATTAACAGACACTTTAGCACTTTGCTGTTTCGTCCTTTCTGATTAGGAGAGACGTCCTCATCTTAGATTCGTCCTTCTTGTGTTGTCATGCTATCACCAAGCTTTTCCTTTTTTAATTAAAAATTGAGTTTCTTTGGTAAATGTCGTAACAGTGCACTGTCCCACAGTGCTGGATACCATATCCTTTTAGCTTAGTCCCCAACAAATTGGGTACCTTTACTTAGCAAAAAAAAAAAAACCGATAATAATTTTGCTTCCTACGGTGCAGCATCACAGTCCAGTAGCGTCTCAGTTACTTTTGGGCTTTTGTGACTGATATTTATATATCTGTCCTAGATGAATTTCAAACTGAGGGGTTACAATTATTTGCACAACATGTTTAGAATGCTTCTTTAATATGACAAATGAATCAGTAATAATTAATTAATTATCATGTCAACCTCTTCACCATAAATGAGCATACACTATGCACCAGCAGGAAAACTGTGCATTGCGTGTACGGTGGAAGTTCTAATGGTATGTTGACCTGTTGGATCGGCCTAGAGTGGTGTATATATATAAGTTTGTAAAAATCCACGTGTAAGACTTGCAATTGGACTCTACCGTTTGGTGATCCATCTACACGCTTCCACTTCGCCTTTTGGACAAGTGCTCCTATGAGTAAGTTCTCGGAGCACCAGAAAAAGGCAAAGCGGTAGGAAAAATCATCGCACCATGCAGTACAGAACCAAAAACTAGTATCCCATGAGTAACTGTAACTCTTGTATCCCTTTTTCCCCCTTTTCTCTTTTCTTCCCACCTTTTGATTCTTGGCCTTCTTGCCAGTCCTGTCCTGGGTGTCCAGCAGCAATAGCACAAAGAGGGTAAAGCAGAGCACGTTCAGAAGCACCTATCACCTATGGGAGAAGCACAGGTCAAGGCCACACAAGGACACAGGGCATTGTAGCTGCCAGGCGTGGGACAGGAAGAGGTGGAGCACACATGCATAAAATAGTAGTGAAGAGAACGAGGACAAAAGAGACAGCGTGATCAAAGTTAAGGAGTTAAGGGCATTTTCAACATATTACCGATAAACATTCCACAATAACATAAGTGGTAATGCCGTTGTCTTAAATCTGTATTTTAAGTTATTATGGAAAGGTGAACACAAAAACATCCAACACAACAATCAACCTAAGTACCTAACATTACGCGCATGTAAGTATCCTCTTTCCCTCCTTATATGTGCCTAGATTAATAAACATTCACAAAAAATTGGGACGGAGGGAGTAGATGCCACTGGAGTTGGCTAGAGGTGTGTGGCTCAAAGTAGACATGTGGGTGGACTGCCACTTATACTTGACCGTCTCTACCTAGATCTGTCGCCGCACATCTTTCTCCTATGCAGATTTCTCCCCTCGACATGCATTGAGTGATAGATGGGGCACATGGGGGTAATGAATCGAGTAGACAATGGTTGAGCGCATGAAGGTAGAAGCACAATGGGTGATACATCTAGAGCTTGATCTCCCTCATTTAGATCTGATGGTGGCACAAGGGGGGCAGAAGCTCCTGTCTCCCGAGATCAAACCGAAAGCGGTCGAGCATGGGGCGGCATTGATCGAACTTGAGTTGGTGTGATGGAGCAAGGGGTGGAAGGGGCACAAGGACCTGTGTGAGCACACAAGCCAATACCATGACTGTTTTGCAGTGGTTGCTTTTGCTCTGCCCTCGGTAGGAGCGACGAAATACGTAGGATGAAGATGGTGAAGCCTCACTTGGAAATGGGTGATAGTTGGGATGTGAGAGTAGGGATGCCCATCTCCCATTTCTTCGGCCACTAATGAAAAAGGTTGGACGAAGGAATGTGCTAGAGTAAGATACAATGCGGGTGCCTGATAACCCATGGGCTTTGGCCACCAATGGTTTTTTTTTTCTTTAGTTCTTCATTCTTTAATAATTAATTCTTGAATTGATCCTTAATTCAATTTTCTCTAAATCTTGAATTGCATCAAAATGCTAATAAAACCAAGGGTAAAGTCATTACAACTTTGTACTCGTCATCGTTGTCTAATTTGCAACTGATAACAACAAAACTGGACAACGAACACCTCGAAGTATCTAAAACCGTACCAGACAAGTACCCCCTTGGGTAGTTTTGAGGGAGTTTTTGTTGACGTGGCACTATGAGTGCCACATGTCAGCGTTGACAGGTGGGTCTCACCTATCTTACCCTCTCTTTTTTTTTTCTTTCTATTCATTCCCTCTTTCTATCCTCACTCCAGTGAAAACCACCATAGCTCCCAAAGTGCTGACATATGGGACCCATAGCACCATATCTGCAAAGCAACCTCAAACCTGGGGTACTTTGTTTGGTTTTATATAGTTCAAGATGTGCATTGTCCAATTTTATAGTTTAGATTGCAAATTAGACAACCGTAACCATTACAAGTGTAAAGTTGTAAAATGGAGTTTATCCTAAAACCAAAACCAAGAACAAGAGATTGTTTTTCTATGAGTTACATGCGTTTAATTGCATTTGAAATTACTGAAGACTTTATGTGCAATAGCTGCTTCAGATGACCTAGCTAATTATACCAGGTTGCTTAACTGAGAAATAATAAATAATGAAAATAAAGTAGAGATGTGTTTGTTACTGTATGCCATCGCAATCAAGTCAGGGGAACTAAGAAATAATTTACTTCCTAGACCCCTAGTGCTAGATGCAAATAACTAACATTGTTTTCATTTAAACAACAACAATAATGTCATTCAAATTTCAAATACAGTGCACATGTAATCCCCAGGCGTTTGTTCTGTTCACGCTCACCGCAGCGTTGCCATCCCTGCGCCCTCCGCATTGCGCCCCACCGCCTGCCGCTTGCCAGCATGCCACCGGTGGGCAGCTCGCCGTGCTCTACGCCGCGGTGTGCCTACTCGCCATCGGCACTGGCGGGACGCGGTTCAACGTGGCAACCTTGGGCGCGGACCAGTTCAGCAGCCCGCGTGCCCAGGACGTGTTCTTCAACTGGTACTTCGTGTTCCTGTACGGCTCCTTCATCGTCGGCGACACGGCCATCGTGTACCTCCAGGATGGCGTCTCCTGGGTCCTTGGCTTCAGCGTGTGCCTCGCGGCTACGGTGGTGAGCCTGGTGATGCTGCTGCTTGGTGCGCGGTACTACAGGATGCCCGCGCCTAAGGGGAGTCCGTACACCGATCTCGCGCGCGTCGTGGTGGCCGCTGTGCGCAAGGCCCGCGTCGATGTTGCCAGTGGACGAGTGCAGTATTACGTGGGAGATGGTGCCGCCACCGCAGATCCTGGCAGTGACGGCGCACCCAGTAAGAGGCTGAGGTGCGTTCCAGATTCCGATTCCGTATTTGTTTCAATCGTTAGACCATCATTATTATGCGTGGAGTATATGATCTAGTATATCTGTGTGACACTGCGCAGATTTCTGAACCGTGCCGCCATGGTCACGGCAAACGACGACAGCTCGACGGATACACCGGCAGGTGGGCATGGTTCTAGCGGCTGGCGTCTGTGCACGGTGCAGCAAGTGGAGGACCTCAAGTCCCTGCTCGGCGTCCTCCCGCTGTGGTCGTCGGGCATATACGTCAGCTTGTCCATCGGCCTGATGATCGGGATGGTCATCCTGCAAGCGCTGGCCATGGACCGGTCCCTCGGTCCTCGGTTCGAGATCCCCGCGGGGTCCATGACCGTCTGCGCGCTCGCCGCGTTCATCGCCATCACCCCGGTCCATGGACCGCGCGGTGTTCCCGCTCTGGCGCAGGGCCACGGGCGCGCTCCCGACGCCGCTGCAGCGCGTCGGGCTGGGCCACGTGGTGAACATCACGGGCATGGTGGCGGCGGCGCTGGTGGAGCGCCGGCGGCTGGGCGTCGTGCGCGCGCACCACGGCGCCGACGAGCCGGACGGCTGGGTGACGCCCATGTCCGCGCTGTGGCTGCTCGTCCCGCTCGGCGTCGTGGGCGTCGGGGAGGCCCTGCATTTCCCGGGCAACATGGCCTTCTACTACCAGGAGTTCCCCAAGACGCTGCGGAGCACCGCGACGGCCATGGCGCCGCTGCTTATCGCACTGGGGTTCTACCTCAGCACGGCGTTCGTTGACGTGGTGAGGCGGGTAACCAAGTGGCTGCCTGGGAACATCAACCAGGGGAGGCTGGACAACGTGTACTGGGCGGTCGCCGTGGGGGCGACGGCCAACTTTGGGTATTTCCTCGTTTGTGTCAGCCAGTACAAGAGTCGGATCAAGTGATCCAC
Source organism: Paspalum vaginatum (assembly GCA_030272315.1). Taxonomy (NCBI): domain Eukaryota; kingdom Viridiplantae; phylum Streptophyta; class Magnoliopsida; order Poales; family Poaceae; genus Paspalum; species Paspalum vaginatum. Next base: position 28,748,531 of record CM059020.1, on the reverse strand, counting down.
GACCACCACGACGATCCACCGTAGAAAATGGTCCGAGGAACTGAGATGGAAGGATCGGATTATCTTTAATTATTTGCTGGGACTGGGAGAATCGCATTGTTCTGTTTAGCACTACTCCGCCGCACACAACAGCGCAGTATGAAGAATAAATTATTGGGCCGCAAGGTCCGCGTGGGCAGGAAGGAACGCCCTTCTATCGTGCCCTGCTGGCTGCTGCGTGGAGCGCAGGATGCTGTCGAGCGCTAGTGGCGGCTGGCAGGCGTTAGGCTCGACCGCAACAGCTCCTCCGTTCTCCGTGATCGTTCCAACTTTTTTTTTATTCATGGTGCAGCATTTAATTTTGTAGAACCAATATGGTGGAACTGTTGGATTTAGTCTGCCCATTTTCCATCACCGTTTTAACTTTTTTTCTTTCTGTCTACGATGCAACATTTAATTTTGCAGAATAATATAGGAAAAACCGTTGGATTTAGCCTTAGCGTGGGCTGTAATCCTGACTATATTCACACCTAACCATATCGAATAAGCATCGGAAAAGAAAAAAATCGGACACCTTTTTTCAAATGTTGTGATAGTTTTTTTTCTTTATATTTCACGCACCGCCCGATGCGTCGCGTTCTGATTTTTTCTCCAATCGGGGGTGAATTTTTTATTCAATTAAGTTAATTGACATATGCTGATGTTACAATAATATATTTTCAATATTTTATCATTTGTTTGTTAATGTTTTGGTAGTTATTTTCTCATGTTTTAGACACCGCCCAATGCGTCGCGTCTAGATTTTTCCCTAAATACCGATGTTCCAATAGTACATTTTTTAATATTTTATCAGTATTTCGTTTATATTTTAACGGTTCATTTTTTAGTTTCGCTTTTTGTGGAATGGAAACTCTTTCCATTGGATGTCGGGACGGCCAGCAGTTCCGAATAAGCAGTGGAAATTAACCAACCTGTTTCTCTCCACCATCGACAAAACCCACACCACACCCCACCATTGACAGCGACCCTGCGCGGACGGGCAGCGCGACCGGCGGCGTTTGGCGACCCTCGCGGGGGCAGCGAGCGCGGCAGTGGTCGGCGGCCCGCGGGCGGGCAGCGCGACCGGGGGCGGCCGACGACCCGGAGCGCGGCCGGGGCCGACCTGCGGATGGGAAGCGCGGCCGGCGACCCGCGACCTGCGCGAAAGGGCGCGCGGCGTGCGCTGCAGAACGAGATGTGCTGCGGGCGGTGCCGTCGGACGCGCGGCGCCGGCACGTGAGCGCAGTAGTGTCGGCGGTGACACGGCACCTGCGGGCGGCGGAGGCTGAGCTGGCGCGTGCAAGGCGGAGCTGGAAGAGAGGCTCCGGCAGACGGCGGCCGAGGGGCAGGCGGGGCAGGACGCGGCCAGGAGCCACGAGGCCGCCGTGGCCGGGCTCCGCGCCACGCTCGACGACGTCCTCCTTTGGTCGCCGCCGCCCTGCTGTGCCGGCACCGAGGGTGACGCCGAGTCGTGCTGCTTTGGGGGCAGCCGCAGAGGAGGCCAGCTCCGGCTCCGGCGGCAGGAGCAGGAGCGGCGAGACCTGCAACGAACCTACGGCTGAGCGAGCGTCCGAACGATGCGGATGTAATAGCTTCTGGTACCCACTTTGTATCCAGCCCATTCTAGATAATAACACACACCAACCCAGCCCATCCAACTTCATACTTCATTTTAAACCTAACTAGTGCAGCCAATTGAAAAACCAGCCCAATAAAACTATTTCACACCAAACCATTGCCAGCGCTACAAGGCGTGGCTAGTCCATTGGAGCTGGTTTTTTGTATTTAGGCTTGTTCGGTTGGTTTTGGATCAAAGAGACCGGGTGAAATTAGAAAGAATTAAATCCCTTCCCAATACTCGATGATGGATTAACCGAACAATGCTTTAGAGCATCTCCAACAGTTTCTAATATTTTGTCTTTTAATATCCTTAGATTGGGGTCTTTCCAAAAAACTATTGTATGGGCCCAAAAACCATCCTATTCTCCAATAGCTCCTCATTTTTTCAAAAAAAAAAAATCTCTCCACGTGGCTAACCTTCTCGTCCCCTTGCGTCCGTTTTTCCCACGGCAGCTGCGCCGCTGGACTGGAGTCTTCTCGCCTCACTCCATCCTAGCTGCTGGAGTCATCTTTGTTGACCACCGGTCAATGCCATGATTAATAACTGAGAAGTAACGCATGAATCTGAAACTAATAGCTCCAGTTCAAGGATAATAGAAATCCTTTAACAAATAGATTTCATTATTACCAATAGAGATGCAAGGAACCGAATCGCATATAAAAGAAATAAAGAAATCAACTTTGGATCTTTCACCGCCATCTCTGAAATTTGTGCCACCATCGCCCAACCAGCTTTGTGCGGCGGATCCGGCACAACAGCGGTCGTTGGTCGCGTACAGGCATGAAAGGGGATGGACATTTCCGGACTGTCCGTTCATTGGAAGGGTTTCGATAGCAAATCCAGAAATTCAGATACCTTAATCAGATAACAGATACGGATATTGGATACAGATACGGGCTGCTTAATATCCGGTCGGATACATATTCGGATACCCGAGCTATGATCCGTCTGTAATATAGGAGCACACGGAAACAGACACCAAAGTTGCATACGGATTCCATTTTAGACGTTTTATATATCAATGAAAAGTTAACAATATAATTTTTCCAACCCAACTAATTTCATTTGAACTTATAAGTCTATTTGTGTATTATTAATTCTTTTCTACAGTAAATTATGAAAAATGGTATTAAATGCATAAAAATATCGTAGTGTTGTCTGAAAAATGCAAATAAGATACCAAGACCAATAAACTTGCTATAATAAAATAACCTCAGTCCCTATATGAAAATGATAAAGTATAATATTCATTATCTTGAAATTTGGATGATTAAAATGATATCACGTGTAACCTAAAACTACGAATGGAAACATATGAACTAAACACCAGCACCCTATGGAGTGTCTTATCCAAATTTTTTTAGAGGATTCTACATTGACATACGTTGCTCCTCCATTAAATATCATAAATTCTTGAGGCTATTTGTATATTATTAATTTATTTCTATAGTAAATCATGAAAAACGATATTGAATGTATAGAATATTATAGTGTTGTTTGAAAAATGTAAATAAGTTACCAAGACCAATAAAAATACTATAATAAAATAATATCAAGTCTCCATATGCAAATGATAAAATAAAATGAGTAGAATGACATTATGTGTAATCTAAATTATGAATGGAAACCATACGAAAGAAACAACGGTATTTTGTGGAGTTCTTTGCCCAAACTTTTTTCAAAATTCTACATAGACATATGTTGCCCCTCTGCCTAATATTATGGATTTCTGTGACTATTTATGTATTATTAATTTATTTCTATATTAAATCCTGAAAATTATATTAAATGCATAAAATATTGTAATGTTGTCTGAAAAAATATAAATAAGTTACCAAAATGTAAATAAGTTACCAAGAGTAATAAACATGCTATAAAAAAAAAACCTCAAGTCCCTTCATGAAAACGATAAAGTAAGCTATTGGTTACATTGAAACTTGGATAATTAGAAAGATATCACGTGTGGCCTAAAATACGAATGGAAACCATATGAAAGAAACACCGCCAACCTCGTGGAGTTTCTTATTCAAACTTGTTTGAGGATGCTACATTGAAATATTTTGCTCCTCCACCAAATATCATGAATTTCTGAAACCATTTGTGTATTATTAATTTATTTCTACAGTAAATCATGAAAAATGGTATTAAATGCATAAAATATTGTAGCGGTGTCTGAGAAATACAAATAAGTTACCAAGACTAATAAACATGCTATAAAAAAGTAACCTCAAGTCCCTGCATAAAAACAATAAAAGTAACTATCAATCATGTTGAAACTTAGATGATTAAGGTGACATCACGTGTAACATAAATTATGAGTGGAAGCCATGTGAAACAAACACCGGCACCCTGTGTAGTTTCCTATCCAAACTTTTTTGAGTATGATATATTTATATATGTTGCCCCTCCGCCAAGGATCATAAATTTCTGTGGCTAGTTTGTGTATTATTAATTTATTTCTACACTAAATTATGAAAAATGATATTAAACACATAAAATATTGTAGTGCTACTTGAAAATTGCAAATAAATTACAAGACGAATAAGCATGCTATATTAAGGCAACCTTGAGGTCTCTATATGAAAACAATAAAGCTAATTATTGATCATGTTGAAATTTAGATGATCAAGATGACTTTGTCTGTAATCTAAACAACGAGAGAAAACCATGTGAAAGAAACACCGGCACCCTATGAAATTTTTTTCCAAATTTTTTTGAGGTTGCTACGTGGATATACGTTGCTCATCCACCAAATATCATGATTTTTTATGCTATTTGTGTATGATTAATTTTTTCTGCAGTAAATCACGAAAATGCAACTAAATTCATAAAAAATTGCAGCGTTGTCTAAAAATTGCAAATAATTTACTTATACCAATAAACATACTATACAAAGCTAACCTAAAGTCCCCACATGAAAACAATAAAGTGAATTATGGGTCATGTTGAAACTTGTATGATCACGGTGACTTCACATGTAACCTAAACTTTGAGCAGAAGACATGTGAAAGGAACACCGGTACCCTATGGTGACTTTTTTGAGGATGCTACGTGTACATATTTTGCACATCTACCAAATATCATAAATTTCTGAGGTTATTTGTGTATTATTAATTTCTTCTGCAGTAAATCATGAAAATACAATTAAATTCGTAAAATACTCTAGCGTTGTCTGCAAATTGTAAATAATTTACTTATATCAATAAATAATGCTATACAAAGCTAACCTTAAGTCCCCACATGAAAATGATAATATGAACTATGGTTTATGTTAAAACTTGGATGATTAGGATGACTTCACGTGTAACTCACACTACCGGTGGGATGATTACTTGAAGTAGCCTATGTATTTTCTGGTATGGCCCTTACTAGCATACAATAACGTAGCATGATCTGGTAGTATTTTGGACTTGACAAACATTTAAATGATCGTAATATACATGATATCTGTGGATGTTGTTTTTACTTCATATTCGAAAAAAATGTTCGTATTCGAGGATATTTGTATCCGGCTCATTACGTATCCGATCCGTAACAATCCGCATCCATTAACCGAGATATCCGCATTTGTATCTGTATCTGGTAGAATTATGTCTTGAATCCGTATTCGGGAAAAAAATATAGGATCGAATACGGGATTCCTGATATCCGTCTATATCTGATCCCGTTTCATCCCTAGTCGCATACTTTGTCGGCAGTTGCAGGCAGTGTACGGCGGCCGGAAAATGAAGCCTGCGATGGAGACAGCATCCGGCGGTGGGCGTTGATCACAGACAGTGCCCGGAGAGGGCGCAGCGGCTGGGCGTACACCGCGAAGGACGGTGCCTAGGCGAGTGGGAAGGTGCAGAAAGAAAGATTGTTGGCGCGGGAGTGGGAGAACAAGGGGGATTGGGAGGACCAGCGGCAGCCTACATTTCCGCACGGAGGTAGATGTTTTGCGCGTGCCGTAAAGTTGGGTGTGGTTGGAGGGGTCCTTTTTTCCTTTTAGTCCTAAAATATGGTTTGGGGTATATGTATTGGGAGCTGTTGGATACTCTCTTAGTGTGTTTGGTTTAGGGAAAGTGGGGGACTAGGGTCGGCTCGGCTCAAGCAGGCAGCTTGCCACGTGCGTGGAGTGTTGACTTGGAGCTCGGTTTAGAGAGTTCAGCTGCTGTCATGTACTCCTAAGGTGTAATCGGATCAAATACTGACCGGATATTGCTGATAATGTATTTGTTTTTATATTTTTTGGATTCAGATCAAATACGAATATTAATCAAATGTGTCAGATAAGATTTGAATGGCTATCGACATTATATTTATCGAACTTTGAATACTCAGATATGGATCAAATACTAAATGTTCGGAATTGAATATGGACAAGATCTTAAATCTTTTAAACAGATCAAAAATTGAATACAAATGGATAATATCTGTAGAATTTACGCCCTACTCTGTATATTATCATCACCGGCCTTCAGGTTGAAGGCAGAAGCACTGGAGATGCATGCTGCAGTCTACAGCCACACACTTGCAGTCCACTCCTTTTCCTCCATTTCTTGATTGCTTTGAGGCAGTCTAAGCGGCGTTCGTAGCGAGGTTCGACGAGGGGCGACGACTCGTTGGAGACCTTCTCAGCCCAATGTTACAATACGTGCAGTGCATTGGGAAATATCTAGCTCTCGCACGATGGGTGACAATGGTGAATTTGCTAAAAAAAAACACCGGAACAAGAATCAGAATCAGGAGAGCAAGGTGTTGAGCACCAAATTGGATAGGTCAGTATTAATGGCAACCCGTATATTTGGTATGGAATTGTATTACGTAGGTCGTATGAAGCCTTTCTAAAGATTCTGGCTAAAGCATGGAAAAACTCTTATATCAGCACCCAGATAAGCTTAAATAGCATATTGGAATGTACGAGGACGTAGCCTTCATCAAGACTATCGAAACTAACATATGGATCGTCTAATTTCGAGTCCGGACAGAGGAGTTATACCACCTGAAAATTGGTCAGGTTGGGCAATACCGGATTATCCGGTAGAAAGAGGTGGACTGTCCGGTGTTTCACGGAAAATAACCCCCAGGTACTGGACTATCCAGTCCTAGTCACCGGACAGTCCGGTGATTGCGTCCCCAATCCGAAAGATGGCTTTCTGGTCGTGTTTTGGTCGGTTGTAGATGTGTTTCGACTTGTACAATGGTCCAGACCTCTCACCCTATAAATATAAAGAGATACAGCTGATTGAGGACATCAACACACAACCCAATCGAATCTATTATTTACTTTACTTTTCATGTTGTCTTTTTCCAAACTCTAATTCTCTTTCTCCCTCCTCCATGCACTACAGGAATCAGGATAATTTTTGGTGGCCAAAAACCGCCGAAAATAAGGGTTTTCCTGCCGAAAATATCTATTTTCGGCGGCAAAAGGTATATTTTCGGCGGTATTATTTTGCCGAAAGAGTTTTTCCAAAAATAAGATAATTTTCGGCGGCGAACCGCGAAAATTAGTTTATTTTCGACGGTTTTAAGCGGCCGCCGAAAATTAGGCTCGGATAGCTTAATTTTCGGCGGCGCGTAATAGCCGCTAAAAATAAACATCTAATTTTCAGCGACCCACTTCAGCCGCCGAAAATAATCATCTAATTTTCGGCGGCCCAATTTAGCCGCCGAAAATTAATGAATTTTTATTTAAAAAAAATAAATAAGTTGCAAAAAAATACAGAAATTTCAGAAAAAACACAGAAAATTTGTACATCAGCATATAAGGCTCAATGTACTTTTTTACATCCATACATGCATTACTTGTTGAGGAAATTAGCAACATCTAGGTCCAAATGACATATTCCAGTCATCCAAAACAGGCTAGGTCTGGACAGCTAGCAACATAAAACAGGCTAAGTCTGGACAGCTAGCAACATATAACAGGCCAAGTCTTGTTCAGATCTAGAATGGACAGCAGCACACATCCCGCATTTTTTTTGGAGAAGGTGAATGTACTTGAGATCCATTAGAGTTTGCTCCACTGTTTGCCTGAAATACGGTAAAGCATTGTTCAAGATCAAGCATTCTTAAAAAAACAGAAATAACACATATATGAACATATCGTTTAGGAGCTGCAGTACATATCATTGCCATCACTATTGGCAGTACAGAGGCTAAGAAAATATTGTGCAAGCAGCAGTCAGCCATAGCTCTCAACATCAGAAAGTATGTATGATGTTTATCTATAAGCATCTACAATTTATCAGAAAGTGTGTAGAAGCATAAGAATAATTGCATTATTGGGTTATGTATCAGATATAGCAATATCACTCAACATTAGCAATTGGCATAGCTCACTATAAATGAACTAACTAGAATGTAGGACAAAGATTGCTGAACTTGTGAAAACAAAGAATTAAAAGATGAAAGAAACATATTCTATCCACATAAGACTTGATTGCATTACTTCGGTTGCTCTATGAGACAGCAACATGCATTTCAGGAAGGATGTCAAGTCCTTTACTGTCGTACAAATTAAAACAACCTTCAAGCAGGCAGCAATCTTAAGACTCGATCAGTATGTTGGGGAAACAGCTAAAATATGTTAGGGAAAAGTTCTGGACACTCGAATCAGTATAAAACTGATCACACTCGAACTGGTGCCTCCTGTTCAGAAGAACGAAATAAATGGCCCTCTTGTGTGAGTATAAATATATAAGCTAAGAGTACGTCTACCATAGAAGTCATAGGCAATACTCAAACCACAACAAGAACCAGCGGAAACTGAGCTCAACCTCACAGGGTGGTGATAAACAGCAAGTGGATTAGGCTAAATTCCTAGTATAAAATAGCTTCTTAGTATGGTTTTCATGAAGCTCCATCCCTGATAACAAGGGATCCAAATGCACAATAAAAGTGATTCTAGAAATATGCAACTGAATATATAGAGAATGGATATTTTATTTAAATCGGATAATGAAATACTTTGGAAGTATATCAGTATCAATAATCCCACTATGACCAAGGTTTCATCGGACCATCCCCAGAACCATAATAGCAAGCCTGAGACACTGTGAATGTCAGTGGTATACCTTGGGATAGATTTCACTATAAACTTCCAAATGGAACACCCCTCATCCAAACAACACTGGTTTGCACAATGGAAAGTGTTTTCAAGTTTCAACATGCATGCTTAATAGCTTATCATAATCTACAGTGAAGTTATAGATGATAGCGAAAACTTAAACATCTGAAAAATGCCGTGCTCAAAATATCAATAAGAGCAACAAACATAATGCGAAACTGTCCTGTAGGTAGCAATTGGCAACCAACAATCTGCAAACACTTATTGTCCTACCATACTTGTCATATTAACAAACATAACCGCTTCTGAGACACAATGTGAGCTCTGTTATCCAAGTCTAAAGCCGGTATAAAATGCAGCTAGGTACAAGGTGCGCGCCACCACCACCACCAACTCACCTTCCGGATCAACAACAGACAAGAGAGGGAGAGAGGGGGACGAGAGAGCTACTCACCACGGAGGAGAGGACGAAGGAGCCAAAGCCATAGGACAGAGGGCATGCTGCTGGGAGGTTCGCCGCCTGGAAGAAACTCCGTGAGCGGAAGCTTGACGAGACGGCGTGGGCCGGGATGGGGCGCGCGCGACACCGACTGGGGTGGGGCGCCAGCGCCGGATGGGAGGGGTGGCGCGCGGGCTTCGATGGGGCAGCAGGGCTCAGGAGGGGCAGCGCGCTGGCGCCGGTCATCGGTGGAGGAGCGGCGCGCGGGGGGTGCCGCCCGAGGAGTGGCACCGCACGAGCGCTGGCGGTAGAGCGGGCGGCGACGTCGGGCGGGTGAGGCCTGGGCGGATCCGGCGGTGGGGCGGCGCGAGGGCGAGGCCGGGGTGGATCCGAAGGTGCACGGGGGAAGGGTCGGCCGGGGCGGCGCTGGGCACGTGCGGCGAGCGGGCGCGGGGCGGGGTGGCGACGCGCGGGAGGGATGGAGCGGTCCTCGCTGCGTCCGTGCGTGTGTGGGGACTAGGGTGGGGGTCGGTCCGATAGGGATAGGGTTGGCCGCTCACTTTCGGCGGCGTTTGCTCTCCCGCCGAAAATAAAGCCTTTGTTTTCGGCGGCCGCAGGATACCGCCGAAAATAATAGGATTATTTTCCGCGGTTGGCTAGCCGTCGAAAATAAACCGTTTATTTTTGGTGGCTGTTCAAGACCGTCGAAAATTAGCTTATTATTTTTTGCGGTGATTTCTGGCTGCCGAAAATTATGTAGACCGCCGAAAATGTTCGTGATTCTTGTAGTGATGTTGTTCGTCATTTGATCTCCATGAACAGAGACGGTGCCCTAGCAACCTAGGCCATGCTGCCGGCATCCGCATCCTGACGGGGTCCCTCTCGGTTGAGGCCGTCGACGGTTCCTTTGCTAATTTGCTCGTAAACTGGTCGTTCGTCGTCACATAAGTACGATAGCTATCCTTTGCGGTTTGCCCATAAACCTCGCCGTGCATCACCACGTAAGCGTGATAGTTATCTGTCACGGGTATCGCTAGGATTTCCTGTGCCTCTTGCCCATCATCGGACAGTCCGGCGCTACCCATTGGACAATCTGGCGCACCGGACAGTCCGACATTTGATGCACGCAGTCTGACCCCAAACCGAGGCTCTAGGGTTCGTTAGTGTTTGACGAAAAAACATGTCAACACACTTTTTGACGGCTCCGCTGGGGAGCCATTATTTCGGTTATTACCTACAACCAAATTTTCCTACCCTAATCTCTAATCAGATTGATCTATTGTCTTGTCGCTGTAGATCCGGCCCCTAAGGCCGATCACTTTGTTCGCTGTTGATTCATCTAGTGAACCTATCAGGCCTCAAAGCCGATCACGTTGATCAAGGATTGATCGATCGTGATAGGCCTAATATTGTTTACTTTCGTTGATCGGTGCTATATTCCTGTACAAGGGATTAATTAATTGTTTCCTAGTCCGATCAACTAGTACTGTTGGCACCAATTGAGTCCGAACTTCAGTGTATCCAGTACAGATTGAGTTTGTTTCGGCCTTTTATTTAATCTGCAAAAGGTGGCAGCCAGCTGTGGGGTTGCATGCAAAAGGTGGCAGCCAGCTGTGGGGTTGCATCGTTCGTACTAAAAGGCTATCAGATTACGTTTGTTTATTGGCACAAATCGCTTCGGTTGAAATCAACAGCCGAATATTTTTGCCTTAGCCAATTGCTTAATCTTGATGTATTACTTTGCCGCTACAGTTGCGTAGTGCCACCTAGTTCGATTGCTTCTGTTTTGTTGCTACTATACTGGCCAGGCATAGACCGTCTATTGTCAGAGCGTGTAGTCACATCTTCTTATGGAAGATTACCAAGGACACTGTCGCATTACGAGAGACGCATACAACTACTCCGTGTCACAGTACGGCTACTGCAAGGAATTTGAGGTACAATTTGTAGACGGTTTTAACGATTCTAATATTTATTCTACATATACCATAAATCCTCATGTTGATGTTGCTGGTCATGATAGTAGGTATGTTATTGCATCGGCCGGTCATTATTCTGATAATGCTCCTCATTATGCGCACTGTAATTTTGAAAATTACATGCAAAAGCCTATGTCACGTGATATGCATGCTTTGAGATTTAATTCTACCGGTAACATGCAACACATAAATCCTTACGCATCGGTGGAACAAGGTCAAATATCGATGTAGTAGGTATGTTATTGCATCGGCCGGTCATTATTCTGATAATGCTCCTCATTATGCGCACTGTAATTTTGAAAATTACATGCAAAAGCCTATGTCACGTGATATGCATGCTTTGAGATTTAATTCTACCGGTAACATGCAACACATAAATCCTTACGCATCGGTGGAACAAGGTCAAATATCGATGTATAATTATCAAGGCCAAACTGACTTGGTGAGTTCGGCCGTTAGACATGAAGCATCACATACTACTAATTCTTATAGCATGCATTGTAATGTTTCACTTGTTTATCCATCGACAATATATACACAATATGTGAACCCTTCGGGGGACGTGCCAGTGCATGAGAGAATTGGCCATGCTAGTAACAGTGCTCCGACCAATTATTCTCAAGTGTCATATGGTACGCAATATAGTTCTAATGTTCATAATTTGGTTTTTTATGCTACTCCTAACTCCAACCGAATTAATGAAACTTCAGCACCATGTTCAAGTACTAATATTCATAATTCGGCTTCCCACGTTGTTCATGATGCCAACCGAATTAATGAAAATTTAGCGCCTTATGCCGATTCTTACAATCTCGATTTGGCTTCATACGTTGCTCCCAACTCTGGCCGAATTGATTATAATTCAACATCTGACACAGCTTCTCATACCCATGATTCGACTGCCTATGTTATTTCTAATTCTGGCCGAATTAATGAAAATTCAGCAAGTGAATGCTCACCCTCGCATTACTCGCCTCATGTACCTAAACATGACACGGATGTAGCTCTTGCTGATTTCAACAAGTATTTTTATTTGATTTTGCATCCTCGATTCATTAAGTTTAGCGGGGAGGATGGCATGAGCACATGGGAGCATGTCGGGCGGTATGAAGCAACAGTAGAAGAAGCTATTGAATTTACGAAACATTTTTTGTTTTGTTATTCATTAGTTGGGGCTGCTTCTCGATGGTATGAATCAGTGTTTGGTGACAATGTTGCTACATGGTCCCTGTTAGAACAAATGTTTCATGCTCGATTTTCTAATGAAAGGGAGCCGAAAGCCGCCAAAGTTCCTGCCCAAGCGGCTAACCAGAAGGAAGTCGAGACATCGGATTGTCTGGTGGCCACCACCGGACTATCTGGTGCACTGGATTGTCCGGTGGCATCTACCAGACTGTCCAGCGCTGAGGTGTCTATAGGATCAGGTTCTGATTTGACAGCCAAGACCGCAAAGTCCCCTGCACTTGTTGATTGATTGTGGAGCTAAAGACAAGGAGAAGGCTGTGGAGCGTCGCCGCCATCAACAGGAAGGATGAGACATAATTCGAGTGAAGTAGCCGCGCATCGCCAACATGTTTAGCAAGGTAAACTTTACAAGTGCCTTACCTAATTCTCAATCTAGTCATGTGTTTTCCACTAAGAAATCTATTGGTGATATTATCTTGCATAATTCTAAAAGATCGATTGAGATTGGTAATTTGCTTGTTGACAATAAGATGGTTTCGAAAGATGTCGGCCGATGTTCTATTCGGTTGAGATTGGTAATTTGCTTGTTGACAATAGTAATGTGTTAATATTTAAATGTGATCCATCTTTATTGCCAAAGTTTTTATCTACTTGGTTTGCTTGTGGTAATCCTAACTCCAAAAGAACAAAACCAAAGGCGGCATGCATCGAGAAGGCCAATGATAATATCTTAACTAGATCTAAATCATCGTGCCGAAAAACCACAAGCAAATGTGTGGCCGAATGGATTGGTGAACAATCTGAACCATTCGTTTGCCCAGCTCTAAATCCATCTCCGCAAAAGAGTCAGCTAGAGAAAATTAAAGATACTTTTGATTTGACTTTGAGTGATCGTATATTTGATGCTTTGTTGGAGCATATTATTACTAGAGTAGTTGATCTCCGAGTAATGCCATCACTTCAAAGCTTGGAAGTGAAAACATATTGTAAGTTGCATAATTTGTTTGATCATAGCACTAGAAATTGCAATGTGTTTCATCGGCTAATACAATCGGCCATAAACCAGGGGCGATTGAGATTTGGTGGGGATCAGAAAGATGAACAGTTGAGTCCAATTGGTCGTGACTGCAGTAGTAGATCAAATCGTCTTTCATTACTTAATTTATCCAAGGATCAAAAGACGATTGATGAGGAAAATAGTTCGAGTCCCCTAAGTGATGGTGGAGGTGGTGTTTGTGATGTGCATATCAATCCTACAAGTTGCAATGACTCCACTATGGTTACAGAAGAGGCATCAAGTGCTGGGGGCCAGGCGAGTGTTTCTTCACTGAATCGGCAGCTGATTCACCCTGCTGACCAGGGAACGCCAGACTATCCGGTAAAGTTCACCAGACTATCCGGTGCATCATCAGATTGTCCGGTGACATACATCAGATTATCCGATGCGAGGCCGGTTCTTCCTGCTGGCCAGGGGACACCGGACTATCTGGTAAACACTACCGGACTATCCGGTGGGGGGGGGCATGTTAAACCAGATATGCCCAAGATGCTGAATTCAAAATGTTTTGGAGGTGCAGGTCATAGTAAACAGAAAGGTAAAAGGCCAAAGGTTACTTTTGAGCAACTTTTTGCTAAATATCTTAAGCAAAACAAAGCAAAGGGTGTTAATCAATGAAGCAATGCTAAGTCATCAAGAACACCTTTCAAGTCATCAAGATCACCTCCGAAGCACAAGTTTGGAGATTAGGATTGACGAGGAGAAGATTTTTATGCAGCTGGGACACATCTTCCTTTTGGGCCACCAATGCCAATGCAATATGGTTCAACTCTGACTTACTTTCATCTTTATTCATCTTGGGGCCGATATGATTCAAATTCATATTCTTCTTCGCATTTTAGACCACGTAATGTAGAGTATTTCGTTCATAGCAATTCTGATTTTGAGGAACAACCATATAAGAAAGACCGTTTTGTTCTTGAGAATCGGTCCGAAGCTCAAAATAAGAAAAGAGTGGTCATGCAAGTTTATGTACTGAAGAAGGATAGTAGAAAAGACAAAAGTTCATATCTGAATTCATGTGTTACAGAGCCAAGTGAAGAATTAGAGCCTTCGGCTAATAGTGCCAAAGTAGTAGAGAAATCAGCTAGCAATGATCTAGGCACCAAATCTGAACCAAGAAAGTTTAATGTGCCAAAAGTTGAGAAAGATGTGCTGCTGTTCAAAACTAAATCATAGCCGAGAAGCCCACTCGGTTTATCAATCTGGCATAAGAAGAAGTTAGAGAAACTCAGTATGCAAGAGCTAAATAAAAGAGGCATGGCGTGGGTCCCTAAGGGGAGTTCTCAAGTTCAAGGCAAGGATGATGCTCAAGGCAGAGGTGAAGTGGAGGCAAAGAAAAAGAAAATAAGAGCAAGATTCTCAAGTAAAAGGTTTGCCCCAAATCATCAAAACTATTGTTTATTACATCGTCCATATTTTCTAGTTATGCCATATATGAGTATGCTGTATAATTCATCCCAAGGTACGTTCGGTTACCCCTCATGGCCTTATATTGATTCATATATGTCTTTATATTATGGAGGGGTGCAATCGAATTATTATGCATATGGATAGTTGCAATATGTTTGCTGCTTGTATAAAACTGAAGTACTTTAATTGATAGTTGCATAATTATCTTTATGATGCTTGTTATGATTTACTTTGGTTATACTTATTCTTGGGATGGGCATGCTTATGGTATTCACTTGTTGTTATTCGGTTATTGCTTATTTTTTAATTATACGGATAATGGTCGTTGTCGAATAAGTTTTAAGTGAATTTTTCATTTGTTCATATAGCCAATACCTGAATTCAAACTTACACAACATTGATTTGGCTATTATATGTTTCTTCCATGTAAGCAAGTTCTATAATTCAATAAACATCGTTGATTGATATGGCCGATGAGTCCTTTCTCATCGTCGTGCTAAGCTTATGTCCCCAACTAAAGAATGGATGTGACGCTCGGGGGACAAGATTGAGCAGTGTTGGCTAGTTCTGCCAACACCGAACAGTCCGGTATTGCACACATGACAGTAATAGTTGCTGGACTATCTGGTAGTATCTGATGCTTTTGGTTGAGTTTAGCCCGTTGAAGGTCATGGTGGAGACTTCAATACTTAGGGGCAATGCAACCATAATGTTAGCAGTTTAATCCATAGAAGTGTTGGCATTTAAGCCGAATATGGTTTCTCTATTTCGGTTCAGATATTTTAAGTTGCGGGTGTAAAGCTTATCCTAGGTTAGTGATTTGTTGCTGGTTTCACGTTGCGATCATAATGTCTTATTGGTAATGGCTAAATCATTAGTTGTGTCTTTAGGGAGGTTTAGAGATGACATTGCTATTTATCACATCTTTATTGGCATGTGGTTTCTAGGATGAGTGGTTTAGTTCTATAAGTATCAGGTTATTATGATGATGAAGGAATCTAATTGCTACTGAAAATCGATGCTTATGGTTGTCAAGTTGAAGGCAAGGCAATAGAAAGGAGCTCAAAGTGAATATCATGATACCAATAATCAGGTCAGTGCAAGTGGTGAGGTAATTGTGATATCTCTCATATTTGTGAATTGAGACTGATTATATTGTTGTCTTGATTATCTTCTTTTAGTTGTTGGCTTGTGGTGAGTTTATCTTGTGGCAATGTGTAGATGCATGTTTCATCCATATATCTTCGCAAAGACCAGTTGACATTAACTTGCAATTGGTTGCTTTATGCATCTACTCTAATTTGAGAGAAGATGGTATGCGAGCAGGATTGTAATTCATTCTTTATGTTGACAGCCGAGGTTGTGTACTCTGGCTTTGCTCTCACATATCTTGCTTGCATTGGAATGATGAAGTTGTTTCATTATTAACATATAGCCGATGATAAGTATTTAATCATCGTTCTTAAGTGTGTCTAGTGCAGAGAATACTTTTAGCTTGCAGGAAATTGAGATGGACAAGTTCATGGTCGCCAAAGGATATAACAAGAGGATGAAGGCTGAGTCTTTTCAAGTTGGAGATCCGGAAGAGGGTGCTGCTATTAAAGACTTAGAATAGAAGATTTAGCAACTGGTCTCCAAGATAGGAAGGTTCGTACAAGGTGGCATGGGTAGTTCCCAGTGATGCTTACATGATGGAAGATCTGCAAGATGTTAGTTATTGCTTTGGGATTGTTATGTTCTGCAAGATATGTTGTTTCTCGAAGGTGTAGGTACTGCTGGTGCTTTTAGTTCATGACCTTCACTAAAAGGCAGGGGCCTATGTTGAGCACTAAATTGGGTAGGTCAATGTTAATGGCAGTTTCTCTATATATTTGGTATGAAATTGTGTTATGCAGGTAGTATGCAGCCTTCCTGAAGATTCTGGCTTGGTTTTAATAAAGGCATGGAAAAACTCTTGTATCAGCACCAAGATGAGGTTAAATAGCATATTAGAATGTACCAGGACATAGCCCTCGTCGAGACGATCGAAACAGACATATGGATAACCTAATTTGGAGTCCGGACAGAGGAGTTATGCTACCTAGAAGTTGATCAGGCTGGGCAATACCAGACTATCTGGTAGAAGGAGGCAGACTTCTGGTGTTTCATGGAAAACAGCCCCCAGGTACTGGACTATCCGGTCCTAGTCACCCGATAGTCCGGTGATTGCGTCCCTAGTCCGAAAGATGGCTTTCTAGTCGTGTTTTGGTCGGTTTTAGATGTGTTTCGACATATACAAGGGTTTAGACCTCCCTCCCTATAAATATAAAGGGATACGACCGATTGAGGACATCAACACACAACCCAATCGAATCTATTATTTACTTTACTTTTCATGTTGTCTCTTCCCAAACCCTAATTCTACTTCTCCCTCCTCAATGTTGTTCATCATTTGATCTCCACGATCAGGGATGGCGCCCTAGCGACCTAGGGCACGCTGCCGCCATCTGCACTATGATGGGGTCCCACCCGGGTGAGGCCGTCGATGGTTCCTTTGCTAGTTTGCTCGTAAACTAGTCGTTCGTCGTCACATAAGTACGATAGCTATCCTTTGCTGGTTTGCCTGTAAACCTCACTGTGCATCACCAGGTAAGCGTGATAGTTATCCATCTCAGGTGCCGCTAGCGTTTCCCGAGCCTCCTGCCCGTCACCGGACAGTTCGACGCTTGCCACAGGACAGTCCGGCGCTCCGGACAGTCTAGCGCTAGGCACTAGACAGTCTGACAACTAGCGCACGCAGTCTGACCCCAAGTCGAGGCTCCAGGGTTCATTAGTGTTTGGCGCGAAAATGTGTCAACCCAAGGCGTACCACTAAATGTTGAATATATGGGCTTGGCCCATCTATTAAATCCTAGGAAATGTCAAAGGCCCACGTGTAAGCAAGAGGAGTGTGGAACCTTAAGTCCTACCTTGCTAGTGGAAGGGGAGTTTCACCTACTTAAAAGTGGAGACTCTCCCCTCCTATTAAGTCATGGTGTGGAGGGAGAAGGAAGAGACCACACGTGCGCTCGCTCACCTTGCCTGGCTTGGGCTAAGGTGGGGCGATGGGCGCATGCGTGGGGCACCTGCGTGAATGGTCCGCTGAAATCTGGTTCCTGACCTTGTGGGAGTGCGGCTTCCTTTTGCTGTTTTTATTTTTGGTGACTTAGGCGTTAAGTCTCAGTCCTAACTTGGGCTTTAAGTTTTGGAGTCCTTATCCGACCAAGATTGTGATCGCGACATGAGATAGATTGTGAGCTCCTATATAAACAACCTACCGGTGTCGCCAAAGGAGACACAACCTAGGGTTTTGCCGACGTGCATCGTCGATCAGGAGAGTAGTTCTCTGGAACCCTTCGCCTTCGAGTTCCTGCATTGGGAGAGGCAAATAAGGTTTTTGCGAAGCACACTGCGCGACTGCTTTCCTTCTTCACTATGGGTCGTCCATGCTACCGATGGCGATCGCCGATGACTTCTTCATGGTCTCCTTCGCCGCGTCGACTATAGTACCCACTGTATCCACAGTACTGTCATCGTCAATGCTGTCAATACGGAATCGGCTCTAGCTGCCGACAGGTATAATCAGATCCATATAATCTATCTGTTAAATATGACCTGTGAGATCTTTACTATGTTCATCCTATCTAGTATGTTAGATGAGTACATGTTAGTTTGTGCCATGTTTTGCATGATTTACTTTCAGAATTTAATTCGGATCATGTCTAATTCCTCAACACTAAAGACTGAATTATTCCTAGTGGGCTAGTGACCCAAATAGCCCAACAAACTAAATTTATGACTTCCATGTAGAACGGGACTCTAGTTGCAACTTGATCAGCTCTATGGCTTCGAGCTGTTCAGCAACATCACGTATAAAAATGCCAAAGTGAGCCCACATGTGCTTTGCAAAAGGATAGTGGATGTTCGATGTGTGGCTGTTTCCTCATAGTTCTCATTGCAATGAACAATTAAATAAGGCTAAGTGCATATTCTTTCACAGGACGTTCCTGGTATTGAGTGTATTCTTAATTGTCAGCCAGAAAAAAAATTTGTGTTTGAGTTGGCAGTTGCTTTTCCAAAGTCACATATGGCACCAGTGTGTACAGTCCGAAAACCTTTGATGGAGATATAAGCCTTACTGTGCATAAAAGAGTTGGAGCCCCATATGTAATGCCATTCATCATTATCTTGAGAGGGTGAGATATCTTGGAGAATGTGTTGAGGAATTAGACAAGATCCGAATTAAGTTCCAAAAATAAATCATGCAAAACATGACACAAACTAGCATATACGCATCTAACATACTAGATAGGACAAACATAGTAATGATCTCATAGATCATATTTAACAGATAGATTAGATCGATCTGATTATACCTGTCGGCAGCTAGAGTCGATTCTATATTGACGGCGTTGATGATGACCATACTATGGATGCCACGGGTACTGTAGTCGACGCGGTGAAGAAGACCGTGAAGAAGTCGCTGGTGATGGCCACCAGTAGCGGAAGCAGATGGATGACCCGTGGTGAAGACGGCAAGCAGTCACACAATGTGCTTCTGACAAACCTTATTGGCCCACTCCCAGTGCAGGAACTCGAAGGCGAAGCGCTCTGGAGACCTGCTCTCCCGATCAGCGATGCACGTCGGCGTTTGCGATGGAGAAGGCTATGAAGACGGCGCAGAAGCGAGTGTAAGGACTCCAAAACTTGTGTCCCAAGCCAGGAATCTGAGACTTAACACCCAAGTCACCAAAAATAAAAACAGCAAAAGGAAACCGCGCTCCCGCAAGGTCAGGAACCGGATTTCGGCAGACCATTCACTCAAGTGCCGCGCGCGTGTGCCCATTACCCCAGCCCATGCTCGAGCCTAGCCCAGCCCGGCAAGGCGAGCATGCGTGTGTGGACTTTGTCTTCTCCCTCCACACCATGACTTAGTGGGAGAGGAGTCTCCACTTTTAAGTAGGTGAAACTCCCCTTCCATTAGCAAGGTGGGACTAAAGGTTCCACACTCCTCTTGCTCACACATGGGACTTTGAGATTTTCTTGGAATTAATACATGGGCCAAGCCCATATATTCAACAATCCCCACCAGATCTCAAATGCCCATTTAGAGATTTGCCAATACTCGCTACTATTTATATACTAGTGTTTCAGCAGAGATTGTAAAGTTGAACTTCTGCCTAATACTTCAAGTTACACTCATTAACAACTTGAACAATGTACTACGCATTGAATTGTAAGTTTTGTGCAAACGAGCTTCACTTAAAGTCATAACTAGTACCTAGCTGCTAGTAGCCCTCTTTATGGGTGGAGCATATGGGTCATACTCCCTCGTCTTTTCATGAGATCACCAAAGATCACCCAAGTCTCATAGATTGCGATGTTTTACAATCGAGCTCATATAGGTGTGTTTATTTAAGAATGCTCTGTAGGACAGCATCTTCGCTTAGTTAAAAGCCAATAGAAACACATTAAGACATAAAGTCATCCTACCATACAACTTTTGAGAGTGTTGCATCTTCACATAGAGAGGGTCATCCATTACTCTCCTTAGTTCACCAACAGCTTGTTATTACCTAGGACCTAATTCACGGGATCTCCGATCACAAAGCCTAGGTTACTACTATGGCATCTCATACGGGTCACATACCCATCTCTCTCGATGCAATATCTATCACATTACATGATAGTCCCTTCGTAAAGGGACCTACCAGGATTTTGTTAGTTTGAATATAAGTCACACTTATTACTCCAGAGATTCTCATCTTCCTGACAGACTTAAGTCATCTTCTCACGTGTCTTGATGACTTCGCATTATCCTTGTAACTGTTCACTTTAGCAATCGTAGTTTGATTGTCACAGTTCATAAGAATAGCCGGCATTGGTTTCTCAACCACGAGCAAGTCCATCAAGAGCTCATGTAGCCATTCTACTTCTACAGTAGCTGTATCTAAAGCAGTTAGCTCTACCTCCATGGTTGACCTCGTCATAATGGTATGTTTGCAAGACCTTCATGACACGACACCTCCACCAAATGTAAACACATATCCACTAGTGGCATGTAGCTCATCATCAGATATCCAGTTCGCATCACCATATCCTTCCAGCATAGTAGGGTGCCCCGAATAGTGAATCCCATAACTCATTGTTCTCTTTAAATAGCACATAACCCTTTTAAGTGCATGCTAATGATCTGAACCTAGGTTGGATATGAACCCACTCAATTTGCTCATAGTATTAGTGATATGTCTGGTCTGGTAGCGCTAGCGAGATACATGAGCGACCAATAATCTGAGAATATTTCAGTTGGTTGACACCAATTCTCTTATTCTTTCTCAATATCACATTGGGATCATAAGGAGTGGGAGAAGGCTTGCCTATCTATATAGCCGAACCGGGTC
This sequence comes from Paspalum vaginatum, assembly GCA_030272315.1. Lineage (NCBI taxonomy): Eukaryota > Viridiplantae > Streptophyta > Magnoliopsida > Poales > Poaceae > Paspalum > Paspalum vaginatum. The sequence continues at coordinate 28,727,349 of CM059020.1, read as the reverse complement.
AAGATCTTCTCCACATAGTGGGTTTGAGAAAGAGTAATCCCACCCTCATCCTTTATAAGCTTGATGTTTAGAATCACATCAGCTTCTTCTAGATCTTTCATACCAAACTTCGTTGATAAGAAAGACTTGACTTCATTGATCACATCAATGTTTGTGCCAAAAATCAACATGTCATCGATATATAGGCATAATATAACTTCTTTGCCCCCACCATAGTGATAGTACACACATCTATCCGCTTCATTAACGGCTGTAAGGAAAATGGCCTCATGTACCATATTTCCATGGTTGTGTTTTGGTGATTGATTGACAACAAACACTTGGACTAATGAACTTGTCTAGATGCACATTCTTAGGTGTTTAGATTCAAGGGATGATGAAGAAGAAGAGTCGAAGGAAAGGCCTGAAAGGACACCCCAATGGGGGTTCTGCCCCTCGTGGGTCTCAGGGTAGTGCCCTGAAACCTCACAGCTTTGTGAGGACCGAAAGGTACGGTCCACATGACCATCCCTAGAGCGTACCAAGTTTCCTGAGGGGGATGAGGAGTGGAAGCGATCAATTATAATGGACCGGATGGTACGGTCTGGAAGACCGTCCTAACATCAAACCATTCTGGCCAAGAAAGTGAAGATGTGAAGGATTTGGAAGAACTAAAGACCATCATTGGACCATACTAAATAACCTGTGGGTGCCAAACCTTCGGACTGGAGGAAGAATAGTACGGTTTGCACAGACCATCCTTAGACCGTCCTAAATAACCTGAAGCAATGGTTTTGGAGATGAAATTAGAGATGCATGGACTGTATGGTATGGTCCTACAAACCATACTAAACACCAGACCAAAGTACAGTGACGCAAGAATTCAGTGACTATTGGAAAAGTGAATGGACCATATGGTCCGGTCTAGGCAAAAAGCATAGATCGTATAGTACGGTCTACACTGTGTCAGCAGACCATTGGAGCAATGGCTAGTTCGAGTTTGGGGGCTATATAAGCCACCCCACCTGGCCATTTCGAGGTAGTTAGAGCCACTGAAGTTGAGAGCAAGTATAGAAGTGTATTCCAAGCATATCCATCACTCCAACCACCATATGAGAGCTTAGTGCATATCCAAGCTAGGTTAGAGCTTAGAGAGAGTAAGCTTGTGAGCTCTTCTTGAGAGTTGCTCCTGCGTAAGCTAGGGAGAAGCCTTGGCTACGGCCAAGCCACTTGTACTCATTGCTAGACCCTCCTTCTTGGTGTGGAGTGGTGGAGACAACTTGTGCGGGGATGAGAAGACCCTACAAACTCCATAGTGAAGCTTCTGGTGCCTTGTGATCGAGATAGACGGTGGCGGTGGCCAAGCCTTGGTGGTTTGGTGGCATTTAGCCTTTACTTGCCGGGAGCCTTTGTGGCGAGCGCAAGATGGTGATAGGGAGAGTCTTGGTGCCTGGCTTATATATTGCCTTAGGTGGTGAGCCCGTGGACGTAGCCTTTAGTGGTGAAACACATTAAATCTCTGTGTCTCCCTAGGAGTTTGCATCCGCCTTCGTTTCTCTCTTTACTCTCTTATGTGCCTTTAGCTTTCCTAGTTAGTTTGATTAGGTTTGTCTCTAGGTTGCAAGTCTTTTGAGTAAGTTAGAGAGGGCATAGATAAACCTTAGGCTTAACTATCATGTGTAAGGCAAAATAGGTTTATCTTATGCACTAGATAGCCTTAGGTTTTAAATGAGCGATTAGCGACCCAATTCACCCCTCCCCCTCTTGGGTTGGATACCCCGGCATGTTCTTTTTAACGGCATAACCCGTTGATGTTAAGGTAGTGTTGAACTTCTCATGCCATTGCTTAGGCGCATGTTTCAGGCCCTACAAAGATTTCAAGAATTTACACACTTTGCTTTCTTGACCCTTTACTACAAACCCATCAAGGCTGTTCCATATAAATCTCCTCATCCAACTCTCCATTAAGTAAAGCTATCTTTACGTCCATTTGATGAATGATAAGACCATATGGGGAAGCCAGGGAAAGTAGTACACGAATAGTAGTCATTCCAGCAACAGGTGAATTAGTCTCAAAGAAATCTTCACTCTCTTTTTGGGTATAACCCTTGGTCACAAGCCTATCCTTGTACTTCTCAATAGTACCATCAGGCCTAAGATTTTTCTTGAACACCCACTTATAGCCCACTGGTTTGCAACCATAGGGCCATTCAGTTAACTCCCAAGTCTCATTGGAGAGAATCGAGTCCAGCTCACTCTGAATAGCTTCTTTCCAATTATCTGCATCTGGAGATGCATACGCCTCAGATATGGACGTATGAGTGTCATCCACAAGGTACACAATGAAATCATTACTAAAGGATTTTTCAACCCTTTGTCTCTTGCTCTTTCTCGGAGTTTCATTGTTATCCTCCTCTAGGATTATATCATGTGGTGGTTCAGAAACCTCAGTTGGTGCATTAAGTTCAGGAGTTATCTCAGAAGAAAATCTAGAAGTGTTATGCATATCTTTCATCAGAAAAATATTCTCAAAAATTGTAGCATCACAAGACTCCATAATAGTATCAACATACATATCAGGCACATCAGATTTCACTACTAAAAATCCATAAGCAATGCTCCGTTGGGCATATCCTAGAAAGACACAATCCACCACCTTAGGTCCAAGCTTGCGCTTCTTGTTAATAGGCACATTAACTTTCGCTAAGAAACCCAAAGTACTCAGGTAAGAAAGTGATGATTTCCTCCCAATCCATTCCTCGTAAGGCGTTTTGTCTTTATTACTGTTAGGAATTCTATTCAGGACATGACACGAAGTCAATACAGCCTCCCACCACCATGCCTTAAATAACCAGCGATGTCAAACATGGAATTCACAATGTCAGTCAACGTGCGGTTTTTCCTTTCAGCAATCCCGTTACATTCGAGCGAATAAGGAGGCATCCTCTCATGAATTATACCATGTTCTGTATAGAAATTATCAAAAACTTTGGAAAAATACTCGCCACCATGATCAGACCTAAGACATTTCTTTCTAGTTGATTTTCAACTTCAATTTTATATATTTTAAAGTAGTCTAACGTCTTGACCTTAGATTTCAACAGATAAACATAGCAAAATCTAGTTGCATCATCAACCAATGTGATGAAGTATCTCTTTCCACCCTTTGTAAACACACCATTCATCTTGCATAGATCAGAATGTATGAGTTCTAGAGGTGCCAAGTTCCTCTCCTCAACAACTTTGTGAGGCTTATGAGGTTGCTTTGATTGCACACAACTATGGCACTCAGAACCTTTGGCAACTAGGTTATAAAAATGCCTATTGGAAACAGGGGTACACTGTCAATCGTGTCAAATTCAGGGATGAATGTACCAAATTCTTTCATGCAATGGCTACAGTTTCTTATAGGAGAAATTATATATCACAGCTAAAAACTAGTGATGGCTATTTTGTCACTAATCATGAAAGCAAATCAGCAATTATCTAGGAAGCTTTCAAGCAATGCATGGGGGTTACCAAGGTACCTACAATGCTTTTTAATCTACAAGACCTTGTGTCAAAATCTCCAGGGTTGGAGACTCTGATTTCTCCCTTTTCTGAAACAGAAATAGATTCTATGGTCAAAAATATGCATCTAGATAAAGGTCTTGGTCCTGATGGCTTCAATGGTTGCTTATTAAAAAAGTGTTGGTTTATTATCAAACATGATTTTTATAGACTATGTGAATACTTTTGCAATGAGCATATAGATCTCAAGTGTATTAACACATCCTTCATAACCCTGATGCCCAAGGTTGAAGTCCCTAAGTCCACTAATGATTTCAGACCCATTTCTCTACTGAATTGCACTTTCAAAATCATCACTAAAGTCTTGGCAAACATACTCCAGTCAGTAATCCTTGATTTCATCCATCCACGCCAGTATGGCTTCATAAAGAGTAGAAGCATCCAAGACTGCTTAGCCTGGAGCTTTGAATACATTCATCAATGTCATTAGTCCAAACGAGAAATTATTATCCTTAAGCTGGACTTCGCCAAAGCTTTTGATACAGTGGAGCACAATGCCATTCTGGAAATGCTTAATGCTCTTGGTTTTCCAGCAAAATGGTCTAGATGGACGCAGCTTATTCTTTCCTTAGGCTCTTCCTCTATGTTACTCAATGGGGTACTAGGCAAACAGTTCCAATGCAAAAGTGGTGTTCGTCACGGGGACCCGCTGTCACCGTTACTTTTTGTTATTGCAGTAGAGCTTCTTCAGTCCATCATCAACAGGGCACTCCAGTTGGGTCTTCTCTCCTTGCCAATTCCATAGTGCAGGGACCCTTTCCTGATTGTTCAGTATGCAGATGACACTTTGCTAGTGGTGCAGGCAGATGCTCATCAACTGTTCTGTCTTAAAGCCCTCCTCAACTCCTTTGTTGCTTCAACAGGGCTTAAAGTAAAATTTGCTAAGTCCTCCATCATCCCAATAAAGGTTGCTGAAGAAAAGATGACCCTACTGTCAAGAACCTTTGGTTGCCAAATAGGCTCACTGCCTTTTACATATCTAGGTTTGCCATTGGGCACAACCAAGCCAAGAATTTAAGGCTTCACACCAATCATGTACCGAGTGGAGAGAAGGTCATCTGCATGCTCTATTTATTTATCATACTCCATGCATTTGGAAATGATTAATTCAGTGATCACCCCGATAACTACTTATGCCATGTCCACCTTCAAGCTTCAGACATGTTTCATTGAAAACATTGACAGAGCTCATAAACAATGCTTGTGGAGAGGGAATGATACCAACAACAAGGGAGGTAACCAGGTAGCTTGGCCAATAGTGCTATAAAATGATGGCCTCCTGCTCAAGCAGTTGCATAAGTTCTACTCCAGACATGATACTCCTTGGGTGCATTTAATTTGGGACAAGTATTACTAGGGGAAAGTCCCTCATGAAGGAAGAGCAGTTGGATCTTTCTAGTGGAAGAATATTCACAAACTTTTCTCTCATTACAAAGTTCTAACCAAGTGCAAAGTAGGTGAAGGAGCTTCCACCCTCTTCTAGGATGATCTTTGGTTGGATGCCCCCATTAAAGAAATGTTTCCCATTCTGGCCTCTTTTTCTTTTGATCTATCAAGCTCCATTGAAGATTTCAATGAGGCTCTAGACCTAGAAAGCATTTTCTTCCTTCCACTCTCTACTCAAGCATATGAAGAATATCACCAGCTTCAGTCCATCCTCGCTAGCTTTGATTTTGATGATCAACCTGAAGATACCTGGCTCCTTAGGACAGGAAGACAGATTATTTCAGTATCAGCCTTCTACAGATCAAAATATGATCATATACAGGCCCCCTTGATTTTCTCAAAACTGTGGAAGTGCAAGTGCACTCCTAGAAATAAGTTCTTCTTTTGATTGCTTTTGGTTGATCGTCTAAACACTAGAAGCATGTTACATCGCAGGCACTTGCTCCAGCATAGTGATATCTTATGCCCTATGTGCAATAGTCATAGTGAAGAAACCATCAAGCATCTTTTCTTTAAATGTGCTTTTGCTAAACAATGTTGGGACAAATTGCACATTACCTGGGCCGATGCTCAGGAAGTCCATGTTTGAATTCCGCTTATGCTTCAAAACTCCACCATGCCTTTTCTTTTAGAGATCATCATCATTGCTATGTGGGAGCTCTGGAAGATTAGAAACAGGAAGGTCTTTGATAATCAAGATGCATCGGTTTGCCTTTGGGTCATAAGATTCAAAGCAGAAGTCTCCTTGCAAAGTGCTAGGCTTAAGGAGTCTATCAAACCAGTTGTTGTTTCATGGCTTCAATCCCTGTAATCTTTGCTTGGTGTTGCTTTTGCGCCCCTTTCTGTTGTAGTAGGCTCTTTGGGTTGCTTTTCTTCAGTTTGTGGTGGTTGTAAGTGTTCCTTTGTAAACCTCTTCTTTCCCTTTAATCAATATAACCTTTTTACTGTGGGGACCTTCCCCACAATATTTTTGGTTCAAAAAAGGTGAAATTCGGAATTAAACACATGCTAGAAAGATTTTCCATAAGACCAAAATTAACGTGGCATAAACGAGTGTGCCAAGTACTTGTATCATCATTAACACCACCGTAAATTTGGTTCACACACTTATTGCTAAAATCTGAAAGAGATAAGCAGAACATGCCTCCGCAATCACAGCCTTTACCTATAAATAAACCATGTCTCGACACGACTACTTTATTAGACTCTAACACTACCTTAAACCCATCTCTGCATAGAAGGGAGCCACTAATGAGATTCTTGTTCATGGAGGGGACATGCTACACATTCTTCAGCTACACGATCTTTCCCAAAGTAAACTTCGGATCCATTGTACCAGTGCCAAGAGCAGAAGCAGTGGACCCATTCCCCATCAACATGGAGCAATCTCTTGTGACCTAGTAAGAAGAGAACATAGTAATGTTAGAACACACATGAACATTAGCACTCGTATCAATCCACCAATCGGAAGACTAAAAAACTAAAAACACAGTAGGTAAATTACCAGACCCTGCATCTCCAGTATTGCCAGCAGTCACAGCGTTGACAGTCTTGGACGATTGTCCATTGCTGCCTATTTTCCCTCGATGGTCTGCACGCTCTGGACAGTCCTTGGAAAAGTGCCCAAGTTCAGTACACGTGAAGCAGAATAGCTCAGCCTTGTTCTTCTTCTTCTAAAAATTGGTAGTCTTGTTAAGCTTGTGCTTCCCTTTCCCCTTGCCTTGATTCCTATGGTTCTGAACTATGTTGGCGATGGAGTGGTTCTCACTACCCTTAGTGTCCTTAGCCCGAGCCTTCTCTTCCACATCAAGGGACGCTATCAGGCTTTCAACTGATATCTTCATCCTCTTATGTTTCAGAGCTGTGGCAAAACTCCTCCATGAGGAAGGAAGTTTTGCAATAATGCACCCAGCCACAAATAGATCAAGAAGATGACACTTAAGGATTTTGAGTTCCTTAGCAATGCTCTGTATGTCATGAGCTTGCAGGACAATTGATTTGTCATTGACCATCTTAAAGTCATGAAAGCTCTCCATGATATACAGTTCACTGCCTGCATCTGATGCACCAAACTTAGCGTCCAGTGCATCCCACAACTCCTTCGCATCTGTTATGTGCAATATACACATCACACAGAAGGTCGGCAAGAACACTTAGAATGCATCCTACGAAGAGAGTATTGGCCTCGGTAAACCTATTCAGATCAGCATCTGAAAGATCACCCTCTGGTTTGCCTTTACTCACCCAAAACACATGCAAAGCATTAAGCCAGAGGTTGCACTTGGTCTGCCACCTCTTGAAGTGCACACCAGAGAATTTCTCCAGCCTTAGCGCGCCAGCAAACACAGCCATAGATAATTCAGTAAACTGTCTACAATAAGGTTTTTGGATTGTTGAGGAATTAGACAAGATCCAAATTAAGTTCCGAAAGTAAATCATGCAAAACATGGCACAAACTAGAATGTACTCATCTAACATACTAGATAGGACAAACACAGTAAAGATCTCACAGATCATATTTAACACATATATTAGATCGATCTAATTATACCCGTCGGCAGCTAGTGCCGATTCCGTATTGACGGCGTTGACGATGTCTATACTATGGACACCACGGGTACTGTAGTCGACACGGCGAAGAAGACAGTGAAGAAGTCATCGGCGATGGCCACCGCAGCGGAAGCAGATGGACGACCCGTGGTGAAGACGACGAGCAGTCATGCAGTGCGCTTCCCAAAAACCTTATTCGCCCTCTTCCAGTGCAGGAACTCGAAGGCGAAGGGTTCCGGAGACCGTCTCTCCCAATCGGCGATGCACATCGGCGCTCGGGATGGAGAAGGCTACAAAGGCAGCGCAACAGCGAACGGTGGCAAAACCCTAGGTTTTTCGGTGTGTCTTTTGGCAATGCCGGTAGACTGTTTATATAAGAGCCCACGATCCTATCTTGTCTCACTGTCCCGATCTCAATCAGATAAGGACTCCAAAACTTAATGCCCAAGCTAGGAATCCGAGACTTAATGCCCGAGTCACCAAAAATAAAAAGAACAAAAGGAAGCCGTGCTCCCGCAAAGCCAGAAACCGAAATTCGGCGGACCATTCACGCAGGTGTCGTGCGCGTGTGCCCATCGCCTCAGCCCAATGAGGTGAGGGAAGCGTGCGCATTGAAGTGCCCCACTTCCATAATGGGACTAAAATGTGCTTTATTACCATCCTAGGAGTTTGGTAATCACATTCTTACATTAGGGTGATACAAATCCGCCCTAAACGGGTCAGACAGCAAGGGGCGCTGCCCTAAAAATCTAAGCAACGGAATATAAAATGTAGGCCCAACTTCCTCACAGCACGGTTGGGAAGCAGGTCGTAACCCTTAGTCAAGCACATATATGGTGACTTCATTTCTTTGAAAAACAACAACATAGCAAGGGTGAGTACAAACGTATTCTGCAAGCCCACCTTCCTCCTATAGAGTTGGGGAAGTTTAACTATCACTACATGCAAGGCAATATCTGGAGCTTAGGTTGTTTTGCTAAAAATGATGCATGGTTCATTGTCGGTGTCAAATTTTAGTTATAAAAATCAAAGTTTTATTTCATAGGGGTGCCACTGGACTTTCCAGTCCAAGCGGCTCATTTCCTAAACAACCACCAACCAGCATCCATTGCTATTCCATAACCACAACCAATCCTTTTACCAGTTTAGTTTATGAAAACTTGCTAACTAAAGAACCAAGCCGTAACCCATCCATACCATTGGACTGGGACTATTCGAATAGATTTTACTACTGGCCAGAGTTGTACTAATTCCCACAAGCTGGACTCAGCGGCAACTTACGGTCGTAAGCACCCGAATTCCAAACTAAGCTGTCACCATTACTTCATGGATCAGGGCCACCGAGTCACTCCAGTACCCCGCGGTACTCTCATGACACCCTACCCATTCGCATCACCCTTGTGCGCCAGCACGGGCTGCCGCTAGAATATCCATTCTGGCTCAGGCCTAGCTAATGCCTCATATAGAGCGAGTGGTTGTACTAAAGAGTTAGGCAAGATGAAAATCAACTCGATCCTTAAAGGGAGTAGGTAAAATTATTCCTCCCTTTCCAAACTTGACACCGCGAGCATCCACCTACCCAGCCTTCTCCACGAAGTCCAAGACTGGGGTAACCGCCAGTTGCTAAATTACCCATTCATATCCTGCCCTTAGAAATAGCGTATCCCGATCCGTGGGTCGTTTGCTATGGTTCTTCCCCATTTTATTTTAAAAACACACCGACACAACCACTTTCCCCATACCCAACAAGTTCCATAACCATAATCCAACATAACATCAAAATTATGATAGATAATTAAGTGAGTGATCCCACCTATATGCGCTACATCTAAATAGGTTTGGGTGACTAACCTAATATGGTTTTCCTTCGCAAGCAAAAACATGCAACTTTTTATTGATTGGACTGGCCAAGGTGAATTTTGTAAAATTAGGAATTTATGCATCAAGTGAGGATTCCAGTGCACTTGCCTTTCAACTTCAAGATAAAGCGGTTGCCGTACGTGTTGATGGTCGTTATTTCACGGTTTCGACCGCCAATTCCTCAGTGAATAAATGGGGTATAGATAAAGTCATGTGCATTATTTACCTAACACTAATGAATTCCATGAGTTTTGGTGGATTTTGATGTATCACAGGGAGATACTCAAATACCATGCAAGATGACATCATTTGGAGCAAGAGAGAATCAACGCATAAAAGGGCTTGAGAATGAATTGCAAATATCACTACTGAAAAGTATCTCAAATGTCCTCAAGGACTACACCATTGCGTAGAGCTCATTGAGACAATTCCAACGGACATATTATTTGTCTCATTTGGAGCTCCGATGGAAAAGATATTGAAAAAATACACAAATATAGGGACTGCTGACGTCATCGCTGACGTCAACAGCCCCGTCTGTACACGCTCCGGCGGGAGATGACCAAGGTGCGACACGTGGCATGCAGCCACTGGCAGACAGCGAGCGCCGTGGATCAGGATCCACCTGCACCCCACGGGGCCAACCCCAGGCCAACACGTGGCAAGGCCGGAGCGCGGGCGCGCCCGCGTGCGGGACGTGGCGGCGGCTTGGCTCAGCCCTGCCGGGAGGGTTATGTGGCGCCCAAGGAGAGGGGCAGGGTGCAGTTTGCCTACCCACAGGGGCACGTGGTGCGCCAGTAGCGCTCGTCGCGTGGTTCAACTGCCCCAACGCCGGTTTTTTACCCAAATCAACTGCTAAATGGCGGTTTTCACTTCCAACGACCGGTTCACCGACTTAGAGGCCGGTTCTTGACTTTTTTCTTGTGCCTGCATGTGGGGAATAGTCCCACTGAACTTCCTATTTTGGTTACCTAGCCAGGTGGTGCCCAAGGAGCAGATGGAGGAGGAATCTTACATGTTGGCACTAGGAATATTCCCCTCTCCTCCACCTATAAATAAAGAGGCACCCCCTCACTCTTAATTGTAACATTCACCATGTGAATTCCCTCTTTCTCCCTCTAGGAGGTGCCCCATGGGAGGTGCCTCCATTCTGAAAGTAGTGCTTGGTTAGGAGTTAGAGGTCGAGCTCCGTCGTTCCGAAGCCGTCTTCAGGAGTTCGGTATGAATTCATTTGTAACTTTACTTTCCTGTAAAACTTGAGCTATTAAATCCTTTATCTATCTTTACTTATGTACCCTACATTATTGCTTTTGGTATTAATCATGCCTTAGCACAGTATCTTTTAGACTATAGTTTGAGTTGCTCCAAGAGGTAATGAATATTTAGATTGTCATGCTTATAGATTCCTCGTACGCTCTTTATAGCACTTGTTTATACTGTTGTGTATGCTTCTATCTAGGATACTAGTAAGAGTAGTGCCTGCAAGCGTAGACATGCTGTCTACAATTGCGGCCACCTTTGTTTCGCACTCAAGCCCATGCAAATTTGGGTAGGCCGGTGTGCATGTAGACTAGACGCACTTGGCTTTGGTAGGTCCTCCTGGTGACAGCGGGAGTGTACCCTGCGTAGTCCACCCCCATCGTTCGGGTTGCTTGTAGCCGCACGGCTGAGTAACTACGACACCTGCCTTTCTCGTCTGGGTTATCAGCACTCTGGTGCCCGGAAGTGGTTAGCAGGCTCAGTGGCGAAGTAAGTATCCTAGATAACTAGATAAATCATTACCTCCATCAGAATAAAATGTTCGTCTAGCTTAGTATATCTGACTCACCATAGTATAAAAAGTCCTCATCAGGAATCTGAGCTCTCGCCTCGTTGTCCTCCTAGCTCTACTTGCTTTCTTGCCAATGGTGTTTGGCTTGTATCCCATGGTGCTTGGTGTCAATCGTTCCTAGTTATCGGTTGACGTGAATGAGTAGTAACAACTGGATGAATGCTAGTTTGATATCTCTATCTCAATGCTTCCCTATGGGTAAATATGATACCTTGGAATACTCCTGGGTGAAAGGCTACAGCGGTCTCCTTGCGGAGTAAAATCCGGTAGGCTAAGAGCCGCCAACAATACAGGCGGCACGATTTCTTCGGTTGCCGGGTTGAATGTCCTGGGAACCAGACCGATTGGACTCTCCAATGTATCCTACGTCCACAAACAAGGAAACATACAAATCAAGATACAATATAAGCTCAATAGGTTTTTGGCGGCGGAAATTGTTGTGATTGGAGTTTGGATGGAGAAGATTGAGATTATCGGGGTTCTTAGCGGTATTATTATCTGAACTAGTCGGGGCTATGTAGCAAGCTTTTGAGAAGTTTGTGGGCTCGGTAATGATGCTGAAGGGGTGGCAATCGCATGATGATGACAGGGTGGAAATACTTTCGTGGAAGATAGCGATGAAGGAGTGAGGTTTCATGAAATGCAAGTGGTTATGGTTTCTAGATGATTTTCGGGATCAACATCACCTAAATTGAGGGTTGGGAAGACCAAGGTGGGAATCTTTTGAGTTTATGGAGAATAGAAGTGCAATGCATCAATCACCAGACTCAAAATGTGTGGGATCAGTGTGAAGCACCGATTGGGTGTAGGACGGTATCATGGTGGCGTGACGGCATCTTCCGGCTAGGGAAAAGACTACAAAAAGTGTATGGATAGGTAGAGCTTGATTTTAGAGGAATTTAGGCACAAGAATCGTCCAAATAGGAGCTGAAACGAAGGAGATATGAATTTTTGTATATTTGGGAAAAGGAAAGGAAAAGAAAAAGGAATATTCCTAAAATATTCTAAAGTCTTAATATTTGGAAACAAGAGAATAAAATCGTATTTTTGGGTTCCAGAGGAGCGGAAAATATTTCTAGATTGCTCATGAGCAGAGTTTTATGCTGGTGTCAACGGTCCATGCCTATGGTGTCAAATGTGCCACTGTCTTGTAGGTGGGCACTAGAAATGGCGAAGCTCGAGCGACTAGCATGGTTGTGTATAGATCGATTTTTAATGAATTTAGAAAGAAGAATCGACGGAATTGAAGTTCATATTGTTGAGAAATTTGTTTGGAAATGAAATGGATTGAAGAAAGAATGGTACATAACTTGAATGGCTAGCGTGAACTTTCACGTGATCAGTAGGTGGCCCTGTTTGTTTCCTAGCATAGATTATATAATCTAGCTTACTTGTGTTAGATTATATAAGCCAGCTTATATAAGTTGAAGAAGAACGGTGAGAAAATATCACTAAGTGCTATGGACCTAATGGTAAAGGGTTTAAAGCATAAGCTGCAATAAATTCCTCTAGATAGCTAACATATTATTATAATATGAGGAGTCTAGATTATATAAGCTGCACAATAAGCTAGTGTGTTTGTTTATTATTTAAGATTATATAAGTTGGATTATGTAATCTGAGAAGAAACAAACAGGGCGTTAATCACATTTTGGGCTAACGGTATTTGGGCGTTTGGTGGCTGAGAGTGAGCATGAAGGGTGGGCCTACGTGCAAATGGGGGAGGGGTACACCTTAAATAGAAAGGAACACGGGCCAGCTCAGAACAGAGGGCACTGCAGCTGCTCCCTCACGCCGCTGCATGCAGTAGAGGCCCCCTGCCGGTGCACAGCCGTAGGCGGCTCTGGCCACCGTCCTCCATTCTGAGGGCATAGTGAGAGAGAGCGCGGTGTGGTGGTTCATACATCATACTGGGAGGGCTATTGCGTGGATTGGGGCACCGAGGAGGGCGCGTCATGGGCAGCCATTGGCGGCGGCACATGGGCTCCGTGGGCAGCTTGGCTCAGGCAACCGAAACAGCAATCATGGATGGGAGATGGAAGAGGAGCTAGAGGGGATGCTCGTAGCAGAGGGAAACGAACTATGGTGACCGGTGGGCGGAGGAACAAGAGAGCAAGGAACTCAGCGTGGGTAGGGAGAAGGGAGATAGAGCCCACGGCGCACAGCGCCTGGGTTGAGCCGGGGGCTCATATTGCGGCGGTGTAGGTCGAGCGAGCCCCCTGGGCTGAACCGTATATAGGCCGCTGGGCTGCCCCTTATATAGGCCGAAGGAGGGGGAAGCGGAGGCTACGAGCCGGTGCGTGCGATGCTGATGGGCTGGCGTCAGCACAGTGGAACCCAGGTGGCATCACCATGGCGGAACCAGGGTGTCATCGCGCAGTGCAGTCGTGGCCCGCATCATTAGTCTGGTTAGCGGCAGGGCTGGGTGGTGGCGGAGTTGAGCGCGTGTGCGGCGTGCACACAGTTGAAGGAAGAAGAGGACAAGGAGAGGGAAGAGGGTGATGCATGGGCACGGTGAAAGGAATGTGTCGGGTATCCAACCCAAGAGGGGGAGGGGGTGAATTGGGTTGCTAATCGCTCATCCAAAACCTAGGGCCATCTAGTGCATAAGATAAACCTATTTCACCCTACACATGCTAGTTAAGTCCAAGGTTTATCTATGTGCTCTCTAACTTACCCAAAAGACTTGCAACCTAGAGCCAAACCTAGTCAAACTAACTAGGAAACCTAAAGGCACACAAGAGAGTAAATGTGGAAACGTAAATGCGGTAATTAAAGAGAGTAAGGAAGAGGGATGCAAACTCCCGGGGAGACACAGAGATTTAACATGGTTCACCATTAAGGGCTACGTTAACAGGCTCGCCACCGAAGGCAATATCTGAGCCGGGCACCAAGACTCTCACGATCACTGTCTTGTGCTCGCCATAAAGGCTGTCGGCAAGTAAAGGCTAAGTGCCACCAAACCACCATGGCTTGGCCACCTCCAACGTCTATCTCAGTCACAAGGCACCGAATGCTTCACTACGGAGTTTGTAGGGTCTCCTCATCCCCACACATGTTGTCGCTGCCACTCCACACCAAGAAGCAAGGTCTAGCAATGAGTACAAGTGGCTTGGCCACAGCCAAGGCTTCTCCTCTAGCTCATGCAGGAGCCACTCTCAAGAAGAGCTCACAAGCTCACTCTCTCTAAGCTCTAACCTAGCTTGGATATGCACTAAGCTCTCATATGAAGTTTGGAGTGATAGATATGCTTGGAATACATCTCTACATTTGCTCTCAACTTCAGTGGCTCCAACTCCTGTCGAAATGGCCAGGTGGGGTGGCTTATATGTCCCCCAAACTCGAACTAGCTGTTGCTCCAACGGGCTGCTGATGCAGTGTAAACCGTACTGTACGGTCTATGCTTTTTCCATGGACCGGACCATACTGTCCATGTACTTTTCCAATGGTCACTAAACAACATACGTCATTGTACTTTGGTACGAAGGTTAGGACCGTCTGTCAGACCATACCATATGGTCCGTTGATCACTAGAACTACCCCTCATCCTCAGGTTAAATAGGACGGTCCATGGACAGTCTTCACAACCGTACCATATGGTCCATTGTAATCTTCCACGGCTTCAATCTTCACACCCTCGACCAACATAATCTGGTCTATAGAAGGTCTTCTAGACCATACTATACAATTTGTGTAATCTTGGTTTCCTCAGCTCCTTCACTGCTAGATTCGTATGGTCTATTCACACCCCTTGAGACCGTACCACCCGGTCTTCACAATTTGCCAAGCTTCAACTTCTCAGCCCCTTTGGGAAACTTGGTCCGTCCGATACAGACCATCCAATAGGACAATCCTATGAGGTTTTAGGACACTGCCCTGAGACCCAAGAGGGGCGGCTCCCCCTTGACTCCTATCCGCTAACCGGGTAGCGGAACCCCCGTTGGGGCGACCGTTCGGGCCTTGCCTTCGGCTTTTCTTGTTCTTCATCCCTTAAACCTAAACACCTGAGAATATACATCTAGGCACATTCATCTGTCCAAGTATTGGTTATCAATCAATCACCAAAACACAACTATAGAAATATGGCGCATGAGGCCATTTTCCTTACAATCTCCCCCTTTTTGGTGATGGATGACAACACAACCAAAGCAAGCAAGATAAATAGAAGAAGTGATACCAAATGTACATATCAATGAGTTAGAATCAACTTAGCTTGCTTGGATGGAGTTTTCAATGCTCAACTTTATTTCCCACTGGCATATGATCCAATTGATGCTTCCGGCTTTATATCCACATGAAGGGTTTAAGAAGAAATTGAGCACTGAGTTTGGTACTCTAGTTCATAGGATCACGGATTTAGCAATTCTCCCCCATATTTGAACTAGTACCTCCCCCTATCACCTTGCCTTCTTCTTTTCACTTCATCTTCCCTTTGCTAATGATCTTCATATTTTTGCCCCTTTGGTGCTTGACCTTTTCTCCCCCTTAAGATATGCATTGCTTGCATGGGGTTTCTATCCACCTTTTGATGTGTGATTCTTGCTTGGGATTTCTCTCCCCCATATGATGTGCATCTTTCTTCCATGGGATTTCTCTCCCCCTTTGTCGTCTAGCACCTAAAAGACCTAAACACAACCACTAGCAAAGAAAAGCATTAGTAGCAAGGGAAGTTTACTAGTGAGGCCATTTTACCTTTTTCTTGCTCTCATCCTTAATTGAATATACCAATTGTAGCAATCACTTGTAGTGACCATCTCTTCCTTTTTGTCATGGTCTTGTTGCCTTGAATCAAGATATCTCATGTGACTTGTGGCACAATTGTAGGGGATGGACACCAATTGAAATGAAACACATTGGAGGTAGAGCCGGTGACTACAATAAATTGCACTTGAAAGCATATTAGTCACACAAACACAAGTTATAGAGTTGCTCCCCCTAAATGTGTGCAATAGTGTTTGAATCACATAACCAAGTGTATGCACTTGTAAATCACAACATGTATACAACACATACAACTTGAAAACATCACACCAAATAAAGGGATACCAAGAATAGGAAGGTTTTACCACTTTTAGTCCCTTTTCTTTGCAAACCAAGTGCCACGGTCGAAATGGTGTTTTCCACACACCACAAGTTAAGCTCATGTAAGTTGCTTCAAAAGTAGACAGTTAGCACAAGCAACAAACCATAAGTAGTTCTAGCAAAGCACAAGACTAGACTCTACTTGCAATAAATAAACATGCTCATGCAATCCTAGAGAGGTATTTGAGCTATAATGATGCATGTGATTGTTTTACCTTGCTCTTTACCTCATATGTAGGGGAGCGGAATTTGGGTCTTTAATTTTTTTTAATCCTTTACTTGGCTCCAATCCAAATGCATGATGCATCCCTAATTATGCACCCCAAAGCTTGCCAAGTCTCCAAATTCCCCGAAGCCACTCTCTTCTTTAGGTCTTTAGGACCCAAACCTTTTGGGAGCCTTCCATGGTTTGAATTATTTCCTTTGGCACCCAAATAGGCCAGTTCCACCCTTGCTTACTCCACCCCATGGTATGAGCCACCACCTTACCATTCTTCTTCTTCTCAAGTATGTAGTGGTTGCTCTTTTGCTTTTCCTTGTAGGTGGGCTTGGTGTACACTAGTGAGACCTTCAACTTTGGAGATCTCTTGTTCTCCATTGCCTTCTTCTTGCCCTTGTCATTGCTCTTGGCCTTGTTCTTGCTCTTTCTCTTGTTCTTTTGTTAGGCCATATTCTCCTTGTAGTGATAGGACTTGTGGCCTTCGACACTTGAAGCAAGTCACGGTTTCTCCCTTCTCAAGCTTCTTCATGCCCTTAGAGGGGTTATCTTGAGGAGGTCGGACTTGATCTTGTGCCTCTTTTCCTTTAAGCCGCCTTATGTCCACCCTTAGCCTTTCCACCTCTTGTTTGAGCGCTTCGTTTTCCCTAGCAATGAGGTCATCACATGTTTCTACAACCACATTCTCATTAAAAGGTGTTAGATCACAAGAGGTAGATGCATCTACCTTGACAATAGGAATTGCACAAGGAATAGCACAAGGGATAGATGCATCCAATGAGTTTGTGAGACACTAATATTTTAGTTCAAGGTCCTCAAATCACTTCGTGATCTCCCCATGCTCCTTGTCTAAAAAATTGAATTTGTTAAATGGGTTCTCATATCTTGAGACAAAGGAGGCATGGAGCTCCTCATTAGCCTTGAGCGCCTTGGTTTCTTCCTTTTGGTCGAGCATGTATTCATGTTGTTGTTTAATTACTGTCAACATCTCACGAAGCTCATTTGCCTCATCATCATCATCGGAAGAGGGGTCATCACTTACATCACTATTGCCTTTGTCCATGAGGCATATGTGTGATGACTGGGTTGTGAAGGGCTTGCTCGATTCATCACTTGAGCTTTCTTTACCACCCTTCTTCCCCTTGATGATAGTGGGGCAAGCTTGGTATCTCTTTTGCTTGCTCTTTTTCTTCTTGCTACCATCTTGAAGACTCCCACCGCATCTCCTCTTATGCGGGTTTCATAGCCTAGCATGTAGAGTTTCCCCACATGTTTGGCTACCTTTGGTTGGTGGAAGATTATGACCCTTGAGGTTGCTTCATCCTCACTTGAGCTTGAGCTTGAGGCTTCATCATCACTCTCATCCTCCTCTTCTTCTACACTTGAGCTTTGCCCTTGCCTCCATGGTTGATGCTTGCATATGTGCCTTGACGGCAAGGCTCTTTTGGTGATGGGGAATAGGGTTCCCGATCTTCCAAGAGGTATTGATAAGTCAGTTTAGGGGTGGAGAACTCGACGTTGGTAAAGAAGGCTCCGAGCAATCGATCAAATCCTTGCAATCACTACACCACTGCTCCGATGGTTATCGACCGCGTGACGCGTGCAATCGACCTCACCAAGAAGGCTATCATTCTTGTAATGCAACTGAGAGAACACAAGCAAGAACGAGGAATAAACGCAATCAAGATTGATCTTGTGCACAAGTTGGGCTTTCACAAATCGGTGACGGCGAAACTGTTCACTGACGGAATAATCTAAGCAAAACCCTCCTAATCTAATGATGGCTATAGAATATATACAAGAGAGAGGTATAGGGGCGGCCAAGGGGGTGGCCGAGCAACCCTAGGGTGTATAAGGCCAACGGGCCCAAAAACTGGTCCAACAACACCCCAGCAGATTCTGTCCGTCATCCTGTTTCGTCGATTCTCGTCGACTCCAATCATATTTTGATATGGAGCCCGTATGTGGCCTGGGCATCCATTTTCGTGAGGCCTGCTCCTACAGTCCGAACGGGCCTCACGAGTAAATTGGACCTCAACTTGGATTGGGCTTCAAACTCTATCTTCTCTTGGGCCTTATGCCTATGTATCCTTGACATGTTCACATCATTCTCCCCTTCTTGTTTTTGAGTCATGCTCGACTCAAAGTCGTCGATGCTCGGGGAAGTGGTTGTAGCAATTTCTCCTGAAATCATCCATGCATGCTCCCCTTCTTGAAATGGATCCTATTCTGACAAATCAAACAAAGAAGAACAAGTAGACCTCGACATGATATGGTTAGTTTTGCAGCAACCCTTTACTTTATTTTGATGTTCATCAATAAAATGAGAGTCAAAATTGGAATATATATAAACATGATCCATCATATATTCTCCTATACAATTATATCTTCTGATAACATTATATGTATGCTTAGATGACCATGGCAAATCAGCACCAAAATAAAGATATATTTGACACATTAGTAATAGGAGAAAAGGTCTATTTTCAGCACAAGTGATTGGTTCCAATGCATAAGTATCATGTTGATTAGCTTGATGTGGTATAGAAACAAGCAACGCATTATGGTATATCTCTTCTTTATGATAAGAAACATCAAAACAATAATCTTGTGAGCAAGACAAATCAGAAACAGACTCCACGATTGAATGCTCTACATTAGCTTGACTTGTAGCTAAACTTGGCACATTAAATATTTGCTCATCTTTAGGGATCATAGAACTCATATCACTACTGTTGTTTACATGATCGGTGCACTGTGGAACGCATGGAAAAGAAGCCAACTCATGTTCATTCTCTTTAGCAATGTCACAACGCAACACAGCAAAATACAAATCATTAGAATATTTATTAACAGAACTATTGCCTTGATCAAAACGTTGCAATTTTTTCTTCAAATTAGGCTTATAAGTAGGTGGAATAAAATTACTACGCATGGAACGTTTCAGCTTGGACCATGTAGAAGGATCTTTACCATGTTTAACTAAACTATTCCATCAAAACATTACGTAGCCAGTAAATTTTCTAGTAGCATATCGATGACGCTGATTGGCAGGAATGATATGAGAATTAAATTTTTGTTCAACAGTCATCTCCCAATCTAAATAAGTATTAGCATCATATGAACCATCAAAGGGAGGAATTTTAAATTTGACACTAGCAAAATGGTTATTCTCATCACCTTTTTTTACCTTTGTTAGCACGATGTGCAGGTGGTCGCTTACGCTTTTTGCCTGATCACAAGTCTTGAGAAACGTCTTTGGATGCAGCAACTTTGTTCTCTACAGTTTGAAGTTTAGTCGCCAAATTATTTACCGAAGCACACAGATTGTTCATGACTGGAGCAAGTTCTTTTCTGAAATCACCAAAAATCTTGTTTTGTGCATTAATAAATTCGCTCAACACGTTCTTTGAGGCACAGTCATTGAATCCTTGAGGGGAATCATCTCCTGCCATGGTTAGAGAAAACAAGACAGAGAAAATGAAACAAGATTATCCCTATCTAGTAGGTAGATGGAATCTCTCACACTCGAAGCGTGTACCAAGCGCTTGGAAATATTCTTACCGTACATAGCAAGAAGATGATGGTGATGCAGAAGAGGTGACGGCGGCCAAGAGGCGATAACACACTTGGAGCGTGGGATGATTGTAGGACCAACCTGTGCTGCTCTAGATTATACATGTGGATCTTTGGAAAGGCACAGTATGTAGCAAGATGCAAAATTCGAAATCAGATAGCAAAGTTGAATAAATAACCAAGTACATGTCAAAATTGTTGGCTTAAACATGCTCTTAGAACTAGTTTAAGCAAAGCAAGAGATAAACTGAAGTACAAAGGACACAAACGATGCAAGCACTTCTGATTTTTTTCTTTTCTTTTTCTCTTTTTTTGTGCGGCTATTTTTTATGCACTTGCCTTTTTCTTGCTTTGTTTTTATCTCAAAAGTGCCGCAAAACAAGATACAACTCCACACAAATACAAAACTCTCATCTATAAATCACAGATTTACTACTCCGAGTTGTACAGCCGATTAGACAATTTTAATGGCCTCAAATGCAAAAACTTCGAATACCAAAGTTGTAGCTCAGCTTTTTCTCTTTCGTTACAATATATGTAACATCTATGTTGGCCAAGGGAGGATGGAGACATTGACCCCGAAATACAGACTGCTCAGAAAATTCTAGGTCACAAACAGTTTTACTCCCAACTGATATTACGCCCTAATAAATACGTTTTATGGAATTCTCACAATTGACAAAGTTGTAGGTAATTTCACAAGCTTTCCAAAAAGTACTAGAACATAAAATTCTAAGTTTGTATGAGGGAGATATCATGAAAATACTGAACTGGACAAAGAGGATTCCGAACCGGACGTGACAACGTGATGAAAACAGACACGGTGACAAGATGCAAAACTCAAACTAAACTAAGAACGCGATCTATACCAGCAACAAGACTATAACCATAAACACAAACTCAAAGATACAGACTCTGGAATCAAATTATGCAAAGGCTAAACAGTGGTGATAGGACAAGATAAACTAGAAAGCCTAATTTTTTATGGCTTTCTGTGGACTTTAGGAATATAAAACACTCAAACTTAGGGACACACGATAATATACCTCAAGGGAAACCTGAAGCTCTAATTACCAAATGATGGGGACTAGGGTTCCCGATCTTCCGAGAGGTATGGATAAGTCGGTTTAGGGGTGGAGAACTCGATGTTGGTGAAGAAGGCTCCGAGCAATTGATTGAATCCTTGCAATCACAACACCACTGCTCTGATGGTTATCGACCGCGTGACGTGCGCAATCGACCTCACCAAGAAGGCTATCGTTCCTGCAATGCAACCGAGAGAACACAAGCAAGAACGAGGAATAAACGCAATCAAGATTAATCTGGTGCACAAGTTGGGGTTTCACAAACCAGTGGCAGCGAAACTGTTCACGACAGAATAATCTAAGCAAAACCCCTCTAATCTAATGACGGATATAGAATATATACAAGAGAGAGGTATTGGGTGCAGCCAAGGGGGTGGCTGAGCAACCCTAGGGTGTACAAGGCCAACAGGCCCAAAAACCGGTCCAGCAACACCGTGGCAGGTTCTGTCCATCATCGTGTTTCATCGATTCCTATTGACTCCGAGCATATTTTGATATGGGACCACCTGGGCTGGATAGCTTATCTCCTTTGGTTTCTATTGATATGTAGAACATACAAAACAGAGCCCGTATGTGGCCTCGGCGTCCGTTTTCATGAGGCCTGCTCCTGCAGTCCGAACCGGCCTCGCGAGTAAATTGGACCTCAACTTGGATTGGGCTTCAAACTCCATCTTCTCTTGGGCCTTATGCCTATGCATCCTTGACATGTTCGCATCATTTGGCTTGAAGTGGAGGTGGACTCTTGCTTGTTCATCCCATGGAATACTCATGGGTAACAATTGTGTCGACAACTTGGTTTGGTGTCTTGTTGTCCAAGTCTTCCGTAAGCAAGATGGTCTTGATGATGTTGTAGTCAGGCTTGTGAAGGCTATGGATAATCTTGTGGTTCACCTCTCCATCCATTATTTGCTTCAAACCTAGGCCATTGATTTCATTCACAAGAGTGTTTAAATGTGAGAACATGTCATGAGCATTTTCATTTGCAAATTGCTTAAAGCTAGTTAGCTCATCGGCGAGAACATGATATTTTTGGTTGGCTACATCCGATGAGCACTGATGATTCTCGACAATTTTCTTCCAAAGCTCATGAGTGTTAGTTGAAGCATACACATGATTGAACACATCATCACAAAGAGAGGACAACAATGTGGATTTGGCAATAGCATCAAATTGCCTCTCACGAGCGGAGTTGCTACGGGTGCCCTCTTTCGTGACATGCCAAACATCAAGCCCCTGGGCTTGAAGATGTGCTTCCATAAGCACCTTTCACCAATGAAAGCCCTTTCCATAAAAAAACGGAGCCCTACTAGTGCTCATCCCTTCCCCTGACATGAAAACTCACTTGGTGGCCGAAGCCAACGACACTCCTATGAGCTATCTCACAAATTTGCCAATGGAATTGGCCATTCCCCCAAGAGATGTGAGCCCTAGCTCTGATACCAATTGAAAGGAATGTGCCAAGGTATCCAACCCAAGAGGGAGAGGGGGGGTGAATTGAGTCGCTAATCGCTCATCTAAAACCTAGGGCCATCTAGTGCATAAGATAAATCTATTTTGCCCTACACATGCTAGTTAAGTCTAAGGTTTATCTATGCCCTCTCTAACTTAAGAAAAAGACTTGCAACCTAGAGCCAAACCTAATCAAACTAACTAGGAAAGATAAAGGCACACAAGAGAGTAAACGCAGAAACATAAATGCGGTAAGTAAAGAGAGTAAGGATGAGGGATGCAAACTCCAGAGGAGACATGGAGATTTAACATGGTTCACCAATAAGGGCTACGTCAATGGGCTTGCCACCGAAGGCAATATCTGAGCCGGGCACTACGACTCTCCCAATTACCATCTTGCGCTCACCACAAAGGCACCCAGCAAGTAATGGCTAAGTGCCACCAAACCACCAAGGCTTGGCCACCGCCACCATCTATCTCGTTCACAAGGCACCGGATGCTTCACTACAAACTTTGTAGGGTCTCCACGTTTCCGCACAAGTTGTCACTGCCACTCCACACTAGGAAGGAGGGTCTAGCAATGAGTACAAGTGGCTTGGCTACATCCAAGGCTTCTCCTCTAGCTCACACAGGAGCAACTCTTAAGAAGGGCTCACAAGCTCACTCTCTGTAAGCTAGAACCTAGCTTGGATATGCACTAAGATCTCATATGGTGGTTGGAGTGATGGATTTGCTTGGAATACACCTATACATTTGCTCTCATCTTCAGTGGCTCCAACTCCTTCAAAACGGCCGGGTCGGCCATGGGCGTTTGGTACACGGAGAAGCGGTATGACGGTGGCAAGTGTAAGACCTCCGAAGGACTACGAGGCAACCCCGATGGATAGAGGATGCCGGGTGCCACCATGGTGCTCCAACCCGAGTACAGGGCGCGAAGATAAGCGAGCGCATTGGTGGATTCGGTCAAATCTGCCACCCTACCACCAAGTTACCAAGACTCGGTGAATGGGCTCAATTCTCGCCAAGATAGAGTGGAATGGGCCATTCTAGGCATAGGAAGGAAGCCCTAAAGTATTCCGGTTTCTGACTTCAAAACCGGGGGTCGATTGGTGGATTTGGACTACTGCCCACGTGGACGTCATCCGGGAGATAGCATGCAACCGAAGAAGATCAAGACTCCATCGCGGTCGTCCATCCCCAAGAAAGTTGAGCCTTTTCCAGTTTGACCCCTACGGGCGTTTATGTAATATAGGGGTCTTAGTGTGCTGAGTCAGTTAGGCCTGTGCTATATATACCTAAGTGGCTGGTCATTTATGTGACTCTTCCACCTCTAGAAACCCTAGGCTTAGTTTCCAACTAGCCAAGTGCTTCGAGAGCAAATTGGGTGCTAATCTTGGTTTTTAGAGTCCTCTAGAGCTAGTACTTTGCATTAGTGGGAGGATGAAGGGTGGCAGGCTGTGAGGAACCTTGTAAGAACTCATTTCCACTCCTAATACAAGGTTGATTCATCCCAAATTCAAGTTCTTGTGTGCAACCCTCTCCCTTCCCCTTCTATAGTTTGGATTTTGGAAGAAACTCAAGGGCTTTTGGCGATTTGTGTTTGCCCGTGAGTTAATCCATTTGTTTTGGTGTTTTGGACTTGCTAGGGCCTAGATATTATGACTTAGTTCATCTCAATCCCATTTGATTCCCATGAGCAAGTCGTTCTTGAGTGTTCCCCTTTCTTGCCCAAGTATTCTCCTCTCCACGAGATCTGAAATTCCCGCTAAACCCGTGATCTTTTTCAATAGATCTTTTGGGAAAAGATTTGGAATGAAGGTAGGATAGCCTATGCCAAGTTTCGTGAAGTTTGGAGAAGATTTGTCTAGTTTTGGGTTTGGGAGCTCAAGTTTCGGGGCTGATTCAGGCTATATCGGACTATCCGGTTCAACCAGCCGGACAATCCGGTTCAACCGGACTATCTAGGAGGTCTCCCTGGACTGTCTAGTTCAACCAACCAGACTATCCGTTTCAACTGGACTATCCGACTGGTTCAACCGGACTATCCGGTGGAGTTTGGCAGCCATGCTGTTTCTTGGAGTTTTTGGCTTTTGGTGTTTCTCTTCGGATTTTTCTTGATCTCTTAGTGGTATGCCCATACCCTCTACCAGTTGATCATCAACGGGACTCATTTCGATGAGTTGGGTGGCTAGCAAGGGATTTTGGCAAAATCCTAGGTTTGGCTTGGCTTGCGATCGAGTTTGGTCGTGGAGTTAAGTTTCTTTCATTGTGTTTGGCTAGGTACGTACTTGATTAGTTGGCAGAATCCAGAGCTGAGTTTTAGTGTCATTTTGAGTCAGGGTTTTGAATTTGAGTTTTTCACTACTCCTATTCACCCCCCTCTAGTCGCAGTCTACAGTCCTACAAGTTGTATCAGAGCCAGTTAGGTTTCTTCATACCTTTACCAGTGAGAAACCAGTAGCGACTATGGCGCACTCTGGGAGGGTTTTGGTTCTCGGCTCAGATGGCTATCCCTACTGGAGGGGTAGGATGAGACCTTTCTTGCTTAGCCAAGGTGAGGACATATGGAATGCTACTCAGAGTACAACTTTTGTGGTGCTCCTCGTTGCCGAGCATACCACACCGGTGCTCGTTGCTTAGCACGAGGCGAACTACAATGCGCTGAACTTTCTCTTCTCTAGACTTGGTCTGGCAGACTATGAGAGGGTGAGCCACCTTGTTACTGCCCATGAGATCTAGTCCCTGCCCAGTGCACACCATGAGGGAATGGTGATAGTGAAGGGTCGGCTTGTGGAGACTTACCGACGTGAATATGAGAATTTTGCCCAAAAGCCGGGAGAGTCTGTGGATGCCTTGTTTGGTCGTTTTCAGTTGATCATCAACAAGCTCTGTGTTAACTCTACCCCCGCTGCTCTCCCATACACTGATCATGAGCAGGCTATCAAGTTGCTGTATTCCTTGGATAGGAAAGTGTGGGAGATCAAGAAGAACTCCATTCTTGAGTCGGCAGGGTATGACACCTTGGGAGTGGAGGAGCTTTATAGAAAGCTCAAGGGCATAGAGGTTGATTACCAGATGACAGATATTCTCGATGGTACTGGTCCAAGAGCCTGGCCCTGGCTTCCAGCTCCAAGGAAGTTGCTACTAAGCCCCCACTTCACAGTTTTTCGTTCTCTGCTTTGATGTCTGTGACAGAGGAGCAGTTAGCGTCACATGGGGATGATGATCTTTGTCTGGTGTCTATTCGCTTTCTGCATGCCTATGACAACCGGATGAGCAAGAAGAGGGGCGACAGGCCCAAATGCTTCGAGTGCGGAGAGGTCGGCCACTTCATCACTGAGTGCCCGAACAAGCAGAACGACTACTACAAGAAGGGCAAGAGCCACTCCTATGACTCCAACAAGTACCGCTCCGGCAAGCATGACTTCGGCAAGCGCGACCACGCCATGCACTGCTCTAGCAAGATCAAGAACTTTAGGAAGGCTTTCAAGAGCTACTAGAAGGACAACCGGAAGTGGGACAAGGCCTTCTTCGCCAAGCTTGGTGGTCTTTGTAGCGGATCGTCCTCCTCCTCTTCATCAAGCTCAAGCAGTGAGGAGATCGTCACCAAGCAGGACAAGAGGAGAGATCAAGGCAGTCCAGCTGGCCTCTACTACGTCTCGACCAAGTCCAAGTGCAAGCACAAGATGAACCAAAGATCCTTCTGCTCCGTGGAACTTGAGGACAAGGACGACAAGGGCAATGACAATGACTCCTTCGATGAAGAGGTAACTCATGAGAAAGTTGAGATCCTTGATATACTGGAGAGGAATAGTCGTGAGTTGAAAGCCTTGGATAAGTTGTTAGAGAAGGCAGCCAAGAAGCTGTAGAAGCAGAAAGCCAAGCTTGTTGATGCTTTGGCTGACATTGAGAGCTTGAAGAGTGTGCAAGCCCAGCCTAGTGAGTTTGAGTGTCCTACCTATGAGTCCCTCATGAGTGACCTTTGTGAGCAGAAGAGAAAGTATGCTCATCATGTAGAGGAGATGGATAGGTTGAAGGTTGAGTTAGATAAGCTCTACTCTAAACTGGATGAGCCTACTTTTAGTGAGGTGCCTGAGTATGAGTCTTGCCCCCACCTAGCTGTTGACATTGCTAAGCTGAAGGTGAAGTGCGAGTGGCAACTCAAGGATTTGGAGGAGCTTAGGGCTAGACCCACGCTTTTGGGTGCATGCATGGTCTGTCCTACCTTGAGGAGTGAGCTTGAACAGGTGAGAACTGACCTTGAGGTGCTTTCAGCACCCCCTGACACATGTGAGAACTGCCTCACTTTGAGGTTGCAGTTTGTCGAGAAGGATGCCACCATTAGGAAGCTTGAGAAGTCTGCTCTTGTGATTCCCTCTCTAGACTGTCACACTTGTGCTGCCTAGACTTTGATTCTGGAAGAACTGAGAGAGGAGAAGTTGATCCTTGAAGAGGACAACTCTAGGTTGAGAGAGGTGCTGAGCTGGATGTATGCCAAGGAACCTCAGCTTAGGATGATCATAGAGGCAAGGAAGCGTGGTGAGGGTGACATTAGTGGACTTGGGTTGGGTGAGTGTAGTAGCTAGGGTGAGAAGAAGAGTGCCCCAATCAAGCTTAACACTGTCTTTCCTCAGCCTGGTCCCACTATCAATGGGGTTTACCATGAGCCTCCCAAGGCAGTCCCAAGGAAATCATACTCGACACCCAAGCCACCACAAGCCAAGCTAGACAAGATTGTAGAAGAAGTGCTTAAGCCTTCGCGCAAGAAGCAAATCTAGCAGCTAGCAGCACCTAAGGCTTCTCCACCACACCAGAAACCCAAGACACAGCCCCAGCCTATGCCCAAGAGACCTGTCTACCACTGTGATTTTTGCCAGCGGAATGGTCACTTGGAGGAGTTTTGCTTCAGGAGGAAGCAGGTTGAGAGGCAGGAGAGAGCCTGGGAAAACCAGGATCAGCTCTACCAGGGTGGTAGGCAGGATCCTCCCTGTCATGGTGAGTTGAGAGACAGCTTTGCTCGAGGTGAGAGTGGAGGCGGCCTTCAAGCCCGTGCTCCTGGTGGTGAGAGACGCTTTGCCGACCGAGCTCCTAGTCGTTTTCAGCGTGGCTATGGACCTCGTGACCGAGGCTTTGGTAGAGCACTTGTGAGCTCACGCTTTGGAGGTCGTGGGTACCCAGATCATCGTGATGCTTATTTTGACTGTGCTTTCCCCAACTTTGAGCAGATGCCTCGGCACTGGTTCAACAGTTTCACTAACCCTAGTGCTGGACAATTTGCTCACTCTCGCTTTCCTTGATTTTGCAGGATCGAGGCCTGGAGGACATATGGATCATGGACTCTGGCTGCTTTAGGCACATGACAAGGCACCGCAGATGGTTCTCCCGGCTCAACCCCGTGAGCACCAAGGAGTACATCACATTCGGGGATAATGGTCAAGGTAAAGTGTTGGGTGTTGATGGTGTTTCACTTTCTACCAAGCTTTCCCTGAGAGAAGTTGCTTTGGTGAGAAGTTTGGGATTCAATTTGGTTCCTGTCTCGCAACTTCTCAAGGAAGGGTTTGGGGTTCGCTTTAAGGAGGGTTCTTCTTATGTGCTTGATGCTAAGGAAAACCTTGTTTGTCGGATTTTGCCCTATGGGCACGTTTTTAAGGTTGACCTTACATCTGTTTCTAGCCTTCCTCGATGTTTGGTAGCTGGTCCTTCTGCTGATATCTGGAAGTGGCATAGGAGGCTAGGCCATTTGAGTTTGGATCTGCTATCTAGGTTGAGCTCGATGGGTTTGATCCAAGGATTGCCCAATTTAAATGCAGAAAAGGACTTAGTGTGCCACCCTTGTCGTCATGACAAGATGGTTGCTGCTTCTCATGCTCCTGTTAATCACATTATGACCTCTTATCTCGGCGAGTTGTTGCATATGGACACGGTTGGTTCTGCTCAGGTGTAGTCGGTCAGTGGGAAGTGGTATATGCTTGTCGTTGTAGATGACTTTTCTTGCTTTTCTTGGGTGTTCTTCATGGAATTCAAAGATGAGGCTTTCGGTTTTGTTTGGGATCTGGTCTTGAGGTCGAGAAATGAGAGTCATAAGGACGTGAGGGCTATCCGCAGCGACAATGGCAGAGAATTTCATAACTCTTGTTTCGAAACCTTCTGTCGTGACCTAGGTCTTGAACACTAATTCTTGTCTCCTTATACCCCACCTCAGAATGGTGTCGTGGAAGGAAAGAACCGCACACTTGTTTAGATGGCGCGGACGATGCTCGATGAGCATAGGACTCCACGATGCTTTTGGGCTGAGGTTATGAATACGGCCTGTTACATTGCCAATCGCATCTTCCTATGAGCTTTTTTAGGGAAGACTTCATATGAGCTATGGTTTGGTAGACAGCCCAGCATCAAGCACCTGCGTGCATTTGGCTACAGATGCTTTGTGCTCAAAAAGGGGGGCATTTGGACAAATTTGAATATCGCTGCTTGGATAGTATTTTCCTTGGGTATGCCTCTAGCTCTAGAGCATATAGAGTGTGGATCCTTGATACCAAACAAGTGGTAGATACCTGCAAGGTTTCCTTTGATGAATCTATGCCTTACACAACCGCTGCATTTGAGCTTTCAAGTGATGATGAAGAAGGAACTCCCATCTTTGAAGATGAGAAAGGACAAGTAGATGCTGGTAATGCAGGAGCCACTGCATCGGCTGTAGCTCCTGCCCCCTCTGTTATGCGCTCTGAAGATGAAGGAGGACCCTTGCCGATGGCTTCCTCCTCGTTCCCCCGACTGCAAGCTTGAGCAGAGGCTAGCCCCACTGAGGACACAGGGGAGGTGACCTCTGAGATTGTTCTATCCCGGCAGGTACAGCAGGATCACCCTCCACATGGGATCATTCGTGATTTGCATGCGAGGACATTGAGGTCCCAGATAGGTTCTATCGCTTTCTTTGCTCATGCTACATTTATTACCTCATTTGAGCCCAAGGATGTTGGACACGCTCTTTCTGTTTGTAATTGGGTTATTGCCATGCATGAGGAGTTAGAAAACTTTGAGAGGACTGAGGTTTGGGTTTTGGCAGAGCCACCGCCACAATGCAATCCTATTGGTACAAAATGGGTTTTAAAAAATAAGCAAGGGGAGGATGCCATTGTTGTGTGGAACAAGGCTAGACTTGTGGCTAAGGGTTTTTGGCAAAAAAAGGGGATAGACTATGAGGAAATATTTGCTCCAGTTGCACGCCTGGAAGCTATACATATTGTCTTAGCCTTTGCAGCTTCCATGGGTTTTAAGCTTTTCAAATGGATGTGAAGTCTGCTTTTCGAGATGGTTTCATTCAAGAAGAAGTTTATGTCAAGCAATCCCCTAGATTTGAAAATGCAAGGGCGTGAAGGAACCTTCATCCATCAAGCCAAGTACATGAAGGACATTCTGAAGAAGTTTGATATGGGAGACTCCAAGCCTATCTCAACTCCCATGTCAATACAAACGGCGCTTGATGCAGATGAAGAATGGGAGGTGGTAGACCCAAGAGAGTATAAAGGGATGATCGGCCCACTTCTGTACCTGACGACGACCAAGCCAGACATTCAGTTCATGGTTCTCCTATGTGCACGATTTCAGGCCTCACCGAGGACATCACACCGTCAAGCAGTGAAGCGCATCTTGAGGTACCTAAAATACACTCCTGAGCTTGGTCTATGGTTCTCTTCAGCTTCGTCACTCTCCCTTAGAGGGTTTTCGGATGCTGATTTTGCAGGTTGTCGGTTGGAGCGCAAGTCTACTTCTAGCAGCTGCCAGATTCTTGGTTCCTCTCTTGTCTCTTAGTCCTCACGCAATCAATCAAGCGTAGCCACTTCAACCACAGATGCCAAATATGTTGCTGCGGCTAGTTGCTGCTCTAGCTACTTTGGAAGAAAGCTACACTGAGTGACTTTGCCTTGAGTTTTAGGAAGATCCCTCTCTTAGTAGACTCTACTTCTGCTATTTTTATAGCTAAAAACCCCATCTTACACTACAGAACCAAACACATAGATGTGAGGTTTCACTTCTTGAGAGATCACTATGTGAAGGAAGATATAGACTTGATCCATGTGGAAACCGAGAACCAGTTGGCCAATATCTTCACCAAGCCCTTAGAGCTTAGCGTGTTTGCTCGCTTGCGTGGGGAGCTTGGTGTTTGTTACCCCTTTTAGTTTGGGGTAGCTTTGTTGTAGTGTAGGTTTTTTATTTGCTTCTTTTTTGCTTTTCTGTATTTTCCTTGC